>JARCFY010000004.1:123149227-125997560 GCA_029233225.1 Lepidodactylus listeri
TTTGCAAGTGACAAGTTCATAAGGGTGCAGCTCCTGTTGTGGGTTTCCCCTGATGGCTCAGGAGCTGCCCATGTAAGTTATGAACAAAACTTGTTAGCCGGGAAAGGAAGCCAATACAGGCAAAATAAATCAAATTACCATTGCAAGAGTCAGCTAACTATCATATAATAATGGATATTCCAGAAGGTAACAGAAGATTTTAAAAAGTAAGAAATCACCAGTACAAATCATTTTGTTGAATGAAATCACTTTCCATCTAATCTGAAGTGCTGCTAGTATAAAGAACATCTCCCAAGAGCTTACAACAAAAACTGTACCCTGAAAAAAAAATCTTATGCTATCCATTCATTACACTGTATGAAAAGAGATGTGAATTTCCTTCTTCATTGTAGTGCAAAAAGGAAAGTGCCTCTCAGTCAATCTATTGGGCTGTGCGGGTTTCCCATCCTAATGGGGTGGCTCCGATAGAGTTGCCAGCTCTGGGTTGGGAAATACCTGGAGACCTGGGGGGTGGAGCCTGGAGAGGGTGGGAGGGACTTCAGCAAGGTATAATGCCATAGAGTCCACCATCCAAAGTGGCCATTTTCTCCTGGTGATCTTGATCTCTGTTGCCTGAAAATCAGTTGTAATAGCAGGAGATCTTCAGCTACCACCTGGAGGCTGGCAACCCTAGGATCCCACCATCTTCCAGCAACAAGTCGCTTTCTCCAATGGAAAAACCACTTAAATAGGAGGAAAGCTCCTTAAGTTAGAGGAAGGCTTCAAACTTTGCTCAGGTAGGGTAAGGATAGGATCCACCTCATGATCTGAATCAGGTCTACTATATTTAAGGAATAGTTCACATGTGCCTATAAATCACTTCCTTTATCAACATGTTCTTCCCACTTTTGATGGAGTTCAACTAACCCATGCTGACTCAGTTAAAAGCCTTGGGTTATACTGGATCTAGCTTTATTACTGGAGAAGCAAGTTAACTGAACACATGAACACATGAAGCTGCCTTATACTGAATCAGAACCTTGGTCCATCAAAGTCAGTATTGTCTACTCAGATGGCAGCAGCTCTCCAGGGTCTCAGACTGAGGTCTTTTACATCACCTCCTCCCTGATCCTTTCAACTGGAGATGCTGGGGATTGGACCTGGGACCTTCTGCATGCCAAGCAGATGTTCTGCCAGTGAGCCACAGCCAAGCTGCAAAAAATGCTTTCAACCAACTCAGCCTTGACTATAGGATGGCCCTTACTTTGATATGGCTGACCTGGCCACCAGGATCCACATCATGGTAACATCGAGACTAGACTACTGTAATGCACTGTACATTGGCCTTCCCTCAAAATCAACTGGGAAACTCCAGGTGGTCCAGAGTGCTGCCACACAACTATAAGTAGGAGCTAGACAGATCATGCACATTACTCCCATTCTGCAGAAACCCCATTGGTTGTCCATTTGTTACTGGGCTCAGTTTAAGGCATTGGCGATCACATGCAAAGCCTTCTTGGTCTTAGTCTGTCTTATAGGCGGGACAGCCTCACTCCCTCTGCTCCACTACAGCAACTTTGCTCATGTCAGCAGGGGCTTCTGCAGCTGCCAGCCTGCAAACAGGCAAAATCAATAATCACCTGTACATGTGCTTTCTCCTCTTGTGGCTCCCACCTTGTGGAATGGCCTGCCTAAAGAGGTCAGGAAAGCTCCCACTCCCCTGGCCCTCTGCAAACTATGTGCAGCTGAATTATTCAAAAGGACTCTTCTGCGCAGGTAGGAGGGTTGTGCTTTACAAAACGGTTCGCAAACTTACTTGGATAAATAAGGGACTGTGCTCTATATCGCTGCATAATAGCCTATTGTAAGTAGGATCCTATTATGTAATTCTTGTACCATCAAATATGTCATGTTAATACTTATGCCAGAGGTGTTGAACTCATTTGTTATGAAGGCTGGATTTGACATAAATGCCATGTTGTTGGGCTGGGCCAGTGTGCCATAACATGTAATGCCAGGTACCAGAGACATAAACTTTATAAAGGACAATAGCTGATAAACTCTGAATTGGTGTATCCTCACTGCAAGGCCCCATGGGCTGGGTGGGGTGCAGAGGAAAACCTGCATGGGTGGATTGGAGACCCAGTGATGCAGCGCTGGGCAGATGACTCCAAGCTGCATGAAGGGGGGGGGGACAAACCCCTTCCCCAGCCTGCTCCCTCAGCCAATGCTGTGAGCCCAGGCCCCAGGGTAAAAATGCAAAGTGGCTGGGTGTTGGGAGCTCCCCCCACCCCCAAGACACCATGGGAGGGGCCTGGGAAGACAAGTTGAACTAACCCCCCTCCCTGTGGAAGCGGGGGGGGGGGCGTGGCAGTGGTGGTGGTGGCCAAGGCACAAGGTCATGTGCATGGCAGGACCCAGGCCAAGCAAAGCCCAATAAGCTGGAGACCACCATGCAACAGTGGCTGCCTTCAGCCAAGGCCACCAGGCAATCCATGGCAGGGTGATGCTGAGGGTTCAAGCCAGAGATCATTGGCAAGCTGTGCCACCTACATGCAGTGGCAGCTGCCCCAGGCTGAAGGCCGCTGGATTGTCTGATGGGGGAGTGGGCACGGCATGCACAAGGCCATGTGTGGGGCAGAGGCCCCAGGCCACCCAGTGACCAGTATAGCCAGAGATGACTGGCAGTGCCCCCCTCCCCATGAGGCGGTAGCTGCCTGTGGCTGAAGACTGCTGGGTGTTCTAAGGGGAGGGAGGCCTGGCTGCAGAGTTGCATCCTTAGTGGCAGGACTAGGCCTCTGATATGTGGAAGAAAGTGCCGAAGGATGCCCCTCATGGACCAACACACAGCTGCCTCATGGACCAACGCACTAGTTGGCCCCAGCAGAGGATCCTTTGCACTCCCCCCATGTGCAAATGTTGATCCCTGCGGCCATCCGGGATAGTATCCCCGGAGTCGCAGGCTGAGCGGGAAGGCGTGCAAACTCACATTGGAACTCTACGCCAGCATGAATGTGGCTGCAGGACTCCCAACTTACCAGTGAGGCTGCCACTGAAGTGAAGGGGTTCTGCTTGACTGCTACAGATGAGGTTGCTCCACTGTGCTGAAGCCACAATCAGAGTGGCTCTGCCTACTCCCCCTGAGCAGCCTCCTGTTCCTCTCATCACACCAGTTGCTTGTGGGCCAGATAAGAGCCCTGGATGATCCGGTTCCAGGCTCCAGGCCTTATGTTTGACACTCCTGAATTTTGCTATACTTAGCTCTTTCTGGTGTTCCAAACTTCTAAAATCCTAATGCACTGCATATTGAATGTCCCATTTTGTTGACTGTACTGACTCATTTTTTGTAATCTACCCTGAGCGCCTGTTAGAAAAGTGGACTATGAATAACACATACATACATGACATTACTCAGTTACTCGAAATCACTCCACTGACATAGGAGTTGAAGAATAGGCATGCCAGTTGCCTGATTACATAGGGCAAACTCCTGGCAATGCTTCTCACTCCCCCCTGCACCCACTGGAACAGCAGGGTAAAATGGGGTGGGAGACCTCAGCATGTTGAGCAACTCTGTAGGAACTTCCCAAACCTGTATGGTCTTGGAAAACTCCTAGAGTGTTGCTTGATGCTGATATATCATCCCCCCAATATCCTGCCCTCAAAACCCTCCAGGGGGTGCTAGGAATGCCCTTGGCAACCCTAATAATGAATGATGGGAAAGTTCCATCTGCAAGGATTCATCTTTGATGGTTCATCTTTGATGGTTCATTCACATGCTTCACCAGTTTATTCTTGCTGTGGCCACCAAGTGATGAATGTATGAGCCAGACTTCTTAAGCTCTTGAAGTGATGAATTATGAAATATGATCATTTATGAATTCTTTTACTGATAAAGGGAGTACACTGAATCATTTATTATATCTCATATTTTTATCCTGGTCTTTCTTACACAAAGCTCAGAGCAGTGTATACAGTTCTCTGCTCTCTCATTACACAAAACACTTTAGATCATTCTAACCTGTAACAGAAAGATCTAAGAAGTCAAGTATGTCAATATGCAACAAAAGCATTCCTTACCTTAGGGTCATGTATTCCAGAGAGCTCTTCATAGATTTTCTCTCCCACCATGACAGCAGCCAGATTAGCAGTGTATGTTGATAGACAAAATAAACAAAATATGGCCCAGAGGTTCATTAAGAACCTTCCAGTCCAGCACTTGGGGGGTTTGATGGCAGCTGTTCTACCAAACAAGATGGCGTAACAGACGTTCAAGGCAGAGGAGAAAGAGAACACTTTGTTCCTGTTCCTTCCCTTTGGGGTCATCCCAAAAGGACTTTTCCATTCATACAGGGTGAGAAAGATGGCGGTGATGTGGAGAGCCACAAATATTCCCAGCCACATGGTCCAGTGGAGTGGCCACATAAAGGCTCCAATAGGAGCCGCCGTGTCTTTGGTTCTCACCAGGATGCCCAAGCTGGTGGAAAAAAATGGGCTGGTAAAATCAATCACTTGGCTACGGGCGGTGTTGATGCTGAATGATGTCACAGCCATGTGTGCAGTCCCAGCCAAGAGGTCCCCCACAAGCCCCGTCCACTGGCCATTTTTCCAGGCCCCGTATTTCCCATCCCCAACAATGTAGAGGTCAAAATCAAAGTTCATATCTTCGGCCAACTTTTCCAATAGATCTATACAGTAGCCATAGCAGCACTTTTTTAATTCAGTGGGCACTGTGTCATTGCCTCCTTGGAGGCTTTCAAAGAGAGCATCCAGCACTGCTGAATTATTGGTCAAGGGATCCAAGCAGAGCTGCCCAGCTGGGCATAATCCTTCATCATCGACATTCCTTGTGAACACAAAGGGGTGTTCAATGAGGGTCACTACTCTCAAGTGTAGCCTGGTAGGATGCTGGTTGTGACTCTTGTGCCTCTGGGCCTGTTCTGGCCATATCCCATAGTCCATGATGATTCTGCCTTCTTGCCAGCTCCCCAAACGAGTCCACATAGGATTCCCGACAGGATCGTGCTGCAGATTCCAAATGAAGAAGTTGTTTTCGGAACTGATGATAGAGGACCCTTTTACTTTAATGTGGCCACTAAGCCCATAAAAGGTGGTGTTGGCTAAAAACCTGCAGGGCAAAAGAAAGACATTAAGACCATTCAGCTTAGGTAATGAATCTCTCAGAATTGCTTTAGATAGGTGATTGCTGTGCCCTTCCGTTGCTATGTCTTTTCTTCAAAAAAGGCTAGGGTTGCCATATGCCTGCTAGGATTGGGAAATCTTAAACCAGTGGGCCCTGTCCAGCAGCCGGTGGGAGAAAGAAATTTAAACAACAAAAAATCATTGTCACCAGCAACAACATGACATCAGTTCTGGAAAAAAACAGAAGAGATATTGTGTCTCTCTTGGAAATGCCATGGAGATTTTTTTGGGTAATTCCTAGCAAAGCATGGCATCAGGGTTTTCCCTGGAAATGCTTTCATGCCATCACTGATGGCCACCTCCCCCTGCACCACCTGGTCTCTTGCCTGGCAACCCTAAAAAATGCCCACTCAACTTCTTACCAGGGATGAAGATCCTAGTCCCATGGCGTGCATGTCCATATCCACCTGTCTTTCTCCATTTAAAATGGTTAAAAAAAATAATAATTGCATGCGCCGTTCAGCCCAGATTTTCACCTCTAGGATTCTATAAGCTGTTAGAGGCTTGAGAAGGCCAATTTCCCTCTGTCCCCCACTGGATTTGACTCTCAACTGTTTTTATCATTCTTGAGACAATAAACATATACAGTACTAATCATGGTGTTTTGGGAGAGTGCTGTTTCTTAAAAAATGAGAATTACAAGCAAATATTTTTATGTACGTAGAGAGACCCCATATATACAGAACCTCCTATCTTGTCTGCATAGGGTTGCCAGGTCCCTCCCAGAAACCAGTAAGGGATGGGGGACTTATGAGGAGAAAGAAAAAGGCCTAGGCTTCGTTGCCAGCATTATGCAGGTAGTGATGTCATCATGCCAGCGATGCCCAGGGAACATTCTGATATTTGGGCAAAAGTGCTGTGGTAAAACCAATCTTGGAAAATGGGTAGGATAGAAATTAAATTGATGATGATGTCATTGGCATGATGACATCACTTCCTGCATGATGCTGGCCAGGAGGCCTAGGCCTTCTTTTTTCTCCTGGTAATTCACCCTTGCTGGCCAGCTGATTGGCGGCTGGGGGTAGGGCTTGGCATCTGCAGATGGTCCTAGTTGGCTACCTTCTGACAGGCATTTGTCCACGAACTTCAGCGTTAAATTTTCAGGGACTGTCCCAGTCTCAAACAAGCACTTGAGTTGCTTCACCAAATCTCTCCTTTAATAGACTCAGCCAGTCTGGCCACATTATCCATTGTTTTTGTAATCTCATGGTTGGACAACTGTAATATGATCTGTATTGAGCAGCCCTTGAAGACAACTCAAAAGCTACAACAGCTTCAGAATGCAGCAGCCCAGGAATAAGCAGGGGCTCACTGATCATATCTCTGCTGCTTGAAAACAGTTAAATTTGCTGCCAGTTTGTTTCCAAGCTCAGTTCCAATGCTGGGTGTGGCTTTTCAAGTCTTCATGGTCCAGGACCCAAATGTCTGTAGGAACAGGCTTCCCATATGTCCCACATCCTGGCTGGGCCCTCAGCTGAAGGCTGTCCACTTGGAATTTATCAGAGCTTGTTCCTTTTTCAACATGGCTTCCACCTTGTGGAACAGCAAACACAGTCCTGACTGTAAATCCGTTTTGTCAGGACTTTTAAGGTGGTTTAAGCTGTGGGCATTTTCTAGGGGGTGGGGTTTTTATCATATTTATTGGAGCTGATTCTACCCCTATTTTACTACCCCACTGAGTACAGTTTGAAATCTCCCTCCAGCCTGAGGAATCTTCCTCAGACTTAAGCCTGAGGAGTCTTCCTCAAACTTAAGCAGCTCTTCCTAGGTCTTCATAAAAAGAATTTAGCACATTGTCCCCACAAGAATCCTTTTTTGGGTGGGATGGTTTCCTGCATATAGATATCAGAGCACTGGTACATCTATTTAACCCAGAAGAGCCCTAGTGGTCAAGTGTCCCTGGTAGATTAATTAAATTGTTCCATATTCATTAGTTTGATGACTTGATCATTTTGTTTCTTACCTCACTAAGTCTGGAACAAAACAGGAAAATGAGAATGGGCAGCAAGTCAAAACCGCACAGTGCTTTAATTACCTAAGGAGCAGAGTTAAAATGCCATAATTTACAGACAAGATGGGCCTTTCAAAGCCTAATGCCTCCCCCCCCCCCCCCGAAACAAGGGCGATCATGAGATTAGGAATTAACTCAGCAGAAATGTGGTTGTCACAAAGGCCTCAAGTATAAGTGCTCCATCGGGGAAGCACAGCTCCAAATCTAAAAGAGAGCCATTCGTGCTTTGCGCTTCAGAGAGCCCAATTCTGATTGCAGCTACAAATCCTGTGAGCCCAGCTTTTAATCCTCAGAAGGGTTTTTTAAATGTTGTAACAAAGGATGCAGAAGAATGGCCAATGGGTCTGGCAGAGTCCATATAGTCCTGTATCCTGTTTCCCCAGAGTCCATATAGTCCTGTATCCTGTTTCCCCAGAGTCCATATAGTCCTGTATCCTTTCCCCCCCAATATTCCTGTTCCCACAGCCGCTAACCAGATGCCTCACAAGCAGAGAACAGCCTCTCTCTGCTGCTGCCCCCCAGCACTAGTATTCAGTGGCATCTAAATATGCCAGTTTAGCTGCTGTACTTAATGGGCACTCATGTCTTCTCTATGGATTTTTTAAAAAATCTCTTTTAAAGACATCTAACCTAGTTGGCATTACTGTATCTTTTGGCAGTGAATTCTATAAATCTTTTGTCTGTCCTGGACTGATAATTTCTTTGCGACATTAATTTGGCACAACTGATTTATTGACAGCGTTTATACCTAGACTTTCTTCCACCATCAGTTTTACCTATAGAGTTCCTTGGTGTTTTCCCATCCAGGGACTGACCAGACCCAGATTAGCTTAACTTCTTCAAAGATGCTGTATCACATGACTTCAGACCCTGGGACCTTAAGGGCAGTCTTATGGGAGCAAGACATAGTAGTAGCAGTAGTGGTAGTAGTAGTAACAACAACAACAATAATACAGTGCCACCAAGTCACAACTGACTTACAGAGACCCCTCATGGAGTTTTCAAGGCAAGAGATGTTCAGAGGTGGTTTACCAGTCCCTTCCTGTTCATAGCAACCCTTGTTTTCTTTGGTGGTCTTCCATCCAAGTACTAACCATGGCTGACCCTACTTAGCTTCTCAAATCTGATCAACTCAAACTAGTCAGGGCTATTTAAGCTGTTCACTAGCTATATGGATCAAGATGGGTAGCTGTGTTAGTCTGTCTGTAGCAGGAGAAAAGAGGCCAGTAGCACCTTAAACACTAACAAAATTTGTGGCAGGATATGAGCTTTTGTGAGTCACTGTGATCTGAAGAAGTGAGCTCACAAAAGCTCATACCCCACCACAAATTTTGTTAGTTTTTAAGATGCTACTGAGCCCTTACTGTTTTCTACCACTAGCTGTATAGTTTTGCTGCTGTATGAAACAGCAAAGTCTCTCTGTTGTGAGCAAGCACATACTCAAGTGTGCATGTGTGAGTGTGTGAGAGAGACCTGGGTTCCAAGACCTGAATCTCTAGCAAAGGTCTAATCTGTTCATTCAAGCATTGTTTCAATATTAGACCAACGTGGCCTGTGTTTACACAGATATTAACTGAGAGAGGGTCTTACTTTGATAAATACTGTCCTGAAGTGAGATTTTTTTCTTCCACATTCAAGCAATTAGTGGTGCTCGGAATGAGAGCCAGTTCTGGTTCGATCATTGTAGCAGAAGCAACAGCTCTAGCTACCAGCTCCATTGCATCTTGTACATAGTCTTCAAAAAAAGACTGTGATGTTTTCCCATGAGCGATAAGACCCAATGGCAAACCTTCTGTCCTCAACTCTTCCACATTATGTGAATCCCCAAGAATCCAGTGAAGTTCGGGAGGCATCACCCCAAACTGGGTAGTTATCTCAAAAATCCGTCTTGTGCTTTCCATGTTACAGCCAAACATGACCACTGTTGATGTTGTGTCTTTAATGTTCTCCAGATGAACTTGCAAGTAGGTCAAGAGGTCACTGGTTGACGTGAGGTTTCCTGTGATGTTTATAATGGATCCCAAATGGAATTTGGAGCTTTGCTGTGTGAGGAAGAGAAAGTCGGTGATGTTCCACTCTTCCTGGCAGACCATCAAGCTGAAATTATACCAGTTGTTCAAGGCCAAGATTGAGAAAGTGACATCTGCGTCAAAGCTTAATGAGCTCTCTAAGCTCAACTGTAGGTGAAGAGGATTCTGTAAGATAAGAAAGATATTAGTTCAAATGACTTGAATGTAAAGATAAAACATTTCTTTGCCTTTTTTCCCTTTGTACCCTGATCTGCCAGCTCTGGAAATAGCCGATAGTGGTAGAATCCTAATGATCTAACTCAGGGGTGGGCAAACTTGCTCAGTGTAAGAGCCACCTAGAACAGGGATGACCAAACTTGCTTAATGTAAGAGCCGCATTGAATAAACATCAGATGTTTTAGAGCCACAAGACATGAACAAATATTACCTGCTTTTATTGAAAAATAAGCAAATTTGCTTTTTATTAACATTAAATGAGACTGCCAAAAATAATAACAAAAGGGGTAAAAGCAGATATTGATAATGATATTAATTTGTCCAATGATATTTGTTTGCTAATGATATTTAGCTTCCCCAGCCGCCCTGCCGGGAGATACATAATATATGTGAAAGAGCCGCATGCGGCTCCCGAGCCACAGTTTGCCCACCCCTGATCTAGCTCATCTTAATACTTTTAACTTTCATGGGGCTGCTACTACACATACAGTTTATATCTACGAGCATAGATTTGTATTCCTGGCTTCTACTAAAGAGAACAGAAGAGCTCCCATGGCCCAAGAGCAGACCAATGGCCCATCTAGTCCAGCATCCGATAGCCAACCAGACATCCTGGAAGATCTACAAGCCAAACAAATAGGTCACAGCCTGCCTGTTACATGACATGCTACCCCAATATTTCTTAACCTAACACTTCCTACTACATTTTGCTTGGCTTTCTTCATTTTAGATTGTTGGCTTCTACTGGAAGGTAAGTTACACAGCCTGGGCTATGACACAGTTGCCCACTGATCAAGGGATCTGAGGCTGTTTATGCAGCAAATCTCAGCTTTCTAGGCACTCTGGAAATACTGTAACCATAAGTGGGTATCTCTTCATTTCACACATACTGAGGGGAGAGCTAAAAAAAAAGTGGTACTTTTCAGAGAGACATGAATTACATAGGCACCAAATTTCCACATTTCTAGGTGGTATGGAAGTGACCTTAACTATCTTGAACCACTGTGAGATTTATAGCTATTATATTTATTGATATAATTATGCATAACACATTGACTACAGAATCTGAGACTTAGAGAGGACCAATTGGCTACCCAGTGCAAGGCAAGACCATCTCTGCGCTGTACCAAATTCCAAGAGGTGCCATCGAGGCTAATAGTAAGGCATATACTTTCATCTATTTTCCTGTGGTCTTTTTTTTTTTTGAAATCAGAACCCAGTATACTATTTTCCTGTGGTCTTTTTTTGAAATCAGAATCCGGTATACTTATTGTATAAATCAGAGGTTCTCAACCATTCGTCTCTTAGATCCCACCAATCCATATGTCAAACACCAAGGTCCCAACACGAAAGAAAAAAGCCCACTTTTTCTGAAGAAGGACATTTTCATTTTTACAGGCATTCTGTTATTCCTGCTACTACACCAAAAGGTCACAAATGGATAATCCATGACAAGGAAGGTTGGCAGAAGACAGCACATCACCCTTCTAAGTGGGCATGGGAATAAAGAACTATTATGGAAACTCTGTGTGCCACCTAGACTACATCAGCACCCCACCGGTTGAGAACCACTGTTTTACAGCAATATCAGGAGCCTAGTTTACAAGGAGACCATTTGCAGTGTGTTAGTTGGTGCATGCACAAAAAAGGAGTGCCCAGCAGACATTCCCCCCCCCCCACTTGCTTTCTGATAACCCTGGAGATAACCCTAAAAGTGACAGAGCACAAATTTCAATATTATATGCCAACGAGATGGAAAAATAAAGACAGAAACAGACTAGCAAAACACAATGATAAAAAAAAGAGTGAGACGCTTTCTGTGCCACGGACAGAAGGAGACACAAGCGGTCAATTCTCCAGTGTCCCGTGATGTGATGCCGTTGTTCCACGATGTGAAGTGCATCCAGATGGTAGCATAGGCACAAGGTGGAAAAAAGATTGGCAGAGAGATTACAAAACGTATTTCTGGACCTTGGATGACATCAGGTAAAGAGCTCCGGCCTTACATTATGGTGGTGAAGTTTATGATGTATTGTTTTTTGAACATTTTTTTTAAAGTTGGGGGGGAAATCCCCTTTGTTTACATTCATCTTTGCAACAGCAATGAACAGGAATAACAATGAACTGATGGACAAATGGCATTCAGGATATTTCATTCATTCATTGTCTTGATACCTGGAAGGCTGCTGAAGTAGAACAGAGAGCAAGGAAGAGAGTCAGGAGAGACTAGGAGACATGAAACTGACTTTGGAGGTCTCCAGCCTTCTGACAGAGAATTTTATTGAAGAGTCTTTCTTTCCATAGTGTTTCGAGAATCAGTGCTGGCTCAGTGACATGGGGAAGGATTTCTTCATTCGGTATAAGCAGCAGTTCTTGCCTCCAGTTCTGCTATGCATTATAGTCAGAAATGTGCTTCACTTTTAATCACCTCTAAAACTGGGATCTTCCCTTGCCCCTCTGAGTGTGAAATGTGTCCAGGGGGATCAGTTTGGTGCATGGTATTGACAAAGAGGATTTCATCTAACTGTGATCAAAACCAAGAAATCTGTTTCCAGTTGAAATTAATGCAGACAAAAATGAACATAACAAAAACTAGCCCACGTGATCACAGTCCAAATACACAGTGCTTTGAAAACAGAAATGAACGTGAGAAAATTGTGCACATCTGTCATATCTGAGGTACTCAAGATACAAGAGATGAAGATGACTTCCGAATTGTCCTCAAATGCCTCCCCACAGATGGTTTTAACCTTAACACAAACATAGATTTCAGATTAGAGAAGGCAAGCAAAGTGTAAAGCTACAGCCGGTCGATGAATACCACACCGGGCCAAGGCAATTAGCGGTGTATTTGAAAACACTGGATAAAGAGATCGAGTCATAGGTCATAGAACACTGCAGATCAATTCAGTTGTGAAAGTGAGCTCTTGGTGATAGTGACGGTACCTGGATCCGACTGCTAGACATGACATCCTCCAAGGGATCCATGCAAATGGCCAGTGTGGAAATGTCTAGTTGGCCCATAGAAGACAAGAACACTATGTAGCTGACCTGATATGGAAATAAAAAAAGCAGATCTAGAATCTGGGATGAAACTAAAGCAGAATCATTTCACCAGGACAGGTCTGCAGGACTGTCTGGCACTCAAACACATAACTGCTGCAGTGATGAATCAACAAGGGGTGTCACTTGGAGCTACTGCCCATAACTGCCTGAAGCTGCCTTCCACCCACCTCCTCTGCTAGCTACCCCCCCCTCAGAGCACCTAACTCTCCTTCCCTGTTCATTCTCTTTAACACAATTCAGCTTGCCATGCTTGCAACCCCTCTTGTGAGACTCCGAAAAGCCCTGTCAGGTATGCCCAACTTGCCACATTTGGTTGAAAGTTGCCTGGGGAAGCAAAATGAGGAACAGCATGAGTTATTCTGGCATATTGATGGAGGGCAGTGAGGAATGAATAGTGGGAGTGGTGGGGTACCCACCACTGAAGATCCACCATGTGAAGCCACTACTCTACTGTGCTTCATAGAGCTGGCCCTGCATATAAGTCAAAGGAGACAGTACAAATGAAAGACAGATGCAGCTAGCTTTCCCAGCCAATCACACCCAATTCTTGACCTTCTTACAGTCCTGTCCCACATGGTTTTTGTCAATTAATGTGATGTCCCATGATCCCTGGTGGTAATGGAAGGTGTCATCAAGTTGCAGTTGACTTATGGCAACCCTGAAGGGTTTTCCAGGCAAGAGAGAACAGAGATGGTTTGACATTGCCTGCTTCTGTGTAGCAAGCCTGGACTTCCTTGGTGGACTCCCATCCAAATGCTAACCACAGTCAACAATGCTTAGCTCCCGAGATCCAATGAGACTGGGCTACCTTAGGCTATCCAGGTCAAACCTTAAGCATAGACTACCATAGACTAGGCTGAATAATGTTAGAGCAACTACATTCCACAATGACATCAAAATTTATCTCTGTGTAGTCATGCAAATGGCTAATCAAGCACACAGACTAGAAAAAAAAAACCATGTCATTTATGGTATTTATATATTATGTTTGAACACAAGTCATCTCAAAGCAGTTTATACATACATGCTGGCCTTATTAAAGAATGACAATGCTGTTCTTAACAGAGTCACACTTTTCTAAATCTAGGGAAGTCAATGAGTTTAGAAGAGTGTAAATCTTTTTAGGACAGTACTGTTAGCCATTGAAACATTGCTTGTAATGCAAAGCCGCACTCTTCTTGAGAACTGGTGTAAATAATGATGTAGTAACACTGTAAATAATGATGTAATTGGCCAGGTTTTTCCTCCAAGGGACTCCTGACAGTGATTCATGAGTGACATTCTGGAATATTTCTGTTGCTGATAATCTCAGTGCCAAAGACTTTCTGGGATGTCAGTTACAAATCATCATCAGAAACACCAAGAATGTAAAATCTGAGCAATGCCATCCCAGTCAGATCTCAAGAAGAACCTGACTGCCAATTAAGAGCAGAATTTTAGCAAGTGAGAAGAAAATACCACTCTTATGGGAAAACCTGAATCCAAAAAGACCCTCCATGTTTTCTAAAGATAAGATCTCATCAGACCTAATGAAAAGACTAGCTGTTGAAGCAGCGAAAAAAGAATCAAGCAACGTAAACAAGATTAGAAACCTACTAGGATTAATCAACTGTGTCTCAAGAATTATCCCCAATTATTCCACAATCAGATCCACTACAGCGCTTAACAGACAATGTAGAGTGGGGAGGAGCCCAGAAACAACAGAGAGCTTTCCAAGCAATAAAAATTAATCAGCACAGCTATAGTGGCATGTTAACAAACCCTATGAAGTAATTATACATGCTTTTCTGATGAGACTTGGAAAGTGCAACAGGCTTTTGTGTCATCGCATATGCAATCAGAGCATTAACCGACACAGAGCAGTAATACTTGCAGAGAGAAAATAAAGCCTTGGCAATTGTTTGAGGACGGGAACATTTCCATTTATATTGTTATGAAGTGTTCCCCCCCCCCCCCCAAAAAAAAATCAGTGACCAGAGGCATCTTTAACAATTCAAAAATTCAAATTCAAAACAGCATGGATTGTAAATCTAGGGGAAGAAAGCCTAAGCAGGTCTACTCAAGAAGTAAATCCCATGTTATTCCATTGGGCATACTCCCAAGAGAGTGTCCACAGGACTGCGACATATTGCTGCATTCATTGCTCTGTTCCAGTCAAGCCTGGATTCTGCCATTCATGCCTAAGCCTCAAACAGCATTCAGACATCACTTTAAGATGACATTAACCTGACATGTGCACAGACATGGTTTATTGTCATACTCCTTTTTGCCCTCCTTTCTTTCTCCCAAATTGTGCTGCACCAAATCAGATGAAATCAAATGTCCCCCAAAAGAAGAGAAATGGTCCTTATACATGAAGGAAGATGTAAGACAATGAACTGGAGCAATGGAAGAAAAGGTTGGTGATGTTTGCCCAAGTGAAAGACACCCTTGTGATGGTAGCTGCCTTTCTGAAGCAATCCCAATAAATTGTGCCAAAAAAGAGTACCAAAACTTTCTCACAATGGACGGAAGAAACTGTAAAGTCTGGATGAGACCAAGGCTGTTTGCCTTGCTTTGCTGCTGTACCTCATACAACTGAGAATCACGTGGAATGACTGCATGACCTCCAAAGACCACAGCCAGGAGCACAGGAAGATGTGGTGGCCTTTTGCCACCAGGAGATTACCTGCTGATTGTTATGGATGAAGAACCTCAGAATGCCACGACATGAAGACAGTAAAATATACATCTGCTACAGCAGCCATTCCAAAACTGGACCAGATCGTTTCTGCTTTTGGATTCCAAACCAACAAACCAAAGAATGGTCTTCCTTTTCAAGGAATGGCCTTTGGCACAGTTAAATCATGCTGGGTTTGCTCACAGGAAAATAACACCTGTCTAAATCAAAGCCAATGGAGAAGCCAAAAGATTCATAGGAACCATTAGAAACATGTGAAGATCCTCTGTATTGCAAGTGACACAACCCACATAGGCAGGTAATATACATGTTTCTTGAGTTACCTCACATATTAGAACTGGTCATGTGCTGGCAGCAGTGACATTCAATGAAAACATTTCCACGTATGTACCAGAATACTCTCCTCTGACCATGAGATGACTGTGATTTTAATCTGACATAGGTGAGAAGTCTATATAAATGGAAAACACAATGACAAGGAGCCTGTGATGCATGACAAGGATACAGTCTTTGTGCCACACAAGGAGGAAGGGAAATTAGCAACTGTCTCTGATGTAACTCTAGTGACAAAAAAAATGCTCAGGGATCCAAAGGCCCAACACCGAAGGAAAATGTTTTTTCCATCACCAGAAATCCATCTAATTTCAAGGTCTTTCAGGAAGTCTTTGTTAAGGACAAAGAGGAGGATAAAGATGTCTGTTAATCTAACACTCCAGGTAATGAGTAAGAACCAGCAAGTGACATAGAAACCGCAGCACTAGCACAGAAGGAACAATACTACCATACAAGATGTTGACATCCATCAATTTTCTTGAGATATTAGATGTATTGATTGTATACAAAACAGCATAACTGTTGACTGTATATAATATGCAGAAGTGGTATTTATTTAGGTGGGAAAGGATATTGCATCCTGCAGAGAGAGCTCCTCTAGAGCTAGAAGACTAGGAGCATGGAGTTGTGAACCAGGATCAATGATTGTTTACTTTGTTGAACCATTGTCTGAAAAAAAATGTGCACTTTATTAAAAATGGGTGTGTAGGGGGAGGTTGGATGAATGTCAAAGTAAGTAAAAATCAAAACCTTGGTCAGTTCATGAGCATGACACCAGCTCTCTGTGTTTGTGTGTGTGTGTGTTTGTGTGTGTGTGAGACAGAGAGAGAGTGAGAGAGAGAGAGATCAGCCCTTTATGAAGTTTTTCCCTTCAGCTGTACAGGATTAAAACAGTCACAAAGATACTAGAGATGAAAAAGAAAATAGAGAAAATAGTATAGCACCTTCTAAACTCCTTTCATTTCTGTTGAATGCAGTTGGTGTAAAAATGACCCCAACACCATCAGAATATACAATGTACTTAAAATATATTACTGTTAGGTGGGCGTGAAAAAAATGGATCAATTAAGGTCAAGGGATTCATTAGGATTGCACTTTAGGGCCTTCAACCAAGATAGATCCAAACAATGTGGTTGATGGTCCCATTTATATGTTGATGATAAGAAGTATCTGGTGACTTCAGTGGATTAGATTGTGTTCAAATTGTTATTATCCATGTTCTCAAAGCAGTAAGTATCATTTATGTACAATTCTAATCAGGCCTGTAGCCATGGTGGTGCACAAAGGAGTGAAGCCCCAACAATAACTTGCCATGCCCCTCCAAACAGCACTAGGGGTTGTTGTGAAATATGTCACAAGTCTTCTTCCAGTGAGAGAGGGTGTTTTCTTCCCTCCTCCCTCCCAGGCTTTGCAATGAGGGAGAGAGTCTCTTTCCCTCCTCCTCCCTCCCTCCCAGACTTTCCCTTTGCACTTTGCTTCCTGCACAAAATGGCTGCTCCTGCTATGCTCTGAAGCATGTGACACAGCACTTTTTACTAGGCTTGCCAATCCCCAAGTCTCGGTGGGGGATTCCCCAGTTTCAGGAGCTTCTCCCCACCATAGACCAGCTGGCCAGTGGGGGAACCCCACTCCTAAACAGGGACATCACCCAGAAGTGATGTCATTGCATTGGGGATGTCATGCAGGGATGCTCTGGTATTTGGGCAAATTCTATGGTTTGAGAGTGAAAAAAACAAGAGTTTTGCCCAAATGCCAGAGCATCCCAGCACAATGTCCCCAATGCCATGACATCACTTCTGGGTGATGTCATCACATTGGGGATGTCATGTAATGTCCCCGCCCACCTCCAGAATGCCCAACAAATGCCTCTGCCAGAGCAACAAGGGACCTGGCAACCCTACTTTTTGTGCTTTCACTTGTTAGCTCATGCCAGCCATGGATTCCTCTGATCTGTAGCACTGTAGCACATTAAGGTAGAAGACTTTTTTTGCTCTATTTTAGCCTGGGTGGGGAGAGTTCAAAGGTAGTTGGAATCAGAGGGGGTGGGTAGCAGCCGCCGCCTCTGGATTCTGCCTTTGTCAAGTGGACTCATGACCATTTTACAGTGTGTGCTGGTGGTGCCTATGCAGCTGTTTTGGCCCTTGAAAACACTTTGGTTGGGGGAAAAGAGTTCTGCACCACAAGCCACAGTGGATAGGGGCATCGCAGCCCTTTAACATCGCTGTAAAATGGTGATGATGACTTGGTGCTGGCAATAACTTTGCCTTCTCTTTCAACTGGGCTCTGCAAGGGTGAGGGGAATCAATCTCTGTATCCACAGAGGGGACCCTCTTCAGCTTCCCATCTGCGTGAAGCAAAAAAGCCATCCTTCCTCTTCATGTCAGGTAGGCTGTAGTTGTGAAGGGAAAGTGTGTGGGCACATTCTCTGCTAGGGTTGCCAACTCCATGTTGGGAAATTCCTGGAGATTTGGGGGATGGAGCCTGGGGGAAGGTGGGGGAGGGACATCAATCAGGTATAACACCATAGAGTCTATCCTCTGAAGTAGCCCTTTTCTTGAGGGAAGTGATCTCTCTAGTCTGGTGATCATTTGTAATTCTGGAAGATCACTAGGCCCCACCTGGAGGTTGGCAACCCTATTGCATTCCAGTCTGAGTGCCTATAGCTATTCTTAAGTCATTCTATAGCAAGTTATGTGGAGCCAAACCAGAGTGAGTTTGGTTTTTGGGGGGGGGGGGGCGGGGCGGGGGTGAGTTCAGTGGAAGATGGTGTTGTGAATAAAGGCCCATCCATCAAAGAAAATGCACTTTCTTCTGTGATCTCTGTTAGCAAAGCCTCATTTCATGCTCAGACGAAGAAACAGACACTTTTATACATAGGTGGCCGGGGGGGGGGGGAATTCCCATTTGGCACAATGCAACCCAGGGAAGTGGAAGGGGATATTTGGTTTTAAACAAAACGGGTTATCGTTTAACCTTCTTTGTAGAATGATGTCTTGTTGAGACTTTGCACTACATCATAGCTCATTCATAATAAAGTAAATAAATAATGATGTCTTCACCACCACTGTACTCTTTTGCCACCCGCCGCCCTCAATTTTTCTGGCTACAGGTCTGATTCTAAGTAGGGATGTGCAAGAAAAAAAATCTGTATTTTTCAGATTCAGATTTTTTTGGACTTTTAAAAATGTGGTATTGCCTTGAAAACCCAATTTCCAATACCAGTATTGTATTGGAATTTGGGTAAAAGTCGGAAATCCTGGATTTTTCAGCTCCATTATACCCTATGGGGCCATTATAGTCAATAGCATATCTCCTAGGGCATATTCAGTGGGCTGGGGGGAGGGGGTTTGAGATAGAGGCACCAAATGTGCAGTGTAGCTTCTGGAGCCTCTCCCCAAAAAGAACCCCCAAGTTTCAAAAAGTTTGAACCAGGGGGTCCAATTCTATGGGCTCCATTGTTTCCAGTGGTGGAAAAAAAACAAGGCAGGCATACAGCAAGCCCAGCAGATTCTCCCAGAGAATCTCTGCAGTAGAAAGTGAGATGTGGGGACAGGGCATGTTGGCAAGGCTAGCAGCAGAACTAGTGCAATGTGCCCAGCAGAACCAGTGCCACTCTGGCAGTCTCAAAACCCAACAGGACTAAGGTCTGCTGACTTTTTTAAAAAATCAACTCATCTAAACATTAACTAATTCTCCCTGAAATCAGTTGGATAATACAAAGGCAATTTGATTCAATTTCATTAGCCATTTTTTAAAAAGAACATTGGACACAGGTTGGAGTGAAAAAACATAGTTACATTTAATCAATTTATGCGTTTGGAGATCTATCCTAGACAACGTAAGTCTTCTTTAAACTGTGATTTGGCCCACAGGGTGTTGGAATGTTGCCTTTTTAACAAACAGGTGATGGATCAAACTCATTAGTTTGATTTACTAATCATGTTTAGGCCTGTATATTAGGGATGCCAACTGTGAGTTGAGAAATTCCTGGAGATTTGGGCATGTAGCCTGGGAAGGGTGGGGTTTGCAGGGCACAGTGCCATATGGTCCACACTCCTCATCAACCATTTTCTCCAGAAGAATGGACATTTGCTGTCTGGAGATCAGTTGTAATCCCAGGAGGTTTCCAGACCCCACCTGGAGGGTGGCAATCCCATGTATGATGCATTGCGCTGTTCAGTTTCTTGTATGGAAATGCCTCTAGCCCTATTTCAGTGCTTCTGTTCCAGTCAGATGAGGTTATGCAGACTGCTGTCACTTCTGTTTCATTTAACAAGTAAGAGCTTGTGGCTCTCCTTCCACTACCCAACATCCAGGGCTAATTCACACAGTTATATTGTCTCAGTGCGTTGTGGCATGAATTATCTTCAGCAGCAAACTTATTCATTCATTCATTTTTTGCCTGTTCAGTTTGGGGATCCAAAGGAACAATAAAGCTGTCCAAAATACTAATCTATGTAGACAACGAAAACATGGGGTTACCCAGGTAGGTGCCTTCACAAGTGCACCCCCAATCCTGATTTTAAGATAATAAGTCTGTAAAGAGGCAAGTTTTTAAAAGATTTCCTTAAAATACTTTTTTTTAACTAAAAGGCGGATAGAGAAAGGGAAGATAAATAGTGCAAACAACACAACTCCTTGTGTGAGCAGTAGTGATATCCAGAAATGTCCCATCCCCATATAACTCAGCAGAGCCCACCCATGTGTGGTCAAGTGTCCCCAAGGAAAAGGGCAAAGAAGGATGTAGAGAGAAATCGAAGAAGGGGAGCGGGCATGCAGATGGTTGGTAGAAAGAGAGGGCAAGATGCAGGGAGCAGGAGATGGGTCTAGAATGGGAAGATTTGACTGGTACAAAGGAAGAGGGTGGCTTCAATGAAGGAGCCAAGGGAAGGAAAAGAAAGAGACCTAGAGGCAACTGGACTGAGCCAGCTTGGCAGGGGCTGGGCAGAGAGCATGAGGAGAAAGTCTGGGATGATCTGAAGGAGGGAAAGTTTCAGAGCTGGGGACAAAGTTGAAGGACAAGAGAACGGTCATCGTTTCTTTGCTAATTAACTCAGGAAGGCTGTTTGATAGTCCTATCTGATGGTTCAGTATTCTTTTGGATACTATCCAGGAATGTCTGTTAATGGCTGGTAATCCCATTTCCCAGAATTTAGGGCGATCTCATGGAATCACAAGACAAGCATTCAAGCAACAGGATTGCACAGTTTTCTTGTTGGGAGACAGCATTTTTAAAATTTTATTTCCTTGGGTCAGTTAAAAGTTCTTGGCCTGAAATGGAGTCTGCTTGTTCTGTTTGTTGCCATGATGCCACTTCAGATGGCATTATTAAAGACTCTTCAATATCACTGCTTTGCTGAACTGTGAAGAATGTGTGCCAGGGCAATGGACAGAGCTGTGGTCCTAAGTGAAGTGACCAGTGCTGGACTATGGCCTGTATACTGTGGCTAAGGGAAGCCTTGTCCCCAAGAAGCATGCCAAGCCAGATGTGGACCTGGGACTACAGAAGCCTTCTGCCCCTGCACCTCTGCATCAGCACAAGGGCTGTGATGCAGACCAGAAGCCCTGGACTCCATGCACACAGTGACAATAGCATCCCTGAAGAGAATTCATGCTCTGACAGTGGACCAGATGTTCCTGCACAGAAGCCATGAAGAGATCTCTTCTTCACCATGTATCACATTCCCCCCCTCCTCCTCAGCCATTCTCAAACACTGTTGCCCATCTGAAGACAATAGCAGTGATTAAGCCTTCCTGCCACCCATCCAGATAATGCCTCAACCAAGCATTGGATCGTTAATGTGAAGCACCGGGCCTGCAATGTAATTGGATCCCTTCACCCTTTCCTTTGTCTCATCCCCTTCCCCCAGAGGTGTCACTCCCTGCCAACCATCAATTTTCAGTTGCCCAGCTCTCAATTCCTTTATGTCCGTCATCCAGATTTTAGTTTTTTCCTAACACTTCCTGGGAACCAGTGACCACATGGCCATCAACTCAGGTCACAATTTAGCTATTTAAGGTGAGCTCTCCCTGAGCTCGCTCTCTGTTCTGCTCTTGTACCTCTTTCCTCTTGCCCCATCCTACCTTGTTGGTTCCATTCTTGGCTGGTTTGGAATCTGTCCATGTGCGTCACTGGTTGGCTCACAATTCACCCCCCACTCTCATTGTCTATTTTCCACTGCATGACTGTCTTGTCCGACAGGTAATGTATTACCCACCAGTGATATTCCTGCTCATGCAAATATCACTATCCTTTCAACTTGGTATTCTTAGTTCTGTATTGTGAGTGTGAATGCCTGATTATTATTTGTATCCTTGAGAATATTTAGTAAAGAAATCTATTATTTTAGCAACATAGCCTTTTTGTCTATTCACAGGCTCTGGGAATCCCAACTCTGGTATACACGGGCTATGATGTTATATTTTATGCCTATTGCCATTTAATACCCACAATCTCCCAAGTTTATTGGTACAATCAGGCAATATGGCTAACATACTGGTGTCGTCTCTGGATTCTGGATTATAAGGCATTTGGGGTGACAGCTATGTTCTCAGCCATGTCTTTGCAAAAATAGAAAATGATTTTTAATGTTACCTGATGTGGGATCAAAGCACATTTGTCCCTAGAATGCCACCCGAAATGTTATATATGTGCTGACTGGTCTCGCCTCCACCACTAGCAATTACCCAATGATCACAGCATTATACTGTTAGTTTGTGGGCCACCTTGCTACATTCAAAGTGGCTGTAGGAAAAGGCTCTGATTTATCGTGTGATGACCCAGGTCCCAGTGGTAAGTACTGTGGTGTATGGGACTTCTCATCATAATTATATGTTAATATATGAGGAGCCCATCTGAATTAGAATGTAGGATTGGACTCGGTTGTAATGTCTAGTCAACTTCATACCAAGTGCTGTTTCTGCAAAAGAGCATAAGAGAAACCAATGTTGGATCAGGCCAATGGCCCATCCATTCGAATACTATGTCACACAGTGGCCAAAAATACCAGGTGCCATCAGGAGGTCCATAAGTGGGGCCAGGACACTAGAAGCTCTCCCACTGTTGCCCCCTCCCCCAAGCACCAAGAATACAGAGCATCACTTGCCCCAGATATGGTTAAAAAAAATCCCTTGTGATTTCCTTATTGGCTCAGGCGTCCCAGTTTCTAGTCATCAGGGCTAACTGCTGAGAAAAGATGGACAAAACCTTCAACTTGTGATCATGCTCAATGCAGACAACTGTTTAGATACCCAGCAGTAAGGAAGAGTGGTTGAATGATCTGGTCACTGTCATTCCATCCCACCTCTTTCAGAGCTGTTCCATCCATTTACTTGTCTTACAGCAGAGTATCAATGCCATTGTTTTTCACAAGCTAGATTTCAGAATTAAGATCTGAAATATTCATGAGAGAGCCTTTGAAAGGAAAGCTAATTTAGACCACCTTAATGATCCTTGGTTCCTCACAGCAAAAGAGACGTGGCAACCAGCCAAGCTTCCCAAACAAGTGACATCGACTTTTGATTTTTTTTAAAACACACTCTCTCCACCACTAACTATCTTCTCTTTGATCAATTTAAGGCTTGTCTGAATTTGTCTTGGAAATGATTTCTCTTTGGACCACACAAAGATCATGCTGAAGGGTTTACTTAGCATTTTGGAAGGCAATACACAATCCCCCCCACTAATAGGCATGAATATTTAAGCTTTTGTACAAGGGCAGACAGGCACTAGGAAAAAAAGAAAATTATGAAGAGTCAGCCATTTTCAGAAACAATGATCTATTATTTAGTCATATCCCTGGTTTCAAATGAGGATAAATAATATAGCTCCCATAAACTGCAAGTGTTCTTACTTAGAGGGCATTAAAAAGGAGGAGGGAGAAGCTGGAACCCAAAGCAGGCTACTTTTTAGAGAAGAAAATTGGACCAAAGATGAAAGGTAGCCCTAATTAAGCATGGCCTGAAGTCAAAGCTTAATGGCATCATGAAGTCTTTAAAGGAGGCGGTGGTAAGATTGCTCTGGAAAAAAGCATCTCTGGACTCTACAGTTCCAGCCAACTACCACCCAATATCAAACCTTCCATTCCTGGGCAAGGTAGTTGAAAGGTGGTAGAACAGCTCTAGGTTTTCCTTGATGATGCCTCTTTTCTGGATCCTGTCCTGTCTAGTTTCTGCCCTGGCCATGGGATGGAGATGGTGCTGCTTGCCCTCATGGATGACCTCTGGAGACACTTGGATTGAGGTGGGTCAGCACTGTTGTTGTTGCTTGACTTAACAGCAGCATTTGAAATGTCAAGTATGATCTTATGACCTACTGCCTCACTGAGGCAGGGATACGGGGGACAGCTCTGCAAAGGCTGATCTCCTTTCTCCATGGTCAGGGAGAGAGGGTGGTGCTAATGGAGAGCCCCCCTGTTATGCAGCATCCCTCAGGGGTGATCCTCTCCCCAATGTTATTTAACATCTATATGCGCCCCCTCACTCAGTTAATCCAGGGGGTTGGGCTGGGCTGTCACCAGTATGCTGATGACACCCAGCTGTATCTGTAGATGGATGGCCGGCCAGACTCTGCCCCAGATATTCTGGACAGAGTGTTGGAAGCTGTGGCTGGTTGGCTACAGCAGAGCCGGTTGGAATTAAATCCATTGGAGATGGAGGTCCTGTGCCTGAGTTGTGGTGGGATGGGACTGGGAATCTGACTCCCATGCCATGGTGGAGCATTGTTGAGGCTGATGCCAGTGGTGAAGAGTCTAGGAGTGATCCTGAATGCCTTGCTGTCAATGGAGCCCCAGGTCACGAACATTGCCAAATCAGCCTTCTACCATTTTTGGTGGGTCAGGCAACTGGTTCCCTATCTCTCCTCCCACTATTTGGCCACAGTGATCCATGCAGTGGTTACCTCCAGGCTGGATTACTGTAACTCACTTTACACAGGGCTACCCTTGAACCTGACCCAGACATTGCAACTGGTACAAAACGCAGCAGCACACCTCCTGTCTGGGATGTTCTTGTGGGCACACATACAGCCAGTGCTGCATCAGCTGCATTGGCTTCTGACTGAGTCCCGGATCAGGTTCAAAGTTATGGTACTATTTATTTATTTATTTATTTATTTATTCCATTTATATCCCGCCTTGCCAGCATACTAACCTTGCAGGCCCTATGCAGTCAAGGACCAACATACCTGCAGGACTGCTTCTCCCTGGAGAGCTTTACACTTGGCTGAACATCTTCTGGTAGTCCCTGTCCCAAAAGACATCCGTTCAGCCTTGACCAGAGCCAGGGTTTTTCCAGCTCTGGCTCTGGTCTGGTGGAACACGCTTCCAATTGAGATCAAGACTCTGCAGGATTTATTACAATCTCGCAGGGCCTGCAAAACAGAGCTGTTGGTTGAGGTGGTGGATGTCTGATTACATTGGCCTCCCCCACCCTAACCCATCTATATTATCCACTGCACCCATTTATGCCATAGATGCTGGCTTGGGCCTGCCTGCTGATATGTGGGTCCCCTGAGTTGTTTGCCCTATGCTCCCAGGATCCCGCTGATTCTATTGAATTTTAGCTTGCCATCATTTGTTAAATTGGTTTCGGTTTTTAACTTGAACTCTGTGGACATTGTTTTATCTGTTTTATTGAGCTTACTGTAACCCACCCTGAGCCTGCTTGTGGAGGAAGGCAGGATAGAAAGGCCAATAAATAAATAAATAAATGTGAGAGGCTTCTGGATTCTTTATACTAGAGCCTATTTTTTATTGTCTGGATTTGCACTTCACAGAAACACAGCCTGACAAATTTATTCATGCTTTGTTTTTCCTTATACATGGTTAAGCTGTTAGTCTGAATACCAAAGCTGGTCCTTAGCTTGGATAGAAAACCAAGGTTCGAAGTGGATTCCTTCATTAATGTTATATCAGTTAATATGTCAGCGTTAGGCAGACCATGATTCAGGCAATTTCTATCCATCACATTTCTGCTTCCAAGATGGCTTGTCTGTCCCACTGTCATTTCCCTATACACATGGTGCAGGTTGGGCACAGCTTGGCAAATTAAACTATGGTTTCAATGTATACTTGAGATCTTAAGAGCCAGTATGGTATAGTGGCTAAAGTGCCATGCTAGGACACGGGAGAGGCTCAGCCATACAGCCCACGGGCTGATCTCATTCCAGGCCTTCTCTGTCAGTCTAATCTATTCCATAGGTTTGTTGCGAGGATAAAAGGGGAAGGGGGTGCAAGGGAGAAGCATCCTCTACTCTAGTCTCAGCTCCTTGGAGGAAGGATGCAATAAAAATACAGAGACAGATTAAGAAGAAGAAAATAAGAGATTGGATTTATACCCCACCCTTCACTACCCAAAGGAGTCTCAGAGCGGCTTACAAACTCCTTTCCCTCCCCCTCCCCACAACAGACACCCTGTGAGGTAGAAACTGATAGAAACTGCTCTTTTTCAAGCAGGTCATCCAAGTAGGCCCAAGGTCATCCAGCAGGTGCAAAGTGGAGGAGCGGGAATCAAACCCAGTTCTCCCAGATTAGAGTCAGCGCACTTAACCACTGCACCAAATTGGCTCTTAGAAAACTAGAGAGATTAACCAGCAAACTATGGTTACTGTCAAATATGGTTAAGTGTCATGCCTGTATTGGCTCTTATTTATCTCCATCATTTTGCTTCTATTTCTGGGAGGTCTTTGTGACATCGGACACTCTCCTTGAGCTCAACTTGAGAACTCTAGCAGGTGCTAAGAGAGGTTTCAAGAGATGGGCAGGGGCAGCTTCAGACTCTGAGACAGGAAGCAACTATCCTGACAAGATAATACTGATGGCCAGGATTTTATTTATTATTTATTTATTAAATTAGACTTTTATGCTGCTCTCCCTGCAAGCGGGCTCAGGGTGGTGCACAACAATTATCCATACAATACATATAAAGTCCAATAAGTGATTAAAAACACAATCCTATAAATACCTAGTACCCTTATGGCTCTGTAATACAATTTTAGCCCCCTTATTTACTTTACATGTACAGTGTGTGTGGGTGGGGGGGGGGGGAGAGGAGTGAAACTCATTAGCGGACTGGATAGTTGTAAACTATCAAACAGTTAGACCATTGATGTTAATAGCCATTGGGGTTAAAACCATTGCTGTCCTCAACCATATGCTTGGCGGAACATCTCTGCCTTACAGACCTTGCAGAACTGTATAGATCCCACAGGACCCTGATGTTAATAGGCAGAGAATTCCACCAAATTGGAGCCAGTGGATAACCGCATATCCCTTGGTGAACGGCTGCCAGTTTTCACCCACAGTAGAGAGTGGTTCTAAGCAGTCACCAAGTAGTGAAGAACCACACACAGGATAGCAGCAACCTCTGCACTGGAAGTCTGATCCATTGGGACTGGTCAAATCAAAGGGAATCCAGAGTGATCCTGGTTAATAAACCTAGGATGGAATCACTGTTTCTATCCTCTTCATCTTAAAAAAAAAGTGAGATGGATGACTACATTGACTTTGAGTTGGACAGGATGAATGGCATGACCCATAAAAAGCTGTGAGGAGGTCTGCAGGTGGTTTCATGCAGTACTGGGAGATTCCGAGCCCAGCATCCTCCAGCAGTGGAGGCAACTGCTTCTGAATGGGTGCTGCTGCCTAGAATCGTTGAGCCCCTGGGCTTTTCTTTTAGGGGAAGAGATGCTGTTGTGTTCCAGTTTCCAAAGAAAGGGGAGGGTTCTCTTCTTCTTGCACGGCCAGGCTGCTTGGCTCAGAGATACCAGAAAGTCTCTCTCTTTGGCTAAGCTGAAGGTACAGTGTGGTGTGGTGGTGAAGAGTGGCAGACTCTAATCTGGAGAACCAGATTTCCCGCCCCCCCCACCACCACATGCAGCAAGCTGGGTGACCTCGGGCCACTCACAGCTCTTTTAGACCTCTCTCAGCCCCACCTACCACACAGAGAGCCAGTTTGGTGTAGTGGTTAAGTACGCAGACTCTAATCTGGGAGAACCGGGTTTGATTCCCCACTCCTCCACTTGCACCTGGCTGGATGACCTTGGGCAAGCCATAGCTCTGAACCAGCTGTTCCCTCAAGGACAACTTGGGAAAGAGCTCTCTCAGCCCCACCTACCTCACAGGGTGTCTGTTGTGGGGAGGGGAAGGGAAAGGAGTTTGTAAGCCACTCTGAGACTCCCTTGGGGAGTGGAGGGTGGGGTATAAATCCAATCTCTTCTTCTTCTTCTTCTCTTGTGGGGAGAGGAAGGGAAGGCAATTGCAAGGCACTTTGAGGCTCCTTGTGAGACTCTTTAAGAGAAAAGTGGGGTATGAACTCACAGCTTAGCTAGTAAGCCAGCTGGTAGGGAGCAACTTTGACATCACCTGTATTTCTTCTGAGCCATTCAAGACCTTTGGATTTCATCCCCAAGTCTGGAGAAGAAAGTGTGTGGCAGGAAATATACTTTTTTTTTGGGGGGGGGGGGCTGGGCATCACTGCACTGACTTATATCCCTTCTCTGTATAGGTCTCAGGTTTTCTGGAGAATGACTGGTGGCACTGGGGGGAGTGGATGTGCTGACATTAAATAAGACTGTAGAAGTAAACACACCAAATGTACATTTTTCTCCTGTAACAAATTTAAGACTTTTCTGTGAGCACAACTGGCAGCTGAGCAGTCCTACTGGGCCCTATACCCCCCCCCCCCCCCAAAAAAAAAGGAAGTCAGATCTGGGATGCATCAATAATGTTAGTAGTCTCTTTCTCTGGACCATTAGAGGGCACTCTCCATCCACTTTGCAACGGAGCATTCGGCACTACATTCCCTCCCCGACTGCCAAGATGCACCTTGCTGGGCACATAAGTCTCCAGTCCCTTGATGTCCCTTCAATAATCTGTCATGCTTCCTAGCAACACAGCAGCTTTCCAGGACAGAGATGTCTTTGTAGCAAGGAAATGACTTGGGAGGATCTGGAGTTCCTTCTGACCTGTCTGTAATTACCACTGCAGTGGTGAGAGTCCTTTAATGAGCAAGAGGAGCTGGGGGAAAGAGAAGTCCAGGCACCTGTCCGTTCGGTAGGCTGGCTCAGAAGAGACTCGGGAGGAATGGACAGGAATCCTCGGCTTCTGTGGTAGGGGGCAAAATTTAAAAATGTGTTGTTTCTGGCTTGCTCGTTGCTCTTGTTTCTTCTGTGCTGGACCCTTGACACTTTTGGTGTAGTGGTTAAGAGTGTGGACTCTAATCTGGGAGAACCGGGTTTGATTCCCCACTTCTCCACAAGCAGCTGGTGGCAGACTTTGGGTCAGTCACAGTTCTCTCAGAGCTGTTCTGGAAAGGGCAGCTTGAGAGAGCTCTCTCGGCCCTACCTACCTCACAGGGTGTCTGTTGTGGGGAGGGGAACAGAAAGGAGACTGTAAGCTGCTCTGAGACTCCTTCGGATAGTGAAGGGTGGGGTAAAAATCCAATCTCCTCCTCCTCTTCTTTTGATGTGGAAAACCCATGTGTGCAAACAGAGGACTCTTTCACACATTGTGCTTTTTAAGTGTACATGTCAAAGGATTTCATTGCACACCTAAACTTGTAATGCACACAGCCAACTTAGATGTGTCCCCAAATATGTGCATCACACAGGCACACTCACCAGACAGCCACCACTCCCTCTGTGTTGAGTATGCACAAACCTGGACCGTTCTGCACAATGGGCTGGATCCATCCCAAGGATGGTGTGAGGGACGTGGCTCTTCCCTGCTTTCTCCTCAGGTCAACAGCCATCTCTGACCCTGAGGAAGTTTATTCCTGGGCTCTTAAAACCAGCGTGCTGCAATAGTCATGCAGGCTGGTGAACTGCTATCAGCAGATGGAAGGTCACACAGTTGTCCTCTCTTGTCAGTGGGGCTGGGCTGATGAAAGAGATAGGAAGGGTGATTCCCCCCACTGCAGCCTCCTGACCCACATGGTTATCATGCTCCGTGATTGCTACAACCCTGGGAATCAACTTCTCCGGGGTCAAAAAAGAGCTGCTGGTTGTAGGGGAAAGGGGAAAAGATCTGCAGCTGTCCGTGCCTTGGATATTGAAGAGCTGTTACCAGTCCAGTGGCACATGATGGGATCACGACTTTCGGGCAGACACCTAATCTTTCCCCCGTGACTCCGTCTTGAGTGACTGTTCCATGGGAGACAATCCAGTTGGAAGAAAAGGCTGTAGGAATCTCCTTCTGTCTCCTTTTCTGTCATGTAAAGTCCGTTATCAGTGACAGGCAGAGCCTGCCCTTGGGTGTCGTCATCCAGGAGATGTCAAGAGGGGGTCAGCGTTTTAGTGGCCCAGTCAGAAAGCCATTCTCCTGGCCAGTTGCTGGGAGTCCAGAATGAAGGAACAGCACGTTTGATGCCTTTCCTCTTGTATTTCCGAAAATACCTCTTTGCTAGTTAGAAACAAGACAAAACGGCAGCATATGCACCGACATGGGCTTGACTGCCTTTAGAAAAATCATTTCTCATCAGAGGGAAAGGACACTCTACCCACGTTCAGAAACACCGTATGCTTGTGATGTGTGTGTGTGCGCGCACACACACACACATTTGTCGTTTGTCCATAAAATAAAGAAAAATAAAACTTCCCCAGAGGGAAAAGGCCCTCTGTACCCAGAGCAGACTGGGAAATGAAAACAGCCCTGGAGAAAGTCATGTGAAGCAGCCCCTACTGCGCATTGTGAGGGTGTTATGTCCTGGACGCAATTCCACAGACAACCAGGCTGCGATTCTCTATGTGTACACTTGTATGATTCTTTGATGTGACCAAACATGTAATGGCGCTGGCCATGTGGTCTGACCGCATGGCCTGGAAAAGGTACAAGCTTGAGGTAAAAGAACAATAGCACCCAGGCTCCTAGAGATCCACCTATCAGGGGCTTAGCATATTCAAATGAACCAATGTAATCTCTGGTGGGAAGATTAACCTATCCTGCAGTGTGGGTGTGGACGGGGGCGAGGCTTTTCTGTGCATATAAACTGACCCCCGGGTCACCTCAGGGATGCTTGTTCCTGACCTACAATAAACTTGATCATGCTGAAACTCACTCCACCGGCCTCCAGACTCCAGTGCTTTTCAGAGGGCCACTCCGCTCCGTGGGCCTGAAAATGGGTATTGGCCCAGCCACTGCCTCATCCTCCAAACTGGAAGCTGTACAGGGGCTGGGCAGACACAAATTGCCAGGGCAGAGGAGAGGTCTGGGCCAAGCGGCGCCTGAGACTTGGGCAGAGCTGCCGGGGCTTGGCTCGGGTTACTCCTGGCCACCAGCAGCCCTCTGTGGCAGTGGCTCCCTGGGAAACTTCCCTGGAAGTTAAATGGCCAGTCCGCCCCTGCTCTGTATAAGTTCAGAAGCAAATTACCAGATATTATGAAAGTAAACAGAGGCTCCTTTTGCTGTACTTTCAGAGTACGGTTGCCAACCTCCAGGTGTGGCCTGGGGATCCCCTGATTTTACAACTGATCTCCAGCTGACAGAGATGAGTTCCCCTGGAGAAAATGGCTGCTTTGAAGGGTGGCCTCTATGGCACTGTACCATGCTGAGGCCCCTCCCCTCCCCAAACCCCGCCCTCTCCTGGCTCCACCCCCAGAGTCCCCAGGTATTTTCCAACCCAGACTTGGCAACCCTTTTTCAGAGCCATCACAAGAACGCTTTTCCTGGTCGTAAGCTCCACTGAATAGACATGAGATGGAGTCAGAATAGGTCTTTTTCTGTGTCACTAGAATGGCAGCATAATCCTATGCTTGCTGACTCAGAAATAGGCCCCATTTCGCACAATGGGGCTTTCTCCTGGATACTTTTCCACAGGGGTGCAACAGTGGCCATGCAGCTAACTGGCTATTATTCCCCTGTCTTTCCACAACACAACTGGTTACAGAACTCTCCTCATATTCTCCTTCAGCAGTTGGTAACAGAAAAAGAGGGGAGTCACCGTCTTGCAAGGCTGATCCTTTTGTAAGATTGATTGCTCACAGACCGAACCCATCCACCCCCCTGCCCCTGAGAAAGTAAAGGTTTCCCTTGCTCGAAAACCAGTCAAATACGATTTTAGGGATGCGGTGCTCATCTCTGTTTCCAAGCTGAAGAGCCAGTGCTGTCAAAATACATTTCTGTGGTCATGTGGCCGGCATGACTAGATGCTGAGGCACATGGAATGCTGTTACCTTCCCACCAAAATGGTTCCTATTTATCTACTTGCAATTTCTTGCTTTCAAACTGCTAGGTTGGCAGGAGCTGGAGCCAGAGATGGGAGCTCACTCCATCATGCAGCACTCAGGTCTCAAACTGCTGAACTACCAATTTTCTGGTCTGCAGTTCAGCATCTTAACCACTTGAGCCACTGCAGCCCCTCCCCTGAGAAAGTAACAACTCTTAAATGTAGGGTTGCCTTCTTCCAGGTGGTGGCTGGATTTCTTTTGGGATTACAACTGTTCTCCTGGCAATAGAGATCAGTTCACTGGAGAAAATGGCTGTTTTGGAAGGTGGACTGTATGGCATTATACCCCGTGAAGTCCCTCCCCTCCTGAAACCCCACCCTCCTCAGGCTCCTCCTCCAAATCTCCAGGTAGTTCTGTACCCAGAGCTGGCAATTCTACTTAAACAGGACTTGCATAAACTGTCTGAAAGAGTTCTTTCCCCCATTCAGTCTTTGCTAACATGATGACAGCGACAACAATTTCATGGTGGTTAACTTATTATTACTGCTGCTGTGGCTGGTTGCCTTTCTCTGATGACTGGATGTGCAGTCTCTCTGGGTAGCTTACAGAAATGCAGACTCATGCACAAAAATGATACAGTTCCTTGCTATATCTAGGGATGCCAACCAATCAGGAGAGATGGGTCAGGATGGGTTATGTCCCCCCTTTTGGGACTGTTGACAGAAAAGCCAGGGGCAAGGCACCTTCTCCAAGCCATTGTCTTTAAAATTATACTTCTTGTTATAAGGGACAACATTTGTTCCAGGCTCCATGCATGGACAGTCAAGAAACTTTACCCCACCTAGGGATGCCAGCCTCCAGGTGGGAACTGGAGATCCTCCAGAATTACAGCTCATCTCCAGACTACAGAGATCAGTTCCCCTGGAGAAAATGAATGCTTTGGAGGGTGGATCCTGTAGTATTGTACCTCACTGAAGTCCTCCCCATGTTCCATCCCCAAATCTCCAGGATTTGCCCAACCTGGATCTGGCAACCCTATCCCCATCCCCCACTGGTGGACAGGGGAATTTGGTAACTCTACCCCCACCTGTCCCTAACCCCCAGGACTATACCCCATATCCACCCAATAAGTTTTGGAGTCTTTTTCTGGACCCACCCAAATTTGCCCTGTTTTACCTTCTGCGTTTCCATCTATTAAGCCCATAGCTAACACTGCAAGTCACCAGGAGACAAGACAATGGTGGAAGCCTATTAACAAATGCCCCATTCACAAGGCTCGCTCAGATAAAAATGTTGGGGCTTTGCACCAGTAGATGGCAAACTTCCATGCCAGGAAAAGAGAGAGGGAAAGAGCATATAGTTCAAGGCTGTTTCCCTCCTGGTCGCCTGCTTCCAAAAGCAGTGGGAAACAAAGCAGTGCCTGAGAAGAAGAACACAAGGACCAGATATTGATTTCAAGAACTGGCAGCCTTAGTTATCTCTATCTCTGCATACCTGCAGAACTGCACATGTGCAAGAGGTTTCCTGTACTGACACCCTGTCCTTTCCTGGCCTTCATCCTCTCACACAGCTGCAAGTGTACATGTGGAGCACTTCACACACATTGCTGTGCCGAGTGGAGGGATCAGCTCTATTTGTCATTCAACACAGGGTTGTTATCCCCCGCAATGGGAGCTGGGGTTCCCCCAATTTTGACCCCCCAATTTGCACGCCAGCCAGCTGGCTGGCGGGGGAGGCCCTGCCCCTGAAGAGCTCTGTGGCTCCAACATGCCCAGCACACTGATGCCACCCGGAGGTGACATCATCACGCTGGCCACGTCGTGACGCTCTAGCACTTGTCCAAAACTCTATGAAGATCAAGAAGTTCCAGGAAAGGAGCCTGGAGCCCCCTGCAGGGAAAAGGTAAGCATCTGGCAACCCTAATTCAACAATGTATAAATGTTTAAAATCCAACCAACAGTATAAGAAGGCACTAAAATAATTCTATCACGAACGAATCTTCCAAATGCTTCTGATAAGATCTGGTACAGTTCAGTGGTGTGGGTGGAAATCATACTCAAGATAATCCTTTTCTTACCCGGTGTAGAACATTATACAGCCCACGGCCTCACGTTTTCCTCCCTGACCCTGGGCGAGGGAACTCACTAGACAAGGCCAAAAATATCATAAGCTTGAAGTGGAACCGTTGGCGAGAGGAACACCCCGCCCTTTGAGAAATTTCTGCATGCTGCCCATGGCTGAGAAAGCAAAGCACAGATATTATATTGGATTTTTTTTCCAGGAAACATGAACTTCGCCTTCTCTGCGAAGCTGCACTAGACTTCCTCGCTCCCCCTCCATGTAGCACTTGCTTAAGGAGCATCTGGTGAGCTTCCAACTGTTCAGATTTCTGCAGTCCGTTTTCCTGACTGTAAAATATTCAGATCTGAAATTAAGTTGGACTGCAGAGCATATAAATCAGTGTGGAATTTGGCCCGAGGCTTCTAAAAGATACTGCTACAAGGCCACTTCTAATGCTGTTTTAAAATGGATGTGGGGAAAAAAAAAGAAAGTGAATTTTTAAAACTGGTCTTTTTAATAAGAGCCAAACATTTTTACTGTCTCCTTGAAGGTGACTTTGAAAGGGAACTGTATAGAGCCATCAGTCACTGACAGGAGCAGCGCTCGTTCTGTGAAACTAGCCAAAGGATGTCAAGGGAAACTTTGTTTGGGTAAGTTTGGACAGGCTGGTCGATCTCTCCTTAAATTCAACAGCAAGCCATGCCTTATTGACTCACATTTAGATATTTAGATATTTATACTCCACTTTTCTCCCCAAAGGAACCCAAAGCAGCATATAACATTGCTCTCCTCTCCTTTATTTTATCTTCACAGCAACCATCTCTCTAATTAGTCTACCACTAAAGTTGTCAGCGCTGCCTCAGGAAATGCCAGGAGATTTTGAGGGTGGTGCCTGGGGAGAGTGGAGTTTGGGGAGGATATACCATCAGGAATTTCCCCTATTCTCCATGGTACAGACCACAGAGACATGGAGACATTCCTAGAGCTTCACTATGGAGGCCATGTTCCAGCCATTTTTTTTCTCCTGTTCTTCAATTTCTCAAGGGCAGGGGACTGGGGTCAAGAGTGGGGGTTTACCCACCACAGGTGGGCAAATGGCAAGCTTGTATGCCACACTTGCTGTGACTTGCACACAGAGCAACTGTTCCTGGGAGACAGGGGACCCCCTCAGAAAGGAGGGTTGCTGTGGGGAGGGAAAAGAGAAAATCCTGCTCTGCAGGAGGAAATCCTTGCACTGGCATTGGTTCGAAGCCCTTCCTGGAAATATGGAAATCACTTATTCAGCTAAACTGATAGCCTCACTTGCACATATGGAGTAATCATCACAGACCATAGTGTTGTCTGGCAAACAGTGTCAATGCCCTCCAACAGAAGCAGTTCACACATTCAGCAGTGAATCACGGAGTGATAAGCTAGTGACAGATGTAGAGTGTGTGTATGTGTGTGAATCAGCTGCAATTGCTAATTGGACATAATTCTACTGACCTGACCAGGGTTTCATTCTTTGGCGTTATTGCCAAAACAGGAAGACATGAAGCCGGGGGGGGGGGGGAGGGGGGGGAATGGTGTGGTCAGTGTTTTCATTATCTACTTTCTATGAGACTGATTTTTCACAGTGCAGTTTCCTGCCAGGCAGGCAAGGAATTCTGCACACACTCAAAAGCATTTAGTTCTTTTTTTAAAAAATCCCCCTTAGGGGGAAAAAAAAAAGATCTACTGCAAGTATTCAGAAGTACTTAGCATCGGATGCCAGATTTTTTTTTGCAGCCCAGCATTAGAAATGGCAATTGTCTCTGCTGCAATCCAAGGGATATCTGCACAAGAATTAGTGCTGAGGAAAACAGAGAGCACATGGGAAGATTTCCCACATGGAGAGGGCATTGGAATTTTTTGGGTACTGCAGTGCCCCTCTGAGCCTTGCAATAAAGTTTTCACACCATATTGCTGCCCACCGTGTCTCTGGCATCCCTCATCACAGCATGGAATCGAGCCATGATCTCTATTGACACTCTTTCTGCTACCTTGTGAAGAAGTGAGCAGTGACTCACGAAAGCTCACAGCCTGCCACAAATCGTGTTAGTCTTTAAGGTCGTTCTGGACATTTGCTCTTTTCTACCACTGCAGACAAACACGGCTACCCATCTTGATCAATCTTTTTGCTAAACAGTTCCTGCTTCTTCCTCTGGCCTGAATCAAGGTATAAGGAAATGACAAAATCATTGATACAAGGAAAATTCATGAATGAATTCCTATTTAATGCTGAACAGCAGCTGCAGATTGGGGCTGTGAAGAGCGTGTGTGTGTGTGTGTGTGTGGGGTGTTAAACCTTTTCTTCATGTAGTGCTGCCAAAGGGAAAGAGCTCTGCTGAGGGTGCCACGTGCAACAAAGTGGAAATGAGAGCACAGGAAAGGGGTCCTTAAGATGGGGGAGAATTAACTCCCCTCCCACTACACGTTAGTGTGATCTAGCGGTTAGCTTCAGATTAGGATCTGGGAGTCCCAGGTTGGAATCCCCAGTCTGCCATGACATTTGCTGGGTGACCTTGGGCTAGTTACAGAGAGCCTAACCTACCAGCAGGACTGTTGTGAGGATAAGACAGAAGAGGATAAGACAGAAGAGAGGGTGATTCTGCATTGGCTTTTCCCTCCATTGTTCTACCAAACCAATTTTGGAACAGAAATTCTCCTCTGCATTGCATGCCGCATTCACTTTCTTTGCTCATCGGATTTTAGGGTACCCTCTACACTGCATGCCGCTTTCACTTTCTGTGATCATCGGGGTTTATGGTACCTTCTGCATAGATTTAATGGCCTTTCAGAACTGACTTTGCAGTCAGTACAGTGTTGCCCCGGGGTATTTGAATGTGGTTTTGAGCTGCACTTCTGGTAAAACAACAGAAGGAAAAGCAAATGCAAAATCGCCCAGAGAAGAACAAAGGAAGCTGCTTTGGGTCACCGCTGGGAGCAAGGAGGTATATAGATGAAGTAACTACAAATAAATATGCCCTAGCCCCAATCCTAAAAGGACTCAGAGGCTCATATTTACTTTTAACCCACCCACCCAAAATCCATGCACAGACCTTATCTAGTTTGACCTCCTCCTCCTTCCTGTCACATGGGTGACTGCAGCCCATCAAAGATTTGACAGTGAACCGGAAGGCAGTACAATCTTGGGTCCGATATGCTGATGACATCAGTGAGTCTTAGGAAATAAAAATGGGGGCAATTGAGAATGAAGGCAATTGAAATTTTTTTTTATTTTTTGTCCAGGGTGCTGGGTGTGTGTGTGGAAAGGCTGAAAAATGGAAGTAATTTTCAGCACTGCCAAAAACCATTCAAGAAAAATGAGCCATCCAGGTCCAGCTGTAGTATGCAGCAGCTCCCTGATTTCCCTTCAAAAGAGAGCTCAGCTGAGTGATACACAGGCATTAAGGGTATCAGCTGTTCTTGTGTAGCCACGGGCTTCTGCCCCAAACAGCAAACTTACATTCCTCAGATGCTGGCTGCTTCAATATTTTTGAAATGAAAACCAGGCTATTAAGTCCTATAATAGAAAATAAAGCACAGGGAGTCTCAGCCATGGTTGCCATGTCCAGTGCTCCCTTTAAGCTGTGGAGTCTTGTGAGCAAAAATTCTGCTTTGTGAGCTACTGGCATTAAAGTTGTAAGCAAGTGATTTGGCTACTGCATAAATCAGTTTGCTCTAGAGCCATCCTTCCTGAGCTAAGACAAAAATGTGTGAGCCAGAGGCTAAAAAACTGAGCTAGCTCACACTAACTCAGCTTAGAGGGAACACTGGCCATGTCCCCCCCCCCCCGGCCACTGGCAGGGGATAAGTGGGTCAGCTTGCCAGATCCAGGATGGGAAACTCCTGGAGATCTGGGGATGGAGCTTGGGGAGGACAGAGACCTCAGTGGGGTACAGTACCACAGAGTCCACCCTCCAAAGCATCCATTTGCTCCAGGAGAACTGCTATCTGTAGACTGGAGATTGTCAGAATCTAAGGATTCTAACAAAGGTTGCTGATATGCTTATGCTTGTATGCTTTGTATAATCCCTTCCTATGTAACCTGTCTTTGCAGTCCCTCTGTAACATCCTGTTATCTCAATCACCATGTATCAGGCTCTCCTTTATTGCCCTGAATTTATGGCTCAAGCTGGGTCTGGTCAATGTAACCATTTGGTCCAGGAGAGTGGCGACTTCAGCACATGAGAACAATCGGTCTCTCACCCCCGCACCTCCGCATTCCTTTCCTCCCTGCCGGGGGAGACACGGACCAATTCTTATCGGCGTGTGAAGGCCTTGGCGAAGTTATTTGTTATGCACAAGATGGATACATCTAAGGGGTCTGGTTTAAGAAGGGAAATTTACAGCTTCACACTTAACCTTTTTCCTGTGGGAAGCAAACGGTCAAAGGACCTTTAGCCCACGGTTTTTTCCTCCCTGTGATTGGTTACCTATGGGTAATTCAAATTGTACTGGAGGGTATATTAATCCTGCTTCTATTGTATACTTTATCTCTAACAATGATCCGAGGACCTGTAGTAATGTAGTAATAGGAAATAAAGAACTGTGTTTCATCAACAAAGGTCTGATCCTTGACTACTTAGGGAAGAAGCCTCACAGAGATGAGCTGTCATTCCAGGGGATCCCCAGGTCCCACCCGGAGGCTGGCATCCCAATCAGATAGCTGTTCATCATTACATTTTGCAGCTCTTCATCCCAACAATCCACTTTCTCAACAGCTGAGGGTGGGAACATTGAGATGGCACAGTCAGTTGTGAAGGTATATTCATAGGGATGTTGATCTTGGCGATGTCACTATGTTCAGAATAGCACACAACCTGAGCCAATAGCTAAGTCAGGGTTGCCAGCTCCAGACTGGGAAATACCTGGAGATTTTGCAGGTAGAGCCTGAGGAGGGCGGGGTTTGGGGAGGGGAGGGACTTCAATGGAGTATAATGCCATAGAGTCCACCTTCCAAAGTGGCCATGTTCTCCAGGGAAACTAATCTTTGTTGCCTGGAGATCTGTTGTAATAGCGGGAGATCTCCAGCCTGGAGGAACATGGCTGTTTTGGAACATGTTTGCATCAGTCTAAAAAGGAGTGCTTTATGACCTGTACTAGAGAGAGAGAGAGAGAGAGAGAGAGACTTTTCTCCCATGAGGTTTCGCTCCTTGTAAGTTGATTTGGAGTCAACACCCTTCTGGGCGCCACCACCATCTGTGGAGGTCTCTACTGAAACAGGGAGGCTTTTAGGGCTCATTTTCATCTGTAGAATCTCCTCCCAAGGTAGATCCACCATATCATTGGCTCATTCAAGAAAGCTGTCAAGTCCTTAAGGTGGGTTTTTTTCCTATGCCACATTTGAACTGTAGACATTTTAATATTTTAGAATCAACATCTGCTTTTGTAATAATTTACAGAGTTTTAAATTGATTTGAAAAGATGCTTTTGTGGGGGTGATTATTTATTTACTGTATTTATACTTCACTTTCCTTCCCAGTAGGGACCACAAATGGCATACCACATGCCCCCCTTCTCCATGTTATCCTCACAACCACTCTGGGAAAAGAGATTAGGCTAAGGGTGTATGAATGGCCCAAGGCCACCTGGCTGGGTTCCATGGCAGTGTGGGGATTCAAAGCTGGGTCTCTAACCACTACCCCAGATTGGCTCTTTTCATATTTCATTACTTTCAGCACAAGCAACCTTGGACATTTAGCAATGAATGATAGCTTAAATGGTTTTCAAATATGAATTCATTAGGTCAAGGAAAAGGTTTCCTTTGCTCGAAAGCCAGTCGAATACAACTCTAGGGATGCAATGCTCATCTCTGTTTCCAAGCCGAAGAGCCAGCGCTGTCCGAAGACATTTCCATGGTCATGACTAGACACAGAGGTGCACAGAATGCTGTTACCTTCCCACCGAAGTGGTGCCTATTTATCTACTTGCAATTTCTTGCTTTTGAACTGCTAGGTTGGCAGGAGCTGGGACCAGAGATGAGAGCTCACTCCGTCACGCAGCACAACAAAAAGGAGGTGGCTTTGGCCTCCATGCCTTTCTTATATGCTTGCCAGGGATTTCTAGTTGGTATAGCGAAGAGGGTATGGAACCAGATGGACCACTGGTCTGATCCAGAATGGCTCTTTTGTTTTTATGATATAATATCAAAAGGGAAGCTATTACTCTGTGTATACATGGGGGTGGAAAGTGCCATCAAGTTGCAGGCAAAAGGTTTTCAAGACAACAGATGAACAGAAATGATTTGCCACTGACTTCCTCTGCATAATGACCCTGGACTTCCCTGGTGGTCTTTCACCAAAGTATGAACCAGGGCCAGCCCTGCTTAGTTTCCAAGATCTGATGCGATTGGGTTGCCTGGGCCATCCAGGTCAGGGCATGTGAATGTTATAGAGGGCTACAATTATTTTTCTTTGAAGGACTACTATTTATTTATTTATTTAATTTAGCTTATACCCTGCCCTCCCCACCAAGGCAGGCTCAGGGTGGCTTCCATAAAATGCACATATAACTACAATTAAAATCCATCATAAAAACATCCAAAAACCATAAACAAACTAGGAGGATAACAGAGCTTGTAGAAAAAACAAATTAGCGACATAGAAACCTTCATTTTTGCAGTTACTAGAGAGGAACTGTTAAAGCATTTAATTAATGGGAACACTTCTTGTGGGAGGTCACAATCGAAGACTGAGACAATACGTTATTTCTTGCTGATGTTGCATTTCTGCCACGGTGCCAGGTGTACTTCTTTCTCTTCTCCAGGAAAAGCCACACATGAAATGGCTATTCCCCCTTTGAACATCTGTTTTCTTGCTGAAAGTTACGCATATCTTTCTGCTGACTAGGTTAAAAACAGACCCCCATTAACTGAAAATATACATGGCCATCTTCCGCACCGGTGTTGCCCCAAACATCTGGAAACCTGCAGCTTTAGCTTCTTTCTTTGCATTTTTATGAATGCCACTGGTGTTAAACTAGTGTCAGTGGACATTTAAATAAAAAGCTTCACCTGCTGGGATTCTTCCTTTTGTTTACCACAAATAAAGCCACTGGAAATTCATCTTGGATAAAATATGGTAATCCTCAGGCTTGGTTGTGGCCCCCATTTGAATGGTTCTGGAACGAACACAGCTTCCCTTTGAAGAAAAGGAGTGACACAGGCCTTGTACATGGAGGGGAAACCATGCATATAGATTCAATGAGTCCATTATACTGGTTAACAGTCATGCAATACCTGCAAAATTAAATATCAGAAACAGAAATAATACCACATGTCCTGTTGGACCGTAACTAGGGGTGAGCATAAAGGGAAAAAAAATCAGTATTTTTTGGGTAAACCAAACTAAAAAAATATTAGTAAATACCAATGTTCCCGAATCCCAGTATCATATTCTACTGGGATTCGGGAAATATTCAGCTGGCCATTAGAGCTGTGTCAGTTTCATTCCCCCTCTGCTTCCAAGCTGACCTGCTCTCCCTCCCCTTAGCTCCCCCAGCCAGCCTGCCAAGATGCCTCCTCGATCTTTTTGTGCTGTTCCTTGAGAGCACGTGGCTGGGATCTTGCTAGCTGCTGCAGCCAAAGGGGATTAGAGCTGCCACTGCACACAACACCACCTCTCAGCTGTTTTTTAAGAACAGCACTGGACTGATGACAGAGCCGCTGCCATAAAGTGATGGCCCATGTGATTCCCTGGAAGAAGGCTGCTGGCTCTGAGGTCCCTCGCAGGCCAAGCATGTGGAGACTAAGCATGTGTAGGTGAAGATCCAGTGATCTGATCTGCACCTGAAAGCTGTGCAGGAAAAGCTGGGACAAGGTCCTGGCAGCAGTACCAGATTTAAAGATAAGGGGCGGGCAAAGCCCCCAGAACCACCCTTGGTCTGGCCCCCAGTGTGATTCCAGCCCCGCACACAAATGGCAGCCACTCCTCCCCATGGGACCCCATCCCAATGCTGGGTCATGTGGTCAGCAGACCAGAAACTGCATGGCTTCCTGCTGCCCTCAGCCCTGGAACCCACAAAGACAGTGTCGGGGTAAGTCCCGGCCACTGCTTATCTTTGGAGAGCTATATCTATAGCTCTATATCTATATGCTGTGCAGGGGAGGGTGAACTATAAATCCAGTAAAATAGATAAATAAATATATCTATTTTGGATTACTGAAAAATCAAACAATCTCAAAAGGCTAAAAACACCGTTCAAAAGTCCATGGATAGCTAGAAATATTAACCAGCCTGGGCTGACAAGACACGGTCCCTACAGGATCCCAGTGTAAGATTCAGCATGGGTGATGCTCTGGTCCATACGAGTTTTCCTCCTCAAATAAGGGTGGGAAAGGCTGCACGATTTAAGGTGAGTATGGACCTCCATATGGATGGCCCAGATCACCTCCTTGCCCAGTGGAGAATGTACCCACTCCTTCAGTACACAAAAAGGATTGCACCAGAGGTATTCTTGAATCAGGTTCTTGTCTCAATGTTCATAATGAAGATGCAACTGTGGTCTTCTCTGCCTCACAGCCAGCAGATAAGGTCAATAATCAGTTAAAGGATAAGCGGCAGGCGGCAGGTTCTACTTCATTTATGAAGAATGAAATGTTGTGTCCAGAGATGAGGCTAGACTCTCCTTGGAATGTTGGTCCCCAGTTTTCCCCCCCTTGCTTTCCCCCCCAGTGTTAGGTGTGTTGGGAGGGACTTGATGTATACTAAAAAGAGAGAGAATTCTGTTTCAAGAAAAGCTAAATTCTGTGATCCATATACATTTTGCAGTGCAACAAAAACACACGTGTGTTTATGCAGTCTTAATTTGCATTTATTCCACTACTAATCATGAGCAGTGGCAACAAATCAAGGTATTTAACCCCATCCCTGATCTTTGACAACCCAATGACACATCTTGAATTGGATGCTATCAGATTTTTTGCCAGCGCAAAAGGAAGGAGTGGTAATTGTGCACGATTCTCCTCCTCAATATAGCACCACTCTCTGTGGCTTTGGGTCCACCTGGATCCTCTGATCTCCACCACAGCCACCTTGTTCTTGTAAAAATGGAAACAGTGGTGGGATCTAACCTTTTTGTGCCAGGTATTGTCCGAAATCCAAAGCCTAGGTTTGAAGTCCCTACGGGTTAGGAAGCTTGTCTTTTTTGAGAAAAAGATGGTCTAGTTACTGAGTTCTGTGACAAATAACAAATTCTATATTTTTGCAGGGTTTTTTTAAAAAAATGTACTACAGAAACTTGATGACCTATGATGAGACATTCTTCATATGCCCAGGGGAGAGACAAGGGATTGAATCTAATGAGAATTTGGAGGAAAAGTTCAGAAGGATCCAGTTTGAGCAGCCAAAAAAGAGACTTGCACATATAAAAGCGTTGTGGGACAAAGGCTGTAATTAGGAGGAGAATGGGGTGAAACTGAATGCAAATGCTGGCTTGGGTCCAGCCCAAATTTTTAACTGCATTGAAGATGGTATGATGCAGTTGTCACTGCAAATTTCTTAGTTTCACTGTCATGTCTCCCCAGGTAGGATTCGCTGGTTTATGAAGCTCTACAAAACACTGCAAAACCCATTTACCAAATACAACAACAGGCAAAAGTGCAAAAATACCCTGAATCCTCCTCTGGTGCTATCCCAAGCAAAGTTACATCCTTCTGAGTCCATTGAAGTCAATGGGTTTAGAAAGCTGTAACTTAGGACTGCATTGTGAGAAACATTTGTCTGTCTCTAAGCCATGATGCCAAGTTGCAGTATCAAAGGCTGCAGGTGAATGAACATGAACACACAAAGCTGCCTTATCCTGCATCATACCATTGGTCCATCATGGCCAGGACTGTCTACTCAGCCTGGCAGCAGCTCTCCAGGGTCTCAGACAGAGATCTTTCACATCACCTAATGCCTGGTCCTTTCAACCGGAGGTGCCAGGCATTGAATCTGCGACCTTCTGTATGCCAAGCAGATGCTCTACCACTGAGACAAGAACACCTTGCCTCAGTTCCTCAGAATGGAAGCCTCCAGGCCAATAATTTCACCAGAAAGACCCCTGGGCTGCATTGTCTCTCTGAGGTGACTCTGTTGCCCTCTAGAAAGGAGTCTTCCTCACATGGAGGTTATAGTAGCTCTGAGGACATGAAGCATTTGGAGACATAAACCTTATTATGTCAGCCATAACTGTCCTTGTGATGTTATTTATGCTTCTCTGTGTTAAGGACAATGCATTAAGCATTAGCTCTGATTATAAAGCATTTCCATAAAGTGGGACTTGACATCTGGTTGGCTGAAACACTGGCTCCCGCATTAACAAACCTTCTAGGTGACAAAGACCAAATAGTGAAGTTGAAAGAAATCAGTGCAGGCCAATTGAGGGACGAAGCCTCTTGGTGGCTCTTCCGGTGCTCAGTTCATTTCTTGCCAGTTCTTTGGGACCTGGATTATCAATTCAAAACCATATAATTCTACAGTGGTGTAGAAGTTTTTGATACCTTCTGAAGCAAACCTGAAGGCTAACCTTTCTGGCACATGTATGTGTGGATAGAGGAATCCTGGTTTGGTGCAGTATGTTGGCATAGAACTATGAAGAGCCAGGACGGTGTAGTGATTAAGTGTACTGGACTCTAATCTGGGGAACCAGATTTGATTCCCCAGTCCTCCACATGAAGCCTGCTGGGTGATCTTGGGCCATGCCAGTCACAGTTCTCTCAGAACTCTTTCAGCCCCACCTACCTCACAAGGGTGCCTGTAGTGGAGAGAGGAAGGGAAGAAGACTGTAAGCTGCTTTGAGACCTCTTTGGGTAGAGTAAAGCTTTTAGGGGTCCCCAGGAATGAATCAAGTGATTCTGCCACCCCAGGCCCCCTCCTCCTTTCCCACCTGGGTGAGGTAGCAACAGCTCTGGAGAAACATCTCCTGTAGGACCCCGCCCCCCCCTCCCCGTGAACAATCATGGTATTCAGGACGGACTCCAAAGGCACTGTCAACGCCACACAACCTGGGGATTGGGGGGGGGGACCTCACTGCATGCCTGTCCTGCGTATGGAGTGCAGGACATACTCCACAGGTGGGTTGCCAACCTTCAGGTGGAGAGTAGGTATCACCCAGAATTACCACTCATCTCCAGACTGCAGAGATCAGCTTCCCTAGACAAAATGGCTCTTTTGGAGGGTAGACTGTACAGCATTATACTCTACTGAGGTCCTTTCCTTTCCCAAACCTTGCTGTCCTCAGGATCAACCCCAAATTTTTCAGGAATTTTCATACCCAGCAATGGCAACCCTACCATGGTGGCAGCAGCACTGTAGCCTGCTCTGGACTTGGGTGGCAGCAACATGGAACTAGTAAGTAATGATCGGTGCAAGCCATGCCTTTTGTATCCTCCCATATTGCCATCCTCTACCAATTTGGTGGTCTGAAATGACTGGTCGGCCCTAAACCAGACCTGAGGGTTCTTCAGTGAAAAGACTGGTAATAGCAGACAAGCCATCCTTACTGATCTTCCCCTACAAAGCACATTCACCATGTTTGGCATGGTGAAGAAGAAGAAGAAGAAGAATTATTTATTTACTTAGATTTGTATCCTGCCCTCCCTGCCGAGGCAGGATCAGGGCAGCTCACACTAAAATTACAACATATTAAAACATAGATGTAACAGAGTACACATCATAAAATTCCAACATAACAATCACAGTACCAGTAAGAAAAAGAAGAGGAGGAGGTGAGTTTGGATTTATATCCTGCCCTTCACTCGGAGTCTCAGAGCAGCTTACAAACTCCTTGAGCAATGCTCCCTTTAAGCTGTGGAGTCCTGTGTGCAAAAATTTTACTTTGTGAGCTACCAGCATTACTTGTGAGCAGCTGATTTGGCTGCTGCATAAATTAGTTTGCTCTGGAGCCATCCTTCCTGAGCTAAGACAAAAATATGTGAGCTGGAGGGTAAAAAACTTTGAGCTAGCTCACACTAATTCAGCTTAGAGGGAACACTGCCTGTGAGGTAGGTGGGGCTGAGAGAGTTCTGAGAGAACTGCTTGTTCAAGAACAGTGTGACAGAACTATGGCTTGCCCAAAATCATCCAGCAGCTGCAAGTGGAGGAGTGGGGAATCAAACCCAGTTCTCCCAGATTAGAGTTTGTGCACTTAACCATTACACCAAACTGGTGTAGATCCCAGTCTCAGTCCAAGTGGGGCAACAGTGAAGCTTGGCAGTCTTTGCTCTAAAACATGTCCCAGAATACTTTGCAGCATAGCCTGGGTTCTGTGGCAAATAGGTGGGGCTTCTTCGGCAGAGGACACGAGGCAGCAACAGAACATTTGAAAAGCTCTGGGACAGGAAAAAAACCCCTCAGAGCCGTATCCAGTCCTCCAGAAGTACGATTCTCTGACAGCAAAGCCATTTATTACTATGATTTATTCATAAAATAATCTGCAGTAAATTTTTAAATTTAGTCATGGAAGTTAGCATTTACCTAATCCATTTAGGATGTTCAAAGCACTACACACATTTGAGTCCAGTCATTTTTATAACAGACCTTTACAGAAAGGGTTCCTATAGTCTGCTTTTCCCAAATCCAGGCTGTCTGATTTGCGTATTATATATTTTTTGCTACTTATGCAAATCAAGCACTTTAATTTGGTTGGAATTGGAGGAGTGTCAGTGTCTCCCACCTCAGACTTCAGAGACGGTACCATAGATTTAGAGACAGGTACAGGGGTCAGGACAGACAGAGCATCCTTTCCTTCCTGTTATCTGATACTATCCCTTCGAAGTAGCATGCTATTGTTAGGGAGAAGACTTCCTTCCTTCTGGCTTGATACTTCTCTCTCACACACACAAAGAAGGAGCACAAGCTCTCCATCTTTGGCACCATGGGTGCAGGACATGCATTCTCCATCTACATCCATCATATCTAGTTAGATTAGATTCTATCCCTATCTCTCAACCATACTATCTAGAATGCAGTTCCCTAAATAAAGGAGTCTTATTAGTTTGAAACTGACAAAACGCTCCAGGTAACTCTGTAACTTTGCTAGCATACACATAGTACCCTACGTAACAGAGATTCCTGCCTATACCATACCGGTGAATCTAACAAATTCTTGACTTGTCAGCCAGTTGCTTTATGGCTGCCCCTGGCAATTACCACCAGACACTGGGGGAAAAAATCAGAAGAAGCACCTTTTAAACTGTCTGTTGTTTGTCATTGTGTTTCCCAAATAAAAGCCAAGAGTGTCAGGGAGAGACATAGTAAGCATGCCAGTCATGGCTGTGGCTTAGACTTCCCTTATGGGTTCGAGCAGTGGAAGGTGGGATTAGGTTTGTTTCTCATGAAGTGATTGGGCCGTATACTGCTGGCACATTTTGCCTGATGTACTTAGATCTGTCAATTCTAGACACTTAGGGCTGGGTCCTGTTGAATAGATCCATGCATACAAGTGTGTGTGTGTGTGTGTGTGTTTGATTTTTGCTAATTTCCTCCCACCCACAGCACCCCTCCAGCTCCTCCTCATATTGTTCCTGGATGTCCTTTATCTCCTGGGAACATTATTTCAAATAGCATTTTCGGCAGTGTGTGAGGAGATGGGGAACTCATGCTTCCATACATGAAAGTCCTTTCAGACATGGAAATTTTCGATGGGATCCAACCATTTTTTTAAATGCACCCAAATAGGAAATTGGGTACAAATGAGCACTGGGTGGCTTGTTGATGATCTGAACAAAACTCAGAGAACTGTGATGAATCTCTCGGGGGCCTAACAGTACCTTATATGGTTTCCCCCATTACACCATTTCCTGTCTACTCTACTGCACCAGGATTCCTAAGAAGATTTTTTAAAGTTTGAGGGGACAAAATCTGGGCCTGGCTGTAACTCCCTACTTCTACATTTATGACTAAGGGGAAATGATGTAAACTAACAGGGAAAAAGGTTATTTTTACAAGTGAACAAGAATTAACCTTATTCAGAAGGAAACACAAGATTAAGAGAAATATTAACAACCAGCCAGGAGTTCTGGGGTGTTTGGTTTTATGTAGTGCAAGCCCAAGGAAAAGCTGTCTCGGTCAGATTCATAACATATAAATAGAGCATTATGCTGCAACTAAATTACACTTCAGGCCTAGGAAATCCTGTTGGCGTACTGTAGCCACCTTCGTTCTCAAGACAGGGAAACTTAACCAGATATCTCCACTGAGTTCACACTCCTGCTAAACTAATCCTTCTTCCTTCTCCACAACTTCCAACATCTCAGTCTCAGCCCTCAAAACCTGACTAAACCTTCCCCGGCAATTCTTATCCTTTCCCTAACATAGAGCTCCTATTGGTTGGTTTAAAGCTCTGCTCTCATTGGCTTTTGTGCTCTGTTGTGGACTCCTGTCGCAGTAGACTATATAACACTGGTCAGCAGGGGTCATTTTGTAGAAAAAGAGGTGCAGGAGCTCATTAGCATAACTCATTTGCATAACTCATTTGCATGTGCCACACCCCCTAACATACCAAAAGTGTGTCAGAAGGCAACACCCACCCCTCAGGCTCCACTCCACAGGTGAGTTAAACTGACCTGCTCTTCCTCCGTTCCCTTCCCCATCCAATACTTTGTGCAATAAAAATAAGCGTAAAGAACACACCCTCATTCTCTTCCTGCTCCCTTGAAACCACCAGGTTTCAAGTAGACTTCAGATACCCAGGACATGTGCACCACCCATCCCTTTCCCTCCCCACAACAAGACACCCTGTGAGGTAGGTGGGGCTGAGAGAGGTCTTTTGAGAACTGCTCATGAGAGAACAGCTCTGAGAGAAATTGTGACTGGCCCAAGGTCACACCAGCAGCTGCATGTGGAGGAGTGGGGAATCGAGCCCGGTTCTCCCAGATTAGAGTCCAACTCCTGACCACTACACCAAACTGATGGGGTGGAAGCTGCTGAAGGGTTGGTGAAATTTCTCCAGTACGTATGTGCCCAGATAAAAAATGGTATACCTAGAAAATTTATATGCCACCTTGAGCAAGTCTCTGGAAAAGCAGCACACAGTCATAAAAGGAACAATGATAAAATTATCAATATTAAAACAAAACATTAAAAACAATAAAGACCCTAGTAGGGCTTTCCCCCGGTGCACTGCTCAGGGAAGCCAAAGAGGGGGCGGGGCTTGGTCATGTGCCCGCCCTCTGGGCTCCACACTCCCGGAGCTGCACTCCTGTGCGCTTCTGCTCCAACGGACCCCTGCTGGTCCGTATAGTTATCCCAATGCTGCAGACACAAATGGATACTTTTGGAATTAGTTTATACTAATTAGTTTATACTCAGTCAAAGGACTGAGCATGATTAAATGATTCAACTGCAGATGCAGAGGTGTTGCAGAATTCCCCATCCTCAGAGAAGACTGACTGGAAGAAGACAAGCCAGATCAACAATTCATATGGAGACAAAATGGGCCCTTGACATGGGATTCTATAGAGTTTAATTTATTTCTTGTGGTACACTGGCATTTTTTTCATGGCATACTCATTTGTGACCTAGACACAACCCAGCACCAAGTTAATCACACACAAGCCCACCAGTGTCAATCATCTTTGGTGGGCTACCACTATTTTGGCTTATGGCTTATAAGCACATGGAACAACATCTTTGCCACTGGCTCTCTTGGAGGGTTTTAATATTTCTGCAATCAAAAAGAACACCCCGAGTGAGGATGCAATAAATAGTGCTCAAGAGATTATGTTCACTAAAGGAGATCTTCAGGGCGTAATTGGATGCGAGGACAACACTAATTGCTTTGGTCAGCAACTAAGTACCCAGTACCAAGTGAGTAATTAATTCGGACAAAAAAGTGGCCCCAGAGATGATAGGGCAAATGACAGTTTGGCTGTAATGGTTGCTGTCACTGCACAATTTTAAATCAGAGTTCACAAGAGAGCACTATGGGATGTGATAGACCGTTTATGGGTCACATGTTTTGTTGTACTTTATGCCACCAGACTTAATGAATCTGATTATTTTCGGAAGAGGAATTTTGCTCCATAAATCTCAGAGGTACAACTACGGCTACTGCTAAAAGTTGTGTACAAGAAAGACAGTAAATAAGGTGTAAGCCAGGAAAAAAAAAACTTGCCCATCTGAAAGAGATGCTGCACAAGAAACTGAAAAAAAGGATGGACCAAATGTTGCATCATCACATTTAGGTTTTCAAAACTTTGTTTCAAAAACTCTGGGACCTAAATGGTACCATTGTTAATGGAACCTTGGAAAGCTTAGATGGGTAGAATGTGGTGGACTCCATCAGGGCAATGCTAATATCCAGAGCTTTCCTCTTGTTTTCTGGCTTGGTGCTGGCAGATACAGGAACATGGCAGATAGTTGGCTGGTACTAACCATGTGTGAGTTCCCAACCAGGATTGGTATTCCAGACACCCACACCCTGATTTATATTCCTTGTCTCCATGCCTGCCTCCCACTAGAATCCTTGGATGATATCTCAACCTGCTTAGCCTTCCCTTCCTCCTTGCACATCAGCCATGTCCTCCTATCCAAATGCATCTCACAATAATTTTGTGGATTTTAAAAAAATATGATGGATGGAACCTTTAATATGCTGTGGTAGAGTTCTCACTGAATCTTCAGGATGCCATTTTGTTTAACTTAAAGCATTAGTGGGCTATGGGTGCAGACAAGGTTGTGCCCAGGTTAAAGATAGCAGGACTCCTCCAGTGAGAACTTCTAACTTGGTTTAATTGTGTGCCTACTCTAGTTCTGTTGCCAGGTAACCGACAAGGATGGAGTGATGTTCCATATCATGATACGGTTATTCAGATGTAATGCCAAACCTATTTGTCCAAACTTTCAGCCATTGTTTGAAATTCTGGTTTGGTGTCCATAGTTGGAGAACAGAAATAAACAGTAGTTGGGCCATAGTTTGCAAATCTTGGTTTGTCATTACGTCAGAATCATGACAATAGACTGAGCTTGTGCTTGGCATCTCATGTGGGGTGAAAAGCTGTTCAAGGAAGTGTGTGTAAAAGCACACCTTCCTGCCATGTTATCAAACTTCTCTACCACCATCAACTGTAATTCTCTCTGCTCAGCACATGCTGTGTGTGTTGGAAGATGGGCAGGAACACATATGTACTCAACAGCCTCAAATGCAGTAGTGAAGAATAGTATACAGAGGCTGAAATCTCTAAGTAGAAGTTCAAAACAAGTTCAATGACAATTTCAACACTTCACTTGTGGTGGTGAAGTTATGGTGCTGATAGCCTGTGCTTTGCTTGCAGAGTGTCCTAAATTCCTAAGTTCAAGGTTTCCAAGTCCCAGGTATGGCAACATCTCTTAAACATACTAATCGTACAGCCCATTGCAGAGATATGAATAGAGGACCTGGCCATAAAGCAACAGTTCCCTATTTTATAGCCTCAGATTTGGGTATGCTGCCACATAACGTGTGGAAAGACCATAATTTCCTTGGTTTCTTCCTCATTTTTCCCCACTCATGCAATAATTTTAGGTTGGTTCAAGGCATCTACTTCCCATTCAGAACATCCCAGATCCACTTCCTAGCATCTCCACTTCAAAGGATTCAGGTAGTAGAAGATGAGAAAGACCTCAGCTTGAGATGCTAGAGAACCACTGCCAGACAGAGAAGACAATAATGACCTTACTAGACCAATGGTTTTATGTATGTGTGTGTGTATGTTAAGTGCCATCAAGTCACTTCTGACTTATGGTGACCCTGTGAATTAACATCTCCCAAACATTCTTTCATTAGCAGTCTTTCTCAGATCTTGCAAACTGAGGGCCTTTACTGAATCAATCCATCTCATGTCAGGTCTTCCTCTCTTCCTGCTGCCTTCAATTTTTTCCATTATTGTCTTTTCCATTGACTCTTATCTTTTCATAATATGACCAGAGTATGATAGCCTCAGTTTAGTCATTTTAGCTTCTAGGGAGAATTTAGGCTTGATTTACTCTAGAACCCTCTGGTTTGTCTTTTTGGCTGTCCATGGTATCCATAAAACTATCCTCCAACGCCACATTTCAAACAAATCACACTTCTTCCTGTTGGCTTTCTTCATTGTCCAGTGTTTGCACACACACATGGTAATGGGGCATATTATGGCATGTATTAACTTGACCTTGATCGCTAGTGACAAATTGTTACACTTAAGCAGGGGTCATTTAGTAGAAAAAGAGGTGCAGAAGCTCATTAGCATAACTCATTAGCATAACTTATTTGCATATACTACACCCCCTGACATCACCGGAAGTATGTCAGAAAGCAAGCAAGCAAACAAGCAAGCAAGCAAGCAAGCAAGAAAGAACGAAAGAGCTGGCAGAGAGGGGACAGCTACTAATCCAAGCCTCAGAAATACCACTATTCTGGGAGGATAGCTTCAGTGGTGGCTGAAGCCTTCAGAAGGCTGGTCGGAGGAACAAGGACCTTTCCAGGGGATGGGGTCATTTTGCTGCAGCCATGACACAAGCAGGCATTCCCCTGCGGGGGGGTGGGTGGGGGTGGGGGGCTGGCATCAACTCCCGGATCTGAGCTCCCCCGAGCTCCTGCTCGAAATGACCCCTGAACTTAAGAAGCTTTTCTAGCTCCTTCATGGCTGCCCTTCTCAGTCTCAGTTGGCTGCAGTGACCCTTTTGGTTAATGATGGCGCCAAGGAACAGAAAATCTTGAACAATTACTATTTCTTCATAATCAGCCTTAAAGTTGTATAATTCCCCACTACGCATTACTTTTGTCATCTTGGTTTGACCCAGGTCCAAACTACACATTACAAATATTGGTGAATTGGATCCAAGTGCCCTGGACTCGACTTCCTTTCCCTGTGGTATTCTGTGTATGTGCAGCTCCAAAATAGGGCACCCAGGAGCTCCATCCAGGGGCTGTTTTACCTCAGGAAAATGGCATGGGGGGCAGGAGCCCACAGCTGCTGTGTGACTGCAGTGACTGCAAGTCAGGTCTGAGAAACCCAAACCCAAACCCAACTCACCAAAATTCATCACATGTAGTTTGGCCCTTTCGGTGTTCAGAGAAACTTGGGAAATTTTGAAGCGCTCTTGTGAATAATATCAAGTTAATTTCTGCCGTGAGGCTGCTTTTAAAGGTCCAAGGCCAGGGCCAGAAAAAAGGCGGCATCTCTGGGTAAAGCTTGTCATACAGGACTGGGAAAAATGACACTCACCATCCACATGTCTGTATTTCACCTTGAGTCTCAAGTAAAAAGGTATACAATAAATGAAATAAGTAAATAGATCAGTAACATCCCCCCTTCTACACAGATATTAGAAGAGCAAAATATCTGTCAAAATCCTACGAATGAAGACAAAGCATACTGATTTTAGCAAATCAGATTCAATTTTTGTGCAAGTGAATGTTTATTGTGAATTCTTCGGTATTAAATACACAATGGGAATTTCGAGTGGGCATGACATAGAGGCTGTCTTTGAGCGGCAGCAGCTGCTTTCGATCATAGTTTTCTCTTGATTCCATTAGATTGCTCTTTCAAGCAACCTGGGTTTTCATCTGTTTCCCCATCCCTTATAAGATACAGACCTTTGTCTAACTTAGTCAGTATCCAGCCTGCATGAGATATCTGGTGTGTACTGAAAACCAAAAGAACTGGAGTGTCTGCTGTTACGGAAATACCAAAATATTTACAAAAATTCCTGATGACTACTAACTTCCTAACCTGCCCTATTTGTAACAGAAACACTGGGAACACGGTTGAGGCCTGGTGATGAATCAGCAGTAAAGATACTGTGATGAGAGAAAAGGGGCGCCCGGCTCAGACGTCCCTGACATTTGATTCCTGCTACGTAATTCTAATGCTTAAATGATGACTGTAATTTCCTCATTCATTTCTCACTGGCAACAGCTAATGGTCCACCACCGTGCTGTCTGCCACCCCTCCATCTGCCGCCTGCAGCAATTCAGATTTCTGCATCTGAAACCTTTGAGATAAAAGTTAATTAGCCAGCACAGTGCAGCTCAGATCTTTCCAGGTGGGATGCTTTCTTGTCAGCTAAGGCAAGCCGGCCTGCCGTCTCTCTCTTTCTCTCTCTAGTATCTACCCTCAAACCTGTGAGATCCTCATCTTGAAGGAAACTCTGGACAGCAGCTTCAGGGGAACCAATCTTAACATTCAAAACATCATCCTTCTGTCTTGTGCAGAGCATGGGCTTGTTTTATTTATTTCGTCAAAGCACCATTCCCTTACTCCTTGTGACTGTAAAGAATCAGGGAGGGACCAACACTGAGTGTAGAACAGAACATGCATTGCACACAGTCAGTCCCAGAGTCAGTCCCTAACATCTCCAGATGTTGCATGCCTGAGACATTGAGGCCACTGCCAATCAGTGTAGAAAGTACTGGGTGAGATGTACCAATGCCTTAATATATTCTTGATGGACAAAGTCGCTGACTTCATATCACATTCAGAGACACATTCAAGCTTCTCTAATTTTCTGGACAAATCACCCCCATTTTTAGAACGTATAGCTGATTTTGTTTCTCCTAAAAGTTATTTTGTTAATTCAAGATATGACGATATTGTGGCTCATCTGTAATGTCATAGTCATGGGTATAGCTTGTTATGGTTTTATAGCTATTTAAAGTTATTGCTTCTCTGTTCCAAGATATACAATTCATGGAATAGCATTACTTTATATATGATTAAATATGATATTATTTGACTTGATTGTGCTATTAAAGATTTGTTTTACATTGAGGTTCTTAAGTTTACTGTATACTGGTTATCACTCTAAAAATTCAATAAAAACATTTTTTTTTAAAAAAGAATACAGCTGTGTAGCTTGAATTAGTGATGTTTCTACAGAAGTCCACAAGGGAATCAAACGTAAACAGGCAAAGATCATGGGGTTGGTGTATTCTAAGAATGACAAGAGTGAATTCTTCGACTTCTCACAGGCCAGCTGAGGATGGTAATATGAACTTGGACAAATTAACCCTGGGTTGGTTCCAAATGTTCCATTCCTCTAGCAGCAGAGCCTCCCACCAGCAGAACATGCTCCTTCCACAGCCCCTTCCTTTGGTGGAACAGAACCTTGGCATCCAACCCACAGAGTGTAGGGATATCATCTTGAGTATATGATGTTGTGTGCCATTTCCTTTGGTATTCAGGAGTTATATGTCATGTCCTGCCAGCCATTTCATTTCATCTATCAAAACACCAAATGGTTAAAGGACTTAAAAATGAAATGCAAAGAGCCAAGCATGATTCTTGCAATTTTGGATTCTCTTGGCTCTGTATGGGAAGTGTCATGGAAAGAGACACACACGAAGTGGAGGATATCATGGTTATTGGTAGCAGCATCGATCTATATAGAATACCAGAAACAATTTGACCCTGGAGGGGAGTGCAAGGTTGGCTCCAGGATGAGGGGAACAGGATAAAGTAAGAGCTCCTGCCACAATGGCTGGAGGTTGGAGTATCTTCCCTAAAGCATTTGGGGGGGGGGATTAAAAAAATAGACAGAATAACATCTCCAAAGTGGATAGAAAGAATGTTTACCTCCCATTCTTAGACCACTAGATCTTGGAATCACCCAATGGAAACCTGAAAGTGGATTAAAGGCAAACAACAGAAGGGATTCACTTCTACATGATGTGAGGTTAGCTTCTGGTGTAGATGGCTTTAAAAATGATATTAGATGAACTTATGGAAGGAAGCTCTACCAAAGGCCATGGCAGCTAAATGGTGTCTTCATCTTCAGAGACACTATATCACAGTTGTTGGTTGACCCACAGCTTCCTAAGCTGCTTGAGGGCTTCCTGGAAGTAACCTCTATGGGAAACAAGATGTTGAACTAGATGGACCTTTGGCCCAATTCAGCAGTATCTTGAGATAACCATATACTCTAAGCCTAACCTAACTCACAGGGTTGTTGTGAGGATACAATGGACAAGGAGAGAATAACCTTGTAAGCTTCCTTGGGTTCCCATTGGGAAGAACATTGAGGTATAATGATGTAAACAAATAAGACATCACTAATTGCAGTCATAAAGTAAGCTGCTTTGGGTTCCCACTGGAGGGTATCCATATATAGAACCAGTGCTGGTCACAGCCACATCTGGGCTCCCCCAAGCACTTGCAACAGGGTTGCTTGGGTGAGTAGCAGCATGTCCCAGGAAAAACAGCTTCAGGCAGTGGGTTGGATCCTTCTTGGCTTTTGTGCTTGCAAAAGAGGGAGGAGGATCTCCTTTTGAGCGCCCAAAAGTCACATGCGACAAAAGTGGAATTGTGTGAACTTGAGCAGAAAAACTTGTAAGATCCAACCAAATATACATGAAGGTACTCTAACAAAGGTAATGTACAAGACTTCATGAGGGAAAGAAAATTATGCGAGAAAATTATTTTCTCCCCTGGAAATGAATGCACACTTGCCTTTCATTTGCTCATTCTGGAAGGGCCAGTTCTCTTATGCTCTCTGACTGACAAAAAGCCTTTCATGTGCCATCATACCTGCACATTGTTGGTGTAAAGTGCTGTCAAGTCACAGCTGACTTACAGCAACCCCAGCAAGGGGCCTTCAAGGTAAGTGAGAAGCAGAGAAGAGAAGAAGAAGAAGAGAAGATATTGGATTTATACCCCGCCCTTCACTCACTTGGAGTCTCAGAGCGGCTTACAAACTCCTTTCCCTTCCCCTCCCCACAACAGACACCCTGTGAGGTAGGTGGGGCTGAGAGAATTTTTTCCCAAGCTGTCCTTGAGAGAACAGCTGGTACAGAGCTATGGCTTGCCCACGGTCATCCAGCCAGGTGCAAGTGGAGGAGTGGGGAATCAAACCCGGTTCTCCCAGATTAGAGTCCGCGCACTGAACCACTACACCAAACTGGGTCTCGGTGGTGGTCTGCCATCACCTTCCTCTACAGAATCTTCCTTGGTGGTCTCCCTTCCAAGTACCAGCCCTGCTTAGCTTCTGAGGTCTGATGAGACAGGGCTTTACCATGCCACCTTCCCTCCCACTATGTTAGTGCATCCCATCCCATTCTTCCTGCAGTTTTGCTTGAGAAATGCATTAGGGAATGTTCGCCTGTCCGTGGCTTAGCTTACCCTTTTCATCACATTACTGAATCGATAGGGTAATGATTTCGTACAAGTCAGCTGCAGAGATGTTTTGTCATGCCGTACCAGATAAATGAAACAAACCCAAGCACAGAGAGTGCGTGCCTTCTCTTTGACAACTCCCTGAGTAATTAATTTCTGCAACTTGCCAGCTCTTGGTTTTAAGAAATGGCTACGACTCCCCCCTCTCCCTAAGCCTTGCCAGCTTTGAAGCCTCGAAAAGACAGCTTCCAACAGCCATCCACTTTGAGCTGACAGCTGTAGCTGCAAACTGTTTATTGGCTGGGTTAAGGGTTCACCAAAGAAGTTGGAGAAATGGAACACGGAAAGCTGCTCTTTTTTCTGTTTCTTTTCTTTATCAGTTGATGTTCTGCTGGCCCATCGAAAGACGAAGCAGTTCCAGATCACTATCTGTTAGCTTTAGCAGGGAAACAGAGTCTAATTCACAGGAACCACAGATGTTTCAGTGCCCAAGGCAAGAAAAAAAAGCCCCGAATGGCATCCTCCACCCTGGTGGTAAATATATAACAATAAAGCAATAAATGTCAGTTTCCTGCTACTGCAAAACTCACCCGGCTATTGAAAAAGCTGGCAAATTTCAGCTGTCAAAAGAAGTTGACTAGACTGGGACCTGATAACACATTATGGAGGACAAAGGATAGGCCTGGGATCCCCACTCCCTGTCCTGGGCAACAGGTGAGTCATGGGTGCTCCTTGATTCTGGGGTGTGCAGAGTCCAATTTCAGCCTCCCCCGCCCACACCATTCCCCCCACCTCCAATGATCCTGGGGATTATACTGTTCAGCCTGCTGGAGAAACCCATGTATACATCTGTGGATTTCCCCAGAAGACAAATAGGACACCCTGGGACTGATTCAGGTCAGAAAAAAATGCATGAGGAAGGAAGGCTGAAGCTCCTTCTTCTCCATGTGCCACAATCACCATCCAAATTATGTACTGCTTGTACAGGGATTGAGAGGAACCCGCAACTCACATGTGACTATTACATAGGACCCAGAGTGGGGACCTGGGGCCCAACCTGTATTTCCCACAAAGTATGAGTAGGGTTGCTAAGACTCACCTTTGCTGCGGTGAGGGGCTCATGGCTTCTTCTCAGGACTTTTCTGTTTGACGACATCACCAGTAGTGATATCATCACACTGGGACTGTCACATGGCAATGTTCTAGCATCCGGGGCAAAAACTCTATGGTAACCATAGAGTCCCCCCTCTGAATGCTAGAGTGTCGACATGCAATGGCCCCAGCATGATGACATCACTACAAGTGATGTCATTGTGTTGGCGATGTCCCTGTTCAGGGGTGGGGCTTCCCCCACCAGCCAGCTGGCTGGTGGCAGATTGGGACCCCCAGAATCAGTGGATCCCCTAACCCAACTGGGGGAATGGCAACACTAAGTATGAGTCCATCCCATAAGGTTGCCAATTGACCAGGAAAAATATCAGTCTGCCCTGTTTTTTCACATTCAATGTCAGATGATGAGCAGAAATCAGAGTAAAGCTGTGCATTGTATGGAGATAACCATCATCACTTGCTAAGTTACTGCACATCAAACCAATGATAAAGGCATAACCACAGATGATAGTTTGAAAGCTGTCAACATAACTTCTGTATTCTGGTCAACTCAGTTATTGTTGTTATTATTATGTTAATATTATTAATATATATCATTTTGGATCATTATAAGTGCAGAAGTTATCAAAGCAATCCTACAAGACTTCTACAAGGTAGGTAAGAATTATAAATCTCATATTGCAGATGGGGGGGGGGGGTGTTTCTAAGGCTTAAAATATCAGCTTGTTCAGGATCACATAGTAAGTCCATGGCTGACGTGGTCTTGTACCTACAAACTGCTCAGTTATCCCAAAGAAGCCTTTTTCAGAGTAAAAATGCATGATGGCAAAGGATGTCCTGAATTCCCTAATTTGGTTATGTCATTGCTTTAATGCATGCGGGAACTACAGTTGTGTGCTACTGATTGGACCAAAAGTGGATTTAGTTGTGCAGGGAGGTACAATCATGTAAACCACAGTGCAAATTGGTATAATGTGTGGAAAATGAAACGTGTGTAGCTGCTGTGCCCAGTACCATGGAGACTAGGGTTACCAGGTCCTCTCATAGCTCTGGCCCCCAAGCCCCACCCCCAAAAGCAACCACCCACCAGGCCACCACTCTCCCTCCCCTCCTGCCTGATTTAAAGGGTTTCAGCGTATCAGCGGGGACCAGGTGGCTTGCTGAATAGCTGGAGGACCCTTTAACTCTAGCAGGAGGGAGGGAGAGGGGCTGTCGTGGGCTGCATGCTCGGCTCACAAAAAGACCCTTTGGGACTAATGAAGACTTTAATACAGATAGTCCATTTGAATCACCACTTCTTCAGATGCTATGCCCCTTCTCATTGGACTTTCCCAGTTGGTTGCTAATGACAGTTTGTAGCAGACTAACTAAAGAGGAAGGGCCATGGTTGACTGGTAGGGCATGAGCTTTGCATGGAGAAGGTCCCCTGTTTAATCCCTAGCATTTCTAGTCAAAGAATCTCAGGAGGGAGGTGATGGGAATGACACATCTCTGCCTGAGGCCCTGAGATTTGCTGCCAGTCAGAGGAGACAATGCTGCGGTAGCTGGACCAATAATATGACTCAGATTGGGGGACCTTTTTGGTGAATTGAATGATTGGATTAGATGGGAGAGAAGGATTTGACCCTCCCACAGCTCACCCAACTTTACATGTCACAGACTAGGGGTGTGGTGACAATAATCCACAAGCATCAGAATGGTTTCGTTATCTTAAACTGTGGTCACACACACTAAATGATCCACTTCCAATCCACTTTCAGTGCACTTTCCAACTAAATTTTACTGTGTGAACTGGCAAGATCCAGTTGGAAAGTGCATTGAAAGTGGATTATTTAGTGTGTGTGATGGTAAGTGTAAATGACCTCAAATGTCACACATTAAAAATGGAATACAATTGAACATGCAGTCATGGGTCTCCTATCCCATTTGAGTCAAATTGTAGAAGTGCCTCGAACAGTATTTCATATGTAATCCTGCCTGGGTTCTCTTCAGGTATGAAATTAAAAAATAAAGAAGAAAGTAAACCCAGCACAGATTATATGAGGCCACAGCTATCAATCTACCATAATCAGTATTAATACAATACAAGTGGGGGACCTACTGCAAAGTGGCTTTTCTCAGATTTAGAGAAAGATCTGTCTTTTCCGTCCATGGCTCTAATCTCCAGATTTAAGTATCCACAATTTGGCCACACTGAGAATTAGATATACTGATGACACAAATGCAAAACAAGAATCCAAGAATCTGCTGACTCACAATTTTAAAACCCTGACATTTGATTTTCTATGTATTGTTTTCTGTTACCTTACTCCTGGGAAAAGGTTAAGCAAGACTGCCTAGGTAGTCTGAGGACATGTGGGCTCACCTGAATTCCAACTCTGTCTCTCCATCTGCTTTGTTAAAGTTATAAGCAGACAAAGTTTCTTGGTCTGCTCTGTATTAATACCCCCTCTTCTGCCTCAGGAAGCCCATCTTTAAAAAACTTATCCTGACTCTTTGAAGATAAAGTAGTGCATTTAGGCTTCACTTTTATTTCTTTAATACCAGTGATAAACAAATGCTTCAGCAACAATTTTTATTTCAAAACTTCTGATTTCGAAAAGCCTGAGCCTCAGGTGGAGCTAGGGAAACCTCAGCAACTTGAACCTGTATAAGGCAGCATCACATGGTCCACTTTGCCTTGAGTAAACTATTCAATTGTTGTATTCTGTTTCCCAAACGGTACAGGAATTGCGATAGTAGGTGGATGGCAATGTTCCTTCTAAACTGAGTTAGTGTGAGCTAGCACACAGTTTTTTAGCCTCCGGCTCACACATTTTTGTCTTAGCTCAAGAAGGATGGCTCCAGAGCAAACTAATTTTATGCAGTAGCCAAATGGCTCACTCACAACTTTAATGCCAGTAGCTCACAAAGTAGAATTTTTGCTCACAAGACTTCAGGGAAGGGATAGAAGGAATGGCTTAACGGTGGGGGTTGTAGCACTACTACCTCGTGGGAGTCTCAGCTGACAAATTTACATTCTATTACAAACCTGTGTTCCAAGCCCTCAGAAAATGGTGCTGGCTGTTTAAACTGACAGCTCAGAGACCAGAAGACAAGCAACATTTATAAAGGCGTCCCAACCTTACATTTTCTTTGTCTGTGAAGACTTTCAAAGCGTGTACGACTTTAATTCATTAAAAATGTAAAAGGAACAAACAAAAAAAATGCTTCTTCTCTTTCCTGAAAACATTGGTTAGGAAATGTCAAGAAATTAATCTGGATTATTGCCCGATGATGTTGCACTGAACTCAAACGTTCACTCTTCTGCATGAGCTCAGGAGAAAAATGTCAGAGCGTTCTATTGTTAAACAAGCGGCATGCCAGAAACTCATTAAATTAATGATCCAGAGCTGACACCTGTGCCCATGTTAGGAGCTCCCCCCGTCTTACCCGTCTCTGCCTTGTCCTCTACTCCCCCAGAGCAGAAAGTGGGAAAAGAGAAGGCGGTAGAACAAGAGAGTCTTTCTAGTGACTTCCTGGCTACCTACATCCTGGCTAGCTGCCAAACTGGGGTCGCAGTAGGCACAGCAAAGAACGTGGGTGGGGAGAAAGGAAGGAGGAGCATTCTTCTCTGGCTTGGATTGTCATGCCAATCAGACAGGCTGTAAAGCTCAAGTTTTGATTGAAGGTAAGCATTTGCTATGGGGCCGTGGTGGCTCAGAGGTTAAGACACTGGGCTGCAGACAAGGTCAGTGGCTCGGCAGTTCGAGACCCGAGTGCCACGTGACGGAGTGAGCTCCTGTCTCTGACCCCAGCTCCTGCCAACCTAGCAGTTCGAAAGCAAGAAATTGCAAGGAGATAAATAGGTACTGCTGCGGTGGGAAAGTAATAGCGTTCTGTGCAACTCGGCATCAAGTCATGCCGACCAAATGACCATGGAAACATATTCGGACAGCGCTGGCTCTCTGGCTTGGAAACGGAGATGAGCACCGCTTCCTAGAGTCAGATTTGACTGGCTTTCGAACAAGGGAAAACGTTACCTTCTTAAGCACTTGCTAAGGCTTGGGTTCCTAGTCCCAGGTGAACAGATTTGGAGCCAGCTTTTAAATAATGCCCATGGATGGATGGAAACTGTTGTCAAGTCACAGCCAACTAATGGTGACCCTGTAGGGTTTTCAAGGCAAGAGACATCCAGAGGTGGTTTGCCATAGCCTGCATCTGTATCAAAACCCTTGACTTCCCTGGTGGTCTCCCATCCAAATAATAACCAAGGCTGACCCTGCTTAGCTTCTGAAACCTGATGAGATTGGACTAGCCTGGGACATCCCAGTCAGGGAAAAATAAAGTAAAATAAAATAAAATACTGTCCATGGCAGAGATGTAACTAGAAGAGCTATTCATAAAGCAGCAGCATTCTGTATTATAGTCTCAGATTTGGGTGTGATGCCCCCTAATGTGTGGAAAGACCCTAAGCTCCTTGCTTTCCTACTTGTTTTGCCCCACATGCAATGACTTGGGGGTCAGGTCGTGGCAGAATGAGTGGCACAGCATCCGTGTCGCAAGCAGAAGGTTTCAGGGGCTGGCATCTCCACTTAACAAGGATTCAGTTAGTAATGTGAAAAACTTCTGCCTCCAACCCTGGAGAGTTCATGCTGCTCAGAGCAGACAATACTGACCTTGGTAGAACCATTGATCTGACTCATTATAAGGCATCCGTGACTGTACACAAATCACTGGTTAAAAAGTGATAATCCTAGACACTCATTAGTGGTCACTGCCTTCCACCAGTTGACGTTTCCCTCTGCTATTTGGTTTTTTGGGATGGGTGGGTAAGTGTATTGTGTGTGTGTGTGTGTGTGCTTGTGAGCCTGGAAATCATGGTGACTTCTGGCAACCTCTAGTGGGGCTAGGACGTTTTGGAGAGGTGGCTTTGATATCACCTGCCTCTGTGTCCTAGCCCTGGTATTCCTTGGAGGTCTCCCTTCCAAGTACTTGCCAGGGTCAGCCGTACTTAGCTTCCAAGATCTAATGAGATTGGGCTTGCCTGGCCTATCCAGGTCAGGGGTCTCTGCCTCTTGTCCTCCTCCCGGCCGAAGCCTAAGAGAGCCTAGCAATGTAAGACCCACACTATAAGTAAGAGGAAGTGACTTTAAATTAATTGAAGGGATGCTACTTGGGCACAGAATCTGCAGTGTTCTAATGGAGTTCTTAAAATACACATCTTGGTGTCAATCGGAACATTCAGTACTTCAGAAGATTGCATCGCTACCCAGCTTTATATTTTGGGGACAGCCGTTAAGTGTCCCTTTAAGCTGCGTTTCTCAGGAAGTTAAGGGGACTGTGAGGACTATATTTTGGAACTGCAGACAGGCTGAGCAATCTAAGCAAAGGCTTTCTCAAAGAGTATTTTCTCTGGGTATGAAAGAATGAAGGAGAAGCAATATACCAAGCCATACATTAGGGATGATTCACAAATGAAGCAAGGCTTGGGATATTCTATAGTGGAAAACAGGAGAGCCAGAAACAAAGTGTGCTTTTGGGCTGCCAACACAAAGTTCAGTTCCTTGCAAGGAAGCATTAGAGGTTTCTGTACTAATTAGCTTGCCAAATAATAGAAGCTCAGATAGCTCAGATGATACTGGAGGACTGATTCTATACAATGTAAATGAGTGAAGTTTAATAGTGACTAGAAAAGCACTAATGAATTATTGAGAGTTTGTTGGTTGGCTTCCAGAATGCTGGCAGCATATGTTGGGTGCACTGTAGGCTCAAGAAATGAGAGAACTTGACCCCGGGACCAAGAGATGGGAATCATAGTGTGCATCCAAAAGAAGATGAATTTTGTTACTAGGCCCACTAAAGTCTGGGAACATACACTATCCTAAAGTTTGGATTCCCCACCAACCAGAAATGATTTTTCCCCCTCTGCTGCAAACTATATTGGTTCTTTAATAAGATGGCACAATAAGTAGGGTATGGCAACCTCCAAGTGGTGGCTGGAGATCTCCTGGGTTTAGAAATGACCTCCAGGTGACAGAGATTGGGGGGAAAATGGCTGTTCTGGAGGGTGACCTGTATGGCATTACATCCTCCTGAGGTCCCCTCCAAGGCTCTCTCTAAGCTGTGGAGTCTTGTGAGCAAAAATTCTACTTTGTGAGCTACTGGCATTAAAGTTGTGAGCAAGCAGTTTGGCTACTACATAAATTAGTTTGTTCTGGAGCCATTCTTCCTGAGCTAAGCCAAAAATGTGTGAGTTGGAGACTAAAAAACTGTGAGCTAGCTCACACTAACTCAGCTTAGAGGGAACATTGGTCCCCTCCCCTCCCCAGGCTCCTCCCCCCAAATATCCAGGGATTTCCCAACCCAGAGCCCGGCAACCCTACCGATAAACTCTGGGGATCCCCTGGAATGACAGCTCATCTTCAGACTATGGAGATCAGTTCTCCTGGAGTAAATGGATGCTTTGGAGGGTGGACTCTCTGGCATTGTGCCCCACTGAGGCCCCTGCCCTCCCCAGGCTCTGTCTTCAAATCTCCAGCAGTTTCCCAACCTGGATCTGGCAACCCTACCCCCGATCCCCTGCTGGGGGCCAAGGTGGACCTGGCAACCCTATCTCTGGAATAACTGTTTTCACCTGGCTAGAAAGCCAGGAGGGTAGAAGCCCCCCCCCCCCCCAAAAAAACCCTCTTCCAGGAAGTTGGTCCAGAGACATGGGGCAGCCACTGAAAAATCTCATGCCTGGACTATTGCTGAACATCCCATCAATAAGAGGGGTCCTGACAGCAGCTCTCTCTGGGAACAACTAAGCTGCCAGATGTAAACTTGCAGGGTGAGGTGGTCCTACAAGCCCGTGGGTCGAGGGCTTTAAAGTTCAGCACCATCACCTTGAACTGGACCCAGAAACTAATCTGTAGTCGGTGAAGGCACCTCAGAATTGGAGTGACTTGATCCTGCCAGCTAGTCCCTGGTCACAAATGGGAGGCTGCATTGTGCACCAGCTGCAGTTTCAGGATGATCTTCAAGGGTAGCCTCAGGTAGACTACATTACAGTAATCTATCTTTAAGATTAACAACACATGGATTGTGGCCAGATCAGGCATCTGGAAGAAGGAGCCAGGTTCCTAACCAGACATAGCTGGAGAAAAAAGCATTTTTCACTGTCAAGGACACCTCTTTCTCTAATAGAAAACAAGGTTCCAGCAAGACTGCCAAGCTCTCACTGGAGTCTTTCAGTGAATGCTGCATACTATCAAGGGTAGGAACAACATTCCCATTTGAAGCAGTAGCCCTTCCAGCCAGCCTCACTTTTGCATTCCATTCAGCATGCACTGTCTGCATTCAGCCATATGACCACTGCATTGAGGCATGGGACCAGGACCGAGACAGCAGCAGTTGGTGGCTTATTCAGAGTAATACATTTCAGGGTGTCGTGAACATACTAGGTTTGGACAGTCTCATTAAGGGGCCTTACATAGGTATTAAAGAAAGTGGGAAATGACACAGAGCCCCTATGTCAGGGCCCAAGGGGATGATGCAGCACCTCCCAGTGTCAGCACTCTGTCGTAAAGGACTGGAATCATCTCAGCATTGCTCCTCCCAGTCTCAACCTTACCTTCTGGGGGTCCTGGGCAATAGAGGACCCTGCCCCAAATCACAAGGCTAGGCTGGGCTGGGTGCATCTGCATGAGGCTCGCTTGGGCCAGAAGTTGCCTTCCCTGATGTGGTGCAGCTCACCTGCATTGAGGTGTAGCTCACCTGATGGGGTGCAGCTCACCCAAGCCGGGAGCCACTGTCCTTGGGCCAGGAGCCACTGTCCTTCAACCATGGGCTGAACCATGGGGAGGGGGAGGCTATTTGCTCACCTGGAAATTCCCTGGTGGCTATAATGGCCAATGCATACCTGATAGTTCTTGTGGCACTGCCAGGACCACAAGCTTAGCTTTGAGCTTCCAAAGGTCCTCCAAGGCAGCAGCCACCAGGAACTTTCCACCCCTGTCCCATCTCCTTGTCCCTCCATATATAGGGTAGCCAGCTCTGGGTTGGGAAATACCTGGAGATTTTGTGGGGGGAACCTGAGGAGGGCAGGGTTTGAGGAGGGGAGGGACTTCAGTGGGGTATAATGCCATACAGTTCACCTTCCCAAGTGGCTGTTTTCTCCAAGTGGACTGATCTCTGTCACCTGGAGATCAGTTGTAATCCCAGGAGATCCCCAGCCATCACTTGAAGAAGAAGAAGAAGAGAAGAAGAGATTGGATTTATACCCCGCCCTTCACTTGTAGTCTCAGAGCGGCTTACAAACTCCTTTCCCTTCCCCTCCCCACAACAGACACCCTGTGAGGTAGGTGGGGCTGAGAGAGCTCTTTCCCAAGCTGTCCTTGAGGGAACAGCTGGTACAGAGCTATGGCTTGCCCAAGGTCATCCAGCCAGGTGCAAGTGGAGGAGTGGGGAATCAAACCCGGTTCTCCCAGATTAGAGTCCACGCACTTAACCACTACACCAAACTGGCTCTTGGAGGTTGGCAGCCCTATCCAGGAATATCCAGTGATGTTATGGATCCAGCCATGGTCTGTGCAGCTCAGCTTGACTCTGAGTCAGCCAATGGGAAGGAAGCCATGGATACTTCTCAGGGGGCTGGAGTTAGACTTGGCTTATATGCTGCATCAGTGGCACACTTGCTATTGTGGTTGCTTCACCCACTGCTCTGATCTTATAAGGATACCACAATCACATGGGAAGAGCTGACAATGCCTTTACTGGCACCAAGGCCATAGGTAGGACCCACACACCATTGGATATTGTCTTAGAAATAATTAGGCACCTCCTGTGTGGTCAAGAAAACCCAGGGATACCCAATGATGTGTGGATCCAACCATGGTCAGTGCAGCTCAGCTGGATTCCATGCCTATTTATTCAGAAGTCCCATTGAGTTACATGAAGCTGACCCCCCCCCCCCGCCCCCCAGTAGGCCCATACAGGATTGGCATCCTTGGCTTTGTTTCTCACATTGTGTCTGGAGCAGCTTTTCTCCCTTGCATGAGGATTACACTACTGTATACAGTCAGAAAGTTTCAGGATGTTGCTTTACTGTCAACATCAACCCTCCTCCCCCTAACAATTACTTGTCAGTGCTTCAAAGCCACGTGTGCTGTTATCAAGGAAAATCCAGGCTGCCTTTGCCAAACAATTGCTTCAAATTGCTGCATTTTCTTTGGAGTTATGATTTATTCTTTCCAAATGACCATTGTGAAGTAAGCAGCCGTCCCTGGTAATAACAGTGTTTGGATTTATTGTCACTAGACATTAGCAAATAAATCTTGAGGAGGGTGGGTACAGCGGGAGGGGGAAAAACCAAGCAGTTCTATCAGATTGTTTCCGTTTGACATTACCCTGATGGGTCCAGTGTTTACATGAAGGGCAGGTGTGACAGACACTTCTTTTTAATCTAAATTCATGACTGAATAAATATCTACCATCCTGACCATTGTTAGGTTTTCTGTATTTTAGTGGTGTCAACATTTAGAAAGAGCTACAGTATTTTGCTGGCATTTCCCAGGATACCTCACTGGTCAGTGTTCACACATTTAGGTTGTATTGTCAGTCTCCAGATGGGGCCCAAAGATCTCCCAGAATTAGGGATACCAGACCCCCTGGTGCAGGTGGGAGTCCCCCAGTTTTGGGTGCTTCTCTCCACCCCCCAGTTACCCTCCCAAACAGGCAAAAAGCCAGAAGTAAATGTGATGTGCCTACGTGACCAAGAAGTGATGTAAGCACATTGGTGATGTTGGGGAGTGACACTCTGGTTTGGGGGCAAAACTCTATGGTAGAAGCTAATTCTACCATAGAGTTTTGCCTCAAAACCAGAGTGTCACTCCCCAACATCACCAACGTGCTCCCAGGTCCCACTTCCAGGTCACATAGGCACATCACATTTCTTTTCAGTGATCCTCAGTAAGTTTGCCCCCATCTGCTGGCAGGTCTGAGGCACCTGGCAACCCTACCCAGAATACAATTAATCTCGAGGTGACAGAGATCAGTTCCCCTGGTACAAATGGCTGCTCTGGAGGGTGGAATCTATGGCATTATACCCTGTTGAGGTCCCTCCCTTCCAACCAAGCTCTGCCCCCAAATCACCAGGAATTTTCGAACCCGGAATTTTCGAACCCAGAGTTGGCAAACCTACATACAGGCCAGGGCTGTGCATTTTCCTCTGTGGAGAAATGCCTCATCTCCTGGATGGCTGGCAAGCAGCAAAAGCCTTCACTTTAAAGTCCCCCCCCCCCTGAACTGAGAGCATTCAGGGAAGGGGGGAGGAGATCAGCTGCCTTCATACAAATGCTAATGGAGAGACAATGGGATGGTCAAGCTGTCCCCCTCCTTCTTGTAACAGGGAATAAGAGCTGGGAGGACTTTATGCTAGATAGGTTTTCAGGAAGGAACTTCCTGGAGACAACAGGAAAAGAAACCTTGACCTGGGCTGACTGGGGTCAAGGGGAAGGAGGAACAGAGAGGACAACTTCTTTGGGCAACAGGAAATAGCTCTTTTTCCTTGGGATGCTGAGCTGAACAGACCTCTTGTCTGAGGTGGGGAGCAGGCACCCCTTTTGGACTAGGCAGCTGGCCCAAAAAGCTCGGAGCAAACTTTAAGGTAATGGAGGATCTTTAGAGAACTAGAACACCTAAGTTAAAGAGCCTGTCTTATATTGTACCATCTGATAGGGAAGTGTAGCTGAGAGGGACAGAGGATTTGCATTTTATCAGTTTAGTTTGTTCTTCCTTGCTTCAGTCTGATGCAGTGCTAAAAATATGCTTGTAAATATTTTCTTTTAAATATTTTAAACTATTGATGCAAAAAGTGGTTCTCTGTACCACATAAACCCCCCACTGTTTCAGACACACTATTTTAAAAGGGAGCCCCAGGAGCGGGGGAGGCAAGCAATTGGCAACTGGCTATTCCCCCAGGGGTGCACAAAACAGTAGACTGTCCTTGTGGTAGCTGGGCACTGGGCTAAGGGGAGACATAGAGATGAAGCCTCTGAGTTGGGAAGGGAAGCTGAGGGTCCTGATCCTCTCAGTGGGAAATCCCTATATTTATCAGGTGGTGGCAGCGGCTACTGAAAAGAAGAAGAGGACGGAGGAGGAGATTGGAGTTATACGTGCCATTCACTCGGAGTCTCAGAGTGGCTTACAAACTCCTTGCCCTCCCACAACAGACACCCTGTGAGGTAGGTGGGGCTTACAGAGTTCTTTTGAGGACTGCTCTTGAGAGAACAGCTCTGAAAGAACTTGTGACTGACCCAAGGTCACACCAGCAGCTGCATGTGAAGGAGTGGGGGATCAAACCCGGTTCTCCCACATTAGAGTCTGTGTTTCTAACCACTACACTGAACTGGGAACCCCCTAGGAGGGCAGGGTGGAACGGGCCTGCAGGGCAGTGTAGGCATGTTCTACCACACACCCCAGTTGAATTTTGTTATTCAGTACAACTTGATCACATCCTCTCACCAATGAACTCAAGGCAGAGTGCACAACTCTCCCCTCTAGTAGGCTGGTCTGACTGGCCTGAAGTCACCTAGCAAGCTGCATGGCACAGTGGGGATCTGAACCCAGGAGTCCCTCATCTACTTCTCTCACTACTACACTATGATGGCTATGTCGTATACATTCTGTATGTAATCTAGGACTCAGACCAGCCTAACACCTGAGCATCTTGCCTGAGTTGCATAATGTATTCTAGACAGTTCCAAGAAGAAAACCAGAGATTATTCTATTGAACTATGTAGAAATAGTTCATCTATCAGGAATTGATGTTAAATTTCTCAGCACTATTCGAAATCCCAGCTTTTACCTAGCAAGGGGGAACAGTTATTAAAAAATGGGGGATACAATGGAAATGGTAACATACAACGAAACTGGTAATATGAACAGCACTGCTGGATTCTAGGAGTCTGGCATCTGGATGTGAGCTTGGTGACCACTGTTTTATGACTTGCAGAAGGAAGTAACGACTTTATGGGTATTTATGTCTGAGGTGTGTTGTGCAAATAGTCTGTTGTCGCTGAAAATTTATGCAGTTATAAGTAATTTTTTGGTCATAGCAAATCAAAATAAAAACCTTCTGTTTCGGGCAGTAGTCGGCCAGCTGTGGAGTTTTATGTAGGCCTCTGAAGCTTTGTTCCCTGATCGGCACAAATGTTATTCAGTGAGCTCCCTGGCAACCGCTCATCAGGAATTCCCAAGCAAGCTGCACAACTATAGCAGCCAGAAAGTTGCTTTTAAAAAGAAGGGGAATATGGGAGAAACTGGCTTCTGCAACCTGTACTAAAGCCTCTACCTCTATATCTCTGTCTGTCTGTCTGTCTGTCTGCCATCACAATTGCTTGGGGGATGTTCAGGGGCAGGACTGGACTTATGCATAAAGTAAGCACCTGTTTATGGCCTCTGATTAATAGGGGACTGTAATGCAAACCCCACCCCCACATTTTGGGGGGTAATTGTATGGAGCCTCCTAAACTTGACCTAGGACCACTGTGTTCTAAGGCTGTTGTGCCCATTATGTCTTTGAGCCAAACCAGATACGGGTCTGACCCAGGATGCCGCTGCCATTATAAAGCTTAATGGGTGATTTAAAAGCACCATGAGGGTGGGGAAGGACGATATGTTTTTGTTCTCTCCTGCACTTTTTCAATTGCTATAACGCTAGAGATGCTGGACCTCTCGCCGGGGATGGGGGTCTCTCACCTTCAGCCCCCACCTTTCCACCACTGGCCAGCTGGCCAGTGGGGGGGGGGGGAGAACACCAGACATTAACACTACCATAGAGTTTTTTCCCCAAACCCCCCATGCTCAACATGCCTACATCACTTCAGGGTCATGTAGGCACAAAGCGTTCATGTTCAGTGTTCCTCCCAACTCGCATCCCCTGCCGGCTGCTCCAAGGGACCTGGCACACCAGGGCTTCCGTCTCTGGCTTGGGAAAGATATGGAGATTTTGCAGGTGGAGCCTGGGGAATGTGGGGTTTGGGGAGGGGAGGGACCTCAACAGGGTACACTGCCAGAGAGTCCACCCTCCAAAACAGCCATTTTCTCCAGAGGAATTGGAGAAAGTGTCTGGAGATCACTTGTAATAGAAGAGTATCTCCAGGACTCACCTGGAGATTGGCAACCCTATGCAAAACCCACAGTGGGGGGGGGCTTTGGTGCTTGAAAAGGTGTATTGGGGGGGGAACAAGAACACCTCACCATATAATGCTGTGAGGGTCCAATCCAGATTGCAGACTTTTTAAATCACTTACATCTTCCCCGGGTCAGACCTGGGTATGCCATAATGACTCAGCCCTACCCCACCTTCCTGAGTAGATACAAATTACCTGCCTACCAATTTTCTTCTTACACTGACACAGAGAGTACTCCATCTTTCTGTGTTATACCTCTGAGGATGCCAGTCACAGCTGCTGGCGAAACATCAGGTACTACAATGCCAAGACCATGGCCATACAGCCTGAAAAATCTACAACAACCATCATGTTTTGTCTGACCCTCAAGGTCCCAGGGTCAAGCCCATTCATCCTCCATCTCTACCATGCTCTGCACACTCTAGAGTGCCAGAAGAACCACTGCATACTAACTTTCTATAGTACATTTCTTCCATCCCCATGCAAGCAGAGAGCAGCTACGCACTGCCAGTCAGACCAGCCCTGAATCTACAACTTTGGCAGTGATTATATTCCAGGGTAGTTTTCACTGCTGTCACCTTCAAGCAACCTTACAAAGTCTTTTGTCAGGAGCTGCCAGCCTCCGAGGAAGAAAGGTCTGCTCCCCAGATGTCAGCCCCAATCAATACTCTCTCAGAGAGCTGGTGAGCAAGCTTGAGCTGCAGTGTTACATCCCCTTCCTCAATCTCCTGTCTCCAAACTGACTAATATGCTCAGATTCCACATTGGAAAGATAGTAGCTGCAAGAATGCAGGAAGTATTTCAGGACTTGTTCTTGTGGTGAACTGGGACAGTTTTTCCCCATATGACCCATCTTCAGGTCTACTGAGATTCAGTTTCAGGTGGGTATTTGTGTCGGTCTCCAGTAGAAGACCCAGGGTCAAGTCTAGTAAGACCCTAAAGACCAACAAGATTTCTAGAGTGTAAGGTTTCAAAAGCCAAATGTTCCTTACTCAGATCCCTTCATAAGATATTCATTTTGTCCCCTACTCGACAGCTCCTTGCCCAAAGGGGTAAAGATGTTGCTGAGAAGACCAGGGCCTTTCCTGCAGTAGCCCCAAGGTTAGAATGCAGCTTCCAAAAGACGAGACGGTGCACTGTTTCCCAAAGGCTCACTTGTTTTTGCAGGCATTTTGATGTTTGTGCCGCTGGAACAGGCCTGTTGGAAGCTACCATTTTTTGCTGATCTTCTGGCCTTTTTATGTCATAGCTGTCTGATGTTTAATGCATATCATTTGTTTTATTGCCTTGTTTTTAGCTAATTTGCTAACCTCCTTGAATGGCTTAAAACAGTGAGGACTGTGCCCTGATCCAGTTAAGGGCTATATGCTCATACAGGCAAACCTCTGTGTGCATACCCTTAGCTGGATGGAGAATTGCTCGCAAACTGCACATGTATGATTCCAGAGTCCGGTCCCATCAGCAAGGGCTGTGCATATATAGCTTTAGATCAAGATGGGCAGCCATGTTAGTCTGTCTGCAGCAGCAAAAAAGAGCATGAGTCCAGTAGCACCTTGCTGACTAACAAAATTTGTGGCAGGGTAGGAGCTTTCATGTGTCACTGCTCACTTCTTCAGATGCAAATATAACTTTGTTTACAATACTGAAATCCAATTGATTGGCTATTTGGGAGGGCACATGCTGTCTAGATTCATCCCCCCCTCCCATTCTTCTTTGCCAAACAACTGATTGTCAGGTTTTCAGGGTTTTTTTTTTTAAAAAAGGGCTGCATGCATACACATGAGGTGGCTCACTACGCCCTTTGTTGGATGAGAAATGAAGTGTTTTCAATAAGGTCAAGTTGCAGGCTAGGGTAGCCCCATGGGAACTCTTGTTGAATAGGAGAAGCAGTCTAGGAAGGCTGACGTTTTGAGAAGAGAAAAGGGGAGAATACTTTTCTACCCCAAATTGTGACTTCCTCAGGTTGTTTTCTGTTTTTTTTTAAAAAAAAAACAAAACATATCAGGTCCTCATTACATACATTTGCCTGTTGTTTACCCCAAGTAAATTAAATAAATATTTCCAGAAAGAGAACTGTATCACCCAGTGTTATTCCCAAGAAGGAGAACAAAATGCAAGACAAGGGACATGATCTTGCCAAAGTGAGGTGCTTTAATCTCCCATTGAGATCAACAGGAACATTAAGCTGTCTTAAGTCTTTGGAGGAAGGTAGGCTAGAAATAGCTAAATAAATAAATGACACATTGTGATGGTCACCCCAATGTGCTTCCCCCGTAGTGGCCACCACACATGGGAATCCAGGTTGCCCTTCTGCTAGAAGGTTGGAATCCTTACCTTCAGCTTTCCTGGGGAAGAGAAAGAGATGCCTCTTGCTCCCACCAGTGACACAGTTGGTCCAGGAACAGTTAGAAATAGGTGGAGTACACTTGTCAGAAGACCTGGGCAGAAGCCACCTAAGTGGATGTGGTGAGTGAGGAACCAATATGGAGTCAAGGCAGGTCTGATGAGGAGACAGAGCATGAAGGGGTACGGTTAGCTGAAGTGCACGAAAGCAGTGGTGAGCAGCTGGTGAGGAGGCACTGGAGAGATATAGAGCTGAGGGGTTGAGAGAGAGCCCCATGAAGCAGAGGCATCAGGCAGAAGAGCAAGAGAAGAAAGCAGCTGAGGGACAGGACAAATGACAGCTATGGTCCACAAGGCAGTGCATGAGAGTGTTGTATCTTACCCAGGAGATGACCAGCAAGGGTTAATGAATGTCACTGCCCCATTTTGCATCAGTATCTGATGAAGGCAACTATGACTCAAAAGCTTAAACCTTCAAAAGCTTAAACCGTGAAAATCGTATTGGTCTCCAAGGTGCTAATGGACTTAAGTCTTGCTCGTCTACTGTAGACCAACATAGTTATCCACCTGGAATTGTCCTGTTCATGAATGAATTAAAAGAACCTGTTCAAGAAAACCAGTTTTAGTCTCTCCATTGATGGATTCCAACCAATTTGACATAACGCTTTCCTCAGAAGTGCCCACACATACATCTCTGTCACTGAAATCAGTAGGACTTAAAAACTGGTTGCTCGGTATGTTACACTCTTTTCTCCATCTCTCAAAAATCTTTCACATTTATCAATCTAGCATTATAAACTGACACACTGGAAAGATGGGCTAAGGCTGAATTGTGACCCATGGTGCAGTGCTTTGCATGTATTAGGTCATAAGTACATGGCCATATAAGTACCCTACTGGACCACACCAAAGATTTATCTCATCCAGCACCCAGTTGGTCACAGTAGGTGAGCAGAAGCTTCCAGAGATCCCTCAAGCAGGGTAAGAAGTCAGCTGCTGATCCTCCCCTGCCAGTGGTGCTCAGAAGCATTTTGTCTCTGAACAAGGAGGTTTCAGGTAACCATAACAGCTAAGAGATGTTGAATTTGTCAACTCCCACGAAGTTGTCTAATCATGAATGTGTCTAACCCCCCTTTAAAGTCATGGAGGCTGTGGGATACTGTACTTTTTGGCAGTGAGTTCTGGATGTTAGTTATGTTTTGTAAGTAGAACCTTTCTTTTTATCTGTCCAGAGTCTACTGTCCATCACCTTCTTTGAGTGACCCCTCAGCTCTAGTATGATGGAAGAGGGAGAAAAAGTTCTGTCCATTTTTTCCACGTCATCCATAACTCCTTTATGTTCCTACTTTCCCCCTAAACTCAAAATCTCAAAACTCTTGAGTCTTTCCTGATAGGGAGTATTCTTCAGCTCCTTGTTCCTTTGGGGCACCTTTCTCTCAGCTCTTTTGGAGAGGAGGTAGCCAGAATGACTCAGAGGATTCCAAAAGTGACCACACCAGAGATTGGGGGAGGGGGGATTACTGTATTGGCCATTTTCTTTCCAGTCCAGAGCCCCTTCTCTTGGGTGCATCCAGTGAAAAGCACCTCAAGCAGAAAGGCTGAGACAGGTCCCTCACTGAGACCTTGGAGAGCTACAGCAAGCCATAGGAGACTCCAAGTGTCATTACTGACAGGACTGCATAAGGTAGGCCTTGTTGCTTCCTTCTAGGTACTGACCTGGCTCAGCAGGCTGACTTCTGTCCTTAGATTACCTCTTTGTTTAGTACGCGTGCTGGCAGATTTGTTTCCAGCTGTAAGTTTTAACAGCTAACCTGATTGCCTCGTCTCTGATTAGTCACGGAAGGGATGCATCAGAAACCAGCTCCATCATTTTGGTTCATCAGGTTCTAAATATTCAGTTTTAGCTTCTTGCTGCCTGGCTGTATAGGGTGCCAACTCTTCCTCTGGACAGCACATAGAGGACAAAGAGAGGAAAGTCTATGCAGAATCATGGGAGGGCAAACCACACACTGGTCTCATGAAAGCAACATTATGAACAGCTTCAGTGCAAAGTAAAGTACAGGTCCCCCCCCCCCCAAATGCATAACTACATGCAGAAATATTGCAGAATGTTTCATTCTTTTAATAACCTCAAGTCCAGTTCATAGTTACTCCAGTAATGTGCTTGCCAGTGAGAAGCTCAATCACAGTTGCGTTGTTAGTTGTTTGCTGAGAGGATTGTACGCACTGTTCAGCTCAGCCATAACCATCAGAGAAATACCTCTATAATGAATGGGTTCTCTGCTGTGGCTGTAAGGGGCCTGAATCACAAGACCTTCAAATGAAAAAAAAAAAAAAGGTGGCTGGGTGGCACAGCTGAATGTTCACATGATTTGGCGTCCCCCCCCCCCCCCGGCAACCACACTGCTATGATACTGCATGCACTTAGAGCACATCTGCACATCACAAAGAATGAAATGTTCTGCAATAATATTTCTGCATGTGATGATGCATGATGGAAAGGTATGGAGAAAATGGCATCATTTGGCTCAGGCAACCAACAATCTGTCAGTTGCGGGGAAGGGAAGAGAAAGGAGTTTATAAGCCGCTCTGAGACTCCCTTGGGGAGTGAAGGGCGGGGTATAAATCCAATCTCTTCTTCTTCAAAAAAACAAAACAAAACAAAAAGATTGTTCTGTCTATTAAATTCCTATCTTATCTCTCCCCCAAGAACCTCTGGGTGGCATACATGATGCCCTCCCCCTGCAACAAGCCTGTGAGGTAGGTCCGACTGAAAAAAGAGTGACAATGCCACTCAATGAACTTCATGGCAGAGTTGGTGGATTTAAGATGTTTCTCTTCAGTTCTAGTCCCACACTCTAATAAGTGCCCGACACTTGCTTCCTGTTTTCTACTGGTTACTACCTGAGGTGGAGGCCAAATATGTTCAGTATCACATCTCATTCATTCTTTTCACAAGGTGCCTGAAAACTGACCCTGGAATGAACTGCTACATCCTGGGTGCCATTGGTTGGTGGTCATGCTAGAGAATCTCTCTCTCACTCACACACATACACATGCACCAATTCTACCAAGTATTGTGTTAAATATGGCTGAGAAGATTCCACAGCTACATTATGCTGCTCATCATCTGGAAAGGAAGACCAGAAAGTGTCCCAAGAAAAGTCAGCTGAACAGCATTCAAGATGCCCTCAGATCAAATAAGAATCATTTTCCATCTGGAAGTCTTTCAGAAAGCAAACTTAAGCTGGATCCCAAAGTACACAGGCAAACAGTGGGAGCAAGGAAGCATTTACAAATAACTGCAGCGCAGATGGTTTTCCTAGATAAATAATCCAGATTCTACAAAGTAAGCCCCTCTCCATCCTACAAAATAAACCACTCCCCATCCTGAGTTAACCAAACAGCCTGGGGAGGGGGGAGGTTCCCACTCATTTTTAGTCCAAGGACATTTCCCATTTTTCTCCACTAGCAGGACTGCTCGATAGCAGGTCACTCTGACTGTGACACTCCCTTAGTTCAGCTTCTTGTATGTATATTTATTAGGGATAGACTGACAGGACTTGTAACACATCTGCCCGACTGAGGACTCACTAAACGGAATGCTGCCCACTGGTCATGTATCAACAGACTTATTACCTCACCTCTCTTTTTTGGTGCCCGCTTGGGATTGCAAGCAGTGGGGATGTGGCAGGCTATTACATATGATTGGTAGTAGGTCACAAGCCATGAACGGTAAAAAAGTTAAAATATTCACAAGTGCAATGTTTCTTCCAGCTTCCATGTGGACCCATGCATATGGATTTGCTAAACTGGGGGGGGGGGGAAGCTAAAATGGATGTGAACCCTTCAAAGACAGTAGAAATAACCAATGCTCTATAGAGAAGCTTGTATCTTGTCCTCTCTCCCTGACTCTTTGCCACCTACCCCCTCAAGTACAATCCTGAGGTCAGTTGTTTGCAAATGCGTCCTATCCTATGCATGTCTATTCAGATACAGGGGAATCTACTCTTCACTAAATGTGCATGGAACTACAGCCTTGGTCCACATGTACAGTTCTCCATGGGGAAAATAATAGCTTTCACTGACTTAAAGTACCCTTTTTTGGATTGTAAGACCTGCGAACCAAATAAAGAGGAAAAAACATGGTAAAACTATTAAAAATGGCTGCTGTCATCAACTCCCAGGGGCAAAGATATATGTGTCAGATCTCTAATCTCTGGCTTGTTGCTCTGCCACAGTCTTGTTTTCTAAATGCAAGCAAGCAAACAAACACAAAAACTGCCTGGAGAGTACCTTGTTAAAGGATACACTCCAAAGTATATGGCACAACAATCCTAAGAAAAGTTACAGCCTTCTAAGCCCACTGACTTCAATAGATTTAGAAGGACATAACTTGGTTCAGGATTGCCCTGTAAGGCAGCAATGATCATTGCTGTAAAAATTATAAATATAAACAAATAACAATGCATCCAACTATGGGCATTTCAGTTTTGCCCACATATGACGTATCTCTGTATTTTTCTGTGTCTATATGTGCTGCGAGACACGTTCAGACTTGACTGTGTGAGCCACAACCAGTCCGACTTTCCTTAACTCATGCACCAAATGATTCCTAGATGAATGGCATAGGAGATGCACAAATACTGTTTAAGGGAGATCCAGCCTGACCTGTCTAAAAGTTTCAGGAGTTTCAGAAACAAGCGTCTTCAGCAGGCATACATGTCCAGACTACAGTTAAAACCAAATGGATCTATCTATCAATCAGTCCCGTTTAGGTTAGGTGGATTCTCAGAATCCAAAGTAAGTAAAGCAAAAGCCTGTCCTCTCATTCTCTGGAACCAGTCCTGGAACAACCGTCACCCTGATCGCCAGCTTCTTGGCCAAGTGGAGCTAATCTCTTTAGTGGATAGGAAACAGCAGGGGGAGAAAATCCACCGTAGCAAATGCCAACGCACAAGTGAGCGCTTTAAAAAAAAAAAACCGAGACGGGTTGCAAAGAGAAAACTTGGAAAGAGAGAAATACTGGAGCGGTCTTTTGCCTGACTTCCAAGCCCAAAGCCTCGGGTTAGGCGGTGCGCTGTCCGTGGTGCTGATTTCTTTGAGCGAAGCGCAAACCAGAGCAGACTTGCTCTCCTGTCTCCGCCGGAGCCTCCCCCTTCCTGGAAAGTCTTACATATGGATAGTAGCGTAGTGGCTCCCTCTGACAGGTTTCCTCCCCCAGTCCCGTCACCACTTCCCAGCGCAACAGCCACAGTGGCGCGACCCCCACCCCCGGCAGGCGTGCCCCGACCGGGCTGGGCGCCCCCCGTCCTTACCTGGCTCTTTCGGGGGAACTCGTTGAGCACGATGCTGACGACGGGGATGTGCAGAGCGGTGGCCACGAAGTCCATCTCCAGCATCTCGCTCCGGCTCTGCGGGAAGGCGAGGATGGCGGAGACCCCTTGGACCACCACGGTGTGGCAAATGCTCTGCAAGAAGGAGACCGGGTCGTTGCTCCAGGAGGCGCTGGGGGAGGAGAAGGGGAAGAGGGGGAGGTCGCCCAGCCCGGCCTCGATGGCCATTACGACCTCCAGGGACAGGTTGTAGGGCAGGAGCCCTCGGACGCGGTTGAGGTTCTCCACGGCCCCCAGGAGCGCCTCCCGGGGCAGCAAGGGCGGGAGTTCCCGCCGGTCCCGGCTCTCGTTGGCGACGAGGTTCCCGGCGTCGAAGTGCGCCCTGCTCCTCAGGCCGGTCCCGCTCCTCCACCTCCCCGGCCATACGGAGCCTTTCCAGTCCGTCGTCCCGGGCGTCTGCGGCCCCGCTTCGGGGGCGGGCCCGGCTCCTTCCCCGGCCGGGATCCCGGCGAACGGGATGTCATTGCGCGCCTCCCAGCCTCCGGCGCCGGCTGTCGCGGCAGCCCAAGGCTGCAGGTGCGCCGCCCCGATCCTAACCGTGTGCCCGATCCGCTTGAGGATCTGGCAGGGCTGCGGGTGGCAGGAAGAGCCGGGCACCCCGGCCAGCACGAGGGCGCAGGGGGGCAGGAGCAAGAGGCAGACCCTGCTCAGGAGCCACCACACGCTCAGCCTCCACATCACGGGAGAGCCAGGCGGCCGGCGCGCCCCGGAGAAGCCCGCTTCTCCCACCCCCGCCAGCCCGCTGGCTCGCCGCCGCCTCAGCCTCCTCCGCCGACGCTAGGCGCTCCTCGCCTGCCTCCAGCCATGCAAGTGGAAGGGCTCCCCAGTCACTCCGGGCGCCTCTGGGACTCCAGACGCCGGCATCAGCCAGGGCACCGACGGACAGCCGCCTCGCCGCCTAGGCGCCGGCTGGGGAGCCCCGCCTCGAGATCCCGCGCCGTCCGCCCTCACCACTCCCCCGACTGGCCCCGGGGCTCAGGAGCCGCCTCGCCAGAGCCAGGCAGTCCCGGGAGGTCGAGGAGGGTCGCCCCAGCCCGCCCGGGGGCGCCGCGGCTTGGCTCGTCGAGGAGGGACCCAGGGGGGGATCCGGCTCTCCCGTGGTCCGCTGGCGGCGGCAGGGAGCGGGAGGAAGACCCCAGCCTCCAGAGCCGCCTCATCTCCCTTCTGCGGCGACTTCTTCTCCTGCTCCGCGGGCTCCCTCCGTCCCAGGCGCCCGTCCTCCCGGCTTGGGCGCAGAAGAGCCCGAAGTTGCCGAGCGGAGCGCGGGAGGCTGCCTTGGCGGCTCGCCGCTGTCCGAAGTGGCTCCAGTCGGTCGCTTGGCTGCGCTAAACTCCCACCGACTAACTGCCAAAGGCGGCTTCGGAGAGGAGCGCAGGTAGCCGCCGGAGTCGGGCGAGCTTGCCGCTCGGAATGCCGGGAGTTGTAGTTCCCTGGGAACCCACGCGGTTGGGGCCAAGCCCGAGATTTCGGGCACTGCCGGGGTTCCTGTTCGCAGGTCCTTGCCTTTGGTTTCCCGTCACCCCGTGGAAGTCTTCCTGGAGAGCAGCAGACGGATCTGCACGAAGACGCTGCACAAATTTACAGGGCGCACTCCGACGCGCGGTGACTCCACACGCAATCTGCCAATTTCAATATGGGATCAGATCCGGAGTAATGGTGATCGCGCCGTAAAACTATGCAAGGTCTCCGCGCCCGTCCGTCTGCCCTCCGGTAAGACTTCGACGGGGCGACGGAACAGCAAGGCGAAGGACTTTCTGTGGCATGATTCGAATTGCGGCACGATTCAAACCCCTTTGATGCTTGTTAACTCAGGGGGAAATCATCGCAAGCGGGAAGCGGCTGCGTCCCATAAGGCTTCTATTAAAAAGAAGGAGAAGAACAAAAGAAAATGCCCGCAGTATCAACTTGGGTTACCATCTTTTTTCCTGGCAGGGCTCTTGTGTCTAAAACCTGTGATTCCATACTTAGTTCATTGCTCCGCTAATATTAGGAGACAAAGCAGCTCAGTTCGTTCGCCTCTCCTCCACTTCATCCTCACCTATGTCTGACTGGCCCCAGGGCATCCAGCAAGCGTCCATGGCAGAATGGGGACTCAGACCAGGGTCTCTGCATGCAGAAGAACCCAGGTACATTCCCTGGCAACTCCAGGATCTACCAGGGTCAGGTAGAAGGTTGACATGAAGGACCTTTACCTGAGAGCTTCGGCCAGTCAAAATAGACAACACTGATCTTGACAAATGGTCTCACTCAGCAGACCTCAGATTCATGTATTCAGAACAGGCAGAAATTCAACAGGTGATGCTTTCAATCTGCAGATGTAGTGCCTGGGGGCGGGGGGCAGTGGGGCGGGGCATCCATTTGTTGCATGCTCTTCATTTATTAAAGGCACAGAGGATTGCCCAGTGACAAAAAGTGGCGCCTCTACTTCCAGCAACTTTAGAGGGATGCAGGAAGTAAGATCTCTTTATACACGCACATTTAGATGATTTGACAGGTGGGAACTTGAATGTGTGAATGAGCCATCCCAAATGGGCCATCACTTCAACAGTACTATCCCAGGACCCTTTGAACACAAAATGTTTGCATGATGTTGCCCATTCACACATTCAGCATGTGAGCCATCACATGGTGAGGAGTCAAGGGAGGCACACACACACACACACGTGAACTGATCCACTGAGATCATGATCACATGACTGGTCAATCAGGACTGCTTCTTGGGTGTCGTGCTGCATTTCAGACTATCAGCCTCTTTTGTTAAGGATAAATAATTAGTCCGCAACAGGAGGGGAACTTGAACCCTCAACCAAAGGGCCACTTTATACATAAGAGGAAAACAGCAGCAGCAGTTATGCAGCGAAAGGCAGCCCTCGTTCTAAGTGGGAACTCGAGCCACGCCCTTCAAGATCTGTTGGTAGAGGTTGCTTCAGATATCAGATCATGTTCTTGGAAATAGATCTCTGAGCACAAAATACACAAGGCACCATGATGCTACATATCAGTGAAGTAAACAGATTCACACCATAGCCTTTTCCAGAAAATACATTCCTGATCCTTCCTTGGCCATGTGGGTGTGCCTTCCCTTTTAAACATAGGCCTGTCATTCATAAACTGTATGGTGGAGCATCATTCATGGGGAAGGATAATAGCTTAGCAACTCTGCATTCATTTTGCATGTGGACAGGACCAAGGAGCCAATCAAGTTAAAGGATCTTCAGCATGTGAAGATACATGCGAATAATAATAACAGAGTCAGATCTTCAAGGTCAGTCTTGTCCATTCTGACTGGCAGCAACTCTTTGGGTTCCCAGTCTTTCACATTACTGACTTCCGGGTCCTTTTAACTGGAGATGCCAGGAATTGAACTTGGGCCTTTCTGCATTCCAAGCAGATGCTCTGCCAGTGAGCCACAGCCCTTCCCTGGAACAGCCGCTGCTTGGAGAGCCACTTCCAATTAGAATAAACAACCCAGGGCTAGAGGGACCACTAGTCGACTCAGTATAAGGTAGCTTTATATGTCAGTTCCCATGTCTTAAATTCTAACATACGAAGTGGGACTGGAAACAGCAAGAGGGACCCAGAAAACGACTGCAAAGCACCATGTGAGCAAACAACAACAGCTGCTGTGTAGGAAAGAGATGATTGGCTGAGCTCCAAAGAAGAGCTCAAGAAGTTCCACAAGCCCAAGGAGGCTTTGGACTTGGGTTGCTTGAATCACAGTCCTCCATGCCAGATGGCAGACCACTTTTGAAGCTGCAGGGAGTTTCAAAAGCAGGTTGTGATAAAAACGTGGGGAGCTTTTTGTTCCAAAGGAAAATGAAGGAACACAAAAATCAAAGGCCCATTTGCTGAAGCCTCAGGTTGTTTTTTGGATCTTAGACATTACATTCTATTATCACCCAGTTTAAAGTAGAGTCTTTTTCAAGGGAATTGCCTCTACAGGACTAAAACTTATAATCACGATATGAATGCTTGCTTAACACAGAGATATATACCTGGACCATCAGCTATACCATTATGTTATTAGGATAATCTAAAGAACAAACTACTTTGGCTTCATTGGCTTCTAGTTTATCCCTTTCCAATGGGACCAGCGGTCTAGATTCACAAAGGCTACAATTAATTAATTATCATATGGCATTGTGTGTAGTCTAGCCAGGAGGTCTTAAGATTGTCTGGCAGCCAGAAATTCCAGCTCTTTTAGCATTATGCACCACTAGGTAGCAAGCTAGACTTGTTTTTAAGGCAAGAGATGTTTCAGAGGTGGTTTGCCATTGCATGCCTATGCACCACAACCCTGGTGTTCCTTGGAGGTCATCTTTTTCAAATATGAGCTGAGGCTGGCCCGGCTTAGCTTCCGAGATCTGATGGGATTGGGCTAGCCTGGGCAATCCAGGTCAGGGCAAAATAAGGCAGAAGAGTGATGGAACAGAGAGTAGTAACAGGGCCAGTGACAAGATACCCTAAGACGGGGCAGCTGCCAGAGCCCAAGGTTTCTCAGAGGGCCCATTGCTTCTGACCCACCTCCACTGTCTCTTGCTACCACTGTCCCACACATACCACCAGGAAAAGTGTTGTGGGTGGTGCAGGTGGCTGTGAACATGGGCAGTGGGAGGTCTTGCAAGCAGGCAGGAAAGGACACCCAGGCATGAGGATGGGCAGCTGGGAATGAGCGTATGACAAGGGCCTGGTCTTGGGCAAAGGCGGGGAGGGAGCCCTGGGAACTCTCTGCCTGGGGCCTCCCAAACCCTAGAGCTGGCCCTGAGTCATACTATAGAAAACCAGCATGTAGAAAGGGGGACTTGGTGAGAACCTTTGTCCGCACGTGTGGAAGCATGAGTGAACATTCAGAAATAGCATCCCATATCTGTAGCGGGAGGTCAACTCACCTGAGTGCTCTATCAGCAGTCTGCAGCATTTCTAGATGCTTTCCCACCTGGGGTTGCGAACATGTAAACTGTTCCCGATAGTTGTTCCTTGAATATCAGTTTGATCTGGAAGAAGCTATCAGGTAAATTCATGCCATGCAAAGCTGCAACTGCCTGTTTCCACTCACTTTGTAGGACTCTTGGGGTCCCCATTGGGGAGTAAAGAGGAGTAAAAATGGAAGCAGATAAATGAAAGGGATGGGACAATTTCCCCCCAGTCCAGTTGGCAACCTTATTCCCACCTGTAAGAGTCTGTAAGGTGGACTCTGTCCAGGCTGTGAAAAGCTTCAGGCTTCTAATTACTCTACCTTAAGCTGTTCTTAAAGGCAGCAGAGGACCAGGCCAAGTTTCTGATCAGTCAGCAGCTCTTCCCAGTGACAAAAAACCCAGCCAGCATTGCCCGTTTTCATGGCACTGAAAATGTTGGCTATGATTCTGTAGACACGTAGATCTCATACAGTGCCTTGAGAGTTCTGCCGAAGGTATACAGCAGGATCCTGTTTGACTTTCCCAAATATAATGAAGACTGAGGTTTTCATCTGAATTCCTCCTCCTTCTGTACTTGAGTCTTTCAGATACAAGAAGATCACTATCACTTTGGAAGAAGACCTTACACTTTGTCCAAATGTGGGCCAGAATATATAATATATGTGACATGAGTTGGGATACAGGTGCTCAACCTGACTCATTGTCACATGTCAGATCAGTATAACCAGGGGTCATTTCATAGAAAAAGAGGTGCAGGAGCTCATTAGCATAACTCATTAGCATAACTTAATTGCATATGTTACACCACCTGACATCACCGGAAGTATGTCAGAAGGAGAGACAGAGAGGGAGGAAGGGAGGGAGGGAGGGGGAGGGGGGAGAGAGAGAGAGAGAGAGAGAGAGAAAGAAAGAAAGAAAGAAAGAAAGAGAGAGAGAGAGAGAGAGAGAGAGAGAGAGAGAGAAAGGACAGCTACTAACCCAAGCCTCAGAAATACCACTATTCTGGGAGGATAGCTTCAGTGGTGGCTGAAGCCTTCAGAAGGCTGGTCAGAGGAACAAGGACCTTTCCAGGGGACGGGGTCATTTTGCTGCAGCCATGACACAAGCAGGCATTCCCCCGCAGGGGGGGGGGCTGGCACCAACTCCCGGAGCTGAGATCCCCCAAGCTCCTGCTCGAAATGAGCCTTGAGTATAGCTCACTTTGAAAATGTTGTGTTGCCCCACACGGCTGTGAATCCAAGGAAGGAGAAACAGGCCCTCCACTGCAGCCATTTCCACTGGTGAAAATGGAGCAGGAGAAAGCCTGATCCATCTCCTCTCCCCACTGCAGCATTAGGAGCCCCATGGAATGACACAAATGCTTTCATCAAGACTACATATGAAAATGAATTGAATTGGACACCTGTGACAGACTCATGTCATATGTATCATGTACTTTGCCCACAAAGAGTCTGATGGGGCAAGTGATACACTGTATTCTTGGTGCTTGACCGGGGGGGGGGGCAACAGTGGGAGGGCTTCTAGTGTCCTGGCCCCACTGCTGGACCTCCTGAGGGCACCTGGTGTTTTTGGCCACTGTGTGACAGAGTGTTGGACTGGATGGGCCACTGGCCTGATCCAACATTGGCTTCTCTTATGTTCTTATGTTCTTAAGTCTTCCTAGTACTTCTAGGTGGTTCCTAAGTACTTCCTAGTACTTCATTCAGCCAAAGACTGATAGCCTTGCTGAGAATGTAATGGCAGAGTCGATGGGTCTTCTCGTTTAATATGCCAGCCTACTCTAGTGCAATTTGAGACCACACCTCTTCAGACTGCAGATGGAGAATATTTTTGAATGTGTGCAAGAAAACGGTACATTAGAGAGAGAGGATGTGCACAGTTCTCTCCCTGATGTTTTAGTTAATCATCTGTAGCTTTTCTTATGGTGGAATATTTCATATATAACGTCTTACCTTTAGCCTCTATGGTCTAGAAGTCAGCCACCCTTCTCTACCACAAAATTCTGCATCACTGGTAAATTGGCTCTCAATCTTGTCAGTGGAGAATGGTGCATATACCTTTATCATGTCTTTTTCTCTGCAACAAATGCAGGAACAGGGTTTCTTTGAGAAAATCAGCAGTTTAAATGTGCATGCATCATTCTCAGCAGACACAACGAGTCTGATAGTGCCATCAAACACAAGTCAATCAGATGAGAAAGGTATAACTCTGCTTAGGAAAGCCAGTGTGGTTTAGTGGTTGAAGTATCAGGCTAGGACCTGGGAGACCCAGGCTCAAATGCTACTCTGCCATGGAAGCTTGCTGGGTGACCTTGGGCCAGTCACTCTCTCTCAGCCTAACCTACCTCACAGGATTATTGTGAGGAAAAATGGAGAAGAAAATAATGGAAGTCCTCCCCACCACCACTGGGTAGAACAGTGAAGTCTAATGAAGTAAACCAGTCAAAAATATGATGGTCTGGTGAGTTTTCCACTTGGATTTTCATAACTGAATACAGCCACTGATGAACAGAGAATGCATTCTGTCTCTGTATTTTGGGTAGAACTACAAGATATGCAGTAAACTCCTATCACTGCTTATTCCTTCCAATTCCCTCTAATTGCTATATCCAGTGATGTCAGAATCAAATGACATAGTCCCCTCTGAATGTGTGATCCCTTAGTGTTTCCCCCCCTTTCTGCTTTTCTGCTTTCCTTCATGGGATATTACCACTTTGTTAATTATTTTATTACTATTGTTATTTATTTGATGAATAATAAGACTTATCCACATACACATCCTTTTTTTAAAAAAAATTATTGGTTTTCTACTATTACTACTACATACATCACTAAAACTACTACACTAACTAGAAAACAAACTATACTACTCTAAGGTATACAGAGTCAGTTTACTAAACTAGTGTTACTTTCTTGCTTCTTTGTTCCAGAAAATGTTTAACTAAGCAGGCTTAACAATGCTTAATTATCAAGTAGTTCAGACCTAATAATAAAGCAAATAAAAAACAAAATACACGCATGGCTGAAGCTCAAATGGAATACAGTGAAAATATATAACTTTTCACACAATATTAATTATTTCTGCTTATTTCCTCTCTTTTTCTTCTTCTTTCCTCTCTGGGGTTTTGCCGCAGTGATATTGGATGCCTTGCGCTTGCAAAAAAGGAGTTAAGCTCTTGTAGGGTTTCCTCCTCTTTCTGATATCAAATGGAACGTCCTTCAGAACTTTTATATCCGCTTCTTGAATCTTCAGGGTATTTCTATTTGTGGCCTTGAGCACCACATCTCTAGTTGATCTCTTAGAGAACCTCACCATAACCTCTCCTGGCAGATTTTTCTTCTTAACATATTCAGGATAAGTCCTGTAGACCATATCCATATCACTTCGTAATTGTTCCACTTGTAAATCTGTCATTGGAGCCAAAGTCTCGCTCAGCATCTTTTTGAGGTTCTCTTCTTTTTGTTCAACAATACCCTGAAATCTCAAAAAAAAGAGAAGAGCGTTCAATCTGGAGTCTCAGGAGATTATCTTTATCCGAAATCCTCTCTTTTTACATCAAATCCATTCTTAAATCCATCTTTTCTGCCTTGGTCTTAACCTCTGCCAACACTTTAGCTGTTTGCTCAGATCTATGCTTGCATCTGTAACTTGCTTTTGCAAAGAGTCCAGTTTTTGATTCACAGAGGTCAGCAGATCCATCAGGGGGCACAAAGCAGTTGCCAGTGCTGCATTCAGTGCTAGCACATGGTCTGTGCTAGGCTCGGACTTTGTACCAGGAAGTGTTGACGTGGCTTTGGGAGAGGGTTTGGGTTTCCCCGCCATCTTTTCGCCCCTTCCAGTCATTATTTTTTGTTTATAGTTAAGAAAAGTTCTCAAAACTCTGTTAAAAGTTCCTCTTTCTCCAGTCCCCACCACTCCACTTCATCCCATTTAGCTTTCAGCCCTGCAGCACTTCACTCCGATTCTCTAGTTTGCTGTTGGTTCACGCCGAAAATAGAGGGGGGAATTTAAACTTTAACCCCCCTGGATCCAGTTAAAATCAAAGAATCTTCACTTGGAACAGTCACTTATGGTCACTCCATGTGTATCAAGTGTGTGTTTCTTTTCTTTTCAGCCATCCTGACTCTGCAGCTGTCTGGGAGCACTTCAGTGTGCCCGAAGGCTCCCCGGCGGTGGAACTTACCGAGGCAAGGGAAGCCTCAATCCCTAGGTCACCACCCCGGGAGAGGCTATCCCTCGCGCCTCAGGTAGGAGCCCCCTACAAGGGCTCCTGGGATCCTGAAGCCAGTTTGGGACCCCTTCTCACCACCGGGTCTGGGCCGTGTCTCCTGGAGCTTTGGGGATGCGCACCCACCATTGAAGCCGCTGTAAACCACATACACATCCTATTTTTCCTTCAAGAGCTGTTGGCACTGTAGATGCATCTACCTTATATTATTGTGATCCTGACAACAGGACTTTAGGCTGAGAGATCATTACTCATCACAAAATCACCTGGTGAGTTTTATGGAGCAAAGAATTTGAATCTAAGATTCTATGATGTAAATCCAATAATCTGTCCACTGGACTGCAAATAATGCACACAATTTGGGCTGGAAAAAAAGATCCTGGCTGCTGACTTTCCCTTACAATGTACTGTGCAAAAGGGGGGTGGGGGTTACATATGTGGGTCAGACACATAGAAAATTGAAATTTGTTCCTTATGTTTGACATTTATTAAGAGCAAGAGGACACATTTAAGTGGGAGGCTATGCCTAAAGGTTGTTTATAGGAGGACATTTTTGCTTTATAGGATGGGCTACATAAGACCAAGCCATCCCCCACCCCACTAATGAATAAGCTTTAGGAGTTGGGGACATGCAAATAGGCATCCTGTTGATGTCTCTTTGAGTGCAAAACTGGAAGTGACATCATCATGTTGGCATGGCATGATGACATTACTTCTGGATTCATGCCAGAAGTGATGTTATAGTTAAGATGGAATACAGTCATTGTAACTACAAGGCAAGACTCAACAGAAACTGTAACTGGTGCGCTTCTGTATTATAAATACAAAACTTGAACAATAAAGAATCCCACTATATCTTTCAGTCTCTTGCGTGTTGTTGTCAACAGCTATGATCCTCTCCAGAATGAAATATCATTTCGATCAGTATCATCTTCAAACTGAACAACATGTGTCTGAATGTTCCTCACATTACCAAAGATGAAATGGTCCTTACAATGAGTCATTTGACTAATTCCTAACTTCTGCTCCAATGGGCAACAAACCAAAGGCTAAACCAAAGGCCTGACTTTCTTCTCTGGGGAAGAAGGGACTTATGAAGAACTCAGGAGACATCACCTTTATGCCTGCAGGGAGCTCCTCCATCATAGGAGCTGCCTCTATCATAGGAAGATACTTGGCTTTTAACCTCCCAGGTTTTTTTGACTGGTCACAGTACCCCATGGCAGCCATTTTTACAATTGCCGCTGATTCCCATGGTGGCCATTTTATGGTGGCACCCACTTCCTTTTCTCAACATTTCAAAAAAAAAAACCCACCAAAAAAACAACCCAAAGGCTCTACCAGATTTGGGACCTCTGGTCTATATGTCTAATGATAATGGTTTGGTTTTTTTTTGAAGGCTATTGCCATCACAGTAATCAGGATATTGACATACAGATGGTGAGGCAAATAATGATCCTTATATAGTTTGAAGTCAATCATATGGGAGACACCATTTGTCAGAGCTGGCCAGTTGTTAGGGTTGCCAGGCCCTGCCTGATGTCACTTCTAGGACTGATGTCCTGGCAACTAGAGGAAAACCAGGGAGTGAGGACATGGGGGTAGGCTGTCAGTGATGGCGTGACATCACTTCTGGGGGAAACAGTCCTCTTTAGGTATTGTCATAGAACTTCCAATAATTCCTAGAAAGGTGTGATAACACTTCTGAGTTTCTCCCAGAAGTGATGTGCCATAGCCTGCTGACCATTTCTGAATTTTATTTTTTTTTCTGGGAAATGGGAGCTGAGGGCAGGGAATGCCACACCCTCACTGAGAGACTGACAAGTCTACCAGTAGCTGATCTGGCTTTCCTGTCAGTTGTGGGCCATTGCAACTGGAACCGACTAGAGCAGGCTAAGGCCTCCTGTTCTCTGCATAGCAATAAATCGGTTCTGTTGGGTGACATGCTATGTTCATTAGGACAAAGTAAGCAGAACAGCACCAAGAAACCTGACCCAGGCACTTTTTATCACTGCCGGTAAAACTTAGAAGTCGTTATATTCATCCTCTCCAAACAACACATGTGGGTGTCCATTTGGCTATTCTCTGCACATTGCTTCTGCACTAATTAACGTATTTCAAAAGAGGAAAAACAAGAATTTTTAATGGGGGGAGGAATCTAGAACAAATCATTAGGCTGAGCATACGTGACACAATCAAAATCTACAACCGCATGGGGGACTATAAAGGTTTTATTGCTACTTGTTTGGAAAAACATATATAATGCAGCCATCCCAAACAAGTGGCAGTAACAGACTTTATAGTGCCCTGTGCATTAACTCGTATTTCTCCTCATAGTGTGTGTGTCATCTGATCACATTTTGTATTCTTCTTCTGCAGCTCTACTTTTGGAAGTTGCACCTGGGGACAAAGCCAAGCGAACACGATTGTAGTCTCTGGACATATTGACTCAGTAGACTTATATTTATTCAGTTTCTCTGGGGAGCCCTGGAAATGCAGTTCTATGAGCAGGTATCTCTAAAAGTCCCATCACCAGTTTACAATCCCCAGAATCCTCTGTGGGGTGCCATGACAGTTCAAACCGGGTCACTGAGATTCAAAAGGGTACTGAAGGCATGGATCCAGTGGGGTGTAGTGGGTGGAGCACTGGACTTGTACAATCTGGAAGACTCGTGTTCAAATCTGTTTATTATTATTTTTATTTATTTACTTACTTCTTTTATGTTGGAAAAGGCAATGACTAGCATACAACGAGGCAGAGAAGAAGACCCTGCAGGGGCAGCAAGAAGACAAGTAGATAGGCTAAGAAGGTCAGCACCTTCTCTCCTGTTAATAGGGGTGGATCTACTATGAAACTTATGAAGCTTAAGCTTCAGGGCCCTTAAACCTGGAGGGGCCCTGAAGCAACTTTTTTTAGTGAATGAATTTTTCAACAAAATTGATGGAGTTTTAAAAAGTGTTTGTTGTTAAAATAAGGCTATTTTAGTGACAGAATAAAAAAAAGATGGGTTGAAATACTTAATACTGACCTTAGAATATGCTCTAATACCTGTTTCATATGGCCTCAAAATGTCCCTATCCCCTATTGTTGCTGGTTGAGAAGGGGCCCCTGTAACAGTTCAAGCTTTAGGGTCCCAAAAATTTAGGTTCGCCACTGCCTGTTAACTGCCATTCCTTGTCTGCTGCCAGATTGCTACTCTCAGGGCAATCCCCCCCTTCTCAGAAGTGCCACACTTGGTTTTACCCTCTCTCTCAGCTAGAGATGTAGTTAGGAACCTATCTCTGTCTCTCCTTTTTCCAATCAAGTATGTTAATTCCTAAATAAACCTTTATCTACTCTTTAATCAGGCTATTCACCATTGCTGTGTTAATTACTCTGCCAGCATTTTATGCCCTGTCTTTACTTGCTTAGATGAGAGATGAGAGAATGCCTGCAAAGTGGGGTTACACATTCATCATGAATAAGGATAAATAAGGCAGTTTTGAGACATTGTTCTGAGGGAGTTCCTGTTGCTGCAAAACAAGGCAGTTTTGGAGGCACTACTTGCTGGGAGAACCCTTTGATGCGTAGTCCTGATGAAAGGATCAACAAGCCATTAAAATCTAGAGAGTGGGTTGACTGCAGCTCACCATTTTGTGTTTGCCTCATGTCTTAAAGACTGGATGTACTTGCTTCATGGACATTTGTTTCTACAGTTTGGAATTGAGAAGCCGTTGTCTCCCCTTTAGAATAATGAAATGATACTTGGGAAAGTACTGTTTCCTCCAAGCTCTCTACTTGTCTGTGTAACCATTGTATTGTATTGTTTTGAATAGTATATTTAAACAAGAATAAGAGCTGCTCAGGAATTGAAACACTTTGGAGCTTTACTTGATGTTAAGTTTCACATGGTCTACACTGTTCATCAATTTCCTTAAATTGTTCTAAGTGTTAATTACTCTGCCAACATTTTATGCCCTGTCTTTCTCCTTGTGGGGGACCCAAAGCAGCTTCCCTTCTCTAGTCCCCATTCTGACTAAAAGTCCACTGAGTGACCTTGGGTCAGCCCCTCTCTTTGACCATAACCTATCTCACAGAGCTTTTCTTATTAAAGCTGGGAAGGGAAGACAACTAGGGAAGACAAGGTGTGGTATCCTGCGTTCCTTGGAGAAAGGGTAGCATAAAAGTGTGACAGGACTCAGTGGTATTTTCCAGACTATCAGCATCACATTTTCATGGACGAACACTCAAGAGAGAGCCAATGTGGTCTAGTGGTTACAGTCAGACTAGGGTCGAATCCCTACTCTGCCACAGAAGCTAATGAGGTGACCTTGGGCCAGTCACTCGGCCTGTCCTACCTCAGATTATTTCTGTGAGGATAGCCTGATCTCATCAGATCTTGGAACATAAGCAGGGTTGGTCCTGGTTAGTCCTTTGATGGAAGACCACCAAAGAAGTCCAGGGCTGATTCTGCATTAGCTTGTCCCTCTCTTGTTTTACAAAACGGACTCTGGAACAGAAATTCCCCTTTGCACTGCATGATGCTTTCACTTCCTTTGATCATCAGGTTTTATAGATTCCACACTCCATGCAACTTTCGCTTTCTTTGATCATCGGATTTTATTGTACCATTGGTGTAGATTTGTGGCTGTTTTATGGCTGTTCAGGGGTGACTTTGCAGTATGGCATTGCCCCAAGGTATTTGAATGTGGTTTTGAGCTGCATTTTCCCCTCCCAGTTTTGAAAATGCAGAGCGAATGCTAGATGTGGAATTGCCTCAGGTTTGCTGCAGAGTCAGGCAATGGCAAACTCCCTCTGTATGTCTCTTGCCTTGAAAACCCTCCAGGGTCACCATAAGTAGGCTGTGACTTGATGGCACATTCCATCACCAAAATGGACAAGCAGAGAACAAAGTTATAAGCCTATTTGGGTACTCAGTGGGAAGACAGGCAGTATATAAATATGTAAACAAATTAGTCATCGATGAAATATGAGAAAATGAATTTCCACAGGGCCATCCTAAGCAGAACCGCGCCCTTCCAAGTCAACTTAAGTCAATGAGTGTAGCTTTGCTTAGGAGCACACCATTATTAATTTTATTGACTTTTCATGGAACTGATTTTTTTTTGCAGCAAAAGTAGACAGGGAGGGGGATGTGAAAAGACATCTAGAACTCAAAACCTGTTGCGCACTCTTGTAGTTTTGGGGGATATCCACCCTGGTGGCTTAAACAGGTTTTACAATTAATCCATTCCCCCCAGGAACCCTAGAAACACAGCTCTGCCACTGAGGTAAGACTACTATCTCCAGATCCAAAAATTTCCCCATGGAAATCACATTCCCTTAGGAAAATCCCATTCTCCCCCACGGGGAAAAATGACTGGCATTTTGCTGCAAAACTGTAATCCTCCCCCATCTCTTGGGAAAACAGGCTCCTTTAAAGTGTTTGCAACAGTCAAAGTGCATCCTGATCTTGCAGCCTTCTTTCCCTTTTGACAAGAGAGAAAGAGTGCAAGCACATCATGCTGCATGAGCATACTGCTGTGGATTGTTTCCTTTGAGGCAGCTGCAGAACACACTTTTGAGCAGCTCATTTGCAGCATGAGCTGTTGTCCTCCTCACTTACCAAGACCAAAGCGAGATTGTCGGGCACTTAGTGCTGGTCATTCCCCTCCCTTCAAGTGGTAGCTGCCACTTGAAAGGAGGTGGACGCTTTCTCTCCTTTTCTTTGGCCCTCAGAAAAATCACTAGAGTGGGCAGTTTGTGAAATGCCCTCTCCGCTCCATTATTCCTCATTCCTACTGTCTAATAGCTCAACATGAAACACACAAGCCATTGTGTACATCAAAGGGCAAGCAACTCTTCTCACTCCCCCAACAGCTTCTTTTTTGCTTAAAGATGCCTCTCCTTTTCAGTACACTTCCTCAACATTTTGACCACCTTCTGAGTGGTATGATGTCTAAGAAGCATGCCCAAATTGCTTCCTAGAGAACCCAAGCTATGGGCATCACCATCTTAGGTTATGTGCCTCTGTCTTCACACCAAGATCACATGGATGTATTCTCTATCTCCCCAATCTGATACCAAGAGAAGCAGACATCCAAGATGGCAAGTATGTATAGCAGTTAACTCTAATGTGGCTGCAATGGGTGAAGCAGCACTCACCATCATGTTTCCTGCTGCCCATTACTTCCTTCCCTAAAGCAAAGAGTGAGTCCAGGCTTTTCTCCACCTGCTGGAGCAGGAGGTGCTTCCCCATGCCTCCACTTGCAGCTGCTGGATGACCTTGGGCAAGCCATAGTTCTGTCAGAGCTGTCCTTGAAAGGGTAGTTTCTGTCAGAGCTCTCTCAGCCCCACCTACCTCACAGGGTGTCTGTTGTGGGGAGGGGAAGGGAAAGGGTAAGCTGCTCTGAGACTCCAAGTGAAGGGCGGGGTATAAATCCAATGTCCTCCTCCTTTTTGAAGGACATCTCCACAGAAGGCAAAATCACTATTTACTGAGAAATGTGCCTGTGTTCGCTATAAATGAAATGATGGCCTAATCTGTATGATCTAATGGGCTCTTAATTTATAGTTAATTCCAGATTCCTGAGATTTTAGCAGAAAGTTTATTCTATTTTACTCACAGCATTTTTCTGTATTCATGTTAGTATATTTATCCTATTGGGATATTTTATCTTCTGTTTTAATATGTATCTAGTTTCTCAGGGGTCATTTCGAGCCGGAGCTCGGGGGAGCGCAGCTCCGGGAGTTGGTGCCAGCCCCCCCCCCCCCCGTGGGGGAATGCCTGCTTGTGTCATGGCTGCAGCAAAATGACCCCCTCCCCTGGAAAGGTCCTTGTTCCTCTGACCAGCCTTCTGAAGGCTTCAGCTACCACTGAAGCTATCCTCCCAGAATAGTGGTATTTCTGAGGCTTGGATTAGTAACTGTCCCCTCTCTGCCATTTCTTTCTTTCTTTCTTTCTTTCTTTCTTTCTTTCTTTCTTTCTTTCTTTCTTTCTTTCTTTCTTTCTTTCTTTCTTTCTTTCTTTCTTTCTCTCTCCCTCCCTCCCTCCCTCCCTCCCTCCCTCCCTCCCTCCCTCCCTCCCTCCTTTCTTGCTTTCTGACATACTTCTGGTGATGTGAAGTGGTTTAGCATATGCAAATAAGTTATGCTAATGAGTTATGCTGATGAGCTCCTGCACCTCTTTTTCTACGAAATGACCCCTGTAGTTTCTTATTTTGTGATATAATGTGTCTTTGGATCTGTTTTGATCGTTTTGTGCATTATTTTATGTTGTTATGATTCTTAACTTTGCTGTGGTTTCAGCTTGATACCTTTGGTCAAATGAGCTAATATATAAAAGGAGAGAGTAGTGATTTACCAAAAAAAAAAAAATCTGGCTGGAGTGTATGCCTCCATAACATTTTCAGAGCACTGAGGGTGACACAATAGCTCTATTGTTCCCCATGATGCTTGGTGTTCAATTTTTTCTTTTTTTGTAAAGAAATTTTTATTTTTCAAAAAAGAACATCAACATTAATACATTTACCTTATACAAATCCCTTTTTCCATATTGTATAACATTTTGTTCTATTTGTACATTCTGTTTTTATCTTGTATTGGTGGTTTCCCACCACATCTGAAGCATAACACATTTTCCATTTTATCCAAAATAGTAATACTTATATCTATGTTTTATTTCTGGTAACGGTTATATATCTTTAAAATACTTATACACCAATTCTTATTTTCTATAATCTTATGTAATTCTAAAAAGAAACAGCTTCATTGTCTAATTTTTACTAATACATTCATATATTATATTTCTATCCCTTTATGCTATAATAACCATGTATAAATGTAGTTTTTCATATCCCAGTATTTTTCAACATATTCTTTCAAATCCTTCCAGTCTTCTAGAAAGGTCTCTGAGTACAGATTATTCAATTTTCTAGTCCATTTATCAATTTCAGCCATATATAACAATTTTTTCAACCATTCCCACATCTCTGGTATTTTTTCATTTTTCCAATTTTGCGCATACACCATTCTTGCTGTTGTTATCATGTACCATATTATTGTCCTTTTCTTTACATTTATCTCTTCTAGTTTAAGTCCAAGCAATAACATTTCAGGCAACTTCTTAAATGTACATTTCAAGATTTTTTCCATTTCTGCATGTATTTTTGACCAATAAATCTTTGCTTTATCACAAGTCCACCACATATGATAAAAAGAACCTTCTTTCTTTTTACACTTTCAACATTTGTTAGACATATTCTGACCAATATTTGCAAATTTTTTTGGTGTCATATACTATCTATACATCATTTCAAAACAATTTTATTTTAAGTCATAACACGTAGATATACTCATAGCATTTTTCCATAAAAATTCCCAAGATTCCATTTCAATGTCTTTGTTAAAGTTTATCGCCCATTTTACCATTTGTTCTTTTACCATTTCATCTGCATTAAACCATTTTAGCAAGACTTTATACATTTTAGAAATCATTTTTTCCCACCTTCCTTCCAAACTTGTTCTATTTCATTGTTTTTTCCCTAAAACCGTGTTTTTTATCACTTCTATACATATCATATATTTGTCTATCTCTTAACCAACCATACTCAAAGTCTATCTGATGCTGCTCCTTCAATTTGAAGTCTTTACCATGTCTTGTTAATAAGTCTCTATACTTCAACCAATTTTGTCCTTTGTACCTTGATGCTGGATGCAAGACTTCTGTGGGTACAATCCACATAGGTATCTCTTCTGAAAAAAAGTTTTTATATCTTGTCCACGTATCCATTAGTGTTCTTCTCAAATAATGATGTTTAAACATATTGTCCATTTTTGTTTTACCATAATACAAATATGCATGCCACCCAAATCTACAATCATGACCTTCCAGGGACAATAACTTTCTATCTTGTAACATAGTCCATGTCCCTACCCAGGTCAAACATATTGCATCATGGTACAACCTTAGATTTGGTAATTGAAACCCTCCTCTTTCTTTGGCATCACACATTATTTTAATCTTAATTCTTGGTTTTTTCCCTCCCCACATAAATTTAGACAGCTCCTTCTGCCAACATTTGAAGGTTTTTACATCTTTCACAATTGGAATAGTTTGAAACAAAAACATTAATCGTGGTAACACATTCATCTTAACCACCGCAATTCTACCCAGCAATGACAAATTCAATACATTCCACTTTTTAATATCCTGCATAATTTGCAACCATAATTTTTCATAATTATTTTTATAAAGATCAGTATTTTTCATTGTTAAATTTACACCTAGATATTTTGTCTTTTTCACCACCTCACATTCTATAAGTTTTTGTAACTCGTTTTGTTTCTTATTTGACATATTTTTGCACATTACTTTCGATTTGTTCTTGTTTACATAAAATCCTGCTAAGTCACCAAACTCTTTTACTCTCTGTAACAAATATGGTAGTGTGGACAAGGGGTCTTCCACTATGAATATCACATCATCTGCAAAGGCCCTATATTTAAAAGAAAAACCTTTAGTTGTTAAGCCTTTAATATCTTTGTCTTCCTTCACATTTAACAGTAGAACTTCTAAAATCCAAATAAATAGCAGCGGCGAAAGTGGGCATCCTTGTCTTGTTCCTTTTTCAACTTTAAAATCGTCTGTCTTTTCGGTATTAATTATTAAAGAGGATTTCTGTTCTTTATATATTGCTTTGATAAGGTTAAGCATATATTCACCAATCTCAAGATGTTCTAAAACTTCAAACATAAAATCCCAATTTAAATTATCAAATGCTTTCTCCGCATCTAAAAAGAAAAAGCCCACTTCCTTTTCAGGGTGTTTGTCGTAATATTCTATAGCATCCACTACTACTCTTAGATTATCCCTTATTTGTCGATTAGGTAAGAACCCTGCTTGTTCTGTTTGTATAGTCTCTTTAAGGTGCTCTTTTAGTCTATCCGCTATAATCTTAGCAAAAATCTTATAATCATTATTCAGTAAAGAAATCGGTCTATAATTCTTAACATTAGTCAAATCTTGATTTTCTTTCGGGATCAATGAGATGGATGCATCTTTCCAGGTTTCTGGTACCTCTCCAGTGACTCCTATATCGTTCATCAGTAGCAGTAACACCAGTGAAACTGACTCCTGTAACGTTTTATAGAACTTCGCTGTAAATCCATCCGGTCCAGGTGCTTTTCCTAATTTTGAATCATTTATTGCATTTTTGATCTCTTGTAATGATACTGGATTGTTAAATAATTCTTTAATTTTCTCTGTTGGTTTTGGTAACTTTAATGTTTGCAGGTATTCTTTAATCTTTCTTCTATCTTTATTTTCCTTCTTAAAAAGTTTTGCATAGTATTTAAAAAATTCTCTTTTTATTCCTTTGTTATCTATTATCTCAATATTATCTCTTATCACTTTAGTGATAAATTTATTTTCACGTTTTTTCTTTAATTGCCATGCTAAGTATTTTCCGGGTTTGTTTGCACCTTCAAATGCTTTTTGTTGAAGTTTTTTTTAGGTTCCAGTACATCTCTTGGTTCAAAATGGCTTTTGCTTGGTCTTGTAGCATCCAGATTTCCTTTTGCAGTTTCTTTTTCCCTGGTTTATTCTTCAGTTCTTCTTCCTTTGTTTTAATGGCTTGTAAAATATTTTCATATTGCTCTTTTTTCTTTTTATTATCTTTAGCATTTAGCAATATCAATAGTCCTCTCATCACTGCTTTATATGCATCCCATACGGTTTGAATCTTTACTTCTTTCTGCATGTTTACTTGGAAGTATAGGTCTGTTTCTTCAAGTAATTTTTAAATTATTTCTTGCTTGTCTAATAAGTCCTCGTTTATTCTCCATCTCTTTTGTTTTTTTACCTGCCCAGCTGTCCATAAACACGGATTGTGATCTGAGATTATTCTGGGTAGAATTTCCACTTTTCTTGTCTTAAAGGTTAGATTAGTAGTCATCCAAATCATGTCAATTCTTGAATGTGAGTCATGTCTGTTAGAGTAAAAGGTAAAATCTTTTCCTTGTGGGTTAGCTTTCCTCCAAATATCTTCCAGCTTCTCTTGTTTTATCAGTTCAAAAAATTTTTTTGGAAGCTTCCCTAATGTCTCATCCTTTCTTTTAGAGCGCCTGTCTAATTTATTATCTACAGTTCCATTGAAGTCCCCTAACATCATAATTTGATCATAGTTTACATTGTCCAATTCCATTTGAAGTTCTTTAAAAAAATTTTCTTTGGCTCCATTCGGAGCATAAATGTTCACAATCAAAGTTTTCAGTCCTTGCAGTAAAATTTCAATAGCTAAATATCTTCCATCTTTGTCTTTAAATATTACTTTAGGTTCCAAATCTTTTTTGACATATGTTACAACACCATTTTTTTTATTGCTTGCTAAAGAATAAAATTCTTCTCCCAATTTTTTCCTTATTAAATATTTATGGTCTTGTTTTTTAAGATGAGCTTCTTGTATGCAAATTATACTACATTTTTGTTTTTCCAGCCAATGACCTACCATTCTACGTTTTTGGGGTGAATTTAGTCCATTTACATTCCATGTAAGTATTTTGTAATCCATCTTGATATATTCTTAAATATCTCCAAAATCATCTTTATTCTCTCCCAGGAATGCGTACATTTCTTCTGTACTTTTAATCACTACTCTGGAGTTGCCATAATAGAAGCTTAGTCCTTGAGGTATTTCCTTACGAAATCTGATTTTTTTCTCCTTCAGTTTATCCGTCAGATGCTTGAATTTTTTCCTTTCTTGCAGTATTGCTCTGGGCAATTCTTTCATTACTATGATTTTCTTTCCATCTATTACAAAAGGATCAGTAAAGCACTTCTTGTAGATTTGTTCTTTTGTTCTTTTCATTGTAAATTGGACAACCACATCTCTTGGTATGTTTTTGTCTCTTGCATATGTAGAATTAACTCTATAAACAAGATCCATGTGTTCTTTAACAACTTCTTCCTGTTCTTGTAAAAAATCTGCTACTGCTTCTTGCATTCTTGTAAAAATGTCCTCACTCAATTTTTCCTCAATCCCTTGAAATCTCAAATGGTTTTGCATATCTTTATAATGCATCATCTTTTCCATCCTCTCATTCTCTCTCATTGTCTTATGGGTGCTTTCTTCCAGTTCTTTTACTTTAGTTTCTATATCTTGTGTTCTTGTGGATAATTTTTGAAATTCTGCTTTTAATTCCATGAAATTTTTATCTGCTTGAGCCGCTATATTATTCATTTTAACATTTACCTCTCCTATAGCGTCTAATATTTTCTTTTCCATTGCTTCCATAACGGCTAATAGTTCTTTTTCTTTTTTTGCTGCCATTGTAGGAGAGGACCATGTAGCTGCTCTCGATCTTAGTCCGCGGTCCGTCTTGTCTCTTTAAAAAAGATCGATTTTATCTTGTTTTCCAAGTCAAACCCCAATTAGTGCATTCAAACAAGCTAATCTTGCCAAGTCAAATTATGTTGGTTCCAGCCTTCTAAGTTATATAGTCTTTGAGATATTGCAGTTTAAAAATTTTATAAATCCAAAATGGCGGGCGCGACTTCTCTATGGTTAATGTCAAAGGTTATAGTCTTTTTACCTTGCTTCTGGCTTGCCGTAGTTTCCTTTTGTCCCTTCCTTTTATTTACTTGTCTGCTCTCTGCACGTCACTTCCTGTTATGGTCTTTCTGGTCCGGCAGTATTTAGAGTCCCCTTTACCTTCTTCCGGTTCTTCTCCTTTTCCCTTCTTGTCTGCTCTTCTAGCCGTCACTTCCTAACTCAGTCCTCACGTCTTAATCTCGCGATGCTTGGTTCCCTTCTCCCTCTTTGTCTCGCGATGCTTGGTTTCCCCTCCCGACTCTTCTTAACCGCAGGAATGTTAAACAACTTATTTTTTTGGCTTTTTAAGTTCAAATTCGGCTTTTTAGCGCTTCAAAACTGCTCTCATCCAATCAACAACAGTCTATTGCTTCACCCGATCTGCTTTTCGTCTTTCAAAACGCGGCAATGGTAAGGCAAAAAACTTTTTTTTCCGTTACCTTTTGTTGTTACTTCGCTTCAGATGTGGTCCCAACGTTTAAACTTTGTCTTCTTTGCTAAGGAATCAGGGGAATTGGAGGTTTTATGCTGAATTTATCAGCTCAGCTCGGCTCCTTAGAGATACTCGCAAGAATCCTCTTCGGCTGCAGTGCTCAAGGTGTCAGAAAAGTCTCCTCTGAGACTTTCCCTTCACCGAGGTTGCTCAAACCTGGATTATATTGCTTGCTGGTCCTCACACTACCTGTGTGAGGTTGCGTCAGGTGGATTAATCCACCCAAGCTGTCAGGAAGAGCCGCTGTCCGCCTTGCACATTTGCAAAGCGTGTCAGACCTCCATTCCTCTGACCGGAAACCACCCAGATGGTGTTCAATTTTTTCCTGTTGCCTTTGCATTGTTGGATCCAAGACAGGAGGTAAACACAAACTATCAGCTTACCATATGGGGCAATTATCTCAAACATATTCCTTTATCATGTTTGTAGTCTACCTTTCTTACTGCAAGTGGATCACACAGGGAAGGTCAATCAATTGGTGAGATGTAGAATCACCAATATGTGCTGAAGTGCCCCATTGCTAACCGCTGCTGTTGTTTTTGCAATACTCTTTGGCTGCTGTTGCTCCCAGGAAGAGACTGTGGCTTACTGGCAGGATACATGCTTTGCATGCAGAAGGTCCATTCTTTGGCAGGTCTGCTAGAAAGAATCTCTAGTAGCAGGTGTTGGATAAAATCTCTCTGCCTGAAACCCTGGAGAGCAGCTGTCAGTCAGAGTAGATCCTACTGAGATAGAGCAATGAGCTGACTTGGTATAAGGCAGCTTGCTATGTTCATACCTACCCCTATTGATTGGTACGTTCAATCTGATGCTGTTTAATAAGGGCATCCATTTATCTTACACCTCCATGCATTGCTAGCAGATTTGTTACTTCTTTTGGGTTCTTATACACATATGTAGATGGCTGGATGAAAGGTTAATTGTGCAGTCCTAAACAGAATTACATCCTACTAAGGCCACTGACGTCAATCTATAGACCTTCTCCCCTGTACTCTTCTCTAAACCTGAAATGGCCCCAAGTGCCCTACTTGCCCCTTTGCAGAAGCATAACGTGTCACTAATCACTACACATGTACCCCCACCCCCAGTGTAGGTAGAGGCTCCCCGGAGCTATTTCAGACTGGGAAAATCACGCAGGGTAAAATCTAAGCCCTTTCTTTCTATACATGATGAAATTGATCTGAATTGGTCCTGCACATGCCTGGGAAAACATAACATGTAGTTCATGCCCTTTATGTAGGGCTGCCAACTCTGGGTGCAGAAATTTCTGGAGATTTGTGTACAGATTGGGGAAGGCATGGTTTGGGGAGGGGAGAAGCCTGAGTGAGGTATAATACCATAGAGTCTGCCCTCCAAAGCAACCATTTTCTTCAGGAGAACTGATCCTCTGTAGCCTGGAGATTGGATGTGATTCTCAGAGGTCTCCAGGCCCTAACTGGAGGATGGCAACTCTATATTCATTTTGCCAGCCCTAAATGACAAATGCAGGTATCCATCCAACCACGTGAGAAATGTGGGGGAAGCCAAGCTACTTGGTAACAACCTGAACCTTTACCAAGCATGAGAACACACCACATTTGTATCAATGCAGATGACCAAGCAATGAACTCAGAGTAATTTTATTAATACTAACATTTCTGCCCTGACCTGGGTAGCCCAGGCAAGCCTGATCTTGTCAGATCTTGGAAGCTAAGTAGGGTTGACTGTGGTTAGTACTTGGATGGGAGACCTCCTGAAGTACCAGCAGTCGGGAGGACAGAGGCAGGCTTTCTTCAGCCACCTCTCTGAATATCCTCCAGGGCCCCAGTAGGGGTCAGTCACCAGAGGTCACTGACTTCCAGGTACACACATGGTTAGTCACCAGAGGTTGCCATGACTTCCAGGTGCACACACACTCACATGCACACACACACAGAGGCACATATGAAAAATACAACCCCCCTCCAAAAAAATGACATCTGTATTGGGTCTTGTATAAGTCCAGGATCATTCAAATCTTTGTTCTTAGACTTTTGTATCAGTTTAAGATCCCCCCTTTCTCTTTTGTCTGGATACTTTGGGTTGCAGGACTCAGTCTGCTCCTAAGCCTTTGCAATGCAAATCGGCTCACAGCTATATCACCTTCCTGCACACCACTCTGAAATTTCTGCAGCGGATAACAGTTTGCAGGGTTTCACTTATAAATGTTAATGGAAGGTGATTCACAAATTTCAGCATATTCACTCTGTTGTGCCCAAACAGGTAACCTGAGTAGCAAACAGAGGAAGAAGAAACTATTAAAAATAATGTCCTGTTTGCCTGAGGAACTAGTTGATGAGCTGATGCTGGATAATGGAAGTGGTCTATTAGAGAAATCTCAAAATGGAATGACTAATGGAAGCTGGAGGGGTGATTCTCAGCAGCTGCACGTGGGGGTGGTTTCATTGAGGAAAGTCTGTGGACTCATTCAGGCTTTCCTGCATCTAGTGAGGAGCTGCTTCCCTGTGGTAAGGCTCCATGGTGCTCTGGGAGGATGTGAGCAAATGAAGCATGTGGGTGAGGCCATTCCTTCCCTTACAAGAAGGCATGCCTTCCCTATGCCATTCCTTCCCTTACAAACAACAGCAGGTTGGATGACAGGGTGCCATTGGCTGGGGAATGAGCCATGCCATTTGTCTCATCGGCCTAGTTTGTCTCTCCACACAATCCTGGCACAATGTGGAATCTCATTAGGGGACAGCTACTCCTTCCCTTCTTTGTTCAATCAATAGCTTGATTTGGGTCACATAAATGTACAGAGACTGGAAAAGATTACTGGATTCCTGCACTTACATTCCATCTAGGGATTTGTTTATGTATTTATTTATTGGAAATATTTTTTTTTGCTGCATCTGGAGGCAGCTCATAACATAAAAGATAAAATTGCAAAACATAAACACATGAAAATGAACTAGCATTAAAAACCAGACAATAATACCCTGAAGCATAAAAATCTGAAAGCACAGAAGCACATAAAACCACATTTCAAAGAGCACATGATCCCTTTCCACTCTTTGATCCAAATATCTTCCTTCCAGGTTTGCAAACTCTGATGGAGCAGGACCCTGGCAGTGGAAGAGGAAGCAATCTACTCCTTGCTTCCCCTCTTTCCTCTTTTTTCTCTCCTTCTCCCCTCATGAAGCCCCCTCTTTTTTGTCGAGTGTCTCCAGAAACTGTGGACACTGGAAGAAAAGAAAAATCTGAGTCAGACACTTAGAGAGGGTTTTCTAACTGCCCGGATGGAAGGCTTTTCCACATTCCCATTTTCCTCATTTGAGAATGCCTTTGTCTTCAGGTATTTTTTCATGTTCTGTATGTGTTTTGCCTCCTCTAGTGTTTGATTTGATATTATACCAGTTTATGTCCGCCTATGACGCCCACTGCTATTAATCTGCTGTTTTGTGGTGTTCTGTGAGGTGACTGATCAGGCTTGACTTGGCTTTACTGACCAGCACCCTCTATCTACCTTATAGTCTCTTCGGGGTTTATTCTAAATTGCTTTCTAGGTACGTTGAGGACCACTGCTAGATATCTTCGGTGTTGGTCATGAGAGTCAGGCAATCAGGCTTTTTACTTCACAACAAAACAGAACTTTATTTCCAGAACCAAACAGGGGAATGGAGGATGTATATATAGTTGACACTTTGTTTCTTTATAGGCTGGCACGTTTTGCTTAGAATACACTTTGGCAGTATGCTATATTGTTTTCAGTTTCTTTAGCTGTTCCTAAGTTCACGCAACACTCTCATATGTACTCTCTCCTGTCCTGCTTAGTGGTTAGCCTTTGGCTTTGGCTTCTGGGCCCTTTTCCTTGAGTCCCAACTGGCCACCAACCAGCTGTCCAAACACTGACCGTCCTTGCCTCAGCCCTCACTTAACCATCTATCCCAGGTTCTTCAGGAGTTATATAGTTTGTGTTTGTGATCGCTTATGTGCTCTACTTTCACTAGACTGTTCGCTGTCCCGTGAACCAGACTATCCAGCACCAGTTATCTGCTTCAACTGGTCTTTTATGCTGTTCCCACAGAGCTACAGATAGCCACACCAAGCTCCCACAGAGCTACAGAGAGCGTCTTCTCACAGACTCCCCCTCTCAACTCACTCGCCCAAATGTCCACTCCCAACTGTCAGTTGTGCCCATTAAGTGTTAGTCACTGAGTGGCCCCCTCCTCACTTAGTCATGTGACTCAGCAATGCTCTGTGTTTACATTTTTGCTGGTCCCAGATTTTTCATTCTGTCACACTGCCTTTTCTCCCTGAAGATTTAAACTGCTGGTTTTTATGCTACGTAACCCAGTGTAATGCTGAACTGACCACTAGAGAGAGCAAAACATATGTGGGACATGACCCCCCCCCCCCCCCCAAAAATCCCAAGAATTTACAAGCCAGGAAAATGAGAATGTGGAAAAGCCTGGAGTCTCTAAACTCAGCAATGCCACTTCTGGGCTCCGAGGCTCCATCTAGGTAATTAGAAATGGTTCTAAGAGTGCTTAGTTTGCTTCTGAGAGCCCACTTCTGGGATCAGAGAAAATACCTAGGCACTTACAGAAATATTACAGGCTTGAGTTTAGTTGGGTTGCTCACTGAAGTGTCATTTAATCCCATGAACAGTCTGAGGGTGTGGGCTCTGTTTTGATGATGAAATCTGACCTCATCAGATTTTTACAATCTTTCCTAGAAAAGACAGGGGTCAGTGTGAAGTCTCTTGATGCCACACATATAGCATATTTGCACATCTCTTGTCTTTTCTCCTTTCTTTCCAAGGTGAAGAGAAACATGGGGGTGGCAGAGTTTCAGCAGGAGAAATCATGTTGTGTTAGAAGCCTTAACTTCCCTCTCTCCTCACGAGGCACCACACATCTGAAATCTAGCTCTGAGAAATGATGATGGGAAGGTCCAGGAATGGATCTCTCAACATCTCATTTGATAGGATCATTACTTGTGGCCAGTATTCCCTCTAAGCTGAGTGTGAGCTAGCTCACAGTTTTTTAGCCTCCGGCTCATGCATTTTTGTCATAGCTCAGGGAGGATGGCTCCAGAGCAAACTAATTTATGCAGTAGCCAAATCACTCAATCACAACTTTAATGTCAGTAGCTCACAAAGTAGAATTTTTACTCACAAGACTCCACTGCTTAGAGGGAGCATTGCCTGTGACAGCTTGCTTTGTGACCATGGGCCAGTCACGATGGATCAGCCTGGCCTACCTCACAGACTTGTTGACAATAAAATGGATGGGAAAATCCCATGTAAGCCTAGAATGTACATAAAATCTACTCACCCTTATTGTGGTGGTGGAGGGTGGGGTGGGGTCCATCTCTTTCACTAAGGCTGATTTTACACCTCCCCTCTAAAGTAGTTTGACTGCTGTCTTTTCCTGTGCTGATTTCACAGTGGTGTGAAATTTCACTCCAGGGGGTCTAAGTGCACTAAGAAACCACAATTGTTTAAAGCAGAATAAAGCGGTATAATACTAGCTTGACCACAGGAGGGCAATTAGTAGATATGGACATTTCAGTAGCAGCATGGTTTCACACTGCACAGAGGTGTGGGCAGGGTTTTTTTGGAACTAGAATGATTCCAGCGGGAAAGTCAGATGTAAAATCAGCCTAAGGCAACCATCTAAGAGACGGTGCAGCTAGGAAGCGCATGTGCTCAGGCATGTCTTGGCTAGTGTGTACGAAAGCCAGAAAGAGATTCAGCATGAAGTGCGCAGCTGCTCTTTCTTCCTCAAAGTTACTGGCAAGAATTCCTTGTGAATGAAACTGTAAGCAAAAATGTTACCCGTTCCTTGATTAAAGTTCTGCAGGGCCTCAGGAGGCCAGCTGGAATTGCTCTGTGGGCAAGGGCTGAGGACCATTTGCCATTCCTGCTCTTGGTTACATTAGTGCTTTGCAGCAGAATAGCAGTGTTGCTGTTTTGCAGGGGAATGTGCCCTGGAGTCAGTGAGAAAATTCCTTTTCATATCTCAGATTCACAAGGAGAGATCTCTGTTCGCTGATGCGATAGGCAAACGGCATATCAGTTTACTCTCACTGGGGACTTAGTTTTCTAAGAGGTGTATAATTTAGATTGCAAGAAAATGCTTCCTTCAAACAGAATGAGAGTTAAAGCACCTTAAGGGGTGGTTAAATCAAATAAGCAATTGTGTGTGTGTGTGTGTGCGCGCGCGCACGTGTGCACGTGCATGCCTTGGGGACACAGCCCTGCCTGTAAACTGTCACCACTTTAACACGCAGATTAATCAGCAGAAGTGTTAACTGATTAATTGTTGGGAGCTAATTGTAATCAACAAGGGCTAATTTCAGTTGGTGTAGCCAAACGCCTGCTCATTTTGTGTGGCATGTTTGCTTCTGGTGCGTTGCCGCAATCAGGAATGAAGAATCAAATATGAAGGATGGCCTTTCCTTCTAATGGCAAGCAATGGCTTTTGTTTATCATCGGAACTGCAATCTCATACGCTCTTCATTATCTCCAAAGGGCATCTAAATGGAGATCCTGGTGATGTGCAATTTTATTTAAATTTTGGGTATTAATGAATGAGCCAACGGGGCAGCTGACTCTCTGACAGTCAGGTAAACACACATGAGTCTCGAGCAAAGCTACAGCGCTGACTGAGACAGGGGTTCCTTGCAAGCATGCAGCTCCTCTGCAAGTGAATTTAAAGAAGCAGCTATTGGCTTGGTAGAAGCTTAGGTAAAGGTTTCCCTTGCTTGAAAGCCAGTCGAATACGATTTTAGGGATGTGGTGCTCATCTCCATTTCCAAGCCGAAGAGCCAGCACTGTCCGAAGATGTTTCTGCGGTCATGACTAGACACCGAGGCACACGAAACACTGTTACCTTCCCACCGAAGTGGTTATCTACTTGCAATTTCTTGCTTTCGAACTGCTAGGTTGGCAGGAGCTGGGGCCAGAGACAGGAGCTCACTCCGTCATGCAGCACTCATGTCTCAAACTGCTGAACTACCGACCTTCCGGTCAGCATAAAGGTGACACCACCCCATGCCTGTTGACTCACTGTGTGGGGAGAGAGCATGAGCACAAGCAGGCTGCCCCACCCCCTGCCCACCTGTGATCGCCTGGCTGTCTGTAGAACAATGACCACAGGGAGGAAGTGGCTTCGCACCCCCTGCCTGTGATAAGCAATGCTGCTTTCAGAACATTGCTGATCATGGGGAGAGGGTGTGTACGTGGCCACTTCTACCACATGGTCACACTCTGCAGATGACCAGGCAATTGGGCGGAGGCAGGAGGTAGGCCCAGCACTCTAGCACCTGCTGTCCCTCCCTACATAGTGAGTCAATGTGTGTATGTGTATCTGGGTGTCTATGTAGGGTTGCCAATTTTGGGTTGAGAAATTCCTGGAGATTTGGGGGTGGAGCCTGGGGAGGGTGGGAGGGAGCATGAATGTGATGCCATACAGCCCATCAACCAAAGAAGCCATTTTCTCCAAGGGAACTGCCATCACTTGTCTGGAGATCAGGTGGAATTGTGGGAGCTTTCTAGTCTGCTCCAGAGGCTGGCAATCCTAATACTGGGGTAGAGATGGTGTATGTAGGCAGAAGAGCCTACCCATGCATGGTTTTGTAAAACCAGGATCTGGCATGTAGGTGATTGTTCAAATCCTAGTTTGCCTGGACAATTGTTGTTTTTGGTGCCTCTGCTGTTGCTGGTATCACTGAGGATCAGGTCAAGAATATATGTTCGTGCATTGTGTGTAAGATGCTACAATCACTCAGGAACACTGTGAAGGTCTTGTTAAACAGTGTTACTTTATTCACATCAATCAAAAAAGGAACAAAAGGCCTAACAGAGTTCTTCATAGCAGTTTGCCTACCCAGCATACCCTGAGCCCCAAGTAAAATGTGATCTGGAGGTGCTCCAGACTCTGGTAAGGTAAAGGTAAAGGTTTCCCTTGCTTGAAAGCCAGTCAAATCTGACTCTAGGGGGCGGTGCTCATCTCCGTTTCCAAGCTGAAGAGCCAGTGCTGTCCGAAGATGCTTCTGTGGTCATGTGGCCAGCATGACTAAACGCTGAGGTGCACGGAACACTGTTACCTTCCCACTGAAGCGGTACCTATTTATCTACTTGCAGTTTCTTGCTTTCAAACTGCTAGGAAGGCACGAGCTGGGACCAGAGATGGGAGCTCACTCCGTCACATGGCTCTTGGGTCTTGAACTGCTGAACTGCCAGTCTTCTGGTCTGCAGTTCAACGTCTTAACCACCACAGCCCCCCAGACTCTGCTGCCCTGGAACTATAATAAAACATGAAATGGAACCCTCAATATTACATTGTGCAAAATTGTAGTTTGGACAGTGGCTCAGTTCAGACATTGTGTGAAACCAGAATTTAGTTAAACTAGCTATAGTTAGTGGAATGTAGTTAGTATTTGCCAATTTGGGATTAGGAAATTCTTGGAGAGGGGAGCATGGGGTTTAGGAAGATGAGGGACCTCAGAGGGACAGAAATGGAATAGATTCCACCCTCCGAAGCAGCCGAAGAGGAACTGATCTCTGTAGTCTGGAGATCAGCTCTAATTCCAGGAGATCTTGAGGCCACAGCTGAAGGCTGGAAACTGTAGAATGCAGGCCACTCCACTAACTATAGTTAGTTAGGGTCCCATACATAAAACTCATAGAAACGTATATCCCATACATAGAAACCTGGGCACTTTCACACATACAGAACGAGGCACTTCAAGTCTATTTTCAATGCACTTTAGTGATTATTTGCAAGTGTATTTTGTCGTTACATACTTATTTGCAAGTGTATTTTGCCATTACATACAGAAATCATAAAATCCAGTTGCAAAGTGCCCCAAAGATGTATTGAAAGTGTGTTTCAGCACATTGTCTTGGTTCAGACTTAAAGTAAAACTGTCATCACTTGTGCATGGACTGCTTCAAGAGGGAATTAGATAAACACAGAGGTCATTTCATAGAAAAAGAGATGCAGGAGCTCATTAGCATGACTCATTAGCATAACTTATTTGAATATGCTACACCACCTGACATCACCGGAAGTATGTCAGAAGGCAAGAAAAAAAGGGGGAGAGAGAGAGAGAGAGAGAGAGAGAGAGAGAGAGAGAGAGAGAGAGAGAGAAAGAAAGAAAGAAAGAAAGAAAGAAAGAAAGAAAGAAAGAAAGAAAGAAAGAAAGAAAGAAAGAAAGAGCTGGCAGAGAGGGGACAGCTACTAATCCAAGCCTCAGAAATACCACTATTCTGGGTGGATAGCTCCCAGTGGTGGCTGAAGCCTTCAGAAGGCTGGTTGGAGGAACAAGGACCTTTCCAGGGGACGGGGTCATTTTGCTGCGGCCATGACACAAGCAGGCATTCCCCTGCAGTGGGGGGGGGGGGGCTGGCACCAACTCCCGGAGCTGCACTCCCCCAAGCCCCTGCTCGAAATGACCCCTGGATAAACATCTGGAGCAGAGGTCCATCAGTGGCTATTAGCCACAAAGTATAGATAGGAACTCTCAGTCTGGGGCAAGTGATGCTCTGTATTCTTGGTGCTTGACGGGGGGCAACAGTGGGAGGGCTGCTAGTGTCCTGGCCCCACTGCTAGACCTCTTGAGGACACCTGGTGTTTTTGGCCACGGTGTGACAGAGTGTTGGACTGGATGGGCCACTGGCCTGATCCAACATGGCTTCTCTTATGTTCTTATGTGGTTGTCTCTAACAGAAACCATAAACCATGTGCAAACCTCTCTGGCAACTTTGTAAATCCTGGTTTGTATCAATAAATTCCAGTTTCATCACTTTTGTTATTGCACAACATCTCTGTAGTGGGGGGTTAGTGTACCAGGGTGGTGCCAGGGAACAAACCAAGATTAAGCTAGGATGTCTGCATACCTGAAGACAGAGCTATATCTAACTGTGGTTAATACAGAGCTTTGAACAACTATGGTATTATTTATTTTATTATTTATTTTGTTTTTCACACTTTTACCCCGCCTTCCCCGTGAGTGGGCTCAGGGCCGCTTACAATGTGGCACACAGTCTCAAATCAATATAAAACAATTAAAAACAGTTTAAAAGCAAAAACAGTATAACAAATTTGCAATAATTTGCAATTAAAGTGCTTGCAGTGATGGTGAGCAGCAAAAATCAAGATGACGTCCTGAAAGTTCCCTTTGTGACACAGCACTAGGGTCATGATCTGCCCTCCACGGCTTCCAGGCCCGAGCTTCCTTCAGGCCAGCCCTTATCACTGATGTTAATAGCGATGGTTGGTGGTAAATGGTGGCAGCTCCTAATTGAAAGTCTGGTGGAAGAGCTCCATCTTGCAGGCCCTGCAGAACTGCATAAGGTCCCGCAGGGCCCTGATCTCCTCTGGGAGCTCATTCCACCAGAGAGGAGCCGCCACTGAAAAAGCCCTAGTCCTAGTACCAGTGACCTCCCTGGGACCAAGAGTTGATGTTGCGATCCCGACCAAAGTACTCTCTGGGGGATGTACGGGGAAAGGCATGTTGGATCCTGGCCATATAGGGCTTTAAAGGTAAGCACCAGCACCTTGAAGGAAATTCGGTAAGCTATAGGCAGCCAGTGCAGCACCGCCAGCACAGGTCAGATGTGATCCCATTTAGCGAGACCCATCAATAGCCTGGCCGCAGCATTCTGCACCAGCTGCAGCTTCTGGATTTGTGACAAGGGCAACCCCATTTGGAGAGCATTACAGTAGTCTAATCTTGAGGTAACCATTGCATGGATCACTGTAGCCAGGTCATCGCGGTCGAGGAAGGGAACCAACTGCTGGACCAGCCGCAGGTGGTAAAAGGCTGACTTGGCAGTGGCTGCTACCTGGGCCTCCATAGTTAAGGAGGGATCCAGGAACAATCCTAAACTCCTAACCACTGAGATGGGCACCAATGGCACCCTGTTGAAGGTCAGGAGCAGGACCCCCACCACCATCCCGACCCAGGCACAGGACCTCTGTCTTCGCCGGGTTCAATTTCAGCTGGCTCAGTCTAAGCCAACCAGCCACGGTGTGCCATGCCCGGTCCAGATCTTCTGGGCTAGATTCTGACTGGCCGCCCAACATCAGATAGATCCTAGTATGGTATCAGATCCTAGTATGATAGACCTTAACCAGAATTAGTGGAGTGGCTCGTGTTCAGAAGATCACACTAATTAAACTCTCTCTCTCTCTCTCTGCTTTCACGTCAAAACTGACTGATAGTGACTGCATGGAGTTTTCAAGGGAAGATATGTTTAGAAGCGGTTTACTATTGCCTGCTTTTATGTCATGATGACCCTGGAATTCCTTGGTGTTCTCCCTTCCAAATACTGACCAGGGCTGACCCTGTTTAGTGTTCAAGGTCTGACAAGATCAGGCTAGCCTGGATTATTCATATGAGGGCTTTCTTTAATTAAACCATGGGTTTTTTGGCCATTTCCTGACTGAGCTTGTCTTTCAGTGTAGGGATAGAATGCACATCTATGGTCTGGATGCAATCTGGAACTGTGACAAGAAGAAACACTACTCATCCATCCTTTCCTGATGCTTCTCTTAAAGATCCAAAGTAGCTGTGAGGTTCAGGCAACGATGGCATCCATCCCCAGTGGAGCAGACTCCGTTGACAGCCTTGGCAAGAGTGAGAAAATGTTCAGCGACAGAATTTGGTCGCGGAGGAGGATAAAACAAACACTTTAGCAAAATGTCATGAAGTAAATTTACTGTAATAACAGGCCCACAGTGAGCAATAAAACAAACAAAACAAAAGGGCGTAATGAAAAAGCTAAGCAATCAAAAAGAAATAGTAATCCTTTAATACACCATTTTGGGTGGAGGGCAGATGAGTAGGTTCATTAATCATTATTTGCATAGAAACTTGTGACTCACATGGAGTCACACTACTGTCAAGGTATCTTTACACAGTTTGTTAGCAGATTGGAGCCTGGCTTCCAAATCCCACTCCCTTCACGCCTGCCCAGATGGTCCACCGAGAGAGTTAAAAGTTTGTCCAGCAGCACAGTCTCTAATCGGTGCACGTGGTATGCTGAGGTTATTCACTGGGGAGAGGAAAGCACACACAGCTCATGTTCAGAGGCACCCGGGCATCATTTCTAAGCTGCAAGTGGGCTGCCTTAGGGGAAAGGAGGATGAAGCAGGAGGCAAAAGTGGAAGAAATGGAGACGACAGGGCAGACAGAGGCCCGAGAACCTGGGAAAGTAGAAATGGTCTTCGGTATTATGGTTACATTCCAGCTACTTTCCATCACTGAACTCCAGGCAGTGCACATAAAGTTTCCAGGATGTCTCCCATCCAAATATAGACCAGTTTCAGGGCTGCTGAGCTTCAACCAAAGCGCTGGCATAGTATCAATAGTACACAGCAATGTAGACTTGGCAACCTCCAGGCAGGACCTGGAGATCTTCTGCAATTACAACTGATCTCCAGATGACAGAGATCAGTGACTCTGGAGAGAAATGCAGTATTGGAGGGTGGACAGCCTATGGCATTATACCCTGCTGAGGCCCCTCCTACTATTCGCCCTATGCTCCACCCCAAAATCTCCAGGGATTTCCCAACCCAGAGCTGGCAACTCCATGAGTAGTGCCATCACACTGTCCAGTTTATTGTGTCTTGGCTGCCCTCACCCACCATATTGTGCCACCTTTTGCCACTGGGAATAAGGCCAGCCTCCCCACCACCACCACCGCAGGCAGCTCAGGCAGAGCTGGATAGATTTCTCAAATCAGCTTGGAAATCATGGGACATATATTCCTCCAGTATCACTATCTATAAGTTCTCTCCTGCTGTGGCTTTCAAACTAGAGTTGGCACTCACAGCTGACAACCTGCTAGGAAAAACTGGAGGGTGGAGCAGGGTGTGCTGATGTCAGGGTGACCTCCAACACTACTTCCGGTGCAAAACTGGAAGTGATATTACCATGTTGGGGCAATGCTCTAGGCTTTGCCCAACCATTGACTTTGGAGTGAATCCTAGGGTGTTGGCCCAATGCACTGATGCCACTAGCCAGTTTTGTGCTGGAAGTGACGTTGCACCTCGGTGCAACGTAAGTGCACCCCATTTCTCTCCTATTTATCCTCCGCCAGACTGTGACGTGCCACCAGGGAATGGGGGATGATTGTCAGGCCTCTTATTTCAAATTCTGCCACAAACGGGGGTCAGTAGGGTAGACACTAGCCTCCCCTAACAAATTACATGTCCCTTTCCCCCTCAAGCCACAAACATTTCATCTGGTGCCTCCTTTGCTGTTGTCTGGGCATCTGTGTTTTTATCCAGGTTTTGGGTGGTGAAAAGTGCTGTCGAGTTTCTGCTGACTTAAGGCAACCCCATAGGGTTTTCAAGGCAAGAGATGAACGGTGGAGGTTTCCCATTGCCTGCCTCTGTGCAGCGAACCTCGGACTCTCTTGGTGGTTTCTCTTCCAAGCACCAACCAGGGCCAATCCTGCTTAGCTTTTGAAATGTGATGAGACTGGACTAGTCTGAGCCATCCAGGTCAGCACACTCAGACTTGTTCCCAATTTTTATTGGTTATAGCTGTTGTATGGTCCGTTTCTAGCCTGAGGATTATTTTATGGATTAGGCAGCTCAGTGTTTGTTTTATGCTGCTTTTATGCCCCTGACTTCCCCCCCAATATTGTTAATTCATGTTGTTGTTGTTGTTTTACAATTTTATACTATTGCTTTTATTGTGAGCCATATTGAACAGGTCTCCAGAGAGGCAGCCCATAAATCCCCTGGCTAAATAACCATTAAATACAATGCTGCAAAAAGCTTTCTGGTGCTATCACCTAGGTAAGTTGTCACCCTACATCCATGTCAGTAAGGCTACTTTCTCATGTATCTTCCAGCTACCAAGATGCTGGAAGCAGGAAGCTTAATGGAAGAAGATAGGAGGAAGCTGGGGTCAAGAGGAAGGGGTGTAAGCCAGGGGGGAAGGGAAATTGGGTCTGGTATGCAACTGTTTGGCCCTGACCTGGATAGCCAAGGCTAGCCTAATTCCATTAGATCTCAGAAGCTAAGCAGGGTCAACCCTAGTTAGTATTTGGATGGGAGACCTCCAAGGAATACCAGGGTGCTGATGTTGAGGCAGGCAACCATCTCTGAACATCTCTTGCCTTGAAAACACTATGGAGTCACCATGAGTCAGCTGTGGCTGGACAGAACTTTCCACTTCTGAGCAACCTGTTCATTCACTTTCATGGTCCTATTAACCAAACACTTTCCCAGCACTTAGAGGGTATTTTGCAAGTTTATGAATAATAGGAGTGTCTAGGATGATTATATTTCAACCTGGATTTAATGCAAGTTTCTCAAGGTCACTGTTAGTGATTCGGAAGAGAGAATGCCTGTAAAGTAAGTGATACATAACTCTGACTGGACATTCTTCAGTCACTGGAAAGTACATAGACCATGTGATAATCGCTACCCATCCGTTGGCATGATTCTTATTATATAATGACCCTCTGGTTCATAAAACTCAATAACAAGGATCTTACTTTTAAAATATAAAATCCTACCTTCTTTTAAAAGTAACTTCTTCAGACCTCTGGTCCTTATCTTTAGGTCGCTTGCACAGTTTTGTCTCTGTGGAACTTTTTGTTTTCTTTCCACAGTGAATCCAAATGATTGGAGGAGGGAGGACAATACACATTTTGTTGCTGGTATCTTACTCAAAAATGGCAGGTGACCTTTCCAATCCATTGTGGAAGTCTTCAGTTGATACCACGAAGGCCTCTCTGACTCCTTTCTCTGTTGGTTTTCAGTTTTTTCATACCCACACAGTTGGAGCTAAAAATATTAAAGAAAACCTTGGAGATTTTTTTAATTTTTTTTTTTTGCAATTTTGATCTGAGAAAGAACTTTTACAAAACCAATACCAGTAGTATTTGATGTCTGCCTTTCATATTTTCATCCCACCCTTCCTCTAAGGAGTTCAGGACAGTGTACATGATTTCCCTCCTTCCATTTCATCTTCAAAGCAACCCCTTTTTAAGTGGGTTAGTCTGAAAGACAGACTGGCCCAGGGTCACTCAGAGAGCACCTTGGCTGAGTAATAATTTGAACCTATATCTCCTCAGGCTTAATTGGATATGCTAACTACTATGGAGAAAAAAGAGAGAGTCAGAGCTCTAAAAACAGGAGTTGAAAAAAGTGTCAAATACTACATGTTGACATATAAAAGCCATTTAATTTAAAACATCAGATAAGGACAAATGTATAAAGTCTACCAGCAATGGATAAGGATGAACACCACAACATCAAGAGTCAATGATACATGTGTTAATAACACTGTCAATTGTGGATAGAGTGCAGATACACAACATCAGGTGCCAATGCGGAGCATAAACAGCATGTTCATTGGTGAGCATGAGACCTCAATGTCAATGGGAAACTAGTTAAACTCTATTTTGAACCATGTTTTCCTCACAGATAAAAATGTTAATCTGTATACAAAGACTGACTGGATTATAAATGCCTCATAGCCCACAAATAGACCAATAATTGCTCCTATTGTAGAAGCTGTGCTGACTTTTTACTTAGTTTTGGATTTCAATCACGAATTCGGATATTTTAGAAGGGATTTTTGTTTATATTTAAGAAAAGAATGGGATGTCAGTGGACTTAATCCACAGGTGATTTTGTGCAGCTATTTGAAACATGGTTAAGGACAATAATTGTGAATTAGTTATGAATCTGCTTGCTGCTACTAAAAGAGAATGGTCAATAGCTCACATGTCTAGGTTGATCCGTTTAATGAGAACGGGAAACAACATACTGGCTCGTAAGTTCATTGAAAACAGAGTTTATTTATTGGAATAATAACTTTCAAGATTCACCCATATGTCTTTGTTGATTTATTGCAGACATTAGATGTTACAGATATCATGGACGTTATTTGTGATATTTATAAAACAGCTAGAAATGAGTTTTCTTGTTCACTTTCAGGTACCATTGGTCATAATGAAAATAATTTAAAATGCTTGCAAGGTATTGAAGGTTGAAATGATCTTTGTCTTGGCGTTACTTAGCAAACCGAAGAAAATGAAGACAATAAGCAAAATCAAAGAACATGTCTGGAGATAGCTCCGGACTTGGGGCTGCCTCCCTCACTGGCACTCAGTGCTAAAGCCTTATCTTGGCATTTCATTCCCAGTGCCCAGGAGGCGGGGAGGGGGGAGGTCAAAACAGCCGAGAGAAGCTTCACCCAACAAGGCCAGCTTGATGGAAACAATGGGAGGATGGATTTGCTGGAAGACAGAAAGAGACCAGAGAACCAGTAGCCTCTGCTAGTTGTAAGGAGGAGTCACAGGCGGGGCAAGGAACAAATGCAGACAAAGGGAAGAGGCAATAAAGGTCACTGGCCTCACAGGCCAAGGATTGCCCAAGGCACTGCCTGGGATGGAATCCAGCCTGTGATTGGGTGCCAGTCAGTGTTCCCTCTAAGCTGAGTGAGTGTGAGCTAGCTCACGTTTTTTTAGCCTCTAGCTCACACGTTTTTGTCTCTGCTCAGGAAGGAGGGCCCCAGAGCCAACTAACTCATGCAGTAGCCAAATGGCTCGCTCACAACTTTAAGGCCAGCAGCTCACAAAGTAGGATGTTTGCTCACAGGACTCCACCGCTTAGAGGGAGCATTGGTGCCAGTGTGTGTGTGTGTGTGTGTGTGGAGACAGCAGAGGTTAAAAGGGAGACTCCCACTGATGGCCAGAGTGGAAAAGCAGGCTCAGCCCAGGGCTGTGAGAGCTGCTGCCTGTGGAGAAGAGCAATGTGAAGAAGCCCTCTCTGCTTCCAATTCTGAGGCCTAAGGGGGACACAGGGCTCATAGCAAGATGCCAGAGAGGTGGCCGGGCAAGACTGGGAGGCAGAAGCGCCACAGGTAAACAACAGAAGTGGGGAAAGATCTGTGGATTCTGCAAGTGGCTTCTACAGTGAGGGTTGCCAGCTCTGGGTTGGGAAATACCTGAAGATTTTGCGGGAAGAGTCTGGGGAGGGTGGGTTTGGGGACGGGAGGGACTTCAGCAGGGTCTAATGCCACAGAGTCCACCTTCCAATGTGGCCATTTTCTCCAGAGGAACTGATTTTGGTCATCTGGAGGTCAATTGTAATAGCTGGAGACCTCCAGTTGCCATCTGGAGGCTGGCAAGCCTATCTACAATGGAAGTGTGGCACATAGGTTAAAGTTATATTCAGTGTGTAGGTGTTGGACATCCAAATACCCTTCCTCCATCTTTGATCTCTGAGTCTGCAGCCAGAGAGAAGCGTGCTTCTGCCGGTTCAGGACATGCTCCCCATTTTTTCCTTTCACCCCCTTCCATTCTTCTTTTGGAACGGATAGCCCATCTCCAGGACAGGTAACGTATCTCCCAACCAACGAATCTCCTGCTCATGCAAAAGTGCTATTTTTCTATCTTAAACTTCTTAGGACTTGTGTGTTTGTGTGTGTGATTCTGTTTTTGTATGCTTGAAAACATTTTGCAGTAAACATCATTTAAACTGCCCTCTGCCTCAGTGCCTATTTTCTGGGAACTCCTGGAAGGGGCGGGACCTTGGTATAGTTGGCTAATAACCCGGTTATTTGCCAATTGCTAATCTTAAATTAAAGCAATTCGGCTAACACCTCTTTTCATAGCTGTTTGCACAAGAGTTAACCCCTCCTTCCATAGCTGTTTGTACACTGGATCAGGAATTTCCCAGTGTCTTCTCTCCTTTGAGGGACTGAAAGTTTAAAAATATGTCAAGTTTGAAAACCTATGAGCTAAACAGTCAAACCCCAACCCCCACACACCAGGAACAAAAGAAATGTCAGCGTTATGCAGACAGTTTACAGTTACAGATGAGGCATGGGAGTTATTGCAGTCAATTTGTGGCCACTTCTTTTGATTTGGTGTTTGTGTGCATGCCATCAAGTCACAGCTGACTTATAGCGACCCCACATGGGGTTTTCAGGGCAAGAAACATTCAGAGGTGGTTTGCAATTTTTTGCCTCCACATTATGACCCTAGTATTCCTTGGAGGTCACCTTTCCAAATACTAGCCAGGGGTGACTGCTGCTTAGCTTTTGAGATCAGGCTGAGCTATCCAGATCGTGAAATGAACTCTGTAAGGGTTAATAGCTGTCCCTTTGCTAACTATAAACGCATCTTAGCCAAGTTTGAAATGTGAATATTAAATTTTACTGCAACAGCGTTAAGTTTAACTACCTTCTTTGCTACATTTTCCATTACTCTTATCAAGAGCTTTGCGGATTGCAAACCTGTTAAGAACTGATTGTATAATTTCCTACCGAACACTTTTTGTGCTCCGTAGCATTTGTTTCTTGGAGTGATTCACCAAACAGAATTGTGCTTGCCAGGAGTATTTGATTTTCATTATAATCATTTTTTTCCAAATGTAAGTAAGAGAATATTTAATCATTCGATTCTGCCTGATTCAGAGAGGACTGGGGTGATTTTGAAATGGGATTCAGGATTGCCCAGTTGTGTACCTAGCCTATCTATCACCCAGTAAATCCAAAAACAGGGGAAAAAACTAGTGTCACAAAGGTCCCAGATACACAAAATCCACTAGGAGAAACACCATCAGAAATTCCAATATATAAACTGTATTTAACAAATATAAACTTGGTGGTGTCACAACAACAAAATTAAGTGCATACTATAACTCTAATAAGGCATAAGATACAGCGTTTCCTCCTTAGAAGATAAGACGTCCATGCAATCAGTTCAACTTGATAGGAGGAGTCCACATAGTCCAAATACTTTCCAAACAGCCTTCGCAAAGACGCCCATTCCGGATACTTAAAAGAGGCGTTTCCTTCAACTTCTTCAGTTTGCCGGTTGTGTAGATGAAACCCGATTTCAGCAGTTTTTACAGACCACAAGGTTCATAGTGTAAAGAGCGAATCATAGTTTCCTCCTCTGTATGACAAAATGCTTTTAATCATGAAATAAAATGAATAATAATAATGGCCAGAAAATAGTTTCTGGTGGGTAGCCATGTTGGTCTGAAGCAGCAGAACAAAGTTTGGTCTTAAAGATGCCACGGACCCAAACTTTGTTTTCAGTGGCCAGAAAAGAAAGGCGAACGGTGAAAAATTTCTTGTATTTAACTTCTGGATGTCTGCAGCGGCCCTAAGAACTCCAAGAGTAGAAGCAGATTTCTGAGGAAAATGAGAGATTTGTGAGCTAAAAGGGAGATGGAAGCCATCTCAGCAGAAGGAGTGCCCGGTCAGTATAGCTTGAGGAGGAGGAGGAGGAGCCAAAAGTGGAACTGGATGTCTGCAGTGGCCCTAAGAGCCCCAAGAGTAGAAGCAGCACCAAAGAGAACCAGCTAAGCTGCAGGCTAGTTTGAGAAAGACCTGCAGAACGCCTCTGAGAGGGACAATGAAAGGTTCCATCACTTCTGCTGTTCCAACTTTAAATTGCATTGCCTAAGTGTGGATTTTTATACATGGTGTCCTATTTGCCCATCCTTCTTTGTTGAATAAATGGTGTATATTTTGTTCTACATTTGTGAATGGTTAACAGTGATTACAGGGTTTGAGAGCCATAATTCACCCACCTCTGGCTTAAAGCAAAACTTCCTTATAAGACAAAACGAAATAAATCCAGTGTTGCTGAATATCAATCATATTCGATTTGTAGAATAGTGGTCCAAAATGTATACATTCAGCTGCATGGGGCAGCACTGCCACAAAGGTGGTTTCAACAGGCTTCCATGTCTTAAGAAGCAGCACTTTTCAAGGTCACCATATGCTTTTTTTTCTTAGTCATCTACACATCCAATTTTCATTTCAGATGCGGGCAGTGTAATGTTGCCAGTATGGAATTTGTGGTTGTCTGAACATGTGTGTGATGCCTTAGGTTAGGGTTTCTGCTGAGTTTTTTGTAACACTGCCCTGCTGCCGCCTGATTTTGATGAAGAGGCCATTGTTCTTACTTCATGTTGAACCCGTCAAGCTATTTCTTATGACACTTGTAACAAAATCTACACCTTTCCTCAGCAGAGTAAAGGAGCAAAAGCACCTGTCTAAGAGACACTAATTTTAGGTGACAGTGAGAGATCATGTTGGTTCCATATCCTGTCATGACTATGTATAATCTATTGGCTTCATTTATGCACACTGTAGTCATTTGCTGATAATGGACAGCTTCTGGTACTATAAGATGTCAACAGTGACATCTTAAAGTAACCACCTATCTAGGAATAGGCAGCTGGAAAGCTGGGAGTTAAACTCTCAGGGGCTTTCTTATCTGCTCCCAAACATGGCTTCCAGTCCCAAGAGTCCTTCTGGTATGTGCTTCAGCAACCTTTCTCCCATGCACAGGCAAAAGCTTCTTGAACCACCTGCTAATCAGCATGAACAGCGATCAAAGCCTTAGCAGAGTTTTCCCTTGTTGCATTTTCTGTATTTATTTTTTATCCATCCATCTTTTGACTCATCCATGGAAATTAGGTGGTAGGGCACATAAAGAGAGAACTGTGCCAAAGCCTCTGTTGCTGTTAATTGGAGGGGAAGGGGCTAATGATGTTTTTCAGCTCATGTGGGAATTAGTCAACCTGCAGAACCAGTGTTCTTCTTCTTGTTGTTCACCTAAAAAACATAAGAGCCTTGCTGGATTGAGCCAAAGGTCCCTCTAATCCAGCATCCTGATTCCAGTCTCATACTTTGGAGAAGCTTGCAAGCCAGGCATGAATGTAACAGCCCACTTGTGTCAATTGTCCCCAGGATCTGGTACCCAGATTTTGTATCTGAACATGAAGGAGATCGCATCTAACAATCATGGGTACTAGTCATTGACAGACTTGTCCTACATAAAAGAGAAGAAGAGATTTGATTTACACCCCACACTTCACTACCCAAAGGCGTCTCAGAGCAGCTTACTATCCCTTTCCCTTCCCTTCCCCCCAACAGACACCCTGTGAGGTAGGTGGGGCTGAGAGAGCTCTTTCCAGAACTGCCCTTGGGAGAACAGCTCTGAAAGAATTTATGACTGACCCAAGGTAACACCAGCAGTTGCATGTGGAAAAGCAGGGAATCAGACATGGTTCTCCCAGATTCGAGTCCACACTCCTAACCACTGCATCAAACTGGCTCTTCTATACCAAACTAGACCTATCTTCTGTGCTCAACACAAATACAAGGACAGGAATCATTGGGAACCTCTTGCCATCTATACAACATCTCATCTGTGTTTCTGTTTCCTTCCTGTCTGTAGGTGTAAAGCCCAAGCAAGGCCAGAGGCACAAGCCTTTTGGCATGAGCCAAAGGGCAAGACCCAAAGCACTTTCAGCTTGTGACCATTGAGTGAGCTGGCCACTGGATTAAGAACCTGCACAGAGTTTGTTTGTTTCTTTCCTTGTTTATTAATTGTATTTTTGCTTGTTTAAACGTTTTATTTAAATTGGTTTTTTTTTTTAAAAAAACCATTTTGGGAGAAAAGCGAGTATTGAATTACCTAAATAAATAAACCGCTGCCTTTTGTTAAAATCCATTTCCAGCCCAGAGGTTGTTCTGTCCATCATCTTAAGCAAGACAAGGTGGCCCCATGCATCTCATTCTGGAGTAATATGTCGTGTTCCCCCATCATCATTAAGAGTGTGCTCCGCCGACATAAAACAAAGAATGCAAAGTCCAGCTGCCGTTACTGTTTATTGTAATGTTGCCACTGCTGGCAATAAATATCTTGTCCCTTGATAGATTCATGATCTTAATTACAATTTCATGAATAGTCCTTTGGATGCCAGATGGTAAACTTAAGCAATCAAGTCAGATCTGGGGCTCTCTTTGCAGCTCAATGAATTAACTGCCATGGCCTTTCCAGTAACTTTACATGCAGAAAGAAAAAGCCCTGCTCAGAGCCAGCGGTCGCATGCCGAAATGCCAGGCGAATGAACGAAATCATTCCTAAGCTTGTCACTTCTGCTAATTGCTGTGAAACATTTGTATGATATATATTTTATTTATGAGCTTGAATAACGTTCCATGGCAATTATATGCTTGTCTAAGCATTTTCCCTCCTTGGGAAGGTGGTGTCTGATTTTCCTTAAGACTAAAAATACATCTCAATTTTGTCACGATTCCCTTTGCCTGGCAGAGAGAGAGAGAGAGAGAGATGCCACCGTCTCTCTTCCTCATGTAAAACAAATGCCATGATTTGCAAAGCGGCTCAGCCACCACAGGTAAGAGGAGGCTGGCAACTAAGAAAGGGTTTTGCTCCATCGACTAGTCAGTCTGGGGCCATTGTCTGTGGATGTGGTCATGGAAAGTGCTGTCAAGTTGCAGCCAACTTATGGCAACCCCAGGGCTTTTTTTTTTGTAGAATAAGCCCAGCAGGAACTCATTAGCATAATAGGCCACACCCAACAGCAGAAACTCATTAGCATATTAGGCCACACCCCTGACAGCATAGCTCATTAGCATCTTAGGCAGAGGCTGGGAAAGCACAGGGCTGGCATGGAAGCTTGCCTCTGCCTCTCCCCCCTGAGCTTCTCTGCCCCACTTCAGCATCGCCTTTCTAGTCTACCCCCCCCCCCAAAAAAAACCAGATGGCCGGGGAAAGGCACTGCTTAAGTGCCTGGGATCTGAAAGATTCCTGGCACTTCAGCATTGCCTTTCTATTCTCCTACACCGCCCCCCCCCCCCCCGGAATCAGACAACCGGGGAAATGTGGTGCTAAAGTGCCTGGGAACTTTCAGATCCCAGGCACTTCAACAACACCTTTCTAGTCTCCTACACACACACCCTCTGAACCAGACAACTGAGGAGGATCGGGGAGGGAAAGAAAGTCATTTTCAATGTGCCTGGGTTCCCTGCACCAAGGAAAGCAGAGAGAGGCTTTTCCTTGTCAATTTCACTCTTAGCTGGGGGGGGGGGTGAAATTGACAAGGAAATCCAGATGAGCTTCCCAGAGGGAAAGAGGGCATTTTAACATGCCACCTTTCCCTCTTGTGTGTAACATGGGGAAGGCAGTGTGCTCTGTAGCCACGCATGGCAGAGGTTTTGGTTGTAGGCATGGCCAACTTGGGAGCCAGCTGGAACTCTGTTCCTGTCCAAAAATAGCCCTGGGTAACCTTGTAGGGCAGGGGTGTCAAACATGCAGCCTGGGGGCCAGTTCAGGCCCCCAGAGGGTTTCTATCAGGCCCACAAGGGACTAGCTGTCTCCTGCTTCTTCCTCCAGTTCTTCTGCTACTGTTGCATCATAGCTTACTTTCCTCGTCTCTCTCAGTCACTCAGGAGAGATAGCTAGGCAAGTTTCTGCTCCCTGCTCTGGGCTGAGGCTCCTCCCCCTCCCAGATTACTACAGCACAGACATTTTGATGCAATAATTCAGAGCAAGAAGTGTCAGTTATCAGACACTGGTTAATAAACAAAATATTGCAAGAATGCTAATGATTCAGGCATGTTTTTTATTTTAAGTTAAAAAATCTTTGCGTTTGTGTCCTTTATAAAGTTTATATCTCCGTTACCTGGCATTACATTTTATGACACACATGGCCTGGCCTGACAAAGTCCAATTTATGTCAAATCCGACCCTCCATGAAAAGTGAGTTCGACACCCCTGCTTTAGGGTTTTCAAGGCAATGAGAGATTCAGAGATGGTTTGCCATTACCTGCCTCTGCATAGCCTTCCCTCCAAGCCCTAACCAGGGCTGACCCTGCTTAGCTTCCAAGATCTGATGAGATCGGGCTAACCTGGGACATCCAGATCAGGGCTGTCCATTGATATATGTAGATATAAAGTGCTGTATTAGATGGAGTGAGACCAACTGTCCATCTGGTCCAGGACTTTCAGCTATGACAGGAAGCAGCTCTTCAGACAGAGTTCTTCATATAACGGTGAGACATGTGGATCAGCAAGCAGAGATCTCCGAAGTTTTACATTAGAGCTGTGATTCCCAATCTTTTTGAGAATGAGGCTATTTAACATTAAAAAATTTGCAGGCCTCCCCAGATTGTAGTTGTACAATTAGTATCTGTTTAGGGAGAAAATAAAAAGGTCAAGGTTTCCTCTGCTTGAAAGCCAGTCGAATCTGACTCTAGGGGGCGGTGCTCATCTCTGTTTCCAAGCTGAAGGGCCAGTGCTGTCTGAAGATTTCTCCGTGGTCATGTGGCCGGCATGACTAAATGCCGAGGTGCATGGAACGCTGTTACCTTCCCACCACAGTGGTACCTATTTATCTACTTGCAGTTTCTTGCTTTCAAACAGCTAGGTTGGCAGGAGCTGGGGCCAGAGACAGGAGCTCACTCCGCCATGTGGTACTCGGGTCTTGAACTGCCAAACTACTGACCTTCCGGTCTGCAACTCAGTTGTCTTAACCTTTGAGCCACCGTGGCCCCCAACTGAGAAAATACCTGAAGACAAAACGATCAAACTGACAGTGCTTAGTGTGCATATGGATTCATGGACCCCTTGCCATACCTTTGAGACCCCCCTGGGGTCCCTGCGCCTCAGGATGGGAACCCTTGCATTAGAGATTAATACTTGCAAAGCTTAGGGACCTATTGGAACTGACTCTTCTCCTTCTGCTATGAGATTTATATTTATTACCATTCTGAGCCTCTAACACAAATTGCTTTAAAAGGGGTTAGACATGTTTATGGAGGATAGGCCCATTAATGATTAATAGCCGTGGTAATTAAAGGGAACCAACACAATCAGAAGCAGTAAATACCAGGGCTGGAATATGGCACCTTAGCCACCCTGTCCTATTTGGTGGTCCTTTAGGGCAATTTTTTGGCCACTGTGCGAAACAAGATCCTGAATAGGATGGATCACTGCATTGACGCAGCACGCAACCCCCTGTAAGCCAAAAGTGAGAGTGCTTTTTGTGAACATTTTCAGCAGTGTCCAAAAGGATTCCCCATCTTTTTGGCGATTCTTGGGGGGGGGGGGACTGCATTGAAAGTGTGACAGAATTAATCTTTTTCTGAGTGAGAGCCATACTCCTAAATTAGCTTCATCAGGATCAACACAGAGCATTATCATACTGGCTATGCAGCATTGTGATGCCTTTCACTGTAAGATCCTGACTGGCTGCATGATCTCCATGACAGATCCAGGAATTTGACCCAATTTCAATTTCCCCCCTTCAGTGATGTCATCACACAGTGAAATATGACTTATATGTGTAGGTTCATGGTGTCATCCCATTCAGAACATGAACTCAGTGTTCCCTCTAAGCTGAGTTAGTGTGAGCTAGCTCACAGTTTTTTAGCCTCCTGCTCACACATTTCTGTCTTAGCTCAGGAAGGATGGCTCCGGAGCAAACTAATTTATGCAGTAGCCAAACCACTCACTCACAACTTTAATGCCAGTGGCTCACAAAGTAGAATTTTTGCTCACAAGGCTCCCCAGCTTAGAGGGAGCATTGGACTTGATCCCAATATGTGGCTGGGACAGCCCAAGTGACTGAGGAAGAATAAGAGGTAGCCATCAGTAAAAAAAAACCCAAACCCCTCTGTACTGTTTCAGAAGCAGAAAGGGGGAACGCGTGTCAGGAAAGAAGATATTTTAAAAGGGAAATGTTATGATAATTATAATGGTGGCTAAGGAAACATTTTTGCACCCGAAACCCAGGAACCAAAATGGGACGACATCTCGTGAAATATTGACATTGCCAATAAGGTGATTTTGCAAGCTATCACAATAAAACCAAGACTTTAGAGATGAGTTGGAATGCCAACGATCTTCCTTCCAGAGCTACCTTGTCAAAAACAACAAGTCAATCTTTGTACAGACCTAATGTGAACAACGGATTGTCATCACAAACAATACTAGTGTCACTCCAGCCAACATAACTTTTTCCTCCTGTTTGTCCCTTCCTGCCGTGGTCTTTCCTTAGACCAGCTGCCTGTTGTTTTCTCCTGCTCTCTGTCATTCGATTGTAAGATTCTGGAGGAGGTCGCATGCCTTAAAAAAACCCCAAAAAACACCCGGCTCATGGAATTAATATAAGAATTAATATAAGAGAATAGCGAAGAAACATACGGAGAGCAAAACCAATAAGGTATCTGTGGGACTTAATTCAAACATGTTTAATGTATTCAAACAATGGGGTCGTCACAAATACTTCTCAAAAAACAAATGAGCGCCTCAATCTCCCTATGGCATTTCTTTTCAGATTTTCTCCAACCCCTTGCACCAACCTAGAACATTTTCACACACAATGCTGAATGCACCTTTCTCACACGACTGCTTAAGGAGATGTAGTCAAGATAGAAAATGGCGGAGAGCCGTTTTTAAACTGAATGCACCCTTGAGCCAATGTTGGCTTTACATCTGTATCACCGATGTAGGAAAGATAAAAACTGACACAAGCATTTGCTGTGAAAGTGGCCTTAGATGAAGGACTTCTTTTCTATTTAAAAAGTACATTTTTAAATCTATCCCTTTCCTCAAGATGCTCTGGAGAGTCAGTTTGATGTAGTGGTTAAGTGCGAAGACTCCATTCTGGGAGAACCAGATTTGATTCCCCACTCCTCCACTTGCACCTGCTGGATGACTTTAGGCCCCCATAGTTCTGTCAGAGCTTTTCTTGAAAAATAGCAGTTTCTGTCAGAGCTCTCTCAGCCCCACCTACCTCACAGGGTGTCTGTTGTGGAGAGGGGAAGGGAAAACCACTCTGAGATTCCCTTGGGTAGTGAAGGGTGGGGTATAAATCCAATCTCTTCTTTTCTCTTCCTCTATGTGGTTCTCCCCTCCATTTTATTCTCACAACAACTTTGTAAGGCAGGGGAGGCTAGGGTTCCCAAGTCCCCCTAGGGGGGCGGGGAAACTCCCACTCCAGCGGCCTGCTCCCCACCGGCCCGCATTGGGCCGCCAGGGGGAACCCCGCCTCCCAAGTTGCCAGGCTGCAAAGACATGCCTGGAACAATCACGTCGGGCACGTTTCGGGGGGAATACTCTCTAATTCGAGGGAAAACTCTATGGTTTTCTCTCGAATTAGACAGGTCCCACCCCAACATGCCCGATGCAATGATGTCACTTCCAGGTGATGTCATCATGGCACACGCGCCAGAAGAACGCCGACCGGCAAGGACCCCCCCCTGCCAAACCACAGGTAGGACTTGGCAACCCTAGGGGAGGCTGAGAGACATGTGACTGCCCCAAATCACCCAGTGAACTCCATGGCAAGCAGGGGTGGACTGGGAAGGTAAATTGGCCCCAGGACCAAGCTGGGCTCAGTGGCTCTTCTGGTTCTACAAGCCAGGCTGCGGGGCCACTCTGTTCAGACCTGGCCAAGTGTGCCAGTGTTGAGTTTCGGCTCACCTGTTACTTACTCCTGCACTGCTGGCTGCCAGTAGTGGTGCCCTGGCCATGTCTGAGTGAAGTGCTCCTGCCGTGATGGCAGAGCAACTGGGGCTTGACTCTGCTCTCCAGGGCAGCAGCCCACGGGGAAGATGGCCAATTCACTCCTGGTATCAAGAAGGAATTTGAAACCATGCATCCCAGATTTTTGTCAGACTCTGAACCACAACTCCACACTGGATCTTTCTGGGTTCTCCCAATTCCAAAATGTTTTGAAATAAAAAAGGATTTATCTTGAGTATTAGGCACTAGTGTATAAATTGTCCAGTTCCAACCTATGCTGAACATGAGTGAAATAAATGGGGTCTGGAAACCCAAGTGAATAATTTAGCCTCTGCTCGTTCATCTGGATTAATTTATGTTTAAGTTTTCTTTTTATATTTCCTGTATTGCTATGGCCAGTAGCTAACACGACTTTTCACATGCCATCCTAGGGTTCAGTGACAAAAAGCTTTATTTTACTTTTTTCTAATGCCCTTTTTAAAGTATAATAAATATTAACTGTATTCATATTATAAAGTGCTAATCAGAAGGGTCCCTGTTGGTTTAAAATATGTAGCCACCAGTGTGTCTCAAGGATTCAAAACGCTGACTGACTTATATGCCTAGGGGCACTGGCAAAGCTTTTGGACACTACACAGCAAGTTTCCCCTGTGGCTTTTACTCTGGAAGCATTTCTCTGAAATCTCATTACAGCCTGTTCACATTAAGGTATGAGCTGCCATGGAGCACCATAAGCATATAATCCCATTGTTAGAACCATTCCATTTGGTTGCCTGTTCTTTTCCAGATTCAATTCCAGGTCATGGCTGAAATTCTTCATGATCTGCCAGCTTCACACTTGAAGGACCACTTCTCCCTAAGGATTTCCAGGCACTTTTTGTTGTCATTTCTCTTTGTTTATCAAGCTCTTCAACTAGATAGAGAGCTCATCCTCCTGTTTTGGCTGAGCTGCCATTTCTCTGGAAGAAACTTTCTGAGAAAGTTAGGAATGTTTCCACTCTGCTTTAAGAACATAAGAGAAGCCAATGTTGGATCAGGCCAGTGGCCCATCCAGTCCAACACTGTCACACAGTGGCCAAAAACACCAGGTGCTCTCAGAAGGTCCAGCACTAGGGGCAGGAAGCCCTCCCACATTGCCCCCCTAATGACGGCAGTTGTTTTCCAAGGGCTTTGGGGGCACTGAGGTCAATTTTGTTCAACCCACCTCTTACCTTTTACCAAGCCCTGCCATCCAAGCCCCCACCTTCAGAAGTGAGGCAGGTGGCAACCAGAAACAAGACTTTTTTTAGTGGTGGCCCTTCACTGTTTAGCCCTGCTGAGTCACGAAAGTTACCAGATAACCTTGGACCAGTCATGATCTCTGAACCTGGCCTTCTTGGATGATTGGAATATAGACAATAAATGTACGCAAGCACTTTAAGGTCCCATTGATTTTGATGTAAGATATCTACATATTTTATTTCTTGTTATTTGTATGTCACACCCTCCGAGAAAGCTGGAGGGTTTGTCCAATTAAAAATGTTTAGTAGAAACACAGTACAATAATAAAAAACAACTATGTCCACAAACTACAGCATTAAAAGTAATTGATTCACAGTTCATCCAACAGCAGAATCTGTTCAAGCTTTTAAAAAAGTTGAACAAACACCATAAAATGGAACAGCCAAATTACCGTGTTTCAAACCAGGAACAGAATTTCACTCTAAGATCCATACAAAATCAGAAGTGGTTTGGATCCACCAGGTTTGGGTCACCAGGAGACCTCTTACAGGTCATCTGGAGTTCAACCATAAAGGTTATTTAAGGAACAATTAGCTTTTGCAGCACTAATGATATCCTCTATAAATAGTAAAACTTGAGAAGACTTATTATTGTAATTAAGAAATGCTGCTTCCTCTCAGGAGCCTGATACCATGCATTAATAATGACTTCTTTTGTCATGTAAAATTAATCTTCACCCATCTGCTTCTAGATTGTAGACGTATGCTCCCTAGGTACTTACCGTTACTCCTTCTAAACCATCAGGAGGATAAACTCAGCCAAGAATTCTATATGCTTCTTCAAGCTCTACCCTAAAATTCTTACTCTGGCAAAACTGTTATTAGCCTTCAGTTAATAAGGAGGCTCCAGTTAAAAAAAGTAGTTAGATCTAGTAATTACTGTCATGCTTTATTTAAGGAGTCCCCAACCTTGCTGAGCTTTTAAGCACTTTTGGAAAGTTGTGAACAGGTAATGGGCATCATTATAAAATGGCTACCATGAGGTGGGGGCACACAATGTCAGTAGGTCCCCATCACATGCACAAGTAACTGCATGATAGGCATGACTCCTGGCTGAATTTTCAGGCTGTGATCACACAGAATCATCTGGCAAGTGTTCTGCACCCATCAGCGACCCGTATCATCCCACTGAAGATGCGGAGTTAAAAGATACCTGCAAAAGTGCAGTACTTTCTGGAAAACACAGGGCATGGGTGGTGGTCGGATCGTGGAAGTGCCGGTATCTCATTGCATCTGGTGCCCGTCTACATCCCACCTCACACCGGAAGGTTTTTTTGAGCCTCCGTGGTATGCACATAAATGCGGACCTGCACATGCACACAAACATGGACCTGTGCATGCACACAAATGCAGTACTGCTGAATTTTGCGACGCTTCACCATCACTGTGTGATCGGCGGCTGATGGCCTGAGCACAGAGCCTTGGGAGACCATCTGATCATGATACCATGCTTCATTTTGCTCTGGCACAAAAAGCCTCACTTCCCCCCTGGATTATCTCACTCGTGTGACTGGGCTCAGTAGATTCCAAGCTGACTATCCCTTTTCCTGTAATGGAAATGACTGTTTCTCAGTGGGTGCTTCCTGGAAACCCAAAGGAGATGCCTCCTGGTCTCTTCTGAAGAATTCCCTGCTCCAGTGAGGTGGAGGACAGTCAGGGACAGCTCTTTGCTCTGGGGAAGAAGGAAATGAGCACCAGGAGACACACTGGTAGGTGCCATGGTTTCCACAGGCCCCACATTGGGGATACACCCACGAAAAAAGGGGATGAGAAACTAAACCAACCAAGCAAGAGCCAAAACTTCCAAAGGAAGTTTCAAAAACTAGTAAGGGGCCAAATGTTAAAAACATCAGTAATTATAGACAAAAATACATGTTTATTTAAAAAATAGCTAAAAATCCTGTAAGGGCCCAAGTGAAGCCTCGTAATGTAATCAAAGTGACGAATGCACAAAAGGAACCATATATGACCTGATGCGTTTCTGCCCAAAAGAGCCTTCTTCAGAGGTCAAATAGTACAGAATACAACATACAACAAAGCCTCTATTACACTTGTAAGGGCTCTGCTTTTTTGTGTTTGAGTTGATATGAACATTGTAACTGTGGCATTTTTTCTGTAATGGCACATTCATATACTAGGGTTAACACTTGCTGGTTTAAGCCTTCAGGTGATGGATGTACAAATTTAACCAGCTCATGCCTAGCATCCTACACAAGTGACCACGGGAGTTCAACACTGGCTACCCCACACCTATTTTTAAGTGGTTTTCACTTAAGGTTTCACTTAAGTGGTTTAAGGGCTTTCAACTAGAGCAGCTTTGCTGCACTTGGCAGCTGGCTGCTATTGGCTCTCTCGGAGACATCCATCCATTCCTGCAAAGTGAGTGATTGCATGTTTGAAACGCAGCCACCTTCCTTTCAAACAGCAACTTCTGTTCTGCAGCCTCCTGTGACTCATCACTCTTGTCCTGATTTAAAGAAAATGCTAACCAAGGTAGACTCCCCCCCCCCCCACCCGCCAGCGCTTAAGGATGGATTGGAGACAATGAGCACTCTTGGACCAGCCAGGCATAATTTCTAAGGACTTATGCCATGTTGCCTGGTTTGGACATTTAAAAGTGTCAGAACTTAATGAATTAAAGGATTTGGGTAATCAGTAGCATCAAATGGGGGGACCCACAAGGACTTATTGGGGGCATCTCACCCCCCCCCCCCACGATTTCCTTTTCCCCTTTCCTGAAAGCCCCCTGGCAGCCGCTGCACTTTCCCTGCTTTCTTCTTTCCTTCCAATCCATGAGCCAACCAACCTTTATCTGACCCTGTCTTCAGCTTTCCTTCCTTCCATCCCCTTGGCAGCCTCTCCCTGGAAAATGTCTGGCCCACTTGCTCTGGAATGTCAGGAACAATTTGTGTTCTGCCTGGTGCTTGAATAGAAGTTTTTATTGCTTCTGAGCTCATCCAGCAACTCTGCATTCCCAAAAAGGTATCGTGAGATGACCAGGGTAAACAGTGTTTGTCTGAGAGTTATATACACATTTAAATGAACTCAGTGACCCAGGAAAACAAACATTTTGTGACGTTTCTTTTTTTCACAATGAACAAATTCATCCATTGCTCTTCTCTATTGTTTTTCTCTCTCTTGGTTTAACAAGCAAGCAAACTGGCTCAACCAAGGAAGAGCGCTAATAATTTCTAAAGTAGCTCCCAATAAAGGCACATGTCAGTTTCTTTCCAAAAACCATCACTTGCTAAAGAAGTACATCTGGTAGCTCAGATTTGATTTCTGGAAATAATGGTATCTTTGCTTGAGAACCATAAACTTTCCTGCTGGCAAACTGATACCAAGGCAGAGAAAAATCTCTAATTTCCTTCCATGAATTATGCATGGAGTGTTACATAGGACACAAATAGAAAACTTCCTATGAGAAAGTTAGCCAGCCCTCCTTCCAGCATAGTGTAGTGGTTAAGAGTGGCAGACACTAATCTGGAGAGCCAAGTTTGATTCCCCAGTCCACCACATGAAGCCTGCTGGGTGACCTTGGGCCAGGCACAGTTCTCTCTGAGCTTTCTCAGCCCCACCTGCCTTACAAGGTCCCAGTTGTGGGGAGAGGAAGGGAAGGAGATTGTAAAAATCGTGAAAAGCCCAGTTGCAGCTTTAAGACTAACAAACTTTATTGTAGCATAAGCTTTTGAGATGAAGAGAGCTGTGTTTCTCGAAAGCTTATTCTACAATAAAGTTTGCTAGTCTTAAAGGTGCAACTGGGCTTTTTACTATTTTGCCACAACAGACTAACAAGACTAGCTCCTCTGGATCTAAGCCACTTTGAGACTCCTTAGGGTAGAGAAAAGTAGGGTATAAAAACTCCTCCTCCTCCTCCTCCTCCTTCTTCTTTCCCAGCTGTTTATTGTTCAGTGGCAGCCCCACATTTCTGAATATGTTTTAAGCTGTTCTCAGCTATAAAACTGCAATAAATTCAGAACATTCGGCTTCAGAAGCTGGGGTTTAGAAGTGCTGTGTCCACAGCTGAGACCATCACACATCTTCTAAACTCTGTATCAAGTCAGACCTGGGCTGTCGCTTGCCTTGACAGTATTATCTGATAGTTCCACGGTACTTTCAAAGGCTGAGATTCTTAATCACCCAATCTCTCCCCCCCCCCTTCAGCAGCTGAAGAGGCAACATTAGAATGTCTTGTACATTCATTAGTAGGTTTTAAAATTCTCCCGGAGTATCGAATCTTGCCCACGGTCTTAATGCTCACAATGCAATCTAATGGCCAGTAAAACCTTTAATGTTGTCACAGATGAAAAGGGAAGGCAGAGCGCGGAGCTTGTTAACATGGGACGTGACAACCATTTATCTGATATTTTCAGCACATTTGAGGTTGTTTCATTGCAGCGGAGGAGCCTGACACGCCTCTTCCCAGCCGCCTTCAGAGAGCCGCTGAGACAGCATGCTTAGGTCAGTGAATAAAGCACTGCTCCTGAATAGAACCACAGCAGAATACCATCAGCCAGAAGCTTTAGCGTTTAGGAGGAAACAGAGTAACCTTTGCTTCCCACTTCCATTTCTTTACAATGGATTTAGACGCCTCCGGCTCACACATTTTTGTCTTAGCTCAGGAAGGAGGGCTCCAGAGCAAACTCATTTATGCAGCAGCCAAATCACTCACTTTTGTGCCAGTAGCTTACAAAGTAGAATTTTTGCTCACAAGACCCCACAGCCGAGAGGGAGCATTGGTTGCTACTGCTGCCGCATCTGTTGTTCAGATGACAGAAGCATCCTGGAGATGTGTAATGTGCTGCAATGGTATTCTTGTACTTTGAGGCTTCTTTGTCAAACAAAGAATTCCACCTGGATACCCTTGTTTATGAGACAGAAATTTATGGATCCTGGTTACCAGGCAGATTTGATCCAAGAATTGACTCACCTCGACTTGGACGTTGGTGCTCCTAGCAATGATATCTAATATTGATCTGATATGCATGTAAATATATAGAAGCTCATTCTCTGATGATTCATAAATCAGTACGTTTGCTTAGGAAGCTGAGCACAAGATGTTTGATATCCCCCCCGCCCAACAAAGGATTTTTTTTTTAAAAAAAAAATAAAATAAAATGATATGCCATATAGCTCAAACAATGATTGCAAAGGCTGGAATACTTCCAGCACTTATAATCTATGAACTGCCGAAGAAAGGTACAATCTAGTTAATTAATTTTGGGACGTTCAATCCATTTTGAATATTGATTCATTCTGAATATTGGCTGCAAACTTCCTATCATGGATCATTTCGGTTGAGGTTGAGGTGGTAAGAAGATGCCGCGTCAACAATCAGGGATCAGTTGTGATGCACACAATGGGACACACAACAGGTATCTGTGCATGGGTGTGTGTGTGTGGCTGTGGAGTGATGCACAGTGGTTAGTTGGACTAGACTCTGGGAGACCTGTGTACAAATCCTCAGGCCTCCATTGAGCTTGCTGGGTTGGTCTAGTCACTTTATCTCCACCCAGCCTGCTTCACGTGGTGGTTGTGAGGTTAAAACTGGGAAGAGAGGAGCTCCTTGGAGGATCAGCAGGATAAAGCTTTCGATACACCCTGCTCTTGTAAAGCCAAGATAGACAAGGGGGTCGCTTCCTGAAAAGCCTGGCAAAGTTCCTCCCTTTGAAAGCTGTCTTACGTGGAAGCCAGTCATTGGTCGTATACCAAGAATTGGCTTTTCTGTGTATGAGAATTAAGACAACCATAATCACTTTGCTGCCTCATTCTGCAAAGAACGATAGCCTAAAGGTACAGTTCCGAGAATGTTAAGCTCATCAACACCCCAGTGCAATTAATTGCATTTAAGAGCTAATTTTAATGGGCTTTTAAGTATTTCTAAGATTCTCTGGATTGCTTAGAACAGAAGAATAGATTTAGATCTTATGTTTCTCATGCACCAAAGCCTGATTCAGATGCTTTGGGGGCGGTGACTAAATTCCTGTGAGAGAACTGTGGATGCACCTGATACCCCTTTTTATTGACTGGTTCCATGAAAACCCTCTTTCGGAAGGTTTTTTTTCAGGCAACATGCAATTTAGAATGGATGTGCACAGGGAAAATGTGTGGGGGTGCCAACGGCTTCATTCAACATTTATCGGAACAGGGCTAGTCTCTTATTTGATCCCGTATTACTTATTATATACATTTTGCTTCCAGGTTTTCTTCTTGCTTACCTTCAACCTGTCATTACTGTTCTTAGCTCCTCAGCTGGCTGGCTCTGATCATGATAGTCCCTGCAAGCATCTTTTCATGGGCTTCCTCTACTGTCTGGTATTAAGAGTCCGCTGAGATGTGATGCTGGAAGACCCCATGGACTGATCTTCTTGGTGTTTTTAAAAGGGCAACGTGGCCAGCATGGGGCACCTGTTTCAATGAGAGCCTCATTATCATGGAAGGGGGGGCTCCTCTTTATGTAATGGCAGTCATTGAAATCTGCCTGCCATGTGATTGGCCCTGCAAGGGGGGAAAGGGTAAGTAAAGAGAGCATCACTCAGCAGGCAGGTAGAAATGATCAAGATCAAATGGTGGCACTGACTACCGTAGGATGTAGTGATGGCTGTGAGCATGGATGGATTCCTGGAAGAGAAGCACATCAATGGGTACTAGTCATGATAACTAAAGGAGACCTCCAAATTCAGAGACAGTAAAGCTCTGAAGACCAGTGCTGGGGGACAACATCACGGAAGGCCTTGGCTTTCATGCTCTGCTTGTTGGCCACTGTGTAAAAGGGAAGGCTGGACTAGATGAACCCCTTGTCTGACCTAGCAGGGCTCTTCTTATCTTCAGTCCATTGCAAAGCTTTGTGAGGATATGTTAACCCCTCTGCCCATGTGAAGAGTACTGGACTCAGGAGACCAGGAACGGTGAAATCATGAAGCCTTTATTGAGTGATTCAGCATGCCCAGTAGATGGTCAGAAGAAGCATGCTTCCAGGGCTCCAGGGCCCTCATTATATGCTGGCCGGAGCCACACCTCCAGCCGCACCCAAAAGACCTGATAGGGGCTTAACATATGCGCATGTTTGTCATAGGTTCCCTGGAGGAGCCTTTGATTGCATTGGCTCCCCAGGGAGAACCTAGATCCCACATTGGTGGAGGCTTTGAATCCGGATGTCTATTGTTCCTCCAGATTCAAGCTCCCCTCTCTGCCTGACCATGTGCTCTTGCCTTGCTGCGGGCGCCATTACCTGGGAGCACATGGCAGGCCGGTTGCTACACAGAGCATACTACATTACACCTTGCAACATGTCCTCAGTCTGAATTAGAGCCTCAAGGCTGCTTCTTTTCTTAAAACAACAACAATAGACCACTGGTCTGTTTAGCTCAGTATTACCTACTCTGACAAACAGCAGGTCTCCAGGGTCCCAGATACAGAAAATTATTTCTCAGTGCCTGCTCGCTGAGATCAGGGACTGAATCTTGAATCTTCTGCTGGCAATTCATGGTGGCTCTACCCACTAAACATCATCCCCCTTTGTGTAACACTAGTGTAAAATATGAGTGTTGTAAAGACCATACAAATGAGATTCATGTGATCTCCCCTACCATAAAGAGGAAGAATTACTTGAAATCTGTCCTACATGTTAACTGGTAATGCCACATTTAACTGTATGATGGATGAGGAATGCATTCTGCAGTCAAATTTGCCTGGTTCGGTGGTTGCAGTCAGGGTGGCTACAATCCCTGGACATGTTCGATTTGACAACAAATGATCCGAATGTCTTATAAACGTATCTGCAGCTGCATAATAGTTCACTGTGCTTACTATCATTTAATTTCTTGAGCACGTGAATGTAGCCAATAAGAACAGCTATTGCTCATGACACAATTTACTGCCTAGTGCTAAGGGAAAGGAAGGGCTATACTGGAACGCCCTCCATTACTGATATAGTTTGGCTGATCCCCCCAAACAAATGTACATTTTTATTTATTTGTTTGCTTGCTTTATTTACTTCATTTATACCCCGCTTTGCTCCACAACGAGGACCCAAACTGGCTACAACATTCTCCCCTTCTCCATTTGATCCTCATAACAACCCCGTGAGGATGGTGAGGCTCACAGTGCGTGAGTGGCCCAAGGTCCCCCAGCAGGCTTCCACAGCAGAGGGAGAATCTGCACGTTGCTCTCCTGGATCCCAGTCTGACACTGACCATGATGCTACCCTCATCACGACAGCCTTATTCTGCAGGCTTCAGAGGAGTTTCGCCATGACAAGGGAATTGCCAGATGTGGATGGTGCGAATCCGTCCCCATCCCTGTTGTCACCCACCCCCTCCACTACAGCAATCCGGTACATTCCCTGCTTGTGCTAATTCAGATCCCTAATGACCGTCGCACAATCCATCTGGATGTGTAAAAGATAAAGGATGATCCCTGATCATTTGCATGGCATTTAGACGTACCTAAGTAGCAATTTTCTCTCCTCCCTTCCACAGATTTTAATGAATGGGCTCTGGTTTTATGGAGGTTAAAAAAGTCCACGTTTAGCTGACAGCTGGAAGGAACAGGTGTGGTGCAGGTTTTGTAGCCTATTTACATATCTAATTGAATAAATGATCAAAAAGAGAAAGAAGTCATACTCTGCTGCTCATCAGAGAACTACCACTGGGAAAATCACTCACTTCTATTTAGCATATTTTCCAATATGTTATTTTTTGAGCTCACAGTCCAGGAGGGGCAGTAGATACAGCTCTTGACAGCTACTGAGTCCCCTTCCCTTTAATTTTTTTTCCACAGGAAGCAGGAGGAGGAGAAGCCCAAATCATGCCAGCTCAAACTTTAAACAGATTGCTCTAGTCTTTTAAGTGCAGGGACTCTCTTACTTCCATAGGCAGAGACAACAGCTTGCATGCCTGGTTATAATGTTGTCATCATAAATTGTAGGGGGGGTTTCAAGACAAGGAGAAATTAGAAGCTACTGGCTTGCTTTGCTGTTGTATTACAAATGCATTCACAGAGCAGTAAAAGCATCCCTGTTGCTTCAGGGTCATTCCCATCCCCCCCCACAATGTGTTTTGATCTCTCTAGTAGTCCCAGAAGGAGCAAAACACATGTGGAAAAGGGAGGGAGAACCCAAAGCAAAAGGGACAAAACAGTGGAAAAAAGGACAGTGCTGAAGTGGCATAAGGGCTGTCACAGAGGTTTCTTCACCTCTGTGAGCTCCCTGGCAAATTGCATCACAAATGCAGGGTTACAGGAGGTTAAATGCTGGGAAAGTCTTCACTTTTTGCAGGTGAATGTCTAAAAAACAAAACAAATAAGAGTAACATAGGGAAGTATTTTAAATGGGTATAAGTATTCATTTCAAGGTTTTTAAACCAGCACAGGTATTCTTTTCTAGTTTTATTTACAATAAAAGGCCACTGAGGCAGCTAACAAATTAAGATGTGCATGATAAAAACGAAATGACACCAAAGGAGTTGGAAGATGGCAACAGAAGGAAGATGGCAACAGAAGGAGACAGATGAATCTCCCTGTGGAAAGAGGTCCAGAGTTGTGGTGCCATGACCAAGAAGGCCCTCTCCAAACTTTTTAAACTTTCATTTTATGACCCCCACTTTTGCTATATATATATATATATATATATATATATATATATATATATATATATATATATATATTCACACACACATACACAGAGAGAGAGAGAGAGAGAGCAGCGTAAAAGGGGGTTGGTGATGACATGAGTAGGAGCCAAGTGGCACCTTCCACAGCTGGATCTTCTTTTTTCATGCCACAACTGAAAAAAGAGAGCATTCTTACTCTGAAAAATGTACATTTGTTCCAGGATCAGCCAAACCATTTCTGACTCTGAAAACATCACCTTACTTTGAATCTGGAGCAGGGCCTTTTTCCGGGGGAACGCACCAAAACTGAGTTCCAGAACCTCTTCGAGAAAATTCTTTTAAAAATGTTTAAAAGTTCGTGAGTTAGAATACTTGACGTGCAATGACACATTAAAAGAACTGATGCAGTCAAAGCAATATTATAGTATATTAGCACATTTTTGAACTGTCAATATTATCAGATTAGTTATTTCTGCAATGCTATTCTTTCCTTTGTTCAGTTCTTGGTAATTGTAAATTCATAGGTTTACCTACAGAATGTACAAGGTATGTTTATTGTATGCTTGCTAAAGTAAAATAAAAATTTAAAGTTAAAAAATAATAATAGAAGTTCACAAGTTTTCAGTAAACATTGCCATCACTGGAGGGTGAGATACAGATTTGCCCAAGCTGTCTCTTCACTACATGGCCAAGACACTGTTTGAGTTGGGGTCTCACTGTTTGAGTTGGAGTCTTCCCATTTCTCTGCTCATCTTCTTGACCATGAAAAAAAAGCCTTGAAAATATAACAGTTTTGTATCAGTTCCCACAAAGACACATTCTACCTCACTGAATGGGCATTGTTCAGAATGAAAACTGGAATGCACAAAAATCTGGGTTAGGCTTCTCATAAACTGTGGCTGCCAACCTCCAGGTATGGTCTGGAGGGTTCCAAGAATTGCACTATAATTCCAGACTACAAAGGTCAGTGCCCCCTGGAACCCTGGAGAGCATATTCTATGGTATACCACTGAGATCACATCCTCACTGAGCTCCCTCCCTTCCCCACTCTCTCTAGGTAACACCCTCCAAACCTCCAGCAATTTTCTAAGCCAGAGATGTCAACTTAGCTGCAGAGACAGACAAGAATGATCAGATCATAGGAGATGGTAGCAAATGGTTAAGAGTGGTGGACTGTAATCTGGACAACTGGCTTCAATTCCGCACTCCTCAAAGCCAGCTGGGTGACCTTGGGCCAGTCACAGTTCTTTCAGAGCTTGTCTCTTGCCAATCGCCTCTGGTTTTACCATGAGTTTCTGGTGATTCCTAGAGCTACCCACTGTCCCTTCTGGGTTATATCCAGAAGTGACATAATGATATTGGGGAGTTGCTGACAACACATGTTACCCATTTCCCCAACCCCTCCTCCTGCTGATTGCCAGGCTCAGTCTAATCATGACAGTTTAAAAAAGAGAAAGAAAATGGTTGCCCAACGTCAAAATATTCTCAGGATCGATGCTAATATAGGACCAAGGAAGGATCTCTCGAAGGAAGCTGCTACAATTCCCAAAAATGGTCTCCAATTAGGAGCCATCTTCTTGATAGGATACAAAATGTGTCTTCGGCTCCTGCAACACACCCCTAATCTGGAAAAGTATTTCTCTCCCCCCCTTCTAATCATCAACAGAGCCATCATACTCAGCTGTCATAAAACAGTGATTGCAGTCATAAGGCACAGGGCAGAGAAGCCTCCAAGGATGTCATAACTTTTATCCTGGCCTTGTATAATGTTTGCATTCATTACATCATAAAACAGCAGCCGTAAATGGATTTATGGAAGATACTGAACTCTCCAATTTTTTGCTTTGACATGCGCTGTGGGAGAACATTACAGTCATTAATCTTCTGACTTCAAAGCTGGGCCATAACAGATGTGCTGGATTTTGGTCTAATCTAACTCCAAAGTAATAAAGAATAATGTCACTGACAAGGGAAGTCCCACTGGGGACATGCAAAGCTGCCACAGTTTGAATGGCTACCAAAATTTTGGGTCAACACACATATCCCAGCCATCATACCAAAGCCAGTTTAAAGAGGTCCACACACCAGTCATTTCCATGCAACTAGTTCTATGCGTGGGAATGCAGAATGGTATGGTATAGCCTGCTCTCATCCGATCTTGGAAGCTAAGCAGGGTTGGTTCTTGGATGGGAGGACCACCACAGAAGTCTCTGCAGTGGAAGGTGATGGCAAACAATCACTGCTCCTCACTTGCCTTGAAAGTCCTTTGCTGGCATCGCCATAAATCAGTTGTTCTATTGTTCAATGCACACTATCTTGCCATGTAGCTCAGGTGGCTTTCTCCAGGCAACTCGTTCTTCTCCGGTGGTGGTGAGAACTTTGCCTGAAGCACTGAACACAAATGAGTCATCTTGGGATAGCAGCCTCCACACAGAGTTATACAAAGCAGTTTGCTCATGGCACAAGAAAAATGTTCATTCATCTCAGGCCTGCTTAATTCACTGCACCCTTCAGTTTCTGGACTCTCTGCAAAGTGCTGTGATTAACTTTAGAAGCCCAGAACATTCTACATTGGAACCTTCTGCATGAGGTTATCAGAAAAGGCTTGGCTTCTGTGTACATAAGAACATAAGAGAAGCCATGGTGGATCAGGCCAATAGGCCATCCAGTCCAACACTCTGTGTCACACAGTGGCCAAAACCCAGGTGCCATCAGGAGGTCCACCAGTGGGGCTAGAACTATGGAAGCCCTCCCACTGTTGCCTCCCCCCCAAGCATTAAGTAGTGGTAGCCTTGAAACCTCACATGCATAGGCATAAACTACGGGGGGGGGGGGGGGGCTCGAGGGCTCGGGCCACCCCCAAAATTTCCGGGGGTGGTGGTGGTGAAACAGAGTGCCTGCTGCCGCCTCTCTGCCCGCCTCCTCGGGCCCTTTCTAGGCCTCTTTCTTCCCCCCTGCTCCCCTGTACCCACTCCTCCCTCCCTCTCTCCCTCCTTCCCTCTCCCTCCTGGGGCTCCGGGAAAATGCCCAACATGATAGCATCACCCGGCTATCACGTTGGGCATTCGCCTTGAGCCCTGGGAGGGAAAGGAAAGGAGGGAAGAGTGGCCAGGGGGGGAGAGAGGTGGTGGCAGCATTGTTTCGAAGCACGTGCACGCTTCGTGCACGCACAAGCCCCCCCCCCCCCCGGGATTTCAAAACCTGACACCCCTGCTCACATGTACCTTCCTGGTCTATTAAGGTTGGTATTGTGTCCTCTGGCTGGTACCCCTTCCCCAGAGTCTCATAAGTTTTTCACATTGCATCATCTGCTACCTGATCCACTTATTTATTTATTTATTTTGTACCCCACCCTCACTGCAAGCAGGCTCAGGGTGGCTTACATTGGTTGGTACATAATAACATTAAAATCCATATAAAAGCATTTAAAACAAAACAGTTACAAATAAGATCATAAAATCATAATGTCATAAAGTGCTGGTGATATTTCATTAGTTACTTAAGATGGCATGCTGAAGAGTGCGTACAAACAAACAGTTTTTCAGCTCGGTGATCTTCCTAAATCGAGAAATTTTAACTCAAGATTCCTGAGAGCTGAACCTGGGACCATCTGTGTGCAAAGCAGATGCTCTACCACTGTGCCATGGCCCTATCCTTCTTACAGATCTCTTTTCTGAGGATGGTCCATCTAACCAATTCATTGAAACAGACAGGAAAATGGCTACAGCATTTCTTTTTACAAGCATTTTCACAGTCCTAGAGCAATCTCTTATGGATTTTAATTTTAGCTCAGCTAGAGTTTGCCTGGATACTTTCCTGCATTATTTTGGATGAGCTGATTTCAACTATAATCTTGATTGCCATGTCATCACCGTTGTCTTATTGTTAAGTTTTGAAAGTCACTCCAAGAGTAAGGTCAGATGGAAAGCAGGGTTGGTAGAAGAAATAAATTAATGGAATGCCATTCTTCCTTTTGTTGACACAACTCTGCTACTGCACAGACCAATGGGAAGTTCTGTCTACAGCTGAAATTAACATGGTCTCCAAAATTCGTCTCTGCAAATATCAAATAGTCATAGCCACAGAAGATATGGCATCCACTGATATTTCACTGCAGTTATGCTATGTCAGTTGAAGTCAATGGGCTTATAAGGGTGTAGATCTGCTTAGAATCATAGAGTTGGAAGGGACCTCCGCAGTCATCTAGTCTAACCCCCTGCACAAGGCAAAAAATTCACAACTACCTCCCCCTTACACCCCCAGTGACCCCTTCTCCATGCCCAGAAGATGGCTGAAAAAACCCACCTCCAAGATCTCAGGCCAAATTGGCCTGGAGAAAATTGCTTCCTGAACCCAAAGCAGTGATTAGCATTTTCCTGGGCATATAAGAAAGGGTCACGAGAATGAAGCACTGTTGCAACCCTCCCTGCCCTCCCTCTCATGATCTGCCTAAGTTTGCAGAATCAGCATTGCTATCAAATGGCCATCTAGGCTCTGTTTGAAAACTTCCAAAGAAGGAGAGCCCACCCCCTCCCGAGGAAGCCTGTTACACTGAGGAACCGCTCCAACTGTCAGGAAGTTCTTCCTAATGTTTAGCCGAAAACTCTTCTGATTTAATTTCAACCAGTTGGTTCTGGTTCAACCTTCTAGAGCAACAGAAAACAACTCTGCACCTTCCTCTATATGACAGCCCTTCAAGTACTTGAAGATGGTTATCATATCACCTCTCAGTCATCTCCTCTCCAGGCTAAACATACCCAGCTTCTTCAACCTTTCTTCACAAGATGTGGTCTCCAGACTGCTCACCATCTTTGTTGCCCTCCTCTAGACACATTCCAGTTTGTCAATATCCTTCTTAAACTGTGGTGCCCAAAACTGAACATGATACTCTAGGTGAGGTCTAACAAGAGCAGAGTAAATGGACACTATACTTCTGCTGATATAGCCCAAAACTGCATTTGCCTTTTTAGACTCATGTTCAGTATATGGTCTACTAAAAGCCCTAGATCCTTTTCACACATACTACTTCCAAGACAAGTCTCATGTATCCTATAATTATGCATTTGATTTTTCCTACCTAAACATAGAACTTTACATTTATCCCTGTTGAAATAATTTGATTTGTATTAGCCCAGTTTTCTAGCCTGTCAAGATCATCCTGTATCCTGACTCTGTCTTCTATCATATTTGCTACCCTTCCCAATTTAGTGTCATCTGCAAATTTAATAAGCATTCCCTTAGTTTAGGATGGCACTGACAATGAGTTTCCCTGCTCCAGCATTCTTTCCACTATACCATGCTTTGATTGCTGATTTCAACATTTGACAGTGTTTGAAGCACCATACTACTCACCTGGTCAGGAGCATCCAGTGGGATTCAAGCAGCTTTCATGAATACAGCACTCATTTTAATGCTGAACATGTGGTTTTGGACTGTTTAATCTCTATAGCTGAATAATTAAAAAGATAAAAATCAGACTGACAAAAAATGCTATCTCATGTAATAAAATGTCACAAATTATGATCTTGTTGTTAAAGTCAAAGAAAACCACGTAATAAAAATATGAAGAAAGAGACTGATGCAAAATTAGTTATTAATGCTATTGCATTAATGCTGTTGCAATTGATTATCTGACTAAGTGAATCACACGTTTTGGATTCAGTTCCTTTGGCTTAAGGGTCAATGCATTTTGGTAACTGTAGAACATCCATATATATTCTCATTTGTGAAAGTCACAGAAGTGAAAGGGTGTCCAGATGTCCAGTGCCATTGCCTGGCTGAAGGTTCAGAACTGACAAAAGGGTGTATCCCCCCAACAGCTTACAGAACTCACTGCTACAAGATGTTACTAGCAGTTTAAGAAAGGGTTAGGCAAATTCTTGGATAGATGTAATAACAGGTATAACAGCTAAAACTGAAACTACTGTGTTCAGAAGAAGTTATCCAGTAATTGTGATTGCAACCCTTTTTGACTGGCCTTGCTAGCAAATGGACAGTGATCTCTACTGTACCACCTAGTTCTTTCTTCCTCAAAGCAGAGAATAAATCTTGGCTTTTCTTTACATTATTGGATCAGGAAGTACTTCAGAAGAGGTCAGGAGGAGACTTTGGGTCTCCAGGGAGCACCCATTTTTAAAGAGCTGCCTCCATTGTAAAAGAATGTTTGGCTTGGAACCTCCCAACATTTGTGATTGGCTGAAGCCCTCATGAACACCATTTGGTGGTTGGCTGTTCCCTCTAGGGCACCCATCTTGCGATTGTATGTAGTGCCAGTTCTCAAAGTTCCATAGGTGCTTATAGGCTCAAAAAGGTTGGGGACCACTGGTTTGGTTTCTAGCCTCTGAAGATTGTGAAAATATTTTCTTTCATTTCAGACATCTCCCCTAATAGATTGTCTCCTCAGTAATCACCTCGCTGGTTTAGATTGATCAGGTGACCCCCCCCCCCTTGTTGAACCCATAAGCACTTTTTATATTTTGAGAAAGAGTAAGAGATACCACAAAAAATGCGCTACCGTGGGAGGGGCAACCACAGGGAATCAGCCCTTTGCTTTAAAGAAGAGACACTGTTTGGTTTCAGTTCCCAAAGAAAGGGGAGGAATTGCTCCCTCCACGGCCACATGGAAAAATTTCTAAACCAAGAGACACAAGTCTGTGTTAGGGTTGCCAACTCCAGGTTGAGAAATTCCTGGATATTTGGGGGTGGAAACTAGGGAGAGGTTTCAGGAGGGTATAATACCACAGAGACCATCCTCCAAAACTGCCATTTTCTCCAGGGGAACTGATCTCTGTTGTCTGGACAAAGGTTGTCATTCAAGGAGGTCTCCAAGCTCCACCTGGAGGTTGGCAACCATAACCTGTAGTCAAGCTGAAGGTGCACAGTGCTTTGGTAGTCAGTCAGCTGGTAGGGAGCTTGTCCCAATTTCCATGTTTTCTGGATTTGATCCCTACAAATATGCAAATGTCAGGAAACATATTGGTGGTATCACAGCAGGGACTGATGGTCTGATCCAAGTAATGTTGACGTTCTCATGAAAGCTATGTGTACTGCTGTGGGTTTGATCGAAGGGGCTACAACAAATGCTGTTTACATTTCTTAACTATGGTGGATGATTCCTCAATGGGAAGTTATTAGAAGATAGTCTTCTAAAGGTTCTGTTGAAACAAGGGTTGGCAGGCTGCATTCGGCAAGCCCTGAAAGAAACTGGGTGATGGGGGCTGGTGTGCTAGTATTAGACTGTTGCACAGATGTCATTTCTGGGAAAAATTGGAAGTGACATCTTTAGTAGACCCTCTAATATTTCCCATAGAGGTCTTGTAAAAGCTAAAGTGTATGCTACATCACTTCCCTTTTTACCAGAAGTGACACCAGTCTGATGCTTCAACTCTGGCATGCACTCTATCCCCTTCCATTTCCTCCCCTTGGTGCCTCAGGTGTCAGCGGGCAATCTGCTGAGATGCCAGGGAGGCTCTCAGTGTAGCAGAAGACCTAACATCCCTAGTGAAGTGCCCATCAGAAACTGGGGAAGGTAACCCCTTCCGAACTGAATGGAGGCGGCAGAAGTGTGTGTGTGAGAAAGAGAGAGAAAGAATGAATGAAAAACATAGCAGTCTTGAGTTCTGAGTGAGATTGGGGCAGGCTGCTGTGAGTTAGCTCAAGCATCTTGGGTAGGGATGGGCACAAACTGGCTCACAAACTGAAGTTCATGGCAAGTTAACCTGCACACACTTTTCATGGACTCTAACAGTTCATGGAGGTTCCTGCTGGTTGATGAATGGATACATTTCCAGACAGACTGTCTCTCCTCAAACAAAATGTTTACCAAAATTCAAAGGGGGGGGGCAGAATTCTCCATCCTTGGAAACACTCCTGTCAATTTCAAACCAGTCTTGTCAGTCCCCCCCTCAATGGATTTGGAAGATTGTGACACTGCTTAGGACTGCACTGTGAAGCAGTTGCTAGGGAGCACGGCTTTCTTGTTTAAAAGTGCTGGCAGATGAACCTGAATATCAGTAAAAATTATCACATTGGCAAATTCCATTAGCAAGCTGTTCGTGCAAGTTTGATTTCTCTTCATAGCCAGCGTTATCTGCTCTCTTTATTTTAAACAAGGAGATTTTTTCCACAAAAAATAACAAAATCCATCTCTTGAGAAAGAAACCCATTTCCACACAAATATTTTCAGTCTTGTAAGGCAGTGCCTTAAGACCCACAAAGGAGTTGTGAAGAAGCGCTGCACCAGAGAGAGAGGTCTGAAAAGGACTGGAATCTTTTAAGGATCATTTGGAAATGACGATAAAAAGAACAGGATTGTGATTGGTAAAGGACAGAACTCTCGAACAAAGTTACAAAATAAAGGCAGTACTTCAGGTACCGGAATAACTTGTACAGCAGTTTTGTTAATGAGATTTTCAAATGAAGCCATTTCTTTTCCATACAGAAAACACCGCGGCTCCCTTATTTTCACTTAAGATCCCCCACCAAAGCACCTTCTTGTGTGATAGCAGCTGCTTGCTTTGTAAAGCAAAGTTTTCTCCACCGCACAGAGATAAAGATTTTGAGCAGCTAATATCTGCTGCTCTAGGTAAAGGTTTCCGTTGCTCAAAAGCCAGTTGAATACGACTCTAGGGATGTGGTGGTCATCTCCATTTCCAAGCTGAAGAGCCAGTGCTGTCCAAAGACATTTCCGTGGTCATGTGGCTGCCGAGGTGCATAGAACGCTGTTACCTTCCCACTGAAGTGGTACCTATTTATCTACTTGTGATTTCTTGCTTTCAGACTGCTAGGTTGGCAGGAGCTGGGACCAGAGATAGGCGCTCACTCCGTCATGCAGCACTCAGGTCTTGAACTGCTGAACTACTGACCTTCTGGTCTGCAGTTCAACGTCTTAACCACTTGAGCCACTGCAGCCCCTATCTGCTGCTCTAGCTGCTCTTAAAGGCATAGCTGCTGTAGCCAGCATGTTGTAGTGGGTGGAGCATTAAATTAGGATCTGGGAGGCTAATCTAGACATGACATCTGCCACAAGTTGGGTTTGGATTTCCTGACCTGCCTTACAGACAGATGTCATAGGTGGGAATTCATGTTCTCAAGCATGCTGCCACCCTTCCTTCCCCCTAGCATTGTCCAACCTCCAGGTGGTGGCTGGAGATCTCCTGGGATTAAAACTGATATCCAGGTGGCAGAGATCAGCTCGCCTGGAGAAAATGACTGCTTCGGAAGGTGGGCTCTATGGTTGTGAAGAAATGCAATTTTTCTTTGGAGGTTTGAATTAAGCAAAACATTCACACTGAGTTTTAAATGTTTTTTGCCCCTCTCTGGGCAGAGAATAGGCAGGAAGGGTGGTAGTTGATTCAGTTGCTTTCCAGACTTACCTCAGCCCACCTTCATACAAATGCTAATAGGTCTAGACTCTAGACAATGGGATGGTCAAGCTCCCCCCCTCCAAGCAGGGAACAGAGATTTGGAGGAATTAAATACTAGAGAGACTTCAGGAAGAAAAAGTCTGGAGGCTTCAGGGAAAAGTTTCTTTTTTTCTTTTTGAACGAGCCTGACCTGATCAGTGGGTGGAGAAACAGATATGATAAAAACTCTTTGCATCATGTAGGAGATCTCTGTTGTGCAGAGTCCATCAGAGCAGACAGAATTCTTAACTGAGGTCTGGAGAAGGCAGCCACTGACCATGTGCTGGCCTGGAGGAGCTGGAGAAAGCTTCAAGGTACTTGCTACTCTGTAGAAATCTGTAACTTCCTAAGCTAGAAAATCTGTTATATATATTAAAATCTGATAGGGCATGTATAGAGAGCGGGAAAGAGGAATTGCATTTTACCCATTTCTTTTGAATCCCTTGTTCAGTCTGGTGCTGTGCTACAAGTATGCTTGTGAATATTTTCTTTTAAATAAATACTTTATAACTTTGGATGCTGGTAGTGGTTCTCTGTACCACATAGGCCATCATCTTGGACATGTTATTTTAAAAGGAGCACCAGGGGGGTAGTTAGTTAGTTGGCAAGTGGCTATTCCTCCAGGGGTGCACAAGGCAGTAAAAGGTCCCCATGGTGACCAGGTGCTGGGCAGTGGGAGACACAGAGGCAAGGCCTCAGAACTTGGAAGGGAAGCTGGGAGTCCTGACCCTCCCCATGGGCAATTCCTACAAATGTCAGATGGTGGTGGTGGGTGACCTGAGAGAGAGAAAAGCCTTTCCTGGTGTTGGGAAAACCTTGGTGGGCAGGGTGGAACAGGGCCTGCAGACCAGAGCAGGCCCCTTCTGCCACAATGGCATTATACCCCATTGAAGTCTCTTCTCTCCCCAAATTCGGCCCTGTTCAAGCTCCATCCCAAAATCTCCAGGAGTTTCCCCAACCCAGAGCTGGCAACCCGACTCCCTCCATTGTTTTCCTAAGCTAAATTGGCTTCCAACACACTCAAGGATTCTAGTTCCCTGATGTCATGTCTGTCTGTAAGTTGGGCCACACTTCACTCCATTCCAAATCAGCCATGTACCCCATGAGAACTGATCTCTGAAGTCTGGAAATCACTAGTAATTCAGGATGAGCTCCAGGCCCCATCTGGAGGTTAGCAACCCATGTTCCTAAGCTGACTCCTGACACAATTTAATCTGATTTGGCCCTCAGTGCAAATCCCTACTCTGCAGAGACATCATCATCCCATGCATACAACAAGATGGCGGCTGGAGCGGAGCCTAGTGCTCAAGGTTCTGCCGGGAAGAGCTAAAAAGAACTAAAAAAGAGCCGAAAGGGAAGCAAAACATCATCTGCAGAAGTTGGCCGGTGCCCCCCTGGATTGCAGGAGCGGAGAGGGAGCCCATGTGGCCGGGCTTTCCTGCCTGGGGGAGAGAGAGCAGTGTGGCGATACGGTGCGTTGGTGGAGGCGGCCTGGAATGCGGGGCGCGGCCTCGGCCGGTGAGCGCAGCGGGGGAGAGAGCAGCAGCGCCGGCTGGAGGAGAGCCGAGAGCCGAGTGGCGCTGGCTGGAGGAGAGCCGAGTGCGGCGAGTGCCACGGCAGTTTGTGCAGCTGGCCTGGCCCTGGACATACCTGGCGGGTGTGACAAGCGCTGCGGCGGCGGACGACCCCAGGCTTAGGACCTCCCCAGTGGGTGCAGTGGTGGTGAGAGCGGCGACGATAGCTGGGAGAGCAGGGGCCGTGGTGACGGTCGCCCCGGCGTTTGGCTGGGTTGGCCCTGCCTGGTGGGTGCGGCGATGATGGCAGGAGGGATGACGAGTGTGGAGAGTGTTGCGGCCGTGGGTGGCCCCCCCGGGCAGCCCAGTTTCGTCCACGAAACCATCTGTAGGTGTTCTGACGTTGGAGGGGCGCCGGGAGACAGCCGGGCCTGGTCTGGCCTGTGGGACGCTGCTCTGGACCCGTATGGTGGATGTGGCGACTCCAACGGGGAGACCACAGCAAAGAGAGATCGACAGAGAAGGGTAGGACTTGAGACTTGCTTGGCACAGGGCAGTCTCCTGGATAACAACAGAGACTTGCCCAGAGAACACTGCGCCCCCTGCTGGACAAACGAAGGCCGGCAAAGTCATCATTAGGCATGGTGAATGCCTTAGGGCCCCAGCACCCAACCAGGCGGTGCTGTTTACATCAGAGCGGCAGGAGGTGGGGGTGGGGGTGGAGACTAAGGGCGTGGATTCTGTTGCCTCCTCCACCCATCGCGAACTTAAGATCATCCATGCGCAGTGGGTGCCAGCCGAAACTCAAGCAGTCAAACTAACACTGCTGAGTGCAGCCATTTACAACAGAACCGGAAGAGCAAGAACTTGGGTTCCGGGGCTGGTTACTTCTGGGTGGGTTGGCCTGGCTATTAGTGGAAATAGCCATGGAAAAAGGGGTTGAAGATTTTAATTGGCACAGAAATTGGGGAACCCGATTGTTGTGTTGAATTGGGGACCTAATTAGTAAGGGGGGGAGGGTTTAACATTGGCCTTTATTTTTTTACTGGCCAATGAATGAAGATTGGCTGTGCCAAATTGGGATTAAGTTAATTAAAGGGAGACCACTGAGGACCTACCACAGGAGTAGCACAAGCACTTGACAGCTGAACCCAGCGATCTGAGGCGCACGCGAAGGTCGTGGGGCAGTGATGCTTGGCCAGCAGATACCGGTGCTCCTGGGGAGGGGAAAGAATAGCGGTGGGTCCAGGCATGTGTGAAAGGGAAGGATGCAGAGAAATAAGCAAGCTCGGCACCCTTCCAGCCTGAGACTCATTCCAAAGGTGGTCAGCAGTGGGGTCAGGATTGAGAACCCCCCTACGACATTGGTGCTGTGTAATGCCAGATCCATAAATAATAAGACCATGGTCCTTCGGAACAGCAGGTGGTTCTGGCTTGCGTGACCGAGACCTGGGTGTGGGAGGGGGAAACAGTAGCACTTTCCCAACTTGCCCCACCTGGGTTTACGGTCCTGCATCAATCATGGACTAGGGGGCGGGGGGAGGGGTGGCGATGTTCATCCGGGAGGCTTACTCCTTCAGGGCGCTCCTGCGTGCAGAAATCACGGGCTTAGAGTGTGTTGGCTTGGTGCTGGAGGCCGGGGAGAGTGTGGCGATTTGGCTGGTGTACCGACCGCCTAACGCACCGGCTGAGAGCCTACTGGCCCTGATGGAGGCCATAACAGGCTGGGCGCTGGAACACCCTAGGCTGATAGTCTTGGGTGATTTCAACGTCCATGCTGATGACTCAGCTTCCATACAGGCAGCAGACCTGGTGCTGTCCATGGCAGTGCTGGGACTCTCCCAGTTTGTAATGACCCCCACCCACCAGGCAGGACACACGCTCGATTTGATTTTTGCAGCGGGGGTAACAGTGGACCGGATTGCTGCATTTGCAGTACCATGGTCGGACCACCATGCACTGAAGGCCCGCCTGGACATCCCACTCCAACCCTGTTTAGGTGGCGAGCATATTTTAGCTCGCCCTCGGAGCCAGATGGACCCAGGGCGGCTCCTGGCAGCTCTGAGGGATCCGAGACCCCCTGGCAGCTCGTTGGATGAACTGGTGGAAGACTGGCATGTCCGACTTTCCACAGCCATCGACGAGATTGCTCCTAGGTGCCCTCTGCGACCCCGTACTAGGCTGGCTCCTTGGTATACCCAGGAGCTACTGCTCATGAAAAGGGAACTCAGACGGCTAGAGAGACGGTGGCGTTGCACTCGTGACGAAGCTACAAGAGCATCTTATAGGACGTTTATGAAAGCCTATGAGATGGCAGTCAAGGCCACCAAGAAAGACTACTTGGCGGCTGAGATTGCATCCACTAGCTCACGCCCGGCACAATTATTTAGAACAATTCGGTCTATAACAGCACTGCCTCAGGGCAAATCAAATAGTAGAGAATTAGAGATTGGCTGTGAGGCTTTTGCGAGCTACTTTGCGGACAAAGTCTTGGCGCTCCGCCGTGACCGCCCTGCCACAATTGACACAATGAGTGAACTCGAGGCCCCTTGCACGTCGGTAACGCCGGGCTTGGATACCTTTGGCCTGCTCAGCCTTGACAAAGTTGACAGGTTACTCATGACCATACGTCCAACCACGTGCCTCCTTGATCTGTGCCCTTCCTGGCTCATTAAAGCAGGCCACGAGGGGTTTTGAGGTGCACTGAGGGAGATTATCAATCAGTCCCTCTTGGAGGGGCAGTTCCCGAAGGCACTCAAGGAGGCGATGGTCCGCCCTCTCCTGAAAAAACCAACTTTAGATCCGGCTGAATTGGCGAACTATCGGCCGGTCTCTAATTTGCCTTACTTGGGCAAATTAATAGAGAGGGCAGTGGCGATACGGTTGCAGGGTTTCCTGGATGACGCTTCGGTGTTAGATCCCTTCCAGTCAGGCTTTCGCCCGGGGTTCGGGACCGAGACAGCTCTGGTTGCCCTTACTGACGACCTCCGGAGACATCTGGATCGAGGTGGCATGGCGGTGTTGCTGTTGCTCGACCTGTCGGCTGCGTTCGACACGGTCGATCATCAGCTGCTGTCCCGCCGCCTCGCCGATGTGGGGATTCAGGGGCTTGCTTTACAGTGGCTTGTCTCTTTTCTCCAAGGCCGGGGACAAAGGGTGGTGCTAGGGGATGAGCAGTCCCGGAGACTCCCACTTGAATGCTGTGTGCCTCAGGGGGCTGTTCTGTCCCCGATGCTTTTTAACATCTATATGCGCCCCCTTGCCCAGATTGTCCGGAGGGCAGGGCTGGGTTGTCACCAGTATGCTGATGACACCCAGCTCTATCTAATGTTGGGCGGCCGGTCTGGCTCGGGGCCGGACGATTTGGACCGGGCATTGCACGCTGTGGCTGGTTGGCTCAGGCTGAGCAGGCTTAAGCTGAACCCGATGAAGACGGAGGTCCTGTGCCTGGGTCGGGGCGGTCCATGGTCGGGGCTCCCACTCCTGACCTTCGACGGGGCGCCGTTGGTGCCTTCACTGGTGGTTAGGAGTTTGGGAGTGCTCCTGGATCCCTCCTTGTCAATGGAGGCCCAGGTAGAGATCAGGGCCCTGCGGGACCTGATGCAGTTCCGCAGGGCCTGTAAGACGGAGCTCTTCCGCCAGGCATATGAATAGGGGCCACTGCCTCTGTGTACCCCCCCCCCCCACCAACTACCATCAACAACCATCAATGTGCGCCAGGTGTCACCATCTGATCACCAATGACCCCGGCGTGCACTCAATATTAGGCAGTACGCCATCGATACTGTGAGCACTTTATACAATACTTGAGTATTGTATTGTACTGTATTTTAATGATGAAAGTTTTAATGTCTGTTGTTTTATTGTGGACTTGGTCCACTAAAATGTGTAAGCCGCTCTGAGCCTGCTGTGCGGGGAGAGCGGCCTAGAAATTAAATTAAATAAATAAAAATAAATAAATAAATAAAGGTCAGCCACTGTTTTCTCAGTCCAAGCTCTGACACAAGGGGGTTGTTGGAATAAAATGGAGGAGGGAAGAAGAAGAAGAGGAGGAGAAGGAGGACAACAAAGAAGAAGAAGAGCTGGGTGTTGTAAGCCACTCTGGTTCCCACTGGGGAGAAAAGTGGGGTAGAAATACAAAAAAATTAAAATATTAGTTCATACCTCCACTTGGAGTTAAAGAATTCTGACGCTCGCTTGAGTGGCCTATGTGCACAAGGGAATGCAAAGGATCAGCCACATAATTTAGTTTTGACTTACAGGCTTGTATTACTGTCTCACTAAGCTTTTGTGTTGCTTGAGGCCCATTCAACGGATTTAGTTCCTGTATAAGCCTACCCATCTTGGAAAGTGTGGCTAGAGATGGAGGTGGGAGTTTGAGGGCTGAAGCTGCCATGAGATCACAGGACTCTGTCCAACTGCACAAAAGCCTGTCCTGTGCAGTTTTGTGATTCAAATCAGGGTAATGTGGAAAAGGGAGAGGCAATTTGACCTTTCAACCCTTCTCAAAACCAGGCTTGTGGCTCTTTTATTAGCACTGGGGGGGGGGGTGACACAAAAACTAATCTCTTCTCACCTCTCCCTTTTGAAATGCTAATAAAATGGAAAATCCACTTTTGATCAGTGAAGCTGTGCAGGTGGAAGAGCTAAATCCTTGCTAAATCCTTCAGCTGAGGCTAAATCAGGGATGAGCACATACCTTGCCTCTTGCAGAGTGATGGGCAGTCGTGTGTGTTATGGCTATTTGCATTTGGTTGGCACCCTGGCCTGGATGACCCAGGCTTGCTCTGTCCCATCTTGGAAGATAAGGCGGGTGGCCCTGGTCAGGTGGGTCTTAGAGATTTCCTAGAATTACAGCTCTTCTCTAGTCTACAAAGATCAGTTCTCCTTGGAGAAAATGGCTGCTTTGGAGGGTGGACTCTATGGTATTATAATCCACTGAGGTCGCTCCCCAAAATCCAACCTCCCCAGGCTCCACCTCATGAATCTCCAGAAATTTCCCAACCCAGACTTCACAATTCTAGCCCTGGTTAGTACATGGATGGGAGACCATTCAGGAAGTCTAGGGCTGCTATGCAGAGGGTGTGTTCAGACAGGCAGCTAATCCCACCATTAGACGGGCTGTGATTTGAGCTAGATCTTTTTGATCCAGCGTTGCATGGCCAGATGGATCGCCTGTGAAGTGCTTTACCATGCGTGACTCCCACGGTGGATTGTCTAGATGGCATCCAAAGTAAGGAGCTGTGCGGTTGGCTTTTTTTAAAAAAAAATCCTGTCTGCGCATGCGCATATGCACCTTACCAGTTTGGTGAGAGCCAGTTTGGTGAGAGCCAGTTTGGTGAGAGCCAGTTTGGTGTTGAGAGCCAGTTTGGTGTAGTGGTTAAGTGTGCGGACTCTAATCTGGGAGAACCGGGTTTGATTCCCCACTTCTCCACTTGCACCTGGCTTGATGACCCTGGGCAAGCCATAGCTCTGTACCAGCTGTTCCCTCAAGGACAGCTTGGGAAAGAGCTCTCTCAGCCCCACCTACCTCACAGGGTGTCTGTTGTGGGGAGGGGAAGGGAAAAGGAGTTTGTAAGCCGCTCTGAGACTCCCTTGGGGAGTGGAGGGCGGGGTATAAATCCAATCTCTTCTTCTTCTTCTTACCATATACTGGTTTATCTGCACATGTGCGGACTAAAATGATAAAAGCACCACCAATGGTACCCTTTCCTCTAGATACCCTTTCAGTTTATACAGTTAATAAAGTTCAGGGGACCGTCAGAAACATTAAATTGTTCGGATTGCTTGAGCAGAGCTCTAGGGACGTCGCATGTTTAAGCGGTTATGCGCACATCACTAAGGGCTTTTTCCCACTCACATTGTGCCGGTGTTCTGCCTCCATTTGTCCCGGCGCTGGGTGTCAATTTCACACCCTTTTCTGCGGCGCGTGTGTTAATACGGGGCTTCGCACCATTTTCTCCGCACCTTCGGTAAACCTAAAAAAAAAGGTTTACTGAAGGCGCAGAGAAAATGACGTGAAGCCCCGTATTAACACACGCACCGCAGCAAAGGGTGTGAAATTGACACCCAGCGCCGGGACAAACAGAGGCAGAACGCCGGCACAATGTGAGTGGGAAAAAGCCTTAAGAGTTTTTTTAAATGGCAGCCATTTGGGATGATCTGGAGACCATCCCTATGGGCTAATTGCGCACTGGAGGTATGACCTGATGGTGGAAAGTCCAGCATTGGCTCATCGGCCAGCTTTCATTACTATCTTTTAAGTACGGATCCCCGATGGGGATTGACGGGCTACTCATGGAAGATAAGGTGGGTGGCAGCATGATTCCCAGACGTTGTGATCTGGACGTGCACTTTAAATCCACCAGGCACCTGTGCCTGGCATGGCTCAAAAGAGCCCTATGAACACACCCAGAGTCAGGCAATGGCAAACCACCTCTGTTCATCTCTTGCCTTGAAAACCCCACAGGGTCACCATCGGTTGTCTGTGACTTGACAGTGCTTTCCACCACCACACTAGGTTGGCCTGAAATAGCTTGGAGGGTCTACGAGGGTGTTTTGTTGCTTTGGGGGAACTTTTGCTGCTTTACACTGTCTGGCCTGTTTCCCCCATTCTCAGTTTATACATAAATATATATATTTAAAAAAGGACCATGATGGAAGAAGTACAAAATCAATAGAAAACACCGTGCACAAACATACAATATATGGAATAATATTTAATAAAAATATAAATTGTGTGCAATAGTATAATCACCTTATAGATATTAGCAAAACTGACATATAGGCAATCAAATGCATAATCAAAGTAACAGAATAATCTGAAGGGAACAGCCCAAATATTCTCCTATCTAAATAGCTAGCTCCTGTATAGAAATAATCCAAAACTGCAGACCAGTAGTTCAGCAGTTCGAGACCTGAGTACTGCATGACAGAGTGAGCTCCCGTCTCTGGCCCCAGCTCCTGCCAACCTAGCAGTTTGAAAGCAAGAAGTTGCAAGTAGATAAATAGGTACCACTTATATAAATAGGTGGGAAGGTAACAGCATTCTGTGCGCCTTGGCGTTTAGTCATGCCGGCCACATGACCACAGAAATGTCTTTGGACAGCACTGGCTCTTCAGCTTGGAAACAGAGATGAGCACCACATCCCTAGAATCAGATTTGACTGGCTTTTGAGCAAGGGAAACCTTTACCTTTACTTAATAATTGATTTCAGAGCTTGCTGTGTAGAAGAGGCGATTCAACAGTCCCAACACTGTAGGACAAGCAATCTAGGACAAGTCTGTCTGCCTGTCTATCTATCTATCTCCTTAGATGTCACTTGAAATACTATAAAAGACACAAGCAGGTTACTGCCACCGACTATCTAAATTGGAGACAGCCAGACAGAGATCTGAGGGAGGTTGCCAACTCAGCCTGACCTGCTCAGCCTTCTCAGTCAGAGCTACTTCACAGCATTGTTGTGAAGACAAAATGGGAGACTGGACTAAGTTCCTTGTAGGAAAGATGGAACACAAACATTTCTGTAATGTGTGGACCACCTTCTGCATTGGCAGCCCTCCCTCCCATAAATGACGGCTGCAACCCTGAGCACACTTCCTAGGGAGCCAGCCCCACTGAGCTCAATGGGATTTCGTTCTGAGTAAGTCTCAGGGTTAAGAGTGTCGGACTAGGATCTGGGAGACCCAGGCTCAAAGTCTCCACTTTTACCATGTAAACTCACTGGATGATCTTGGGCCGGTCATAGTCTCTCAACCTAATCTACCTCACAGGGTCGTTGTGATAATAAAATGAAAGAGTGAAGAGCCACCTTGGGTCCCCACTGGGGAGAAAGGCAGGGTACAAATGAATTAATTAAATAGATTGGATTGCATTGCAAGTCTTCTTGTTCGGTCACCGAATCCTTTAAATGACCATTATCTGGATTTTTGCTGAGGTCTTGTTCCTTTCTTATTTGGCCTTGAATAGAAAAAAGAAGCATGATGCCGCCACGAAAAATAAAACCGTGAAAGAGTCTCCCTTTCTCCAGACTCAAAAAGGCAGGGCAGATGGGAGAACAGCAGACTTCTTTTTCTTCTCCACTCCTCTTTCTCTACCCAATTAAAGAAAAAGGCAGTTTAAAACCATTCTGTTTCTCCCCCAGCTCAGCGATCAAAAAGAAAACTTTGCAATGGAGTAGTCCTCATATAAAATATGCAACTTGCCGCTTCATTTGATCAACGGCCCGTGAAGAGATCCATAATTTCCCTGGCCCAGGATCTATATTGTGCTGCGCTAACTGCTGACGGCTTTGAAGAGTGCGGTGTAAGTTGTGAAATCATTAGATGGGCATCAACATGCAACTCAGCAGAAGGGGAGGCTTTGCTGCTGTTTAAAAATTCCCCATCGCTGATTGTGCAGGCGCACTCTCAGGCCGGCGAGCATTTTAGCAGTACATTTTAGCAGAATGCAAAATGAACATGCCGTATCGAAACTGTCTGGATTTCATACACTCAGCACTCATGGATCTTTTTAAAAACCTCTCTTCTTTTTCCACAGGATGCTAAATGTGCCTGTGTGCAGTCTTCTGGAGAAAGACTATTGAAGCGCAGAGCCAGAACAGATGGAAGGTCATCAAACTCTCAGCTCCTTTGCCAAAAGCAAAATCCTCCCACTGGTTTCACTCTGGTGCACTAGAAGCCAAAGTGATAGGGCTGCCAACATCCAGGTGGTGGCTGGAGATCCCCCCCTCCAGAGATCAGTTCACCTGGAGAAAATGGCTACTTTGGAAAGTGGACTCTATGGGATTATACCCCATTAAAGTCCCTCCCATCCCCAAACTCCCTCTTTAGCCTCCATCCCCCAAACCTCCTGGTATTTCTCAACCCAGAGCTGGCAACCCTACAAGGTAAAGTACAGGATAGTGTTGACTGGAGAAGACAAGCTTGTCCAGTCATGGTTCATAGGGTTGCCAGGGATGTCCCTGGAACCCCCCCAGGACCTTGGGATGGCAGAGCATGGGGGGAAAGGAAAACGTCAAAGAATGCTTGGCATAATAGATGGCAGTTGTGTATGGACTTATTTTTAGATATTTGGAAACTCTTTAAAGAAACTGATGTGTAGATCCACCACCACTGTTGTTGCATTTTTGTCTGCACCTTATTTATATCTTTTATTTAAAAAAAAAAAAAATCATTCAGTTGCTGGATTTTAAGGTTTTTTCCCCTTGTTCCTTTTTTCTGTTTTTGTAAAATAAAAATGAAATAAATAACATTGAAGTGTCAATGGCACTTCCAACGAAAAACAATGCTCTAAGATCTCATTGATCTCATAATAGACCATTTCCGCACCAGTGAAATTCTCTGCACATGTTTTAAAAATGGCACATTATGTGAAATTTTCCACAGCAGACTTTTTCTCACCAGGCACAAACCCAAAGTTTTCTCCCTCTTACCCCACGTTTTCAGAACACGCTAAAACTGGGGATTCCAAAAATGCAGGGTAAGGAGGAGAAAACTTTGGGTTTGTACCCAGTGAAGAACAGTCTACTGCAGAAGATGTTTTATAGTGTGCAGTTTTAAAAATGTCATTGTGGGGAATTTCACTACTGCGGAAATGGTCATAGAGACTGGCAAAATTCTACAGAACTGGTGATGTCACTTCTGAGTTTTAGCTAGAAGTCATTTGTCTCATCAACACCATCCTTCTCCACCTCCTCTCATTTTCTCCCCCCACTTATTAGAGCACTGGTCAGGAATGGAGGTGAGTTGATCAGGAGTTGCCTAAGAAAAGTGTGCAAATGGCACCCCTAGTCAGGAAGCCAGCTGGGTGGTCTTGGGATCAGGGGTCATTTTAAGCAGGAACGTGCAGGAATGCCGTTCTGGGAGTAACAAGCCCAGGAGCGGGCACATATGGTGATGCGCTGTTGGAAAAAGCAAAAACATACTAACTTGATCTGTATTTTCATACTTGTTGTAGGGTAGCTTCCCTACAAGAGCAAAGGAAACCTAAAGTGTATTTAGTGTCTTTGAGTTGGGAAATACCTAGAGATTTTTGGGGTAGAGCCTGAGCAGTGGGTGTTGTCTTCTGACACACTTCCGGTGATATCAGGGGGTGTAGCATATTCAAATAAGTTATGCTAATGAGCTATGCTAATGAGCTCCTGCACCTCTTTTTCTATGAAATGACCCCTGGTTTCAGCAATGCAAGCTGAGTTAGGAGTCATTCGGCCGGCCAAATGTCAGTTTCAGCCCCATTATACCAGAAATCAATGGCAAAAACTCACAGGGTATATGAGGGTCTGGAGGAGAGGGGGTTTGAGGGAGAGGCTCCAAACTTGCAGGGTAGCTGCTGAGGCTTCTCCCCAAAATACCCATGTTTCAAGAAGATTGGACCATGGGGTTCAATTCTACAGGCCCCCAAACAGGTTGCCCCATCCCCTCCATTTTTCTCACCATAGAGAACAATGGAGGGAATGGAGGCAACCTGTTTGGGGGCCCGTAGAATTGGACCCCCTGGTCCAATCTTCTTGAAACCTGGTGGGTATTTGGGGGACAGTCTCCAGCAACTATCCTGTAAGTTTGGAGCCTCTCCCTCATACCCCCTTCCCCCAGCTGCTTTTAAAGCTGCCCCTGAATTTCAGCAGCAATTCGGCGGTGGGCCAAATCAGATCAAAGAATCTGATTCGGCCCATGGCTGCCCTAGTGCCCACTCCTGTGCTGGCGGAGCACTGCTCTGCCTTGCTCCGGCCCCAAATGACCCCTGATCAAAACAGAATAAAACTGATCATGTAGCTTCCCATTACCATGAATTTATAGTAATAAAAGAATCGGCCTGTCTATCCATCTGTTATTTGTTTGTTTGTTTCATCTATATTCAGCCTTTCTCCCCAATTGGCTTATGGTTTCCAGCTCTGGATTGGGAAATACATGGAGATTTTGGGGGTGGACCCTGGGGAGGGTGGGGTTGGGGAGGAGAGGAACAGGGTATAATGCTGTCCAATCCACCCTCCAAAGCAGCCATTTTCTCCAAGGGAAATGATTTTGGTCATCTGGAGATCAATTGTAATTGTGGGAGATCTCCAGGTGCCACCTTCATGATAGGCAACATGTAACAAGATAGCTTTTAAGCAACCTGTCATGTGTCACTAACACTCAGATCTCCAACCTGCCATGGAAGGTTGCTGGGTGACACACTCTCAGTCAGACCTACCTCACAAGGCTGTTGTGAGGATAAAATGGAGGACAGGAGACCAATGCAGCTTTGGGTCCCCAATGAGGAGAAATAATGGGTATGGTATTTGTTATAGATCTAATTTTTAATCATATTATAAAAAAGATTACATCATTTGTCATACAGTAAAGTAGCCTTTACCCAGGGCTATTAGATCTTCTACCAGTATAACAATAATAACAGCCCAGTGTCTGAACTGGGAGTTCTAACTTCTGTTCCACATGTACAACCACTAGAACAGATTAATGTTCCATTATCATGCATGTCATGGGTGGAGAAGGGAAGCATCCTTTTACTATATTGTTAGATCATGGGGAAATAGTAACTCCCCCCCTTATGCTCATAATATTAGTAAAGGCTTGCTTCTGTGCTACTCTTAAGTATATTCTGTTGCCAAGTAGGATAGGGATGAGAAAGACTTGACATCAAGACTCAAAAATAAATGGGGGGGAATGGAAACATCTGGTGGAGGGACAGAGAAATGAATGACAAATGTATGGAAAAGAGGGAGAGAAATTAAGGAAAAGAGAGGTTGTTTTATCTTGTTACAACACCCTCACCCTAAATATCACTTTGCAAGATCTGGCTGAGCTGGGTGCATGGAAAGGGAGAGAGAAAGGCTAGACAATTGGAGAAAATGACCTGCAGGCTGGCCATTACTGCAGCAGCCATCAGCTTGCTGTCCTGTCTTGCTCCAGTGCTGGCTTGGCGGATGGGCTTAACATGATCTGCTAGGCAAGTTTGCTTCAGTCTTGGAGAAAGTCAAGACTAGCTGATAGCAGAGTGCCTTTTACTGTGCTCAGACTTCCCTGCTTCCCTAATGGCTGTAGCCAGAAGTTCATTAAAATCAAATGGAAGGACATTTGGCTGGCTGCATGATGGTAGCTTCAAGGGCCCTCCAGCTAACTTGAGCCCCCCAAATTTTGTCCCTCCGGTCCCTTCCCTGTTGGCAGCCTTGGTCCTGGCAAACAGCGGGAGACAACCATGGCAAGGCTATTGAGGTTCAGTCTCCTCCCCCAACTGCTTTCAGCCTAATCTTAATTTGTGCACAGCCTGAGCCAGAAGACAATATGATGAATGCCCTCCTAGTGTCAATTTAGCATGTGCACTAAGGTCCCAGTCTGAAAACGAATGGACTGGACTTTATTTTTCACTTTTTGTTTGGGGTGGGTCCCTTTATTCTGAGTCTTAAAGCCTATCACACACAGGGCCAGTGCCAGGCTTTTTTGCACACTAGGCAAGACTACCTTCTGGTGCCCCCCCCCCCCCCAATTTTAAAACATAAATGCCTTTTAGGAAGAATAAAAAACACAAAATTTGAAATTGCTAATTTCTTTTTTAAATTTTAATTGTGAATGTTCAGGCATGATTCCCTGGGTAAGGGACAGCCCCTCTATGCTCTAGCTCCTCCCCCCACTCCCTGTGCTTTTTGTTATAAAAATCCTCAAAAAGATTCCCTTCTAATAAACATATGAAGAAGTAAGCTCTGATTCACAAAAGCTCATGTTGGAATGTATTTTGTAAGTCTTTAAGGTGCCACTGGACTTCAGTTTTACTCCTTAAGACAGTCAGAGGCAATGCTCTCAAGTTAACATTTCTGAGGAGTCCCCAGTTCAATATCCCTATTATAAAATGCCAAAAAAACAACAGAGAGAGGTGTGCAATTTCGGATTGGTACTGATTACCTCTCTGGAGAGACACCTGGAGTCACCACTGACTTCAACAATCACTGGACTGACAGCATCTTTTAGCCCATGATGATGCTTTCAGGGAAAGCAATAAATGCCCCCAGAATGCAACTTTATCATTTAGAACTCACAAGTGCAGGTCATGAGGACTAGAAGGAGGAATGGTAACACACTTTTCCTTCTCACCATGGGCAGATTTTATCTGAAATGCAAACACTGGAAAGTCTTCTCCTAAGGGTCCCTTTCTACTAGTGTAGGCGCTAGGGGTGCCAACATTTAAACTGGTCCCTCTGGCTGCTCCTTTAGTATCTGTTTGATCTGCAAGTAATTACTAGGTGACCTTAGTTAACTTCATTCCCTGAAAAAGTTTCAGCTGCCTCTTTGCATGCATTGAACCTTAATTAAAGGGACAGGACATTTTCCCTCTACAGTGTGGCAGCCCTAGTAGGCACAAGAACCAAGTTTGAGTCCAGTGGCAACTTTAAGACCAACCAAGTTTAATTCTGGGTATGCGCTTTCAGGTGCATGCACACTTCTTCAGATAGTAGGCACCATTACCACACAGAGCATACTCCCCTTTAAGGCTGGTAACCTAATCATAAACCTTTTGCATAACTGTGCCAATTAGAACAATAAGGCTTAATTTGCATTGCCAGTAGCCCTGCATTGAGATGGAATCATCGGCTGTGGACTGGGTTACCAGAACTTGGAGTGAGGAGTTTGCGCTCCTGACTGCTTCTACCAGCCCCTAACACCCCCCCCCCCACACACACACACTGGGGGTGTGATGGGATTAAAAATAAACCTTATGACCAGCAGAGTGTGTTCATAGAACACTGCTGAGTCACATGACAGAGTGAGGAGGGGGCCGTTTGGGCTCAGAGCTCTTGGTTATTTGTCCGTTAACAGACTCAGAAGGGAAGCGCTGAGGGAGTGAAGTGACTTTCGCCTTCTGAAGAGACTCGGTGGAGAATTCTGTTTCTAGGAAGGAACAGACTCAATCATAGTGAACTAAGCGAACACAAACACTAACATACATTAATCCTGGCGAGCCTGTGAGATGTGGTTGTGGGAGGGCTGAACTCTGGCAGGGTCTAGACAGCTGTGTAGAGGCCAGCTGTGACTCAGAGGCCAGTAAGACACAGCTATAGAGGAACCACAAAGCAGGACAGGAAAGAGTATAATAGAAGAGTTGAGTGAACGTGTAACCATGTGTATGCAACAACAACAAAAACCCATAAGCATACAGCCTGAACATAGTCTGAGGACCAGTGCCAGCCCTTTCAGCAACAGAGTCCTCTGTACAAACAACCAATATTCCCCTGTTGTATTCTGCCAATAAATTACAGTTTTATTTTATCTTGAGAAAACCTTGGTGCCTGCTCATACTTTAAAAACCAATCCCTGAAGAGACTAGTTAAGAAGAGAGGGACCTGAGTAGTATTCATAGACTGCTGGGCTGATCTGTTCCCTCAGAGGGAAAGTTCAAACTACAACTTGTAAAAAGGAGTAGGGTCATATTGGTGTCCAGCATCGGGATTTCGAGTAAACACCCCAAAATATATGTCAGAAAGGCACAAAATAAGTAAAAGGACACTACAGCAGAGTGAGTGAGTGCATCTGAGAAAAAAAAATTCCTGTCAGGAATGGCACCACCACAGAAAATAGTGAAGGCCACAGGAGATGGCCAGGCACAGGGAGCAGCTTTTGAGGAAAACCCTAGCTCAGATATGGAGACCATGAAATTACAGATAGAACTGGCCAGAACTGAAGCAGAGAGAGAAATGCAGATTGCCAGGTTACAGGCAGAAAAAGAACAGAGACAGGCAGAAAAAGAGCTTGAAAACTTAGAATGGAGGCAGAGGAGAAACAAAGGCAGGCAGAACAGAGAGAAAGGGAAAGGCAGGCAGAAAAAGAACAGAGAGAGGCAGACCACGAACATGAAGAACAAATGTATAATTTAAAACTTCAAGGGCAGAGCTTCACACTGACAGTAGACATGAACACTACCCCTCTGTAGAACAGAAAAAATTTCCAAGGTATCAAAAAGGCAATGATATTGAGGTTTTCCTTTTCAGTTTTGAAAGGACCTGCCAAGATTTAAATATTGCTCAGGAGGACAGGATGATTTATTTAAGACCACAAATTTGTGGGGGGTTAAGTGAAATTTACTCTGAACTCAGAGATGAAGAGACTTCTAATTATCAACTATTTAAAGAAAGAGTCAAATTCAGATAATGGCTATACTGCTGAACAGAGCAGAAAGACCTTCAGGGAAATAAAAAGGAGGGCAGGGGAAACATATTTACAACTAGGGTGTCATTTAGACAGAGCCCTTAACAGGTGGATTGAAGGAAGCAAAGTTACCACAGTAGAAGAACTGAAAAATCTGATTGGTTTAGAGCAGTTCTATAACCAAGTCCCTCCCCAGTATAGATGGATTTTAAGAGTTAAAAAGTTAAAGACGGTGGAAGAAGTTGCTGTTATACTGGATGAGACAGAGGGAGACTTAGGCAAGTCTATGTGGGCTGCTCCAATGAAAAAACCCAGAGTTTGGGAACCCTCAGAAAAGTTTGGGCGCACTAACAACAACCCTACCAGGCAGGCTAGTCCTCCTCAATATAGAAAGCAGGAGGTAATCTGTTGCCAATGTGGGGAGAAAGGACATTACCAAAGATCCTGCACCAGTGTAGATGTAGAAAGGAAACCTTTACTACCTAAGACTGCTAAAGTGGTTCAGTGTTTAAACCCAGAACCAGAGTCGGATGAAACTGCACACACAGAGACTGTACCACCAGAATGAGCTAACAGTGTTTTACAAGTATGGAGGGTGCAAGAAGGCTTAAATGAGGAGACTGTGACTGTAAATGAACAGAAAATTAAAGCTTACAGGGACACTGGAGCCCAGGTCTCTCTGATCCAGCCAGTTTGTGCAGAAACATCAATATTTGCCAGGCAAGTCCTACACCATCAAAGGCATTAGAGGACCTGCATTTAAAGTTGCCCTTGCAGAGGTTCTGGTCAAATATCAAGACTTTCAAGGCCCCTGGATTGTGGGAATTCTTCGGGATCTGGAGATGCCCCTCTTAGTTGGAAATTACCTGGCTTCTTAGGTCAGCAAACAGCAAGATGCCTCAGTTAAAATCATTACAAGACGCATGCCAGCACAACCCTGTGACCAGACTGAGCAGCAGGAGGAGAAAGGAGAGACTTTGTTGCAGAGCGTCCATACAGCAGAGTTCCTGGTTGAGCAACAACAGGATGACAGCCTGAAAGATCTGTGGCAGAGAGCAACTGAGGCTCTCTCAGTGGTGAGTGAAGATCAGTCCCTTTTTGATTCCACCTATGGAGCTGCCACTCACCTCCCGAAAGCAGACATGATGGCCTCAGGGAACCCCGATTACGGCCAGCCGCACAAAATCAACCCATTACCTCCCCAGCAGGAGTGGATTAATCAGCCGGTCTGGGTGAACGTGAAGAGGGAATACGATCACATTAATGGATCCAGGGAATCTCCGGTGGACTGCAGCGTTAGCAAATGCAACAAACTGGTCACAGTCCAACCCCTTGAATTACGGCACCTACATGGATTAAAAGAACGGTCCTCCTCCCCCCAACATGACAACCAATGAAAGGAGAGTCATTGTCCCAGCAGGACTTACATTATGGACCCAGGAACATGTCCACCAGTGGCTGGAGTGGGCCATAAAAAAATACGGTTTGATGGAGATTGATACCAGTCTTTTCCAGAACATGGATGGCAAGGAGCTCTGCAAAATGAATAAGGACGATTTCCTCCAGGTTACCTCTCTCTGCAACACAGAAGTCCTGCTGTCTCACCTCAGTTAGGGAAAGTAGCTCATTGCTGTCTTACAACACACCGGCCCACACAGAGCCTTCCTCACGACTCAACACCAAAGAAGATGCCTCTTATGATGCTGTCAGGAGATCAGGATGGGGCAATAACATGAATTCCAGTCACAACAAAAATCCACCATTAGGAGGGACACAAAATGTGAACAAAAATCCAGAGCAGCAGCAGCCTCAGCCAGATCCTTACCAGATTTTAGGACCAACCAGCAGCCGTTTAGCTAACCCAGGGAGTGGACAGATCCAGCTATGGCAGTTTCTACTGGAGTTACTGTCAGATAGTTCCAACACCAGCTGCATCACATGGGAAGGAACTAATGGAGAATTCAAGATGACGGATCCTGACGAGGTGGCCAGGCGTTGGGGAGAACGCAAGAGCAAGCCCAACATGAATTATGACAAGCCAAGCCGAGTCCTCCGATACTACTATGACAAGAACATCATGACCAAAGTACATGGCAAGAGGTATACCTACAAATTTGACTTTCATGGCATTGCTCAAGCTCTTCAGCCTCACCTGACTGAGTCGTCAATGTACAAGTATCCATCGGATCTGCCCTATATGCCTTCATATCATGCGCACCAGCAGAAAGTAAACTTTGTGCCTCCACATCCTTCCTCTATGCCCGTCACTTCCTCTAGTTTCTAGTTTCAACAGCATAAACGTAAAAAAAATATGAATGTTACAGAAACCTACATTAATTTTTTTTGTTATGTATATAAGTAAGACAGTGAAAGCAGAGAGCAAAGTGGTTTTATTAGAAAAAACTGTTTTGTATTTCATATTGATGCATTTATATGTTAAGGTTTATGCATCTAAAGAAAATGTAAATTGAGTTAATGAAATGATCTGATGTTATAGCGATAAGAAAAGAAATGTTGCACAGGCCAGTAAGTACATCACATAAGCCCATTGCTTAGCGAAAGGCTGAAACCTTTCACATTACACAATTATTTAGAAAGGGGGGGACATACGACGGGATTTTTTTTTTAAAAAACCCTGTGACCAGCAGAGTGTGTTCATAGAACCCTGCTGAGTCACATGACAGAGTGAGGAGGGGGCCATTTGGGCTCAGAGCTCTCGGTTATTGGTCCATTAACAGACTCAGAAGGGAAGCGCTGAGGGAGTGAAGCGACTTTCGCCTTCTGAAGAGACTCTGTGGAGAATTCTGTTTCTAGGAAGGAACAGACTCAATCATAGTGAACTAAGTGAACACAAACACTTACATACATCAATCCTGGTGAGCCTGTGAGATGTGGTTGTGGGAGGGCTGAACTCTGGCAGGGTCTAGACAGCTGTGTAGAGGTCAGCTGTGACTCAAAGAGGCCAGTAAGATACAGCTATAGAGGAACCACAAAGCAGGACAGGAAAGAGTATAATAGAAGAGTTGAGTGAACGTGTAACCATCTGTATGCAACAACAACAAAAAAACCCCATAAGCATACAGCCTGAACATAGTCTGAGGACCAGTGCCAGCCCTTTCAGCAACAGAGTCCTCTGTACAAACAACCGATATTCCCCTGTTGTGTTCTGCCAATAAATTACAGTTTTATTTTATCTTGAGAAAACCTTGGTGCCTGCTCATACTTTAAAAACCAATCCCTGAAGAGACTAGTTAAGAAGAGAGGGACCTGAGTAGTATTCATAGACCACTGGGCCGATCTGTTCCCTCAGAGGGAAAGTTCAAACTACAGCTTGTAAAAAGGAGTAGGGTCATAGGGGGTACAAAGAGAATTTGGCAAACCTTGTAAATTGCTTGTGTCTCTGCAAGGACTCGGACCTCTCGGTGCCTTTACGAGGGGAAAAAGGCAGAGCTTTCTTTGAACAGGGGCACTTTTTGCTCCACAGGAAGTCACTCTTGAAATGAGCCGGGAAGTGCAGCCTGCAAGGTTTCAAAGGCTTCTTCTCCTCCCCGGCTCCTCCCCCTGAGCACCTTTGTGGGTTCCCCCCCCCACTCCACCCTTTTAAAACCAGAAACAGCGGCAAAGGCATGTGGAGGCGGCAGCAACGCCTCAGTCAGGGCGTGGGGGAGGGGATCCCAGGATATTCACAGGCTTTCTTGGCCATGCTGGAAAGCAGGCAAAATCCTTAGGCAGAGGGGAAGGGAAACCATGCCCTGAAGCCCTCCTACGTTGGTGTGGGGGTGGCTCTCCAGCCAGCCCAGCCCAGGAAAAGCTCCTGAAGCAGCGCTGCAACTGTTTTTGCTGTTTCCCTGATGCACTGCCACTTGTGGAGACTTTAGCCAAAGTAGCCAGGGGAGCCCTCCAATCCACACGCAGCTAAGCATACATATCAAAAAGGACATGCCTGCGATACTCCCCTCCCCTGTCGGCTGGCTTGCAAAGGGTGCCAGGATTGGCAGACAGTGCTTCAGCTCCACGCCCCCTCATTGGGTGGCAGAATCGGCAGCCTGCGCAGGTCTCACCATTGGCTCGCCGCCAGAAAGAGCGCCTAAGGAGCTGTGCCAGCTCCGATGCACTCTTCATCCCAATCCGGCTGGTGGCTCAGAGGCCAGGCAGGAAGCGGGCATGGGGAGGGGGGATAGGCATTTCTGTGCCCCGCTCAGGCCCTCTGCCCTTAGTTGCCTAAGTTGGCCTAATGAGTGCTCCGGCCCTGACCACACATGGGAAGATGAAACAAAACAATATTACAGCTGCAGTCCTAAGTGCTTTTCAGGCTTTTGGATTTCAGGCTTTTGCCCCAGGAGAGCATAATGGGGTGCACATTCTGTGTGCGATCCTTCTGTTACATGCAGCTGCCATTGTGTATGAATGGGGCAACACATGTCTTTCCCATGGGTGTTCACCTTTCCTAAGTGCAAATGGAACCCTAGATTTGAAGCAACTTTGTGAATACTAGAGATGGGCATGCATGGAAAACATGTGCACTGCCTCACGCACTTGAAAGGGTCCAAAGCACATGCTCTCATTATGCGCAGTTGTATCTCCAAAATTAAATTTCTGCAAGGTGCTCCATTTACAAGTACTTGGGAGCAAATCCTATCAAATTTATTTGAGTAAACAGAATTGCACTATAGGGGGCATGTTACAATGGCTAAAGACAGACTATGGTCTAAGAGACCCAGGTTCAAATCCTCACTCTGCCACGGAAACTTGCTGGCTGATTTTGGGCCAGGCACACACTCTCAGCATAATCAACCTCACAGGGCTGTTGAGACATAAAACGGGGGTGGGGGGGGGAGAACCATGTAAGCTGCTTTGCATCTCCTTCGAGTTTTAAATGAAATTCACAGTAAGGCTTGAAAGGTATCAAAGTAATTATCAGACAGTAGCATACTTGCATGCATTTGACTGGAATTCGATGCTAGAGTGCACGTGGGTCCTTTTTTGAAAGCAGCAGCCTCCTCCAGAAAGCTCTGCTTTCCAAAATAGATGATGTGACAATCGATTGCACATTCTGCGTGCCCTTGCAAGCAACCAGCAAGGAAGTGTGGAGGGGGAGATGCTGCAATGTGGCAACATCACAAATTTTGCACTGCTCCATCTGACACTGAGCGGAGGAGGCAGCAATACAGTAAAAAGGGAAAGGTTTCCCTTGCTCAACTCCAAGTCACTCTCTTGCTCTTTTTCTGGCCATGTCCCTCGCCCTGCCCAGCAAATAACTTTGGAAGATGGAAAAGTTCACACTGCTGGGCCAAATGGTTTCCTTAAACATAGAAGGTAGAATGTCATACTTAATATGAGAAGGTGGGTCAGTTGTCCTTTGCACACACACACCCTTTGCAGTTTACAAGAAGAAGAAACTGGATTTCTACCCCACCCTTCACGACCCAAAGGAGTCTCAGAGCGGCTTACAATCCCCTTCCCTTCCCCACAACAGACACCCCAAATGCCACCCTCCAAAATTCCAGGTAGTTCCCAACCCAGAGCTAGCAACCAGATACCCCACTGAGGTACCTCCCTTTCCCAAACCCCACCCTCCCCAAACCCCCAAGAACTTTCCAACCTGGAGTCGACAAGCCTAGTTGTGAGGATAAAATGGAGACAGGAAGAATGTTTCAAACAACCTTTGGTCCACATTGGGGAAAAAACTGAGATATTAAACAAATGAGATGGGCCAACCACCATCTTTGGCCTTATTTAAACTGACTTCAACAGGCTGACTGGGGATTTGAACCTGGACTTTACAGCTACCCCACCCTGGCTCTCCTTGAATATATTAAGGAAACTGAGGCACGCCTCCACCCATGACAAACCAGCATTTGTTCCCAAACGTAACAGGCCTTGGATATATCAATGCTGAGAGCTGACATGCAGAAACCTTTATGCTGTTCCTAATAATTAGCTACAAAACTAAGACAGGATGCTTGTGATGTTATGTAAGAGGGAACACACTCTTTATGTCCCAGCATTCCTGGTTCTGTACTACTGAGAGTCATTTTTTTTCTGATCACAGCTACCAACATGGTAGAGCTACCAACATGGAGACCAACAGCTGGTTTCACCAGACACAGCTTGGCAAGATGAGGGCTTCACCCAGGGAAGTTGTTGTTGAGCTCCCCCCCCCCCCCCGGGTTCCACCTGGGTGTTTTGAGTTCATGTGGTCAATATGGTATGCATCTTGATATCACCTTTGTTTTGAGGCATCTGTGTACCTTCTACCAGCCAGTACCATCATAGTCCCCCTTCCAACAAAGAAAAGGTTTCCCTTGCTCGAAAGCCAGTCGAATCTGACTCTAGGGGATGGTGCTCATCTCCATTTCAAAGTGGAAGAGCCAGTGCTGTCCGAAGACTTTTTCTGTGGTTGTGTGGCTGGCGTGATGGGGAAATCTACTTGCAATTTCTTGCTTTTGAACTGCTAGGTTGGAACCTGTACACAAATTTTGAAAGTGTCTGTATTTCAAGCTGAAGCTATTTTAACACCTGAAATAATATGATGAAATTTACTGAAGCCTTCCTCTTACCTGCTTTGAAGGTTGGGTAACTTAATAGTTAGAAGTAATAGCAAAAGCTTGAAGTTTCATATGTGCTCCTTCCTATAAACTCTGACAGGCTTTTTTCTTTCTTTTTTTGGAAACTGAGGAGACTCACAGTGCCTATCTGATGAATGTGGTGAACCCATTTGGTTTTGAGATATCAGTATTCCCCTCAGTTATTATAAGATGTTTTTAGGGTAAAGACTTTGGAGTCACTACTCTGCAGAAGCTATGTATCATGCATGAGAAGTACAGAGCTCACTGAAACAGGAGGTTTCATAAAACCAAGATTTATTTAGGTACAGGTTTATGCAGTGAATTCCCTTTAAACCTTGTGGTGACCAGGTCTACTCACCACCAAGAGACAGGTTTCACAACTCTACCCTCTGCCGGAGGTAGAGTTCAACCACTCCGCCATACTACCATGCAGAGCCACACACAGAATTGCCTAGTTTCTTGCTGAGACAATCCCCCTCTCCTGCCCACACTCTACCTCAAGCAGCTCTCAATCCCGCTCCCCCGGAAGGAGACTGATTGCTGGAGCCTCCTCTCTGTCACATAGGATAAAGGGCAACAAGCAATCCAATTGGAACATCAAGCTAGAGGCAGTGCCTTTGGTGTTTTCTGTATAAGGAGAAGTAAGTCTTTTACACCCTGCTTTTCTGTAACCTAAGGGGCCATGGTGGCTCAGTGGTTAAGATACTGAACTGCAAACATTGGTAGTTCAGCAGTTCGAGACCCAAGTGCTTGGTGACGGAGTGAGCTCCTGTTCCTGGTTCCAGCTCCTGCCAACCTAGCAGTTCAAAAGCAAGAAACTGCAAGAAGATAAATAGGTACTGCTTCGGTGGGAAGTTAATGGCATTCTGTGCACCTCAGTGTCTAGTCATGCCATCCAGATGACCACGGAAATGTCTTTGGACAGTGCTGGCTCTTCGGCTTGGAAACAGAGATGAACACTGCCCCCTAGAGTCAGATCCAACTGGCTTTTGAGCAAGGAAAATCTTTACCTTTGCCTTTCTGTACCCTAATGAGTCTCAAAGTGGCTTACAATCTCCTTCCCTTCCTCTCCCAACAGTCATCTTGTAAAGTAGCTGGCTCTGAGAGGCTTCTGAGAGAACTGTGACTGACCCAAGGTCACGTGGCAGGCTTCATGTGGAGGAGCGGGGAATCAAATATAGCTCTCCAGATTAGAGTCTGCTGCTCTTAACCACTATACCATGCTGGCTTTGGTACCACAGACATCTAGATTGTGAGCTTGTTTCATTCCCCTCAGTACATGTTTTCCCCTCCTTAGATTTGTCTTCCTTTATGAGAGAGAAACATTTAAGAATGCAATTAATTTTATTTATGGAAAAAGATATGTAGCCATAGAATAGTGCTTAAAAAGTTCTTAGAATTGGGGACAAGGCACCATTTGTAGCCGCTCGCTTTTAGTCCAAGTAATAATTCCATTTTGCTTTAAGTGATGGGTCTTTTTGTAGCAAAATTATGAGAAGCAAAATTTCAAAGTTTGTGCTAATCTTCATTTTGACTGGCGGCCTGAAGGCTGGTTGGTTTCTTTAGTCCCTTTAGCACCTTCTGCTAGGCCTTCGGAAGATGCAAGAGGCCCCCCAGACCATGTGTGGATTATGTTCTTGGCCACATAATCCAACAAATCATGTAGCAGCAACCTTGCTTTGAGGATCTTCAGCTTGCTGAGCTCCAGCATGGTGTTGGGAAAATCCTGGAAGGAAGAGGCTGTATAGGAATAGGTCTGAAGAGAATTAACAATGGTTTCCAACTGGTGGATTTGTTCCTGCACCTGGCCTGGGAGTCCTTGGGTTTGACAACACAGAGCGAAGCAGGCAGTCTGTAGACGCTGAATGATATTACGGAACACCAGCAGTATCTGAGACTCCAACGGCTGTTAAGAAGCAGAAGACAGTCCACAGCACAGCTAGGGTCAGAAGAGCATTAACCGAATCCCCTACTCACATGAACATACAAGAAGTTGACTTATACTGAATCAGACCATCAGTCTATCAAAGTCAGTATGGTCTACTCAAGGCTGTCAGCAGCTCTCTCTAGGGTCTCAGGCAGAGGTCTTTCTTACCACCTATTGCTGGATCCTGAACTGGAGATGCCAAGGTTTGAACCTGGGACCGTCTGCATGCCAAACAGATGCTCTACCACTGAGCCATGGCCCAATAGAAGAAGAAGAAAAGAGATTGGATTTATACCCAGCCCTTCACTACCCAAGGGAGTCTCAGAGTGGCTTACAAACTCCTTTCCCTTCCCCTCCCCACAACAGACACCCTATGAGGTAGATGAAGCTGAGAGAGCTCTGATAGAAACTGCTCATTTTCAAGAACAGCTCTGACAGAACTATGGCTTGCCTAAGGTCATTCAGCAGCTGCATGTAGAGGAGTGGGGAATCATACCTGGTTCTCCCAGATTAGAGTCCATACACTTAACAGCAGGGGTCATTTCATAGAAAAAGAGGTGCAGGAGCTCATTAGCATAGCTCATTAGCATAACTTATTTGCATATGCCACACACCCTGACATCACCAAAGTGTGTCAGAAGGCAACACCCACCACTCAGGCTCCACCCCAAAAATCTCCAGGTATTTCCCAACTCAGAGTTGGCGAGCCAGCTTTACACTTTGACTAAAGACACTCTAGGTTTCCTTTGCTCTTGCAGGGAAGCTACCCTACAATAAGCATGAAAATACAAAGCAAGTTAGTATGCTTTTGCTTTTTCCCACAGCGCATCACCATATATGCCCACTCCTGGGCTTGTTACTCTCGGAACGGTACTCCTGCTCGAAATGACCCCTGTTTAACAGTTTACAAGATGTGCTGAGGGCCCAAGCTATGTTGAGTTTAAGAGGCCCTACAACATTACCCGTCAATGGTAGAGACCGCACATAACTAAAGACTAAGGTTGCCAGCCCTGAGTTGGGAAATACCTGAATATTTTGTGGGTGGAGTTTGAGGATGGTAGGATTTGGGGAGGGGAGAGACATCAACAGTGTATAATGCCATAGAGTCCATCTTTCAAAGCAACCCTTTTTTCTGAGTGAACTGATCTCTAGCCACTAGCTGAAGATTGGCAATCCTAAACTTTAGTTTATGCATAAATCCAGCTCCTCATTCACAAGACAGATACTGTAGTATTATTTTAAAGGTTGTTTTGCAACAACGTACCTCTGATTTTAACAAGCTCTCCCTTTCACCCAGTTGTAACTCCGCCATGCTCCAAGTCAGCCACATTTTGTTGAGCTCTTCGTGGACATCTGGGCGTTTTTGATCCACTGATCGTTTAGAATACTCAATCTATAGATAAAAAAAAATTAGATCTACTTGAAGGGGTATGTTCCCTACAAGAGCCTTCTATAGTCTCGCTAAACTATTCTGAAGGGAATGAAGATTTGGGATCTCAAAAGGGTCTTCATCAGATTTATGTACTTAAAAAATTCAGGTTGCCTTTCCACCCAACTTAGGGTCTCCAAGGCACCAAACTATAAGAACATTACAACAGGTTAAAAAATACATATGGATATATACAAAACAATTGAAACAGACACAAGAACAAGAAGGGTCAATGAGAATCAGTAAGGGGAATGCCAAACAAAACAGAAGTATCTTCACCCCCTGGCAGAAGCATTGCTAGGGGACAGGCAAATCCCGCTATTTATTTAGATTTATATCCCGCCTGACCAACACAAGCGGCTCTAGGCGGCTATGGAAGGGATTCTATCATTTTGGTGCTACAACCAATCCAAAGATAGCAGAAGCCTCAGTGACAGTGATTTATATGAGTCTGTGACATCAGGGAAGGCATTATCACATTACTTTTCTCCTGTGTTATGTCCAGAGCTTCCATCATGACTTTTCATGATATGTCCACTTTTGAGTTCCTCTAGAGCGCGGGTGGCCAAACTGTGGCTTGGGAGCCGTATATGGCTCTTTCACACATATTATGCGGCTCCTGGCAGGGTGGCTAGGGAAGCTAAATATCATTAGTAAACAAAATCACTGGACAAATAAATATCATTATCAATATCAGCTTTTACCCCTTTTTGGCAGTCTCATTTAATGTTAATAAAAAGCAAATTTGCATATTTTCCAATAAAAACATGTTTCCAATAAAAACATTTATTCATGTCTTGTGGTTCTCAAATATCTGATGTTTATTCTATGTGGCTCTTACGTTAAGCAAGTTTGGCCACCCCTGCTCTAGAGTAACTCAGTTTCCATGTGTGTGTGTGTGTGTGGGCCCAATCTGGACCGCAGGGAGAAAGGACTTAAACCTCCTCCTTGTTTCTTCCCTGGGGAGCTACAATTTGCCCTGTTGAGGCTTTCTGATGAGGTGGTTCATGTGGGCTTCCCCAAGTTGCAAACAATTGCCCCCAGAGCCATTTCAGGTCAGGAAAATGGCCTAAGGAAAGGCTTGAGCCAGTTTGGTGTAGTGGTTAAGTGCGCAGACTCTAATCTGGGAGAACCGGGTTTGATTCTCCACTCCTCCACTTGCATCTGGCTGGATGACCTTGGGCAAGCCATAGCTCTGTACCAGCTGTTCTCTCAAGGACAGTTGTCTCAGAGCTCTCTCAGCCCCACCTACCTCACAGGGTGTCTGTTGTGGGGAGGGGAAGGGAAAGAAGAAGAAGAAGAAGAAGAGATTGGATTTATACCCCGCCCTCCACTCCCCAAGGGAGTCTCAGAGTGGCTTACAAACTCCTTTTCCCTTCCCCTCCCCACAACAGACACCCTGTAAGGTAGGTGGGGCTGAGAGAGCTCTTTCCCAAGCTGTCCTTGAGGGAACAGCTGGTACAGAGCTATGGCTTGCCCAAGATCATCCAGCCAGGAGTTTGTAAGCCACTCTGAGACTCCAAGTGAGTGAAGGGCGGGATATAAATCCAATCTCCTCTTCTTCTTCTTGAGCCGCTCTTCTTGTGAGCTACTTGGGAAGTTTCCAGCAGGGGACTTGTAGCACATGTCTGACAAAAAGCCCTTGTGGCAAACTGGGATATGCTATGACAACTGTCATTAAGCCCTGAAGTACAGTTCTTAGAGCACTGAACTAGAATCTGGGAGACCAACACCCCATTCTGCTACGAAGCTTGGAACAGTCACTCTCAGCCTGACCTGCCAGACAAAGCTGTTGTGAAAAATCATGTGGCCAAGGGAAAGCCATGGATACTGCCCTGAAGTTCTCAGAGAAAGAGTGGAATAAAAATGTATTTGATGCCACAACAGTTATAAGGAACTGTTAAATGAAATCTCAGGCAGGCAGACAGACAGACCAGGAGAGAGACCCCTTTGTTCAAAATATTGACACTTCACCCCCATATAGTATACCCTCAACAACACTAAGCTTCATCAAGGCCAATACTTCATTTGCAGCAGTAGGTAACCAGATTGCCGGGGAGGGGCAGAGACTGGCAGCTTGAGCCAAAGTTTTTAACTACTATCTCAACACGTTTTGCTTAGCATCTCTTCTACTGCCCCCTTACCAGATCAAATGTTATTTGCAGGTGGAAGAATGCATCCTGGATGCTTTTGACTGTGTCCTTCATTTTGCTCACGTAGCACTGGCGCAATTTGTAAGGGAGCATTCCCAGGCACACAAGGTAGTCATTTGCCTCTCCCTGCTGCTCTGCAGAGGCTGCTGCAAACCCTTCAAGAGAGGAGGCAAGCCTATCTGAAAGGGAGCAAGGGGAAGAGGTTTCAGTTCCAATCCTAGCCTCTTCGCTACAGCAAGCTGCTCCATGAGCCAGCACGGTGTGGTGGTCAGTGTCAGACCAGGCCCACAGCTGGGAATTTTTTCAGGGGCAGGCACTAATTAATGGCGGGCAGAGCAGAATGGCCCACCCTTGGTGCTTTACTGTGCCTGGCACAGACACAGTAAAAAGGAGGAGAAGGAGTAGTTCTTTACCCCGCCAGCGGACAGTCATTGTGTGGCCTCACCGGTTCTTCCTGCTGCAGCCAAGCAGAAAAAGAGGAAGAGGGGCTGTAAGAAGCTGGCTGTGGAAGCAGGAACACCCAGCAAGGTTGCCCCCTCCCTCCCCTCCTGCTCGGTCATAGCAGGAAGCAGTGGGAAGAGTCGATGAGGCTGTGGCACCTGCCCAAAGGGGTAAGGAGTGTGGCGCACCAGAGGTGGGTGGGTCTGACATTCTCCTGGGGTGGGGGCATTGCAGATTTGGGAGGGGACACTGTCCCAGGGCCCCCACATAGCTACGGCCCTGTGTCAGACTAAGGCCAGAGGGACTTCAGTTCAAACCCTGCTCTGTCATAGAAGCAAACTGGGTAACCCTGGGCCAGTTAGCCCGACCAGTCTCATAGGTTGCTGTCATGAAGGAAAAATACCGGAAGGGAGATGGATGCCATAAGCCATTTTGGAGTCCCCCACTGAAGAGAAAAGCATGGCATAAATTTCTAAAGCCCCCCCCCCAAAAATGAACTTTACCTCTTCATTTCCACACTGTGAGGAGCATTGTGCAAGTTCTCCTCAGTTTCAACTAGGGAGGATTTTTTTGCTAGATCCATTTTCGCACTGAAGTATGGGATGCAGGGGTCCGTTGGAGCGGGAGCGCACAGGAGCGCAGCTCCGGGAGTGAGGAGCTCAGGGGGCGGGCACATGACCAAGCCCCGCCCCCTCCTCGGCTTCCCCAAGCAGTGCAGAGGTGCAGCGCCCCGGGGAAAGCCCTGCTAGGGTCTTTATTGTTTTTAATGTTTTGTTTTAATATTGATAATTTTATCATTGTTCCTTTTATGACTGTGTGCTGCTTTTCCAGAGACTTGCTCAAGGTGGCATATAAATTTTCTAAGTATACCGTTTTTTATCTGGGCACATGGCACATAAGTACTGGAGAAATTTCACCAACCCTTCAGCAGCTTCCACCTTATCAGTTTGGTGTAGTGGTCAGGAGTTGGACTCTAATCTGGGAGAACTGGGTTTGATTCCCCACTCCTCCACATGCAGCTGCTGGCATGACCTTGGGCCAGTCACAAGTTCTCTCAGAGCTGTTCTCTCATGAGCAGTTCTCAAAAGACCTCTTTCAGCCCCACCTACCTCACAGGGTGTCTTGTTGTGGTGAGGGGAAGGGGAAGGGATGGGTGGTGCACATGTCCTGGGTATCTCAAGTCTACTTGAAACCTGGTGGTTTCAAGGGAGCAGGAAGAGAATGAGGGTGTGTTCTTTACGGTTATTTTTACTGCACAAAGTATCGGATGGGGAAGGGAATGGAGGAAGAGCAGGTCAGTTTCACTCACCTGTGGAGTGGAGCCTGAGGGGTGGGTGTTGCCTTCTGACACACTTCCTGTATGTTAGGGGGTGTCGCATATGCAAATGAGTTATGCAAATGAGTTATGCTAATGAGCCCCTGCACCTCTTTTTTCTACGAAATGACCCCTGATGGGATGTGTCACTTCACCTAGCAGTCTGAGAGGCTGACCTGAAATCTCAATGGTTTTGACCTTTGGCCTATTAAATGGTCAATAGGAGCATCACTTGATATTACTACATGACCACAATGGAACCACACGAGCCGTCCCTGCGTGTCTAATATCAGGTCAGTGAATAGTGAATATTCCTGATGTTGTTCAGATAAGAAATATTTGGGGAGCACATTTGTTCAGCTCTAGAGAATGGAGTGTATGTGTTTTTGGGAGGAATTATAAACCAGTAGCTAGAGCAGACTGACCAACTCCCTGAAGCCATAAATTAGATTTTACCCACACTCCTGCTGGCAATAAGTTTCCATAGAGCTCTTGTAAAGCATATAGGAATCCACTTCGGCTTTAGAGACCGCCTGAGCACTTCAGACTATTAGTCCACATGTAAGTGGATTAAAAAAACAGTACTGCATTGACACAAATACATTTCAGCTTCTCTATGTCATCTCAACCTCAAGGAGGACTTCCAAGAGCTTGTCAAAAAGAACTCAAGGTTTTTTTTAAAAAATAACTTCTACTTTTAAAAAATAACTTCTACTAAGCATCTTCGGCATCGAATTCATCACAAGGAGGAATTACCACACCACAAGGAAGAATTGCCACACCAACCTGGGACAGCAGGAGGAAGTAGCCATGAAACAGTACTTTTTAAAAAAAGCATTTTCCCACTTGAATGCTCTTGCCACCTTTAAACTCTGCTAGGGCTGCCAACCTACAGGTGGGGCCTGAAGACACCCCCCCCCCATTACTATTGATCTCCAGACAAGAGAGATCAGCTCCCCTGGAGAAAATGGCTGTTTGAAGGGGGGACTCGATGGCATTGTACCCTGCTGAGTTCCCTCCCCAGGCTCCACCCCCTAAATCTGCAGGTATTTCCCCACTCTGAGCTGGCAACCCTAAACTTTGCAAACACAAGGCCATCATGCAGCTGTTTCCATGCCATGCTAATTTTCTACTTGATAGAAGTTTTTTTAAAAAACAGAGGAATATTTAGGTGATGCTTTTAGGGTTACAGACATCCAGGTGGGGCCAAAGGTTCTCCTGGAATTACAATCTGTCTCCAGACAACAGGGATCAGCTCCCCTGAAGTGGCAGCATTGGAGGGTGGACTATGGCATTATTTCCCATGGCGCCCCCTCTCCTTCCCAAATGCCACTCTCCCCATGCACTGCCCACAGATCTCCTGGAATTTCCCCACACTGGAGTTGTCAACCCTAGATCCCCTCCTGAAAGACTGAAATATTGTAGCCCTTACTGCTATCTCTGGATTGACAACTACATGGGCCTGACCATGTAGCAGAATAGGATGGGGAGGTAGCATATCACAATATCAAATAGTCTATTAATACGGTCATTGACCAGATACGTAAAAAGAACTGAAAAAACATCAGCTGAAAAAGCATTAAAATTCATAGAAACACTATCCAGAACATCAAACGTTAAAATATTAAGAATAAAATATTGTTAAATAATTAAAATCTCTATTTAAGTACAGTATTCACTATCTAACTACTAATAGCTTGTCTCCAGATTTTGATAGCCTGCATAGCAAATTTTGCCATGTTTAAAGTAGTTTCCTGCTCTTTGTCAGCCAGCAGCTATGACACTATGCTGTATAGCTTGTGGGACTCAAATGTACGGTGCTTAAAAAAAAACAAAAAACAGAAGGGAATTTTTGCTAGTCTCCACCCTGCATGGACCTTCACTTCTATCTTTGGGGGTCTTCTGCCCTTCAAGAGCAGCATTACCGGGACCTTAGTCAGCTGCAGCAGGAAGGGGGGAGGCAGGAAAGTTCCACGCTGCTGGCAGAAACATCACCTGCAAAACGAGATGCTTGGGTCCAACACAATGGCCACAGTAATCAGGGGTGTGGAATACTAGTTTGGGTAGACTTTCATTGTATGACAGTTTTGAGCATTAATGAAGAATCGTTAATTCAGGCTGGGTCAGAGATGCAATCAGAAACCCTTCCAACGGTACCATTTGGCATGCGGACTTGATTTCCGTTTTATCCTAAGTGGAAGACTTTTAGAGGAGGGGGGATTAATTGATTTACCTCCAATAGAAGTGGTTCCCAGACTATTAAAATAACTGCACAAGTGAATATTTTAAAACAAGGAAAGATCTTCAGAAATTCTGACTGATTTCCCACAAGCAGCTGTGTTGCCATCGCTCTTCCATCTGCCCCAGCTGTATTGGTCAATTTCACACTCTTCGCTGTGCGGCCGCATTTTAACCCACAGTTTCCCCTGATTTCCCTCATGTCTTCTCGATCTCAAAAAACAAGGATCAAGAAGACGTGAAGGAAATCGGGGGGAGATGCGGGTCAAAATGCTGCAGCACAGTGAATAGCGTGAAATTGACCAATGCAACTGGGGCAAATGGAAGAGCGATGGCAGCACAGCTGCTTGTGGGAAATCAGCCTCTGTTGCCCTCCATATTACCCTGGTAGTGACACTCCCTTCTAAGATTGGCTATAAACCAGTGAGGAAAAGCAAAGACCATTTTGCTGCACCTACCTAGCTGCGGACCCATTACTGGGAGGAAGGGATCCAGCCAAGCATTAGATTTCCATAGCGTGGCAAATGGGCTACTTGCCCACTTCTGGCCCACAGTAGATTCTGCGACAGTACTCTTAGTTGCCTCCACACTCCCTTGTGCAGTCGCTGGAGCCACATCTCTCACTCCTGTGACTGCATCCTTCACTTCTGCAACTGTAGTGCTCAGGGCCTCTTCAGCACTGGCCATTGTGGTTGATAATGGATCTTTGGTGTCTGAAATAACCTGGGGAAAGACAAGATAGGCTACTGGCAGCTCCCAAAGGCCAAAAAGCAGTTGCCCTGCAAGGTGAGAAATCAGACTGGTCCTAGCTAGAAGAACAACATCTGGAAAGATCTCAGCTGATGAATTTCCCAGTGGCTACAGAGGTTCAGGAGCGGGAGAAGGATGGCTTAACAGCAGTCACCGACCCCCACATGAGCTACAGAGATGGTAACACTCTTGGAATGTTTAGGAAGGATTTATGTACTTAAGTGAGAGCCGGTTAGGTGTAGTGATTATGAGTGTGGACTGTAATCTGGGAGAACTAGGTTTGATTCCCCACTCCTCCACTTGCAGCTGCTGGTGTGACCTTGGGTCAGTCATAAGTTCTTTCAGAGCTGCTCTCAAGGGCAGTTCTCGAAAGAGCTCTCTCAGCCCCACCTACCTCATAGGGTGTCTGTTGTGAGGAGGGGGAAAGAAAGGTATTGTAAGCTGCTCTGAGACTCCTTTGGGTAGTGAAGGGTGAGGTATAAATCCAGTCTCCTCCTCCTCTTTAATATTTAATATAATTAGGTATTTATGTAAGCCAATCAAAGCTCATGCAAGTTGGGTGAGATGGATTCGGGTTGTTCCATAACCGTTTATCTTCACTGATGTTTTAGTTCCAATTTCTTGCTATTCATTGTGCAGGTTTCTATTAGGCAGGCATGTTGCAGTTTTGACTTTTTTTATAGTACTATACACACACACACACACACACACACAGTATCTCATTAAATGAAACATGCCAAATTGACACCAGTAATGTCAAAAAGCAGACTTTTCAATTGGCACAAGGGAGAAACAAAATCAGAGTGGTTTTATCTGTGTGTAGGAGGGTAAAACATAGCTATCTTATACCGCATTGTCAGACTAGGGAGGGGCATCTGGGAAAAATAAGTACTTTTTAAATTAACATTTTAGGAAAGGCACAAATGCCTATATTCTGGGTTATTCAGGTCCCCCAATACTTTTCCAGCATTTGGGTTAAAGGGTGGGGTGGCATTTTTTCTAATTTTGAAATTTTCAGGGCCATTATTCAATCATGGGGGACACTTCTGGGAGGTAGAGCGGCTGGTTTTCAAGCAAATGCTACTAAACTTTGCAGTAAATGCAATGCTCCCAGTCCACCAAAGACCCCACTAGTTTCAAGTGAATTGGATCAAGAGGATGACTCCTACAGGCCCAGGTGACCCCCAAGCCATCCTATCTGTCTCCATTATTTTCAGGGGTGGATGGGGAATCCATGCTTTCTCCAAGGCAAAGAAGCCAATAGCCAAACACTCAAGAGCAAACACTGGCCAAAAGCCTTTAAATGCAAAGAGAACCAACAAGCCCAACAGAACCAGTGTCAAACCAATCTGGCAAGCCAGTAATAAGATAGCAGGCAAGACTTGGCAAGACACTGACATAGACAAGCCACTTCTCCAGAAAACACAACACTAAAAAGATCTGTAGAACTGTAAATTCAGAACCAGAATAGTGCAACGTGATTTAAAATAGTAACACCTTGAAAAAATCTCCCTCCCGATAGCACAAACCCTTGACAAATGAAAAGTTTTATAAATAAAGAAGATACAGATCAATTAAAATTTCTAGAACAAGCAGAGAGAAGAAAACATAGACCTTTTAACAGCATCACCAAACCTCCCCAAGGAAAACCTATTTTCAAAAGAACCAGAAGAGATTAATTTTCTTTCCCACCACCCAATGTCAATCCACTGGTCCACCTAGCTGACTATTACCTACTACGATGAGAGCTCTCCAGAGTATCAGAGAGAAAAATCTCTCCTCACTTTTAAAAAACCATGAGATGCCAGGTACTGGATCTTGGATGTCCTGTAAAGCACAGGCCCTACCAGCAAGTCAAAGCTCTTTCCCTACTAAGGAGGGCCTTAAAAAAGGGGCAGGTTATTGAGGGAGGCTATTACCTCATCTCTCCTGCTACACACTGCCACTTCTCTGCCATACTTTCTAGGAGATGATAGCTAGGGATGGAACCAAGGGCCTTATGTGCCAAGTTGATGCTGCTTCCTTTAAGTTAGAGCATGACATAAGCGTTCAAAATCCCTTATGGGGACAGAAAATCATATTATCTCCCTCAATGGTCAATGAGTCTCCTCACAAGTTTTTATGATAACTGTGAATGTACTACCTGATAGCATCAGCATGTATTCTATGAAGAGTTTTCAGAAGTAGTCAGACATGGACAGTACCCAATGTACATATGTTGGTAAACAGAAGCCAATTTACCAATTTCAGTAAACTATACCCATTCAGTTCATTTTTAAAAAAATTCACAGTTCCTCCTAGGAGATCAAGACAAGATACAGCATTCTCTCCACTGCCATTTTCTGTTAAGTAAATTAGGCTAAGAAATGTGTGATTGATCCAAGGACACCCAACAAGCTTCAGGACCAAGTAAGGAACTGAACCTGGGTTCCTCAGGTTCAGCTCTTTAACCACCATACCACACTGGCTCTTAGCTTGAATAGACAAACTATAATGTCAGATTTCAATTTCTAATTTCTTAGGGGACCCAATAGATGTTGTTTACCTTGACTTCCAGAAATCTTTTGATAAAGTTCCTCATCAAAGGCTCCTAAGAAAGCTCAATAGTCATGGGATAAAAGGACAGGTCCTCTTGTGGATCAAAAACTGGCTAATTCAGTGGTTCTCAACCTTTCTAATGCTGCGACCCTTTAATACAGTTCCTCATGTTGTGGTGACCCCCAACCATAAAATTCTGCCAACACACAACAACAATGAAGCTACTTTTTCAGATGTTTTCTCTTGCATGGCAGTTAGCACCAAACAACTTTAATACAGACTTTAGATACACATATATTTGCAAGCTATTCTCAACAAGACACAACAAACACTCAGGCTTCAGACTTGCTTTTCTTCAACAGAAGATGCCATGAGAAAATGAAGGTAGGTGGGGGGGAGAGGCTGTTGCAGGTAGGGGGGAGAGAGAGAGAAAGGGGGAAGGGGGGGAGAGAGAGAGAAAGGGGGAAGAGAGAGAGGGAGAGAGAGATAGAAAGGTGGGGGGGAGAGGGGGGAAGGAAGGTAGGTAGGTGGGGGGGGGCACTTTTGCCACCTTTCCTGGGCTCTGCGCTTCGGCGTGGAGCCCAGGGAAAGTGACGGTGAAGCGCCCTAAAGGTGGCAGCAGGGAGAGGGAAGCAGCCATTGACTTACCTCCTGGCTTCTTCCTCCTCGTGGCCCCTGCTGGAAGGGCTGCTGGAAGCAGGGGGCAGGGCTCTGGCCCCAACCAACCCCTGCTCTTTGTCCTTAAAGGGAAAATACTCGATCGAGCGCAGGGCTCTTTCCTGCTGGCGGGGAGGGGAGGGGCGGGCTCGGACGCCAGCCAGTGACCCCTATGAAATGGTCATTCAACCCCAAAATGGGTCGCGACCCACAGGTTGAGAACCACTGGGCTAATTAATAGGAAACAGAGAGTGAGTATAAATGGGCAATTTTCTCAGTGGAGGGTGGTAAGCAGTGGGGTACCGCAGGGATCAGTACTGGGTCCAATACTTTTTTACTTGTTCATTAATGATTTGGAATTGGGAGTAAGCAGTGAAGTGGCTAAATTTGCGGATGACAAGAAATCATTCAGAGTTGTGAAAACCAAGGAGGAATGTGAGGCATTCCAAAGGGATCTGTCGAAGATGGGTGAGTAGGCATCAATGTGGCAACTGGGGTTCAATGCAGCCAAGTGCAAAGTGATGCACATTGGGGCCAAAAATCCTACTATAAATACACATTGATGGGGTCTGAACTGGTGGAGATGGACCAAGAGAGAGATTTTGGAGTTGTAGCAGATAACTCACTGAAAATGTTGAGACAGTGTGTGACTGCAATAAAAAAGGCCAACACTATGCTGGGGATTATTAGGAAGGGAATTGAAAACAAATCAGCTAGTATCATAATGCCCCTGTATAAATCGATGGTGTGACCTCATTTGGAATACAGTGGGCCTGTCCACACGAGCGAGATAAAATGGACGGGAAGCGTACCAGTGTTGCGACGGTGCAAAAAGAGGTGCGTTAGTGCGATCCCACGGTACGTCACAGAATCGCATGGCCAACGTCAGTGCACGATCATACAGCATCGCTCAAGCATTCCAAGGAGAGGGGGAGAAGAGACAGCGTGGTGCGATCATACGAACGGCCATTGTGGATGGCAAAAGACTTTCTGGCATTCCGTTTCTGCGTAAGACGCAATCATGCGCATGCGTAGAGTAGCGTCCGCATAGACCTCTGAGCATGTGCACAACCGGATCCATCGCTCGCTCGCCCGACCACAGCAGTACCGCGGACAGCGGTGTTGAGACTACAGGGAGAATAGGATACGATCGCCACAGCTGACCATGGAAACTGAGGAAGAGCTTGTTGGGACAGCCGTCCTGGCTGCGTGTGAGGCTGTGCAGATCCTTAGCCAACGTCAGCGAGAACTGTGGCGTCAGGGGGAGATAATGAGACATGGCCTCAGGAGACAACGGACCGGCAGTTATGTGAGATGTGGCATCCATCGTATAGGTCGCTCACGCTGGCGCAGGGAGAGTAGAGCATGGCATGTCGTGCAGCTTACCTACCTTGCGCAGCAGCTGCCACGCCGCCAGTGGTGGGTGTACCCCCGGTCTACAGAGTGGTGGACGACATTCGTCACCCACGTCTGGGGAGAAGAAGAGTGGGTGAAGCACTTCAGAATGTCCAGGTGACGTGCAGAGTGGGGGCAGGCACGGGGGAGGAATGTGGTCCACAGACAAACAGGGGTGGCAGAATGGAGCACCTGTCCATGGCAACCCCATACACTGCGTGGCACAGCCCTGTATATGGCAGGAGTCCATAGGCGCTGTATCTCAGGGCTACCTGAACCCCGCAGCCCAGGTCTGTGGTGGCAGTGGGACAGGAGAAGGGGGTATCATTACATGTTTTGCTGGAGACTGACACTGAGGCAATGCGGTATGTCCACAGGGCCACATTCACCTGGTTGGTGGACGGGCTGCGGGACAGACTCCAAAGGGAGACGACAGTGATGCGAGTTCCCGTGCCAGTGGAGGAGCGTGTGGCAGTGGCTGTGTGGTGGATGGCCAACGCCATGTCCTACAGAACCGTTGGCATGCAGTTTGGTCTTGCCCGATCCACCATGGCGGCCATTGTTGTAGAGGTCACGTGTGCTATCGCGGAGGAGCTGTATCATCGAGTGGTGTACCTACAGAACCCAGAAAGGGTGAGTGCACAAGGACATGGGGGGCACCGTGCAGTCGCAAGGGGAGGGGGCCGCGGGCAGACCCTGTGAGGCATGCATGGGACCAGGCAAAGACCTGTGTGCACTATTTGCCCGGTACCTCGCCCACAGGTCATGCAAGCGTTTGCCGCCCGGGGCTTCCCGCAGTGCGTGGCCGCCATGGATGGATGCCATATCCGGACCATGATTCCCATAGACCAGGCAGAGAACTATATGAATCGAAAGCACTACTGCTCAGTGCTGCTGCAGGGGACTGTCGATCATGCCACTCAGTTTGTGGATGCTGTGTTAGGCCATAGCGGCCGGAGCCATGACACGCACGTGTTGCACAGTTCCAACATCATGGATGCCATGGATGCGAGCCAGTTTGTCCCCGGAAATCCCACCTGCACCATCGAGGGGGTTGAGGTGCCACCACTAATCCTGGGGGATGTGGCCTATCCCCTGCACTGGTGGCTGATGGTACCCTACAAAGGCCACACCACCCCCCGGCAGCGGCACTTCAATAAAGTGCATGCGCGAGTGCGCAATGTCGTGGAGCATGCCTTTGTCCGCTTGAAGGCACAATGGTGGTGTCTGCTCCTACAGGTGCCGCTGCAGCTGGATAATGTGAAGTATGCCGTGGCCGCCTGCGTGGTTCTGCACAACCTCTGCGAGGACCACGGCCACGAAGCTCCAGAAGCGCTAGAGGAGGAGGAGGAGCGGGACTTCGAGGAGGGCTGGGACGAGCCCGAGGAGAGGCGGCCACAGATGGACGTGGATGATACGCAGGCAGCCACGGGCCAGGCGGTGCGGGAGGCCCTCACCACGTGGTTCTGCTGACGTGCGGGGATCCCCTAGGTCCCCCTCCCTGCCAATGCAGCAGCGTGCTCTGCTCCCTGTCCCTGGGGTGGTGTCGCAACAAGATTGTGGTGGAGTTGTGCCCTCCCTCAAATAAAGCGGCTTCCATCCAGATGACCCTTCGCTAGTCCGTCTCGTACTATGGGGAGAATGGAGGGCGGGAGACGGAAATCATGGGGCCGTCACGCAGAGGGGAAGGGGTATCGCATGGCATCTGACCTATGGCAGTCCCCCCCCCCCCGGTCCCAACACATGAGCTGTCAGGCGGGGTGGCCCCAGGTGGCCCCCCCTCAGGAGCACAGACAGCACGTTTGCAATGCACTGATGTCTATGCTACAGGGCCAGATGGAGGAGCCCCCCCCAGGCTCTGTCAGCAAACCAGAGAGCTGGCCCCGGTGCCTGTCACCTCCTCTGGGAATGGGCACACACATAGTGGGAGGGTGGGCGTCTGCTGACAAGTGCATATGGGAAATGGAGGGGCAAGAGTGAGTTCCGCCGCTGGCACGAGGATGCAAAGCAGCAAAGTGCATCCGGGGGGGGCCCGGATCGAGGATGCGATTCGGCACCCACATAACGAGCCGCACCGCCAGGGCATCAGCCAGTGTTCCAGATGCATAGTGATGGCCACACGGTTCCCCCCTCCTCCGAGGGAACATTGCTGCGTCCCCGTTGCAGACCTCTCGCCTGCAGCGCCATGAGAGTGCGGAGGCCCGCCCATACAGATGTGTGGTTTTGAGGGAGTTTGGCTGTACGCCTCTGCTGTCTCCTGCCGCATCACATGTCCAAACAAGCGCCCTCCCGTAAACGTGCACCAGCAGCCAAATTCTCCCCCCCGTAGGCGTGAGGCTTCGTTCCTCTGCTTTTGCATATCCCCGAGCGAACGCCAGACACCAGGGGGCACGTGTCAACGCATGCGTAGAAAGCTGAGGCCTCCAAACTCTGGCAGCATGGCTTTTTCCACGCAGGGCATGCTGTGGCTGCCAGAGGAGATTGAATGCCTCCTGGAGGCACTCTATGAGCTCCAGGCAGGGTCCAGGGTCATACCCTCGACCCATGAGGAGACCCTCTCCCTCTTCGAAGAGGCTGCCAGCCGTCTTGCAGCCCAGGGGTTCCAGCGCTCGGCACAGCAGTGCCGGGCCAAGTTCAAATGGGAGAAGGCGGCGTTCTTCAAGGTGTTGGAGGACTGGGATGGTCTCCCGCCTCGAGGACACCACCCTCCCCGTTTTGGACTGCTCCGGAACCTCTGGGAGCAGGCTGGGCGGCCTGGATGGAGGTACCAGATGCCACACCGTAAGTACCGTCCTCCCCCTTTCCGTCAGTTGTCAGTTGCCCCCCCATTGCTGTCATTTCACAGGGTGTCCGCGTGCGAAGAGGCAGAGGATGGTGACCTCAGAGGTCGAGGGCCAGGGATCCGGGGAGGAGGGCCAGCACCACCCTGCAGCACAAGGTGAGCATCGTGAAGGCATGTCCGCACAGGCTCCCAGCATGGGTCTGCCTGCCATGACATGTGGGGTGCATGTGGTGGTGGGTCATGCCATGCCATGCCATGACATGACATGTGGGGTGCATGTGGTGGTGGGTCACCAGTGTCAGGGGGAGCAGACACTGCTGGTGGAGGGTGCCATGGCTGACATTGGCCCAGTGACCCTGGCCACTAGGTGGTAAGCACGGCTGGGGCCCGAACCCAGCTCCTGAGGGCTGCTATGCACCTCTGCCTGCAGGGCCCGTGGTGGTGAGCTCCCCAGAAGCACATGTGGGGAGTGGGCGATCCGGGGACTCGGGTGAGTGCATACTGGGCGTAGCCGTCGGCCGGGGTCCCGGGTGCGTGGGGGGCCCCCACAGCACTACCACATGGGGCTGGTCCCTCAACTTTGCAGCGAGGTGGTGCAAGGGATTGCATGCCCAAGCCCAGCACATGGAATGGGTGGATGTGGTTGGGTCAGGCACCACGCACGCCTGGCAGCTGTCAGTCGACTGCAGGGCTAGATATGTGGGCAGCAGCATCCTCAAACTCCTGTCTTTGGCCACCACAGTAATTTCCCCTGGGGTTCCGACCCCCACCCTCGTTTCACTTGCAGGGGAGCCCGTGCAGGCAGCTGCCACAGCCATTGGAGCTGGACCAGTGGTCATCAGCTCCGCCCCTGAGACTAATGCAGGTAGGTCTGCGTATGGATGGGCCCCTCCCCAGGGAACACACTCGCCCACTGGCAATATGGTCCTGACCCCCATCCTCTTCCCACAGCAGAGTGGGCCCCATCTCCACCAGAGGCAGGACCTTCTACCTGCACCAACACGGAGCGGCTGGCCATCCTTGAGGGGCAGATGAGGAACGCCATCGACACCCGTGAGTATACTGCTTAGAATGTTCCAGGGACCATGCCGGGGGTGGAGTGTAGACAGTGGTGAGCGGCTGAGGCTCCTGTCTGCAGCCACGGGATGGCAGCTCATCCGCCAGCCGGATGTCCTTGTGGGCAGGCGCCCGGCCATGTGGCCACTGACATGACCCCCCTCCCTTGTTTTCCCTCAGTCGGTCGCTACGGATACCGGCTGTCATACATACAGCGGGGGATGCGGCAGCTGGAGAGGCTGCTGCACCAGATGTGGCTGGACAATGCCGTGGCAGCCCAGGAGGCAGAGGAGGCATCTCCCGGACCATCCCCCCGCTGGCCACACCGCACCACACGACGCCGGCCACACAGGATGGAGGAGTCAGAGGACGAGCCGCCAGCCCTGGAAGGGGAGGAGGCGGACAAGGAGCAGGAGACAGAGGAGGCTGCAGACAAGGGGGCGGAAGCAGGACCACAGGGGGTGGCAGAGGTGGCAGCCGGAGCCATTATTCTCTTGCCCTCCTCTGCCGAGGAGGAGGCAGAGGGGCCACAACTGACTGGGCACGGCGCCCTGGAGGGTGAGGGGGGGTTAGGGAGGGATACCGAGTCAGACTAGTGGGGGGGGGTGTTCATGCATTGTTTTCTTGTTGTGCGTTTATTAAAGTTTGTTATATTTTTGCACTACTGTAGTACTGTCATACTCCCCCCTCCTCCTCCCCCGGGAGGCCTTTGCTGGTCGCCATGTGGCAGTATCCCTATGATGCTCCTGGCTTCTGCCGTGCCCACCCATGGCCTCGACCCCGGCCTACCCGGGGGGCCACGCCACTGGGGCCTGGCCGCTGCGGCTCTGTTGCCACAGCCCGGGCTCGCAAGGTGTTCACTAGGGCAGAGACTACGTCTGTTAGACGAGCCATTTCCGTGTTGGATGCCTCCATAGTGGCCTGCATCGCGGCCTGTGCTGCCACTTGGGCGGCGTATGCTGCCTGATCTTGCTCACGGGCAGCCCGCATTTCGGCAATCAGCTCGTCATGCATCCTCTGGTCTTCTGCCATGGCTTCTCTGTTGTCTTCCCGAGCCTGGGTGGCCAGGTGCTCCCCAACACTCTGTAAGGCGGAGAGCCGCTTCTTCTTTGTCTTGCACAGGGCTGCTCTCTCTGCGGGGGTCAGGTCTCCCATGGTGACATCTGGTGGCAGGCCTGTGAGAGTATGGCCAGTGAACACCAGACCCATGGACCTCACGGCACTCGGCTCAGCCCCACCCACATGTCAGAGTAGCCCATTACCCAGCCTATCACATGGTGTGACTCACGGTCAGGGTGGTGGCTGGAGGCCTCCATGGGTTCCTCCTCCTCCTTGTCCCCCCCTCCTCCTCCTCTTTCATGTCCGCATCCAAGGCCAGCTCTCATGTCCCTAGGAAGGAAACGGTCCCTTTACCATGATCCTCAGTGGCTGGCGACGGCACTAGTGGATCAGTGTGCTGTCTGAGGCCCACTGATGCCCTTCACCAACCTTGGCCTGGCGGCATGGGACTGTCCTCATCAGCGTCATCATCCTCGTCGCTGCTGTCTGGCTGGGTCTGGCCCACTTACTCTGAACCTGTCTGTGGAACAGACAGGGAGTCACCAGCCATGGCTTATGGATCACAGCCCCCATGCGCCCCCTCTCCTGCTGGATGACAGACCAGCTTTCCTGCCGGGGGGGGAGGGCCTCCCTTGTGGATGGCAGAGTGGATTCCATGATGGCTCCGTGACTCCCCCTGGCACTCCACTCTGTGTGGTTGTCGCTGCCACCGGCAGTGGCGTGTCCTGTCCCAGGAGGCACTCACTGGTCTGGCTGCTGGTCGATGCCAGGGATTCGGATGACTCCAACACGTCCTCTGCCGTCCTCTGCCGTGGGACGGTGGGTTGCCTCTTCTGATGAGGTGCTCGGCCCCGGTGGCGGCCAAGGGTCTGGAGTACCATGCCGGGGTCCACATCTCTGCTCTTATGCAGGATCTGGTGCAACTCCTCATAATAGGGGCACATGATCTTGGGCTGGCCGGATTTCGAATTGTTAGCCACAACCTTTCGGTACTTGAGGCGCATGTCCTTAGTTTTGCACCAACAAGCCTGAGCATCCCGGTTATGTCCTCTAGCCACCATGCCTGTGGCCACCTTGGCAAACACCTCAATGTTCCGCCGGGACTGTCCCAGGCTCCGCTAGACCCTGGTGTCTCCTTATAAAGCTAGGAGGTCCCTTACTTCTGGCCGTGTCCATGAAGGGCCACGCACCTTGGCCATTGCACTGGTGGCTGTTGTGGATATGAGGATCTGGGGCAGAGGGAGGTGTGGGAAACGTGTCCCTGGCCCTTACTGATGTTTGTGGCTGTGCGGCGGCGCTCTCTGGCACCCGTTCGGCCCCCCTTGTGCGTTTCGGTGACTTTTCGCTACTGCGCATGCGCGGACCTCTGTTCCTACGCATTTCACGCAGCTCCAAAAAAAAACATCTGGCATTTACGTGAAAGCGTGACGATGGCTGGATGCGACAGCATAGGTGTGCTGCGGCGATCCCACGCACACCTGCTCCCGGCTTTTCCGGAAAGGACTTCTGTTTTAGTGGTCTCTTTTTGGAGCGCATCAACGAGCGTTCGCGTCGTTATCATGCCGGGCACATGACGCTTCGCAGATGTGCTCATCTGATCCCGTCTGTTTGCGCCGTCGCTGCATCACACTGCTCTCATCGTAAATGGGTGTGTATGATCGTGCCCTGTGTACAGTTCTGGTCACCACACCTCAAAAAAGAAATTATAGCACTGGGAAAAGTTCAGAAAAGGGCAACTAGAATGATAAAAGGGTTGGAACACTTTCCTTATGAAGAAAGGTTAAAGCGCTTGGGGCTCTTTAGCTTGGAGAAACAACGACTGAGGGGTGACATGATAGAGGTTTACAAGATTATGCATGGGACTGAGCAGGTAGAGAAATAAGTCCTTTTCTCCCTTTCTCACAATACTTCTGTGGCAGCGAATTCCATGTGTTAATCACTCTGAGTGAAGAAGTACTTCCTTCTATCCGTTCTAACCCGACTGCTCAGCAATTGCATTGAGTGCCCACTGTGTGAGACAGGATGCTGGACTAGATAGACTATTGGTCCGATATAGCATGACTCTTCTTATGTTCCTGTGATCTTAGGATTGTTTTGCATAGTTATACATGTATCGTGTTAAAACAGAAACAAATATTTGAAAAAGGGGGAAATTCTCCCCCCCGTAACACCATTAGAAAAAAAACTTAAGTTACCTTATTCACTGGCTGTTGATGAACCAGAAGTTGCTGTTCCAGCTCATCTACCTCTTGGCAGGCATATTCCTTTGCTATGGTGACTGTTAAAGGAATGGTAGAGATGACTAATTACTTGGCAGGAGTTAGCTATGGTAGCAACATCTGTTCTGCTCCTTGAGTCTCACAGCCTAGCTCTCTTGCAGGACCCATCACCTTCCTACACTCACACTTGGTCTAAACCTGGATACTGGTTCATTAAGCTTACCTGGTTCAGGCACGTTGAGTATGCAAGAAATTAATGAAGGACAAATTCCTGATTTACTGCTTTTTGCCTCTTTGCAATAGTTCTTCTCTACTTCCACCCCAAGTCAAATGAGAGCAAGGAATAACCCCCTTTTCTATCAGCAAGAAGAAGATAACTGCATTACAGGCATGGCTTATATACTAAACAGTTAAGGGTTCTACCCATTACAGCAGAATGGAAATTACTTAGATTTGCTCCTTCCCTAGTTTTGGTTTATAACAGAAGTCTTATCTGTGATGTTTATGTCTCTTCCACCTAGCAAAATTTAGGTATTAAAATCCCATATTTTGTTCCTATTCTTTGTAGGCTCCATTTACACATTTCCAGAGTGGTATATGAGCTCTGAAATGCTATCACTTGGATTGACCCAGTCAAGGAAGCTCCAGCTCTCAGCCTGCAAGACCTGAGCAAGGCTGTTTAACAATGGGACATTTTGGAGACTGCTAATTCATTGGGCCACCATAAGTTGAAAGGAACTTTATGGCACTTAGCAAGCACACATGAGTGGACTTCTACTACACACAAACTAGAGTAATGTGCAGTAGTCAGTCAAGTGATGGAGTTTCTTCCCTCTACAGGAAGGGCAGCAGCGCAGGCGTAGAAACCACATCTGGCTGACCCACAAGGTTCTTCTACAAAGATCATCCTTCGGACACAAGGCTGGACAACAGAAAAGGTAGTCCCATCATCTTCCAGCTGCACATTGAAAGGCCCTGACTTAACTGGAAAAGAAAAGGTACAGCCTTCAGAATGGTCCCATATAGTAGAGCAGGGACCCGCAGAGCTGCCACCATTCAGAGTGGAATGTTGCCCATAGAGGGTTGCTTTACATCCATTGGCCCATTTAATTCAAGAGACAGCAACTCTCAAAGGATCTCATGTGATGACCTTCGCATTTCGCTATCAGGCAACTATTATCTATCACAGTTGCCAGAAACTGAATCTGGGCCTTTGTGTAAAACACAGGGGCTCAGCCATTCAGCTGTGGATCCCATCCTCTACAGACATGACCGGGCAAGACAGGTTATTTGGCATAATCTGTGGTGAGCCTCTCTGAAGCTTAGAGCTCCATGTCACTACGGTCAGCCAGTGCAGTAAAAACCCAAAGCCATCACCCACTTACTCTGAGGTTCTCGTTTTGGGAGAATGGGCCACACACCATCAGCTGCAGCAGTCACCTCCATCCTGATACCCATCTCTGGTGTGTTGCAGACCGGTTCAGTGACAGGATGACTATCTTTCGGTGCAGTACAGGTAGTGCAGACATCACAGGTAGAGCTTACTAATGATAAGTTTGCTACACAGGTCACCACATTCTATAAGATGGAACAGGAGTTAATTTTTAATCAAAAATATTAATATACCTATCTTTCTCCTGAGCACTTCAGGACCCAAGGAAGGTAATTGCAATTCAAAACAAAACTTAACATGGGTATAAAAGAATTGAAGCCATATTTAAAAGTATCTTGCACTCCACAGCACCAGCAGTCTGAAGAAGTCCCCCATCCAAGTGCTAACCAGGCCCAACCCCACTTAGCATCCAAAATGAGATGAGGTCCAAGATGAGATTCGGGGGAGGGGGCACATGGTATGGCTTCATGCTCCTCTTGGGAGGATATTCCTCTTTTCTACAGGCTAAGGTTCCATCTTGCAGCTTCACTCGAAAGGAGTCTCCCTGACCTCTTCTGTTTTGTTTCTGTATTTTTCATATGTACATAAGTGTGTGTGTACCTGGAAGTCATGGCGACCTCTCGTGACTGACCCCTTTTGATGGATTGCACAGAAAAACAGGCTTTTTCAAATGCTTCTTGGTATCAGAAAATCAGGGAGTTCAAGAAGACCCATTTGCGAAGACCTCTTTTTCCTCCTGACCAGCTGTTTTATTTTCTCTCAGCTGATGTTGGCCAATCAGAACACGAGTATAGCAGCCAATCACCTAAGCTGTTCTCTCCAGGGAAGATTAATTCTTGAACTCCATGACTCTCTGATACCAAGTGGCATTTGAAAAAGCCTGCTTTTCTGTGCAATTCGTCACACCCCTACTGGGGCCCTGGAGGATATTCAGAGAGGTGACTGAAGAAAGCCTGCCCCCAACTCCTGCCTCTGGTATTTCAAGGAGGTCTCCCATTCAAGTACTTGCCAGAGCTGACCCTGCTTAGCTTCTGAGATCTGATGAGATTGGGCTTGCCTTGGCTGTCCAGGCTCTTCCAGAAGGCTGTTCCATAGGTACAGAGCAGCAACTGAAAAAGCCTTAGTTTGGACTGTTGTAGACTATGACTTAGACAAAGAGGGTACTGACAACAGAACTTGCTGAGAAAAATGAAACTCCCAGATGGGAACATGCAAGGAAAGGCAGTCTTTTAAATATGCAGGCCCCAGGTAATGAAAAGCTTTAAAGGTAAGGACCACCCCTTGAATTGGATCTGGAAATTGATTGACTCCAGTAAGAACATAAGAACATAAGAGAAGTCAATATTGGATTAGGCCAATGGCCCATTCAGTCCAATGCTCTGTCACACAGTGGCCAAAAATACCAGGTGCCATCAGGAGGTCTACCAGTAGGGCCAGGACACTAGAAGGCCACTGTTGCCCCCCCCCCAGCACTGAAACACAGCTAGCAAGTCTACAGGCTGTGCACACCCACAGGTCTTAAACTTCATAACCTGATTCACATGTCCTTGCTCAAATCTAGGGCTGACATGCTCACATCTGGGTTAGGAAATTCCTGAAGTTCTGGGGATGGAGCCTATGGAGGGACCTCAGCAGAGTATAATACCATATAGTCTCACCCTGCAAAGCAGCCATTTTCTCCAGGGGATGATCTGTGTGCTCGGGATATCAGTTGTAATTCCAGGAGAGCTCTAAGCCCCACCTGGAGATTGGCAATTCTATTCCACATGCATGCAGGTCATTGCTAGGTGTTGCAGTCACTGGATTTCAACATGACACCATTACTGAAATACAGTCTTTTCCCAACAGTGTCAAACATTTAGGTCAACAATGAAAGTAAGCCTCCACAGAGTATTGCTAAGAAAGCCCCTGAAGTGGTACCTTCCATTCTCAGCTTTGAGCGCTCCACGGAAACAATGCCAGTAAGAAATTCAAGTTAATTTCAACCCAGTTAGACTGAACTATATGCAGCACAGAGATGATATCAAAAACCAGGATTCTTATACCAAGTTCTACCATTGGTACCACAAGTGTTGGAGAAGGACAGAAGTGCTCCAAATGGTAGCTGATGTGGAACACAGGAAGGGATCACATTCCAAATAGTTTTACTGGAGAGGGATTTTTTTTTTGCTTAATAAACCAATGGGGCATGCCAAATGCTCCATCAAGCCTAAACAAATAGGCAAATGTTGACAAACAAGTCAACTGACAGCCCCGAACCAATCAATGAACCCCATCCTGGTTGGCCTACGAAGCCAAGAATGGTGCTGTATTGATGGCAGCTTTCCTTTGTTCAGTCTGGCAACATTTGTTAGCAGGGGGGCAGGAGTGATGGTGGCTTTCCTCAGAGCTCTGCTGCAACCAAAGGCAAATCCAGCACAGCAAAGCTTCTCCCATTTCAGGGCAGTCTGAAACTCATTGACTTCGAAGGGGGTTAACTCTTTTTCTATTGCACTGGTGTGGGTCTCTGAAGTGCTACCTGACTCGAATCGAACTGTTCTACTGCAGACCAGTGTGGCTACCCTCTGGAACAGGTGCCTGTTGGAAGGGCAGGCATCCCCAAATAGGAACATACAGGCCATGGCAAGTGTCAATTTCAAAAGAGTGTCCAGCTTTCTTGCTGCAGAAGCCAAGAAATTGCCAGATTGCACTGAGAGGCCATTTGCCTGCTAAAATTCCCATGAGATTATGCTCTGGACTAGAAGTACTGGCCTGTCGCCTACTTGGCACTCCCTTCCTCCCCTTTCTTTTAAAAGAAAATCCTATTGCCTTGCTTGTTTTCATTCTTTTAATGCAATTTCAGGCCAGCCCTGGTGTTCCAGGACAAAAGCCAAAGGTCCGTTCCGTGAATCATTCATATTTATAAACAAGTTACCTAGCGGCATTGTTAAATTACAATAACATTAAAAATTATTTATTGTGTCACAGCCACCATTATGCTAATTACTAAACCAAATTAATGAGGTTTATTAAGTCAGCTGAGGATTACGGGCTTGGAGTTCCAAAAACAAGTGCCTTAAAGGAAAGATGTTCAGCCTCCACATAACCTAACTTGGATTCCAACAGCTGGGAGAAAAATACAATACAGAACAAGAGTTGGTCGCTCAGCTGCCAATGGAATGTAGGGGTAGCTCAACAACAAGGCAATCCTAAACAGATTTAACACCCTTCTAAGTCCATTGCCTTCAATGGTCTCAGATGGGGGGTTTGCTCTGTTTAGGACTGCAGTGCAAGTTACTTGTTTATGTGTGTGAACTCACCATAAAATCCTATTAAACTCTACGGGACTGCTGAGTAAACAGCATCAATCTGTTGAGTGTAATTAAGTCACCCCTGGAAGGTAATGAAGCTTCCACCGGTACCTTGGCATTCACCATCAGAATGAAAAAAAACCCTCGTAATTCCTCAAATGTGTAATTCTTTGCTGTCTCCACTTATTCAATGTTGGACTACCACCAGGATGCCAAGTTTGATTTAACCATTACATTGATTGCAAGTACACCTGACAACTACATTCCCTTACACTCATCAGTACCCAAGATGCTTCCCCCCATTTCACAATAATATTAAAGCTCTTACTATCTATTGTCATTGGACAAAGAGGCAGAGAGCTCTTTCAGTACATCTCTCTCGGGAATAATAATACTACTAACAATTAGTATGTATTAGACTGTTCTTATAGTTCTGTTCTGTTTTTAGTTGTTGTCACTTTCCTTTTTTTGCAGAGACTCAAGGTGACTATGAACAAAGTGCATGGATAAATGTAGCAGAAATATAGACCCTAATACTCTGCATTTAGAAAACTGGCATTTGTTCAGTGACATTACACTTGATGTTCATATACTTCATTCACCAATACAAGAAGGCTTATGGCCTTTCACATCATGGAGAAGCACATGCACACCCTTTCCAACTACTGTTCACATGATACAGGATGAACTTCACATGCAGGCCTTGTTCTATGACCTTTAGGAGAGGTAACAGTCCCATGAATTAGGTCCTCAACCTTGGATCACCTTGATGATTTTAGCATATGTGCTGCCAAAGTGAACCATCATCCTTGTTAAGCCCGTGGGTAGTGAGAAACACCATTAACAAGGCTGCTTTGGGATGTGGGTCCAATTACAAAGTGGCTGCCACAGGGGGGCAATTACCGAGTGTTGTGAAATGTCAAACCAAGCATTGTCCTAAAATGCAGGTACCATTTCTGAGTGGGTGCTTTCTACAGATCCAAAGGTGATGCCTCCCAAGATCTTCTGAATCACCTCTTGCTCCACAGAGGTAAAGGATACTCAAAATGGAATCTCTGCTTCCGGAAAGCAGAAAGAGACATCAAGAAACAAACTGGTAGGCACCATGCTGGGGATCAACATTTTAGGTAATTACACTAAGTATTGGGGCAATGGCTCTATGCATTAAAGACCATCTGGTTAAAAGTAGGACAAAAGCAATGAATGGACCAGTTTAGGCTTAATGGAAGAAGTTGCTAGGATTTATGCCTACATGACAGGAAACTACTAAACCTTAGCTAACAGAGTGCCTACCTGCAGTACCTGCTCATTTGTCTTTAGAGAAGAGACCTTTGTTTCTTCTTCTGTCAGAGACATGGTGACATCAGTTGCCACTGGAATAAAACAGCATGACAAAGGAGATTCATTAAGCAAGACTATTCTGGAACAGCAAGGCCCATTTAACATGGACCATGCTCAAGCAGGAGACCCAAACCTTGTTGAACCTGTGGACACTTTTGGAATTTTTTTTTTTGGGGGGGAGGTAGATGAGGCCACAGCAAAGTAGCTGCCATAAGTGTGGGTCCAATCACAAAATGTTAGGAGTTTTTACAAAAATGTAGGGAAGTTCCAGGCCAAGCATCTTTCCGTAATGGAGACAGCTGTTTCCAAATGGGCCAATAAATTCATTAAAACAAAATATCCTTGCGGAGTTGCAAGCACCAAGATATATTTTGTGAACTGTTACAACAATCTTAAGATAGATCAAGATGAGTAGCTATGTTAGTCTGTCTGTAGCAGTAGAAAAGAGCAAGAGTCCCATAGCACCATAAAGACTAACAAAATTTGTGGCAGGGTAGGAGCTTTTGTGAGTCACTGCTCACTTCTTCTTAAGAGCTAACCAGTGGTTCTAGGGAGAAATGAGGAGGCTAAGAACACCACATGCAATATATACTTGCTCCAATAAAAGTGGAGATTATTGTCTCTGGGACTTAAACTGCATTAGCTCTGCTTATCAGTGTCAGACTTAACATATAACCACTAAGAAGGCCTTTTCTAAGATTTCATTAATCTGCATAATTCTTAATGATAAATGATGAGATAGGCGGAGTACATAGGATATGTAATGCCATCTGAAACCAATCTGGCATGTCACATGTGCACAGTTTAGCTTGCACAGTGACCACAGAGAAGCTTGAGCAGGTTAAAGACAGCTCCTGTCATCCTGACCAGCAGATCCTTTGACAAGCTACTGATATCCTATCTCTCTGCTACATACAAGCATTTCTCCTCCTTCCATTGCTGAAGATGGAAAGGGGTCCCAGCTTGAACTAATGTGCATGCAGGAACACTGAGGTTCGATCCCCAGCCTCTCTGGCTGAAATTAATTGAGAAAGACCTCTACCTGGAGGCCTACAGCAAGTTAGAGAAGACAGTGTTGGACTAAATGGTCCACCTCAGCATCAAGCAGATTCTCAGGGGCCGGCGTGCTGCAGTTAAGCACGACAAGGCTAGGTCAGCTTCTTAAGCCCACATGATACCATGAGATATCATTGGTCTACCACCACACCCTAAGCAATTTCTGCTGCTTTGGTGACAAGTCTTCCTAGCTGCCAGAAATAAGCAGATTTATGCTTCCAGCCCTGCACTATATAGGCATGTTTATTCAGATGCTATTCATACTGTATTCCACAGGGCTTACTCCCACCCAAGCATGCACAAGATTACATCCTTACGAGTTACAATATTCACCTGATGGTCTGGATGTGAGATAGGGATCTTCTCATTAATGCTAGAAGGATTGCTTCTGTAAGATGTTCATACCATACTTTAAAAATGAGGCATGCTAGTAAGTGGAACTTTAATTGACCTGTGAACTCAAATTCTCCTTTACTAGTTAGTACAGATCCTTTGATTGGTGGTGTTTTCTCCATAGATGCAAAAGAATGCCCCCCCCCTCAATTCATAAATACTCCTGCACATATTTAGAGGTTCATATAGGCATGTCAAGAGATGTCCTTTCTCTAGGTACAGACCCATAAGCTCCCCCCCAATAAACCCAATGGAGGATCATTAAACCACCTCTTCAGGTATGAATGACTGCTATACAGTAACATCTTAAGTGGAATTGCAGCCTTCTGACTTCAGTGGACTTAATGGGCTCAGAAGTGTGTCACTCTATATGGGAAGGCATTGACATTGTAATCCATCCTTCTTCCCAAAAACTCAGGACAGAAATGGACTTTCTGCCCCCATTTTATTCTCACAAGAACCCTGCAAGGTGAGAGAGATCACTCAGTAAATTTCAGGGTGGAGTGGGGACTTGACCCAAGGCCTTCCCATTCTTACTGCAGTCACTACATCACAGTGGCACTTCCTTCTGCTCTCAGCAGCTCTCAGTAGCCATCTCATAACCATTCATTTGAGGCATGGTGTACAGATAGGGCTGCCAAACTCTAGGTTGTGACTAGAGATCCCCCACTATTACAACTGATCTCCAGGCAACAGAGATCAGTTCCTCTGGAGAAAATAGCTGCTTTGGAAGGTGGGCTCTATGGCATTATACCCCACTGAAGACCCTCCCCTCCCCAAACTCCACCCTCCTCACGCTCCACCCCCCAAACCACCAGGCATTTCCCCACATGGAGCTGGCAACCCTACATACAGAGTCAGTACTTGTAAACCCCCCCCCCACACCTCATGCATAATTGGGGTTGCCAACTCCCACTTGGGAAATGCATGGAGATTTGGTAGTGGAGGGACCTCAGCAGAGTATAATGCCAGACACTCTACCTTCCAAAGCAGCCATTTTCTCCAGGAGAAGTTACCTCTGTTGTCTGGAGATCAGCTGCAATCCTGGGAGATCTTCAGCCACCTCCTGAAGATTGGCCACCCTATGCATAATAGCAAGTCAGCCTTTTTCTCTTGTAGCAGAACTGCATTAGACATCTCATGATGAGCACCATACCACTCTGCTTTCCTTATCCCAAACAGTTAATAGCCAAAAGGAAATGCCAGTACTGTGGCTCTTTCCTTCCCTACAGTGAGTTTGTTAATAAAGGACCATTACATATCTGTACATATGAGCAAAACTATTCTCAAACCATTGATACTTCAAACCAAGGCTAAGCAATTCCTTATTCCCCTGCCCGCCCACCAAGCCCACATGAACAAATCAAACCAGATACTACATTACTTAGCCAAGTGCTCACCACCTACCTTCTACCCTACAACCAAATCCTACAGCTTCTTTGGAGAGGCTTCTTATCAACATTTATAGAGGATGATGCAATACAATTGGGCAGGGATTAGACAAGCAGTTAAGGTAACCAATCAGAAAGCAGTGTTCACTTTGAGTCACAAGAACATGAGACTGTGTGGGTGAATGTCATGCTTAAAGACAAAGAGTTTTCTTCAGAAACAGGGATATTTCTCAGGAACCAATAAGCTTCAAGGTGTCTAGTTTCATCAACACCATGACACTGGTCCTGCTTCCAGTTCCTATTAGACCTTCAACCTGTTTTTAGTGATTGCTGCCCTTCAGCCACAGTTGTGCTTCCTTTCTCCTCCACACATGCCCAAATGTCATGTGTGGGTGTTGCTTAATGTGATGCGCTGCGACTAGACGGAAAAGTTGACATGCTAAGTTGTTGACCTGTGTGGAGGGTCACACTTGTCATGTTGTGTGCCCATTTGATGTTCTGAGTATACAAAATATGTTCTGGGCTCTTTAGCACATCCGGAGGGGGTGAGGAACTACTCAAGAAAGGAAAATGCTTGCCCATGTAGAAGGAAAGTTTGATGAAGAACATCCACAAGCAATGTTCTCAGGCTTAGTTCTTTGGTTTTGGCCAGCGCTGCAATGCCATATGAAAAAAACCCTATCCAATTCCACTGGATTTACTTCTGAGTAAAAAAAAAAAAATCTGATAGGGCTTTACAGCTGTAATCCTAAACATAGTTCCGAAGGATAAATGGGACCCTTAGCCCTATCCTAAGTGTATTTACTTGATGGTAAGACCTGTCTTACAGGGTTCTTGGAATATGTATTAATAGTATAAAATGTTTAACCTATCTTACTAGATTTTACTAACTCCAGGCATTTATATGGGAGGTTGTTAATTCTTGTATTCTGTTGTACATAACTAACAAAAACAACTGAACACTCTATACTCAATATTGCAAAATGATGTGCTGACGTGTAAACTGGTAAAAATGTGCATATATATTTCAACACCTGAGTATGATATTTTATATGCTTTGTAACTTTCCAATATATCTTTAAATGAAAAGCTATTTTTTTAAAAAAAGACATGGCTCACAAGTGCTGGAGAACTAAGGGGGCAGAATCTTAAAGCTGGCAGCAACACTTAAACCTTGAAAGTGGAGGATCCCAGTTCTGTATGTTCCTTTGGATGAACCTCTGTGCCATCAGAAAATCAGCAGCACAGGGGGAAATGTTCTACCCTTCTGTTTGCCTGCTGTGCTTAGTTTTGATTTCTGTTCAAAAGAAAAGTTTGGAATGTAGGGAAGCTTTCCAAAATATCATCTTCCAGGATTTGCCACCTGTTGTCTGAAAGGGCCCAGTGCCTTAAATCTCTGCAGTGGTGTTCTCAGCAGGTCTGCTTTGAATCCTACTCAAGTAGGGCTTACTCCCAAGGAAGTGTTCTTAGGTTTCTGTCTTCTCATGTATCCATCAGGCCCAAGTCCATTATAGTCTAGCTATCCCTATTTACCAGGAACACTTTCTAGTACCTATCCTTAGTAAAAGACACCATCTGTTATATCCATGGTTTGGTTTTTTTTGCCTTTGGGGAATGCCTTCTTACATCTTGTAGAATGATTTGCTGGATCTAACCTTCTTCAGTGTTCAGCTTACCCTGCTCAGGATCTCAAGAAGTTCATGGGGAGTGGATACATCACTGCTAGGATCAATGCATGTAGATGCATGCTAAGGAACCATGGAACACACAGCCTGTCTCGTCAAAAGCTGTTAAGCTATATTTTGAACTGTTCATAAACTCTCTCTCTTTCTCTCTCTCTAGACGTAGGTTGCAGAGAACAGGGAAGGCAACAAACCCTGGTCATTCTAGGAGCCCAGGGAGCAGAAAAGATGCTGCTGCTGGGATAAAGTAGCAGCATACCTGCTATAATCAAGCATCCTGTGTGTGTGTGTGTTCTCTTGAGTGCCATTGGAGGGGGGGGGAGCTCAAATGTGGTAGATGGGCGCCCAGGGAAAGCCTCTGGGGGGTATGGTAGTTCTCAGCGGCATTATTTTCTAGCATTTCCTTAAGCAAAAGAACAACCCCCAGCCTAGCTTTTTTTAACTGATGAAGTGGCTGCAGAGCAGTTGAATGCAGCACACACTGTATAGAAGATGAGCAGTGATCCTTGGTATGAGAACTGGGTTATGTCATGCATGAACCTATTTTCATTTTGTGAAATGTTGGAGATGGTATGCGGTAGATTCCCCTGCCAGTGGGACTGCAGCCTCCTTAGGAATTCTTTAGAGTTTACATAGTTTGGTTTGTGCTGCAGAATTTGCTAATGGCCATAATCCAACAAGGAATTAAATGCACATCCCCCCCCCCCCCCACAGAGTGTAACCAACAGCCTATAAATTTTCATGGGTTTAAACACATTTAGTGCTCTATGGGATTGCGGTCAGTATCTCTAGGATTAGAGTGTAACAGTGTGGGACTTCAGTCCTATGCATACTCAGAGGAAGTGTTGCGTAGTGGTTACAGGATTAGATTAGTATATAAGAGACCTGGGTTAAAAACCTAATTCTGTCTCCTCATTGGGTGACCTTTGGCCAGGCATGGTCTCTGCCAACCTACCTCACAGGGTTGTTGTGAAGATAAAAGAGAAGAAAGAAGAACTGCATACACCATTCTGAGCTCCTTGGAGAAAGGGTGAGATAAACGTGTACTAGACAGATGGCTCTGTACTTATTTGAGGGTGTCCCTGTAAGTATAGCACTTAAACTGCACACCTGAATGCATACTTGACAATTCATTAGGACTGCAGTCCTATACACATGTGGAGCTTCCTTTCAAATACTCGTGCAACAGGGCCCAAAAAGTATGCTATTTAAACTTGCACTTCACATTTAAGAGACTATATATTGTCACTGAGAAAGCAACCTAGTAGTAGTAGAAGAAGAAGTGACTGGATTTATACGCTGCCCTTGACTCGGAATCCCAGAGTGGTTTACAATCTCCTTCCCTTTCTCTCCTCACAACAGACAGCCTGTGAGGTAGGTTTGAAGAGATGAAAAATTTAACCGGGAAAGGGTGTGTGTGTTGTTATTAAGTTTAGTGCTGGTTTCAGGTTTCTCCATGCTATAGACATCCCTCCCCTCGCTAAATTGATATAATTAATTAATTTAATATAACATAATGGAAAGATTGATATGAAAACTGAGGCCTGGTTTTGCATAGAAACAGTGTTAAAATGGCATTAAAATAATGTAAAAAGAAACAAACGAAAATACAAAACATGCCCAAGATCATAGGTGGGATGAAAATATACAAGAAATGAAGAAATGAAAAAAAAAATGCCTCCCCCGACCCTTAAGAGACTGACTGATTGTAAAGTGTTTTTCCTGTAAGGTTGTTATGGGGCTTTCCTAATTTTGTACTTGAAGAGCCCTTTTGTGCTTCAAGTGCAGAGAAAGTCAATGTTTCGTTCCCCATTTCTGCATCTGTGTTGAACTTCTGTCCTTCTTACAGCTCTCAGCAACAAAGGTTCCAAACTTTTGTTCACTGGTTCTGCTCCTGTGGCTTTAACATCAACAGGCAAGCAACTGAAGTGCTGACTGAGCTCTCCCTTGAGGGCCATCAGCTGCTAACTCCTTGGGCCACAAAAATGAGCAGGCAGCTAAGGCTTTCCATGAGAAAACTCTGTCAGAGCCTTGAATAAAACTCTGTTGGTCTTTAAAGGTGCCACTAGACTCGATTTTTTGTTCTGACAGAGTTTTTGTAATTGTTCAGCACAGGAAGGAGGGGTTCAAGAGCTCTTTGCCTTATCTGAGTTGGAGACAGTGCAGGTGTAAAGAATGGCAATGAACCCTCAGACTAGAAGCTATGCTGGGGCCACACACAGGTAGAAATCCCTAGATATTTAGGGGTAGTGCCTGGGAAGGAAAGGAGGCTGAAGAGGGGTTTCAGCAGGAGATAATCTCACATCAGTGTCAAAAGTCACCTCCACCAACTAGGGCTGCCAGCCTCCAGGTGGGGCCTGGAGATCTCCTGCTTTTACAACTGACCTCCAGCTGACAGAGATCAGCTCCACTGGAGAAAATGGCTGCTTTGAAGGGTGGACTCCATGGCATTGTAACCATGCTCAGGCCCCTCCTCTCCCCAAACCCCGCCCTCTCTTGGATCCACCCCCAAAGTATCCAGGTATTTTCCAACCCTGAACTGGCAACCCAACACCAACTCCCCCCTCCCCCTGAGAGATCAAATTCCTCCTATCCAAATTCAAATTTTAAATTAAATTTGCATCTCATATCACTTCTCTCTACCTTTCCCTCCCACTTACACCACTTGCAGGTAGGGTTGCCAGCCCTGGGTGGGGAAATCCTTGGAGATTTAGGGCTCAAGCCTGGGGAGGTACTTTAGCAGGGTGCAATGCCATCGAGTCCCCACTCCAAAGCAGCTATTTCTCCAGGGGAACGGATTTCTATTGCCTGGAGCTCAAAGGTAATCATGGGAGAAGTTAGCAACCCTCTCTGCAGGCCTTCACATTTGTGCTGGTGTCAGTGGACATTATCCAGTAATTCTCACTCAACCTTAAAAAAAGGGAGAAAAACTGACTCTGAAGGCCCACAGAAAGGTGTCAGCCAGCAGCAGCCCCATCTGTCTCTCTGGCTTCTATTTTCTCCTAGTCTCTATGTAGGGTTGCCAGGTCTGGGTTGGAAAATACCTGGAGACCTTGGGGGAGGATCTGGGAGAGGGTGGGGTTTGGAGAGGGGAGGAGCCTCAACATGGTACAATTAGGGCTGTCAGGTCCCCCGGGGGGGGGGGGGGTCCTCACTGTAACAGCCCCCAATTCAGCGGTCTGGACCAGGCCGGCAGGGGGAACCCTGCCCCCAATGTGCCCAGTTCTGGCCAATGTGTCCAGCATGATGACATCACCCGGAAGTGATGTCATCACACCAGATAAATCACCGGCCGATGCTCTAGCAATCAGCCTGAAAACTCTACGGTACCATAAGGTTTCCAGGCTGATGGCTAGAGTGTCAGCTGGCGACGTGCCCAACATGATGAAGTCACTTCCTGGTGACATCAACATGCCGCGTGTGCACTTCACATGCACCTGAATGTCCCAGAACCAGCTCTACCCCACTGTGGAAGGTAAGTGACTTGGCAACCCTAGGTACAATGTCATAGAGTCCTCCCTTCTAAGCAGCCATTTTCTCCAGTGGAGCTAATCTCTGTCAGCTGGACATTGATTGTAAAAGTGGAAGATCTCCAGGCCCCACCTGGAGGCTGGCAACCCTATCTCTATGGTATACCATAATACCAATGTGGTATACCATAAGGGAAACAGAAGTTCTGGAGCATCCACCCTCTGCTGCCCCTCTTCTGTTTCTCTTAGACTCTGTGTCTAGGTATTCCCTAGAGTCTACACAGTGAAGCTGCCATTTTGTACAGGGGAAATGATCTCTGTAGCATGACAATCAGTCATAATTCTGGGAGAACTCCAAATACCCTCATGAAGCTGGTTACCCTATGCACAGGCAATCACTTAGCCATATCCCCTGGCCTGTCCCTGGAGAACAACTAGGGCCAAATTCAGCTCTGGATTGGCTACTCTGAGTCTGATTCTGGCCACGTGCAAGTGGTATCCATAAACATCTTCCTGATCTAATGATGGAAGGATATGTTCTTAGTTCATCCCTTGGAGATTTTAAAAGCAAAAAATATATATTGTGGACTCTCAGTGTTTTTAAGAGACTCATAACTCAGCCACTTCCAAATTAATTTTTTTCTTCGAGCAGGCCAAGGTTCTCTTTCCTTATACAAGGGATTTCTCTGCCAAAATTAAACTTTCACCTCTGAAGCCAATCAAACATTTTATCAAGTTTCACAAGTTTGTGCCAAGCAATAACTTTTTGCTGAAGTGCAGAATGTGTACACGGAATTCTGAAGCCAGACTTCATTTTTCTTTTCTTCTAGGCAAAAAACCTTTCATTTTTCATTTTACAATTTGTCATCCTCTTATATAGGTTTTGTACTTTGGTGCGATTTCTACATCAAAATAATGCTTTAGAAAAATATTATCAAAGCAATTCAGAAAGTCTAGGCTCAGCAATGCACTTAGGTAATCCTAAGCATGGTTTCCCAGAAGTAAATTGCATTTAATTTAATGGGGGATGCTGTGGGGTTAGACCCCCTCAGTCTATCAGCAGAAGGTGAAATCTTTCATTTGTTTGCCTCACCCTAGCAAATATTTCCAGGTCTGGGAAAGGTGATCCCATGGTTCGTGAGACCCATGTGAATAACTGCATGTGTCAGGAAGCTGCAGCAGGTGTGGGAAGGGACCCCAAATATTTCCAGGTCTGGGAAAGGTGATCCCTTGGTTCGTGAGACTCATGTGAATAACTGCATGTGTCAGGAAGCTGCGGCAGGTGTGGGAAGGGACCTTCTTGTCTTTTCCATCAGCAGAGGAAAGGAGACGGAGAGGGCAGTCTTTCTCATTTCCCACCCCACTGCAGCCTTCTGACTAGCATGCTGATTAGTCTATGCAGATCCCATAAACCCTGGAATTATCTTTCCTGGATTGAAAAAGAGTACTAGGGTAGAGGATAGGGTTGCCAACTCCAGCTTGGGAAATTCCTGGAAATTTTGGAGTAGAGCTGGGGGAGGGTGGGATTTGGGGAGAGGAGGGACCTCATCAGGGTATGATGTCACAGCACTCACTGTATGAAGCAGCCATTTTCTCCAGGGGAAAACATCTCTGTCATCTGGAGGACAGTTGTCCTTTCAGGAGATCTCCAGGTGTGTGCCTCCTCCCCACCAATGCAAATCTCGGTAACAGAATGGTATACAGGGGAAGGTTCTCCCTATTGTGTCCCCTTATTATTGTGCAGCATGTCCTTCTGCCAACCAGTTTTCTGCATTGAGGTTATTCAAGTACGTGGAGGGCTGTCACACAGAGAGGATGGTACAGGGGTATTCTGTTGCCCCCAGAAGGTCGGACCCGAACCAATGGGTTGAAATTAAATCAGCTAAACGTTAGGAAAAACTTCCTGACAGTTAGAGCGGTTCCTCAGTGGAACAGGCTTCCTCGGGAGGCGGAGGGCTCTCCTTCTTTGGAGGTTTTCAAACAGAGGCTAGATGGCCATCTGACAGCAATGCTGATTCTATGAACTTAGGCAGATCATAAGAGGGACGGCAGGAAGGGTTGCATATGTTCTTGTGGCTCTTTCTTACATGCCCAGGGAAATGCTGATTTCCACTCTGGGGTCAGGAAGCAATTTTTCTCCAGGCCAGTTTGGCTAGAGATTCTGAAAGTTTTTTGTCATCTTCTGGGCGTGGAACAGCAGTCACTGGGTGTGTGCGTGGGGGAGGTATTTGTGAATTAACTGCATTGTGTGGGGGTTGGACTAGATGACCCTGGAGGCTCATTCCAACTCTATGATTTTAGGAGTCTGATTCTACGATCCACCTGTCCCCTTGTGCCAACCTCTGGTAGTCCATGTGGCAGTCTCCAGTATTATGAAGCCTGTGATACAGAGTTGCGTAGTTATCCAAGTGATGGCAAGGTAGAAAATGCTGGGCTCTGGGTCTCCTTTTTTCCTTCTTTCCCTCCTGCATTATCCCTTAAGGCTCAACCACGCTCCTACATGAACTTGTAGGAATGCAATTGCTCAGCAATAGAGTGGTAAAATATTTCTACTGTGAATGACAACCGACTTTTACCTATCATTTCCCACTTACTTGGCAATGGGCAAAGCAGAATTTGTGCTTGTCCCTCCACCATGTCTGTGTAGAAGCATAGATATGAAGATGCCAGTTTAACAACTGGGCAACTACAGACTGCCAGCAATGGCTCTTAGGAGTATCTCCTGCCAGGCAGAGTCATACATCTAACTCTCCACACCTGCACTGCCATTCTGAGGCCATGCCTAGTTGCTGCACCTCCTGCTACACTTCTACAAGCAAGTGCAGGAGTAATTTGTTGCAAATTTGTACTTCAGACCTATAGTGCTCCAGGGATGGCAAGTGTCTCTGCTGCCCCTCCCCCTGACTGCACTTCAGACAGACAGACCAAACAGGCATGGTGAGTTTCCAGAGATCAGGCTTCAAGAGTTCAAGCTATAAGACAGTTTAACAAAGGTATAAAAGTATACACATGTTCCATTCAAGCTTTCGGACTTAAGAAGGGAACAAAGAAAAGGTGAAAGCATGCTGTCCCTTTTCCCTTGTCTAGGTGCTTCCTGAATGATGTTTGATTTAGGACAGCCTGGCTTTCCTGAAGTTGCAGTAAGTAAGAGTTCATCATTACCTTAGATCTCCAGGCAGTGATTCTTCCCTCTTGCCCCCTGCTTCCTGGACAAGAAGCAGTCCTAGGTGAAAGCTTAGTTCCCCTGTGGCTTGCGTACTTCTGAAGGCCCTGAGCCCTGCTGTGCAGGAGGAGGCCAGGATATAAATCCAAACAAACAAATAAATAAACTGCCCCAAATGGAGAAGACCCTTCTTTTTTTTATCCAGAGATTTTTATAACCACACTCCAACCCCTTTGGGATGACCTTCCGGTCCTAAAGGAAGAAGAATTTTCCTTCTGTCATGTTAAGTTAGTCTTCCCAGCTTTATGGCTCCAGGTGCGACTTACTAGCAGGGGTTGAGGTAGCAAGCCATTAGCATAACTAAGAGCTTGAGAGCTCCTATTTCCAACCCTTCTCCTTTCTGCCATGGACAGAGAGCAGTCACAATAATTGAAACACTGGAATGAATTCTTGTGTGGTGGGCATTTCTACACCCTTCTTATCTCCTGCCCCTGGTAATATTTAAAGCTACTCTGAATCCTTTTGATTTTATCCACGCACTGTTGGATATCAAGCACAAATACTGGATGGGGGATTGTATATGTGAAAGATCTTGGGATAAGAGTGGACTGTAAACTAAATATGAACAGTCAATGTGATGCGGTGGCAAAAAAGGCAAACTCAGTCTTGGGTTGTACTAAAAGGGCCATAGCCCTTGGTCAGTCCACACCTTGAGTACTATGTGCAGTTCTGGAGGCCTCACTTCAAAAAGGATGTGGACAAAATCGAGAGGGTACAGAAGAGAGCGACAAGGATGATGTCTGGAGACTGAGCCCTATGAGGAAAGGCTAAGGGCCTTGGGAATGTTTAGTTTGGAGAAGAGAAGATTGAGGGGGACATGATTGCTCTCTTTAAATACTTGAAAGGCTGTCATTTGGAGGAGGGCAAGGAGCTGTTCCAGTTGGCAGTAGAGGATAGGACCCGAAGCAATGGATTTAAATTACGTGCAGAAAGGTATCAGCTGGATATTAGGAAAAACTTTTTCACGGTCAGAGTGGTTCAAAGGTGGAATCAGCTACCTAGGGAGGTGGTTAGCTCCCCTTCACTGGCAGCTTTCAAGAAGAGGCTGGATGAATATTTGTCAGAGATGCTTTAGGCTGGTCCTGCATTGGGCAGGGGGTTGGACTTGATGGTCTGTATGGCCCCTTCCAACTCTGTGATTCTATTATCATACAGTTGCTGGCTGCAGCAATCATTTGCAACTGGATTTCCTTCTGTGGACTGGACGATCCAGTTGAAAATGACTGCTGTGTCACAATGAGAGCACGATAAGAAAGCACACGTGGAAGCAGCCTCATCCTTCCAAGCAACTTTGTTTCTCCAGTGCTGAATTACTCATTGCTGTCTTGCACATTAGAGGCAAGGCAGCAATTTCTAGAGTCTGCAATGAGCTAATAAAAGCTGGAGATCCTCCGGCTGGCTGACGGAGCATCAGGAAGTTCACTGTCATTTCTAGGCAAAGCTTTTACACTGCTTTAATTCAAAGTCTCATTAAAGCCTCCTTCCCATAAAGCTGCAGCGACGCATTAGCAACATTTGAGCTGTTGTCAAACACCAGATACAATTCCTGAATTCATTGCTTTGCCAGTGCATCAGGTTCACGGAGCTCCACACTTTATTAGCTCGGCAGCGCGTAATGTCCGCCATAAAAACAACAAATGAGACCGTGGCTCTGCCTTTTTTTTGGGGGGGGGGGGGGAGAATAAGACATAAATGTTAAGAGACGATTTGCTAACCATCCAATCAGGCTGGTGAAGTCCCTCGGAGTTAGTGGTACTATCCTTGGGTAAGTGGTCAGTAAACCACTCCCCCGAGCTTAGCAGTGCCCCTTTTGCTGAGTTAAAATTTTTGGTAATGAATTTGCATTAAGCAGAAATGAAGCTGTTTCAGATTATGACCAGCAGACCTTTATTGTGCTGGTTCTTTATTGATCTGATTACCACATCAAGAATTTTCATTCTGCTGGCGGTCGCTGGGAAATGGATTTAAACAGTCCTTTGCAGGCAGTTTGGATATGGCTGTAGCCTTCCTATCCTGCAGTGCAAACCGAGCCTGGATAGCCCAGCACTTGATGGTGGAAAATACATTCTGGATCAATAAATAGGCTCCGATGGCAGCCGGTAGCTACTTCCAGCCATGGTTCTACTCCTCCTGCCTAGAAAATGTATGCCATTTGAACTGAGTCCACAGATGAAGAAGTCCTAGTTTATGGAAGTGTCCAGAGAGGTGATGGGGAGGGTTGCAAGCAGTGTTCCCTCTAAGCTGCGTTAGTATGAGCTAGCTTACAGTTTTTTAGCCTCCGGCTCACACATTTTTGTCTTAGCTCAGGAAGGATAGCTCCGGAGCAAACTAATGTATGCAGTAGCCAAATTGTTTGCTCCCAGTTTTAATGCCAGTAGCTCACAAAGTAGAATTTTTGCTCACAAAACTCCACAGCTTAGAGGGAATATTGGTTGCAAGGGCAATTCAGTTGCTTTATGGGGACCGAGAGCATTTAGGATGCTTCACCGAGGCCTATCATACAAGGGTGTTTTACCTCACTTTCACTGTGCATGTCTGTTGGGTTTTCTTTTTCATTCTGCATTGTTTTTCCTCCCTTCAGTCCTCAGTTCACTTTCCGTTTGCTGTTTTCCTGGGTTTTCTGAGAATGTGTTTGTGCCGGTTTTCCCCTTGCTTCACTTTTATGCCAAAAGTTCCCCCAGATTTCCTCCTGCCCTTTCCCCACCCCTTGTAGGCCACTCCCACACCCACATTCAGGTCATTCCACCCACTCTGTACCTTCCACATTCATCGGTATGTCCCTCGTTTTACATTTATTTTTTTTTACATGCGGTATGAGTCTAGTAACATGAGACTATTGCTAGTCTCAGATCGCTGTTTTTTTAAAAAAGGAAATGACTCCTGGATGGCCTGCTCTCCTTGGCTGTCCAGTTTAAACCATGCGGCAGGAGAAGGCAGTGTAGAGCTGCCCCTGCAGGGAGCCATCAGCTCCCCTCAGGCACAGTGAGCCCAGCTGAGCTGCATGCACAGCATACTGCAGAGAATCTGAGCAGTCAAGCCTTTTTGGTTGTAGCTGCAGAATAAATACACTGGAGAAAAAAGAATGGTGCATACAGCAGGCTCAGAATACAAAGTCAAGTTTAAAGACTTGACTGCTTAAATTCACTGCAGTAAGCTTTGTGTGCATAATAGGCCTCAGTCTAGGCTACCCAGGTGTCATTTTGCTCACTGTTTCCTTCAGCAGTATATGTACAATGTTGTTACAGAATAACATTTTGGTTCCTGCCAGCTTGATCTCATCAGTTTCCCCTCTTCACAGCAGCACCTACCTTGTGTGACTTTCATTCATGCAGGAACCCCAGTTGCCAGCACAGTCTCTTTTTTGGTGGTTGAAGGGAACCCCCCCCTCCCCCAGAAAACCCTGACAGTACATTCCTAAGCACGGTTGACACTATTCTAAACCTACTGACTTCAACAGGCATAACAGGGTACAGCTCTGCTCAGGATTGTATTGTAAGTCTCTCCATCAAGTTTCTCCTCCAAAGGAAATTTGACTCTGTAAATTGAAATGGTCTTGCTCATTTGTGGAAATGGAGAGTAAGGAATAATATACAGTAGTTAGTAACAAAATAGCCTCTGACTATCTCTGACTATCTCTGACTAGCCTGACCTTTATCAGAGCTTGAAAGCTAAGCAAGGTTGGCCCTGCTTAGTACGTGAATGGGAAGCCACCGAGGAAGACTGAGGCTGCTATGCAGAGGGAGGCAATGGTAGACCACCTCTGTTCATCTTTTGCCTTGAAGTCCCCATAGTCAAGAGGTCACCAATGTTCCCTCTAAGCTGTGAAGTCTTGTGAGCAAAAATTCTACTTTGTGAGTTGTGGGCATTAAAGTTGTGAGCAAGCAATTTGGCTGCTGCACAAATTAGTTTGCTGTGGAGCCATCCTTCCCAAGCTAAGACAAAAACATGTGAGCCAGAGGCTAAGAAACTGTGAGCTAGCTCACACTAACTCAGTTTAGAGGGAACACTGGTGGTCACTACGAGTCAGTTGTGACTTGACAGCACACTATGACAATAAATTGTCACAGCCAGTTATTTGATTGGTAGATGATCTGCAATTTAAGATCTAGCCAGGTTTTTGGGAATTGCAGATGTATCTTTGCAGGATTATTGCTGTTCCAACCAACATTGTCTTCTGGAGCTGAGCTGGTGTTATTTGTTCAATATCCAGGTGTTTCTTGAGACTTCTAGGCATTGCTCCAAGGGCTCCAGCGACAACAGGCATGATGGTAACCTTCTTCTCCCAGAGGCGCTCTAACTCTATTCATAGGTTTGGTGATCTTCTCCTGTTATTTCTTTTCTAGTCTGCTATCTCCTGGGATTGCAATGTAAATGATCCAAACCCTATTTTTCATTTTTTCCCTACAATTGTGATATCAGGGATGTTATGCTCCAGGTGTTTATCTGTTTGTAATTGGACATCCCAAAGAACCTTTGTTTCATCATTCTCCATGATCTTGTCTGGTTTGTGCTCCCATGAATTTCTGGCTGATGGTAAGCCATACTTCTTGCAAAGATTCCAGTGGAATATAGTTGCAACTCTATCCTGACCTTCTTTATAGTCAGCTTGAGCAATTTTACTGCAGGCAGTGACCATGTGGTTGGCTATTTCATCCTTTGTCTTGTAAAGTTGACATTTGTTGTTATCACTGGTCTTCTAAATCTTGGCTTCCATACTGTTTGTTTCAAGTCCCTGCCTACCCTTGTGCATCTAGTATGACTCCTTCCATTTCCAGCCAGTTTGGTGTAGTGGTTACATGTATCAGACTCTAATCTGGAGAACTGGGTTTGATTCCCAACTCCACATGTAGTCAGCTGACTGACCTTGAATCAGTCACAGTTCTCTCAGAGCTCTCTCAGCTCTACTTACCTCACAGGGTTTCTGTTGTGGGGAGAGGAAGGGAAGGTGATTATAAGCCACTCTGAGGCTGTGATCACACACACTAAATAATCCAGTTTCAGTGCACTTTCCAGCTGGATTTTTAGTGTGTGAACTGGCAAAATCCAATTCAAAAGTGGATTGAAAGTGGATTATTTAGTGTGTGTGATCTCAGCCTGAGACTCTGAGTAAAGGGCGGGGTATAAATCCAATTCCAATCCCTTTTGGAGCCACTTTCAGGTATTTTCACTATCAGCTTTGTTCCCTATGTTATTCAAATATTGCCCAAGCAGTATTGCCATGCATGGACAATATTATTATTAGTATTAGTAGTAGTAGTAGTCATTGTAGTAACAGAATATTCCAGGTAGGAGAATATGGGGAAACATCACAGCACAGGTATACAGCCAAATTCTCACCATCCACTGTACATTTACACTAGATTTTCAATCTAGTGGGAGGTTTAATGCACTCTTGGATCGAGATTTGAGTCTAGACTCCCAAAACCATCATTCAGATTGCTGCTTAGCTGATGTTGTGGAGCTCATTTGGGGAACAGTCCTAAACAGGCCTTTTTGGAATCCTTCTGAAGTCTATTCATAGGTTGTAAAACACAGGTGACCATGACAAGCCCTGTGTAAATGCTACCCAATAATTGAAGTGAAGCATCAGCATCCTGAAATAAATTGGGATACAAGCAAACAGTGTTGAAGCACAACAGGCTCTTAATCATATTATAGTGGCCAAATGTTTTCTGGATTTTTTGCCCCTTCAGATTGCAAGTATGTGCTATTTCAGACAGCGAGAGTGGGGGGGGGGGGTTAGTTCGGGGAAAAACAAATGCTGGGAGTTCTCTGAAGCACCCAGGAATTTTGCTTAAATGGAATTATCAGACATGTAGAGGACCTCAGTTCAAATTGGAACTATGGCACAAGTGGTGGGAGGCTTTAGCCCTGTCCCCCCATGTACCATTTCCCCAATCTAAACCAGCCCCAGGGAGCTACTATTTGCCCCACTGGGAAAAAACAGATGGGTCCCTATGACAATTCCTCCCAGGATCCCTTTATTTTCTTCTTGGCTGGGCAGCCCCTTTTCTTTCCCCTTTGTTTTTCTTTCTGTCCCACCCAGTTGTTTAAGTTTATATAGATATATGCAGTCTAGGGATCTGAGGGACCAACTAATTTTTTTTGTCTTTGTTTGATGATGGCACAGGAGAGGCTAATGGTAACTCAAAACAAACACAGTGTTTTATTGTATCTATAAGGGGAAACAGACAGGTAAGTATCAGGTTTAGGGCTTAGAAGATGAACAGGCAAAAGGGATGAGGTAACTTTGTATAAATATAAACAAAAGATAGTTTGTCACAATCAAGTAGCTGTTTAGTTGTAAAGGCAGGCCTTTAAACACTGAGGAGAGTCATGTCTTGTCAGTCTTTGCTTAAATAACCAAGTATAAGCTTCTTTTTCTCACAGACACTTAAGCTGGTGAAAGCAGGAACATTCACACAAGTTCCATTGTCCTTCTTAGCCACTTAATAGGGATCACCTCCCTTTACTAGGAGCTATTTCCCTCAGACTGGGTAGGGATTGCCCTCTTTATTAGGAGCTATTTCCCTCAGGCTTGAATGGGGATCCTTCTTTATCCTCTCACTCTCTTAACCTTCCTTCCCAGTCAGCTTTCATTTCATAACTCCCCTTCTTAACTGTCATTTTTAACTGATTCAACTGTAAAATGCTGTTTGAATCACCTGTCACTTAAGGTTCTCAGACCAAGTTAAAGCACTGATCATTTACTGTCCATCACAGTCCCACATCCTCCCTTCCTGATATGGGAGACATCCATTGTCCTTTCCTCCTTTTGCACTCCAGTCCTGCTCTGAATTGAGCTCCACATATCTGACATAGAATTTTGCATGGGACTCCCACCCTCTCTCTGGTTTGGCCCTCCTTGCAGGCTGAATGTCCCAAGTTTAGTCTGTGGCTTCACTTCTTGGATGGGGGAAGGACTCTACTTTTAACCTTGGAGAACCACTACCATAGTAGAGACAACAAGCCAATCCATGAATCAAGGTTCTGACTCGGTGGCTGCGGCCACACAGCCCTTTAATGCAGGAGGAACTGCTGTTTCCTCCCGCATTTAAAGGGACCATCTACAACGGCCGGGACAAATCCCATGCCGAAGCAGGCTCAATGGCTGGTTCCTCCTGCATTTTCCGATCCGGGAAATCAACACTTTTCCTGGTGGTCATGTGAGGAACCTGCCATTGAGCCTATCTGGACAGCCCTCTCTTGCCATCATTGTGAGAGAGGGCTGTCCAGATGCCCCCCCCCCCCATTTTATTCCCTTTTTGCACTTGGGCGCTTGGGCACTCAAGCGCCCAAGTGCAAAAGGGGGGGAACCCCAACCTTACCAGGTGGCCGGCGGGGCTTGGGGAAGAATGCCTCCCCTGGCCGCTGCCGCCACTGGCTGCTGCCAGCCTCCTCCTCCTCCTCCTCCACTGTTGCCATCCACCTCCTCGTCCTCCGCTGTCTCACGCCTCTGCTGCCACTGCACACTGCTCCTGCCTCCTCCTCCTCCGCCCGCCACTGCCTCCTCCTCCACCAGCTGCCACCGGCCGCCACAGGGGTGGAATGTGTATACATCCCAACCCGAAATTAAAGAACATGGCCCCTTTAAATCCGGGAGGGCTCCCGGATTTAAAGGGTCATGTGACCATGGCTGGTATGTGGGTAGTTTACATGGTTCCCCAAGGAAATGAGTCTGGAGATCTGTAGGCTAGAGATCATGGAAAAGAAATCCCCCACATCTGAATAACCAGCATATCAGACAGTGGTGTTGCCTTCTCCTTTAGATGCTGGTTTTCAGTGTATTGGGTGGTTTTCATGGGGGTTCTTCTAATTAAAAGGATCAGGTATTAGATATGGATATATAATACCTGAACATTTAAATTGGAGACACCAGAGGTTGAACCTCTGGCTGTGACTGAATGGTAGAACATCTCTTTTTGCATGCAGAAAGTCCAAGGGTTCCACCTCTGGTATCTCCAATTAAAAGGATCAGGTACTAGATGACTTCCACCTGCAACTATGGGAGGCACTACTGGTCACAGAAGACAACACTGATCTCAGTAGCCCAGTGCTCTGACTCAGTGATAGGCAGCTTCTCCTGTTCAAACATGCAACACCTCTCTCCCTGGCTTCAGCCCAAAGTGGAATAATCCAGGAACAGTTGTATCACTTGAGTTTGCTGATTGGCCTTCAGAGAACTGCATATGTAGCTGGATCTGATTGTCAGCTAGGGAAGGTCAAGAACTTGGAGTGTGTTGAGATGAGTTGGAAATGAAACTTGTGTGAAATGTATCAGATGGCTTTATGAACCACAGTTTTTGCAACCAGGCAGACCATCGGAGGGGGGCCTGTAAAATATCTAATTGTACCAGAATATGTAAAGGTAAAAGTTTCCCTTGCTCAAAAGCCAGTCGAATCCTACTCTAGGGGGAGGTGTTCATCTCCGTTTCCGAGCTGAAGAGCCAGCACTATCCAAAGACTTTTCCATGGAATGCTGTTACCTTCCCACCAAAGTGGTGCCTATTTATCTTCTTGCAATTTCTTGCTTTCAAACTGCTAGACTGGAAGGAGCTGGGGCCAGAGATGGGAGCTCACTCTGTCAGGCGGCACTTGGGTCTCGAACTGCCGAGCTACCAACCTTCCGGTGTACAATTCAGCATCTTAACCTCTGAGCCACCGTGGCTCCCTCTATCAGAATATGTACTAGATGTCTAAGTAGGTGAAGTAAGAAACTGCCCTACTCTGTACAAGGTACAGACTGGCTGAGCAAGTTTATGGGGAGACAGCCATTCTTAAAGCTGACTGGCTGTCCAGAGATGGCCTGTAATTAATCCTACTATGATTAATGAGGTCTAATCAAGACCAAGATGTAGCATACCAAGGCATTTAAATTCTTAATTGGCTCTCATAAATACACAGATAGTAAGAAAAGAAGGGGGGGAGTGATCATAAGCCATTTATTTCTGCCCGTACATAAGGATGCATTAAATATGACCTACAATAATGGCTGAGATGTGCTTGCCAGAAACCATTTTATGATGGCTCCACTGCTTCCAGGACAACAGGTCCCTGATGATGGTGCTGCAAGACTTCTGTTCTGCTGTATTTTGGGATGCCACACTATTCTGCTTTGTCTCCTATATTGTTAACATCTATGTAAGTTTTTGGGCAAGGCCATCCAGAGATGTGGAGTCAAATATCATCTGTATGCTGGTGCTACCCAGATCTCTCTTTGTGTGTGCCTCTTTCTCTGTTTTCCATGTCATTCCAGGGTGCTGATGAAAATGCACGAGTGCATGCAATCAGGGAAAGAGAGGAGGGTGAACAAACTTAATCTACACTAAACTAAAGTGCAGAGGAGTAGGATTGCCATCTCTGGCTTGGGAAATGCCTAGAGATTTGGGGAGTATGTTTGTGGATGGCAGAATTTGGGAAGAGGCAGGATGTACTGGAAGGATCTGATGCCATAGAGTCCACCTTCCAAAGCTGCCAATTCCTCCAAGGAAACTGATCTATCTAGTCTGGAGACCAGTTGTAATTCCATAAGAACTCCAGGCCTCACCTGGAGGTTGGCAACCCTAACTGGAAATCCTCATTGAACATCCTGTGCTGGATAGAGCAGAACTCCCCCTAGAAATCAATTTTTGTATGCTCCTTGATTCTACATGGCGTAGAACAAATGTAGCCAGGAGTGCCTTTTATCGATTTAGGTTATTTTTCCAACTGCATCATTCCTGGAACATAAGAACATAAGAGAAGCCAATGTTGGATCAGGCCAATGGCCCATCCAGTCCAACACTCTGTCACACAGTGGCCAAAAACACCAGGTGCCCTCAGGAGGTCCAGCAGTGGGGGCAGGACACCAGAAGCCCTCCCACTGTTGCCCCCCTCCCCATCAAGCACCAAGAATACAGAGCATCACTTGCCCCAGACTGAGAGTTCCTATCTATACTTTGTGGCTAATAGCCACTGATCAGACATGCTCACTTCCATACTTTGGTAACACCCAGATGACATGACTGAAATATGCTCTATATGGGACTGTGTTTTACCTTGTCTCAGAAACTTTGGTTGGTTCAAAATGCAGAGGATGGTGTATTAAGAGCTAGTGGGGTTAGCCTGTGGGACTAGAAACCTGCACACCCAATATTTGAATCCCTTCTCTACCAAGGAAGCTTGCTAGATTACCATGGACCAGACACACACTTGCAGCCTAACCTACCTTAGAGGGTTATTGTGAGGATAAAATGGAGGAGAGGGTAATAATGTCAGCTGCCTCAGGTCGCTGTTGGAAGAAGGATGGGATACAAATGAAGTCAGTAAAATAAAATAAATTTTGCAGAGGCTCACCAAAATGAACAGATACAGCTGGCACTCCCAGTTTATTCCCAGATTCAGTTTGTGACACAACCCCCTAATATAAGAATATCACTTTTTGTATTTAACCACCCTAAAACAAGCCTCTTAGGCTGGAGAATTAAACCACCTTACTATCCACATCTTCCTTTTCTACTAAAAGGCCCACCTTCAGCTTTAGGAGTATGAGGCAAAGTGGGTTTCTTTTATATTTCTTTTCCTTTATACAGGATTGCTTAATCCTTAAAAGAGAAAACAGGGCTGATACCAATCAAGAGTTCAAGACCCCGTTAATCTAGATTCTAGAGAGTCTGCTGTGGGTTATAGGGGTTGAGGAGACCACTGGAGTCAAGGGTAACAAACATGCTTAAGTTTATAGATTCAAGTGGGGTAACCGTATTGATCGGAAGCAGCAGAACAAAGTTTGAGTACAGTGGAAACTAAGACCAACAAAATTTTGTTCTGGGTATGAGCTTTCATGTGCGTGCACACAGTATCTGAAGAAGTGTGCATGCACACAGAAGCGTATACCTTGAATAAACCTTTGTTGGTCTTAAAGGTGCCACTGGACTCAAACTTTGTTCTTAAGTTTATATTGCTTGTAAGTGTGCCACTTAATTCTTTCTTCCTTTACTGTAATAGATGACACAAGTTACTAAAGCTGGGAGGTACTCCAAGCTTGGTTCTTACAAAGTATGTTTTCTAAGAGACTCAGACTTGGAAACAATAACCAAACTAGCACTAACATATTTGTCTTTTTCATAGGAACAGTACCCAAACCCTGACTGTCTAAACAATATTCTAAAGTGTCTATTGGACGCCCTGCCCATTCTGGGAAACCCCGTTCCCTTTCCCTCCAAAACCCAAACTTCCAATGACCAACTGAAAAGTTAAATTGCCTTTTCTCCAGGATTGCCAGCTCTGGGTTGGGAAATACCTGGAGATTTTGGGGGAAGAGCTGAGAGAGTGGGAGTTGGGTAAGGAAGGGACCTCAGCAGCGTATAATGCCATAGAGTCCATCCTCCAAAGCAGCTGTTTTCTCCAGAACATCTTACTTGGGTGATCTGGAGATCCAGTTCAGCAGTTTAAATTTGATTGGCATGAGCTGAATGAGGAAGAAACAAGGGCAGAACCTTCTCCTGTCCATCACATGCCCCTCCTCAAAACCAACCAACCAACCAACCATGGTTTGAATGGAGACTAGCCAGGTCTCTAGAATGGATGCTGAGGCTTATGGCCCACATTTCAGATAACATCAGTTCTCAGAGGTGAATTCAAACAACCTGAGTAGGTTCAGCTCTGGCATTTTAGTTTCAGTGCAATTGTGTAAAGCCAATTTATGCTGAGGCATGTACAAGCTTCTGACTGACAAGACCCTGGATCAAAGAGAAGCTTCTCTAAAACTTCCCTCCCAGCTTGTAATCACGGAGTGAGGGCTAGGGTTTCTTTGAGTGCTGTTAAAGTTAAAGTGCTTGCATATTTCCCATGTCATCCTTTGGTTTAATAAGTTATTTCATTCTAGACAGCATATACAAAAACAGAAGTGAAATAGCAATCGGTGTACATACATTATATGCTAGAATGTTCTATATTTTCTTTCCTGGTCATATTTTTGCCAAAGATGAGGAAAACCTAGTTCTTGGATAACTGTGCAACTATCCCACATCTCATAGGGAGGCAATTTCCTTCATTATGTTTAGTACACTGTTGAGGGCATAGAAAGTCCTGTAACTGTAAAAGTTGGATAGTTGTTATAAAATGAGTTTTGTAATAGTCAGTCATTGTAACTAGATTTTTCCCAATCTATAAATTGTTCATCTATAGTTTAGGATGCAGCAGAACAGGACTCCAGGGTTTAATTATTTCATACCTTTCCGCCTTTTGCCTCAATATGTCATAATTTTTACGATGAACATGGAGTATTTCTAGAGGTGGTTCTGGGCTTGGTTGACAGTCTGGTACTCCTACATACAAGTACCAGCAACAATTAGACATGCATGATCATAGGGGGGAAAAAATCAGATTTCTTAAGTGTGCCAAACCTTTTTTCTTACACCAGACTTTAAATACACATTATTATTACTTACTAGTTAAATAAATTCTTCTGGGTCAAGCAGAACTTCACCTTACAACTGGTAAAGAAAATAAGAGCAAAAGCTACAGCTTAGTTCATCCGAGAAAATGATGATCTACTGAACCTTTCTCTGAAGTTCCTTGGAGTTGTTATATTTCCAGCACTTGTACCATGTGTACCAGGAAAGCACATTGTGCACTATTGTATAAATACGCTTAGTCACCATTGTGTCTAAATCTGACAACACAGTATATTCTGGTTTTAGTACACATGATAAGAAAGCCTCATTTCAATTTTTGTTTTTTTGGGTACAACAGTCCCTTCCACATGAGCGAGATAATCTGGAGGGGAATCGAGGCTTTTTTGCTCCGGAGCAATTTGCCCCACAGTTGCGTGATCACACAGCTCCATGGACCTGCTGGGGCAAACCGCTGCTGCATGATCAAACGCAACTGTGGGCGAGTGTTTTTTTTGTGTGGTGGGTTTCTGAGGTGCTTAAATGGGGGATCGATGAATCGCTGCAAGGGGGGAAGGGGGAATCGATGATTTGCTTAGATGGGGGGGGCATCGATGAATTGCCTCTCCCCCTCTAAGGGCTTTTGATGATGTGCACATGGAGAAGGGGGACAAAAAAACCAGTGTGGTGTCAGGATGGCGTGTGATCATGCTATCCGCGATGCCACACTTCCACGCTGGTGCGATCACACGGGGAAAGTCCGGCTGTGGGCTGCAGCAAACCATTTGATACTGGACTTTCACTAGTAGCTTTTTACCCTGATTCTCTGCCAGATCAAATCAGTTTGCCCCAGCTAGCCGACGGTTCTGGGATGCTTCCCAGATGTGCTGGTGTGATCGCACCAGTTTGATCCATCGATGAATAGTTCCTCTCACGTGGCAAATAGGTGTGTATGATTGCACCCATGGTTTACATGTATTAGAATTTTTGCCTGATTCAAATTAGGGCTTTTTTATGCCCTAATTAGCTTGAATACAAAATATCCACAATACCATCTCCACCTCAAATGGAACTGCCAGGCTTATGAGTAGAGTGGGCAGGTCCTCCCTGACCACCAGTGGGGGGCCATAGGGTTGCTAGATCCAGGTCAGGAAACTCCTGGACATCTAGGGATGGAGCCTGGGGAGGATAGGGAGGAATTGAAAACAAATCACCCAGTATCACAATGCCCCTGTATAAATCGATGGTGCAACCTCATTTGGAGTACTGTGCACAGTTCTGGTTGCTACACCTCAAAAAGATATAGCATTGAAAAAAGTGCAGAAAAGGGCAACTAGAATGATAAAAGGGTTGGGACACTTTCCCTGTGAAGAAAGGTTAAAGTGCTTGGGGCTCTTTAGCTTGGAGAAACGATGGCTGACGGGTGACCTGATCGAGGTTTTTAAGATTATGCATGGGATAGAGCAGGTAGAGAAAGAAGTACTTTCTTCCCTTTCTCACAATACAAGAACTCGTGGGCATTCCATGAAATTGCTGAGCAGTCAGTTTAGAAAGGATAAAAGGAAGCACTTCTTCACCCAAAGAGTGATTAACACATGACATTCACTGCCACAGGAGGTGGTGGTGGTGGCTACAAGCATGGACAGCATCAAGAGGGAATCAGATAAACATATGGAGCAGAGGTCCATCAATGGCTATTAGCCACAAGGTATAGATAGGATTTCTCAGTCTGGGGCAAGTGGTGCTCTGTATTCTTGGTGCTTGGGGGGAGGGGGCAACAGTGGGTGGGCTTCTAGTGTCCTGGCCCCACTGCTGGACCTCCTCATGGCACCTGGTATTTTGGGCCACTGTTGGACTGGATGGGCCATTGGCCTGATCCAACATTGACTTCTCTTAAGTCCTTATATTCTTAGGGACCTCAGTAGGGTATAATGCCCATAAAGTCCACCTTCCAATGCATCCATTTTCTCTGGGGGAACTGATCTCTGCAGGCTGGAGAGTTGTAATTCTGGGGGAAACCCAGGTCCCACCTGGAGGCTGCCATCCCTAAACTGGCTGGAAAGCCCTTGCTCTGGAAACCTACCTTATCTGTGATGTTGCCAACAGGGACTTAAAACTCCTTTCAGTTGTTAAACTTCTGGCCCTCCCACCCATCCACACCAAGACAACATGATACACATAATCATCTCAATCTGCACTCTCACCATTTTGTCTGAATCAAGCAAAGGTTCTAATACATGTGAATGTTGTACACTAAAATAAAAAAAAATTAAAAATGATGGTTTCTTATCATGTGTACTAAAACCAGAATATACTTTGTTGTCTTATTTAGACAAAATAGTGACTATTTATATGATAGTGCTCAATGCACTTTCCTGGTATGCATGATAGGAGTGCTGGAAATTTACAACTCCAAGGAACTTTGGAGAAAGGCCTCCAAAACCTTGTCTATGGAGGTACAACAGACATTTTTGTGAATATTTTTTGATGTAATCTGAAAGCATGTCTATCCTGGAAGCCCCCTGAATGAATAACATTACTGGTGCACTGAGATTTTAATACTGTTGTTTTGTCCGTTTTAAACATTTCTATACTTTGTTGCATTTTATATTTTTATTGACTGTTTGTCAAGTTGAGTGTTTGCTGAGCAGGAAAGTAGCACATAAATTAATTATCTGAATAAACTGAAAAAGGGTACATCTGTGCTACAAATCATATTAGTTTCATAGCTGTTAAATGGTCATAGTTCCCCTCACCACCAAGAATTCTGTAGTTTGGCAAGGATGCAAAGAAATCCTGTTCGAGAACCTTAGATGGGCAGCTAATTCCGCCATTGGCCTGGCTCTAATTTGATCCTGATCTTTTTTATCCAGTGTTGCATGACCAGACAGCTCCGTCATGAATTGCCTTACCGTGTGCAGGCTCCGCGGTGGATTGTCTAGACGGCATCCACCTGAAGGAGCTGCGTGGTCGGGTTATTTTTTTTTAAAATGCTGTTTGCACATGTGCATATGTGCCTCACCATGTACTTGTTTTTCCACGCATGCACAGACTTAAATGGTAAAAGCACCACCAATGGTACCTTCCATTTCAATTAACAAAGTTCATAAATTTCATGGGCCATTCAGAAACAAAAAATGGTCTGGAACATTGGAGCAGAGCTCTGCGGCCATCGCACATTTATGTGTTTATGCGCACTAATAATTTTTTTTAATGGTGGACATTTAGGATGGTCTGGAGTCAGACTATTCTGATGGGCTGATTGTGCACTGGAATGATCAGACGGAGGAAAGTCTGACATTGGCCCATCAGCAAGCTTTAGACCGGACTTTGACTGGTATCTTTAAAGTATGGCTCCCTGGCGGGGCTCGACGGTCTGATCATGGAAGTGTCACCTCTCCCAGATGTCGCTGTCTGGATGTTCCCTTTAAATCCGCCAGGCAGTCGTGCCTGGGTTGGATCTAAAGAGCTGTCTGATCGCGACCATAGTTTCCTTACAAAACTTCAGTTTCCAGAACATTAAAAGGAAGTAATCTTTGCACTTGTTTAGGTATATTTATTTATGTTATGTATTGTCTGTATTTCTCACTGAAACTCAAGGCAGATTACACAGTGTAAGTCAATGCAATCAACAAGATGAGACCTATAACAAAAATGTAACAGGACTGGGACTTCAGAGATCTGAAACAAAGCAGAAATCTGATCAGCATTAAACATGATATGTTAATCAAGCAGCAAATAGTATTATTAGAGTTATGATTCATCAGCTTGCAACAAGCAGGAGAGGGAGATGGTAAGGACAGGAAATGACATCATGCCATTGGCCATCCCTTCCAACAAATACTAGAAGCAGGGCTTTTTTTTTTTTTTTTTGAAAAAGAGGTGCAGGAGATCTCAAGAGGGAAATGAAGTTTTCAGTCTGTATACTGAAAACTCATGAACTTTTAAACATTTTAAAAATAATTTTATCAAAGAGGTTCTGGAACTCTGTTTTGGCGCATTCCCCCAGAAAACAAACAAACACCCAGACTAGAAGTAACATAATTTCACCATCGTGACATCAACATGATGCTCTAGGATTTGGACAAAGCTATATGGTAAAATATGGGGCCATGGTGGCTCAGTGGTCAAGACACTGAACTGCAGACTGGAAGACTGGCAGTATGGCAGTTCGAGACCTGAGTGTCGCATGACAGAGTGAGCTCCTGTCTCTGACCCCAGCTCCTGCCAACCTAGCAGTTTGAAAGCAAGAAATTGCAAGTAGATAAATAGGTACTGCTTCGGTGGGAAGGTAACAGCATTCCATGTACCTCGGCATCTAGTCATGCTGGCCACATGACCATGGAAAACATCTTCAGACAGCGCTGGTTCTTTGGCTTGGAAATGGAGATGAGCACCACCCTCTAGAGTCAGATTCGACTGGCTTTCGAGCAAGGGAAACCTTTACCTTTACTATATGGTAAAATCATAGCAATTTACCTGAATTGGGCACCATGTCAGCATCACGCTAGCAATGTGATGTCACTTTTGGATATTTGCCACTTTTTGAAACTCCTCCCTCCCTCAAGCCCTGAGAAGGTCTCCCTACATACTATATAATTAGAAATACAATGCACTGAAAACAAGATAAACCATACAGCAACAGATAACACAAACCAACCATATATAGTAGTAAAGTCCACAGACATATTCCCTTCCTTGAAACATCTCTGAACCATTGTGTTATAACATAGCCCTATCATCTTTATAAAAAGGTCTTCCTGAACAATTCTGTTTTTACAAAGTTTGTAGGTTGAGACACCCTATTAAAAGTTTTATTATAAAGAGCTGTGCAAAGGGCATAGCACTAATTAAACCACAATGCTCGTCTGAACATCAAAAATCTGAGAACAAAAAATGAAGACCATGTCTGACTTACTTTTTTTCCCCTTCTTTATCTGTGTCAGGGAACCATACTTGGGATTGCAGTGGTCCATTACAAATAACAGCATAATTCTTTGAAAAAGAACGGGGAACAAACTCCTAGCTTTTAAATTATTGATCACAAGGATGCGTGCAGAACATAGCAACCCCAAAGAAGCCTTTGTCAAAACCACCTCTTTCGACATGGAAATTGTTTTGCCACCTAGTGAAAAAACATTTTGATGCGCTCTGGCACATCTGCACTTGCAAGGTTGTTTTGTTCTCACTGTAAGAATTGCCAAGGTTATGAAGTTTGACCAAACAATTAAAAACAACCTTGACTTTATCCTGCTGTACTTTTTAAAAACAACATTTGCACATCCTGCAAAAAAAGGGGTGGATTATTTATTAGTTTATTGCATCAATGCCCCACTTTTCCTTCTCAGCAGCACCTGGTGGCAGGTATGGTACTGATCCATTTTATCAGTGAACCTGTGAGGTAGATTAGGCTGAGAAATAGAGATAGCCAAAGGTTGTATACCCAGACAAGAACTTGAACACTCTTTTAACTCTTGTCAATTTTCCTTTGCAATAATGGGGGAAAGCGCTAGTTTCCACTTTGGGATCAGGAAACAATTTTTCTCCAGGCCAGTTTGGCTGGGGATCCTGGAGGTTTTTTGTTATCTTTTGGGCATGGAACAGGGGTCACTGGGGGTGTGGGGAGGAGGTATTTGTGAATTTCCTGCATTGTGCAGGGGGTTGGACTATATGATCTTGGAGGTCCCTTCCAACTCCATGATTCTTTAATTCTTGTGGGAGGGGGGCAGGTTACAATTCAGATAAAAGCTTTTAATAGAATCAGCCAAGGAGAAGCAAGAGCTGTGACCCAAATATTCTGCAGCTTGGGTCCAGATGTTCAGAGGTAACAGGGTGCAGTAACCTGTGCTCATTCTTGGGGCATTTCTCTTGGGGCACAACCAATTTCCAATAACCTTTACTGGCATAACAATAACTTAAAAAAAAAAAAGCAACACAAATCAGCTGATATGCTAACAAAGAGAAACAATCAGAGTACAGTGGTTTGTAACATTGTATTGCATTGTAAACTGTAATAATAATAATAGGGCAAAGTGATAAAAGTTTGGAGTTACAGCCCTCCCCCCCGAGGGTGATGCCAGGAAAGTGCTTTGTGGGGGAATGTGGTCATTTCACCAGAAAGCACTTTCCTGGGGGCACCTTCTTTGGGGGGCTGTAACTCGGACCCTATAAATTCAATCCTAACCAACCTTGGAGAGAGGGTAGAGTCGTTCAGAGATCCCCTGTGAATTTGGTTTCTGCAGCACACCAGAGGGCCTTCTACCAGGTCACAACCTTCACAAACTGAACTTGTTTGTTTGGCCCCTAAAAGTTTGTGATAGTTTGTGGTTCCGGAACTGGGCGCACCATGAACCACAAACCAAACCACACTTTTCTGCTTTGTGCCCATCCCTATTCCAAATCCTTGGCAAACCACAATACAGTGGTAGTGGATTAAGCTTGGCTGGAGAGCAGTCTATCATAAATTGCACAAACCTGGCTTTGGTGTTATAAGGACATATTAGACTAGAAAGAACCTAAAAACTCTCACAGAAAGCAGTCTTGTCTACTCAGATGTAAGTCCCATTTTATTCACTGCAGCTTACTTACCGGAAGGTATATTTAGGATTGCAACCATACCTGCCTACTGTGGGTCCCCCACCATTTTCATTGCTTCGTTACCTCTCTTCTCAAGCTTTCTATTGCTGTGAAGGAAATCTGCCTGCCTGATCTAGCAGTTCAGCACCACCACCACCACACTATTGAAATGTATCTTACCAATCCCCTCCTCCTTTAAAATCTACTTAATTTTTTCGCTTTGGCTGTTTTAAATCCTCTGCACACGGTTTCTCTTCCCCACTGAGATGATAAAAGTTCATGTCCCAGGTACAGTAGGGCAGCCATCACATCCCACACCATCCAGGCACCTCTGATCACTATGGTAACAGCCTGTTGTTTGCTGCTGTGAGGTACGCAAGGTTAATTCCTTTAAGGAAGAAAAATGAGAATCAACTCCTCCAAAGAAGTGTCTTTTTTGCCTCCTATGTTGTTGTGAATTGGGTGTGTGTGTGTGGATTGGTGATGCCACGACCTGCCTTCTGAATGTGATTTAACAGGCAAGGGATAAGAACATAAGAACATAAGAGAAGTCAATGTTGGATCAGGCCAGTGGCCCATCCACTCCAGCACTTTCACACAGTGGCCAAAAATACCAGGTGCCCTCAGGAGGTCCAGCAGTGGGGCCAGGGGGGATGTGTTAAAGAAGTCGGAAAGTTGGCATGGATGTGTTAACTGAATAAACACCAGTGAGAATATAGCCCCTAGTCTGGTGACTAGAGTGACTTTGCAATCGGATCTGCTTTTCTTATTTTTAAAAAGTAGAGCACATAAGTGCCAGTCACCAACATTTTCCCATCTTTATTTTCATTTTAGTATGATTCATTTAAATATGATCCATATACCCTGACCTGGATGGCCCAGGCTAGCCCAATCTCGTCAGATCTCAGAAGCTTTGGTTAGTTTTTGGATGGGAGACCTCTAAGGAATTCCAGGGTCACTACACAGAGGCAGGCAATGGCTAACCACCTTTGAATGTCTCTTGCATTGAAAACCCAACAGGGTCGCCATGAGTCAGCTGTAACTTGACAACACTTTCCACCACCACATGATCCATTCAAGGCCTGGATACTTGATGGATCTCCTGCCTGCATACCTGCCACCACACTTGTAGGGTCACCAGCTCCAGGTTGGGAAATCCCTGGAGATTTTGGGGGTGGAGTCTGAGGAGAGCTGGGTTTGGGAAGGGGAAGGACTTCAGTGGGGTATAATGCCATAGAATCCACCTTCCAAAGTGGCCAATTTCTTCAGGTGAACTGATCTTTGCTGCCTGGAGATCAGTTGTAATTCCAAGAGCTCTCTAGCCACACCTGGAAGTTGACAACCCTATACCACAGTCATCTTTGGAGACCCTGTTCTGCATGACCCCACATACTGAAGCTCAATGGGCAAGAGGCAGTGTTGGTAGCATGAAGTTTTTGTTCCTAAAGAACTGTGCCAGGAGTCATGGCCAGTTAAAGATGACAAAATTCTTTAGGAAGTTACATGTGATGGTGTGTGAGGGGTATGTGTGTGTTCTAATCTTCTATGTACTTGGCTGACAGAAAGAAACAAGTGGTAAAGAAGAAGGAAATCAACCTGAGAATTGCACTTTGGGACAAACACACAAACAGCTTTGCTTGTAGCAAGAGGGAAATATACATATCCTACCAGTGCAATGCAAGTTACACCCTTGTAAGTCCACTGAAGGCAATAATGTAGCTCTGTTTAGGATTGTGCACAGTAAGTAAGCAGCTTTGCTCATTTGCTGCACCCATTAGGTCACTGGATATTTATTGGTCATTGGATATTCAAACAAAAACAAGGTCTTCTCACTCGTGGTGCCTGCAGTGCAGAACTCTCTATTGGAATATGCAAGGTCTATTATGCATAGATAAAAAAGATGACAAGAACATCCTGCAGGGGGCAGCAGAGGGAACAACTAGTTAGCATAGTGAGATTAGGGACATCCTGCTATTTTTAAATAGTCTCCTTTCTGTCTCCTGATTGGTTCAGTTAGGGCTCTTTCCTGCGCCTGCTGAGCTTCTGTTGGTTACTGACCTCCTCGTAGCTAGTTAGACTTTTTCTCTCCCCTCTTTCTTATGAAGTTTGTTCTCTTCTTAATAAACCAACTTTATTCTTTAAACAGCTTGTTGTCCACTTTACTGCATATCTATACTCTGCCAACAATTTCCACAGAGATGCCAAGTTTTGTTCTTTTGGTGCCGGGGAAGATTTATTTTCTCTAGCTTTGTAGATCTTTTCCAATTAGTTTTTAAATACCACCTCTGTATTATCATGCCCATGTTGTAGCTCTGTAGATCTCTAATACTGGCTTATTTTTGTCTGAGATTCTTTATCTCTGGACATCTGTTCTTTTTAATTGAGGCTCTTCTGATAGGGATTGGAATTAGTATTTAAAACTTGGTTATTGGTTACTTGATAATTGTTTATTGTAATTTTGCCATGTTCCAAGCTCTTTCTAGAATGATTACTCATGGGAATTAATTGGCAGTGGATACAGGACGATGATGAAGAAGAAGTATTTCTTAAATGACCAGTCTGTGGTATTTGGTATTCTTTGGGGATGGTCTCTAAACTTAGAGATTAAGGGATATAAGAATATGCCCCCGCCCTTCATTTCTTTTTGTATGTTATCACTAGGAGCCTTTTACACCCCCCCCCCTTGCTGGTGATCTAAGGTTGTTGTTGTTATGTCATTTATACAGTATTTTAATGCAAGGCTGTGCAATTAACAAAAAAAAGTAGCATGACAAGTTATCACAATTTTACAGGGGGGAAATCAACACTCCAGTAAATACTTATGGGTTTGATTTGTAGAAGTGAAATTGAAAGGGACATTTTTTAGTCTGAACAGTAGGCTGTGAAATTTATTTTATTTTAATTTAGTTTAGTTCATTTATACCCATTTAGTTCATTTTATCCTCACAACAATTCTATAAGGCAGGTTAGGCTGAGAGGGTGTGACTGCCCTGAGGTCACCCAGAAAGCTTCCCTGGCAGCATGGGAATTCAATCCTGGGTCTCCCAGTTCCTAGCTCAGTTCCTAGCCCAACACAGTATGCACAATAGCACACTGGCTGAAATTTGGGAGCACTTTAGTTGATATTGCTTTAAAAAGGACTGAGCAAATTAATGAAAGATTGGTTTCCATTGTTAGAGGCAAAATACCTCCAAGTGCCTTGCTTGTTAAGCTTCTCTCAGTATCTAATTGTCAGAACTGAACTAGCTAGACCAAGACCATTATTATGATCTCAACAGGTAGCACTACAGTCTCAACCATGGAAGCCCTGCCTGGGGACTAGGGTTGCCAGCTCTGCATTGGGAAATTCCTGGGTGTGGACCTGGGGAAGGGCAGGGTTTAGGAAGGGGGAAGATCAGGATATAATGCTGCAGAGTCCACCTTCCAAAGCAGCCATTTTTTTCCAGGGGAACTGTTCACTGTAGTCTGGAGATCAGTTGTAATCCTGTTGGATCTCCAGGGCCCACCTGGAGGCTGGCAACTGTAGATCTCTGATTGCCAGTCTCAGATCCAGCCCCCTTGGATTCCATTGGCTGAAGTGTTTCTGAAGAGAGGTCCATCATTTATTTTCCTAACTTCACAATCTGCTAGAGTCTGCTCTAGTGAGCATATCAAACTTTTTGGTCTCTGTTGCAGAAGGTTAAAGGCACTCGATGGAACTGGACCTTAAGTCACTGTCACACTAATGCGTTTCACAAGGAGCATAATAAATCACCTTGGGAAAGATATGCCGCAGCAAATCTTACTTAATAAGAATAATGGCACCCATTCTGACTAATTAAAATGGCTTTTAGAGTCTAATGGAAAGTCTGTCTTTGTACCTTTGAGCCAAAGTTGCTTCTCACACTGGGCCTCATCCTCAAAAATTGTCTTTCCCAAGCTCCTTTTCAATGACCGGACCTTGTGCAGGCTTGAGTGCTTTCTGAACTAAACTTCATAGCTCAGTCTATGAAGAATTTTATGGACGTCAAACCAAGAGAATAGATTATTGCTTTAGAGTATGCTGGGTGCACAGTTGTAAGGTAAAGATACATGGGCCTGCTGCTTCATGATCTATGTACCTTATTTCCCATACCATCATGGCAGCATCCTGAGGATGGTCACTACTGCTCAGCAGTGTCACCTCTTTAGATGGCCAGAGTGGGTACTGCAGTGGCCAAAGTAGACATACAATGAGTCAATAGGTCTATAAAGTTGCTGACTCTGGCCTGGCTCCTTAGTCTGAGCAACTAGGGTGCTTATGGAGAGGGTGACTGCCCATTTCTGCTCATCACCATATCACCAGACCAACAGTGGCCTGAAGTCATTTGGGATGCAAGCCTTATTCTAGGTTTTGGTTTTGTCACTGGACCTCAATGTATCAGTTGATCAAAAAAAGCTACTTTAGGGGGTATCTGATATGAGTTGGGGCCACAGCACTGAAAATGAGAGGGGTTAATTTTCTTCTTCATGAGTTCCTCAGTTGAAAACCCCAGGGCGGGTAGGGAAAATAGACAAATGTACCCTCCCCCCCACAATGGGGAAACAGACCAAAGTGGGGCATTGTTATCATGGAAATAGTATGTAGGGATGATTAACTCTTCCTTCCCTGATCTAGGTCCAGCTTCCCTCTCTTCCTCCATGGCTGCTTTTATGATCAAATTCCATATGTGGCTTATCAGTCATGGGACATCATGTGTAGCATGGATCCAAAGTTAATAAGACTGCTGAACCATAAGTAATTTCATGATTGGAGTGAAAACTCCATTAGACTCAGAGGGACTTGATCTGAAGACACTTTCATGGGCCTGAGGATAAATAAGATACCAACGGCAGTAAAGCTCTGTGCTTATAGCTGTATGTCACCATTGTGTAGAAAGTAGGTGTCCAGTTAAAGGGGCAAAAGAGAGGCATGAGTCAATGTTCTGGCCTACAGCTCCTCTTCCCAACTGATTTTTCTCCCAGCTACTTTAACTTCTCAGAAGTGCTGTGAAGACGTAGGGCCCTCTGCTCCAGTGCACATATATACACATGAATATGCCTTATATTCATGCCAGTTTGGTGTAGTGGTTAAGTGCGTGGACTCTAATCTGGGAGAACTGGGTTTGATTCCCCACTCCTCCATTTGCACTTGGCTGGATGACCTTGGGCAAGCCATAGCTCTGTACCAGCTGTTCCCTCAAGGACAGCTTGGGAAAGAGCTCTCTTAGCCCCACCTACCTCACAGGGTGTCTGTTGTGGGGAGGGGAAGGGAAAAGGAGTTTGTAAGCCGCTATGAGACTCCCTTAGAGAGTGGAGGGCGGGGTATAAATCCAATCTCTTCTTCTTCTTCTTATACTAAATCATACCATTGATCTATCAACAAGGTTGTTTACTTAGACTGGCGGCAGCTGCTTGGAGTCTCAGATGGGGGGGATGTCTTTTGCATTCTTTACTACCTGATCTTTTAGCTGGAGATGCCAGAGATTGATCCTCGGACCTTCTGCACACCAAGCAGATGCTCTACCACTGATCCATGGCTCATGTACTTTTTTTGCTCCTTAATGCAAACCTCCATCCTTTCCTTTCCATATGACAACCACAAATCTGAGATTAGGATAGTGGAGGAGAGAGGGGATGTGAGAATGTGGGGGAGCCCCATTGTTTCAACAGCATGATATCACATCTGGGGAAGAAGTGATGTAATTGCAGTGGCACAATGCTCTAGGATTCACCAGAAACTCTGTGGTTTAGTATAGAGTTTCGGGTGATTCCTAGAGAGTTACATGGATATTGTCACTTCTGGGTTCATCACTGTTGGAGGGATGGTGATTTTGCCAGGTGTCTCCCCCCCCCCCCCCAGTGATGAGCAGTGGCGGGGTTGCGGGCTCCTGGACTTGGAAGCCCTGTTTGGATTACATCTGCTATTGTATCTGGGATGGCCATGGTATTCCTTTCTTTCAGAAAATTAACACTGGCAACTAAAAAACTGCCTCTCCCTGTAGCAGGAGGTGATTTGGCACACTCAGCAGAGTAATCCAGATCTATGTATTCAACATTGTGGATTTTCCCCCTGTGTTTATGGTGTTTGTGTAGGTCCAGTGGTCCAAGGGATTTTAGTATATGCTTTCAAAGTGGTTTCCATGACCACAACCAAAACAACTGAGGGATTAATGGAGGCCTCTTCTAGAGCAAACAGGGAACAATGGTGCATTACAACTCAACTGCACCTCCATTTTGGTGTCTGTTGTACAAAATGTTTTAGAAAGGGAAAGACAACATGTGTGTAAGTATGACTTGACCAACAACAGCAGTAACAGACCATTGTCCCAGTGCTACCAAGCAACTGCAATCTTAACAAGCCCCCTCCCATCCACAGATTTTCTTCTTTCTTTTGGCTCCGTACATTCATTACAGCTGTCTTGGGAGGTGCTTCTTTTCCAAAACTGATCCTAGGTCCTTGTCTAAACTCAGGTATTTCCAAAGTTGCACACTGGGCCAAAGCAAAACTCAGAACCCATGGCCACAGACAATGATAGATTTTTTGGAATTCTGTATTATTTAGTTTGGAAATGGGTTGGTGTCGCTGTTCAGGCACATTCAAATGTATCTATGAACTAGAGTCTGTGGTGACTTTCGTGTTTTCTACTGACAGCTGAAGTCCATGAATGTCTGGATGATCAGGCTTTGTTATGTACCGAGATCATATTCCAAGTATAAAAAGCTGGATGGAAGAACAGCACCCTGAATTTTGTCTGCATGCCTCAGAGCCTCTGTAGAGGAAGGAGCACAATTCAATTTCCTTCCCTTCAAGCCTGCCTAGTGCACCTATCCAAGGGTCAGCAGTTAGAAAAATGAATAATGCAATGGTTCACTCACACAGAGATGGCTCCAAAGGTAATATTTTAACTGTTGTAGAAATAAAGGTAGGCGGAAGTTATGTTTTCCTTTTGTGTTTTTCAAAAAAAAGATCCACATTGGGTAAAATGTAGCTATTTTGTTCAAGAGATCTTGTTTTATTTATTTATTTGGAAACTTTTACACTACCTCTCTCCGGAGACCTATTGGAGGCAACTCAGAAGTTAAAATAATGCAATACAATAATAAAAGCAGCATAAAATTATTATTTAAAAGTCAGTGAGCCATAAAAAGCCAAGAGAGAGGCCACGGCTCAAAACATTGCTTCTGAATGCAGAAGGTCCCAGGTTCAATCCCCACCATCTCCAGGGGAAAGGATCAGGTAGAAGGTGATGTGAAAGACCTCTGCCTGAGACCCTGGAGAGCTGTTGCCAGCAAGAGTGGGCAATGCCTAACTTGATAAACATACTTTAAAAATGCAAGCAGTGATGAGTATATGCAAAAATGCAGGGGAAAATACATTTCATAGAATCATAGAGTTGGAAGGGACCTCCAGGATCATATAGTCCAGCCCCCTGCACAATACAGGAAATTCACAAATACCTCCCCCCAGACACACCCAATGACCCCTGCTCCATGCCCAGAAGATGACAAAAAACCTCCAGGATCCCCAGGCAAACTGGCCTGGAGAAAAATTGCTTCCTGACCCCAAAGCATTTCCCTGGGTGGGTAAGAAAGGGCCACAAGAACTAAGCACTGATGCAACCCTTCCTGCCCTCCCTCTCATGATCTTCCTAAGTTCACAGAATCAGCATTGCTACTTAAAAACCTCCAAAGAAGGAGAGCCCTCCACCTCCCAAGGAACCACTCTGTCATTTAACTACAAGGTTGCTGATGACAGCCTCTGGGAGGAAATGCAAGGCAAAGCCTGGCACTCTGGTGCCACGCTGGTACATTTACATTACACTGGTTAAAAAACATAGAAAATGCTAGAGTATTCTATATATTTGGTTAATATATGGTGTGTTCATATGGCTCTTTTGAGCCGCGCAGGCACAAGTGCCTGGTGGATTTAAAGTGCACGTCCAGATCACAACATCTGGGAATCGTGCAGCTTCTGTGAGTCGCCCATCGATCCCCATCGGGGATCCGTACTTAAAAGATAATAGTGAAAGTCCAGTCTAAAGCTGGCCGATGGGCCAATGCCAAACTTTCCACCATCAGGTTGTACCTCCAGCATGCAATCAGCCCATAGGGGTGGTCTGCAGACCATCCCGAACAGCCGCCATTTTAAAAAGCTCCTAGCAATGTGCGCATAACCACTTAAACACACAATGTCCCCAGAGTTCTGCTCAAGCAATCCGAACAATTTAATGTTTCTGATGGTCCCCTGAACTTTATTAACTTCATAAACTGAAAGGGTACCTAGAGGAAGGTACCACTGCCGACGCTTTTACCACTTTAGTCCACGCATGTGCAGATAAACCAGTATATGGTGAGATGCACATGCGCATGCGCAGACAGGATTTTTTTTTACAAAAGACAACTGCACAGCTCCTTACAGTGGATGCCATCTAGACAATCCACCATGGGAGTCATGTGCGGTGAAGCGCTTCGCGGGCGATCTGTCTGCTCATGCAACACTGGGTTAAAAAGATCTAATTCAAATTACAGCCGGGCCAATGGCGGGATTAGCTGTCCATCTGAACACACCCATAGCAGAGTTTTGCACAGTCTTAAGAGTGTAATACTGAGTGCACTGCAATACAATACACAACCTTTATTGGCATACAACTAAATAAATTTCCCAAGTATATTGCAAAAAAAAAGGAAAAAAGGTAAACTTACATTTTTTTCCAAGTAGGTCCAGTTCACATTCAGGTTGCAGTCAAAAGAAGAGAAAGAAGCCTAATCTAAAGAGTACTTTCCCTGTCACAAATAACCAGCTTGCCCGACATCATGTGTGTGGGAGTACGAGGGCACTGTATCTACAGGAGAGATCTTCAGAGACCTGTGTCTCTGTGGTAGGCCATATGAAAGGATAGAGGAGGGAACAGAGGGCAGCTCCCAGGTTAAGACAAAGAGAGGCATCCCATTCAAGGGATAACATCTATATGCACTTAGAGTGATGTAGCCCCCCCCCCCCATGTCCAGGCATGCTGAATTGCTCACTCCGAGATGTCCTTCATGTCATGTCCAGTTTTTACCAGAAGTGATGTAAGTGCACCAGTGTGACTGTGGCATGCCAGGACTTCCCCCTCCCCCTTTTCTCCTGCTGGTGCCTGCAGTGCCAGCAGGCAAGAAGGCAGGAGGCCTGGCATCTCCATAAGAACCGGAAACATTCATGGTTATGAGGGGCATTTATATGAATGGGCTCAGGTTTATTCTCATGTCCTCGTCAACAAGTTTATCTGGGGATTCAGGACATCACATGGTAACTAGGTTTGCCAACCTGCAGGTGGTGGCTGGAGATCTCCTGAGATTACAACTGATATCCAAGTGACAGAATTCACCTGGAGAAAATGACTGATTTGGAAAGCGGACTCCATTGAAGTCCTTCTAAACCCTGCCGTCCTCAGGCTCCCCCCCCCCCCCCCCAATTTTTTTTTTCTGGGTATATCCCAATCCACAGCTGGCAACCCTACACGACAGCCTCACCGTTTGTGGCTGGACCCTAACCTAGGCCCTTGAGACCTCTTCAGGCACACAAAGAATAAGCAATCTCAGCCTGTGGGACTGGGAAGGAAGATGGGGCCTCTGGCTTGGCTGTGTCTGGTATAAACTCAGTTCAAACTGTTCAGGAGCTTCAGGATTCATTAGAGTTTGCTACAGTAGCTACTAGGGTGGAATGAACTTCTATTGAGTTTTTAAGGCCTTTTTGATCATTGCCAGTTCCCTGTTACCCAACCCAATACCATTCTGTGAGTATGATCTTCTCTCTTTTCCTAGTTAACACAGCAGAACAGCTGACTCCACTCCAACTTTGATTCTAGTTCAGCATCCCAGGATGACATCCTGGCAGCTAGTATCACAAAGTCACAAAACATGCAGAACTGAAATAGCTCTTCCTAAGGAGACTTCCTGCAACTTATGTGGCCCTTCCTTTGGAACATGGCAATGGCAATGGGTACATATGGCTAGCTTAGAAATCATGGGGAGTTAACTCGGCTGGTTTCTCCCTATAGGGGCCTGGGGTTGCCAGCGAGAGGTATTTGTATGAACTGGCTCAGGTTTATTCTCATGACCTCATTACCAAGTTCCTCTGGGGATGCCAGCGAGAGGGAGATGTTGCAACCCAGAAGTGACATCATCATGTAGCCAGTGCACTTGCCCCAAACTCTATGGTTTAACCATAGAGTTTTGGACAAATGCTAGAGCGTCTCTGACATTGATAATGCCTTTTCCAGGTCATGCTAATGCAATGAAATCAGTGTGATGCTCATTTCATGCAGCGTCTCCTCCTCCCCGGCAGCTGAGCAGTGGTGGCAAAGCCCACAGGGGATGGGAGGTCTCCCACTGAAGCAGAAGACCTGGCCTTCCTAGCCTCAACAGGCTTTCCTTTCTGAGCTGCCTACTTGCAAAAATAGGAGGAGTTATTGTCTCTGGCTGATCAAATTGCAGAGTCGTTGTCTCTGGATAGCCATAGCACAAAGTTAGCAAGCTGAATTTGGCTTGTTGAGTCACAAATTGTGCAGGCCTTTTTCAGTTGTTTGAGAATCTGAGAGTTCAGTCCTTTTTCTGGGTGACTGGTGCAGAAGTCTAATGATTAATGCTTGAAATCTCCCTCAGGTAACATCCAAAGCAAGGTTTTCCTGCTGTTGCTGTTCCTCCTTGGCATACCCCCCCCCTTTCTAATGCATTGCATTCAGCAGCTTTTGGGTTGGACTCTGCACTGCAGTTGTGTGTTGCTTTATTATATACTATGTTACATTGTGTTAACTTATGAATTTTCAGCATATGGGGAAAATGAGGCAGTTTATTCATAGATTCCACACAGTGGTTGGTACTTTGTTACTGACAAATTGGTGCTTGGTCAGCTTGTATGATAATGGAACTGAGCAACTTTCCATTTAGCCCTTTCAAAAAAAATCAGATATTTGGGTCAAGAAAATAATGAAAGCTATAATCCAGTTGGTCCCTCTTTTAATTAAAGTATGACTGGGCACCTGGAAAGGTGCTGGATCCTAAGGATCTTTATTTATTTTGTAAGTATACATCTAATTTGAACTCTAGACAAATTGTAAACAGTTGCCAGTAATCCAAGTGTGAATCTTGTGCAGAGTTATGCCAGTGTACTAACACAACAACAAGAAGAGTAGGTTTTTATACCCCACTTTCCTCTACCCTAAGTAGTCTCAAAGCAGTTTACAATCATCTTCCTTTCCTCTCCCCACAGCAGGCACCCTATGAGGTAGGTGGGGTTGACAAGAGTTCTGAGAGAACTGTGACTGGCCCAAGGTTACCCAGCAGGCTTCATGTGGAGGAGTGGGAGATCAAACCCGATTATCCAGATTAGTACCCACTGCTCTTGACCACTACACCACACTGGCTCTCAATTGCACAGGGTGCTCCTGTGCATATAGATCACTTATTGTGTGACCTTGTGTGTGCCATTTCTAAATAGAGGACTCACTGCAACTAGCATTTGGACAAGAGAAACTTTATAACTTAGTTGCCAGCATGCCAATCATCAGCCAATCATCAGTAATGCTAAGTGTGCAGTTTTGGTTATGATAATGGACTTTCTTATACTGTCTTCCTGTTGATCTCTTGTTCTGAATTTTGATATAGTTTGGCTCTTTGATTATAAAGGGGTACAGACCCCTGGACTTGAGGGTCATGGCCTATGGGGTAAAGAGCACTGTACTAAGAGACGAGACAGATGGCAACCATAGTTTTGGGATTGCCTCACACAAAGGGATGTCCTTTTCTACCGTGACTGGAGTCCCAGATGAATGGGAGGATTCGGGTGAAGTTATTCTGGGAGTCTGAGAGCATTCAGAGGGGCTGTCACATGGTCAGGGGCTCAGCAAATCCAAAAGCGGATTGGGCCCAGAAGATCCTGTCAGCAGTGAGGAGCCAAATGAGGAAAAGAACTCAAATTTATTTATTGCTCTGGAAACTTAGCAAGCCAGCAAACCCATATTTCAAGTCTAACGTTCTCGCAGCGCAAGCCTGAGCTCACTTCCTTGCAATTAAACATCTCAGTAAAATCAATGATGCTTGTTTCTGAATAAATCTGGCCAGGATCAATCTGTTAGTTGAGATTTCATTTGTCACCTCTTTCAGGACTCAAGAAATGCAGTACCAAACTGGTGACACAAGGCATGAGCTGGTAAAAACAACCATGAGGGGGCCACAAATTGGATCCGGGCTGTCACATTGGAGGAGGGGCGAGATTAGCCCTTCTCCCCATCAGTTTCCCAGTCTAAATTGCACCTGTCCCAACCCACTTATGGTAACCTGTATGTCCTCCCCAGTGTTTTACTGTCTCTGAATGTGGAGGTCCCCTTTAGTCCCCTTTAGTCACTTTGGATAGTGGACCTATCCTCCATGAAGCTGTGTAATCTCTTTCTAAAGCTATCCCTCACTACATCCTCTGGCAGTGAATTCCACATTTTTATCACCTGTTGAATAAAGAAGTATTTCTTTTTGTTCATTTTGAATCTACTGCCCATCAACTTTGTTGGATACCCTCAAGTTTTAAAATGTTGAGAGAGAGACAAGAAGAGGCCTCTTTGTCCACTCTCTCTACCATGTACATGATGTTATAGACTTCTATCATGACCCCCCAGCTGTCTCTTTTCTAAACTGAAAAGTTCTAAACTGAAAAGACCCTTCTGCCCTTCCTCACAGGAAAGGTGCTGTAACACTTAATCATCTTGGTTACCTTCTTCTATACTTGTTCCAGCTCTGCAGTGCCCTTTTTAGAGATATGGTGACCAGAACTGCCCATGGTACTCAAAATGAGGCCACACCACAGGGGCATTATAATATCAGCTGTTTTATTGTCAGTTCCTTTCCTAATAATCCTCAGCCTACAGTTTGCCTTTTCTCATTACTGCAGCACACTAGGTTGACATTTTAATTGAGCTGTCCACTGTGACGCCAAAGACTCTTCCCCCCTCAGTCTCAGCAGTTTCAGACCCCATTAGCATGTATTTGAAATTGGGATTTTGTAGTTGCAGTATTCATTTGCCCTTTTGCTGCTCACTCACTCAATTAGTGGAGATCCTCCTGAAGCTCCTCACAGTTGGCTTTGGATTTCACCATTCTGAATAATTTTGTGTCATCGGCAAACTTGGCCACTATACTGCTCACCCCTACTTCCAGATCATTTATGAACAAATTAAATAGTACTGATCCCAGTAGCGATCCTTGTGGGACTCTAGTGCTTATTTCCCTTCATTGTGAGAACTGTCCATTTATTCCTACTCTTTGCTTCCTATCATTTAACCAGTTTAATCCATAAGAGGGCACATCCTCTTATCCCTTGATTGTTAAGCTTATTCAGGAGCCTTTGGTGAGCTACCTTGTCTAAAGCCTCTGAAAAGTCCAAGTATCTAATGCCTAACAGGTCACCTTTATCTACATGTTTGGTCACTTTCTCAAAGAACCATAAAAAATTGGTTAGGCAGGATTTAACTTTGTAGAAGCCCTACTGATTTTCTGATTACAGTTGCTACTAATTTTCCTCAGACAGATGTTAGGCTAGCTAGCCTGTAATTTCCTGGTTCTTTGGACTTCTTTTTAAAAATCAGTATGACATTAGCTACTCTCCAGTCTTTTAGTACAGTGGCTGATTTTAGTGACAAGTTGTAATACTTATTATTATTTCAAAATTTATATCCTGTCTTTCAGCCCTCATAAAGATCACCAAGATGGCTAACAATTGAAAATATAAGTGATAAAATCCCATTTCAACCCACCGTAGAAGTTCACAGAGATCCCACCCTTTCCCTCAAAGTGACAAAGGCCAGAAACTCCCAAGTACTGCAGATCAGGTGCTCTTTTATTTAGTCACCCTGTGTCATAGCATCTCCCATAGCATCTCCCATGGATCAGTGAAGCCTCTGCTGCTACTCTAGAGCAAATTATTTGGCTTGCTGGTTCACCCAAGTCTCTCACCCAAGTTGCCTCTTTGGTCCTGTCCACACTAGACCTTAAATCCTGGTTCAGCCCTGCCCCCAAACTTACATTCTACACTACACTCGAGTTTACCCCTGTAATTATCTTAGGGTATTTTTTTGTTTCCACATTACATTGAGGTCACCCCGGTTTTGCCCCACACTTGTCCCAGGATGAATAGATGCTGTTACAACCAGGGATAAATGCAAGGTATTGTTTTGTGAGTTGAACTCTGATAAAACCAGGGGTGAGGTCCAAGTGTGAAAAGGACCTATGTTTACAAATGCCACAGTCCTTGTAGGCCCTCTGACAGCCCCTCTCTCCAGGCCAGTCCTTTCTCTGGTAGGAAGGTGATGGCTGTCTTCTCAGTAGCTTCTCTCTGGAAGGCATATTTTTCTTCAGCCTTTCTGATAACATCCAGCTGTCTTTCTTAGGCTCCCAGCTTTCACTGCTACATTCCTGTTTCAGGATGCCTCTTGGGCCTCCATCAGTTTTCACATCCCTGTCACATGGTCCATACTCCAGCACCATTCTCTTCTGTCCCCAAACTCTGGTATCTCCCACTTTTATTTCCTGGCCCCTTTGCCTCTACCCTGTTTTTAATTGCTCCCACCTGGGCTTCTGTGCCAATCTGCTGGCTGGTAAACTGCTATAGACTCCCTTCATTAAAACTGAGAGATGCCAGTCTCCAGATTGGACCTGGGGATCCCCCAGAATTACAGCTCATCTCCAAACTACAGGAATCAGTTCCCCTGGAGAAAACAGAGGCTGTGGAGGCTGAGGTCCCTGTCCTCCCTAAGCTCCACTTCCAAATCTCTAGGAGATTCTCAGCCTGAATCTGGCAACCCTACCCCCCTCATCCCCTGCCAGTGGCCAGGAAGGACCTGGTAACCCTAAAGTTAAAATACATACAAAGGCATAAAAACAGCAATTAAGACATTAGTAAGAATGGAGGGGCCCTGACCTGGATAGCCCAGGCTATCCCAATCTTGTCAGAACTCAGAAACTAAGCAGGGTTGGCCCTGGTTGGTACTTGGATGGGAGACCACCAATGAATATCAGGGTCATGATGCAGGGAAGGCAATGGCAAATAACCTCTGTTCATCTCTTACCTTGAAACCCCTACAGAGTCACCATGATCTAGCTATGACTTGATAGTACTTCCATCACCACCGAAGGAGGGACCACTGAGGGAATGCCAAACGAAAAAAGAAAAGTTTTCATCTGTTGGCAGAAATGCAACAAAATGGAACAGATTAATCTCCTTGTGGAGAGAGTTCCAGAAATTTGGTGTGGTGACCAAGAAGGCCCTGTCCTGAGTTGCCACCCACCTAATCTCAGAAGGTGGGGGCACCCAATGCAGGGCCTCCAAAGATCACAGTAGTGATTGGGCAGGTTCATAAGGGAGTAAGTATGCTGGGCCCAAACCATATATGGCTTTGCAGGTCAAGACTAGTGCCTGGAATTGTGCCTGGAAACAAATTGGGAACCAATGTAGATTGATCAAGACTGGAGTGATATTGTCTCTATGACTCCCTCCAGTCAACATCCTGGCTGCAGTGATCTGCACCAATTTGAAGTTATTAAATATTTCTGAAGGGCAGCTCCACATAGAACACATTACAGTAATCTAATCTAGATGTAACCAGGATATGTATCACAGTGGCCAGATCTTGTCTGACCAGGAAAGGCTGCAGGTGCTAACCAGTCAAAGCTAGTAAAAGGCACTCCTGACAACAGCTGCCTCCTCCTTATCTAGCAGTAGGCCTGAGTCTGAGAGCACCCCTCCAGACTACAGACCTGTTTGTTCAACAGGAGTACAACCCCATCCAGAATGGGTCAGAACCTCTGTCCACCAGTAGCACTTCCATCTTGTTATGATTAAGCTTCAGTTTATTAGTCTGTGTCCACTCCAAAACTTGCAAGCACCAGCTCAGGGTTTCTAAAGCCTCCCTGGGATTAGCTGAAAGAGGAAGACAGAGATGAGCATCATCTGCATGTTGGTGACAACCCAGCCCAAATCTCTGGATGATCGCTCCAACAGTTTCACGTAGATGTTAAAGAGCATAGAGGAAAGAAGAAGAGGCTGAACAGCAGTCCCCCAGCTTCTGAAATCTACCTTCCAGGTAGAACCGGAACTGCTGCAGAATGGTGCTTTCCAATCTCAGCCCAGAAGAGCAGTCCAGAAGGATACCCATGACTGATAGTACTGAAAGCTGTTGAGAGGTCCAGGAGAATCAACACACCAACTGTCTCTGACCTACTGGTTAGTAGATCAACAACCTCACATTTGAGTTTCCTAAGAACTCTCAGTGTATGTCACTAGGACCTGGAGATTTACTTGTTTTAATTTCCCCAACAGGTCAAGAACATCATCTTTTGTCACCTCAATTGGATTCAGTTTTTCAGACTCTGTGCCTGAAAATAGTGGCTGTAGCCAGGGTACATGTCCCATACTTTCCACAATGAGCAGAGGTCCAATCTGCATTGGTATTTCTCACCATTGTGCTAACGATCTCACATTGTCTCTGCTGCATTTCTTGCTGCATCCACTCTCCTATTGTTTCATCTCAGCAACAGTTGTCTGCATCATTTTATTGCCATTTAGTGGTAACTCCAAGGTCACTACGGTGTTTCATTGCCTTATCTGGATTTGGTTTTAAGGTGCTACAATTGCTCCTCCCCACCCTCGAGCCACTGTGACCAAAAAGCAAACAACTGGAGCCAAATCCTCCCCCCTCTTTTCTAAGGAGATTCACACATTGTCACAAAGGAAACAAGTCAGCTGAAAATCCAGTCATCTGCATTTAAAAGCAGCCAGGGAATATTTTTCTGCAATCATATGGGAGGGGGGTTTGGAAGCATGCCCACCCCTCTCTCATGCGCTTTCCCTAAACAACTTGCATCCTGATGCAGACAGAGAAGAATTTTATACTGAGCCAAATGGGAAACTGGCGCCACAGTAGCACAGGAGCCTCAGTCCCCAATATCCTATGTCCCCTGTACTTGCGCTGTCAATGACCAACAGTGAAATCTTAGATCAAGAACTGAAGAAGTGGGGAGTAGCTCATGAAAGCTCCTACCCTGCCACAAATTTTGTTAGTCTTTAAGGCGCTACTGGGCTCTTGCTCTTTTCAGTGAAATCTTACTCCAATCTAAGCCCACTGAATTCAACTAGTTTAGGCAGGAATAACTGCACAGGATTGCACTGAATGATAAAAAGGAATCTAGGTTGCATCCTTCCTTACCCCAGTGAACTCAGTGGGACTTCTGAGTAAAGAAATGTAGGCTTAAGCTGATAATTGTGCCCAGTTTCTGAAGAACTCAATAGAACTGATCAGTTGCAGCCAATTTAATAGCCCACTGTGGCAGCCTTCCTTTGGATTACATGACTCAAAATAAGCTTATGTTTGTTTTGAAAGAACATGGGAGGAAAAAAAATGGCTGATGCAGTTTGTAGCTTTAATACTCGGTTGGGGTCCTGGTTATGAACATCAGTCTAAGAAAGAGATTCTGGAAGAGAGCCCAGGGTGGGTAGCTGGATGAACAGGGCTTCTGCTAGAAGGGCCATTTCTTGGTGTAAAATATTGAACGGGGGCAAGAAAGCTGAAAGGAGGGAAGATGAGCCTGAAGTCAAAGCTGCTAATGAGAACTTAACAGCCTCTCAAGCAATGACAGATGGCTGGGGATTGCCAGCATGGCGGGTTGGTGGCAGAAGCGCTAGTTCTTGTAGCTTGCTGGAGGCTACCAAAGACGGCTGAAGACAGCTCACACTGGAGAAGACTCTGTAGCCAAGAGTGCCTCAGCATGGAAGGCGCTCAGAAACATTTGGAGCTGTATTATTTTAGCTCTGCTGTTTTTTTAAGGCCTTTGTAAACTAGCTCTGATACGATAAGAAGCCCAGTGGTGTAGATTGCCATTACTAGATGCAATTAATTGTTCTTATCTTCCCAAAATGATACAATTTAATATTTCACATCCATTAACAAATGTTTAGATTGCTGGCTGTTCTTTGGTTACTTGTCATGAATTTGTGTTTACATGGATACGGCTGTACCTTTGATCCTTGGGCATGGAAAACTGCCTCCCTCCAGACCCAGTTAAAGGGATTCAGGAGGGTCATTTTGCCCTGAGCCTCAGGCACAAGGAGCCTCCTCAAAAATGCTAGACAACATTTGTTTTTAAGTAGAATAGATATTCAAATTAAGGGTCGCTTTTTGATGCCTTGTTTTATTTTCATTTATTGACATCTTCAAGCTTTATTGTGATGAGGCGCCTTAAAAGCAGGGAGTGGTCTGGGCCCCTCTGGGCCTCTGAAATGGCCTCCTCCCCCGCTTTAAATGTTTGTTTACTTTAAAAAGTACATTAACAGACACATCAAATGTAGGGAAAATTATATAAGTACAGATCTGTAAAATCAAGTGAATGGTATCAGATCCAAATCTGATTCCATGTCCCTTTCAAAGAAGTGACAAATTCCCCATGAAATAATTCTTGTTTAGCTAAGATGCATATGGATACCAGTGGCTTCTAAGTTCTTCCATTTGCAATTTTTCCTTCCAACAAACATCTATATAAAATCCTCTTAAATCAATGACTACTGTGCTGCAAACACCTTGTAATCAGACACTGTTTGCTTCTCTAAGGGAGTTTTACTCTAGTATAGCAGGTTTCTTAAACTGGAACAGTTTGGGGAGTGGAGTATTCACATTTTGTCCCCTAAGCAAGGGTCATTTTGAGGGGGGAACGAGCAGGAACGGCATTCCAGGAGCAACAAGCCCAGGAGTAGGGAACCCAGGAATGCTTGCATGCCTGCCTTTTGCTTCCCCAGCCAGACCGCCATGGTGGGTTGGCTGGGAAAGGGAAGGGAAGGAAGGCAAGCATGCCCCCTTTTTTCCCTGAGCCTCTCCGCTTGTGTGGAGAAACTCAGGGAAGGGGGGGATTTAAATGCCTTTCTTTCCCTTCCCCATCTGAGGAAGGGAAAGAAAGGCATTTTAAACATGCTTGGGTTCCCTGCCCAATCTTCTCCAGGTGCCCCGCAGCCAGGGGTCATTTTGTAGAAAAAGAGGTGCAGGAGCTTATTAGCATAACTTATTTGCATATGCCACACACCCCTGACATCACCATAAGTGTCTCAGGAGGCAACACCCACCGCTTAGGCTCCACCCCAAAAATCTCCAGGTATTTTCCAATTCAGAGCTGGTGAGCCAGCTTTACACTTTGACTAAAGACACTTTAGGTTTCCTTTGCTCTTGCAGGGAAGCTACCCTACAACAAGCATGAAAATACAGATCAAGTTAGTACGCTTTTGCTTTTTTCCACAGTGCATCACCATATGTGCCCACTCCTGGGCTTGTTACTCCCAGAACAATGTTCCTGCGTGTTCCTGCTTGAAATGACCCCAGCCCACAGCCATAGGACACCTGGAGAAGATCAGGCGGGGAAACCAGGCATGCTTGTATGCCTGCCGTTTGCTTCTCCAGCTAGCCCACCACGGCAGGCTGGCTGAGGAAGGGAAGGGCAGGCATGGAAGCATGCCTCCTCCTCCTCCCTTCCCTATCTGAGCTTCTCTGAGCTACCGCAGAGAAACTTGGAGAGTAGAGGGAAAGTGGGGGAGGGGATGTTTCAATGCCTTTCTTTCCCTCCCCGGATTCCCTACATTTTCACGCATCAATGTCTAACTAAAAGTCAGAAATCTTTAATGGACTGAATCAGAAATCTTGCATTGATTTGTGGAAGATAATACTGTCTTATATCATAATACTCTTATCCAGCTTCCAGCCCTCAGAGGAATGCTGCTGAAGCTGGTGCCCAAGGTGAAGAGCTTGGGGATGCTCCTGAATGCCTCTCTTTCAATGGAGGCCCAGGTTTCCACCGTTGCTCGATTGGCCTTTTACCATCTATGGCTGGTCAGGCAGCTGGTCCCGTATCTCACTCCGCAAAACTTAGCTACAGTGACCCATGCAATGGTCACTTCCAGACTGGATGATTGTCACTCGCTCTACTTGGGGCTGCCCTTAAACTTGACCCAGAAACTGCAGCCCGTTTGCTGACAATAGTTCCTCTAAGCTGTGGAGTCTTGTGAGCAAAAAAAAAAAAGTTGTGAGTGAGTGATTTGGCTACTGCATAAATTAGTTTGCTCTGGAGCTATCCTTCCTGAGCTAAGACAAAAATGTGTGAGCTGAAGGCTAAAAAACTGTGAGCTAGCTCACACTAACTCAGCTTAGAGGGAACAATGGCTGACGATGATGCCTTTGCGGGCTCACATTCAGCCAGTGCTGCACCAACTGCACTGGCTGACAATAGAGTACTGGATCCAGTTCAAGGTTTTGGTGTTAACCTTTAAAGCCCTATGCAGCGAGGGACCTGCATATCTTCAGTATCGCCTCTCCCCATATGTCCCTCACAAAGCGCTGGGCTCAAGGGACCAACATCTCCTGGTTGTTCCCAGCCCCAAGGATGTCCGGCTTGCCTCTACTAGGGCCAGGGCTTTTTCTGCCCTGGCCCCAGCCTGGTGGAATGAGCTCCCTCTTGAGTTTAGGGCCCTGTGGGGTTAGTTACAATTCTGCAGGGTCTACAAAATGAAGCTGTTCTGCCAGGACTTCGATGAGGTGGTGGACATACAAATTCTATCCTGGCCTCCCCTGCTTGACAGTGCTGGCCAAAAGGAACCAGCTCAAACTGGGCTTCGCTGTTGAGGCAAATCCACCCTGTTTTGTTTGATTGGGTTTTATGAGAAATATGGTTTTAACCACTTGATTAAATAGTTACTTTGTGATTTGTGACTCACCCTGAGCTTGCTTGCAGGGAGGGTGGGATAAAAGTCTAAATAAATAAATAAATAAATAAATATTCTAAAAATCCATGAAAGATTTCTGACTAATTACAAAAATAGGTCTAGACTCTCTTCATCATTTTATTTCCACTATTTCACTTAGTATGGAATTTCCCCCCCAATAATTTTTTAATCAAAAATTTAATGGCTACACACATTCTTAGTATTTCCACAGTTGTTCATGGTTACAAGTTTTTGTGTAGTAAAAATGATCCTGTAGACTCCAAAAGAGAAACAAGATATATATTGACGTATTTCTATTTGTTAAAATTTGTTGGCAACAGGAACAGAAGTAAAACCAAATTGTGTTGTAAAATGGAAAAAAAAGAAAAATAATATCAAAGAAGCAGAATGGAAAGCAATATTTACCTCAAGCTAACCAAATGCAATCTGAATTAATATGAAAGACAGCTTCCTATGAAGTTTTTTACTTGTGGTGTTTCATTCATCATGCACTTGATAAAATGTATAAAGAAAATGGCAGAGATGCTTGAAAAATAGAAAATTATCAGCTGGTTATTGCCAGATGTGGTGGCTTTATGTAACTGTTCAAAAATTTTGGGAGAAAGTTATCAGTGCAGTCGAAATGGATAGTAGGCATATACAGGGGTCATTCCGTAGAAAAAGAGGTGCAGGAGCTCATTAGCATAACTCATTAGCATAACTTATTTGCATATGCTAAACCACCTGACATTACCGGAAGTATGTCAGAAGGTGAGAGACAGACAGATAGACAGAGCTGGAAGAGCTGGCAGAGAGGGGACAGTTACTAATCCAAGCCTCCGAAATACCACTATTCTGGGAGGATAGCTTCAGTGGTGGCTGAAGCCTTCAGAAGGCTGGTCAGAGGAACAAGGACCTTTCTAGGGGAGGGGGTCATTTTGCTGCAGCCATGACACAAGCAGGCATTCCCCGGTGAGGAGGGGGGCTGGCACCAACTCCTGGAGCTGAGCTCCCCCAAGCTCCTGCTCGAAATGACCCCTGGGCGTATATATTCTGAACATCTCACAATCATTTGAGTGACAAACACAGTCATATGATATCAGACCACTTTTCTAAAAAAAATTATATTCCCATATGTTGCCTGACCTGGGTGGCCCAGGCTAATCTGAATTTGTCTGACCTCAGAAGGTAAGCAGGGTTGGCCCTGGTTGGTATTTGGATGGGAGACTATCTATCTATCTATCTATCTCTATCTATCTATCTATCTATCTATCTATCTATCTATCCTATCTAATCTTCCACCATCCATCTAGTACTGCTCATACTATTGTCTTAAGCAGAAGTTAGAATCAAAAATTATTTTAAAAGACCTTATTCATTATTTCTCTTATATTTGATTATTGTACCTATGAATTTTGCCACTGAGAGGGTGACGCAATCATTTGTATCTGATAGTAGCCATGACACCTGTGCTTGCACATTTAGCAATTCCATATCTTTAAGTAAAGGGGTGACTAAATTAGCCCTTAACTTGTTGAATATAGGGCGCTCCATAATCATATATTCGATGGTTTCAATTGTATCATATAAGCATCTGCATGTTCTGTTAGAGTATGATACTCCATTATATCTGCCCACCAAAGCCACCAAGGGAAGAATGTTCAGTCTTGGCAAAACAAAAGCTCTTCTTAGTTTTGGGACTTTCAACTGATAAAAATATTTTGGCAGTTGCATGGGGAGGTCAATTCCCAAATGGAGTGTTGAACATATGCTGTGTGCCCTAATACAGTGTTTTTCAACCTTTTTCGAGCTAAGGCACATTTCTTTCATTGAAAAAATCCCGCGGCACACCTGACAATATCTCACGGCACAGTGGTTGAAAAACACTGAAATACAAGATAAATGGGTCATTAGTTGCCTCAGCTCAAGTATTAACTATGACAGTATTACAAATACACGTAATAGCCACTCAACTTGAAATCATAAGTTACAGATCCAAAGTGTAATGGCTCCTTCCCATAACATTGACCTGAGTTTCAGAAGAAATATAATGTGGATGTATTTTAACGCATCCTGGAAGGTCAGCCCGGAAGGCACATTTCTTTCATTGAAAAAATCCCACGGCACACCTGACAGTATCTCGCGGCACACCAGTGTGCCCTGGCACAGTGGTTGAAAAACACTGCCCTAATAAACATACTCGTTAACATCCAACTTCCTTACTAATTTTTTATTTGTCTTAACAAGGCCGATAAAACAAACCCAGTAATATTATTATTGCAATTATATTTAGAAAGTGGAGATGTTGTGCACACAATACCACTCTGGATTTTTTTGTTTGGCAAGAAGATGGGCTGGTTTGGTTGGACAATGCCCCTGTCAGATACATATGTACCAGGTCACTCTGTCCCCCACTTCCCCTTTTGATGCCCAGGAACATGAAAGTAGATAGTGTGGTGCTAAAATGACTAAAACTGGAGGTTTCCCACCACTCTTGAATGTTGAAAATAATTTTGTTCTGAGTATTACTATATTTATAAATGCTTCAGGCCAAATATTGATTTGTAAAGTTCTGACTGTACAATCCTATATATTTGAAGGTATAGAGTTATTTAATCTTTTCTCCTCCATGAAATGATTCCCATTGGATGTCACCATTCCTTAGCAGCTTATATTCTTGCTGGGGAAAGCTGCTAAGATTTTACCAGTTAGGGTTGCCAAACTCCAGGTGGTAGCTGGAGATCTCCTGGTTTTACAACTGATCTCCAGGCAACAAAGGTCAGTTCCCCTGGACAAAATGGCTGCTTTGAAAGGTGGACTATATGGCATTATTCCCCATTGAAGTCCCTCCCCTCCCTCAAACCAGACCCTCCCCAGGCTCTACCCCCAAAATCTCCAGGTATTTCCCAACCCAGAACTGGCAACCCTATTACCAGTGGGGCCCAAAACAGCTTGCAGGAGGATTAATTTCCAGTAGGAAAACATGGTGAAATGGATGGGATAAGTAGTCTTTGCACCAATAAGTACTCCAATGCACCAATCGCCCCTTTAATCACACCCTGAGTCCTATGAAGTAGGTTTTTATTGCTTGTGTTTTAGTGGCTTTGTTTTTTTTACTGCATGAGTGTTTTGACAGTTTTAGTAGGTGCTAGCTGCTTGGAGTAGGTCTCTGGGAGGTGGCATGTACATTTTCTAAACAAGCAAATAAATAAAAAATATGAGGACATCAATGTAATGCATGCCAGTTTTCACAAATGATCCTGTAAGTGTATCTGGGATCTCTGGTCCGGCATCTGGGGTTTCCATGTTTTGGGTGCTCAGTCTTGTCTTATTTTCTAGCTCCATCTTTCCGCTTGCTCTCAATATCTCTCTTCAAGTAATTGAACCTTGGTCTGGCTATCCATCTGTCATTCTGGTTTCCAGCACTGCAGTACACCCTAGGCTCTCAGAAATAGTGTTCTTCCTTCCTTTGGTGTCCCAAAGGTGACAACGCATGGCAAAGAAAATGTGACAAAATTATTTCCTTCAGTTTTTTTCTGAGGCTATTGGAGATGTCTCATCAAAAAGTGATGAAGAGAAGCTGCACCTAACCTTGGAGGAAAAAATAATGATGTCAGGGAATGTATCATCCTGTCTGTTGGGAAAGGACAGTGATGGCACATGGGTGCATGGCGGTGAAACCACGAGCTGAGCATCTGACCTTATTACAGGTAAGATGTGATTTCCCTCTCCATCATCCGCCTTTGCCCCACCCCCAATAATTGATCTACACTTGTATGATCTGTCACACCGGTAAAGAATCACTGAATCTTGGCACAAGGCTGCCCTTGTGTTGATATGTAATAAATACACAGGCGAATGGCAGACCACTGTCTAAGTTTAGGATGGTGTGTTTTGGCAGACTCTGAGAATCGCGTTATCAGATGTATCTGCACACTAAACTGCCTTGGCCCTCCATCTTCCACCTGTTAATATATCGGGACATTTAACACAGAACACAATCTCTGTCTTCATGTCAATAGTGATGTGACTGTATTTTTTTTAAATGGCTTCCCTAGCCTCCTGGAAAAGCCTGGGATGGAATGTTTTCTGATTCCTGAGTTCAATATTTACAGCTCAGTGAGTCTTCTAACTTGGAGCTATTAGGAAGCACCTTTGGACACCTATCAAAATTACCAGATTTGACAGGGCCTCTTCTGAGTTCAATGGGGCACATAAATTCAGTCTGGACACTATCTCCCTCTCCCATAAATATTATTCACTTGCTACTCTGTCTACTGTGTCTCAATTACTTCTCCCTCCTTACGAGGGGCACTCAACCCTGAAAGTGTTAAGGCAACACAAAGTCCCCAGCTTCCATTAAAGATAAAATGTCCCCTTTCTCAGGACTGTAGACCATGCCTTAATCCTGGCCAAGAATATGCATTCTCCAGTCCTGCTAAATTAAAAACCAGGAGCTTGGGAAGGACTTGGAAGGCTGGGATGAGGTGCGTAATGTTTTGAATCTGCAGATAAGACTACCAGAATGAGGAACGGCTTAAAACAATTTTAATATGAACAGCCATGTAACAGTTTTGTACATCAGCCTCTCTCTGCTTTAGAACTAAAATCATGTGATCTTAAGGCAGGATCTCCAGCAACCAGTGGCCTAGCACTGTTAAATATGTCTCAAAATTATAAATTCTGCCACTGTAAGGTTGAGAGGTTGATGTGCTGCAGTTAGAAGGATCTGCTCTGCTGACCAGGTGTGGAAGAGGTGTTGCCAGCTCTGGTTTGGGAAATTTCTGGAGATTTGGGACTGTGCCTGACAAAGGGGACTCAGCAAGGATCGTTGATACCATACAGTCCACTCTCCGAAGCTGACATTCTCTCCAGGGAAATGGACCTCTGGAGTCTGGAGGTCAGTTGTAATGCTGGAAGAACTCCAGGCCTTACCTGGAAGTTGGTAATCCTATGTGGAATGGAAGTCAGGTGCTTGGTGTCTCAACCACACTTGGCCAGTCCAGAGGCCTGAATGAATGTTTATACCCCCAATTCCCAATTCCCAGTGTTTCGACACCTGAGTCCATTCAGTCTAAGGCAGCTCCTCCAATTCTATTTTTTTAAACAAAACATGAAGGGTTTTCAGTGATGATTTTAAGTGTGATGTCAAATGTAGGGATGCAGACCCCCTTGATGGGGGCAGGGGTCCCCCAGTTTTGGGTGCTCCTCTTTGCTGCCAGTCAGCTGACCACTGGCAGGGAAATTACCTCCCCCCAGACAGGCAAGAAGCCAGAAATAAATGTGACATGCTTACATCACCTCAAAGTGGTTTTTGGCAAAACTCTATGGTAGAAGCTAAGTCTACCATGGAGGTTTTGCCTACAAAACAGAGCATTGCCCCCAACGTCCCTGATGTGCCTACATGACGTGGCTTCCACTCAGGCAGCAGACCTGACGTCATCCATGGCAGCTCTGGGACTCTCCCAGTTTGTTACAACCCCCACTCATCAGGCTGGACACACGCTCGATTTGATTTTCATGGTGGGAATAGGAGTGGACCGAATTACTGCCTTGGCAGTACCATGGTCAGACCATTCTGCTCTGAAGGCCCGTCTGGACATCCCACTCCAGCCCTGTTTAGGCAGCGAGCAGATTTTAGCTCACCTGCGGAGACTGATGGATCCTGGGAGGCTCCAGATGGCTCTGCGGGATCCAAAGCCCCTGGCGGCTTGTTGGATGAGCTAGTGGAGGATTGGAATGATCGACTCTCCGCAGCCATCGACGAGATCACTCCTAGGTGCCCTCTGCACTCCCACACTAGGCTCGCTCCTTGGTTTACGCATGAGTTGCGGCATATGAAGCAAGAGCTCAGATGGTTAGAGAGATGGTGGCGACGGGCTCACGATGAAGCAACAAGAACATCTTATAGGACATTTATAAAAGCCTATGAGTTGGCAGTCAAGGCCGCTAAGAAAGTTTATTATGCGGCCGAGATTGCATCCGCTAGCTCACCCCCGGCGCAATTATTTAGAACAATTCGAACTATAATAGCACTGTCACAAGGCAGGTCAAACTGTAGGGAATTGGCTTTTGGCTGTGAGGCATTTGCGAGCTATTTTGCAGATAAAGTCTTGGCACACCGCCGCGATCTCCCCGTCACAGTTGAAACAATAAGCGAACGTGAGGCCCCTTGCATGTCTTCGGGTCCGGGTTTGGATTCCTTTGACCCACTCAGCCTGGAGGAAGTTGACAGGTTGCTCATGACTGTACACCCAACCACATGCTACCTTGATCCGTGCCCTTTCTGGCTGATTAAAAGCAGCCACGAGGGGTTTCGAGGTGCACTGAGGGAGATTATCAACCAGTCCCTTTTGGAGGGACAGTTCCCTGGCGCACTCAAGGAAGCTATGGTTCACCCACTCTTGAAAAAAAAGTCTTTAGACCTGGCCAAATTGGCCAACTATCGGCCGGTCTCTAATTTGCCCTATTTGGGCAAATTGATAGAGAGGGCGGTGGCGATACAGCAGAGCTTCCTGGATGACGCTTCCATATTAGATCCCTTCCAGTCAGGCTTTCACCCGGGGTACGGAATGGAGACCACTCTGGTTGCCCTTACTGATGACCTTCGGAGACATCTGGATCGGGGCGGTGCAGCAGTATTGCTGTTGTTGGACCAGTTGGCTGCATTCGACATGGTTGATCATCAGCCACTGACCCGCCGCCTCACTGAAGTGGGGATACAGGGGCTCGCCTTGCAGTGGCTTGCTTCTTTTCTCCAAGGTTGTGGACAAAGGGTGGTGCTAGGGGAGCAGGAGTCCCGGAGGCACCCGCTTGAATGTGGAGTGCCTCAGGGGGCTGTTTTATCCCCAGTGCTTTTTAACATCTATATGTGCCCCCTTGCCCAGACTGTCCAGAGGGCTGGGCTGGGATGTCACCAGTATGCTGATGACACCCAGCTCTATTTGATGTTGGGCGGCTGGTCGGATGCTGGACAGGACGATCTGGACCAGCATTGCACACTGTGGCTGAATGGCTCAGGCTGAGTAGGCTGAAGCTGAACCCGGCAAAGACGGAGGTCCTGTGCCTGGGAAGGAGTGGCCCGGGGCTGTGGCTCCCACTCCAGACCTTCAATGGGGTGCCACTGGTGCCTGCGCCAGTGGTTAGGAGTTTGGGAGTGCTCCTGGATCCCTCCTTGTCAATGGAGGTCAAGGTAGCAGCCACTGCCAAGTCGGCCTTTTACCATCTATGGCTGGCGCGGCAGTTGGTCCCCTTCCTGGACTGTGCTGACCTGGCCACAGTGATCCATGTGACGGTCACCTCGAGGCTAGACTATTGTAATGCTCTCTACATGGGTCTGCCCTTGTTGCTAATCTGGAGGCTACAGCTAGTGCAGAATGCCCAGCGAGTCTACTGATGTGCCTCCCTAGATGGGAGCACATCAGGTCAGTGCTAGAGGCACTGCACTGGCTACCTATAGTGTGCTGGATTCACTTCAAGGTGCTGGTTCTTACCTTTAAAGCCCTAAATGGCTTGGGTCCAACTTACCTGAGGGACTGCCTTTCCCCATATGTACCCCAGCGAGCACTACAGTCTGGGGCCCAACACTGGCTGGCTATACCAGTCCCCAGAGAAGCCAGGCTCACTGCCACTAGGGGAAGGGCCTTCTCGGTGATGGCCCCTTGCTGGTGGAATGAGTTCCCAGAGGGGATCAGGGCCCTGTGGAACCTTGTGCAGTTCTGCAGGACCTGCAAGATGGAGCTCTTCCAACAGGCTTATAAATAGGGGCCGCCTCCTCCTTTGCCTTCCCCTCCATCCCTGTTACGACCATTATGATCTCAGCCAAAGTTTTGGAGGATTGTGAGTACCATCAGTTGGGTATTTATTATGCCATATATGCATCGTGAGCATTTTATGTTTTTATTGTAATCTGTGTTGTTATGTTGGATTTTATCTGTTTTAAATGTTTTAGTGTACTTATTTGTGAGCCGCTCTGATCCTGCCAGGTGAGGAGAGTGGCATACAAGTCAAATACTAAATAAATAAATACATACATACATACATACATACATACATACATACATACATACATCACTTCTGAGTGACATAGGCACGTAGCATTTATTTCTGGCTTCTTCCCTTTTCGCTCCTAGTAAGTTTACCCCCTTCCCCGACCTGCTGGTCCAATGGACCTGGCAACCCTAGTCAGATGGCTTGTTTATTTATTTGAGCCTGGCGACTTTGGCTGTGGCATGGATTATTGTATGTGGTATTTGATTATTGATTTTATTATTTTATGGATGCCATTGGATATTCTTGATGAAAATTGTCCCGAGTCCTTTCAGGAAAGTAAACCCATGTAGGACAGATGCCGGCATCAGACATAGGATTGCCAGGCCATCCCTGGAAATTGACAGGAGTTTCAGGGGCATGTGATGTTGGGTATGTGGAGTCATTTGCAGTGCAAGGTCACTTTTGAGGAAAGCCTGGAAGCGATATCAGGTAGCTCTAGGAATCGCCAGAAACACTGGTTAAAAAAAAAAATCAGACTGAAACCACAGGGAGAAGGATAGTTAAACTTTACTCTGGCCGATTCCGCACTAGTTGTTGCCCCGGCTTCACTCCCTGATAAAATCCAGGGCAAAGCAACAGTTCCATACTTGTTGCTCCGGGTCTGCAGTTGGCCTGAATGTAATCATCGTTTTTCCGTTTCTGGGATTTTCAGGGGGGGGGGGGGGTTGCCACAGGAGTGAAGTTGGGGCATTCAGGTGGGGAACTCCGAAATCAGGGTTTCTTGCTCCACCCCTTTAATGCCCCTCTGCTTCTTTCCTTTCCTTCCCCTCCCCTTCCCCACCCTGGTGTGAGCGGGTTTTTTTTTTTCCGTTCCCCGCTTTGTTGAGTTACAACAACACGACACGACATTGATTCACCGTTGACTGGCATTTAAATGTCTTTTTTTTAAATGTACTTTTATTGTTGATGTCTCCACATTTCCGTGTTGCATCTTTTGCACAAAAGTTGTGCCTGAGTCATGCCACTATAAAAATATGTATTGATGGCTTTGAGGCGCAGCACGAGCTGTTTCTCCCCCCCCCCTTCCATTGCATTACAACAACATGACATGACATTGATCCATCATTGTGTGGTTAACTTTTTTTTGCAGGGCCAATTTTTTGCAGGCCCCCCCCAGCCGAACGAGCAATGCCCACCCAGGGGGGCAGGGGGTGGCGAAGGAGGCGCAGCCCAAGGAATCAGGGCTGCTGGGAAGCTGCCTGCCCTGCACCAGCACTGTGCGGTGGAGAACGGGCTCCAGGGCCCTCCTCCTCCTTGGCCCCCTGCAGCAGCTGAGGGAGGGAGCCAGATGTGAGCAGGATGGGGTGGTCAGGTGGGAAGGGCTTCTCCCTTCGGCTGCAGCGGGCCACCAGGGAGGGGGCAGGTCCCAGTGCTGCCTGGGCGGTGGCTGCTGCTGCAGCTGCAATCCTTTCAAGCCCTTTGTGCATGTGGGTCCTTCGCCTGCCTCCCTCTGTCCACTGCTCTGCCCTCCAGTTTCTAGACTGAGCGCTGCCAAGCCAGACCACGACACTCTCCCCTTGCCCTCCTCCTCCTCCAGTTTAAAAATATCCCTGCCACCCCCATATGCCAAAAGGGGTGGGGGGGCCTCAGGAACAGCTCATCAGGAGTGGGGAGAGAGGATGGTGCACAGGAGTGTTGGGGGAGCAGATTAAGTCATCTGAGCATCATCACAATGGCCATTGCAGCCCTTTTTGGCTAGGCAGGAGTTGAGAGTTTTTCAAGGGGGGGGGGGAGGAAAGAGACGCCACCTGCCCCAGCCAGCCACAAAAAAAGAAACCAGCAGGGATTCGCCTGAGATTGGAGCAAGCCAGAAATATGGTGGCGTGGTGTTGTGGACACAATTTTTGCAGGGGTTACATGTATTAGTGTTTCATGTTCCCCCTGCATTTCCCATCCCTTTCCCACCCTCCATTTTCCCTCCAACTCTGGTGCAAGCTTTTTTCCCCTACACAGATTATTTTCGCGGGCTTGAAAGCTCAGATGGCCAATCACAGCTTTGCTGCATCATGACATCATAACGCAACTCTGCCTACATTAAAAAAGGGGGAGGTGGGCAGGGGCTCAAGATTCGGGGCAAGGAAAGATGCGGAAATGAAGAACCGGCATCAGCCTGGGTCAGATTCATGTACTGCAGAAATGTGCACACTGATTTGGACCAATTAAACCCGGGAGGAAAGGGAAGCAAAGCCCTTGTGTGGAATCGGCCACTCTGTACCATTTCGCCAACCTCAAATCGCCCTGGGGAACAGCTGTTTGCTCAGTTTGGGAAATGTATATATACTGATTAACAGCATGTATATTTCACCAACAAGCTGCCATTTTGGTGTAGTGGTTAAGTGCACAGATTCTAATCTGGGAGAACCGGGTTTGATTCCCCATTCCTCCACTTGCATCTGGCTGGATGACCTTGGGCAAGCCATAGCTCTGTACCAGCTGTTCTCTCAAGGACAGCTTGGGAAAGAGCTCTCTCAGCCCCACCTACCTCACAGGGTGTCTGTTGTGGGGAGGGGAAGGGAAAGGAATTTGTAAGCCACTCTGAGACTCCAAGTGAATGAAGGGCGGGATATAAATCCAATCTCTTCTTCTCTTCTTCTTCTTCCCTTCAGGGGAATTGATCTCTGTAGCCTGGTGATCAGTTATAATTCTGAAAGAGGTTGGAAACCCTAGTCAGAGCTTTAAAAGGATACATGGACCAAAATGCTTGCGTCCTACATGTTCCGCAAACTATGTGTACTCATTATATTTGTATTAAGATGTGGACAGTCAGATGTACAATCTTCAATATATCACCCTTGAGTTCCCTCATCCACATGTGGATTGGCTCTTCTGTTATTCATCTATGGTGGGATTCCACGTAAGTAGAAGTCACAACAGGCAGTCTTCTCTCTCTGTGTGTGGTATTTTTGTATTGTGTGAGTGTGTGTGTGCACGCACACATGCCCACTCCTGGAAGTTATGGCAACCTCTGGTGACCTCGCATTGGGGAGCATGGAGGACATTCAGAGAAGTGGCTGATATAGCCTGCCTCTCAGGCAGTCTTCTCTTAATGCACAGTGGAATCCCATAGAACACCCAGAAGAGCAGAGTGCTGAGTCGCTTAGCTGCATGATGAGAAGACTGTCACTGACTTACTTTAGAAAGTTTCTAAGAGGATGAATGAGAAAGTAAAGCACTTAATACAGCATTAAAATGCATAAAACTAATTAATAATATCCTAGATAAAAACCAATACCGGGAGCTTTTTTTTTTTTTTTTGGCAGGGTATTTGCAAGGTATGCTTAATCTCAGTCTGTCAAAAGATAATCACACATACATTTAAAAACTAGTTTGGGTGGAGAAAATGGCACATTTCGTCAATGCAGCGAGGTCGGGGAGTGCTGTGATTAATTTGCTAAAACTGAATAAAAAATGAGCAAAAGCCGACGATGGGATGTCAGCTTTAATCAGCCATGCTTTGGATTAACAAAATGGAATTAGATTTTCACCGGTGATGAAATGCACCCTCCATTGTGGCAGTCAATTAAGGTGTGGAATAGAGAGAAAGCCTTCACAAGAAGCTGAGGGACGGCTCCCCACAATCATCTCTGGGCACTGAGAAGCACTTTGGAGATAACAATGGCACTGGATTCCTTGCGCTTGAGCATAGCCAGACCAGACTGAAATCATCATATAGTCAATTACTGAGGGAAAAAAAGTTCCCCAGCTGATGTGGGCTTGGTAATCCTTTTCTTTAAAAATCCTCTTTGCATTTCAGCCTTTTCAATTTAGCAGGATATAATGGCTGTCAATCAACAGGCAGTTTGGTGCTGGATCATAGCTATTGGGAAAGGAGGAAAATTCATACCTGTACATTCAGTCCTCTGATCTTGAACTAATTGCCTCCATCCTAATTCTATTTCATTTCTTGTATGTGAGAAGGGGACTGATAGGTATTTGAGTTTTTAAATAGAATGGTGTCCTTGTATAACAATCTATCAAACTGTACAAAAGGCAGCTTTGGACCACTGCTGGTTTTTTCAAGATACAGGCCCTTCAGCAGCACACAAAATCTTTTGCATGAATAAGTGAAACAGTAGAAACTTGTAGACTGTAGGTGAGGTGAGGCCAGGCTCTCTCTCCCCCCCCCCCCCAGTATCCTTCAGCTGCAGCTATAACTGTATCTCTTCAGAAGACAGATGTTACAGATCAAAAGAGGTGAAGGAATGTCTAGTATCTCTGCTCACTCTTTCCTCTTAGTGTGAGCCATGTTGGAGTGATTTAAACTGAGACTAGGGTTACCGTACTCCAGGAGGTGTCTAGAGATCTGCTGGAATTATAGCTGATTTCTAATAAGCAGAGATCAGTTCCCATGAAGGAAATGGCAGCTCTGGAAGGTGGGACTCTATGGCATTACATCGTTGTCAAGCTGCCTTCCCTCCCCCAATTCCATACTTCCCAGGGTCCACCCCCAAAGTGCCAGGAATTTCCCAAGTTGGAATTAGCAACCTTAGCCGAGACTGGTAAGTTTCTTAGCCATTCTCCTTCCTTACTACCTAGCCCCATCATGAAGATTTTTGAATCCACACTCTAGAGCCAAGTGCAGAATTCAATATCTCTCCTTATAATGATTGTGTTTTGGGGTGGCACTTTCTGAATATTCCACATGCTCCTAAATCCGTTGGCTCCATGATGTGTCACTCAGAAGCTGTCCCTATCCACTTGCTGTGTTGCCTGAGTCCTGCCCAGCTGCCACTCAAGAGTACTCGCATGCCATTGGCCAGGTGCTGGGTCTGCTCCTCTTCCCCACCCACTCCTTCAACCACTGTGCTCTGTCAGAATTACTGGCAAATGGCTTTCTCTCTTGATGAAGATGCTTCTCCTGCTTGCCTCCTGTGTGGGATTAACTTTTCCCTCAGTGGCTGTTGGTAGGTGTAACAAAATGGCAGTTACCTGTGTTTGTAAGATGGCTGCCGTCTGTGGTTGTTTAAAATGTTCCCCCGTAAGGTTCAATTGAGCTGTAGTTTCAGAGAGGGGTCTGCAGGGGTATCACTCACTGGGTTGAATGGGGCTTCCTCATCTGCTGGCCTACAGTTTAAGGCCAAAAAGTCCGGGAAAAGGGGCGGGGCACCACCAATATAGACTCTAGCCCATCCAGGGAGGAAACAGTTTTTGTCCTACAGGAATTTAGAAAAGGCTCCTGCTGCCTGTGCTGACCCAGGCTACAAGCCAGACAGGTGGGGGAACCCTGGGAGGCAGCAGAGATTCAGCCACTCCACAGTTGGCTGGTTTGGGGAATGAATGGAAGTTTCCCTGCTCTCTTGGGCAAGAGAGAGAGGCTGAAGCAGAGCCAGAGGCGGGTCCAAGGAGAGATCCTATCCTGAGCCCACAACCTTCAGAGGTAGTAAGAGTATTGTGAATAGGGGAAAAGGACTACATTTAACCCCTGTTGATTTATGCCTTATTGGTTCATAATGTGTGCTACAGTTGTGCCTTATTCATTTAGTGTGTGTGCGCTCCATAATTGTGTAAAATAAATTCTTTTATTTGGGCTAATAATCTGTGTTGTGCTCTGACCACATAGTCTCCCCTACTCTGCACAACACCAAAGGGAGGGGATAGCCCAGGAAAGCAAGGCAAGGCCAGACCCTTGGGTTGCCAACTTTCCAGGGATTCCCCCAAGGATTGGGGATTCTATTTCCAAATAGGGAGATTTGGCCACAGGGTTCTCACTGTCCCTCTAAAAAGGCAGTGACAATTCAGTGAGTGGTGGCAGTGAACTTAAGGAGTTAGATACGCCCAAGGGACAAGGTGGGAGGTGAACAGCGGAGTTGTAAACTGGAGTTTGTTTTGCCACAGTAGGCAACCAAGTTTGGTTAAGACAAAGAAAGGAAACCCTTCACAGGCCTTTGTAAGGAACTCATTGGGGCCAGTCCTGACTAGGGTTGCCAGCTCCAGGTAGGGAGATTCCTGAATATTTTCTGGTAGAGTCTATGGAAGCTAGGGTTTGGGAAGTGGAGAGGCCTCAGCTGCACAGAATGCCATAAAGCCCACCTTCCAAAGGGTTGCCAACTCCAGGTGGGAAATTCCTGGATATTTGAGAGATGGAACCTGGAGAGGGTGAGGTTTGAGGAGGAGTGGGGCCTCAGACAGGTACAATGCTATAGACTCCACCCTCCCAACCAGCTATTCCCTCCTGGGGAACCACTGCTGCCACTCTCCAGGTTATGGGTAGAGATCACTCTGAATTACAACTGATCTCCAGGAGGGAGAGCAGAAGTCAGCTGCAGTCTGAGGGGCAGATAATGGTAGCTTGATGGTTAGCTGGGAAGGAGATGGGGTTGCCAACTCCAGGTTGGGAAATTCCTGGGGATTTGAGGGGTGGATCCTGGAGAGGGTGGGGTTTGAGGAGGGGTTGGACCTCAGACAGGTACAATGCCATAGACTCCACCCTCCAAACCAGCCATTTGCTCCTGGGTAACAATTGTTGCCAATCTCCAGGTGAAGCCTGGAGATCACTCAAAATTACAACTGCTCTTCAGGTGGCAGAGGTCAGTTCCTCTGGAGAAAATGGTGGACTTTGTGTCATTATACCCCGCTGAGGTTGCCACAGCAAATTGACTCTGAATGCCCAAGGCCTTGGCACTCTCTCAGAGCCTCTTTCTAGAGCCCATTGTATTTATTTCCAAAACAGGTCTTTTTCCTAGTATAGATAGTATATATGTCTATGGGTAGTCTAGGAGTCTATATCTATATATGGGTAGTCTGTAGTGGGACACTCTGAGGGCAGCAGTAGACAGTATAGTCATCGTGGGAAGACTTCCAGTTTCACATATTTGTTTAGAAGAGTTACCACATACGTGCTATTCAACACGTTGGGTTGGTAGCTTCCTACTTCAGGAATCTACTTCAACAATCCATGACAGTTTCAACTTCAGTGCTCTTTTTTAGATCATGGAATTCTGAACATTTGCATTATGCTTATGAAGAACGAGGCATTTGTATCTTCCAGCTCAGAATTCTGATTCCAAACCGTTTGAGAGAATAGGAACCATATGTCTGTGTTCTGTAGTTCTCCTTTGAAAGTAGTGACTGCTATATCATCCTCTATGAAGCCTGTAATGATTTATGAGTCATGGCACCTATGGAATGAGGGTTTTGTTAAAAAAAGAAATCCTTTATATCACAAAATGGAGATTAACATTTGCACTAATCATCATTTGTGGCAAAAACTCACTCCGTAAGTCATGTCTAGATCAGCTCTGTTTCTTACTCTGATATTTGAATAGAATGCTTTAGTCCTATCGGTTGGGTGGTTTCTTAGTTTGGTTCTAAGCAATAAGGTTGGGCTAGTTGGAAGAAGGCAGTGAGAGCCCCCTGTTTTGCAATTAAGTGGGTGTGTTTGTGTTCCTAATAAAAGGACGTTCCCATAATGCTACCTGTCTGTGCTGGGTGCTACCCTAAGAACATGACCCATCAGAACTTGAGAATGTGGGTACCTCAACTCTTGGAACCCACAAACAAAGAGAAAATATTGCAGTGGTATTTTATACCCCCTTTCCTTGCTTCTTATCTATTGTCTGGATTTGGTGAACTTTATTGCTACCAATGCTCCCTCTAAGCTGTGGAGTCTTGTGAGCAAAAATTCTGCTTTGTGAGCTACTGGCATTAAAGTTGTGAGTTAGTGATTTGGCTGCTTCGTAAATTAGTTTGCTCTGGAGCCATCCTTCCTGAGCTAAGACAAAAATGTGTGAGCTGGAAGCTAAGAAACTGAGCTAGCTCACACTAACTCAGCTTTGAGGGAACACTGATTGCTACTGAAGTTTTGGATTTACCCAGCAATGGTGACTGTTGTCATAATGTGCACGCATTCTTGCCAGGTTTCAGCCTTCAGCATGAATAGATTAGATCTGGGCCATTTCCTCCCCATGAATATCTCAAGATGAAAACCACTTTCTATTGTCTGTCATTTTCTTTCCTTACCATAAAAAGGCAAGGATAGGAACTACCACAAGGGTATGGCTATGGCTATATGGCTAGTCTAGGTCGTTTCCAGGAGTTAAGCACGATTCACCATCTTTCCTTATGGTATTCCCTTTTACTGCCATCTCCTGCAAGGGGAGTGAGCCCTAAAAATAAAGGAACAACACAGGTGCCCAGCAATGCCTTTACACTATCAAGGTTACTGTGTGTACCACCAGTAATGACTGGCCAAACCAACCATATTGATTGCCACTTTACTTTTCACTGATGTGGCTATCCAAAATTAAAACCATGGGGGTATTAATTACTCCAGTATATGTGTCTCTATGCCTATTCACATGCGGTGCATCCCAACCCCACCCTGAATCTCTAAGATGTCTCTTATTGAAGGAGACATGGACCCACTTGTTGTATTTTTCTTTGCTTTTGAGCTACAGTGCAGAAGAAAGTTCTGTGGTGCACCACCAGCTTAAGTACTCACCCTATGCCCATAAACAAAGGGAGAGCCAAGGTAATGTGCAAAAGTGCTGGCAGTAGAAAGGAAATGGACAGTTGAGATCTGAAAGTGGAGGTGAGGTATTCTATTGAATGAAGGCTACTTGTTAGCATTCACCCCTGTTCTTGTATCTCTGTAAATCCTCAGCTTCCCATCATGTCTGCATGACTTGTTTGCTGCCTAGTTGCCTATACTTAGAGACCTGGAATCATGTGTAATAGAGTGCTGCCTGGAGTTCTACCCTTGGTGTGTTTCCCTATAATCACTCAAATATCATGCCTCAGATACTGTTTTGTTGGCTTGGAAGTGTGAGGCTTCTGTACTTACAGCAAAAGATCAGACCTTTGTTGATGAAAACAGAGTTCTTTATTAGTCTTAATACTGCTTGACAGGTTCTCGAATGTTTGTTAGAGATACCAGGTACAGGACAGTCAGAGTTAATATACCCTCCCACTCGTTTGAAAACCCCACCTGAGACCAATCACATTCAGAATAAAAACCGCGGGCTAAGGGATCGAGCCGTTTGGATTCCCACAGGAAGATGAGGTGCTAAAGTTATAAAAATTCCCTTCTTGAACTGGCTGACCCAGATGTGTGAAACTTGTGCATAACAAATGGCTCTGGGTTGCAACAACAAAGCCTTCAAAGTCCTCACAACAAGATAAGACATTCATAGTCCCAGGAAAAGGGAGGAGGGAATGCAAGGGAGGAAATGCCATTTGTTTGTCAGTGACGTGCAACGATATGGGGTCGCCATTCTCCCGACTTAAATGGTTACATTGTCCAGGACATCTAAAAGCAATACATTTCAAGGTGACAGGGGAGGGCCGGGGATGGAGACAGAGAGGGAGACATACAGTATTTCAGTACATCAAAGCAAACAATGAGGGTTTTGTCAGGGGCCCCTGACAGGAAGTCCCAGTGTATCTGGAGTTTCACTCGGTACCCTTGTTGGCACAAGCTCAGCCTCATGGTTCAGGGTTTAAGTCCCACCAGCGATATGACTTCCATAATATGGACTGTGATCCTACTACTGCATCCCCTGGAATCATGCAGGTCATGTGTCAATAGATGGCTTTGCCATGACTCCTTCTAGCCCCAGTCATCATGTATCGGCTTGACAGTTACTCCTGGATCATTTGCTACTGGCCATCTGTTCTTTTGGTATAAACAGCACATACAAATCAAGAGAACTACACTAATGGAAAGCAGCTAAGCATCTGGTCCCTTATCTCTATTACAAGCATCTGCAATTCTCTCCAGAGACCAATAGACCCAGAAGATTGTCATCTGGTTTTAGATCAATGGTAGACTTTTTTCCCCCTCCCAAGGTGTTCTTGCGCAGTGATTTAACACAGATTTTATATCTATTTAAAATGTCATATATTTATAACACCATGCTATATGTTTATACTACCATGAATTTGAAGTTATAAATAAAATGTACTGCATTGGCCCAAACAGTTTCAAAAGGTTTCTTGTTATGATTAAGTTTAAAAATAAGTTGGCACACTCTTATTACAGGAAACTCTCAAATAGAAAAAGTATGTGATGGATATATGTAGGTACATGTTCTGAATAACATATCGCTGATGACTGACTGGAGTTATACAAACCAACCAAGACTTCTAGATGGGGTCTTCCTCGTGTTGGAAACTGTGTGAGAAGCAATAGGTCAGAATGCAAGAGTAATAGCACAATCCTAAACAAAGTTCAATGGGTTTAAAAGGATGTAACTCTGACTGGGATTGCACTGTATACTACCTTTGCTCTGATTCAGAATAATCTTCTAATATTCTTATATAAGTTCTCTTCCCTCCCCCTTTTTGCTACCAGCACAATTCCAGAGGTATATTTATTCAAATGTCTTAAAGGGTACTGGCTTTTAAAAGTATTTAATACTGCAGTTAAAAACATTTTACTGTCGGTCTTTTAATTACTGTAAATTGATTTTTTTTATTGTTTTCATTATGGAAGGTTGGAAGTTACTTTGGTAGTTAGCCTAGCTGAAAGGACAAGATAGACCAGTTATACATAAATAATGTATTGAATTAAATACTTAGAACTGGAACTGGGGCCTGGATTCCAGGTAAAACTGCATAATAGGGCCACGTAGTGATATTAGAAATGTTTCTACAAACCTGGGACAACTCACAGGTTTGTAGAAAAAAACTTAAGTTCCAATGGAGGTTTCACTTATATTTTAAAAAAAGTTTAAATGCTGAGATGTTGCTAGATTACCTCAGGAAATCTCAGCAGCTATATTGGATTGACTTGTAGTTGCCAACGTAATCCAAAATGACAGCTGCAGGTTCATTTCTTCCCAGTAAGGTTTTTATTGTTTTCTTCATAGGACAGTAAATATAACAACAAGCAAACCCCATGTAATCCTACACCACCCACCCACCACTCTCTTTGCCAGCACAGCCCTTCAGCAACAGAAGAACTCAAGGTGAGCTGCAGGTAGACTTGCCATTAGGGATGGGTACAAACTGCATCTTCAAAGGGGCGGTGGTGGTTCATAGCTTGTGGTTGAAATATTAACTGAACCACAAACCAATATGAACCGAGAGGTTGGTTCATGAACTGAACCTGTTCGTGGTGGTTCGGGACCCCTGTTTTTGCTCCTCACCACTTTTCATGGGGAACAAAAAGCAGGGGTTCTCCCTGCCAAAAGTGGTAAGGAGCAGAAAGCAGGGGTTTCCCCACTGTTCAGCTGTTGTTGTTGTTTTGTGAAGAGCAGAAAGCAGGGGTTTAAATGGCTCAGAGCCATGAACCTCCATGAACTGCCTTAAAATCTGTGGAAGTTTGTGTTGTTGCTTCAATTTATGAACTTTCATTCACAAACCACAAACCAGGCAAAATTAATCACAAACTTACATTTGTGAGCCAGTTTGTGCCCATTCCTACTTGCCATCACTAGCTGACAGTGGGCAATCCCCCACCATTAGTCTCTTGCTCTTGATTATTTGAGGAGTGGGAGAAAAAATGGCAGAGATAGTGCTGTCAATGACACTCTAAGACTTTCTCCAGTTTCTATGATAAGGACCAAAGCATCACCCAGAAGTGCCATCATATCCTCCAACCCTCACCCCACCCAGGAACAATATCACACCCTCATGATGCTCCAGGGATTTCCTTGATCATGGTGGTTTGCTCCACAGAGACTGGGGAAATTCCTAGAACATGATGAACAATGTCCCACATCCCATGAAACCCCACCCTCCCCAGGCTGTGCTCCCCCCCCCCAAATTTCCTATTATTTGCCAGCACAAGGCTAGCGACTCTACTTTGTGGGAGTTGGAGAGAAGTGGGCAGGCAGGAGGGACAAGAAGAAAGATTGGTGGAGAAGCAAAGCTGGAGTAAAAGGAGGGAGGGCAGAAAAATAGAGAAAAAGTGGGAGTATGGGGATGGAAGAATGGAAGGAAGCAGGGAATGGAAAGAAGCCAAGAAAGTGGTGATAGCATAGGGAAGAGGATCAGCAGTGGAAATGACATTCCCCCACTATGAGTTCTTGATGTTCCCTTTCTTGCAATAAAGGAAAACACACTGCCTCCTTGGTCTGTCATGACATTTATACCAGAAGTTTTTTGTGTTCAGCTTATAATGCTGATTCCTTCATATATGAAAGCATTCTGAGAGTGCTTTTGGGGAGAACAGGTGGACAACTAGAGGCCTAAACAATATTTGGATACTGGTCCAGCTGGTGGTGGAGACTGGAGACCAATAGATCTGAGGGGTGTAGTGCACAGAGACATCTCTGTCTAACCAGTCTACACTACAACTTAAAACACAGATAACTGATGAAAGTGAAATGATCCAAATTTCAGACAGGGCATGTCATACATAGGCAGTGCCTCTCATACCCATACATACAAACACACATTTGCCAGAAAAGGGTTAGGAATCACATGCATCAAGTATTTGCTATCAGGTCTGAATGTTCTCATGAGCTAACAAATACTCAATGATAGAATCAACAGATAAGCCATGTAACTCCCCCCGCCCCAATAGTTCTGAAATATGTCTTTTATTTTATTGCACAATATGGAATGGGAAAGCACTGTGCAACTGTGCATGCAGCATCAAACATTGAAAAAGATGAGCATTTTTTCATTGATGGGGTTCTGCTCACAATATGCAAACCACCTGCAGTCAGAATATAGAGACAATTGAGCACACCTGTATCATATTATACTTTTGCCATTTTTGGTTGTAACCCAGCTCTGAAGAACTGGATGTACATTACTCACAATTTATTCAACAGACACAAAAGTCTCTCTTCATTTCCTTTACACACTAACTGCTTGCCTTTCGAAAGAGCTAACCTCTGCTCACAGCAAGGACTGGTGGGGAGATGGAGGCATGATGCAATTTTGCACTGCACATGACGCATGAAAGAGAGGCACAGCTTTGAACACAGCCACTCTGTGCGTGAGTGTTGGTGTGTGTGTGAGAGAGAAAGTGAGTGTGGGAGAAAAATGAGAGCTAGTCATCAGCCAGTGATGAGATGTTTGGCCAGACACAATATCACCTAGTGGACCTATTGACAGATGCCCCTATCCGCCCTTGGCTGCTTCCACTCAAAATAGGTTTGTAAATGACTGATCCTCTGAATGAGCAGTCAGCTGAATCAGAGACAAGGTTGGATATCTGTGCCAATCACTGGTCTTTTGGATAGTTTAGAAGGACCAGCATGGCAGGGTAAGCTGCTATCACACCACAGTAAAACTGCCTGAAAATCACTGAAGTGGGAAGTAGCTATTCAGTGAAGTACTTCCTGATGTGCTCCCTGTTTGCCCACCATTCGCCCCAAAGGCTGGAAATACTCTTTGGGTACCATTTACCTATTATCTTCTCTTAGATGTATATCTAAGGTGGTTTAGGTGTCCACCTAACACCATAAAAATTAATTCAACAAAGATGGGTAGCAAAGTAAGGTACACACCTCAGGAAGCCAGGATAGAATGTAGCTTGCTCTTGACTCTGGTTTCATGCTTAGTTTTGCTACCAGATAATGTAGAAAAAGAACCTCAGAGTGTAATCTGTATCTTAATGAAAGCAGAGCTCCCATAGAATTTCAGAGGCTCTTGATTGCCTGTTTAGATTTCCCCCATTGCTTTCCCAGGCAATGTGGTTTTATAGATGCACCAGAGTCTTGTTGGGTGGCCCATAGACATGAATGATATTCTGAAAGCATGTCTCGCCAATGCACATCCATCATTTTATGATACTATAAGAAAGGAGATTGGCTCGATAATGATAAAACAACTTGCCAAAGCACTTAAAAGGTCCTTGTGAACAGAGATCTCTATTCTCGACAGCAGTATATTTAATGCTTCCTCATTAGCTGAAAGTGTTCATCATTTCTAAGGCTCACCATTTATATCAGAGCTATTGAATGAGATCAAAATGGTCATGTACTCTTTTTTTTGGTTGTTTTTCAAAGAGATCACTCTAACCAAGCCAGGCAACTGAATTAAGAAGACAGATTGAATTATGCCAATTGTACGGGAGATGTTTTGAGCTATGGGGCATTCAGTCCGGTGAAGAACAGTTATAAGAAAAACCTTAGCTGAGCTTCTGGCTGTCTCCGCCGCCTCCACCACCACCTCTTCCTCTGCCACCACCACCACCTCCTCCCTTTTTCGTATTTTTATATGTGCATGTGTTGTGTGTGTGCGTATGTGTGCATCTGGAAGTCATGGTGACCTCTGGTCAGGGGTATGAAGGATATTCAGAGAGATGGTTGAATAAGGCCTGCCCCCACCTCCTGCCTCTGGTATTTCAAGGAGGTCTCCCATCCAAGTACTTGCCAGAGTCAACCCTCTTAGAGCTGACAAAATTGGGCTTGCCTGGGCTATCCAGGTCAGGGCAGCTTCTGGCCCTCAGATTATATTTAAGAACATAAGAAGAATGCTGCTGGATCAGACCAGTGGTCCATCTAGTCCCGTATCCTGTCTCACAGAGTGGTCAACCAGTTCCTCTGGAGGGCAAACAACAGGGCATAGAGACCAAGACCTTCCCCTGATGTTGCTTCCTGGCACTGGGATTCAGAGGCTAAGTGCCTCTGAATGTGGAGGTTCCCTTTAGTCACCAGGGCTGGTAGCTGCTGATACACCTATCCTCCATGAATCTGTCTGATTCCCTTTTAAAGCTGTCTATGTCTTTGGCCCTCACTATATCCCCTGGTAGTGAATGCCACATTTTAATCACTCATTATCTAGAGAAGTATTTCCTTTTATCCATCCTGAAACTACTGCCCATGATTAGAGTACCAAAAACCCAAGAACCATGACACACATAAGCAGTTATGCATACACCTAGAGACGGAGATTTTTCTCCATTAAGAACCCTGCAACTGTTTTTCACAGATTAAAATGACAGCGTAAAACAAGGGGGAAACAAACACATTAAATGAGTAGCAAGCACCAAGGCAGTGCCGATTCATTTCTGAAAGGCATCGCAGGAGATTAGCATTACACTATAGTAGGCCTCCATGGATTTGGAAAAGATCGCTCTCCATATCTTCAATCACATTTGTGATAAATTGCTCAGCTGAACAAGATTAAATAAAGACATTAAAGCGAATCCACCCCATAAACTATCTGGGGAGGTTTCTGATTGGCGCTAGAATAGTTATAGTCCATGAAATGGACTTTTCCTACTAGACAGATTGTCACTGGAGCAAATCTGAATTTATGAGATTTTGTAACAATCCACTCTGTGAATTAAAAGTCCTATCCAACAATATCATTTTTAAACTTCAGTCAGAAATAACAAAAAGGCTGTTATTGGTAGTCTTAGATTCCGGGAAGGATCCTTTCCCCAAGATTCTGCTTGTACAAATGGCAGCCCGTGTGAAAATGGACAGCTGCATGGTGTACCCAAGTGGTAAAGGGAATGATGTAAAACAAGTTTGAGTGTAATTGGACTGGAGCAGGTCGCCCTGGGTACAAAATGGACAAGAGCACAAAAATGGGCATCAAAGCTCCTGTAATATGTAAAGGCGTATTAAAATAATGGAATACAATTATTTTGTATTTTATTATCTTTTCTATTATATAAATCCGTTTTCAAGATTCCAAGGGACAAGATTCCATGGGGCACCAAAATCAGTAGGCTGGATGGACTGCCACTCAAAAGGGGGTCCTGGCCATTGGCTGCATTCTCTCCCTGCTTTGCCTCAGTCCCACCCACAGAGCCACCGGCCAGCATCCAGGCCTCAGTCTGGAGGGAGCCAGCGAAGGGGAAGGACCTACTGGGTGCTGGGTCCACTCTTCTCCTCTGCCAACTGCCAGGTGGGTCTAACTGTCCCTTCAGTCGCCTGCTTCTGTCAGTGAAAAGATAATGGATTATCAGCATAACCCTCTCCACCACACACTGCCAGCGTGCCCAGAATAAACTGTCAGAATAAACTGTCAGAAACGGGGCATTTCACACAGCACCCCATAGAGCTTCAGGACCGGTACAAAGAACTGAAGAATGCTTGGGAGAAGGTTTCATGGTAAACCAGCTCAGGAACACTTCCCCAATGGGAGAGGCACGTTTCTGTGCAAAAGGGCCATTATGCTCCATTAGGAAACCGGTACTAGTACGGTTCTGTGTAAAATGTGTGCCAATAAAGGTTGTGTATTGTATTGTGTAAAATGCCTGACAGAAACCGTTACTGAAGAGTTCCTGAAACGGAACATATTGGCTGTGTGAAATTCCTCAGGCTCTTTCTCCTGCTTAGCTCCAACATGGCTGGCTGGCTAATGAGGTGGGCCAGCAACCATCAAACCGTTCCCTTCAACCCCCTGCACTGTGGCTGACTTTCCCCCTAGGGTTGCCAATCTCCAGGTGGGACCTGGAGATCTCCCACTGTTACAATTGATCTCCAGATGACAGAGATCAGTTCCCCTGGAGAAAATGGCTGCTTTGGAGGGTAGACCTTATGGCATTATAGCTTGCTGAGTCCATCCATTCCCCCCCCCAAAAAATGCTGCCCACCAAAGGATCCCCCCACAAATCTTCATGTATTTTTATCATAGAGTTGCCAGGTCTAGGTTGGAAAATCCCTGGGTACTTTGGGGGTGGATCCAGGAGAGGGTGGGGTTTGGGGAGGGGAGAGGCCTCAGCATGGTACAATGCCATAGAGTCCACCCTCCAAAGCAGCCATATTATCCAGGGGATAATATGTCAGCTGGAGATCCATTGTAAAAGCAGGAGATCCCCAGGCCCCACCTGGAGGTTGGGAACCCTATTCCATCATCAGAGCCGGCAACAATCCCCTCAGTGCCTGTTGCTAGGCAACCAAGCTTGCTTCTCTGAAAGCCCCTATCCACACCTATGTTGGTTTTGGGGAGAAAACTAATTGGAGACAGCTGAACAGAATGCCATAGAGGCCACCCTCCAAAGCAGTCCTTTTCTCCAAGGGAGGGGGGAGGATCTGTTGTCTGGAGTTCAATTGTGATACCTGGTGATCTTCAGGCTCCACCTGGAGGTTGGCTACCCTAGGCATTTGTGCGTGTGTGTGTGTGTTTGTGTGTGTGGCTACCCTAGGCATTTGTGTTTGTGTGTGTGTTTGTGTGTGTGTGTATGTTTGCGTGTATGTGTTTGTGTGTGTTACTTTGTTTGTGTGTGTTACTGTGTTTGTGTGTGTGTATTTGTGTGTGTGTGTGTGGTGAAGAGGCTTGAAAAAAATGGCAGTCTGAAATGGCAAACCGCTCTGAAGACAGCTCCAAAATGGTAGGGGAACAGCTGTCTGAAACAGCTGTCACTGTACCAGTTTATTACAAGCCGGTAAGCAGGATCTGCTAGACCTATTGTTGCCAATCTCCAGGGGAGGGATGGAGATCACGCTAAATTACAACTACTCTTCAGATGGCAGAGATCTTCCCCTGGAGAAAATGGTGGTCATTATACCCTGCTGAGGTAGCCACAGCAAATTGACGCTGAGTGCCCAAGGCTGGGGCACTCTCCCAGAGCCTCTTTCTAGAGCCCATTTTATTTATTTCCTCAACGGGCCTTATTCCTAGTATATTATATTTTCTATTGGTCATGAATTATTTCAATGTGTTTTAAGATGGTGGTGGTGGAAAGTGCTGTCAAGTCACAGCTGATTTCAGGGGACCCAGTGAAGTTTTCAGGGCAAGAGATATTCAAAGATGGTTTGCCACTGCCTGTCTCCGCATCACAACCCTGGTATTCCTTGGAGGTGTCCCATCCCAATATTTGCCAGGGCTAACCCTGCTTAGTTTCTGAGATTTGATGAGATCTGGCTATCCTGGACCATCCTGGTAGATGAATAGTAAAATTATCAGCCTACTCAGAGGCTTAGTGGGGGCAGAAAGCCAGGCAGAGCTGAAACTTCACACTGAGCTTTAAGCCTAACTTTATCTTGCGTGTTTAGACTACCAAATACTGCTAGTGAGAAGAAAATGGGAGGCATAACATTGGACAGCCACTATTAGTTTGATGTATAACAACTTCCAGGAGCAGTCAGCTGAAATGTGAAAATTTGGAATGTTATCAGTGATACATTTAATGTCTTTTATCCATTCTTATCTCATTTCTTTGTTGGTTTTGGTGCATTAGGGTACAATAAAGATATTGGCTTGTATATAAAAAGGACTAGCGATAGTCCCTGAAAGCCTGATTGTGATTAAAATTGGAGTAGATGTGAAGTCAATGAAGTTGAAGAAGACGACATTGAAACTCTTTAAGCACTAAAATAGAAAACTGGAAAGAAAGAGTAGAAAACCATACTTGGACAATAAATGTTATTTATCGGTCAAAGACTAAACAGCCCAATGATTAACATGTTGGCTAGGATCAAATAAGGAAGGATATGTTCTATAGGGAAATTCACATGCAAAAAATGGAGTAACAGAATCTTTGATTCAGACCACTGAGTCAGACCACCAGTCCACTGAACCTAGCATTGCCAACCCATCTCCAGGAAACATTGGCAGATTTGGGGGTGATGTATAGGGACTGTGGAGTTTGGGGGTAGGTTGTCACTTCCTCTGTGCCTTTCTCAGAATTCTCCCAGCCTCTATGGTCTTAAGCAAAATCCTAGTACATCACTCAGAAGTGATATCACTTCCAGGCAATGCTCTATGAACTCCTCTGATCTCTATGAACTTTATCATAGAGATTGGGGAAATGCCTAGAGCAGCACCATCAAGGCCACACACATAGGGTTGCCAGCTCCAGGTTGGTAACTACCTGGAAATTATGGGGGTAGAGCGTGTGCAAGGTGGGGTTTGGTGAGGGGAGGGACTTTAATTGGGTATAATGCCATAGAGTCTACCTTCCAAAGCAGCCATTTTCTCCAGTTGAACTGATCTTTGTTGCCTGGCAACCCTACATGAAGTGATATCATTGTGTAGGGACAATACTCTCACATTCACACAAAACTCTAGGGTTTAACCTTGCTGGGGTCACCATGATGACATCACATTTGAATTGCACTAGAAATGATGCCATGACATTGGCTAGATGCCAATCACCCCTCCCCCCACAATTTCCCCCAGCATTTCCCCCAGCAGAGTCATCGGGCCCAGGAGATCTCCTGCTGAAGCAGGTGATCTGGCCTCCTAAGTACGTGTAAGAGCAGTTGCTTGAAACCACCAGGGTGGATATGGAAGTTGTAGCCCTGAACTTCAGTGCTTCTCTCAAGTCTTATTAGCACAGGCACACTTTTAATTTGTGTTCTCATTATATTGTGCATTTGTGGGGTTAGATCCAAACTAAACTTTTCATCAGTGCAATCGAACTTTCCTGCTTCCCTCCTTCCACTGCAGCCCACCAGCCTCTATGGAATGCTACTCAGATCTCGGAAGCTAAGCATGGCCAGTACCTGGAAGGGAGACCACTGAGAAAGACTCTGCAGAGGAAGGCAAAGGCAAACCAGCTCTGCTTCTCACTTGCCTGGAAGGCTGCTTGCTGAGGTCACCATAAGTTGGCTGTGTCTTGATAGTACTTCATACACACACAGAAGACAGGACCCTGAGAAATGGTATGAAGGGGGTTGTTAAGTTCTCTGAAAGGAGAGCACACCAAGGAGTTAAAACCAACACTTTTATTGTAGCTCCATAAAACAATAATGACCTTCAAACAGTGGCAGCTGCCAGCAAGGAGAAAGAAGCTGAAACTGAAAAATGAGGTGTGGAATGTAACCAGCCTATTTAAAAGGCTGAGCTCCAACACCATCAAGTATGGCAAGCCAAAGAGGCCAATACACTACAAGGGGGCTGCAGCTGGAAGGGCAAATAGGTGGAAACTGCCAGTGCAATACTATGCAGAGTTGCTCCAGCCCAAGCCCATTGAGATGAATGGGTTTAGACTGGAGTAACTGTCCTTAGGATTGTCAATAAGACAGCATTTTCCTGCCAAAGTATGTGACATTGGGGATCTGTGATTAGGGAAAGAAAAGCAGGTACAGTGCAGTTCTGTAGTGATAACCAGTGTTAAGTCTGTTGCAGCAAAAATACTGAAATCTTATGGTACCTAAATGGCTAAGAAATCTTCATTCTAGCATAAGCTTTTGTGGCCCAGAGCACAGGACAGCTGTCACTTGGTTCCTGAAAGCTATCAGAGAAGGCAGATCTCATAAAAACATAAGAGAAGCCAACGTTGGATCAGGCCAGTGGCCCATCCAGTCCAACACACTGTCACACAGTGGCCAAAAACACCAGGAGCTCTCAGGAAGTCCAGCAGTGGGGCCAGGACACTAGAAGCCCTCCCACTGATTGCCCCCCCCCCCCAAGCACCAAATCTCCTATCGTGGTCGAGGTGCAATCCCAGAAATGACCCTCTTCCCAGTAGTTTACCAGCCCAGCCTCAGAATGTGGGAGCTCCAGGAAAAAAAGGCCTTAGATGGCACAGTCTCATGTGATATACCCTTTCCTGGACTGTAACATTTCAATCTGCATTTTGGAGAATCATTTATATCAAATGCCGTCTGAGGGCTGATAAGAAAACACGGTAAAAGATACTTATTTTCATGTGATAAGAAACTGATTCCTAGGTTTTTTTTTTTCCTTTTTAAGAACACCTAAAGCAAAAAAAAAAAAAAAGATCTTGATTTAGGTATGCAGAATGAATGATGACTAAGCCCAACTCGGAAGAGCTTTTAAACCTGTTTTTGCTAATGAGGTTCACAGTGCATTAAGATTCATTAATGGGAATAAAAAGGCAGGGGCCAACATCCTGAAACTTCAATTTCTCAAAATTACTGCCCTGCTTATTTCCAAACCCTATTGCCAGAATGTTTATTACCTTGCATTTTTGGTGGTTAAATAACCATTCAGTCAGGAGGGAAAGTGCTGGGGGGTGAGTTTATTGCAGAAGGATGGGTGCAAACTTTCCTCAAAGAATCACTTACTTGTCAGTTACCCTGCATGACCTGAAGCTACTAATGCTCGCTCGCAAATGACTTTGTGTGTGTGTATGTCTGTGTGGTCTTCTCTAATAACAAGAGGCTGCTGGCAGCTTTGTTCAGTGGCTGAGATCTTTCTGCTAAAACCATACATTAACCCTGCCTCCCTTTTCTTACCCCTGAGCAACTATCAATCTGCCAGTCACTGTAGTAAAGAACCTTGAGAGACTGTTCCAAGACGTAGCAGATTCAGAACTGCTCTCCTTTCCTGAAGATTGCCAGGCCTGGCCAGGCAACCAGCAGGACATGTGGTGGGGAACTGGGGTGGGGGAGGTGGTCGTTGGCTGATGGTGTGACTTAACTTTCAGGAAATCCCAGAAGTGATGTTGGTCCTCTCTAGGAATCACCTCTGTAGGAATCAATTCCTAGAGAGGTATGACATCACTTTTCCTGAAAGTGATGTCACATCAACAGCCAATTGTCCCCCCCCCCCCCAGCACTTTGAGCAGCAGTGGGAAATGCCAGCTGGGGGGGGTATCTTGGGGGGGGGGGCTGGCCACCTTAACTTTATCCCACAGCTGCAGTAGCTGTCTGGTGCTGTGCAATAAACAGTAGCATTTGTCCTTGTGGAACAGCCTGAGAAGTCAGGAAGGTTCCTACATTTCTTGCTGGATGCCAGTACCCATACATTTTCCCAGCAAGAATAAAAATGGTTTGGGGTAGCTTTTTCCAGTGGGGAAACAGCAGAGGAGGAAAGGTTTAAAGTAACCTTCTCTCTCCTTGTACTAGTTATTCTTCTTGCTCAAGTTATTCTTCTCGATCAGTTTGATGTAGTGGTTAAGAGCGGTGGACTCTAATCTGGAGAACTGGGTTTGGTTTCCCACTCCTTCACGTGCAGCTGCTGGGTAACCTTGGGTCAGTCACAGTTCTCTGAGAGCTGTTCTCTCAAGAGCAGTTCTCCCAGAGCTCTCTCAGCCCCACCTACCTCACAGGGTGTCTGTTGTGGAGAGAGGAAGGGAAGGAGATTGAAAGCCCCTCTGAGTGAAGGGTGGAGTATAAATCCAATCTCCTCCTCTTCCACCACCTCCATTTGCAACAGAAAAAAATGCTTTAAACATGGTTTATTCAATAGGGCTTACTCCTAGGATTACACTATTAGTCAAGTAATACCCTCCCAGTTTAACATCCAAGAGCACTATGGGGCCTGCTGACATGAGTCCTAGCGACCCACTTCTCCAAGCAAAAGATCCATGAAGTCTGATTTACTATCATATTTCAGCCTTTCCTTTATAATCGATTTCTTGTTCTCTCTTTGTGGATCTCATTACATCAGCATGTAAGAATTGCCCTTTTGTGTTAGACCGTCAGCTCATTTAATGAAGCTCCCTGTGTCTAAAAGCAACCAGCCAGGTGAAGGTCACATGCAAAGCAACAGAAACTGTGATAATATAAAGGAGGGTATCCCCTTTGCTGGTTGGAAGGGAAGAGCCTGGAAACCCCCAGAATACACAGGGAAAGAGTTTTTCACTGCCACCAGCTGTGGGATGCTTTGAATAGTTTTCTTCTCATTAAGGACCTTGGACAGCAGTCTGCTTAAGCCAACTCCATGGAAGCAAGTAGATACAAATACTCTGCACAGCCAAGATGCTTTAAAGTTTGCCTCCATGCTAGAAAGGAGATAGATGGAATCTAATGACTGAATTCTGAAAATTTAGGGTGCATCAGCTCTGACAGTTTATTACCTATGCTGTCCCCCCCCCCCCAGTTGAACCCAAACCGATGATAACCGGAAACCAAGCTTGTCATTCTTTTTATCTGTTAAAAAACATCCTTCACTATTTCCCATGCTAATTTGACAAGCCACCATCTGTATATACAACTGTGATCTGAAATTCCATTTCACTGTCTGACGAAGTGTGCATGCACATGAAAACTCACGCCTTGAATAAAACTTTGTTGGTCTAAAAGGTGCCACTGGACTCTAACTTTGTGAAAAGTTCACTCCCTTTTTGCTTCCATGTAGCAGCAACAACTTATTCCAAGATTTCAATGGTTTGTTTATTTTTAACCATTTTATGATGTGTTATGATTTTAACCCTGCACTTGTGGCAGGCGTTTGTGGATGCCAGAAATTAAATCCTTTGCTATCTGCTGGTTTTAACAATTTTAATCTCTGTATGAACTGTATTATTATACTGTATCTTAACTGATGTGACCTGCCCTGAGCCTGCTTGTGGGGAGGGTGGGATATAAATCCAGTGATAAATAAATACTTAATCACTGGAGCAGGTGACCAGAAGCTCCCAGAAGGCATTATCTTTAGGCCAACACGGAGTGCCCATTTGTAAACAGCTGTCCCCAACCATGGAGGGATTCTTGGCTTGGACCCTCCAAATTTTCTGATTGCCCCTTCTTGGCAGCCATTTTGTGACTGCCCCCTCCCCTCCCATGGAAGCCATTTTGTTCTGGCACTCATTACCTCTTCTCAAAACCCCAAAATTGCCTACAAGCTCTATAGGAGTGGGAACTTCTGACAATCCTTCTTTCATGCAGGCTTTTTAAAGACCCTCTCAATTCCTTTGTGTTGAAAGTTGTCTCTTTCTTCAACCCTCTTGTTCTGAAGAGGGAGGTGGTAGAACCTTCAGCTCAGAAATGGACATGCTAAGTAGCTGTATTCAGCTTGCTGAGCAATCACTTCTCTTTCATTCTTGTCACTCCCAGATTTCCCCCCCTGCATATGTATTTTACTGACATCGTAACTTTTTAATATTTTCCAGATGCTTTATCAATAAATAAATTCCTCTTAAAGAGCTAGTTGGAGGGAACAACCTGCTTACATTTTCATTGTATACTTTTATCACTTTGCCTCCGGAGGCACAGAGGAAATGATACCGAGAGAGAGAGAGAGAGAGAAAGAGAGAGAGAGAGAGAGTGCTAAAGATTTACAAATTTCCATAAGAGAGAGAGAGAAGGGGAGGGAGGGAGGCGAGAGATTCCATCTGTACAAATGCATTTTGCATGTTTTGAAGATTGGCTTTTGGGCAAAAGTGATTTCAAATGCCATTTGTTGAAGATGATTTGTTTTCTTTTACAATTGCATTTGCTAATAGCAAAACAGCTTTTTGTGGAAGAAAAAAGTGTGATGAAACTAACATGAAAAGAACTTTGATGCGGGGACCCTGCCCCCCCCCCTCGATACTTGTAGTTAAAGGTAATAGATAAGCTTTCGTTGTCTTAAATAGGCCTTTTTTTTTTGTCTTTTTGTTAACAAACCCTTGGTCAGATATTGAGTTAAAGCACCTGGTGTGCACACCAAAGTTTCCAGGTTCAGACCATGGCATTTTGAGTTAAAAATGATACTGGGCAGCAGGATTATGAAGGATCTTCCTGGGCTTGAGAATTGCTGCCAGTTGAAGTAGACTATGCTGACTAAGTTCAGGACAGCATTGTATGCTCTTCGTTGCCTTAAAATTTAAGGCTAAAATATTACTTAGCCTTTATGTGTCACCAATGGTCCAAATGGTAAAAAAACCCCAAAACCCAGAAATTTCAGGTTGGGAAAAATGGTGTGTATGTAGTGTCCTGAAGTTAGGGTTGCCACGTCCCCCAGGCTACTGGTGGGGAGTGAGGGGTATAGTTGCTAAATCTAAATTGGGAAACTCCCGGAGATTTGGGAATGGAAACTGGGGAGGACACCCTCCAAAGCATCCATTTGTAGTCTGGAGATGGGCTATAATTCTGGGAGATCCCCAGGTCCCACCTGGACACTGGCGTCCCTAGCTGAAGCCCCTTCTCCACATGTGCTGCAGTCACCATCCAAATTGGACTTGGTGCATATGTGGTTTGAGGAACTAAGGTGTGATTGTTACACTGAACACAGCTTGGGGACCCCAGACCCCACCTGAGAACTCCAGGGGGAAGAGTCCTGATGAACATTGTCATGCTGAGACTGTGATGTGATTTCCAGCACAAACTCAAAAGTGATGTCACCACAACAGGGCAACACTCTAGAATTCACTGCAAACTCTTGGATAGTAACATAGAGTTTCAGGTGAATCCTAGACTGCTGACCTGACATAATGATATCACTTCTGGGTTTGCACTAGAAGGGATACCATGACATTAGCATGATGCTGATTTCCCCACCCAATTTTCGTTCCACTACTCTCACCTGTATATCTTACTGTAATGTGGAAATCAGATGGTTACTTGCAACTCTTCCATTTGATCAAAACCGATCCATTTCAAGCTTCTGTTTTCCCACATAGCAAAATATTAAAATGGGCTAAAACATCCAAGTTCTCTCTGTACAGAGTTAATAGCAATACGGGGAGAGCTCTTCTGGGAGGTGAAATCACATGGGACAAGAGATTACTTGTGTTAACCCTTGAGGCCCTCATTCAGATTAGGACAGCATACACCTGAAAGTTCCATTTAACTGGCATTAGGAGACCTGTGTCTCCTCTAGCTTGACTCTGACTTCAAGTTTTGGGAGCCTTTCTATGTTCTTCAATTGCAGGTGATTTTTTTGGAGTTTTAGGCAATGCTCATAAATATTTTCTGTGCATGTGCCAGCAATATTTTAAGTCTGGATGGTTCAGCAGAAATCCCCCCCCCCCCCATTTTTTTTTGGTGGGGGAAATGAGGCAGGGATCAGGCTTTCCAATCTAAGTTTCATTTTGTTAATGTAAAATTATTTGTCTTTTATTTTGGGAAGAAGCTAATGAGATGTCAGCTTAATGTTGAATTGACTGCTTTTTCAAAACCATGTTTGCCCCACTTTCCATTCAGTCAGTGTTGTTAAAGAGTGTTTGGGCCCAATATGCTTGCAATGGTGAAATATCATCCTAATGAACTAGGATGAAAAACAACTTTGGGATGCCTTAACAGTTTGAAAATTGTGTTGGCTGAGAAAGCAGGGATGCAAAGACAGAGCTCCCATTGAAGGCCCGGCGGGATGGCAGGAGTGGGTTGGTCTCCTCCCTTCTTCCAACCACCACCCCTGGCAGTTTTGCTGGCTTTTTGAAATGGTTGCTTAGATCTGGCAGTTGTTGTAGCCCCATTTCATGGCCCCAGATAAAAGATATGATCACTGGAGACATTAGGCTTGTCATATGCCTGCTTACAGTGGGAGATCTCCCCTCCCTAATGCTGCCTGTGTGTGATCCACATCCCTGACATGATGATGCAATTTCCAGTGTGACCCAGAAGTAACCTCATCATGTTGGGGGAAGCTCTTGCATTCACCACATTGCATTTAAACCACAGAGGTCGGGGTGAGTGGTAGATTGTCTACCCCTAGTTCAGTGCTGTCACTTCTGGGTCATGCTGGAAGTGAATCATTGTGCTGGGGATGATGATTGCCTCCTCCCTACCTATAAGTACCTGCCTACCTCACCTCCTGCTGGTTGTCAGGTCATGCCTGGCCACGCTAAGACAGAGTCAAGGGGATTATTGAATCCCTGGTAGGATGGCTAGCCTCCATTTCTTCCAGCCACTGGGGCCTAGTACTTAGGTGCTGTCTTGCAGAGAGCTTTTATTTGCTTCTAACATCAAGGATGAGTCATCTTACCGATGGTTGCTCAGTTGGGGTCTGATCAATCACTTCTTCCTTTTCCAGAAAGAATGAAATGTTGTTTTTGCATTATGAGTGAGAAAAGTGTATCCATATGCATCAGTCTCTTCTCTCACACCCTGTCTCTTTAGCATAAACCTCAAGCCCCCCGATGGAGTTTACAAGTGGAATAAACTGGCTCAGTTTGTGAAAACTCAGTTTTGTGGACTATTTCGTATTAATTCCTAACACTGCCTCTAATTGACATCAGCAAGATAAGGGGTTCCTGCCAGCCAACAACCTCCTGGTTTTCTCCCATGGCTTCCTCACCATCAGCCATTTTTGTCCTGGGTGTAGAAAAGCAGTTTGGTTTGCAAGGGAAGTGTGGCTGACTGGGGGCAGGGTTGCCAACTCCTGGTTGGTAAATTCCTGGAGATTTAGGGCTGGAGCCTGGTGAGGGTGGAGTTTGTGCAGAGCATAGAGCTCAGCAGGGATGGGATGTCTTAGCATTTACCTGCCAAAGCTGCCAGTTTCTCCAAGGGAACTGATCTTTGTCCTTTGGAGATCATTTGTAATTCTGGGGAAAGTTCAGGCTCCTTGCAGAGGTAGGCAACTCTGGGAAAGGACAAGTAGTACTCCCCACTGACTTTCTACTTCTAGTTCATCTTGCCAGCTCTGAGTTGGGAAACACCTGGAGATTTTGGGGGTGGAACCTGGGGATGGTGGGGTTTGGGGAGAGGAAGGACCTCAGCAGGGCATAATGCCATAGAGTCCATGCTCCAAAACAGCCATTTTCTCCAGGGGAACTGATCTTAGTCATCTGAAGAACATAGTAGCAGGAGAGCTAGTGGAGGTTGACAGCTCCACTTCCAGTTGACCCCTAACTCTGCCACTTTGTGAATCTTTGGCAGGAAATGGGACCTTCCTCATTCCCAAATAAATAATTTCTTTATGAACCAGCCCATCAACATACCACATCCTTTTAGACATAGCATGAAATCAAGCTTGAGTTTAATGACAGTTAACCTGTTAAATCACAGGGTTGTTTTTTTTAAAATTCAGATTCTGGTTTCCTTGGCAAATGCTGACTTTGTTGCTTCCATTGTTTCCCCCGCCTCCCCTGCACAGACCCAGCTATATTGTCAGGAGGGCAGCACTGCAGTATACATTCATATGTCATGCCATGGCGAAGACTAACTATGGTTAATCAATGATGGTTTCAGATCCTGGTCTGACTCACCCTAGCTAACCATAGTTAGTGGATCGGCCAGCATTTTGGCAACCACTTGAACCCTTGCATTGGAATGGGGCCATTGATTCCAAAAAAGAAAAACAGCAGGTTAAGACGCCACACTCAGTGAACATGCATACTAACATTCCATGGAAAATTCAACTCTTTTGCCTTCCGGAAGGTTCCTCCTTAGCAGTGTTCTTGTTCTTGGGCAAATCAAAGCTGCCCTTTTTGTCAAGGTGATGGATTGCGAATAAACTCATTCATCTTGCAAGCTGTCGGGTCAAGTTATGTCAACCTGATTAGTGTGACCGTATTGCCAATGACTGAGCAGGAACATCTCGTTTCAGGGAGTGATGGCTCTTGAAGGACAGGGTGTTCACATTAGCTCTGGAGCAATAAGGGCCAAACTAGAACAAAAGGTGGAAGTTCCATGCATAGAGGTTGCAGGGTCTTTTCCTCCCTTTAAAAAACTCATGCACAATCGATTACAAAGGGAGAATTCAAACCTCCTTCACTGTTGCTTTCTTGACCCAAAATGGCTCATTGGAGTGTCTCTTTGGATATTGATGCAGGGACCTGTATGGTTGTTTCAGAATCCAGAAAAGAGAGCAGGGGGTGGAAGTTTAAACTTATTTCAAACCACATTCTGATCCTGATCAGAATCAGGGAGTCCTTTGTGCGATTTTTCATGAAACTCCCAGTGTCTTGTCTGATTTGGGCCTGAAAATTTTGTTGTATCCTGCATCATGTCACAGTTATAGGGCTGCCAGCACATTGATGGCAACCAGTGGGAGACCCACCCACTCTGGTAGGAATGGGGGGATCCTCTGCCCTGAGCTCCCATTGCCCACATTTGCCCCAGTGGGGGCAGGAGAATTTAAAAAGAGTGTTGCTGGCATGGCAACACCACTTCCAGGGAAAACCCAGAACTGATAGCAGGTAGCTCTAGGGATCACCAGAACCCTATGTCCAAAGGTAACCATGGTTCTGGGGACTGTGACATTCAGCCAAAAAACTTATGGTTTAACCCTAGAGTTTTGGCCAAATGCTAGAACATCACCACTGTCCTGATGACATCACTTCTGGCTGCCCCAGAAATGGTGTCATCACCATGCTGGCGACATCTCTACGACAATGCTGATGACTGCAATGTTCCCTCTAAGCTGAGTTAGGGTGAGCTAGCTCACAGTATTTCTTAGCCTCTGGATCACACATTTTTGTCTTAGCTCAGGAAGGAAGGCTCCAGAGCAAACTCATTTATGCAGTAGCCAAATTGCTCTCTCCCAACTTTAATGCCAGTAGCTCACAAAGCAGAATTTTTTTCACACAAGACTCCACAGCTTAGAGGGAGCATTGGACTGCACCCCCCCCCCAATATTTTCCTCTCATTGCTCAGCTGAACAGTGGCAAGAAGGGGCAGTGGGGGGTGGGCGACCTTGCAAGCCTGCACAGTTAAGAGGTATGTTTTTTTAACCTTGTAGAACTGAATGCTTTTTGGTAGCACGTTTTGTAAAAACTCTTGTCTTGGAATCAAGGGCTGGGTTCAAAGGTGTAGGGGCGGCTGTTTAAATCTGTTGTGGCTCAAACCCCCTGGAGATGGGGCTCCAGTTTGGAATGTACGTGTGGCAACACTCACACTAAAGGTACAACCCAATTATTTATTTGAATTTGAATAAGGCACTATATCATTGCTCATTTATCTGAGTTCACCACAGGCTCAAAAAAGCTTTTCTTTCACTTACTCTGAGCGTGCAGTTGAAATTTTGATTTTCCAACTCTTATGGCTATTCCCAAGATGTGGTTCACTGACTGAGTCCATACACTTGCTCTGTGCAGCACTGTAGATGGTTTCCCATAGTTTTTCTGGTCTCTACAATGTGCCCCACAAGGATGAAATGTTCTGAGAGTGGACTGGCCTCTTTCCCTGGTGAGGGAAGTACAGTTCATAGTCAAAGAAGAAGGAAAAGAAGAAGAGCTGGGTTTTATACTCTGCTTTTCTCTACCTTAAGGAGTCTTAAATGACTTACAATCACCTTCCCTTCTTCTCCCAACAACAGGCACCTTGAGAGGTTGGTGGGTCTGAGAGAGTTCTGAGAGAGTTGTGACTGGCCCAAGGTCACCCAGCTGGCTTCATGTGGAGGAGTGGGGAATCAAACCCGGCTCCCCAGATTAGAGTTTGCTGCTCTTAACCACTATATCACGCTGGCTCTCACAGCAGTTTTGGCTCAGGATCTTGGCTGCATAGCTTTTTCACGAACACAGGAAGCTATCTTCTACTGAGCTGGTCTGTCAATGGGTTGAATCGAGCCAGCTTTTTCACTCAACCCTGGCCAATTATCCTCCATATTACAGCTCTTGTTCCACACGGCTCTTGTCCATGCAGGTATCATGATCCCCAACAGAGCCTTTTTATGAGTCAAAGGAAACTCCTTCCTCCCTTTTTTACCCATGGAAAAACTGTTTGGATCCAAGCCAATGTCAGTATTATATATTTGGATGGGCAGCCGCTCTCCAGGGTCTCAGGTGGAGGTCTTTCACATTACTTACTGCCTGATCCTTTTAGCTGGAGATGGCCAGGGATTAAACCTGGGACCTTTTGAATGCAAAGCAGATGCTCTGTTACTGAGCCACAGCTTCTCCCCGTTTCACCAAGGTCTGACAGTTCTACTTTGGGGAGACACTAAAAGGAAAGAGCTGATCCCCACATTCCTCTGATTGTACACCAGAGACTCCCACTCAGGTTACAATGAGCACAACCCGCCGAATTTACTTCTGACAAAGTTTGGTAATGCTGCCAAGACTACTCCATCTTTAACAATAAAGAAATTGCATTAGTCGAGCTTCCAGTACGGGATACATTAAAAGAAGGAAGAGTTAATGGGAGAGAGGCACTTAGGAGCCTTTCTAGGGTGGGGCAACACTCTTAAGTGCAACCGAGGCAGTGGCACAAAAAAAAGGCATCGCACGTCATGCTATTGTTAATGATGTCACGGTTTCATTGCAGCAAGGATTAATTAAGCCAGTTTTGTAGAGGTCAAATGAAAAGCCAGATAACAGCTTGCTCAGAGGCTTTTGGAGTTCCGCAGGCCAAGCACTGTGGCAGCTTCTAATTGGTTCTGCACCACAGGCTCACATGTAGCTATTGAGTACTGCTGGTGGGAAAGGAAATCTATTTATTCGTTTTGAAAATGTTCCGGCTTCCCTGGAAAAACTACTCAAAATGTTTTCAGAGACATGTAACATAAGGAGAGATCATCCAGCATTTAAAAAATAATAATAACAGTTTTGGGATAGGTGCAGTCTATCTGAGTGGGGGACATTCCACCAGCAATATTCCTAATAGTCGATAACGAGTCTTAATTTACCCTTTCTCAGAGAACAAGAGGATGAGATTGGATTTATATCCTGCCCTTAACTACCCAAAGGAGTCTCAGAGTGGCTTACAATTCCTTCCCCTCAACAGACACCCTGTGAGGTAGGTGGGGCTGAGAACTCTCTCTCCAGAACTGCCCTTGAGATAACAGCTCTGAAAGAACTTGTAACTGACCCAAGGTCACACCAGCAGCTGCATGTGGAGGAGTGGGGAATCAAACCTGGTTCTCCCAGATTAGAGACTGTGCTCCTAACCACTACACCAAACTGGCAGTGGATTTGGGGCATTGCCTAGGCAATTTCAGTATCAATGAGTGGCACTATTCTAGGTTGTTACAGTGAATGCAGCTCAGCTATTCCATAGCCAGGGGTCCTTTCGTAGAAAAAGAGCTGCAGGAGCTCATTAGCATAACTCCTTAGCATATGCTACGTCCCTTGACATCACTGGAAGTGGGTCAGAAAGGGAATGTCAGTTTCAGCCCCATTATACCCTATGGGCCATTGAAATCAATGGCAAAAACTCATAGGGTATATGAGGGGCTGGAGGAAAGGGAATTTGAGGCAGAGGCTCCAAACTTGCAGGGTAGCTGCTGGAGCCTCTCCTTGAAATACCCACCAGGTTTCAAGAAGATTGGGCCACGGGGTCCAATTCTATGGGCCCCCAAACAGGTTGTCCCATCCCCTCCATTGTTCTCTATGGTGGGAAAAAATGTTACCTTTTTTTCTACCATAGAGAACAATGGAGGGAATGGGGGCAACCTGTTTGGGGGCCCATAGAATTGGACCCCCTGGTCCAATCTTCTTGAAACTTGGTGGGTATTTGGGGGAGAGGTCCCAGCAGCTACCCTGCAAGTTTGGAATCTCTCCCTCAAACTCCCTCCCCTCCAGTTGCGCGGCAATTTGGCAGCAGGCTGAATCAGATCAGAGAATCTGATTCAGCCCATAGCTGCCCTAGTGGCCACTCCTGAGCTTGCTGGCCCCAACGGACCCCTGTCCATAGCACATAATTTTTTTCAGGAGAAAAAGAAATCACAGGGGTGGCTGCTTCTGTAACCATGTTCTGTGCCATGTGTCATCTAGTTTCCTTTAAACGTCTCTTAAAGAGAGGCACCATTGCTATGAAGATATGGTATGTTCTTGTCAGGTCTTCAGAGAATCAATATGTTGAACATGTTGAAACATGGATGCTGATAGGCAATTCAGATTACTGTCTGAGGGCCACTTCTCATATGGATGGATATACAGTCAGAGAGGGAAAGACACTCTACTGCAGTGCAATCCGAAGCAGAGTTATACCTTTCTAAGTCCACTGGGCTCGGAAGTGCGCAGCTCTGCTTACGACTGCAAGTAAACAAATGGGCCTCCCTAGATTTCTTATTAGTCAATGCCTCTTAGCTAGGGTTGCCACCCTCCAAGTGGCACTAGGAGATCTCCTGCTATCACAGTTGATCTCCAAATGAACAAGATCAGTTCCCGGAGAGAAAATAGCTACTTTACAGGGGAGACTCTATGGAATTAGATCCTGTTGGGGTCTTTCCCCTCCCCAACCCCGCCTTCTCTAGGCTCCACTCCCAGAATCTCCAGGTATTTCCCAACTCAAAGCTGGCTACCCTGGCAAACCTACTCCTTGCTCAACTCCACTAGAAAGCACGTGTAAGGTAAGCAGAAAGTTCTCTTCATGATGTTCAATCTCCGACAAGTCTTTCATATCCCTAAAATGCCACTTTAAATTTCAGCTATCCGTCCATGAGAGACAGAAACAGTGGTGCTAGTTGGACTGCCAGGTTCCCCACCCCACAGCTCCAGTTGCTGAGAGAAAAATGGGGTGGGGGTGGACATGCATTCTGCCAGTGCCACACTGTCACTTATGCCATGAACTCTGGTATGTGAGGGAAGGATACCTCCATGGTATTCTAAGAATCCTCTTTTGAGTTTGGTCTTGCGTTTTGTCCTTTATCATGTCTCTCACTAACTAATCCTGAGGTTGCCAAGTGGCCTTAAAAATGAATAGGCTACATTTTGGAGGGTTTTCTTTCTCCTTCTGTTGAGCCAATTGCCTAGGGTTGACAGGTCCCCCCTGGCAACCAGCATGGGATGGAAGGGATTTATCTGGAGTGAGAGAAAGTCCCAGGTCTCATCGCCGGCATCACACAGGAAGTGATGTCATCTCACCAGTGATGCCCAAAATACTCTGGTATTTTGGCAAAAACTTTATGATAAAACCAGTGTCTACCATAGTGTTCTGCCCAAATACCAGAGCACTGGACATCACTAATGTGATTATGTCACCTCCTGTGCAACACCAGCAATGAGGCCTGGGAATTTCTCTTTCTCCAGGTAAGTCCCCCTGCTGGCCAGCTGATTGGCAGCTGGGGGGGCAGGGCCTGCTGGTGGGGTATCCCTGCCTCCACCAAGGGGTCTGGCAACCCTACAAATGCCATAATAGCAAGAAGCAGGGCCATTTCTTAAATTGTTCTTTTTCTCTAAGGACTCCACCCCTCCAAAAAAAGCCCCCCCCCACATCCTTAGGTGTCATCCCTGAGACCTGCCATGTCTTTCATTTTCAGACTCCTTCCAGCACCATGACTTGTTTCAGTTTGAGGAGCAGTCAACCCTGCTTTATTTTGGGTTGATTATGTATAGGGAAAAACAACTAGGCCTGTAAGTGTTACCTATTAAATCTAGCAGGCACCACAGTGGCCTCTAGTGGTTTCACATCACAAATTCAAATAAAGACTCCAGCCTTGATACCAGTGCAGCTGAAGAAAAAGAGAATTTTTATAAGACTAAAGGGTACCACAGGCTTTCTGTCTATACTAGATTGATTTTTTAAAAAACCTTTTTGGCAAAATGAATTCTGGATTTTTAATATATGTAGCTCATCACTGGCCTCCAATAAATTCATGACCCAAGTGAGCCAAATGCAGCTTGCTATCCAGATATGGAGGCCCATCAGAAACTTGGCAAACTTCCTTTTTGATTGTCTGCAAAAATAAAATAAAATAAAATAAAATAAAGGAGTTGTCAGGGTTGCCAACAGGCCTGGAGAAACATCTTGTACCTTTAACAGAGGATTAATGTTTGGACATAGACTGCTGGAACTTTTCATGGTGGTGGTGGAAAGTGCCACCAGGTCACAGCCAGTTTATGGTGTGACCCCTGTAGGGTTTTCAAGATGAGACTTCAGAGGTCATTTTCCATTGATTGCCTCTGCATAGCAACCCTGGTACTCCTCAATGGTCTGCTACTTAAATACTAACCAGGGCTGACTCTGCTTAGTTTCCGAGATCTGATGAGATCAGGCTAGCTTGACCATCCAGGTCAGGGTGAAACTTTTCATAGCATGATGAAATAACATTCCACTAGGCCTCTGTTAAAGGAATAGATCATTCTTTTTGTCCAGGCAGTTGGCAGTCCTCATTGTCAAGCTGGATAGGCCACAATATATGACTGATGGTCTGTGTTCAACATCCTGGATCACAGTGATCCCCCTGACAGGAAGTGGCTTCCTAGGCAGAGGATCTAATGGCTGAATATACTGGGAATGAAATTGTGGCGCTTATATGGGCAAAACGTGTACCATATTGCTGAGTTATGCCAAAAGGCCAATTAACTGACAATAAATATCTATTTATATTTTTTGTCTCACTTTTTTTATTGGTATCCCTTTGGGTGGGCACTTCTAGAACAAAGCACACACACAAAAGCAAAATGTGACAAAGCAAAAAAAAAATCACAGTAAATTATGTCGCTCTTACTGCATTGTGTTCTAATTTAATTCTGTAATTCCTTTCTCTGCAATGTTTGACATATCTTTTTACACTGCATTCATGTTTAGAATCGTAGGCCTATTATACATTGGTGTTTTGCCTCATTTTCACCGTGCATGTACATTGGGTTTTCTTTCTCATCTGCATTGAGTTGTCTCCCTTCAGTTCTCAGTTTGCTATCTGGTCATTGTTTCCCCAGTTTTTCTGAAAGTGCTTTTGTGGCTGTTTTCCCCTCACTTCACTTCCAAGCCAAAGGTAATTTAAAAGCATACAGATTCTGTCAGATTTTCCCCCATCGTTTCCCCACCCCTCAAAGGTCACTGCACCACCCACTCTGAGGTTGTTCTTCCCACTCTGCACCTTCCACCATTCTCCCCCCTTCATCGGTATACAAGCTCAATTTTCCCATTTTTTTTAGTGACCAGTGGCATGAGTCTAGTGATATGAGACTTTCACTAGTCTCAGATCACTGAATTTAAAAAAAAAAAAAAATGACTTGGGGGGGAATTTAAAAGGAGATGCATGAGGTTTAGTTCCAGCTGGTATTGACTTGAAAGGGGGATGAGAGAGGAGGCAAACGGCAGTATCCCCAGTGCAAAAAAGAAAAGGACTTCAATCCTGCATGCAAACAAAATAAGGGGGGGGGGTATTGTCAGCACAGAATGAAATTGGCATGAGATGTAAAGAGAGAGACACTGGGATGGGAATCCTAAAGCTTCAAAAATATTTTCCCCCTTTGAATGCTGGAGAAAGCGGAGCTCAGATGGCAGCAGTAGGAATGTGGAACCGATGCAGCCACTTTGTGGAGTAGGCATGGTGGTGGGAGCAGCCACCTCAGGTGGGAGTGTACACGGAATCGTCAGTGCACCCTCAAGGAGAGCCATGTGGATCAGTCAGCTCTTGAGCAGAGTTGCTGGCTGAGCCAAAGAAGGGACTCCCCTCTTCTCTCCTGGGGGAGACTTGTTCAGCTTTGTAGCTTCCCATTCCCCTTTCCAGGGTCCCTGAAGCTCCATAGTGGGGCTTGATCCTGCAAAGAAGAACTCACTGGTGGGTATGTAGTTACTGTGAAACAAACAAACAAACAAAGCACAATGGAGGTTTCTTTTCTTTTTCTTTCCAAGTTGTCAGTCTCCTTTGGCAAGTTGGAAGCAACCAGCCAGCAGCTGCCTGGACTGGGCATCTTTAAACACTTCATTTGGAAGAAGGAGGCTTTCACTTGCCTTTCCTCCCTCCTACTGGCCAAGCATCTGATTCTCCCTCCCCTTCCCCCCCCCCCAACTGCTATGCCAGGCATACTTGAAGAATTCACTCAAGTTAGGCTCTCATTCTTCTAAGATGCTCTGTGGAAAAGCACTTTGCGTTTGTTGCTCTAACCCTTGTTTCCTTCTTGTTTTAACATATTTCCCAAGCGGTGCTTGGGGTTTGACTTGAAGGCAGCAGGGAAGCATGGCTGAGGAGTTGATATAGCCAGAGATTCTCTTGTATGAAGGAATTCAAGTCTGCCTTGGCAGTTGGCTAGACAACTCCTTAGCCATTTCGGAGAAGCTAGGGCATCAGTGAAAATACCCCTCTCCCCTTCTTTCAAATTTAGAGACACAAGACTAAAAAAGCTCTCCAGAGCTTCTACCAGATGACTCCTCACCTGCACAAATTGCAGCCCTGTGCAAAGTGTGGTGGAGTTGCAGCAGACTTTGCACAGGCATACACACACACATTGCCAACTATCACAGCTTGCAACACCAGTGGGTTCTACCGTGCATTCTGTATACTCAGCATGTTTCCCCCTATTATGAGATTGTATAACTCCCATTTTTCACAGTGGTTGATAACACAACAGAGAATCCCTTAGTGCTTGGGGATGTGGAAAGCAGGGCTTCACAGCTGCTTGTCAATTTCAAAAAAAGTCTGGTCAGTTTCAACAGTGAGTCCCCCCCTCCCCTGTGTTCCTTTCTGTTCCCTTTCATTCAGTGAACTAACACTAAAATGCATGTGCAAAACCAGAATCATGAGGATTTTAATGGAAGGTGCTTGCTGGATGCTACTGCACAGCTGTGATGGGGAAATTGCATAAATTTTAAAGAAAAACTTTGGATGCCCCCCCCCCCAACCTCACAAGTAATGTTCCACCCTAATTTTAAAAAGTGTTTTTTTTAAATAAAAACTGTAGCTGCAGGATAAATACACTGGAGGAAAACGAATGGTTCATAAGGTGGGCACAGAATCCAAAATCAAGTTTAAAGGCAAGGTGGCTCGGATTCTCTACAGTAAGCTGTGTGAGTCTAATAGGCCATAATCATGTTGTACTGTTTATTAAATATCTCATGTTATCATGCTGTTTGATTGCATTGCTTTATATCATGTAATCCACCTTGAGTCTCAATGAGAAAGGTGAGAGAGAGAGAGAGAGAGAGAGAGAGAGAGAGAGAGAGAGAGAGAACATTAAGACAGCAGGCAGTGAAACAATAAAATGACTTTGACCCGTTTAGCCAGGCATCAAAACAAGCAGCAAAGAAAACAATTCAGCAGCAATCCATACAATGATGTAACTGCAGGGGGCTAAACTGCAAATAATAAAATACTAGAGCAATTTTTTGGGTACATTTTCACCTCTTGCCTGAGATCTTAAAGTTTAGGCACTGGGTGAATCACTGAGGGGATGGCATTCCATCTCTGTGGTGCCACCAATGAGAAGGCCCTGCCTTGGGTTGCCAACCACCTTAACTTCTAACACAGTAGAGTCTTAGATGGTAATCTTAATGGGGGGCAGGGTCATATGGGAGGAGTACTAAAGTGTTCAGGGGCTTTAGACAGTTCAAGAATTCTAAGCTAATAGTGAAGACTTGCAGGGGGTGGGAAGGGATTTAGGTATAAATTTAGCTGTCCTCCAGCCACTGAGAGATAGGAAAAATTAGCAGAGCAGGGCAGGCGGAAAATCCTGGGACGGGAAATGGAAATACCTGCAAAGAATTAAAACATGCTGCACTGTTTAAGATGACTGTACTGTAATTAGGGTTGCCAGCTCCAGCTTGGAGAATTCCTTGAGGTTTGGAGGTGCAGCTTGCAGAAGGTGGAGTTTTGGGAGGGGATTTGGTTCCATATACTCCACCCTCCAAAGCTGACATTTTCTGCAGGGAAACCGATCTCTGTAGTCCGGAAATCAGTTGTAACTCTGGGAGAATTCCAGGCTCCACCTGGAAGATGGCAACCATGTTTAGTGCTATCCTTTAGCAGTGCCCTGACTGTGTATCCAACTCTTCATGTAGCCATAACAATCTGTGGTAGAATGTTTATTTTACATAGGTTCCTGCTAATTTTTTTAAGACGCCAACTTGATTTTGGTTAAAAACAGATTTAAACGTGTTAAGGAGGAAAAGTTTTAAAAGTTTCAGTCCTAATGAGATTTTTTTCTCTCTCTCCTAAGAATCATGCCTTTTCCATGGTGCTCTGAACTCTGTCCTTTGCAGTTTATTGTCATCAAAATGCTTCAGCTTTCAGAGCTTTTATTATAGCAAACGGGAAAAAAACAGATTTTACATCTTGGTCAATGCCAGGTGAACTTTTACCTTCCAGATAGATTGGGCCAACCTTCAGCTACCAGCTGCTTTCAGCCACAAAGGGAAGGGGGGGGGGAAGGTTTGAGCAGAAGTTTCTTGCAGCTGACAGAAGAGGGTGAACCAGAGGACTTTTTGTATATTTTTTTAATTTAAAATTTTATTAACAAATTCAAAATATACAAATAAGAAAGTCAGTCAAAGTGCAATACATCCACAAGAGCATTCATACAGTGAAAACAATAAAAACCTTGTGCTAAAGACTTTTTGTATTTTTAATTCACTCAGGTAAAATGCTGGTTTAATTTAGAAGGGGGACGAGATATTGTTGAGTGTTAAGGCCAAACGAGATGAGACAGTGAGAAACCCAAGAGCAGGGCATCCAGAGTATTTTAAAAATCCAGTTCTCAGATATGAGGGATGCCAGTTCTGATCAGGACTGCATCATGAGGGGGGCAGGGTGCTTTAAGCATTCTTTGCCCCACCTGAGATGGCACGTGAGCAGCCATTTGCCCCATTGTAGCAAATGGTGTAGGGTGGCAGGAGGGCTGTGGGTGGGGATATGGGAGGGCAGTAAAACTGGCTGCAGTGTCATGTCACTTCTGGTTAAAAAAAACCTGGAAGTGACAAAGGGTAGCCCTAGGAATAGCTGGAAACTATGGTAGAATCATAGAGTTTCATGTGATTCCTGCGGATACCCTTTGTTACTTCCATTTTTATGGACATGATACTGCAGCTGGTATTGTGTGTTGTTGCTGTTGTTGTTTTAATACCCTGCTGCTGCTCAGAGCGTTGGCAGGTAACTGGAGCTCCCTAGAGCCATTTCAGATTTGGAAAGGGGTAAGCAGGGAGGATAAAACCCCTTCCATGTGAATTGCTGTTCCAATCAGAACTGGGTTCCTGTACACCCAATTAATGGAGTTAAAACAATACTAGGAGCTCCATTCATTGAAGTCCCAGCATTTCCTCTTGTCTAGCCTCAGCTTTAGAGTTAGTGATCAGCATATCCTCTCTGCTGACTGGTTAGGTATGTTTGGGGGGGGGGGGGAGACACTTAGGGTTGAACCTCATTTAAAATTTCCACTTGCACAAGAAGAGGGTAGTTCTTGTTGATTTCCCTTCCAGTGGGAGACTCAAGCAATTTCTAGGGATTCCCATCCCCTAGTAGCAGCCATTCGGAGACCTTCTGGGCTGCAGTGATAGGGAGAAGCAGGGAAGTCTTGATTCACAGGTGGAAATCCTTCTGTCTCTGGAACATTTAGGCAGGATCCAAGCCCTAGGCTGTTTCTGGGTTTGAGGGTTGCCATATGAGTGCTAATGGTAGAGGAGCCAACTAGGGTAGCCAGGTCCAGTTTGGGAAACTCCTGGAGATTTGGGGATAGAGCCTGCAGAGGGCAGGGACCTCAGTGGGGTACAATGCCACACAGGGCCGGTGCCAGGCTGTTCGGCACCCGAGGCAAGGCTAACTACTTTTGCCCCCCTGCTAACCAATTTTCAAAAACAGATGAATTCTATGGAAAATTAAAAGCAAAAACTTGACATTGCTAATTTCCAAGCCCCTGCAGCCTTGCCCTCAGTTCCCATGGGCTTGGGTGGGGGGAGGCAAGCACTTGGCCTCTGGGCTGCCTTCGCCCTCTAATTGCCCTCCTTTAGCTCCAAAGCCAGGAGAGTTGCTCCCTTCTCCCTCCCCAGCCACCGCGGAGTCCCCACCTCACTTCTTCCCCCAAGCTGGGCACACTCAGTGGTTCCTTGTCTGGTCCTGCACTTCCTGGGGCTCATAGCTGAAGAGTGCGGGCAAGTGGGAGCTGCTGCTGTAGCCCCCACAACTGCCCAGAGGAGTAAAAGTGCGGGAGAGCCAGGGCTGGTGAGTGAGTGAGTGCGAGAGCCTGCAGCCAGTTGGAGGGGCACTGATTGTCTGTTCTGCACTCCTCTCAGATCTGCGCCCTAGGCGGTCACCTTACTGGCCTAATGGTAGCACCGGCCCTGAAGTCATGGTGTCCACCCTCCAAAGCATCCATTTTCTCCAGGGGAACTGATCTCTGTAGTCTGGAGGCGAGCTGTAATTCCTGGGGATCCCCAGGTCCCATCTGGAGGCTGGCATCCCTAGTGCCAGCCTCCCATGTGGGGCCCACTGTTCTCTTGGAATTACAACTGATCTCCAGACTACAAAGATTAGGGTGGAAATGCAAGAAGGTTCACCTGCAATTAGCAGTGCTTCCTCCCTGGATTTAGTAGTTCTGATATGAAGTGTATCAGTAGTGAAGCAGAGGTGATCTACTTGCTCCTGATCGTTTTCCTTTACTGAAATGGTGGTGAGCCTCGGCACTTTGTTTCAGAAGCTCTGTCACCATACTTGAAAATGTCCTATCAGCATCTTCAGAGTTGTACCCATAAAGCACTTTCCCTAAAATCTTTCTGTATGAATTATTTCTCAGACAAGTATTACTAGGCATACCAGTGCTGATGTGCATAAACTCCCTTTTGGAAGAAAAATGCCCTTTCACCTTGACTAACTGCCTGCCTGGGGGGAGGGAGATTATTAGACTGATTGGTTTGGGATGACTTCCTCTTTGCTGATAGTGGGAGGGGGGGACACCTCATCAGTTTCACTGCTGTCTATTTCTATCCATGCCGGCACTGATGCTCACAGATGCCCTTTCATACAACAAGAGAAAGCCCAAATTGAACCAGCACACTGGCTGAAAGGGGTAGCTCAAAATCTCAGACCATTCCTAGAGCTGCACTGATCAGCTGCTTGAGAAAGAGAATGGGATGTAAGCAGAACAACTCTTGCTTTGTTTATAGGTGGTGGTTGTTTTTTTGTACTTCCACTATTTATACCCTGGCTTTCTCTTCAGTGGGGACCCAAAGCATTTTACATCATTCTCCTCGCCTTCATTTTATCCTCACAATGACCCTGTGCAGTAGATTAGTGTGTGTGTGAGAGAGAGAGACAGTGTGTGACTAGCCAAAGGTCACCCAGCAAGCTTCCATGGCAGAGTGGGGATTCAAACCTGCATCTCCCCGATTCTAGTTTCATACCCTAACCACTACACCACACTGGCTTTTCATGGGCAGGTCTAGTTGATGTGCCATGGCATGCACTGTGTTTTTAATCTTCCATGAAATGTATTTGGGGAAGATTTTTTCCCCCTAAGGTCCTTTTAGGGTTGCCAGGTCTGTTGGACCAGGCAGTGAGGGATGGGGGTGAACTTATTGGGAGCGGCAAGGGAAGAAGCCAGAAATAGATGCAACATCCCTACATCACCCAGAAGGTGATGTAGGCGTATCAGGGACTTTGGGGGCAACTATGGTTTGTGGGCAAAACCTCTATGGTAGAATTAGCTTCTACCATAGAGTTTTGCCCAAAACCCAGAATGTTCCCCCCTTGTCACTACCGACATGCTTATGTCATTTCTGGGTAACATAGGCATAAGCTGTTTATTCTCAGCTTCTTGCCTGTTTGGGGAGTAATTCCCCCTGCTGGCCAGCTGGCCGGTGGCAAAGAAGAGTGCCTGGAACTGAGGGACCCCTGCCCCCACCGGGGGAAGTGGGCGGTCTGGCATCCCTAGAGTCTTCCCAGTTTTATGCAAACGCTGATCTTTTCATGTTTACATTGTACCGACTGGCTCGGGAGGCTGGGCGACTAATGTCTAGCCCAACTGAAAAAGATGCAGGGGAAAGTATAAAAAGAGATTGCAGGAGGATAAATATCTAAAACAGAATTGTTTTGAGCACACAGGTTCATTACAGATCGTTGTCAGAAGGGCGGTGTCACTGAATCAATGTTTCCATGAGTTATAGTTTTCTGTGTCCTCCGAAGCTGAACAAAACCTTCCGTCAAAGCCCCCATGTTTGTGTGTTTTTATGCTTCTTCCTTAATCTTACTGAAGCTTATTGTGGCCCATCTTGTTTCAGTCACAAAATTAGGTGACAAAAGGATTGATTTGTTTTTGTGCACCCTTTCTGTGCTTTCTTGTTGGTGAACTGGGGATAGAAATCTCAGTCAGTGACTGGAGCATGGAGGTGAGATGCTGTTCTAGCGTAAACAACCAAAGAGGTTGGGGAGCTGGGGGCGGGGGTTGAGGAGATACACTGATTCTGAGCCGTACTTGTGGGGAGACTGATAAAGCCAGCTTTCTATGAGTTATTTACTGATTGAATGTTGTTTGATGTCTCCTCCAAACACCAGGTTTATGACTAGGATTCCAGTAAAGTATAAATGTTGGAAATACAGTAATAAGACAAAAACCAATATCATCAACCAAATTACTACAAGCATTAAAAAAGCAAGAAAAATCATGCTGAAACTGACAGTTCACCATTACTACACCATTACTACAAACAATAATATGATATTAGTGAGTCAAGAGGTAGGAAGGGGGATTTTTTAAGAAAATCCTCGTTCTACCATCCCAAAGCCCTGGATAAGAAGAATATATTCTCCTGGAACATAAAACTCAACAAAGTTCCTGCCAAATGTAAAGTTGTGAGGAAGAAGTTTTACAAATGAGGTACCACAAACAAGAAGGCCCTGCCTCGAGTTATCTACCCCACCATTAAGGCAGGACCTACAGGTCGGAGCTTTAGGTGAAGGACTTACTAGGCAAGTTCATACAGGAGAAAACAGTCTTTATGACCATCTCGGACTGAAGTAATTGAGAGTTTAAATATAAGAACCAGTGCTGTGAATTGTGCTTGGAAACAATCTGGAAACCAGTGAATATTTCTAGTTATACCATGGGTATTTGGAAGGTGAAGTTGAAACAAAAGGTATAGATAGGAACTCTGAGACTGGGGCAAGTGATGCTCTGTATTCTTGGTGCTTGGGGGGGCAACCGTGGGAGGGCTCCTAATGTCCTGGCCCCACTGCTGGACCTCCTGAGGGCACCTGGTGTTTTTGGCCACTGTGTGACAGAATGTTGGACTGTATGGGCCACTGGCCTGATCCATCATTGGCTTCTCTTATGTTCTCAAACAAAAAAAGAATTTGTTGTGTGCCTTGGTTTATTTACATAAGTAAAGTGGGTAGAGAACTACAGAACGCTGTTGCATACGATCCTATCCACACTTCAGTAAGTATTGATTATCTGTAACAAGAGGGTTCCTCAAAATCCTACAATGGGTTCTAGGGGTTTGCATTATGATATTCCTGAGCCAGAATAATGTTCTTGTGTTGAAACCATTATTTTTTGAGATGTTAACACAAATCCAGGATTCTTAAGCATTATGAAAATGCTCCCTTCCCCAGTTTGTATCTTTTTCATGTTTGAATACTTATGGTCAGCAACAGGCACCTTGTTTTTCTTTGATTCTCTGAATTTCCCAGGCAGTGGCATTTCTTCTTCCCAATCAGATCCTTGCAAGGAATCAGGAGGTGAATGCTCCCAGCCAATCATCTTTGGAGACAAGCCCCAGAGAAGGAATTTCCATGGTGGAGTCTGTGCCAAGCTGTGTATGCTCAGACTACTCCATGTACAGATTCAAAGGTATGAAAATAACCTCCCAGTTGAGATTCTTTAGGATAAAAAAAAATCTGGGAAGAAGCAAGAGCCCCCTTCACCACCCATGCCAACACTTTCAATCAAAACCAGCTTCTAGGGCCTTTAAACAATGTTATTAGAATGGGTATGTGACTTTGATCAAAGTGTGAACCCAAAGACAACTTGTAAACAAATATATTGTGTAGCTCAGACGCCCACACACACCAGCGCCCCTGCCACTGCCGCCTTCTTCTCCAGAAACCCTTTAAATAGTAGTAGTACTCATTATAATTTAAGGCCTCTACAGTGGATATCTGGCATGAGTACATTTGTTTCATAGCAATTAGATTGATTCATCATATGCAACCAAACACACTTGTGCTCTTTTTTTTAAAAAAATGAACTATTTTCAAAGATTGGATATATCAGGGTGGCGGGGTGGGGGTGGAGATTTCTTCAAAGGAAGCCTTCTTTACTTTGTGAAAGGAAACAATGGACCACAACAAAGAAAGATGGCAAGTGCAGAGTTTTCAGCAGAAAGCTTAACTTTTTTTTTAAAGGACAGTCAGTCACTATAATATTATATTAATATGGATGCAGGTGTTTTGTTTTGTTTTAATGCCAGTGGGTGGTGTTACTTCAGCCTCATATGAATCAATGGAGAGAAGTGCACCTGTGCCGTAAGGCATCTGCTTTACCTCTGTAAAATCAAACCTTCTTATCCATTCTGCTTCAAAAAAATTTTTGGGGGGGAATTTAGATTAGAGGGAGGACTATGTTATGTGCAAATTGGGTACCATTGTCTTTAAAAACAGCAGCCTGAAATTCTGGACTCCCCCCACAACAATAGATTTTAATCCCAAATTGGTAATGTCCTACTTGAAAACCAGCAAGCACAGTAAAGATCTCCCCACCCCACCCCACCCCAAATCCCAGTTCCAAAATCATAATGAAATTTTTCTTGAAGCACACCCCTAATGGGCCCTGCAACTGTGTGTGTTGTTTTCCTTCAAGATACCAGCTGCTATAAATTCTATTTTTAAAATAAAATGTATTTATATGCAACACATTTTCTCTTTCTCTTTTAATGTAGCATAACTTACAAAACAACAAGAGTAGACACTATGTAAAAGGCTGGCATGCTACTTCTTCTATTCAAGATAGCCAGTCTTTATTATACTAATGGCTGCTAACTGTGTGTTTCTCTCTGTGTGTGTGTGTGTGTGTGTCCCCATCCATCCAATAAAATGCTGGCACCAAGAGCTATTCTAAATTTGTATTTCAGCTGACAAGCGAGGCAAATATTTGCATAAAGTGTACATGAAATTGTAGATGTTTGTAGTATCTTATGTCATGCAATGGTACACAAGAATATATAAATGAGATTGCAACAATATAAATGAGAAAACCACAATTAGTAGTGGTGGTGCTGCTGCTGGTAGTAGTGGTAGTGGCAATCAGAGCTCCGATGGGGCAGGGGCATGCTGGGGCACCGCTCTGGGAGAGAGGAGGCCGGGGGGGTGGGCACATAATCAAGCCCTGCCCCCCAGCTCGCTCTCCCCAGCCCATGCTTCAGTGCGGAGCCAGAGGAAAGCCTCCCCCCACTCACCCTTCCTGGGCCGCGGCAGGCCACCAGCCTGGGGAGAAACCCCCATCCCTCTCCCCTCTCACTCAGCCCCCATCCCTCTCCCCTCTCGCTCAGCCCCCATCGCTCCCCCCTCTCACTCTTCCCGGGCCGTGGCAGGCTGCCGGCCCAGGGAGAAGCCCCCATCCCTCCCCCCTCTCGCTCTTCCCAGGCTGCAGCAGGCCGCCGGCCAGGGAGAAGCCCCATCCCTCCCTCCTCTTGCTCAGCCCCCATCCCTCCCCCCTCTCGCTCTTCCTGGGCACAGCAGGCTGCCATCCCTCCCTGCTCATCATTCCCAGGCGGGAGGGAGCGGGAGGGAGGGAGGGAAAAGCTGGGCCCCAGTGCCCAAGCAAGAGGGGGGAAGGGAGGGAAACACTGGGCCAAGTGGCTGTCAGCCACTCGACCCGAGGGGGGGGGGAAACGCCTTGTCTGTCTGTCTGTCTCTTTCTTTTCTTTCTTTCTTTCTTTCTTTCTTTCTTTCTTTCTTTCTTTCTTTCTTTCTTTCTTTCTTTCTTTCTTTCTTTCTTTCTTCTGACACACTTCCGGTGACGTCAGGGCTGTGTGGCCTTCTGACACTTCCAGTGACGTCAGGGGGTGTGGCATATGCAAATAAGTTATGCTAATGAGCTCCTGCACCTCTTTTTTAGGAAAGGACCTCTGGTGGCAATAGTAATTAATGAAGTAAATAATTAATAATAGTACTGGGGGAACAATTGCTTTCCCCATGACATTTAAAATACAGGTCCCCATAGGTTTCTGTTCTGATTCCCATCTTCATCAGACAGCCAATATAATAAAGTGGTTAGAGCACAGGAATACGACTGGAGAGACTCTAGTTTAAATCCTATTTTGCCATGACAGTTATTGGTTGGTGACACTGGGACAGTCATTATCTCTCCCACCCACCTGCATAACCTTCCTCTGTTCATGAGCCTTCTATATATGCTTTCTCCAGTGGTGCCACACAATGTGTTGCTGGAATACCAGCACTCTCACTGCCAAAAGCACTACCACTCTTGTCATGGGTCAGCTGGGGCTCAGCAAGAGTGAGGACTCCTCAGGAGAAGAGGAGCCCTGTGTAGCCAGCTCTAAGTCAGCAAAAGCCAGGAACTGCAGGCTTGTCAGGACTCACAGCCAGCAGCTGATGCAGAACCACCAAAACCGTCCAGCCCTGACTCAACAGGTGAAACTCCATTTCCAGCCCTCCAGTATCACCCACACCCTTAGATTGCAACAGACAGAAGCTATGAACAGAACTACAGAAGAGATGACAAAGTTTATGCCTCCTGGCCTGACACAGCTGCTTGTGTAGTTGCAGGATTACTCCCAAACAGCTAGCTGCAAGCATGACCCTTAAGCACATGGCTATAAAAACCAGCCAAAGGAAGCTATCAGGTGTGGAAGTAACATGTTGGAATTCTTCTGACAATTGCATTGGTGCCTGCTGTGTGGCTCTGGACTCTGTCTTGTTCCTGAACCTGCTTGTGAGTAACTCTTGGATTTTCAGACTTTGCTCTGTGGATTGACTCTTAAACTAGACTCCTGACTCTGTGCTTAACCTTCAAGCAGTCCTTGACTATGCTTCTTGAGTTGGTGCTCTTGTCTTACTTGCTCTGTGCTCTGACAGTGTGCCTTATGCTATTCCTGGCTTGGCTTGCAACAACTCTGCAACATCTACACACCCTTCTCCAAGGTAATGTTGCTAGGCACTAAATGTAGTAAAGAACATGGGTGGTAGAGCTGTAAATGTCAGGGAGGGCATGGAGGTAAGGGGTCAGTGTTAGTAGGCCCTACCAGAAACCCTGGGCGCTAGCAGCTGTCTCTCCTCAGGTTATGTTGATTCTGGCCCTGAGCTGAAAAACAGTGTTTGAAGTTAAACTTGTCAGTCATTGTGCTTGATTTCAAAACACCTATGTCATCCTAATCATAGTGCTTGATTTCAAAACACCTATGTCATCCTAATCATAGTTAGAGAAAGCATGTCTTATTTCCCCACCAGAATAAACAAGAATGTAAGACTGTTGTAGGGAATGGTGGAAGAAGGGGCAGGAAAAGTCACAATTGTTACCTATTCCATTGAGAAGGAGTTGATTAAGACTGTATTCTCTGGTTTGCAGACTGGCAACCCCAGTGTAAAATCAACTCCAAGAGAACAGATTTTAAAAGATTAGAATTTTAATAATATTCCGGTACGAAATATCCTGAATACTATGAACTAAATATGATTTGTAGCTGACAATTGAGCAATTGATTGGTTGCAATGGGACCTTACATTGAATCTCATCAGGCATTTATGCTTTAAATTAGAGAAACTATTCATTTGAGCTTGGATGAATGGTTCAGCACAAGGACAGGAACTTGGCAATATAAAATGCAAACTTACAAAGGAGCCAAGTGCCAGCTTAACACACACTCTTCCCACCGGTGTACAAGAAGTCCTTCATCCAGTAAATTTAGGTATAAGGATTATGTGGACAATTGGCAGGGAATTCGTGATTACTTTCAGGTACATGGATCTCCCCCAAAGTACACTGGGCTTAGAAGGATGGATGCATAACTACAGTTAGTGGAGAGTAGCCTATCACAACTCTTTTGCTTTGAAAAGTCCTTAATTAAAGACACAAAAGAGCCCTTGTGGAAATGAATTGGCAATTCTGGTGAAGAGGTTTTCCATGTTCAGCAATTAAGAACAGTCTCAGTTCTCAAGGCTCTGATAGCTATTTTATTCTAAATCTACTAAATAAAACCTCACACACAGTTTTTCATACTTGGAATAGACACTGAAGCTACACATCATGTATTCAGGTTTGGCGATTACCTGGGGCAGGTAGCTTTACAGTTACTCAGACTGAAGAAGACCAGCAGATCTGTGAGGGTTAGAGCAGGTAATGGTATAGGAGAGATAGGGGAAAGGTATGACTCACTGGCAGAGCATCTGCTTGTCATGCAGAAGGTTCTAGATTCAATCCCTGGTGTCTCCATTTAAAAAGACCAGGCAGGAGGTGATGTAAAAGACTTCTGCTTGAGACCCTGGAGAGCCACTGCCAGTCTGAGTAGACAATGCAGACTTTGATGGACCAAGAGTCTGTTTCAGTATAAGGCAGCTTCATGGGACTGGCTCTCTGGAAGCACTTGATTTCCGGAAGGATTCTGATGCAATGGATGAATATGAGCTTTGGCTCATGAAAGTTTATGCTGGAATACATTTTGTTCATCTTTAAGGTGCCATGGGACTCCCACTTCAGCATACTAACACAGCTATCCATCTGGCTTGATTGGTCTTCTCTGGGCACAGCTCTGCTGGCAACAGAAGAATGGAACCAGTAAATGATCTAAAGGTCTCTTGGTTCAGACCATATCCCCAGATTGTCTATGTAGGAGATGGAATCCGGTCACTACTTACTACTCAGAGCAGACTCAAAACAAACAGGGATGTGGGAGTTAGAGTTCGAAGTCACAGGAAGACCACAGGGAGCCCTGCTGAGACTGATTGGAGGTTTGTATAAGTCTGTTGTATTGGTTCCGACAATTACAGTGTGACTCATTTACAGTGCAATCCTAAACAGAGTTATATTTTTCTAAGCGCTTTATAATGGAGTTAGAATGGACTTACAATAGAGTGGACTTTACAATGGTGTAGCACTATTAGGATTGTGCTTTTAATTACTTCCATGGAGCACAAACCATAGTTTGCAATCTGAACCAGCAACCAGTGATGTACATTCACATTTGAACTAGGATTGCGAGTCAGTTTCAATTTGTAGGAGGGAGGATGGAAGAAAGGAGGGGAATGCATGAACACAAGGCTCATTACCAAAGTATATGTGAACCAGTGGTCTGCACTTAGGATCTCTAAAGGGGTGCCCCCCAAAAATCAAAAGCAGTAAAGGGGGGGAGGTCTTGTGATTCATACTGGGGCTGCGGTACTGAGGGAGGAGGAATTAAGTGTAGGCAGGGCTCATTTCGTAGCAGGAGCTCCTTTACATATTAGGCCACACACCCCTCATATAGCCAATCCTCCAAGAGCTTACAGAGCTCTTCTTAACAGGGGCTACTGTAAACTCTTGGAGAATTAGCTACATCAGGGGTGTGTAGCCTAATATGCAGAGGAGCTCCTGCTACGAAATGAGCCCTGATTGTAGGAGTTCCTCTTTGTTTCCCCCCCACAGTGTAAATGTGCACTTCAAGAAGCAAATCAGGAAAACTGTATGGAGGAAAGACTCTTCCCCCACAAGAACTACAGCCATAATCTGAATCAGGGCTTTTGGGGCTCCTTTTCTCCCTCTCTCTCTTTTTTTTAAATGCAGAAAATTCAAGTCATGGCTCTCCTGTGCTGTAGGAAACAGCAATGGGGAGGGGGGACCCAACCTGAGAAGCAAGTTAGGAACCTATAAGACTGAGCAGCTAAAACATGGGGGGGGGGGGGATATATCTGTTTATTACAAAGTGCACAGTTACTGCAGATTAAAAACATACGTAGGGTGCAGATAAAAATTAAAATTTTAAAAATGCTGAAGATTCGAATCATGGATTTCCTTTGCTGTATCCATAATGATCCAAGCACATAACTTAAACAGAGTTAGAGACAATAATAATTATTGATGCATAAAACTGCATCCAGTGAAGCAAGCCTTATTTTTGGGTACATCTCAATCTAGTTGTGATCACAGTAAGTCAGTTATTTGGGTATGAGTATTACTGAGGAGTCTGAGAAGGTGAATTCAAAAATATAGATAGGAAAGTGCGCAATTTAGCTTGAGGAGTCGAGCGGCTCATATGGTTTCCTGTTGAAGAGCACTTGGAGCAAAGAATGGTGTTGAGTGATTAAATTGGGTTCAGTGAGTCACAGCTGCAGGCTTTAGAAGCTGTGGCAGATGCCCTCTTTAGATGACTTTGATTTTTTTTTCATATCTGCTGTTTCAGCTCTGAAATCCCTGTTTCAATTTTCCTTCTCCATCAGCAAACCAAATCCACAATTCTTTGATTCTGTGCCATTTTCTGTTTCTTTTTGCTAGATCTTCTTTGTAAAATGCACACATTTTCAATAAACCAGAATTAAATGCAATATCATACATCTAATTCTGAACATGACCTCAATGTGTGGATTAAAAAATCCGCACCATGGGGCCAGATACAGAAAGTAGCCATGTTTCTGCTATAGGGAGAAGATTCCTACACTTTATTTAGAGAGCAGGCTAAGTCTTCTGTAACTGCTCAGAGGAACCACAGACTGTTTTACATGGAGATGAGCAAAGCACATAAAGTTGGGAGTGGGAGTAGAGCATCAGCCCTGGCCATCTGTCACAATGACCTGACAAAATGGTCCAACCTTTCTGTGCCCCATCTACTTCCTTTGCAGTAAAAAGGGCTGTGTGCAAAGCACCTTGTGATCCTGTGATGATAGTTGATTGGTGAAATCTTCCTTTCATGGGAAATTTGAATGAATATCCTACTCTCTGAATGGGATAAAAATGTACTAGGTAGAATGAAGCACATTGTTAATGTGGTAGAAAGTGCTGTCAAGTCACAGCTGACTTATGGCAACGACCCCATAGGGTTTTCAAGACAAGAGACATCCATGAACTTTACTGGATTTAGGAGATAATAACTCTTTTTAGGATTGCACTGTAAGTCATATGCTAGGACAGTGATCCCTAGTGTGGAGCTCATGACCACCATTGTGTCCACTGATACACTTGCTTCTTCCATAAAGTTCCTCTGTCCCAAATCAAGGAGCCATCTTGGCCTTTCTTCACCCTATCAGAACAGGAAGTGTTTCATAAGAACCCAGAAGACACTACTTTTTGGATCTGCAGTAAGCACCCATTCAGAACCAATTGCCCTCATCACAAGAGGATGCTTTTCTCCGACAACTTCGAAATTGGCCTCTGCAATCCTTTTGTCATTGCCCTCCCCTGATGGCAGCCATTTTGTGGTAGTTCCCACTATCCTTTCACAAAATTTCAAAAGTTCCCACAGGCTCAACAAGGCTGTGGATCCTTCAGCTAGCAGATTGCCAAGCACAGAAAGAAGCCAATCCATTTGAACCTACCTAATATTAGATAAAGGGAGCTTTGACTTTTGAAAGTTTATACCCTGAAACTCTAGTTGGTCTCCAAGGTGGCACTGGACACCAATCTAACAACCTAATATTAAAGCTCTTCTGAAAACGGGGAAAATGAAATGATGAAAAACATAATCAAAATTAGGGTGAGCTCACCCTCTCAGGGTTTATAAACTCACAAGCAGGAGATGGAAACGTGGCTCTCTGTGTTATGTAACAATTCATCATTAGCTATCTAAATGTTTATAAATAAGAAACAGAATCTGTAACTCGCTTTTGGCACACTGGGTAACTTCCTATTGTGTAGATAAAAATATCTTTCCCAGAGCTTATCCATGCACTTTGTTCAGTTTGGGGAAGAGGCTGTATAAGGCCACAGGACATTAAAAGAGACTAGTGGCAGGAGCCAGTGTCTTAGCTAGTAAATTCCAGTGCACATAAACTGCAGGTTCTCAGCCCGAGCTGTTACTCAAAAGTAAATTTTACTGAGTTGAATGGGATTTATTCCCAAGCAAAGATGAGTATTAAGGCAGGCTTGTATATTTGTCTTTGCCTGCCTTGCTCTTCTTCCAGGAGGGAAAACAAATGATGCCGCCTCTGTCTCCCCACTCCCTATATACAAATCTGGTCCACAGTGGTGGCAGCTGTCTTGGCAAAGAAGCTGTTGTTTGCTGGAAGGGAGCTGGTGCCAATGATAAGCAGCTTTGTTGAGCTGCAGCCACAGTGGACTGGATAGATTGATGGGGGCAGGGAGAGAGTGCTGTGTCAGCTTCTACTCCTTTTAGTTTTGGGAGACAGTGCCAAGTGAGTGGAGGCCATAATCTTATGCACACTTATGCAGGAGCAAGCCCACCCCATTGAACTGAACAGCGCTTCGTTTGGAGTAAACATGTAGGATCGGGTTTTAACTATTTTAATTAAGAGTCTGATTAGACGATACATTAAATATGAGTTGGGTTGGAGGAAATTTAATGTGTGACCTTTAAAATAGTGGATGTGATGTGGGGTGGGGTGGTGACGGCTCCGGAGTGCAGTGGGAGTGCCAGCTTCATCATTCCCTCCCTTCCATCCTGCTTACTTTTGCTAGCAGAAAAGGGCTGTGAGGTGTGTGTGTGTGTTCTTTGTCTTACTGCTGGTTCCACGTGCCTGCCCAGGGGAGGAAGGGAGGGAATGATGAACTCTTTTCTGCCAACATGATAGCATCTGGGAGCAGATTCCCCCCTCCCATTTTTAGGGGGAATGTCCAGTCAAATGCAAGTTGGGTTATTTTCAGAGTAAGCCAAAACAATTTCCCTTTAATTTCTCTTATCCCAGATTTATGTCTTTCCTGCCCTCCTTCTTTTCTTTACATGGGTGTGTGCATGATCAGGTCTCAAAGTAAGCTGAGGACAGTAAGCTGAGCACAGCTTCTTAGAAGAATCTCCCTTCCTCCTCTCTCTAAATAAGTGTGCATGCACAGGAAAGCTTATACCTGGAATAAAACTTTGTTGGTCTTAAAGGTACCATGGGAGTCCCTCTCTTTCTTGTTCACTCTCTCTCTTTCCTTCCACCTCCTTCCCTCCCTCTCCAAATAAGGTTTAGCAAAGCAGCAGCAGCCCCAGAGGAGGAAGCAGGAAAGAGCGGAGGGAGCTTTTCTCGTGTGTGTGTGTGTGTGTGTGTGTGTGTGTGTGTACTGTGTTTTTCCTCCCCCCTCATTTCCTCTCTAAAAGAGGAAGAGAGGCTTGGTGACAACAGCAGCAGTAGTGGCTGGAAGAAGGAAGCAGGAGAAAGCCAGTTGATTGTGGGCTGGATACAAGCCCTACAGGATCTGGATCCAGCCCATGGGCTGCATGTTTGACACCCATGCAATATACGGTCACTGATGTTGATAACAGAAGAAGATATGTTTTAAAAATTACTGTGTTGGCCCCATCACTGTCCACTGAACCATGATTTTGGGCCACCAGATTTGTTCCTATGTCTACCAACTCATGCATGGGAATATTCAGGTTTTCATAGGCTATTGAAGTATCAGATGAAAACATCCTTTTTTACCTCCTACCTATGGCCAGGCAAATTTTCTGGTCCTTAAACTTATCCAGTCAGGTTAAAGAGAGCTACACTTAGGGTCGGATCCTTCCAGGTTTTCTGTTGATGAAAGAAAGAACTCACTTGTGACTACTGAAGAGGTTGCTCACCTCCTTGAATTCTCTCAGAATTACAACTGATCTACAGACAACAGGGATCAGCTCCCTCGGGGATAATGGTAACTACAGAAAGTGGACTCTATAGTATCACATCCCTGGTGAATTTCCTACCTTCTCCAAACTCCACCCTTTCCAGGCTCTGCCCCCAAATCTCCCAAGAATTTCCCAACACAGAGTTGGCAACCTTAACACTCAATCCACATGTGCAAAAAGCTATGCAGGAGATGAGGGGAATGGATAAAACGGCAGGATCTAACCCTTAATAGATACATACATCATTTGTAGTATGTATTTTAAGAAATCTGCTCTCCTGCCAGATTCTGTAATACAGCCTTGGGGGAAGAAAGTAAATAATAGTTTGTCACAATGGGTAAGCATGAGACTGTTCAAATGTATAATGGATACAGTCAGAAATATTCATTAGAACCACACATATAAAAAGCCATGAGGTAGAAAATATAGTGTAAACTGAAACTCAATAAACCCTTTTGCCATTGTAGTGTGAAAGACATTTTGATTTAGATTTCATTAATAAATGCTATCACAAAGCTCAAGGCGTTAGCATGCCAGTCCTTCCGTTGCTGGCAACCACACTGCACAGCTTGAACGAGACATGAAAACTGGGTAACTTCCTTCATGGGGATGTGCACAAAATAATTTCACAGGCATGATGTGATTGCTATATTAAGTGAGCTAGAATGGATCGCAACTTACTTGTAGCCCAGAAAGGTAACTCTCTATTGCTATTACCATGTGGTGGAATTTTGCTATGAGCTTTAATAGGTAGTTGCATTTTGGCATTCCCCAGTGCTACTCTGAATCCCCATGAGTCTCTGATCCACCCCTACTTTCACTTAACTTGTCATGTTTAAATACATTTTTAAGCAAGATAGATGCTCAAGTTCTAGATCCAACAGTTGGCACACATGTTTTAATATAACCTGCCCCCCATCTAAGCAAAAGGTTTTGGACCAAGCAGTACCCACTGCCATGAATGTGGTTTGTACTTTACAAGGGAAATGCTCTGCATATCCAGATACAACACCCATCGGAGTTCATGGGCAATGTTTGGAATAAAAACATGCAACAGTATATTAAATAAAGCAATTCATTTTTACACAGTTGGGCTCTCAGCAAGGCTTTTACATCAAGTGTTCACAATATGCTCTTTAGTTCAAACACTGTTCATCATATTTATTGATTTCAGATGTCCCATGTTCAGTTGAAAACTGGACACTGAAAATGTCATCTTGTATTGCTAATATGCGTAGTGTGTATAATGGTTAGAGTATTGGGCTAGAATTTGAGAGATGCAAGTTTTAATCCCCACTCAGCCATGCAAACTTGTTGGGAGACCTTGGGCGAGTCAACACTCTGAGCATGACCTACCTCACAGAGCTGATATGAGGATGAAAAGGAAGAGAAAAGAATGACGGAATCCTCTTTGGATGTCTATTATGGAGAAAGCTGGGGCATAAATATAATAAATTCTATTACAAAACATATTTTATTTCTGACACAAGATTGGGCCCTGTTCTCAAAAACAATGGATCCAGTAGTGAGCATGTGGAAGCATTTTTTTTTGGGGGGGGGGGGATATTTAAGCAGAGAAACACTAAAATTTTTGAAAATGTGATTACGTTTCTCTTTTTCATATAACCTCTTCCTGTGAGAGAAAACAAAACATAAAACATCATCTGCCATTCATCTTTCTCTCCTACAGAAAATGGGTTTAAATGTTCCTGTCCCTGAGGAGGAAGACGATGACTATTTTGTTTTGTTTTTTAAACTATTGGGGATAATTTTTAGAAATCTTACTGTCATGTACTGTGATTTTTATTGGTTTTATACTGAATTGAATTTAGTTGACTACAGGTGAGGAACCTGCCAGAGAGGGGAAACTCTCTTACCCTCCTTGGCCCTCACTATTCCTTACCTGGCTCTCCTTTCCCTCTCCCCCTTCTAGCCACATATACCCTCTCCCTTCTCTTCTCCTCCCTATGTTTTCCCTTAGCTTTTGGTTGGGGCCACAGAAAATTGCCAGTTTGGGATGCCACTAGGGGTCTGTATAACAGAATATCTGAGCTGAAGATATGCATGGAAATTGCTGTTTCAGGTCATTACTTTGAGCTTCCAGAACTGTGTTAGGAATCTGGGATTCTTAGTTAATTGAAACTACCCTTTCCAAGGAAGTCTGTTGTTTTTGAGTTTGGGCGCTGCTAGCTGGCTACTGCATGTACTCATATTCTTCCTTGATTCTACTGATTTCTCACGCAATGTCATTTCTCCCTTCCATAAAGATCCTTGCATGGGAGGAAAACAGACAGCCTCTCTTTCCCTCTCTCCTTTGGGACAGAGCTCTTTTGTTCTCTGTAACTCCTTGGCCCAGTTTGCTTGAAACTTAGAGGTTCTTCAGGAGGCAAGCAACAGTCATTCCAACTTTGGTATCATTTGGTTGAAAAGCAGCCTCTCCATCTTGTCTAAAAAAAAAAAATCCCCGATAGGGATTACTTGAAAGTGCAATTTGCCCACTTGGCCAACTGTTCTTGAAACTTGGGTGTTTTTTAGGAGACAGGCAGCAGTCACTCTGCACCAGTTTTGGTGTTATTTGGTTGGGGGTGGGGAAGCCATTCCAATCCCCCTGAAAAATCCCCCATAGGAAATAATGGCAGACTGACAAAGAAGGATGGGAGAGGTCTGTAAAGGCAGCCATTTTCATGTTGTGAAAGGAAGCAAACAGACCACAACAAGGAAGGGTGGCAAATGTAGAGTTTTCAGTGGAAAGGTAAGAAATCTTTACTGTCAGTTGGTTACTGTAAGAATAGGAAAATACAGATAGGGTTTTTTAAAATGTTGCGGCTGGCTGGAGTTCTCCTGCTAGGCTGCTGCTTGACTGCCATTTTAGGAATCTGTGGAGAGAAAGGAGTCTGTGCCCAGAGGCACCTACTTCAGGGGTCTGTAAGATCAAACCACTTGGCCCTATTCACTTGAAACTTGGGAGGTCTTTAGTTTAGAGTGAGGAGTATGTTCTATGCAAATTCACAGCTGCCTCAGACCCTCCTATACGTTCCCCCATTCAAAATAATGGTCCCCAAATCCAAAACCACACATATTTGAATCCCAAATCAGCAATGCTACCTGGAAATAAGCAATTATGGTGAAAATTTCCCCCTGAAGCATGTGGATCCAGAGTTCTAATGCACTTTTTCTCAGAGCACACCCAGCCCAGATGGCTTTTCCCCTGCAATGTGAAGATATCACTTATACACCTGGGTGGGGGTTCAACCCCCCCCCCCCCTTTAAGGAGATGTTTTAAGTTTTCAATTTTTTTGCAGTTCAGAAAGATATATCATAACCCTGGGTGATTACCCTTCTGGCAGTTATTTGGTTCATATGGCGAGGCCAATCATTGCTATTAAGCATAGAGTGGTTTTATACTTTTATGATTTTATGAATTGTCAGTGTCCCTGTAAAGGTGGAAGATTATGTAAGTGTTTAAAATAATATGTAAATAAATCATCAGGTTTCCTCACAGTCATTAGTGAAGTGGTTATATTCACATACAATTTTGGAGCTTCCTAGTCCTCACTTTCAATAGGAAGACAATGTCCCAAATATTACCTCTAACCAAAACCTCAGATCAATTGATTAATCAGTAGTTGAAAATGACTTCCTTAATGAGAAACGCGGCACACCAAGTGTAAGATTAGCTGCTGGAACACGAATAGATTGATTTTTTTTTTAATGAGGACTAGTACCCTGATGCTAAGTTTCCCACTGCCAGGCTGCATCATAAAGCATTAATGGTATGTGTACAGGCCACTGTGCTGTGGCTTGCTTTGCCCTCAGCAGTACTTGCACTTACATGGATGACACTCAGGGAAGTTTCCTACAATGTGGCCTCAACATACCCAATGCATTCTGCTATTTGACCTGGCACCATACTGGGCATCTCAGAATATGCTCATGTGCCCTAGCATACAAGAGGCTGAAATATAATAATGGAACCAAGGCAAAGGTGAAATTCCATCAGAGCATTTGAAATTTCTTGAGTCAAACGTCTTAAGGCTGTTTTTCTCAAATGGCAGACCGAATTCTGAATTCTGACTGATATTGAGCGGGAACTTTGCTGCTTTTCTCAGGTACTTCTGTGTTTTATTGCTCTATTGTGAATTTTTCTCAGTACAATGGATTGTATCTAATATTCTCCCACTGCTAAGTAAGGATTCTTCCACTGGAAAAATTATTTGTCCATTGAAGGGAACTCCTTCCTCCAATGAAAAGAATTTGCCTTCAACTGAAGCACTGGCCTACACAGCTTAGGGATGGGCATGAATCACTTTTTTGCAGTCCAGTTCGTGGTTCACGGTTGAACCATGAACCTACATGCAATGATATGCTGGTTCCCAAACCAAACTAGTTTGTATAGCTTTGTGAACTATTTCAAGTTTAAAACTTTGCTTTCTGCTCCCTGTAAAAGCAGAGGGGAGCAGAAAGCAGGAGTTTAAATGGCTCCAAGCCATTTAAAACTCCCATTTCTGCTCCCACCACTTCAAAGAAGTGGGGAGCAGATCAAGACCATTTAAATGGCTGGGAGCCATGTAACCCTTCAGTTTTGCTTCCCGCTGCTTTGAAGCAGGGAGACCAAAACCAGAGGGTTAAATATGGGGGTGAAATGCCTCCCAGTAAAAATGCTGGGAGCAGGATGATAACAATGTTGCTAGACTGAGATTGGATTCGACGCAAAAGTTTGGATTTTACTTGCCTATTTCGATTTTAACTGCTAGGTGGGAGGCTATAGATGAACAGCAAAAGTGACTGCAAAAGAATGAATGACTGGAATGAAACAGGCACCCGATGATCCTGAAGGCTAGCAAAAAAGATGGGAGTGTCAGATAGCTGTGTCTGGGGTAATGGCGGGGCTATGATAATCACTGAGAGACTGCTGGAATTTTAAGTGGGGAGGTGGCTGATATAATTTCCTTCAAGTAGACCATTTAGGCTGCTTCCCTTTTGTTATGCTGGAAGGGCCTTTGGAATGCTGGAATGTTACTGGAATCCCATCTTAATTTCCTGTGCACATTATCATGAGTCTCTGGAGATTCTAAAGTAAGAAATAACTACGTGGCTGAAATATGGTGTTCCCTAATTGGTGACTCTTCACTGTGGTATCAGCATCTTCACTGAATGGAACAGAACCTCTGGATCTAATCCAATGTTTTATTTGCTCATGAATTTGGATATTTTTAATAAGGAAACTTGTACCAGGCACCTCCTTCTAGCCCACCCAAGAAGCAAACACATATGATGAGAAGAAGCTGTCACACATTAGAAGAGGAAGGACATTGGGGAGTATCTCGCTTGTCAGCTCCTTGTTTTCCTGTGCCATTGGGACTTCAATGTATTCATTTTGTATGAAGTACCGTAGAAGTGCTGAATTTTCAGACCAAAGTGGTAAGAAAAACTGTGTACAACTGAATAACACATCCATTTGAGTAGGTTTTTAGAAGCCCACTTTGATGTGGAAAATAAATACCTCAGCAAACCAAAGTTAATTTGTTAACTAGAGGAGTCCAATACACTGTTTCCTTTGTTTTGTTTTGTTTTAAAATTAAGACCTGTTTGCCAGGTTTTGGCTGTTTAAATCCTTTTAACTTTTTGGAGCCGTAGTGAACACCTCTTGATTCCACCTGGGAGCTTGGCCAAAACACTAAACATTGAAACATTTGCCAATGAGCCTCGTTTAGGGAATGATTTTTATGGGGTAGATCATTTCATTGTGTTTGCACTTTATCCAATAGTTTATAGAATGGCCTATTGATGCAGCAACCTCGAGGAATGAATCTTGTCTGCATGTGTGAGTGAGACAAAGCCAGACCCACTGCATGTAAGATGCTGCCACAGATGTTGTTTGCTCACTGTGTATTAATGGATGCATTCGTTGTGTAATTAAACAGTGCTTAGATCTTTGCCAGGCATATTAGCATGAGTCACTTATTCTTCTAGAACAGTTCGATACATTTCCAATCTACCCATTGCTGAAATACAGCCATCTTGGCTTGCAAGTAAACCAACTACAAGTTGTGCCAACATCCTAATAGGTCAGAGTCAGTAAAATATTACGGACTCCATGTGCATGCTGGCTGCTTATAGAGAAACAGTAACAGGCGCTTGTAAAAGGAGTGGGAATGGGAAAATGTAGTAAAAGTGTCTCTGGAAGGAAACGGCTCCAAATCAGCTTAAATAATACTATACTTTATCATCCTTGTGCTAATGCCGGGGTTAATATACAGTCATAAACAAGATAAAAGTAATTGCCTAGTATGTGTATGAACCACATTTGTATGAACCACATTTGTGCTGTCCGGTTCAGTTTGTGGGGAGTTTATATGAATGGGGGGTTTGGTTCATGAACCGACCCGGTTTGTATTGATTTGTGAGCTATTTAAAGTTTAAACCCCTGCTTTCTGCTCCCTGTGAAAAGCTACGGGAAGCAGAAAGCAGAGGGCCATTTAAACCAAGCTGCTGAGTGATGGGGAGATCCCTGCCACTCAGCTGTTTGGTTTAAATTGATGGGAGCCATTTAAACCCCTGCTTTCTGCTCCCCACAGCTTTTCATCAGGAACAGAAAGAAGTAGTTTAAATGGCTCCCAGCCATTTAACCAAACAGCTCAGCTGTTTTTCGTGAAGATCTTCACGAACCACCACAAACTTCATCAAAATTCATGAAAGATCATGGTGGTTCTTCAGTTTGTAAACATTGCTTCATGAATCATGAACTGGCCAAAATTCATGATGAACATTAGTTTGTCAGCTAGTTTGTGCCCATCCCTATTGCCAAACATTCCAGCACATCCTAATGAGACAAGGTGGAAATCCTAACACATTCCTTGGAGTAAATCCCACTGAATCAAATAACATCTTCTTCTGAGTAAACCTGCTTAGGAATGCTCTTCCAGACACTGAATTGAGGGAAGCCCCAACAAGAAGGTGCTGGCTTGGTTTTCAGTAGATCTCAATGTGATCTGTTGGAGAAGGTAAATGGGCAGAGGCAGAGGCTATGGAAAAGCTAGCACAATATTGGCAGAGGCTATGGAAAAGCTAGCACAATATAGTCCGGCAGAGGCTATGGAAAAGCTAGCACAATATTGGCCAGATTTTGCAAAGTGTGGTCAGCTAACTTGTATTTCTACCATGCTTTTCTCCTGAGTGGGTATTTAAAGAGGCTAACTAAGTAGAAACACACAATGCAAATAAATGAGATCAATAGCTGTAATAGGTAAGGAACAGAAGCTTAGCTCTGATCTTATGCTACTGACAAACGGATATTCCTAATCTTCTCCTTCTCCTTCTCAGCTGTCTCTAGAGAATTTATGCATGCAATTGTAAGTTTCCCAGGCAGTGTACCCCAAAACGGGTCTATGGATGAGGTCATACTTATCATACATCAGCATCCCAAAATCCTACTTGAATGCTCTCTGTGATTGGCTAGTTGGTCAAATCCTTCTCAGCTTGACTATCCATGGCTAGATAGTTTTGAGTCCAGTGGGAACAAGAGCTGCTTTAATTGCTTGTAACTCTTCGTTTTGAAATTGGGTGCTGTTTGTATGGCTTGATCTTCTAGTTTCTTTGTCTGAAATTGAGCCATGCATTGGATTCCATTTTGAGAAGGGTTGAAGAAAGGCAGTCTGAAGTAAGTTTAAGGGCTGTGACCAATGCTCCCTCTAAGCTGTGGAGTCTTGTGAGCAAAAATTCTACTTTGTGAGCTACTGACATTAAAATTGTGAGTGAGCAATGAGGCTGCTACATAAATTAGTTTGCTCTGCAGCCATCCTTCCTGAGCTAAAATAAAACTATGTGAGCTGGAGGCTAAAAAACTGTGAGCTAGCTCACACTAACTCAGCTTAGAGGGAACATTGGCTGTGACTGACCCAGTTCTTCCCACAGAACAAAGGAAAACACTTATGGATTTGTTTGCTAGTTTGGTGTAGTGATTAAGAGCACGGACTCTATTCTGGGAGAACTGGGTTTGATTCCCCACTTCTCCACTGTGGCTGCTGGATGACCTTTGGCAAGCCATAGTTCTGTCAGAGCTGTCCTTGAAAGAGCAGTTCTCTCAGCCCCACCTATCTCTCGGGGTGTCTGTTGTGGGGAGGGGAGGGGAAGGGAAAGGAGTTTGTAAGACATTCTGAGACTCTGAGTGAAGGGCGGGCTATAAAGCCAATTGCCTCCTCCTCCTCCTCCTTGTGTTTGTGTGTGTGTGCTTTTTACTATTTTTAGATGTTTGCTGCTGCTTATCTGATGCCAATTCTGATTTCATTTATAATATCAGGATTAAATTGTGTTGCTCTTGTAACACCATCCACCATAGACTTATTTTTGAGCACTCCTTGTAGGAATAGGGAGGAACAGGATACCAAATGGACAACATAAGGAGTGCCATAGTGACATGTGCTCCCTGTTTGTGGGCAAAATGGGGCAAAAACATTCTCCTGACATTGCTCTCCCTTCAGTTTGGCACTGAAGTGTTACCACTTATTCGTTTAAAGTATTTATGTCACGCCTTGCAAGACAGACTTAAGGCATCCTGCAAACAGCCATACAGGCTATGTGATCACTCATTGGTTGGTGTGGATCCCTCACTGGTTGTAGCCAGTAAGAATCCTCTTTTAAAAATGGATTCAAACCTGAGACTTGCAGAATGGGTTTAAACAGAACAAAACAGTTATTCACAGACTGCATTCTTAATGTAATTGCTTGTAAGGTCAAACAGAACAACAGCAATCTCATTTACAGTTACAGCTTTGTCTGCATCAAGATGATTGTGTGCTGTTTGGTTTGGATCATTATGGGTGTTATATGGCAGGTTGAGAAGGCCATAAATCTCAAAGGGACAGATAAGCGTGCTCAGGGAGGGGAAAGGGCTTTGATGCTTTCCTTTCTGGAGCAGAGGGTTGCCCTGATGTATTAAAACCAGTGGGGCAGGATGAGTCAGACAGCATCTTTTAAGAACCAGGGAGGAAATAAGTGATGTGATTACAAAACAGAGGCAATAGTGGTTCCATGGGGCAGTCTGAGAAAGCAAAAACAATGTGGAAAGTGGGATGCTGATACTGCTTCTCCCCATGCCTTGGTCATGCACAAAAAAGGTTGATGTGTGTTATGTATTGGAGCTGAAACAACACAGGACTGTCTATCAGAGATGGGTTGAGCTTGGAGCTCCAGAACAATAACTCATAGGACTCTAGAGGTGACCAGTGAGGAAGTAATGTAATGTAAATAGCCTGTCACTGGGAGTGGTGTGTGGTTTGTACATGCTATAAAAATGGGGCTTTTGCCCTGGCTGTCTTCGTCTTGTACTAGCTGAAATCACTGAATAAAGTAGAGCTGATCACTCGCTGTGGGGTCTGCACTTCCATGGAACCCAGTATTTAACAGTGTGAATCTAGGAATCACAAAACTCCCATCACACATCCTTGTGTGGTACACCAACAAATACAAGGGCTTTGTATTATGTAGTGAGGCCTTCAGGGCAGATGAACAACCTCCCACAGGTGTAGCAACACCTGCATTTTAAACTGGAGCTCTAACTAGAGCTTTCACTTTCAAAGCTGAGCACTGACAGAAGCAATTTTGGAGAGCAGTTTGTGTCTCCGGATACAAAGGATATATGCACTGATGATTATTTCCAAACACATGATTTCTGTGTGAGGAGAGATAACCTGTTATCTGTATCACGAAAATAGCACTTGCTATTGAGTTACTGTAATAACAATATTGATTGGTTGGTTGGTTGATCAGTTAACAAAAAAAGAAAAGAAAAGCAAGATAGTTAATCAACGGGAAAACCTTTTACTTGGCTGACAGCCCTGCTCTGGGTTGTAATACAGTTCTTTTAAATCTATAAATGCAAACATTAGTGCACTGCAAAGAGCTTTTTGGAACATTCACTTGAAAATGAAATCCAATTATTAACAAAATTTTATTGAACCAAAGGCAAGAGTGCCTTTGTAGACGTTTGAATAAAGTAGCTCTGTTCATCCATGAAGTGAACAGTAATGTACATGTTGGAAGGGCAAGAAATCTTTGCTTTTCAGGCTTATAGTCCACCCTACTTGGGAAGCTTCCAAATTATGCCAACAATAGTAGGCCAAAATTGAAGAAAGTAATACTTGAAATGGAATTGCCTCGAAAATCTGAGCTATCTTGTTTGAAAAGAAAACTCAGTTTCTGCTCTTGTATAGAACAGCTTCTGTTTTTCTCTATAACCCCTCCTTCCAAACAAGTAAGATGTTGAAATCGGGGACAGGGGTATAATGATTTCATGTTTTGGTGTGTGTGATTTGATTGGCTGATGACAGAGAGAGTGGGAGGAGATGTTCTGAGAGGAATCTGTGTGTGGATGTCTACGAAGGATTCTCTGTGTGACGTTTGAAGCATAGTCTGTGTGACTAGGGGATTCTGAGACTTTTTCTGAGTGAATAAGACCAACAATTTCGTCTGTGTGACTAAGGTAGTTGATTCTATTCAGTGTAAAAAAAACAAAAAACAGAGTGAGAGAGAGTGTATGAATGAATGTATTCCGGCATCTAAACTCACTCCACTTTCCAGTAAATAGGACAAATGGACTTACATTCTAACTATATCTGAAGAAGTGAGCAGTGACTTACAGAAGTTCATATCCTGCCACAAATTGTGTTTAAGGTGCTACTGGACTCTTGCTCTTTTTATCGAGGGAAAGGCTATGCTAGAACATTTGACACTTGGTAAATAATAATATAAAAATTGTTTCCCTCACATCTAATTTTCTTTCTTTGCCTCTCTTTCTTATTCATATATACAAAACCACCATATACTACCACATTATTTGCATTACCATCATAAAATTACTATCTTACTAGGGACAGAAGGCTTTTTCCAGTGCCAGGAGACAGACAATTTTCTATGTATACACACTTACATACATGCGTGTGTGTGTATTAAAAAAAAGATTTTTTATAGACTTTTCTAGCTCATGGCCTTGGTTAAATACTGATTTTGAAATGTTAGCACACTGTCCCTGGCAGGGCAATTCTATTTGTACTTTTAGGAACTAAATTGGAAGGTATATAATATCTCCTGTTCATACAACAACTTCTGACACAAGGCCAGATATATTTGTGGCCCCAAATAATTTTTGGTGTGTCATTTAATTCCTTATTGGAAGCAGGGCTCTTTTTCAGCAGGAACGCACCGAAATGCCGTTCCGACTGGCGTCCGAGCCTGCCCTGCCCCCTCCCTGCCGGGCCTGAGCTGTTTACACTTAAAAGAAAAGCTCCTGCAGAGAGCTGGCAGGAAAAAAACCCACCCGGTGCTTTCCCTTTAAGTACAGAGAGCCAGCTGGAGAAAGCCCCGCCCATAGATTAAGTACGGGGCTAGGCTCTTTGCACTCTTTGCACAGGGCTAGGCTCTTTGCACATCGCATCGCTCTCCCTGCTCCAGTAAGTGCCTCCCCCATCTCTTTTACTTCTCTCTCTCTCACCCCCCACCTTTGTCTGTCTGTCTGTCTGTCTGTCTGTCTGTCTGTCTTTCTCTCTCTCTCTCTTTCTGTCCTCACCTTTCTTTTATTCTTTCTCTCGCTCCATCCCCCTTCCTTTCTCTCTCTCTTCTCCACCTACCCTCCTTCCTCCCTCCCTCTCTCCCCCTCCCCCCCTCTTTCTTTCTTTCTTTCTTTCTTTCTTTCTTTCTTTCTTTCTTTCTTTCTTTCTTTCTTTCTTTCTTTCTTTCTTTCTTTCTTTCTTTCTTTCTTTCTTTCTTTCTTTCTTTCTAAAAAATATTGAAAAGGGGGGGGGTGTAAAAAAGCAGAGAGCCCAGGAAATGCTGCTTTTGACAATATCTTTAATTTTTGAGCATCTTTTTCATTTTCTCATGGCATCTTCTGCTTAAGAAAAGTACGTTTGAAGCCTGAGTTCATTGTTGTGTCTTGTTGGGAATGGCTTGCAAATATACGTGTGTCTAAAGTCTGTATTAAAGTGGTTTGGTGCTTACTGCCATGCAAGAGAAAACATCCAAAAAAGTAGCTTCATTGTTGTTTGTGTTGGCAGAACACTTGACTGTTGCATGGGGGACTTCAGGGGACATCTGCAGAGAAACAGAGATGTAACTAAAAATGAGCATGGTCAGCAGCACTTTGGAGATTGCCTGTTTTGTGAAATTTAAAAAGTGGGCAGAGTTTCTGATGAAGATGATTGTCCCTCCTCTCCTGCCACTGGGCTGACATCTGCCTTTAATGGGCAGCAAAGCTGATGTTCTTAAACCTCCTAATAAGAGAGATTTCTGCTTCTGAGGAGTTGACTTCCAACGATTGATCTTGTGATGGTTGTGATACTTTTATGTGGTAAAGACCACTTGTTCACAGGATAATTTTACCTGTGGGACAGACTCTGCATGGTAACCACTCCACTGGTACATAATTGCTTGTAAAAAGTATTATAGTGTAATAATTCAGGTGGGTAGCTGTGTTGGTCCGAAGCAGCAGAACAAAGTTGGAATCCAAAGTTTTATCCAAGGTATAAGCTTTTGTGTGTATGCACACTTCTTCCGTCTGAAGAAGCATGGGTGGCACGTGAAATCTTATACCTTGAATAAAATAGTCCACAAACTACTCCCAACTACCCCACCCTTCACTACCCAAGGGAGTCTCAGAGCGTCTTACAAACTCCTTTCCCTTCCCCTCCCCACAACAGACACCCTGTGAGGTAGGTGGGGCTGAGAAAGCTCTGAGACAACAGTGGGTACTATGGTTTGCCCAAGGTCATCCAGCAGGTGCAAAGCGGGGGGAGTGAGGAATCAAACTCGGTTCTCCCAGATTAGAGTCCGCGCACTTAACCACTACACCAAACTGGCTCCTAGCATTGTTCTGCCAGTGAACTAGGGTTGCCAACTCCAGGTTGAGGAAATCCCTGGAGATTTGGGAGTGGAGGGTGGGGTTTAGGGGAAGGAGGGACCTAAGCAAGGCATAATGCCATGGGCTCCACTTTCCAAAGCAGCCATTGATCTGATATCTGTAGTTTGGAGCTCAGTTGTAATTCAAGGAGATCTCCAGACCCCACCTGTAGGTTGGCAACCCTAAAAAATCATATTCAGCATACTAGTTCTGCAGGAAGGCAACCTGATTTCCATGGGAACCTAACCTTTAGGAATTGATTTCAATCCAGTGTGGGAATAATTGTTGGACATACGATATTGGTTCAGGCAAGATTTTGTATAGATGGGACAGAAAATAATGTTTTTATTGGTTTTGTCAAAACTGTTTTGACAACAAGGTAAACAGAATAAGAAGCAAAAGGTGGATGTAGCTGGATGACCACACTTCTGGGAACATTGGGTGTGGCCTAATATGTTAATGAGCTGTGCTGTTAGGGGTGTGGCCTAATATGCTATTGAGTTCCTGCTGGGCTTTTTCTATAAAAAGAGCCCTGATTGGAACATTCCAATTCTGGCCCTATTTTATTTTTTTTACATTTATTGTCAATTGCCTTACATGTGCTACAGGGACTCTTGCACCATTTGACCTCTGAAGAAGGCTCTTGTGAGCCGAAACACATTAGGTCATATAATGTTCTCTTTTGTGTATATTTGTAACTTGGTTCATTTTGGCCAGGTCCACATTGTCACTTTTGTCGCTCATTTCTCCCTATTGCGTCAGGTTCCACCACACCCATATGTTTTGCTCTCTCTAGTAGTCCCAGAGGGAGCAAAAACACATGTGGAAAAGAGGGGGAACCAAAGCAACAGGGAGAAATGAGCAACAGTGTGGACGTGGCTTATATGAGGCTTTATTTGGTCCCCTAACAGGTTTTCATATGTCTTTGTAATAAACACTCTTCTGCACACTTACTGTTGTTTTTAACATTTGGCCCTCAATTTGTTTTCTAAACTTCCTTTGGAGGTTTGTGCTTTGTTGGTTTAGATTTTTTTCTCCCTCTTTTTTTGCTTGAGTTTAGAGATACAACTGCACAGTTTCAGCAACTGGCTGTTGTCCACCAAAAGAATGACTTGTTGGGAAATGACATCTTGCTATCAGATTCTGAATGATGTGCCAGAAGCCATGTCTTCATTCTTTGCATTATATATGCACAGAGGGCGCCTGGTGGGTTTTCAGATAACATTTAAAAAAAACCCTCTAATGATCTTATCAACGTGTTGAAAAAGGTCACTAGAATGAGATCTTCTGCAGCTCAGTCACCGTATTGTAAGAGATTGCACGTCACAGTGTAGAATCTCAGGTACTAAAAGAAATGACAAGGTGACATGGCTTGGCTGATTGCACTCTGCACTAGAAAGGCCTTGGTTAAATATTTAAGACACCCTTGGATGGCAGGGATTAATTTAAAGAATGTGCTGTACAGTAGTGCTTTCTCAAGATAAACAGTGTCACATTGTAACGAAAGGAAGAGAATAATGTCCCCCAGCAAATCATATCTTAGTAGCTGGTGGGAAGCACTGTGTAGGTAGGTCATCCATCTCTCAAATATTTGTTTTGTTTATATCCCACCTTCCTTACGTCTTTCACCTGTATTTTATTCTCACAACATCTGTGTGAGGTAGGTTAGGCTGGGGTAGGTTAGGCTGACAGTATGTGACAGGCTCAAGGGTAACACAGCAGGCTTCCATGGCAGAGTGCGGATCTGAACCTGGGTCCCTAGATCGTAATCTGACACTTGGCATAACCACTATACCACAGAGGCCATACTTGTACTTCCTGTACTTGAACACTACACACTCATAACTTCACTAAGAACATGAAATGAAATTATTTGTGAGCTGAGCCATTTAACCCCCTGCTTTCTGCTCTCTGTCACTTTTGGTGGGGAGCAGAAAGAAGGGGTTTAAATGGCTTGAAGCCATTTAAACCCAATTTCTGCTCCCCATGAAAAGTAGCAGGGAACACAAAGCAGGGGTCATAAACTGATATGAACCAGTTTGGTTTGTGAACCAACCTCCTGATTTGTATTGGTTCGTGGTTTGGTTTCTAGTTCGGCCACTATTAAGTATTGAGTCAGGAGACGATAAATCAAATGCAGGCTTTTATTCAAAACATTGTTCAACTCAGGGACAGCTCTAGCAAGAGCAGCACTCAACTTATAGTGTTCCAACAAATAACTATATACATTGTAACTGGAAACACACAATCTCATTGGACCTAAGCAGGGCTCTGAGATTGGTTCCTTGGATTGGCTTCAGGACCAATAAGGAGTTTTTATTTGGCAACCAATAGGAATGAGGGAGTTAGGATACCAGAGCCTTGACAATGTAATACAACATAACATAATAGAACATAACAGCCACAAACTGAACTAAGCCACCAAAATGTGGTTCATGCTCATTCCTACTGAGAATTTCCAGAGAAATCATTCTATGTGCCTGGTGCTGTAAAAAATATAAAGGAGCCTTGGTGCATATTGAAGACTAACCCGTGCACTGCGTCGTAAGCTTCTGTGGACAAGAATTCACATTTTCAGGCAGGCAAAAAGGGAATGTGAGGAGCATATCGCAAAAAACAAAGACCAACGATAAAACTTTCTTCAAATTCATTAGAAGTAGGAAACCAGCCAGGGAAGCAGTGGGGCCCTTGGAAGACCATGGGGTAAAAGGTGTAGTGAAGGATGATAGGGAAATGGCTGAGAAGCTGAATGCATTTTTTGCCTCTGTCTTCACTGTGGAAGATGAGAAGTGCCTGCCCACTCCAGAACCACTGATTTCAGGAGGGGGGGGGGGGTTGAAAGACCTGAGTCAGATTGAGGTGACAAGAGAGGAGGTCCTACGTCTGATAGATAACTTAAAAACAAATAAATCACCGGGCCCAGATGGCATACATCCGAGAGTTCTGAAAGAACTCAAATGTGAACTTGTGGATCTCCTGACAAAAATATGTAATCTTTCCTTAAAATCTGTCTCCATTCCTGAGGACTGGAAGGTAGTGAATGTCACTCCTATCTTTAAAAAGTGTTCCAGAGGAGATCCGGGAAATTACATGCCAGTCAGTCTGACGTCGATACCGGGTAAGTTGGTGGAAACTGTTATTAAGGAAAAAATTAGTAGGCACATTGATGAACAAAATCTATTGAGGAAGACTCAGCATGGGTTCTGTAAGGCCGATTCCACTTCAGAGCTTTGCTCCCCTTTCCACCCGGCTTGAACTGACCCGACTCTGCTAGCATGGTTCCGCACCACAGAATTTTGCCCTGCATCTTCATTTCCGCATTTGTCCTTGCCCCAGCTCTTGATCCCCCGCCCTTTCTTTTGCCCAACCTTTTTTTTAATGTAGGCGGGGTTGCATTGTAACATTATAATGTCATAATGTCCTCACAACACACCCCCTTTTTTTTGTAGGGAACCCTCCAACTATGCTACAGGTATGCTCACACATGCACATGTTCAGGGGTCCTTTTGTAAAAAAAGAGGTGCAGGAGCTCATTAGCATAACTTATTTGCATATGCCACACCCCCTGACGTCACCGGAAGTGTCAAAAGGCCACACATCCCTGACGTCATGGGCAGTGTGTCAGAAGGCAAGGAGGGAGGGAGGGAGGGAGGGGGAAGGAAGGAAAGGAACAGGAAGGAAGGTAGGTAGGTAGGTGGGGGAGAGAGAGAGAAGAAAGGAAGAAAGGGAGGAGGGAAGGAAGAAAGGAAGGAAGGAGGAAGGAAGGAGAGAGGAAGAAAGAAAGAAAGGAACAGTAAGGTAGGTAGGTAGTTGGGGGGGAGAGAGAGAAGAAAGGAAGGAAGGAACAGGAAGGTAGGTAGGTGGGGGGAGAGAGAGAGAAGAAAGGAAGGAAGGAAGGGGGAGGGAGGGAGGAAGAGGGAAAGGAAGGAACAGTAAGGTAGGTAGGTAGTTGGGGGGAGAGAGAGAGAAGAAAGGAAGGAAGGGGGGAAGGAAGGAACAGGAAGGTAGGTAGGTGGGGGGGAGAGAGAAGGAAGGAAGGAGGGAGGAAGGAAGGGAGAAGGAAGAAAGAAAGAAAGAAAGAAAGAAAGAAAGAGCTGGCAGAGAGGGGACAGCTACCAATCCAAGCCTCAGAAATAGTAAGGTAGGTAGGTAGTTGGGGGGGGAGAGAGAAGGAAGGAAGGAAGGGGGGGCGCTTCTCCCCCCACTGGGGCTGGCGTTTCCCTCCCTCCTCCCCCCTTGCTTGGGCCTGAGTGGCATTAAGCCACTCAGGCCCGGCCTCTCCCTCCCTTGCGCCCCAGGAACGGTGAGTGGGCGAGGGAGGGAGGAAGGGCTTCTTCCTGGGGCCAGCGGCCAGCTGCGGCCCCGGGAACTGTCTAGTGGGCAAGGGAGGGAGGGAGGACGGGGGTTCTTCCCGGGGCCGGCGAGGGAGGGAGGGGGTTCTTCCCGGGGCCGGCGGCCAGCCGTGGCCCCAGGTACTGTCTAGTGGGCGAGGGAGGGAGGGAGGACGGGGGCTATGGCGGCCAGCCGCAGCCCCGGGAACTGTCTAGTGGGCGAGGGAGGGAGGACGGCGGCTATTCCCGGGGCCGGCAGCCAGCCGCGGCCCCGGGAACTGTCTAGTGGGTGAGGGAGGGAGGGAGGACGGGGGCTATGGCGGCCAGCTGCGGCCCCGGGAACTGTCTAGTGGGCGAGGGAGGGAGGAAGGACAGGGGTTCTTCCCGGGGCCGGTGGCCAGCCACGGCCCCGGGAACTGTCTAGTGGGCGAGGGAGGGAGGGAGGACGGGAGCTATTCCCAGAGCCGGCAGCCAGCCGCGGCCCCGGGAAATGTCTAGTGGGCGAGGGAGGAAGGGAGGGAAGGGCTTCTTCCCGGGCTGGTGGCACTTGCCGCGGCCTGGGAAAGGTGAGCGGGGGGGAGGGAAAGGCTTCTCCCCGGGCCAGCGGTGCTTGCCGCAGCCCGGGCTGAGTGAGGGAGGGGAAGAATGGGCTTTTCCCAGGGCCGGTGGCGGTCTGCTGCGGCCGGGAAGGGTGAAGGGGGGGAGGGCTTTCTTCCGGAGCACGGGCTGGGGGGACGGGGCTTTGTAATGTGCCCGCCCCCTGGCCTCTTCTCTCCCGGAGCAGCGCTCCAGCGCGCCCCGGCCCCAACGGAGCCCTGCACGTTTTTTTTTTTTTTGCACATGCGTGGTTTCATTGTGATGTAACAACGTTACAACATTGTCATATGCCGTGGGGTTGAGGAAGGGAGGAGCCAGTGGAATACTCCCACCACCCTAAGGGATTTAGTCCTGTTTTGCAGTCTCAACTTAGAATAAAATAAAAAGATAACATTTATTGAAATGGAACCACAGCCCTACCAGTTCAACAATGCACTTGCAAGAGGAATCAGCAACTGCCCTCTAGTTGTTTTACTTTTTTACTCTTTCTGCCTTTCGACCGCGGGAGTGTCCTTCTTTTAATGCACACTCATTAAAAAAAAAACACTGCCAAATTTATTGAAATGTCAAGCAGACATTGACGGCATTGTAACATTGTTGTGTTGTAACAAAACACTGGCAAAATCAGCAGATGAGCGGCTGGAGTCTTTGTATTGCTTTAAATTGCTGCTCAATGCGTGGGGGTCCTCGTTGCGTTACATTGGAGTGTCGTTGTAATGCAACAAGGACCGGGGGACAAATAAAATGGAGGAGAGGGAAAGGGGAGGGGAAGAAGAAAGAGGGGCATTGAAAGGGAGGAGCATTAAATCTTGATTCTGGAGTTCCCCACTGGAATGCCCCGACTTCACTCTTGTGGCAAAATAAAAAAACCCTGAAAATCCAGGAAATGGAAGATCTGGAAAGAATGAGGATTACGTTCGGGCCAAATGCAGACCCGGGGCAACATGTGAGAAATGTTTACTATGCCGCGGGTTTTTCGGGGGTCCACGCTGAAGCAACCACTGGTGCGGAATCGGCCTAAGGGAAGATCTTGTCTCACTAACCTGTTAGTGTTCTTTGAGGGAGTAAACAAACATGTGGACAAGGGGGACCCAATAGATGTTGTTTACAAAAGCCCAGAAAGCTTTTGAAGAAGAAGAAGAAGAAGAGATTAGATTTATATCCCGCCCTTCACTCACTTAGAGTCTCAGAGTGGCTTACAAACTCCTTTCCCTTCCCCTCCCCACAACAGACACCCTGTGAGGTAGGTGGGGCTGAGAGAGCTTTTCCCCAAGCTGTCCTCGAGAGAACAGCTGGTACAGAGCTATGGCTTGCCCAAGGTCATCCAGCCAGGTGCAAGTGGAGGAGTGGGGAATCAAACCTGGTTCTCCCAGATTAGAGTCCACACACTTAATCACTACACCAAACTAGCAAAGTTCCTCATCAAAGGCTCCTAAGTAAGCTCAATAGTCATGGGATAAAAGGACAAGTCCTTTTGTGGATCAAAAACTGGCTAATTAAAAGGAAACAGAGAGTGAGTATAAATGAGAAATTTTCTCAGTGGAGGGAGGTAAGCAGTGGGGTACCACAGGGATCAGTACTCAGTCCGATGCTTTTTAACTTGTTTATTAATGATTTGGAGTTGGGAGTAATCAGTGAAGTGGCTAAATTTGCAGATGACACGAAGTTGTTCAAGGTGGTGAGAATCAGGGAGGATTGTGAGGCACTCCAAAGGGATCTGTCGAGGATGGGCGAGTGGGCATCAACGTGGCAAATGGGGTTTAATGTGGCCAAGTGCAAAGTGATGCACATTGGATCCAAAAACCCTAACTATAAATACACATTGATGGGGTCCGAACTGGTAGAGACTGACCAAGAGAGAGATCTTGGAGTCGTAGTAGATAACTCAATGAAAATGTTGAGACAGCATGCGACTGCAATGAAAAAGGCCAATGCTATGCTGGGGGTCATTAGGAAGGGAATAGAAAACAAACCAGCCAGTATCATAATGCCCCTGTATAAATCAATGGTGCAACCTCATTTGGAATACTGTGCATATTTCTGGTCGCCACACCTCAAGAAAGATATAGTATTGGAAAAAGTGCAGAAAAGGGAAACTAAAATGATAAAAGGGTTAGAACACTTTTCCTATGAAGAAAGGTTGAAGCACTTGGGGCTCTTTAGCTTGGAGAAACAACGGCTAAGGGGTGACATGATCGAGGTTTATAAGATTATGCATGGGATAGAGCAAGTAGAGAAAGAAGTCCTTTTCTCCCTTTCTCACAATACAAGAACTCGTGGGCACTCCATGAAATTGCTGAGCAGTCGGGTTAGAACAGATAAAAGGAAGTACTTCTTCACCCAAAGAGTGATTAACACGTGGAATTCACTGCCACAGGAGGTGGTGGTGGCTACAAGCATGGACGGCTTCAAGAGGAAATTAGATAAACATATGGAGCAGAAGTCCATCAGTGGCTATTAGCCACAAAGTACAGATAGGAACTCTCAGTCTGGGGCAAGTGATGCTCTGTAATCTTGGTGTTTGGGGGGGGGACGACCAAAAGTGGGAGGGCTTCCTGCCCCCACTGCTGGACCTTCTGAGGGCACCTGATGTTTTTGACCACTGTTTGACAGAGTGTTGGACTGGATGGGCCATTGACCTGATCCAACATTGGCTTTTCTTATGTTTTTATGTTCTTACATTGTTACAGCTTTTCCATAAAGTTTATGTCACATCTCATTTATTAGTCTTTAAGGTGAGCCAGTGAGGGGTGATGGTTTGAGTGCTAAAGAAGGACTAAGAAGACCTAGGTTCCAAATTCCAATCCCTGTTTTTCCATAAAGCTCTCTGAGCGACTTTGGACCTGTCACTATGTCTGCCTCACTTCTCTTGGAAGATTGCTATGAGAATAAGGGTGAGATTAGGGGAGCTTCTTTGGGGAAAAGGTGAGATTAAAATGTAACAAAGAAGTCTTTTTCCATGTAAAGAGATTTTATTTGAGGTACCAAAGTATTGTCTGTGCTATTATATCTGCAGTATAATACCCTATCTCTTGCATCCCTCTCTCTTTATAGCCTGTAAAAGTAAGATATATATGGCAGGATGAGGAATGTCTTCCTCATCCCAGCAGCTATTCTATGAACATCATTTCCGTAGTTTGGGATGTCATGTAAATTAGAATTACAAGTCTCTTTTACTCTTTTAAATCCCCTAACTTTCCTTTTCAGGCTTTCCCATATAGACAGACCCACCACTAACCACATAAGGAGCGAGACCTTAACAGTCCATTGATTTTCTAATCCTTTAAGTAGTAATACTTAGCATTTATATAACATGTTTGTGTGTTCTATCACCTAAGTACCTGGTTCTCATCTTTATAATAGTTCTCTTAAGATATGTCAGCCTAACTCAACCAGATGGGCTGGGAGAAAGAAAGGAAGTGACAGGCATGGAGGGGAGAGAGAAAGTGTAAGAAATGGGGTGGCAGGAAGGAGAAAGAACATGAGAGAAGAGAGGGGGAGAGGGGAAGAAGCAGAAGTGGGGGGAATGGGATAGCTGCTCCCACAAGTTTCTTGTAGGTCCCCATTTGTATAGTTCTAATTTAAGAGTCTCCTTCCATGCCATTCCATAACAACCTGGCATTTCCAGCCTTGGCTCTCAATGGAAAACTCATAGTCAAAACAGGGAGGTTTCTTAGTGGTGTCCAGGAATGGAAATAAAAGAACTTTAAACCCACTCTGTTCTTCAAAGGCAAATACTATTAAAAACCAAATGTACCATCAAAGGTCATGTGAGTGGCATGTATCCATCACAGAAGGTTGGAAAAAGGCTTCCAAGCAGGCATGCCACTGGATGATAAGCAATCAAGTCATTGTCTGAAGTCTGGAAGTGGCTCTCTGCTGGAATGAGGGTCAAACCGCTCCATGACTCTCCACTTGCTTTCCTGTTTTTATTCTGGCTTGAGGCTGCATTCCAGCATCATACCACCCACAATTCAAAGGAAATAGCTCTTATCCTTTTCCTTTGTGTTGTCTTCATGTTCTCACCTTGACACTTTTTGTTCTGCTATTTCTGAGCCCGCTTGCGGGGAGGGCGGGATATAAATGTGAAATAATAAATAAATAAATAAATAATAAATATTTGTTGCTGGTGTCCCAACATTTGCTTATTTCTTTGACTACATTGGATACCATTTTATACCAGCGTTTATTCACACACACACACACACACACACACACGCATGCGCGTTCACACACACACACACACTTATTGTAGTAGATAGTTGTGCTGTTTATTTAAATGTAATTAACACAAAAATAAATTGAATGGGGGGGAGGAATTTCATAAAAATTCAGCCTCACAAGTTTGATGGGGAAAGAGAGAATAAAAGTAGGACTTTCAGGTCAAAACCATAGGTTGCAGAAGTTCAGTACTATCCCTATTTAGGCCACAAAGATGCCAGCTAACTCTCAAACAAGTGTGGTAGCTTACAATGCAATTTCAGCCACAGGCCTTTGTTTAAAACACATAAAAGAATTCTCCTGTGTGTTTCGTCAAATAGGACATCCAGGACAAAATAATAACCCCTATAAAAATCATGTCTGCTGTAAGTTTGAGTGGAGTTTTTTTTTTCTGCATTAGCATGAAATATTAATTCAGTCTGGGGTATAGATCATATTCACCACTAGCAGTGGTTGAATATCTGATTAAAAGTATTCATTAAAATATATTTGATTTATTAAGAGCCATGCATTATTCTTCACATAGGATTTTCGACCACTCTGATCTTGAATGATTTGATGTTCATGAGGCGCTTCTTCTATAACCTAGTGTTTATTGAGAAATGCATAGTTGTAGCCCAGCAGATAGTGTATAGGGTAAACATATACATACACATTTTAATATGCTACAGAACAAAGTCTGAGTCCAGTGTCACCTTTAAGACCAACAAAGTTTAATTCTGGGTACAAGCTTTCGTGTGCATGCACATTTCTTTAGGTTATGCTATAAAGTCCTTTGCCACCTCAAAAGCAAAGACATTTAGGCTGCAGTTCTTTTAAAAAAAGCTTTCTTGTGAGTAGGCCCCACTGAGCAGACCTGAGTAAGAGTAAATCTACTTAGGAATGCTCTCTTGTTGTGACATAATCTTTAAAGGACTAGTAGATCACTAAACATTTGATGCCTACATCTCCATAAAACAGCTGAGACTTAGAATGAGAGCATATGTCACAATCAGTTTGTTAGTCTGTAAGTATCATGGGACTCTTTGGTTAGATCTATGCTACAGACTTATGCAAATATTATGGCTTTGATTGTCACAGCTTCCCCAAGAGAATCATGGGAACTGTAGTTAGTTAAGGATGTTTTTCAAAGTCTGTAAGCTGCCTCATAGAATTATGATTCCAAGGGTTCTATAGAGAAAGACAGTGCTTAACAATCAGTTTAAGTAAGCCATTTAGGTGCATCCCACGGTGACGTTTATTGCTGTTCTAAATTACATCCTTCTCACTCTTCCTATATACACCTCAAAGAGTGTTACACTCTAAAGATCAACACCTTCTGGTGGTCCCTGGTCCGAAGGATGCCCGTCTTGCCTCGGCCAGGGCTTTCTCTGTCCTAGCCCCAGCCTGGTGGAACATGCTCCCTGTTGAGCCCAGGGCCCTGCAAGATCTTTTTCAATCACACAGGGTCTGCAAGATGAAGGTGTTCCACCAGGCCTTTGGTTGAGGCAACAGGCACCCATATACGGCCTCCCTGAGGTTGCTGCCATCCATCTACCTACTGACCACCAGGGCTATTTTTGGGCAGGAACGCACAGGAATGGAGTTCCGGCTGGCTTCCAAGTTGGCCATACCTACAGCCTCCCCCCCCCCCCCCCCCCGTGGGGCACCTGAGAAAGCCAAGCCGCTTTAGGGAGGGAAGGCAGTTTAAACTGCCTTCCCCCGCTGGGTTCCCCAGGTGCCTCTCAAGTCACGGGGCGCCCCAGGGAAGCCGGTCCTAGGAGGGGGCTGTGCTGATGGGGATGTGGCCTAATATACTAATGCATTTCTGGTGTTGGGTGTGGCCTATTATGCCAATGATTTCCTGCTGGGATTTTTCTACAAAAAAGCCCTGTTGACCACCAACAACAAGCCCTGTTGACCACCAACAACTGACCTTTAACTTACTGCACCATCGGGTCAGAACTTTATAGCCAACTGACACTGTTTCAAGGTGTACCCATTGTTTTAAGTGTTAGAATGTTTTATTGTGTTTTGAATTGAAATGGTATTTATTATAATGATGTTACCTGTCCTGAGCCCGCTTGTGGATGGGTGGGATATAAATGCAAATAAAAAATAAATAAATAAAAGTATATCAACAGATATAAAAGGGTTTTGAAGAGATCTTCCTCAAATAGCGCTACCCCTTACACCCTTTGACACCCATTGACTTCAATGCACTTAGAAGGGCATAACTCTGCATAAAATGGTCATATAACAGATTTACCATTTTGGACTTTCAAATCCATGTTCTGGTTTTAGAAGAAAACTGCCTTGTTTAGCAGTGATGTGGAAAATAGCCAGGCTTCTTTATCAGCTTCCTGCCCCCTCCTCCCATTTTAGTGCAGAATACCTATTTGGACCATTGCCCTGCATTAAATGAAGCAGAATGAATGCAACTACTATATTAAAATTTCAGATAAAGATCTACTGTGCATTGTGGAAACAATCTTTTATAGGGACATAGCAAATTAATCCCTCTGGCTTAAAATGAATGTGTACACAAAAGAGGGGGTGGTAATTACTTTTATATTAGATTGCTCTGACATTATCACGTCTGTCAGTTTGAGATGAACATTATCCGCTGGCAACAAGTAAGTTTCTTTTTTTCAAACCAGAGTTCCTTAACACAAGCACTGAAAAGTATCTGTTCCTTCCTCAACACTTAGAGGAGTGCAAGGATTTTGTTATTAAAAATATAATACAGGTGGCTTTCAATCTGAAATTTCAATTCAAATGTGGCACTGGAGCTCAAAGATTCATGAACCTGACTTTGATTAATTCAATATACTTTTATTGCCCCTAGTTAGTTAAATTTAAGTTAAACTACCTGTCAGAAAAATCTTATTACTCTTCTTTCGCTCCCCTTTTCATCATCTGCTAACTGGGAATTTATCGCTGATAGAAACTTATTCTCTCCTAGTGGCAACTCGGTAGGATGTCTAGAACTTATCGCTAACACCCAGTTTTCTCCCCACACTCCCACTAGTGAATATATATGATATGATCTAAATAAATTATGCAAATAGTGCAATTTGCATATTCTACTGCAGTTATAGATGGCAGAATCTGCCATCTTTAGCAATAGGCTTCAAAGTATGAAGCAAGACAAAGGAAATTGGGGAGGAAATAAACATGGAGAGAGGCATTGCTTCATGATGGAGCCCTTCTAGACAATTCCACGTGCTCCAGGATGTTGAGGGCAATTCCTCCCTCCTCTGTCTTATAGCTCCCTGAACCCCCCCCCCCCCCAAATATCCTGGTGGGTTCCCCTGTCTCCCAGGAACAGGACTGGGGGGGAGGCATTTCAGGCTGCTATGGAGTGAGGAAGAAAATCATGCTTTGTGACCAGAAGTACTTGTAACCATGGAAACATTAGTCTGGAACCAACCCATTGATGCACATGATATGGCCTCTGACCAGAACTTGACTGGAGTTCCCAATTTTATTGAGCTTGCAGGAAAGTTTGGAGTGTTGAGAACAAAGAGAAGGCACCATTACAAAATGGCTGCCATGGGGTATGTCGTGGCCAGTCACAAAATATTGGGAAGTTCACAGCAAGCATCCTCCAGTGATGGAGGTAGCTGTGTTGGCCGGCAAGGCACTGCTAGTGCTCTTATGGATTGTGATATTCATAAGCATGAACTTTGGGTTGCCTGTAATGGAAGGGCCATGTGCTTTCTTCAGTATAGGAGCCAGCTCCAGCCCATGCCAGGAGGCTGACACCCTAGACAGTTCACCTGGAATAGAGACAAAGGACTCCTCTTGCCATGAGGTTTCTCTCTCTCTCTGTTTCAGCACGCTGGTCCACCCCTGCCCCCTCCAACGTACCTGCATAGTTATGCTAACGCAGTTGCTTAGCAACTAATGTTCGGGCCATCACCCAGTCGGCCAAAGTCATTGACTAACAATAGATGTGGCCAGGTGAGTCATCGGACCCCAGCCCAGGTGTCCACTTCCTGGTGAGATCATAGTTTTGCAACACTGTCCATCCCCCTGCCCTCCTCCTTTTGTTCACCTTTAACCTGTGGAAGGGTCAGGAAAGGACGGACCGCCTAGTAGGTGTGTTAGTGGGATGTGGTCTGTGCAGCCCGCCCCAAGACCACCTAATAAAAGACCTTGAGCAGAGGCATTCGGTCTCTTGAGCCATCGTCCCCTATCTGCTTTACCCCTCCCCCCCTTATGTCCAGCTTGCCTTTCCAATCCCTCTAATCTTCTGTTGGAACAAGGATCCACCTCCAGGATAGGTAACGTATTGCTTCCCCACCAATGAACTCCTGCAAATTGCAACAGTGCTATTTTCTATCTTTATTTCCCTAGACCTGTGTGTATGTGTGTGAGAATCAGTTTTTGTGTGCTTGAACAACATCATTCAGTAAACAGCATTTAATTTGCCATCTGCCTCACGTGTCTGTTTCCTGCAGAACTCCCGGGAGGGGTGGGACCCTGGTATAGTTGGCAAGAACCCGGTATTTTGCTGATTGCTAAACATAAATTAAAGCAATTCGGCTAACAGCTGTATCTGAATGGGTGCTCCTTGAAGACACAAAAGTGATATATACTGCGTTGTTATGAAGTGTTGCCTCTTGCAGTGATGCAGAAGAAAGCAAGAACAGGTTCATTGCTTTTAGGAGTACGGTTTGTCAAATAATCAAATGGACAACAGGAAACCCATCTGCGGGCGCCATGGTCCCCAGAGGTTGCCATGCCACCAAGCCCTTCTGTCATCTGCCAACAAGCACCAGGACTTTGCAACGTGTGTCAAGTGGTCCTACGGAGGTTCTGTACATCAGCCACATAGGTGCCAAGGTTACCACAAGCTTAAAAGAAAAAAAGCTATCCAGTCACAGCTGACTTAAGATAACCTCATAGGGTTTTCAAGGCAAGAGATGTTCAGAGATAGTTTGCCATTGCCAGCCTCTGCATATTGATCCCGGGATTCCTTGCTGGTGTCCCATCCAAATACTAACCAGGACCAATGCTGTGTAGTTTCTGCTAGCTGATGAGATCAGGCTAGCCTGGGCTATCCAGGTCAGCATATTTTCAAAGGCTCACAAAATAATATGCAGGAAATCCATGTAAGTGGTTATTGGGCTGCACCAGAGGCATCCAGTGTGAGCACTGAGCAAACATACAGATCAGGGTTTTTTGTTTTTGAAATAGGTGTACTGGAACTCTGAAGAGGGAAAGGAAGGTTTCAATCTGTATACTGAAAACTCATGAACTTTTAAAGATTTTTAAACAAATTTTGTCAAAGAAGTTCTGGAACTCTGTTCTGGCGCATCCCCCCAGAAAAAAAGCCCTGGATGATCTGTTTAGGGATTTGACTCGTGTAAACCATCAGTTCAATCACTGTATGTTTGGCTGGTGACTGTGTTGGTGTCACAGTTTTCAGCTGCCTTACAACACGATATAAGAAGCTGCTGGCGAAGAATTAATGCGTAGCTAGGCCTGTTTTATCAGATTCCCCTCAAAGAATTCACCACTAAGCCTTCCCGTTTTTCGTATGAATATGCAGCACGGACCAGCTTGTGTCCCCTGGAGGATTTCTGTCCCCAGAGTGACATAGCAAACGTGAAATCATTTCTAAAATTCCTTTCTGAATAAATGACACTCTCTTGCACAGGTTTGCTTCCTGGGTGTCGAATTTATCAATTCAGCTCAAGCAGTGAGGTGTCAAAAGCAGATCTGAACCAGCAAATTATGACAAAGTAGGAATTGGCAAGATGAAATGCCCTTTTGGAATTAATGCATTTCTTCAATGGCTTTCTACTGCAGCTGGCAACTTGTACGCACTTGACTTGCATTGTACACAAATGATATACCAGACCAGAAAAACAAATGGTGGGAAATAAAAAAAGAAAGGAAGAAAAGAAAGAAACTCTTTGCAAGATTTGTCTATCCAGTTTAGGCAAATGAAATGCAAGTGACTAAGTTGGGCAAAGTAGATTAGTGGTAGAAGGAGAATAAAGATGATGTTCACTGTCTTTTGACATATTCAAATAATAACAGGGCTGGAAGGCAGGCAGAACATCTGATAGCTGGTGAGAGGTCTGGTTTGATAGGCAGGGAAATGTGGAGCAATTGAGAGATTCAGTTGCATATAATTTGGCCTTGTTATTTACTTCTAGGCTTCTATGAAAGAGTTACTCTTCCTCTGTGTTTTTTATCTGTGACAAGCAAAATATTAAAAGAGGGGAGGGATTGGGAGGGATGAAGGAAAAGTTGATTCCCAAACTCATCAGCATTTCACCAGTTCTTCTTTCAAAGGAAGACAAGATGGGAACACCTTTTTGGGAGGGCAGGTATGGTGCCACCTAAAACTCATTTTGGCTTTGAGCAGTCTCCAGTGTGATGCCTGGGTTGCCAACCTCCAGGTGGTACCTGGGGATTTTCCGCCATTACAATTGATCTCCAAAGAAGATCAGTTCCCCTGGAAAAAAATGGCTGCTTTGGAGGGTGGAATCTATAACATTGTACCCTGCTGAGGTTTTTCCACTTTTCAAACCCCATCCTTCCCAGGCTCCACCCCCAAAAACTCCAGGTACTTCCCATCCCAGAGCTGGCAACTTAAGATGCCCATTGATTTCACAGTGTCATCTACTAAATTTCTTGGCACCTACATGCGTCTTGAGTCCTGAAAGTAAAATCCAAAGAGTCTTGAATGGAAGGGGGGTGGAGCTTTGGATCATTACGTACCAGCTCACTTCAATGTGTTTGGATCATCCCGGAGAGCCATGCATCCTTGGTTTGTCCAGAGACACAGACTTTCATATATCTCTAGAACTGGCATTCCTGTGAAAAATGCAGGGAAAGAACAGTTCAAATGGATAGTATCTGGGCCTGGGTGTAAACCTGCCTAATCCTGGATCAGTGATTGATGGATAAAGCAACATGACAGTACCAAGGTGGTTTATTCTAAAAATGAACAAGAACAAAATAAATTTAGGGGAAAATGTGCAGTCTGAAGGGAAATATAAGTGCTAACAAGGTGCTCTGGAACGTCAGCTTTGAAACATTACATATCCAATGTGGAGGAGGGCTTTCTCAGGCAGGCTTGTTATTGTGTGTTTTGTTGTTGTTGTTCAGTCACACAGTCGAGTCCAACTCTTCGTGACCCCATGGACCACATCACGCCAGGCCCTCATGTCTTCCATCGTGCTCCAGAGTTTGCTTAATTTCATGTTTGTTGCATCGATAACACTGTCTAACCATCTCATCCTTTGACATCCCCTTCTTCTTTGACCTTCAATCTTCCCCAGCATCAGGGTCTTCTCCAGTGAGTGCTCCTTCTCATTTGGTGGCCAAAGTATTCGAGCTTCAGCTTCAGGATCTGGCCTTCCAGGGAACAGTCAGGGTTGATTTCTTTTAGGATTGACTGATTTGATCTCCTTGCAGTCGAAGGGACTCTCAAGAGTCTTCTCCAGCACCATCTCAAGAGTCTTCTCCAGTGTCACGGCCTGATGAAAACATTAAAATTGATCCACACCAACTAACTGTGTAATTCAGTTTCATAATAGTTACACCTATGCCATCATTAACCCACCAGCTGGTTAAAACTAACCTGCATCACCAAACTTTCCTCTTACTCTAACGTTGTCCCCTCACAATCTACCCATGGTCTAAATCTCAGCATTCTCCTTGGCTGCTGTGTTGCATTTGGTAAAATCCTTAACCACATACCAACAGATTCTGTACTAGCTTTCATGTCATACTCAGCAAAGCACATTGCCCATTGAAGGGATTATAATGCCCTCTACCCCCAAATGGAGGGAGTGAGGGAGAGGATAAGTCCATTCGAATTTTATTGTCTTTTAGTCTTCAAGACTACAGCCTGTCACTATTGAGCAGTAAACCAATCTGTTTAAAGCTGTAGTGTCAAAATGCTGATGTGTTTGTGTTCTGTTGCTCATGGCCAATAGGTTACTGGGGAGTGAAATTATATAGTAGTATCCTTTCTTCTTCTTGTTTAGATTTTGGCCCAATAATTAAATCCCATAACAATTGTATCCCCCTCAGTGGGTCAGCAGTCATGATCATGAATAAACAAGGGCAGGTTGGGATGCAAAAATGGACTTGGAACAGCCGCCCCCCCCCCCAGTGGAGAGTGAGGGAGGAATAGCAGGCTCTCACCCACCTTGCACAACTAGAGGCCACCAACTTTTGGCAGCAATAGTGGCGGCTTTTGCCTTCCCTGTGGATGGCTGGGGATACTGGCTCCCAGCACTGATGGCTTGTGCCTGCCTGACACAGGACAGGGGCCTCCAGTTTCAGGCAGTGGTGGCTTCCATCCATCTTCCAGGGGGTACTGTGCATCAAGTCAAGTCTCACCTCACTTGGAGCCTGGGTTGCCCTGCCAAGGAGGTGCCCCCCCCCGGCCATCCCCCCAAACTTTCCCTGCCCTTGTGAATAAGCAAAACATTAATTCAGAAAATCATCAAGGACATATCATTACTACAGTGGATGTTGTGAGATAAATTTAGGTCTTACCTGCAAAAATTGATGCTCCATCTCTATGGAAGCCCCACCTCCTCCTAGACATGTGTGGGATAGCTAACAAACATTGCCTTGTGCTGCTAGCCCACTGGTGTACAGGCAAGAGTTCTAAATAATGTGAGTGTACATAACAGTAGAATGGATGGGAGAATTAGCACTGCCAGGGATAAACCTCAACTATAAATAATTAGGATATGTGAGAAGAGAGTGATAAATTAGTCCAGGAAATAGTGAAAGTTGAATTGCTACTGTGACATTGGTAGTATTGAGAGTAGAAGAAGGGGAAATATGACCCATTTGCTCTCTGGAGCATCCAGTCGATCAGTGACACCATCTTGTCTTCCCCTATATATCCACAATAGCATCACCCATTGACAGGACCTCCTAGAATGTACTTCGCCTTTGCTGATGGTGTTCTGAGGGCAGATTCCCGTGAAGATAGGTTCCCCAGTAATTCAAGCATTCCTGTGGAGGTCCCACTCATTCCCAGCAATGCTCAAACACCCACCAGTTTGACACACACTCTGCCGGTTGCAAACTGGGATCCAGTTTTCCAGTGATCAATTTGACTGTTTGTTAACCTGTCTGTGGCTGTTCTGTGCATTACTGTGTTTCTTAACCATGCAGTACAGTACAATTGTCTTTTTGTGTATGTGCATTCTCACATTCCTGTCCTCCATTTTATCCTCACAACAACCCTGTGGGCTAGCTTAGGCTGAGAGTGTGTGACTGGCTCAAGAGCACCAAGTGAGCTTCCACGGCAGAGTGCAGATTCGAACTGGTATCTCCTAGATCCTACCCTGACAGTCTAACTACTATGCTACTCTGACTGCTTCATGAGGCACCAGTGACCTATAGCCCATGAAAGCCTGTGCTAGCAAAATAGATGTGTTAGGGTGTTGTTGTTTTTTTAAGATGCCACAAGACTTTTCTGTCATATCACAGAGATCCTCCCTATGACTTCCATATAAAGATAGTTCAAATGATCTGTGTGACAACTTCACGGTTGTGTATCCCCCCCTCCTGCTGAGCCTTGGCTAGTGTTGCAACAACTCTTTCTTTTTGGACTGCTTTCCACATCTGTGGTGTGTTACACCTTTGCTTATTTTAGCATAAAATATTCCCACTCCTAAGACTCTGGTGGAGGTAGGTTAAAAATAAATATTTTCCTACCCCTTCCTCCCTGTCTGGTACCGGCTTCTTTTCTGAAGTGCATGTTCTAAATTTCCTGATACTGACTCTTGAATAGTCCCAAAGAAACCAGCAGGTGGCTGGAAACTAAATGATTTTAGGGCTGAGCCATAAATGTTTAAGCATGTTTGGCTTTGGATGGGAAGCTGTATTTCCAGCCAACTGTTTCCCTTCAGAAAATAAATTCTGCAGCAACAAGAAATGACAGAAGAAAGTTTGGTGAATATTTAGAGAGAAAATAACACTCACATTTCACTTGGAAATGTATCTTCCCTTCCCAGCCAGTTTTTAAAACATTTCTACCTTTCTCTGTTATTACTTATTTACATTTGTCACTGTAAAATTTAACAGCATCAAACATTCTAGGGTACGAAATTATATGAAAGGTGCATGTAAGAGACAGGACTGTTGGGTTCAGAAGGTCTAGTTCCCCCAGTTCCTGATTTATTAATCTTTCTGCCACAGAAAATGAAAGATGGTAAGCTCGGGTCAGCTGTTTTTTAACAGTAGAACTGAAAAATGGCCGTCATCATTGCCCATAAAGAAACCCAGAATGCAGGTTTTGGGAAGTTGTGTGACCGTTTCATGACTGTGTTGAAAAATTTGCTAGGGAAAGACTATATGGAGAAAATGCTTCTCTATGTCTTCCTATGTTAAAATTGCTTCCTACTGTATCTTCCTACTGGCAGTAGCTCTTACCACTGGATGCTAGGGTTTGGAGGTACACACCAAGTACAAAACTTGAAATCCAAAGAGACTGCTGTTTTTAAAGACAGAATTAGAATCAACAGTCTCATGTAGCACATCTTCAAAAATGGTCATGGACATCTCAGACTTAAGGATGAATCCATTCATTAGCAACACTCTTTTGTTCTTTCTGGGACCCCACTAACAGAAAGTATCATGGAATGGGTAGGCCCATAGGAATTCAGTTGATATCATGGAACATCTATCTCAGGGTTCCTGAATGTGGTGCTTGTGGGCAACATGGTATCCACTGACATATTTCTTGGATTCTACCATATGTGTGGTGCCAGGTGGGGCTTCTGCTTAGCCACCGATCCAATTGACTGTGCTGATTAAAATAACATTGTTTCGGTGTCAGCTGCAGTAACAGTGTTTGTTTTATTCTGTCTCCCTCCTCTTCCCCATTGTATTTTTAAAATTACTCCTCTTCTCCCCTGCACTTGGGTTTCCTTTGTGTTTTGCTCTGCCTCCTGCAGCAGCCATTTTGTGGTGGGTTCTGCTGCCTGCGGGAGCCATTTTGTGGTCGTGCCTGACCACTACTCTGGCAGAATTCCAAAGGTGCCTACAAGTTTAAAAAGTTGGGGAACCCTGCTCTATACCCTGTGATACAATATGGACAGGGAGAGGATGTTTCACTGGATTCTGATGGCTAATTGGGGCTGATAGTGAAAATTGAATTTTAGGGATTAGTAGAAAATACTAAACATAAAACGTGAAGAACCATCATGTCATTTATCTATATATCTATGTCAGAAGTGTAGTCCCCATCTTTGAGTATCTAAACCTGCAGATTGGGGCCACACTGACAGTAGTATACAGATTTTCCTTCAATCGTGGCGAACCTCCCAGGTTTGCAAAAAACCCTGACATCTTAAAAATTACATTGGGGGATTTAAATCTCTTCCCCTATAAAATATCTTTCTGTGTGCTTGTGCAGAGAATGTATCTACCTCTGGTACAGTTGGTGGCACTGGCAGAGCCCAGAAGCCATGCTGGGACTAGTGGTGTCAGAGCCTGGGAGCCCTACTGGGCCTGGTGGCATTGGAGGTGGTGGAGTCCAAGAGCGCAGTGGAGCTGGTGAGAAAGGGAGGGGAAATGGGATTCCTCTCCTGTGAGTCTCATGGGTGCAGACTTTTATAAATCTATAGCACACTCCTATATTTACTCCATTGTATACAATTCCAGATGCCCAATCTCAGGAAGGAAGGAAGGAAGGAAGGAAGGAAGGAAGGAAGGAAGGCTGCATAATCTGTGCTTGCATTCGCACATCATAGACAGATGGAATTACATTTTAAATTTCCTTCATCATACTGAGAAATGTGCTCCTCAGCTTCCCTCCCCTCTCACGTGGAGCATGTTGACGAACAAGCTGTGTCCCTGTACTGTCAGGATTAACATGGGTTAACATGACTTGTGAATGCTTCCCCTTGATTCTTGTCGACACTGACTTTCATTCAGCCTAGAGGAAAAGACCTATAAGTATTTTAATAAACATTTAGAAAGTGAGGGTGCATGGGACAGGTTGATGTGGGAGCAGGCAGTCCTGAAGATAATTTTGGTCACAGACTAGCTAGGGTTTTAAGGTCAACAGCCCATACTTTGAATAGGGTCTGGAAATGAACTGAAAACCAGGGGCTGGTGAGTTGGGTTCCCAGTAACCTGTTCTTATCAGCAGCGCTACAGCAAATTCTGGACTAAATAGCAGTTCTGTTCCAAGGAAGCCCACACAAAACATATTGCAGTCACCTAATAACAATGAATGCAAAAAGCGGAAATAGCTAACTGTTGTACAGCACCATGTTTTCCACTTCTCATTTTTATCAGAACCATAAAATGTCATTAGATAGGATATCCATTATCACATTTTGTTCACTCAAACAGATTTCCTAAAGCAGTGGAAAATTTTACACGTAAGCCTCTCTTCTCAAACACAGAGTATCTCAATGACCGTTATTGCAAACTGGTTGTACAGCAATATCTCCCCAATCAAATGTCTCTGTTTCCATCCATATTCATGTAAAAACTGAATGCAGAACTTTTATAGCATACCAAGCAATAACCGTAAAAGAAATACTTTGGAATCTAATTTCAAACTGTCGTAGACTTCTGCAGTTCAGGATTCCTGATAAAATATGGGCGGATCAGCCAAGTCTTGCTAAATTTATTTGGTGACTGCCTTCTGTCTGTATTTTGTGGGTTGTATATCCTGGGCGGTTTCCATACGGGCTGGGGAGAATCATTTTGCACAGTTAATTATCATTGCTACTTGAGAAAATTGGATTTAATGGAAAGCCACTAAAATAGTAGAGGATTTATTTATGTCAGGGAGATGTGCCTAATTGAGATAAATAAAAAAACCCAGGAGTATGATTGTAACATCATGGACCCTTGGGAGGCATGCTCATGGACTGTTTTATTATTGTGTTTATGTCATATTATGGTTGCTTTAATAATTTTATGGTTGCAGAATACCCTGTTATCTTTTCCTATTAAATTGAGCTGACAAGTCTTGCAGTATTTTTTTAAAAAAGAATTCTGAATGCTAGATTCCTTCTTCACCATTGCTGATGCTACACAAGGAAGAAAATTGACCTCTGGCTCTGAATTTATGTCTGTCAGTATGGTTACGTCTGTCTATATGGTTGGCTAGGAATGTCTTCTTGACAATTCGCTACAGGCTGGTGGGCAGCCATATCTGTTGTTAAGCTGATCACTTGCATGGATGATTGACTGGCTGATATTTCCTTAAATGGGAACTAATGGCTAGGAGGTTTCCCCCCCCCCCCCACGAATTCTCTTACAATGTAGAACCTGAGGCCAATTTCCTGCACAGAAAATTGTTGGCAAGTTGGAATTTGGGAAAAGGAACTGAAATTCAGGCTGAAAGAAGTGAGAGTTTTTAGCTGGAGTTAGATGGACTGGAAACTGATGGATCTAGTAGGGTCTATGATGTCTCTTTAGTGAATCTGAAGTTGAATCAGCAGCCATGCTCTGCTCATGTATTGGTAAATAAACAGATGCCCTCGAAATGCTGTAGGACTCCGGTGCAACATCCAAAGAAAACCAAAGGTGGGCAAACATTCTTCTGTTCAGTGGTGCTGTTCACTAGTCACAATCAAACTGCAATTCAAACAATGAAAAGAGTCACTTTTTTTTCAGCTGCTCAAAATTGTACAACATAGTTATTTTATGCACAAGTGTTCTCATGCTCATTTTCTGCTACTGATCAGTGGAATTCCCTGCTGCAGAAAGTGCTGGCAGCTACAGGCATAGATAGCTTCAAGAGAGGATTGGATAAACGTATGGAGTAGAGGTCTATCAGTGACTATTAGCCACAAGGTATAGATGGAACACTATGTCTGGGGCAGTGACATTCTGTACTCCTGGTGCTGGGTGGGACAGTGGGAGGACTTCTGGAGTTCTGGCCCTGCTGGTGAACCTTCTGATGGCACCTGGGTTTTGGCCACTGTGTGACACAGAGTGCTGGACTGAATGGGCCATTGGCCTGATCCAACATGCCTTCTCTTATACTCTTATGTTCATATCTTGACCCTTTCCTAATCCACTGTTTGCTGCTCCTACTCAATATAAGTTTTTTGTTTTGTTTTTTGGTTACAAAGGTGCTTCTCTGGGTTGCCTGCAGGGATGAGGGTGGAACTAAGTGCTTTATCTTTCTAATTTTCCATACAACAAGTGGGAGAATTACAGAAAGGAAAATCAAAGAAGAATATATATCTTGAAAAAATTACTACGAAACTTTTGTAACTATATTATATCATTACAAATTATCTCATATCACATCAAATTCATATTCCATAACACGTCCCTAGTAGTTCAATCTTCAGTAGGTCAGTCAATATGCTGATTTCTCAAATAGAATCAAAGTGCTTTGTGCTATTAAAAACTTATCCTTATAGCATCTCCTTCACTGACCTCAAGGTTCAATGAGACTTGGCAGTATATTTTCTCATAAAGTGGACAGTAGACAGATGAACGGACACTTCTGTTCCATCTGATGGAGCCTGCCAGCCTATAATTCTGTTTCCTTTGCAAACTTTTTCAAAGCCGGAACAGAATATTGTCCTATAAGTCAATTCTTCTACATATCTACCTTGTAACAAAATACAGTATACAGAGCCATCTATAACAATAACAATTTAAAAATCAAATAAATTTATAAACAGCACTGTTAACTCACCAAGCATCCATCCAAAATTCTTGCAAGCTCAAAGATCAAAATTATAACAGCCTTAAAGCTCTGCAAAATGCATCGTAATACACACCACCTGATAAGATTCAAAGACCTCTCTTAAAAAGACATATACAAAATAAAAAGTTTGGTCACCTTCTGTAGATGAATTCTTTGAAATAGTCTGTCTGTAATCCTCATTTTGTATATCTTTTTAAGCAACCCCATTGGAATGCCTGGGGTTTTCATTCCATTTCATTCCAATGGGGTTGCTATAATGCTATAGTGCTATAACGCTCTAAATCGGCTCTTTAAAAAAAATGACAGAGCTCGCCCACGTGGGCGAAAAGAGGCGCGAAAAGAAAGCGGCTGTGTGAAATGACGAACCGCTTCGAAAACAGCTCCAAAAAGGTAGGGGAAGGGCTGTGTGAAATGGTCGTCGCTGTACCAGTTTATTCCAAGCCAGTTCAGTACCGTTTTTAAAGATGTTGTGTGAAATTCCCCTATGACTAATAATTCCATTCTTCAGTTCAACCATAAACAAGTAAAATTATATTGAAACAGTGACATCTATTAAGTAATGTTCTGGGATGTAACTCCTTGCCAAATATAGGTTTTAGACACACAAAAAACATCAAAGCAGAGCTTTGGCTGATGCATCAGCTGTGTCTATTTCTGTTTCAGTCAAATCTAGCCATTCTGACCCATGCCTTAGTTACATCTAGCCTGTACCACTGCAGTGCACTCTATTAGGGGCTACCCTTGAAGAGTGTTTGAAAGCTGCAGCTAGTGTATGCTGTGGCTAGACTGTTTGTCAGGACCACAGACTGCTCTTCTGAAGCAGCAGGACTGCTCTTATACATGGAAGTGCCATACATTGCTGAAGCCTCCTTTTAAGTAAAGCCACTAAATACCTGTGGCACAGTAGAATCAGGGAGGACCAGTATGCCAGCTCTTACCCCTTCCAGTAGGGCCAATATTCCTGTAGTGAGAGTTGGTGTGGCCTAGCTTTGCAAGTGTTAGATTAAGAAGCTTTGCATCCTTCCTTCTGTAAGTTCCACAGTGGCCTTCCCATCTGTGATCTAAGTCTTCTAGTAAGTAGTAGTGTAGCTGATTAATCTTGGAGTTTGTGCTGTATTGAGACCGTTGAGAGCAATCGTAGCAGTTCCAAGCTCTGCCAAACCCAACAGCGGAATCTTAAGTAGAGTTACACCCTTTGACACCCATAGTGGATTTAGGAGGTTGTAACTTTGCCTAGGTCTGCACTGGGCCTCTAGTTGCAGAATGAACCGGGTGCCACAGGTCAGCAGTTCCTCCACCCTGCTCAGCAAGCTTTGTGAATGGCATCCTTAAAAGAGAATTTGTAAGCAAGGCAGAACATTCAGCAATATTCATAAAAGGCTACTAAACTCTGGGTCATTCTCAAACCATGTTTATGCAGTTTCCTGCAATGCTAGGTGGGCTGCAGAATTTGAATTCTCAAATTCCCATTTCCAAAGGAGTCTCCTCGACAGTGATCTTCTGGTAACTGTTTTGTCTGGAGACACTATTTCTTAATACAATCCAAATGATTTCTGAATTTGGAGCATTGCCCCAGAGTCTGGATAAGCTGATCTGGTGAGCAACTCCCCTGATCCCTCATTGTGCTATTAATTATGCTTTTTAAAAAAAGTTTAGCAAGTACCATTTTGAAATTAAACAATGCTGCCAGGATTCAGCTCACTGATGATTTCATTACGGGAGATCTTCGAAGACCCCAGGAGAACCTGTAATCTTCACACTCCGTTTGCCTGATTAAGGCTTCGGCATTTTAATTCATAAATCTGTGAAACTCTAATAGATTTACGTACATCTCATGTGCATTTCCTAACAGATAAGCCTGGCCTAATTAAGGCACTAGCGTTCTCCTGTATACGAAATTAAAAGTCCTGTGACGAGTGGAAAAGGTAGTATGCTTAGGGACGAGGGGAGTGAACTAGGAACAAAATGGAAGAGCAAGTTTCAAATATGTCAAATTATCCTGAATATCTTGCCTGGTTTGCTTCATTCTTCAGAGCTGTTACCTAAGAACAGGGATAGATACATAGAGATGTCCCCTGCAAGGGGATGTCCTGACCCTGGCCCTATGTATTTCTCTGTATACACAGAAGATTTGGTGTATTTGCTGTATTAGAGAGACTCCTAATGAGCATGCTTTAAATTTATTGACTAACAAGTTAATAGAAAAGGCAAGAAGGAAGAGGCAAAACTATATACATATCACTAACCAATAGTGCTGCTGGCGGGGGTCAGAGCTTCTTCCCTGGGATCTTCTGACACATGTGCTATGATGAGATCACCCGGAAGCAATGTCATTGCACTAGGCATGTTGCCAGGGGGACGCTCTAGCATTCAGCCAGAAACTCAATGGTACCATAGAGTTTTTAGGCCAAGTGCTAGAATGCCCCCAAGCAACGTGCCTGGCACAATGACATCACCTCTGGGTGATGTCATCGCACTGGGCACATTGGTGCGATCCTGGCACTTTGGGGGTAGGGTTCCCCCCGCCAGCTGGATTCGGGCCAGCAAATCGGGGAGCCCTAAAGTGGGCAAACCCCTTCCCCCCTGGGGGAATGGCAACCCTACTGATGCACCATTTGGCACTCCAAGTTGAAAGGAGCAGCCATAAGGGGAGCAGTAACTCCATTAGCAAGAGGAAGGTGAGTTAAATCAGGCCCCACTGTTCAAAGAAAAGGAAAGGAAGTAGCCATTAGTACAAACCTGCTCTGGACTAAGAGCTTCTCTGGAGTGCCGTTGTGCTCAGGCATAGGGTAAGAGAGACAGGAAGTGGAAGTGACTCAAAGATAGGAGGAGCTGTGGAAGAAAGCCTGGGAGAAGGATAGTCAGCAAGGCCTGAAGTCTGGACTGTTTAAGGAGTCCAAGTCTTTCCAGGTTCAAGGGAGAACCAAAGGCTGCTACAGCAGGGACAGTGGATGAATAGTTATCTCAGGGCCAAACTTTGCAGTAAATGGGCAGCAGTGAATGTAGTACAAGGACTCTGGAAGGGATTTTGCCCCAGGGAGGAGACCTGGAGACTGGGCTTGAAGTAGGCAACAAAGAGCAGAGGAACTGTTTGGTGAGCAGGCCAGCTTCTCTTAGGGTGGCTATTTAGATCTGAAACTGTCACTGAAAAGGCCTTTTTTCATGTACCCACCAAATGAGATTGTTTAATTAATGAAGTAGAAAAGAGCAAGAGTCCAGTAACACCTTAAAGACTAACAAAATATGAAATCTCACACCCTGCCACATATTTTGTTAGCCTTTAAGGTGCTGCTGGACTCTTGCTCTTTTCTACTGCTACGGATAGACTGTCATGGCTACCCATCTTGATCTTTAATTGATGGGACAGTCAGGAGGGACTCTCCTTGTGATTTTAATTCCAGGGTAGGAGCATATGGGAGAAGATAGTCCTTCAGATAACCCAGCCCCAAGGCATGTAGGGCTTTAAAGGTGAGTGTATCGGTAGCCAGTGTAATTGCTGTAATATTGGGATCACATTCCTGTTAGCCATCCCCAACCAACAGTCTAGCAGCACCATTTTGCACAAGCTGGAGCCTCCAAAGATTTTTCAAGGGTAGCTCCAAATAGAATGCATTTCAATAGTCCAGTTTGGATGTAACTAAGGCATGGATCACTGTAGCTAGATCTGACTGACCCAGGAAAAGATGCATCAGCCAAAACTGGGCAAAAAGCACTCTGAACCACTGTAGCCACCTGGGTTTCTAAGGTGACTGTGGTGTCGAGTAGCACTCCCAATCAGTGAACCTGGCTTTTCAAGGGGGCTATAATCCCATCTAAGACAGGAGAGATCTCAAGTCCCAGCATAGATTTGCCTTTCTACTAACCCAGAGAAGCTCTGTCTTGGCAGGAGTAAGCTTCAGCTTGTTCCTCCTCATCCAGCCCATTACTGACTCCAGCACCAGTTCAGAACAACAGCATCCCTGGAATTAGGTGAGAAAGATAGAGCTGGGTATCATGACTAATATAGGTGACAACATAGCCCAAACCTCCTTATGATCTCTTCTAGTGGCTTCACTGAGATATTAAATGGCATGAAGGATAAGATGAGGAAAGCAGCTGTAGGGCAGAGCAGGAACCCCCTACCACCACCCTCTGACACCACCCCCACAGGATTCAAACCACCGTAACACAGTGCCCCCCACACACACACCAAGTGCTGAAAGACAGCTCAGTAGGATACTAAGGTTGATCATATCAAAGGCCACTGTGAGATCCAGCAGAACCAGCAGGATCACATTCCCTCCTGTCTAGTTCTTGGTATAGGACATCAACCAAGGCGAGCAGAGCAGTTTCTGTTCCAAACCCCATCATGAAGACAGATTGAAATGGGCCGAGAAAATCATTCTCTTCCAAGAGCCCCTGGAGCTGGGGATTAACCACCCCCTCCAGCACCTTGCCCAAGAATGGAAGATAGGAGAATGGCTGGAAGTTCTCCAAAACAGGTTTAATCACTGCCTCTTGGAGCATGGCTTATTATTTATTTATTTATTTATTTCAATTTATACCCTGCCTAGCCAGCGGACTGGCTCTAGGCGGCTAACAACATAAAATCACTCTATTACAAAGTTAAAACATAGCATAAAATAGATTCCTATAAAATTATACAGGGCTTGTACAACCCCTGCCCCCAAGGATGCATCTGCCACTCCCCTTACCCACTCAGCCAGTCCCCCTCTGGCAGCTTTTATCAGCCAGGGAGGTCAAGGGTTAAGAACACAGGTAGTCCATGTCACCTATCCAAAGACCTTGTCAACATTCTCAGGCCCCACAAGTTGAAAGGTATCCATGTAAATCAGACAAGGAGGTGCCAAAGGGACATGGTTGGAACATACAGCCATACCATATATAACATGAAACTGCATGATACTGAGTGGATCAAGTTTGTGATTCTTTAATTAGGTTGGCAGTGCTTCTTGAGAGTCTCAAATGGAGGTCTTCGGCCTGATTCTTTTAACTTGAGATCCTGGGGACTGAACCTAAGACCTTCCGTTTGTAAAGCAAATGCTCTGCTATGAAGCCATGCCTCCTCTCCATCTACCCCACACTCATTAAAAAAGGGCCTTAGAAGAAAAAACAAAGATGCTTCCACAGGTCCCTTGCACTGAAATGCATGGCAGTAGAAATGGGAACAGTGTTCCAAATGATAGAAAAAGCACATGTCAAGAATACCACTGGCAAATAAATAATCCAGAACAGGTGCTTTCTGTAGTTGCTGTCCCCCACATTAAACATACCTTATGTTTCCCCTTTCAAAAATGCTTTTCCATTTGCACTTGTTGCAATATTCACAGCAGGAAAGGCAGGTGCTGAAGGAAAGGGAAAAAGGGCCCAAATTGTTGTCACTGGTACTTGCTGTAAACACATATACATTTTAAATGACAGTTCTTGTTGCTTGGCAGTGGCTATAACCTGTCTGGTTATATTCAGTGGGCAATTTCTAGTAATCTGAGAGACACATGTACTCCTGTCTCCTAACCATTAATGCTGAACCGTGTGGACAGTGGTTGGGACCTGGATGGCCCAGGCCAGCCAAGATCTCGGAGGCTAAGCAGGGTGGACCATGGCAAGTGCTTGGAAGGGCGATCTCCAAGGAACACCAGGGCTGTGATGCAGAGGCGGGCAATAGCAAGCCACCTCTGAAACATCTCTAGACTAAAGAAACAAGTCGAGCTCACCACAAAGGGGTGCATAAAGCTAAAGAGCTGGAACTTCTGGCTGCCAGACAATCTTAGGATCTCCTGGCTACACTACACACTGCCATACAATAAATAAATAAATAGTGGTTGGGAGACGGTGGACAGGCATTGATACTAGCAAAGTGTCTTAGACCCAAACCAGAAGAACTACTGATACCAAGATGAGCATCCCACATGAATTTTAAATATCAGAATGACCATACCCTCAATCTTGGAAAAATACATGGGTTAGATGTAATTTCCTTCCTCTCTGCAGTCCTGCCCAGCTTTGTAAATGTGTCCTCATAATCCCTTAGCATAGTTTTTTTCTACGGTCTTCTTCTTTTGTCAGCAGTATGCAATCCCATGGAGCCACAAAATGCTTCAAGGAGAGAGAAGCTGAAGGCAAGACACCCTTGTATTCAATGTATGTGAACAAGCAGCGAGCCCTTCCAAAAAGGGTAGCTCATGATCCAGCTGGAGAGAGGGGACTGTCACCCATGAGAGGGTCCAGACCAGTGGGAACAAGAGAAGACCACTGAGCTACAGGATTCAGCTTAGTTGATGAGGTAGATGAGCAGGTGTGTGTTGTTATGCTGCTAGCCCAGCAACAAGAATCCCATTCAAACTGTGAAAAAGAGGCATATTGTATGCATATACATACAGCACACCAATAAGCATACTATGTGCTTGTTTGCCACAGGGTAATGGTAAAACACTGCTATTTTTAAAAGATCCAATAATGAAAGTTTGAAAGATTATCTTCAAATGTCCATGGTGACCAGAATTATAACAACAGGAGTGTAGGCAATATACTAAGCAGAGCTCCAAATGTGCATTGAGTCCAGATACTGTTTTGTGGGTCCTCATTGTGAGGGTCATGTTAAATTATTTAGTTAGTTAGGCTTCTATTCCACCCTCCCCCAACTGGGCTCAGGGCAGATCACAACAGCAGTACACATGCCAGATAGGAATGTGGTTGTATCCAAACATATATCTTCTCAGCATATTTCCCTTCACCAGTAAAATCCAAGCAAACATTCAGAAGATTTTAATAAATGAATTTAAAACAAAAGCAACACAAGGCTGAATTGCTGTTAAAAGTTTACATTGCAAAATAGGCTGCAATAATCCCCCCCCCCCCCCAATCAGTCATTTCAAAGTAGGGACAGCACAGGAAAAACGATTCAGGATAGCATGGCTGGATCTACCTTTCCCAGTTGTGGAGCTCACCCCAAAGGAAGACCACTTCATGGATTTAGATGCTCTAACTGTTTAATGTCTGGCACAACTGTTGACATAGATCTCAAGTAGAGAAGATCACCCTTGTCCTCTTTTGGTCCTTTGTTGCATCTGAAGAGATTCAGGGCCTGGCCATGATGAACCCTGGGGGAAGAAACTGTCTGTGGACCAGGCAGGTTCTCCTCCTCAATCAACTCTGCTTGACATTGCCATTCTTTGGGATTCTTGTCCTGGTAGCCTTCCATGCCAAGGTCACACCCCCCCCCATTTTTCCCCTTCCTTCCAGGCTAGCATCTGGAGAACAGATAGAGGAGTCCTCTTCCTTCCAGCATGCCTGACATGTCCTCCCCCTTCCTTCATTGGCTGCAGGTAATTCTGGACCAGTTCTTTTAACAAGCAGTTGCCATCCCCATGATTGCCCCACCCCCTTAAGTGCATGGATAGCTTGGCCACCCAATGATCCATTCCCCTCAAGGGCAGACATTGAGTCTAGGGCTCCTTCACATGGCTTCTCTCCCCATCCTGTTCCAGTGAAAGTCTCCTAACCCCACCAGGAGGAATAATCAGAACCTGCAAGTCAGTACTGAGGCTGGGTTGAATTCCACATGGATGTTCACATATAAGCTGCCTTAATTGACCAGTGTTTTATCTAGTGTCAGAATCTGCAGATTCAGACAAGGTTTTCTGGGGTTTTCTGCCATATTATAACCTGTTGCTATGTATTGTAACCTGTGCTTGCACCCATTTTGTACTCATGCCTATTGCTATCAGTTGCTCCTCTGCCCACTATGTAACCATACCTTTTGCCATCTGATAGACCATTGCAAATGTATACTATGTGACCCCAGGTTTATGGCTTTGACCAGGCCTGGTCTGTGTAACTGTTTGCCCGGGAGAATGACAACTTCAAAGCATGGGAACAATGGGCCTCTCACACTCCTGCCTCCGCATTCCATTCATCCCGGCTGGGAAGACAAGGGGAGGACAGGGACTATTTCTTATCAACGTGCGAAAGCCTTGAGGGAAGCATTTGTTATGTGAATATGGTTACATCTAAGGGGTCTGGTTTGGGAAGGGAAATTTACAGCTTAACACCTAGCTTTCTTTCCTGTGGGAAGCAAACGGCCAGAGACCCCTTTTGCCCGCCGTTTTTCCCCTTTGGTGATTGGTTACCTATGGGCAATTCAAATTGTACTGAAGGGTATATTAGACCTGCTTCTATTGTATGCGTTATCTCTGACAATAATCCGAGGACCTGTACCAATGTAGAAATTGAAAATAAAGAACTGTGTTTCATCAACAAAGATCTGATCCTTGACTACTTTGAGCAGAAGCCTCACATCTAGGCCCTGTGTTGTCTACACACTGACTGGCAGATGCTCTTGAAGATCTCAAACAGTGGCCAGGCAAGCCTCAAGGGGGTGAGCATTTCAAAGGTGAGGTGCCATCACTGGAAATATGCTGTCTCACACCTGAAGGTAGGGGCACAGACAGCAGTGCTTGGGAGGCAGATCTTAACACATCAGCTAGCTGTCTTTCTCCAAGAATGTCCTTTTCCAGCTCGGCTTACCTGAGATGGCTTTAAAGAGAGGGAGTAAGTAAATAGAGCTGCCAGCTCCAGGTTGGAATTGGAAAATACCTGGATATTTTGGAGGTGAAGCCTGAGGATGGTGGGGTTTGAGGAGGGGAGGTTCTTCAATGGTTCTTCTAATGCCATAGAATCTCTCTTCCAAAGCAGCCATTTTCTCCAGGGGAACTGGAGATCAGATATAGTAACTGGAGATCTCCTGCTGCCACCTGGAGGTTAGCAACCCTAAATATTGAACGTGAGATCATCTGCAGGCAAAGCAAGGGTACTGCTGTGGAGCTATGGGCCCACTCATAGCTATTTCTTTTTCTTTCTTTTTTTGAATATTCATTTCAGTTTCTTACATTTCTAAAAATCCAACATAAATCAGAGTTTCATCACATTACAAAGGAAAATTAACCGATTTCTTAACATGAATATCTATCTTGCCTTATGATTTAACCAAACCTTTTAAGTATAAAGTCTCATACCAGTAATAAAATTTGTCCCATACAGTAGTTGACCTTTTCCTGTGGAGAGCATTAAGTTTTTGGGTAAGATTGTCCATTTCTGCAATTTCAAAAAGTTTTCCCACGTACTCCTCGATTTTCGGGGGTTTTTCCGTCTTCCAACCCTTGGCATATAATATTCCCGCTGCTGTGATACCATATAAAATAAATTTGCTCTCGTCTTTCCCCCAATCAAGCAGGATTATATTCAATAAAAACAATTCTGGTTTCCATGGAATGGGAATTTGTGCTATTTCTTGAAGAGTTCTGTGGATAAGTTGCCAATACTTAACTGCCTTTATACATAACCACCACATGTGGTAATAAGAACCCACATTATGTTTACATTTCCAACATTGTTTGGAGGATTTCTTATCATACAATGCAAGTCTGGCTGGAGAGTAGTGCCACATGTAATACATCTTATAGAGGTTCTCTCTGTATGCCGTTGCTCTAATGGTTTTTTTGTTATTTTTCCAAATTTCAAGCCATGAATTTATATCTATGTTATTTCCTATCTGTTGGGCCCATTTAATCATATTGGGTTTAATTACTTCATCAGCCATTTTAAAGTCTAATAAACATGTATAAACTTTCTTTATACTTTTGGATTCTGAAAGTAGCCAAGCCTTATCAAAATCAGTAGCTTTCCTATAAAATCCTTCCTTTTTATCTTTGTTATACCTTGAGCTTAGTTGATTTATTTCCCACCATGAAAAAAGTGCGTTTTGGCGTAATTCATTAATTTTAAGTAATGAATTCCTATCTAAGAGTTCTTCATATTTCTTCCTTTTTTCTGTTGTCAATAGTGTGGGTTTTGTGAACGCCTCAATTGGGGAGACCCAGTTGGGGATCTTCAAATAAAATTTGTACCTAGTTTCCTCCCAAATCTTTAGCAGTGGTCCTCTGAGGGCATGCTGTATAAAGATTTTATTTTTTTGGTTGTACCACATTACTGCGTGCCAACCTGTTTGTAAATTGTGTCCCTCGAGTTTTAATATCCGTTCATTTTCCAGGGTTGCCCACTCCCTTAACCAAGTCATTCCTGCTGCTAAATAATATAAATACCAATCTGGTAGTCCAAAACCTCCATTGAACTGTCTATCTTGTAAGTATTTGAGTTTGATTCTTGGTTTTTTCTTTTGCCAAATAAATCTTGTGATACTTTCCCCCAAATCTTTAAAAAAAGATTGGTTATTTAAAATTGGTAAATTCTGAAAAATAAAGACAAGGCGTGGCAAAATATTCATTTTTACCAAGGCAATACGTCCCATGAAAGATAAATGTAATTTTGTCCAAGACTCTAAGTCTTTATTAATTTCCATTAATGTTTTTATATAATTGTCCTTATATAGCAAACTGCACCTATTTGTTAACTAAATCCCTAAATATTTTATTTTTTTGACAATTTCGAAATTCGATTTTTCTTGGATTAATTTTTCAGTCTCTTTCGTGCAGTTTTTTGTTATTAATTTAGTTTTTTTCCCCATTAACTTTTAGTCCTGCCGTGTAATTGAACTCTCTGAGGGTATCTAAAAGTTTTCCTATAGATTCTTCCGGATCTTCCATGATAAATAGCATGTCATCCGCGAAAGCTAATAATTTAAAGGTTTCTCCTTTAATTCTTAAACCTTTTATTTTACTTTCTTCTCTGATCCTGTCGCATAGTGTCTCTAACGTAAATATAAATAACAAAGGAGAAAGAGGGCAACCCTGCCTAACTCCCTTTTGTATTTCTATGTTTGATGTAGTTTCTCCATTGAATCTCACCACTGCTTTTTGGTTTTGATAAACCTTTTGTATCATTTGGAAGAACTTTCCTCCGCAATCCCAATGGGTTAGCTGTTCTAGCATGAAGTCCCAGTTAAGTTTGTCGAATGCTTTCTCAGCATCTAGAAAGCATAATACCATTTGTTTCTCATTGTGTTCTTCGTAATACTCCAAAATATTTAATATGACCCTTAAATTTTGCCTTATCTGCCTCTGCGGTAAATATCCTGTTTGATCTTTCCGGATTGTCTGGGCAAGAACCAGTTTGAATCTGTTTGCTAAAATTGTGGTGTAGATTTTATAGTCCACGTCCAGTAGGGATATAGGTCTATAGCTTTGAATAGTCGCTAACGCGATATCTTGCTTGGGAATCAGTGTGATTATTGCATGATTCCAGGATTCTGGTATTTCTCCTCCATCCTGTATATTTTGTATTATCATTTTTAAATATGGTGTGATTTGTTCCTGAAATTTTTTATAAAACTCCACTGGGAGTCCATCCGGACCTGGTGCTTTTGTGCTCTTCATTTTTTTTATAGCTTCTAGAATTTCAATGGATTTAAGGGGATCGTTTAATATCCGTTTCTGCTTTTCTGTGAATTTTTTCCAAACATGTTTTCTGAGATATTTTTGAACCTCTTCCTTTTTTCCTGGGTCTTTTCTATATAGCTCTATATAGAAGTTTTCTATTATTTCTTTTAACTCTGGCATTGTGCATAATTTTCCCCTTTCATTTCTAAGTTCTTTTATAAACCTATCTGCCTTTCCTTTTTTAATCTTATATGCTAACCACCTCGTGGGTTTGTTTGCGTTCTCAAATAGATATTGTTTATTGTATTGGATCTGTTTTGCCAGTTCTTCATTTAGCATACAATTTAACAGGTGTTGCAGTTTTTTCAATTTAGCCTTGTATCTTAATTCTTTTGGGTCTTTTTTCAAATTATCCTCTTCTTCTTTAATTTGAGCCACAAGTTCGAGGTATTTATTCCTGTTTTGTTTTCGCATCCAACTTTCTTGGCTTATCAGTTTGCCCCTAATAAATGCTTTGAAAGCATCCCAAACTATATTTAATTTTACCTCAGATGAGATGTTTCGGGAAAAAAAATCCTCAATTTCATTTCTGCAATTTTGGACAAATGTATCATCATTTAGGCACCAAGTACGCATTGACCAATTTATCTTTTTCGGTGTTTCTGTTAACATTAGCATCACTGGGTTGTGGTCCGCGAAGGTTGCTGGGAGAATTTCTACTGTCTGTATATCTTTCAATAATGTTATTGATGACCAGCACATATCTATGCGGGACCAAGACTGGTGCCTATTTGAATAGAAAGTATAGTCTCTTCTAGAGCCATTTTTCACCCGCCATGTGTCTACTATCGAAAATTCCATTGCTATGTCCAATAGTGCCTTGGGTATTTCATTCCCTCTACGTACTTTTCCCGTTGCAGATTTCCTATCTATCAATACATCTGAAACAGCATTAAAGTCCCCAATAATACATAATTCATCAAATATTTGCTTTGCTATCTGGTTCCGTAAATTTTCATAAAACTTTTCTTGTCCTTGATTGGGGGCATAGACATTAATTAATAATAATGATTTAGCTTGTCTGTACACTTTTATCATCAACACCCGCCCGACAGTATCCTCATAGACTAATCCAGCATTTATGTGTTGTTTGACATAAATAACCACACCATTTTTTTTTCTTTGTTCCTTCTGCTGCCACAAATTTTAATCCAAGTTTTTTACATTCTAATAACTGTTTGTCTTTTTGCTTTATATGCGTCTCTTGAAGGCAGATTATATCTGCCTTCAATTTTTGCAGTTGTAGCATTACTTTTCTCCTTTTTTGTGATATGTTCAACCCATTCACATTGATTGACAAAATCTTAATTTGTTTCTTATTCATGATTGGTATTAGGTCCACCTTCCTTTCTTGCCTGTAATCTGGTTAGTACACTAGATGGTGCTTGTTTCTTACTTTTTTTGTACTTCACCAATTTACCTACTTTTTTTCCCTTAGCATTCCCTCCTTCTGATTGAGATTCTAGGTCACTATCCTCATCATCATCCATTATCCCCAAATCCCTTCCCCCTTTCTTTAGAAATTCTTCCAATTTCAAATCTGATGTTAGATTATATTTTTGTCCCTTGTAGTAGAAGGAAATTCCTTCAGGAAACAACCACCTATATGCTATTTCGTTTTCACGCAGGACGGATGCCAATTTCTGGTACTCCTGCCTTTTTTTTCGTACCCTCCATGGAATGTCCCATAATATATGTACCTCATTCCCTTTGATATTCAACGTGTTTGTTTTTGCCTGTTCCAATATTTGCTCTCTGAACTTTCTTCTATAAAACTTCATGTGGACCTCCCTAGGTGTTTTGGTACGTTTCGCATAGGCAGAGTTCCTTCTGAAAATTGTTTCTACCTCCTGATCACACGTTGTTTCAAGCAGTAACCATTCATTTAAGGACGTAAGCATGATTTCTCTAAGATTTTCTCCCTTGCTTTCTGGTACATTTTGAAATCTTAATACCAAAGCTGCTTTTTCCATTTCCATGGACATTACTGAATTTTCTAATGCATCGTATTTATCTTTAAATGTCACAAAGTGTTCATCTATGTCCTTCAGCTTTTCTTCCATCCATGTACTGACTTTCTGCAACTTCCCTATATTCTGTTTGTTTTCTATAATCTGTGCTTTAAATTCTGTTATCTGATTTGTTATCTGTTGTGTCATTGAATCAAATCTTTCTTAGATAGGTTCCATTGCTTTTGTGACCAGATTGGGTAGTGTGTTTTGGACTACTTGGCTCATTGCCTCCGTTATGCTTTCGTGAATTTGGGCACTTATATCTTTAATATTTGTTTGGCTTGGCCCAGGGATTCCTGATATTGACATTTTCCTGGCACCTGTTGCCATTTTTTTTTAATGGAGTTGAGTTTGTTTGTATAATACAAGTAACTTTGGTTTGTCAATTTTTCCTAGTTCCCATCAATTGTGAAGGTGGGGGTGGTGTTCTTGTGTCTATAACTATTTCTAGGTCTGTCTACTACTATCTGTTTTCTATATCTTTATACTAGTAACTATGTGTAAATGTACCTATTACTGCGTGCTTAGAATTGTTTTACTATCTATCTATCTATTCTACCTATTTCTTAGTAACAATAACTCTATATAGCTCTAAATCTATCTAAAACTATCTATTTAGCTATTTCTTACATATCTAAGTTATTTCACTATCTAACAAACTGCTCTATCTATTTCTAGGCTACGCCCTTGTCTACTTCTTTATCTAATTCTTTCTAATCCTATCTATTTCTTAACTACACTACTAAACTTCAAAACTTCTTGGTTCACTTCTTTCTATACACAGATCCTATTTAACCATTATTCTTAATAACAGTTATAAACACAAATACCATACCAGCTTACATTCAACTGGTCTCAAGGGGCAGAGTACAAAAAAGAGTAAAGAGATCATAAACAAACATCATACATGGTCCTACATGCAAGTTATCAGGTTTGCTTGCTCTCACTCTCACTCCCCCGTCAGGCCAATAAAAGATTCTGGCCCAATTAGTGTTAATGTTAGCCTTTTGTTTACATTTCCGAGTCTTTCTCACTGGGCTGCCGAGCTGTCAGCTTCTCCTTTGCTTCTCCTTCGCTGTCTGCAGTTACTCAAAACTAAGCATATACAGCCCGCCAGCAAGCCGAGTAGGTCGGCTGAGCCATTTGAGGTTTGAGGTTTGTTTGCGCGTAGTCACCAATGCTGACGCCCAGCTTGTCCTGTCCCCAAGGGCGGTCCTCACCCCGACTCTCTTCGATGAAGCAAACAAACAAACAAAATTTCACCCCTCTAAAGAACAAAATCCTATGGGGCTGTTCTTTGACCTGCTGCTCAAACATTCGTCGCTCTGCTCCTCAGGTCTCCCCCTAGGTTTATCGCCCCGGCTCCACTCACTTCTCGCCGATAGAGAGAGTTCCAGCCCAATTCGAGCACTGCCAATACCTTCTCGCCAAGCCGCACTCTCCACCACGCCCAAGTCTCCCGCTCACCGTCCACCAGCCGATTCAGCAGCTGGGCAAATACAGCCCACCCCTCAAAAGCAGCAAATCAAATAGATAAGGCCGGGTGGGAAGCAGAGAGTCTACGAAGGAATAATCACGGACCTGTCTTGAGCTTCAACCTCGGCCAGCCGCTCAATCACTCATCGCTCGACTCGTCAGGTCCCCTAGAATGCCTCTCCCCCCAGCTTCCTTTGACAAGCGAAGCCTGTGAGTTCACCCCTCCAAAATGCCTGGTAAGCTTTCTTTTCTTTATAGCATTTATGGCATTACGTTAGTTCGGTATTTTCCTCATGGTTCAAGCGTCGGGGCTAGGATTCAAACGCTACTCGTGAATCTTCTTGTCTCCTCTCAGCGCACTGGTCTATGGCTTCTTTGGCGGGGACAGGCCGCCGCCCTCCCCTCGTCAACCACCACTGACCTTGCAAAGGAAACTCCCTCCGAGAGTTCCTTGGGGATTTTTTATATTCAAACCCCCCTAATGAAAGAAGAACACTGTTGGGTCAGGAGAGCGTGTCTCGAGTGCCCTTCAGTCGCCGCGACCGGAACCGGAACCAAGCCACTCATAGCTATTTCTAAAGGTAATGAAAATACTCTAAAATATTTTTAAAAGGGGATTGTCTCCTTTAGATTAAACTAAAATATATCTGAATATGGTTCTGGAATCTGAGCCATTTTCCCTGAGAGCTTGAACTCCCAACTGCAGCATGATTAATACAGGTTTGCATAACTTGTGATTCATCAGGCCAACTGCAGTATGCCAGCCATGTACCATGGCCTGCTACGTACCTTGAATTTGAAGTCCCAGGCAGGGAGCAAAAAGATGTTTATCAAATTCTGGGGGATGCCTTACTCCAATAGGTGCTTTTGTGAGACATGAATAGTCCCGAGTTCTTATTTCATTCACTCCAAGTGTTTGCAGCACACCAGCCATGGACTCTAAATTTGTTGTTTAGCCATGCCATCGTTTATGCCAACTATGCAAAGGAGACAACATGTATGTGCTAAACCTGAGTGATGCTTCCCATATTATGCTCACAAAAGCCTTTGTTCTGTTGCTATGGCTCTCTAGAGAGGTCAAAAGCTAGCCTGCCAGAGAACTGCTTTTCTCCTTTCATCTTTCAAATGCCATTTCTCACCTCTGGAAGCTTCAGTGTGCCAATACCTGATAAGTGGTAGCAGGAGGTTAATGGGGGATCATTATTGCTGACATGCAGCGTAACCCATTCATATAGAAGGCAAATTGGAAAGAGCACTCTGGCATCTGGAGCACAAGAGATTTGCCCTCTGGATCTTGCACAAGCTAGTTCAGGGACTCCCAGCATGCTGGGTTTATTAGAGACGCACGTCTTAAATAATAAAATAGTATTTATAGTTATATTCATGATGATCAGCAACAGCCTTAAGTAACATTGTTGTGGGATAAATACTTATGCAAAAAAAATTTTAGAATATGCAACAAACCCAATTCAAGTGCATCTTGGAGTAGCAAATGTTCCACCCCCCCCCCCCCCCAGGGTTTTGGTAGCAGAAGACAATGTACTTCACAACTCCCAGCCATAGTTTCAGACACCGAAAACTTAAAATATACACAGGGGTCATTTCGAGCAGGAGCTCAGGGGAGCGCAGCTCTGGGAGTTGGTGCCAGCCCCCCCCCCCCCCGCAACTGCAGGGGAATGCCTGCTTGTGTCATGGCTGCAGCAAAATGACCCTGTCCCCTGGAAAGGTCCTTGTTCCTCTGACCAGCCTTCTGAAGGCTTCAGCCACCACTGGGAGCTATCCACCCAGAATAGCGGTATTTCTGAGGCTTGGATTAGTAGCTGTCCCCTCTCTGCTAGCTCTTTCTTTCTTTCTTTCTTTCTTTCTTTCTTTCTTTCTTTCTTTCTTTCTTTCTTTCTTTCTTTCTTTCTTTCTTTCCCACTCCCACTCCCACTCCCACTCCCACTCCCACTCCCACTTTCTTTCTTGCCTTCTGACATACTTCCAGTGATGTCAGGTGGTGTAGCATATACAAATAAGTTATGCTAATAAGTTATGCTAATGAGCTCCTGCACCTCTTTTTCTACGAAATGACCCCTGGATATACATGTTGTTGAGACCCTCTGCTCTATTTGCATATCTAATAACTTGTAACAGTTTTGTGGAATGTTACAAGGTCATCTTTCTGAAATGAGATAGGCGCTGTATCTCCACAGAGCATACAGAAGAAGAGTAGTTTTTTATACCCTGCTTTTCTCTACCTTAAGGAGTCTCAAAGAGGCTTGCAATCTCCTTCCCTTCCTCTCCCTGCAACAGGCACCTTGTGAGGCAGGTGGGGCTGAGAGAGTCCTCAGAGAACTGTGACTGGCCCAAGGTCACCCAGCAGGTTTCCTGTGGAGCTATGAGGAATCAAACCCAGTTCTCCAGGTTAGAGTCGCCACTCTTAACCACTGCACCACACTTAAGCAGTGCTTGGCTGGCATTTCTGAACAATTGTTTTTTGTGGAGAAAAAAGCTACGGGATGCTTTTTTATTCCAGTACTGGCTGGACCCCCATCGTAATTGAGTTTTGTACACCAGATGCTTTTTAATTTATAGGAAGGAAAATGTAAAAACTAAGTTTTACAGCCCTAACCTGGATGGCCCAGGCTAGACTGGTCAGATCAGGTCTCAGAAGCTAAGCAGGGTCAGTCCTGGATAGTACTTGGATAGGAGACTACCAAGGAAGTCCAGGGTTGGTATGCAGAGGCAGGTAATGGCTAACCCATCTCTGTTCCTCCCTTGCTTTGAAAGCTCCATGAGCAGTTGCCATAAGTTGTCAGCCATGACACAACAGCACTTTACACACATGCTTTGGTGCCATTGTGTACTAATGTGCAGATGTCAAGGTCTTCAAAGCAAAATGTGGGGCCAGCCGATCTCAGAGCCGTGGGGCCAACCTATCTCTCCTCCCCCGCCCCCAGTTGCCATGGCTCAGAGGTGGGTTCCTAGTAACTTTCTCTCTCTTAGGCTACAGTGGGAGGTGGACTTGTTGCTGCGTCTCCAAGAATGTGATCTTTTGCGGCAGGGGAGGAGGGAGGTTTGCTTTGGATGGAAAGCGAGAGGGGAGGGTGCCACTGCTTCCTGTATGCTGTTCCTTGGACCCATTCCCCAGCAATTGCTAGGGTGCCTAGTTTACTCCACGATACTCATGGGGGGGAGAAGGAGCTTCACCGGAGCCAGCTGCAGGTGAGTCTTCTCCCCCACTCCACCGCCGCTACTTCCCCCCCGTGGGCACCGGCAAGGCCCGAGTGGCTCTTGTCGGGCCCGCCAATCTCTCTCCCACCCCCCTGGCATCAGCGGCGAGGCTTAGACACCTCCCAACCGCTGGGCCACCTCAGTTCCCAGAGCGTTTCTTGCTCATGCACAGGGAACACTGTTTAACTTTTGGGGGAATTTAGATATCCCCCCAAAAGTTTTTTAAACTTTTCATATTTTTCTGCACACAGGGGGAGTCCCACAAGTGTGCAGGAAAATCTCCCTGCCCTCCAAGTGCCCCCCGCACGGATTTAGATATCCGCATGCAGGGGGCGACTTGGCTATTAGATATATAGATTAGTCACTTTTTACCAGCGGATCATGGTTCTAAAAAAAGATTCTGGTCTTGTTGCAATATACCTTCCATTTCCCTTTCCCCTTGAAATCAGATCCATCCCTTACAAAAAGCAGTCATGTTCTTTAAGAATGGCAGCAGAAGTAATATAAGGATCACCCCCATGCTGTCCACCTCTGGCAAAAGGAATAAATCTCTCCAATGGTTTTTAGCCACTAGCTATGATATGTCATTACATCAAGATGGAAGCCTCCCTCTGCTTTAATTGCAGTTCAGTTAATAAAAGCAAAGTGTTAGGGCTGAACTGCATCCTAGGACTTGGCTGCATAGCATCCCCGTGAGGGTATCATTTCCAGTGAAGAACTGGCAGGGAAGAAGAAGTGTTTAACCCTTGAGACCATGACTGCACTTAAACCATTTTTATTCACACCAGATTTCTAATCCACTTTAACTCTGAAAGCAAAGGTCTGGAATCAGAGGCCCACAAATGCTGACAGGGATTGATAGCCAGCAATTAATTCTAATAGCCAGTAAAGTCCAGTTTTCACTCCTTCTATGCCACAGAAGCAAAGGACGTGTACATCTCTTCTGTATCTGCTGTCCAGTCAGGAAGGGTGTTGCCCAGGGAATGAGGGGGATACACGTTTATAGCAACCCTGGCTTCTCAACTCACTAACACCGAAGCTGCATCCCAGCACAAGGCACAGTTTGCTTCTGTTAACAAGTGGAGTTTAGTAGAAACATATAGATGTGAAAATTTTCAGGTCTCTTATTGGAGGGTTGTGGAGGTGTTTCTTCTGGACAGCAGAATTCATTTCCTATGGCCCCACCTCTGGAACTCTGTGGAGGACAAGCAGCATGGCAGGAAAATGGTGGGTGTGGAAACGGATCAGCACATTCTCCTACTTCTTCTCCACTGCAAATAGCCCCCTCCATTGTTGACCTGTCTACCCTATCGATGGAGTACAAGGCTGCAGAAAAGGTTCTCCCTTTTCCCATTTTATCCTTACAACAATCTCGGGAGGTACATGTATCAATGTAATACCATCAGCAATCCTACATGGGAGATATAGCAATATAGTATACACGGCTAGACTTTGCCACTGTAACTCTGGATCTGTTGAGACAGTTTAGCATATTTGCCTGCATTGTCAATTTTATGTAGATATTCATTACAGATATTTAAATTCCATATTAGTCAATATGATGTTTTAAATAAACATCTTTAAATAAACATTCTGAATAATTCTGTTCCTGAAATATCAGTGAAGGTAGCCATATTCCTTCAATCAGCTATAAAGTTATGTCAGGAAAACTTACTAAACACTCTGTAACTAATTGTTGGATGCAGCATTATGCAATATTGTGCAGTTTGTGGGATGATTTCTTCTCTCTATATATTTCTTTTATCGGTCGCGATCAGGTGGCTCTTTAGATCTGACCCAGGCATGAGTGCCTGGTGGATTTAAAGGGAATGTCCAGACAGTGACATCTGGGAAATGTGCCACTTCCGTGATCAGTCTGTCGATCCCCGCCAGGAAGCCGTACTTTAAAGATACTGCTGAAAGTCTGGTCTAAAGCTTGCCAATGGTGGACTTTCCCCCATCTGGTCATTCCAGCGCACAATCAGCCCATCAGGATGGTCTGACTCTAGACCACCCTGAATGGGTGCAATTTTAAAAAAAATTCTTGGCGATATGTGCATAAACGTGACGGTGTGAAAATAATGATGTCCTGCGCACACTCAAGCTTTGTGCAGAGATATTTACAGTTTATTTACAATATATACAAAGTCCTTTGAAGCAAAGCATTTGCTGTTCTCACTGACAAAATGCTCCGCAAGGCAACCTGATGCAGACTCTGGCATACACAGCTAGGAACTGAACAGAATATATACAATACAGTGTCCAATCAGTAAGAAGATGCTGAGTCATTGATGCAGCTTATGCTGTTGAGCAATGGAGTTTTATTGCTGTTAGTGTTTTAAATTGTTTTAAACTGTTATGATATGTTGGCTTTTAAGCCCTTGTTAGCCTCTCTGAGCCCGCTCGCGGGGAGGGCGGGGTATAAATACAAAAATAAATAAATAAATAAATAAATAAAATTGAGCTCCTCCTCTAGACTGATGCACTCTGTCCAGTCATGTGACTCCTAGCTGTCACTTAGATTACTTTGATCAGTCTGACTTGCTGTCATCTTGCACGGCATCCACTATTTCACATGCCGACACTCCACTCAAACATTCTGGACAATTTCATGTTTCTGAAGGGCCCGTGAAATTTATAAACTTTGTTAATTGAAATGGTACCTAGAGGAAGGTACAACTGGTGGTGCTTTTATCATTTAAGTCCATGCATGTGCAGAAAAACAAGTGCACAGTGAGGCACATATGCACATGTACAAATAGAATTTTTTAAAAACCTGACTGCACGGCTCCTTCAGGTGGATGCCATTTACACAATCGACTGCGGAGCCCGTGCATGGCAAGGGATTCATGGGGGAGCTGTCTGGTTGTGCAACACGATAAAAAAAAAATCAGGATCAAATTAGAGCTGGGCCAGTGGTAGGATTAGCTGCCAGTCTGAGTGCCCCCACTGTAATTCTTTCTTATGCCAATAAAGACTGACTGACTGACTGGCTGAAAGTGACTGGACCAAGGTTACCCAGAGAGTTTGATATCAGAATGGGGAGTGAATCCAAGTCTCCCAGATCCTAATGCAATACTCTAAGCATTATACCATGCTGATTCTCAGAGTCTTCCTGGTCTGCAGACATTGCGGTAGGGTGGTGCTTGGTAACCAGTTATAAAAGGCTCTGATAGTAGCTGAAGTGAAAAATCTCTCTCTGAGACCACAGAGAGCTGCTATCAGTCACAGCAGACAACAGTGACCTTGCTAGATCAGTGGTCTTTATCAGTATAAGGCAGATTCATGCGTTCAGTTGGGTGTGTTGGACTGTCCATATCTTACTTCTTTGCTCCAGTATGGTGTAAGCTATTTACATGGATTCTGAGCTGCTGCTGGGCCCCCAGTCTTATTTCCTTTGTGTCGCATGAATATATAAAGCTGTCCTATCCTGAGTTAAACCACTGGCCTGTCAAGGTCAGTATTGTCTGCTGCCACTAGCAGTGTCTCTCTAGGGTCTCAGGAGGAGGCTTTCCCCCCATCACTTGCTCCTTCAACCTTTTCACTGGCAATGCCAGTGATTCAAGCAGGAGGTCTACCACTGAACCATGGCCCCTCCCCAGTGTTTGGATAAACATATGGAGCAGAGGTCTATTAGTGGATAATAGCCACGAGGTACAGATAGAAGCTCTCAGTCTGGGGCAAGTAATGCTCTGTATTCTTGGTGCTGGGGGGGGGCAACAGTGGAAGGGCTTCTAGTGTCCTGGACCCACTGCTGGACCTCCTCAGGGCACCTGGTATTTATGGCCACTGTGTGACAGAGTGTTGGACTGGATGGGCCACTGGCCTGATCCAACATTGGCTTCTCTTACATTCTTGTGTTCTTATGACTCTTGGTGACTGATGTGGTGTTTGTCCTGTTCACAGAGCCAAAATATATTTCAGCATAGGGTTCCTTAAATCAGGGCTGGGCAAATTGCGGCCCGGGGGCCACATGCGGCCCGCCACAGAGTTTTTTGCGGCCCGCCAAGAAGATTTCAGGACTTCAAGAAAACTGAGCCTAAATTCAATTTCTCTCTTATCCCATCACTGCTGATATTGATACAGCACTTGAGGAGCTGCAGCTTGAACTTATTGACATGCAGTCAGATCACACTGTGAAAGAAATGTTTAATGCTGTGACGTTAGTTGACTTTTACAAATCTTTGTCTGCTGAAAATTTCCATGTATGAAGAAATTTGCTGGGAAAATGTTCTCTATATTTGGGTCTACATATATTTGTGAGCAAAGTTTTTCTTGCATGAAGATCAACAAGAGTAAATATAGATGCTCTCTGACAGACATTACCTTGCAGGCTGTGATGAGAATCTCAACAAGCAATCTCACTCCTGATTTCAAAAAAATTGTAGAAAAGTGTGATAGGGTACATTTGTCTCATTAAAGTGATTCTAAAATTAAATGTGCTTGCAGCTATAGATGATATGAAATCAGCACAATAAATAAATTGAATAAAACTACAGCTATTTTATTTAATTTATATTTATTGATTTTTATGATACAATTTATACCTTTTCTGAAATGCAGAGTTAACTAATGAATGCAATCATTTTAAAAGGTGCGGCCCTCTGCTAAGCTCTGCTCCCACAAAGTGGCCCCCGAGCCAAAACAATTGCCCACCCCTGCCTTAAATACTTGAACTGTCCATTCCTATTGGACAATGGACCATATGGTTGCTTAACGGCAGAATGAATTCACACTTTGAAAAGTAGAGGGCGCTTGCCAGCTCTGGACAGTAGGTAGAATCTCAAGGGATTCTTCTTTTGCTTCAAAGTCTCATAAAAGTTTCTCAGCACCAGATGCTGAGATGACACATTCAAAGACAAGGTGAACTCTGAGTCCCCAGCTGCGAGGCCTCTGGGTGCTCTGAAAAGGCCACATTCATTTGGAAGCTAAATAGAGAAAATGCACAGAGACCAATTAGCAGGAAAAGTTAATAATGCAACAATAATCAAAGATGAACTATTTCTTTTGTACACAGGAAGGGTGGAAATCTTTTAAGCAATCAAACCAAGTCAACAGTAGAAAATGCAGATGATCTCCACAAGGCAGCTGCAGCAGGTACGGATTCACACACACACACACATAAAAAAAAACCAAACCCAAAAACCACAGGAAGAAATACCAGTGGATTAGGGGTACAACAGTAATTATATGTTTTGCCAAGTTGTGCCAAAGTACATATGAGCAGCTTTTTACTTGTGGGGTGATCCCTTGGTTGGTTTATATCATGTGATGGATCACTTGAGCAAGAAGTGTGGAGCTGACAAAAGTAAACCGTTTGTTGCGAATTAAAATAAGGGTATCTGATCCCATGAAGGGATGTCCATATATGGCCCATATGTTACAAATATGAAGAAGAGTAGGTTTTCACACCCCACTTTTCTCTACCTTAAGGAGTCACAAAGCATCTTATACTTGTCTTCCCTTCCTCTCCTCTCCCCACAACAGGCATCTTGATGTGAGGTAAGTGGGGCTGAGAGAGTTCTGAGAGAACTGTGACTGGCCCAAGGTCACCCAGCTGGCTTCCTGTAGAGGAGTGGGGGAATCAAACCCGGCTCGCCAGACTAGAATCTGCCGCTCTTAACTGCTACACCATGCTGCATTTCGTTCCCGTAAAAAAGAGAGAGATCAAGCCCACCATGTAGGTGTAGGCTAGACCCAGCAAAAAAGACATACGCTGTCATTTTGCGCAACACATCCTGAAATTGTTTAATCCTGCGATATAAAGTTCTTACATTTACACTGAAATAAGCCCTGGCTGGGGAAACCGCATAAGATTCCTGACTGCTCCAAATACTGTCTGGGAGGCAGCTGCAGGGAAGATGGAGAAGTACACACCCCAGGGAGCATAAGGTCAATGCCTTCCTCCTCTTCCTTGCAGCATTTTAGAGTGTTGGGCATTAAACTGGGTTACAGGGGAAGACAATATCTTTTATGTCATTTATTTATTCTATTTAATTCTACTAGTTATCCATAAATGTTCACATTACTGGAAGAGTGGTATAAAAAAAACTGTTGTGCTCTAGTGGTTAGAGTGGGAAGACGCAGATTCGAATTTACCTCTTAGCCCTAAAGCTTGCTGGGTGATCCTGGGCATCTCAGCTTGACCTTCCTCACAAGACTGATGTGAAGATAAAAGGGAGGAAGATACAGCCACATGTGCTGTCGTGAGCTGCTTGTGGAAAGACAGGATACCAGATGTAAGAGATGAACTATTCCCCCTTATTTATTATTGATGTGTATATGTATTTGTCTTGAAATATTTATACCCTGCCTTTCCCATAGCTCAATTAGGCATACAGTGTCAAATAAAGAGATATACAACACCCACCCACTCCCGCCACCACTGCACTAACAAATGGAGTAGCATTTGCAGGGAGCCCATCTCAAAGGGTTCCACAGGTTGGGGAAAGCACAGGATGTAGATGATGTCAGAGACAACAAGGACACAAACTTTGAATGTGTCCAGTGATTTTAAAAAGAAAAATATTCCTTTTAGGGGGTATTTTTAAAAATATGTGCATGTGTGTGTGTATGTGTGTGCGTGCGCACACCTGGAAGTCATGGTGACCTCTGGTGACTGACCCCTATTGGGGGCCTGGAGGATATTTAGAGAAGTGGCTAAGTTTTTTGTAGTGGTTAGGAGCGTGGACTCTACTCTGGGAGAACCAGGTTTGATTCCGCACTCCTCCGCATGCAGTTGCTGGAGTGACCTCGGGTCAGTTATAAATTCTTTCAGAGCTGTTCTCTCAGGAGCAGTCCTCAAAAGAGCTCTCTCAGCCCCATTTACCTCACAGGGTGTCTGTTATGGGGAGGGGAAGGGAAAGAAAATTGTAAGCCACTCTGAGACTCCTTCGGGTAGTGAAAGGCAGGCTATAAATCCAATCTCTCCTTCTCCGCCTCTTCTTCTTCTTCTTGCCTCCACCTCCTGCCTCTGATATTTCAAGGAGGTTGCCCATCCAAGTACTTGCCAGATTCCTTTTGATCATGTGCAGAGTACTTTTCTCTTATCACTGAGCAAGTATAAGCCGTTGTCACTGTTCTGGAATCAGAGCTGGGACGTGAAGTCTATAATACTTGCTCTAAGAATGAAGTAACGCAGCTAAGCATAGCTCAGTGGATGTTATCAGGTGACGGAATGCAAGAGATTCTGTTTTGAAAGGAGTGTCTGCGGGGTTATTTGATTTTTCTGATAACCTGTGGGCCTGCTCAGATTGAGACCCAGTATGGTGTTGTGGTTAGGATGTTGGGCAAGGACCCAGGAGACCCAGATTCAACGCCCCCCCCCCCTTTCCCATGGAAGCTTGCTGGGTGACCTTGGCCCAGTCACACACACTCAGCCTGATCTACTTCACAGGACTGTAGTGATAAAGAGGAGAGAATGATGGAAGCCATTTTGAGATTCCCATTGAGGAAAGGCTGGGTATCTGTGAATTAAAATAGAATCAATAAATAAAGACAGGGTGCTTCTCCTCATCCCAGAGCTGTGGAACGGTATTCCTGTTTCACCCCATCCCCATGATCTATTTCCTACATTGGTCTCCATTTCAGATTGATATCTGATGTACTCTTGCTGTGATACAAATCCATTCCTTGTTTGTTGTTTTTCCTAGAGGAAAATGTACGCCAGATAACAGCAGTATCTTTCTATCAATACACAACACAGTGTTATATATATATCGTAGCTGGTGAGATTTCCCAAAGGATTACAAAATTCCCCTTGCTCAAGTTCTCTGTGTGGTTACCAGAATAACAGCACCCCTATTAAAATGAGGCATCAGGAATCCAATGGAAAGGAAGCTTTATAAATATATAGATATATTCTGAGCACAAGTCAAAGTGCTGGCGCTTAGCTTTAAGGGCCTCAATGGCTTGGAGATGGGGTACCTGAAGGAGTACCTCCTCCCAGTTTAGGTTTTTGCCTCCAGTCATGGTGTCTGAACTCCCCACCAACAGAGATGAGTCAGGTGGCAATGACAGACAGGCAGGGTTATCAGGTTCCTATTGGGGTCTGAGGATTCCCTATGCTGCCTAGGTTTGCCAGGTTCCCAGTCAGGGTGGGGGATCCCCTGTTTTTGTGGCTCTGGCCCATCACTGGTCAGCTGGCTGGTGGGAAAACCCCACCCCCAAACCGACTTCCCCGTGCTGACATTGGCAATGCACTGATGTCACTTCTGAAAGTGATGTCATCATGTTGGTGCTGTTGGGGGTGATGCTCTACTTTTTGGGCAGAACTCTGTGGTTTGTAGCCGTTTTTACCATAGAATTTTGACCCAAAAGTAGAGCATTGCCCCAAATGGCACCAAAGCAATGATGTCACTTTCAGAAGTGACATCAGTGCCTTGCTGGCATCCCCACCCAACCCGGCATGCCCCCAAATCCCACTGCTGGCAAGGCACCTGGCAACCTTAATGTCAATTCCTGTTTCTAGCCACTGCTCTGGAGGCCAGCAAGAGGGGGGAAATTAAAAATTCCTGTTGGGCGATGCTCGTCTGCTCTTTCACTGTAAAGTTTCTGGTGATTCCTAGAGAGGCCTGGCAGTGCTTCTCCATGTCCCAGCCCCCTCCTGAACACCTGTCAGTTGCCAGCCACTTAAGTCTTCTGAAGCACCTCTTGCTCCAGTGATGTGGCTGCACCCCTAGACAGAAGGCTTTCTCATTGTGGCAAGTTGGCAACCTCTTTTTGGAATACTATCCATGTAGACAAGAGGTCTCAAACACTTTTGACCTTGTTGGCATTTTTAGAAATCTGAGTAGAAATGGTGAATGCCACAACAAAATGGCTGCCATGGGGGGTTGGAAACAATCACAAAATCACTGCCATGGAGGGGTGGGAACAATAACTGCTATGGAGCGGCAATCAGAAAATCTTGGAGGTTCCACACAGGGGTGGACTAGGAAGGAAAAACAGTGCCTGGAAAGGAGGCTTGCTTTGCCCCTGCCCCTCAAAGGATACCCTTGAGCTGGGCTTGGGAAGTCCAGGTGCCACCTCCCTTGCCTTGTGTAGGGCTTAGGGCAGGTTGGGTGCAGACTCTGTTGCTCTGTGCCAGTCAGGCACTGCCTCCCTCACACATTGAGGAGTTCAAGTGGCCTCAGCACAGCCCTTCTGCCACTGGGCTTAGCTCAGGTGGGGAGAGTCACTGGACCACCAGGAGACATCTAAGTGCCCATAATGCCCATTCATCCCTGTTTCCAAATCAGACTTCCTCTTATGATGGGGACAGATATTTCCAAATGATACTCTCAGAAGAACCAAAAGTGATGCTCCCTTGAGTCTTCTGAAGTAACCCATGCTCCAGTGATGTGGAGGAAAGCCAAGAGAGGTTCTTTGCTTTGGGAAAGAGGCACTTCAGAGAAGAAGCAAGTGAGCACCAGAACGCACATCAGTTGGAGAGCACTAATTTAGATAATCCCCAGGTACTAATCTACTGACACCAAGGTGCCAGCTGAGAACATACAGGGCTTTAACTGAGTTTTAACCCAACTTTTAGCTGGTTACTTATCTAGTATCATTTGTAATTACCAAACCCTACCAGTGCATTAACTATGCATCTACAAACCTCTTTGGCATCTCTTTGTGGTAGAAAGCAGACAGGCAAACAGACCAGAGGTTTGGGTCCCTTGCACAGAGCAAGGGAGTCAGCCCCCAGCCTGCTCTAAGTCCTACACAAGGCAAGGGAGGTGGCATCTGACCTTCCCAAGCCCAGCACAAGGGGATCCTTTGAGGGGCAGGGGCAGTTTAGTGTAGTGGTTAAGTGTGCAAACTCTAATCTGGGGATGGAGTCACATGGTTGTTTTGATTGGGTTTTGCTGCTGTTTACTCTCGCATTTAAATTTGCTGATCAGACGGGCCGATCTGCCACCCGCACCAAAGCAGGCTCACTCTTGCAGTGCTCCTGGTTTCCTAGTGCATTTTCTGACACCAGGAAAATTCAGTACTTGTGCTTTAAATCTGCATTTTCGCTGATCTGGACAGACATCTCTCGCTTGGATTGCAATTAGGGTCATCTGATCATTCTTTGCACAATATTTTTTTTTTAGCTTCCTCCTTTGAGTGCATGAGCAATCGTTTGCTGAACAAATTAAACATTCAAATGTACATCAATATGCTGATGACACCCAGCTGTATCTGTTGTTGGGCGGCCGGTCCAGAGCCACCCCAGATGACCTGGAGCGGGTGCTTCAGGACATGGCGGGCGGCTTAGGCTGAGCCGTTTGAAATTGAATCCAACGAAGACGGAGGTCTTGTGCCTGAGTCAGAGTGGACCGGGGGTAGGGATTCCACTACCAGCTTTCAGGGGGGTGCATTGGTGCCGGTGCCAAGGGTCCAGAGTCTGGGAGTGCTCCTGGATGCCTCCTTAACCATGGAGGCCCAGGTAGCAGCCACTGCCAAGGCAGTCTTTTACCACCTATGGCTGATTAGGCAGCTGGTTCCTTCCTCGAACGCAATGACCTGGTGAAAGTGATCCATGCAAAGGTCACCTCGAGATTAGACTACTGTAATGCTCTCTACATGGGGCTGCCCTGGACTCAGCTCTGGAGCTGCAGCTAGTGCAGAATGCCGTGGCCAGGCTCTTGATGGGCCTCTCAGTGAGAGACCACATCCAGCCTGTGCTAAGGATGCTGCACTGGCTGCCTATAGTGTACCAGATCTGGTTCAAGGTGCTGGTTCTAACCTTTAAAGCCCTACATGGTCAGGGGCTTGCCTACCTAAGGGACCGCCTTTCCCCATACACATCCCAGAGAGTACTGCGGTCAGGCACCCAAAATCACCTGACCCTCCCTGGCTCGAGGGAGGCCAAGTTGGCAACCACCAGGAATAGGGCCTTCTCGGTGGTGGCTCCCCACTGGTGGAATGTGCTCCCGCAGGACATCAGGGCTCTGCAGGACCTTTTGTAGTTCCACAGGGCCTGCAAAGCGGAGCTCTTCCGCCAGACTTTTGGAGCCGCCACTGGGAGGAATAGCCACTAGCAAGCAGCTGTTGAGTGGCTTGCCTGGTACATCTGAGGTGGAAGCCCCCTGGCCGGGAATAAGAAGGATGCCGTTCCTGGTGTTGGATTTTGTACTGCTGCCATCTGTTATGGTTTTTGTTGTTTAGTTATATACTTGAATTGTGATTTTAATCTCTGTATGCTGCTGATTTTATGCTGTTAGCCACCTAGAGCTGGCCTGTGCTGGCTAGGCGGAATACAAGTCTAAATAAATAAATTAATTAATTTTAAAAAGTGCATATATAGCTGCGGGGAGGGGGGCGGGGGGGGGGCGGCGGCCCTGGAGCCTGGTAGAGGTTTGTTTGGCAGAGGAACTGTTGTGCTCCAGGCAGCCACTGCCGCCGCTTTCCCTGGTTTCCAGGGGCCATCGGTTAAGATGAGTCTGGGGAGGCTCCCATTGTCTGGAGGCAGGCAGCAGGAGACAGCAGGGAAAGTTGCGGGGGGGGGGAGGCAGGCAGGTAGGGAAGGAAGGATTGGGCAAGTCCAGTGGGGGCAGTGAATCGACCATTCACATGCATGAAGCAATTTTTAAAAAAAATCTCATGCTGCACCGCCCAAATGGTGATGCAGCTATCTAGACACTGCTCAGAGCCTCGTCACGCAATGGTTGCGGTTCAGGGAGGGATGTGTGATCATCCCCAACCTGGAAAAAAAGAATCCGATTGTATTTATAGTGGGACCTAATCACGGTTACTTTGCTGTGTGACCACAGCCTGTGAGAACCAGGTTTGATTCCCCCCTCCTCTACTGTCAGCTGCTGGATGACCCTGGGCAAGCCATAGCTCTGTCAGAGCTGTTGTCTCAAGGACAGCTCTGGAAGGAGCTCTCTCAGCCCAGCCTACCTCACAGGGTGTCTGTTGTGGGGAGGGGAAGGGAAAGGAGTTTGTAAGCTGCTCTGAGACTTCTTCGGGTAGTGAAGGGCAAGGTATAAATCCAATCTCCTCCTCCTCCTCCTCCTCCAGTCCTGGAACATGCCTATTGACCATGTTTGCTACAAAGTTCACGGCATCATTGCAGAAACTTAGGGTTTCTACTAATAACCCCTGCCTGAGCTATTTGTATGGAAGTTACTGGCAGGCATGAAGTGGCTGTTACAGCTTCAAGTTTGGCATTGCTGCATAGCCCTTAGCACTTTAACCAAAGAAATCCCATCTTGTAATACACCCAGCCTTGCCATATTGACATACACACCCTGTGCTTTTCTAGGTCATTTGCAGGAGACGTCTAAGGCTCCAGCAGATCATCTGACCATCTGTATGTGTCAGATTATATTTTGGTAGGTCAGCTATCCACATGGTTGCATCAGTATGAGAAATCAGTCCAACTTTGCATGATGCAAAGAATGCCAGGAACCTTCCACCGCCAGCTTCTCATTAACATTTGCAATAATATCAAGAAGAAAGAAAATACTCTAGTGAGCAACTTTGCCTGCCTTGGTGGCTGAGTTCACTTACTGAACCATCTGGGGCTCTTTTCCTCCTACATTTCACTCCTTGCTTTCTTAGTACCTTGGGAATGTGCCGCTCTGTGCTTCGGGCAATTTAGATCCCTGATAAAATTCATGACAGCTTGCCAGATAGGGCTCCTTCGGGATTTCAACTTTTGATTAGGAATGAGTGAAAGTCCTCTAGTTTTGTTTCTTTTTTTGTATCCATTTGTATCTTTGTTTGGCTGTTTCTGTTCTTCATTTTTCACTGCAGGTTTTGTAGATTTGTTTACACTGCATGCACATGTTGTGTGGTTTTATATATAATGCATAAAATGTGCATTTATGTGTATAATACTTGTTGAATACTGATTTACTGATGTGCCAGTAATGCTGAAAATGCGCACAACAGGAAGTTTGATGTGAGCCAGCAGAGAATAGCACAGTTTGCACAAGAACAAAGCAAAATCAGCATGGAGATTTTCAGCTCAAAACAGCATGGATGAAAAACTTGGTTTTAAAAAAATGGAATTTGGGGGATCAAGCTGGACACAACTCTGTTACTATATTAATAAAGATATAATACACTCACAGCTGGCTCTTCTGCATTCTCATTTTTGTCACTCGTTTGTCCCTATTGCTCTGAGTCGCCCCCCTCCTTTTCCACATGTGTTTTGCTCCCTCTGGGACTACTAGAGAGAGCAAAACACACTTGGGGGGAAGGACCCTGAAGCAACAGGAACACACAAGTGATGAAAATCAGAATGCAGAATTGCCCAGAGTCTAAAGAGCAATCGTACTGTTCTGGATGACTCAAGTCAGGCTTGATTAGGCATGCACTTAAGCAGCCCTAGGCATTTAGTTAGCTTTCCTATATCAGATCATTTAAGTCCTGGCTGGAGGTACATCTCAACAATGTTTTAGGTTTGTTAAGGTATAGTACACAAGAGAATCTCTGCATAAGTACATAAGAGAATCTCTGCTTCTGTTTTAAGCTGTTATTGAAATGCAACTATTGCATTCTTAACATTGACTAAATAAACAGAAAATTATATGATCCTTTGTGAATCTGTAAAAGTATCTTCCCGCAAAGATGAGCAGGTCACAGGCAAGGAGCCCCTTTTGAGAAGAAGCTCTTGATCTATTCAATTTCTCATATTTATAGGATTTTAAACGCATTTCCTAACGATTAGTAACTGGCCCCCTTGATAAGGGTACAGTCTTGGCTAACTCATTATCTTGTAACTCCAAACACCATACAACATTGTCTATACTTGAAATGTCTTCTTAAAATATGTCAAGAACTGTTAATTCATTTTTGCTACTTTTTATCTTAACAAAGTTTATTTAAAAATAGAGATTACAAGTTTCTCATGCATATGAATATCTTGTTTGTCCTCAACCAATGCATTGCATCTTTGAACAATATCTTCACTTCTGTGAAGCTGGATGTTTTTGCCATTCTCAGATGCTTTCTACACCTGGCCTCAATAAATGACATCTATTGATAATGGGTTAGAGAGCTTCTAAACTACATAAGGCTATACAATTGTGTTACTTCTTTGTTTTCTTGCCACTCTCCAAGGCTATTCTGTTCTGGCTGTTTAATCTCCCTTTTTGACATGCTTAATTGACAGGCCAAACTAGTTCTGTTTCTGTGTATGGGACAAAAACCCTCTTTTTGTTCAAGTCCAGCAACTTTCCCCCTATATTTCTGGCTAGTCTGTGACAGTTACCTTTTGAAACAATTAATACCACTAACTCAGTGCTGGAAACAATAATCTCTGCCAAAAATGGAGCACTGATTATGTAGGTTAATGGATACAATTTATATATTAAAACAAAAGAAACCTAAAAAGACAAGTATAAAGACCCTGTTTATGCAGCATTAGTTACCTTTTATTGAGCATTAGAAAAGGTCAATTGATCTCTAATGACACTGTGTAGCAATCTTTCTGAAGGAAGAGTGGATCAGAAGTCCATTCCCAGCTGATCTTCATCAACTGTCAGTTGGCTTCTGATTCTCCTAAGGTTGCGAAGTCTCCACCGGCAACCGACTGGGGCAGGGAGGACTTACCAGCAGCAGAGGGAGACCTAATCCAGCAAAGTAGCAATGTTGCTGGCAACATCACTTTCAACATGAATCAAAGGTGACATCATCAAGTCACCAGTAACACAGGATGAACTGGCATTTGTGCCAAAACTCTATGGTAGAAGCCATTTTTACCATTGAGTTTTTGTCCAAATACCAGAGCATCCCCATGCCACTGGTGACATGATAAGAGCAGAGAATCATACAGCTGGTGACAACACACTCTCCTATTAAAGCATATGCATCAAAAATTTCAAAAATATACAAAAATATTGCAAAATATGATTAATTTAATATAGTAGGTCAGGGGTGGCCAAACTTGCTTAACGTAAGAGCCACATAGAATAAACATCAGATGTTTGAGAGCCACAAAGACATGAATAAATATTACATGTTTTTATTGGAAAATATGCAAATTTGCTTTTTATTAACATTAAATGAGGCTGCCAAAAATAATAACAAAGGGGTAAAAGCAGATATTGGTAATGATATTCATTTTTTCCAATGATATTTGTTTGTTAATGTTATTTAGCTTCCCCAGTCGCCCTGTCGGGAGCCGCATAATATGTGTGAAAGAGCCACATGTGGCTCCCGAGCCACAGGTTGGCCACCCCTGTAGTAGGTGATGGGGTGAAGGAGGGGCATTCCCCGCCTTGGTGGGTCTTAGCAGCCCTGGATTCTCCTAGCAGGTTTTCTGTGTCCCAGTACAACAAGGCTAGGATGCAGGGAAGTGCTGTAAGAACTGAAGTTCTGTAAGTTGGCTTCTGACCAACAGGCAGCTGCAGGCTGCTGAACAAGTTGTTCAGGGACTATACAGATCCTTGATAGTCTCTTGGTCTGATCATGGACTGTTGAACAGGGTAGAGGTTTGACTGCCAAATGGGTTCTTCGTGAAATTTACAGTATTTTGTGGTTTGATCACATTAAACTCCCTAATGCTGAACCAGACCATAGGTGTCTCAAGGTCTGGTTCACTGGCAGCAGACTGGCAGCAGATCTTCAAAGTCTAAGTCAGAGGTCTTCCATATCACCTGCTGACTGGTGCTTTGATTGAAAGTGGGACCTTCTGCATGCTGACCTGCAGTTCTGTTTGAAGAGTTATGATGGCTCCAAACTGCTGACTTCTATTCGTCAGCCCCTTGGTTCACATACAGTGCCTGAGGTGCACAAAGGAAGACCTTCACCAGAGCCTTGGGCTACTGACATATTGCACTAAATATGGTGTTATCGTTGCCATTTAAAACTCTGGCTCTGCCCTTTTTGGTCACAGTGACGGCTGGGTGCAGCCCTTTTCTTGTCCTGTTCATTACAGTTTAGCAATAATTTACAACTGGGTCTTCCTGTGTGAGCAGGCCAATCTATTTGTGAATGATTGCTACAGTGCAATGATAATGCAATATCCAACAATGCATAACTGCAGCCTGTATTTCTGTTTACCCTTTGGTGAAAGAAAGCTTAAAAGCCCATTTTGTTTAGCTCAAGAGAGAGGAACTGAGAGGAAGTGTTGGGCAGAGGTTAGAGTATGGGATCAGGATCTGGGAGATCCAGATTGAATGGCCAGTGTCTGGTTTTACGATCTCATATATTACATATTTGTATATGCAGTTGTTGTTTTATTGTTGCCCTGTTTGTTTTATTCATTTTTAGGCTACTCTCCCCCCTAGAGGGCTCAGGGCAGTGAACAACATTTCATTAATACATTTAAAATAAGACTAAAACAGTTAAAACAATAAAATCAATACAATTCCAGATGGCATTGAAGCCAATTTATATATATATATATATATATATATATATATATATATATATATATATATATATATATATATATATATTCAGGCCAGGAATCATCAGGAAGTTTTTCTCTCCAGAGTGTAATGCTCTTTTGGAGATGTACCAGGAGAGGCAGTCCCATAGATGCATTGGTCTCAGACCGTTTAGGACCTTAAAGGTTAACACCAAAACCTTGAACCTGATCCGATATTCAACTTGGAGCCAGTGCAGCTGGCGAAGCAGTAGGTGAATGGGAGCTGTCAGTGAGGTTCCATTAAGAACCCGAGCTGCTGCATTCTGGATCAATTGTAGCTTCTGGGTCAGTCTCAAGGGTAGCCCTGCATGGAGCGGATTACAGTAGTCTAATCTGAAGGTGACCGTTGCATGGATTACTGTGGCTGGGCCAGGGCGAGAAAGAAAGGGGGCCAGTTGCCTGCCCTGTTGCAACTGAAAGAACACCAGTCTGGCAACATTTGTGATCTGGGCCTCCATCACTAAATAGAACAGGTGTTACTTGTATGTGACGAGATCACTTCTGGGTCATATCAGAAGTCATGCAACTGTTACTAGCAGTATCACAACATCGCCAGTGAGGGCCCCATCACATAGTAAGTCTCTCACCGGTTGCCAATGCAACCCTACTACCGGGGTTAATGCAGGGCCCTAAGATTTTTTAATGGGCCTACTACAAACCTGGTATGATCACATTTAAGGTTGCCAAGAATAATCATATAGTTTTGGGCATGTGCTCGAGCATCCCCCCCCCCCATGCAAGGATGTCTCTTCTGGGTTGCTCTGGAAGTTGCATCATTGCATCCATGATGACGATTGCAACCCCCCCCCCCCATCTCACCTGCCAGTTTCCTCCCAGTTGAGCTGTGGTGGGCAGTGGCAGTAGGGGACAGGAAGTCTCCCACCATGAGCAGGAACCTGGTTAGACTAATACCATTCCATACATACAGTCTTATGAGTCAAAAGCAAACAAAATGTTTTCTTTCTGAAATGGCATAAATCACAGTGACATGTTTGAAGTTCCAGCCCAGGCCCCTGGACCCTGCACATTTTCCACCTCCCCAGCACATACTTGGGCCATGACTGATGCTCCCTCTAAGCTGTGGAGTCTTGGAAGCAAAAATTCTACTTTGAGAACTACTGGCATTAAAGCTGTGAGTGAGTGACTTGGCTACTGCATACATAAGTTTGCTCTGAAGTCATCCTTCCTGAGCTAAGACAAAAACATGTGAGCTGGAGGCTAAAAAACTGTGAGCTAGCTCACACTAACTCAACTTAGAGGGGACACTGACCCTATGTCAGTGTTTGGGAGGGGGTTCAACTGGGGAAGTCTTAGTTCTTCACCTATGTAGCTTCTCAATCTGAAAGTTCTATTCAATCTGAATGCTCTATTGAATACAATAAATAATAAAAAAGTCCTCTTGTGCTTCTGTGACCAGTTCCACTGAAAACACCCCCCTCAGTGAAATGCTAGTAATACTTGATTGATATTTACAAAAGGTCAGATTGCTTCAACTGTGAAGCTGGAATTGCTGAATCCCAGTAACAGCCTGCAGTTACGGTAAAGAATGTAAGTTAATTCCGTTCTTTTTTTGTGTCGTGTTTGTCTCGTGTTGCTTTCCCCTTGACTTCTTGGCTGTGCTGCTGTTGCTCCTGGCTTTGTAAGAATTTTTTCTTAGCCATTGCCAGCATCAAAAGAGAGTGGGCTTTCAGTCCATTTTGACACTTCTCTGGGAGCAAACAAGACTGACTTTGCGCCAAATTTCACTAGGACTTCACCCCGGCATCTGGTTCAGTGTTTCATGCCCTCTGCCCTAGGATATATGAAGCGGAAAGGGATGAGGTCCCCTGAGCAGATGCAGAGTACATTTCGTTCACCATGAGTAATTCCAGAGCTCTCCCTCATCAGGGATCTGCAGGGAGGGCTCATTTATGTGAAACGCCAGCTGACAATCTGTCTGCATCAAATTATACTGCTTCGGATCTGCCGCCGGCATGGCTGCATCAGATGTCTTTTGCAAGAAATCTCATGAAACTTTGTGCTTTTGGCACTGCCCTGTCACCGTAGGAAGGCCTAAAGATGGCTGCCTTTTCTGCTTTCCCTGGCAACTCCCCCCTCCTCATTTCAAAGTGGGAAATCATTTGAACTTAAAGGGATGTAATTTGAGCTAAGAACCTACAATAGTTTGTGTTTGTAATGATCTCAGAAGGAATAAAAGCCTGTTGGGAAGGGGGAAAATTGTGACTGGGACCACAGACTAGTATGATCTGAGATCCTAAAAGGCCCAAAGCTGAGAATTGTCATGAGGAGGAATTAGGGTTGCCAACTCTGGCTTGTGAAATTCCTGGAGATTGGAGGGAGGGGAGGGTTTGGGGGAGGGAGGGACCTCAGTGAGGTATAATGCCCTAGAGTTCACCCCCAAAGCAGCCATTTCCTGCAGGGGAACTTATCTCTGTAGTCTGGAGACATATTTACATATTTTAGACCCACAATGGGCATATGAAATATTGTAGATCTTGATGAGTTGCCCATGTTACATCTCAAGAATATTTACCTCCACTTACTCCATGGGTGAACATCTCAGTGTGAGTAAGGTAGTTATTGGTTCTTGTATATGGATAACATTTGTACCTTTTAACCTGTATTTATATGACTGGATATTTATCTTTATATCAGGAATAGGTACTTATATGCAGAACCCTAAGATTGTGGTTTTTAAATGATATTTTTGCACTTTTGAATGTATATCTTGCACATTGGCACTACATGCAAAGCTGTATTTCAGTTTTTTTGGGGGTTGTCTCAGCCTTTTTAGTTACCTTTCTCAAGTAGGGGTGTGTCCCCCCCTTTTTTTTTGGTCACACCAACTTCCAGGTAATGCCTGGGGATCTATGTAATTACAACAGATCTCCAGATAAGAGAGATTCCGTTCCCCTGGATAAAGTGGCACCTTTGGAGGGTGGACTCTATGGCATTGTACCCCACTGAGATCCCACCCCAACCTCTGTCCTCCGTAGGCTCCATTCCCAAATCTCCAGGAATTTCCCAGCCCAGAGTTGGTAACGCTGTCCTGACAGCTCTAGGTTATGACCCTCAGGCTAAGAACTAAAGACCAAGAACCTTTTGGTTCTTGCCCTTTGAATTGCTCCCCTACTCAGGACAGATCTTAAATACTTGCAACAGGACAGGGTCAAACACTTGGCCTGGATCTTACAAGCTGGCAGCCATCTTCCCACAATTCCCGCTCCTGAATTGTTAGCCTAAGATTTAATCTTCTAGCACTTCTTTGTTTGGGAATTCAGTGATGGGTATAAATCAGTGGGGAATTAAACTCAGTGGGGTTATGGTCAAACACGCGAGATAAAGCAGGGGGAAAAGAGGCTATTAAATGCGCTTAAACAAGGGATTGATGATTTGCACCTCAGCCCTGAGGGCTCCCTATGGAATGTGCGATGATGTGCATACTGAGAAGAACAAAAAACAGTGGCACGGAGTCAGGATGGCCTGATCAGACTATCCTGACACCATGAGAGCACACTGGAGTGATCAGACACGGGAAAGTCTGTCTGTGGCCCATAGCAACCCGTTTGCTACCAGTCTTTCCAAGGTGTCTTTTAAATCTGCTTGTGCAGTGGAGCAAAATGGGTTGCCAATGGCTGTGGGGCACTTCCCAGGTGTTGTTGTCTGATTGCTCTCCTTTAATCCACCTGGCATTCACACCTATATTGGAGCTATTTGTGTGTGTGATCACAACCCGGGACTTAGTTCCAAATAGCTATAGAATTAGGACTGCCAACTCTGGATGGGGAAATACCTGGAGATTTTGGGGACAGAGCCTGGGGAGGGTGAGGTTTGGGGAGGGGAGAGATCTCAGCAGGGTACAATGCCTTAGACTCTACCCTCAGAAGTGGCCATTTTATCCAAGGGAACTGATCTTTGTCACCTAGGGATCAGTTGTAATAGCTGGAGATCTCCAGGCCCCACCTGGAGATTGGCAACCCTATGAATCAGGCTCCCATGCAGTAGTCTAGAAACTTCCTTTCTTTCTTGTTCTGTGGACTTTTTTTGTTCTTATTCTGATTTTTGTTCTGTTTTGAATGATACAGAAGAGTGGTGTTCTAAATGTAACTTTAAAAGGCACAACAATGAAGTCCTGGCAAGACAGAAATCAATTGGTAGTCTCTTATTGGGACAAATATAATGAGTTCTTTAAAAAAAAAGATCTATCTATCTATCTATCTATCGAACATTACCTTATTCTAAGATCTTCCTGTTGGACCTTGACTTTCTTCTTTCTTCAGCCTTTTGATGCTGGGGTTGTACAAATTAACATTTCTTGGCAGGTTGCATTCAAGGAACAGGGACAGTGAGCCAGCAATGCACAGGATGGATTTTGGGAGAGGTTAGAGCCTGGAAGTAGAAGGGCACATGCCTTGCATAGGAAAGCTCTCAAATCCAAGTTCTTGGCATCTTCAGTCTCAGGTGACGTGGCTTGAGGAGACCATTGCCCAAGTCACTGTGGAAAGTACTGTGAGAGAAGGACTAATGGTTTGTCTCCAGGCAGTTTCACAATGTTTTTTTTTTAAAAACATATTTTTTATTGTCACTTTCAACTTTCAAAACTACAAAAATTAACAAGTAACAAGTAACAAATGTCATAGGCTAGGCAATGGATTACATCATAACTTGAATTTCTGCCAAATCTCAAGTTTAGGCACTAAACAAAACTTACTTGGGTGCATAGCAGGCTATATCACATAAGGTCAAGTAATCTTACATTCCTATAAATACTTTAAAACACCTTGATTGTACTTTGCTTTATTTAAAATAGATTGTCTTTGTTTTAGCCATATACCAATAATTAGAATTTTGTTTCTTTTATTGTTTCCCAGTCTAGTTTATCAATGTTTAGTTTTTCAACTATTGGGTACCACTTGTCTCTTTGTCAGCTTGCGTGTTATTGGCTATTGTAGTAATTTTTTATAGCATAAAGAAATCCCAGACTTTGTATAACCATTGTTTAATTGTAGGGGGCATATTAGCCGCCTATTTCTGGGCTATCACTGTTTTCGCTGCAATTATTAGTGTGTTAATTAGTTGTTTTCCCCTTGCAGGGAGACTGTCAACTGACCACAGATGCTGAAGGAACAATGCTGGATCCAGAAGTAAGGTACAACTGGTAAGTATTTCATTTGTGTGTTAATGTGTCCAGAATTGTGATATAAAATAGCAGTCCCACCAAATGTGGTAGATGGTAGCTTTTCCACTGCATTGTTTCCAGCAGCTGGAGGAGGTTTGAGGGTATAGCTGAGAGAGTTTAGCTGGTGATAGGTACCATATGTGCAGTACCTTAAACGCTGTTCCTTGTATGGATTGCAACTGAGAAATTGTAGCGTGTGTACACCAAATATCCTCCCATTGGGTCATCGTGATGGGTTGTTGAATGTCATTGTTCCATGCCGCTTGATGGCTAGTGTTTTTGTTGCTTTTGATATCTAAAAATATTTGGTAGATCTTGGAGATCAAGCCTTTCTTTTTGTCTTGATTCATTAGCAACTGCTCAAATTTAGTTAAGGGAGATTTGATACTGAATTCAGTTGAGAGATCTTTTAGCAAATGCTGAAGTTGGAAAGATTCATATCACGCAGTTTAGATGCCATGTTTGTTTTCCAGCTCCAGTTTGGTTGCTGGACTTCCTTTACTAATTATATCTACAAATCATGTCAAGTTTGCAGTTCTCCATGCCTTGAAGGAGTATCAATCTTTGGCTGGTGGGAATCAGTTTTGGCCCATGAATGTGCTGAGTTTTGAGCTAGGTGTAGTTAGACTCCATCTGTGCTGATACCATATCTTAAGAGTCATGATCAAAAACGGGTTCTGTAGTTCTTTCAGCAACTGACACGGTTTGACATGCCATAGGAGTTCTTTAAAGTCATTGGTCTGTATTGATGTTTCTTCAATCAATTTCCAATCTGGGCTACTTGTACCATAGTATTGTCGAAGTAGATTCATAAGAATTGCTGTTTCACAATGTTTATCATCTGGTCTTTGAAACCATCTCTGCAGGGTCCACTTAATTTTAATCAAGTTATGGTTAATAATTTGCTGACAGTTTCCTTGGTAAGGAAAAGAAGCAGTAAAGCTCTGTGAGCATTTTATATATATTTTTACTGCACTGCTGTTTCATGCACATTCTGGAAATGCAAGTTTTCACTGGCAATATGCCACCTAGTTTTTAAGGGACATTCATTTTTTTAGGAACATTGATTCATTCCTCCATGCTGCCACCACCAATGCTCTTGGGCCATCTGAGCAGTTGTGCCGTGCATCTGTGGCCCAGACTACCCGAGATGCTTGAAGTTCTATAAATGAGCTCCCAAGCAAGGTTGGTTTTTAGGGGGCAGTTAAGCCATTCCCATGCATCATTTTCCTAGCCTGAAATGACCCTACAAGCTGTTTGCTGGCTTGACTCCTGTGGTGCTTATATAGAACAGTGATACTCACTCAGTGGCTAAGGAGCCACATGTAGTTCTTTGACATGACACTTATGGCTCTTCTGAGCACTGCTCCCCAATATGGGAAATTACCCATGTTTCAGGAAAGTGGGCGTGGCCCTTGCATGGTGGAGCTTGTGGCTGGAAGATGGTTCCCACCTTGAAACAGCTCCTACCAGAGAAATCGTTAAACTGAGAGCCTTCCTAAGGTGCAAATGTCACACCAAGGATGGAAATAAATATGGCTATTTTTGTTGACAGTCATTGAGAATATGGCTCTCTGTAAGCCGTGGAGTGAGTACCACTATATAGAGTATAAGGGGAAGAGTATACGACTAACTAATGACCAACTATAAAGGAGAGAATTGTTCTGGCATCTGGATTAACCCTTCAAAAATACAGGAGATGGCCATATCTATATTCTGTAACATAGTTGGCATGGCTGCCACTGTGTCCTGGTAACAAGTATTATAATGAGTTGCTTGTGGATGGTGCATCAGGCTGACTGCATGTGAAACTACAGCAGTGGCTTGAGGAAATCAGTGTGGCTGAGCAGAGAAGCTTCTTATTGTCTTCCCGCCAACCTTGCCAGTTTCTGACTTCTTGCAAGGACAATTACTGGGGCAGGAAGATGGAGACCTTGAGGATGCATGTTTGGCTTGTTGCATGGCCTTTATAAATGGTTGGGAGGTGACCCTGCCATAGACTGGTGCAAGGGGGAGTCAAGGGGACCCAGGTTTGTCACATCCCCTCTCCTCCATAACTGATGCCTAAAGGGCCTCTCCCGTAGTAGTAGAACTCAGGGGCACCCAGTGAAATGGGTGGGCAACAGATCCAGGATGAGCAGAGAGAAGGAGAACTCCATTCAATTAATAATGAAATTGCTGACCACTGCCTGTGGATGTAGTAATGGCCACAAAGATGGATGATGGCTTTGAGAGGGGATTAAATGGATTCCTGGAGGATGGGTTTATCAGTGACTACTAGACAGGGTGACTAAAGGGAACCTCCACATTCAGAGGCAGCAGACCTCTGAATAGCAGTGCTGGGAGGTAATAACAGGGGACAGTCTTGATCTCTATGCCATGTTTGTTTGCCCTCTGGGGCAACTGGTTGGCCACTGTATGAAACAGGATGCTGGATTAGATGGACTACTGGTTTGATGCTCTTACATTCCTATAAGTACACATCCACCTTCAAAATGTTTCAATGTATAATAATAGCTGACATAGCAGATCAAGCAACGTGGGGAAAGTGATAGAATGTTTATTAGGTCATTTTACTCACGGTCTTTAGGAATCCATGTATTGAATACATTGAATAAAGGTCAAAATAGCTTGAATCAATATCAGTACACACAAGGACATTTGTTAAAATGGAAGATGCAGTGATGCTTCAGTCATACCGATGAAGAGAAAATTCAGCCGCATCTTGCCCAAAGTCGATCCTGTAGCAAACTGAAGAGAAATCTCAGCCGTTCAGGGTTTGCTTGTACAACATGACTGGCAACAACCAACAAGGGTCAAGTGCTTTGAGGTTCGTGATCTCCTCCAAAAATCTGAAACTTCCTGCCAGCAAAGAATTTACCAAGCAGTTTCTAAACTTCTGATACTTAAGGTAAACCCTTTTTTCTAAATTAAAATTGGAGGTGTGCTTCATGACAGCCGTTTTAAAGGTTTTCTTTTAGAGCACATGAATGCAAGGATAGCCTCTTTCCAGACCCGTGTGTCTTTGTATGAGTCACTGTTGGAAAGAGACAAGCCTTGAGCAGTTCACTGATACGACAGGCACAGCAGCCGCCTCCATGGGTGGCTAATTCTGTTCCTTGTCTACAGTGGGACTGAATGAATTCTTAACAGGGCTATCCTATGCAGACTTACACCAGGTTAAACCCACTGAAATCAACTGAATTAAACTGGAAGAACTCTGCATAAGACTACACTGCAAGCCAAAACAGTGATGAGGCAAAATTATCCGTTCTCAGCAGAGGATGTTTGGAAAGAGGCATTGCAATGAATCGTGCAGAGACACAGCAGGTAGCCTCTTATGGTGCCAAGCAATTTAGGTCTTAATGATTTGAATGTGTTTCCTTGTGGCGTGCAATTTGGGGCTTTCCCCCTGTTTTTTCTGGCTCAGGCATTATGTTTCCAAAAATAGAATGAAAAATTCCACAATAGCTATTCCCTCACTCACAACAGCTAAGCCAACAGAGGGCATGTGCAATTGGGAGGTATTGGCCTGGTGGAAAAAAGTAAATGTCAAAGGTAACGATTTCCTCACTTGTTCTTTTCTGTGGCCCCATTTATTCACAGCATTGGTAGAATGGGAGTTACTTCTCTGCAGTGAGATCTAAACCACTGAAGAATATGTATAAACATCAAAAGAACATGGGCAGGTCAAAGTGTGAAGGTCTTTCTCAGCCAGTTATCGCCCAATGGCGAAGATGGATTATAGGATGATAACCTAGAATTAGCTGCTGCTAAAAGTAATTAGTGGATCCTGGTACATGCACCAGTGAACAATGGTGAATAGTGCAAAAGTACAAACTTATCATAAGTCTGTAGGAGGAAAATGACTGAGTAATGGAGGGTCACTGGGTAACGGCAAGAGTGACAAATGGATAAATTGTAAATAATAATAGGCAAAGAATCCTGTACCCAACCCCAAACAACCTACATTTTGGATGAGCATCCCTTTTGTACCCTTGAAAAATGTTGAGAGATATTGGTTTGGGGTTCTCAAATGCTTGGCTTGCCTCCTCTCTGGCAATTTCCACCTAAGTCACCAAACTTACCTTTATGGTAGGGGACCTCCTGCAGGATATGACTTCTTAAACAGCTCCGGCTGGAGCTTGTCTTTCCTGTGAATGACTCTTCCCATTTTCCACTAGCATAACTTCCTGCCAAGCTTGATGTGAAGTTTTGCCTTCTCCCCCAATCATAGGTATAGACTATGGGGGGGCTCAAGGGCTCGAACCTCCCCTGAAATTTCCCGGGGGGGACTGAGGCCCCCCCGGGAAAAAGTAGCACCTGCTGCCGCACCTCCCGGGGCCCTTCCGAGACTGGCAGCTGCTGCTGCCGATGACTCTCCCCCACCACCACCTGGCCACTCTTCCATCCTTCCCTCTCCCTCCCTCTTTTCCCAGCGAAGGGAGAGGGAAGGAGTGGGGGGGAGAGAGAGGCCCCGGCAGCAATGGCTGGCGGGCCTCAGAAGGGCCCGGGGAGGCGCGGAGGTTTCCCGGTGGGGGGGATCGCCCCAGCGAACTAAAGAGCCCCCGCCCCCTGGAATTTACAAAACTCTAAGCCCCTGCCCCCAATGAACTGGAAGGCTGAGAAACTACAAGTCTCATCAACACTAGCAAGTTCTGAGTCTGCACTAGCAGTGGCTATCAGCATTGTACACTGTGATGGGTGCTACCATTCCTCAACAATTCGAATGAAAATATACAGAAAGAGTGCTTTTTACGCTGTGGGGAAAAAATCAATATTAGTATTCGAAGGGCATGATTCATGAGAAAATGAGCATTACAAGCAGGGTCAGTTCAGTGTTCATACATATGATCTGCAAGATCATAGCAGTGCTAATTCTGAGACTTCTTTGTCTCTCAGACTTGGACTCAGTCCCTAGTGACGAGCATCTCCCCTCCCCACACAACAAGGTGTCGCTAATCATGAGCACCCCTGGCATATAAAATGCTGTTCCTAGCCTTTAGACATTTTGTGTTTTCTTTACATTCCTCACTACAAATCACTATCGACCAATAACATAAAGGTTTAATACCTTTCAAAAAGATTTTTAGATGATGAAAGGGAATGATGGCATAAAGATAGGAATGGTAAAGGGCGTAGCTTAAATATATAGGAAGGATTTGCATTAATACTGAAATATTGGGTCATTTTTAATATTGATTGAGGGCCGTGGTGGCTCAGAGGTTAAGACACTGAGTTGCAGACTGGAAGGTCGGTAGTTCAGCAGTTCGAGACTTGAGTTCCATGTGACAGCGTGAGCTCCCATCTCTGGCCCCAGCTCCTGCCAACCTAGCAGTTTGAAAGCAAGAAATTGCAAGTAGATAAAAAGGTACCACTTTGGTGGGAAGGTAACAGCATTCTGTGTGCCTCGGTGTCTAGTCATGCCGGCCACGTGAGCACAGAGAAGTCTTCAGACAGCAATGACTCTTCAGCTTGGAAATTGAGATGAGCACCGCCCCCTAGAGTTGGATTGGATTGGCTTTTGAGCAAAGGAAACCTTTACCTTTAATATCAATTGGTATTGCCACAATCTATAAATCCACTTCTGGTATATCAGTAAAGAAAATCACTACTGGAAATGGTATTTTAAAGGTAGTGTGTAGTGATTGGAGTGCTGGGCCAGGATCTGGGAAACCCAAGCTTGAATCCCCACTCTGCCATAGAAATTTGCTAGGTGACCTTGGGCCAGTCATGCTTTGTCAGATTCACCTATTTCAGAATGGTGGTGTTAGGACAAAATGCAAAAGTGAGGGGCTGTTGGTGTTGGGTTCCCACTGGGATTAAAAGCGGGATACAAATATTTAAACAAAACAAATATTTCTTAGTCTTTTAAGTTAACAGCAAAAAAAAAGGCTTCAGAAGGAAGTCAGATGTTTCTGCTATCTAACTTTGAAGATGCTTAGATAACATATCTTACACACCATAAAGCTGTAGTATTAGACTTTTGGTTAGAGGACTCCAAATGCATAATATATTACAGTCAATTCAACTGCTGGATGTAATGTATGAACTTTGTTAATAAATTTTTAAAAACATAATTTTCTTGGAACATTCTGTCTTTTGAGGCTATGCATTTGTTTGCATTTAAAGGTGAAGCCATAATGCAATCTTATGAACAACTTAGGATAGCAACTGAGCTGGTGCAAAAAGGTAATACACTGTCACAAGATGCAGATACACTAGCATATTACATTTACCTATTGCTGACATTGTGCTGGTACAGGGCTAGACACTGACAACATTTATAGCATGCCAATGTCACAGTGCACATTGGCTGGCTGCTTCCATCAGTGGCTGATACGAAGGTGATATCAGGATCCTGCACTGTGATTTGTTGGTATGCAGAGTGTCAACTGATATGGTATGCAGAGTGTCAACTAGAAACCAGAGCGTGTCATTCTGTTTTTTTAAAAAATATTTTCACTATTTTGCATGCTAATTTGACAAGCCTGCACACTATATACACAACTATGATATGTAATTCTATTTCATCGTCTGACGAAGTGTGCATGTACACAAAAGCTCACATCTTGAATAAAACTTTGTTGGTCTTAAAGGTACCATTGGACTCTAACCTTGTTCTATGATTTACTAGTGTTACCTTCCGGGACGTGGTCTGTAATTCAAAATATCTCTTATCAGCAAAACTAAAAAATGCGATCACACTCTGAGCACTTCTGAGTTTTCTTCTGTTTTTGTTTCTTCTGCTTTTTTTTAATTTTTTGGTTTCTCTCTCTGCTTCTTCCCCTGTCCTAGCCTCTAAGTTATCTAGAGCGTTTAATTCCTTTTAAACTCTTGAGCCAAATTGAAAGTGGTAAATGGCTCAACATCATTTAGTGCTTTGAATATTTCATGCACTGTTCTCTAAATAAAACCCTTGTACATGGGATGTTTCTGATGTGCTGGCTTGTCATCTGTGTGCATCCATCCGTCCATGTTGTGATGAAACCTTCATTCCTGACAGTACTGTCCTGTACAGAGTTCCTCCAGTCTAAGGTCTATTATGCATGAGTATTTTCCCTTGCTTTCACTGTGCCTTTCCATTGGATTTTCTTTGTTGTTCTGCATTGATTTTCCTCCTTTTAGCACTCAGTTTGCTTTCTGGCCAATGTTTCCTTCGGTTTTCTTTTTTTTTTTCTTTTTTTTTTTTTTTGATTTTATCTATATCTACTACTACATCGCTACTTTTCTAAGCTATATTTACCTTATACAGAGTGTGCTTTAGCATTTGCTTAATATTACCTTACCACTAATACATATGAAGCATTTTAAACCTTGGTTAATGTTCAATTAAAATTGTTACTGATGATATATGAAAAATAAAAAAGCTGTTTGACAGACATGCTCTTTTGAAGGAATGCTTAATTATACAAATTATATATAATATATAAGTGCAATTTCAAAAAACATTTCAGCCCTTATTTCTTCTTTCGTCCTCTTCTTGTCTTAACAGTCTCTTCTTGTACCTTTGGAGCTACTGCTCCCTTTTCCGAGTCGGAAATTTCCTCTTCGCTCTATGAGCTATCAAATCCGTACATACTTTCTTGCGATGCCAGCGAACCGTCTGAGTGTCTCTCTTTTTTCTTTTCTTTGCTTTTTTCCAAAAAACTTTTTGCCTGTTGAACAGAGTCAATCTTGTATTTTTTGTCTTTGATGCTGAAGCTCAGACCTTCCGGAACATTCCACCTGAAGCCAAGATGTCAATTTTCCATAGGCTTTCCTTCTTTTCCATATTTCAAATGGGATATCTTTCATCACTTTAACTTCTTTTCCTTTGATCTTCAGAACCGCTTTGTTTGTGGTCCTAAGCACCACATCTCTTGTTGACTTTTTGGAGAACCTTATCTGAATCTCACCAGGCAGGCTTTTCTTTTTAGTATAATCTGGATAGGTTCTGTAAACCATATCCATATCGCTTTTTATCTCCGCTGCTTTTAAGCCCGTCACTGGTTCAAGCGCTTCACTTAACAGATTTTTAAGGTCTTCTTTATCCTCTGGTACATTCTGAAGTCTTAGGAAAAAGTTCGATCTTTCCATCTGTAGTTTCAAAAGCTGATCAGAGTGGAAGGCCTTTTCTTTCTCCACTTTTTGTAGTCTTGAATCATGATTTTTTACTGAAGTCTTAACTTCCAGAAATTCTCGCTGCAGCTTCTCTGTAGTTTTATTCGACTCCTTCAGGTCCAGCTGCATCTTGTCCATTTTGACATTGAGAACTGTCATTTGGTCCACTAGAGGTCGCAATAACGAGGAGAACACAGTGCTCATCTCTGTGGTATCAACCTTTGAACTCGGAGCTGTACTTCCTAGTTTGGGGGAAGGTTTCGGTTTCCCCGCCATTGTTGAGGCTGCGCTTCTTTGTTGATAGTTAGATAAGATGGACGAAAGAAGCAAATTCTACGACTGCGCTTATATCTTTTTAAAGTTCATATCCTCTAAAGAGCGATGCCACCGTCTAGCAAGCCGAACGTACGTTTTTTCATGCAGTAACGCCACGTAAAGAGTCCCGTAAGTACGCCAGTCTCGGGGGGGGGGGGGGTTTGCTCCACCCGCCTTTCCCGCTGTGTTCTGTTTGTTTTTACTTCAGACTCACGTTTTCTCCGTGCATAACTATAAGTTCCAGCTTCAAAGCTTCGCACTCTCTGCTGCTTCACGGTTTTGCACTTTTAGCCATACGGCTCCCACGGACGGGGGAACCTATGGGGGTGATGAAAAGGGACCTCGATCCCTCGATCACCACCGTAGGGAGAGATCCCCTTCGTGCCACCCCAGGCAGAGCCCCTTTACTAGGGTCTCTGGGGGCTCGGCATCAGTCCGAAGCCCCTTCTTCCCGCCGGGTACGGATCGTGCTCCCGCAGGTGCGGAGGAGCACATCCGCCATGGTCGCAAGTCTTGCCGGAAGTCCGTTTCCCTCGGTTTTCTGAGAGTGCTTTTGTGCCAGTTCTCCCCCTTGTTTCAATTCCAAGCCGAAGGTAATTCAAAAGCGTATAGATTCCCCCCACCTCCCACCCTTTTGCTACCCCTAGAAGGTCACTCCCCACCCACACTGAGGTTGTTCCGCCCACTCTGCACCTTCCACCATCTTCCCCCCTTCATCAGTGTACAAGCTCAATTTCCCCCTAATTTTTTTTTTGACAAACAGTGTGAGTCTAGAGATATGAGATTATTGCTAGTCTTGGATTGCTGAATTAAAAAAAAAATAAAACAGTGGATGGGGGAATTTGAAAGGAACAGTGCGGAGTTTAGTTCCCTGCTGGTATTGACTTGAAAGGGGGATCAAAGAGGAGATAAACAGCAGCATCCCCAGTGCTCCATGCAAACAAATAAAGGGGAAGGATGGTCAGCATGGAATGAAATTGACAGGAGATGGAGGGAGAGAGAGAGAGAGAGAGAGAAAGACTGGGGTGGGAAGCTTAAAGCTTTGAAAATATTTTCCCCTTTAATGCTTTAGTGAAAACATGGGGGGGGGGGGGGAGCATTTTGGCAATTTCTGGAAGCCTAACGTTAAAATGGCAGCTGAGCCACAAAGGCCTTCTATGAACCGCCAAACTTAAGAATCGCTTGGAATCGATCCATTTAGAGGAAGAGTGCAATCCACACAGGGCAGGCTTTAAAAAATTGCCAAAATCATGACCAGTATGCGGGAGCAAATTAGGGAATCACAAAGAGAAAACCATTCTGTTCCCTTTCATTTAGTGAACTAATGCTAAAATGCATACACAAAACCTGAACCACGAGGATTTAAATGGAAGGTGCATGCTGGATGCTACTGTGCAGCTGTAATAGGACAATTGTGTAGTTTTGTTTTGTTTTTGTTTTGTTTTTTAAAAAAAAGTTGGACAGCCCCCCCCCACACATCACAAGTGACATTCCACCCCTACAGTTCTTGTGATATTGATTTTAATGGCATATTCCACCTAAAGACAAGTAGGCTAGAAATGAAGAGAGTAAGTAATTAATTAAGAAGAGGGCCTCTCTCTCTCTTTTCTCTCTCTCCTTTTGCCATCAAGTCACAGCCACCTTATGGCAACCTCACAGAGGCAAGAGACATTCAGAGGCGTTGTGCCATTGCCTGCTTCTGTGTAGTGATCCTGGAGTTATTTGGTGCTCTCCCATCCAAATACTGGCCAGGGCCAACCCTGCGTAGCTTCTGAGATCTGATGAGATTGGGCTAGCCTGGGCCATCCAGGTCAGGACCTTCTTCTCTGGGACTGTGCATTCAGTAGTCACCAAACTGGCAACTACGGTAGGCTGCTCCCCTACAAAGCAGCCTCAAACAGTGCTTGGCAATTTTGCTGAGATGCAGGTAGTCAGCCATATTGGTTTGAAGCACAGAACAAATTTAGGGTGCAGTGGCACCTTTAAGACCAACAAAGGTTTATTCAAGGTGCACACAAAAGCTCATACCTTGAATAAACCTTTGTTGGTCTTAAAGGTGCCACTGCACTCTAAATTTGTTCTGACTGAATAATAGTTCACAAAGGGAGGTGAGTGCTTGCAAGCCCAAGTCCCATTGACATAGCACCAAACCATGCTTTGGTGTTACGTTTGAACTGAAACTCTGACCATTCATTCATTCACTCTTGCCAGATCATTTTTGCCCTGAAATAGTCCAATTGTGCTCAGTGGGTATTTGGACTAGAGCTAACTGAATCCATGTTGTTTGCTTTCTAAATGGCAATATTCTGTAAATTATGCCACCGATATTCGAAGTGAACTCTGCCATTGCACAGAACCAGTCCTTGAGGAGAAGACTATAAAGAGTAATATTCTCTAGAGGGCTGTTCGTTTTGGCTGATGAATATTTATGATTTTAACAAAAGCAAAGTTGTTGTTGGCATCCTTTTTTTTTTTAAAGCAATGCTAGATTTGAAACTCAAATGACTCTTTGGTTGACATTTTCTGACAATCCATACAAAGTGAGCCACGAGAGGACAATGGATAGGCTACCTTAGTAACAAACAGTTTAACCAGATGCTGAAGACAAGACGTAGACCTCCAGTGACACCAAAGGACATTTGAATTAATGATGAATGGGCACCGTAGTGTTTGTCAGAGATCAATATGCTGTACACATATTCAGGGCTCAATTTTTATTAATGACACAATCACATTCCTCTCTGGTGACTTCTTAGTGATTCTAAACCCTCCAAGAGAGCCCAGGCTTTGAAGGCTGAGTAAAATAATATATTTCTTCCAAAGAATATCCCTATCAGTCCCTTTAAAACTGGTATGATTGCTGAGCCGAGAAAGAAAACGGACAAATTTAGCTGAATCTCTTGGATTATTGTATTCTTTGCAAAAGCAGACAACATGTGTAGAAAGCATTTACAGTAAACAGTGGTGTTACAGACAAGTCCATGGGCTCATAAAATACCCTTGTAAATAACCACTTTTATCTTAATGTATTCATGAAATTGCTTGATGACATACTTATGGTGATGGCATTATGCTGGGACCACATTAAGAAAAAATGCGTAAGGTGTTGCATTTAATGGCTTCCTCTGTCATTTAGAGAAATAATGCTCTAGCACTTACTGAAAAGTTTTACTTCCTGGCAGACACATTATTTTGGAAAAGTGAACTACAAAGAAATAAAAATTGCTTTTGGTATTTTTTTGCAGGGGTTATGGCTGTAGCATAATTTGGGGGATGATGGAGACACTAAAACCGACTAAAAGCTTTTGTGTCTGGATTCAGAAGCGCAGGATTTTTTTATATTAACATTTATTTCAGGATTTCCTCCCCCCATAATTAGATATTCAGACTATAAAGCGGCTAAGATAAGCACTTTCCAGTACCATTATGTTCAGTGCAAATCTATACAGAGTTAACCCAGTCTAATCTTATAGAAATCAAGGGGCTTAAATTGAGGTAACTCTGCATAGGACAGGACTGTAAATCTCCCTCCTGAAAGCAACAGGTCTTTACACACTGTAATATCACTAATCTGTGGTTGGCATGTGTTTGGTTTTAGTACACTTTGGCTAATATGTTTAATTAAGGCTATACTTTAAAAGGAGGTGACCAGATCTTAATCTTTTTTGTAGAGAGGGGATAATATTTCCCAACGAGTTGGTTATTTTCTTGTATTTTGTTTATATTTTTGGTTTATTTGATTTAAAACAATGCCTTGGACTCTGTTGAGAATATGATGGAAGTCTGGCAGTATTTTCCTTCAGCTGTTACCCATAAATACGTTCAGGTCCCCGGAATGACCCATGGCTCTCTGACCACAATATACAATGTAGAGGCATGGTCGAGGCAGGCAGAGATCAGGGCTCACTAAACGGGTAGCACAAAGCTGAATAAGTTGGTAGGAGTGAGAAGCCAAGTCAAAGGCAGAGCTTATAGAGCCCCAGCCAGGACCTGATTGGCTCTCCAGTCACCTGCCTCTTCCCAGAGTGGCCACTTGTGTATGATTGTGGAATGGTGATATGACAATCTGAGGCTCATCTGTGGCTGTAGTGATGCAGGGAGTAAGTCACTATGACCCAAATCCCAGAGTCCTGTGTTTGAGACATCAGGCATTTACACTGTTCTTCTAGTCAGTATTAAGACAGGTAAAATCTTTCTAAAGAAGGCTAGCAGTCCATTTTGCTTGTTGGGTTTGTCTCGTCTTCACCAACAGAACAATGTGTAGTGTATTTCTTTCTGTCTAACTTGCCTTTCCAGTATTCAGAATGTCAGGAGAAATGAAGATCACGCATCTCCTTTAATGAGGCACCTTCTGATTCAAGTTCAGATCACACACAGACACATGGGCAAATGGATTTTGATCAAAGGTCTTTGCTAATCCTTGTTCCTCATCTGGCTGTGACATCGCAATGTTAAGTGGAGGTTAAATGCTGTCATTAGCCAATGACATTGACAGGCACATGCTTTACAACCCTCCGTGCATTCCTTAAGCCCAGGAGTGATCTATAGCGGAGCTGTAAATAATACTGAATGTGGTACCTCTGAAGGAATCGGTTGCAGCAAGACAGAGAATGACAAATGAAGATGAGCTCCTGTTCACTTAGCATTTATAGCAACTGTAATCTTTATGCGCATGACAGAATGATTTTTACTGCTTTTAAAAGTACATTCAGAGGTCCCCAAAACTGGAAGCAAATTTGACCTAAACCAGGCAGGCTGATGATGCAGAGTGGAGATGGGGGAGGGGGGGTCATCTCATTCAGAACATAATGAGCCTAATCCTGTGCTTATTCAAACCATCATATAATAACATAAGAAGGGCCCTGATGGATCAGACCAGTGGTCCATCTAGCCCAACAGCATCCTGTTTCACAGTGGCCAACTAGTTCCTCTGAAGGGGCAACAACAGGACATGGTGGCTAAGACCTTTCCCTGATGGTGTCTCCTGGCTCTGCAATTCAGAGGTTTAGTGCCTCTGAATGTGGAGGATCCCCTCAGTCATCATGGCTAGTAGCCACTGATAGACCTATCCTCCATGAATCTATCTAATCCCATTTTAAAGCTTTTTGATCCTGTTGCCATCACTACATCGTGTGGCAGCAAATTCCACGTATTAATCATTCTCTGTGGCTGTTTTCCATTTCAGTTAGTGGGATCTGGATTACTTTTATGATTGAGTGACTGATTGACTGATTTGTTGGGTTAGAGGCATTGCTGTGCTGCTTTTCTCCCCAAGTGGATCCAAAACAGTTTACCGACACTTCCAGAATACAAAACTATATTCATATAATTGAAATTAAGAAAATAGACCCATAGACCACTAGTCTGCTCAGCCCTCCAATGTGTTTGGGCACCCAGGAATTGCCCCCAAGTGTCTGCCAGGCAACACACTGCTCTTCCGGCTTGCCTGACTCTTGGAGGGGTTTCCCTCTCTCACTTCTCCTTTGGTATGCTGCCACCAACTTGTAAGCGAATAGTCCCATAGACCTGTGAGCACCACTTGGTTCAGCCCTCCAAGGCATCCAGGCACCCAGCAACCATGCCAAGTCTGCGCCTGGTGATGCACCAGACTCTCCCAGCTTGTCTGATCCTTGGAGGCATTTTCCCTCTCTCATATCTGCCTCCTCCAATTTCAGACCTTTCCTTTGGAGGAACAGCCCTCTGAGAAAGACTCCTTAGGCTGGAGGAAGGCTTCAGACTTTGCTCAGTGGAGTAGCAAGACAGAGGTGAATTCCCCCCCCCCCCCCATATTGTAACTGCCTGGAATCCTCTTCTGGAAAACAGTACCTTATGAGCACCATCTATAAATACATAGAAAAATAAAATTATGTACATGTTTGTATGAATAAGCCATCAAGTCTAAAGTAGACAATAGTATACCCAGTCCTGCAAATCTGGGTAACCTCTAAAAAGTGATAGGTAAAGGTAAAGGTTTCTCTTGCCTGAAAGCCAGTCGAATCCGACTCTAGGGATGCGGTGCTCATCTCTGTTTCCAAGCTGAAGAGCCAGCGCTGTCTGAAGATGTTTCTGTGGCCATGTGGCCAGCATGACTAGACACCGAGGCATACAGAACACTGTTACCTTCCCACCGAAGTGGTACCTATTTATCTATTTGCAATTTCTTGCTTTCAAACTGCTAGGTTGGCAGGAGCTGGGACCAGAGACAGGAGCTCACTCCATCAAGCAGCACTCGGGTCTCAAACTGCTGAACTACCAATCTTCCGGTCTGCAGTTCAGCATCTTAACCACTTTAGCCACTGCAGCCCTATAAAAAGTGATAGACAGGCATTATTTGGCAGGAGGAAGTGGTGGAGGGATGATTAACCCCCCTATGCATCCCTCTCCCGAATTTCCCTTCCTCAAAGACATTTTTTCCCCATAACACAGCAAAAACTAATTTGAGAACTCTACTTGGGTTAAAAAAAAATTCTGGCAAATAGGATTGACTGGGAGAGGTATCAGGCCAAGGACATGATGTGTTCCCCTACCCCTCCTCCTTCTCTCTAAATGTGCATTCCCTCAGTCACATGTTCCTTGTTTCCCCTTGACCTCGGTCTCTCTGAAGGTATTGTTATGAGTTTACCCTGCTTTGATTGTGATGACTGGGTCTATAGCTATGGTTTTGCTAAAAGGGCTGCCGGGTGGAAGTCTCTGCTTTGACAAAAGGACCTTAATGTTCCCCTAATGGCTGTGGATGTTGACTGAATGGGCAATTCGCCCACAGAAGGGCAGGTGGAACACAGTGCAGTCTTGATGAGGGGTGAGAAAAGGAGAACACCACTTTGAATGGCGAGGAAGCAGAGAGAGGCTGCTGGCAGCTGAGTGTTTCCACCTTCGAGAAGCTGCGGCTCAGCCTTTGCAAGGGAGAGCCAGGCCTGCTCAGGTTGCTCTCAGGGGATTCTGCTACTGTGCTCTGCTCATACATTTTTAACTAAAACACTGATTACAAAGAAACCACCGTCTCTTTCCAGTGCTTCTCTCTGACAAAGGAAGGTAAATATATGGCATTGTCTCTGGAACGTCTCACCACTCAGAAGTGAGGGCCACATAATGGGGAAATTAGGAGTGCAGGAACCTTTTCATGGATTCCCAGCACTGTTTTCCCTGGGGAGGGAGAAAAGCTGTCAGGGGTCCCAGTTGCAGAGATGGAGTGAGAGGGAGAGAGAGAGGAGTTGTTCTACACCAAAACTCAAAATTTATTCCATTACACACTCTTAAAACACTTTTGTAGCATTTCAATATTTAACACAGAATATTTCAACACAACCCCAATACATAAATAGTGCACTTGTAGTTCTATAAAGAATATCCTTGGTTACTCTGTCAAGAGCCATAACAGTGGGTGGTTGGCCAGAATTTATTTATTTATTTTTCAGATTTATATCCTGCCCTCCCCGCGAATGGGCTCAGAACAATGAACAAGACTAAATTCAGACAGTAAGTACCCTTTCCCATACATAGGAGCTCATGTAACTGTCAGTCAAGTCTGTTACTAAGCATCTGATGTATCCTTGACTTACACAATAAAGCTTAGCCCTTTCTTTTATTTTCTTTTTTCTATCTCGGGTCAGGAAAGTCAAGGGAAAGCTAGGGTGACTCAGAGAGTCAAGGAAGCTAGTTACAGATACCCTATCTATTTAGAATTTGATAGTGTATAAACTTTTCAAAAGGCAAAAGTCATGTACAGGGGTATGGGTACCAGAAGGCCACAGCACCAGCAGAGTCCTAAAGCCCCCTGGGAAACAGGACCAAAGATTAAATTAGAAATTAAAGTAACAGAGGACTGAGGCTCAATCCACTCTCTAATTCTGCAACAATAACCATAATGCAGTGCCAGCCTAAGCCTGCTAATGTGCCACTGATAAACCCGGTCACAGTGTCATTGAAACAGAACATGATCGCAGGTCATATAATTGCCCTGGATGCACCTGGAAAGGGAAGGAGCTGAAAAGCACTCAGGCAGATTGAGGATCCTTCTCTTTGCAATGGGTTGGATCCAGTGGGCCACAGGCAGAGTTCCATTCATGAAACTGAAATGTCCAATTTTCCTCTTCATCTGCAGGTCCCTGCATGCTCCAAAAAGTGGCTCCTGAGGGACAGGAGACCTTCAGGAACACTGCGAGGTGCAACCAAGGGGTTTGTAAGAAGTGGGGGAACTGCTCCAAATTTCTCCCCTTTTTGTGCAAGTGGAAGTGTTCTTTTGTGGGGAAAAGAGACTCAAATCCCCTGTCTATTGCATGTCATTTTAAATGCATTGGAGAAGTTAGTAATTCAGATTTTGTTTCAATAACAATTCCAGTGCTTGAAGCTCATGATCTTATACTGCCCTGTTTGGATGGATAAATTATGCAAGCAGGACATAGGACCAGGCAGAAAAAACATAGCTATGGTTGATAGCTCTATAAACAGTCCAGATCACAAAAAAATGATGGCTTCTGTGTAGAACATACAGCACATACTAAAGACTTAGCCTTGTACTACCAGGGCTGGGGAGAACATAGTAACAATTTTTGCAGTACTGTTTGTGTGTAAAGTATGGTCAAGTCTCAGCTGATTCTGGTGACCCCAGCAAAGGGCCTCCAAGGCAAGTGTGGAGGAGAGGTGGTTTGCCATTGCCTTCCTCTGCGGAGACTCCCTTGGTGATCTTCTATCCAAGTACTGACCCTGCTTAGATTCTGAGATCTGATGAAATTGGGTTATACCATGCCTCCACCTTATAATAGTATTTTTCTCTTGATCATTCAACATGCTGCACATATGTTACAGCAATCCTTGCAAAATTTACTGGTAACAATGGGCTGCCCAGCTGTTCATGAGCCACTCAAGCCTGTTTGGTGGGTTTGCTTTCCTCATATTCCAATAGTACTGCACAGGGTAATCAGCATCACTCCATGAAGGCACAGTTCTCACATACCCTGGTGGGAGTTCCAGTCCTTTCCCGAGACCTGTTACCACTTCACAGCAGTCTACAGCCAATTGTGTAAGTAAAGAGCAAGCAAACTGGTCAATCAACCCGTGATTAGCAGTAACATTTGTTTAAAATGAGTCTCTTTGGTGTTTATCTAAACCTGTATTTTGTGTTGTGTAAAGTCACGGTTGACTTATGCGACCCCCTTGGGTTTTTAATGCAAGAGACTAACAGAGGTAGTTTGCCATTGTCTTCCTCTGCATAGTAACTCTTGCATTCCTTGGTGGTCTCCCATCCAATTAGTAACCAGGGCTGACGCTGCTTAGCTTCTGAGATCAGACAAGATCAGCCTAGCCAGTTTTACATGTGTGCATGTTTTCATACATCCAGATGAAAACATGCACATACAGGGACTGTTCACACCGGCCGCGGCTAGTCCCGGGCCGAAGCAGGCTCAATTGCGGGTTCCTCCCGCGTTTTCCGACCCCGGGAAAATCAACTATTTTCCCAAGTGGTTGTGCGAGGAACCCGCAATTGAGCCTATCTGGACAGCCCTCTCTCGCAATGATTGCAAGAAAGGGCTGTCCAGATCGCGTCCCTCCATTCCCCCCCCTTTTGCACTTGGACACTGTCCCCTGCAAGATGACATACAGCACTGCCCGGTCCAAACACTGGTTCTGAAGACACAAGCCTGTATTTGGAGTGATTCCCCGAGACCTGTATTTCAAAGGAGTTTTTTGAATAAGGAAGTGCCCTCTGCACCCAAAATAAGGTTTGGACCCCCATGAGGGCCGCCAGGGACCAGGTGATATGAATGTAAATATACTATTTAGACCATATGACACAATATTTAGACATGGATCCTGAACAATATTCTGTTCACTAGCCCAGTTTCTACTTGGGGCTTTCAATACTCCTTTCCAAGAAAAGTCCCTGCAGTTCTTAGGTATAACATTAGGGAGGCAACCTCAAAACTGTTTAAAAGGTAAAGTAAATAACTTTGTAACTGGCAGGTGGTTTTGCAAACAAAAATACAAAAATCTAAATACATATGATTGACAGTCTGGATCAAGCATACCTCAAGCAACAGGAAGTAAGGATATGGGATGTTATACTGCAACATTTCAGTATTCTGACTATGCACAATTTTGTGAGTGTCCTAAAAAAAATTGGTGGTGCAATTTCCTTAGAAATAGAGGCCTTTTAGAGGTGCTCAGAATAGAGGTTGTGTCCTGGGGGCACCACACTTTGGAGCAGATGGCACAAGAACCATGATTTGGACTGGGACAGAATATATGTCTGCTCGAAGGGTGGAGTCCCATGAAGATGGGGGTGTATGAAGTGTGGGGGTCCAAACCTTATTTTGGGTGCAGAGGGCACTTCCTTATTCAAAAATCTCCTTTGAAATGCAGGTCTCTGGGAAGCACTCCGAATACAGGCTTGTGTCTTCAGAACCAGTGTTTGGACCCGGCAGTGCTGCATGTCATCTTGCAGGGGACAGTCCCCAGAGTGTGGGGATGTTCATTTAGGGTGGTCCAAAGATTTGGGGGGCGTGTAGCCCGGCCTGTGTCTTTGTCCTTGGGGCACCCCACTTTGGAGCAGCTGGTACAAGAACCACAATTTGGACCAGGAAACAGGATATATCTTCTTGAAGGGGAGAGTCCTGTGAACCTGGAGGTATATAATATGTGGTGGTCCAGACCTTATTTTGGGGTGCAGAGCTTTCCAACTCTCCTCAGTGTTTCTGGATGAATTCACGAATAAGTCACAAATAAGGATTGAATAAGGAAATGCAAATAAGGAACCAACTTCAGCCTCCTCACAAACACATTATCAGAATGCTATTTTTGCCATCTTTGGCTATCTCCATTATACAACCTGTTTGATCGACTGAGATTTTCCAGGGAATCTGCTTTACAGTTGAAATATCTCAGATCTTCTCATTCCAAATGGTTGCTGATTCAATTAGAAAAGGATAGGGAGAAATGGGGGGAATTGATTTTTTCTTCTGTTGTTTAACAAATATGTATGGAATGCCAGATGTAAAATCAATGGCGATGTTTACAATACCTAGTCAGTCGTAATTGCTGTGTAATAGTATGACACATTTTAATACCTTTAGGGTGTTATCCAGTTCCCACTGAATCTTTTCTTGACTACATCAACATTCAATCAACATTATTAAACCCTGTAACCTTTTCCAGAGGAATTGAATGAGCAAACATCTTTTTTCTAAACAGCTGGCAAGTGTGTCCTTTATCAGGGGGCAAATCAAGATTAAGTTCCCAATCAAGAACTCCACAAGCATACAGATGATACCTTTACCAAAGCTTCGAAGACTTATGTATTTATTTTGCTGGAAGGATAGACCCATGTGAGGTCTTAGGTTATGGGGAGGTGTTCATTGAATTGCATCCTTTGTTGGTGAGTATTTAACCATGGGCCCAACCAGAGGCACTTCTAAGAAGGGAGGGAGTTTCATAACATCTAGACTGAGCTTCTGTTCCCTTCTCTTTTACAAGTATTTAAGCCTGGACATAGCCAGAGGCACAAGCCTGAGGGAGCTGGACCAGTAGCTCCAAGATCAGGTCAGGATGCTGGAGAATTGTATTAAATATATTTTTGTTCTGTTTGTTAGTTTGAATTGAGATTGTGTGTACATGTGGGAGTAAAAATGCCTAAATAAATCAGAGTTCTTTCATGTGTCAAGAGCTCCTAGACTTAATTTATAATTATTATTTATCTATCAAATTTATATCTCACTCCTTCTCCCCTGAATGGGATTTGAGGTGGCTAACAACATATAAAATACATCCGATAAAACAGTACAAGAGACACAACAAGTAAACTTTAAAAATATAAAATGTGGTTCTGGAGGTTCATGGGGTTCGTGGTTCATGGTGGGAAGGGGGGGGGGAGTGAGAGAGATTTCTGAAATGGCCTGCATCTATTTCAGCCTAACAGATTAAAATAGATGCAAATCACTTCAGTGATCCCTCTTGCTTCCCCCCTGCTTTCAAGTGTTCCCTTTAAATAGTTTTTGCAAGCAGGTGCTGCATGGAAGTGGAGGCCAAGCGGTGAATTCACCGCCTGGCCTCCACTTCCATGCAGCACTCACTGTCAAAACCCTTTTAAAGGGAATGTTTAAACGGACCTCATTTAAATGGACCTCATGGACCATGAACCAGGACAAGCTTCTATTTTCCCAGTTCATGTCCATCCCTAGTGACGACCTCTCTCAACCCACGATTACCCTCTGGGACTGACCCTGGAAGAATGAGCACAGCCAGCTCAAGGACATACCCCTCACCCCCAGGGAGTTCAGGCAGTTGATCAGGCAGTTGACCAAAAGCAGCTGACAGATCCAACAGGATCAGTAGCGCTGTCTCACCTGTGTCAAGATGTAACTGGAGATCATCAACCACAGCGGCCAAAGCCTTCTCGGTTCCAAACCCTGGCCATAAGCCAGACTGGGATCTAAGGCAGATGTCTCATCCAGAATTTCTGGAGCTGCTCAGCCACTGCTTGCTCAATCACCCATTCCCTGAAATGGAAGATTAGATACTGGGTGGTAATTGGTTAGGTCCCTCTCATCTAACAGTGACTTCTTCAGGAAAGGTGTCACCATGGCCTTCCTGAGGGAGCTAGGGAAAGAGCCCTAGAAGAGTGAGAGATTTATAATGTCTTCCAGGGCTACTCCTACCACTTCTCTGGAGGCTTTTACCAATCAAAAAGAGCACAGGTCCAAGGAGCATGTAGTTGGCCTAACAGGCAATAGGACCCTGCCAACATACACCTAGGAGAGTGGGTTGAAGGAGTCCAAAAATGGACCCGATCATGCAGACAGGGCCCCAAGATTTCTACTGACTCCAAATCTGGAGGCCAATTCTTGGAGGAGCAGCAGGACTTTATCTGAAAAGAACATCACAAATGTGTCACAGCTAATAGCTGATTTTTTTTCTACTTTGGGGGCACCAAAGGGATGGTCAGTTGCCTAATAACTCTAAACAATTGAGCTAGATGGTACAGGGCAGAAACAATGAAAGCAGAGAAGTAAGAGCGTTTCACTGCCTTCATTGCCATTTCATAGGCCATAAAGCGGGCACTGTAAAATGTTCTCATTGCGTTATCATGATTTTGTCTCCAGCACCACTCTAGCCATCTAAGCCCACTTTTTACCATCCTTAGTTCATCTGTACACCAGGGAGCCAAGGTAGTATGGGGGCAAAGAAGGCACTGGGGGGCAACTTGGTCAGTGGCCTTCTGAAGGTCTAGATTCCAGGCCCTCAGTGAGCTCATTGAGAGAGCTGTCAGCAGAGCCAGAGAAATCCCACAGAGCATTCTGGAATCTGTCTGGATCCATGAGTCTCTGCGGAGAAGCATAAATAAGCTCGCTCAGGGGTCATTTCATAGAAAATGAGGTTCAGGAGCTCATTAGCATAACTCATTAGCATATGCCACATCCCCTGACATCACTGGAAGTGTGTCAGAAGGCAACATCCACTGCTCAGGCTCCACTCTAAAAATCTCCAGGTATTTCTGGTTCAGACCAATTGCCTATAGCCCAGTTTTCTGTTTCCAACAGTGGCTAGTCAGATGCCACAGGGAAGGATGAAAACAGGGCCGCCAGATGGCTTCACCTGCTGACCGCTCCTCAGCAGCTGTCAATCAATGGAATGCTGCCTCTGAATTGGCTATTGTGATGACAGACCTACCCTCTATAAATCTGTCCAACCTCCCATTCAAATCTATCTAAACCATTAGCCATCACTGCACCTTGAGGTACTGAGTTCCATGAGTCAGCTATCCATCACAAGAGAAAGCTCTCTGCTCATACCACCATCATGCTTAAATAAGAACATAAGAAGAGCCATGTTGGATCAGGCCAATGGCCCATCCAGTCCAACACTCTGTGTCACATAGTGGCCAAAACCCAGGTGCCATCAGGAGGTCTACAAGCAGGGCCAAAACTCTAGAAGCCCTCCCACTGTTGCCCCCCCCCCCAGCACCATAAATATAGGGCATCACTGCCCAAAACAGAGTGCTCCATCTAAACCTTGTGGCTAATAGCCACTGATGGATCTCTGCTCCATTTGTTTATCCAATCCTCTCCTAAAGCTGTCTACACTTGTAGCCACCACCACTTCCTGTGGTAGCAGAAGGAAGCTCTGACTCTTAAAAGCTTATAGCCCCCCAAAAAAACTTGTTGGTCTCTAACACATTACGGGGCTCAAATCTAACAAGTTTCATCATGATATTATGAAATTAAAACCTGGTACTGCTAAAAAAAAGTTAGCTAACAATCTCAGGCCAGCTGCACCCCAGATTCAAGCAGAGCTGCATCAAGCAAGGGGAGGCAAGATGGAACCCAGTCTCCTGGAGTCTCAGCCACCGAGGTGTTTGTACCAGTGTTCCCTCTAAGCTGAGTTAGTGTGAGCTAGCTCACAGTTTTTTAGCCTTTGGCTCACACATTTTTGTCTTAGCTCAGGAAGGATGGCTTCAAAGCAAACTAATTCATGCAGTAGCCAAATCGCTCACTCACAACTTTAATACCAGTAGCTCACAAAGTGAATTTTTGCTCACAAGACTCCACAGCTTAAGAGGGAGCACTGTGGACCCATATCCAGATACTTTATCAGAGTCACTCTCTGAAACACCAAAGATGCTGTCCTAAAAACAGGTACCTGTGCTGAATAGTGAGTCCCACTCAATAGCATAGGATTTATTTCCAAGTAAACACATACGGCAAGATTTCTGCTTTGGGGAGGGATTAATCTCAGTTTCCTCCTCCTCCAGGCTGCCCGGCTTCTGCTACTAAAACACACTCAAGTTCTTATTAGCTGCTCACAAATATATTTGCAAGGTCGCAAAGAAAAAAGGAAGAGAGTGGATTCTGCTTAGCTTAGCACAGGGAAGGGTTCGGAGTACAGATGTTTTCCATGGGGCTCAGACAGTCCTGGCGAAGCCCACAGGAAGTTCCAGTCTGTCTAACTATCTCCTCCCTCCCCCTCCCCGCGCCCCAGCAAACTTCCACTGCACTTAGCAAAGTGCACATCCACGATCTGCTCACCAGAAGGCACACAAAGCGAAACAGCTGTTGGGCGGCTATGACACTACTCCTCTTTACAAGCTGTAGTTTAGACGTTCCCTCTGAGGGAACAGATCGGCCCAGCGGTCTATGAATACTACTCAGGTCCCTCTCTTTCTAACTAGTCTCTTCGGGGATTGGTTTTTAAAGTATAAGTCAGGCACCAAAGTTTTCTCAAGATAAAATAAAACTGTGATTTATTGGCAGAACTCAACAGGGGAATATCGGTTGTTTGTACAGAAGACTCTTTGTTGCTGAAAGGGCTGGCACTGGTCCTCAGACTACATTCAGGCCATATGCTTATGGGTTTGTTTGTTTGTTTTTTTGCATACAGATGGTTACATGTTCACTCAACTCTTCTATTATACTCTTTCCTGTCCTGCTTTGTAACTGTGTCTTACTGGCCTCTTGGAGTCACAGCGGGCCTCTACACAGCTGTCTAGACCCAGCCAGAGTTCAGCCCTCCCACAACCACATCTCACAGGCTCGCCAGGACTGATGTATGTTAGTGCTTGTGTTAGCTTAGTTCACTATGATTGAGTCTGTTCCTTCCTAGAAACAGAATTCTCCATAGAGTCTCTTCAGAAGACAAAAGTCGCCTCACTCCCTCAGTGCTTCCCTTCTGAGTCTGTTAATGGACCAATAACTGAGAGCTCTGAGCCCAAATGGCCCTCTTCTCACTCTGTCATGTGACTCAGCAGGGCTCTATGAATACACTCTGCTGGTCATAGGTTTTTTTCTTTAATCCCGTCACAGTGGCCAACAAGCCCTGGAGGGTGGGGTGTGTGTGAAGGAGTTCCCTTTCTTAAGCCAGACTCTTTGCAAAGCCCTCTTAAATTCAGATCCCCATTCCCACGCCACTTAAGCCATACTTTTCTGCTTGTCCCATGTCGCCAAAAGTTCCTTTCTCCTTCTGCGCAACCCCTAACGGGGCTTCACCCAGCCCGGGCTTAAAACTTTCCTGGCTGGACCTTCCCCCTCCCTCCGCTCTCCAGCTCCAAGGCAGCCTCTCCACACAACTTTTTTTTCCTCAGGGAACATGCCATGATGCTGCCATGCCGCACGCCTTTTTCTTGCCCTGCACTAGCAGAATCAGGCTAGCCTGGGCTCACATCCCTTCGCTGCAGCAGCTGGGCAGGCAAGGGAGCGCCAGCAGCCCCTCTCTTTCTCCGCTTTTCCTCTGGGGAGGCTTTCCTCCGGTTCCATGCCTAAGTGTGGGCTGGGAAAAGTGAGTGGTGGGGGGAGGCTTTCCTCTGGCTCTGCTCCTAAGTGTGGACTGGGGAAAGTTAGTGGTGGGACCAAGAAAGGCGGTGACAAGGGGGGGTGCCCAGCCTTGGTAGGCCTCTCTCAGGCCCAGCGCTCTGGTGCCGGGTCTGAGAGAGGCAGTGGTGGCAACTTACCTTCCTTCTTCTGCCTCCTCCTGGCCCACTGAGGGCAGCTGGGAGTAGGGGGCAGGGCTTGGTTATGTGCCCACCCCCCAGGCTCCTCTCTCCCAGAGCAGTGCTCCAGCACACACCAGCCCCAACTGACCCCTGAGCTCGCTGCCCCTGCAGAATGAGGAGACAAATCTCAAAACAACTTTTATAAGATAATGATCAGTCCGTGGCACCAGTTCAGAAGTGCCACTGAATCCAGATCAAACCAGATCAACTTCAGTGTATGACATTAATCAATAGTTTTAGAGTATGAAGCTATTGCACAGGTTGGCATTTGCATAGCATCTATAAAATAGGTGGGATATAATTTTGGTTTTGTTGGGATTCTTATTTAGAGTCAATGGATGCATTCCAATCACAAGAGCCATGCCGTGTTTTAGTGTAAAAAAACCTTTTACTAAACAAATTAAACAAACATGGGAATGGTACTTTGGATAAAAGAAAAAGATTACATATTTGCAGCTACTCTAATACGTGCTAACAGCTAAATTGCTAAAGATGGTTCCTTTCTCTACATCTTTCTCAGAGCAACACGGCCACACTCTCACACACACGCTTCGGGATGAGCTTGACAATGCGGAGCAGGAGGTTTTCACTCTGAAGTTTAAAGTGTGTGCGGGGGGGTGCCTGTCAGGTGTGCTGGCTGGTCTCCCTGGTGAGCTTTTTGCCTCTGCAACAACCAACAAAAGCCCGCCTGATGTGAGGCAGCAGCCATGCACCCCAGCTCCCCTTGCCCCACCGGAGCCCGGTGCCTCTGCCTGCAACCCAGGCTCCCTCAGTGTGAGCTCGCTCCCCCAGTTTTCCAGCCTCTGGCTCACATTCTTCTTCACCCAAGGGTTCCAGAGCAGACTACTTATGCAGCAGCCGAAACGGAGGGTCCCTGGAAACCAGGGATGGTGGCGGCAGCGGTAGCTGCATGAAGCACAACAGGGGCTCCCTCCCTCCCTCCTAACACCGCAGCTATATATACGTTTGAGCAGGGGTCATTTCGCAGAAAAAGAGATGCAGGAGCTCATTAGCATAGCTATTAGCATAACTCATTAGCATAACTGGCCGAATGTCAGTTTCAGCCCTATTATACCCTATGGGCCATTGAAGTCAATGGCAAAAATTCATAGGGCATATGAGGGGCTGGAGGATCAGGGATTTGAGGGAGAGGCTCCAAACTTGTAGGGTACCTTCTGGGACCTCTCCCCGAAATACCCACTAAGTTTCAAGAAGATTGGACCACAGGTTACTTTTTTTCCCACCATAGAGAACAATGGAGGGAATGGGGACAACCTGTTTAGAGGCCCATAGAATTGGACCCCCCGGGCCAATCTTCTTGAAACTTAGTGGGTATTTGGGGGAGAGGTCCCAGAAGCTACCCTGCAAGTTTGGAGCCTCTCCCTCAAACCCCCTCCCCTACAGCTGCTTTTAAAGCTGCCCCTGAATTTTGGCAGCAATTAGGCGGCGGGCCGAATCAGATCAGAGACTCTGATTTGGCCTGTGGCTGCCCTACTGCCCACTCTTGAGCTGGTGGAGCGGTGCTCCGCCTCGCTCTGGCCCCAAAGGATTTCTGCATTTGAGCACACAATTACTCATGCACTCAAAGGAAGCAACTTTTCTTTAAAAATTGCGAAGACTGATCAGACAACCCTAATCGCAATCCAAGCGAGAGTCGCCTGTTCAGAGTGGCAAAATTGTGGATTTAAAGCACAAACTCCAGGAAAGTACTTGATTTTCCCAGGGTCTGAAAATGCACTAGGGACCCGGGAGCATTGTGGGAGTGAGCCCGCTTCGGTGCGGGAGGCAGATTGGCCTGTCTGATCAGCAAATTTAAATGCACAAGGGAACAGCGGTGAAACTCAGTTAAAGGGACCGTGTGACCGGACCCAAAATCTAACTTGTGCATGCAATATACATATAGGAAAAAACACTGATCTGAAACCACTGGAAAAAAATACCCCCCCCCCCCAAATTCTATGCTTATTTCTACATAGGTAGGCCTTGCTCTAGTCATATCTAGTACGCCCTTTTACTTTTTGTCATACAAGTGAATGGATCTTATTCCACTGAATGCTCCAATAAAAATAAGATCACGAGTTCAGTCAAAAATAGGCGCTCATGAAAACCCACTAGGTCTGATCAACTCCTGCTCACCAGTCGTGATGAGGGAGAAGAACATTTGGTGAGCTGTTTGGATGTGTCTGAATTAATTTGGATGTGTCTGTTGACATAATTGCATTGTTTTCTTAAACATTATAGTTTCTGTTTGCATCCATTGCCCCACCATCAGCTATCTCCTGCTGCCACTGGCTCCATTTTTAAAAAGCATTCAATTTCTGAGAATTTTGAGTTGTGTCTTACTACTTAGGTGTCTGAGTGCTTTTAGAGCCCACCCATGAATCTCACAAATCTTGCAATCAGTTCTTGCAGTCACTTCTTGAGTAGATGCCTGTGACTGCACAGGCACACAAAGGGGACAAACTGAACAATTCTGTGCTTTATACAAATCAATTACTTTAATGATATAGAAAACCATGACCACGAGGAATGCTACTTCTTCTGTAAATTGTGAGATTTAGTTCTGGGCTAAAGCAACTCCTGCCAACCTAGCAGTTCAAAAGCAAGAAATTGCAAATAGATAAATAGGTACCACTTTGATGGGAAGGTAACAGCATTCCATGGGCCTCGGCATCTAGTCATGCTGGCCACATGACCACGGAAACGTCTTTGGACAGTGCTGGCTCTTTGGCTTGGAAATGGAGATAAGCACCGCATCCCTAGAGTCATATTCAGCTGGCTTTTGAGCAAGGGAAACCTTTACCTAAAAGCAGTTGTAACAAGCAAATAGCTATTGTGAAGGTGCAAAAACTTCACCAGGGAGCATCAAGGTGAATAGATCAGGAGCTTGCCTCACATGTAATTAAAGGAGTTTGAACAAGACCCTCTTTTGAGTGGGTCTTATTTTCCTTCACTCATTATCACCATTTGCATTGCTTGGCCTTTTGCCAAGATACCCCCCCCCCCCCTTCTGTCTGTATTTGGGATATATACCAACCAAATGAGGTCAACATTACATGCATCTGACAAAATTGGGTTCTGGCCCACAAAAGTTTATGTTGTGATAAATTTGCCGGTCTTTAAAGTGCAATACAATTCTTTGTTGTCTCTTCTCTGAATCCGACATCTCACTCTGTCTGTATCACGCTCGCAAACCAACAAAAGAGGTGACAAAGGATAAAAGGGGGCTGCTTTATGACAGACTTTGTCTAGCTAGCATTTTAACAATGGCCATAAACCAAAGAGGACTGTGTGTGTTAATAACCTCTCTGTGATGGCAAGTCCTTGCTCAGGATGAAGAACGGCATGACTCCTGTTTAGTTTGCATCAGATTAATGCACATTTTCATTCTTCCAGCCTGGCCTGACGGACATTTGCAGGAAGGGCTGTGCTACCCACGAGGATTGTCCCAGTGCTGTCAGCTATGGCTGCTATTCCCGGGCGGGAGGCTCACTCTCTGGAGCTCACTGGAACAAGACGTGTGCCCTGTTAATGAGTCTCCAATAAAGATCACTTGTCATTCACCATCTCATTCTGCATTTTCACTGACAATCATCTTCCCCACCCCCCTCTGGAGTTCCAGCCAGAGGAAAAAGAATAAAAAATGCAAGCATTCTTCCCGGCTGGCAGTTTGCATTTTACACCCCAAGAAAGAATCCTGATGATAGTGAGTGGCAAGAGGTCCTGTCCATCATTTCAAAAATGATTGGTCCGCCAAAGGGTTTCCCGCCAGGGAACCCACCGGATCTGCAGAAAAATACAGAATGTTGGAGTTAACAAAAATCTCAATCCAGTTAACAGCAATGTCTCTGTGTGGGGAAACATTTCTAAAAAGAAAAGGAGTTTGGGCAACAGTATTGGGTTGCTGCAGTCAAACGTTGCATGAACAGGCGAAACTGGTGCCAACTGCTTCTCCCACCCACAAGCAGAAGTGGAGAGTTGTGTTGGCAGCCGGGAGGGAATGAAGACAGAGCATGTAGGGTGGGATGGGAAGACCAGATGGGTGGGTGTGGGAAAGCCAGAACCAGGAGAGTGAGGGAGAGAGGGAGGGAGGGAGGAGTAGGGTGGGAGTGGACCCACAGGAAGGGAAGAAAAGCAAAAATAGAGATTCATTTATCTACTTCATTTATTCCCTGCCTTTTTCCACAGTGGGGACCCAAGGCAGCTTACACTGTCCTCTCTTCCATTTTATCCTCACGACAACCCTGTGGGGTAGGTTAGTCTGAGAGTGTTTGAGTGGCCCAAGGTCACCCAGCAAGCTGCCATGGTAGAGTAGGGATTGTTACTTTATTAAATTTAAATAAATAGAATATAAAATATTTATATGCCCATCTTTCTCTTGAGCCTCAAGAAAAGTAGCAATATCCAAACAACTGATAAACCCAACATTAAAACAACAGATATAAAAACCAATCTAAAAACATCTTAAAACACCAGCAGGGTATTCCTCCTTTGCTCAGACTCAAACCCCCCCCCCCCCCCCAATTCTCTGGAACAATTCTGTTTTGGAGGGTATGAGCTACTCCCCTGACTTCTTCCAGGGGGCTGTTCCAGAGGTAGGGGGCAGCCACCAAAAAGCAAATTTTGTAAACAGGAGTGCCTTTCATTCATTAGAATCCAATCCAAAGTAAAGGAAAATGAGATTCCTTACATAAGCAAAGTCTTATAGTATGAAAGAATAGATTCAGGTGGGTAGCTGTGTTTTCAGAATTTCAGACAGAGACTGGAATGGGAAATTGCAATTTAATGGAACCCCCAGGGCTTAACAGAGATATTGGGTTCTTATCTCACTACACATGCTCAGCCACTTAGTTCTCACTTATACTCAGAATTAAACCTTGTTGGTTTAAAGGTGCCACTGGTCTCAAACTTAGTTTTTACATCTGTTAACTCTTTTATTATCTGTATGCTAATTTGCTGCTATTCACAGGTCTTGCCAACTACTTTAATCCAATCCTAGTTATACTTATTGCTCAGTTACTTACACATCTTGACTCTAATTAGCCCTTCCTGGCAACTAATACCCCCCTCTACCCATATGAGGAAGTCTTGTTTCCAGGGGTCATTTCATAGGGAAAAAAGTGCAGGAGCTCATTAGCATAACTTATTTGCATATGCTACACCTCCTAACATCACCTGAAGTATGTCAGAAGGCAAGAAAGAAAGGAGAGAGAGAGAGAAAGAAAGAGCTGGCAGAGAGGAGACAGCTACTAATCCAAGCCTCAGAAATACCACTATTCTGGGAGGATAGCTTCAGTGGTGGCTGAAGTCTTCAGAAGGCTGGTCAGAGGAACAAGGACCTTTCCAGGGGACAGGGTCATTTTGCTGCAGCCATGACACAAGCAGGCATTCCCCCACGGGGGGGGGGGGCTGGCACCAACTCCTGGAGCTGCGCTCCCCCGAGCTCCTGCTCAAAATGACCCCTACTTGTTTCACCATATCTGAAGAAGTGTGCATGCACACGGAAGCTTATACCCATAATTAAACCTTGTTGGTCTTAAGGTGCCACCGGACTCTAACTTTGTTCAGTATGAAATAGTAGCCATCAAAACTTATATTAGGAAAGCAGGAGGTTAATTTTAGGTGGTGCCCTAGCACTAAAATATAGTTATCTCTGACAATATTAAGGGCTGTTTTGAGAGATCCTTTAGGAGGATATATCTTGCAGCACATTTTTGATTGGAGAGGCCCCTTTGGGTTGCTCTAGAAATGGATGGCTGCTTTAAAGACTATTTCACATAATAGAATCCCTTCCATTTCAATCAGCTGCAATCGCACAGCCTTCATCTGTATTAAGAAACTTCATTGGTGTATTTCTACGGAGCAGTGATTTGTGACCATCCTTTTGATACAGGACAAGCTACATTTGGAAATGGCAAGACCATTCAGAATTGCAATATTTCTTCTGTCAGTTTAAACACCTTCATTTATCAAGCGGGGGGGGGGGGGAGTGGGAAGTACACAATTTATTAAAAGTGGTTTAAGGATTTGCTATCATTGAGAAAATAAGTCTATGTCGGAGATTAAATAAAATGAAATTTCATTCACTTGAGTCAAATGAAAGGCAGTCCACAAGATTACATCAAGTTTATGCATACAATTGGCGCAAAGTGAATGGAAAAAAACCTGGGATGCTAATGAGGATCACAAGTTCTTGAATAAGTCTTGAGTCCTGTTAACCACAGGACGGATTAATCCAGAGGCAGATTGGCCATTAGGCCACTGGGAAAAGTTTTGATAGTGAATGCTGCCAATTACACAGGTGCAAAACCATTCAAAATGCAGCTGGTGTTCGTCACTGGGATGATCGATCAGACAGAAAATAATCATTGTAAGCAATTCAGTGTTTGGATGTTAGATATTTTTTTAAAAAAATGAATAATCAGCAATGAATTTGTCCAAAGTAGTGGCTGCTATCCTAGAAGGTAAGAATATTCCTATTATGTTACACTCTGGCATGAATTCAGGGCATCCATGGCTATTATTTATCACAAGTTAACAACCTGTATGGACAGCTCCTGGGATGACAACAATGGGTTAAGCTCCAGTCCTGCTTAGATTGACCTGAGGTGACAAGCTGCTATGTAAAACCATTCCAAGTGGAGGCAGGGTGTTATGAAGATATACGGCTTAGCAATAAGTGTGTGGGCAGCCATGATAAATACCAGCACCAGGCCATTAAAAGGGGAGATAATATTTACTGTTGTGTTATTTTGTGTTGACAGACTCTGTGTTTCTTTCCCTGTAAACATTACTTTTTATTACTATTAGCACTCTCACTTGAAGAGTCGCCTGTAATCTAATGGGGAAACCTTTTGAAATTCATAACTGCTAAAAAATAGATGAGCAATGTCTATTTTTAAGCTGTAAAATGCCTGGGTTGAAACAAGGGAACGGGAGTCACACACAGGCAAGAAGTGGCAGTGGATAAAAACTGCTAAGTGGAATTTGCACCACAGAAATTTTGCCTGAGGTGAATATGGGGGAATCCTCCTCTGACAAAACACTGAGGCATTTTGAGGAAAACTAAAATAATTTTAATGATTACCGAGGAAGTTTTTTTCCCCACATGAGATTTCTGCACGTTCCTAGTTTGTGGTAGGGTTTCTTCCAAAACAAAATTCAAAGAAAATCTAGAGCTTTCTTCAGCAGAGATAAGGGTGCAACTGAATTTCATAAACTCACTGTTCTGAATTTGTGATGCCCGTTTCAATTTCAGATTGGTGCCATTTTCTGTTTTGTGCTGATTCTTTCCTGTTCAGTCACAGATCCCCAATGCAGCACCCATCAATGTGTTCCTTGGTGCCCGCTTCTTTCTTCCCCAAAGCATACCTTCTCCAAAGCAAAAGCCAGTAATAACTTTTCTTAACTTCATTGAAATAGGAGGTACTTCAGAAGATCCCTGGTTCTAAAATAAATTAATTCTGCAGGAAGCACCCATTTGGAAACAACTTCTGTCATAGAATGACACCATTTTCTTTTAAGAACATAAAAGAAGCCAATGTTGGATCATGCCCATCCAGTCCAACACTCTATCACACAGTGGCCAAAAATACCAGGTGCCATCAGGAGGTCCACCAGTGGGACCAGGACACTAGAAGCCCTCCCACTGTTGCCCCCCCAAGCACCAAGAATACAGAGCATCACTTGCCCCAGACTGAGAGTTCCTATCTATACCTTGTGGCTAATAGCTACTGATGGACCTCTGCTCCATTTGTTTATCCAACTCCCTCTTGAAGTCATCCATGCTAGTAGCTGCCACCACCTCCTGTGGCACCTCCTTAGCACCCTCATGATGATTTGTTAGCAACTGAAAATGAGTAGTGTTTTGCATGCTTTTGCATCCATGTGCTTGGTGGCATTGTTTGTTTATTTATTTATTTACTTACTTATTTAATGTATAGGCTGCCTTTCTTGCTCAGACTCAAGGCAGACGTATAGCCACTGTTGGCACATGTTCACAATATCCTGACTTGTTTGCACTCCATATGGTCCTGGGTCATTGTGAACATGTTATGTTTCCGTGAATTTCAGCTACATTTCAAGCGCATATCCTGCTTTTGTGCCTATGTGCTTCATCAGTCAGTAGCATCTACCATTGTCAATGTAAGCTTAAAATTCCAGCTGGTGTTCGGTCACACTCTAGTTCCCAGTCAGCCCATTTCTTTCCACCCCAGGCTCTGGGGAGCCTGCTAGCAATCTGTGAACGAACTGTGAGTTGAACTTAGGAGTGCTGGTACATCACTGTGCCTGTGCTACCCTGATCTCCTTTGAAGAACAGCAAGATACACGTGGTAACTACTACATTTGTAATATGCTGTGAACCTAGCTCCCCATAATAAGCCATTATGATGAATTCTGTTCTTTTTTTCCAGATAGTGTATTGAAAAATAAAAACAAATCTGTGATGCCAGAAATGATGGTTGGAGCACAGTTTCCACACTAACGCCAAGTTCCTCATTTCATAGCAATTTAGACTGTAACACCTAAAGAACGTAAAGAACGCCCACTCACTAACAGCTGCAGCATGGAGATGTGAATAAGGGTCAAGTGAGGAAGCAGCCAGGAAATGTGTTAGATTTTGAAATGTAACCCCCACCCCCCCAGGCACTGATGTAGAATCTGTCTTACATCCATACTTTGTGCCAGTTTGTTTCATCTGAACATTTGTTAGAATGGATTCAAAAATGTAAATAGGAAAAAAAAAAAGAATGATACAGTCCTTCCTGACTGTACCATGTAAAACTGGAGGAGAAGAATTGCATTTACTGCAGGAAGATCTTCCTGTCTGTAGAGAGCCCCCATGCCAAGAAGAAAGCTTGTCAAAAACCCTTCATCCTGGGAGCTAATTTTCCAGGTGCAGGCATTTGTGTGAGGAGGAAGGGTGGGGCAAAGCATCCCCTTTCTGTCCCTAGCAGATGGTAATATAAATCTGGGGGGTGACTCCTCTGAAATACCAGATATACCAGCTAAATATTCTGACTGCAAAAGTCAATCAATTGATTGCAAATATGATAGTCCAGAAAAATCACTGTTAAATGTGATAGATATTCTGATCCATGATGCTTGATTACTGCAGCCCATTGAGGTTTAAATGGATGAAATGATTCCATCGACTGCTTTGGATTTTGATATGATGTGAGAAGGTGTGGAAATTCTATGTACAGTGTTGTACCTTCTTTACTTTCTTGCATGGACTTTACTTCCTTTTAGGCACTGGGCTAAAACATTTCTTTGGATCCAGGCTTTTAATTTTAGGTTTTGCTTATCAGCCTTTTAATGGCCCGCTTCTGTTTTACAAATAGTTTTTATGCTGCCTCTGTCCAATGGCTTGTATTTTAATGTGCTTTTAATGGCTTGTGTTTTGATACTGTGTTTTTTACTTGTAAGCTTCCTTGAGCAGGACTTTGAAGAAGTGGCATAGAAGTATTCTAATCAATCAGTCAATCAACTAGTGCTGCTGTCTCTCCAAAACTATTCATGCATGTAGGTTATCATGACACTATGATCATCACATGAGGCACAGGCCTGCGTGAATTTGGCCACCAGCCAAATTCATTAGGATAAAATTAGCATACCAATCCAGAGATGAGAAAGAATTGCTCTCAAATACTCAGTATCAGCCCAAATAACCAAACTGGGCAGCACAGTCTATGACAGAGAAGTGTAATAATTGATACTGGGATCTACTGCACAGTTTCAGAGCTTTTGGAAACACACCCAATATAACTTTAATTTTAAAAAACCATGATATATAAAACATCCCGTTTCATGGATAATCTACTTAGGGGTGTGGGCACATAATGTATCGGAAGCCCACATGATTGCAGAACTGATTTTTATAAATCTGTCTAGCAAATTTTGCATCATTATGTATGTGAAAAGCAAGCTTTGCTGTTACACAGATCGTAGAGGAGTGAATGTATACAGATTGCTCTCACTGCAGAATCCATATCACTGATGCGTGGCTACCAAGTGTCCCAAAGTGCAGCACTTTGCAGAGTGACAGCCATTCAATAACAGGGGAGAAAGTAAACTGGTTCACTTGGAGACATCCTTGGGGATTAGGGTTGCCAACCTTCAGGTGGCACCTGGAGATCTCCTGCTATTACTGTTGATCTCCAGACAATCAAGATCAGTTCCCCTGGAGAAAATGGCTGCTTTGGAAGGTGGCCTCTATGGCATTATATTCTGCTGAGGTCCCTCCCCTCCTTAATTCCCTTCTATCCTGGCTCCACTCTGCAAATATCCCGGTATTTCCCAACTCAGAGCTGGCAACATTCCTGGGGTACAAGCCCATGTGACTGCAGTAGACTGGAATCAAGCCTCTTTCTCTCCTCATATAGCCCTATTTTCATCTTCATAGCCTGATTCTGGTTTCTGGTTCTTGAGTGCACTGGAGTGTGATGGAATATTGGGAACTGGGTTCTATGTCTAGAGACAGTTACTTTGCAGAGAAACTTGGTTCTAAACAAACTGGGATCATAGGGTTGTCTTCACATATGCAGTTCTTTTAAGATCATAATACGTTTTGCAATAAAGTAACATCTTCCCAACTTTTGGCTCAGAGTGGCTTTTAGAGAAATGGCTTCTGGCTTTTACAAGTTAAATCATGTTATTAAATTCAAAAGAGATGTCATGGCTCTCTCCTTGGTTTAGAATCAACAGCAAGTGTGCCGCTTCCTAATGTGGTTGTGCAAGAAGTTTCTGTGGGATTGCTTTCCTCTTCTTGATGAAAGAACAAGGATAATGTAGGTCACACACTTGTTTAACCTACTTTGCATTAACGTAAGGGAGCATAACCCCCACCCCCATCTAATTTTAGCACATCTAAAAGTTGCATTAACTCATGGCATGACGGTATTAAGATATCGTCAGCCACTGCCCTTCTGCTGCTATGTAGAATTACACTTGACACTGTTGAGAACATATTAAAGAGTCGCAAAAACAAAATCTCGAACGCAGAGAGCCCCTTCAAAGGAGTCTTTCTGTACCTTTCTGTACCTTTCATTCTAATTTTACTCTCAAGCACAATAAGGGCAATAATTCTATTTTTCAGTCTTTTTTTTTAAAAAAAAAAACTTGATTGAAGATGGAGCAGAGGATCAGTCTTGTTTCCTTTTGAAGAAAGCAGAAGAAAACTAAAGTATATAGTTTGATAGTTCAGCTTTTTCAAAGCCAAATTCGGAGCTCAGAATGCCCAGAAAACTTCCTCTGTAGGAGACCGACTCTGTTGGCTGGTCAAGAGCAGGGAGGTGACTTTTGCTGTTTGACTGTGAGTGGCTTGACCCTGGTTGTCCTTCAGGTGCTGGAACAGCACGATTGCAACTCATCACAACCCCCTCCTTGCATTTTCAACATTATGCCCACCACTTATTGCTAGTTTACCCCTGCCTTTCCTCAGTTTACCTTGGTAAACTCTTTGAAATGTAGTCCTCATGGTACAGGGAGACTATACCTTGGCACAGAGACTCAGATGCTTAACAGCATTTGAGATACCAGGAAGCTCCCTGGTGTCTCCCAAGGATAAGAAGAAATTATTTCTTATTAGCCACCTGCTCTTACTGGCTGACTGGTCAATATACTTGCCTGGGTGGCTGGGTGGCTCCTGCCATTGCCATCCTGGCCTAGTAGCAAGCAGCAGCAGCATACTACGAACAGATTGGGGTGGGGAAGAGAAAGAAGGCTGGGGAGTTTTTAGTGAGTGTGAATATACAATCCAAGCCAGAGTAGAATCCAGAGATATATGCCACTAGTAGAGATTCTTGATCACCAGCTGGGTCAGCTTTCATCTTTCTAGTTGGTAATGATCAGGGAGCTGATAGTTCATCAATATGATCAAAATGCATCTGAACAAATCCATCTGTGTTCATTTGCATAGTTAAACTACTTCTTCACAGCTGCTTCCCCATATGCTGTCACTTCCTCCAGTTATTTAAAGGCACCCAGTTAAAAGAAAAGATCCATTTGACATTTTTGAGTTGAGACAGACTACTTGTTTTTCACTGTGTGTCTTCAGTGTCTACCCATGAACCTAGCAATCACTTCACCCTTGGATGCTGCTAACCGTGCAGGCATTAAAAGCAGGCAATGTGTCCCATGCATCTGAGTGCACAGGCATAAAGAGAGGCTGAACAGTGGGTGACTTTGTGCTTGGCAAGTTGATCATTTTAATGACCTGACCTGGGGAATACATGCCTCTTCTCTCATAGGTGAGAAAATTTATTTTGTGAACTATGTAAGGCCAAAAATGGCCACAAACAATAGCCAGAAACTGCAACTCAGTTTGTTACTTCTTAGCAGGGTAAGACTTGGCCCTGGGTGCCCACAAGGCTGTTTAACATGGTGTCTGATACAAATGTCTAGGATGGGACAGTTATTTTTGAATAGGCAGTCTTCCAGAGATATTCAAAAGCTCCAGTGATGTGGGGGAAAGCCAGACTGACTCTTTGATTTAGGGAACAGGTGATTTGGAGAAGAAGCAAATGGGTGCCAAGAAATCCATTTAGTATCACTGATTTGTATTCTTATCAATTGTTTCAATTCTTTGCTTTCCCCTGTAGATCCTTTCATACTGTGTATGCATTGTAAGGTTTTTCTTCTTAATTTATATGGTATTTATATGTGTAGCACGTCAGTTAAATGGGTGTAATGCATGTACAACAACAATGCATTAAGCACTGAAGAATGTGTAAGTATTGTGGGGGGAAATCCAATTAACAGAACATAAAAACAAAGAATCCTGATGTAAATTCACACAGGACAGAAGTTGAAAGAGTAGGCATAAGAAATCTGAAATTATACTTAATGTGGAACTAGGCACATCATTCCTTTTTATTCCAGCCATATGATCTAAGTGATAATTATAGGACTTTCTCTCATAACAGAATCAGTTTTATTCTTGTTGGGCTTCATCTCTTTTTATTATTTATTATTAATTAAATTAGTGGGGGGAGGGGTTGGACGGTCCTTCCCTGCTTGCACAGGGCTCAGGGCGGTTCACAACAATTTGGTTCAATGCAGTATAAAACAAGTTAAAACCGTAAAAACACAATATTCAAAACATTTAAACATTTGAAGAACAAGATGGCAGTGCTGGCATGCAGTCATGGGGGTGGGGGGAGGTGCCAGGCAGATGTAAAGAACCATTGCTGGCCTTAAACAAAGGCCTGGTGGAACATCTCTGCCTTATATTCCCTGCAAAACTTGAGTAGTTGAATAATGACCTGATAGTCTTTGAAAGTACCAGTCTCTCTTAAGAATGATGCAGTCAACGGCTCATGATTCAGAGAAGAGTTTCCAAAAGAGAAAAGTTCCCAAAAGGAAACATGCAGTAGATGGCACAGGCTCAAGACTAGCTGTAGCACGAACCAAAGGAGCGGCAACGGCACACCTAGGTTGCTTTGCCGTTTCTTTGGGCTTGCTCAGGTGGCTTTTCTTAGTGATGGAGCCAACCCAGCTCTGGCAAGATTCAAAATGACATGGAAGTCTACAAGTATATTCCAAATAGCTAGGATTCAGTCACTGTGCAACTGGTGCAGATGTCATTTATGCATGGTGGCAAAACCATTTATGTGTATTATTTATGGTTGTAAGTAGAACTGTATAAGAAGACAGGAGTCTCAAGTGTGATTTGTACAGCATGACAGATTATTCTGGTTATTTGTTTGCACAACCTTCAGGTGGTGGCTGGAGATCTCCTGGGATTACAACTGATTTCGTGGTGATAGAGATCAATTCCCCTGGAAAAAATGGCCACTTTGGAGAGTGAACTTTATGGCCTTATACCCTGCTGAGGTCCTTCCCCTTCCCAAACCCCACCCTCCTCAGGCTCCACTCCCCAAATCTCCAGGTATTTCCCAGCCGGGAGCTGGCTACTCTAATATTTGGAAAGCTCATCTCTGGCCACATAAAACATTTGATTTTTTTTTTCAATCCAGTTGTTCAGTTCTTGGCCCCTGCTCCCAGGGCTGACATCAAATATCCATTTCCCTTTGCAGACAAAATGAATGTTGCAGTTTTACTTGCCCAAAGAAAGGCCCCGGCAAACTCCCATCCTCATATTAAAAAGAAAGGAAAGGGAGAAAAAGCTCATTCTGTTCACATAAGGAATTGGAAAGTTGACAGGTTTCATTTCATCCATAGGAGACCTGATAAAATGCATTTCATCGAAGTTCTCGACTGGGGCTGAAACATCAGCATAGTGGCTATATAAACCATTTTTTGGAAAATCATTAATTTTGCTCTTGGCATTCAGTGCTGCATAACACGATGGGACGACATACACTCTGGGAAATAACTAGTATCTCTTTCTCTCGGCCGTTGTCAAAACAGCCTTCATGACAGTCAGCACTTTCTCTTACATGGCAGGTCCTGATCAATTTTTTGGATTAGATGAGACATTATTGGCATAATGTTTCATCCTCCCATAGTGATTGGCTGTCATTTGTATTGGTCTAAAGAAGCACTCTGTTGTCTATACAGTCAAGTCTTCGGTCCGTTTCTCTTTTCGTCATAAATGTACTTGGAGGTAGCTGAGCTTTCAGAATCCCCTGGACTATACATGCACCAGAATGAGACTGAAAAAAATCCTGGGAGTCATAGATACGGTTGCCCGTTCTTGGATGAAAATACCTGGAGGTTTTTTGGGGGGGGGGGTTGAGACAAGAGATGGTGGGGTTGGGGGATGGGTGGGACTTCAGCAAGGTATAATGCCATAGAATCCATACTTCAAAGCAGCCATTTTCTCTCGGGGCAATGATCTTTATTTATTTTTATTTTATTAGATTTATATCCCACCCTAACCTAAAAACAGGCTCAGGGCTCTTGATCATCTGGAGATCAACTGTAATAGCAAGAGATCACCAGGTGGAGCCTGAAGGTTGGCAACTCTAGACATAGAAGAGACTGTACTGAAATACTCATGGGGGCTGCCATTTTGTGAATGTCTCCTCAGTTAAACAAAACAAAACAAGGCACGTCTACCAGTTTTGTTTAAGAAGCTAGTACAGCAGGAAGGAAGTTTTGTTTAGCCCACCTCCCTTTCTGCTTTGCTTTATTTCTTTCATTATTTAAAACATTAAAATCCTGCCTTATCTCCTCAAATGGGAGGTAGCTAACAACACAAGGCTAGGTTGCAAAAACACAAAACACAAGTCTAAGTAACAAGTTTTTTTTTTAAAAAATGCACCGAATAAAACACACAGGATTTTAAATGTTCAGATGAAAGGTTTAAAAGCTCACAGAATTAAAAACAACAACAAAAAAGACACCCAAAGTGTTTTAAAAAAACCACTCAGCATTAAAAAAACAACAGCCTAATTGCCTAAACAGTTTACATACCACAAAATGCTCTCTGGAATAAAACTGTCTTACATATCTTCCTAAATGTACCAAGTGATTTTCAGTACACTCCTACTTTGCAGGGAGTAAGCCCCCTACTTCTGTGTAGATCTGTTTAGAATTGCTCCCTTTAAAATGTAATTCCCCCTGCAGTTTGAAACATTACTGTCCACCTCCAGCCTCTACTGTTCCCATTTCATTCTTCTGCATTCAAACAGGTCTCAGCTGGGAGGTACGGGGGATGACTTTTTAACCAATTTCTTTTTACTTTTTTACCAATTGCCCCTCCAAATACTGATCCCCCCTCCCCCTTCATGTTGTTCCTTAGGTCTCCTGGCCCTCTGGAGCAACATTTTGATAGGTATTTTGGACCATAGCAGAAGAGATGTGGTGAAGACCAGGGGCGTTGACTTCTCAGTTTCCTGGGGGAGACGGGACGGTGCTGAACCTGGTGCACACCCACATTTAGTAATCTATATTAAGTTGTTTAAATATGAATTTTTTTATATTTCCAAACACCATATGCCATCAACAATTAACAGGATTTGGGAGAGCAGAACTGCCTTTCTATATTTGGTGGACCAGCTTTGCCTTTCCCCTCCCCCAGTAAAGATCCACAGAGACGAAAAACAGGGCTATTCCCAAATCTTCCATTTCCTTTTCTCTAAAGCTGCAAGCCCCAGGATACCAAAATCACCTTAACTTCCAGCATTGATGGGGTATTAAAAAATTTTTTCCCACTCATAACAGTCTGAATCTCAGTCAAAGAAAGAAGACTATGAGAGGGAAAATGCCATGAACTCCTTCACTGAGACAATTTGAGTAAATCTTTTATTCATGCATGAGTAAAAAATACTTCCCCCCCACTTTTCCTCACACCTTAGGCTGAGTGTGTAACTGGCCCAAAGACACAAAGTATGCTTCGTGGCTAAGTGGGGCTTTGAACTCTGGTTTCCCCAATCTTAGACCAAGACTTTAACAACTGCACCACTCATATACTGGATACTCAATAGGAATCTTCAAATGCATCTCAGAATCCACAGTAAATACTGGCCTCTCAGATACCCTGACTTGAAATTATGGAAGCATTTGTTTGGTTGAAACAGGATTTGGGAGAGCAGAACTGCCTTTCTATATTTGGTGGACCAGCTTTGCCCCCCCCCCCAGTAAAGATCCACAGAGACAAAAAACAGGGCTATTCCCAAATCTTCCATTTCCTTTTCTCTAAAGCTGCAAGCCCCAGGATACCAAAATCACCTTAACTTCCAGCATTTGAGCCACAAGACTTAGTTCTCCTCCAACACACATAGCTAAAGACTAGGGTTGCCAGTCCCCAGTTTGGGGTGGGGGATATCCTGCTTTGGAGCCCCTCTCCCTGCTTCAGGGCTATCAGAAAGTGGGAGGAATGGCCGTTGGGCACTCCTTGCTGCTGGGGAATTAACCCCCCAACAGGCAAGAGGCCAAAAATAATGTGATGTGCCTACATCACCTGGAAGTGACATAGACACATCAGTAGTGTGTGTGTGTGTGGGGGGGCAACGACGATGACAAAGCTCTGTTTTTTAGATAAAACTCTATGGTAGAATTAGTTTCAAATTAGCTTCAAATGTGTTTTGCCCAAAAAACAAAGCATTGCCCCCTGACATCCCCAATGTGATTACTACATCACCCGGAGGTGATGTACACACAGTGTGCTTTTCCCCTCCCCTCTCCTGGAGCATCCCAGTAAGTACCCTGCCAGCTTGTCCTTTGGACCCGGCAACCCTATTACAGACAGAAATATTCCTATCCCCTCATTTCTTTATTCTAAAGCTGCAAGCCCCAGGATACCGAAATCACTTTTAATTTTCTGTTTCACTTTTAATTTGTCTGTTCCAATGACCCACAGGTTGGAAGTAGGAGGCTTTAGGCAGAAGGAAAAAAGGCAAAGTCAGGCAGTGGGGGAGGGGTGCTTCTGTGAGGCAGAGTTGGCAACCTCTGTGTGAGTGGAGAGGATGAGACTGCAGTTGTTTTATAGCTCCCTCTATTGTCATCTTTTACAAAGAGGCCTAGGAAAAAAACAGTGTTCCCATTTTCAACGTAAAGTTTTACACATGGAAACTTTAGGCTCCATGGGTTGGATCCAGCCAGCTCTTTCACTCAGTCTTGCCTATTTCCCCTTTCTTACTATAGCCCCCACCCCTCCTGGTTTATGATCCCCAGCTAGGATTGCCAACCCCCAGGAGGTAGCTAGAGATCTCCCACTGTTACAACTAATCTCCAAGTAACAGAGATCAGTTCACCTGCAGAAAATGGCTGCTTTGGAGGGTGGGAGGGTGGATTCTATGGCATTATAACCTGTTAAGGTCCCTCCCCTTCCCAAACAGGCTCCACCCCCAAAATCTCCAAGTATTTCCCAACTCAGAGCTGGCAACCCTATCCCCAGCATAGGTTTTTTCCTCTTTTTTCATGGTTGAATTCAGTGGCGGAAAGGCTGGCAGAATCCAATCTCATATTGAAACTTGGGTTTTTTAAAAAAAAGGTTTTGAAAGCCTCCCATTATGTTAAAAACAGAGAGAAATGAGGTCCCCAAAGAAATCACAGTAAAGTGTCTCAAGTGGTTTTGCATATGCCTTATTAGGAAATTCAGTGTGAATTTTATGCTCCCCCCAAGAGCCATAACCATTTGGTGATCTCCTGCAGAGGAAATTACCCATGACAATATAATATCATGGAACATACCTATGCAAACTTTTTATACACCGACGCATATGTTTGCAACAAGTTTTACCATCTCACCACCACAACAAAAATGAAATACAGGACAGTCATAAGCACAGTTAGGCATGTCTCATTCTTTGAAGTCAATGCACTTAGAATGGTGTAACTCTTCTTAGGATTGCTTCGTTATTCCCTTTCCTTTTGCAGGGCACAATAAACAATATATGTTATGGACAATCACATATCAAAGGCCATTCTGTTCCTTTTTCAAAGCTTGTTTTTCAATAAAATATTCCCTTGCTTTCTTTGTAGTCTTTAAAAAAAAAATCACCCACTCCATCATTTCCATAGAGGTTGGTTACTCATGTCTTGGTAGCATACAGAGCTCGTGAGAAGGTTCATTTGAAAGAGAGTTCACCCTTTCTGGGGGAAAAAAGAAGCTACCTCTTTTCAGTGTTAAATATTTTTTAAAGGCAGCATAACAAACAAATGCAGCCTCTCTTGGGATGGGTACAGAAATGCTTGTATTTCCTCAACCTTCAGGAAGTTTGGCTTGTTAATAATCAGGAAAAAATGAGAGAATGACAATTAACTAATCCTATGCACAGCTTGCCCTAGTAAAGGCATAGGAAGGGAAATCTAATTAACCCCATGTGGCATATGCGATGGTGAATACAAGGCATTAGTTAAATCAACTTCCTCAGGCATAGCCCAGCAGTGGCTAATTTCAGAAAGTTGAAAAGGGATGTAAAAATATTGTGTGAAACCCCAGTTTGCAGACTCATTAATTTCTAACATCTTCCAAGACAGACCTCAGAATTACAAACAGGCTGAACCCTGTACCCTGAAGGCAGGCCCGGAGAGGTTTCCTCAGAAGCAGTGCCCTCAAGTCTAGGTAATGAGGCTTGAGAGAGTCGGCTTGAGAGAGTCGAGCTGGAGAATAGGTTTGCACCTAGTGGACCAGTTGATCCAGCAAGGCAGCATCCCCAGACCTCAGCTAAATAGACTGCGAGGTAAACAGGCTCAGCTGCCCTGCTGACAGGTGTTGAGCTCTGTAGCCCAGAGGCACTGCCTTACTCTAGGGAAGTTCCAACGGCAGGGGCACCCCATTTCTAATCTGAACCAGAGACCCACAAACTCAGGCCAAGGAAGGCACTCCTGGCCTGAAACACAGAGCAAGCCAAAGCTCTGCAAGAGGGTTTAATTTCAGGTTATACAAGGCAACTCTCTGAGGCAACCTCCAACGTTCTCCTCCAACCAGATGAGGCATGCTTATGGAATAACAATGGGTTCCACTAGGTATTGTATCTGCATTTCTAAAGCTATTCCGAAGTCACCTGGTGAATAGCCCTTCTATCTCCACAACTTCACATAACCCTTTTTGTGTGACCATATGTCTATAAGAGAATCCTTTCTGTCCAAAACTGACTTTCCTACTCCATCTCTCAGGGTACCAAGATAAACCAATCATACATTCAAATGTTTAGCAATCCTTCTCATCTCCCACCTTTTGTCTATACTTGGGAATCTATTCAGCCTACCCTGGCAGAACCATCAATGGTCATCAGCTAGCCACTCAACACTGGCTAATCCTATCAATGCTGCTGTGAATCCAGACTCTGCCCCTCTGAAACCTCATTGGTCACACCTGGGTCTGGCTCCTCCTGATGCCGCACCCCCCTGGGAACCCTAATTGGTCCAGGTAATCTTTTGTCTTCACCTGGGGCAAGCCCCTCAAGACCTCCCATTGATCAACATTGTTCTCTAATGTCTATATCTGTCCATGCACATGGCCTCAGATTGTGTGTCTGCCCCTGATGCCAACTGGCAGTTCACCCCCAAACTTTGGTTTGGGCCATAATCCCTTCTTCATGGACCTTTCCACATCTGGACAGATTGTATTTCCCCGTAACTGACCCCTCTATTCGCTATCATCACTTCTGCTTTCTCGGTTCTGAATTGCTTGCCCTTTTTGAATGCTTAGTGTAGTTGTAATTAGGGAAATTCTTTAATAAAAACTATTTAATTTATTCTTCAAATTTGGAGTCTTCCTATTGTACTGGACCTTGGTATACAATTGGTGTGCAATCCCTGTACCTTTCTGGTCTCTCCTGCCACATAGCAAATTTTCCCCAACAATGAGACAGGCCATTGGCAGTAACAGCTCCTGCTGTTGGACCAGGATCCTATGAAGAATTATTGTTTCTGGCTCGGGGATGGGGTTCTGTACAGCCAGTCAAGCACTTGCTTTCTTTGGGCCATCTTGGTCCAGGCCTTCTGCCATTGACATCCCAGCAGAGTGAAAGTGACCCTTGGGGGCTATGGGCCCTGGTCTGCTTCCTTCCCTGTAGAGGTCAGGTGACTATTTCAGGGGCTGGTGGTGAAGTCTCACTTGCAGGCTCAGGCAGTATGGCCTCTGGTGCTTCCGGACCAACAGGCACCTTAGTTCCCCTGTTCCCCCTGGTCTCCTTACTACTGCCCTTGACTCCTCAGGCTCCCACCTTGGAGACTCCAAGTTGGAGTTACTAGACTGGTCAGAAGAGATCATGACAAGGCTGGAACTGAATTATTTGCACCCTCCACTCAGGTAGTTTGAGTTTTGCTTCATTTAATCTCTCAGCCTACAATTCCTACTTCTCACACTTCTCATAATCCACTAGGATGTGTGTTCAGATACTAACTAATCACAACCAGTTTGACTCACTTGCAAATAGCAATGATCACAGCCAGATGTTCAACACACTGTTTCCCTGTGTGTTAACACCTCAGATGTGTTCAACTGTAAAAAAAAGGATGGCAGCACATGTGATCTCATATGGTTTGTTGCAGCTGCCCCCCAGCTGATTCCTCCATCTGCTGTCAGCTATATGATTTAAGCTTCCAGAAATGTAATGTTACAAATTTAGCAACATACTAAAGTATCTTTCCTTGTCCGTTATGGTAGCATCATGTGGTGTTTATTAATGGCTAGTGAATTGCCCAGCTCTGTTTAAATTCAGTAAATGTGTGTTTTTGCACTGCCTCATGGGAATTGTAGTTTTTCCAGTGTCTGCTGAATCTTACCTTTTTATATTTTATTTTAGGAAATTGCAAATAAAAAGTTTTTTCCATAAGAAAAACCATTCAAATTGATTTTTAAAAGTTAACAAAAACTTTTTTTTTTCTTTCCAGATCAGTATCTCTGGCTTTTACACATCTACAGAATATTTCATACTTTTTAGCACAATTTTCCATTGTAAGTCTATTTTTTTTAAAGATTTTGAGATCTTTATAGAATTGTTGGTCTGAACAATTTATATATATTTTACCTTGTCCAATTCCTCTTGCTTATTTGGAAGAATCTCCCCCCCCCCCATACATTTGCAAAGACAAGTCTTTCACCCATTATTATAGTCAAGCGATAACTTGCTTTCTTTAGGGTTCTGAAACAGCATAATTCTATAAGGTAGCTTCTGGAGAACCACTTATTTCTACATCAATTCAGCTGATAATACAGGCATCCAGGGCTTTTTTTGTAGCAAAAGCCCAGCAGGAACTCATTAGCCTAATAGGCCATACCCAATAGCAGAAATGTATTAGCATATTAGGCCACACCCCTGACAGCACAGCTCCCTCCCAGGATCAGCTTCCCCAGGTGCCCCGTGGCTGGCAGGGCTCATGGGGAGCCTGATGAGGGGAGGCAGTTTAAACTGCCTTCCCTCCCTGGATTGGATCAGCTTCCCCAGGTGCCCTGCAGCTTGCAAGGTGCCTGGGGAACCCGGGGGGGGGGGGGGGGGGGAAGCTGTAGGCATGGCCAGTTCAGAAGCCAGCCGGAACTCCGTTCCTGTGCATTCCTGCCCAAAAATAGCCCTGCAGGCATCACTTCCCAGAAATGGCGAGCATGAGTACAAGTCTACCATATATGTAAAAGGATTGACCTTATCTGTATTACAAAAACCAGCCTTTTCTATCAAACACTTTTATAAATTCCAGCTAGTCTTCATGAACATCATTGATAGGACTGTAAGACTGACAGAAAAACACAAATCTGTAGGTTAATCACATAACCTGATACATTCCGCCAGTTTTTCCAACAGCTCTTCCTAGAGTTCTAATAACACACAATGGCAGCAATCCTAAGAATACTTTTCTAGGAGTATATCCCTTTGAATAAAGTGTGACTTATTTCCAAGGAGATATGGTTTAGATTTATTCTTCCTATGCCCATCACCTGATAACTAAAATCCAAACCTTGTTATTTTTCTAAGAATTACAGCTTTTTATATTTTAACCACCACAGTGCCAAGACCTGTTGCTTTCTCCCCACAGGAAACACAGATGACCCATCCTAATCTAGTAGGATAGCCAATTTCCAGGTGGCACCTGGAATTACAACTGAACTCCAGGTGACCCAAATCAGTTTCCCTGGATAAAATGGCTGCTTTGGAGGGTAGACTGTATGGCATTATGCCCTGCTGAGGTCCGTCCCCCCCCCAAACCTCGGCCTCCCCAGGCTCCACCCCCAGAATCTTCAGATAGTTCCCGACCCAGATCTGGCAACTATATAATCTGGTGAGAATTTCTGTTCTCAGATGCCAACATGATACTGACGGCAACTGCAGTTCTGATTCTGATTTGTAATCAGCAGAGTTACATAAATATAGCACTGAAGCAGGTTGTGTTGTTAGGTCTGTCTTTCCACAGTGTTTACTCTCATATACAGGTAGTGGGGCTGCAAAGTGACTCTAGGGCACTGAGGCTAATTCCATAACTGCCTCCCCGCCCCCATAATAGACAGTGCTGCTGCTGCTGGGGTGTATGGACAGATTGAAACATTTGTACTCTGTGACCACAGGCTTTTGGAGAGGGAGAAATAGAGGCAAATGTTACTCTTGCTGGATGCAGTGAAGCTCCCCCATGCAAAACACCCCCCAAAAAACCATACGTTATGTCCTGTCAGTCCCTGTTTGCATTTGTCATGGACACTCTTTCCCCCAGCTGAATTCAGTCTTGACTCTTGAGATCAGTGATCAACAGTGTCATGTTTCCCCCATCCCAGAAGTCTCAATGTGCTTGTAATTATTGCCCTGCCTCATCAGTCCCTAAACCACAACTCCACCATTCCCTAATTACTGGTGGCTGCAGATGCTGCTCTGGGGGCAGCAGCAGGGGAGCACAGACTTCCTTTCCCCTTCCCTGAGAGACAGACGGATAGTTTTGCCTCAAAGCAAAATAGAGAGGGGATCACGCCTGCTATTACATTATCTAGTCAGGAGATCACTTTAAGCCATGAGGGAATTGAGAGAAATAAACTTCCTTTCACTGCTTATTTACAATACCAAACTGATTTATATTCTTTTGTATATTAAAAAAAAAAAATCAAACGTAGATACAAAAGAAATTCATGTCTGTAGTAAAGCTGCAGGGAAATCAATGTTTTCAAGTGGAAGTATTTTGGCATCAATTTCTTTACATTCCCGCCTTCTAACTTTTCATTTTTTCCCTTTATCTGCCCATGATAATAAACACAAAAAAGGAGAAGCAATAAAATAACATTGCCATCAGTAATAGTTATCTGGGGCATTTTTTCCTGTTTTGAGTAGTCATTATGTTTTGAAATCAGATGATTTGGGTTCAGATACAAATTCCTCTTTCTTAACCAGGGCTAACCAGTAAGTTTCATAACAAATACAAATTCCTATTAGCTGTGGAGCTTACCGGTTAGCCCTGGTTAAGATATTCCCCTAGCCAAGCATGAGTGGATCCTCCAATGTGTAATTTAACCCCCAAATACATTCCAGGCACCCAGGGCAGTATGTCACCTCAGGCAGAGAAAAATGGACAAGCATAATACAGTTGCCTATCTCCCCTCACCACTAGGTTCAGCCAGACAGGGGCGGAGTTGGAATTGGCGGGGGGGGGGGGGGGTTTGATCAGGAAAATGGCAAAGACTTCCTCCCTGCATATATTTATATGCTGGAAGATAGAATTATGTATCTTTAATGTCATGTTTCATTTGGCACTTGCTTTCTATCAGGGAGTATACTATCTCAAAGAGCTGTTTAGCAGTATTGCAGCTGTGCGGTTGTTCTAGTAGCAGAGTTTCTTTTCTCTGCCTCAAAAGGACATGTGCATCTGCACCGTAGGTGAGAGAATTCTGTCCAGGGGCATGGATGATCAGGTCAGCAGAAAACATTTCCCAGAAGAAGGTGTGAAAATGACAAGCATGAAATAACAGTTGTAACACACACTTAAAAGAACACCAAGTGGCAGAACAGTTTTTTTAAAACACAGGAGATTTCCCTGCTCTCATCTTAACTCCTGATTTTCTTGGCAAGCACTGCAATCGGTTTGGGTACAGTTTATCCACACAGTTGCCTTTTTTTTGTATTTTCACAGTTGTGGGGCCAGTTATTTTCTTCCGCACATGCCTTCAGTGATGGGGATTTTCAAGGGAGGGTGCTGTCATGATCATTGGTGTCATCAGTGGCATCACAGCACCACCCTTCTAAAAAATTGCTTCAAAATATTGATATATCACTAGTACATTGTAACAGTAGACTTAGCAGGTTCTCTGAATTCCCAGCTTGCTTGCTTGCTTTTTTAAAAAGTCAGTCTTTATTTTATTTATTTATATTTATTTATTTATTATTTGTATTTCTGTCCCGCCTTGCCAGACAAGCTGGCTCAAGGTGGCTTCCAGCAGTTAAAATACTATAAAACAATGGTTTACAAGTTTAAAAAGCACAACATGATTTACAAATAAAACAACAGGTAAAAATGGTGGCAATCAGAGTCACATGGTGAAAAGGGCAGGATCCAAATTAAGCCATCTCTGGCAGGGGCTCAGCCAGCAAGTTCCAGGGGTGAAGTTGTCCTTAATCCCCCGGTGGCGGCTCCTAATCGAAAGCATGGCAGAAGAGCTCTGTCTTACAGGCCCTGCAGAACTGTAGTAGGTCTCGCAGGGCCCTGAGGTCCTCCAGGAGCTTATTCCCTCAGTATGGGGCCACCACCGAGAAAGCCCTGGTTCTAGTACTAGCCAGCTGAACTTCTTTCAGACCAGGGAGAGTCAAGCAGTGTTGTGAGCTTGACCTCAGTGCCGTCTGAGGCACATATGGGGAAATGCGGTCCCTCAAGTAGGCAGGCCGCAGACCATATAGGGCTTTAAAGGTCAACACCAGCACCTTGAACTGGATCCAGCATGCTATAGACAGCCAGTGCACAGGCTGGATGTGGTCCCATATAAAGAGACCCATCAACATCCTGGCTGCGGCATTCTGCACTAGCTGCAGCATCTGGATCTGAGACAAGGGCAGCCCCATGTAGAGAGCACTGAAGTAGTCTAATCTCAAGGTGACCATTGCATGGATCACTGTTGCTAAGTCATCACATTTGAGGAAGGGAACCAACTGCCTAATCAGCTGTAGATAATAAAAGGCCGCCTTGGCAGTGGTTGCTACCTGGGCCTCCATTGTTAAGGAGGCATCCATGAGCACTCCCAAGCTTCTAACCCTCAGCGCTGGCACCAATGGCACCCCACTGAAGGTCAGTAGTGGGATCCCTACCCCCGACCTGCTCTGACTCAAGCATAGGACCTCTGTCTTCGTTGGATTCAATTTCAATCGACTCAGCCTAAGCCAGCCCTCTACATCCTGAAGCGCCCGCTCCAGGTCATCTGGGGTAGAGTCGGACCAGCCGCCCAACAGCAGATACAGCTGGGTGTCATCTGCATATTGATGACACCCAAGCCTGTGCCTCTGGGCAATCTGGGCGAGGGGGCACATATAGATGTTAAATAACATCGGTGGCAGCACTGCCCCTTGAGGAACCCCACATATCAGTGGGAACCTCTGGAAAGTCTGTTCCCCGAGTGCAACCCTCTGTCCCCAACCCTGGAGAAAAGAGACAAGCCACTGTAAGGCAAGCCCCTGAATCCCTGTGTCGGCGACCCTTCCCTTGCAGAGATATACCTTTCTCCTTATATCTCTATAAGAGAAGGAGCTAGTGACATCATCATCATCATCATCATCTGCTAAGTCTACTGTCACAATGCTGCAGCAATATATCTATATTTTAATGCCATTAAAAAAAAGAAAATCCATTCATCTTCAGAGTGGGACTGGGAGGGAGGGGTTTGACCATGACAATCCAATAATCAAACAGGGGGCTGGAGGTGGGACATTGTGGGTGGAACAAAGGAAACCAACAGAAACGTTAAACACAAGGAAAAAGCTGATTCAGAATCGGCTTCCAGAAAAACATTGGTAAAAGTGGTCTTAAAATAACTGGAAAGAAAAGGGAGGACAAAGTCTGTGGGGTAGCTGGTGGGAGGAAAATGGATTCCCATTAGACTGTGTGAGAAGGCTCATGCATGAAATATTGCCAATTGCACTGTACTGTACTGTACTGCTTGGGTTTGTGAAATGTAACCCAGAAAACAGACTCAAAGCATGCACAGCTGAAGTGGTTAATAAAAAATGGCTCCCTGTTCATGACTGGTGAACTGACCAAAAGCTAGACTGGCAGGTGTTTGAGCACCCCTAAAAATAATTTATGGCCCTGCTGGAGGCAGAGATACTGTGGTACCCATCCCTCTTTTCAACAAAGGCAGAAGGTGCTATTGTGGAGGACTGAGCTGATGCCCAGCCAATGAATGGTCATCTGGTGAAGCACAGTGTAAGCCACATTCCTCATACAGATAGTTGCCACATGTAAACAATGTAGAGGGCCTTAGGTGCCCAGCAGGAAATTTTATGAATGGCCTTCAAATTGGCTGTGAAAGGGAGTCTTTTGTGTTGTTGTTATTGCCTGTTTCATGTTTTTGAAGGTGGCATGAATCTTGCTAGTTGCTAGTACATAGATAGGGTTAACTGGCAAGCCATCCCTTCTTTGGCTTGTATGGCCAGGAGCAGACTCTTGGTGCTGAGGAATATGATCAAATAAGTTTATTTGCTTCATTTATACCCTACCTTTCTCCCCAGTGGTTAAAGGAAGGAGAGGGGTAAATTCTCCCATCCTCTCACATGCTCACATAAATATAAGTAAGAATAAGTTTGGAAAATGGTGAGCTCAGCTGTGCTAGTGGGAAAAGAGGGGTGGTGTATCAAAAAAGAAGAGAAAACTACAACTCCCATGGTCCTTTGCAAAACTGTGCATGAGTGGAAAAACCCTGCTGAATCATACCTAACACTGGCAATCATTGGAAACCATGAATAGGAACAGCAAAATGTAGGATTCTCTTTTCCAGCTCATTATAACTGAACTTTAAACCTATGATTTGGTTTCTGTGGAAAGAAGTAGGCTTGGAAAGCACAGATGACAGTGCCATCAGGTTGCATAAGACAATAAGCATGCAGGAAAGTCAGTCATACATGCATGCTGTTGCACTAGGCATGCATCCACTCTGGGAATAGCCAATCTGATATGGGATAAAACAGTGGCATCAGCAGCTGGTAACCGTGACACAAACCAAACCTATGGGAGCTTGGGCATCACTATAGATGACGTGCCCTGACCTGGGCTAGCCCAGTCTCATCAGATCACGTCAGCTAAGCAGGGTCTGCCCTAGTATTTGGATGGGAGAGTCCCAAGGAAGAAGGAGAGGAGGAGGAGGAGGAGAAGATTGGATTTATACCTCGCCCTTCACTACCCAAAGAAGTCCTAGAGTGGCTTACAAACGCCTTTCCCTTCTCCCTCCCCACAACAGACACCCTGTGAGGCAGGTGGGGCTGAGAGAGCTCTGACAGACTCTTTTTCAAGAACAGCTGTGCCAGAAGTATGGCAGGCCCAGCGTCATCCAGAAGGTGCAAGTGAAGGAATGGGGAATCAAACCAGGTTCTCCCAGATTAGAGTCCACGCACTTAACTGCTACACCAAACTGGTCCAGGGCTGCTATGCAGACCACCTCCTAATGTCTGTTGCCTTGAAAACCCTGTGGTTGACAGCACTTTCCACCACCATAGATGATGAACCTTGATTATTCAGTGCCTCCACCACCCCACAGGTGGCCATGGAGGAGCTGGAAACCCTACAGTGGGTCATTTTTCACCAGCACAAGATTTTCAGATTATGACCCATGACATGAGATTTTTAGTGAATTTGTACACCAACACATTCTGATAAAATGCTAAGGAGTTAAAAGGCAATGTCCAATGTTTACCATGAAATTCCTCCCACAGTTATTCTAGTCTAAGCCTGTTGAAATCTATGAGCTTAGCCTGGAGTAACTCTGGACAGGATCATCTCATGCTGGGACAAGCATTTCAAGGGATTATTTGCTGACAGAGTAAGATCTGAGCCTTTGAGATTTGCTTTCTGTTTTATTAAGCACAGCAATGAAAGCCCACATATTTTCCATTTTTTCACTCCTAAAGTTGCCAAAGGCTGTGAGCCAGAGAAATGTCTTTAGTATGAAGACACCAGTGAAGTAAACAAAGGTGAAATTGAAGTGACCGGAAAAAGAATGTAAAGTTCATGCAAAGTGCAAATTCATATAGAAACATATTTGTCAATAATATAAATGCTCAGAACCGAGCCACACTTTTAAAAACACACTATTTGTTTCGGTTCCAGAACAAATGCATAATCAATCGACTGTGAAATTGCCCTTATCTTATATTTTAACCTTGAAAATAGGCTACCTGCCACAAGAATAAATTATCATTTGAAAGTTGTTGGGAGCAAACATCTATGTGAAGAAATATACATTGAGTCTCGGCTTATTTTAAGAAAGGAGAAACAGTATCCCTGTTCACATTTTACAGTAAACACGCATACATCCTGTCTCTACATGAAAACACAGAAACATAGAAACGTGGAGGAGGAGAAGCAGCAGCAGCAGAAGAAGAGGAGGAGGAGCACCTCAACCTTCACTTGAAGTCTCAGAGCAGTTTACAATCTCCTTCCCTTCCTCTCCCCACAACAGACACCCTGTGAGATAGGTGGGGCTGAGAGAGCTCTTTCGAGGACTGCCCTTCACTGAGGGCTCCCTATGGGGTAAGCAATGATGTACACACTGCAAAGGGGGGGGGAATAGCACTGAGCGAGGTTGGCATGATCACACCATCCCGATGGCATGAGAGCATGATTGTGCAATCAGACAAGGAAAAGTCTGTCTGTGGCCCATTGGAACATGTTAGAGCTAGACTTTCCACAGTGTCTTTTAACTCCGTTTCTGTGGTGGAGCAGCACGGGTTGCCGACGACTGCGGGATACTTTCCAGATGTTGCTGTCTAATCACACCCTTTAGATTCATCAGGCATTCACAGCTATGTCAGATCTAAAGGCACATGTGATTGCAGCCTTAGGGTGCCATTTGGTCTAGGGTCCATCCTGGTTGTATGATCCTGGTAGCAGAGACTTCTTTGTTTTTTACCAGGTGCATTTATGGTTCTATTCTGTTACTGTTGTTTGGTAGTTCACATTTTATAGTACAAAACAGTAGTTCATCTGTAAAACCTGAGAACATGCCAGAAATATAGGGTCTTCTGTTATATAATTATGTACTGTGTGAAAAGAAGAAGAAGGTATATATACCTCACTTTTCTAAACCCGAAGGAGTGTCAAAGAGGTTTACAATTGCATTCCATTCCTCTCCCCAAAACAGGCACCTTGTTAGGTAGGTGGGGCTGAGAGAGTTGTGAAAGAACTGTGACTGGCCCAATGTCACCCAGCAGGCTTCATGTGGAAGAGTGGGGTATCAAACCCGGTTCTCCAGATTAGAGTCTGCTGCTCTTAACCACCACACCACATTGGCTCTCTGGTGTATATGTGTTCATGTGCATGTACCAATTGCTCTCCTGTCTTTCCTAAACTGTAGTTCTACTTACAGCATCAGGGCTCCGTTGGGGCCGGGGTGCGCCGGAGCGCCGCTCTGGGAGAGAGGCGGTGGGGGGGCGGGCACATAATCAAGCCCCGCCCCCCAGCTCGCTTTCCCCGGCCCGCACTTTGGTGCGGAGCCGGAGAAAAGCTTCCTCCGTTCCCGGGCCGCGGCGTGGCCGCCGGCCCGGGAAAAAATCCCCCTCCGTCCTCCGCTCACCCTTCCCAGCCCTCCCCCCCATCTCCCTCCCTGGCCCGCGGCACACCGCGGGGCCAGGGAGAAGCCTGCAGCCCCCCCGATCTCCCTCCCTGGCCCGTGGCAGGCCGTGGGGCCAGGGAGAAGCCTGCAGCCCCCCCGATCTCCCTCCCTGGCCCGCGGCATGCCGCCGGGCCAGGGAGAAGCCTGCAGCCCCCCCCCCCGATCTCCATCCCTGGCCCGCGGCATGCCGCCGGGCCAGGGAGAAGCCTGCAGCCCCCCCCCCGATCTCCCTCCCTGGCCAGCGGGCACGCCGCCAGGCCAGGGAGAAGCCTCCAGCCCACCCCCCACCCCGATCTCCCTCCCTGGCCCTGGGCCAGGGAGAAGCCCCCAGCCCCCCCATCTCCCTCCCTGGCCAGCGGGCACGCCACCAGGCAAGGGAGAAGCCCCCAGCCCACCCACCCCCGATCTCCCTCCCTGGCCAGTGGCATGCTGCCGGCGAGGGAACAGCCCCCAGCCCCCCCCCGATCTCCCTCCCTGGCCAGCGGCATGCCGCTGGGCGAGGGAGAAGCCCCCAGCCCACCCACCCACCCCATCTCCTTCCCTGGCCTGCAGCAAGCCTCTGGGCCAGAGACAAGCCCCCAGCCCTCCCGCTCCTCACCATTCCTGGGTCATGGGGGGGGAGGTAGTAAGGGAAGAGCTGGGCCTGAGTGGCTTTAAGCCACTGGGGTCCAAGCACAGGGGGGGAGGGAAACACCTTGTCTGCCTGCCTGTCTGTCTGTCTTCCTTCCTTCTCTCTCTCCCCCCTACCTACCTACCTACCTTCCTGTTGCTTCCTTCCTTCCTTCTCTCTCTCTCCCCCCACCTACCTACCTACCTACCTTCCTCTGTCTGTCTGTCTTCCTTCCTTCTCTCTCTCTGTTTGCCTACCTGCCTTCCTTTCTTCCTCCCTTCTCTCCCCCTACCTACCTACCTACCTACCTACCTACCTTCCTCTTTCTTTCTTTCTTTCTTTCTTTCTTTCTTTCTTTCTTTCTTTCTTTCTTTCTTTCTTTCTTTCTTTCTTTCTTTTCCTTCCTTCCTTCCTTCCTTCCTTCCTTCCTTCCTTCCTTCCTTCCTTCCTTCCTTCCTTCCTTCTCTCTCCCCCCCACCTACCTTCCTTCCTTCTTTCCTGTTCCTTTCCTTCCTTCCTTCTCCTTTCCTCCCTCCTTTTTCCTTTCTTCCTTCCTTTGCGATTAGATAGGCTTGCCAGCTCTGAGTTGGGAAATACCTTGGAGATTTTTGGGGTGGAGCCTGAGCGTGGGTATTGCCTTCTGACACACTTCCAGTGACGTCAGGGGTGTGTGACCTTCTGACACTTCCGGTGACGTCAGGGGGTGTGGCATATGCAAATAAGTTATGCTAATGAGCTCCTGCACCTTTTTTTTTACGAAAGGACCCCTGTACAGCATTATATGTACATGCATCTTTTGACACATGAGGTCCTGTATACACAGGTCATTGGAACTGTTTTGCTGTAATTATACTAGCCATATGACGCCAAATAAACTCATTTTAAATTGCTTAACCACTACATTAAGTGAAATATTACAGCAGTGCGAATTATGCCAATTATCCCAGTTAGCGAACTAAATAAATTCATTTAGAATTAAACCTGATTCCCATTCACATCAGGTTTTTCATAACTCTTCTTGGTTTGCCACAGCAGGATCATATACTAAAAGCAACTCGGTTCTAAAATAAGCCTTTAAACTCCCCCGCCCTCCCTGTTGGATTGAAGTTCCTTCCAAACTTTTGTTTCCCCATGCCAAAGAGGTTTGAAACAGCCATCTAAAGTCTTTTCCTCGAAGCAAGCTATTGAGCACCTGCCTCATAACATTAAATGTGTCATCAATCATCCCCGGTGTGAGTCAAGCTCAGGAGCATCTTCTGGACACTTTGATGGGAGAAAGAAGGATGTGGAAAATGGTAAGATTGTGATAGAATTAATAATTCCCCCCCCCTCCACCTGTAATGAATAGAGATGTGCAAAACTGTCCTGCAGATTGTTGCTAATGTAATTTCAAGTGGTTTTAGAGGCCCTCCAGATGTTTCATTTGAGCAGAACCCTCCATGTTTTTTCTTCAGATTTGGCTTTAGTTAAAATTTGTGTCCATTTCAAAATGTGCAAAATGCCCCTGCAGAACTGCACGCCTCTGAGTAAAATTTCTTTTACATTATGTCAACATTTCTGAAGATTTTTTTTTGCAGAGTTTAAGCAAAATTCTGGAAGAACTCTATGTCTGAGACACAGACTGAGCTGCGGGTAAAGCTATTACTGGGAATATCATTAGAAACAGTCTGCCCGGCAATGTACCTACATTTCCCCTCAGTAGTGTGGTTTTCTTAAGTTGATAATAGTGGATGATGAACAATGTCAATATAATTCCATGTCATTGCCTAATTCTGTCTGATGAGTTATACAAGATGGATGAGGTATGAAGAAATCACTAAGAAGAATTTTGCATAAGAAAGTAAGTCAACAGAACAAATACTGAATCAAACATACTACCAATTGGCTTTTTAAATTATTATTATTATACATTTTTATTTGGTTTTAACACATTATGGGGCAGGAAGGGTACAGGGGATGGGATAAGACATAAAGGGAAGTTCCATCAAGCTTATATAATAGCTTACAAATTTACCGTCTTACTTCTTTGTTTCCAGCTCTCTTTCATTTATATAATTACTAAAGCTAGTGATACTTAATCAAATTGCTGAAATCTTCTATTATGATTCCTAAAAAGAGTCAGATTCTGTACAGTTCACCTTAGAGTTTCTCCAAGGTTATAATAGTTATATTCATTGTTCCTGGTCTTCAACATTTCTTTCCACCCAGTCATAAAATGGTGTCCAATTGTCTCTCACATTTTGTTTACTTAGGTCTTTCAACAAGTTCGACAATATATCCATTTCTGCTGTTTCAATTTTTTTTTTGTCAAAAGTTCATTTTCCATTGGTATCTCTGATTTCTTCTGGTAGTTGGCATAAAGAATTCTTGCTGCCGTAACTATATGTATAATTAAGTGCTTAACTTTCTTATCTTTTACACCAGGCATTATATTAAGCAAAAACATTTCAGGTGCTGGTCTTAACTTTTAAAGCCCTAAATGGTCTGGGACCATCATACCTGAAGGAGACTGCTTCTCCCGCTACAATCCCCCATGTTGCCTGCAATTTCCATCACACAATCGTTGGGTGGTGGCTAGACCTGTCCTGGTGGAATGCTCTGTCAGAGGATACACATGCCCTGCAGAACCTTTAGCTTCTGCAGGGCTTGCAAGACAGAGCTCTACCAGCAGTCCTTTAATCAGTCATTGTGTGTGTGTTACCATTCTTGTTTCCACCCGATCATTTCCCAGTTGGGTTGTTGGATGTTTTTAAAAAGAAGTTTTATATTGTTGATTTTAAATTGTGTTGTATTATTATTCTTAGTGGTTTTAATACTGTATATTGAATTGTATTTTACTTAGTGTAAGCCACCCCAAGCCTCACTTGTCAAGGGATTGGTGGGGTACAAATTTGATAAAATAAATAAATAAAATAAACATACTAGTGGTTTCAGTTATATAAAATCTAGCAACCAGCTCCCACAACATTCTGTCATACTCCCCTGCAACCAAGAAACATAAACCAAGATGCAAATCAGAATCAACATGGCCCAGGTTTAGTTCCCATCCCAAAGGTGTTTCCAAGTTTATGGTTTTGCCCGATCATGATTTCAGTTTGCCATCTAGAAGTTTTCAGACAGTAACCATGAATTATACACTTTAGAACTTTGTTTTAATGGATTGGAGCCTCTAAACAAAACCATAGTTCAGCAGGTGTCCTCTGTAGGCTGAGGTTAAGATACACTTGGTGCTGCTAGGGTGTAATCTTGTAGGGTGTCAGAACCAGAAGCACTGGATACACATTCTAGTCACATTATTTTGATTACAGAAAGAGGAATTCTGTCAAAACTGCATTTGCATTTTTTAAAAGAGAGATTTTATTGCTTTTTCAATATATGCGCATAAGGATAAAGGATATCATTTTCACCAGTGCGTCAGCTGAAGGGTAAAATGTTTACCCCCTCAAAACAATGAGTCAAATATACAGATCCAGCAAAAAAACCCTCTCCAACATTTTACTAGAAAGAGGGAGAAAAAAAGTTATACAATTCTGCAAAATAATGTCCCCCCCCCCCCCCCGAAAAAAAAACATGGGAAGAAAAGATAATCAACACACCTTTTTATAGCTACACTAGGAGACAAAGTCTGGGTAGATATGAGCCAGGGCATGTGAAAGATAGTGTGGTTTAATGGTTAGAGTACTAGATTAGGACCAGAAAGATTCAGGTTCAAATTCCCTCTCAGTCATAAAGTTTGCAGGGTGATGTTAGGTCAGTCAATCTCATCAGAACATGAGAACATAAGAAGACACCTACTGGATCAGACCAATGGTCTGTCTTGTTCGGCATGACTTCCAGGTTCATACACAGTCATTCACCAGAGGTTGCCATGACTTCCAGGTACACACACATGTACATATAATTATTTTTTTTAAAAATGAGGAATGTACAAAACGAACTCCATCCTTTTTATTTTTTGTGGGTTTTTTTAGCTTCCTTTACCATCCCTAAGACTTTTGCCCTAGCCCTAGCAGAAAACACCAAATTCATTGGACCTTTCCTTTAAATTTAATCTATTTTTAATCTATTTTAATTTTACTATAGCATTTCTGGTCATTCCTAAAGTTACCCATTGTCACTTAAAGATTGTACCTGAATGTTACATACCAGCACCAGGACTGGCAACATTTTTATTTTCTCCTGCCGCCACCTGGAGAGGCAGCAGGCAACAGCAATTATTGGGCAACCCTATCTGCTGGAGAAGCTGAGGAGAAAAGGGGGGAAAGGAACTTCCCTGTTTGAAATGATATTATTGTGGCTTCTCTAGAAAACCACAGGAGTCTTGCCAGATCATGAGACTCCAAATGTATCACAAATTCCATTTGACATGAAATTTGGTGGCAATTCCAATATAGGTCAAGATCAACCCCAAACCAAAGCCATTTGCCTCACAGGTGGCAGGACTTTTCATGTAAAAGTGCATGTGAACAGGCAGTTGTATGATTTTCTGTGGAAAACAGGGCGGGGGGGGGGGCGGACGGACACCCAAGCTCCCTCACAGAGCTCATGTGAGGTGGAACCCACCTGGAGAGGACCTTAGGAGAACCCCCCTCCCCATCTCCTTATTTTTATAGGAAAAGAAGAAGGACTTTGTCCCTTGAAATTCCTCAGATTAATTTTTCCCAAGCAAAAACCTCCAAATTCACCTTAGAGTGTATTTTAGATTAAATTTGATGACAAGTTAGAGATGTTGAAGAAAGAGCTGTGGGAAAATATTGTCCAGCAAAAAAAAAAAGAGCCCTAAAGAAAATTGGGTAGTTAAAAAGATCGTAAGACATTGGATGTTCCCCAGATATCCAGACAGGGAGATTATAAAGAATGATTTTTGTCAGTGGCAGCAACAGTTCAGTTCATCCTTCGGGCAGTGAATCAACAATGATTCATCATGACATTGGACTAGAACTGTGGAACTGTGGTATTCTCGCTATCAATCAACTGAAACAATTTCATGTACATTAGTACAAATCCATGCAATAAACATGTGCATATGGGATCTCTATAATGGCCTATTAAACATCAGACTTTATACTCTATTGGGGAGCAAATGCTATAGAGCTGGCAGTTAGGAATGTAATGTGATTTTATGTCCTCCACCCTGAAAGTTTAACCTAATGTCTCTCTTGTCCTACTGACAGAAGAGAGCACTGTGGCACATAATGTTTGTCCGGGGAAGTGGCCAAATACGTGGTGACTTCTCCACCCACTTTTGACATTATCTTGAGTTTTGCTTTCCAGCACAGAATATCAACTGAATGTATGTTGATCTACACACATACGTACTAGACTTGTGTTTTGGAGTTCATTTTGTTTCTTTCATTTTTGTTATTAAGTCCCAAAGGGACTGTTTCATTATTGGGTTGTTTCATTTGGTTATGTTTTGTTATTGTTGCCTTTATTATTGTTTCATTTTGTTAAGTCTATTTCATTAGTATTTCCCATTGGTTCTGCTGGAAGACACACATACCCCTTCTCGACCCTGTACCTTCATGGTTTTCAATCCAAACTGTACAAAACCCGGGGCGGGGGGTGTTGTAGTACTTCCCTAGGACATCCATACTGCCAAATTTCAGACAGATGGAATAAAAGAATACCTCTTTTTGAGGCAACAATGTGTGCCCATGTTTAACATTGAAGTATTTGGAATAACAGATAGGAAAGATTCCAAACACACAATAACACTGACAGTAGTGTGCAGTGAGGGAATTTAGCACTGTGGCCATGTAGCTTGAGGAACAATAGCAGGAGGAAGAGGCGGACTGACAAGACAATTACATTTGGTGGCAGGCAGGCAGCAAAGGTGAATCTTGAGATAGGTTTGCTTGGGTGGGAAGTTCAGTTTAGATGAAGAAGAGGAGGAGATTGGATATATACCCTGCCCTTCACTACCCGAAGGAGTCTCAGAGCGGCTTACAATCTCCTTTCCCTTCCACTCCTCACAACAGACACCCTGTAGGTGGGGCTGAGAGAGCTCTTTCAAGAGATTCCCTTGAGAGAACTTATGACTGGCCCAAGGTCACACCAGGAGCTGCATGTGGAGGAGAGAGGAATCAAACCCAGTTCTCCCAGATTAGAGTCTGCGCTCCTAACCACTACACCAATCTGGCTCTTCATAATAAGAGGCCAATATGTGAGTACAGATTGGGAAAGGGAATCTGGCTGATATGGGCAGGCATTGGGAGGAGAGAAAGGTAAATTCCTACCCCATATAATTCAGATTGGAATGCGCCACACATGTATGTTGGAGTAGAGAGAGGCAAGGCTGCAATAATGAAAGAACAGAAGAAAACAAGAAAATATGGGTGGGTTTTTTCCCCTATTACAGGCAATTTAGATGGGGCATTTATTTCATTTTCATATTAAGTACAGTAATTACTAAACTTCTCATGTTCATAAGTGTTGCAATTAATAACAAAAGAAATGCCCAAGTTTAACATGCACACAGCCTGAAATTTTCACATTAAATTTTTTTGCATCCAAACATGCAGTATTCTGAACCAGTTTGCCTTGTTCAATGTGGCAGATTTCTGTGAGTGGTATGAAAAACACGTAGATCATCACTCGGATGTAAGGGTGCCAACTTACAGATGGAGTATAGAGTTCTCCCAGAATTACATCTGATCTTCTGACTACAGAGATCAGTTCTCCCAGGAGAAAACAGTAGCTTTAGATGGAGAGTTGCCAGCTCTCGGTTGGGAAATACCTGGAGATTCTGGCGGTGGAGCCTGAGGAGGGTGAGGTTTGGGGACAGGAGGAACTTCAAGAGGGTATAATGCCATACAGTCCACCTTCCAAACTGGCCATTTTTTCCAGATCTCTGTCACCTAGAGACTAGTAGCAATCCCAGGAGATCTTCAGCCCACAACCTGGAAGCTGGAAATAAGCAGAACAACTGTGCTGTATTATGCCAAAGGAAAATATCCAAAGACAATAAAGTTCCTATCCAATATCCAGTTTACTTGAAGCAAATCAGTCTCTCAGAATTCATTCACAATGACACCATCAACACAATGGACTATGCAAATTAAGTCTCGTTTCATTCCTAAACTTTGTCAGAGCATGTAGCATTGAAATTTCTATATAGTTAATGCATTTAACAAGCAGTATGGCCATTTCTCATAGTCATTTTCATCAAATCCACTAATGGTTGTTCTGCTTTTTTCCACTGCCCATCCCATGATCTCTCCTCTTGGTTTGTAACAACGTGGCAGTTGGCAACCCTATTTAGATTCTCAGTGAAATTCCCTTCCCAACATTCTCCCCTCCACAGGCATTATCCCCAAATCTCCAGGAATTTCACAGATTAAAGTTGGCAGTCCCTAAGGCAGAATGGATCGACTGACTATCTGGGTTTGGTATTTATGTTTCTGGGGTTCGAGCAATGAGATACAATCTTTGCCACCCTTCCAGAAGAGGGACCAATTCCTACTGACACAGACAACTTCATATCATCAACTCTCTCCTTTAGGATTGCATTCCAGTCCCAACTCTGCCATCTGCATGTCTGTGGCGCGGGGTTTGCTATTGCTGCTTATAGTTCCAGTCAGAGGCTTTCATATGAGCTGTGAAACTCCAGGATTTATGTTCCCCATCTTTCCTGACAATTTGCTTGCCTGTAAGGTGAAGTGTGTGTGTGTGTGGGGGGGTCTCATTTCTGCTTCCAGACAGGGGACAGCATCCCTCACAGGAACTTAGAAAAAAGGGGAAGGGAAATTTCTTATGAAGGCCATTCCACGTCAAAATATTGATGATAAATCCCTTTCAGTGCTGTCAGGGAGGTCTCTCTCTCATCTGTGTGATGGGATCAGCCAGCCTTCGAGAACAGTATTGGTGACCTCCTGTGATCCAATAATGTAAAAAATGTCCTCTACATCCTGAAGTGAGGCGGCTGGTTACAAAATAGCCAAAGATAATCCCCGCTGCTGACAAGGCTTGTTACTTCGCTTATTTGTCTGCCAAAGGCACTTCCAAACAGCAGCAATGTAGTGCCCAGGTGCCGGCAAAGGATTTAAAGCATTTAGCAAAAGCAAAAAAAGAAAAAGTGCACTTTGTATGTAGGCGAGACTTTGGGCTAGTTTGGACAAGGCTTCTTCTTTTATTTTAGTGCCATACGGGTCATCACTAGCCAGACTGGGCCAACAGAAGAAACAGAAGATGCAGCTGCTTAGGGCAGAGGGGAGGACAAATTCAAGTGGTTTTAAGCTGACAAAATCCTAGGGTGTATTCAATCTCCAACTTATCCCAAACCTTGGGACAATATGGGACAAATTATGGGGACAATGTTCCCCATAGTTCTCCAGTTGTATTTGGATTTTATCTGTTTTCACTTTTAGAATACCCAGGACCGGGGGGGTCTTTCCCCTCATTTCAAAGCCGGTTTGGTGTAATGGTTAAGAGCATGGACTCTAACCTGGGAGAACCAGGTTTGATTCCCCACTCTTCCACATGCAGCCGCTGGTGTGACCTTGGGTCAGTCATATGATCTATCAGAGGTGTTCTTTCAAGGGCAGTTCTCAAAAGAGCTCTCTCAGCCCCACCTACCTTACAGGGTGTCTGTTGTGGGGAGGGGAAAGGAAAGGAGATTGTAAGCTGCTCTGAGACTCCTTCAGGTAGTGAAGGGCAGGGTATAAATCCAGTCTCCTCCTCCTCCTCCTCCTTCCCTAGATACAGTTACCAGCCCTGGGTTGGGAAGATCCTGGAGATTTGGGAATGGCGCCTGAGAAGAGTTTGGAGACCTTAGCAGGGTATAGTGGCACAGAGTTCACTCTCCAAAGCAGCCATTATCTCCACAGGAGAAAATCTGTTATGATTCCAGGAGATCTCCAGGCACCACCTGGAGGGGGGAACTGATCTTTGTAGTCTAGAGCTCAGTTGTAATTCCAGGATAGCTCCAGCCACTACCTGGAAGTTGGCAAGCATACTAATGATGAGACCAGAATTCTCTCAATTTAATTGGTTTACGAAGCAAGGGAAAGGGGCAGTCACTGGGACATTTTGAGGACTCAGTCCAATGTACTGCACATTTCTGTTGTGCTTCCTACCAATGCTCCCTCTAAGCTGTGGAGTCTTGTGAGCAAAAATTCTACTTTGTGAGCTACTGGCATTAAAGTTGTGAGCGAGCGATTTGGCTGCTGTGTAAATTAGTTTGCTCGGGAGCACTCCTTCCTGAGCTAAGACAAAAACGTGTGAGCCGGAGGTTAAAAAACTGTGAGCTAGCTCACACTACCTCAGCTCAGAGGGAGCATTGCTTCCTACTGCTTCCACCCTTCCTGCTCCAGGCAGCATACAGGGTTCTCCCTGCCTTTATTCTGTCCTCACAACAACTGGGAAGTAGGTCTGTGAGAGAGGAAGTGGCCTAAGGTCACCCAGTGGGCACGGATGCTGCAGCCACTACACCACAGTGTTTATTTAGGACATTCTTATGCTACCACTCCAGAGCCCTGATCAAGGTAGCTTACAATTAAAACAATAATTTAGCAATATAAAGACAAACCAACCATTAAAACAAGCCCAGGGGCAAAAAGAAAAGCAGCATAAAACTTCCCAGAAAAGACCTCCAAGAGAAGCAAGTCCTAAAACAACTGGAGAGACAAGGCTGCCATTTAAAAAGGCTGGGCTACAAGCAGGGGCAGTCTTATCCATGGGACAACTGAGGCACATGCCAGGGCCCTGTGCTGGGGGAGACCGTGCCATAGTCTCCCCAACTCCTCAGCTATGACGGCACCATCACTGAATGCCTCTATGTCTTCTGGAGCTGTGACACAGACTTCAGGGCAGCAGCCAGGGCAATCAGCTGTAGGGTAGTATCCCCTTGCTCCGGGTCCCGGCCCAGAAGCTGCTTTTCCCTCAGAGATGAGGACTGGAGTGGGCAGCAAAAATGACCCAGAAAAGAGACCTGGTCTCAGCCTGCCCCAGCTCTGCCCCCCCGCCCCCAGGTGGGAAAGAAAAAACTGGCTGCTGTTTAGCTGAAGCCACAGATGCTGTCATCTACCCACCTGCTCACAGCAATGGTAACCACTCACTCCTGCTTGCCCACCTGCCCACTCACCTGCTCACTCAGTGCAGTGATGACGGCTGAGGCACTGGCCTATACCCACCCACCCAATCGCTGCTGTGGCCGTTTTCACCCGCCTATGTTTTTGCTGCATGACTGCCACAGTGGTGGCTGGGGTAGCTCAGCTGCCTGTGCCTGCCTGCCTGTAGCTGCTGCTGTGGCTACTCACACCCATTTGTGTGGTTTTTACGGCAGCTGCTCATGACAGTTGCTCAGGGTCCACAGCACTGGTTATTGGTGGTGGCAACTCCCACCTGCCTTGCACTGGGTGAGATATATCCCTTGCCCAATTGGTGCTGGGGTGGTCCCTGTGGGTGATGGTCCTGGCAGTGGTGGAGGGAATGATTCTGGGGCTAGAATTTTGTCCAGGGTCTCAGAATCACTGTGACTGTTCCTGTTGAAAAGATGGTAAGGTAGGTGCCAGGTGAGCTTCAAGGGGGAGGACATTCCCATGCTGAGGTACCAGTTGTCTCTAGTTGCCGCCCACTTCACCTGTGAGGGTGAAAGATGAGAGAGTTGGATTTGTGATCTTAAGTGCCAGGCTGAACAGTATGGGCTCTTAGTACAGCATAGAAGAGGAGGCATACAAAAGTAATGTTTTCTGAGGGCAGTGAAATAGCTTGCCTTCCCAGGTGCCAACAGGAGACTGTGTGAACCAGGCATTCGTCTAAACAGTCTTGGCAGACATTTCTATAAGCCTGGTTTCTGGGAACAGTATGGCTGTGATGATGGATATTGCTGCTACTGCCTCTAGGATTTACACATTACACTGTGGAGAAAATGGCATGTGTGAACCATGCTTAACCCTCGCTTTCATTATGGCTTTGCTACAGCATCCAGTTCTGAATAATATATTCAGGGACACATTAACCACAGAATGATTTGGGACAGGACAATGTTTCTACCAGTGAATCTACTTGTCTTTGGCCTTGTGCATTGTACAGATTGCCTATGAGGGCAGCTATGTGCTAATTCATAGATGGCTGCAGTGGTGAGGAGGCCAAATCCTTTTAAATTCTTTCCATGTTGATCTGGTAATGTATAGATGAAGAGACTACATGTGGACCAGTCACCTTGGAGTTGGGAGACAGTGGAAAGGAAAGAAAAATATCATTGGCTCTCCCCACATGTGTTCCTCACCCATAAGTCACCAGAGCCCTGTGAACAGAAGCTGCAAGGAATTCACTCCCACACTACTGTGTGGGTGTATGTTGAGGATGATGAAGTGTTACAATATTTTTGATGTCAGGGGGAGAGATTACATACATTCCTGCTCCAATCAGAAACTACTTTGGGTAAAAGAGTATCTTGAGTTTCTGGCAGTTTCCAGGGATATACTGGAAGCAGAGTTGACTGCTCTGAGTTGGGAAATACCTGGAGATTGGGGGGGGAACCTAGGAAGGGTGGAGTTGGGGAGGGGATCTCAGCGGAGTATAACACCATGTAGTCCACCTTCCAAAGCAGTCATTTTCTTCAGGTGAACTGATTTCTGTTGGCTGGAGATCAGATGTAATCGCAGGAGATCTCCAGCCACCACCTGGAGACTGGCAGCCCTAACAGGAAGTAGTATAAGCAGGTAGAACTTGAACTGGGAATACCATAGGGCTGTCTTATCTATTCAGGCTTTGCATGCCTGAAGGCCTTTAGCATAGCAAGGGGATCGTGCCATGACTTTTCTCCTTCTGTGCCACAGAAGATGCAAGGGATCATACAAGAGAGGGTACAACTTTGACTACCCTTCACTGCACTGGAGAGCTCTGTGCATGTCATGTCAGAGAGGAGGGGTTTCCTCAGGCTGCACTAGCTCCTGCTTCTTATGCTCCAAGGCCTTAAGTGTGGTCAGGGGTCATTTCGTAAAAAAAGAGGTGCAGGAGCTCATTAGCATAACTCATTAGCATAACTCATTAGCATATGCCACATCCCCTGACATCACCCGAAGTGTGTCAGAAAGGGAATGTCAGTTTCAGCCTTATTATACCCTATGGGCCATTGAAATTAATGGCAAAAACTCATAGAGTATATGAGGGGCTGGAGGAAAGGGGGTTTGAAGGAGAGGCTCCAAACTTGCAGGGTAGCTGCTGGGGCCTCTCCTCGAAATACCCACCAAGTTTCAAGAATATTGGACTATGGGGTCCAATTCTTTCGGCCCCCAAACTGGTTGTCCCATCCTCTCCATTGTTCTCTATGGTGGGGAAAAATGTTACTTTTTTCCTACCATAGAGAACAATGGAGGGAATGGGGGCAACCTGTTTGGGGGCCTGTAGAATTGGACCCCCTGGTCCAATCTTTTTGAAACTTGGTGGGTATTTGGGGGAGAGGTCCCAGAAGCTACCCTGCAAGTTTGGAGCCTCTCCCTAAAACCCTCTCCCCTCCAATTGCTTTTAAAGCAGCCACCAAATTTCGGTGGCAATTCGGCGTCGGGCCGAATCAGATCAGAGAATCTGATTCAGCCCGTGGCTGCCCTAGTGGCCACTCCTGGGCTGGCGGAGCATCACTCCGCCTCACTCCGGACCCAAAGGACTCCTGAGTGTGGTGAAGGATGGTGATATTACTACCTTAATACAGCAGGGGCCTTGGGGCATCTGATGCAGGCCTGGCTAGACCTGCAAGGTTTCTCCTTATGGTGTATCACCATTGGGTAGAGCAGTGTGTGTGTGTGTGTGGGGGGGGGGAAGAGATAGGCTTCATTCTGACAGCACAACATCACTTTTTGCACAACCCGATTAGTGACCCCATTACACTGGGACAGACTTCTAGGACTCCCTCTTTGTTCTGTTCTCCATAGAGTTTGGGGTGCCACACTAATGCAATTACATTAATCCTGGGATGCACTGGAAGCTATATTGTGGCATCAGGGCGATATCTATTTCCACATCCCTCCCTCTAATCTTCCTGCCAGTTGGCAGTGTTGGGCTGGCAACCCTATTCCTAACACAAGTCCTTGTGATCCCTGCCAGCCTCCAGAATCAGAATATGCTGATGTCCTCCTAACCCCTCTCAGCATCAGAGTCTACGGACCTGCTGAGGACTTTGCCATTCACTCTACAGTTTGGGCTGAACAGAATGGCTTCATTGTTTATTTGATCAAGACTTTCTGGAATGGGCCCAAGGGTTTCTATTCATCACCAGTCAATGGAGCAGGAGGCATGCAAGTGTTATTTGGCACATACTCTTGGTCTCTCTCATCTCATTCTCTTCCTCCTCAGTATAAATTCTCAGGACATATAATTAGACTTGACTGATAAGGAAATGGGAAAGCACATTTCTAAATAGCAGAAGAGAGCAGTGAGTGAACTAAATTACAATGAGACACCACAGACACAATTACAGAAAGACCCAACCCTTGTTAATAACCTTCGTGAACAATTCGCATGACTGAATTAGGAGCGCCCAAGTACATGAATCTCCTGGAAAGACCAGCAGATACAGCAAGAGGTGCTGTTACATCTGCAAAAATGGTTTGCAATATTGATCCAGATGCTGAGTGCTATTGATGGGAAGCTAATGAGTATTTGCCATTCCAGGTGCGTTCTGCCCAAACCAAACTGCTGATTTGCTGTGATTTTGAAGGAGTCATTAACTGCAAAGATAGATCTGGACCTTTTGTGTTTTTTTTAAATTTCAGCATTGGGAAACGACTCATTTGGAAATGAACAGATTATTATTGTTGATTAAACATTGGCCTTTCTAAATATATCCTGCATCAGCTGCATACCATCAAATCTACATAGAAGTCAAATGCACTTTTCTAGTATATATTCTTCCATGCTTGTGATGTCCTCAGGCCTAGAAGGGAGACTGAAGCTGCGCTTCGCAAATGAATGGGTGAAAATCAGGAATTTACTATTATATTAATCAACTAAAGGTTCAGATGATTAATCAGCCTGGCTGAATAATGGACATATTTATTCATGTTGAATGCACTTTTGGTTCTGGTACAGGGGATTTAAAGGACAATGTTAATGATGTTGCTGCTTCTAGCAAGTTTTTTTTTTTTTTTTGCATATCAAAATGTCAATTTATTTACCTACAGGTACCTATAAGGCTCTTTGGTAGTACACAAATTGATTTCAGATTAGCTAACCGGTTAGCAGACAAATGGCTAATCAGCTGTTAAACAATCTGACTGACAGACAAACAAATGTTCATGTGTTATGGTTTATATGCTGTTTGAACACATCTGTCACCAGATTTCAAAACAGCTTAGTCATATGGATTTTGATTGATCAGCACGCACACATTTGCATGATAGTAACACTTAGAGGTCTAAACTGTCTGTGCCCAGGATTTTGTTTATTTATTGATACCCTGCTTTGCTCCGTAACAGGGACCTAAAGCACATTACAAAATCATTATTCTCCCCCACCCTTTTATCCTTACAACAATAACCTTGTGAGGTAGGTTTTGCTGATGCAGAGTGACTGGCTCAAGGTCACCCAGTGAGTTTCATAGCAGAGTGAAGGATTCAAACCTGGGTCTCCCAGATCCTCACCCAAAATTCTAACCACTATACTATACTGGTTTTCAATATTTGAAGGACAGCCTCCTTCGATAGATCCATTCCAAGGTATTTGATCTACCATTCCAATTTATTTGAAAAAGTGTGCCTTGCATACAAAAGCTCCAATATATTTGATCTACCATTCCAATGTATTTGAAAAAGTGTTCATTCACATGAAAGCTCATACCTTGAATAAACCTTTGTTGGTCTTAAAGGTGCCACTGAATTTAGTCTCCTTCAGTGTGAGTTAGCCACTGATTCAAGTCCTCATTGTATTCTCTGCTTCAGTTGCTTCACCATCTGAGAAACCCCAGTCATGTACTTGAAACTGGCCTTCTCTGTATTCTCTGTATTTTTCCTGTATTGAATATGGAGTTGAGTTAGACGGCCTGAAAAGCTTCTTCCAAATTTAGGACTCCAGGATCTAAACTCAGAATTCCTTCCCTTACGAGAACTGTCAGTCTTCTCCATTATTTGGTTTCTTAGCAAAACTGTTCTTCCAGAGGAAATTTGGGCTTAGTAAGAAGTGGCTTTTGCCCTGTTTCCTCCTTCTTGCTGGTTCATTTGTCTCCCTGTCACTATTGCTTCCGTGTTTTTTTAATTGCATTTGTTATTCACTAGGGATGGATAATTTGTCATTAACTATTAAAAACTCACCATTTATATACCCTGTACTTTAATATACAGTATCAGCAACCTAACAGAACACTCAGATCTGGCCATTATGAGGGCACCTGGCTGTCTGAATCAAGACGATCAAGAGAAAAGAGGAGAGAGTGTCTTGACAGACATGAAAATGCCAGGGACCGATCAATAAATCTACATGCATTTCTTTTCACTGAGTAGGATTGCACTGACAAGTCTGTCTTTTCTAAGTACTGTTTACCCTAGGAATGCTATTTCTTATCCCTAAATTACTTATCCCTGCTAGTTCAACCAGAATTTTTTTTAAAATGTGTCTGTCTGTTGTATGAACAAAATGACAGTTTGGGTGGGGGTTAAAAAAAAAAACCCTGTAAAAATCTTACCTGCAATATCTGCACATGTGCACCCATTGCCTCCATCAAATGGCTACATTTGGCAATCATTTTGGGTTGACCTAGCAACCCCAAAGTCTGAGCAGAAGAAGTAAAGGTACTAGAGGTCAGCAGGAGGAGATGGATGAAAGACGGGCAGAAACTGGAGTTGGCAGGGGGACAAGGGAAGCTGAAGTCAGAGCAAGAAGGATGGGAGAAAGAAATGGAAGTTGGGACTGGAAAGGGGAAGAGGGGGGACACAGGGTTTCCTCCTTCTGTGAGTTCTGGCAGAATCTCCTCTTCTAACTCATAAAAATAAAACTCATAAAAATACACACTCATTTGCTTAATCAATTGGTAGAATATTTTGATCAAATACTCAATAATCCTAAAAGATAACAACAACAGCAACAACACTAAAAGGAAATAATAATACTAAAAGAAATCAACCCTGACTGTTCCCTGGAAGGCCAGATCCTGAAGCTGAAGCTCAAATACTTTGGCCACCAAATGAGAAGGGAGCACTCACTGGAGAAGACCCTGAAGCTGGTGAAAATTGAAGGTCAAAGAAGAAGGGGACAGCAAAGGATGAGATGGTTAGACAGTGTTATCAATGCAACAAACATGAAATTAAGTCAACTCCGGAGCATGATGGAAGACAGGAGGGCCTGGAGTGATGTGATCCATGGGCTTGCAAAGAGTCGGACTCAACTGTGCGACTGAACAACAACAACAGAATGTTTTGAATGGATCAAATAATCTAGCAGACTAACCAGCTAAATGTCCCAACCCTGAAGTTATGTTTTGTGGAGAACAGAGATGCTACAGTCCACCATCAGTTGCACCTCCCAGTGGGCCACATGTCTGAGTGGAGGTGGCATCTGCCCATTTTTATGAATACAAGCAAATGGCACACTACATCATTATGAAATGCGCGACTGCCAGAAAACCATCCCAAATGTTGACAGGCACAGTGGAATTGATGCTGCATGACAGCTCTGTTAGAGCAGCTGTATCCGCATGCATTCATAACTGACAGGTGAGCAGTTATTCTTGTATTCTATTGATTTATCCCAATCGTTGTGATTTATTTTATCTTCCAGGATTCTGGACTTCCTTCCCTTTATTCTCTCATCTTCCATGCTCATATAGACTGTCTACCTCTTACTGTTACTGCTGTCAGCTGCCACTGCTTTTGTATAAAAGAGCAGCTTTCACTTCTGAGCCAATTGCCACAGCTGTGAATAATATGCTGTCTGGTGAGCCTCCAATATTTTCAAATGAGCCCTTTCTCATAGCCTTCTAACAAATGGACCTCTAAATGGAGAGGCGATGCACAGTCCTTTTTTCATTTGCACCAAATGTTGCTCACTAGATGGCAATGAGGTAGATCAGATGGAATTCTATAAGTCAGACTTCCAGTCCATCAGATGGCCTACCACCATTGCTTGATAAGGACAAGCTGTTCTTTAATATGTCAGCATGGCTAGGATCTACCCATTCATTCTGAAGTACAGTTTTATTTTTATGGACTGTGCATTCCTTCAGACCTGTATCCTTCCAAAGTGCTTTCCTTCACACCTGTATCCTTCCAAAGTGCTACTAGGTGATCTGGTACATGAAAACTGGCAGGACCCCAGCCTAAAAGACTGATAGCTTAGTTTTTTTGAGTAACTTGCCCACCATTCTTACATTTCTACTTTTTCTAGAAATGGAGTGAATTAAATCATTCTCTGCAGATATTTCGCAGTGAAAATGACATGGGGTATGTGACTATTTCGTAGTGTTCAGCTTCATTATCTCATACATTTTCAATAGTAATCAGTATTTGATTGGACCCTGAAATGTAAGAATTGACATTTGATGTCATATGATGACTGCCATAATGCAGCAGACAACATTATCTGGCATGTGCAAGTCAATGTTTGACTTTAGCTGATATCTGACTCACAATATTTTTATAGCAACAGAGAACATTAGTCATTAGGTAAACTGAACAAAATTTGAGCACCTTTAAGACCAACAAAGTTTTATTCTAGGCATAAGCTTTCATGTACATGCACACTTCTTCAGATACATTGCAACAATTCCGGACTGAAATCAGGGCCCTGCGGGATTTATTATAGTTCCATAGGGACTGCAAAATGGAGCTGTTCCACCAGGTCTTTGCAAAATGGAGCTGTTCCACCAGGTCTTTGGTGGGTATCTAATCACATTACCCTCCCCTGCTCTAACCCGCCCATGTTGTACACTAGTCAACCTGTACCATAGTAGGGTGTTGGGCCCATTTCTAATACACTGCCCCTCCCTGGATATACTTACAACATATCCCTTGGGCTTGTTGCATTACCAATCTCGCCTTCATGTAGAAATTAACTGGGTTTTAGTTTTCAGCTGGAATTATATAGAAATTGTTTTACCTTTTTTATTTGCTTGCTGTAATCTGCCCTGAGCCTGCTTGTGGGGAAGGCGGGATAGAAACACCATAAACAAACAAACAAACAAACAAATCATTGCCATTTCTCATCAAAACTAAGATTGTCATCTTGAAGCCCACTAGAGAGCTTTTGATTCTAAATATAATCACATAATAATCACATAATAGTTCTAGATTTGTATATGATTTCTAGTAACGTGTTACTGGGCTACCTCAAAATGTTTATTGTATTCACATTCTAGTGAGATAAATATGTACTGAATGCATTCTAAATTCTAGAACAATGCAAGGAAAAGCATTCAATTCCTGATTAATAGTTGCTATTTATTTAGCCATGTGCACTACGATTAGAATAGGCAACTCTGCCAAAATAATGGTCATTATAGAACAGCATTTCTGTGGTGAATGTATTTCCAAAATGCCTAATTAACACAGTGATTATGTAGCATTAGTCAATATATTGTCTTGCATTTAACTAATTAATTGATTACCTCATTACATTTTTACAGTATCACTCAATAAATTATTACCCTTGACTAATAGGCCAGTCCTGAGGTATTTAAAACAGGACATATCACCTACTGACCTATCAGAATATCGCAGAACATTTTCCCCTCATTGCAAAATAATTCCTTCTAGCTAACTTTTCCTGGAATTTTGTCAGATACCAGAGAAGGTATACCCTTTCTTATGCTATGCTCAGTCTAATGTATACTCAGCTCTAGATGTGTCCTTGAAGGAAGCTCTTCAAGGACTTCCAACCTAGAACTGGGCACTCAAATACTGTCAGAAGATTGTCAAAAGAGTTTTTTTTTTTAAAAAAAGAACAAAAAATAGAACTGCAAGAAAATGTGGATTGGAGGGACTTCCTGAGGCAAAGCATCATCAAGAACAATCAGAGGCTCTTTACAAGCACATGCATGAATGCATACCAAGTCAGGACCATTGGTCTATTAAGGTCAGCGAAGCCTACTGAAAGTGGCAGTGGCTCTTCAGGGTCTCAGGCAGAGTCATTCACATCACCTTCTACCTTTTAACTGGAAGTGCCAGGGACGGAACCTGGGACATCAAAGCAGATGTTTTACCACTGAGCTACAACCCCACATCCATTCTCCACCGCAATTTGGATCTCAGGCTAGAAAAGATACAGACACAGGATGTCTTTTGAGCACCTTGTTATTGCTGTTGGTTGGCTCTCTTTAAGTAATTGCTGTTTGGGGTTGCTTACAAGGTACTTGGAGTAATATACTAGCTGAAAATATGAATTGACTTTGACAACAGAATATTCCACAACTGGTTGTAACAGAGAATTCTACAACTTGGTCTCATCCCAAATTAAACTGATCCACTATAATAATTGAGAGCTGTATCCATCTTATAAATAAATCTGCCTTGTAGTAATTATAATGGACACTGTCCAACACATTAATGATGGTCTCCCAGATAGAATATCCTGGGATTTTACTGCACTATCTTGATAATAGTTCAAGAGACAGAATGTTGCCAAATGCCCTTGGTGTAATAACAACATAAATTTGTCTCCATTACATGGCTTCCTATTATCTCATTAACACACTTATCCAGAAATGTGGTGGGATGTTGGATCAAAAAAAATGTATAGTCTTTTTTTCTGTATTTTCTGTGATATGTGGTTTTCATTTTGCCACATACCTACATGTTTTGGCTATGTTACAAACACTACATATATTATTAGCAGCATCTAGAATGTCCCCCAAGCAGACTGAATGGCCCAAGCTGGCCCAAGCTCATTAGTGCTTGGAAGCTAAGCAGCACTGAGCATGGTTAGTACCTGGATGGGAAACCACCAAGGAAAACAGCCATTGCTATGTGGAAGGCAGTTCTGAAATTCTGTAGTTCATGTTGTATTTTCAGCCTCGTGAGGAGTTGTCATAACTTGGTTGCAACTTGATGCAACTTTATTATTAGAATGCCCAACAGTAAATAGGATTTAGAAGATCTCAGTTAAGCTAGTGGATGAATCTTCATTAAAAATGTACAAAAATGCATAATTTAGAGCATTTTAGGGTCCAGAAGTTTTAGTTGCAGGTCAAAACCAATATCCAGCAGCTTTAGAGTCCATGCAGGGTTTTGATATTCATGTGGAGCTCTGCTTGTGAAGAGGCTTCACTTTCTTCTGTGAGTGGGGTAGCAATGAATGAGTACAATATGGTGGTGACTGTTACATCATGCTCTACTGACTTTTCATGTTCTGTGGAGTACTTTTAGGTAGTCCCAAGGAGGAGGAAAACACTGCTGGACCATGCACCAATGAGAAACACAGGATTTAAACACTTCATCAAATTAAAATTCAGTTCTGCATTGGCACTGCTTGGCTGTTTATTTATTTAGGTACTTTTACCATAAGGGCTGAAAATGGCTTTAAAAATACTGAAATACAATAAAGCAACCAAGTCATGTTTAAGTAGACCCACAGAAAAAAAAAGAATACAGGTACATGTGGTCCTCGGTGCCAGCCTAGTGGGTAGCTCTTCCTCCCAAGCTCAGATATAGGGATGCTTGAAGACTTGCCAGTTGGACTCACTTCCTATTCATAGGGAGCTGATGTTTTTGATGACTGATTCAACTCTTCATTGACCTGTTCATGGCTGTTCAGCACATTGCCTCATCATAATCCTTCCTAACCATGCAGAACAGTGCAATTGGCTTCTTGAGCATGCATGTTCTCACATACCCCGATTGAATTCTACTACCCCCCCTTTTCTGCATAACTGTTCCATTCAGTAGACAATTAAATCACTCACAAATCATATAACTCAGACAAATAAATGTTATGTTTCAATAAAAGCCTATCCTTCAGTGTTCATTTAAGTAATAAAAATTATCATATGGCAGTGTGCTTATTATAGATCTTAAGATTGCAGAAGTTCTAGCTCTTTTAATGTTATGCACCACTAGGTGGCAAGCTAGACTTTGTTTTCAAGGCAAGAGACATTTCAGGGGTGGTTTGCCATTGCCTGCCTCTAAGTCACACCCTTGGTATTCCTTGGAGGTTGTCCATCCAAATACTAGTTAGGGCCGACCCTGCTTAGCTTCTGAGATCTGATGAGATCGGGCTAGCCTGAGCAATCCAGGTCAGGGTTGCTCATTTAAGTATTCCCTAGTGATACTGATAGCTGCCAATCAGATTAAACCAGTTTGGTGTAGTGGTTAAGAGCGCTGAATCTAATCTGAGAGAACTGGGTTTGATCCCCCGCTCCTCCACATGGAACTGCTGGTGTGACCTTGGGTCAGTCATAAGTTTTTTCAGAGCTGTTCTTTCAAGCCCCACCTACCTCACAGGGTGTCTGTTGTGGGGAGGGGAAGGGAAAGGGATTGTAAGCCGCTCTGAGACTCCTTTGGGTAGTGAAGGGTGGGGTATAAATCCAATCTCCTCCTCCTCCTCCTCTTCTCCTTCTCCTTCTTCTGGCATAGCATCTTTTTGCCTGCACAGTTTTGCAAAAAAACAAAACAAAACAATGCAAACCCATTCAGCAAGCATTTGCAGCTATTCAGCACTAGCTGAACAGGCTGGGTGCACAGCTCACATCCGACAAATACTTTCAAACACAGTAAGTTCAACTGCTGAACATATTAGTCGCATATTAGTGGCAACATTCTCAACATCAGAATAAAATCAGAATATTCAGATATTCCCACCTCCTGCTCTCAGGCATCACATGCTGTCAGGGCCAATCAGAAACCAGTTCTGATCTCTCTCCCTCTCTCTTCTTCTCTCACCAGATGATTGGCTGCTCAGCAATTTGTCTCTTTCAGAGCCTTCCTCTTTGCTGGCAGGGCCACAGTCTAAGAGCCCTCTGGTCAATGTCCTTTGGCTCCCACCAAAGTTCAGTTCAGGCTTAAGAAAGCTTTCAAAGGAAAGCAGAGGATAGGACTCACAATAATGGGTTTAAATTAAGGTCAGGAAGGTGCCAGTTGGATATTAGGAAAAACCTTTTTATAGCAAGAGTTGTGCAGCAATGGAATCAGCTGCCTAGGGAAGTGGTGAACTCCCCTTCATGGGCAGTCTTTAAGCAGCAGCTGGACAAACACTTGTCAGGGATGCTTTAGGCTGGTCCTGTATTGAGCAGGGGGTTGGACTCGATGGCCTATATTGGCCCCTTCCAACTCTGTGATTCTATTATTCTATAAGATACCTGCAGGAAAGGAGTGGGGCAAATGTTCAGCTACAGGTTATACACAGCCTGCAAGTGTACCAATTCCCATCTTGCCTTGCACATCTGGGATATAATCTGAAAAGTCATTAATGACAAAAAACAACAACAACAACACAAACAGAGAAACCTGGGATCATCTCTGTTACCTAGCAATAACCCCCCTTCCTTCATCACACACATTTAGTATGGCTACATTTAGTATGGCTACATCAAAGTGCAGAAGGAGATTTGGAAGATTTCCAAACATCTCTGATGTTACTGCCACATCTCTATGGTAAAACAGACATACACACACACACACAAGAGGTCACTGCTTCGGTTCGTGGTACTGTCAGTTAAAAGGACAGTGTGTAGAAGGAACTCTGCCTCCCTCTCTGGAGAGCTGCTGTCAATGACAGCACTGGACAGACTAGTCTGATCCAATAAGGCAGTTTCACATTTTGTTTAATAAGGCTGCTGTTTTCACAGAGAACACATTCAAAGGTCATACTTAGGCTGCTTGCAATGCCTGTTTTCTTTCTAGATGAGCATCTTACTAGTGATTTGGTAGCAATTTTGAATAATCAGCAGTTTGAGTGGTCTTCTGTCTTTGCAGTTGGTGGTATACAACATGGCAGATATATGGGTAACCACTATTGGTGCATGCTCATGCTTTTCTGGCTTACTTGTATAGTGGATGCCCCAGGGTCATCATGTATAAGTCATTCATCAATTAAAATGAACTATCTTTTGAATGTAATGTGCTGCCTTTGTGCTTGTGTAAGTCCATGGCATTCATCATGCTGGTGCATGCTCAGAACTTATTGCATTGAACAATGGTTTGAAGTAGCACTAGAACAATGCACAATGTTGAATCAAGGAACATGCTTGGATCTGGGAGCCAGGCAGGGCTGCAAATACCAGAGGTTCACACAGGCAGATCACAAGAGGGAGGGCAGGAAGGGTTGCTTCAGTGCTTAGTTTTCATGGCCCTTTCTTACATGCCCAGGAAAATGCTGATTGCCACTTTGGGACCAGGAAGCAATTTTTCTCCAGGCCAGTTTGGCCAGGGATCCTGGAGGTTTTTTGTCATCTTCTGGGAATGGAACAGTGGTCACTGTGGGTGTAGAGGGGGAGGTATTTGTGAATTTCCTGCATTGTGCAGGGGGTTGGACTAGATGACCCAGGAGGTCCCTTTCAGTGCTATGATTCTATGCCCATGGTGATCCTAGTGCATACTTGTTCCACATACAGGGCCAACAAACAAGTTGAGTTCAGGAGTCATAATGCATAGATGAGACAAACAAAAGAAAATTCTATTACAATACAAGGGGTGACTTGTGGACCCCACTGTCCCAAGGTTTGGCTTAGATGGATCTAAAAGGGAAGAAAGATGTATGGAGAACAGGTCTACCATTGGCTCTTGACCATAATAGCCAAGAAGCTCTGGATTTAGATGCAGAATGCTTCTGATTGTCAGCCGGCTATCGGCAGCAGGCCCCTGCTTGTGGGCTTCCCTGTGATATCACAGTTGGAAATAGGATGCTGAAGCAGGTGAACCATAAGTCTTATACCGAATGACAACTCTTGTGCTGTTGGGTTCTTATGTATCTTGGTACTAAACAGATTCAAAACTACTTAGATTCAAGAAGGATGCCATCAGAAATCAGATGATAAGAGTTTTTAGGAATCCATACCTGATTCAGCCCAAGAAATGTAGAGACTGGCAGCTACTGAGATAAATGGTTTGTGAGTTGAATGGTGTCAGTTCTAAATCATTTCTAGCTGCTGAAAGGAAATCACAAGATTCTGACAATGAGGAGTGATACATGTGCTACATTTCACCACGTTTTCTCATCTCATACTATTGTTTTGCTCACTATATATACTGAGTTGTATAATGAACAAGCAAATAACTGAGAGAATACTGAATAGCCATTTCTATGGAGCCCTGTAGCAGTATCTGATTCCTGAACCAGTTTTCTTGTTGATTATGTATGAACTGCGAGTTCATGCACTCTTCAACTGCCAGTGAACTCTGTTTGCTTAAAGTTACTTTAATCTTTGACAGCTAATTGAAACAGTTACAGAAAAGTTAGATTAATTGCTTTTTAATAGAGGTTAAGAGTTAAGATTGGCCTTCTTATCTTGCCTTATCAGATGTAACTCATGTGCGCCTGCTGATCGGCTCATTTGCCCTTGCCTTGATTAAGAACCAATCACTTATCTAGATAGCAATCACATAGATAAAAGAGATTTAGAATAAGATGAGACTGATATATTTCTATAAATATGCACTACCATGATCAGATTTCTCTGGCTGGAAGTTGCAGAAGATTAGGCAAGATCACCGGGTATGTGTGTGTGATTTGGGCATATTTGATAATAATAATTAAAAAAAAAACAGTGAGAGAAAAACCTGAAACCTGGTTTGCTTTAAAAAAAATATTAGATAGAAATATGATTAAGCAGTGTTAGGAATGTTGATAATTTTAATACTTGTTTTTACAGTAATTTTAGGGTTAATTTTCACATACTTGTTCTTCTTAATGTCTTGCATAATAAAAAAGAAAACTTCCCCCACCCCAATAAATTCTCTGAAAGTTTTGGGTCTGGTTTGCTGGTTATAGTTCAAAGAACAGAATTCAAACCTAACTCATTTGTATTATCTGATTTAAAGGTAAAGATTTCCCTTGCTCAAAAGCCAGTCAAATCTGACTCTAGAGGGTGGTGCTCATCGCCATTTCCAAGCCAAAGAGCCAGTGCTGTCCAAAGATGTTTCCGTGGTCATGTGGCTGGCATGACTAGACACCAAGGCACAAGGAACACTGTTACCTTCCCAACAAAGTGGTACCTATTTATCTACTTGCAATTTCTTGCTTTTGTACTGCTAGGTTGGCAGGAACTGGGGCCAGAGACAGGAGCTCAGTCTGTCATGCAGCACTTGGGTCTTGAACTGCCAAACTACTAGTCTTCCAGTCTGCAGTTCAGCGTCTTAACCACTGAGCCACTGTGGTCAACAGGCAGATCAGAGATGTTTGGAAGACAGCACATGGCAATGGCCACATCCTCCAGACCTCAGTTAGGAGTTTTGTCTGCCTTGATGGAATCAGTACACAAATACACAAAGGCCTTCCTTCTTTCCTCCTTGAGTTTTATCATTTTTCTTTCCCCATCTCTCTTTCCCCTCAGGCCAGGTCAAAAAAGCTGTTTCCTGAAGTCTCTAGGAGTTTCTTTCTGACATCTTTCTAGTCTTAATTCCTCCAAATCTCTGTTCCCAGCTTTGGGGGGGGGGGGGGAACTGGACCACCCCGTTGGCTCTAGCTAGACCTAGTAGGATTTCTTGAGTTAGCTGAAGTAAGGTTGGACAGGCATCAAAATGACTTCCCCCTTCCTACCTGTTCTCTGCTCAGAGGAAAAACTTTTTAAAAACTCCTGGTGAAGATTTTACTCCATTCAGATCTCCACCCCAAAAGTGCATTTCTTCACAGGTCTATGGAGGGATGTTAGAAAGATTTCATTAAGGCCAACAACACTGTTTGGGTGAGTGTGACAGAGGTGGTGCATATTTCAACTTACACAGAATCCTACTTAAAGCAAATTTTGAGGCAGACATGAAAAGGGAAAACATCAGAAGCAATGTTAAGGATAATGAAATCTCTTCAGGAACATTAGCAAGATACTCAACCGTGTGTTTTCAGACCTAAGGACTGTATGCAATTGGTGGGATGGTGGAGGGAGAGTCAGAAAACTGAGCCCTAGTCATCCAAGGAGGGAAGAGGAGATGGATTTCTCAGACTGATTCACAAGAACCTCCTAGGCTGTGATGGGGAAACGTTTAGAGACCGAGTGCCCAAACTGCAACCCAAAACCCACTTATTTATCGCAAAGTGCCAACACAGCAATTTAACCTGAATACTGAGGTTTTCGTTTTAGAAAAAACAACTCATACATTAACATCTTTTGTCTTAAAAGAAAAACACAATAACAGAGCTTTCAATGATACAAATAACTTTTTATTGAAAGGTAAAAGTTTGCATTTGGCATGCTTTTGAACAATGTGATTTTTGCTGTCCAATCTTGCGAACTCTGTGCTGGGGCGATGCCGTGCGTGCCCACAGAGAGGGCTCTGAGTGCCACCTCTGGCACGTGTGCCATAGGTTTGCCACCACTGTCCTAGGCTTTTAGGTACATGCCTGTAAAGTGCAGGAAAAACAACAGATAGTCTGTACCTCAAGGTTTATATATCTTCATGAAAAAGAGTATATATTACAGGCAGCTCAGTCCACAGTTGAAAACTTAAAGGAAGCCAGGGTCTTGTATAATATGTGGTGTGCTCTTAGCAGATTTCCAAAAAAAGACTTTTTCAACTCTTGCTTTGCAGCGTACCAGGTTACCATGTGCTTCTGAGCAACAAAATGAATGTTGCAGTTATAAGAGCTTGGCTAAGCTATCCTACTAAAATGAGAGTGTTTTATGGTATAGATACTCTGTTCTTTCTCTCTTTTGACCTATATCCCTCCAGTAGATTGTGTATTGGCTAAAAATAGCCAGTCATGGTTAAACTACATCTTTCAGCATCAGCTGCCAAGCTATGAATGTATTGCAGAGGCAAAAGCCCAACAGTTAATTCAGATGACTTCTTTCACTTTGGGTCAGACACAAGCCTTCTGGTATCCCAAATGGCTTTTTATTAACCACTAGATCATTGAACTGACAGTCAAAAGCTACATGTCCGGTTTGGTCAGCTTACAGTTCTCAGATCTTCTGGTAGAAAAGGGCATGGTTTTTATTGTTGGATGTTGCTGGCTATGTATAGAATCATAGAGCTGAAAGGGATCTCCAGGTTCATCTAGTCCAACTCCTTGCATAATGCAGGAAATTCACAAATACCTCCCCCACACACACACCCAGTGACCCCTGTTCCATGCCCAGAAGATGACAAAAAACCCCAAAAAACTCCAGGATCCCTGGCCAAACTGGCCTGTAGAAAAATTGCTTCCTGACTCCAAAGTGGTGATCAGCATTTCCCTGGGTGTGTAAGAAGAGCCACAACAAGAACTAAACACTGATGCAATCCTCCCTGCCCTCCTTCTCACGATCTTCCTAAGTTCACAGAATCAGCACTGATGTCAGATGGCCTTTGTCTTTGTGTGGCTCCTGTATTTGTATTTGCCCATGAACCCAGCAATCTTTGAAATAAGTTCAAACCCAGATGCCACTGGCTGTGCAGGTGCAAAACCATGTGTTGTGTCCACTGTTAGGATTCATCTGACTTTGTGGGCACAAATAGGGGATGAACTGCAAGATAATCCATGCTGGGCAAGGAGGTCACTTTAGTTACTCAGCCATGACCATGGAGGACACATGCCTCTTCTGTTCATGAGACAGTATAGTTTGTGGAAAGTGCCCCTTCTCCAGTAACTGAGAAAATGAAGTTCATGAGCTGTGCACGAGCTAAAGCAGCCATATACTGCAACACAAATTTTGGTGAAATGAAAAGCCTCACAATCAGAGCATATAACGACAAAACAAAATGAAGAACAACATGTTCATACATTCATAGTCTCCACTTACCAGATATTGAAGCAGTGAATGACAATGACTCTCTTTATCTTGCTCTGTTTATGAGTTTCTAAGAAGCACCTGGTTAGTCACTGTTGGAAAGAGAGCATCGGACTAGACAAACACTTGATGTGATAATAGAAAACAATCTTGTGGCACCTGAAAGACTAACTCTATTGCGGCATAACTTTCCACTGGCCAAAGGCCATGTCATCGGCTCTGTAATATGATCACTTAATTGTGTAGATAGTATGTTCATATGTTTCCATAGTGACAAATTCTTGAGGTTAGTTATGTTTGTCTGTTGCAGCAAAAAAAAGTCTTCTGGGAATTAAGCTATCCACTGTCACTTTGAATTTTCAGGGTTCTCTCCAAATTGAACTTCTGTGTGTGTGTGTGGGGGGGGTGTATGGAAGGGAGATCCTCTCATCACTAGATGTGCCTACCTACCCTTCCAAAAAAAAAAGCAGATAATCCTTATCACTAGAAAATAATAAGGAAAGAGGTCATGGTTAAGATCAGAGCTTCAGATATTTGATTATAAGCACACATCTTGATGCATGTTCCTTCCTGTGACCACTGAAGGATGGAAGGATCAAAGAAGCTTCATAAGAGTGGGTAGGAGACCATGAAGTTTCCATGAAAAAATCAGAACTGTTGGCCTCATACTGAAGGAACAGAAGTTCCTTAGTATATCTTTTGCTTTACAGATTTATATGCAATAGAGCTTCTTATAGCGCATTCTCAGGTGACGGCTGTTTTTTCTCATGCCAAGGAAAAGAAAATCAATGCCAGAATCCCAAAGAAGGAATTAATTTGTCAAAAGTGCTTGCTTACTTTGGTGCCAGCTTCTTGATTAGCTGATGGATGTCAAGGAAGGGTTGCACTAAGGGACTACTTTGGAAAACCTGTCAACAAAGTGTGGAGAGAGCCAACTTTAAATCAGAATCCAGGATATTCACGGTGTCATAGTTCAGAATGCAAGGAATATTTGTGATTTCTTTTTTTCCCCCAAGAGGAAAAAATAAATATTTGCAGATTTCCTGAATATATTGACAGTTTTTACAGCTACTTGCAATGGATGGACTCAGCCATTCCGTTACTCATTCCGTTGCTTGTGTCATTGTTTAAGAGCTTTCCTGAACTGTGATCCCCGTGAGAGGTCATCATGTCTCACAGGAATCTGGATTTAATGGAACTCTTGCTAATGTCTGAGGACCAAATGCTTGCTTCTGTAGTACTGATGGAAGTTTATGACTTCATGCTGGGACCTACTAATTTGATGTTCCATTTAAGCTTAGGGCTGTTCAGTTTATGACCACCACCACCCCAAGTTGCAAGCAGCCAACCATCCATGTATTGTGCCCTGCCAAAAGCTTGACAGTTTCACTTCTGTTTCTCAGTTCAAGGCAGGTAGCAAAAGAACTGGAAGGTTAAGCCCTTTGAGGAAAACCATGTGTGGCTTGTGGGCTACATTTGGCTTGGTGGAGCACAGATTATACAACTCTGGGTTGAGTATTTATTTGTGGATAGTCACCTTGAATCTGTATAGAAGAACAGTGGCACCATTGGGGCCAGAAATTCAGGAACTTGGCTCACGGTGTCAACAGCCCAAAAGTGGGGTGTAGCTTCACATTAGAAGTATACCTTTCCATCTAAAGAGAGCTCCTACCTAAAACAGGTGTTCAGAGTTAGAGCCAGTGTTCCCTCTAAGCTGAGTTAGTGTGAGCTAGCTCACAGTTTTTTAGCCTCCGGCCCACACATTTTTTTGCCTTAGCTCAGGAAGGATGGCTCCAGAGCAAACTAATTTATGCAGCAGCCAAATTGCTCGCTCACAGCTTTAATGCTAGTAGCTCCCAAAGTAGAACTTTTGCTCACAAGACTCCACAGCTTAGAGGGAGAATTGGTTAGAGCAATCCCAAGCAGTTCTCCTCTGGATGCTACTCAGAGCTATTCAATGGGGCTTACACAGAAAAAAGTGTTCTTAGGATAGCTCTAAAAATTACCCAAATGCACCACTGTATGACAAAGGCAAGGCAAAAACAATTTATGTAGCAAGTCATGTGTTTAACCATAAACTAGGAAGTAGGTATCTGGCTTGCCAGAAGAAATTTTGTTATTGCTTTTCAAATCCAGGGACAATAATGTAACTAATTGTATCACCTCAAAAATACATTTGCATTTATTTAATAAAAACTGCTGTTGGCTGCCGTCCTGAGATTGTTTCAGACATTTCAGAAATTTTACACAGAAGTCACTTCCATGATGGAAATAATGGGAAATCCAGATGAAAATTGTACATATGGGTTTATTGCTCTACTTAAGATAAAGTTTTCCCTTGCTCAAAAGCCTATGATTTCTATGCCATTTTTGCACCATGTATATTCAAAATCAGGTGTCAATTTTACACTAATATAAAGGTAAAAGTTTCCCTTGCTCAAAAGCCAGTCAGATCCAACTCTAGGGGGCAGTGCTCATCTCCATTTCCAAGCCAAAGTGCCAGCACTGTTCAAAGACGTTTCCATGGTCATGTGGCTGGCATGACTAGATGCCGAGGCACACGGAATGCTGTTACCTTCTCGCCAAAGTGGTACCTATTTATCTACTTGCAATTTCTTGCTTTCAAACTGCTAGATTGGCAGGAGCTGGGACCAGAGACAGGAGCTCACTCGGTCTGCGGCACTCGGGTCTTCAACTGCTGAACTATCGATCTTCTGATCTGCAGCTCAGTGTCTTAACCACTGAGCCATCACGGCCACCTATTGCTCTACTTACTCAGGCCAAAATACAGCTTACACGGGAGATCCAGAACCAGATTTTCAGATTTTTCTTAACCCTAAAAAGCAATTGGTGTATCTGTCTTTCCCCTCCCCATGTTACTATTTGCAGCTTGTGAGGCCAAATTCAATCAGGAAAACAGTATAAGGAGTTCAGCCCTTCTTCCCCAACCTGATGGTGTAGCTGCGGCTGCTTTTTAGAGTGGGAGAAAAAAATGTCAAGTGGTCCAGTCATGGTTCTGTGGGCTAACAGCTGCACACACACACACACACACACACACACACACACTCACACTCCTTGTCCCTCTGTGGTTACATACAGCAAGCTCTATGTGGGATTCCTGTAATTTGTAGGCATTTGTAACATATCTAGTGATACCTGAATTCTCAAATAAATATAATTTTGACTGCAAAGTTTCAGAATGAAAGTGGTTTGCCCACAGCCAAGTTTTGCTTCTGACAGCTTATGCAAAAAATACCTTTGAAAAAAGATGTGTAAATATCCTTGTAGGGACTAAAATCTGGAGAGTGATCAATATTTTATTATATCTCTCTGAAGGGAATGTTTGTCAAACCCTTCCAGGAGGAAACAGTAGGCCTTTAAATATTTTACACCTCGGTGCTTGTACATCTTTGTCCGTGTCTCTGATGTTCTGGAGACTGAGATGCAGTCTCTCTGGTTGTAGACAGACTTGAGAATGAGTGTTCTGGTGGGGTTCATCGTGTTCCATCCACTTTAGCTAATGATAATGTATGAATTTGTGGTTTTGAGGTTGGATTCCAACTTGCAGTCTGTCCTTTCATCTGTACATTTCCCTTTGGTTGTACACGGCAGGAACAAAAATGCCCTCCCTTCATTATAGTAAAGCCAGATGCCAAGCTTTTGAATACATTACAAATTGAACACAAAATAAATTCTTTACACTGCAGGAAAGGAAGGTAGTGGAACAGATGCAATCACAACAAATGGAGAAGGCATTTGGGGAAAGGAGAGAGACATCCTATCAAGCTAACAAGCAGCCTAGAGTGCAATATTCAAGATGTCTCAGGGAGAGAAAAAAAATAGGGCTTTTGGAACTGAATGCAATTATCAACAACTTTGCAAGGTAAGCTGGGTGCTTTTGAGCATAAGATAAAGGTATTTTTGCCTGTCATCAAAACAAGAGTGGAATTGATGATAAAATTCTTCTGAAGACAGAAGAATTTGGGGGTGCAGTGGAGTGTTGAAGTTTCACAGTGCTGTGCTAAACACTAAACTTCAATGGACTAAGAAAGGTGTAACTCTGTTTGGGATTACCCTGTTGACGATGGACAGGGAGGCTTATGTTCAAGTCCCTGTTCAGGTATGAAGCTCACAGGATAACCTTTGACCAGTCACTCTCTCAGGGCTCAATGACACATGAATGGAGTTCTTGTGTTTTCAGATTTCAAACGAATATATATGCTGACAGCTGCGGGATGCTTCCTAGATGTTGCTGTCTGATCATTCCCATTTAGATCCGTCAGGCATTTGCACCTATGTTGAATCTAAAGGAGTGTGTGATCACAGCCTCTCTCTCTCTCTCTCTCTGTGCGTGTGTGTGCTTGCAAAAGAACAAACTTCTTTAACTTTTCAAACTTACAATAGTTCTTTTATTCATAGAACTCCATTCTAGACAAAAAGAGTAGAGATAGGAATAGTAACCTATTCTAACTAGCTAGGATGGATTGGGATGCAGAAAGAGAGAGATATGGCAGGTGTAAGAGAGATAGGGTTGCCAAGGCTGGTTGCCTCCATGTAAGGAGGACATGAAGATGAAGCGAGGTGGACAGGAAGGGGGCGGGGGCCAGCAACTCCAAGGCTGTCCCCCCAGCCTCTTTTGTCCATTCCGCCTCATGGCCCATAGTTGTGATTCACTTGGGGGAAAACGATCTGGGCATTCTAAAAGGGAAGGCGCTGATTTTGCAGGCTGGGGAGGATTTTGCTTATATCCAGCGCTGCTGGCCTGATACGGTCATTGCTTGGTCAGCCATGATACCTCGCGGAGAGCGGCAGGGTGCTCTTAACCCAGGCCACATTGAGAGAGCCGGCGCCAGGCCAATAGGGAAATTAGGAACAATTTAATAAGTCAGGGTGGCCACTTTATACCTCATCCAATGATTCAGTCAGATTCTGTGGATCTGTACAGGTGCGATGGGGTTCACCTGTTGGAGCACAGAAATGACCTCTTCCTCAGGGACCTAAGGCAAGGGCTAATGGCTATTCTCGGTGTTGGTGGGCGCAGGGGCGTTAGCTGAGGCTTGACCCTTGCGATAGCAGAATTTGGTTGATAATGGTTACGGCTTGGTAAGCATCTTCAGCAACCCGGTGGAGTAAGGGGATCTGTTTTGATCATAACTGCTGCCTTGCGGCCAGGGATGAGGTGAACAGGCTGCCCCTTTGGGAGTGCTGGTGATGGATACTCAATGCAGACTTGGTGGATGTGGGTGAGGTATCATCACGGCATGCCCCCAAGGCTGGGCAACCCGGGTGCCAGCCACCAACAGCGGGCTGGGCCCTGGGGGTCAGGTGCATTACCCGTAATTTGGTAAGGGTGGGGTTGTCAACCCCAGGCCTTGACTGTGCCGTTTAAGGGTAGCCATTTGCCTTTGTCATGTAAATAAATAAATAAAGTGGCCATATAATCCCAAATTATGTTGTCCGAGTGTTTCTTCCGTCTATGGGGAGCCCTGCAGGGCTGAAACTGAAAGACATGCAAAGCAGAAATTTGCCCCTAGAGGCAGCTTGTATATATTACAACATTACCTACTTTGTATATGTTTTACCCCACCTTTCTTCCAAAGAGCTCAGGGCATCAGACTTGGTTCTATCTTCCTGTTTTGTCCTCAAACCAACTCTGTAGGGTAGGTTAGACTGGGAGAATTGGGCTGGTTCAGAGTCACCCAACAAACATTGCAGCAGAGGAGAAACTTGAACCCACCACCGCCTAGATGCTGGTCTAACCACTACACCACACTAACTTTTGTCAAAGTTATTTGCCTTCATGGCTCACCAAAGTGTATGCATAATGTGCCCTCAAGTCCCAGCCGATTTATGGAGACCCCAGCAAGTGGCTTTCAAGGCAAGTGAGAAGCAGAGGTGGTTTCCCAGTGCCTTCCTCTGCAAAGCACTTTTTGATGGTCTCCCTTCCCTGTACTGAATCTGGTAAGATGTGGCTATGCCATGCCCCCTTCCCTCCCTGCTCACCAAAGTAAGATGCTGCAAGTTCCTCTGAATTTTTACACTAGGTGAAATTAAATGGCAATTCTACTTTCATTTAGATTTATTTAGAATTCAGGTACCACTCTGCAAGAGTCTTCCAGGATCATATGGCAGAATAAGCTTTAAATCTCTCTAGTTCCATGCCCCTCGGCGTTTAGTCATGCCAGGCACCTGACCATGGAGACGTCTTCAGACAGCGCTGGCTCTTTGGCTTCGAAACAGAGAGGAGCACCACCTGAGTCGGATGAAACAAAGGATCGGCTTTTTCATTGCTATGTTAATATCCCATGGCTACTAAGCAATGGGAACCAAAGTAGCTGCTAGAAATTACTCAGGTAGTTTCATTGCCATAAGTAAACACCTACTTTGATTTAATTAATCAGAGGAGGGGGGGTATGAGTGAAGGACCACCAAGTCCCAGTTAAAAGTATTCTGCCTGAATTTCAAATGCCCATATTCAGTTGGATTGTTTAGAAATAGGCACCGTGATGCACTTAAAAAGAAAATGACTTCCCCTGTATTGCAAATTCATTGTCATATGCTAATTGCGCCAACGTGCTACCAATTAACCTTTCCCTAATGCTCCCGAGGAAATGATAGATGGAGCTGCACATCTTTGAGAGTGACTCGCATTTGCGTTAGTCCAGCAGGAAGCCTGGATTGTAAATGATGCCTGCGGAATGCACCATTCAGTCTTGTACCAGCGGAGAGAGAGAGGGAAGGAGATGAATACAAAAAGTCAAAAGACCATTTGCAAGCTGAAGCTGGGGTTAACTCACTGGATTTAAAGTAAGATGATTTGACTTAGATAACAAGCAATGTATGGGAGCAGATAATTTTAAGCATGAACAAGCCACCTTCTTTTGCTTTAATACGGACTATAGTGATCAGAACATTAATACAACTGATATAGGGTTTCAGATAAAGGACCGAGCATTGGTTACAAAGTGACAGGCAATTGAAACAACAAAACTGCTCAGTCCAGCTAGGGGCTATTCACATTGATCATGGAATAGATGCTGATGCATGTGTACAACTGGCTATTGTCTATATGGATGCTCTCCCAGCAAGCTGTTGGGCCTGTACAGGCAGAGGTGATTGGAACCTGGGTCTCACAGATCCTTGTCTAACCACTGCACCACCCTGGGTCTCAGCCTGACTGAGCCCGTAACTCAGCTTCATTGCTCAGATGTGATATATCTCCATTGGAGCATGAGAGATCCTGGCCATAAGGAAGGGACTGCCAGTCTGTCCCAGGAGGGATTCCTGCCCCCACTGCTGGACCTTCTGAGGGCACCTGGTGTTTTTGGCCACTGTGTGACAGAGTGTTGGACTGGATGGGCCATTGGCCTGATCCAACATTGGCTTTTCTTATGTTCTTATGTTCTTAATGCAGAAAAATAGCTACCTCAATCCAAAGGACTACCATACTGATCAGGTGAGTTTGCTTCTTGTTGTTGAGACACTTGGAAAAGAGGATAAAGTGTCTGGAGTCAGTGTGGGTTTGTTCCTAGGACTGGGTCAGAACCAGAGTCCTATAGATAGCCAAATCCTCAGGGAATTATTTTTTTCCAGAAAAAAAACAGGAGCCAGTTGGATGTTGTGGTTAAGGGAAGCATTAGGATTAGAGAGCCAGGTTTGATTCCCCACTCCTCTACATGCAGCCAGTGGGTCAGTCACAGTTCTCTCAGAGCTATTCTCACAAGAGCAGTTCTCTCAGCCCCACCTACTTCATAGGGTGTCTGTTGCAGGGAGATGAAAGCAGGGGTCCTTTCGTAGAAAAAAAGGTGCAGGAGCTCATTAGCATAATTCATTAGCATAACTCATTAGCATATGCCATGTCCCCTGACATCACCAGAAGTGTGTCAGAAAGGGAATGTCAGTTTCAGCCCCATTATACCCTATGGGCCATTGAAATCAATGGCAAAAACTCATAGGGTATATGAGGGGCTGGAGGAAAGGGGGTTTGAGGGAGAGGCTCCAAACTTGCAGGGTAGCTGCTGGGGCCTCTCCTCGAAATACCCACCAAGTTTCAAGATGATTGGACCACGGGGTCCAATTCTATGGGCCCCCAAACAGGTTGTCCCATCCCCTCCATTGTTCTCTATGGTGGGAAAAAATGTCAACTTTTTTCCTCCCATAGAGAACAATGGAGGGAATGGGGGCAACCTGTTTGGGGGCTCATAGAATTGGACCCCCTGGTCCAATCTTCTTGAAACTTGGTGGGTATTTCAAGAAAAGGCCTCAGCAGCTACCCTGCAAGTTTGGAGCCTCTCCCTCAAATCCCCTCCCCTCCAGTTGCTTTTAAAGTTGCCACTGAATTTCGGCGGCAATTCGACAGCGGGCTGAATCAGATTAGAGAATCTGATGCAGCCCGTGGCTGCCCTACTAGTGGCCACTCCTGAGCTGGTGGAGCTTTGCTCCGCCTTGTTCCGGCCCCAATGGACCCCTGGATGAAAGGAAGGCAATTGTAAGCCACTCTGAGTGAAGGGCAGGGTATAAATCCAACTCTTCTTCTTCTTCTTCTCCCTCCTCCTCCTCCTCCCTGCCAGTCACACAGGTAGATTTGCTATTAAGGCCACCGGGCAAAGTCGTGATAGGCCGATGGCTCCCCCCCAGGTTTACCCCATTCCACATAAGGGCCACCAAACCAGTCCCAAGTGAGGGGCAGCCTTCACCCCACAAAAACTGGGCAGGAGCTGCCACTGTCAGAATTCTTCAGCCTAAGTACTGCACGGGCCTTGGGGGAGTGGCTGCCACAGCCACAAGTCAGCAGTCCAAGCCCTGCATGTGACTGCCAAGAGCTGCTGCTGCCCCCACAAATAGGCAGCCCAAGCCCTGCATCTGATCTATTGGGGCTCGTCACAGAGATGGAGGAAGAGCAGGCCTGCACACCCCAGCTAACCACTGTTCCTGTTGAAGCAGGACAAAGGGCAGGTGTCTTCCACTGTGCTCTGTGTGGGCTGAGGAAAAGAAGATAGTGTCGCTGCTCTCGAAAGAAAAGTGAGGCGGGCACCTCAGCTGGAGACGGGCAGGAAAGGAAGAAGGGACAGATGGCCAGAAGTGCTTCAGCCTGGAGTCCCCACTGGTGGTTCTCAGGCGCTTGTTCACTTTCTCTCCATGCCCAACATGCAGCAGCTTTGGGAAGGTGGAAGAAGATACTTCATACCCCACTACCCTATGGAATCTCAAAGCAGCTTACAATCACCATCCCTTCCTCTCCCCACAACAGGCACCTTGTGAGGTAGATGGGGCTGAGAGAGTTCTGAGAGAGCTGTGACTGGCCCAAGGTCACCCAGCTGGCTTCATGTGGAGGAGTGGGGAATCAAACCCGGTTCTCCAGATTAGGGTCCGCTGCTCTTAACCACTACACTGTATTGGCAGGCAGGCTGGTCAGCTGCTTTTAGACAAAGGAAGAAGTGCCTCAGAAGTTGGTGTTCTCTCTTCTTTCTCACTTTCCCCCTCCATGACAGGCAGGGCTGGGGCGGGCCAGGGGTGGAGCCCATCCCAGAAACATTTTTGCCTTCCTGCCTGCCCTGCCCCTCAGAGCCGCAGCCCTGATCCAATTCCTCCTCCCCAAGCTGCTGCTCACCTCAAAACATACAGAAGATTCTGAATCTTGCACAATTTGTGTCATTTGACTCTTGGTTCAAAGCTAATTTTCACCGGCTGTTCACCAGTTTTGAATTCATTATATTTTTTTTAATTTGGAGGTGGGGGGCAAGCAGAAGTTTCTTTGCTTTCCTCCCTTTCTACGCGGAACCTGTCATTTCCACTGAAACTGTTCAGGGAGATTAAAATTCTCCTCTGCAGGAAGCATTCTGCCAGTACTTATTAAGCAATGAAAGAGGCAGATTTCTCCTTTGTGTTAGAATCACATCTGTGCCAGTTTGGCTGCTGTACAACCTGAAAAGAGATTTATTCCAGATATGAGGGAGCAGCCTGTTGTTTTAATTTGTGAGGCTTTGTGGCTTGATCCATTTTTCATCGTCACTAGCAGAGGGAGAAGGGATTGTAGGGCAAATGTGGCAGATGTCATCGCCCTGTGCGTAAGGAATCTCCATTGACTGCTTCTATAGCCCTCCCTTCCTCCAGGGCATTCAGGATAGTGAACATGGTTCTCCTTCCATTTTTATCCTCTGAGGTAGGTTTGGCCAAGAGAGGGTGAATCCTAAGCCTCCCCTCTCCTCCTCTGACACCTTAGCCAGTTTGGTGCAGTGGTTGAGAGCGCAGACTCTAATCTGGGAGAACCGGGTTTGATTCCCCACTCCTTCACATGCAGCTGCTGGTGTGACATTGGGACAATCACAAGTTCTCCCAGAGTTGTTCTCTCCAGAGCAGTCCTCGGAAGAGCTCTCTCAGCCCCACCTACCTCACAGGGTGTCTTTTGTGGGGAGGGGAAGGGAAAGGGGTTGGTAAGCCACTGAGACTCCTTCGGGTAGTGAAGGGCAGGGTATAAATCCGATCTCCTCTTCTTCTTTTTTTTGTAATTTTTTTTTTTATTTTTCAACACATTAAAATTAATACATTTATCTTATACAAATCCTTTTTTCCATATTATATCACATTTTGCTCTATTTGTATAATCTTGTTTTTATCTTGTATTGGCGGTTTCCCACCACATCTGAAGCATAACACATTTTCCACATTATCCAAAATAGTAATACTTATATCTATGTTTACATTTCTGGTAACGGTCATATATCTTAAAAATACTTGTATACTAATTCTTACTTTCTATATTCTTATATAATTCTAAAATAAAAACAGCTTCATTATCTAATTATCCTTAATACATTCATATACTCTAATTTTATTGCTTTATGTTATTATAACCATATATAGATGTAATTTTTCATGTCCCAGTATTTTTCAACATATTCTTGCAAATCTTTCCAATCTTCTAAAAAGGTCTCTGAGTACAGGTCATTCAACTTTCTAGTCCATTTATCCATTTCAGCCATATATAACAATTTTTTCAACCATTCCCACACATCTGGTATTTTTTCATTTTTCCAATTTTGTGCATACACCTTTCTTGCTGTTGTTATCATATACCATATTATTGTCCTTTTCTTTACATTTATCTCTTCTAGTTTAAGTCCAAGCAATAACATTTCAGGCAACTTCTTAAATGTACATTTCAAAATTTTTTCCATTTCTGCATGTATTATAGACCAATAAGTCTTTGCTTTATCACAAGTCCACCACATATGATAAAAAGAACCTTCTTTCTTTTTACATTTCCAACATTTGTTAGACATATTCTGGTTAATATTTGCAATTTTTTTTGGTGTCATATACCATCTGTACATCATTTTAAAACAGTTTTCTTTTAAGTTATAACATGTAGATATACCCATAGCATTTTTCCATAAAAATTCCCAAGATTCCATTTCAATATCTTTGTTAAAGTTTATCGCCCATTTTACCATTTGTTCCTTTACCATTTCATCAGCGTTAAACCATTTTAACAAAATTTTATACATTTTAGAGATCATTTTTTCCCACCTTCCTCCCAAACTTGTTCTATTTCATTATTTTTTTCTCTAAAACCGGATTTTTTATCACTTCTATACATGTCATATATTTGTCTATATCTTAACCAACCATAATCAAAGTCCATCTGATGCTGCTCCTTCAATATAAAGTCTTTACCATGTCTTGTTAATAAGTCTCTGTACTTCAACCAATCTTGTCCTTTGTGACGTGATACTGGATTTAAAACTTCTGTGGGTACAATCCACATAGGTATCTCTTTTAGAAAAAAGTTTTTATATCTTGTCCATGTATCCATTAACATTCTTCTCAAATAATGATGTTTAAACATATTGTCCATTTTTACTTTACCATAATACAAATATGCATGCCACCCAAACCTACAGTCATGGCCTTCCAGGGACAATAACTTTCTATCTTGTAACATAGTCCATGTCCCTACCCAAGTCAAACATATTACATCATGATATAGCCTTAAGTTTGGTAATTGGAACCCACCTCTATCTTTAGCATCACACATTATTTTCATCTTGATTCTTGGTTTTTTCCCTCCCCATACAAACTTAGACAATTCCTTCTGCCAGCATTTGAATGTTTTTACATCTTTCACAATTGGAATAGTATGAAACAAAAACATTAATCGTGGTAATACATTCATCTTAACCACCGCAATTCTACCCAACAATGACAAATTTAATACATTCCACTTTTTAATATCTTGCATAATTTGCAGCCATAATTTCTCATAGTTATTTTTATAAAGATCAATATTTTTCATTGTTAGGTTTACACCTAGATATTTTGTCTTTTTCACCACCTCACATTCTATAAGATTTTGTAACTCAGTTTGTTTGTTGTTTGACATATTTTTACACATCACTTTCGATTTGTTCTTATTTACATAAAATCCAGCCAAGTCACCAAACTCTTTTACTCTCTGTAACAAATATGGTAGTGTAGTCATAGGGTCTTCCACTATAAACATCACATCATCTGCAAAGGCCCTATATTTGAAAGAAAAACCTTTGTTTGTTAAGCCTTTAATTTCTTTATCTTCCTTCACATTTATTAGTAGAACTTCTAGAATCCAAATAAATAACAACGGCGAAAGTGGGCATCCTTGTCGTGTTCCTTTTTCAACTTTAAAATCGTCTGTCTTTTCAGTATTAATTATTAAAGAGGATTTCTGTTCTTTATAAATTGACTTAATGAGGTTAAGCATATATTCACCAATTTCAAGATGTTCTAGAACCTCAAACATAAAATCCCAATTTAAATTATCAAACGCTTTTTCCGCATCTAAAAAGAAAAAACCCACCTCCTTTTCAGGATGTTTATCGTAGTATTCTATAGCATCCACTACTACTCTTAGATTGTCCCTTATTTGGCAATTGGGTAAAAACCCTGCTTGTTCTGTTTGTATAGTTTCTTTAAGGTGTTCTTTTAGTCTGTCAGCTATAATCTTAGCAAAGATCTTGTAGTCATTATTTAGTAGAGAAATCGGTCTGTAGTTCTTAACATTAGTTAAGTCTTGATTTTCTTTCGGGATAAGTGAGATGGTTGCGTCTTTCCAAGTTTCTGGGACCTCACCAGTAACTCCTATATCATTCATTAATAGCAGTAACACTGGTGAGATCGACTCCTGTAGCGTTTTATAAAACTTCACTGTAAATCCATCTGGTCCAGGTGCTTTTCCTAATTTTGAGTCATTTATTGCATTTTTAATCTCTTGTAATGATACTGGATTGTTAAATAGTTCTTTAATTTCCTCTGTTGGTTTTGGTAACTTTAATGTTTGCAGGTATTCTTTGATCTTTCTTCTGTCTTTGTTTTCCTTCTTAAACAGTTTTGCATAATATTTAAAAAATTCTCTCTTTATTCCTTTGTTATCTATTATCTCAATGTTATCTCTTATCACTTTAGTGATAAATTTGTTTTCACGTTTTTTCTTTAATTGCCATGCTAAATATTTTCCGGGTTTATTTGCACCTTCGAATGCCTTTTGTTGGAGTTTTTTTAGGTTCCAGTACGTCTCTTGGTTCAAAATAGCTTTTGCTTGGTCTTGTAACATCCAGATTTCCTTTTGCAGTTTCTTTTTCCCTGGTCTGCTCTTCAGTTCTTCTTCTTTTGTTTTAATGGCTTGTACGATATTTTCATATTGTTCTCTTTTCTTTTTGTTATCTTTTGCATTTAAAGATATCAATAGTCCTCTCATCACTGCTTTATATGCATCCCATACGGTTTGAATTTTTACTTCTTTCTGTATATTTGCTTGGAAGTATAGGTCTGTTTCTTCCTGTAATTTTTTAACTATTTCTTGGTTGTCTAGTAAGTCCTCATTTATTCTTCATCTCTTTTGTTTTTTTACCTGACCAGCAATCCATAAACACGGATTATGATCTGAAATTATTCTGGGTAGAATTTCCACTTTTCTTGTCTTAAACGTTAAATTAGTAGTCATCCAAATCATGTCAATTCTTGAATGTGAGTCATGTCTATTAGAATAAAAGGTAAAGTCTTTTCCTTGTGGGTTAGCTTTCCTCCAAATATCTTCCAGCTTCTCTTGTTTTATCTGTTCAAAAAAGTTTTTTGGAAGCTTCCCTAATGCCTCATCCTTTCTCTTAGAGCGCCTGTCTAATTTGTTATTCACAGTTCCATTAAAGTCCCCCAACATCATAATTTGATCATAATTTACATTATCCATTTCCATTTGTAATTCTTTAAAAAAAATTTCTTTGGCTCCATTTGGGGCGTAAATATTCACAATCAAAGTTTTCTGTCCTTGTAGTGAGATTTCAATAGCTAAATATCTTCCTTCTTTGTCTTTAAATATTACTTTAGGTTCCAAATCTTTTTTGACATATGTTACAACACCATTCTTTTTATTGCTTGCTAAAGAATAAAATTCTTCTCCCAATTTTTTCCTTATTAAATATTTGTGGTCTTGTTTTTTTAAGATGAGCTTCTTGTATGCATATTACACTACATTTTTGTTTCTCCAGCCAATGCCCTACCATTCTACGTTTTTGGGGTGAATTAAGTCCATTTACATTCCATGTAAGTACTTTGTAATCCATCTTGATATATTGTTAAATATCACCAAGGTCATCTTTATTGTCTCCAAGAAATGTGTACATTTCTCCTGTGCTTTTAATCACTACTCTGGTGTTGCCATAGTAAAAGCTTAATCCTTGAGGTATTTCCCAGCGGAATCTGATTTTTTTCTCCTTCAATTTATCCATCAGACACTTAAATTTTTTCCTTTCTTGCAGTATTGCTCTAGGCAGTTCTTTCATTACTATAATTTTCTTTCCATCTATTTCAAAGGGATCAGTAAAACACTTCTTGTAGATTTGTTCTTTTGTCCTTTTCATTGTAAATTGGACCACCACATCTCTTGGTATATTTTTGTCTCTTGCGTATGTAGAATTGACTCTATAAACAAGATCCATGTGTTCTTTAACAACCTCTTCCTGTTCTTGTAAAAAATCTGCTAATGCTTCTTGCACTCTTATAAAAATGTCTTCATTCATTTTTTCCTCAATCCCTCTGAATCTCAAATGGTTTTGCATGTCTTTATAATGCATCATCTTTTCCATTCTGTCATTGTCTCTCATTGTCTTTTGAGTACTTTCTTCCAGTTCTTTTACTTTAGTTTCAATGTCTTGTGTTCTTGTGGTTAATTTTTGAAATTCTGCTTTTAAGTCTATAAAGTTTTTGTCTGCTTGTGCAGCTATGCCATTCATTTTAACATTTACCTCTCCTATAGCGTCTAACATTTTTTTTCCATTGCTTCCATAACAGCTAGTAGTTCTTTTTCTTTTTTTGCTGCCATTGTAGGAGAGGACCATGTAGCTGCTCTCGATATTAGTCCGCGGTCCGTCTTGTCTCTTTAAAAAAGATCGATTTTATTTTATTTTCCAAATCAAACACCGATTAATGTGTTCACACAAGCTAGTCTTGCCAAGTCAAATTTCGTTGGTTTCAGCCTTCTAAGTTATATAGTTTATGAGATATTACTGTTTAAAAATTTTATAAATCCAAAATGGCGGGCGCAACTTCTCTATGGTTTGTGTCAAAAGGTTATAGTCTTTTTACCTTGCTTCTGGCTTGCCGTAGTTTCCTTTTGTCCCTTCCTCTTGCTTACTTGTCTGCTCTCTGCACGTCACTTCCTGTTGTAGTCCTTTTGGTCCGGCAGTTTTTACAGTCCCCTTTGCTCTCTTCCGGTTCTTCTCCATTTCCCTTCTTGTCTGCTCCTCAAGCCGTCACTTCCTGTCTCAGTCCTCACAGCTTGATCTCACGATGCTTGGTTTCCTCCTCCCCTCTTTGTCTTGCGATGCTTGGCTCCCCCTCCCGACTCTTCTTAACCGCAGGAATGTTAAACAACTTGTTTTTTTGGCTTTTTAAGTTCAAATTCAGCTGTTTAACGTTTCAAAACTGCACTCATCCAATCTGCAACAGTCTATTGCTTCACCAGATCTGCTTTTCGTCTTTCAAAACGTGGTAATAGTAAGGCAAAAACTTTTTTTCCGTTACCTTATGTTGTTACTTCGCTTCAGATGTGGTCCCAACGTTTAAACTTTGTCTTCTTTGTTAAGGAATCAGAGGAATTGGAGATTTTATGCTGATTTAATCAGCTCAGCTCGGCTCCTTAGAGATACTTGCAGGAAGCTTCTTCGGCTGCAGTGCTCAAGGTGTTGTAAAAGTCTCCTCCGAGACTTTTCCTTCACCGAGCTTGCTCAAACCTGGATTATATTGCTTGCTAGTCCTCACACTACCTGTGTGAGGTTGCGTCAGGTGGATTGATCCACCCGAGCTGTCAATAAGAGCCGCTGTCCACCTTGCGCAATTGCAAAGCGTGTCAGACCTCCATTCCTCCGACCGGAAACTCTCCCGATCTCCTCTTCTTCTTAGCCAGATCATGCTATAGTCAGAGAGGCTGCTGACAAGTGCTCCAATCTTAATAGGGTTGCTATTGAATTTGAATAGCCCCACTGTTTTGATAATCCTTATTTCACCTTTGCTTTAACCACCTGCAAACCAAACCCATGAGTCTATGCTGTCCTGCTATTTTTCTTTTTGCTCAAGCCAATTTTCTCAACATTTAATGGGATTTGTACATCAACTATGTGTCAGTGACATAAAAATGGAACATGATGTATAAAATGGTGTTAGGATGCTACAAAAGCGATAAACAAGGAACAGCAGCAAAGCTAACATTCGAAACAACAAAGGAAAAAAACAACCCTGCTCTCCAGCTAGAATCAAATCCCTGCTCTGCCACGAGCCTTGGGGCCAGTCATTCTTTCTCAGCTTAACCCATCTCATAGGGTTGTTGTGATAACATGTAGGAGAGGAGAATGGTGCACACTATCCCGAGTTCCTTGGAGAAAGGGCAGGGTTTAAATGTATTAATTTAAATATGGGTATTTGTATATCCCTAGATACAGTATCAATGGTGTTATTCTGAGTACCCCCAGAAAGAGGAAAATTAGATTGGGGAAGGATGACCTGTTTAGTGCTTAGCTGCTATTTGGTCTTTCCTTAAAACAGTCCTCTTTTCCTACTCCTGTAGGATTCCTCCTTGCCATACAAAATAATTTAGAAAACGAAGCGACAAGAAGTGTGAAGTCACTTTATGCAGTTTTCAGTGCAATCCCAGACAGAATTATACCTTTTGAAGTACAGTGCACTGTTAGGTAAGCATTTCAAATCTGAAGCTTCCTTTCCACAGTGTTCAGAGGCAGATGTTTCTTAACAGCATCAGCATATAAGGCTGCAGCACCAGCAACTTTGACTTGGTAGGTTAAATGTGTAACATCAGGGCATTACTTACATAGTGACTTCAAGATAGGTAACATTCACTGGAAATGCAGTCTGACTTACAGATACTGAAAAACCGTTAAAGGAAACTAAGTAATATCATTGTTATAAAGCAGAATTCAAGCCTATCTTGGTATCTAGTACATCTCTCCCCCCCCCCCCTCCTTCCTCCAAGGAGTTCAAGGCAATATCCATTATTCTCTTTTTTGCCATTTTGTTCTCATGACAATCATGGGAAGTAAGTTGGAGAGTATGACTGGTCCAAGGTCACCCAGTGAGCTCAGGGCTAGATGAAGCAATGTCCATAGAGGACCCATATAATAAAAACAATGCTTTTTTATTGCCATAGAGACAACATTGAGAATGTAAATATGAAATTGGCAGTGCAGTCAGGCCAAGAAACAGCTGCAGATGGGGATGATGTGACTTTTTTTCTTATTTGGAAGCCCCTGCATGTAGTTATCTAGCTGAGCATTAAATCCAGCTCTAAGTGAGCTACATGGCAGAGTTGGCATCTGAGTCCACGTTCCCCAGAGCATATTCTGACTCTCTGAGCACCACACCCTCTTGACTTTGCAGCAAGTCGTAAAGTTGGGGCCTGAAAGATCCCAGTGGTGGGGAAGGGAATTCAGTCTGTGAGCCACCATCAAATGGTAGCTAAGACCAGCAAAATCACAAAGAAGCTCTCTGGTCAGCTACAGGCCAGAGTGGATCACATGGTACATCCCGACTTCTTCTCTAAAGCTATTTAGATCAGATTTGCTCACTGGTTTAAGCAACATGGAGCTGGGTTGTTTTTCCTCTGCTGTTGCTGAGTGGTAAAGCACCTGCTCTGTATGCAGAAGGTCACAGGTTCAATCCCCAGCAGCTGCCAGGGTCAATCTGACAGCAACTCTCCAGTGTCTTGGGCACAGTTCTTTCACATCACCTCCTACCTGATCCTTTCAACTGAAGTTGCCAGAGATTTAATCTGGGACCACCTGTGTGTGAAAGAGATGCTCTGCCACTGAGCCAGGCCCCCTCCTTGTCAATGCAGAGAGAGGGAGAGTGGGCACAAGAGTGTTGTTCCCATCCCCCACCTCCATGTGATTGCCACTTTGCCAGCACTATACCTAGGCACGGAGGATGCATTTATGTGTATATGCTCCCTCCCTTTGATCGGGGGTGGGGGCACTGCTTTGCAACATTCCTGATCATGGTGAGAGAGCTTACACATAAATGCTCCATCTTTGTGCTGGCACCGTGCTCACAAGGTGGTGATGGTACAGAGACAGTGGCAGGGCCAGAGCAAGAGCACTTACATTATTTATAGGCGCAGTCTGCATCTAGCGTTTGCTCCGCTGTGTTACCAAACCCACACTGGAACAGAGATTCCCGTGCATTGCATGCCACTTTCACATTGATTGACTGTCAAATTTTATGGCAGTGTCCAGACTGCATGCCACCTTCACTTCCTTTGATCTCTCGGTTTTATAGTGGCTGTCTGCATAGATTTATGGCCGCTTTATGGCCATTCAGGGGTGACTCTGCAGTCACTACAGCATTGGCCTGGGGTATTTGAATGTGGTTTTGAGCCGCATCTTTTTCTGTTCCAGTGTGGGTTTGGTAAAACAACAGAGCAAATGCTAGATGCAGATTGGGCCATATAGTCTGCCTTTTTCACAGGGACTCAAGGCAAATTACACACAGTCAGTGCAATCACCACAATGGAACATTCAGTAATCACTGCCTTAGGATTTTAGACATCTGGAACTAGGGTTGCCAAGTCTTACCTGGCTAAAAGTGGGGGGAGTCTGTCCTCTTCCTTGAGTCTTCTGGTGTGCGCGCAAAGCGCACGCACCACAATGATGTCACCCGGAAGTGACATCATCACATTGGGGACGTTGGGGGTGGGACCTCGTAATTCGAGGGAATACCATAGAGTTTTCCCTTGAATTACAGAGCACCCCCCCTCCGAAACATGTCCAACATGATGACATCACCTCCAGGTAACATCATTGTGCCGGGCATGTCCCCTCAGCCCGGCAATTTGGGGGTGGGGTTCCCCACGGCAGCCCAATCCCAGCCGGTGGGCAATGGGCCACTAGAGCGGGGGTTTCCCCACCCCCCTGGGGGGACTTGGCAACCTTGTCTGGAACCACCAGGAAAAAGGGGAGCATAGCATAGGTATTCACATGACACATTAAGTGGTACAGAAATTACATAATAGGATCCTACTGGCCAATAAGCTGTATGTAGCAGTATCGATCACAGTCTCAATCATATGTCCAAGGAAGTTTGTGAAGCCTTTTGTACAGTGGAACCCTATTACCTGCGCAGAAAAGCCCACTTCAGTTTTGCATAGTTTGTGGAAGGCCAGGAGATGGGGTGATTTCATAATTTCCCCGGGCAGGCCATTCTACAAGGCTGCAGCCACAATGAAGAAAACAACAAAAAAGAGCTCTCTGCAGGTTGACTGAAGATATCGAAGCCGGTGAAAGTCAGCATCACATGTTTTCATGTGTTCAACTCCAGGAGGCTTCCCACTGACACAAAGTTGTTAACAAATTACAAAAAAACTTCTCTGTGATCCTTTATTTAAATCCATTGGGGAGAAACGGACGAGAGGAGACTCAGTCAATTGGCACGCACGGGTTAAGCCAAGTGTAACTACAGCAAATAAAAGAGCAGAGAAAGTAAATGAAATTTAAAGTGAATCAGGGTTGGAAACAGTCAGGAGCTGGAGCAAAAAGCTATCATTAGAGCGCATGCTGGGGACATCTCCTTCGAATCGCCAAATGCAGACTGAAGTCAGCGGGCAGCAGAAGAGTTCCCGCTGAAGGGAGACAAGAGCACAGAAATACAGATTAGATGTAACTGCCGGGCCAGAAGGAATAGCAGCACATCTCTGAGGGGAAAGTGTTAGTTTGAGTTCACGCTGGTGGGCATCAAGGGATGAAGTGGGCAGGGAGGAAGACCTGGAGGGATCAGGGACACAGACCTGACAGTGCTGTTGTCTTAGTAAAAGAAATAAATGAAGGTGTTGAGATGGAAAAAGGAAATCAGGGTTCAAAACCCACAGCCTCCTGGATGAGCTCTCTGCTCTACCTCCTCAGTGGCCTATATTTGGCTCTCTTTAGGAACTCCGCCAGGGTCATGAGGTAAAGTGAGGCAACTGGCTCAGTTGGACTCAGCAGATTTTAGACACTGTTAAAGGATTACAGACTGTCAGATTCACTACATTGTGTATTACAGGGTAAAGGAACACCGTTTAGGTTTCCTGCTTCAGACACCAGGATGTCTTCAGCCAACCCTGATTTCTACCATTGGCTACCTCAGGTTTCATTCACATATTCTACATTATTTAAAATTCTAGTAGCACCTTAAAGACCAACAATTTTCCCCAGGGCACAAGCATACACAAATCAAAGCTCATTTGATCAGGTACAAATGAGAATGAAGACATATCTGCCTTTATATCCAAGTCAGAAGGAGGGAACAAGCAGTATTACAAAGAAGGGCCAGTTGGAGTCAAGATGCGGCAGTACAATGCAAATTGAAATCGGATTGGTTAGAGCAAGGAGATATGTACAGAAGTGGGACATGCATTAGCTTCTATAATGGGATAAGAATTCTATATTCCCTATTCAGCCAGGGAGGGGGTGGGGGTCCATTGTGCAGAACTTGTTAAGGAATTCAAGGTCAGCCATCTTGTGATGTAATTTACCTTTGAAGCTTCTCTGTAGCAAAACTACCACTCTTGTGTCAGCAGTGAAATGTCCTGTAAGATTAATACGCCTCCTACCTTCTGACCTGGATATAAAGATTTTTCATTCTGATAGTTCTTCATTCTCATTAGTATCTGATGAAGTGAGCTTTGACTCACAAATGCTTATACCCTAGGAAATTTTGGTTGTCTTTAAGTAGGGTTACCAGGGTTGGAAAATGCCTGGAGACTTTGGGGATGGATCTGGGAGAGAGCAGGATTTGGGGAGGGGAGGGGCCTCAGCATGGTACAATGCCATAGAGTCCACCCTTCAAAGCTGCCATTTTCTCCAGGGGTGCTGATCTCTGTCAACTGGATATCAGTTGTAAAGAGGGAGATCTCCAGGCCCCACCTGGAGGCTGACAACCCTGTCTTTAAGGTGCTATTGTACTCACATTTTGTTTTGCTACTACAAACCTGGTATCACTTTATTGAAGGTTTTCTCCTCAGCTAGTCCAGCTCTGACCTGAATGGTCCAGGCTGGCTCAAACTTGTCAGATCTCAGAAGGTAAGTAGGGTCAGCCATGGCCAGTATTTGGATGGTAACCTCCAAGGAATACCAGGGTTGCTACGCAAAGGCAGGCAATGGCAAACCACCTCTGAATGTCTCTTGGCTTGAAAACCCCATGAGGGCTCAGCATAAGTCAACTGTGACTTGACAGCACTTTCCACCACCAGTTCAGGTTCAGCTGGAGTCCAAGGAACATTCTAGGGTTTTCTTTGAAACTTCCCTGATCCTCTGTGGTTTTTTGATAGATCTGTATTAGAACACACATATCCAGGATAAAAAAGTTCAGCAACAGTCACAACGGAGTCACTTTGCAGAAAGTCTTTTTAATACAAGGGACTATGGTTGCAGCCCCATTGGGTGAACAAAGTTCATGCAATGGCAGTCCCTGTCAACTTCAAAATCAAATCGGATTTTTCTTCTGTTAGATTTCAGGCAGTGTACTCTGTCTTTCCCTCTAAGTTTTCCCCACCAACCTTTTCAGTGTTCTGTTTCTCCCAGATATCCAGTAACGACAGTCAGTACAAAAGTAGATAATGTTACTGAAGCTTCCTTCTGCTTCCTATGAACATGCCTTGGGAATAATGGTTAATTCTGGCCCGCATATTTGCGAACCCTTTAATGTCAATCACTACTGCACACATTGGCTTCATCATTAATGCTAAAGCTCTGATCTTTGCTTGGCATTAAGAGAAAACCGGCTTTTAATACCAAGCCTCCAGGTTCACTTTAAAAAGAGTGCCTGCTTTTGTTGCAAGCAGCTTAAAATCTCCACCGATTAAAAAGCCACTAATCTGTTCAATATACTTCCTGCAAATGCTTTCCAAAAGAAGATTGTCAAATAATGCTACTGTCTTTTTGTGCCAGGCTCTGCTCAAGACAAAGAACATAGAGATGACAGTCTTGTTTTTAATACCAGGCATATGGTAGTGATACCCAACGTGATGCCCAAGGATGACATAGTGATGCCCGCCATGTGTCCTTGTATCCACTTCCTTCTTGATTCTTGGGGATGAAATCCAAAGGGTCTTGAATGGAACAGAAAAAAGCAGGAAACTTTAGGTGACTCTATCAGTTGACTTGGCCATAGTCACAAACCACTAGGGCAGCCATGTTAGGGCTAGCCTTACTCCCAGGAGAACCGTTTCATGGCCTGTTGCCCTTTCCACAATATTTAGGGTTGCCAGCTCTGGACTGGGAAATTTTTTTGAGATTTGAGAAGTGGAGCCTGAAGACAGATCTCGGCAGAGTATAATGCCATAGAGTTCAATCTCCAAAGAAGCCAGTTTCTCTGAGGGAACTGATCTCACTTGTAGTCTGGACATCACTTGTAATTTCAGGCATTCTCCAGGCACCACCTGGAGGCTGGCAACCCTACCAACATTCCAGAAAAGCCACACCGGGTCAGCAAGGTTGGATTGTATATTGTTACTACTGCGGTGTTATGAAGGGATTTCCCAATTCTGTACAGTCTGGCAGCTGCTAGTGCATTTGGTGCTCAATGAATGGGCCATTTAGCTGCTTTTGGTCAAAACCAGCTTGTGGTATGCACTTAGCCCCACTCAACCCCAAAAGCAAAGTGAATTTTTGAGGTCCTGCATGGCACAGTGGCTAGAAATCTCTGGAGGGGGTGCAACAAGGAAAGCAGTGGTTGTGAGTTATGGATTCTGAGAAAACCGGGTATATTGACTAACAGGTAAGAAAAGAGCTTTGCTAGCTGGATCTCAAGCTGTATTTCTTTGCACCTCTCTGGGTGATATGAACAAGACTTCGGAGACTTAGTTCATTCTTTGTGTGTTCAATGGCTGAATCATAATACAAATGGGATAAGAAAGCACACCCATCAGTTAACCTTTTTTGCTTTGAATATTTTTTTTTATGATGCACTGTGTGCTTTTTTTATGTACTTCTATATAGGTCTATTATTCCAGAAGTTTAAATCAATAATTACTAGGTCAGCCACATAGCTCTCATGAATGATTCTATTTCTTTATAACCATATAGATTTCATTAATCACATTGCACAGAAACCTTATCAATAAAAAATCCTTGGACGTGACTCATCCCTTATCATTCATATGCAGAGACCTCACATGTGCCCTCCCAAAACACTTGCAGCCACATAGAGGTCTCATCCTCATGTGCTCCTGGTCTGGCATGGTAAGGTAATCATGCCCCATTTGCAGTGCCACTAACAGCCTTCTAACCCCATTGACTTCAATAGACTCAGAAGGGTGTAGCTGTGCTCTGGATGCCCTACACAGGCATCCAGCAAACCAGGAGCCCACATGCATAGTTTTCTGAATACATCATGCCACTTCCTAGCCACAGCACAAGAGTCTTATTAGATCTACTCCCAGTGCAGTCCCAAGTAGAGTTACACACTTTAAAGCCCATGCACTTCAATGGAGCCCCTGACAAAGTTCTCTCACTGATAGGGGTGGGGTTGCCAGCTGGGAGCCTTTGGGGGGTGCAAACTGTGGAAAACAATGTCACACTGTTGGTGATGCTCTGGGAATTCCCACTCTCAATGGATGAAAGACAGCCAAGGAATTCCAGGGTCATTGTGCAGAGGAACACACTGGCAAACCACCTCTGCTAGTGCCTGTGGGGTCGCCATGAATTGACCACAACTTGATAGCACTTTATACACAGAGAGAGAGAGAAAGAGACCAAATGGAATAGTTAAGTCTCTAATTTATTGTAATAGAAATCTATGTCAAGGTCTGGGAAAGTGTCCAGTTGCAGGAAAAACAATAAACTGGAGACTATTGAGAATCTTAACTTCACCAACTCCTCGCTAGCTGCTTTCCAGTTTCACCCGTCACTAGATCAAAATTTCATAAGATATTCAAGGGATGCAACTGTGTAGGCCCGCATCATTTTAGTATTGTTATCATGCACAATTGCTGAGTATCAGATTACAATGAAATGAAAGCACAAAGGGGATCTGAAAATCTGTCCTGGATGCAATCCTTGTAGCTACAACATTTTATTAGATTAAATATCATATATTTAACAAATTGAGCAGAAGCTCGACTGGTTTTGAACAGCTGATATTTCAGTCCCTTGCAGAATCAAAAGGAGTCATTTCTGTTATCCAGATTGATATCTTAGGCATGGTTAAATGAGCCAACAGACATAAAGGAGGAAAAGTGCTGGGCAGAGTCAGACACAAAAATTGGACACAAATCTGGTCTACTTCACTCAGTATCAGTAAAATGGAATTGAATTAAAAGGTTATAAATGGATGGCATTTCAAAGGATGACCAGATCCCAAACTTTTCCTCTTAGGCTCAGGTTTGGAGTTCCTTTTTGGGGCTTCATATAGGTTTGCCAGCACTGAACATTCCTGGGGATTCAGGGGTGGCACTTGGGAAGGGCAGAGTTCAGCAAGGGCAGGGAGTTGAGTGGGGATATGATCCCACTAAATCTGCCCCCCAAATAGGCCAAGTCTGGCAGCCAGAGGGAGGGTTGAGGGTGGGGAAACGGTTGGGGGCAGAGTCGCCCGTGTGATATCACTTCGGCAAAAACCTGAAAATGACAGTATGTAGTTCTAGGAATCGCTGGGAACTCTATGGTAAAACCTTGGAGCAGTGGTGGGCAACAGCAGCTCAGAGCAGGAGATCCCTACCCCCTCTTGGGGTTTGTCAGCCGTGCTTCCAGAGCTGCTGTTTTCTCAGTGGAAACACTTCCCTGGAGTCTGGAGTTCAGTTGTAATTCTGGGAGATCTCAGGCCCCAAATGGAGGTTGGGAAACCTATTGGAGTGGCAGTCTTGAAATCTCAGGCATTTCACTTTGCCAGTATACCTGATAAATTCTTGTAAGGCTTCTGTGTTTATATATTGGAGGTTACATTTACAATAATCATGGAGTTTAACTAATTTTACATTCAGCACATGGCTGATTTCCTTGCTATTTTAATTTATTTTCTGTGTGAAAAAATAATCCATCTCTTCAAAGTCATTTAGTTATAACTACACAAATAACCTATAGTATGTTTGGAAGTACTACTTTGCTATCCAGCATGGTGTAGTGGTTAAGCATGGTGGACTCTAATCTGGGGCTTGATCCCCCCATCCTCCACATGAAGCCTGCTGGATGACCTTGGGCCAGTTCTCTCAGAACTCTCTCAGCCCCACCTACCTCACAAAGTGGCTGAGGTGGGGAGAGGAAAGGAAGGTGATTGTAAGCTGCTTTGATACTCCTTAGGGGAGAGAAAACCAACCCCTCCTCCACCTCCTCCTCTTCTACTCCTCCTCCTCCTCATGTGATATCATTAGGCCCTGCCTTGTGAATCTGAATTAACAGTTTTATGATACAGAATTTTTAAAATACATTTTCACTGTTCTTATTATTGTGGATAATTTATTTGGCTTTTTTTTTAAAAAAAAATGAAAGCTAGGATTCTTAGAATGCTGAATCTTGAGGTTAATGCCTACTTCTTTTTTCAAATCCTTCTACCAGATGAGAACAATATACTGCCTTGGTTCAAAGCCAAGTCTTAAATAAACTTTTGAAATTATATTCATGGATGATAACAATTCCCCCCCCCCCAATTCTTAAGTTAGTAATCGAATTTGTGCTCCATCCTCCTAACTTTTTACATAATAGTAATGGTTTAATATTATCTGGAGAGTTCTTATTAAGATCTGACCCATCAAGGTCATGGGGTTGGTTTATTACCGACAAGTCATCTTCCTTTCCTATTTCAATTATTGGGAAAGATATTAAATAGCTAACAGTCTCTTGGGAACTTTGAAAAATATGTCTCTCTGCTTTGTGTTTGTCCCCTGAATTATAGGGAGGGTGAAATATTATGGAGGCGAAGTCATAAAGGGACCTATGTCATTGGGCCTGCCATTTGTTTTTATCTTACTCAAAGCTGTTGAATTCTGCAATTTGTCCCACTATGATTATAAAATTATATAACATTTATATTCCCATAAGCATTAGGCTCTCTGAACACCTTCCTGAGAAATGCCCATTAAGAAGAATGGAGACCTGTCCCTATGAGTCAAAAATCCTGTAGCAGGGCTCAGTTTGTCTAGATACCCAAGACAAACACAACATTTGAACATTTGCTATATTGGGGGGGGGGGGGTTAAAAAGTTTTTACTATCTCTGTTGTGATGGTTAAAATTAGAGCCCCCAGGTTCTGGGGAAGCATACGTTTTTTTTATCGGACAAGACAGGGTGGAATAACAACAGAGTCGAGCTAGGGCTGCCAGCTCTGGGTTGAGAAATTCCTGGAGATTTTTTGGAGGTGGAGCCTGGGTAGAGCAGGGCTAGGAGTCCACCCTCCAAAGTAGGAATTTTCTCCTGGGGAACTGATCTCTGTGATCCGGAGTTCTGTTGTAATTCTGGGAGATCTCAAGGCCCCACCTTGCTTTTTTTTTTTTTTTTTTGCTTTTTAAGTTTGGTTTTAATAAGAAATGTTCTAAATTATTATTGTAAGCTGCATTGAATCCTAAAAAAAAGGGAAAGGGATTGGGGGGGGGGGGCTTTCCAGGAGAAAGAGGAATGCCCAGGCCATATTGTTGGCATTGCACAGGAAATGGCATCATCACACTGCTCTGGTATTTGGGCAAAAACTCTATGGTAAAAACAGCTTCTATCATAGAGATTTTGCCCAAATACCAAAGCGTTGCCTGGGAACTATGACAGGGAATTTATCGAAGCAGTTAGGCTCTTGCTGATGACATACTGAAATCACTAATCACCAATACTGAAATCACCAATGATGTGCTAATGTCACTTCCATAGAGCTTTGTCCAAATGCTACAGCATCCCCATCAACATGCTGCTGTCACTCAGGAAATGATGTCAGTGCATTGGGGTGCAGGCCATCACTTCTCATTTTCAACTTTATATTTCTGAGTGGCAGCAGGCTGGGATGGCTGTGGTGGAAACCTACATTAGCCCTTGTGATTGGCAGGCAATTCAAAGCTCTTGAATAGGCCAGGCATGGTAAAGGTATTATGAATTTGGTCTTCGTTTAGTTAACATGCTAGTACATTCTGCTTGCTGAACTTCAGCCTCCCAGTTTCTAGCTAAGGTTGTCAACCTCTAGGACTCTAAACTGAAGAGTATTCCTTCCAGATCTGAATATCAGTGGGACCATTCATAGCCCTGTCCTGACCTTTATGCTGCAGTACTTTCCAATTCACCACTTTGGAAACTAAATGTTGTTGGAAACTAAATGTTGGACTAGAAGTACCTTTGGTCAGGTTCAGCATGGTGATGCTTCTCTCCTGGCTGAGATTCTGCACCACTGAAATGTGGCATTCAGGAAAGAAGCTCCATCATAACATCCTCATAACTATGCCACTACTATGAAACACTGTCTGCTAACTTCAGGTGCTTCAGGCTTAATGCTGAAATTTGAGCATTTTCCCCCAAAAGTGTTTCTCATCCATGTGTTTTTCAGTGCCCTGTTCATCAGAAGACACTCTTTCTGGTGCCTATTATTTATGAACTATTTAATCGGTTTTGTGCTTGCATAAGTGCCCGCCAGGGACTTCCAGATGATGCAGTAAAGATTAGTAATCATCATCGCTCAGGGTAGCCATGCGGCTGAGCTTGACCTTTTAATTTTAACAGCAGAAAACATCCCTCTCCTCTGTGCTGCAGTCATTCTGCATATTTCATCAGAGATGGACAGAAGGAATTCTGAATCTATATTCCACTCCAGATATCACATTAAAGGAAAACTAGATCAGATGGTAACATTTATTTGGGGATTTTAAAAAATACATGGAAGGGATGCCCTCACATTATAGAGTACTAGCCTGCTACCCATGCTTCACTATGGTATTTAAGTTCCAGAAATCTATATATCTAATTCTGAAGGCGTTCCCTGCATGTGGATACCTAAATCTGCATGGGGGGCACCTGGGGGGCAGGGAGAAAAATCAAAAAAGTTTGAAAAAATATTCGGGGGATATTTAAATCCCCCGAAAAGAGAAAACCCGTTCCCTGCGCATGCACAGGGAACGGACTTACCTTAGTGTTGGTGGCGGCAGATGAGTGGCTGGGTGGCGGTGGCGGGCTGTGGCTGAGGAAAGGGTGAGAGTGAACAGGAAAGGGGGTTGGGGGTGGGGGGTAGGAGGCGGCGCGGCAAGGCCCGAGGCCTGCTGTGCCATGTGAAGTGAACAGGGTTGGGGGGTGGGAGGCGGCATGGTGAGGCCCAAGGGGAGGGGGTCAGGGGGGTGGGATGGAATGAGAATGGGCCGGGAGAGAGGGAAGTGCTGGGGGGGGGGATGAGAACGGGCAGGCAGGAAGGGAGGGAGGGAGGGAGAAGCACCGGGACAGAAACGCCAGGCCGAGTGGCTGTCAGCTATTCAGCCAAGCAAGAGCAGGCCGGGAGTGAGGAAGAAGTGTCGGGGCAGGGGGACAGAAATGCCGGGCCAAGTGGCTGTCAGCCACTCGGCCAAGTGAGAGCAGGCCAGGAGGGAGGGAGAAGCGCCGGGCCAAGTGGCTGTCAGTTTCTCCTTCCCCCCGCAAGTATCGCGGGTCCCCCCGTCTTGTCCAGTTATAATACTGATGATGTGAAATTTGAAATGTGACATTTGTTGTAGGAATTCTAATGGAGAAGATTGTAGAGTAAGAAATGAAGTGAGACATGTACTTTTCTCTCTTTCTACTGAAGGACCTCTCTCTAGACTACATTGGTGTTTCTGCCCTCAGGTGCTAGGATCACCAGGCTGCTTGGGAGCTCACTCTGGAGCAGGCCACATAGAACTGTCTGTTTAAGAAGCAGTCGTCTGTTACGTCAACTCTTGCCACCTTCCACGAAAGTGATGGTGGCCTTTCTACTGGTGTTCCTGGATTGTTTTGCTCATACGGAGACTGTGTTGTTCTGAGTGCCTCAGGGTGATCTTGCTGGTACTTGGCCTGTACAGCTCAGTGCACTGCAGGAGTACTATGTGCAAATGTCTTTGCCACATTCCTAAGTTGCCTCCTCCTTGTAGGTGTATCTGGCTCGACATTTGCCAGGAGCTTTCTTGGGGGCAGTAAGGGGCGAGAGGTTTGAGGGGGAGTTGATGTGAGGGAGTGGTGATGTGGTGGACATTTGTTCAGGTTCATGAGGGAGGCATGTATCGAAATGGCTCCTAGAGATGTCCTGTGTCCCCATAAGCATTCATACCCTGGCCCTGCTCCTACACCTGACAGACACCAGCCTGTCTGGTGTTGGGGGGGGGCTGTATTTAAAGGCATTGGGGAGGCTGAGCCAGCAGCAGTGCTAAGGCAATTCTGCTGAGCAAACCTCCCCAGTGGCTGTAAGCCACCACGGTGGAGGTGGGGCTGCACCTGACGGATAACTGCCTATTAGGTGTAGGAGGTGGGGGGAGTGTGTCGGAAGCCATCAGAGAGGCTGGGCCAGCAGCTTTGCTTCACCTCACAGGTGGTTCTTGGCTACTTCTGATTTCCTCAACTGTCATTAGCCCTTTGCAGTTCCCTGTAACTGTTGGGGGTTTTTTACCTCAGAACACGGAGCTCTGCAGCTTACCAATCAGACAGTGGGGGGTGCAGAGAGACAGCTGCCTGGCAGTCATATAGGAATCAATGGGGAAAGCACATTTTCCCCCTTTTGACCCACTTAGGGGTCGAATTTCTAAAAATCCCTTCTTAACGAGCACCTACGCCACGGTAGGAGCACTCTCCCTGAATTTGGTGTCTCTAGGTCCAGCGGTTTGGCCTGGGTGTTGATTTTACAGTGAAAGGACTTTCTTTTGTATATATAGACAAGCCGGAGGACCCGTGATACTCGTGGGAGGGGGGTAGGTGAGCCTCTTCCCCCTCCTCTGGCCCCACGTGCCGAGCCTCTACCCCGTCCCCCCTCCAGGCAGCTTCCCCCCCGCCTTCAAAACGGCGGCGGCGGCAGGGAGACAGCCACCCACCGAGGCTCCCCCCCTGTAAGGCGGTGGCGGCAGGGAGACCGCTGCCTGCCAAGGCTTCCCCCTGCCTTCAAAGCGGCGGCGGCAGGGACACCCGCCACTGAGGCTTCCCCCCTCCCTCCCTGCTTTCAAAACGGCAGCGGGGGCATAGAGACCTGCCGCCCGCTGAGGCTCTTCCCTCCCCCCCCCCCGCAAATAGCAGCGGCGAGTCCTCATCACGCTGCTTCCCACCTCCTCCCCTACAGTGGCCACAGCGTTCTCCTCGCACGCGCGGAGAATGCTTTAACTTTTCAGGGGATTTAAAGATCCCCCGAAAAGTTTTTTAAACATTTAGGATTTTTCTGCACATGGGGGAGTGCCCCCTGTGTGTAGAAACCCCACCCCACCCCCCAAGTGCCCCCCCACACGGATTTAGGTATCCGCACGGGGGAGGGTACTTGGGAATTAGATATATAGATGCAGTCTGGAATCCCTACCCTGTGTGGCAGTCAGATGTGAGCTCTGGGTTCTCCTCAGTTCCCATGCATGTGGTGCCTGATTCAGATCAAGACCACTATGTACATGGAGAAGGAAGATTCATCTTCTCTCGAGCCATTTTTCTGACCTGAAACAGCCCCAGGGGTATTATTTATGCCACTGCAGAAACCCAAGTATATTTCAGGAAACATGAGGGTTTCCTCAGACAGTTGAGAAAATGACAGAAGGGAAGGCTGAATGCTATTGCCCAAGTGCAATACTCCCTCTAAGCTGTAGAGTCTTGTAAGCAAAAATTCTACTTCATGAGCTACTGGCATTAAAGTTGTGAGGGAGCAATTTGGGTACTGCATAAATTAGTTTGCTCTGGAGCCATCCTTCCTGAGCTAAGCCAAAAATATGTGAGCCAGAGGCTAAAAACCTGTGAGTTAGCTCACACTAACTCAGCTTAGAGGGAACGCTGCCCATGTGTGCTGTGGTCTTGATCCAAACCCATGACTTTACCCCTGACTTTCACACTGGATGGGGACCCCAGACCAATATATGTATTCAGTTTGTGAATTAGCCTCCAAGTAAACACTCAGGGCAACTATAACCTGAGCCTGAGGGCTGGTTGATCATAGGTATATGTTGGTATATGTTATTTGTATATGTCTTTTTAGCCATCTTGAGCATTTTTAATACAGAGTAAGGACTGGATTATAAATATTATTAATACATTCATATCTCAGTCCTTTATTACTGTTAGCTTTTTCAAAATCCAGTTGGAAAGTGCATTGAAAGTGGATTGAAAGTGGATTATTCAGTGTGCATGATCGCAGCCTAAAAGAATCATGAGTTGAGGGAAGAATGTTAAGGTATGAGGCACTTGAAGTGTCCCAGCTTCAGTTACTTTGGGTAGATGAAACCAGTGGCTGTATTCAAGGAAGCATAAAGCTATCTAGGTAGTCTAATGAACTGTGAATACAATTTTAACACAAATTTAAATTTCAGCAAAGCAGTGTTTGAATGTTAAGAGAGGGCATAGATACAATTTAGAAAGCATGAAGGCCAGGGTGTCAGATGTGTTAAAACTAAATGGAAGAGTACCTAATTTCACCTATTTTTGGTGGTTTGTCTGATACTGTCAATCACAGGTTCCAAGCCAAAAGCATTTTAAGTAGGCTAAGATGGAGCTCACCACATTTTCAACAGAGCCAAGTGATATGAGATAGGAAGAGATCTGTCATCACATCCCTTGCAGTTTGTTGTTGTTATTTTATTTTAACGGCAGCCAGAGAGAGAAACACTCACCTCCAACTGTGGCGGCCATGACATTTTAGAAGCATGTGAGCCATTTTCCTAGTCCATTCACTCCACATGTGTCTGAATTTTTTTTCCCACAGGGAAAATAACTTAGGGAACAATATAAACGAGGGAAAGTTTTCTCCCTTGACCATACAGCTCTCATCCAAAATGACCATACAGCTCTCATCTGTTTCTTTCTTCTTGTAATTGTATTAGTCTATTAAATCTTTCAACATGTCTTAAAAGGTTAAAACAACTACAAGAGGGATGGGACAGTGTTGGATAAGAGCTGGGGAAGAGGGAGGAGACTTTCCCTAACCTATTTAGTCATGATCTGGCTAGCCCAATTTCATCAAATCTCAGAAACTAAGCAGAGTTGGCCATGGTATTTTGGATGGGAGACCACCACGGAATATCAGGGTCATGCTGCAGAGGCAGACAATGGCAAACTACCTCTGAATGTCTCTTGCCTTGAAAACCCTCTGGGGTTGCCATAAGTTACCTGCAACTTGACAGTACTTTTTACCAACAACCTGTTCTATCATTGGAAATGCAGCCATGACTTTCCCACCATCTTATCTAGGTTCGCCTTGAACTATCAGTATTGTAGGACTACTGTAGCATTCCCACCTCATTTTTTAACAAACCTAAATCTGCCAATCAGAATTCTGTACTCTTACTATTAACATTCAGCATTGAGAATCTCCACCTTTTAATTAATAACCCAGCAGGGAGACGAAGCGCAAACAGAATATACAACATCTTCCCTCAGAAGGCTCAAACCAAGAGTCAACTGACTGGGGGATTAGATAAGACACAGATATGAAAAAAACAGCTGTGACATGCATATTAATGACATTCATATAAATGAATGGCTTTGCAAGTTCACTATGAAATCCTAAACAGGGTTACACCCTTCTCATTGATGTCAGTGAGTTTAGAAGGGTATAACTCTATTTAGGATTGAACTGTAAATCTCCAAAATGGAGTTTTGTCACTTTTAAATATATGAACAGTCACAACATGCTCTGATCAGTCACACACCATGAAATGTGCCCTTGGTCTATCTAACTCTTCTGATCCAACCACCTGCAACCAAGCAGCCATGCCCTAAAACCAGTTTCTGCAGTGTCACCCATCAAAATCACATTTCATTGAGCAGATGATAAGCTGTTATAAATGACATTGTACTTTATTAATCTTCTTCCAGCATGGCCTCAGTAGAGACCTTCAGATTTGCTTTGAAGTTCTCTTTAGGTGAAATTTACTGGCAACTTTGGGATGCGTGAAGCTTTTTTTTGGAAACTGTCTCCAATCTCATCAATGCTCTTTTGGGTTCTCTTGGAATGCTTCAGGTTTTTGCCTGAGAAAAAGAAGTGAACCTTCGCCTGTGATCTGAACTAGCTTGAAAGCATCATAATTTCTACAGAATAATGGCCACGGGAAAGAATCCCACTGGGAGCCAGATAATTTCTTCGCAACCTCCGAGGAAGCTTTAACTGAGAGAATCCTGCAGTTCGTCAGCATTTCAAACTCTCCGAACTACTCATGGGGATTTCCGTTAAAAGGATTTATTCAAGGAACCCACACACAACAGAATTCAATCCTTTCCTTCCTAACTAATGAACCTGAGTGCAGAGGTTCAGACTATTTTTTCATTAACTCGTTTTAAAAGCTGACAGGAATTCTCCGTTCTAGTGACTAAGGGTTCTGCTTCATGCTACCCCTAGTTGAGAGAGAGAGAAAAAAAACCTTGATGCCATTTGTTAGAACTTGAATTGCTTTTTAAATGGGACGGAAGGTTAATTCAAATAATTTGGCACATAGTTTACATAAATTTACTTTTAATTGAAGCACTGCCTTCAGAGCCATTTGAAGAGGGAAGCATGGCTAGTTATGTCAGTTTAATTATTGAATAGTCTCACATAGATCATGCATGTGACCTAATTAGGACTTCTCTTCAGCCATGTCTGGAGGTGATATGCATCTTTTAAAATACCTCCTCTATTGCATCTTATCGTGACACTCGTATGAAAATTAGCCCAGGGAAGAATGCCAGTAATAACTTCTTAGTTCCTTACCCAGGTGATATGAAGATAATGTGTTACAGGTTTCCCTGTCTTGGTACACAACCTTGCTTAAAACCAGTGAGGCTAGCAAAGATACCTAAGCAGCCAGCTTCTGCTCATTCCTTCCAAATAGTTAAACAGCAGCATTTCCTTCCAAAAATCCCTCTAGCCACGACAAACCTAATTGTGCTTCTGTGTGGATGAGAGAAACTCCTTGGGCCAGGGTCAGGGCAGGGGTTGGCTGCAAGGCAAGAGCCAACTCCACCTCAGCAGCTCACTGGTGATGTCACAGGGCAGCTGCAGGAGAAGCAGAGTTGGGGCAAAGTTGTGGTGGCAGCTGAAACAATTTCTTTGGAAGCATTTCTTTGGAAGCATTTAATTGTAACTTTTATTGTTGTTAATGTGTTTAAATTATTGGATTTTAAATGTTTTATTCGTATTGGATATGGCACACCGTGCCCTTGTGAGCCACCCTGAGCCCGTTCACGGGGAGGGCGGGGTATAAATCTGAATGAATGAATAAATAAATAAATAAATAAAATAACCTCTCGCAAGGGAAAATCAGAAACAGCAAGGGTGCAGCATGCCACTGGCTGCTTTCAAAAGGGGCTGGGAGGAGGGATGATGCGGGGGGGGGGGCACCCGGCCATCTTCTCCAGGTGGTGAAAGAGAGGCCATGCAAGAAGAACAAGCTGCTGCCAGACCTCCTCCTTTCTTGAATCTGAAACCATCATGATTGCTTGGTGGGAGTCCCTGGTGATGAGTCCAATGGAGAGGCAGGGCCTTTACTGCCTCACAGTTTCCCTCAGAATTCCTGTGAAATTTCATCCCCTAAGAAGGAACCTCCATATTTACCTCAACATTTCAATTTAGGTAAAACTCAGGGGGGGAATTTTGGAATGTGCAGGGCCCACCTGAGATACTTCATCCCTTTGGCAGTATCACCCTCTGTTGTCCATAAAGATTCCCAATTCCTGTCTCACATCATTGATTGATGTTTCTGGGGAAAACCACAATGTGATGACTTCACAACATGTAGAGGGTGTTCCTAAATATGTCAGGGCAGAGAAAGGATTCACTTTGAAGATGCTAGCAGTCAGGGTGGTGTAGGGGATAGAATACTGTTGTAGAACCTGTGAGACTGAGATTCAAATCCCCACTCTGAAATGAACCCTTGGGTCACCTTGGGCCTGACAATTTCTGTCAGCCTGACAACAGGGTTGTTGTGGGGGCAAAATGGAGAAGAGCTCCTTGGAGGGTGATTTGTAAAAAATGTGACAGATAATATTCCAGTGGCATACATTAAACCTGCTTCCACTTTTCAAAGAACAGCCCTCTCATAATCATATTTATTCAGAAGGAATACACATTGCACTCACTGGGACTTAGTCCTCCTCAGTAAGTGTATATAGGATTGTGTAATTAGAAACAATTCCTAGCAATCAAAAAATCAATTAACATTCACTTAAAATTGGTCAACTTTACGTTTGATCCTGGCGTCAGTTACCTTCCAGCAAGTATAATTAGCATCCTAATTATCCTTTTTAAAAAATTAGCATCCCGCTTTTTGCAATTCATTGACTAGAGTCATGAAAAACACTTTGACTTGGTCTAGTTGAACACGATGTAGCTGCTATGGAGGCTCTGCTGAACTTCCGGCAAGCCCAAAGGTTGCACTGTTATTTTTCATTAACTATAATGGCCTTTGGATTAGTCCTGTGAGGGTGTTGTTGCAAATCAATTAACTTGCCACATAGAATGAGTGGGTGCTTGTGCCAACTCCGGTGACTTCTTTGACAACCTCACAATATCTGCAGACTCCTTGAGGAATTGAATTGAGCTCACATTTGCTTTCCAAATTTCACTTTTGCATCAAGGCGGGAACATATGCACACAACCCAAACAAATGAGAGGAAATTAGAACTCAGAGCTTGGGACGTTCATGTTTTATTACAATAGAAGAGTAAGGGTTTGTTCTGTGTTGGGGGGGGGGGGTTAAGCCCTTGCTAATATTCTGTATTTAAAAATGATTTGGGTTTGATTCTTTGATTATGAAAGAAGGAAGAATTGGCAATAATATGATTGATTTCTTATTATGGCTGAACCTGTGTGTAACATTCCAAAGAGGTGCTGATGCTGTGAAGCCTTTTGTGAAAGGTATCAGACACTCGGTGGATATTTGTTCCTCTGATGACATTAGGAGACTTACCTAATGGCTTCCAGGCATTGTTACCCAGAAACGTATCAAATTGTTCAGATTCAAATCAAAGCAAATTTTCAGTATCTACAATAATACGGTTGCTCTCACCAAATGGGAAGCATTTGAGTAGCTCTGGTATCCAAAGCAATTGTTGTGTATTGCCTTTTACAGATTCGGGGGGGGGGGGGGAGGAATGGAATGGATCTGTGCGTGTTTCAAAGATTCCTGAGGCCAGTGGACAGAGATATCTCAGGATATTTTATAGGCTCTGTACAGCTTGAAGCAGGTCAGTGTCGAGTAAAGGGGAATATTCAGAATTTATTTTTGTAGGCATTATATTGTGATTGTATTCTATTCTATGTGGTGCGTTTTGTTCCGTGGTGGGTTTTATGTTGGGGCTACAGGGCAGAAGATTCTGAAACTAAGAGTTTCACCTCAATTCAAGGAGGCTACAGCAACAAGCAGCACACTGGACAAAACATCAGCTTAAGTGTTACAGAATTTATCCCACTACATACCAAATTTTCTGAAGAAAAGGAGGAGGAGGAGGAGAAGATTGGATTTACACCCTGTCCTTCACTACCCGAAGGAGTCTCAGAGCGGTTTACAATCTCCTTTCCCTTCCCCTCCCCACAACAGACACCCTGTGAGGTAGGTGAAGCTGAGAGAGCTCTTTTGAGGACTGCTCTTGAGAGAACAGCTCTGAGAGAACTTATGACTGACCCAAGGTCATACCAGCTGCTGCATGTGGAGGAGTGGGGAATTAAAACCAGTTCTTCCAGATTAGAGTCTGCACTCTTAACCACTACACCAGACTGGCAGTAATTCTGGGGGCGGGTTGCCTGTGTTTATTGCAACAAACAAACCCACAACCCTAAGGATGTCGTGAATTTCACAGCAAACTTGACCATGTTCAACTGTGGCAACCAGATGCAAGCCAGTCACTGGAACTGTTCAGTTCGGCACTGAATGACAGACTCAAACTCCTGCCAAACAGATTTGCATCAGGACTTTTCAAAACTGCACGTGTGCAAAAACACTGCTCACCATTTAAACTGTTTTTTTCTGTGTACATATGGTTGGTCCTAATAAGAAGTTTTAGATAGTTTTGGTTCGTATTTAATAGCCAGCCAAGCAGAGCAATGGCTCAAAGACAGGAAGGAGTAGAACAAAACCCAGTGGGGTGAGAACACAAGTATGGAAACCCAGGTGCTCTGTACTGTATGGTTAGGAAGGAATATGGTGGAACAACCTGCCAAACAGCCACCAAAGGAGCAATGAACAGATGAACAGTCCATCAAAAAAAATTGGTTCCCTGTTCACAAGATGAGCAGAACTAACAGGTGTTCAGGTATTCCTAAAATAAACAAGAGTCTAATTGCACCTTAAAGACTACATTAAGACATAAACTTCTGTGGAAGACATTCCACTTCTTCAGATGTATGTGAAGAAGAAATGGACTCTACTCCCCAAATCTAATGCCAGAATTAAAAGTCTGTATGGTGCCATTAGATTCCTGCTTATACAGAGACCGTGTGTGTGTGTGTGTGTGTGTTGTTGGATGACAGCATCCACTATATTAGGATTGTTGCAGTGCAATATGCATTGAATAGGATGGCAGACTTTTGGATAAGGCAGCTAATTTTGGATTTAACAGCCACAAAGGGCATCCTGTTTATTCTGACGATTCCAATTTTCTTTGTGCCATGCCACTGCTCTGTGCCCGGGAACCCTTTTTCCCAATGTGCTTTCCTGAACTTCAGCTTCAACCTGCAGCACAGCATAATTACATATATGCCATGGTCCATTAACCACCATACTTGACTAATCAAAGATTGATTTGGAGGGGGGTGTGATCAATAAGCATCACTAATTCAAAGCCGTATGCATGAAGCATTTGATTGAATTGGCTTGCCAAGCTGTTAATGAACAGAGACTCATGGCTGCTATTCCAGTGCCTTCAAGAGCCTAGACAGGGCTAAATTCCAAATCTACAAACCTATACATCTCTCTCTCACACATTTTATTTCAATAAAGCTGTTGGTGACATGCTGAGATACTGCTACAAGACTCATAGTACAGAGTCAAGACGAGTGAATCTGCAGGTGGTGAGGCTGAGAAATCATTTTGAGATGTCTGTAGTCTGGGAAATGGCTGCACAAATCAAGAATACAGTAGAAACACCCCAGGTTCCCTCTGGAACATCCGGAATTCTGTATCATCCAGATTGATTGTCTGGCACCCAGAGCAAACCCAGATCAAGTTGGGTAGCTGTGTTAGTCTGTTTGGAGCAGTAGAAAAGAGTCCAGCAGCACATTAAAAACTAACAAAATTTGTTGCAGGGTATGAGCTTTCATGAGTCACTGCTCACTCCTTCAGAGTAAACCAATTCATAATAAAAATATTATGATGTTTAAATCCCTATTTTTCATGACTGCCCTGACCTGGATTGCCCAGGCTAGCCTGATCTCGTCAGATCTTAGAAGCTAAGCAGGGTCGGCCCTGGCTAGTATTTGGAAGGGCGACCTCCAAGGAATACCAGGGTCATGACACAGAGGCAGGCAATGGCACACCACCTCTGAAACCTCTCTTGCCTTAAAAAATAAGTCTAGCTCACGTCCTAGTGGTGCATAATGCTAAAAAGAACTAAGACCTTATGGCTGCCAGACAGGATCTGCTGGCTATACAACACACAATGCCATACGATCATCATCATCATCACCGTTATCAAAATGACTGATACTCAACATGCTTTGGATTCTACCTAAACCATTCCAAGAAGCCCTGCTGGGCGGAACCCACCACACTGTTTTCCTGTACAGCACACAACAGTTTCAAGCAATGCTTGCACAGAACTTGCTGGACTGTGCCCTCTGGAATTCTGTGCAGGTTTTCAAAAACAAGTCATTCTTCCCACCTCCAGTAATAGTGCATTTGAAAACTATTGGAAACAGAAATCTAGAAACTAGCTTTGGAACATTATTGTGCCAACAGCTATATTAAATCCTGTACCTTGGGAATGATAACTTTGCAGCTAAATCTCCGCCACAGAATGAAGCGTGGTATTTTTCCTCCCTCTCTGTGGGGTGACAGTCGTTTCCTTTTGGCCACTTCTGGCCAAAACAAAAAGGTTGGTTCCTTTTACATAGCTCTGTTTGACTGTGCACAACCATTACAGACAATCTTTCTCATAAGAAGTAAAGCTGTGACTTTGTGATTTCATCTGAGAATATATATATATATTCTCGTGTGTTATTTAAATTTTGGACTGCACACAGTAGGGTTGCCAGCCTCCAGGTGGCACCTGGATCTCCCACTATTACAATTGCTCTCCAGATCATTTCTCTAGGCCTTTTTATTTTTTGATTTATGGCTGGACTATTCAAAGGAAAAGAGCCAGTGTTCCTTGGTCTCGATACTGATTGCAGCTGCATGACAGGTGATTGCAGCCAGTTGGAAAAACCCAAGTGGGCTTTCCATAGACACCTAGTTTGACAAACTTTGGGATGTTTATATCATGGGGAAAACAGTAAATAATTCTTTCTTTGTTGGTTCCCAGTTGTCATTTTCACCCTGTGATTATGATGAAATCTGGAAGCTGGTTATTGGGTTTCTGAGACACAATGAAGTTCTTCCATGTAGAAATGATTATAGAATCTGGTTAAAATTGTAAGGCTACTGCAAACATCTCCAGGTATTTCCCAATACAGAGCTGGCAACCTTGGTGGGAGACCTCCCACTGTCAGCCCTAGTTGCTCACAGTGGTGTGCTGGAGCTGGCTTGTACCGGTTCATGAGAGCTGATTGTTAAATTTTCAGGAATTTCCCCAATTCTTTCTTCCCTGGCCTGTTTCTTCCCTGGCCTCCAGAGATGGCTTCCCTTTCATGCCACAGGCTTCCCTTTTCCATCCCGCCCCCTGTCCTTGGCATCCTCCCAAGGCCCATGTCCTGTCTTACTCCCATCTGGGCCTTCAGGATTCTCCATAACCATGGCCCCACATTCTCCCTCGTCCCCTAGAGCACTCGTCCTGCCAACCCTGGGAATGGTTTCCCCCAACATCTGGGGCTTCCTGGACCTTGCTTCCTCTCTGGGATAACTTCTACCTCTCTCCTAGGTCCCCTCTACTGCCACAGTTCCTGTGGGGTCCACCAGAAGCCCCCCACACTTCTTCCTTCATCTGCCCTCAGCACTGGCCAACTCATCAGCAGTGTCTCCTGTGGCAGTGAAGGCTCTGGCAAGTAGGGTTCCGCTGGCCTGCCCCCAGCCACGGCAGCTTCCACCCTCCCCTGCTCGGCTCCTTAGGGCACTCACAGTATCAATAACCAAGCCGTTTCATCTCCATCTGTCTCCGTCTGATAGTTTTTTCCCAGCCTGCAAAGTTCAGGGCAGAAGGATTTTATTTAAGTCGGAGAAGAGATCTGGGGAGGGGGGGAATCCCTTCTTTGTCTGCATCTGATCATCTCTGCAGATTCACTTAGAAAAGGAAAGCAACACACACACACACCCCAAATCTGATGTGCAATGCATTCCACTCCCCCCTCCCGCCACTGCCACAAATAAATAATGTTGAAGAGAGATTTAAGGAGATGAAGCCCCCAGCCCCCAGAAAGACAAGAAGACCCAGAGGTAGGCATGCTCCATCCCATAATTTGCTAGTTTAAAGACTTTGTTCTCCATTGATCTGTTGCAAAGAGGTTACCCAAAGATTGGGTGACAGAAAATTATGGGAAGTAAATTAAACCAAATATCTGTGTTTATTACAAAATGCACCAAAACACTACTTTAAAAACACAGGCACATTCTGCCCTTGAATTAAGAAGTCATAACATGATACAATTCAATATCTCTAGGTTAAGAGCCTTGAACTAATAAAACAGGACCAACAATTCAATATATATCTAGCTTGATAACCTTGAACCACATTAAAAAAGGACCAAACATATTTTGGCCTCCAAGGCCTTCCTCAGCATTCAAAGTTTTGTATACATGCACACTATGACATGTACACATGAGTTAGTGCTAAAGCAGATTGATTACAAGGCCTGAACATGAATAAATAATATAATTATTCACTAATTTATATATAAAAATTAAGTTTACTGCATAAAACTTTTTGTGATTTTTAAAAAAAAATTAATTACATTCCAAATATTCTGTGTGGCAAAAGAATTAGGTTATATGAAAAGTTTTCTTAAACTTTTAAGCACACACATCCAGGGAATGCAAATTCAATCATTCCTTCTGTTTAAAAAAATGTATACTTAAATGATAAAATTTAAGTTAATTTAATTAGGTAAAGGTAAAAGTTTCCCTTGTTCGAAAGCCAGTCGAATTCAACTCTAGGGGGTAGTGCTCATCTCCGTTTCCAAGCCGAAGAGCCAGCGTTGTTCGAAGACTTTTCCGTAGTCATGTGGCCGGTATGACTAAATGCTGAGGTGCACGGCATGCTGCTACCTTCCCACCAAAGTTGTACCTATTTATCTACTTGCAAGGTCTTGCTTTTGAACTGCTAGGTTGGCAGTTAACTGGCAATTAATTAAGGACACAACAAATTGCAAAGAGCCCAAACAAAAAACCACCAAGGCTCTTGCTGTAGAAGAACAAGTGCAGCCAGGGGTGGGAAAGCAAAATGAAAAGAAATTAAAATATCTTCCACTAACCAAGCTGTTTCATGCTCTGGGGTCTCCTCCCCCTTGCAATGAGAATTTCACAAAAGCCGGAGTGGAAAAGGTTTAGCTGTGTGGTCCATCTTTAAAAGAGTTATAGTTTGTGTCACTTTTTCTTTATTTGTTAAATATTTGAGTGGTGACATTTCCCCCCCACACACACACATCTCTGTCTTTGAAACCTCCCTCCATTGGGCATATTCAGAGCAGTTAAATTAGCCCAACTCACAAACTCAAAACCATCCAGCAAACCTGATACAACCAGCAGCCATCCTCTGGTAAAGTGGGAAAAGCAATTATGGTGGGTATGTGTGCAAAGTCAGGATCCGAGCTGCAAGAGGAGCCAGACCAACATCGCCTGGAGTGTCAGGAGCTGAGAGCTCCCCACCACACATAGATTCTGATGCCAGCTTCTCTTGGTGCAGTTTAAACTGAGCTGCAAGAGAAGCCTTCCCAGCTGGGTGTGTGTGCAGTGGGGAGAGAGAGACCTCCCTGCCACACGCAGATCCTGGAGCCAGTCTCTCCTGCAGCATGGTTCAAACCGAGCTGCAGGAGAAGCCAAACCAGCACCAGGGTTGGTCTGGCTTTTTGTTTTTTACCGGTATGTTTCAGTTCAGTTATATTGGACCTGAAAAAAATTGGGATTTCCGAAAAGTTCTGGATCCCAATATCACACCATTGTTTGTTTGTTTTTTGCACACCCCAGTTGTTAAACATTTACCAGCACACCACTGGTTATGCATTACCACTCAGTAGAGCAGCACAAGGTAGAGGTAGCACAGAGTGTCATTGGGTTGGAACTAAATCTTACCAGTCATAGATGCCAACTTGCTCCCTCTTAGCTGTGGAGTCTTGTGAGCAAAAATTCTACTTTGTGAGCTACTGGCATCAAAGTTGTGAGTTGATTTGGCTACTGCATAAATTAGTTTGCTCTGGAGCCATCCTTCCTGAGCTAAGACAAAAATGTATCAGCCGGAGGCTAAAAAACTGTGAGCTAGCTCACACTATCTCAGCTTAGAGGGAACACTGATAGGTAGTGCTAAACAGGGACAGTGGGCGATATGCAAAACTGAAACTGAAACATGCAAAACTGAAACATGAAACATGAGAGTTTTATTAATATGAGTTTATTTATGAACAAGATCTGACCTGTTCTTCTTCTACATTCATTTGCATGATGAGGTATCATTTATTGCAAAGACAAATCCCACACAGGCACAGATGGAAATAAATACATTCTAGCTCATTGGAAATGTTTACAACTGTCTCTCAGAGCAGTTAAATCAGAGGCTTTAAGTACAATGTAAAAGTCAAGTTTTGCTATCCACTGGGTGCATAATGCATCTCATGCGCGTCTCTGCTGACCAAGAGCTGAGATGGCGATTCCAAGATGTACATTGATGGTGAAAGCTATTTAAGGATATCGACTGGGGGAAGGGGAGCCGTAAAGCAGGGTCTGCTGGCACATCTTCTGCAGTGGAGCCGTCAAATGCCCTTTGGTTTGCTAATGCCAAAACAAACAAATCACCCGCTTAAGCAGGGTTCAGTGTGCAAAGTGGAGCTAAAGTACCATTATTGAAAGATGTTAGTGGGAGGCATCGCTTCTTACTCGGCCATGAAATTGAAATGAGCCTTTGGAAAGGGGAGCTCAGCACACGCTGTTAAAGAGCCAGCTTTATGCACGAATGTCTTAGGCAGGGTTGAAGCTTTGCCTAATGCAGGCTGGCCAGAGCCAGGTTTATGAAAACTGGATGAACAAAAACCATGGATGTGAAAGAAATGGCAAGGATTTAGCAATCTTCAGGTTACACACATCCCTTAGTTTTGGCAAACACCATCTATACTAGGGTTGCCAACTCCAAGTTGGGAAAGACCTGGAGATTTTGGGTGTGGAGCCTGAGGAGGGCAAGATTTCAGGAGGGGAGGAATTTCAATGGGGTATGATGCCACAGCCGCCATTTTCTCCAGGGAGAACTGATCTCTGTCTCCTGGATATCAGTTGTAATTCCAGGAGATCTCCAGCCACCATGCAAAATGGCTAACTTACATACATGTAAGCAGTTATTTGGGGCTCTCATGATGAGCTTCTTCTACAAATGATTTTAAAGAATCCATTTTAAAAATGATCTACTGGTGAAAGAGGAAGAAATGGCCCCCTTTCACCATCAAAAAAGGCAATCCTAGGATTTATGGAACTGATATGGACAAAAAACCATGCAGGACAGGCTCTCCAGAGAAGGGAACCAGGCAAGATCAAGAGTAGAAGCTGGTGGGATCCAGTCCAGTGTTCTGGTGCATGCATGTGCTTAATATGTTGTAAAAGGACATATCAATGGTTTTTAGAAGGTGTAAAAGAAACAAACAAAACCTGAAAAACTAGCCAAGAGCATAGGTGTTCACAACAAAACTGTAAAAATGGGAAAGGATCCCAAAAAATGACAAATTCATCCATCTGTAGCCTATATGCATTTACATGACCTCTCTGAGCCAATAGCTTAGAACCAAACAATAAGTGCAATCATCCAGTGTGTGTGGAGGCTAATAACATGGGGCTAATAACAGCCCTTGGAGACATTTTCGCTCAGGAAATCAATGCAGGGGGGAGGCAGAAGCTCCTCCTTCCCTAGCTCCATGGTCCCAATCTGAATTTGACCCCTGCAGTGCTTTTAAAAAGCATTCCCACCAGAACTCACAGCAGCTAGCTATGTGGCTGCAAGCCCCCATAATGGACTTGCTTGCACTGTATCATGTAGTTTGGCCCTAAGCTCCAGCAGAGTATGATTTTTCTCTCCTCCCCCTTCCATTGCATCCCAAAATCCTACCCCACAGCTATTCCTGGGAGTCCCCTGTCCCCCACAAACAGTATTTCAGGGAGAGTTTGAACTACAGCAGGAGGGGGAGAGGTGAGATGGTGGCCCTCTGAAGGAGGAAATCCTTCCAGGCATGGCTATGCTTCACTGGATCCAAGCCACTGTCACTTACAACTTCTTGACCTCCTATATTCCCTACCTTGGTCAAACATTTCAGTTATATATTCTGCAACTCGTGGGCATGTCTTTTTCTTATGGGTTCCCTATGTGAAGGATTTTAAAAAATGAGTGTGTCGACCAACTGTGAAAAGCAGAGGGTCTCCCCCAAGACATTCACGATTGTAAGCCTGCCAAATGGTCTTGCGAACAGTTGGTAATGGGAAAATGGAAATATTTTTAAGGCGGAAAATGGACATGCAGTTAATCCAATCCCACAGACTCAACAATATTAAAGCACTGTAAGTGATTGCTGCTTTCTGGTGGATCTCTTCTGTAGCTCTTTAATGAATTCTTTTGTCAGGAATGAAGAACGGTTGCTGAGTCTCTACCAGCCTGATAACAAGTGATTACGCCACATAAGAGCACAAACAACAAATGGACAATGAGATTACATAAAATGCAAAGCAGCTCTCCATGAGCAGTGCCAAGGAACACCAAATATGATGCTCTGAATAAATCCTGAACATTAAGCAAATGTGCATGTATCCACATAATCTATTTTGTCTTCTGGATACACATTTGACAATACTTTGGACTTCTAAGGACAAGAGTGGTAACACAGGTATGTAATGGAAAGGTGTTTTTTTTTTTAAGTCACATGAAACTGAATCAGAACCGTGGTCCATCAAAGTCCGTACTGTCTGCCCAGACTGGCAGCGCCTCTCCAAGGTCTCGGGCACAGGACTTTCACATCATCTACTGCCAGATTTTTTAACTGGAGATACTGAGGACTGAACCTGGGACCTTCTGCATGCTGAGAAGATGCTCTACCTCTTAGCCACAGCCCCTTCCCTAAGGAGTCCAGGATATAGGCTCAGGAATGGAAGAAAATATATGGGGCTAGATCCTACAAACTTTTTCCTTTTGGTGGCAAAGGGAGGAGAGGTTCTTCTTTGATTACTAACAAGGTTATGCCAGACAGTTATGACACCTTCAAGGACAAAAGTCATGTGGAACAGGGACTCTGGTAAGGCAGAGGACTGGGTGAGATTGAGCAAAAAAGCTAGCTGGATCCAATCCAGCCATCTAAGATACATACTGAACTTTTGAGCCCCTCCTGTGGCAGGCAATTATAGCCTGGCTGTGATCAAGGGCTTTCAGCTAGAGCCAGAGGGCACTTGACCTGCAGCCTATGGCCTTTGTGGTCTTCTCCCATGGTTTCTAGACCAGCCCAAGATGTTTTTGTAATTTTTTTTTGCTTATTTACACCACTTCATTTTGATTATTTGAAATAACTGTAGTGATATTTTTGGGAAGTCACTTTGGATCCCCATTAAGGAGAAAAGCAAGATAAGAAATACTTTACATCAATCAAACCAACACGACTACCCACCCGAATCAATTTACATCAATCAATCAATAAAATAAAAAGCCGGAGGATCATTTGGCTCTGGATAAGGGACAAGTAGCTAAAACTGTAAGGGAATCAGCCACTTTTTAACATTCAGCTGTATACCTTTTCTGGAACTGAGTGATGAATTTTCAGCCTTAAAAAATCTTCTCCAAATCCACCTGCACATTGTCAAGCACTTTCTAGCCTGATAATGACCTGATAATGGTTTTCAGTTGTGATGCTTCACCTGCAGTTGCAAATGGCACAGTTGATTCCATCACTTTATTCCCACATCATTCTCCCACCTGTTTAAATGAGGCCTCTGTCAGTCTTGGGCAGTGATTTCCTTTACAATTATGGCAATCTGGCCCGGGGGGGGGGGGGGGGGAGGGGGAGGGGGCTAGATGTTAAAGTTGTTTCCTCCTGCTGCTGCTGCTCTCCTTTACTTCTGCTGGCTGGCTGGAGCAAGAAATGTGATTTTTCATGTCATCTGTTTGGGGTTTTAGTTGCTAAGCAAAACTCCATTGGTAAGGCTTCACCTAGGCAGATATATTCTAAAAACTCACTTGTGTAAGGACAGTGTCAGATCCATAGCTGTATTCTTCTAGGCTACTTCTGAGGGGAAAGGGGAGGATTTATAGGTATACCAAATTTCCCCTCATCAAATTGAAAAGTGAGCAATTTGTGGGGAAAGGAATCTGAGAAATTTCTGGGGGAGCTGCAAGTAAGGATGGGCATGAACTGCATTTTTTTTATTTCTTTTCAGTTGTTGGTTCATCACTGAACTACAAATCGAACCAGGAACCGATATGAACCAGGAACCAGTTTGTGACCCCTGCTTTCTGCTCCCTGCCACTTTTTTTTTTAGCAATATAATTTTATTTTATAAAACACTCCAAAAGTAAGCAACAAAGTAGAACTGTAGAGATCATACAGAATATATCTACAACACTTATAAAACAATCATTAATACCAACGTATAACAATATAAACTAAAACTCTTACAAAAAATACACCTTCATCAATAGCCTCCTTCCTAATTGTAACTGATATTCAAATATTAAAATTCAACCTTTAATAAAATACAAATTTCAGGTATTTCACTGGAACTTTATACTTTTCCTTTGCTTTGATTGTTGAGTATTGAAAAAAGGAGTACCATCTTTCCAAAAATGCATTTTGTTTGTTTGGATAATGTGAAGTTAATATTTGACTAGATAGTTTATCAGCTGCTGCCATGTCCCAACATTTGGCTATCCATTGTCTTAATGTTGGGATTCTGGTTTGGTTCCAAGATTGGGCTATCAATGTTTTGGCGGCTGAAAACAACAACGTCGCTGATTTTTGCTCTTCACGAACCACCATGAACTGCCTTAAAATTCATGGACGTTTGTGGCAACTCTTCAGTTCGCAAACCATGAATTCCAAAAATTCATCACAAACGTTCATTTTGAGCCAGTTCGTGCCCATCCCTACCTGCAAGTGTTGATAAAACTAGCAAAATTGTTCAGGAAGGGTTTCTTTTATGGCATAGTCCTATGCCATTTTATCATTACAGTAACTCTGTGAAGTAGGTTAGGCTGAGGGTGAGAGGCCCAAGGTCACCCAGCAAACTTCCATGACAGAATGGGGATTCAAATCTGGATCTCCAAGCTTTTAGTGTGACAATCAGCACTACACCATGCTGGCTCTCCTTTATTTTCAGTGGGTCTTACTCCCATGTAAGTGTGCAAAGGATTGCAGCCTTAAGCCTTAATTCTTATTGTAAGCTGCCCTGAGCCCGTTCGCGCGGAGGGCGGGGTAAAAGTATTAAATAATAAATAAATAATTATGAAATCTCTGAAGTTAGAAGACTTAGAATCACAGAGTTGGAAGGGGCCATGCAGGCCATCTAATCCAACCCCCTGCTCAGTGCAGGATCAGCCTACAGTCTCCCGGACAAGTATTTGTCCAGCCAGTGCTTAAAGACTGCCAGTGAGGGGGAGCTCACCACCTCCCTAGGCAGCCAATTCCACAGTTGTACAACTCTTCTTACTGTAAAAAAGTGCTTCCCAATATCCAGCCAGTACCTTCCCGCTCTTAATTTAAACCCATTATTGCGAGTCCTCTCCTCTGCTGCCAACAGGAACAGCTCCCTGCCCTCCTCTAAGTGACAGCCCTTCAAATACTTCAAGAGAGCAATCATGTGCCCCCCCAACCTCCTCTTTTCCAGAATAAACATTCCTGAGCTTGCTGAGCAAGCTGTCTATTGGTGGGAGTTTAGAGCCCCTACACACAGTAGCAGAAGCAAGAAAAAGAAAGCAGAATAAGAGAAAGCTTTGTGTTTAAGACACTTTATTAATAAAGTCTTACAGGTTTCTGCTTTCAACATAGATGTAAGGTTCCCTTGGTGTTATCATTTAAATAAACAAAAGCTTAGGGTTCAATCCTATGACTCCCTTCTGCTAAACTGGATCCCATGATTCTCTTCAGTAAAGTCTTCTTTTGAGGGAGAAATATTTCCTCCAGGAAAGAATCTCTGATGGAGGAAAGTCTTTCTCTGTTGGAGGAAGGCTTGGCGGTAAGAAGTCACAGGATGCAACCTATAAACAGCCTTGGTGAAATACATTGCTACTTTGGGAAATTGTCCCAGGCTGTCATTCTTAATACCTAGAAACTAGCTGACAAGCTGTGCTGTCCTAAGCACAGTCACCCCCTTCTAAGCCCACTGGAATTTATTATTGGGAAAGTCATGTGTATTTGTGGCTAATGCCCCTGTTCTCTCTTAAATTACCCACACACCCCAGCTGCGAGAGCGACGCTGGTTCTGCATTTGTTTTCATTTAATCTTCCTATTTATGGCATCGCATGCTATTTACTTCTCCCCCTGGACAAACTGATTACCACCACTCATACTCTCTAACACCTCATCCTTTCCACAAGGGGATGGAGCCAAGACACACAGAACATTAATAGCTTATCATACACGAGCAAATAATTGCCTGCTGCTTATATTTTTAGCAATACTCCCTGGATAACGTCATTGACAAAGTGGCGCTGAGCTGAATGGGCTGCTGACTCCCGATTTCTCCATTGGGTATGCCCTTTCAGTGTCTTCAGACCTGTTCCTAACAACTTGTGCTCCGAAAAAGCTGTGATCAGGAGGGTTATGCAAGCACAGGGCGTGGCCGGGTCAAGGTATTTTATCACCTCAAGCAATGTATTGTTTTGCCCAAAATCTATGTTGGCCAGGGGTGGGAATGACTAATGTTAACTCCCATTTATATTTAGGGAAAAACTGAGTAATACATAAGTTGTCCTTTGCCACATAAGGGGGCTTACTGGTGGCTTGCCAGATGTCCTTATTTGTGCTGCCTGCTTGCGGCTTCTCAAGGAGGCAGAATATATGGCAAGTAGGCCAGCAGGGAGCAGTGGAGGCAACAGGCTGCTGGTGTTTCCGCAGTTAGCAGTGCCTTACGTGGGGACTGGTGTCAACACCCACACATCATCACGGCAGAGTGTAGTGGTCAGATTGTTGAACTAGGGCTTGGGAGAACCAGGCTCAAATCCCTGCTCTGCCATTTGAAAGCTCTCTGGGTGACTTTGGGCCTGTCAGAATCTCTCTGCAAAGTTACCTCACAAGGTGGTTGTTGTGGGTTAAAGGTGGAGGCGGGGAGAACAATGGGATAAGCCATTGGGTCCTGATCAGGAAAAAAAGCTAGAAGAGCAGGAGCTGCCACTCAGTGGTAGAGCATCTACTTGGCATGCAAAAGATCTCAGGTTCAAAGTCTTGCATCTCCAGTTAAAAGGAACAAGTAATAGATGGTGTGAAAGACATCAGCCTGAGACTCTGGAGTGCCCCTGCCAGTCTGAATACTGACTTTGATGGACCAATGATCTGATTCAGTCTACGGCAGCTTCATGTGTTCATAGAAATAAAAAAAACATGCTACTATTCATTCATCACCTACAGGGTATCCCAATAGCAGTCTAGGTGCCTCCATTACAGTTTGATGCCTTCCCCCCTCAGTAGGGACACAAAATGTCCCTTCCCCAGTCAGTGGTAGAATCTGGTGATCTGTATAGACATCTGTGTGTGTGTGTGGGGGGGAGATACTACAGGCCTGTCATAATGGACTAGAATGGGATTCTAGTTGACTATAGAGCTTAACTTAATTTTATGATCTTGGTTATACATTATAAGAATTGTTGATTGCCTGAACAACTTTATGTTGTTTTGAAGTTCTGCGAGCTGTCTGAAGCAGTTTTATCCTGGAGTAATAGCAAATATACTAAATACATAAAACACAGATCTACAGTTTGAATGTGGTACCATCAGGGATTTTGGGGGAGGGGAAAGAGGTGCAGGATCTCTCAAGAGGGAAATTAAGTTTTCAGTCTGCCTACTGAAAACTCAAGAACTTTTAAACATTTTTAAACGATTTTTGTTGGAGAGGTTCTGGAACTCTGTTCTGGTGCCTTCCCCCAGAAAAAAAACCCCTGGACACCATCCTGACAGGGCTACTACATAGTTGTTCTCAGTGTGTCGGCTGGCTTTCCACTATGATGTGTTTGACTGCCCTGCACTGCAGATATTAAGTCCTGCATGCTGGAAAATTTATTTAGGATCATTTTTGGTTTGCCTTTGTCTAAGTGGGTAGGGTAGAGGCCGTATCTTGTAAACCTCCATGCCATCCATCTCTCCCATCTCTCTGAGGCCTCTTTGCACTGCCCTCTAATCATCTCTTTCAGCGACCACGCTCGAGTTCTCAATCTTCTCTTTCCAAGGCCAAATAAATTCTGCTCTCTTCCCCCCCTCCTTTTTGGAATCTCTCTTCCTCTATCAAGATGTTTTTTGACATGAGGAATCAAAGGCAATTTGTGCCAACGCAGAGTAAAACAAGATGATAAAGCTGCGTTGCAAATAATGTAAACAAGGCAGTCCCTGAGAACGAAGGATGAATTGCTGCCTGTCTGGTGATAGATCATTGCCATGCTATTAGTGATATATCAAAAGTGCTGCTGTGCTGGTGAAAGGAAAGCAAGTTTGACATTGCTGTAGAGCTGCTTCTTTAAGGCGGTGTGAAAGTTCTCCCCTCCCCTTTACTGCAATTTTTTTAAGTGGTCCAAGAGACGCAGAAGCACCTTCCCTTTAATCCCCAGAAGCCCCTTCTTTACCCATTGGATGGGGTATTTAACAATACTGAAAATTCCAGTGGGCTCCAACTGAGGACTCTGGCAGTTAGATGAAGAAGAGTCCATGCTCCTAACCACTACACCAAACTGGCTCTACACCAAGGGCTTGTGACTCACCAGAGAAAACAGCATCATTGCTCTGTCCTTAGTCACAGGTACCCTTGCATGAGAAACAAATACAAGGACTTGGTTTAAACTTCCACTCAGCTTAGCTGAAGAGAGTTTCCCCAACAACACTGATTCCCCCCCCCCCTCCTGAAGGAGTGGAGGCAGGAAGAGTGAGCTGCCATCAGGAGGTCTTCTGTCACAGAGGGAGACCTAGCAACTTGCTTACAAATATTTCACATGTTTCCCATGAAAATGAAACTTTAAATAAGAGTGGCCCATCATTGCCAATGAATGGAAGCCCTGTTCATAAGTTACAGTGAATGCACAACATCCCATGTACACTGTACACTGAATTTTTTCTTTATGCATGCATGGCTTCTTATGGTACATTCAACTCCTGCATAGCTGAAGGAGTCAATCAAGACCCCCCCCCCTTTAATCCAGTTTGATTTGGAATGTCAACATGCATTAGCTGTTTTCACAAACAGGTGCAGGGATGTTTGCAGTTCATATGTGCATTCACTGTAGCATGTGAACCGGATTAAGGACTGTGTTCATGTGTACAACAGTCATGAGTGTTTGTAACTCTTCTGCACATCCAGGGAGCCATTATTATAATTTGCTTCTCTTTTGTAAAGTTTTTGTCATTTCCTGACATTGAACAGATTTGCCACTGATGTTTTTAAATCACCATCTGTTTAAAAAAAATAAATAGCCCCGAATAACAATGATAGCACAAGAATTAAACAACACTATGCTGGATTTTTGTAATATTTGATTTCCGGCATGGGAGTTTTTAAAGGGCATAATTTTGTTTTTCAGTGAATTGTCAGAGTTCCTTTTTCAAAAAGATCATTTTTAATGCATCAAAAATTAGTTGTTTTTCATTCGAATGGCTGGCACTCTTTTCTTTGGCCATGCAGGTCCCATGGCATTACAGGTGTTTCATCAATGTTTTATTTATTTAGATATTTGTATCCTGGTTTTCTCCTCAGTGGGGACCAAGGCAGATTTTCTGCATAATTCTCCTCCATTTTATCCTCACAACAACTTTGTGAGGTAAGTTAGACTGAAAGAGAACGATAGGCCCAAGGTCCCCCAGTGAGCTTCCATAGCAGGGAGGAGATTCAAACCTGGATCTCCCAGCTCCTGGTCTCAGCACCACATCACGCTGGCTTTCAATAGTATGGTATCTTGTACCTTTGCAAAACAGCTGTCATCAGAAAATACTGCCACTGCTGGAGCTGAGAAGCAGCTATGGTCTTCAGAGATGGTTCTAGGACCAACAATGACTCCCATAAATAAAATTATATAAATCCAATTTTATTATGAAGCCAATGAGACTCCACACTGGAAACACCATGATGTTCAATCACGTGCAGAGTTGTGTCACTACTTTGTACTATTGGGGTATATGAGTCCATTCAAATGAAAATGGATTTATCCATCCATCCATCCATCTATCCATCCATCCAGTTTATACCCTGCTTTTCTTTTCTAATGGAAGCTGAAGATGACTAACAGATTCTCTGCAGCCATAACGTTATAGTAAAACCCATAAAAGCTGATTGGATCCTGCTGGCCAACTCTCCTCTCTGCTGGTACTCACTGTAATGTCAGAAACACTGCCACTAAGAGCCTGTAGGCTCTCCTCTCCCAAACCAATCAAAATCTCAGTAGCCAAAATGGCTCAGAGCTGGTATCAATCCCATTAATCCCCTCAAGCCTGAAAACCGTAGCTGATCCTTTCTTGCAGCAACACAGATTGAAATGGGAAGGCGATTTGCAAGAGATGAGGTTGCCCCAAATTGAGTTGGAACCAGGGATGCATAATGAATGACCCACCATTCAGATTGTTTACAAATTGCGAATTCCGTTGAACAATCAAAAGTGCTTGCTTCTTTCCTGAACATTCAGCAAAGGATTGAAAATTCCCCAAGCTCATGCCTTCTCGCTTTGCTTTCCCTGACCCTCCCCAGTCATCCATCATCTTTGTATTAAAGATCAATTTAAAATGTGCTTCAAATGAATAATAAACCCTGCTTGGGATGGGGGGAAAGCCGCATCACTTGCCTTTCTGGTCTAGCCTGGCAGACTCAATGTCTGTTGGGTCCAGATTGCAAATATTTTGCTATGGCTGTTCCCTTCCCCACCTGCTCCCTTGTAATCTGCAGAAGGCAGGATATAAGGCTTCTTAGAAAACAAAAATTAGCCAGCCAAAGGCCTGGCTAGACTTTGCAGTTGACTTGCATGATCGCAAGACTCCGAGGAAATCAACTTCCCAGGCAGTTTAATAACCTTAACTATGCACAGAGAGTTGGGTCAAAGAATTTAATATTCCAGACACACATTTTTGGTTCGGGCGAAGCTAGATGATGACAAGGTTGGTAGCAAACTGGAACACGGTCTTGTCTCTGAACATCAGAAATGCTCACGGACACCATTAACAACGATGATTAATGGACTGGTTTGATGGCATGTATGCAAGTGAACTATGACATTAATGATTTCACAGGAGGGTTTGCATGGAGCAAACATTTTTCAGCAGGAATGAGACAGTCGTTCAGTGATAGATGGAAAATGTCTCAGGTGCTCAATAGAAATCTTCATTGTGTAATGGTCATGACCAGCAGTTTGCAACAGGGTCCTAGTGTCACTCAGAACTGTCCTGAAAACAGTGTTGTCAGGTTCTGCTATTTAAATTTGTGCACCATATCTTCCAAAATTCTGGAATTTGCTCCAGCTATGAAGGTGTGGGAAAGCATTAATTAAGGCAAACTTAAAGGGAAGCATATCCACACACACCCCAGGTCTGGTTGTTGTTAATGGTGTTGGCTAAGAGGACACTTGGTGAGTCACTCCTTGTTGAGGCAGAAACTTTGGTACAGCTGAGAAAATGTGTTCTGTCAATAGTAATCCACCACAATCTCTCATGCATGCCTGAGAGCTACCAGAGGTGCTCCCTTCCCAGAAACAGGTGGCACCAAAATCAGTGCTGTAGTAAGCATGCCTGGATTCTTGTACTTCACACAGAGGCCCCAGGTTCTTGTACCTAGGGATGTCTTATCCAACATCTGGCAACATTGGCTGGAAGTTTTTGTAGGGCTCCAGGGGTATCATGTGAGTTATTTGTGTACTTGTGCACCTTATTCGTGTACTCATTCACCCATGAGCCAGCATGGTGTAGTGGTTAAGAGTGGTGGACTCTAATCTGGAGAACTGGGTTTGATTCTCCACTTCTCTGTATGAAGCCTGCTGGATGACCTTGGGCTACTCATAGGTCTCTCAGACCTCTCAGCCCCACCTACCTCACGTTGCCTGTTGTGCGGAGAGAACGGGAAAGGAGATTGCAAGCTGCTTTGAGTATCCTTATGGTAGAAAAAAGTGGGGTATAAAAAACCAACTCTCCTCCTCCTCCTCCTCCTCCTCTTCTTCCTTTCCTATCTCTCCCTAGTTCTTTACTGTGGCCAGAGTTGGCTGATGGCATCCAGTCTGAAACAGATCCTGCTTCGACATCCTGGAGTTGCCACGTTCAGGTTCTGCTGCTGAAGGCTCAAACCTTTTTATCAACCAAGAACTTAGGCCAGGCATTAAGAGTTATTTCTTGCATTCTGTTTACAGCCATGGAGCCTCATTCCTGTGAGATTCTCTGGTTGTGTCAGACACGCTCCCAGTCTCAGAACTACAGGAGGGAAATCAGTGTCATCTCACCATTAACTTGGTACAAAACAGAAATCAGAACCTAATTAGGTTTCTAAGAGAGTGATAGAGACAATGTTTTGGGAAACACCCCCAGCTGTGCTCAATCGAAAGTGTCCCCCCCACTCTAGAGTACCACTATGGGGGGGAAACCTTGTTCTGCCTGTTTCACTAGAAGCCATCTATGGCTGATGCTGAATGGCTGACATCACAAATGTACCAAATCAAAACATGGGTTTTCAGATCTTAAGAGCAGGGATGAAACATTTGAAATCATCTCTAGTTTAAAGTCCAGTTTTTGGTTGCAATTCAATGACTCAGGTTTCAGTCCTTTACACACGAGTTGTTTGCCTCAACTTGGATGCTATTGAGAAGCAAGATTCCCCCCATCCACTTTCCCACATCATGGTGGCACTTCTGTGCACCTCCTGGATCATCCCGAACTTCCCTGCAATCTCTCCCATATCTGTTTGGTTATGTTGCTTCCCCTCCTGCCATGTAGATGGAAAACTCTAGGTCTTCCAGGTCCCTCCTGTATTGATGCCATTGTCCCTGCCTCAGTCCTCCATGGTAGTAATTCCCCCCTGCCATCACAAGGCTTTGGGATGGGGGTATTGGTATAGCATTATAATATTATAATAGTCTGTCCATCATGTCAAGGTATATTTCCACAAAAAGGATTTTTAAAACAAATGTAAGCTGGGAACTTGACAGATAGACTGTTGTACTGCTGTAGCAATATGTCAGTAGCTGATAAAAAAATACTGGTGGCATGCAGATGGTGGGATGGCCATGTGGGGCACGGAAGATGCAAGTAAACCTGCCACATGGAAGCCCTATTCCTGATACACTGCATCAGCTGATGGAGCAGCAGAGGCAAAACCACACAAGCCTGTCTCCATGTGGTAAATATTTTCACTTCACTAAAAATCAGTGTGGTAACTTTGGAATGTCCTGACCTGGATAGCCCAGGCTAGCCCGGTCTCACCAGATCTCAGAAGCTAAACAGGATTGTCCATGGTTAGTATTTGGATGGGAGACCACCAAGGAAGTCCTGGGTCATGAGGCAGAGGCAGGCAATGGTAAACCACCTTTGACTGTCTCTTGCCCTGGAAAACCCTTTGTGGTGACCATCAGTTGGCTGTGATGTGATGGCGCTTTCCACCACCCCCACCCCCTTTTGGAATAAGTGGTTTCATTACCTTTAACTTTTGATACTAGCTAACCGCAGCTGGAACTGTAAGTATACTATAAGTGCACTATAATCAACTTCACAATTCCCTCTGGAACCTTACAATCATTCCAAAGCTTGTTTACGATAGGTTGTTTTGTTGTCTTGATACTAGAAAGTCAGAGTTTTGTTACAAACAGAGCTTTCAAGAGGATTCATCCCAGGGCATTAAAAAAATCATGGTCGTAAGATCTAACAATGAACCTTTCTTTGTTTCCGGCAAATGTTTAATAAATACATACCTGAGTCTGACAAGAAGGCAAATAGATGCTGATTGAATGGAGTGAATGAGGTAATGTGGAGACTTGGGCCTTGCTTATCTTCCTCTAGGGAGGTGCTCAAATGAAGATTGATTCACATAATCAATATTTTGAAAGGGGAAAAAAAAGAAATTAACAAGGTGAGATCAACAGCCGTGGGGAGATATCACACATGGGAATCTAAGCACAGCTCTTGAAGTGAACCTGACAAGGAGAAAGATTTGCCTAATGTGAAGACTGTACTTACTGAGGCAGTTAAGGGAAACTGAGGAAGCAAAGGTCAGCACAGAATGAAGAGCCTTTATTTCACAGCAACCCAGTAAACAAAATGGTGGGCTGTGTTGGGAATGGCACAGGGGTCTAGCTGCAAAGAAGCAAGATAGTTGACCAGTATTCTTATTATTAATAGTTTCATTTTTTTCCCTATGGAAAGGCATCAGCAGTTATTGCTTTCTAAAAAAAAATGTATGTATTTATTTATTACTTGGATTTTTATCCTACACTTCCCTGCATGCAGGGCTCAGTGGGGAGGGTGGGATATAAGTCAAACAAACAAACAAGCAAAAATAATACAAATAAAACAATAAAAAAACATTCTACAGTTCGATAATTTAATTTTTTTTAACATACCGGGATGGCTCATAGGTCTATAAAAGCCCCAAGTTTTAAAAGGGTGGCAGGCGAACACTCCCCACAATTACTTGAACCATTATAAAGCATGCGCCTGTGACCTTTTTATCAGATATAAACATGACACAAAACCCTGTTGCTTCAGATAAACAGTTTTCTAGTTTTCCAATAAATCTGATGTCAGAGAGGGAATTTTGTCAGGTTTCTTTCTCTGAAATATGAGTGGTGTCCTAACCATACTCTTTGCTTGCTCCAATTGCTGCTCAATACATGTAGGCTGCGATCATATGCACGATTAGCCCAGACATAGGCACGAATGCCAGGCAGATTTAAAGTGTGCGATCAGACACGAACATCTAGGAAGTGTCCCGCAGCCAGCAGCAACCCGTGTTGTTCCACTGCAGAAGTTGCTATGGGCCGTGGTGAGACTTTCCCCTGTCTGATGGCTCCAGTGCACTCTCATGGCATTAAGATGGTCTGATCAGGCCATCCTAACTCCGTGCCATTTTTTCCCCTTCTCAGTATGTGTCACTGCATCCTCCATAGGGAGCTCTCAGGGCTGAGGTGTGAATCATCGATCCCTTGTTTAAGTGCATTGGAAACAAACAGCAAAAAAACAAAACAAAACACTGACTCACCCGCAGTTGCATCTGATCACACAGTGGCAGGCTATACCCGCAGCTTCAAAAGACTGTGTGATTGCGCAATTGCGGGTCAACTTCTACCAGAGGAAATAGCCTCCCCCCCCCCCCACTTTATCTCATGCGTGTGACTGCAACCTTTGTTGTGAAAGCAGCCCTTGGCACATGTTGTTCATCCTACTTATCAGTCTTGTTAATATAAATCAGGCGAGGGCATCTTCTTACGTTTGAATTCTCATTGGTCAGGCTCTTCAGGGATCAGATCTCCCTGTTAATGGCATCTTCAGCCCCCTCTATCAGCTTAGCCAGAGAGCATCTTCTGCCCCCTTCATCAAGTCCTTGACTGGGAAGAACATCTGCATATTGAGATGTGAAACAGAGAATGAATGGTGCTACTTCTAGCCTTTGCTGGTCTTAAAGGTGCCCCTGGACTCAAACTTTGTTCAGCTGCTTCAGACCAACATGGCTACCCGACCTGAGGCACTCCTTCAGTCACTTCTTGAGGTTTCCGCAGTAACCTCCCATTTGCCAAAGAGAAGAACATTTATTGAACTGAGAGCAACAATAAAAAAGATATTGGATTTCTACCCCACCCTTCATTACCTGAAGGAGTCTCAGCAGCTTACACAATCTCCTTACCCTTTCCCTCCCCACAGCAGACACCCTGCGTGGTAGGTGGGGCTGAGATCTCTTTCAGAACAGCTCCCAAGAGAACAGCTCTGAAATAACTTGTGACTAACCCAGGGTCATACCAGCAGCTGCATGTGGAGGAGTGGGGAATCAAACCTGGTTCTCCCAGATTAGAGTCCACGCTCCTAACCACTACACCAAACTGGCTCTCATAAGAATGATTTCTTTCCCTACCACTTTAAGAAATGCAATAAAAGAAAATAAGCTCTTCCTGACATGCATATCTTCAAAGAGATGTTCCAGAGGCATCACTCTGTGACATCCATCAAAAGGAATGCACAATGACACTTGATTGGAGAAGCTGTCCAGACAAATGAGAAAATTGCTTTGCATTCCATGCCATTGTTTTAATCATTCACAAGTGATGTTTACTTTGCTTATGATATGCATGTGCTTGCTTGGCTGATTAACTTTGCTGCCTTTTCCTAATTGGAGGGCTACAATTAATTCAAAAAATACCCAATGCAAAGCTGTGATTTTCTGTATGATTAAAATATGATACGTGGCTGCTGTATTGAGAGGGGATCTGCACAGCTGCTGCTGCTGCTGAAAGCAGGGAGACTGGTTTTGGCTAGGGATAGCTAAGCATGTGCTGAACTTGCCCACAACAATGGTACTTTGAGGTGCTTGGAACAGAGTAGGGTTGCCAGGCCCCCAGTCTGGGCTGGGGTTCCCCTGCTTTTATGAGGTTCTCCCCGCTGCTGGCCAGCTGGCCTGTGTGGGGGAACCCCACCTGCAAATGCCCTGAAACTCAGTACAATGATGTCACCTGGAAGTGATATCATTGTGCCGCTGACATCGCATGGTAATGCTCTAGTTTTGGGGCAAAACTCTATGGTACATTTGGGCTTGATTTGGGCTCAAATTTGGGCAGAAGTTCCCAGGAAGGCACAGAGAGATCCCAGGAAGGCCTAGAGAGACCTCTACCAGGTATAAGGTAGGACCTGACAAGCCTAGAACAGAGCCTGAGCTGATTCAGACAAGAAGCGACAGCACAAAGGCTGAGGGAGAGGGCCAGAAATGAACAAACATTTACAACAAAGAACATTAAGAAGACAGTGTGTTGTAGTGGTTAGATCTGGTAGACCCAGGTTTGAATCCCCACTCTGCCATGAAAGCTTTTTTGGGTGGGCCAGTCACAGGCTCTCAGCCTAAACTACTTCATAGGGTTGTTGTGAGGATGAAATGGAGGAAAAGAGAATGGGTCCCCACTGAAAAGAAAGACAGGGTAAATAAAGCAAATAAATAAATCAGTTGATAAGTTCTTGCCACCATGTTCAAGGGCCTACTTGGAAGGTGTTCTGTTAAATCACTAGAGTATCTCATGCATAGAAGATACAGTGTATATTATAAAGGCCTTTTCTTACTGTTTGGTCCAAAGATTTTATTATCGTGTAGGGGCCTGCTTAAGATGACGGTGTGCCAGAAAGCTTTCTGCTGCTTTGAGGCTCAACGCCCCTCCCCATCCTAAAATGGAACATGTTGTCCCTTAGGATGGGTAATAGTGTCCACACCTACTAACTTGGAGGTTTGGGACACTGTTTGGATTCAGAGTGTGAGAACAAGCATGCTCCTTGGTTTCCAGTCTGCTTTTGGAAATTCACCTTCCATTTCTGATGAAGTGCACAGGTGGCAAAGTATGGTGGGGCCGTCCATGACTGGTGGTGCCCATTATAAGCTTGGTAATAGCAGAACATTGCCTTGCATTGCCTTGATTTCAACACATGGAGAAACAGCTTGTGACCCCACCAAACCATTTTGCCTTCCACCATTAACCTCTGTTCCCACAGGTTTAGCCACACTGGCCGATCAGGGCAGACACAACTCAGCGCCAGTCTCATCTCCTTTTAATAGGCAGAGAGTCCTGAACCCTTTCCAAACATCGGGTCCCTATTTGCTCTGTCCCAGAGATGTTTCCAGACAGAGCAATCCAGTTCCCTGTATTATTCGCTCCTTACCCAGCTACCACACAGGTCTTTTAGACTCAGGGAACTTGATACTTCTTCCCTTATTCACTGACACCATCTAGTTAATTAAATTCACCAGCCATGGCCGTCGTGTTTGCCATATATATGCATGTGTGTGCAGTGTTTTCCTTGAGGCACTAGACATCCAGTCAATAGTGTTTAAACAGAAAATAAAAATAGTTACTTTTATTTAGAACTTCAGCAACATGGAATGTTTCAAACACAATACATTGTTTGAGTCCAGGGGCACCTTCAAGAAAAACAAAGTTTTCCTCACGCCTTTCATAGAGGTAGAGAGAGGATGTGCTGGGTAGGGGGGTAGTTGCCAGGAAGGGCTAGAATCAAGAAGCATGAGTAACTGGGTGATAAGAATAGCTGAGACTGAATTAAAGCAGTTAAGACTTGTGAATGGCAGCAAATTAGCATACGAATACAAGAGTTAACAAACAGATGTAAGAACTAAGTTTGAGTCCAGTGGCACCTTCAAGACCAACAATGTTCAATTCTGAGAGACTTAGCATGTGTAGATGCACACTTCCTCAGATACATTCAAACAGATTTCCTCAGCTGTTACATATAGATGAGGGGGTTAGTTTCCAAGAAAAGCTAATTAGAGTCAAGATACGTAAGTACAGCTAAGATTGGAATAATGCAGTTGGTAACTCTTGTATTTGTATGCTAATCTGCTGCCATTCAAAGGTCTTACCAACTGCTTCAATCCAATCTCAGCTATACTTATCACACAGTTACTCATGCATCTTGACTCTAACTAGCCCTTCCTGGTAACTACCTCCCACCCTCTCTCTACCTTTATGTGAGGCTTGAGAAAAACTGTTTCAATGTATCTGATGAAGTGTAAAGCCTAGAATTAAACTTATCTGATGAAGTGTAAAGCCTAGAATTAAACTTTGTTGAACTTAAAGGTGCCACTGGACTCAGAATTTGTTCTGTTGCTTCAGACCAACATGGCTATCCACCTGAACAGGAATAAGTTGTTCCTAATATTAGACCTTATGATCCCAGATCACTCCAGCAGTCACTAATTCCAAAGTATCAGTATTAGACATCAGCTGTAACTCCAGCTGTTTGCTTCACAGACTCAGCCTCCTCTGTTTTCAGACTGACTCCTCTCTCCCCCTTCTCTCTGTCTTCAACTGCCAGCCTCCCCCAGCATTCTGGGAAAGGCAGGACTGGACCTGTCCATCGCACAGCTGATGAAGGAGTTCCTTCCATGCTGAAAACAGTGCAAAGAGGTCAGGGTTTTTTCTTGCTCCTGAGTTGGTTGTCTATGAAAACAGGGTAGGTGATCCAGAAATTGTGTAACATCTGGAGACAATGTAAGGATTGCCATATTGGTTCATCCCAAGAGTCCATCTAATCCAGTGTTCTGTTATGGGGCAGCTCTGCAAAACTGCAAGTAGTACATGAACACGAGCAGTCTCCAGACATGGATGTTTAATTTGGCAATATCCTGCCTAGGATGGCAAATCTCTCCTGGGGAGATCAAACACAGACTTTCATTAGAACTGTTCTCTGCATGGTTTAATGAATTAAGGAAGGCTATATTTGTCTTTTGCTTCAAAAACCCTATGGGATTGCCTTAAGTCAGCTGTGACCAGAGTTCCCTCTAAGGTGAGTTAGTGTGAGCTAGCTCACAGCTTTTTAGCCTCCAGTGCTCACATTTTTGTCTTAGCTCAGGAAGGATGGTTCTGGAGCAGACTAATTTATGCAGTAGCCAAATTGCTCGGTCTCAACTCTAATGCCAGTAGCTCACAAAGTACAATTTTTGCTCACAAGACTCCATAGCTTAGAGGGAGCATTTTATAAACACAGAGAGAGAGAGAGAGAGAGACTTATTTGCCTGCTACACATTTTGGACCCAACAGAAGTAATTCTCCTACTTCCCCCCCCAGCCCTTGGTACTTTTGGTGGCGGATCCATTCTGGTGGAACAAGTTCCCAAAAGAGACCAGGACCCTGCGGGACCTCTTGCAGTTCTGCAGGGTCTGTAAAATGGAGCTCTTCCACCAGGCTTTTGAAGCTGCTGCCACCACTAACAACTGACAGCTTAAGACAGGAGAGCCCTGTCCCCCCCCCGGGGGGGGGGGTTCTAACCACAGCCTGAGCTAGCCACCCAAGATGATCTAAGAAGCACAAAGAACCCACTGTGAAGAGAGAGAATTGATCAATAACAACTGCTGTAAAACTATTGAAATTGTCATGCTAGCACTTTATTATATTTATGGTTTAAATGGTTTTGGAATTGCTTAATATTTGCTGTTAATCTATTTTATGTGTATTGTGAAATTTTAGGTAATTTTTATGTAAGCCACCCTGAGCCAGCTTCGGCCGAGAGGGCAGGTTAGAAATTTAATAAATCAAATCAAATCCAAGGACTTACTTCAATCAATTTGTCTATTCAGAGTGACACAGTAAGGTACATTGCAAAAGTGTCCTACTGTGCAGATAAGGCTCGAGATAAAAATTCAACAGTGACTTTAGCAAGAAAACCAGTTTTACTTGGGCATTAGGAGGGACGCCTTGAAATGTTTTGCATTATTTATTTATTTAGGTTATTTATGTAACCTTTACATATTTGTTTCCAAACTGCTTTGATTCTTGAAAAGCTTGTCTACTGCAGTTTTTTCCCCTTTGAACAGGCCTTCATGAATCATTGTACTACCACTGTATTAAGTACAGGTCTTTGCATCTAGTCTATGTAAGGGGCAAACATACATATGTTTCAGTAGGGACACCCTCCTCTTCTTCAGGTAGCCCCCTGTGCCTCACACAAAGTTGTTCCTGAGGCCACTCAGAAACATAGCATTTGGAGCATGGGGCTGCAGTGGGAAGGGAGAATCGATAAAAATCCCCACGTTCATACACTTAAGGGGGAGCTCATATGAGAGTAGAGGGATCAGATGTGTCAGTTTTCTCATTCTACTCAATCCCCTGCACAATGTCCAAGAGTTCCCCAATCCCCAGGAGTTGCTTTTCTGGCAGGAGTAACAAGAGAACTGTGAAAGCAAATGTGTCACGTTCCACTATCATTTAGACAACTTATTTAGTGTCCACGAAATGTGGTTCTCAGTGGGAAACACAGTGCACAACATCTCAACTATTTGCAGATAAATGTCTTATTGACTGCTCCAGGGCCAGTCTGAGTGTGAGCAAACATTTTCACCTATCCTATTTAAGACTTTATTTTATTTAAAATATGTCCATGCCATCTTTCCACCTAGATAGGGTACCCAAGGCAGCGAACATCAGCAGCACACTTGCTTTTATTTAGGACTGCATTTAAGCAGTCCTGAATTGTGATATTAAATTTCAATTTTATCTTTTCTGTGTAATCTGTTTTATGTGTTTTATTAATAAGGTGTGACGCCCCTTTCTACTCACACTGAGTGCCTACCACCTTCTATAACAGGGGTGGGCAAATTTGCTTAATGTAAGAGCCACACAGAATAAACGTCAGATGTTTGAAAGCCGCAAGACATGAGCAAATATCACACACACGTTTTTTTTATTGGAAAATATGCAGATTTGCTTTCTATTAAAATTAAACGACTGCCAAAAATAAAAACAAAAGGGATAAAAATAGATATTGATAATGATATTTATTTGTCCAATGGTATTTGTAGGCTGGGGAGGGGCTTTGAGAACACATTTAAAGTTGCTTGCTTTCTCTGCTCCCCTCTGCCTCAGGCCTACCTGGGGAGGGGAACACTGGCTGGGGAAGGGAAGACCGGCCGGGGAGGCATGCCTCCCCTTTGCTTCCCCAGCTGCCCTGCTGGGAGCCACACAATATATGTGAAAGAGCCACATGTGGCTCCTGAGCCACAGTTTGCCCACCCCTGCTCTATAACCTCTCTCTCAGGCTATGGGTCATACATAGGTCATTATGTCCCACTCCCCACCCTTCTTGCCTTAATTTTAAATATGTATATATATACAGAGAGAAAAATAAAATATAAAAATAAAAATATATAAATATATATAAAATAAAAGATACAGACAGCCGTAACCATTTCATACCCAGGTCCTCTCTCTCTCACACACACACACACTCCCAGAAACATCCACAGACAGGGTAGCCCACCCCCTTTAATTCTCAGCCCTCACTCACACAGAGCTATTGGAGTTGGGGCTCAAACGCTGTTCCAGTCACTTGCTGCCATTATTTATTTATATCCAATAATGCATGTCTAGACTGAGATATTAAGTTGTGTGTGTGTGTGCGTGCACATCTGTGTGTACTTCTTCCCCTTAGACACACAGCCCCCAGGGTTAATCAAAACAAGAAAACTTTTATTTATGATATGAACAAAACACCGAGGAAAGTATAAGTATAAGTAACCATGTTTCCCTTCCATTGAACTTTTGACTGAGGTCCTGTTCCTGCAAATGAGATCCTTTGGTTACAAATTGACTATTTTCAGCCTGCTCGAAATAGCTTTTCTGTGCAGTTCCACTCGGTCAGACATCCTCCTTTTCCCTCCTCCGCTCCTAAGCTACCAACTCCTCTGCTACTGGTTTCCACTCTCAACATTCCATCCACTCTTATTGGCTGCTTAGGGAGAGGCAGAACTTAGCCTGTCCATCACATATGGTAACTGATCTTGAGCAATCTAAGGAAGAAAAGCATCTAATAAATATTTTAAATAAATAATAAATAAATACTGCTGTGTATGTATATTGTGCAATCAACTGACTTCCTGAAATCCTGACATTCTGTATGTGGACAATGAGCTTCTTTAGTCCAGCATCTTGTTTCGAACAGTGGCCAACAGGAAGGAAGATCCACAAACCACATGAAGGACAATGCCTGCTATTGCCCCACCAGTTCTTGGTAGTCAGAGATACCACACTGGCTCTGAATGTGGAAGTTCTATTTTGCCATTGCCAGTCTCTAAGGTGGGAGCTGAAGCTCTCCTGAAATTACAGTTGGTCTCTATACTCCAGTGTCCCTGGAGAAAAATGGCAGCTCCGGAGAGTGGACTCGATGGCATCACATCCCTGCTGAGTGCCCTCCCCAGGCCCTGCTGCCCAATCTGCAGGAATTTCTCAATCTGGAGTTGGCATCCCTAAGCAGAAGCCTTTATACACACACGTTCAGAACAAATTGAAAGCAGCACTAAAACGCATAAAGTTACAGATGAAAGGGCTGTAAATCCTTCAGGATGAATTATTTGATATGCATTTACATTACGGCCACAAAAGATAAAGGTAAGCTGTGAAACAGTGAAAGACAAAAATTTAAATATAGCTGTTTCAAGACTCACTAAAGTCAGATTTCCAGGTCTTGTCTAACTGTATTTTTAGAATGAAAGCTAAAATTGATTCTCTCAAGGTCAGTCTTAGGGCAGCACTGCAAAAGGATTCTATTTTCAAAGGAAATATAATTAAAAAGTAATATACATATTACTTTGAAGCCTGCAAGAATGTGAGGTTAGGATATCAGCATTTTGGATTCAGGTCTGTCTCAAGGGTTTCTTCTACAAACAATGTATTAGTTCATTACAAGCAGCAGATGCCTTTGGAATCTCTTTGAGAAAGCATGAAAGACCCTTAAGGGAATCACTGAATAGAATGAAATTGTCCAGCGTCTGTATTTCCAGTGACCATTTTCACTGTCTCCAAAGTTATCTATTTAGATTGGCATACTGTAGGACTTCTGGCTCTAACGTTACGGAGCAAACATTCAGCCAACATAAAAATAAGTGGTGATTCGCTTACTTCAGTGACTTCAACTGATTCTGGAAATGAAAATGCTGATTGTTCCTATATGAACCTGTCTGTTCACTTACAGCATCAGAGGTTAGGAGATGGCAATGGAAGATAAGCTTTGGATCCTGTGAGATCCATGGGTGAAACAGATCCCGTGGACAGCCCATTGAATACCCAGACATTTCATTTCTGGGGAATCAGTGGGTCTTTCTAATTGGCATATTGGATAAATGGGGGGGTAGCTGTGGCAAGCATCCCTTCACCCCCCAGAAGCAGCATAGAGAGCAAAGTGGAGGTCTATAGTGGAAAGAGGAAACTGGTGGCAGAAGTGAGAGACTAATGCTCTTTCCCACCAGCCTACCTGTTCATTAGCCTGCACTGCTGTCATCAGATGCAACAGGAAGTCAGAAGGAGAAGGAAGAGGAATTGGAAGAAGAATGGCTGAACTTCTGAACTTAGAAAAAGTCAGGCTATTTGCCCCCATCTCTGTGTGTGTATGCACACATGCACAAATAAATTGCTTCCCTGACCATTAGTCCAAAGTGAGCTTAGGGTATTTCACCTATCACTTCTTCATAAGGGAAAATAGTCCCTATTTTGTCTCTCGATTTTTGAAGAGAACTCTTATTAATGGAAGTGACTGCATAGGATTGATTGCAGCCACAATTACTACTATAATGCCCTCCTGATATGGTAAAAAAAAAGATTATTGGAAAGACCAGAATGATACCCAGGGACAGCATGCTACAAGACAAGCCCACAGAAAATGGCTACAGAACATCATTGGTGGTCACCTACAGTTCACAACTCAAGCCAGTCCAACTTACTATTAGTGACCTCCAAGCCATGTTGTATAGTGACACTTTCCCTCACACAAGCACTAGGGGGTAACCTTTTCTTGTTTACAGACTGCCTGTTAACTTAAAACAACTTATCACCCACAATGATAAACTACTTAACAGTAACATGGACTCTGGTACCAAGGTCTGCAACAAACCAAGATGCCAACTTTGCTCTCATATAGTTCCTAGAAACACCATCAGTGGACCCCGCAACATCAGCCTTACCATCTCAGGTTCATGCTCCTGCTCCTGCTCATCCTCTGATGTGATTTATGCCATCACAAGTCAGTAATGCCCTTCCACCCTCTACATTGGACAGACAAACAGGCCAGTCCCTGTGACAAAGAATAAATGGACATAAGTCTGACATTAGAGACCATAACATTCAATAACCAGTGGAGGAACATCATAACCTTTCAGGATATCTAGCTGCTGACCCAAGAGTGGTAGTTCTCTTGCAAAGGAATTTCTAAGGGAGATGAGAAAGACTGCTGGATTGCAACTGATAATGAAGCTCAAGACAGTGTATCTACCTGGACTGAATCGAGACCTCGGTTTCCTGTCTTATTACCAATGATGATTTCTCCACCCCTATTACCCCCGACATATCACACCTAATCCAATCTTGCCTGCTATTGCCATTCGGCATCTAAAATCACTCCACTCCCCAAGATATAAGGACAGATGGACTCACTTTCTAGCTGTATCTGAAGAAGTGGGCAGTGACTCACGAAAGCTCATACCCTACCACAAGGTGCTGGGGGACTTTTGCTCTTTTCTACAGCCATAATTACTTATCCTGAGCTGAAAAAGAAGCAATGCCTCTTGTTTTACCAGTGGCAACCACCCTACCTATCCTTCCACCTAAACATGTAAAGGATCTGGCTGCACAAGTATTCATTCTATAAACCATTCTTTTTTAAAAAAATGCTGGTGGTTAGTTTACTGACTCAGTCTACTTCTGAAGCCCTTGAAGGACAGACCCTTGCACTGAAGTAAATACTGCATACAGCATGCAGGGAAGGGCCTTCAGCGGTATGTATGACATAAGGTGGCTCAGGCAGATATATGTTTGTCAACCTCCAGGTGGTGTCTGGCAGGGGTGTCGAGTTTTGAATTCCCGGGGGGGGGGCTCTTGTGTGTGCTCACGCAAAGTGCGTGTGCCCGCTGGGACCATGTCCCCACCTCCTGGGCCTGGCCACTCACTTTCTGCCCTGCCTGCTGCAGGAGCCCCCCAGGAGAGAGCCAGCAGCAAACCCACCACCCCTCGCCACCGCCCCAGCTGCACGCAGCCTCGTCCACACACCACGGCCCACCGGCAGCCCGGAGCAGAACCAGGAGGAGGAGGAGGCATGGTGCCACCGTGACTAGGAGCCGCCACACTTTATCACCGGCCTGCTGGGAGTAGGCAGGGCAGGGCCGGGGGTGGGGGGAGAGGCGGCAGTAGCCAGCCAGCTGGCTGGCTGGACGGCCGGCCTAGGAAGGGCCAGCCTAGGAAGCGCCCAGTGGGTGCTCCATTTTGCCAGGGGTGGCTGAGCCCCCCCGGGAAATTTTGGGGGTGGCTCGAGCCCTCGAGCCCCCCCGTAGTTGACGCCTATGGTGTCTGGCAATCTCCCAGTATTACAGCTGCTCTCCAGACAACAGAGATCAGTTCCCCTGGAGAAAATGGATGCTTCAGACTGTGCACTCTATGGCATTATACCCTGCTGAGGTCCCTTTCCTCCCAAACCCTGCCCTCCACAGGTACCACCCGTAAAATCTCCAGGTATTTCCCAACCCAGAGTTAGCAACCCTAGGTAGATAGCATACAAAAATCTCTGCTTTCACCCATGAAACAGTAGAAGGTATGTAGCTGGTTGTGTTCAGATGTGGCTCTCATGCCTTCTTCAAGGACACCATGCACTTGAATCTCCCATTGAAATCAGTGGTATTTTAATGTGCTTAACTTTACTTTAAATTACGGTATATCTTTTAAAAATGTTTGTGATTTACCTGCCTTCCAATCGTGCCATGGAAACTCTCATTCTTGTTCGTTTGGAGCCCTTTTGGGGAGACACTAAAAGAATCCTAAATATGCATTAGCTGTATTATGCTTACCTAGAAAATATTACTCTTCTGGCAACAGTGATATTATAAACAGCGCTAATAAGCAAAGAGACTCCTAGTGATCCGTTTCTCATTTTTTCAGGGCTAACCTAGGTCGGACTCATTACCTGATGCTATATATTTTGCTTTCCATCTTTAGTTCTGCAAACTCAAATCATTTTTATTGTTACTTTGTTTGTACAGTTCCTTAAAATCATTTTCTCCTCTGGTCCTAGTAAAATAGATGAGTCTATTTTTGTATTCGCTATGATGTTATAATTGCTGCAGCTTTTTTCCGTCCCAGGAATCCTCAGAAGCAAATTCCAGCTAATACCTCTGAGTGAACATTGCAAATGGAATGAATCTGAAACATGTGCGGGGGGGGGGGGGGAGGATATTATATTTGTTTCCAAGATATGTACATTTGTTTTATCTCTTATAGAGTATACAAATGCATCAATAGGTTCCCCCAACGAGCCTTTTCCCTCTGTAGGGGGGCAAAGATCCATTTTTTAAAACATATCTCTCTGTTAACACAGGCTGAAAAATTGCTTTTTCCTTAAGACAGTTTGTCTGGCTTTCACTGTAAATTAAAGACAGATTTGTCAGCAAAAGCAGAACTTGGGACTCCCGACTGAAGGGAAAGCTGAAGGTCAAGGGATGTGTCTTACTTATCCTGAAAGCAATATCTAAGCTACTGCACAGAGAGGGAGTTCAAAGCCAATTGAAACCCATGCTTATGTCTTCAAGGGGGAAAAAAAACCCCTCCTTGCCTATCTAAATTTCTCATAAGAGGACTGTTTAAAATCCCTCCTACGCTTTTTTTTTAAAACAACACTTTACTTATCCAATACTGGGGTCAATTTAAGTTCAGTTAAATCAAAGAGATGTGTTTGAGAAGATCTCCCACTGAATGGGAAAACATGGAACACTATTATTGTTTATAGCGATGAGGACTCATTATACAGGGGCAATCTCTGGACCCCAGCTCCTTTAACTAAAAAAGTTCCTGGATGTATGAAGAAGACAACAATTTTAATGAATGTTTAAGGCTGCCTTATCTTAACTGCTGCATTGAAACATTCAAAAAAGGTCATTATCTTCCTAAACAAAATCTTTTATTTGTGGGGAGTCAATTAAGCCCACCAGGCTTTTGGGCTGTAGTGTTTCATTCCCCCCTTGCTCACTTTAAATGAGATCTAACACATCCCAATCCCCTTTTAATACAGCCTTCAACTGGCAAGGAATACACATATGGAGAACAGCTGAAACACCATAGAACAGTGGTTCCCAACATACATGCCACAATGCTCACCATTGTGTTTCCTGGTGCCCACTTGCTTCTTTCTTGAACAGCTCTCCCCCAAAGTTAAGGGGCAGTCCTGGCTCTTTTCTGCACTAGAGAAGGAGGTGCCTGCCCAATCAGTTAATGAAATCTTCTTGATCACTGGAGAAGAAGGCATGCGTCTTCCGGGCTCATGGTCAAGTCATAAAAATGACCATCTTGTCAAGTACAGTATCACTCACACTTTGGCCTCCCTTTTGCGCCTGTAGTTAAACATATTGCTTAAATGGCCAACAATGGTTATATTGCCTGCAAGAATACATATGCATGGATTTCTCCTGTTCCTTATGGGTTTCAATGCATGCCTTGTATACAAGCATTACTGCAGTTTTAAAAAGACTTGAGATCCACCTTCTTCATCAGTCTAAACGTTTAGAAAGCAAGATTTTGTGGACGTGTGGGAAAGGGGAGTAACAGTAGTTCCCATGAGCTAACATATGAGTTTGTCTGGATCTGGACCATTCAGCAGTCATCAATAGTGCTACTCTAAGGAACAGAGAAATACTATCCCACTTGGTGGTTCTTAACCTTTAATCTACCACCACCCACCAAATACCATGTGTTACCATAACAACTCCCCAGCAATATAAAACATAAAAACGACAATCAAGAAAAAAAAGAGATTATTTAGGCTGCAATCATACACAAAATTAGACCTGAGATAAATGCAAATGCCAGGTGGATTTAAAGGGAGCAATCAGACAGCAATATCTGGGAAGCATCCCGCAGCTGTTGGCAACCCGTTCTACTTTGCCGCAGAAGTGGAGTTAAAAGACGCCGGGGGAACTCTGGTTGTAAATGGGTTGCAATGGGCTACAGACAGACTTTCTCCTGTCTGATCACTCCAGCACACTCTCATGGCATCAAGATGGTCTGATCAGGCCATCCCGACTCCGTGCCATTGTTCCCCCCCCCCCCCCTGGTATGTGCATCATTGCAAACCCCATTGAGAGCCCTCAGTGCGGAGGTGTGATTCGTCGATTCCTTGTTTAAGCACATGAGAACCAAATGGCAAAAAAAAAAACCGACCCACAGTTGCATCTGATCATACACTGATGGGTTGTGCCCGCAGCTTCAAAGGGAGGTGTGATCTTTCAACTGTGGGTCAAATTCCTCCGGAGGAAATAGCCTCGCTTTCCTCCTCCTGCTTTATCTGGTGCATGTGACTGCAACCTTAGACAGCCTTAGAACCTGCTGAGTTCTTCCACAGGTGGAAGGATATGAACTCATGGAGACCAACTTTATTGCCTCTCCCCTCCTGTGACCCACAGGAACAGGATTTTGGTGGGCATTTCAGGTTGCTGTGGGAGGAGGACTCCAGAAAGTCATATTTCATGAGCACAGATCCTTCTACCTGTAGAAATTCTCCAGGAGTTCTAATCCATAATATATTTATGACATAAGCATACAATGCACAGCACTCTGACATGCATTTAGTAATCTCTTCCCTTCAGAAAAGGGATGTAGCCAATTATCACCCTGTCTCTAATCTGCCCTCCCTAGGCAAAGTGATTGAAAGAGTGGTAGCAGACCAACTCCAGGTCTTCTTGGATAACTCATTTACTCTTGATCCTTTTCAGTCTGGTTTTGGATTGGGCCATGGGATAAAGATGGCTCTGCTGATGTTAACTGATTTCCTCTGTCTAAATGTAGACAGAGGTCGGGTCTCTCTGTTGCTCTTATTGAATTAACACATGGACCATGCCATCTTATTGAAGCACTTGGAGGTAGAAGTAGACATCTGAAGTTGTGCATTGGACTGGTTCAAAACATTCCTCATGGACTGAATCCACAGAATTGTCATTGGAGATCAGTTATCATCACTGTGGGACCTACCCTGTGGGGTTTCACAGAGTGCTGTCCTATTCCCTATTATCTTCTGTATTTATGTAAAACACAAATCTTTCATAGTTTTAGGGTTGGCTATCATTGATATATGTGGAGCCGCAGTGGCTCAGAGGTTAAGACGCAGAGTTGCAGACTGGAAGGTCAGTAGCTCGGCAGTTCGAGACCTGAGTGCTGCATGGTGGAGTGAGTCTCTGGTCCCAGCTCCTGCCAGCCTAGAAGTCTGAAAGCAAGAAACTGCAAGTAGATAAATAGGTACTGCTTTGGTGGGAGGGTAACAGCATTCTGTGCACTTCAACATTTAGTCATGCCAGCCACATGACCACGGAGAAGTCTTTGGACAGCACTGGCTCTTCGGCTTGGAAATAGAGATGAGCACCGCACCCTAGATTTAGATTAGACTGGCTTTCAGGCAAGGGAAACCTTTGCCTTTACCTTTACTATCATTGATGTGGTGACAATACACAGCTATATTATTATCCAAATCTTAGTGATGTGGTAGAGATCCTAAATCACTGCCTGGCTGCTGTGATTCAGTGGCTAAGAGTGAAAAAAAATGAAATTAAACTCTGGAAAGACAGAAGTAATGCTAGTTGGGAAGGTCTTGAAGGACATTATACTCCCCACTTTTGCTGGAGTTCAGCTGACCTTTGCTGACTCGGTTCAGAGCCTTGGGGTTATACTGGACCCAACATTATCGCTGGAGAAGCAAGTTAATGCAGTTGCAAAAAAGGCTTTCTTCCAACTCAGCCTAGCTCACAAAATGACCCCTTACTTTGAGAAGGCTGATCTGGCCACCATAATCCATGCCACGGTGACATCAAGACTAGACTACTGTAATGCACAGCATATTGGTCTCCCCTCAAAATCAGTGTGGAAACTCCCCTTGGTGCAGAAGGCCGCATCTCAGCTGTTATTGGGAGCTAGATGAAGCATGCATATTACTTCTGTTCTACAGTCAGTCCACTGGCTGCCCATCAGTTACTGGGACCATATCTGCAAAACCATCTCTCCCTATATGCTCTGCAATGACAGCTTAGCTCATGTCAGCAGGGGTTTCTGCAGGTGCCAGCTTGCAAATGGATAAAATCAACAACTGCCCAGTACAACTGCTTTCTCTGTTGTGGTCCCTACCTTATGGAATGGCCTGCCCAAGGAGGTCAGGAAGGCTCCCACTCTACTGGCTTTCTGCAAACTATGCAAGACTGAATTATTCAAGAGGGCTTTTCTATGCATGCAATATTAGGGACTGTGGTCTATGCTACTGTGTAAAGTTTGTTGCAAGTTGGATTCTGGTATGTAATTTCGCATCATTTCATGCAAATTATCTGTTTTGCTTCAGTTCTGTTTCTTAGACTTCTAGATGGTTCTACAACCCAAACCCTATTTCATTGCTTACTGATTGTCCCATCATATTTTTAAATATCTGCATGAGTGTGTGTGCATGTATGCACACACGTGAGTTAATGCTCCCTCTAAGCTGCAGAGTCTTGTGAACAAAACTTCTACTTTATGAACTACTGGCATTAAAGGCTGCGAGTGAGAATTTGGCTGCTGCATAAATTAGTTTGCTCCAGAGCCATCCTTCCTGAGCTAAGACAAAAATGTGTGAGCCAGAGGCTAAAAAACTGTGAGCTAGCTCACACTAACTCAGCTTCGAGGGAACACTGATGTGAGTGTGTGTGCACCTGGAAGTCATGGCAACCTCTGGTGGGGTCCTGAAGGATATTCAGAGATGTGGCTGAATAAAGCCTGCCCCCGCCTCCTATCTCCCACCTCTGGTATTCCAAGGAGGTCTCCCATCCAAGTACTTGCCAGCGTTGACCCTGCTTAGCTTCTGAGATCTGACAAGATCAGGCTTCCCTGGGCTATCCAGGTCAGGGTGATTGTCCCATTTTGTTGATTTTATTGAATCACTCTGTGTAATCCACTTTAGCCCCAGTGAGAAAGGCAGACTAAAAGTATGTAAATATTCATTCATTCATTCATTTAATTTCTAGCCTGCTCTCCCTGCACAGCAGGCTCAGAGTGGGGTACAACATGTATAAACATAGACAATCAATTAACATGAATAAAATAAAATAACATAAAAACGTAATAAGTCATTAAAACCAACAACATCTGATGCTGAATTAACTACTAATAGATGGTGGTCTGTGACATAAATGTGCATACATCACACATGGACATTCCCTCCCTCTCACCATTTTAATGAGCACACTGTCAGATTGAAAATCCCAGTTTCTGACATACACTGTTCCACTCAGAATAAAACTGCTGTCTCTATTTCTTTTTTTAAAAAATCAATAAAATCTGCACAGAAACTGCATGCAAAAATCATTAAAGAAACTAATTAGGAAAGCAGCATGAGCAAAATGAAAAAAGCTCACAATGTCTAAAAGCAACAAAGAAAATAAGAGTCATGTCTATATGTTCCAATGTGAAATAAATGTTGATTTGTTGCAATTGATATGGGAGTTTATTTATAATTAAAATATTTATATCCTGCTGTTCCTCTTGGCTCAGGGTGGCTTACAAAAATAATTAAACACCCTCAGCTAAAAACAGTATAGAAATAACAAGCCCCAAATTCCTCCCCTCCCCAGCTTTACCTCCAATTGGACCAATATTAGGCAGTAGCAGTATAGTCTAAAGTGGGGAAGGAGAGAAGACCCCATTTTTAGGAATGTAGCTTTATAGTTTTGTTTTCAATTTGTTCCCTCTCAAGAAGATAAAGTTACTAATTTTATATTGTGTTCTAGGGACTTTGTCAAAAAGCCAATAAACTACAGTGTCCTTTTTCTCTGCCCCTCAAATACTCTTCAACATGCCAGGGAGGTTGGATCTTGTGGTGAGGAAATGCTGGGAAATCTTCTCATTTACCACAAGAAGGTGACTTTCGCATCTGACCATATTTTCATCCTCATTTCCATTATTTTGAGACAGGACAGGATTAATCAAGGAACAGTAAGTGAGACACCATCGTTTCTCGTCCTCTCTAGTACATCATGAACAATACCAAATGCTAGCAATAAACACTCCACTTTCTATCATTGACTAGTTAACTAGTTAATGTCAGAATTTACTAGAGGAGGCTGGAAAATGTTCTTTTAGATATATTAGAAGAAGAAGAAGAAGAGATTGGATTTATACCCCGCCCTCCACTCCCCAAGGGAGTCTCAGAGCGGCTTACAAACTCCTTTTCCCTTCCCCTCCCCACAACAGACACCCTGTGAGGTAGGTGGGGCTGAGAGAGCTCTTTCTCAAGCTGTCCTTGAGGGAACAGCTGGTACAGAGCTATGGCTTGCTCAAGGTCATCCAGCCAGGTGCAAGTGGAAGAGTGAGGAATCAAACCCGGTTCTCCCAGATTAGAGTCCGCGCACTTAACCACTACACCAAACTGGCTCTCATATTATGGTATGGTAACACTTTAAAACAACTCTTGGGGGTGAGTTAGCTACCACGTGTATACTTGGGGAGGGGGCAGAAAACAAGAGAAAAGAGGCTCTAACCTTCTTCCTCTGTGGACATGGTTACCTGTAAAGTAGTAAGCAACACTCCCAGAGTACAGACAGTTACCACTTATAGTTTGCTTGCTTTTAACTAAAATTCACCAGGGGGGAACAGAAATCAAAGAAATCTATTACTTTTGCCTCTGGGGTAGGGCATTTTTGTTTTTTTACCCCCATGTGTATGTGGCATCCATTTTTTTTTAAAAATGACAAAATTGCTGCATTGCAGCTGTGCAGTAGCATATGCTAACCAAAGGCACCTTGCGAGTGGTGGGAGAGGGCAACACAGCCTGCAAAAGAGCCAGTTTGGTACAGTGGTTAAGAGTGGTGGACTCCAATCTGGGAGAACTGGGTTTGATTCCCCACTCCTACACATGCAACCAGCTGGGTCACCTTGGGCCAGTCACAAGTTCTCTCAGAGCTGTTCTCTCAAGAGCAGTCCTCGAAAGAGCTCTCTCAGCCCCACCTACCTCACAAGATGTCTGGTGGGGGAGGGAAAGGAGATTGTAAACTGTTCTGAAGGGTGGGGTATAAATCCAATTATCTGGGGAATTTTGTTAAGTGTTCTGGAGAGATACAGCCTTCCATGACAACCTGGAGACCCTTTCCTGACAACCTGGAGGGTATTTACTTCACCACAGAGACTTATATTTATTTATTTTATTTAACAAGATTTTTACCCTTATAGGGCCACCAAGGCAGACAACAAATTAAAACAGACACATTATAATCTAATATTAAAAGCTATTAAAACCAACATGGGATTTTATTCATGGGGTTGAAAAATACTCCAAGGTAGAAAAATGTTAGACATCAATTTTAGATGCTGTTCTTTCAGATTCAAAAATGTTTATGTTAGTTGTATAATATCCTAGGTTCTAAACATAGTTTTGTTGTTTTGTTTTGTTTTATTAAGTTTAAAACATTCTGCCTCAAATCAAAGTATATTTTCAGGCTCTGGATGTTGTTGTACTCTGAAACGTGTCACCACAAACAAAAACAGTTTTGCACAACCTTTTTAACCACTAGATATATGTGGGCTTTGGCTTGGGATATGAATGCAGCATGTGCAAGTTTCTTCACGGGTTGGTTTCAGGTCCCACTGGTTTCAGGTCCCATTGGACCTGAAATATTGTAGTGTATTGTATGTCAAGCATGAAGAACTGGAAATAATATTTCCACAGACTTTGCCTTCTTACTTTTCCTCAAACCATCCTGAATTGTATTTTGGATGTTAATTCAAAGACCTGCTAATGAACAATGGGGAAAAAAAATCGTTGTGTTCTTGAGAGTTCTGAATGGACTCATATTGTTTTGGAACCTGGGTGTTATTGTGCTGCCATTTGGAAACTGTATTATTGAGGTGAGCAGGCATCAGAGCTGGTGTGAAGTTCTTCCAAGATGATGATTAAGTTGCTGGAATGCAGACAGTCAAATCAATGTTCTGTACATTCCAGGGCCATTGCAAAAATCAGGACAGATGTGGCTATTAGGAAGGGCAGACTGTTCCTCATTGAGACTGAAAAGGGGGTCCTGAAAATGCAGCATGACTGTTTTTCCTGCTCTCAAGGATGTCAGCCATGCAGATACGAAAGTGGGACACCTCTATATTAACTATGAATAGAATAGGAGTTTCAGGTTAAGGTTGCCTGACTCAATTTGTAAAAAGCATTACATCATTTTTTAAAAAAAAGCATTACAGTCTGAGAACTTAGCACCACTACTGGGCACTTCGAGATTAAGAATTCATCATGCTGTCCTAAGTAGAGTTACACCCTCCTAAGCCCCATTTACTTCACTAGGGTTTAAGTCTGTTAGGGACTGCAGTCAGTTTCTTATGGGGTTGGGCATGTGTCCTTTTTGTTGTTGTTCTGTGGATCTGCTGCATGTGCAAGGGCCAAACATTTCGTTCTGCCTCTTTCCCTTTGAAGTTTCATTAGTGTTCCCATTTCTTCATACCTGGAGGTGTTCCACCATTTCACGGGCAGAGCACCATTCTTGGTGTGTGGGATGGAGCACCATTTCCACCAAAATGATACTATGCACTGTTGATTTGTAATGCATCTATGAAAGAGCCATAGGGCACAATTTTAGGTATATTTAAATGCATAGGAGCAAATGAGGAGAGCAAATGCCTATAGGAAAACATAGTTGAAAGCCTCCACCAGGACCATGGAGTAGGAAACTGATAGGTGAAACTTTTCATGAGGAAGAAGGTGGAGAAGAAGTTTTTAAACCCCACTTTTCTCTACCTTAAGGAATCTCAAACTGGTTTACAGTCTTCTTCCCTTCCTCTCCCCATACCGGGGGACCTTGTGCGGTGGGTGGGGCTGAGTGAGTTCTGAGAGAACTGTGACTGACCCAAGGTCACCCAGTGGGCTCTATATGGAGGAAGGAGGAATCAATCCTGGTTCCCCAGATTAGAGTCTGCCACTCTTAACCATTCTTAACCACACTTAAATAGTGCTTGCCTGGCATTTCTGAATAACTGTTTTCTGCAGGGAAAAAAGCCATGAGACAATCTTTGCCCCAACACCTGCTGGTGGTTTCCATTGTTTGGGACCCCAGTCATAATTGCAGTTGAGTTTTATACACCAGATACTTTTTCATTTATAGAAAGGAAAATGTAAAAACTAAGTGCCTATACTTCGACAGCCCTGATGTGGATGGCTCTTAACCATGCTCTTATACCACGCTGGCATGGAGGTTAAATAATAGCACCCAATAGCTACTGAAGATCCAACTTATATTAAAGGAACAGCTAGAAGGACCATTTTAAATATTAGCAGTCCTATTATGGAAGAGTCATCTAAGTGACCAGGAGGATCATTTTAAAAAGAACAGCTGCTGGATCAGACAATAAGGAACCCATATGAAACCTCCTATGTGAAGTGGAGAGAGTTGAGTGCAAAGGAAATAAGTTGAATCATAGGGTCACGTTGGCTTTATTCCACACATGTTTGCTTACTATTTAAATATTTTTCCATTTGAACCATGCCTTATGTCTTTATTAGGGTTTGGCAGTGTTCTGTTTGAAAATAGTAAACTTTCTCAGTGGGTGTGAAAACATATATGCTGGAGAACTCTTTGATCCCTCTGGGCTTAATGATTTTTCTAGGATAAAAAAGCTTGGTGTATTCCCCTGGGTTATAGCCCTATTCCTTCATATCGGTATCTGCGTCTTTGTAATATTAGAATATTTCAAAGCGGCAGAGGCTAATATAATTTCTGAAGCAAAGCTGCCGGCCGAGGCAACTTTCCCATCGATATCGGTCTCTTCGACTGCAAATTAGACTGCATGTGAATTTGTAGATGCTGCCTCGTGGGGCCCTTGGGGATTCAGGGGAGAGAACTGCAGTGCAGCAAGTTTGGATATTATTTCCATCTTTTTGTAAACCCTCCCCCCCCCCCAAACAATGAGGTGTCAGTAGCCTTGAGAAACAAATTGCTGAAACAGCTTCCTGGAAAACAATGGAGTTGGGCTGCTGTGCCTCTGCTAATGAGATTCACCGCCAGCAATCGAGAAAGTCAGTTTATGATAGGAAGCAACAGTTCTAGATCTCCTGTGGGAGACTCTTGAAATGATATTTCTTCCCACCATTCAGCTAGTCTGGGGGTAGGGAGCAAATGTGACATGGAGCTCATGAATACAACATTATTAAACTTCTGACCTTGGCAGAGACAGCACAGAAATGCCTTTGCATCTCATTTGGAATAATTTGTTCTGTTCTCTGGTCCACGTTGGAACCAACTCATCAGCTAATGGCCTGTAACTAATGTGGACATTTGAGTTCATGTGATTTTTAACATAATTTGCCTGTCATTAACATGAAGAACATGGCTGCTGAGCAATGGCCTAATCAGCATTTTGTACCTAGGCTTGCATGTATCATTGGGTGTAAATCTCTCAGTCTCTCTCTCTCTCTCTTAAGGATTTTTTTTTAGAAAATAAAGTAAAAATGTAAAGGGGATACAGAAATGGAAAAGTGGATGCCTGTAACAATTATGTATATCCCCCCAAAAAATATGTTCACAGGGTGTATGAAACAAAAAGCATTTATCCCCAACACCCCCTTCATTATAATTTTTAAATTATAAAACTATCTAGAAAAATACAATAATACTTCTGTTGGGGTACATTTATATTTTACATTTTGGATTTCAGATTACATAATTAATCTGTTTTACATCTACATTACTGATTTCATCTTTACTACATGTTTAGTATTAAATATTTTGCCACCTCCACCAACTCAGTGTAACTTTTAACATAAAGTAATAGAGTACAGAAAGAAAATTATATATGTTATATATCTCATAATAAGAAGAAAGAGGACAGTTCTGCTCAGGATCCACTTCTTCATACATTTATATTCAAGTGTTACATTCAAAGCTTATTCTTGTTCTGTTTCTACATTTCAATACATTTGTGTACAATTTTTGAACTACTATTCATTCTGAATTTGTCTCCTGCTTACATAATACACACTCCATCTCTCCTCAAATTTCATGATTGATCTGTTTCTCAGATAAGTTATTAATTTTGCCATTTCTGTGTATTTGGTGAGTTTATTTTCCCATTCTTCTAGGCGGGGGCAGACATATAGTTTCCATTTTGCTGCATAGATTATTCTAGCCACTGTCACCATATATTTGAATATCTCTCCCAGAATTTTCAGTAATTTATTAGGCAGTATACCTAACAATTGGGCCATGGTGGCTCAGAGGTTAAGATGCTGAGCTGCAGACTAGAAGGTCTGTAGTTTAGCAGTTCAAGACCCTAGTGCCGCATGACTGAGTGAGTTCCCATCTCTGGTCCCAGCTCCTGCCAGCCTAGCAGTTCAAAAGCAAGAAATTGCAAGTAGATATATAGGTACCACTTTGGTGGGAAGGTAACAGCATTCTGTGTGCCTTGGCGTTTAGTCATGCTGGTCACATGACCATGGAAATGTCTTTGGACAATGCTGGCTTTTCATCTTGGAAACAGAGATGAGCGCCGCCCCCTAGAGTAAGATTCAACTAGCTTTTGAGCAAGGGAAACCTTTATCTATACCTAATAGCATATTCTTAGCTTCCATAGGGAATTTAAATTTTAGTATGCATTTTCCATGTATTTCCTTCCAATATTTTTTCCCTTTTTTTACAAGTCCATGACATATGGGAAAAGTTCCATTCGTGTCTATGCATTTACAGCATTCTTCTTTGTAGTTTTTGTCTGCTTTCTCAATGTCCTTTGGGATCATATACCATCTAAAAAACATTTTGGACCAATTTTCTCTTAATGCCTGGCTGGCTGTAAACTTGATTTCTTTTCCCCATAAGCATTCCTATTGATCCATAGATATTTATTTATGTAATATTTATTAATTTAATTTATACCCTGCCCTTCCCTCAAGCAGGCTCAGGGCGGCTTACATAGTTGGTCTGCAGTGACCATTACAAATATATAAAATCAGTTTAAAATTATCAAACACAATAAATACAGTAAAATTTCAGATACAATAACATCAGTCAAAGTACTAGTGCTGCTCCTATGATTGCATAAGATAGCGTGCTGGAGTTTCCCTATTACTAAACCATTTGGCATTCAGTGATCTTCTTGGGCACAGCGGTAGAGGCCAAGAGTTAAGGCCACAGGCCACAGGCCTCTTTGGTAGTAGTGGGGGCGGCTCCTAGTTGAAAGCCTGGTGGAAGAGCTCCATCTTGCAGGCCCAGCAGAACTGTAAAAGATTCCACAGGACCCTGATCTCCTCTGGGAGCTCATTGCACCAGTATGGAGCTGCCACTGAAAAAGACTTGGCTCTAGTGGTGACGAATCTGGCATCCTTGGGGCCCGGAAGGGTCAGTCGGTTCTGGGACCCTGACCTCAGTGCTCTCTGGGGTATATATGGGGAAAGGTGGTCCCTCAGGTATGTCGGACCCTGGCCGTATAGGGCTTTAAATGTAAGTACCAGCACCTTGAAGTGAATTCAGTATGCTATTGGCAACCAGTGCAATGCCTTCAGCACAGGCCGGATGTGCTCTCATCTAGGAAGGCCCATCAGAAGCCTGGCCGCGGCATTCTGCTCTAGCTGCAACTTTTGAATTTGCCACAGGGGCAGCCCCATGTAGAGAGCATTACAGTAATCCAGGCTCAAGGTGACCGTTGCATAGATTACCATGACTGGGTCATTGTGGCTGAGGAAGGGTACCAACTGCCTAATCAGCCAAAGGTGGTAAAAGGCTGTCTTGGCAGTGGCTGCCTCTGGGCTTCCATTGTTAAGGAGGAATCCAGGAGCACTCCCAAACTGGCACCAATGGCACCCTGCCAAAGGTCAGGAGTGGGGACCCTCCTCCCAGACCACTCCAACCCACCCACAGGACCTCCATCTTCATTGGATTCAGCTTCATCCAGCTCAGCCAGAACCAACCAGCCACAACTTGTAATACCCGATCCAGATCTTCCAGTCTGGAGTACGACCAGCCACCCAGCATCAGATAGATGTTGAACAGCATTGGGGATGGCACAGCCCCTTGAGATACTCCACACTCCGGTGGGTGCCTCAAGAACTGCTGTTCCCCTAGTGCCACCCTTTGTCCCCAACCTTGGAGAAAGGAAGCAAGCCATTGTAAGGCAAGCCCCTGATAACCCATGCCGGTGAGGTAGTGGATCAGTAACTGGTGGCTGACCATGTCGAACATGGCTGACAGATCTCGCAACACCAGCACTGCTGAACTGCCTCAATCCAGATGCCTCCAGAGGTCATCAGTAAGAGCCACCAGTGCCATCTCCATCCTGTGTCCCAGGCAGAAGCTAGACTGGAAGGGATCTAATATGGAAGTGTCATCCAGGAAGCCCTGTAACTGTAATGCCACTGCCCTCTTGATTAACTTGCCCAAATAGGAACTGGCCGATAGTTTGCCAGTTTGGTTGGGTCCAAAGATGTTTTTTTCAAGAGAAGGTGGACCATTGCTTCCTTGAGTGCCCCTGGGAATCACCCCACTGAGAGGGACTTGCTGATAATCTCCCTTAGGGCACCTCAAAACCCCTTGTGGCCAGCTTTAATAAGCCAAGAAGAGCACGGATCAAGGCTGCATGTGGTTGGGCAAACAGTCAGGAGCAATCTGTCAACTTCCTCCAAGCTGAGTGGGTCAGAATGATCCAAAACCAAAATTGAAGACATGATTGGACCTCGAGCTCATGAACTGTTTCAATTATGGCGGGGAGGTCACAGCAGAGCAACAGGACTTTATCTGCAAAATAGCTCGCAAAAGCCTCGCAGCCAATATCCAGATCCCTAGCATTTGGCCTTCCCTGTGGCAGAGCTGTCATAGACCAAATCATTCTAAATAATTGAGCTGGGCATGAGCTCGCAGATGCAATCGTAGCCACAAAGCACTCTCTCTTCACGGCTTTGTCTGACATCTCATAGGATCTCATAAACATCCTATAGGATGCTCTTGTAGCTTTGTCGCAAGCGCGACACCACTATCTCTCTAGCCTTCATAGCTCTCGCTTCATAAGGCACAACCCCTGGGTAAACCAGGAAGCAAGCTTAGGCTGAGAGCACAGAGAGCACCAGGGAGCGATCTCATTGATGGCTGTGGAGAGTTAGCCATGCCAGTCCTCCACAAGCTCATCCAATGAGCTGCCGGGGGGCATTGGATCTTGTAGAGCCATCTGAAGCCACATTGGGTCAATCTCGCTCTGTGGGTGAGCGAAAATATGCTCGTGCCTAAGTAAGCTCAATAGTCATGGGATAAAAGGAAAAGTCCTTTTGTGGATCAAAAACTGGCTAATTAAAAGGAAACAGAGAGTGAGTATAAATGGGCAGTTTTCTCAGTAGAGGGAGGTAAGCAGTGGGGTACCGCAGGGATCAGTACTCGGTCCGATGCTTTTTAACTTGTTGATTGATGATTTGGAGTTGGGAGTAAGCAGGGAAGTGGCTAAATTTGCAGATGACACAAAGTTGTTCAGGATGGTGAGAACCAGAGAGGATTGTGAGGCACTCCAGAGGGATCTGTCGAGGATGGGTGAGTGGGCATCAATGTGGCAAATGGGGTTTAATGTGGCCAAGTGCAAAGTGATGCACATTGGAGCCAAAAATCCTACTTATAAATACATGTTGATGGGGTCCGAACTGGCAGAGACTGACCAAGAGAGAGATCTTGGAGTCGTAGTAGATAACTCAATGAAAATGGGGCTCTTTAGCTTGGACAAATGACAGTGATGGGATGACATGATCAAGGTTTATAAGATTATTCATGGGATAGAGCAGATAGAGAAATAAGTACTTTTCTCCCTTTCTCACAATACAAGAACTCATGGGCACTCCATGAAATTGCTGAGCAGTCGGGTTAGAACAGATAAAAGGAAGTACTTCTTCACCCAAAGAGTGATTAACACGTGGAATTCACTGCCACAGGAGGTGGTGGTGGCTACAAGCATGGATGGCTTCAAGAGGGAATTAGATAAACATATGGAGCAGAGGTCCATCAGTGGCTATTAGCCTAAAGGTATAGATAGGAACCCTCATTCTGGGACAAGTGATGCTCTGTAATCTTGGTGCTTGACGGGGGGGGGGGGGGGGCAACAGTGGGAGGGCTTCTAGTGTCCTGGCCCCACTGCTGGACCTCCTGATGGCACCTGGGTTTTGGCCACTGTGTGACACAGAGTGTTGGACTGGATGGGCCACTGGCCTGATCCAACATTGGCTTCTCTTATGTTCTTAACAGAGTTGAGGCAGCACATTCAGATGGGCCCCCAGGGCATAGTGGTCTGACCATGGTACTGCTGAAGCAATAACCCAGTCCACTGCAACCCCCACCACAAAGATCAAATCGAGCGTGTGCCCTGCTCGGTGAGTGGGAGTCGTTATATAGTGGGAGAGTCCCAGAGCCACCATGGATGACACCAGGTCCATTGCCTGAGTGGAGGTTGTGTCATCGGCATGGACACTGAAATAACCCAGAACTATCAGTCTAGGGTGTTCCAGTGCCCAGCCTGATACAGTTTCCATCAGGGATGACAGTCTATTGGCCTGTGCATTAGGCAGTCGGTACACCAGCCAAATCACCAACCTCTCCCAGGCCTCCCACACCAGGCTGGGACACTCAATGCCCGTGATCTTTGGTGGCTACCTCTCCTCCATGCTTGTAAGCCTTTTGCAGAAATCCTCTTCTATAAAGCCCTCCCTCCGAACTTCTATATTCTGCCTGGCTTGTACTATGGATCTCTGTACATGTAGATCCTTCAAAAGACTTGCCTTGTATAAAGGAGAAAGCTCCCTATTACCAGTGCTGTACAGTAGGTAAAGAGTTCCCAAAACACACAGAGGATGGTACAAGAACCCACTGTCCCTGATCCAGATAACAGCCGGGGCTGCACACACCATAACCCAGCTGATTTTTTTTTAAAAAAAAAATCTGAATAGTGCAAATCAGCCATTTTTCTGGAGAACTGAATCCAGCCCTTGGCTCCCCAAGCTGGACAGGCGATCAGTGGGATTTCATCATCTTTTCCTGACTGTGGTGATCAGAGATTGTGCATATAGCACCTACTTGTGGCCATGATTTCTCCTCCAGGTAGGGATATGCACAAGGAAGCCTGCTGTTCCATATGTATGACCCCATAGCTGATGGTCATGTTCCATGACTCCTGATGTAATTGTATGGAATGCTTATCTTTGTAATGACTATGAGGTTGATTCTAGGAAATAACAGTGTTTGCACAGCAAGAAGTGAAATCTAATCTTGAAAATAACACCAATTTCCCAAATTCAGATTAAAATCCTATCAGAGGACAGTTTGATTAATAATAGTGCTTGTTGTGATTTGGTTTCTACATGCATCTTCTATGAGAAGAATGCAGAAACTATTATTTCCACTTTGTTTACTGCAACTATCGTTTCAGCATACGGTATGTTGCAGTGGTGATTAGGGCTGTGCACTGAAGTTTCATTTAGTCTGGCTGATTTTGTTTGTTAAAGAATGTGTTCAGGTTCTTTAAAATTGTTATGATGTATATTCAGGGTAATGTTTACAATTAAAAGATGACCGGCACTTTTTTTTTTAGTGTTCTGAAATGTCACACTTACCACTGTATTGTTTTCCCATTAGAGTTCTGCCAGTATAAATGGTTTAAAAAAAAAAAAAGCAACTACTTGATGCCTCTTTTTTCCAAACAAAATTAGAACTTGATCCATTATTAGTTGCTTGATTTATTCCAGATGGGTAGCCAAGCCATGTTAATTTTGTTGCACCTTGAGGTTTGTTGAGTTTATTGAGTTTGGATCTTTGCAGCATGAATGGAGGTACATAAAAGGCACATCCTCACCCTCTGCTGCTGCAGTTGTCTATTATCCCTGAAGCTGTGCTCCCATAGATCAGTGGGCCCCCTGAAACACCAAGGGGGGGTGTCAAAGTGAGAGGCGGCAGTGAGGGGGGGGGAATTGCCCTTCCCATCTTCCACAAGCAGAAGCATCTAGTTTGAGGAGAAAGCAGGGTTCAGATCCAAAAGACAAGCCATATGCCTGAAGTATTACATTTGTTTGGCAGACGTGTATGCATCTATCTATACATATAAAGCTACACATAGACAAAGAGCAAGTTAGGAGGAAGGGCTGTGGCTTAGTGGTAAAGCATTTCTTTAACTGGAGAAGCGCCCAGGTTCAATCCCTGGCAACTAAGATCCATATCTATGTAGGCTTCAGGAAAACCACAGACAACCCACTAAATCACTAACTCAGCTCTTTGTGATATTGTTTAATCCAGATGTGGATTACAGGTTTGCTGTGCATATCTGTTTAGGGGACAACAGGAGCTACCAGAGCACTGAGGCACCAAAAGGCAAGGTGCCCCTGGTACTGAAAACCTAGTTCATTGTACAATGGGTGGCACGTCTGGGCTGGTACGTGAAGCATGACAAGGAGCAATCACAAACTTTGCATTCTCTTAAGCCTCAGCAGGCAGCATTGCTTTTATTAATTGATTCATTAATTCATTGAATATTTATACCTTGCTTTTTCTAGGTGGCTCGAGGTGGCTTACAAATCTAAAATTAAAAACATACAAAGTACAATAAAAGCCCTATTAATTCACTTCCTCAAGAAAATGCCTGCAGCTTAGACCCCATCAATGGCCCTCACCAAAAAAAGAGAGAGAAGGCTTTACAGAGCTTCCTTAAAAACTTCTAAAGATGGCACCTCCCTGGGAGCCTGTCCCACAACAGGGGAAGAGCTGTAGTAGATTCCAAGTGGATGACACAAAAATGGGGGAATTATTAGAACGTGGCAATCAAGAGCCCACAGTTGGCACATGGGGCATAAGGGGAGAGGCATAGGTCATCACTGGACTCAGCCATGATGCATTTTTAAAATTACTTTGAGTTTCATAGGGCAGGGATTCAGCTGTAAATTTCTGACTAGGGTCTGTTTCCAGACCATCTTTGAGGCATCAAAATATTGCTTTGCTAGTGGCACTGCTATGAATCAAACATGTAAACACAATTTTTCTTGTTTCAGCTTCTAGCTGATTCCTAAAATGTCCTTTGCATTGCCTCTGACTTTCAATGAACCGTTTGTATGTTTTGCAAATGGAAGGGAGGATAAGAAGCCAAATGTAACGGAAAGGCATTTTGCATAGCTGCACAGTCAGGGTTGACTGGGGCACAAACCTGTAACAGAACAAATTTGTACATCTTTTGTAGCTTCTCGTTATCAAAGACAAAATGACATTCTGCTTGGTTCCATTACAGGCATTACAGAGTTGGTTCCATTACAGACATTACAGACAAACAACAACTGCCCAAAAGTCAATGTTTTTAGTCATCTAAGGACAGGATTTTACTTTTGGTTATGCCACATTTTATTTTATTTTCCACTTTCCTTCATGGAGGGCAGTGTACAGGGCATTGACAGGAGGACTCTCTTCCACTCTGACAAGGCCTAGACCTGCTCAGTGTCAGCAATATGGTGCCATCATTTGTGTTCCGACTAGTTTCTGGACCTTAGCAGGGCTGGCTTATTGTACTCTCCCACCACATGTGCTTTCCTACCAGGTCACCCCTTCTGACTCCAGCGCTGGTGGAATAAGTAAAGGAGGTGCACATGAGGGGAGGGGGGCTCTAGGTTGGCAGTGATAGCCTCCCACCATTGACCTATGTTCTCCACTGCCACTTAATATGGTAGCAGGGGAAAATGGGAAAGGGGGCAAATGGCATCCTATGATGCTGCAATGGCAATCCCACTTTTCACCATAGAGCTCGAAATGAGTCCAAATGAATGTGGTGATGCCACTTCCAGTTACACAGCCAGAAGTGATGTCATGGAGTCACTGGATGTTGTTTGGGTGTGATCCCCTCGTGTCTCACTGGCTGCCAGCTGAGAGCTGGTGGTGACATTAGAGGGCTCCAGGGTGCTTCACAGAGACACTGCAGTTTATCTTGGACTTTGGTAGTAAATTCATGAGTGCAAGGGTGGGGTCATATGCATTCTCCCTTGCCACCCTGCTACCAGTGGCAGCTGTGTGGGTCTGATAGGTCACCACCAGGGCAAGCCATGCACTTAGGGGTGCCAGCCTCCAGATGGTAAGTGGGTGGAGATCTCCTTGGATTATGACTGCTGTCCAGGTGACAGAGATCAGTGCACTGGGAGAAAATGGCCATTTTGGAAGGTAGACTCTATGGCATTATCACCCATTGAAGTCCCTCCCCTCACTGAACCCCACCTTCTTTGGGCTCCACCCACAAAATCTCCAGGTATTTCTCAAACCAGACCTGCCCATTCTACATGCATGCCACCTCCTCCCAAGTGTCACCCTGTGCCAATTTGGTGCCTAAAATGTTTGTGTAGTTTGCTTGGGCATTGAACTTTCCGGGATCCAGATATGCTTCAGGCAGGTGTATACTTGGTGATACTAATGTAAGTCATTGTTCTTTATATATGATTGTTTCTAGTCCGAGGTGTGATCTACACATAGCATTACCAGGTGCCGGGGGGGGGGGCACTTCTCCCTGTAATAGACACTTAATGGGATGCTACCCACCAAAAGATGTCATTTAGCTGTCTCAAATAGGACATAAATAAAGACCTTTACCACACCATAAAAAGCTTCAGCTCCTTGTTTTCAAACACTGAGCCTCTGTTAAAGGAACAAGACATTTTTCTCCAAGCTTGTTGGCAACCCTGTCTACACAAACAATAAAAAGGAGGCAAGATCCTCTTGTTGCAGACTAGACTGTATCATTTCAGAACCATCTCCTAGAAAGCAGAAAATTTAGCATCACAGGCAAGAGCTTGAGAATGAGCATTTCTCCCTCTTACGCTCTTTCTGTTTTTTTTTAATTTACAGAGAGTTTTCACGAGGTGGTGGTGGAAAGTACCATCAAGTTAGAGAGACTTCTGTCAAGAGAAGAAGTGATATATAAAATGTTAGATATAGCTGAGATGGATAGACTTGGTACAATATTGCAAGACAAATCTGAAGATGTATTTTGGGTAAGATGGTCAAATATGCATTTATGGTTACAGACCGAATTCAAGTTTCAGACTTGAAAAACATAAAAAAATATAAGACACAATGCAAAATTTATGTAATTAGATTACTAAAATTCTTAAAACTGGATATGAGTGTCTTCAAATGGAGAATTGTATTATTAATAAAATGAAAATAAAACGGTTAAAAAAAAGAAAGTGCCATCAATTTGCAGCTGACTTATGGTGACCCCATAGGGTTTTCAAGACAAGAGACTAACAGAGTTGGTTTGCCATTGCTTGCCTCTGCAGAGCTTTCCTTAGTGGTCTCCCATCCAAATACTAACTAGAGTAAACCTTGTTTAGGTTTTGTGAACCAACAAAATTGGGCTAGCCTGGGCCATCCATCACATGTTTGTTTTTGTTTTTTTAAGAGCAGCTCCTACTTGCATTCTGGAATGATGAAGCCCCTTTTACTATGTCAGGATTCTACCACCTCATTCTTCTGGAATTTTTAGACCTGGCCAAACCAAAACTTTTCTGGCTTTTGTGAAGAGCCCTGCTGGATCATACCAAGCAATGGTCCATCTAGTCCGGTATCCTGCCTCACACAGTGGCCGACCAATTCCTCTGGATGGCCAGCAACAGGGCATAAAGGCCAAGGCCTTCCCCTGATGTTGCTTCCTGGCTCTGGGATTCAGAGGCTTTGTGCCTCTGAATGTGGAGGTTCCCCTCAGTTACCATGGCTAGTAGCCATTGATAGACTTGGATGCCCTGAAGTTCTAGTATTTTGGGAGAGGAAAAAATTATTTTTGTCAATTCTCTCCACTCCATGCATAATTTTATAAACCTCTAATGTCCCCCCCTCTTAGTTGTATCTTTTCTAAACTGAAAAGTCCCAGGACTTTTTAAAGACTTTTTAGAAAAGTCTTTGCTTCCCAGGACTTTTCAGTTTAGAAAAGATACAACTAAGAGGGGGGGGCAGCCTTTCCTCATAAGGGACGTGCTTCAACCTCCTAATCATCTTAATTACCCTCCTCTATACTTTTTCCAACTCTGCAATGTCCTTTTTGAGATATGGTGACCAAAACTGTACACAGTATTCCAAATGAGGCTGCATCATTGATCTATACAGGGGCATTACAGTATTGGCCATTTTATTTCCAATCCCTTTCTTAATAAGCCTTAGCACAGAATTTGCCTTTTTCACCACTGCAGAACACTGGGCTGACAGACACTTTCATTGAGCTATCCACTATGATTGCAAGATCTTTTTTCCCTCTCAGTCCAGCGAGTTCAGACCCCTTTAGCCTATACTTTAAACTGGGATATTTTGTCACTATATGCATCACTTTAACATTACCAACATTAAACTTAATTTGCCACATTGTTGCCCACTCACCCAGTTTGTGCAGACAGTCAGCCTTGGTTTTCACCATCCTGAATAATTTGGTGTCATCTGCAAACTTGGCCACTACACTACACTCACACCTAGTTCCAAATAATTTATGAATAAATTAAATAGTACTGGCCCCAATACCAATCCTTGTAGGACCCCACTGCTCACTTTCCTCCACTGTGAGAACTGTCCATTGATTCTTACTCTTTGCTTCCTGTCATTAAATCAGGGTTTTTTTATTCCATAGGAGAACCCATCCTCTTATCCCATGACTGCTAAGTCTACTCAAGAGTTTTTGGTGAGGTATCTTGTCAAAAGCCTTTTGAAAGTCCTGGTATATAATGTCAGTGGGTTCACCATTGTCTACATGCTTGTTCACTTTCTCAAAGAACTCCAAAAGGTTGGTGAGGCAGGACTTCCCTTTGCAGAAGCCATGCTGATTTTCCCGCATCAGGCTTTGTCCCTCTATGTGCCTAACCATTCTATCTTTGATTCTAGTTTCTACTAATTTGCCTTGTACAGACATTAGGCTGATTGGCCTGTAATTTCCTGGTTCCCCTCTGAATCCTTTAAAAAAACTGGAGCCACATTTGCTACTCTCCAGTCTTCTGGTACAGCAGCTGAATTTAGTGATGGGTTACATATATGGGTTAGTAGATCAACTATCTCACATCTGAGTTCCTTAAGAACTCACGGGTATGCCATCAGGACATTTTAAGTTTCCCCAGTAGGTCTAGAACGTCATCTCTGGTCACCTCAATTTAGCTCAGTTCTTCAGAGTCTCTTCTTGAATTTAGAGTCTGTGGTGTAGGTACATGCTCCACACTTTCCACTTTCCACAGTGAGCACAGAGATGGCTGCCAACTCCCCATCTTCCTTTAACAATCCCCTTATTCCTTTGTCATTCAAAAGCCCCATGGACTCTCTGGTTGGTTACCTGCTCTGGATATATATATATTAAAAAAAATGTTTATTGTTTGTCTTGATGCTTTAAGCAACTCACTCCTCAAAATCACTTTTTTGCATGCCTAATTATTGACTTACCATCTCTTTTGCCAGAGCCTGAGGTCCCTCCTGTTCAATGCATTTGGGCAAACTTTCCACTTTTTAAAAGAAGCCTCTTTACTTTTTACAGCTTCCTTGACTTGTGTTGTTAACCACATAGGCCTTCTTTTAGACTTGGCAGTGCCTTTCCTAACCTGTGGAAATAATGTGGTTTTAAATAACTTCCAAGCATCCTCTGGGGATTTGACCCCCTTGTGTTCCTTTGAAACAGCCAGTGTGATGTGGTGGTTAGAGTGCTGTACTGCAGAGAGCCTCTGTCAAATCCTTGCTTGCTATGAAATTTACTGGGCCAGTTGTTCTCTCTCAGTTCAATCTACCTCTCGGGACTGTTGAGGATAAAACTGGGCAAGTGAGAATTTGATTTGATTTATCTGATTTATAACCCACATTTCCCTGCAAGCAGACTCAGAGTGGGTAACAGCAACAACAACAAAAACATTTAAAACAATAAATAGAAATTTACATTAAGAACAGTGTCTAATATCCATATTCGATGGCGGCTGAAACATTAAAACTGATTAATACAGATTAGAGCATCAAGTGCATCAATAGATGCTGAAAGTAATACAGATGAGCAGGACAAGCAGACAAGAAAAAGACAGTGTGAAGGGAGGCCAGTCTAGATGGTTCCTGCAGCCTCAACCATAAGTCTGGTGGAACTGCTCCATTTTACAGGCCCTGCAGCACTGCAACAAGTCCCACAGGGCCCAGATCTCACTGGGGATAGCATTCCGTCAGGCTGGTGCCAGTGCCGAAAAGGCTCTGGTTGAGGCTAAGCAGATATCTTTCAGACCAGGGAATCACCAGAAGATTTTGATCTGCTGAGTGTGAAGCTCTGTGAGGGACATACCAGGAGCGGGGGTCCCTTAGAACCATCTACATTGCCCTGAACTCCATGAGGAAAAAAGATAAAAATGCACCAAATAAAGTAAGTAGTGACAACTGAGGAAGAATCCTCGAATATGCTCCACATTTCATGCAACAGGTACAGAGCCTCAAAGAAGTTTTAGAAAGCAATAAATGCCTCCCAAAGCATTACCGTTTTGACGCCCTTCATCAGAATTGGTAGATATCAGCACAGCCTAGCTTTTTTCAAAGAGAAGAGGGTAAGCAAACTCATGGAAGGACAGGTGATTGAGGATGACGTGTGGCATGGCCGAAAGCATGTTGGGACAAATGGAAACAGCCAGGCATAAAATTAAACTCAGTTAATGAGAAAACAACAACAACAATATTGTGTGAATATTTCAAGAGGAAAGCAAAACTGGGATCACACTGGGAAAAATACATAACAAAGTTTTATCTCAAAAAACCCTCAGCTCAGCTAATCTGGTATCCTTAGCTGGGCAAAACCTCTGACCTCAGAGTTGATCTAATTTGCAACTGGGCTACAGCGTATTAAAATATTACAATCTTGGGTCTTCATTACATTTAATTATTGAAGAGGCTCTCCAAGCAAAATTTACACTGGGACAGTGTTTGTATGGGATCAGATCGAGAACTCTAGCTATGTGGTTTTAAGGGAAAGATGAGTTTGCCGTCCTTCTTGGATGACTACGCTTGCTGTGCCCTTGTGACCTTTCCACATAGCTTAATTTTGCCTTAATTTAACTAATAAATCACAGCTCTTTAGAACCGGGTGCAACATTTCCTTCCTTTTACTTCCTTCACAATAGTTTGAGAAATGGCTGGAGCACATGACAAAAAAAAATGGAAACCCCTGCTTCCAGCTTGCAGTTCAAGGCTCTCACAGTGCACATTTTACCAGCTGTGGGCATCCCATAACATGCTGATTCTGCACTTTTATCACCCTCCCATATACAAGAGGGGCTCCTCCCCTGCTTTTGCCTTGGCAGCAGTTACCACAACAGATGCACTGAAAGGAGAACTTATAGATTCATTTCTTGAGCTTGCTTTCTTGGTTTTGTGGGGAGCAATTTTTTAAATTTGAATTATCATCTTTGCATTTTTGTAGCGGATATCTCCAACAGAGAGCTTACCAGCTGCTGCAGAGTAGTTGATGCATGCCCTTTGAGACTCAGGAGAAGACTGTGGAATGATCTGCTCAGGGCTTTTATTTATATATCTATTTATTTTGGAAAGAATATAAAACCATCTATCTAAGCTTTCATTTCATGATTGTTTCGTCTCCGTTGCTTAACTGAAAACTTCATTTCTGGGATTCTTCCTAGTCCATGGTCTATTTCTAGGGTAGAAAAAAAACTTGGTAGCATGCTGGGGCAGGAAGAAGTAACTCCAGATATTTCTCATGAGCTCTTATTAAACAAAAAGATTGATGACCTCTAGAGACTAGACCAGGTTGTGGGATTTTAGTGGGAACAAGAGAACAACCCAGTTAACACAGATCTCCAGTAGAGCAAAGTGCATAGGGGGCAGGAAGCCATTGCCTGCTAGAGTTGCCAACCTCCAGGTGGGGCCTGGAGATCTCCCACTTTTGCAATTTATCTCCATCTGACAGAGACCAGCTCCCCTGGAGAAAATGGCTGCTTTGAAGGGTGGACTCTATGGCACTGTACCACACTGAGGCCCCTCCCTTCCCCAAACCCTGCCCACTCCTGGCTCCACCCCCAAAGTCTTCAGGTATTTTCCAACCCAGACCTGGCAACCCTTTGCCTGCCCTCCTTACCTTCTCCCCTCCCTTCCCTCCCCAAACTTTGCTGCCCCCAAATCTCCAGGGATCCCCCAAGCTGGAGTTGGCAACCCTACCCCATTCCTGCAGGACTGAGACAACCAAGAAAAGTTTTGCAACTCCCTTTAAAAAATGCAACGCATTGGGTAGATGGATGGAGGAAGGGGTGGGACAGCCACAGCAAATGCTGGTACTTAATATTTGGATTTAAACATCCAAATAAGATTTGAATCATTTTGACACCCAGTAAAATGGGCAATGACTAAAATAGAGAGACAATTCAGGGCAAATCCCACCCTTTAGGAGGACTGAAACATCTAATTGGCCTTAATTGCAATCCAGTTTTGAATGTTAGGAGAACATGAACTTTTTTGGGATGTTTCAAATATGCAGCTCACGTTTTGAGATTTAAATAGAGGGGATATTAAGTGTATGTGACAGAAACACCAATTTAAAATGATATTCTGAAGGGAGGGGGGTCCCCAATCATGTTGAGTATGTGTATACTTTTAGAATCTGAGAAGAGGAAGCCTGCTCAAAATGACTGTCATGTGTTGCTGGGGACAACTGCAAAATCTTTGGAGACGGCAAACCAAGCTTAGTCCTATGTCAGAGGCAGTTCTTTCTGAATGGGTGCTTCATGCAAACACAGGAGCTCCAAATGGGTGGTCCATTGGCTCTTCTGAAGCATCTTCTGCTCCAGTGAAAAGGCAGAAAACCAGGGCCAATTTCACACAAGGTGCTGCCCCGGCATCATTCTTCCCTTTGCCCCGATTGCCTGCTTGAATTTCCTACTATTTGCCGTGGGGCACATTTTGACCCACGACTCTGCCCGATTTCCTCCACGGCTTCAGTGATCCTCAAAAAACAGGATCACTGAAGCCACAGGGGAAATCGCGTGAAGCCACAGGTCAAAATGTGCCCCGTGGCAAATAATGTGAAATTGAAGCAGGCAGAAAGGGAAAATGGAAAAGTGATGCTGGGGCAGCGCCTTGTGGGAAATTGGTCCAGGACTGAATTGTGGTTTTGGAAAACAACAGACGCTTTGACAACGAAGCAATTATTAGCAGGTACTGTGAAAACCTGCTGAATGGCATTTGCATAGGTTAAATGTACTGGATGGATGGGTGTCCCTTTCATGCAGACATCTGCAGAGTTTTCCCCATAAATTCTTCTACTATTCAGCTACTATCCTGGAGAAACAGACATTTTAAAAAAGCATGAATAGAAACTGAAATTAGAACACAGTTTAAAGGTATCCCAGTACTGCTAGAAAATGACCAGATTTGATTAGTCAGTTCATATCCAAAAAGCAGGTGCAATTTCATTTTGATTGACTATGAACCTTCCAAGGTTAAAAAATGAGGAATATCTGATTTTTAATGATTTTTTACTGTTTCAAATCCATATATCAGAAATACAGTGTAGAATGAAATTCCACAACAACAAAGGAAACAGGAAGTCCACTGGGACTTCTGGAAACCTCTGAGCTAGAGAGAGAGAGACCTCGATGTTCACTGACAACCAGGGGTCCGTTGGGGCCAGAGTGAGGCGGAGCAAAGCTCCGCCAGCTCAGGACTGGCCACTAGGGCAGCCACAGGCTGAATCAGATTCTCTAATCTGATTCAGCTCGCCACCGAATTGCTGCCGAAATTCGGTGACAACTTTAAAAGCCACTGAAGGGGAGGGGGTTTGAGGGAGAGGCTCCAAACTTGCAGGGTAGCTGCTGGGGCCTCTCCTCGAAATGCCCACCAAGTTGCAAGAAGATTGGACCATGGGGTCCAATTATACAGGCCCCCAAACAGGTTGCCCCCATTCCCTCCATTGTTCTCTATGGTAGGAAAAAAGTTAACATTTTTTCCCTCCATAGAGAACAATGGAGGGGATGGGACAACCTGTTTGGGGGCCCATAGAATTGGACCCCGTGGTCCAATCTTCTTGAAACTTGGTGGGTATTTCGAGGAGAGACCCCAGCAGCTACCCTGCAAGTTTGGAGCCTCTCCCTCAAACCCCCTTTCCTCCAGCCCCTCATATACCCTATGAGTTTTTGCCATTGATTTCAATGGCCCATAGGGTATAATGGGGCTGAAACTGACATTCCCTTTCTGACACACTTCTGGTGATGTCAGGGGACGTGGCATATGCTAATGAGTTATGCTAATGAGTTATGTTAATGAGCTCCTGCACCTCTTTTTTTACAAAAGGACCCCTGCTGACAACATAGGCACAGTGAACAACCCAGAGCTGATTGTGAAGAGCTCCAAAAGGATCTTGCAAACTGGGTGAATGTGCAATGGCATGACAAATGTGGTTTAATGTAGATGTAAAGAGATACACAAATATGTATTCATTCATTTAGTTCTCATGCATGGCTGGGAAGATTATTTTTTATCACTCTAGTGTATTTATTTAAAATATTTCAAACATTAAAAGGCATTTAAATATAAATATATTAAATAAACCATAATATAAACACATAAAAACACACAAACAGGGAGGAGGGCTAATAAGAATTAGTGAGGAAACACCAAAATCAAGCAGAAAAGTTTTCACCCATTAGCAGAAGACGGATCTCCGTTGATACCATGGCCAAGAAGACCTTTTATTGGGGTGCTACCCATCTAGCGTTAGATGGTGGGGCACCCAAAGCAATGCCTCTACAGATGACCAGAGTGGTTGGGTAAGTTCATAAGAGAGTAGGGAGTATGTATTCTTTGGCAAAGTTTCCATTTTTCCATTTGTGTTGGTTTCTTGTGTAACATTTTAAAAGCATTTTTATATGATTTCTATGTCATATGCCATTTTTGCACCATGTATATTAAAAATCAGGTGTCAATTTTACACTAATATAAAGGTAAAGGTTTCCCTTGCTCAAAAGCCAGTCGAATCCAACTCTAGGGGGTGGTGCTCATCTCCATATCCAAGCCGAAGAGCCAGCGCTGTCCAAAAACTCCTCCATGGTCATGTGGCCGGCATGACTAAACACCAAAGCACACAGAATGCTATTACCTTCCCACCGAAGTGGTACCTATTTATCTACTTGCAATTTCTTGCTTTCGAACTGCTAGGTTGGCAGGAGCTGGGGCCAGAGACAGGAGCTCACTCCATCATGCAGCACTCGGGTCTCAAACTGCTGAACTACCGACCTTCCGGTCTGCAACTCAGTGTTTTAACCGCTGAGCCACCATGGCCCTTTTACACTAATACATCCATCACATTTCATTTACATTTTTTGGGGGGAAAGATGAGCTCAGTTTCATTTTGAGCACTAAGTAACCATAAAAGAAATTTGACCTTTGAAATCAAGCTAGAGTTGTTATGAAGTTCGGTAACATCCTTATTCACAATGTAATGAAATATTTTTAACAATCTTCAAACAAATCAAGGGGAAACCTGCATTATTTTATATTTATCCCTGAATTTTAATGTAGTCACATTTTGGAAACAATTAATGAAGATCTAGCGCTGTGCACCAGCAGTTAAAGAGGTATTTCTCAGATCCACACAGCCATAAATCTGACTTAGACTGAGATGTTGCCTCAATGTCCTGAATATGCAAGCGGCTGTGCTATTTTTATACCGCAGTCCTGTGGCAATTTGTTTGCTTCTCTTTCAGGGGAAATCTAAAGCAAGTGGAACTATTAATAGAGGAGCAGAAATATTTCTATTACAGGAGATTTTGCTGTCCAGTGTGGCGATTCTCATTGCAATGAGACTGATTGTACTTAGTTTCTAATTCATATAACACTTCTCCTGAGTGTTCAAAGCAAATCACATTGTTATCGATTGATATTTATAGTCAGTCATTTAGCCAGTACAGGACAGTGTTGGTTCATGAGCTTGTTTGCTGACGGAATACCAGCTTTTGGTACTGAGTACTCAGGCCTGTAGCTAACATGGGGCCCACAGGGCCCAGCCCCCTAGCATTTCTTCTGGGTCCCTCCCTCCCTGACTGCCCCCAAAGTACCTCAACTTGTGACCTGTGCCATGCTACCTCTGACCTGGTGCTCAAGCACCCAACTGCAAAAAGGGACAAAACCCCCGCTCCTGTCTGAGCCCCACTGGCTCCTGCTGCCTGCCCCCCCAGGTTCTCCCCCAGGTTCTTACCAGGCAGCGGCCGGTGGGGCTCAGGGAAGGGTGCCTCCCCTGGCCACCACCACCACCAGCCTCCTCCTCCACCACCACTAGCTACCTCTGCTGCCTCTGCCACCACAGCTGCCAGCCGCCACCACCACCAGCCCCCTTCGCTGCCAGCTGCTGCTGGCAGCGGAGAAAAGAAAGAAAAGACTCCCGGATAAAATCCCAGTGAGATTTTATCTGGGGTTAGGCTGCTGTGTGACCACAGCCTCTATTTCTCTACCTAGACCTGACAACTGTAGGAGAGATACATAAAAACTGATGTAATGAAAAGTTATGGGCACAGCTCATGGAACAGTGAAGCAGTGCCAGTGTATCAGTTCCATGTTGGAAAGGAGACAGGGGCTCAGAACCTGAGCAGTGTGATCAGAGTCACGCTAGAGGTAAGAAATTTCCCGACCTCACCCTTCTCACTGCATCTCTCTCTTCCTTTTGAAATAAGTCTCCTTCAGGCTGGTGGGCACAAAGAGGAACAGTGCTTGGAGAGGGACAAATGAAGAGTCTGCAGGAGGAGGGGAGAACCAGCAAACATTGTTCTCCCTTCCTCTGCTGATGGAAAAGCTGTTCCATTGGAAGAGCTGATGCTGCACTGACAGGACGACAGCAGAAGATCCAAGCCAAGGCAACTCAGTCAGCTGGTGAGAAAGTCAGCTGAGAATCTCAGAAACATACTTCTTTTTCCCCCAGTTAAAACCCAAGGGAACTAAAACTGTATCTAAAGCCTGGATGTTTATATCCTTTATACATCACAACTGCCCCTTGCAGCCTGCTGCTCCTGAACCTCCCAGTTTTTGTGGCTGCTATGCCACCCCTTTGAATATTGTATGCATTTGCATGTATGAGCAACATTGTACCTCAGACAATGGACACAGGTTAACTATCACGGACATTCAAAATGGCGGCCCGACAGCAGAATGATAAAAACATGAGAACCATGGAGCAAAAAGGGCAAGAGTTTGGTAAGGAAAACCAGCTAGCTGAGAACAAGAAGTATCAGCCATCAAGCAAGGCAGTTGACCACAAGCCAGCTCACCCCAAACCAAACGTCTACCACCAGGACAAAGGCAATTGTACTAAAATTAAGTAGGGCATCTCTTTTTGAGAATGACCTCTAGCCTGTAGCTCATAAAACAAAACAAAAAACCATCTGATTTCTATGTGATTTCACACCATTTTCTGTATGGATAGAAATCAAGTTATGCTGCAGAGAAGTGGGAAGATGAACATTTCATGGCAGCACAGGAAACAATATTGTAGGATTGATTGATTTTCTTTGTTGTTGTTGGCAGCGTACCTCTCCTCTTTCTATGGCTTCATGGTTTAAAAGAATATAGGAATGCTTGGAATGGAGAACCCTATAAATCAAATAGAGGGAGACAAACCAGACCGAGTTTTTATCACTGGATATTGATTCCTTATACCAATCACTGTAGATGGATTTTTCAGCTCCTCCAGAAAACTATTAAATATTACTGCTCTTTTAGGAATAGAGACTTTCAGTGTGAATGTTGCATTATGCTTTTCATCCTCTCAGTGCTAAGTGTTTTGTTCTGCTTCCTATTAGTTTTGGCTCAGTGAAAAATGTTTCATTATTTATACATTGACCATCACTCCTTCTACCAGTACAGTAGCTGGGACTTCATGCTGATCACAAAGGCAACACAGTGGGCCTTCTTCTATGCATGAGCACTAGCACCAAAATCCTTCATCAGAGTTTGGATTCAGACTTTGGAATTAGGACCCTTTGGATTCAGAATTTGGAAAATTCAGAATTTCCAAATATCCGGGCTTCCATTAAAGTCAATAGGAGTAGCCATTCCCCACTTTAAAACATGCATACACACACACACACAAAGAGGTAAATCACTTTTTACAGTTTCCCTCAGCTCTCTAACCCTTTCCTAGTGCCTGTGCCAACCTCAGAGAGTTGAGAAGATGTGGCAAGTGCACACAGCAACAGCCACAGGTAGTAGTGCCAGGCATTGGGAAATGACCCCCCAAACAGTGCAAATGCCGCCAGGGCAGCTTTGGGAATGGCACAGCAGAACAGAGGACAGCTGGTGCTGGGGAGTGGGCAGATTCTGTCAAGAATGCTGTCTAGCCAGACTCATGGTCTGTTGCATTAAGGGTTAACTTCTTTCTCAGACGTGCTTATTCCACTGTTTTCATCTACATGTATTCCAGGGCCAAATACTTCACTGCTGTTTATCTTTTCTGCTAGAATGGGGGGGGGGGGAGTGGATGTGTGTGTGAATGTCTGCTTAAGCTTGCATAGAGCCAGCACTGCGAGACCCTGGGAAGTGTATGATCTCAGCATCCAGCATAACCTTGTAATGTTGGGAGCTTCTAGATAATGTAAACGTTAGTCTGCAGGTGCTGGGGACAGCCATAAGTTCAGGTTTAAATCTTTGGTGGGCTGAGTGAGAATATTAATTGGGTGGCTGGCATAGGGGGGATGTCCTGTTTTTAGTATAGCATCAGACCTGGCATCTGGAGACCAGTTCTGACACAGAAACTGTCTATGCTTGGAATCTCTACCTCTCAATAAACAAATCTTGCTGCTACAAGACTGTTGGAGTGACTGCATCCAGGACTTGACAGATTCCTTGGATAGCACAGCCAGGCAGACTGGAGCAGCAGACAGACAGACTGACTGACTGTGGTGGGTGGAGCTGCCTTAGCAGCATTGGGCACAGCATAGTTGAGTGAGTGAGAACAGTCCTGGAGTAGCAGTTGTAAGAAGGGAAAGGGAAAAGAAGGAGGCTGCAGACTGAAGGCTGGCATACCCTGTAATGTGGACAGAAGAGTGTCATTGTCTCTTACTCAAAGGGTACCTCAGGGAAGCCTAGCAATGTCCATGCAGCCTTCCTCATTTGCCAGCTCCCTTTACCAGGCCTGTCCTTCAGTGAGAAAGGACCAGTGTGAAAGAACCTTCTGGTGTCTGTGCCTGCGTCAGGATTTCATAAGTATAGACAGACATCATGCACAGGCTTTGCTCTCACCCCATTTCCCTCTCCCTTGGTAAGACCACGGCAATACCGATCAGGGGACACTGAGCAATCTGTCCCCACCACCCTTGCTGCCATGCCATCAGGGGAACATTTCTGCTTCATTTCTCATGAAGCCAGGCCAAGCTGCTGAGTAACAGGTTTCATTTTTCTCCTCTTGCTTTTTATAGGCATCAGTGGGATCCCAAATATTAGGAATTACTCCAAATATCTGGAACTGAGCAGTTCAGATTTGGAATTATTCATGACTAACACAAATGTAGCGTAATTCAGTGGTTCCAAATATTTCCAAATCCAAATTGTACATTACTACTTTCTACAACCTAGAGGCCTCTCTAGGTATGCAGAGAGAGAGAGAGAGAGAGAGAGAGAGATTGACCCAGACATGAAGGAGAATAAGTGTTCTCTAGGACAACAGACTGCTGAGTCGGGATGTGCGCAAACTGGGAAAATGCAGTTTGGTTTGTGACGAGCAAATGAGAGATGCCAGATTTGGAGCACATATAAAGTAACATCCAGGGGAGGTCTGTTGCAGGTTTGGTGTCTCTAGCTTGCCCAGGATCCATTCTGTGCACCCTTAAACCTCCTAAACCTGTCAAAATGGCCGAGGTTCAAGAGTGTATAGAACAGATCCTTTGCAAGCTAGAGACATCAAACTCATAGGGAACTTCCTAGATGCTTCTCTTCATGCCCTCCAAGTTGTTGCTTTGATGTTTTGTGAACATTTTGATTGAGTTCGAGACAGACTGCCTGGGACTGTATCTGCTTACAAACCGACACAAACCCCCACGAACATCATCAACATTTGTGGAAAGTTAGTGTTGGGCACCCTGCCATGAACTTGACTTCATGAACCACAAATAGGGCAAAATCCACAACAAATTTTGCTTTATGATTTGGTTTGTGCCCATCCCTACTGCTGAGAACAGCTGAGAGTCAGTTACAGGAAAAAGAGAGGGAGAAAATGCCTCGAAGTATATTATTATTGGCTGTGATATGTCCATAGTATTTTGGAAATTCAAGGAGTCACTGGGGTTAGGCTACCATTGGGCCTATTGGTTTAACTGCATCATTTCTCTATTCACATTCAATGTAAAATTAAGCCTTTGATAGATTGCTTCAGTTGACAATGGGCTGTCTCCCATGCCATGTCAGAAGTTCCCAACAATGCAGTCTTCCTGCGTTCCACATCCACTATTTATAATTATGTACAGTTTGCAGGATTGGGGCCCACAGAGGCAGCAGAACATAAAGAAAGCAGAGCAATAATCCTTGAAGCCTTTAGCTGACCTTTTCTAGGAAAGTTGGTGCAAATGTATGTGTATATCCAATGCTGCATTTTTTTTTCCATTCTCAGAATGGGATGGAAAATGTGGTGTGTGTGTTTGCACACGGAAAATGCCAACACATATCCACTGACCTACAGTACTATAATGGCCAGATTTCTTCCATATTTATTTTAAATAACTCTTTTCTTTTGCAATTTTTTTTATTTAAAATTTTTATTGAAAAATGTGTATAATCAGTCCAGAAATAGAGAAAAACAAAAAAAACAAAATCATCACAGTATAATTGCATTCACATTACTGTAGAATCACGTGCTAAGGTTCAGAACATATAACACAACTAAGAAACATTGCTCATGTTCTTAACAACAATTGTTCAGAAGTACATATTACAATATCATGTTAACAAGTTATGTATGGAACAATCAGTACTTTGTGATAATGAATAACCATGAATATATTGAGGTCTGTACCAACTTAAAAGACACAAAGTTCTGTTAGTTATGAAGAGAATAATAGATAAATCATATAAAAAGATGAAAAGTAATTTTGGTGTGATGGGACTGTGAGGCCTGTCAAAGAGGAGACGAGTGCCTACAACCATCTCTGAAAAGTAGACCAACTCGACGGTATTGTGCCATCTGCAGCAAGAAATTCTAGTATAGGTTCCCATTTTGATGTGAATGAAAAATTGACTGGGTTAACTGAGATAGCGTTCAATTTATTCGTAACACTCTCCATTAAAACTTGGTGTCAGGGGAAAAGAAGGGGACGGGGGACAGCGGAGGTAACTGTTTTTCATCCCTGCTGGTTTCTGACTGGAAAAAGCCAGCTCTGAACTGCTTCAATCCACACCGAGGACAAAGTACAGACATCCTTTCCTCTCCCTCCAGCAGGGGAAAAAGCAGCTAAGTGATCACTTTTTCTGGTAAGAGAAAAAGGCAGGGAAGAAAAGATGAAAGTTTTCATTTCTTCCTCCATCATGTTTCTTCTGTATAATACAATTTTGGCAGATACATTTACAAAAGAAAAAAAAAAGTATAGTTCAAAATAAGCACCAAAGAAATCATAATGTGTAATTTGGGCTGTCAGTTTGCACAATAATGCAGATGGGTTTACACAAAGATCTTTTCAGAGGGGGGAAAAAGACCTCTGTGTGTGCTGAAAATGTTCTAAGAAAGCAAGGCTATCTGAGATACTCTGTTTGATGAGTATTCCAAATCCTAGATAGGCAAAGTGGAAAATAAAGGGATGCATTTTACACATTCTAACTCTATTTCAAATCATCATTAGAGAGAAAGAAAGAGAAACAGCAAACATAACAAGGCAATTCCTGGTAGGTGAGAACAGGAAGTAGATTTTACACTCGAAAAAGCTCACATTTTTCAAGCTCCAGATGGTGCAAGAAGCAGCAGGGTGAACATTTGAAAGAAATATTTCAGTCAAGTAGCAGGGTTATCGCTTATCTTTTTCAAGAAGCCCTGGAACACACAGGGAAAAGAAATAAGTGATGTGTGGCACAGCTCCATGGGGAATCTCTCAAACAATGACCAGGGAAGAAATTAAAGTGGAAGGAAAAATGAAGCTTGTTTTCCCCAGGGGAGATTACTCCAACAAAACCTGACGCCAGGCTCTCTGCTGCTCTCCGGAAAGAATAAACAAGAGTTTGATGATTGATTGAGAGCGTGGTGGGAGATCATTGTAAAGGTAGCATACACAATTGGCTATAATTTCAGGAAGGAAAATTGGAGGCAACAGACCAGTGATGTAAAAGAGAAGGAGCAGAGATGCTTGTCAGCTGCAGCAAGCAAAGAGAGGAGATTTCCTTTCAGCATTAACAAAAGCACTTCAATTGTAATTTGGTGAAGGGCCAATCTTAGACCTGCTCTCAGTAAATCTGGGAACTGATATACCTCGGGGGGGGGGGGGTTTAATTTAAAAATGCACATAGTGTGTGGGGGGAGGGGTTTTGAAGGCCATGAAATGATGGAAAGAGAATTTAACTTTTTGGCCATCTTGGGCTACCTGCTATTTACTTCACAGGTACTTTCTTGGAACTAAGCCCCATTGAATAAAATGGGACTTACTCTGAGTAGACCTGCTTAGGATTTCTCCCTGAGCAAGTAGTTTATTTACACATCAACTTTCAGCTAAATTTTCCTTTTCCTGCTGGACCGATCCATAACTGTGAATGGCCAATCAACTCTACTCATCACACTGACGCTCCAGCCATTCAAGGGTGCTTGATTTGAATTATGTTGAATTGCCTTACTCCCTGTGATTGGGTAAAAAGTCACATCTGTCAGCCAATCCAGCTGTAAGAGGGCAATCCACCTGAATTCATAAATTTGGCTCTTGCTAGTTAACAGAGGAGGAAATGGGGTGGTCAGATGGTAGTTACAATATAGGCTTGAATTTCTTAGAGTCCAGTAAGCATGGCTGAATTTCCTGCTTGTTCCTCCAGGTTAGACATTTAGCATGTGAGGTGTGAAGCCATCTTGGAAATGGTCTTAGAACAAATATAAATAAGATTAGAATCCTGTATGGATTTGTATCTGGCACAGGTCAGAATAAAACTGTTTGTGTTTTCCTGTTTTTAATACCTAGTGGTGATTTGTAATAGTTTTCTGCTTTACTTTTAAAATGCCACAAATGGCTCTGATTCTCCTTTTTTAACATCCTTTTTTTTTACACTATACAAACCTGGGCCTATGGGGTAAATACTCAGGCTACCTGTGCCCAAGCTTTGGTTATACCTACAAGGTGTTTGCCTTTTAATATCAGAGGTTCTTTCAGTCTAGAAATAGAAACTTTAAACTGGCCTTTTTGGCAGTCTTCAATAGCCAGAATTTTCAACCCCCTATTTGAAAAGCTGAAGTAGTATGAATATATGATTTTTAGAGGTTTTCTTTGCTCTGTGTATGATTTTTAGAACTCTGTCATGTCCTTCTGTAGTCATCTTTCTTTCTTAACTGCAAGGTCCCAGGATCTTTAGCCTTTCCTCATAGGGAAGGTGTTCCAACCCCTTAATCATCTTGGTTGCCCTCTTTTGCATTTTCTCAAGCTCTGCAGTACCTTTTAGCTTCAGTAAATCAGCAGAACCTGAAGAAGAATGTTAGGAAAGTGCTTAGGTATTTCAAGAAGTAGGCGAGAGATTTATTTCAAATGGCTAAAATTCTTACAAGGCCAGGAATGAAAGAAAACAGACGCTCTTGTCAATGGAGATTTGCTGCATTTGACAGAACAGGTACCAGGAGGACAGCGGGACAGGATGTTACATCCCTTGAACCTCACAAGCAGGAGCTAAGGACCAATTCAGATCTTTCCTCATACCAAAAACACACACACACACACACATACAGAAGCCATTGGAAAAGTTACTTTGTGGCAGAGTTCCATATAGTGTGAGGTGGGTGGGAGAAGATTACAGCAGGTGTGGGATCTTTATCACATGGTGGAGGTAATGTGTGAATGACCCCTAATTTGGCTCATACTGCTGGATCATACCAGTGGTCCACCTAGTCCTCTGTTTCACACAGGGACAAACTAGTTGCCCTGGAGGGCCAACAAGCAGGGCATAGAGAAGAAGAAGAAGAGAAGAGATTGGATTTATACCCGGCCCTTCACTCACTCAGAGTCTCAGAGAGGCTTACAAACTCCTGTCCCTTCCCCTCCCCACAACGGACACCCTGTGAGGTAGGTGGGGCTGAGAGAGCTCTGAGACAACTGTCCTTGAGGGAACAGCTGGTACAGAACTATGGTTTGCCCAAGGTCATCCAGCCAGGTGCAAGTGGAGGAGGGATAAAAACCCTGCTTGTTCTATTTGTATAGTTTCTTTAAGGTGTTCTTTTAGTCTATCAGCTATAATCTTGGCAAAAATCTTGTAATCATTATTTAGTAAAGAAATCAGTCTATAATTCTTGACATTAGTTAAGTCTTGACTTTCTTTTGGGATAAGTGAGATGGTTGCATCTTTCCAAGTTTCTGGGACCTCACCTGTGACTCCTATATCGTTCATTAATAGCAGTAACACTGGTGAGATCGATTCCTGTAATGTTTTATAAAACTTCACTGTAAATCCATCTGATCCAGGTGCTTTTCCTAATTTTGAGTCATTTATTGCATTTTTAATCTCTTGTAATGATACTGGATTGTTAAATAGTTCTTTAATTTTCTCTGTTGGTTTTGGTAACTTTAGTGTTTGTAGGTATTCTTTAATCTTTCTTCTGTCTTTGTTTTCCTTCTTAAAAAGTTTTGCATAATATTTAAAAAATTCTCTCTTTATTCCTTTGTTGTCTATTATCTCAATATTGTCCCTTATCACTTTAGTGATAAATTTATTTTCACGTTTTTTCTTTAATTGCCATGCTAAATATTTTCCAGGTTTGTTTGCACCTTCAAATGCTTTTTGTTGAAGTTTTTTCAAGTTCCAGTAAGTCTCTTGGTTCAAAATAGCTTTTGCTTGATCTTGTAGCATCCAGATTTCCTTTTGCAATTTCTTTCTCCCTGGTCTACTCTTCAGTTCTTCTTCTTTTGTTTTAATGGCTTGTACGATATTTTCATATTGTTCTCTTTTCTTTTTATTATCTTTAGCATTTAATGATATCAATAATCCTCTCATCACTGCTTTGTATGCATCCCATACGGTTTGAATTTTTACTTCTTTCTGTATATTTGCTTGGAAATATAAGTCTGTTTCTTCATGTAATTTTTTGACTATTTCTTGGTTGTCTAGTAAGTCCTCATTTATTCTCCATCTCCTTTGTCTTTTTACCTGCCCAGCAGTCCATAAACAAGGATTATGATCTGAAATTATTCTAGGTAGAATTTCCACTTTTCTTGTCTTAAACGTTAGATTAGTAGTCATCCAAATCATGTCAATTCTTGAATGTGAGTCATGTCTATTAGAATAAAAAGTAAAATCTTTTCCTTGTGGGTTGACCTTCCTCCAAATATCTTCCAGCTTCTCTTGTTTTATTAGTTCAAAAAAGATTTTTTGGAAGCTTCCCTAATGCCTCATCTTTTCTCTTAGAGCGCCTGTCTATTTTGTTATTCACAGTTCCATTAAAGTCCCCCAACATCATGATTTGATCATAGTTTACATTGTCCAATTCCATTTGTAGTTCTTTAAAAAAAATTTCTTTGGCTCCATTGGGGGCATAAATATTCACAATCAAAGTTTTCTGTCCTTGTAAAGAGACTTCAATGGCTAAGTGGGGAATCAAACCCAGTTCTCCCAGATTAGAGTCCGCTCACTTAACCACTACACCAAACTGGTCAGGGACACCCTCTGATGGTGTATTCTGGCCCTTGTATTCAGAAGCTTATTGCTTTTTCATGTAGAGGTTCCCTTTAGTCACCACTGATAACAGCTGTTAATAGACCTAGGCTGCAGTCGCACACACCAGTTGAAGTGGAGGGGAAGCAAGGCTATTTCCTCAGGAGGAATTTGACCCACAGCCTGTCACTGTGCGATCAGACGCAACCATGGGTGAGATGGGAGGGGTTGGCCATTTGTTTCCCATCACATAAATGAGGGATCACACTTCCTCACTGAGAGCCACCTATGGAGTATGCCATGATGCACATACTGTGAGGGGGGGCAACTCCAAGCCAGGATGGCCTAATCAGACCACCCCTATGGCATGAGTGCATGCTTGGACAATCAGACATGGGAAAGCTTGTCCATGGCCCATCGCAACCCATTTATTATGGGATTTTCTCCATTGTCTTTTTGCTCCACTTCTGCAGAGCAGCATGGGTTGCCGATGACTGTGGGATGCTTCTCAGATGTTGCTATCTGACGCACCCTTTAGATCCTTCGGGCATTTGTGCCTATGTTGGATCTACTGGTGTGTGTGATCACAGCCCTAATCTCCATGAATCTTTCTAATCCTCTTTTAAAGCAATCTGGACTCATGGCCTTCACTATATTTAGTGGCATCTTTTTATCACCAGCTCTTAAAGAAAATTCTCATATGACATTGCATACATAGATATACTGATCTGTGGGTGTGCTGATGTGTATGTAGATCTCCATTGTAAGCAGGTACATAGCGATTTATCCATCCCATTGAAATGAATTCAGTTCCATTGAAATAAACGAGTTAATCTTTGCAAGCTCAACTGGTACACCTCTGATAAGTATTGGAGTCGGGAGTCCATGGAATAGTGAAACAGCTAGATCTTTATTGCTGGTCCGGATGAAGCATACAACCCAGGGCTCCAAGCCCTCCTTTTATGCTGGTCAGGGACAATCCCCTGACCTCACCCAACTGGCCTGATAGGCTATTAGAAGTCTATTTACATTTCATAGGTTCCCTGGGAGAAACCTAGGTACAGGATTGGTGGCCGGTTTGAATCCACCTGGCCTTTGTTCTACCTGGCTGAAGCTCAGGTAGTTTCCTGGCCATGTGCTCTGGCCATGCTCTGGCCATGTGCTCTGGCCATGCGGTCGCAATGAAGAGAGCACATGGCGACCGCATGGTCAATACATAACACCCCTCCCCCCATAGTCCAGAACCCCTCTGCACACATAGTCTTTGAGATAGTCCGGGCGTCTGCGCTCACGTCCAGAGCGCCGGGGGGTTGTAAGGCGGGGCGTGTTGCTAGTGTCGGCAGGTTGCGGTGTGGGTAGTTGTTCTGCTGGCGGGGCCTGTCTGCTCGGGGGTTGTTCAGGTGTGGATGGTGCGACTGCTTCGTCCGCGGGCAGGAGCGGCATCTCCGCAGTCTCCGGATCAGGGTCTGGCGCTGCTTCTGGAGTCGTGTCGATGTCACGGTCTGTTGGTGCAGGGAGTTCGGGGGCCTGGGTATCATCGTGGTTCTGGGTACGGCGTCGAATCTGGTCAATGTGCCGTTTCCAGACTACGCCATCTTCCGTAAGGACCTCATAGGAATAAGGCCCTGTGACTCGGACGATCCTCGCGGGGAGCCATGTTGGACCCCGCGCGAAGTTCTTTGCATATACGGGGTCTTCGGGAGCAAATCCTCGAGCAGCTGGCCAGTCCTCCGTTGTCGGGTTCCCCTCGATTGCTCGGTCGGGATGTAGGCGGTCCAAGACGGTTCCCAGTCGTCTTCCCATCAGAAGTTCGGCTGGCCGGCGCCCGGTCCCTGAGTGGGGTGTGTTCCGTTGGCAGAACAGGAACTTGTACAGCTGCTCTTCCCAGTCGCCATGCTCCATCTTCTTTAACGCGTCCTTCGTTGTCCTCACCATGCGCTCGGCCTGGCCATTGGTTGCGGGGTGGAACGGAGCGGAGCGGATGTGGCGCAGACCACAGGCTTCCACAAACCGTTGAAACTCGCCGGAGGTGAAGGCGGTCCCATTGTTGGTCACGAGAGTTTCTGGCATTCCGTGTGTCGCGAAGATCGGCCAGAGACTTCTTAAGGCAGCGTTGGTGGAGGTCGAAGCTACCGGCACTACCTCAAGCCACTTGCTGTAGCTGTCAACAACGATAAGAAACAACCGGCCCTGGACCGGTCCCGCGAAGTCTAGGTGCAGGCGGGACCAGGGCTTGTTAGTAGATTCCCAGGATCTGACAGGAGCGTGTGGCGGATCTGGCCGTGACTCCTGGCATTTGGTACACTTCTGGACCCGCCCCTCAATGTCTTTGTCCAGGCCTGGCCACCATACGTAACTCCGGGCCAGAGCTTTCATGCGCACAATTCCCGGGTGAGCCTCGTGGAGGGCCTCTAGCACTCGGGGCCGCAGGGGCCCGGGGATCACCACTCGAGATCCCCATAGCAGGCATCCCTTGTGGGCCGATAGTTCGTGCCTGCGTGCCGTGAAAGCGGCAAAATCTGGTCCCGGTTTTTCCGGCCACCCCCTTCCCACCCAGTCCGAGACACGGGAAAGGATGCGGTCCCGCCGCGTGCGACGGGCCACATCTGATACCTGTACGGGGCGCTCCGGTAGATCCTCTAGGAGCGCGACATGGAAAGCGGGAGCCGGATCAGGGTCGCAGGACGGGAGGGGAAGACGGCTGAGGGCGTCTGCATGACCCATCGCCTTCCCCGGGCGATGTACCAATTCGTAGGAGTAGCCTGACAAAAAAATTGACCACCGCAGGACCCGCGGGGACAGCATGTGAGGGGTCTGCCTGTGGGGGGCAAGGAGACCCAGCAGCGGCTTGTGATCTGTGGCCACGGTGAACGACCGTCCGTAGAGATAGTCGTGAAATTTCCTGACGCCAGCTACGATTGCTAGGGCCTCCTTGTCGATCTGGGCGTAGTTCCGTTCTGCCGACGACAGGGTCCTGGAGTAGTAGGCAACCGGTACCTCCTTTCCGTTGGGTAGCCGGTGTCCCAAGACCGCCCCAACGCCGTAGGGGGATGCGTCGCAGGCCAGGATGACAGGGAGCCTCTCATCGAAATGCGCTAAGACCGCATTTGAAATTAATAAGTCTTTGACGGCCCGGAAGGCTGCATCATGCTTGGGACCCCAGGCCCAAGCCGCTCCCTTGTCCAGGAGACGATGCAGGGGTTCAGCGACCGCCGCCTTGTGCGGAAGGAAGGCGTGGTAGAAGTTCACAAGTCCCAAGAATGCCTGGAGTTCCGCCTTTGAGGACGGGCGGGGTGCACCTGTAATTGCCACTACCTTCTCCTTTGTAGGGTGAATGCCGTCTGCGGTGACTTGGAACCCCAAGAAGGTCACCGAGGAGACTCCCAGGGTGCACTTGTCTTTTCGAACCTTGAGACCCGCGTCCTGGAACCTTTGCAGCACCATCCGGAGGCGAGCTGCGAACGTGTCGGCGTCCGGGGCGGCGATGAGGACGTCGTCGAAGAACGGCTTCACTCCTGGAACATCTTTTAGGAGAGAATCCATTAGATTTTGAAAGATTCCGGGTGCTACGCTGACCCCAAATTGGAGGCGTTTTACCTTGAACGCTCCCTTGTGAGTCACAATCGTTTGTGCCTCGGCCGTTGCTTCGTCTACGGGAAGCTGCTGATAGGCTTGGGCCAAGTCTAATTTTCCAAATATTTTGGCACCCGCGAGGGAGGCCAGAACATGGCTGACCACCGGTACCGGGTACGCGTGGTCCTGTAATGCCTTATTAATTGTACATTTGTAATCCGCGCAGATGCGGACTTCCCCGTTAGCTTTGAGGGGGGTCACAATGGGAGTCTCCCACTTGGCGTGGGAGACCGGCTCGAGCACCCCTTGTGCCACGAGCTTTTCCAACTCTGCCTCCACTTTGGGCTGGAAGGCGAGTGGTGGCCGGCGGACGGCCACGCGGATGGGCCGGACTGCCGGGTCCAGGTCGAAGGAAACCGGGGGTCCTTTGTAGCAGCCCAATGAGCCATCGAAAACGGCGGGAAATTCCTCGCAGATGGATGAGAAGTCAGTAGAGCCCATGCGGTGTATACCGGTCCACTGCACTCCGAGCGGCTTGAACCAGGCGCGACCTAGGAGACTGGTTAGATTGCGCTCCACCACGAGAAGGTCCAGCAGGCCATTAAAGGCATGGTACTGGACCCGGACCCTGGCTAGCCCCTTAATAGCCACTGGGTTTTTCTGGAAGTCCCGGAGGACCAACCCAGCCGGCAGCCGCAGCCAGCGTGCCCCCTTCGAGCAGAGGCGGCGGAACGTAGCTGCGGACACAATTGAATATGCTGACCCTGAGTCCAGTTCCATGGAGCAAGGAACTCCCTCTATTCGGAGAGACACGGAAATTGCGCCCGGGATGGGCTGAGGCAAGTTCATTACCGTGGCCGTGGGAACGACACTACCCACTTCTTCGAAGTTCGCTGCTGGGGCACGATGGCTGTTCCTCAGGCGGCAGGCCCGGGCGAGATGTCCTGCTTTCCCGCAGGCGCGGCAGATGGCATCACGGAAGCGGCATGTCCGTCTGTCGTGGGGGTCCCCACAGCTGGCGCACGTTGGGGCCTGCCTGTTGAGGGAAGCAGGAGAGGGAACAGAGACAGATGCTGGGCGCCGGCCCTTGGGCCTGGGGACGCCGGGCTCACCCTTCTTCGAGCGTGGTTGCATCCGGTGGACGTCCTCTTCTTCGCTTGAGTCAGGTTCGGGAGGAGCCGCCTGGTGGACTTTGGTGGCTGCCTTGTCCTTTTGCATTGTCTCGAAGGCTGCCGCAGTTTCGAGCATCTTCTCCAAGGTTGGCTCCGGCATTGCAATGAGGCGCCGGCGGAGCTTGGCTTCCCGGACCCCTCCCATGAAGGCGGTCTCCACATGGTCATCCATGTGGCGGAATTCGCAGCCCACGGCTAGTCGACGGAGTTCAGCCAGGAAAGTGGCGGCTGACTCCCCCGGCTGCTGCTGGCGCTGTATGAACTCCCAGCGCCTGGCCAGTTTTGATGGCTTCGGGGCGAAGTAATCGCCGAGGGTCTTGGTGAGCACGTCGTAAGACACCTCGGTGGGGTCTTGCGGGGCTAGTAGGTTCTGGGCCACCCGCATGACCTCCACCCCTCCGGAACTCAAGAGCCAGGCACTCTTCAGGTCCGCATCTGTGATTCCGCGGACCTTAAAGGCACAACCCAGCGTCTTGAGCCAGGACTCCCACGTCTCGGGGCGAGACGTATTGAAAGGGGTAATTGGTCCCGGAGCGTTTGCCATATTTACCAGAGCAGGAGCGGCGGCGGCTGTTTGAGCGATGTCCTCGTGTCTTGCGGCGGTGCCGGGGAGCGCTGAGGCTTGGCGCTGGCTAGTGCCGGAGGATTGGGCTCAGAGCGGCTTGCGGCGAGGCGTTGGAGCGCTGGAGCTCGGAGATGCCTGCGGCCGGCAGGACGGAGCTCGCTGTGCTGCTGTGGTCTGCTGGAGAGTCGCTCATCGGGATCCCATCCTCGTCGCCACTGATAAGTATTGGAGTCGGGAGTCCATGGAATAGTGAAACAGCTAGATCTTTATTGCTGGTCCGGATGAAGCATACAACCCAGGGCTCCAAGCCCTCCTTTTATGCTGGTCAGGGACAATCCCCTGACCTCACCCAACTGGCCTGATAGGCTATTAGAAGTCTATTTACATTTCATAGGTTCCCTGGGAGAAACCTAGGTACAGGATTGGTGGCCGGTTTGAATCCACCTGGCCTTTGTTCTACCTGGCTGAAGCTCAGGTAGTTTCCTGGCCATGTGCTCTGGCCATGCTCTGGCCATGTGCTCTGGCCATGCGGTCGCAATGAAGAGAGCACATGGCGACCGCATGGTCAATACATAACAACCTCCAAATTTCTGAACTAGGATGGTCACCCAATAGTCATGCATGTAAGTTCGTATCATACAAAAATGCAAGTATGGAGTTACACCCACACACACACACATACAAGGTGGGTATTAGCCACTCTGCAACAGGGGTAGCTTTCCTATGCCACAAGCTGACCACCCACACCCCTGCCTTCCTGGGGCTTCCACTGCCACCACTTGCACTCATCCAGGGCTTGGGCTGCCTGCTTGCAGCAACAACCACTTGCCCACTTCAGGGACTGGGCCTCTTGTGCTATCTCCATCTCAGGTTCAGGCAGCTGATTTCCAGCAACAGCTTCTACCCACCTTATATGGGGGTGACAGTTGTCCTTTGTTTGACCCTGGCAGGGAGTTGGCAGGGGGTGGCAGTGATTCTAGGGTATGATCCTGGACTTCTGGCCAGGGTCTGAGAATCACTAATACCATCTGTGAATGCATGAGTTAGCAAGTTCATATCTGATAGCTTCCAAAATATACACAATGGATCTACAATATGCACAGATTAATCCATGCTTATGGTTCTTCATACATTACAAAAGCCACCAAGCAGTACTATAAGCTAAGTGCTTCTCCTTGAATCCTTTAGTATGGCTATGAATCGATTTACTTTAGCACTCCAGATTAACTAGAAGATTTGCCCATCTATCACTTCTCATTATTCAGTCCTTGTTTGTTACATACCTTTTCCTGTACTTCTAATAAAGTTCAAAATGCTTTTAAATAGCAGTGCAGTTTTAAGCACAAGATGTTCCATTCATTAATTAATCCACATAATTAAACTGATGCACAGCTTAATGGGATCAGAAACTTTATACCAAAGAGTGATTCACAGTGCCATCCAAAGCAGAGCTTCTCAGACTCCTACTCAGGTCAATTCAGTGAAGCTTACTCCCGGGGAAGCGTTCTTAGGATTGCGCTGCCAGATATTCAAGATGACCTTTTCGTCATTGTGAACTGTTCACATCTGGCATTTCTCTTTAAATGTAAAAATGTTCCTGAGGAAGGAACCACATCATTATTTTGCAGTTTGTTGTTACATAAAGTACTCTTTCACATGCATCCACAAGGTAATATACTAACTAGCTATAAAGTACTCTGTCCAGAGACATCTTCAAGTGAAATCAGCTCATGGTTTATTAGGAGGTTCAGGAACACATATGTGAGCTGGGCTCAGGGGTCTGCTTATATGTGCACCTAAACCTCACCCCCGGCCTCGCCCACACACTCTGATAGGATTACAATTAATACAATTAAGTCTCCCCAGGTCATTGGCCCCTATTTGCATCCTGGCTGACTGATAGGTCTAAATTACAATCCGGCCAGTCTATTGTGTTCAGGAGCGAAGCTCTGACTGTGCCTGGCCATGTGCTTGCCCTGGATAGCGTGGCCTGACCGCATGGCGGTCACCATTAAAACACAACACTAGCACATACATTTCTTTTACTGTGTGTTGTCTTCCCTATAAGGCAAAGTATACAGGATTCCCAGGTGGTCACCTGTCTAGCCATTAACTAAAGCCTGGTCTGCTTAGCTGCAACAAGATTATTAAAGTTTGCTCTCCAGATCAGACCCAGGTTGCCAGATTGCATGACTCCACATGCTGAGATAAGCAAGTTTCAGTACAGGCCACTTGAGTCCCCTGGCCCAGGAGTAAATATTTCTTCCTCTGATATATTCATTCACCCATTTATTCAAAGAAGTCTACATAGCACAGAGGCTTTTAGACAAAAATAATATAACCCTCTGATTTATTGTGAGCATTTTGAGAAAGAGGTTCATATGGAAAACATACCTTGTGACTAGATTTGCTACCAATATTTTGCACACATCGTACATTTGAATTTGGGGGCTCCCCCTTGGGTGAAACTTCATTAGCTGTCCTGAGGGTAGGAGAAAAATGTTTAAATGTATGAGAAACAAACTTCAGGAGAAGCTGCATGATTTTTAACAGTAGTGGCATTTCCATAGAGATTTTTGTATACCTTTGAAGCAGGGCCTGGCCAGAAGACCCAGGCCCGGCCCGACCCTAGGCTTATGAACCAAACTTAAAATCAACCCCTTCTGTCTCTCTGATGAACTTTAGCTCAGATAAAATGCTCTGCTGATGGAATACAGTAACTTGCTGACAGCCAGAGAAAATTGCAGAAGTAACCAAATTGGCAAAGAGCCCAGACAAGGGTCCCTGTCTTTGCTATAGGGAAAAGAGGAACTTCATGGAGACGGGTGGGGGTTAACCGGGGAATTCAGCAGATGTTGGATAAAATAAGTATATGTAACTGACTCAAAAAGGAAATGATTAAACTTGCTGTATTAACACACCCTGTCTGTATAAAAACTATCTGATGCAGAGAGACGGGGTTCCAGCCATTTTTGCACTCTGTGCTGGCTGGTTCCAATAAAGCTTTATCTGTTACACCTTTTCATCCGTTGTCTGGTGCGGCTTATTCAGGAGGTTTTGGGCCGGCTAGCCTTCCTGCTACACCTTGAAGATGAATTTGCTCTTTCTCCTCAAGAACCACGAAGCAAGCCAAAGAAATTTTGATAGGACTGGTATAATTACTCTGGATGGTTTCATTCATCCCATCCTATGCCTGGTTTTTCAAAGACACAGCTGCCAACCAGAAGTACTTCCAAAAAAGAAGTATTGCCACGACTGGAAATTGCCACCAGAAGACTGAGGATGTATTAGTGAATGGCCTATGCCATGTATTACATTATCCACACAAGTAAACTATTTATTTCATTTATTTCTTATCATCCTTCCATAGAACTCGAGATGGTGCATCCTAGTACCATATTCTCCTGAGACAGCCCAGATGCTTCACACACAGAAAGATTTGTGCTTGTCCAAAGCAGCCTTGCAAAACCAGTGCAAAGCTTCCTAATAAAGCCAAACACTGGTCTCAGTCTGATGGCCAGTTTGATTTGTTGCCATTGCTGTTCCCTTATGGATTTAAAGTGCACAATCAGACAGCAACATCTGTCAGTCATGCCCCAGTTGTCTGAGCCCCCCTCCCTTTGCCCCGTGTTTCTTTGATACCTGGAAAAGTCCAGTCCTGTTAATCTGAGCTGCTTCCAAAATTGATTTCCTGTCATCTGGTCACTCTGTTGCACACCCAAGCCATCAAGCAGGTCTGACTGATCTCTTGTTTTCCATGTGTCACCCCCCCTCCAGTTAGTGAGAATCACATGACTGTATGTACAGCCCTTCTGGGGGTGGGGGCTGCTCAAAACCTTGTTTTCTTTTGAAAAACTCTCAAAGAAAGATACCCTTGTTCTGCAGCTTTTTAATATCATTTGGGGAAGGGATAAATTGAAAAGATTAGAGGGAGGACGGCAGTGAACTCCATATCCCAGCATGCTCATCAGCGCTTGTGGGCATGCTCAAAGGATACACTTTTGAAAAAAAAATGGCAGACAGGCTGACTCCCTGTCTGCTGCCATCTGATCATGCAAGGAGGGGTAAAAGCGCATTGAAGCATGCTAAAAGGGGTGAGTCTGGTCAGGATTCTCTGCCACAAAATAACCTGGCTTAATTTGAGGCAGGGCAACAGCAATTGAACTGCCTGTCTCATCACAACCATTTTGTACCTGGGACTCAGCATGAGATTTTTTTCCTGCTTCTCTGTCTATGAAATAGTTTCCCTTTAAAACCTCTTCCATCTCCAAGTTGTTGTTAACAATTGTCTTCTGAGTCATTTACATGCTGGTAACCTTTGGGGAAAGGGCAGGTTTAAAGCCTGAATTAAGTAGTCCAACAATGAACATTGTCATACAGACTGTTCTGCTAGAGGTTGTGAGGGATACAGACATCCATGAAAGCCAATACTCATTTTTTTTTAAAAAAAAAACTTATTATTTTGAGATCCATTAACCACTAAAAGCTCCTGTTGATGGGTGTATTTCCCTTTCCAAAGGCAGCAGCGTTCTCTCTCCCCCCCCCCCCAACACTCTAACAAATGCAGTCTATTATAAAGTCATCCTTGGAAAAGGAAATGTAAAAGCTAAACTTCACAGACAACAATGTTGCCTTTGAATGTACTCAGAGACCTTTTTAGAAGATTGGAAGGATTTGAAAGAATATGTTGAAAAATACTGGGATATGAAAAATTGCATTTATACATGGTTATAATAACATAAAGCAATAGGATTAGAGTATATGAATGGATTAAGGATAATTAGATAATGAAGTGGCTTTTTATTTTAGAATTATATAAGAATTTAGAAAGTAAGAATTAGTGTATAAGTATTTTTAAGAAATATGACCATTACCAGATATGTAAACATAGATATAAGTGTTACTACTTTAGATAGAGTGGAAAATATGTTATGCTTCAGATGTGGTGGGAAACCGCTAATACAAGATAAAAACAAAATTATACAAACAGAACAAAGTGTTATATAGTATGGAAAAATGGATTTGTATAAGATAAATGTATTATTTTTAATGTTTTGAAAAAATAAAAAAATTTTACAAAAAAAAACAATGTTGCCTTTGACAACATAACAATGTAGCTGTTTATATTTTCACTTTTTTTATAGCATTGATTCAAGTGCAGTCTCTATTTCATCAACTTTGCATCATGGGACCAGCACAGGATTGCTAATTGACCACCTACATTGGGCGAACTCCCACCCCAAACTCCCCATGGCCCATGCTTGTTCAGCTGAAAGACAGGAGAAAAATGGGAGGGGGGGGTATTGCAGATGTTGTGACATCACTTCCGAGTGACCTTCTAAGATACTTTAGGAATGCCCCCTAATCTTTATGTCTTTAGGACAGAGATTGGGGAAATCCCTAGAGTGGCATGGGGGGGTGTCACTTCCGAGTGGGTTGATGCTCCCACTCCACAAGTTCCCCCCCCCCCCCCCAGCTCCCAATATTTGTTAGCACAGGGCTGGCAACCCTAGACTAGCAGTGCAGCTACATCCTGAGGCATCTGCGTAAAACAAGAAGCATAAAGCCACATGAGAGATACAGCCCAGCTCTTCCCCATACCAATTTTGTTTGAGCCATTCTGGTGCAGTGCTTAGAATGTCAAGCTACAAATAAGACCTAATTTCAGATCCACATGCAGCTGACTTATACTGGGACCAGACCACTAGTGTATTAAAGTAAACATTATCAACTGTGACTAGCAGTGGTTCTGCTAGTCTTTGGTTCCCCACTCCTCCACTTGCACCTGCTGGATGACCTTGGGCAAGCCATAGCTCTGTACCAGCTGTTCTCTCAAGGACATTTGTCTCAGAGCTCTCCCAGCCCCACCTACCTCACAGGGTGTCTGTTGTGAGGAGGGGAAGGGAAAGGAATTTGTAAGCCATTCTGAGACTCCCTTGGGTAGTGAAGGGTGGGGTATAAATCCAATCTCTTCTTCTTCTCTCCAGGATCTCTCATGGAGAGCTTTCATATCACGTACTGCCTAATCCATTTTACTGGAAAGGCCAGGGATTGAACCTGGGCCTTTCTCCATACAAAGCAGGTGCTCTATCTTTGGGCCAGTGAACAAATCATCAGTCAGTCAGTCCTTGAGCACTGAGAAAGGGTGGCTGCGATTACTAAGAGCCAACATGGGTTTCTCAAGGGTAAGTCATATCAGACAAACCTTATCTTTTTTTTTCTAGAAAGTTACTACCTTGCTATTGAGATAATAGACAATAAGGGAATAAAAAGAGAATTTTTTAAATACTATGCAAAGCTTTTTAAGAAGGAAAATAAAGACAGAAAAAGGATTAAAGAATACCTACAGTCATTAAAATTACCAAAACCAACAGAGAAAATCAAAGAACTACTTAACAGCCCAATATCACTACAAGAGATTAAAAATGCAATAAATGAATCAAAACTAGGGAAAGCATCTGGATCAGATGGATTTACAGCTAAGTTTTATAAATCGCTACAGGAATCGATCTCACCAGTGTTATTGCTATTAATGAATGACATAGGAGAGACAGGTGAGGTCCCGGAGACTTGGAAAGAAGCAACCATCTCACTCATTCCGAAAGAAAGTCAAGATTTAACCGATGTTAAAAATTATAGACCAATTTCTTTGTTAAACAATGACTATAAGATTTTTGCCAGGATTATAGTTGATAGGCTTAAGGAACATCTTAAAGAGACTATACAGACAGAACAAGCAGGATTTTTACCTAATCGCCAAATAAGAGACAACTTAAGAGTAGTAGTGGATGCTATAGAGTACTATGATAAACATCCGGAGAAGGAAGTGGGCTTTCTTTTTTTAGACGCGGAGAAAGCGTTTGACAATTTAAATTGGGATTTTATGTTTGAAGTGCTGGAACATCTTGAAATTGGAGACTATATGCTTAATCTCATTAAGTCAATATATAGTGAACAGAAATCCTCTTTAATAATTAATACTGAAAAAACGGATTACTTTAAAGTGGAAAAAGGAACACGACAAGGATGCCCACTTTCGCCGTTGCTATTTATTTGGATTTTGGAAGTCTTGCTACTAAATCTGAAAGAAGATAAAGAAATTAAAGGCTTAACAATAAAAGGTTTTTCTTTTAAATATAGAGCCTATGCAGATGACGTGATGTTTATAGCCGAAGACCCTATGACTACACTACCATATTTGTTGCAGAGAGTAAGAGAGTTTGGTGATTTGGCTGGGTTTTATATAAATAAGAACAAATCGAAAGTGATGTGTAAAAATATGTCAAATAATAAGCAAATTGAATTACAAAATCTTATAGAATGTGAAGTGGTGAAAAAGACAAAATATCTAGGTGTAAACCTAACAATGAAAAACATTGATTTGTATAAGAATAATTATGAGAAACTATGGCAGCAAATTATGCAAGATATTAAAAGGTGGAATGTATTAAATTTGTCACTGTTGGGTAGAATTGCAGTGGTTAAAATGAATGTGCTACCAAGAATAATGTTTCTGTTTCAAACTATTCCGATTGTGAAAGATGTAAAAACATTCAAATCCTGGCAGAAGGAATTGACTAAGTTTGTGTGGGGAGGGAAAAAACCAAGAATTAAGATGAAAATAATGTGTGATGCTAAAGAGAGAGGTGGGTTCCAGTTACCAAACTTAAGGCTATATCATGATGCAGTATGTTTGACTTGGGTAGGGACATGGACTATGTTACAAGATAGAAAGTTATTGTCCCTGGAAGGTCATGACTGTAGGTTTGGGTGGCACGCATATTTGTATTATGATAAAACAAAAATGGACAATGTTTAAGCATCATTATTTGAGAAGAACATGAATCGATACATGGACAAGATATAAAAACTTTTTTCCAGAAGAGATACCTGTGTGGATTGTACCCGCAGAAGTTTTAAATCCAGCATCACGTCACAAAGGACAAGATTGGTTGAAGTATAGAGACTTATTAACAAGACATGGTAAAGACTTTATATTGAAGGAGCAGCATCAGATGGACTTTGATTATGGTTGGTTAAGATATAGACAAATATATGACATGTATAGAAGTGATAAAAAATCCGGTTTTAGAGAAAAAAATAATGAAATAGAACAAGTTTGGGAGGAAGGTGGGAAAAAAATGATCTCTAAAATGTATAAAATTTTGTTAAAATGGTTTAACGCTGATGAAATGGTAAAAGAACAAATGGTAAAATGGGCGATAAACTTTAACAAAGACATTGAAATGGAATCTTGGGAATTTTTATGGGAAAATGCTATGGGTATATCTACATGTTATAACTTAAAAGAAAATTGTTTTAAAATGATGTACAGATGGTATATGACACCAAAAAAAATTGCAAATATTAATCAGAATATGTCTAACAAATGTTGGAAATGTAAAAAGAAAGAAGGTTCTTTTTATCATATGTGGTGGACTTGTGATAAAGCAAAGACTTATTGGTCTATAATACATGCAGAAATGGAAAATTTTTTGAAATGTACATTTAAGAAGTTGCCTGAAATGTTATTGCTTGGACTTAGACTAGAAGAGATAAATGTAAAGAAAAGGACAATAATATGGTATATGATAACAACAGCAAGAATGGTGTATGCACAAAATTGGAAAAATGAAAAAATACCAGATGTGTGGGAATGGTTGAAAAAATTGTTATATATGGCTGAAATGGATAAATGGACTAGAAAGTTGAATGACCTGTACTCAGAGACCTTTTTGGAAGATTGGAAAGATTTGAAAGAATATGTTGAAAAATATTGGGACATGAAAAATTACATTTATACATGGTTATAATAACATAAAGCAATAGAATTAGAGTATATGAATGTATTAAGGATAATTAGATAATGAAGTTGTTTTTTTATTTTAGAATTATATAAGAATATAGAAAGTAAGAATTAGTATATAAGTATTTTTAAGATATATGATGGTTACCAGAAATGTAAACATAGATATAAGTATTACTATTTTGGATAAAGTGGAAAATGTGTTATGCTTCAGATGTGGTGGGAAACCGCCAATACAAGATAAAAACAAGATTATACAAATAGAACAAAATGTTATATAAGATGGAAAAAAGGATTTGTATAAGATAAATGTATTAATTTTAATGTTTTGAAAAATAAATTTTTTTTTACAAAAAAAAAATAGAAAGTTACTACCTTGCTGGATCAGGATAATGCTTTAGACATAATGTATCTTGATTTCAGTAAGGCTTTTGAAACCTGAATTTTAATTCCACATGATAGTCTTGTTGACAAAATGGTAAGGTGTGGTTTGAATCCTATTATTATTAGGTGGATTTGTAACTGGTTGACAGATTGCACCCAAAGATAGTCCCTTGTCTTCTTGGAGAGAAGTGACAAGGGGAGTGCCTCAAGGATCTGTCCTGGGACCTGTTTTGTTCAACAGCTTTATAAATTATTTGGATGAAGGAATACAGGGATGGCTTATTAAATTTGCAGATGATTCTAAATTGGGAGAGGTAGCAAATCCAGTGGAAGACAGAGGCCGAGGACAGACTGGCAATCTAAAGCGGGGCAGGCACGCTGCGGAGACGGAAGAAAGGAGCACGTTCAGACATGCGCATCTGTCTGTCGGCTCCGTTTCGTACTTACCCGTCTCCCAGTCGCTTTCCTTCCGCTTTAGCAGGACACTGGGTAAAACCGGTGTTCAGGGGCCATCCTCCGCATGCCTCCCGCTTCCAAACAGTGTGAACTGGACGAAGCGGGAGGCATCCGGAGGCGGCAGTGTGAACGCGCCGCACAAAGTTATGTGAAACACATCAAAGGAAAACAAAAAAAAGCACAGCGGTGCGCGCTGGCTCCGTGGCAGTCTGAACGCTCCGTATCACCGCTGATCCGCATTGCTCTGGCCAGTGTGAACGGCCAGCTTCGTGGGGGTTTTCCCCCGCACCAGTTCCCTCCGCTTTGCCTCCGCTTTAGATTGCCAGTCTGTCCTTGGCCAGAGTCAGGATACAGGATGATCTTGACAGGCTGGAATACTGGGCTAAATTAAATGAATTTCAGTGGGGATAAGCATAAAATTCTGCATTTGGGTAGGAAAAATCAAATGCATACTTATAGGATGGGGGAGACTTGTCTTGGCATAGTATGTGCGAAAAGGATCTAAGGGTCTTAGTAGACTATACGCTGAACATGAGTCAGCAGTGTGATGCAGTAGCTAAAAAGGCAAATGTGATTTTGGACTGTATCAACAGAAGTGTAGTGTCTAGATCATGTGAAGTGATGGTATCACTTTACTCTGCTCTGATTAGATCTCATCTAGAGTACTGTGTTCAGTTTTGGGCACCACAATTTAAGAAGGATATAGGCAAGCTGGAACATGTCCAGAGGAGGTCAAGGAAGATGGTGAGGGGTCTGGAGACCAAGTCCTATGGGGAAAGATTGAAGGAGCTGGGTATGTTTAGCCTGGAGAGAAGACTGAGAAATAATATGATAAGCCTCTTCAAGTACTTGAAAGGCTATCATCTTGGGGATGGTGCAGAGTTGTTTCTTGTTGCCCCAGAAAATTGGACCAAAACCAAAGGGTTGAAATTAAATCAAAAGAGTTTTCGGCTAGATGGCCATCTGACAGCAATGCTGATTCTGTGAATTTAGGCAGATAATGAGAGGAAGGGCAGGAAGGGTTGCATCAGTGCTTAGTTCTTGTGGCCCCCTGTGGTCTTCCTGACCCCAAAGTGGCAATCAGCATTTCTCTGAGCACTGACTCATCCCTTCCTGCCCTCCCTCTCACAGAATCAGCATTGCTGTCAGATGGCCATCTAGCCCTTTTTACCTTATGGGTAAATATGTTGCATGTTGTCCCCCCATTTTCAGGCAGAGTTGTTTTACATCACCCTCCTACCAAGTGATTGGGTTCATGTGCTGGGGGGAAGGAAGACTTAACCCTTCACCCCTACTGTTTAATTTTCCTCATTTAAAATTTCCTCTCCCCACTTATTTTCCCTAATACGGAAAATACACAGATAGCATCATCTAATATCCTCACCAATGGCAACTGGAGAAATGTAGTGATTTGCATTGGGAAACTACTGCAGGTGAAAGGATTACCTTCCTTTCCCCATGTCATGGTCCGAGTCCTGACCCAATTTTCTTACCTTTTCTATGACCAGTGTTGACAGAACATTAAAGCCATGGGAAATCTGGTCATGGATTGTCAGTGTTTTGTTTAGTTTGGCCCTCTGTCTGTAACTGTTCAATCTCTTTTAGCTTAACGCACCTCAAAGGTTAAAAGGACATTGCCCTCAGGTACTCTGCCCAGGCCTTGTTGGAGAAAAGGTCGGATGCTACAGTGCTTTTCCATTGGATGTTGTGAGGTCTGGGTTTTTTTTTAAATTAGAAGCACTCTGCAAGCCTTTTAAACTCACTGAAGTGTACTCATAGACCATTTCATTATTTTTTAAGCATTCCATATTCTATTTCCGTCCCACCATTGACAATGTTTCACCAAAGAGATCAATAGTTAATTACATTAAGTTCATATCCTTCATTAACCCATTTGCAAAACTACACAACCGAAGCCATCCCTCTCGAGTTCGCCTTTGTCCCAGATTAGGGGGAAAAAAGATGTTTCCACGCTGCTGTTCTGCCAGGCAGTCTCTAGTAGAGCATGGGGTGAATGCTGGTGTATGTTCAGCCTTTAAAAGCAAACTAGCTGAAGCCTGGACACACCAAATGTGGATTTACAACCATTTATCTCAATGCTGCACAGGCTTCAGCTGGTTTGCTTTTAAAGGCGGAACATCCAGAAATCAATGTGGGGTGCTGATGCTTACCGTTTTGGGGAGGAGAAAGTGTTAAACTAAGGTTTATTTTAAAAATTTAAAAGGTGAGCTGCAACTTATTATTTCCCTCTTATTAATGTGAGTTCCATACATGGCTAATTGACAGTTTCTAGCATTTGGACAACATCACTCTGAATCAAAGTTTGGAGTGGTAACATCATTGTCTTCTTGCCTCTGCTCCAAAATATGGAACACAATGGCTGGGGCAGTGATGCTCTGTATTCTTGGTGCTTGAGGGGCAACAGTGAGAGGGCTTATGGAGTTCTGGCCCCACTGGTGGACCACCTGATGGCACCTGGGTTTTGGCTACTGTGTGACACAGACTGCTGGAATGGATGGCATCTCTTATGTTCCTTATGCTAAGAAATGCTGTACATCAACACTGTTCTTCTATCAGGGTTGCCAGCTCCCTGGCAGCTTGGGAGATTCCTGGAAATTTGAGTGTGGTGACTGGGAAAGTGTAAGGACCCCACCCCCGCCTCCAGCCAAGACTCCACTGGATAGTAGGGGACCCCCTTCTTATTTTGGGCCTTGTTGTTTTATTAGGCACCCCCTTTTACAGTTTAAGTGCCAAGGGGATCTGAAACTTGGGGGAGTCTCATAAACGCACCTGAGTACAGCTATGAAATTGGAAAATCACAAAGAAGAGGAGGAAGTGCTGGAGTTAGAAACTGATTAAGTGCAATTTCTCCCAGCACAATGGTACATTGTTCTCCGTTCAGCTCCAAAGGCATCACCCAATATCCTGACATACCCCAGTGGTGTCTGCCCAGCCCCAGGAAGCTGCTATTTTATTAACTAATGCCTGGTTCCTCTTTTTCCTACTTTTTACTCAATCAAGAAGAGCACTCAAGTGATTTGCCCTCCATCCTGTTTCAGGAGCTGTCTTGACTCACTCAAACTTTTGTTTCTATGGAGATCTGGCTCCCTTCAACCTAAATAAAGTATGTTAATCATGTTGCCTCTCTTTTCCCATCCAGATTTGGCTCACAATCTCCTAATCAAGGAATTTTCCCAATTTTCTCTCTCTCAAAGTCTGACAGCAGTAAACTTTAGACCAGCCAGTGAAATTCAAACTGTTTATCTTGACCCAATCCAAAGCCAGGACAGTCAACCACTCTTAACCACTACACCATTCTGGGATAACCCCCAAAGTATGATTTAGTTAGCTGCCTCCATCCAGAATTGCCTCTGGATAATTTTCAACATAATGAAGATCAGGCACCTAAACTTTACTCATCCTTCCATCCTTTAGTTAGGGCCTAACTAATCTATCTGAGACAAGACAAGGTCCAGATACCGGAATGATCACCACTATCAGCCTTGCTCAGAGCGGCAATGCCTTTTGGTTGTTCTGGCTTCCTGTAAGGGCATATTCTGCTGCTTCCCCATCATGGAATTTTTCAGCTCCGATGATCTAGGACAAAGCAAAACTAGTGAACTCTTAATAAATGAATGGGGAAAAATAGTAAACTTTCCCTCTTTGTGGATGAATTGCTGGCATTTGGTCATTTTTGCGGATTGATCCATGAGATGAATTTTTACTTTCCAAAATGTAGGAAACTGAAATGTCACCATTAATGCATAATAAATAAATGTCATCTCAGCATTTGCATTTAAAATTTTTAAAAATTAATATCCTGCATTTTTTTTTTCCTTTGGACCTTGTCTCTGATGTCACCATGTCTTCAGGCTACATGAGCTTAGGAGGGGGTATGTTTCAGTGGCTGAGCACGTGCTTGGCATATAGAGGATCCCCAATTTGATCCTAGGAAATCCATGCAAATGATAGCATTTGATGGGAAAGACCTTTCCTTGCAAGAATAAGAAGAGGTGCTACTGGTCAGATATGGTGCTAACTGGTCAATATGGAGCTATGCAGAGTTGACGGTCTGATACTATATATGGCATCTTCATGGGTGTTTTATTCTGTCAGTTAATAGTTACTCTTTGGAGTTGCTTGGACTGTCCTATAGAAAGGGTAACCTCAACTCAATGGCACCATCTATTTCTTCTTCTTTGGGGTTATGACATGGTGTCATAATGGAGCTTTACCTGAAGTAATACAGCAGGTCCAAAAACACTGGATTGCAGAACATGACATATGTATGCTTAAAAAAAAACACTGGCATGCAAGGTGCTAGCCTTCACCCCTTTGTTCAGTTTTTACCGTTTTTTGGCAGTGTTTATCAGTGATCCTCAGGAATGGATTGGCTATTTAAATTACAGAGAAATCTCCTGGTGTGCCACTGCCCCAGAAGGCCACTGGTAGCCATGAGCAGGCACAGATAAGCCCAGCAACTGTGCCTGAGCCTCAGGTGCCACTTGGCCCAAACCATAGGCGTCAGCTTCAGGGGCGCTGGGGAGCTGGAGCCCCCCCAGCTTTTCCAGGACATGCTGAACCTCCCCCGGAGACAATGCAATGTCTCTGGCCTGCAATGTCTCTGGCCCAGCCCCAGCCCCCCCCCCCCCCGGAAATTGGAAAGTCTACTCCATTGGCCCAGACCCCTCTGTTGGCTATCCTACTATTTGGAGTAACTTGCCTGGCGCTTACCAGAGCCCAGGCCTTTTCCATTGTGGTTCCTGCTCTGTGGAATGGGCTCCCTAAATAGGTGAAGAGGGGTGAGATCCTTGAAGACCTTCAGAAGGCACTGCAAGGCCTGCTTGTTTGCCAGGACTTTTGAGGAGGTTTAAATGGCAGGCATCTTTGAAGGGGGAGAGGAGGGGAGAGATTTGAGGGTTTGTTGTTTTATTTTGATGTATAACTGAAAATGTTCTTTATTGTTGTAAACCACCTTGAAACATGAGGAAAGGTGGGGTATACATGTTTCAGTGGAGAAAATGGATGCTCTGGAGGGTGGATTCTATGGCATTGTACCTCAATGAAGTCCCTTCCCTCCCCAGGCTCCATCCTCAAATATATCATGGATTAGCCAGGCACAGCCAATGCTGAAGAGGCAGAGGACTCTGTGGAACAGGAATGGGCAGGCAAAGGAGTTCCCAGCTCACAGTCAGATGCAGATGATCTGCTGCAGAAAGGAATGCGTCAAATTACTCCTCACCTCACCGCCACCGGCCCCACCTCTGTCTTGTGACTTTGACTCTTTGGACTGTATCTGGACTTCAACTTTGGATTTGCCCTAAACCTGCTCCTATTGCTCACTCCGTGTATGACCTTGTACCTGAACTCTGACCATGCCATGCCAGATTGTGTCTTCACCTTGCATTGCTCACACCTTAGCTTCACTACCCAGCCTTGCACCTAGTGTGTATCGGGATTAAATCCCCAAGAGTTTCCTGACCTGGAGCTGGAAGCCCTACCACCCCATCCCCTGCCAGTGGCCAGAGGGGCAAGCCAAGCCCCACCAGTGGCACTGCAGCTCAGGGATTTGTCTCAAACTTGGCTGGCGGCTGTGGAGGTCTGGGAGGCAATGATGGGCATAAGCCATGCCTGTTGCCTTCTCTTGCACCTCTGGTCCCAGCAATGGCGCCACTGCTTCAGGTATTTAGACCTTGCATGCAGCCATCGGCATGTGTGTTGGGTTGCCTACCCTGGTCTATGACTACAGCATTTAGATTTTGGACAAAATCGAATAACTGCACAAACCCTGATGCAAACTGAGTGTTACTGCTAAAATGGGGGCAGAGAGGAGCAATTTATCTCTGTCTTTTTCTTGATCCAGAAGACATCTTCAGCTTTCCAGAGAACATGCTGCAAATCACCACCCCATAAATAATGTTACAGTGACCAAAAATACCAGGTGCCCTCAGGAGGTCCACCAGTGGGACCAGGACACTAGAAGCCCTCCCACTGTTGCCCCCCCCAAGCACCAAGAATACAGAACATCAGTGCCCCAGACATAGTGTTCCATCTATACCTTGTGGCTAATAGCCACTGATGGACCTTTGCTCCATATGTTTATCTAATTCCCTCTTGAAGCTGTCCATGCTTGAAGCCGCCGTCACCTCCTGTTGCAGTGAATTCCATGTGTTAATCACACTTTGGATTAACTTCCTTTTATCTGGTCTAACCCGACTGCTCAGCAATTTCATAGAGTGCCCATGAGTTCTTGTATTGAGAGAAAGGGAGAAAAATACTTCTTTCTCTACCTGCTCTTGTAAACCTCAATCATGTCACCCCTCAGCCATTGTTTCTCCAAGCTAAAGGGCCACAACCACTTAAACCTTTCTTCATAGGGAAAGTGTTCCAACCCTTTTATCATTCTAGTTGCCCTTTTCTGCACTTTTTCCAATTCTGTAATATCCTTTCTGACAGGGCTTTTTTGGTAGAAAAAGCCCAGCAGGAAATCATTGGCATAATAGGCCACACCCAACAGCAGAAACTCATTAGCGTATTAGGTCACACCCCTGACAGCACAGCTCCCTCCCAGGATCAGCTTCTCCAGGTGCCCCACAGCTTGCAAGGCACCTTGGGAACCCGAGGGGGGGGAGGCTGTAGGCGTGGCCAACTTGGAAGCCAGCCGGAACTCCGTTCCTGTGTGTTCCTGCCCAAAAATAGCCCTGCCTTTCTGAGGTGTGGTATTTCACATGCTTTTTTTTTCCGTTTTGCCTCATTCTCATTCCATCAAATCCACAGGGAACAGTCCAGAGGTATGGGCCCATTCTGCATCTAGCATTTGCTCCATTGTTTTACCAATCCTACACTGGAACAGAAAAATATATTCCGGGCCAACGCCGTACTGACTGCAGAGTCGTCTCCCCCTGCACCGATAAAACGGCAGTAAATCTATGCAGACAGTACCATAAAACCGAGAGATCAAAGGAAGTGAAACCGGCATGCAATGTGGAAGCTACAATAAAATCCGACAATCAAAGAAAGTTAAAGTGGCATGCAATGTAGAGGGGAATTTCTGTTCCAGCATGAGTTTGGTAGAGCAGTGGAGCGGATGCCAGATGCAGAATGGGCCATGGTATCTCAGAGTTGCTTCTCAGTTGCATCTTTGCTGACAATCAATGAAAAAATTCCCCGGCACATTAGTTTCTTATGCCCAGGAAAAAAATAAAGATATTGGGTAACAGGCAAGCCAATTAAATTCTTGTTCTCTCAGATCATATGACTACTATGTGTGTCTCCCCCTGTTCTCGTCTATGGATATATCTGACCAAATTGGCTCCCAAGGGTTCTGACCGGACTGCCTACTTTGTAAAGTTACAGCCTGCTGCTCTTTGTTAAGTTAAAGCCCTCTGTTTCTTAAGTGCTGTATTAATCCCATCTCCTTTGTTGATGCCATATGTGGGTGGTAGAGTGGGATTTGTTGACCTGTAATAATAATGTGAGGAAGGAAGGCTAATTGGATGAGAACGCCATCCCTCTAATCTTACCCTTGTCTGAAATCTGTTTCTAAATGATGTGAGCATTAGATTTAGAGAAAAAATAATGCAACTTTGTCAGAATCAATGCTTTCTCAGTAGACATCCCAGGGGGAAATCAGTCATGGCATCTTCTTTGGGTTTTTGTTTTTAAATTTTACTCAGAAATGCTGCCATACAATTCTCATGAGTTATTTTCATGAGGTAAAAGTGACTGTCCCAGCTCAGAACGGCCTGAACTATTTCGGTGTGTGACTGTACTAACAACCCCCAATCCAGTGCATTCTGCAGCTGCATATATATATATATATATATAAAACCACAGACCCAGTATTTCTAGCTGACCTGTAACAAATTGTTCTGTGAGCCGTCACAGCCAATCTTTGAAACCGTTCCAATAACTCCAAAGAATGGTTTGTCTGTGTTGCTCTCTTATTAGCATCACCAGCTGTATTTCACAAAGAGAAACACCTAAGGTAAATTAAACCAGATTTTCAGTCAGGTCACACTACACAGACTTTTCCTTTCCAGTTCAGACCTGTACAATGGTACTGTAAGAGTGACACTGCAAATGGTTGCTGGTTTAGTGAAGAGGTAGAAGGAGGCAAATAATTTATTTTATTACACTTATATCCCCCCTCTTCCGCAGGCAGGCTCAGGGTGGCTCCAAAGGTGAATGCACCACACCGAATAAGGTAACATTTTTGACCCTGTTGGAACCCCCAGAATTCTGACACTGGTGGGCACTGTTGGAATATACAAAGTCTATAGTGCACCTACTTGAAGAAGATCAGAAGAACAGCCTATAGGGGACAGCCAAAGGACTGCTCGGTAGTGTAGGTAGGCTAGGAACTTCCCACAATTTCTAATTATGTTCTTCCTGTCTCCTGAAGGGCCCTTTGGAGACTTCCTGCTCCAACTGATCCCTCCTTCCTTCATTCCTCTCTCACACAGCAGTTAGTCAGTTAGTTCAGCCTCTCTCCCTCTCCTCTGTTCTGTCAGAGTTTATTCCTTCTTTAACAAACTGAGTTGTTTTCTTTAAACAGTTGGTGCTCCATTCCTCTGCATGCTTAAATTCTGCCAACAGGCACAGCCACAAAATGGCTGCCACAAAATGCTGCTGCAAGAGTTGTCGTTAGCCACACAATGGCTGGCATAGCTTACTTCAGTCATAGAGTGAAGAACCTTGTGCGGTGGGGACAGCTGCTGCCAATAGGGTTGTTAACCTCTAGGGGGTAGCTGGAGATCCCTCAATATTACAACTGATCTCCAGGTGAAAGAGATCAGTTCACCTGGAAAAAATGGCTGCTTTGGAAGTCAGACTCTATGGCATTATGCCCCAAATTCCCATTCTCCTGAGGCTCCACCCCCCAAATCTCCAGATATTCCCCAATCCTGAACTGGCAACCCTAGCTGCCAGAACAACATTTTACAAAATCTAAACAGCCAATCAAATCTCCAATGGCTAATCAGAAGTCCTGCTGACCAAAAGACCCATCTAGCCCCACTCACTTTCTAAAAATACTTGGTGGGCACTAGGAGAGGTGTTGGCAGACACCATGGCATCCATGGATACAAGGTTGGGACCCCCAGAATAAGGTAACTCAAGTAATACTACTGCTACAAAGTATGCCAAAAGTTGGCATTGGTCAGCATGCATACCCAAAGCAAGTGATTGTGTGAAACTCTTGTTTCTAACAGCCGTGTCTCAGTTCAGGTTCGTGTGAACTTGAATGTCTTGTGATCAAGTTGCTATCTCACACATGAATTGAACTTTCAATGGGGTTGCCTTGCTATTTTAGTCAAAGGTCGCATTGGATGCTATACCAATTAGTTTTAGATTGGTTGTATAGTTAGTGTTGTGGCACTCAGCCTGGCAGCTGTCCATGTTGTCATTGAACAATCCACCCATGTGCCACAGGGTCATGGACATATTTTACCTTAGTACATAGCATGGATACATAGATCCGAGTAGAATTCTGAGCAGAACTGTTTAAGATTGCCCTCTAACAGTGCTATCCTAAGCAAAGTTGACTTCCCTTCTACCAAGTCTTCCTTCAACAGAGAGAGAATACTTTCAACAAAGACTGTTCTCCATCCAAGAAACCCTTCCTCCAGCATAGACATTCTCTGTTGGAGGAAATCTTTCTCCCTAGAGGGAAGACATTACCTAAGTGAGTCATAGGATCCAACTTAGCTGAAGGGAGTCATAGGATCAAATCCTAGGTAGTTCCTATGAGGTAGTGTGAAAATAAGCATTCACAAATTGTCCCTATTCAGACTATTCACCTGTCTTTGCCATTCATGAATACCAGGTCAGCAGGGACACCTCACCACTGTCACTTACGATGAAATATCCAAATGTTGTGGCTTAAAAATTGTGCTGAGCAGAAGACAAGAAAGAGAAATGGCAGTGGAAGATGGGGAAACCTGTGGGAAAGTAGTCATGCTCAATATTCGATGGAAGTGAACAATTTGTTGAATGTCTGACAGTACTGATTGAAACTTGTCAATGGCCTATGAACCAAAGGGGTGGAGGATTAAGCATCTCTCCTTTAAATGTACATTAAATGTACAAATGGCAGTATGTTTCTACTGTGTGTACACAAAGTAAAATGAACATTGTCTTCACATATGGTGGCATACAGATTTCTTTCCCCTGCCCATATATATATATTTAAAACCATCACAAAGTAAGTGGTCCTTAGTTTTGTAGCTTGTTAGGCTGGGGGGGGGAGAGCAATTTATTCACAAAATCCAGTTTCACATGCGTGTTTATCACAAAAAGATTACCATTCTTGAAAATGGCCATTTTTGTAATGTTACACATAATAGGGCATAAAAGCAACTTGCATACATGTGATAGTAAATATATGTGCATACTCCCCTATAGGCTTATGCTCCAGCACCTACTTCACAGGGCTCTTGTTGAGTGGATAAAATGGAGGAATGGAGCATGATGGTGTAAGTCGCTTTAGGTCTCCTATGGGGAAGAAACATGGAGTATGTATAAATAAATAGTTTTGATGAGGCCTATTTACATAGAAATGGTCATTACCTATGTGTCCAATCATATTCCACAGGAGAGGAACAAGAGTGAGCACAAGAACTGGTCCCTTGTTCCAATGAGAATACAATCTACATGACCTTGCAACACAGAATTAAAGAATATGTGTATTAGATCGATAGAGCATTCTTTAATTATTTGTAGCTATGACAACATAATGTCCATGGATCCTTTTAATTCCTCCATAATATCCGTGCTGCTAAAAGTTGGTCTCCACAGTCTTCCAAAACCTTTTCTCCCCCACACATCCCCTTCTGGGGGAAAAAAAAAAGTACAAATGATGCACAGTCATCCCGCCCACACTAAATGAAGCCTGAGATGGATTTGAAATGCATATTGGCAAATACATTATTCATTGGACTGGGAAAAAAAAAGATGAATACAGATAGTCCATGAACAAGGCTATGAAATGCAGGCTTCCATAGAACAGAAGTGAAATTCTCAAATCTGAGATGCCATGCTCAGATGTGACCTGCAGAGCTTTGGTGGCTTTCAGGCCTCTTCTAATGGGGTGAAGATTCTGCTGAATTCACTTTGGAGTTGAAAGCAAAGGATGCTAATGAACAAAGGGAATGACTAATTGCTGTTATGTGTACAAGGTGGAGCCACAAAGACTTTGCAGTCTGAGGCAAAATTATAGTTGAAGTAGATGCTATGAAATCATGTATCTCCGGGAAGCTAGTATTGGAGAGCATGCGATAGAATGCTATCAGACTCTTCTTCAGTGGTGCCAGAAGAAGCTGTTACCAAAGTGAAATGCTATGCATACTTGGGGAGGGGGGCAGCCTCACAGAACACATGAGGGCTTCCTATTGGGGGAAACCATACTGGTTGGACTAGGATTGTGCAGGCTTGGGTTCAAATACCTATGCGACTTACTCCGTGACCTTGGGCCAGTCATCCTCTCTCCACCTAACCTACCTCACAGTGTTGCTGTTAGGATAAAATGGTGGGAAGGAAAATCATGAATGCTGTCCTGAGCTCTTTGGAGGAAGGGTGGGGACTGGGAGAAATGTGACAGATAGATATGACAAACCCTGGGAGTTCAGCATGCAAACTGCAAGGAGACCAAACCCATAGGAATGTGATTTGGAGCATATTTACTTGGAAGCCAGATCCATTGACACCAATGAAACAAAGAGTCCAGGCAGAGAAAAAAAATCAGCTTCTTTAAATTTGTCTGATAGAATGGACAATAATTTGGTGGACACCCAGATAACTAACAGGCAGGAGTCACTTACTGGTTTTGCAACAACTGAGCAAGTTAATGGTGTCTGTAAAATTTTTGCTATTTGTACTTATTTGTAGATTTAAGGAAGTAGCTGAGTGAATTACAGAAGGATCATAAGCTAAAGGAGAAAGGAAAAATCCACTGTCTTTTTGCATAAAACTTTCTTTAGAAAATGAAAGAACCAAACCTTGTCTTTGTGGTGATAGGGAAGTCTTCCTTAGAACATGGCAAAAAATCATAGAAAATGTTCATGGTGGCAAAGATAGACTCTAGAACTCCACCCATAAATACTGTGATTCTGATTAAAGTGGCCATATTTCTGTACAGCTCTGGAACGATGCAGCCATAGCAAATTGATGAGGCAGCATCTCCAAAAACTATCTGGGACATTTCGTATCCCAGTGGGAAATGCACTGCCTCTCCAATCCTGATAAGAACTGGCAGTTCAGACTCATGAGCAAGTGCACTCTGAAAGCAGCTCCTCTTGGGCTTATGTAAGGCAGACAAATTCTTCTTCTGGAGAGGATATCTAAAAGGCTGAAAGGCAGTGATGGTAGACGATCCTTGGAGCGTGGCACACAGTCACCTTAGCCTTTGTTTCAGAAAATGGAGGCTCATTTAACGAGGTCTAATTAAAATAGACTGGTAAGGCCCTGGGGTGGCAGGTTTAGTGTGGGCCAGTGGTTAATTTAATCAGCAAGCTCCTTGAGGGTATATTGGAACACGAAGAGCCAAGCAAGCCAGACACCTTGAGTTGTTGGATCCAAATGCCAGGAGAGGAATCTCTCTTGGTCCTACTTGTCCATACCTCAAACTCCACACTGTCTGGCATAGGGGAATGGCACTGCACAAACAATGCTCTGTACTAGGGATTCTTGAACACCTGCTGGTTTGGCTCATGTCCCCGTTCACCGGTTGCAAACAGAGACAAGATTTTTCAATGATCAGTTTGATAGTTCTCCGATCTGTTTGTGAGCATATTCATTACTGTATTTATTACTAATCATGCAGTACAGTGCAATTGGCTTTTCATGTTTGCAGGTTCTCACACAGCCGATTGAGGTCTACAGCCTCATCCTTGCTGCCTAACTGCTCTGCTCAGTGGGCAATTGTTTAAACAGACAGTTAGGTCACTTACAAGTCATATATGGTTGTGGTCACACACCTGAGATAAAGTGGGGGGGGGGAACAGAGGCTATTTCCTCCTGTGGAAATTGACCTGCAGTTGCGTAATCACAGTCTTTTGAAGCTGCAGGCACAGCTCACCACTGCATGATCAGACACAACCACGGGTGAGCCGGGGTTTTTTTTTTTTTGCTGTTTGTTTCTGATGTGCTTAAATGAGGGATCGACCTCAGCCCTGAGTACTCCCTATGGAGTGTGTGAAGATGCGCATACTCAGAAGGGGAAAAAACAATGGCATGGAGTCAAGATGGCCTGATCAGACCATCCCGACGCCATGAGACCATGCTGGAATGATCAGATGGAATGTCCACCTGTGGCCCATAGCAACCCATTTGTTACTGGACTTTTCCCGGGGCCTGTTTACTCTGCTTTTGCGGTGGAGCAACACGGGATGCTGCCGGCTGTGGGATGCTTCCCAGATGTTAATGTCTGATCATGCACTTTAAATCTGCCCAGCATTTGCACCTATGTTGGGGTTAATTGTGCGTATGATCGCAGCCTATGTCAGTCATCAGTAAATATTGTGTTTCGATAAAACCCTACCCGTGAGTGTTTGACTAAGTAGTCCTTAGTGATGCTAATGGCTTCTGATCACTTTGAATCAGCAGCTTCCTTGCACATGCACAATTTGGGGAAGACTGATCCAGACTGGTTCGGCAGGCCTTCACTGCTGCTCAGCATGAACCAAACAGACAACATAATTGGTTTACATCTGATTGCTACCTTTCAAACATGGAAAGTTTAACAGCTGAACATGTTCTCAGAGAAATTCGCAGCAATCCTACTTTGTACTTGGCACTAGGGTGGGACTGACGATACAATGACAACCCCATTAAAATGATGATTATGATACATTCAATACTTAGTTTCTGTTAACCAAAACTGATAACTGCTGTGATGTTATAGTTACAACTGCATTCTTTTCCCCATGTACCTCCATTGCTTATGCCAGTCACTACCTCACAGGCTGTTGCGAGAATATGAAGGGGACTAAATATCAGCTCCTTAGATGGAACTTGTATTGCTCTGAGTCATTTTGACACATGTCTGTGTGGATATGGTCCAGTTTCTTAAACCCATGTTCAAAATATGGATCTGGTCCATGTGTTCAAAAAACTGGTCCCAGGAACACTGTAAACACTTTCCCCTGCAGTATCTCCATTTTAGAGCTGTTGGTTCGGGTTCAGCACTGGCTGAAGCAAAAATGCCATGGGAGGCGATACTTGGTGCTTGTGGGGACAACAGTGGGAGAGCTTCTAGTGTTCTGGCCCCACTGAAGGACCTCCTGATGGCACCTGGTATTTGCCTACCCACCCTCGAATGAAACACAATACAAGTTATGGGACTTTATTTACATACAAGCTGATCTGCATCCTTTCTACAAATTAAGCACAGTTTGCATTATGCCTTCAAAGCAGGCTTCTTAACAGGGCAAACCCACCCTGGCTCAGAGCCAGATCAAGATTCCAGATCCTGCCCATCACAGCCCACACTTCAAGTGCGTAGAGGAGACAGAGGTGCACACTCTCACCATGACTGTTCAGCCTTAAGGCTTGCCATGTGCTCCCCCACCAGAGCATCCCGGTCTGCCAAGCCACTAGTTACCCAGTTTGAGGACCCCTCCTATCACTGATATCTCAGGGTGCTTGCCATCTCTAATCTACCCCCTCAACCCATGCTTTCCCACCGTCTCAGAGGGCCTAACCAGATTACCAGGCCTGTTTATGCCCCAACCAGTGGCGTCAACTACGGGGGGGCTCGAGGGCTCGAGCCTCCCCCGAAATTTCCCGGGGGGGGCTCAGCCACCCCCGGCAAAATGAACACCCGCCGGTGGCCAGTCAGCCGGCCGTCGCCGCCTCTCCTTCCCCCCCACCCCCGGCCTGCCCTCCTGCCTCCCTGGGGCGGGGTGGGGGGGAGAGAGAGGCGGCAATGGCCGGCTGACTGGCCACCGGCGGGTGTTCATTTTGCTGGGGGTGGCTGAGCCCCCCCCCGGGAAATGCAAGGCGGAGCGGGAGCCGGGGGCCCGCAAGGGCGACGTGCCGGCTCTCTTGGAACGGAGCAGAGAGGATTGGGGCGGGGGGAGCGCCAAGTTTCCTGAAAGTTGGCGATGACTGGCTGCGTCTCGGGGGAAGCGCGCCGGGGGTCCAGGCGGGGGGGGGTTCCAGCAGCAGCGATCCTACCCCGCCGGCGCCCAAGGTGAGCGGGGGGAGGGAGGGGGCGGGGAGCACGGCGGGCGGGCACGGCCCGGGGGAGGGAAGCGGCGGCGGCGGCTCCCTGGGGCAGGGGGGAAAGCAGCGGGACATGGTCCCGAGTGTGCGTGCGCGCGAAGCGCACGCGCACGAAAGACAGCCCCCGCCCCCCCCGGGGATTGAGAAAGTCTACGCCCTTGGCCCCAACCCTCATGGACCATGTGAAGCAGGAGAAAAAAGGTCCCCTTCAAAATCAATTTGAGAGAGACCCACCTTGAGTCGGTATAGCTGATATAAATCTAAATAAATAAATAAATAAATAAATAAGAAGCCCCCAAAAATCCCCCTCAGCCCCATAACCCATGACTGCCTACTCCCACATGGTTGCCAGTTGAGGGCGGGCACGCAGGGAGCTTGTCTTCAGCCAGAATGGCCAGGGAAATGGCTGCCGCTGCTAAATCCAGCTGGTCAGCACTCCTGCACTGCCTCTTCATAGGCTCACCCCACCCATGTGCCTTCATCCAAGGATGTGGGGGGTGGGCAAAAGCCTGTGCTCACTTATGAGCAAGCACTGGTCTTTTGGCCACTGTATGACAGAGTGTTGGACTGGCTAGGCCATTGGTCTTATCCAACATTGACTTCTCTTATGTTTTTATGTACTCTTACTTGCTTTTCCAAGGTCACTAAATATAAAACATCACTTCGTATCCTACCACTCATGTCATTTTGTGAAGTTTGAAACCTCACTCCAGCCTAACTGACTCTTCCTCCTGCAGAGGAGCCATTTACATTGGAGGAAGCCTCCTTAGGCCAGAGGAGACATTCCCAACATTGCTGAATGGAATGGTAGGATACAGGCCCCCAATTAAAGCAGTGACTCCCCTGCCAGAAATAATTATTCTTGACTAGGTGATGGAATGCTACCTCAGCTCTGGAAACGATGAAGGAATAAACAGAGAGCTCAAATGGGATTTTTTTTTAAAAAATCACAAAGAGGGCATACTCAAGGGGGACTACATAATGCACCAGAGCAAGGGAATTAGCTATCTGATTGCAGGTTCCAAAAGACAGAGCAAGTTTGAGCAATAGCTAGTGCAGTATAGTGGTTCAAATGTTGGGATTGAGATCTGGGAGACACAGGTTCAAATCCCCACCCTGGTTACATATTTTATGTTATTATATGCTTCCTGTGTGTAACTCTGCCATACAATAAATAAAATAATAACAAGAAGGGGGACTCGTGATACTCGTGGGGGGGGGAGTATTCCCCACAGCTCCTGGCCTGCAGAAGCAGGAGGAACTCCACAGGAGAAGGAAGAGGCACCAGGTAAGCCTTCTTCTTCCCCCCCCCCCCCATGAGGCTGTGTGGCTCACCGGCCCAGCGAGCCTTCTCCCCTCCCTCCCCCTTCCCTCCCCCTTCCCTCCCTCAAACAGCAGCGGCACGGCCCACGGCACACTGAGCCTTCTCCCCTCCCTCCCTGACAACAGCAGCGGCGGCAGTGGCAGAACCTGCCACACATCAAACTTTCTCCCCTCCTTCCCCCTTCCCTCCCCGACAACAGTGGTGGTGGTGGGGCCCACCACACACCGAGCCTTCTCCACTCCCTCCCCGACAACAGCAGCAGCAGCAGAACCCACCGCATGCCGAGCTTTCTCCCCTCCTTCCCCCCCCGACAACAATGGCGGCGGGACCTGTTGCATGCTGAGCCTTTTCCCTTCCCTCCCCCTTCCCTCCCCAACAACAGCGGCAGGGCCTGTCGTGCACTGAACCTTCTCCCCTCCCTTCCCCGATAGCGGTGGCAGTGGCAAGGCCCACCACCCGCTGAGCCCCCCCCCCCAAATGGCCAAAGCGTTTTCTGTGTATGCGCAGGGAATGTTTTTACTTTTTGGGGAATTTAAATATCCACCCAAAAGTTTTTTTTAACTTTTAGGATTTTTCTGCTCATGTGGGGACTCCTCCACATGTGTAGGAAAATCTCCTTGCCCCCAAGTGCCCCCCCCGCATGGATTTAGATATCCACACAGAGGGGGCCACTTCAGAATTAGATATATAGATAATCATCATCATCATCATCATCCTCACCCTTTCCTAGAAACTTACCGGGAGTCCTTGAGTCAGTTGCTCTCACTTAGCCTAACCTACAGCACAGAATTGTTGAAAGGATAAAATAGAGGCTGGAACCATATTATAAGGTGCTTTGGGTCCCCCTTGGGGAGAAAAGTGGGGTATAAATATGTAAATCATCATCTTATTCAGCTGGAAGCAGCATGGGGGAAAGCAGGCAGGCAGAAAGAGAGGAAAGAAATTGACAGCTTTGGTGTCCAATAGGCAGCCAAGGCAGGGATCAAAGCAGGCAGATGCTCTAAATGCAAAACAGCAAGTAGAGCCAAAAGGGGCCGGGATGCAAGATCACATGTCATGTGTTGGGGGGAAGGGACAAGGAGCTCTTAACACACAGCTAGTGTTAGGGCAGACAAAACCCCATTTGCGGGGACTCTTCTGTCCCAATTTATAGGACAAATATTGAGATGGCTTTGGACCAGAGGGAGCAGAGATAGGGATTAAGTGTGTTTCCAAGAGGGGGAGGTTTGTGAGCACAAATAAGGTGGCTTTAGATGGAAAGGTGGATTTGTAGAGCCTGGGGGTGGAAGTCAAATAGGTAAAAGTGGGAAATGGAACGCAAGTAACAGGTCCAGGGTAACTGGACTTGGTAATAGTGAGCTGCAAAGCATGGAAAAGGCCAACCAATGAGATTTGGAGTCATTGATTAATAACCTGAATCTCATTTCTGGCTCAGACTTATTCACTTGATATGAATGCAAAACATGGAAGAATGCTGGTTGCTGTCACCAGTATAGCTAGGAAAGTGATAAAGAGGAGACAGTGTGGTAACAGGTAGGACAAAATATAATTAATTTGAGAACTTTCATAATGTTTGGCTTTTATAGTGTTTGAACACTGGTTAAGGCACAACTACGGAGCACTGCTAAAAGTTAATGTTGTGGTGGAGGAAAGTGCCATCAAGTTGCAGTTGATTTATGGTGACCTTGTAGGGTTTTCAAGGCAAGAGCTGTTCAGAGGTGGTTTGCCACTGCCTGCCACTGCACAACAACCCTGGACTTCCTCGGTGCTCTCCCATCTAAACACTAACCAGGGCTGACCCTGCTTAGCTTCCAAGATCTGATGAGAAAAGCTAGCCTTATTGGTGTTAATGAGAGTTAAACATGCTGAATGGCTGGATCATTCTCATGCCAGGGGCCAGATAGACATGTTTTGGTGGGACAGGTCAGTTGGCCATCCCTGCTCCAGAAATGAAAAAAAAAGAAAAGAAAAACCCTGACAAAAGAGAGGGAAAGGGAAAAATCAGCAAGACATACTGTCGCATATACAAATGTGTGGTATCTTGGGACTTGAATTGGTTTATTAGTTTTGATTGGTAATGGGTCTATGCTCCTTTGACATCATCTTAGTGAAGGAGTGATATTTCTATCCATGTGTTCAGAGCCATATGTCTTAGAAGTAAATTGGAACAAATTGGCATTCACTGTGTGTTCCATTAAGATAATAACCACTGTCTCAGAAAGTAGCATCATGCAAATGCTACCTGAAGCAATATACAACTTGTACGATCATTTTAGCCTTCTCAACATATGTCTTGCTGCTTCCTTTCAAGGAAAAAGCACTGTTTTCTCCAACCTGAGCAAGATCTGGCACAATGAAAAAGGAGAAATCATGAATGGAATGCCGGTGCAGCTTCTTCTTATGGATATTTTAATCCTATGGGCTTTTCAAATTGGTTTTGTTCATGAAGCAAAACAGAGTCGGAGAAACACACTGGCACGTCTTCAGTGTTCCTCCACTGGCTATCCCTGGGGTACTATCCATCAAAAGGAGTGAACATTTTCAGAAGAACAGCAGAGCATGAATTGTGGCTTTTCCAATACAGGAAAGAACTGTCACAGTAATGAACAACATCAAGGATTTCCTATGTAGCTTTTAAACATTTTGCTTCCCTGCTAAGTGAATGAACTCTGAAAAGGCATGGAATGAAAACCATAGTTAGGAACAATGGAAATAACTAGCAACAGGTGGTGACACCTATGTTCACTGTCTAATAGCTGTTCATGCCATCCATCACTCAGCAGCGTGAGAAAAGCAAAGAAGCTGAAGCCACATGGCAGCCAGCACCACTAGACCTTTCTCCAACACTGGATCAGGATCTCAGATGTCAAGGAAGCCCTTTGGCATTTGTGCAGTTACAATTTATAATGGTGGCCTATCATTTGTGTGTTTCTGATACAGGTGCCAGTTTTCCAAGTGGAAATTTCCTATGGTAGTATGCAAGAGAGATAATTATTGTTTACTGCAGTGCAACAGCAGGGATGGGCAAATGTTACCTGTATGTGTATAGTGTTCATGTACAAGTAACATTGAAAAATATGTACATTTGAGAAAACTGAGAAGGAGACCCCAAACTTGTCAAGTGTGTAGACACTCCAGGGGTTTTGAGAATGGGGGTTTGGTGCCACATCAAAATAGTTAACATGGGGAGTGGGTCCGATCTCAAAATGTTGGGAGATTCCAACACATATTGAGAGGCTCCAAGCCAAGCATTCTCCTATGATACGGGCAGCTGTTTTCAAAAGAGTGCTTCCTGCAAACATAAAGGAATATCTCTTGGACTCGTCAGAAACATCACCTGCTCCATCGAGGTGGAAGACATCCAGAACTGACTCTGAGAAAGAGATGCTGCAAGGAAGAACAAAGCATGCACCAAGAAACACCCTGATAGTTGGATGCTGTGGCTTCCATTGGTGCCATGTTGGGGTTCACAGAAATTGCTTGGAAATTAAGGATCATGAATTTGATCTCCACAGGGGAGAAGCAAAATGGAAATAAGTGTTTCAAACAGCAGGGATTGTCAGGTTCTGACTTGCTCCTGGACAGGAGGTGGTTTCCCTACCCCTGTACACGTCACTAGTTATGGCCTAACCAGTCACAATACCAGGCCTATTTATATATTTCACCTTAAGAACAACATGAAGGAGGTTAAAAAAACAAATTCTCCTGTATGGGTCAATTTGTGGAGACTCAAAAAAGAGAGGAGGGGGCAGCAGCATGTGTGAAAAAAAAATGCCTATGCGAAGAAAAGAGAGCCTGCCAGTAAGCATCCCCCCCAAGGCAGTCTGGTCATTTAATTTACAGAGCAATTTCCCCACAGGCCATTGCCCTAGAGGGCAACTAATGACCAAGAGCGAGCATAACAAAGTTCTATGTGCTCTGCTAGATAGGGGCCACTTGCCTCAGACCTTTCATTGGCAATGGTAATTGATGGCAATTTGTCAGTTGTACCTTCCCATGCTACTATCAGTTTACATGAGGAAGCAATAGGTAACCTAATGCCTATTGTCAGTGCCTCTGAGAAGAACAAGACAAGATGAAGAAGAGATTGGATTTATACTTTGCCCTTCACTCAGAGTCTCAGAGTGTTTTGCAATCTTCTTCTCTTCCTCTCCCCACAACAGATCCCTGAGAGGTACGTGGGGTTGAGAGAGCTCTGAGACAACTGCTCTTGAGAGAACAGCACTGAGAGAACTGTGGCTGACCCAAGGTCACCCAGCAGCTGCATGTAGGAAAGTGGGGAATCAAACCTGGTTCTCCCAGATTAGAGCCCACTGCACTTAACCACTATACCAAACCACTACAGCCCTGCACCCAGCCCCTGCACTGCTGGCTTGAGGCCTCCCAGGCTTGCTTCAGGGCTATTTTTACTTCCCAGTCCACTCCTGAGCCCTCCCATTGGCTGGGTGCTGGACAGATGGCCCAATGACATCTCCCACCACCAGGGCTGCCACCATGGCATCCATGACTGAAGCAGAGCCATGAATGAAATGATGGGGAAATGTGCTTAATCCCTACCATTGATTATTGAGAAGCCCTGCCATGGGCTATGATGCCATTTAGCAATATATCAGGACCTTTAGACTGACAACATCAGGCTGCTTCTGCTGCTCTTCAGGCACCTGTGACAGGGTGTCCCGATAAAGGCCTAATCTGATTATTTATAATTTGGTGTGTGCCTTCTGCAGTGTGTGCCGAACATTCAAATGGAGCCCAACCAGTCCACAGTGGCCTCAGGCCTTCATTTTCAATTACTGTGGGTTGAGATAATGAGCAATGAAAAATGATGCATTAGAGGAAAGGTTCTTAATTAAAAGTGACTTTTTCAACCAACTTCGAAAACACCTATGCAGTGGCGGTCAGGAGATTTCATTAGGGAGGCTGCCGCATAAATCAAGAATAATAATTTACAGAGTCCACGTAGATGTGGCAAATGACATTTTACCCCAAGTTATCTAAATCCATTGTTTATTGAAGCCCCAGCCACTCTAAATTACATACCTTCATGGTGCATCAGACGGTCACACAATAGTCTAATATTTATGCTTAGAAAAGATCAGATGCAACAAATGACTTCAGATCTTTAAAAACTCTATTTGAAGATTATTCCTGGAGTTTATATTATTACCCTTCATGATCATTTTTTAATAAATAAATAAATAAATAAAACCCTGATATTTTTCATCCATTTATTCTTTGGTGTAGTGGTTAAGTGTATGGACTTTAATCTGGGAGAACCGGGTTTGATTCTGCACTCCTCCATTTGCAGCTGCTGGGTGACCTTGGGCAAGCCATAGTTCTGTCAGAGCTGTTCTCTCAAGGACAGTTCTGGAAAGAGTTCTCTCAGCCCCACCTACCTCACAGGGTGTCTGTTGTGAGGAGGGGAAGGGGAAGGAGTTTGTAAGCCACTCTGAGACTCCAAGTGAAGGGTAGGGTATAAATCCAATCTTCTTCTTCTTCTTTGTTGCATACTTGCTTTGACACATGGACGAGCAGGACGATTGCATAGTTATAAGCTTAGTTTATTGTACACAACAGAACATGAGGAATACTGGCCGAAGTGGCCAACTATATACAGGCCCCTGGGACACACCCACAGTCCCACTGGAGGGTTTGAATCTCTCACCAAAGTCCCTATTGGTGCATACTCAGTTCAGGATCCAAGGCTTCTATTATTCGCCAGAGCCAAGCTCTGGTTGTCCATCACTGGCGCCAAGAGGCGGTCAGCGGACATAACCTTCCTCCTCCTCTTTATTTTTCAAGTAGAGGCTATTTTTTAGCACAAATGTTCCACTATTGTGCTACAGCCTATCCCAGAAGAGGAACACATGGACAGCCCGGGAGAAATCAGGAGTATTTATGTAATCGCTGCCAGAAGAACAGTGGTCCAAGTGAATGCAGTAGAAATGGGTGAAAGCAAGAGGGAAAGGTAGATAGTGCATAAGGATTTTTTCTCCTTTTGGACAATAGGTGGATTGCTGAGGCTTATTTAAGGCTCCATGGAGGATGGCTGGGAGAGAAGGCAGCCTGATGTAGTCTGATCTTGTTAGATCTCAGAAGTTTAAGTAAGGTTGGGACTTGAAAGGGAGACCACGAAGTAAGACTTGGCAGAGGAAAGCATTGGCCAACCACCTCTCCTTCTCACTTGCCTTGAAAGCTCAGACTCACCTGCAAAATAAGGAAGTTGAGAGAGCTATTTGGATAGATTATAGTTCTAAAGTCTCAGTGACTGTGTACACACATACCAAGATTGTTCATCTCCTCTGAATACTTTCCAATATATCTTCCTATTCCCCCTCATGTGTCTCTGCCTGAGGCTTCCCCCGACTATGACACATTGCTAAAGGCTCTTCCCCTACTATTATTACTTACTCTGCAATATCCTATTCGGTTTTGGCTTCTAATGTCATCTCATAGTGCAGCTGCTTGTACTTAATAAATGACACTGGCAACTTGAAGAAATTTAGAATCCAGGTTATTGGAATGAGGATGGAAGGAAAGAAGCACACTGGCATTTTTGTCCACATCCATACATGCATGGGCATTAGGTGCAGGCAGTGACCAGTTGACTCTGCTGCCACTTGCCCCTCCTCAGGACTTAAACTGTGGCTTGCCATTACATGCACATGCTCCTTTGGGACAAGTAATGGCTGGCCAGCCAGCACATGCATGTGCCTTCTCCATGTGTCAAGCAGCAACCGGCCAGCCCCTCAGAGGCTCAGGCAGTGGCAGTGGCCAACTTGGGTGTCCACCTCCCTTGCTTGAAGCTGGGGTAGCCTAGTTGGAGGGGGCAAGGCAGGCAGAGTATGTAGCAGTGATTTTGGGGGCCCATTCTGAACTTTTGTCCAGTGCCACAGAATCACTAAGACTGTCTTTGAGGGAGAGGTGCCTAAAAATAAGAAGTGTCCCTTGTTACCATATATGATCTGGAAGACACTAGAAATGTATACATGTGAATGTGGCCAACCTCACAGTCCAGCCCAAGTCCACCATAAAACAGCCATAAAATAAAATCTCCTTCCACCCCCTGCCATCCCTAACCTGCTGGTTTAAGTTCTGCCCAACCAATCTGGGCAATAGTTCACACAGCTGTAAGGATCTCTTGATAATGTGGCAAAGTGAGTCCACTAGCTGGGCAGGAATACTAAGAATCTGGAGAGAGTGAGACGGAAACAGGTTTTCTTGGCAGATATCCAAAGATCTAGACTGGAAAGTTAAGAAACTCACTGTTAGAGAGAAATTTAGTTCATTATTAACTGGCTGGGGTAGAGATCCAATAGCCTTTCCTCATTTTTAGTTGTTGAGCATGAGATCGATTGATTACATCAGGGGTGGCCAACCTTGCTTAATGTAAGAGCCACATAGAATAAACGTCAGATGTCTGAGAGCCACAAGACAGGAACAAATATCACACACACACGTTTTTATTTTTAGAAATATGCAAATTTACTTTTTATTAACGTTAAATGGGACTGCCAAAAATAAAAACAAACAAGGAAAACTGGTTATTGATAATGATATTACTTGTTTGCTAATGATATTGAGAGAGAGAGAGAGAGAAAAAGAGAGAGATGGAAAGAAAGAATTAAAGAAGTGGAAAGAAAGAGAGAGAGAGAAACTAGGAAAACAAATAGATGGGAGGGAGGAGGGAAGGAAGGAAGGAAGGAAGGAAGGAAGGAAGGAAGGAAGGAAGGAAGGAAGGAAGGAAGGAAGGAAGGAAGGAAGGAAGGAAGGAAGGAAGGAAGGAAGGAAGGAAGGAAGGAAGAGAGAAAAAGCATGCCTCCCCTTTGCTTCCCCAGCCGCCCTGCCAGGAGCCGCACAATATGTGTGAAAGAGCCGCATGTGGCTCCCGAGCCACAGGTTGGCCACCCCTGGATTACATTGATAACTAGTTTCTTATTGCTGAACCAATTTCCTATATTCCTATACTTTATGACATTACTGACCTTTCATTCAACCCTCACCCCAAATCTATTAATTAACCAGGACAATGACTATACAGTGAAGATAATGGGTCTCATTTAGAGTTTGTCCTTCAAAGTGTTCTGTATGCAAGGCATAGGCATCAGCTACTGGGGGGGGGGCTCGGGAAATTTCTTGGGGAGGACTGAGCCCCCGCTGGCGAAATGGAGCGCCTGCCGCCATGCCTCCCCACCTTCCAGGCCCACCTGCCGCTGCCACCAGAGCCCCTCTCCCCCCTGCCTGGCTCCCCTGCATCCACTCTGGGGGGTGAGTGGCCAGCGTGATGTCCCCACCACCACTGCCACCACTGCCAGAGCTTCCATCCACCCCTCCCTCCTTCCGGGGACCATCCGGCTGAGTGGCCAGCATGATGGCATCACCTGGAAGTGATGCCATCATGCTGGGCACGTTGCCAGGGCGACACTCTAGCAATCACCCCAAAACTCTATGGCGCCATAGAGTTTTGGGGTGATTGCTAGAGTGTTGTCCTGGCAACGTGCCCAGCATGATGGCGTCACTTCTGGGTGACGCCATCACTCTGGCCACTTGGCTGGATGGCCCCTGGAAGGAGGGAGGGGTGAATGGAGGCTCTGGCAGTGGCAGAAGCGGCAGCAGGGACATCATCCTGGCGTGCGCATGCATGAAGCACGCACACACAGGTAGGAGCCCCCGCCCTCCTGGGAATCAATAAGTCTACGCCCCTGATGCAAGGGTCAGGAAAAAGTTATGTCTAAGAGCAGGATTAAGACTCCTCTGAGTTATCAGAGCCTGACTGCCTTGTTTTTTTGTTTTTTTTTTAAATACAATTTTATTATTTTTATACACAAACCATATAAATTTCTAATGAAATACAGGTAGAAAGAAACTAAGTCCAACTATTATATAGACGAACAATGATTACAAACATTAATATTAAACATACACTTAAAAATACAGTAAAGATAAACATACCACGGATTAACAACTTCACCATAAATGTAGTAGATTATAAATTTCTGGGGTTTCATTTTGTTGTACCAAATATTGCAATACAGAAAACCATATAGCAAGAAATTCAGATTCAACTATGGATGTTGTAGTAGTATTAATATTGTCAGAAATTTTAGCCATAATGTAAAGATTCCAAATCTTAGCATGCCAATTCTGTCTATTCGGGCTCAATTTTGATTTCCATTTCGCAGCTACTACACTTTTTGCTGCTGAAAGTAAAATAGCAACAGCTTTGAGAGTGCTCCCTGATGGAACCTCTAGAATCCAAGAGTTCAAAATAATATGTTCCAAAGTGAACTGTAATTCTATTCCAGTAATTTTTTAAATTTGATATAATACATCTTTCCAAAAAGTTTCCAATATAGGGCATTCTAGCCAACAGTGAAGATATGTTCCCCTTTGTCCACAGTCTCTCCAACAATCAGGTTTCATTGATTTAACAATGTGAGAAAGCTTATGAGGGGATAAATACCAAAAAGATAACATTTTAAAAGTTTGAAGTTTTATATCAATAATATTATTTTTAAAGGGAGAGGACCTCCAAATCTTATTCCAGTTATCACAATCTAACTGAAGAACTGTCATAGATTGCCATTTAACTTGATAGGGTAAAAGTTTGTTATTTTCAATGGAGTTCAAAGCCAAATACATTTTTGAAAAAAGATGAAGTGGAGAAGCCAATGCTGATTTATATATAGTTTCAAACAACGTTAAGGGTTGTTTTAAAAGAGATGATAGATTTATGCGAGAACATATCGATTGGATTTGCGAGTACTGTAACCATGAAATATTTAATTCTAATTTTTTTTTCCAGCTCTGGCTTCTCTAATAGAGATTTGCGATCAGTAATATCTAATAGTGTAGTTACCTTAGCTTTTCTTCATAAATTTAAATAAGGAAAATTTAAAGAAAAAAGATTAGACTGATGGAACAAAGCTTGATAACGAGATATTGGTGGTAATAAAAACCATCTCTTAAGATCCCAAGAGTCTAAAAAGGTTTTAAATAAAAAACTATTGTTAATAGATTTAGCTCGTTCTACTGGAAATTGCCAAATGGATTCAGAAATAGTATAGGGAAAAGAATAAGACTGTTGAATATAAATCCAATCTAGTGCTTGAGTATCTTGTAACATCTTAACAATATTAGTTAAATGGATAGCCTGATAGTATTTTACTAGGTCAGGAAATCCTAAACCACCCATATCGGGGGGTTTGCATATGGTAACCCGATTGACTCTATGTCTTTTATATGCCCCCAAAAAATTTAAAAACATTTGCTGCCATTTATTCAGTTGTTGAAGAGAAAACTTGATAGGCAATGCTCGAAATAAAAATAAAAATTTAGGCAGAACATAGGATTTTATAATGCATAGTCTATCATGCCAGGAAATCTTTAGTCTATGCCAAGACTGAAGTTTCTTTTGAATTTCTGAAATTAAAAAATCGTAGTTATGTTGTCTATAACTCTTGAGATCTAGAGGCAAAAAAATGCCAAGATATTGCATAGATTTTTGTACCCATTTATATGGGATAAGTCTTTTAAGATTTGTAATTTTTGTCGAAGATAAATTTACCGGAAACAAATATGACTTATTGGTATTGATTTTCAATCCTGAAACTGAACTAAATTGAGCCAAAATAGATTGCAGATTTGGGATAGAAGTAAAGGGTTGAGAAATAGATAATAAAATATCGTCTGCAAACATTGATAATTTAAAATTCTTCTCAAGAACCTGTATGCCAAATATACCTGGGTGAGAACGGATTGCAGAAGCTAACGGCTCCATCACTAGCGCAAATAAGATAGGGGAAAGAGGGCACCCCTGGCGTGTACCACATTTCAAAATAAATGGATTTGAATAATAACCATTTATTCTAAGTTGAGCAGTAGGTTGGTCATAGAGTGTATTTATTGTGCGTAAAAAAATTTCACCAAATCCTAAAAAAGATAATGTCTGCTTCAAAAAATTAAGATTAACTGAATCAAAAGCTTTTTCAATATCCAAACCAATAAAAACAGCTTCCTGATGGTGAAATTCACAAAACTGTAACAAACTAAGAATTTTATAGGTTGCATCAGTTAAATCTCTTGATGGCATAAAGCCACTTTGCTCTTGGGGAATATATGAAGTTATAAATGAGTTTAACCTAGATGCTAAAACAGAAGTAAAAATTTTAAAATCAACATTTAATAATGAAATAGGCCTATATGAGGCAACACATAAAGGATCCTTTCCAGCTTTAGGCAACACTATGATTGAAGCCTGCTTCCAAGATGGAAGGAGAATACCATGTGTAATAACATAGTTACAGGTCTCTGTCAATGGTGTAATTAAAAAGGATGCATATTTCTTATAAAATTTGGATATAAATCCGTCTGGCCCAGGAGCCGTATTAATTTTAAGTTTTTAAATTACTTTTATAATTTCTTGTTCCGAAATTAAAGACTCCATCAATGTAGCATGGTCTGGAGAGAGTTTAATATGATTAAAATGAAGATGTAAAAAGTCTTTGATACTAACAGGGGAAATATTTTTGTCGCTATATAGTTGTGTATAGTAGTCCAGGAAGGCCTGAGAAATACCTTCAGTGGTATAGGATAGTGAACCTATTTTATCTTTAATTGATGTTATCAAACTTGAAGCCTGTTTTTTTTTTTACTCTCCTAGTGAGATGTTTTAAAGCTTGTGGTGTGTGTTGCCATGATTTCTGTTTCAAATAAAGTAAGTTTCGTTGAATTTGAGTAATATCTAATGTGTCAAGTTCTCTATGTAATGCCAAAAGTTTTTTATAGACTTTGGCACTTCCTGTGGCTTTATGTTTAGTTTCAAGATTTTGAATTTCTATCAGTAAGTCATTTCTTTTTTGTTCTTTCTGTTTTTTTAAATATGAAGCTTGAGATATAAAATGGCCCCGAAGGACAGGCTTATAAGCATCCCAAGTCATCACTTGAGAGACCTCAGGAGTAGTATTTTCAATAAAATAATTTTGTAAAGCTGTTTCTGTGTGAGTTTGTACTATTTGGTTGGTTAACAAATGTTTTTGCAAAGCCCATGTGCATTGTTTATTTTTTACCTTAAGATCTATTACACACTCAATCCAATGATGATCCGACCATTGCTTAGAGCCAATTTGAGAGGAAAGAATCTATCCCACTAATGTTGGAGAAACAAAAATAAAATCAATACGGGTATAAGTACCATGAACAGAAGAATAATAAGTGTAATCTCTCTCTCCTTTATGCAGATGCCTCCAGATATCTATGAGAGAAAATTGATCTATTATTTTAGACAAAGCAGTAGATGTAGATTTGGTATTAGTAACACATTTGGAGGGTTTACCAGATCTATCTAATTTAGAATCCATAATACAGTTAAAATCCCCCCCAAGGATCACTTCACCTTCAGCAAACGACAATAAATCCTGTAAAATAGAACTTATAAAGGCAGGCTGATCAGAATTAGGTGCATACAAAGTTGCAAAAGTAAAAACTTGTTCATTCAGTTTCCCAGTAACAAATAAATATCTACCTAAAGGATCTTTTAGAGTTTTTAAAATAGAAATAGGAGTATTATTAGAAAATAAAATAGCTACACCCTGAGCTTTTGATGATCCATAAGCATGGTATTGTAGTTTAAATTTAGATGGAAGTAATAGTGTTTTAGCTCTCAAAGAAATATGGGTTTCTTGCAAAAAAAACCACATTTGGATGCTCTCTTTCAATTTGCAGACCAATTCTTTTCCGGCGGACTGGAGAGTTCAGCCCTCTTACGTTATAAGACAAGCATTTCAGTGTACTTTGCATTAAAAAAGTAAAAATTTGGCTTTATACACACTTATCAAATTTTACTGAACCAGAGTTTACAATTTAAATTAAACAATAAAGAGTTATGTTCTGAAAACCCAGAAGGAGTAGAATTCCTAACTTACTTATCTCTATTTACCTAAAAAAGAAAAGATTAATTAACTTTACTACCTGAAACCTTCAAAAAACCCTAAACACCAAATCCCTCTAACTTAACTAAAATTAACTACCCTCCCCCAATTAAATATGAACTACACTACTTCTCTTAATCTATCCTAATTTAATATAACCAGCTTATTAAATTTTTATACCTAATATAATAATACCCAAACAAAATAATAAAAATCAAACCTTAAACTCCTACCCCAATACAGCTTGGGGTAAGAGAGTAAGTACCTACTTACTCTAAACCACAAGGTTACAATGCAAAAAAATACCATGTAAAACAATATTGAATAAAGGGCGCTGGTATGGAAGATTCCAATCGCTCCCATCCCCCCTCCTGCTAGTAAACATTATAAAAACATTATACTATCAATTATATATAGTGCTTGAAAGCTAAACTATCAAAAAACAAAAAAAAGACTTTCAAAATGCGAACAGTCACAAGTGTAAGGAATAGTTCAGCCTCAGAAATTAAAGTTGTTTTTTTCAGGGACGTGTTGGGAGTTTCAGATCCTTATGAGGAGTAAGGGCAACATTAAGCTTCCTTTTCGCTGACTTTTTGTCCACCTCCATTTCGTGCGAAGTGATGCCCAAAGCTTCCAGTAGAATCAAGCCAGTATTAAGATCAGTTGCAGATAGAAAAGAGCCATTGTGCCAAACTTGAAGTCGTGCAGCTGCAGCCCAACGATATCTGATATTAGCTTGCTGTAGTTGTGAAGTGATTGGCTTCAGAGCTCTGCGAAGGTTGATAGCATCGGGAGGTAAATCGGGAAAAACCTCTATTTTAATATCCTCATATAAAAGGTGTTTCTTCAGTCTGGCTTCAGTTAAAATCTTAAGTTTTGTTCTAATATCATGAAAAGCAACTAGAATGTCTCTTGGGCCCCGTTTAACATCTCTAGATCTCTGTCCCAGACGATGGGCTTTTAAAATTATAGGTGCAACATTCTCTTCTAATGCTAGCACCACTGTAAGCCATTGGGCCATAAAGATTTGGATCTCTTTATTTTCTTAAATGCCCTCCGGGAATCCACGAAACTTGAGGTTAAATTGCCAGGTTTCCATTTCCAGGGCCAAGACTCTTTGCTTAACAAACTTAAAATCAGTTTGTAGATCTTTTACATCATCTGAGGTTTTTGCATTATTTAATAAAGCTTGCTCTGCTTTAAAGTCAACGTCTTGCAGAGCTGCTGTAATATTATTTAGTTGACTCTGTATAGGCTCAAAGTATTGTCTCATCATTTCAGTTAGATGAGCCTCCATGCTCTTCATTTCTAGTAAAATATTTGGAGTTCCTACCTCAGGCTTCTGTCCAGCATTGTTGTAGTTTTTGTCGGCCATTTTGGAAGGTTCTTGCTCTGAGCTGGAAGAGATTGCTTTTGTCTCTGAATGCTGGAAATAGGCAGTAAGAGGCTTAATGCTGGTTTTGTTTCGCCGCTGAGTCATAAGAACAAATTGTTCTCAGGTTTAAAAAGAGTAATATGCTATATAGAGCGATCAATTGAGTATTTTAGCAGGAGAGGGGACAGAGCAAGCAGATTATGCAGCCATCTTGTCTTGCCTCCAGGCCACGCCCCCCCGCCTGACTGCCTTGTTTATGGTCATTCCTCTATATAAGATGAGCTCTGTTTTACTTAAGTCATGCCAGCATACTGGGCTTCAGTGCTCTAGAATCAGAATGAATCATTCTTAAAATAAACTGCCTGCTTTCCTAGCAAAAAAAAAAAAAAGCCTTGGAATGATCTTATCCCTCACAGAGTGGCCTCAGAAAGAGGGGAATCATCTGGCCTTTGATTATCCCCCCCCCCAACACTCACACAGTCATAATGATCTTCAGCATAATGATCTCTAGCATCCTGTACAATGCTGGTCACTAGAGAGCTGCAGGCAGTCACAACACATTGGGTGGCTGCCAGCTAAGCACCTTGCTGTGTTGGAAGCGGCTGTTTCTGAATGGGTGGTTCCTCAAGATGGCCCCTTCTTAACATCCCTCTAGACCCAAAAAGGTTGTGCCTCCTGAGTTCTTCTGATGCACCTTTTGATCCAGTGACATGGAGGAAAGCCAGAACTGGCCCTTTGTTTTGTGGAAAAGATGTCCTGTTGAATAAACAGATGGGTTCCAGGAAACCCCATCAGTGGGTGCCATGGCACTCAAGGGCTTGTTGGGGATTGCTGCCCTGGAGGGTCATCAAACAGGGCATAGGACATACTGGTCAAGTCCAATGCTCCCTCTAAGCTGTGGAGTCTTATGAGCAAAAATTGTCCTTTATGAGCTACTGGCATTAAAGTTGTGAGCGAGCAGTTTGGCTACTGCATAAGTTAACTTGCTGTGGAGCTGTCCTTCCTGAGCTAAGACAAAAATGTGTGAACTGGAGGCTAAAAAACTGTGAGCTAGCTCACACTAACTCAGCTTAGAGGGAACACTGGTCAAGTCCTTTCCCTGGCATTATGTTGCATTCATGACAAAGCCTGGCACTATTACTCTAGCCAGGATTTCCAGGATGTACAAAATTCAACAATAACAAGTAAGGCAGGGTACAATTTATTGAAACCTGCCAAAAGCAGATTTCTGTACTGGGCTTGGAAAGGCAAAGCCAGAGAAGGAGGGATGGTTACCATTTATAATCTGGTGACTAGGCTTATGAAATCTCCTGTGTATCAAGAGGCATAGGTGTAGACTACGGGGGGGCTCTGCAAACCAGTCCAGGGTCAGAAGAAACAAGTGTCCAGGGCTTGGGAACCGGCACAGGATATAAGGTCTAGGTTTCTAGCAGTAAAAGCAAGCAAAGGTGAGCAAGGACAGAGTACAAGACAGCAAGTCAGGGTAGTGCTCCATTTGCTCAGCAGGTCAGCTCACGGAAGGGTGTGGTGAGCAATGTTGCTTCCACACCGAGACTTGCTCGATGTGTTCCTTTTATCTGCCTCCTTTTGCTGACTTATCTCCCGAGGTCCAGATGTCACTTCTTCCTGGTGGATTCATCTTCTTCCAAGTGTAGGTCCTTGCTGTTCCCTAACAGCCTGTCAGTCTGGATCCTGTAAAAACTCCACTTCAGGAATTAATATTGATGGCTGCTGTGCAATCAGATGAACAGCCATCTCCTCTCTAAAGCTGTGAAGCGCCCCTTCCTTCTTTTATGCTCTGCTGGTTCAGGGACCCTGGCAGAGACTAAGGTCCTGGCCTCTGTGTCCTTTCTTTCTCCCACCAGAATGAGCAACCCAGCCATGACTGGGAAGTGTTCTCGCTTCCCATTGCCTCCCCTGCTGGGTCTGCTTCTTGACCCAGCTACTCAGGTAGGTATTTCACCAGTGAAGAGCCTGACTCTTCCAGTTCCTGTGAGGAGGAGGAGGAGGAAGTGGCACCTGGCTGGCCCACTGCTGTTCAGATGTTTATTGCCTCTGGATGTAGAAGTTTTATTTTATTTTATTTACATTATTTATAGCCTTTTTTCCCTCAAAGGGACTCAAAGAGGATTACACAGGGGAGAGTCAATATGACCATCGAAATGGGACACTGGATTTGCAGTGCATTAGGACTGTAGATGCTGGGAACCAAGCAGAAATCTAAAAGATAGAACTGAACCATTGCATAAGTATGAACATGACACATCAAGAGGTTCAATAATTACATAACAGGATCCTACTTACAGTAAGCTGCACATAGCAGTATTGGCCACAGTCCCAATCATTTATCCAAGTAAGTTTGACCAGTGCAACCCTATTACCCATTCAGAAAAGCCCTCTTGGATAATCCAGTTTTGCAGTTTGTGGAAAGCCTTCCTCACCTCCTTGAGCAGGCCACTGCATTAGGTGGGAGCCACAATGGAGAAGGTGCACTTATGGACAGTTACTGTTTTTGTCCTTTTACAGGTTAGCACCCGCTGAAGCCCTTAATGACGTGAGCAGAGCATACAGGGAGAGGTGTTCCTGCAGATAAGAGGGACTACAGCCATGAAGGGATTTCTATGTGATAGCCAGTACCTTACATTGAGTCCAATAACAAGATGGGCAGCCAATGGCGTGTCTGCAGAGTGGGAGTAATATGCATGCTACATCTGGCTCTCAATAATAGCTGAGCTGCAGCATCCTGCACTGGCTGGAGTTTCCAAATTTTGAGGGGAGACCAATGTACAGGGCATTACTGTAGTCTAGTCTCAACATTACTGTGGCATGGATCCAGGTGGCCAGATCAGCCATATCAAAGTAGAGAGCTATCCATTTCGGGCTAGGCTGAGTTGGTCGAAAGCATTTTTTTGCAACTTCATCACCTTGCTTCTCCAGTAATAAAGATGGATTCAGTATGACTCCAAGGCTTTTAACTGAGTCAGTAAGGGTCAGCTGATCTCCGTTAAAAGTGGAGAGAATAACGTCCTTCAAGACCGCCACTTTCCCAGCCAGTATAACCACTGTCTTTTCAGGGTTTAGTTCCTTTTAGTCATCATGGCTAGTAGCCATTGGAGAATCTCTCTGGAAAGAAAGATAGTTGACAGTGTTCACTTGTACTGATAGGCAATGCTCTCTCTATGCTGTGGAGTCTTGTGAGCAAAAATTCTACTTTGTGAGCTACTGGCATTAAAGTTGTGAGCAAGCGATTTGGCTACCGTTTGCTCTGGAGCCATCCTTCCTGAGACAAGACAAAAATGTGTGAGTCAGAGGCTAAAAAACTGTGAGCTAGCTCACACTAACTCAGCTTAGAGGGAACACTGCTGACAGGTCTTCGCTAGGGCAGTAACAGATAAACACATGGTTACTTACATCTTCAACATTTCCCCACCAACTGGAGTTGCTTTGGCAGCTGAGGCTTCAACAGATCATGGAATACAGGATGGCTGGTGATACAACAGAAGTAGATAACAGTCCCACTGTTCCTTCATTTCTCCTCGGAAATGTCACACAGCCTGGGGGCACTGGAGGTCCTGGTTCTTCATTCTGTTACTGAGCAGCTGGTGTGCAGTTGAGTCATTCATAGGGAAACATTAAGTTAGGAGAAAGCAAACTCCCATTGTGATAGAACATGCTGCTTCATGGCCAATCTATTTGGGTTCTTGCTACCATCACCATGGTGATCACAGCAGCATTGTTTTGATTCGATTCCCCCTGTGTAATGGTTAGCATCATTGTCCCATGAAGCTCTGAGATAGGAGGCTTAACCATGGAAAGTGCCCCAGCTGTGAGAATACCATTGTGATCAAATCCTTTATATCTATTTTATTTGAGCAGAAATACAGACCAGCTCAGTGTTGACTCATTGAGGCAACCACAGCCCCCATCCATGTCTTGTGAAGAGCCAGCTGCGGTGACTTCCTGTTTCTGCAGCTCTGGGCAGGCAACAGCAGAAACAAGGGATGTATCAAGTCCCTGTTGGGTTACCATGCATGACTTGTGGGATGAATTCAGCTTGGTGGGTCACCTGGTATACTTGCCGGTGTGATGGTAAAATTATTGAGTGTAAGGATGCCACAAACTTCACCATGGGCAGGTCTGACAAGCAAGCATGCCACACTTGATTGTTGTGAACCCTCACCTGCTTGATTGTTGGGAACACTTGGATCTCCCCACTAGGGTTGCCAACATCCAGGTAGAACCTGGAGATCTCCTGGAATTTCAACTGATCTCCAGACTACAAAGCTCAGTTTCCCTGAAGGAGATGGCATCTTTTGGGGGGGGGGGGGGACTCTGTGGCATCTTCCCACCATCTCCCCACTTTTCTATATTTGGCCTTGAGCAGCTTTGAATAAGGGGGTGGTGACTGCTGGAAAGGGAGGTACAGGGGGAGGCCTGCCAAAGGTCAGCAGTGGGGGAGGTGTGGTGTGGGTGGCCTGCCAGCGGGGATGCCTTCTGAGGGGCCAATGCCATTTTTCAGGCCACTCCTTGCACATAGTGTGGTGCAACACAGATTAACTTGCACTCCAGTATACTTGTGCTACAGATGAGGAGTGGCCCAGCGAACAGTGCCGGGCAGCTGAATAGCCTGTCAAGGGATCAGCACCCTGCTTATAACCAACAGGCAGGCAATGAGTTGAGCTGGCATGTGTTCAAACATCCTATTTATTTATTTATTTATATGTGGCGGGGAGGGCGGGGATATAAATCTCAAAAATAATAAATAAATAAATAAATTTATTATCACACTTATACCCCGCCCTCCCCACAAAGCTGGCTCAGGGCAACTCACATTCACTAAAACATATTACGTACAATCAACATCAATTAAAATCCAGTAAAAACATCCTGAAACAATTCATTTACCATACTCATACTAATAAAGTGCTGTCCATGTTTCTGAAGATTACACAGATGGCGTACTTTCCTTTGAGGGTTCCTCAGTTTCACAAAGTTGTTGCTTGAGCTGACTATCTGGGCCAAGGATTCATTGGTGATGATAGTGGGGGTGGCTCCTAGTTGAAAGCCTGGTGGAAGAGCTCCATCTTTAATTGAGAGCCAGTACAGCACAGTGGTTAGAGCATCATATTAGGACCAGAGGCCTCTGGATTTTAATTAAAAGATGCCTGCACGCCCTGACCTGGATAGCCCAGGCAAGCCTGATCTTGTCAGATCTTGGAAGCTAAGCAGGGCTGACCCTGGCAAGTACTTGGAAGGGAGACCTTGTTAGCCTGATTGCCTTTAGTTATTATTAATATTGGGGAATTTGAGATATTATAAATATAGCAATAGGCAATAAGGGAACAAACACCTTTATATACAGGGGTCCCACTTCTTCCAGAAGCATCAGAAATAGACACGGAGGCTGGCTTCAGTATAAAATGGTTTCTTTACTGAAGGATTCTTAAACATACAAATACAAAACCAAGCATTCACACGAACAATAGAGAACTAAGGAGGCAGAGGTGATTGATAGCTAATGGAGGGATTATGGGGTAATACTACCTGTCCAGATGTGCAGAAGTCCATGAAGAAGGATTATGGCCTAAACCCAAAAGGTTTTGGGGGGGACTACCAGTTGGCATCAGGGCAGAAGCACACAGTCTGAAACCATGTGCTCATGGATATAGGCACTGGAAAACAATGCAGACCAATGGAAGGTCTTGGAACCTGGTCTCAGGTGAGAACAAAAGATTACCTGGACCAATCAGGTGTCCCAGGAGGTGTGTGACATCAGGATGGGCAAGGCCTAGATGTAACCAATGAATTCTCAGATGGGGCAGAGTCAGGCTTAACAATAGAAGCCAGGTGTTGGATGACAGTACTGAGGGGTGTCCATTGTGGAACAATAGAGTGGTCTGGTGTTTCCCTGGTGCCAGACAAAAGAAGTGATGTTTCTTAATGTGTGGCAGGGTGATCCTGTATGGTGACCATTCACTAAACATGGAGAGTTAATGTTTACCTTGATGGGTCTGGCATAGGTGAGAGAAATGCAGATATCTTAGACAAATATATGGAGACCGGGATGAGAGGATTATTCCAAAAATACTTCCTGAAATGGGTGAAACAGGAGAGGGGGGGTGGAAACATGCAGTGTACTTCATTCATGACAATAGCACAGACCAGAGGCTCTTTGTCCCTCCCTGCCTGTACATTTGACAGACAAAAGACTAGCCATTTGGTCAGCAGAAATGCCTGAGGCAAGGGCAGAGACTTGCCCATTCTTCGTCCTTTTTGGACTAAGCTGACAGGAGAGAGGAGTGGGGGTGGGGTTGTTTGCACGGAGAATTCTCTTTGGCCTGAGTTTTTTCAGCCAAAATGTGGTTCTTCTAGCCTCCCAAAAAAATCCACTGTTTAAGCCAAGCCTGGCTTCATGGGGCACTGCTTATGGAGGTTCAGAGGTCACTTTGGGGTGTCTCTCTCTCAGGAAAGACCACCCCAGGTTCTGGGTCCATGCTGAGAATGCTGGCAACACCTCCAAGGAATACCAGGGCTAAGACACAGAGGCAGGCAATCAAGTTGCCTCTCTGAAAATGTCCTAGCCTCACTACGGGTCTCCAGAAGTCATCATGACTTCCTGGCTCACAAGCACACACAGAATTAATAATAATAATTTTTAAAAAGATGCCTGCACATGGACTGTTTAAACCACATTGATTTCATGGGACTTAAGCCTGCCATAAATTCTCTGGTTTATGTCCTCTCTCTTGATGTTTAAAAAATGTCCAGTATCTAAAACCCTACTCAGCTGTTATTGTAATGATCTAATGCTTGCTGTAAATTCAGGCCAAATTGCTTCAAAACTAAAGGGGAAAATCAGGAAAAAAATGAGATTGCGAGTCAGTACAATGGGATTTATGTTATTTTAATAAAGGGGGATGGCCTATTGATGAACTAAGCATTTCATAGTCCATTTGTAAAATAATGTGCTATAGGAAATTAATCATGATCAACCACCTGTTCAAAAAATCGTGGATGTGAAAGGAACAACACACGTTTAGCAGTGCTGGGAATTCAGGCTGGCAGCTGTCTCCAGACACCACTAATGCAACAGCAGGGGTAGAGGAGATGACTGAAGTCTCTTTTCCCTCCTTCAGTCTCCCTGAGATGTGTGTGTGGGGGGGCAATGCTTACTGTTTAAACTGAGGGTCCTAAGTCTGAATCCAGCTTGCAGAATTTGCTGCAGCTGAATGTAGTGATGGCCAATAATTTAAACAGGTTTAAAAGTGGATTAGACAGCCCCATCACTGGCTATTAGCCATGGGCACTAAATTGAACCTCCATGTTCTGAGGAAGCGTACCTCTGAATATTAGTTGATGGGAGGGGGAAACAGTAGGGGAAGGCTTTGGCTTCCATCCCCTACTTGTCAGCAGGGCTCATTCCGTAGCAGGAGCTCCTTTGCATATTAGGCCACACAACCCTGATGTAGCCAGTCCTCCAAGAGCTTACAGTAGCACCTGTAAGAAGAGCTCTGTAAGCTCTTGGAGGATTGGCTACATTAAGGTGGGGGCGTAATATGCAAAGAAGCTTCTGCTACAAAATGAGCCCTGCTTGTCAGCTTTCCAGAACCCACTGTAGAACTGGGATGCTGGACTGCAGATTGGCAATGGTTGTCTCAGCCAGTGATAGTATTTTGGAAACTGTGCCTCAGAGGTGGAAAGGACCTGCTTTGCATGCAGAAGTTCCCAGGTTCAGTCCCGAGAATCCTCACTTAAAATAATCAAGTAGTAGATAATGCAAAAGACCTCTACCAAAGACCCTGGATAGTCCCTGCCAGCCAGAGGAGGCAATGCTGACCTTTAATAGACCAATGGCCTGACTTAATTTAAGGTGGTTTCATGTGTTCAAACCATATTCGTTCCTGCAGAGGAACTTATCCAGTGACAGATGGAGGTGTGAGGTGTTTGTGGCACTCTACACATGCTCCTATTTATTGTGTTTCTCATATTCTAGAACTTTTTGAGTTCAGGTTTGCCAATAAGAACCAGATAACAGTAACCTTCAAAGCCCTATGCAGCCAGGAACCAGCATATCTATGGGATCATCTCTCCCCATATGAGCCCCGTAGAGCCTTGCAGTCTGCAGACCAACATCTGGTAGTCCCCAGCCCAAAAGATGTCCATTTAGCCTCAATCAGAGCCAGGGCCTTTTTTGGTGGAACAAGCTCCCACTTGAGATCAGGGCCCTGCAGGATCTCTTACAGTTCCACAGGGCCTGCAAAACAGAGCTGTTCTGCCAGGCCTTCGGTTGAGGTGGCAGATGTCCGCTCCATTCTCTCCCCCCCCCCCCCCCCACTTACAGTCTTTGTCACTGTGTCTCATCCAAACTCACTCTGCTAGAAGATTGCCAACTGCACTTAAATTCTCTGTCCTGTTGCCATTGTTGCCATTACTGGTTCATTTAAACTTGTCTTAGATTTTATGTTTAACATTTTTATGCTTCTTAACCTATATACTGTTACCTGCCCTGAGCCCACTGGCAGGAGAGGGTGGGATATAAATCAAACGAATAAATAAAAAGTAATGTGCTGGCATCATCTCGTCTAAGAGAAAAGGGACGTGAGAGACACTGCAATACATGTCTTTCCTTTCAGTACAAATTCATTGAGACAGATGAATTGTGCTTAAAACTCAAGATGGGGGGGATTCTCTTCACATCAAACCTTGAGGAATAGAATGAAGCACATTTATGAGGAACGAGGAGGCTGCCTATATTTGTGATCTCCCATTCTTGACGCAAAAAATGACATGTGTGCCACTGTGCATAAGTGTTCTGAGTGTGTCCTAAGGACTTAGGAACAGGATAGAAGTGTCCTGAATAGGTTTGAGAATATTATTGCTAGATACACCACCACCCAACACACACACAAAGTGGCAACTGGATGCACAAGTTGATGCTCAGTTAAGTCAGATGTGGGTTGGAATATGCATGTGAAGGGTTTTTCCACTTAAAAAGACAGGTGTGCTTTTTGAACAAAGAACAGCATGTGCTACTAATTCATCCAGTTGTGTGTGTGTGTGTGTGTGTGTGTGTAGTATCCGCAGGGGAAAACAGCAGATCTGTGTCTGCTGATGTGTCCCAAACATGCAATGTGAGCATGTGGAATACCATAAATTTCCCACAGGTCAAAAAGGGAAGGTTCTCACACCCCTAACTGGTAGAGTGACTACAGTGTGAGGTGGTGGAGGGAAAAGAACACATGAAGCTGCCTTTAAGTATAAGTCCATTGGTCTATCAAGGCCAGTATTGTCTCCTCTAACTGGCAGTGGCTCTCTACCATCTTAAGTTAAGGTCATCACTTCATAGGGCTGCCAAGTCCCCCGATAGGGCGGGGGAAACACTGATTTTTAGTCCTTCCATCCCGCTTTTCCAAAGTTGCCCACCAGACAAAATGGCTGCCTTAAAAGGGAAATGTCTGCAGAGAGCCTGCCCTGCAGTAAAAAGCCTCGCCAGACATTTCCCCTTTAAGAAGTCAGCAAGAGAGCTTCCACAGCAAGAGAGGTCCGCCCAGAGGGACTGAAGGAGCTGCTTTTGCATGTGGCTGGCAAGGTGAGTTTCTCTTCCAGCTCTTTTCATTCTCTCTCCCTCTTTCTTTTTTCTGTCTGTCTGTCTGTCTGTCTGTCTGTCTCTCTCTCTCTGTCCCCATCCAGCAGAGGTCTATCAGTGGCTATTATAGCCACAAGGTCTAAATGGAAGTAAGTGCCTCTGCCAGTTTTTTTCCCTTCTCTCTCTCTCCCTCTTTCTTTCTTTTTTCTGTCCATCTGTCTGTCTGTCTGTCTGTCTGTCTCTCTCTCTCTGTCCCCATCCAGCAGAGGTCTATCAGTGGCTATTATTAGCCACAAGGTCTAAATGGAACCCTTTGTCTGGGGCAGTGAGGCTCTGAATTCTTGGTGCTTGGGGGGCAACAGTGGGAGGGCTTCTGGAGTTCTGGCCCCGCTGCTGGACCTCCTGAGGGCACCTGGTATTTTTGGCCACTGTTGTGACACAGAGTGTTGGACTGGATGGGCTGTACTGGATGGGCCGATCCACTGTGGCTTCTCTCCTGTTCTTATGATATGAAAATCATATTTAGCACTTGTGTAGCACTTAGTGCTTCATATTCTGCCGAGATGAGGAAGGATTCAGTAGGGCCGTTGCTCAGTGATAGAGCATCTGCTTGACATGCAGGAGGTATCAGCCTCTTCAGCTAAAAAAGGATCAGGTAATAGGTGACATTAAAGATCTCAGCCTGAAACCCTGGAGAGCCACTACCAGTCTGAGTAGTCAATACTGACCTTGATGGACCAATGGCCTGATTCAGTATTAGGAAACTTCATGAGTTCATGTGTCAGCATGTGGAAGCAACATCACAGGATGTGACATCACAAAATGATGTCACTTCCTTTCTCCTGGCTCCACCCCCAAAGTCTCCTGGCTCCACCCCCAAAGTCCCCAGATATTTCCCAAGTTGGACTTGGCAGCCCTATCACATCACCTACAGCCTGATCCTTTTAACTGGAGGTGCCAGCAGCTGAATCTGGGACTTTCTGTATGCTAAGAGGACACTCTACCACTGAGCCTCAACACCTCCAGACCCACAGATTTTGGCCTTTAAATTTTCCTTTCTTGCATGGCTGTAGATCTTTTAATGAAGCTTTTGCTGGACTGGAAGACTGATTGTCCTTTTTGGGGGCAGTTAAATGCCTTCTTATTCATGTAGCTTCTAATATGTTAACTAGTGACTTAATTTCATTTGTTATTAGATGTTGAGCTTTCCATCTTCCCTTACTTGCCAGTACGTTAATTTATCTTTGTACCCTGAGTTGCCAAAATAAATGCTGCAACAAACCAACCTACACCTTTTAGTGATAAAAAATTTCCTCACTCTAGGTAGAAAGCTGATCAAAGCAGAGGCTGCATTTTAATTTTTCTGTTAGCCACTTTTTTGTTAACCTTCCTTGATTTCTCTCCAGACTTTACTTCTGTGTCACAGGAACCTAGGAGAGGTTTCGATTTTCCTCTCACATTGCCTGAAGTAAACAATGAAGATTGCAGAGCTGGTGTGGCAGAGTAGATAGAATTTGATGTTGAACTTTGCCTAGGAAAGACCTACCAATCACAAGGTTATTGTGTGCAACTAATGGGAAATTTGTGTCAGCTGCCCTGTGCTCCTAGAGGGGGAGAGCAGTATATAAGCATGATAAATAAACAAAGAGGGTTTTTTAATTAATGTGAAAACCAACAAAAAATGGCTGAGCTGGAAGAGTTCAAAAGTAGACTGGTCTGAGGTATACTTAATATCTAACATGGGGAAACTACATGATGGAAGATGTAATCAGAGAGGACAGGAAATGGAAAAGAAGACTTGCCTGCACTTCCCCAGATGACAACTCATTATATAACATCTGTGAGCTCCCCTCATCCCACCCAGACCCAAACTGAATGTCATCTGAACGCTAACCACATCAGGGCTCCTGAAATTGTGTTCCATTAGTTCCTTCCCCTCAGCTATACCTGCCTGCTAGTCCACAGTCATAAATGCTACAGTTTTGTAAATGAACTTCATCAAAACTGACACAATCAAAGCTTGCCTGACACAATCAAAGCTCTTTTAATCTATCCAGCTCTGAAAAGCAAGACCTCTGACCAGTCTGCTCTGTTTGTTGGCCCTCCAGGGCAACTAGTTGACTCCTCTTTGGAAGCAGGATGCTGAACTAGATGTGTAACTGATCTGATCCAGCAGGAACACACGTGTTTATGTTAATTCCTCCATTAGGCCAGTTTGGTGTAGCTGTTAAGTGTGTGGCCTCTAATCTGGGAGAACTGGGTTTGATTCCCCATTCCTCCGCCGGCAGCTGCCAGATGACCTTGGGCAAGCCATAGTTCTGGCAGAGCTGTTCTCTCAAGGACAGTTCTGGAAAGAGCTCTCTCAGCCCTACCTACCTCACAGGGTGTCTGTTGTGGGGAGGGGAAGGGAAAGGAGTTTGTAAGCCACTCTGAGACTCCAAGTGAAGGGTGAGGTATAAATCCAATCTCTTCTCTTCTTCTTCTTATCCCTCAGGCAATCCCATGCATTAAAGTTAGTAGACTGAAGAACAGTACCTACTATGACATATTTTTTAATGACTTATCCAGGGGTGTAGTGCCTAACTGTTTTTCATTGGTGGAAAGTACTTCTACAGCACCAATGGAAAAGGGGGGTGGTTTTATCTGACTCTCTCTTCCCTTTGCAGTCCCTCATTTTTAAAAATTCTGTGGTATATCTGGAGGTCCACCAACTCTCTCCTGGCATGTTTTCAAGACTGAACAGCAGGCTGCATTGGGTGAGGGGAGAAAGAAGAAGAAGAAGAAGAGCTGGGTTTTACACCTTAATTTTCTCTCCCTGAAGGAGTCTCAGAGTGGCTTACAATCTCCTTCCCTTCCTCTCCCCACTACAGCCACCTTGTGAGGTAGGTGGGTGCTGAGAGAACAGAGAGCTGTGACTGGCCCAAGGTCACCCAGTGGTCTTCATAGGGAGGAGTTGGGAATCAAACCTAGTTATTCAGATTAGAGTCCACTGTTCTTTACTATGCCATGCTAGCCTCACTTCCCCAAGCACTGCTCCACTTTGAGTTAAATAGGATTCATGCAAGACAGTCAAGCAACGTGCCAAAAAGGGGAAACCAAAATGGAAAAGGGGAAACCAAAAATCCTCAGGGGTTCTAACCATTTCAACAAACCAAATCATGTGCATTGAGAATATTATACTTACTGGTCATCTGGAAGTACACCAGTTGTGTGTTACCTGAAGTAGCATGGTGGTCACTTCCTCCATAGCTGTTCGCATACTTCTCCCAATAGCATGCTTCTACGTTTTCCTCCACTGTGCTTTGGGTGGATCAAGTGAGTTTATATCATTCTCATCAGGCCTGTCAAGTGGAGTAAACATGACTTCAAGGGCAGATTCAACAAATGTTCAATGGACATCCCACTGGTAACTATTAAACATTAGAATTGTTAGAATATTTTGTCACATTTCTCATGTCTAAGGCTATGTTTGGTTATACATACTACCATACCATTTGTGATGGCAATATGACATCATCGTTCATGGCCTTGCCTTGGCATAGGATTCTCTGCATCCCATCATAAATATGGCTGACACACAGTTGCTCTACAATCAAGCTGGAAAAGTAGTGCAATAAACTGACTGATATTAGTTTGCTTTTTGGCTCTATCATCAGCCTTTGAGCTGTCTCTTTTCCTGATGTATAATAGCTAATTACCAGCATGCTAAAATAATTCATAATTTAATTGTAGGCAGAAGAAGAAGAAGAAGAAGAGATTGGATTTATACCCCACACTTCACTCGGAGTCTCAGAGTGGCTTACAAACTCCTTTCCCTTCCCCTCCCCTCCCCACAACAGACACCCTGTGAGGTTGGTGGGGCTGAGTGAGAGAACTGCCCTTTCAAGGACAGCTCTTGTCAGAACTATGGCTTGCCCAAGGTCATCCAGGAGCTGCAAGTGGACGAGTGGGGAATCAAACTGGTTCTCCCAGATTAGAGTCCACACACTTAACCACTACACCAAATTGGCTCTGTGATATACTGGAAACTGCCCACTTTTGGCATCGTAGCATATATGATTCCCAGACCTTTTGGTTTCCAGTCTGCTAAAGCATTTTTTTTTGGTGGTTTCAAAATTGTTTTATGGAGAGAAAGTCATAGCTGAAACAACAACAAAAAATCCTTATTGGGACTTATCAAGCTGGTGAACTTGTGAGTCTCACAGAATTTTTTCTTAAGCGAGAAATGAAACCAATTTTACTTTAATGTTACGCCTGAGGAAGCGATCTATGAAACAACAGTTCACTAAAATACACTAGATTTTTTTTTCCTGGACAGTCATCACTATCTGTTTCTGATCTGCTTCATGATCATGAGAGATATCCGCCAATTGAATCTGGCTTTGCTGTACATCTGCCTGTTTGTACTAATATTTTTTAGATTCATGTTTTCACCAGTATTTTACCTTCTTATGAATTAGTAACTGTTGGACTATCCATTTTACCTCATTCTTCTTCTTCTTCTTTTTTTAAATTTGTTTTTATTGAGTTTTATACATTTATACAATTTTCCAAAGTTGCACACAAACATATTCTTGGAGCCTCACCTATTTGCTAACCATACATAGAATTTGGACCAAGTCTTTTTCAGATCTAGGCGTGCATTTACATTCATAAGATAGCCCAACTTACTCAGTTCTGCCCATTCTAGTATTCTAGTAATTATCATTTCTTTTCCCGGTAATGTTGCTGACTTCCATTCTTTAGCCCGGGCAATCCTGGCTGCTGTCAATATATATGCCAGTAATTTCTGATCTTGTCTACTCAGTTCATCCAGAAATATGTTTAACAAAAAGATTTCAGGGGCTAATGGTAGATCTAATCCCACAATTTCCTTAACCATAGCTTGTAACATTGACCAGTATCTCTGAACTTTCCTGCATTTCCACCACATATGGAAATACGTTCCAATCTCTGTCTTACAAATCCAACATTTATTTGACACATTTTTATAACATTTGTGTAATCTGTCTGGAGACCAATGCCAATGGTAGAAGAGCTTGTAGATGTTCTCTTTATAATTTATAACCCCTAAGAATTTTACTGTTTTCCAAATTTTGGACCACTGTTCAGTTTGGATGGTATAACCTAAACCTTCCATCCATTTTATCATTGTGGATTTTATCTTTTCTTCCTGCATTTCATATATTAATAATATTTTATAAATATTTTTAAGCTTATTATTGTTCATCCAATTTGAATCCAATTCATTAGGATTCTCCTCAAACCCCTCTTTTTTATCTATTCAATATCTAGAATTTAATTGGTTAGTCTCCCACCAGGACAGTTGCAAACCTATTTCATCCTTTAACTGATTATTATTTTTTAACTCTCCTTTAGGGTCTAGTAGATTATCATATCTCACTCTGGTTTTTGAATTTATTAATGTTGGTTTGATAAATGCCTCCAATGGCGACACCCACCTAGGGATTTTCTTATAGAATTTTTCTTTTAAGGATAACCAATTTTTCAAAAGGGCAGCTCTTAGGGTATGTGTATTAAAATTTGCATGGATCTTATCCTTATTATACCACACATACGCATGCCAACCCATAAATAGGTCATGCCCTTCTAATGCCAATGTCCTGATATTATCCAACATCACCCATTCTTTCAACCAGAGTGAGGCTGCCGCTTTTCCATACATTTCCCAATTAGGCAAAGCAATCCCACCTTCCTTTTTCTGATCCTGTAGCCATTTCCACTTCACTCTAGGTTTTTTGGGGGACCAGATAAATTTCCTTGTTAGTTCATTGATATTTTTATAAAATTTTGCATTCGCTGCTAACAACGGTATTGTCTGTGCCAAAAATAAGAACCTCGGAAGAATGTTCATTTTAATCACGGCAACTTTACCTAACCAGGAGAGCTGTAGATTTTTCCAATTATCCAGATCCTTTTTAATCTTTTTTAATAGTATATCATAGTTATCTTCTATCAGGGAGCTGGTTTTATTTGAGGTTAAGATTCCTAAATATTTTACTTTTCTTACCACTTCAATTCCGTATTTACCCTGAATTGTCTGCTGTACTTGCTTAGAGCAATTTTTTGCCAGAATTTTTGTTTTTTTCAAATTGATCTTTAGACCTGAAACCTTACCATATTCTTCAATTACTTCTAGTAACCTTCCTAAGGATGATTCAGGCTCTTCTAAAAAGAACATCATATCATCGGCATAAGCACATACCTTATACTCTGCCCTTTGCATCTAAGGCCTTTAATAAATTTATCTTCCCTGATTTGGACACATAAGGTTTCCAAGGCGAATATGAAAAGTAGTGGGGATAGTGGGCAACCTTGCCTAGAACCCTTTTGGATCTTAATTTCTTGCGTAATATCGGAATTGATTCTTAATCTGGCAGTTTGTTTACTATAAATTGCCTTAATCATAGTTTCAAACTTTTCTCCGACATGACATTCTTCTAATTTACCCACTAGAAATTCCCAGGATAAGCTATCAAAGGCTTTTTCTGCATCCATGAACATAAATAAGACACTTTTCTTAGGATGCGCCTCGTAATACTCCATGGCATTGATTAAGGTTCTCCAATTTTCCCTTAGATATCTATTTGGCAAGAAACCTACTTGATCTCTATTTATTATCTGGGATAGCACTCGTTTAAATCTTTCCGCTAGTATGTTTGCGTACATTTTATAATCCGCATTTAGCAGAGATATGGGCCTATAGTTACCAATATTATCTAAGTTTTCTTCACCTTTAGGTATTAGTGCTATCATTGCCTCGTTCCAGGAATCTGGAGCCATACCTGTATTCCCAATTTCCTTTACCAGATCTTTAAATATTAAAGATATTTGTCCCTCAAAGATCTTTGAGGGACATTTTACCTCATTCTTCATCATTCCATTAACTCTGTCAGGCTGATCAATCTGAAAACCAACAACCAAACCAAGACAGCTGAGTGGCTGTTACGACTAAGAGGGGACGTGAACTCCCAGCCCAACATGCTAATTGCTTGCCTTTCTTAACCCATTCATAAATGTTCTTATCTCATTTGCAATGTATAAAACCATAGGAAACTTTTTTCTTTTGCTAATGTTATAGAGATGTTTCTAACTTCCATTGAAATTTCCTGAAACTCTGCCTATAACTTTGCTTCAGAGGAAATTCAATGGCAACATGAAAAATAGCACAAGGCCAGTCTCCCTTTTGTAACATTATACTAATTCTATCCTAATTAGTTTAGCTTCTTTTAAAAATCATACAAATGTTTTGTCTAGAAGTGTATATGTCAAAGATTTTCATTTTTTTTTCCGGGATTCCAGGGTGGGCATGCTTTTTGTTCTCCTGAATTTTCAGGAGTGTTGTTACTCGTTCAAAACTCCATTTCAAGTACCTATTTCAGATGCCAGAATTTTTGGACCATTATTTTTGGTGCTATTCTCTTCTTCCCAAGGCAGCAGGGGCAGGGAGTGAGAGAGGGGAAAGAGGAGTGTATGCCCCTGCAAATGGCTGTGTGGTAGTGAATGTGCCCTTTTGGCCATTGTTTTCTATGGCACAAGGAAATTTTAAAGAGCCCATGTACCACCAAACAGGTTGTTGTTAGCCATTCAGTCACATTCACCTCTTGGCAATTCTATGGGTCAACTCTCTCCATGTTTTCCGATCTTATACTCTTTCTCTGAGTCGTTCCATGCTCAGGCTGGTGTTGACTTTTATGGTGTCTAGCCGCCGTGTTCTTTGGCAGCCCTGTTTCATTTTGCTGCTAACCAGTTCAAGCATAATTGCTTTTTCTAGTGAGTTCTTCTGCATAATATGGCCAAAATAAGTCAGTCGTAGTTTTGTGATTTTTCCTACCAAACAGGTAGTGCACTTCAAATATTGGATGGTAGACCTGGTCTCCTGAGTTCAGCAATGACCTTGGAGGCCAGGTCTTCTTCTCATTGAAAATAGTGCATTATTTTGAATGCCGGCAGCAACAGCTGTGCTGGTTGCAGGCTCCCCACAAACACATAGGTGCCTGGAGCAGCAAGGGAAGAGGAAGAAAGAGAGTGTATGGGGGAGTGGCCTAGTCAAGAGAGTGGGAGAGACACCTGCAGCTGGGCCGGCTGCTGTTGTGGGTATTCAAAACACGAGTTTTAAAAGTTGGTGATTTTATGGGAAATGATCCCAGTCTCTTTTTCTACAGACTTCTCTTTGGAACACTATTCTGTTCCAGCACAAAGCTTTTCTCTCTCCCAAATTCAAAATAAAGTTTGTCAATTATGCTGGAGCTCTAACCCTAGTGATAAGACGAGAACTATAATGGGTTCCATTCTTTGTAACATCTTAGTTAACAGGGTGCTGCAGACAGACTCAGTTTCCAACTGTTTGTATTACTTGTATGAGCTATTAGAACTGTTTAGACCTCTCTGTGTGAAAAAAGAACCTTGACAGGACATCTTTTGAAGCCAAGAGAAATAGCTGGTTTAACAGTGACTGTAGAATAATGAAGAGGCATATTCAACAGAAGCACTATGAATTTAAAAGTAATTGCACAATATAAGCTCTCTGCGAGTTGATGGAACAGAAGAAAATGTATAAAGAGCTGATTAAGATGAGGAGATGGATGGTCTTGAGTAAGGAATGGGGATGTCTCATTTCAGCTATTAACTGCAATGATAATAAGGCCTTCTGGTCCATTGTCAACACTGCTATTAATCCAGATTTTTTTTTTTTTAAAAAAAAAACATGCTGGATTGCCCCCTCAGCATAGGAAAACTATTTCAAGAGGCTATTTTCTGATGCTAATATGCCTAGTTCCTGTTAATTTCCCTGAATGTCATGCCTGCCCCTGGCGTAGCCATTGACAACCCTGATCAGGCTCCTTTAAGAGACACAGACCTAAGTTTAGAGGAGTCAAGCCTGCAGCAGGACCCACCTGAGGCTGGTCAGGCTCTGCTCAGCACAAGCAATTCACCCCCAGCCTCACCTCCACCTGTGAGCAGGCTCCATGCACAGAGACGGCAAGACCTTAGAGTCAGGGGAAGTGAGGCATGAATGAGGGGGAGACGAACACTGAGTCCTGAGTATTAGCAGTGGCAGGCCGGTATCTGGAACCTGCTAATTGTTTAATGAGCCAGCACGCTATAACAGCAAGCTACTGACTCTGGCAAAGCATGCTGGCAATGTCGCTTCCTGGATAGGACTTCTCTGCACCTCTCTGAACTTCCGTGCATCTCCTTGAACCTCTGACCTGGCTTTTGACTTCGGACTCTGACTACTGACTTTCCTGCTTATTGATCTCGGCTCTCTGACCTCCGGCATTCCTGTGACCACGTCTTCATGCTTGACTTCTCTGAAAACAAGGTGATTTACGGCTCTGACCTCTGGCTTGCTTGACTCTGCATTTGGAACTGTTAAACTCCTGTCTGAAGAACTGAACTCTTGCCTGGCTGTGACTTTCTTCTCTGACTTATGTTGTGTTGTCTGAGCCTCGTGGTCCTATCGTGACACTGAACCATGTTGCTGAGGCATTGTGCTGAATAGCTTGATCCTCAGCACGGTTTCTCCACTGCAAGTTCCATTGATTTCACCAGGGACTTACTTCCACAAGAACATGCATACGATTGCTGTCTAAAGTCATGTTTCAGTCCAAGAAGGTAAGTTCCAATAAGATTGAGTGATACAGTTTATAAACTGCCCTCACCGGAAGGCTCAGGGTGGTATACAACATATACTAGCATATTAATAAATACAGTTTAACCAGTTTCAATAAAAGCAATTAAAACAATACAGTACAACAATATACTTGTCAAAAGGCATCTGATGACAGTTTTCACCCACCCCAGGGGAGGGGGAAAGCGAGAGATGGAGGCCAGGCTTGATGGTAGACCATTGCTGTCCTCAGCCATATGCTTGGCAAAACATCTGTGTTTTGCAGGTCCTTTGGAACTGTGCCAGGTCCCTCAGGGCATGAATGTCACCAGGCAGAGAGTTCTATCAGGCTGGGTCCAGGGACAAAAAGGCCCTGGTCCTGGTTGAGGACAGCTGAACCCTGTCTGCTCTGTTCTGGACCAGTTGCAACTTCCAGATCAGTCTCAAGGGTAGGCCAGTGTAGAGGGCATTATAGTAATCCAGCCTGGAGGTGACCCTTGAATGGGTTACTGTGGCAAGGTCAGAGGGAGACAGGAAGGGGACCTGTTGTCTAACCTGGCACAGCTGTAAAAATGGTAACATTTATGACTTGGGCCTCCATTGATAAGGAGGTATCCAAGATCACACCCAGACTCTTGGCAGTTGGTACAGCTATTAAAAGTACCCCATCAAGAACTAGGAGATGGTACCTCAACCCTGAATCACCCCTACCCAGCCAGAGACCCCTGTCTTTTGTGAATTTAGTTTCAGTCAGTGCTGTTTTAGCCATCCAACCATGGTCTCTAAGCCCTCGGCCAAACTAGATGGGGCAGTGTCTGGCTGGCCATCCATTAACAGACATAGCTGGGTGGCAACAGTATAATGATGGCAACCCAACCCAAACCTTTGTGCCAGCTCAGCAAGAGAATGCATACAGATGTTAAATAACATCGGGGAGAGAGTTGAGCCTTGAGGATACCCTCTTTTCTGGTTCCACTTTCAACCCTAGTGAAATAAGGTAAGCCACTTCAAGGCAACCCCTCAAACTCCCATTGGCAAGGCGGTGGGCCAGAAAATCATGGTCAACCATGTTGAATCCTGCTGTTAAGTCTAACAACAGCAGCACCAACCTGCCTTAATCCAGCTGCCTATGGAAATCATCCATCAGGGTTACCAATAACTTCTCTATCCCATGCCCAGGGCAGAAACCAGATTGGAATGGATTGAAAGCTGATGTGTCCTCCAAGAAACCCTGAAGCTGCTCAGCCACTGCTCTCTCAATTACTTTACCCAGAAACAAAAGATTCAAAACTGGGCAGAAATTGGAAGGATCCAAGGGATCCAATGATGGTTTCTTTAAAAGGGGTGTTACTCAGGGACAGTTTGATAAGGTCCATCAGGGGGCCCCATATTCCATCACCACTGGCCTTCATCGCTGCAGCTATCACGTTTCCATTATACCAGGGGCAACCAGTTTGTACCGGCGGCCCTTGAAGTTTTTAATGCCAAATTAGCTGCTCAATTATTCTACAAAGTACCAATCTGGATTAAAGCCTTAAAAGGGGACTTGGAAAAAATACAGTCCAGATTTTTACGGAAAATGTGTGGACTTCTCTCCTGTGTTCCTTATGCAGCTCTCTGCTTAGAAACCAGTCAAAGGCTTCTAGCGACGAAGCATGGCTGATAACAACTCAGTTTTGGGTTAAACTTCACTTTCATGTTAAAGCTAAAAGTATTATTACTCATATGTTAACTGAGTCCCATCTCTCTCCGTGCCTTAGACATGTAGAACAGTACTCAGTATCCTGTCAACATCAGCTCGGGAGAGCCACTTGGAGTTGTCAAGCATTTAATCCAAAGACAGCCAAAGGGCTTCTAGTTCACATACTGTAATAATATTGGCCAGCAAAAAAGCTCACAAAAGTCACACAGCTAATGGCTGAATCAGTAATATTTTGGGTTCTCTTGGTAAGAGAAGTTAAAAACTTGATTATCCTAAATAACTCCGCTGGGCTGGAGCTAGTCTTCACCACCATCTCATAGGTCTTCAGAAATGACCTATGAGATGTTCTTGCAGCTTCATCACAAGACCACCACCATGCTCTCTCTAGCTGTCTAGGTTTCCACTTCATCCTTCTGTGCTCCTCGGAGTACCAGGTAGCTAATTTGGGGCAGGAACAAAGAGTCTGTCTTCCATCCCTTTATCCACATAGTGCAGCAATAGTCAATAATTCAATAAATCAATTAAATCACTAGGCAGAATAAAATAGCTAATTCCTACAGCTAACTACTAGTTCTGAGAAACAGCTCCCTCCCACCCAGACCTCCTGTCTTACTCCCCTCCTGTACTACTACATGTAAGAGAGATTTTGGCAAACTTTCAGCTTCTCTGTCACACACTAAGGGACTTCAATAGGACTGCTTCAGAGTGCTTAAGCACACCAAATTCACTTCAAGGTGCTGATGCTTACCTTCAAAGCCCTACATGGCCAGGGTCTGACACACCTGAGGAACCGCCTTTCCCCATATATACCCTAGAGAGCACTACTGTCGGGGTCGCAAAACCGACTGACCCTCCCGGATCCTAAGGATGCCAGGCTTATTACCACCAGGGCCAGGGCCTTCTCTGTGGCGGTTCCATACTGGTGGAATGAGCTCCCAGAAGAGATCAGGGCCCTGTGGGATCTTTTACAGTTCCATAGGGCTTGCAAGAGAGAGCTCTTCCATCAGGCTTTCAACTAAGAAGCCGCCGCCACTACTATCACCAACAATTTCGGTTATAGAGTTTGACCCTTGGCTGCAACACCTGGCCTGTGCTGCCATTTGAAATTTGGAAGATCATTAAGCAGGAAAATCATTAGATCTTTGGGTGTACTCGTCAGTACGCCACCTTAAGTAATTAATGAAACATCGTGAGCACCTTATTATGATTTTATGCATGATTAAACTGTTTTTAGATAATTTTGTGCGGATTTTAATTGTTATTTATGTACTAATTACTGCAAGCTGCCCTGAACCTGCCTTGCGGGGGAGGGTGGGGTACAAATTAAATAAATAAGTCTTCATCCTACCTAGGATTGTTTGCTAAAGGTGCAAGATAGAGAAAATTGTATAATTATACCTCATTGGAAGCTATAGGACTTAAGAACAAAGGTGAGGACACCTTTTGAGTCCAATAAGTGTTAACTTCCTCTTCAGTGTTTTGTGTGTCTTTGTTGATACCCAGTTCTACCAAAGTAACACCCTGTCACAAGGATGGATCTTGACCAAACCTTTGAAAAAGTCTTGATACAAAATGGAGATTTTTGCACACACCCCAACAGTTCTGTGGAAACTTTAAATAACAGCACAATGAAATGCATGATTAATCTCATAAGATGTCTCTCACAAAGAAAAAGAATAATAATAGTTTCAGTAAAAGTTAGGAGAGCCATTATATTATTAAGGGCTTTTAATCGTTTTCATTTGTAATTAGTGAAGCTAGGTTAACTCCATTAACAAAGGTTTGCATCGTTTTCCATTACATTTATGATTGTTCATACATTCAAGGACTAAAACCCTTAGTATGCTAATGCTGGGAGAAAAAAAACAATACAACATTTGTTTTACTTAGCTACACTAAGAGATAATGGGATAAATAATCCATAATGGATAAATTCAGGGAGAAAAGGGTATTAAAAATGCCAGTTGCTAAGAAACTTTTATTTAGCCTAGCAAACATGTTCTTATGAATGCAGTTCTTATGGTCTTTGAAGTGTGTCTCCCACAATGGTCTTGAGGCTATAACTTTAATTTAATTCAAAGCCTCTTTATCTGTCGCTGGATATGACTTCTACAAGAATTTCAATCATATTTATAAGAGGCAAGATTCTCTAGGTAGCACAGGAAGTGAAAATGACATAGGTAAAAATCTTGATGGCTCTCTGCATACCAACTTCTGACAAAATAAGAAGAAAGTTGAGAGCAACATCTCGGTATAACAGAATGACACACTGAACAAAATATGGAGTAACACCAAAACCTCATATCAACCTTATGACCAATGGCTTGTGTTTGAATGGCTTGTGTTTGAATGTTGTGGATTTTAATTGTAAATCAAGCAGAACTTTGAAGAGGCAGCATAGAAATATTCTAAATGAATAAATAAAACACAAATCTTTGAAATATGCCTGAAATATTGCCCTATATCCTGATGTCATCATGTGTGTTTCATACCATCAGTGGGAGCAAACTGGAATTACTGACGAGATTATGTCAGAATACAGGGTAGATTTTGCTAGATCTCCTGATGGAAGGGAAGAAAATGGACCAAGGATACCTATTACTTTATGTTGATTACAGTGGGATTCATTTCTAATTAAAAATGAGTAGGAGCAAATACCATCCTATAACCGTACAATGCCATTTTTTGCAAGATGGGAAATGGAGAAGTGAACAAAATGTGCTTTTTGAGCACTGCAGTACATAGGAATGGGGAATGTCCCCAACTAACAGAGCCAGTGTGGTGTAGTGGAAGCCCCATAGTCAGAAAATCTTAGGGAGGCAGGTGCCCCTGGATGCTATGTCATGTGACACCCTCCTTCCCAGGCTCCAGCACTCTCCCTTCCAACTGTGCTTAGCTGCTCACTCCCTGGCAGGCAGTGGACATGGCCTTGCTGGCTCTTCCTGCTGCTTACTGTTCACCATGAGGCAGGAAGCAGCAGGAAGAGCTAGGAGGCTGCAGTGACTGACTACCAGGGAGTGAGCAGGTAAGCATAGCCAGGGGAATCTGGCATCCAGCTGTGCTTACCTGTGGCCAAACGAGCAGGTAGTGGCAGTGTTGGAGGTGCTCTGGCCAGTAGCTGCTCTTGCTTGCATGCCAAGCTGCCAGTTGGAGAGGCACAGGACTGGATGGGCTAAGCAGCAGCAGCTGCCACCATCAAAATAGCTGTGGTGGGCATGTGGTGTACCAGGGGTGGGGTCTGGCAGCATCCCCGGGAGGGGCTGCCAGACCCCCTTGGCTACGGGCCTATGTAGTGGTCAAGAGCAGTAGACTTTAATCTAGAGAACTGAGTTTGATTCCCCACTACTCCACATGAAGCCTGCTGGGTGACCTTGGGCCAGTCACAATTCTCTCAGTTCTCTTTCTGCTCCACCTATCTCACAAGACGTATGTCAGGGGAGGAAAGGAGATTGTAAGCTGCTTTGAAACTCCTTAAGGAAGAGAAAAGGGGGGTATAAAAAGCAACTCTTCTTCTAACAGGTGGTTTGAGACTGTCATCTACTGATGTAAGAAGGATTGGTCACCATCCCTCTGACAACATATGACTACTGATGGCGACAACACTGGTCATCTGTCCAACAGTACATGTATGTCTAGGATCCAGCAAATGCCAAGAGACATGGAACATTCCTTCCTCCAGACATTTGCATGCATACAAGGCCCAGCCCAAAGGTCAATTTGCTCAGGGAAGTCTGATGCCGACTATGACAGCCCTGTCCACTTCCCTCCCTCAGAGGCAAGATTTGCCATCTGTTTTTCTTTCCTTTCTATGATTGAGCTGCCCTAGTTATCTGTTTTTTTTTTCTTTCCTGAAGAATTCTGGCTGTCCCACCCTGTCACAGTATAATATTTCTGCTGTTTGCTCAGCCTGAGGGAAGGAATGGGAGCCCCCTTTAACTTATATGATTTAAATGGCTCTCAAGAAGTTATTATTCAGCATAGAGGAGAAGAGTCAGGTGAAATCAGGGGTAAAATTCTTGAGGTTACTCAGTATAGATAACTCTGAGTACATCAGTACATGCACAGACTTTAGTTCTTATATTTCAGGGTAATGAGAGTTTCTTAACCTATTCAAAATTACTTACGTTGAGAGGTTTTTGTTCCATTGTTCCCCCAAAATACATCAGTACACTTTCTTCGAGAAATTTTTCACTCCTTTGGTATCCAGAAGGCTGGTACACCCCTTCTCTTGAAACACCAGTACTCATCTTGAGTTTTTAACTGACTCTTAAGGTTTCTACAGGCAGTTTCTAACCAGACCAGACCAGGGATCTCCGCACAGAGCTAACTCCCTGTTTGACTGAGCAGGGAATTTTCTTCTCTCTCTAGAAGATCTATCCCCTTTCTTTGCCCTGAATGGGAGTCTCCAACTAATTACCCACTCGTCCTTGCCAACTTCCCCCCATTCTCCTGTCTGGATTAAACTGCTCTCAGTCAGGGCTGAATTCCAAATGAACTCGCCTCCTCAGCATTTAGCTCTAAAGCCTCTCTCTGCTCAGCTGATGCTAACCAATCAGATCTTGTGAAACAGCCTGTCACTCAAGGCTCTCTGGCTCTGTGAAGAATCAAACCATCACAGTCCTATATCTGTTGATATAACACTTCTAAGCTTTTAAAAGTGCAGTCCATCCCACTGACCAATCTGGTTGTATGGAGGTTGATTATCTCTCTTCCCTTCTTGACTTTAAAAAAATAGTTTAAAAAAAGCTAATCAGCAAAATAGCCACAGCAATACCATAGTAATGCTGAACATTCATCACTCAGCAACATATTTTGACCGATCATTCGGAACAAATTCATGCATAGGACAAGACCTCTAATGGAATCAATTTATTTTTATGTGTTATAGTGCTCTTTTAAGTGCACAGGGCTTCTGCTTTCATTGATCCCTCAGCGTGTCAGACATTAATATTAATGCAAACAGCTTCCTCATTGCAATGGATTAATAGCTTGATGGTAAACAAATGGAGGGATCAAAGTGACAGTGTTTAAAAAAAAATAAATTGGCAAATTGTTTAATCTTTCCATAAACCTGTAATTTTTCACCTTAGACTGCAGGAAGAGTCTTTCAGAAAAGTCTTTCAGTCTTTCTGGAAATCTAATTGATAGAAATTTGTCCTTAGCATTTTATTCTCAAAACTAGCAAATCCATTTGAATTCACTGAATATATCACTTTTTGTTTAGGTAAACAATGTGGATGGCATTAAACAGGACCCAAGATAACAGTCACATCATAAACATTTTGTTAGTCAAAAGGGGTTTTTTAATGGCATCTCCACAACAGAAAGCCAGGGTGATCTTTTGCAAAAACAAATGAAGGAAAATATTCATGAGCAGTCAGAATATTTAGATATTGTTCTAGTTTTCATTCTTGTAAATGTCAAGCAAAGCAAATCTGGTAGATTCCTGATTTAACCCATAGTAAAAAAAGAACACATTCTTGTTTTGTTCTGTGTAATATTTTACAAAATAGGGACTGATCCTTTGGAAGAAGACGAAAGATGCCACAAGGAAACATTCAAAGTTATTGTAATTTCAGGACCTGGCCATGGTTCCAGAGTTCCAATCCTAAAAGAAATCAACCCTGACAGTCCCCTGGGAAGGCCAGATACTGAAGCTGAAGGTCAAATACTTTGGCCACCAAATGAGAAGGGAATACTCACGGCAGATGACCCTGATGCTGGGAAAGATTGAAAGTAAAAGAAGGAATGACAAAAGTTGAGATGGTTAGATAGTGTTATTGATGCAATGAACATGAAGTTGAGCAAACTCTAGAGGATGATGGAGGACAGGAGGGCCTGGCGTGATGTGGTCCATAGGGTCGTGAAGAGTTGGACTCGACTGTGCGACTGAACAGCACCTCTTTGGAACACCATCCCCTTCGAGGCTCACCTGATGTCTGCTTTACTGTTCTTCAGGCATCAGGCCAAAACACATTTTCACCCAGGATTTTTTATCATGGGTTTTATGGTTCTACCTTTCTAATAGTTTGTGTCTGGTTTGAGGTGTGTTTTATGGATAGTTTTATGTGTTTTATGTCTCAGGGCTTGTTTTAATGTCTGTTGCTTTTATATTGATAATTTATTGTTTTAATTGTAAGTTTCCTGGAACAGGACTTTGAAGAGGTAGCACAGAAATCTCCTGAATAAAAGAAGAAGAGTTGGTTTTATACCCCGCCCTTTACTCAAAGTCTCAGAGCGGTTTACAATGAATGAATGAAATCTGCATTTTCAGCATGCACTCCATTTCAGGCTGCAGTCACATGAGCCAGTTGGAGCAGAGGGGAAGCAACACTATTTCCTCTGGAGTAATTTGACATACAGTTGCGAGATCACACATCCCTTTGAAGCTGAGGACTCAGCCCATCACTGGGTGATCAGTCACAACCATGGGTAAGTCCTTTTTTTGCCATTTGTTTCCCATGCGCTTAAACAAGGAATCGCACCTCCGCACTGAGGGCTCCCTATGGAGTTTGCAATTATGCGCATACTGTGAGGGGCGGAAACAATGGCACGGAGTTGGGATGGAATGATCAGACCATCTCGATGGCATGAGAGTGTGTTTGAGCGATCAGACAGGGGAAAGTTTGTCCATGGCCCATCACAACCAGTTAGAGCCAGACTTCCCCGGTGTCTATGGTGGAGCAGCACGGGTTGCCGATGACTGTGGGACCTTTTCCAGATGTTGCTGTCTGATCATCTTCTTTAGATCCCCAGACATTCACAGCTACGTCAGATCTAAAGGTATGTGTGACTGCAGCCAAAGTGTAACATAAATTTTCTTTGATCCCAAGGGTCTAAAACCAGCTAGTGCAAATCAGCTACCATCTCTTTGGATGGTAGTCATAGAACTCCAGGATCTCTTAGATGAAACATAATATTTTATTTATTCATTTAGAAAAAATATTTGTGCCACTCATCAGGCAACCTTTACAAGGCAGCTTACAACCCCCCCCCCCCTTTTAAAATAAAATAAAAAATCCTTATTGTTTATTAAATCTTGACCCATTTTCATGAGGTTTCAAGGCAAGTTTCGGGATGGAAACTCTCTTGGTTGCCCAGACTGACATATTTGGCTGGAAGATCCAGGAAGAGTGCAAACTTATTGATTCTCTTGAACATCTTGGTGTTCTTTAATATTATCAAACAAGATGACCAGTTGGTTGAGTTTTGCACTGAGATTACCACACTGAGGTAGACCCTGTCCTATGTGGTGAATGAGCTTCAGAAAGTGGTGCTGGAGGACAAGGGCTTAGTTCCTCTGCATTTGTAATATAAGGTCCTACAGAGTTCAATTTTGTTTTCCCTCAGCCATTTAAGGCTGCATGAAACCACTGGAAGAGATAGTCTTTGAACTGAAGTGTCATCAGTATACAAATTGTACCAAACTCTGCTTCACTTTTTAAACTGAGTCAGGTGAGACAGGTGACGTGAGCTGGATGAGGGTGACCAATTGCACAATTGATAGTATTGCACAATACTATCAATATTCAGGATGGATATGGTAAATAAAATAAACAATGATATTAAATGTTTGAATAAAAAAGAAACTTTATTTGATTAGACATTGAAATAGACCTGAAAATGTCTGAAGGGCCTACTTTCATTAGCAATGCATCCCTACCACACCCAGACTGAACTGTGCATAAAGGGGAGTTATTGATGCTCTCTGTTCCATAAGCATGCTCAAGCACCTTTGGTCTGGCAGAGAGCTGATTGTTCATCTGATTGTACAGATTTGTACAGGTAATGTTGCCCTTTTGAATGATTGTTTTGCTTTTTTGCACAATCACAGTGATTTTCCACAACAACTACCACCACACCACTCATTTGCCACCACCTAGAATGGTATAAAACACACAATTAAAAGGAAAAAAAATCATCTGAATTGAAACTTACTATCTATGTGTCTCTATATGCCTTCACTGTCAGTCCATTATGGTCATGAATCTGCTTCTTCCTCTTACTAACATTGGTGAAGTGTATATCCATTAAAAAAAATTTGGACCAGCTAATGCTATATGCCATGACACCAGAAATACTGACTAATGGTAGCGCTATTATAGTTGTGTAATTACATCAATTTTATTTAAAAAAATGGTGACCATGGCAAGCAGTTCAGAGGCTGACAATCAGAACTTCAAACACTGAAGATGTGGCACTTTGGCCCTGTAGAATAAGAGGTTACTGCCAGGTGCAAAGATGACTGACACAAACTTTGGCAACCGTTATTGAGGTGATCCAGCAGGAACTCTCCTCATCTCTCATCAAGAGAGTCGAGCATTGTAAGCCCATCTGGTGATCATGTTCATGTTTGCAGCATGCCTGGTATTCGATTCTTGTTTCAATAGAGGAAAATAAACTTTAGAACTAAATTTGTATCAGGCAATAATATGCCATTCCATGTACCAGGATTCCAAATTCTACTCCTAATGTTATTAATTTTTTTTACCAAAAAATCCAAATGTGAGTGCTCTAACAAATTTTAGTTGCCTCTTTTGTAATTGCTTTATGCCTGTCATTTTCAGCTCTTTTTAACTGACTGCAATGTCTTCCCATCTATAAGACTGTGTCAACTGCTGCTTAAAGAATTATTGCACTTTTTGATTAAAAAAATGCACGCACACTGGTCTTCAGCAGAGTTTGTTATCAGGAGATAGTATATCAAGTAACATCCATTGAGTAAACAGCAGCTGATCATTCAGACTCAACAACATAATAAAAGAATTATCAGACAGGACTGGAAAAATCTGATTTTTATCTAGATGCCGGCTGACTGTTCAAAGAATTCTAAAAGGATGGTGAGGCCAAAATTGGCCTTGTCAAAGGCATTTAAGAAAACTTAGCAATTGTGTGATAACCATCAAGTGAAACAGCATTGTAGCAACCTCTGCAGGTGGCAATACAAAATTTGGAGGACAGAAAATCCCAAGTTGACTGCAAACTACTGTCCTTAAGACCAACCATTTCCAAATGGTCGAATTCCCTCCCTTCCTGTAATCTTGAGCTTTTAGCTTCTGACTTGTAACAGTTGAGTTAGATGTCACCCACTGTATTTTTCAGCCAGTTGCTCTGAAATCTAATATGTTAGGCATGTTCAGCAACCAAGATTGTGCCCCACAACTTAGAACCATCACTGGATTTAACAAGAGTCCTGGGACACCTTAAAGATGAACAAACTTTAATTCAGTTGTAAGCTTTTGTGAGTCAGAGCTCATTTTATTTGATGCAATCAGTGTCGAATCATCACTGTTCAAACTGAACCAGCAAAAGTGTGGAATTCTTCTGTATTCCTACTACATGATCTTAAGCATTTCAAAATGGCTGCCCTATTTTAAATGACGCTGGCGTAGAACAGAGCCTGGATTCACAGAACCATTTGGGACATGGCAAAATAAAAATCACTCTATTGATCCACTGAAGAACTGGTAAAACTCAAAGGACTAATGAATCAACTTTTAAACCTTCCAAATATTTCCTCGGATGACATTCCTAATTTAAAAAAAAATTGTGGTAGACCTCAGTGCCCTGTGTCAGTGATACTCAGTGGCTCAGGACATGCCACATGCCATTCTTCTGAGCACTGAGTATGATGTTCACCCCATGTTTCAGGAAAGTGGGTGAGCCCTTTGCACAGTGGGGTTTATGACTGACAGGTGGCTCTCACCTTGAAACAGCCCCCACCAGAGAAACTGTTAGTCTGAGAGCCTGCCTGAGGTGCAAACCTCATGCCAAGGACAGAAGTCAATGTGACCCTTTTGACTGATAGTAATTTTGAATGTGGCTCTCCACGAGCCTTGGAATGAGTTCCGGTGCTGTAGATGGAACAAACTGTAACTATTTGACATGTTCTTTTGAGAACAACATGCTGATATTTGTTGGGGGTGGGGGGAGAGGATGCTACTTCTAGGCTCCAGAGCTGGAGGCAGAAACAGGTCCATCAGCAACTCCTCATAAACCACCGCAATTCCCAAGGCAGATGGTAGGCCTAACAGTGTCAGCAGGAAGACAGAGTATGTATACACCAGGAGATCATCATGAAGCATCGTGAAAAGAAATGTCTCTATGAAGCCTGCAGGTCATAAGCCCTGGGAAAACGATTAACTTCCCAGCTGTCAGATACAAACTTTTCCCTCTTCTAATTTCTTTCTTTTTAAAAAAGAAAAATTATGAGCCTCTGGAGATCTCATCTTAAAACTCTTTTTTCCTCCCCTCGCATGCAGAGCTAAATGTTAATTATTCTGTAGAAGTTTCATTTTCTTTCTGATTGCCATTCTCAGACCTGGCTTGACTGGATTTAAATGACTGCAGCGTAGCCTAGACAGCCATTCGACTAGAGAAAATGGAGGGAGAGCATTATCATTCTCCCACTGGGGTTATGATAACACAGAAAATCCAGAAGGCATAATCATGCTTTTGGCATGAGACATCTGAGGGGGAAAAGGCAGCTCTGTTTGATGTATGGCAGTGCATTGTCAGAAGTTCATCCCATTAAAATCAACTAGTGAGGGGAAGGGGGGGCAGATTTCTAATGCTAAGCTGCATAGTTGGTTACCCAAAAGAGAGAAAAGCTCCCTTGCGAAAACTTAAGCAAATTAACTTTACACAGAATAGGAACAAAAAATTCCTATTCAAAAATAAATCTTTTTTTCCTCTCAGGAATTCTTTGGCACTCAGACTTCTATTGGTTTTAGTATAAGTGTCAGGGCCAAAACAGGATGTGGGAGGGGCTTCGGGCTTTCCTCCCACAGCCTTTTTGCCACTGGAAATAGCACCAGGATACCTGTTTTCCCCTTTTTCTGACACCACATGTCCATCCCAGGTCACTGAAGCTGAGACAAAGGGCAAACAGGTTCCCGGTGCCATTTTTGGTGGTGAAAACGCTGTGGGAGGGAAGCCTGGAGCATCTTCCTCTCCAGTACTCCATCTGCAGCCAAGCACAGAGAGCTTTGTAAAGATGAGTCCCTGTTTGAATGCATAACCATGAGTCCTGTCAGGAACCCATGTCCTGCCATGTAGATTTTGCATGAAGGATTTTGGCCATCAGTCTATGGCTAGGAAAGCTTGAGTCAGACCTCCATTCTGCCATGAAGTTTACTGGGTGACCTCGGGCTAGATAGGCAGTGTCTCTCAGTCTGACCTACCCCCCAAGGTTTTGTGAGGATAAAAAAGCCTAGACACACTGTCCTCAGCTGCTTTTAGACACAGGGTTTCTCTTAAGTGAAAAAAAAAAAACCCTTTCTCTTCCCTAGGCAAGTCCAGTTAGTTTGCTGGGTGCTTTGGAACAAACTCCCATGTCCATTCAATATATTACCAAGTCCTTCTTGCACTATAGCAGAATTAAAAACAAATCAAAATGATGGTATTTATTACAACATCTATCAAGTATTTGGATGGCATATGATAGACACTATATAGAGTATGCAATATGGTACTGTCATTTCTGGATTGTACCATTTCAGAGTTCTTTCTCACATAAACGTATGATATGATCTTTAATCATTACTAATCCTTCATGCATCTCAAAAGTGTATGTGCGCCCTTTATTTTCATATTTCATTTTACCGGTGGAGCTTCTGATGGCACCTGATATTTTTGGCCACTGTGTGACTGAGTGTTGGACTGGATGGACCATTGGCCTGTTCCAACTTTGGCTTCTCTTATGTTCTTATGTGGAGGCTGGGGTGGGAAACGTTAAATCTTTTGCCCCCTTCCCAGTCTGCAGAGCCAGCACATGTGGCTACTGTGCAGTTGCCAACCTGCTTGGCATTATTAGCACTTGGGAAATATTGGCAGCATTGAAGTCAGACAGCAAACTGCAATACCAAGTAGATCTGGCAATAGGGGTGTGTGCTTGGTATATACCAAGCCGAATAAATACCAGAAAAATACCTTATCAGTGTTTTTCATGTATTTGTTCAGACAATTCAGAGTTTCTCATCTGATTCTGCTGCCAATCTAGCTGAGCTGGAATAAAAGCCAATATTATTTGGCTTTTATTAAGGCTCAGCTTCACTTGCAAAAACGGCATGAGTTCACCCACCTTCCAGATGAACTCATGCTGCTTCTGGGTTCCTTGTGTGTGGTTTGGCCTTGCAAAAGCCATTTAAAGAGAAAGTTCCCTTTAAATAGCTTTTGCAAAGCCAAGCCAAGCCAAGCCACCTGCGTGACTCCAGAGAAGGGAAGGGGAATCTTTAAATGCCGCCCCTTCCTGAGACATGCTGCCAAGGCAGTGCAATGCCGGAAGAGGGAGGGGGCTCTTTAAATGCTTCCCCTTCTCAAGTAGTGCTACAGTGGTGGCACACCTCCCACTTGTGGAGGTGTGCCACTGAAATGGTGTAACTTCAGAGAAAGAAGGGGGGGCTCTTTAAATGCCTCCCCTTCCCAAGTCACAGGAAGCCATTTCAGCCCTCCCTTTTGCTTCCTCCCTCCAGAGAAGGGAGAGAAACAAAGAGGTTGAAAAGCTTTCTTCCATTTAAACTGATCAGCTGATGGTCGGTGTTGTTCAGTTTAAATGGGAGGAAGCCATGTGGCTTGGGGATCCAGTACCCATTATACCCTATGGGCAATAGCCCCCATAGGATATAATGGAACCAAATAAATTTGGCAATTCTATTATTTCCCAAATCTCAACACTATACCGATATTGGGATTCAGGAATATCAGTATATACCAATATTTTTCAGGCTTGGTATACCTGAACCCGAAAAATGCCAATTTTTATGTGTCTGCGCACCCCTATCTAGCAACGGGGGTTTGACTTACACGTAAGCAAGCAGTTTCATCACAATAAATTCATCTTGTGGTCATGTTTGCATTGAAGTTCTCAGCATTCCTGCATCTGGTACATATAAGTCTACTGCTGAGTCCCTTTGAAGACAATCACCCATTCCTGTACAATCTTAATTCCAGCCTCGAATGTTCTTTACTTTATGAAACTCTTGTCCCCACCAAAGTTTATATGTTATGCTGAGCAAGGGCAGGAATCTTCCGTCACAATGTTTTCTAACCCTCACCTCCATCATGTTTTCAGATGACCCTCTTGCCCTATCTTTCTTGCCTGTGTTCTTAGGTGAGTCACCCAAACTCTATTTCCATCCATCACTTTCAGCCCTCACTAGCACAGAATACAAATATAACATTCTTCCCCTCCTCACAGCACTGACATGAGAGAAGGTGATTTGTTTCGCTTATTCATGGGGAGGAATGAAGACTATCTTTGTAATTCCAAATGTCAAGGATCCAGACAGGTGACAGCTATTCAAACAGCATAGAATATTTTGGAACAGAATAGTGTTTGCTTCACAGCAAGAAATAGGGAAATGAAACCCTCTAGAGAGAAGTCTAAATCACCCTCATATTTCCCAAGTGCTAATATTTGCATAGGGAACTTTGATTTTACCAGATCCCAAAGCAAAAGTTACAGGAACTGAACCATCTACTTATTGGGTCTTGATGTGGAAATATAGTCACGCGCTACTTCTTACCACTAAGCACAAAAATACTCTTAGTATATATAGACTGAATACATTTACCCAGTTCATTCAAATAAATGCCTATTAGTGTAGAGATGCACTGCGAGCTGAGAAGATCCCAGTTCAAACTTCATTCTACCATGAACAGACAGGGATGGTCAACCCTCTGGTCAAATTATCTTCTCAGTGTTCTGATCATACGGTGATCCTACTGCTGCTAGAACTTCACTCCAATCTGCTACTGTTTTATTTGACAGATACCTATCTCTGTAGAAGCTGAATAGAATCCAGAAGTCTGTGTTGCAACTTTAAAAGAATCAAGTTTGTTTACTTCTTCCATGGGTTTAACAAACACTTTTTCAATTAAAGATTTAATGTGAAGGCCATCAGTAATCAATTCTTGAACTGTAGTTTTGTTTCTTCCAGTGCTTTTTCATCTCTATAATGGTTTTAAAGTAAATTGTTCTGCTGAACAAGGCTGTAGCACTATTATTAACAGTTGCCTGGGTAGCATTGTTTAATTACCTGAGTGACTTCAGATGTCTCCTTTGAATATAGTAATGGAATCAGTCTAGAAGCTTCAGTACTTAGATCCATCCCAACTTGGCAGATACTTTCTCAAGTCAAATAGTAATGAGTGTAGTGATTTTACGAATTGCTTATTAGAATAGCAGTACATTTTACCAGGCTGGGCTAATTTTAGCTTCAGCCCCAGAATATCTTCTCTTTATTTTCAAGAGTAATTTTGGACTCGTGTGGGGAAAAGAATGCAATCAAGACATTAACTAGATGACTATTAAAGGTTTTTTGATGATCCTGCAGTTCACACTAATGGTAGCTAAAGTAAATGACCTCCACAGTAAGTTAAAGAGAGATTTAGAGTTGTCCTTTTATCTGTGCTTGCACTCTGTCATGTGTTCCACAGATGTTTGCAGCTGCATCACATGTACTAGCAGTCATCCATTTGGGATTTAGTTTACAAGAACACACAAACATATGAAGCTGCCTTATACTAAGGCTGAGTTCAGACCAGCAGTCTGGCCCAATATAGGCATGTTTCTCAAGCGGATTAAGTGGGCCAGTTCACACAGCCACAGCTGTCTGGCGTTCCCATGCTGTACTCACCCCGTCCTGAAGCATTTTGATCCCGCTTTTAAAAAGTACCTGGTGATAGCCATGGCAAGCCATTTGGGTGTGCATTGATCCCGCTTCTTGGAAGTGTGGACACAAATAAGCTGCAATCAAACAGTGCCAGTAATCTGAACCCATTGCTCTGGCATAACCGCCCTTGAGTGCTGTGCGCTTGAGCGCACAACTGCCTGCGGGGATGCTTCCAGCTTGCAGAGTTAAAGCTCCCAGCCATGGGATCCTGCCCAAATTGCTGCTGTGCCTATGCACCCATGCTCCTACGCACAGGTTGGTGAAATGGACCAAAGCCGCGTGCAACCAGAGCAGTGCCACCAGGGGGTGCCCCGCAGTGTGAATGCTCCATTCCTTCTCCTCCCCGGTATGGTTCCACATTAGTCCATGCAGTATGACCGGAAAACCCCACGACAACTTGGCCTGGGTCTTTTTGCCCCTCTTCCCTTGCACTTCGTTCTGCCAGTCTGTCCTCCACCTAAGTCAGCCCATTGGTCAGTATTATCTAGTCTGACAGGCAGTGGTTTTCCATGGTCTTAGGTAGAAGTTTTTTATATTGTCTATTTACCTGGTCCTTTAAACTGGAGATACCAAGGACTGAATACGGTGACTTCTGCAATCCTCACGCAAAACAGACGCTGTATCACTGAGCCCCAGCCCCTCCCTATGAGCTATCACAGACAAAGCCAATGTGTCATTTACAGGGTGTACAGTTAAAAATGCATGTGTTGGCCCACTGCTGACATCAAGAATGTAGATACGGTGACTGAATCCATGGTGTCCATTTATATCACTACATTCCTAAACAGTGTGTGAGTATACCTAGAATGTTGTAAGAGAGTTTTCACTTTTATAACTACTGAATTTTGTCTTGTTGTCCCACATGGTTCTAAATGAGTTAGAACCTCAGTTAAATGAGTTCCATGCAAAAAAAACCAGTGAGCACTTGTTGGACTTGCTTGGGCCAGCATCTAATTTTAGGGTAAAAAAGTGTGAATACACTTAACAGTTGACCTCTAATTTGTAGTATGTGGGATCTCTTTTTTAAATAGAATGTATGACCCAACAGCCATGTTTGACTGTATTAACTGTGTTTTGTCATCAGCATTATGAATGGCTTTATTAAACATGTATGTAACCATCTGTGATTCATTTATTTGCTTCATTTATACCCCATCTTTCCTCCCACTGGGGAATCAAAGCAGCTTATGTCATTCTCCTCCCCTCCATCTTATCCTTGCAACAACCCTGTGAGATAGGGTAGGTTAAGGGTGTGTCACCCAGCAAATTTTCATGGCAGAGTGGAGATTCACAGCTGGGTCTCTCAAATCCTAGTCTGAATCTCAGACCACTACACCATACAGGTTCTCAACTGACTATGGCCAGTGTTCCCTCTAAGCTGAGTTAGTGTGAACTAACTCACAGTTTTTTAGCCTCTGGCTCACTCATTTTTGTCTTAGCTCAGGAAGGAGGGCTCCAAAGCAATGCTCCCTCTAAGCTGTGGAGTCTTGTGAGCAAAAATTCTACTTTGTGGGCTACTGGCATTAAAGTTGTGAGCAAGTGATTTGGCTACTGCATAAATTAGTTTGCTCTAGAGCCTGAGCTAAGACAGAAATGTGTGAGCTGGAGGCTAAAAAAGTAGAAGAAAGCTGGCATTGGTTCTTTGTTTTGGATAAGTGATGCTTTGGGTAAAATGAAGAAGGAGAAGAGGAGATTGGATTTATACCCTGCCCTTCACTACCCAAAGGAGTCTCAGAGCAGCTTACAAACTCCTTTCCCTTCTCCCCACAACAGACACACTGTGAGGTAGGTGAGGCTCTTTCAAGGACAGCTCTGACAGAACTATGGCTTGCCCAAGGTCATCCAGCAGCTGCATGCGGAGGTGTGGGGAATCAAACCCGGTTCTCCCAGATTAGAGCCCGCACATTTAACCACTACACCAAACTGGCTCTCAAGTAGGCACCAGAAAACATTTGCCTTAAGCAAATGTTGTGCACTATTCCTGCATACCCAGTTAGGGTTTAACCAGTCCTCATCCGTGTTTGTTTTTTTAAAAAGCTTCCTAGGAAACTGATAGCATGAGGCAGATGAAGAAGGCCCTTCCCTCAGTCAATCTGAGATGGCCCAAAGAATTCCTGCATGACCCTGAAGTGATTGACTTCTTTGGCCCATTCTGCATCTAGCATTCATTCCACTGTTTTACCAAACCCAGGTTGGAACAGAAATTCTCCTTTACACTGCATGCCACTTTCACATTTATTTACTCTCTCATGCATTCATTTATTTATTCGTTTGAATTATATCCCACCCTCCCCACCCCAGCATGCTCAGGGCCTTTGATTGTCCGATTTTATTATCGCCTCCACACTGGATGCCGGGTTGCACTTCCTTTGATCTCTCGGTTTTATGGTAGCGTCTGCATAGACTTATGGCCATTTTATGGCTGTTCAGGGGTGACTTTGCAGTCAGTATGGCGGCATTGGCCCGGGGTATTTGAATGTGGTTTTGAGCTGCATCTTTTTCTGTTCCAGTATGGGTTTGGTTAAACAACGGAGCAAATGCTAGATGCAGAATGGGCCTTTGTTTCCCAAGAGTGGATCGGAAGGGCTCAAAAGGCAAGTGCTTGAAGAAGCAAAGCACCCTTCAAAGTGCATTTTCCTGCTTCTCCCATTGGCCAGGCAGTTGACATTCCCAACCATGCTATAGCCCCAATTTTGGCGCTTTCATCTTCTGGAAAGATAGGGAAGGTGGATAAAAAGAAATCAGGTAGTACTGCAGATGGTGGGGTTGACCTTTGTTTAAGAGCTGGTGGAAAAATCAGGCCTTACAGATCTTTTGGATAATCAGAGCTGAGATGGCAGAGTACTTGTCCCAGAATCTCAGCCCTTTTGTCTCTGGCTTGCTGGTCAAATGGCTGACTACATTTGCTGCTACAGGTTTTTTGGGTTTTTTTAAGATCACAGCTTTCTTCCTCACTGAGCTTCTTTCCTCAGTCCAATGACCATCACAGTAATTTCAGCCTCCTCAAATTCCTACCACCAATTCTCAAGGATGAAAAGCCTGTCCCTGCAGGAATCCATCCTGTGGGTTCTACTAAGAAGGTAACGCAGCAATAGAAGGGAAGGTCATACCAATTAATATTTGTAGTCCATTTAAAATAGCTGCTTGGGAAAGACATCCTCTGCATGCCAGTGGATTGCCAGGCTCATTCTTTTTGTCTATGATCCCTCTTTGGATGCTCATTCTCATTCCTCTCAGTCTCCTGTCTTTTCTCTTTCCTGCCTCAGAAGTCAGCTTTTAAAAAAAAAATCTCCTTAGATTCTTTTGTCCCCAGATTCTTCTTCAGATTTGTGGGGCAAAAAAATAAAGCATTCCCTTGCATGAATCCACAAGTGACCTTAATTTGCAGGGTTAAGCAGGTTATCTGAGGCTCTCTTTCATGGGCATGGGGCTTCCTTGAGCTGATAGCTTTCATGTAGCTTCTCAGGTGTTGCTCCACATGGAAGAAGAAGAGGAGGAGGAGATTGGATTTATACCCTGCCCTTCACCACCCGAAAGAATCTTAGAGTGGCTTACAAACTCCTTTCCCTTCCCCTCCCCACAACAGACACCCTGTGAGGTAGGTAGGGCTAAGAGAGCTCTGTCAAGAACTGCCCTTGAGCAAACAGCTCTGAAAGAACTTATGACTGACCCAAGGTCACACCAGCAACTGCATGTGGAGGAGTGGGGAATCAACCCAGTTCTCCCAGATTAGAGTCCATGCTCTTAACCACTACACCAAACTGGACTACATCATAGCCATCTTGTAGGCAGAGGGGAAATTACATGGTATTGTTGGACACTCTTTATGCTCCTCGCAGACTCCAAGTGATGGGAAGTCCAGGGCTGACACCAAGAGGTTTAGTTTTCTTTCACCGAGAAAGCAACAGGGATTTGTGGTGACTTGGTAATATATGTAGCACTTTCCTGTTGAGGAAATGTCATCCAATCGTGTCTGCTAGCAAGGATAGCCAGTCACACAGATGCTGGAACAGTGCTAATGTTTGTGCATGGATGGAGCGAAAAAGAGTCAAATAGAGCTTGTATTCACAATCAATCTTGTTCTCACTGACTAAAAATAACAAATCCTCGATTATAGGATGCTGTTGTGACAAAAATCTATAAAAGGAAGGCATGTAATACTTCCCAAGCAGTGGATTTTATCAGCCAAAGAGCAATAGAGAGCCTGATGATACATTTTAATTAAAGGAATTCTAATACACACTAGAAGCACCATGGGAAAAGGTGTCTCTCCGTGACTTTGAGGGGAAAGGGGGGGTGCTCTTTTTGTATGGAGCACTCTGTGTGCTTCTGACTCAGTTAAAACAATACTGCATCGTCCTATCAGTTTCAGCAGAAGAGTTCATCCCATCCTTATATCTCCCTCACTGAAATCAATAGAACTTTTTGATGAGATTATGTCCAGTTAGTATTCTGAATACACACACACACACACAAAATCAGATACTCTTTCAATCTGGCACCTTTTCCATTTGTTTACCTTTTCAGTTGCATATTTCTTTTCATGCAAAATAGAAGTCAGCAGTAGAGACTTTTCTGCCTAAGGCTGTATCTGCTGAACTAGTATGGCTTTAACACTGCTCACTTTAAATCAGAATTTAGGACAAATCAATCAGGCATTGGAGAGGGGGTAAACACAAATAAGAAATTGATGGCCAGAAAGTGGTTTGCATCAAACTTTTAACACGGAAGACAATCCATCAGCAAGTCCTCTTTCACAAAGCACATAATAAAGATTGTGAGCTACCATTGCCCCCTCCCCCCAGTCAGAAAACAGAGTCTGCTGTTCTTAACCACTACACCAAAGTGGCTCAACAGCAGTTGCCCCTGTGATACCAATAATATTTGTCATTTTTTCTCCAGGTTTCTCCAGGTTCTCTAGGTTTTCTCCAGCAGGCAGGCTGAGGGACACTGTTATCGAGTGGCAGGTGGGTTGCTTGACTCTAATCTGGAGAACTGGGTTTGATTCCCCACTCTTCCATGTGCAGCCAACTGGGTGACCTTGGGTCAGTCACAGTTCTCCCAGAGCTGTTCTCAGAGCTGAATGGATCATGGTAGGATTCAGAGTTAACCTATTTAGTATTACACTGCTAATCACCAGCCTTACAATTTCTTTTTCTCCTCTGTGCCATTACTACAACTAAATGCAAGCCACATAGGGTTTGTTCTTAAGATACTGGCCCAGGGTGTGTTTGTGTTTACTATAAAAATCTGATGGTACTGTATAGAACTAACAGATTAATATGCTGGAAAAAACCCGGGCATTTATGTCATCAAGCTGGTGGTGGGGGGGGAAGAAAATACTCTGCACGCTATTTTTCGCTGCCCGTCCCTTGATGAGTCATTTGTCCATTTCCGTTTGAAGTGGGGCATTCACTGATCTGTGACTAATGCAAGCCATAAGGGACACCAGTGCCTCTCAGCCATGTTTCTAGCAACTCACTAATCTGAAAATGGATATATATCGGCTAGGGGCATTTCTGACATATGTGGAAATACTAGGCAAGCCATCAAAGGTCATGATCTTGGGGCCAGTAGAGATAAAGATTTGTTAAACACTGACCTTTTCCTGCAGCCCTGCCAGGGCAGCTGTTTCTTCAAAGAGCTTTGAGCTTTGAGGTGACTGCTGGTCCCGGAAATCAGCATGGAAAAATATATATAGTGCCATCTAAGATGGTACTTGTACGAAGGAGTCTGTTAATAGTTTCCACACTTCTTTTACGGAAATAGTTTTGAGTGAGTTGATTTTCCTTTTAAGACCCCATCCTTCTGTGAATTATCTAAATATATGCATCTAACTCATTTAAGTCGTCCTTGCAGCCACAGTCTAATTGGCATAGACAACTGGCCTTGTGTGAAATAATGGTGACCTCATGTGGCTACTCTGTTAGCTTCCTTCAGCTGATTTTCACTTACAATCAGCTAAATTTAGGACACTCAACACAATCAGCTTCAAATGTCTTGGTTCTATGTTTATTTGCTGCCTTAACAATAAGAATGCCGCAAAAATTCATCACAGTGTATGCCTAAAGCAGTTCTGGAGAGGCAGCATACACATTTTCTATATATACATACATACATATATGTTAAACGCTAGGGAAAAAGGCACATCAATGGGCTACAAGGGGACTCAACCCCCTTTTCCTTTATTCCCAGAATTAAAGTTCTGGTCAAAGACTTCAGTTCCAGGAGTATTCCACAGGTGGTGGATTTGTGTTGGTGGGGGAACATTAATAAATAGCAAATGATTGTGTATTGTTAAAAAGTGCTCCATTGTTTTTCTGCCTCCAGCAACAATGGTCTGTATCCAATTATGCAGTTTTTACAGAAGAACAGCATTTCTGTTTCTGGAAGGAGGGGGGTGGAGATTATTGCCAATTCCCCACTCCTTCTAATGGCTCTGCTTTACTCCTGAGCAGTGTTCCCTCTAAGCTGAGTTAGAGTGAGCTAGCTCACAGTTTTTTAGCCTCTGGCTCACACATTTTTGTCTCAGCCCAGGAAGGATGGCTCCAGAGCAAACTGATTTATGCAGTAGCCAAATCGCTTACTCACAACTTTCATGCCAGCAGCTCACAAAGTAGAATTTTTGCTCACAGGACTCCACAGCTTAGAGGGAGCATTGCTCCTGAGGGTCCCCCAGAACAAAATTTCAGGGGGAGGGGCTTAGTGGGCTGTAGAAGAATGAGAAAGAGGACAGTCCTGGTCTGAGAAATCCATGAATGACTTGGATACATGCCAATATATCTTGAGCTGCCTCTCTCTTTTTCATTCCATTTTGATTGCGTACATTGTTGTTCTTCCTTTTTTTCCAGCCATTTGTGTTATGGATGATGTTTCCTTCACATCATTTCAATAACATTTTATTGCCATTTTTATGTAGCCACAACTTTTTCACACTATGTAGTTATAACATTTATTTAGATAATTCATATGCTGTCTCTCTAGTTGCTAGTTCCCTGCCAACATTTAAAAAATAACTGGTGAACTAGACAAAGCTCCCCCCCCCCCCCCCCCAGTCTCCTCAGCAAGGACTCCAGGGAAGCCTGATGAAACTGACAAGCTTTTTCAATTTCACTGGATTGACTCCCCTTCTTATCAAGAAGGAAGGAAACCTTGGTCAGTTTCCAACACTTTAAAAGTACCATTCCCTGCTGTTCCTAGGTGGTGAAATTGAAGATACTTTATCCCTGCCTCTGCAGCACGTCCAAAGAAGTCTGCCAGTTTCACCAGGCTTTTAAGGACTTTTCTGTTGAGGCAAAGGAGAAATAATTCCCACTATTGTTTATGCTTTAAAAAGAAAAGAAAAGAGGTTCTAGCTGAGGTTCTCCGGAGAAACTCGGAGAGGGGAGGAAAAGTGGGGGAGAGGATGTTTCAATGCTGTGGGGCACCTGGAGAAGATCAGGCAGGGAACCCTGGCATGCTTGCATGCCTGCCCTTTGTCAGGTGATTTGGTGTATGCAAATAAATTATGCTAATGAGCTCCTGCACCTCTTTTTCTATGAAATGACTCCTCTCTCTCTCTTTCTCTCTTTCTCTGTGTGAGTGTCTGTGTGTATGACTGAATAATATTGAAAACTCAAAATGCCCATTTATTTTGAAAATGCTGAACCTTGCTCTCAATATTGACAAATCAGCTTCCTATATTATATGTTAAAATGAGGCTTCATATACCACATCAGTTGCATCACACTATGAACGTCCCCAATACAAGCAAAAAAACAACCAATAGTAAAAAGCAGATAACTCAGAGTGTTGCCAAAATAATCATCCAAAATAAGGAAGAAACAAAAGAGGGGGATATCTCATCATTACTCCTCTCTGCTGATCATTTATATAATCTTTACTGCATTTATGACACAACCCACAATTAAAAAACTGATTTGATTCCTCAGTTAAACTTTTCAGTTGTTGACATCGGAATATGTATAAAGAAGTTCACATTCACTGAAGGACTTTTTTTAAAAAAAAAGGATAAACCAATTAAAGGAACATAATTATGTCATTAAAATCTTTTAAGTGAAAACAACAGCTGTTCCCACAGTGCTCCCATCACTGGGTATCTTCTGTGAGACATAAGGACTTAACATAGCTGACATGATTCCTCTTATCATACAAAAAACCATTTTTCCTGATTATCCTCTCCCCAACCCTACAATATCTTTCTCTTATTAATAGATAACAAAAGGTGGTGTTTTTTGCCAAGTAAAACTCTAACCATCATTTTGGGATCATAAAGCCACAACTCTCGAGGATGCATGATGTAACCCTTTCCTTTTAAATGGCTTGTAGATTAGTGTATTTCCCTTGAATGGCTCCATTTGTGTCCAAACATATTCAGTGAGGATCGATTTCCAGTGACTATCATTTTCCTTGAAGCCTACAAGGGCTTTGCAGAAACCATTCATATTTCAAAGCAATCAAAGCCAATGTTAATATCAGCACCTTGGATTACTTTCAACTTGTGAAAAAGTCCTTTAAAAACTCAACATGAACTTCCCCAGTTTTTAGAAACCGCGTGAACTTTTAAGTATGATGTGCAGTTCAGACTTATAGTCACTTGGGGACATATGCCTAGAGAAGGCACCTAAAATGAAAATGTAAAATGAGTAATTGCAGGGGTCCTTTGGGGCCGGAGCGAGGCGGAGTGCAGCTCCGCCAGCTCAGGAGGGGCAGTAGGGCAGCCACAGGCTGAATCAAATTCTCTAATCTGATTCGGCCCGCTGCTGAATTGCCGCCGAAATTCGGTGGCAACTTTAAAAGTGGCTGTAGGGGAGGGGGTTTGAGGCAGAGGCTCCAAACTTGCAGGGTAGCTTCTGGGACCTCTCCCCCAAATGCCCACCAAGTTTCAAGAAGATTGGACCAGGGGGTCCAATTCTATGGGCCTCCAAACGGGTTGCCCCCATTCCCTTCATTGTTCTCTATGGTGGGAAAAAAGTAACATTTTTCCCACCATGGAGAACAATGGAGGGGATGGGGCAACCTGTTTGGAGGCCCATAGAATTGGACCCCATGGTCCAATCTTCTTGAAACTTGATGGGTATTTCAAGGAGAGGCCCCAGCAGCTATCCTGCAAGTTTGGAGCCTCTCCCTCAAACCCCCTTTCCTCAAGCCTTTCATATACCCTATGAGTTTTTGCCATTGATTTCAATGGCCCATGGGGTATAATGAGGCTGAAACTGACATTCCCTTTCTGACACACTTCCAGTAATGTCAGGGGACGTGGCATATGCTAATGAGTTATGCTAATGAGCTCCTGCACCTCTTTTTCTACGAAAGGACCCCTGAGTAATTGTGGGTAAGACATACCATTTGGACAATATGTACAAAATCTGGTACCAGAAAGCAGACAACAGCATGCTAGTGGAACGCCCAAAATAGCCACCTGTCAACTTTAGCCACCTGGAGGATTTTTTTAATATATAAAATCCTTGTCAAAATTGTCTGCTCTGGGGTAGCCATTTTTGTTACATAGACCATCCAAAGCACACACCTGCTAGTCTGGGCAGAATTTTGCAATAGTCAGTTTTGTTCATTGTTGTGCTAGTCATCAGATACACACAACTGCCAGGATCACGGGAAGCAATGTCTCCAAACAGCTGTAGGGTGTCTTTGGACAGACAGCCACCAGTCTCTTCTTCTGGCTGGATAGTAACTTTACAGAAGGAACAGACAGACACTTCATCACAAGGTAGAGTATAATTTTTTTTTTTAACAGAGCCAACCACAATACCACAGAATAGTGACTCTATCTCTCTTCTCACATCAGGAAACAGTGTCTCTGAGCATGTATCTTTTGGATGTCACACTGTTCACTTAGGATTTTGCTCACCAGTCCATGGCCAAAGTGTCCATGACTCTTGTCTCTGCCTGTGCAGGCAGGACTTTGAGAGGCATTCTGCAATCAATACTTGAAGAGATCTTTGTTCTGGGGAGTTAGCTCGTCTGTGAATGCCTGCCTGTGATTTCCCCGGTCTTCACTACTGCAAAAAATATATATGTTGTGTTGGCATGGACAATGCCATTACCCAAGCAAATAATATGTGTGCAGCTTAGGATACCACAGGAGTATGATATGTATGAGACACTTTGTATGATAATAAACTAGTCATCTATCACCTGGCATCTCACCCCCCCCCCCTTCTGCTGGCACATTGTTGGGTGCAGCCCACATATTCTTCACACTATAAATTTAAGCCTCACATTTAATCAAAAACCAGGTCAGCTTACAAATGCAAATACAAATAAATGGAATGAAACAATAAAATCATTTTCAGAAATCACAACAAGCCTGTACTAGTAGCCTAAACAGCCTCAAATACACAGTAGTCCTGTATAACTTTATCCTCCAAAATTCTGCCAAATCCTTCAGCCACTAGCAAAGGCTCTCCAGAACATGACATTTTAATGGGTCCCATGAAAGACAATGAGTGACCACTTTACCATACCACCTTAGGTAGATGGCTGTTTCATGTCAGACCAAAAAATGAATGTAATAGAGCTGAGCAGGAACGTATTCATCTATCTTGATTAACTGATATAGGAAGTAGATAGCCATCAAAGCAATGAAATTGGCACACAGAATTGGAGTGTCTGTTTCTCACCAAGGAGGCCAGATAATGAATCTTTATTCTAAGAATGTAAGAACATAAGAGAAGCCATGTTGAATCAGCCCAATGGCTCATCCAGTCCAATACTCTGTGCCATTCAGTGGCCAAAACTCAGGTGCCATTAGGAGGTCCACCAGCGAGCCAGAACTCCAGAAGTCCTCCCACCATTGCCCCCCCCCCAAGCAACAAGAATACAGAGCATCACTGCCCCAGCCATTGTATTCTATCTATACCTTGTGGCTAATAGCCACTCATGGATATCTGCTCCATATTTGCCCAATCTCTTCTTGAAGAGGTCTATGCTTGTACCACCACTACTTTCTGCAGTAGTGAATTCCATATGTTAATTATGCTTTGGGTGGAGAAGTGCTTCCTTTTACCTGATCTAAGCTTATTGCTCATTTATTTCTTTGAGTGCCCATGAGTTTTTGTATTGTGTGAAAAGGAGAAAAGTACTTCTTTCTCTACCTTCTCTATCCCATGCATGATTTTGTAAACCTCTGTCATGTCACCCTTCAGTCATCATTTCTCCAAGCTAAAAAGCCCTAACTTCTTTAACCTTTCTGCATAGGAAAGGTGTTCCATCCCCTTAATCATTTTAGTTGCCCTTTTCTGCACCTTTTTTAATACTATACATTTTTTTGGAGATACAGTGACGAAAACTGTACACAGTACTCCAAATGAGGCCATATAAAATAAATTCATACAGGGGCTTTATGATACCAGCTGATTGGTTTTCAGTCCCCTTCCTAATAATCCCCAGCATAACATTTGCCTTTTTTTTAATGCAGTCACATGCTGAGTTGACATCTTCAGTCAGTCAACTACCATGACTCCAAGATCTCTCTTCTGGTCAGTTATTGCCATCAGTGTATATGCGCTACTTTACACTACCCATGTTGAAACTCATTTGCCACACTATCACCCACTTGCCCAGCCTCGAAAAATCCCTCTGGAGCACCTCACAGTGCTCCTTGGTTCCCACTGCCCTGAAAAACTTTGTGTCATCTACAAACTTACCCACTTCACTGCTTACTCCCAACTCCAAATTCTTAATGAACAAGTTAAAAAGGACGGGACCTAGTACCAAGCCCTGTGGTGCCCTACTGCTTCCCAAATTCCAGTGTGAAAACTACCCATTTAGAGACTCACTCTCCGTTTCCTGTTAATTAACCAGTTTTTAATCCACAAGAGGATGTGTCCTCTTTTCCTATGACTGCTGAGTTTATTTAAGAGCCTTTGATGAGGAACTTTATCAGAAGCTTTCGGGAAGTCTAGGTAAACAGCATTTACTGGGTCACCCTTGTCCACATGTTCGTTCACCCCTTCAAAGAACTCTAAAAGTTTAGTGAGACAAGATCTTCCCTTACAGAATCCATGCTCATTCTTCCTCATTAGCTTTTGTTCATCGATGTGCCTACTAATTCTTATCTTTAATAATGGATCCCCCCAACTCACCCAGTATCAATGTTAGATTGACTGGCCTGTAATTTCCCAGATCTCTTCTGGAACCTTTAAAAAAAAAAAAAAAAGATGAGGGTTACATTAGTTACCTTCCAGTCCTTGGGAATGGAGGCAGGTTTTAGTGATAGACTGCATATTCTGTATTCCATGCCAAGCATATTATGTCTAAATCAGGTGCAGTGCTTTCTGTTAAGTAGTTATACAAGAGGAGTATAATTTTGGAAACAATAGAAGTCTCTCCAGGACATCCATCAATGCCAGTCTTTCTGAAGACATCAGAGTTAATAACATCAAGGGCATACCAGTTAAGATAATCTCCTTACCTTGTAGTTTAACTGGGTATTATTCACTAGAAGTCCGTCTCCATCCTTCCTCTATAGCCCAAAATACCCTCCAAAATACAGCTTCTGGAGGCAATGGGACCCCTAAGAAAAAACTATGAAGAAGAAGAAGAAGAGATTGGATTTATACCCCACCCTTCACTTGTAGTCTCAGAGCGGCTTACAAAGTCCTTTCCCTTCCTCTCCCCACAACAGACACCCTGTGAGGTAGGTGGGGCTGAGAGAGCTCTGACAGAAACTGCTCTTTTTTTCAAGAATAGCTGTGCCAGAGCTATGGCTTGCCCAAGGTCATCCAGCAGGTGCAAGTGGAGGAGTGGGGAATCAAATCTGGCTCTCCCAGATTAGAGTCCACACACTTAACCACTACACCAAACTGGCTCTCAGAAGAGCTAGAGGTGTACAGCAAGAGAGGGGAATTGGCAAAAATTGCCACATTTCCCATCAGTAAGGCCGTGGACAGATTGGTATTCTGCCGTGCTTCCATGGCACGGCAGAACAAGGTGGGGAAAATTGCCCCCGCCACGCGGCATTCGCACGCTGCCACAAGGAAGCCACCCGCAGCATCCAGACTGCGGGCGGCTTCTGGCAGCGGCATCCAAATGCCGCACAGCTCCCCCACCCGGCGCACGTTCACACCAGCTAGAAGAGGGTGGAACGCACGCCGCAGCAGCCAGGACACCACTTTGAAGTGGTGCTCGGCTGCTGTGGGAGGAGCGCAGCGCCGGATGCGTTGCGTCCGGGCCACCTCCTCCAGGCCGATGCGGCAGTCTGAACGGCTACTCTGCCTCCGCTTTTAGGAGGCAGAGTGGCCCAGACTGCCAGTCTGTCCTCGACCTAAGAGTCTTCTATGAGATCCAGCCCACAGATTCCCACAGCCCACAGCCCACAGATTCCCCCTAAACTTCTGGCTGTTGTATTTGAGACACACTCTACACTCATTAACATTAACAATTTGAGATATGCAGATGATACCACATTACTGGCTGAAAATGGTGAAGACTTAAAAAGACTACTGATGAAGATTAAAGCAGAAAGTACCAAAGCAGTATTACAGCTGAACAGCAAGAAGACAAAAGTAATGACTTCTGGCGAATTCCACAACTGTAAGGTTGATGATGAAGAAACTGGAATTGTTTAATGTTTCCTATTCCTTGGCTCCACCATCTATCAAAAGGGAGACTGCAACCAGAAATAAGAAGGAGATTGAGACTGGGGAGGGGAGCCATGAAGGAACTAGAAAAGCTTGTTAAGTGTAAAGATGTGTCACTGGGGATCAAGATCAAGTGAATTCATGCAATAGTATTCTCTGTTGCTATGCATGGATGTAAAAGTTGGACAATGAAAAAAGCTGACAGGAAGAAAGTAGATTTCCTTGAAATGTGGTATTGGAAGAGAGCTTTATGGAAACTGTGGACCACCAAAAAGACAAATAAGTGAGCTCCAAATCAAATCATGCCTGAATTCTTCCTAGAAGCTAAAATGAGTAAACTGAGACTTTCATACTTTGGTCACATTATGAGAAGACATGAGTCACTGGAAAAGGCAATAATGCTAGGAAAAGTTGAAGATAGCAGGAAAAGAGGAAAACCCAACATGAGAGTGATTGGCTCAATCAAGGAAGCCATGGCCCTCAGATGGAAGCAACTGAGAATGTCTGTTAATGATAGGATGCTTTGGAGGACGCTAATTCATAGGGTCACCATAAGGTGAAACAGCTTCATGGCCCTTAACACACACACAGAATGCTGTTTCCCAAGTAATTTGAAACATTATCCAGTTAAGGTTAAGCACATTAAAGTCCCATTATTTCAAATAGAAATAGCAAAATTTAGCTCTCCCTTGAATACCAGTGGGTATCAACATGATTAACTCGGACTGCACCTTTTGTAAATTATTGTTCTTAGTACCAGGTTAGCACCCAACTCTTGTTTTAGTTGAAATATTATCCAGAATGAGCCAGCCACAGTTTTATACTTACCTCAAACTCGACCTCTCTGTTTTAATATGGCTCTTGCATTACCTTATGATGAAATACAGAGACTTTGGGGGTGTTTATTGTTACAGACTTTGCTGGATTCTTCTGAAAGTTTGCTCCTCTAATGAGACAACTGTGTGGAGGAACAGATGTGTACTATTTATGGAGACTGACTAATTTTAGCTGCCTGTTCTCAGGAAGTTCTCCTGGAGAAAATTATTTTCACCTAGCTAGAATCATGCCAAGTGCATTTTTCACACTCCGATAAAGGGATTTATTTTACAAAGTCTTATATAACTTTAACTTTCTCTTAATGACGCCAAAATGATGGATAGCATTTGTGCACAATGCCCATGCAAATGTACACATTTCAATGCAGCATCTCCCTTGACCTTGGAAGAGGAGCGTGAAGGAATCTTTTGTTGTATTTATAGATCTTCGCCAATGAATACTGCAGTGAAAACACGAGCACAATCACGGCAAAGTTCAGCACCGAGCAATTGGACTGTTGGCTATATGATATGGAATTCAAGAATATTCTTGTTTCTGGAAAGACGAGAGACTAGACTCCTTAATTCAGGGAAGTTTCCTCTGTTCAAATAGCTACAGAGGTCCCAGTTTGAGCTATCATTACTCCAGGTACTCATAGCAGTAGAAAAATGGGGATGTAGGGATGACTCTAATCTGGGAGAACCGGGTTTGATTCCCAACTCCTCTACTTGCACCTGGCTGGATGACCTTGGGCAAGCCATAGCTCTGGACCAGCTGTTCCCTCAAGGACAACTTGGGAAAGAGCTCTCTCAGCCCCACCTACCTCACAGGGTGTCTGTTGTGGGGAGGGGAAGGGAAAGGAGTTTGTAAGCCGCTCTGAGACTCTTAAGTGAGTGAAGGGCGGGATATAAATCCAATCTCTTCTCTTCTCTCTTCCATATTTTCATTGCACCAGAATTCCTAACCACATCCCATTCCATCTTAATCCTGGTGTATTTCAGTAGGAGAAATTCTAAAATTAATTCTGGAATTGGGAATGGTCACCATTTCTGAAAGTTCCAGCTCTTTTGGTTCACTCACATCTGTTTTTCTTCCTGTATTATCCAATATGTTGATAAAACAAAGCAAAAAAAAACAATATGGATGTACTGTCTGTGTATGACTGTCTGAAGATTATCTTTGTGCTTTATGGATGTGCATCTGAGCTCCTTCACATTGGCAGAACTCTGTGAAAAGCATCTTGATACAATTGATCATGTGATCACATCACGATTGCTTGTCTGCAGTGCTTCTTGCTTCACACATGTACACTGGTAATGTAGAAGGGGGAAACAGAGTGGCTAGATGTGCACACAATGTTCTGGAAAACATTCTAAAAAATCCAGAACAATAGAGGATTTCTCAGTTCCACTTCAGGGACAAGACCAGGTCTTCAGAATTTCAGTATCTGGAATGAGATTCAGTTGACAGAATGCTTTTGGAAACTTCCAGAGCAGGAGGTAAGGAAGAAAATATGCTAGGATAATTGGGGAAAAGAGATGAGCAAATGTTCTCAGTTTAATTTCTTTTTGTTTGTATTTGTCCTTTTGTTGGTGAACTCCGTTTTCCATTTTGTTAGATCCAGGTGGTCAGCTGTATTGGTCTCAAGAGTTATAACAAATTTAGAGTCCAGGAGCACCTTTAAGACCAACAAAGTTTTATTCAAGGTAAAAAAAAAGTGTGCATGCACACAAAAGTTCATACCTTGAATAAAACTTTGTTGGTCTTAAATGTGCCACTGGACTCTAAATTAGTTCCATTTTGTTGTTATTGTCATTGTTCACTTTATAGATTCACTTCCATTTTGTATGCATGTTGTACACTTTTACATACAGTTTAGTTAAAACAGTGCAGATTAGAAATTTGAAATCATCCCTTTATCATAATTTTCCATTTTACATACATGTTCTAAACTACATATTAAAATGTGGCACAAAACTATCTTTGCTGAAGGTTAGTTCTGCATGTTGGGGATTATTTAACTTCTATAACTCTCTCTCTCTCTTCCTCATAATTTGCTTTTCTCCTTGTGGCATCTTCAAATATTTATTAACCCAATTTTCTGACATGCTGTCCTTGACTGAAGTCCTTCGGATACAATCTTTTGTTTGTTAATTACTCCTGAATTTTACATTAGGGAGTTTGGAAGCACAGAAAAGTGTCTGGGTTGGAAGACAACACTTATTATGTACAAGCTGCAAAATCTCTTGAAAGAGGTTCCTATAAAGCAAATGGACTGTATGTGTTTTGGGGCACCTACAATATAGCCATTCAGATCTAACAGGCAGTATTCTCCAATTAATTGTGTTAATATATACACCACCAAAAAAGTTTATTCAACATATACCAGCTGTGAGTAGAATGGAAAGGAACAGATCTTTTCCAGGTTGATTATAATAGTTGCTTTAAAAAGAAAGATCATACCTAAAGTTTGTTTCTTGATTCATTGGGACTTCATGGTTTCCTAGTTTGTTGCAGATCCTCATGTGATCCAGCTAAATGTGTATCACCATACTTTATACTGTCATGTTACCCATCCTCCTTCATTTAACCCATGAATCTTCAATCCCATCTGCAACAAAAGTCCAAGTACCTGTATTTCTGAACTTAACTGAGGGATCTGACACTACATTTTAGGGATGTTACTAAATTTCATGAATTCATAATTCCAATTACAAAATCCAGGTTTCTGTGAAGGGTTCTTCCACCCCTGGGCAACACTTCAGTTATCTTTTCCCCCAAACCCTAGTAACAGTTTTTGCATCATGAGTCTGTGTGTATGTCTTCATTCTTTATTTACGATTCAGAGATCAACCAACATTATAACAACAGACTCTGCATCTAGTACACACAACCAATGCTCCCTCTAAGTTGTGGAGTCTTGTGAGCAAAAATTCTACTTTGTGAGCTACCGGCATTAAAGTTGTGAGCCAGTGATTTGGCTGCTGCATAAATTAGTTTCCTCTGGAGCCATCCTTCCTGAGTGGAGACAAAAATGTGTGAGCCAGAGGCTAAAAAACTGTGAGCTAGCTCACATTAACTCAGTTTAGAGGGAACACTGCACATAACATATAAATGTAAACATTAAAAGGTTTTAAAAATTTTTAAAAAACCTTCCTATACTTGCTAGGTGTTGATGGACTGAGTCATCAGCTTCCTTATCGATAAAACCTTAGCACAGAACTTAGCCACTTTGATGGAGGTCTCGTTTGAATGGTCTGCAAGGAGAAGGGATATGTAAGATATGTCTGATCTGCCTGGGGACTTAGATAGAACAGGGCTGAGGTATATGAAGCTCATGTCCAACCATTTCAACTGTGTTGGACTGGCTTGAGCAAAGGTGATTGGAATGTGTAGGTATCTCCTCATTAGAAGTGCTGAGGGCAGAAGATCAAGCTGAGCCAAACTGAAGGTTTTATGGTATCTGGGTGTATGGTCCTAGAGAGCCCTACTTCTGCTCTCAGGAAGTGGAACCCCAGCCACCTGGGCCAGCCAGAAGCCTCAAGCATTCTAGACCTTTTACCAGAGGCTTTCAGGTTCTCCTCTGAGGTTATCTGCATGCACTCAGTAAATAACTCCACAAACTAGAAGGTAGAAAAATATTCCAGTTTTAGTAAAGTTACAAAGAGTTATATGCTAGGCAGGAGCCATTCTTAAGGCACAAGCAATGGCAAATAAAAGAATTAATAATACTGAACTACATCTGTCTAAAAGCTATCTTACTATGCATTAAAAGCTTGCTGGCTAGCTCATCAGATGCAGGTCCATTGTGTGGTTCTTGCTCGCAGGCTTGAGAGAGAAAGTCTGTCCCATGCCAGATAGTCCATGTCATGGGGGATCGAAGACATAGCCAGTTTGATGTAGTGGTTAAGTGCGTGGACTCTAATCTGGGAGAACAAGGTTTGATTCCCTGCTCCTCCACTTGCAGCTGCTGGGTGACCTTGGGCAAGCCATAGTTCTGTCAGAGCTGTTCTCTAAAGGACAGTTCTGAAAAGAGCTCTCTCAACCTGACTGGCCTCACAGGGTGTCTATTGTGAGGAGGGGGAGGGAAAGGAGTTTGTAAACCGCTCTGAGACTCTGAGTGAAGGGCCAGTCTCTCTCCCTGTCAATCTCTTCCCCCTCCCCCTCCCCGCCTCCTCCTCTTCTTCTTCCTCACTGTTGATAGAATAGCCACACACACCCTGTTCTCAGAGCGAGACATGTTTTCTGACATTCTTGCCTCAGCCCATGAATCCATTAGCCAATCAGGACATGCTGCACTTTACTCACAATTTAATCTAGCCCCTCCACACACACACTTGGGACAGCAGTTCCCCTTCTCCTTAGGAAGGCTAAAAATATAATACCAAACTGGCAAGGGTTCTATTTAGCTCAACTAATCAGACCTCCACATCCTGAATGGTGCAGTTACAGGAGATATCCTTGGGGGAGCTCAGGGTCAACATCAATGATTTGGTTGCAATGTCATGTGCCCTGCTGGGCTTAGTGGTCTACTTAAAGGTGAGCACACAGATAGTGATGATTTACCAATTGCTCTGTCTCTAAAAAAAAACTATGAACCAGATTGTCCATCTGGCTGAGAAGTTCCCTGAAGAACTGACACTAGATGCTGCCTATAAAAGTCAAATGGCCTCTTTTACAGTAATTAAACATGCTACAGAATTCCTCAACTCACCCAAAGGCTCCCAGTTATGCACTAAGATGATCATGGCAAAGTCACATGACTTGGTCATTCAACACAAAATTCATATGTGGATCGTATGAGATAGCAGTGAAAAACCCTTCTTGTCCTGATCGCCCCAAAGCAAGGCACATCTTGAAACCTTGATTCATTCATGAGTGCATTACAGCCAAGAACCAATTAATATCTCAGTTCAGTCATTATAGGTGGAGCAATACCGGAATTCTATCCGCACCCCCAGAATTACTATCCCAAAAGAGATGATAACAAAATGTTAATTCAATTAAAAAAATGGAAATACCCAAATGCACTCTGGCATCAATTTATTCAGGCAACCAGACCCAAAGATTCCTCCCTCTTCTGGCATATTGTCTCATGAGGATTTTGGGCAGAAGCTCCCAAGTTATTCTGCACAGACCCTGCCAACACTTGGGAGACTTATTTTCATATACATTATGCTGCAGAGCCAAATGCTGAGGTCTGGTATGATGTCAACATCAGAAACCTCCCTATCTGGCCCCCAGTCACAACAACTGAAATAAAGAGGCCAATTGCTGTACTTAAGACAGAGAAAGCCCCAAGACATGACATGATACCATCAGAATTAAGACAAATACTGAGCGGTGGACGCCAGTCCTGGCCACTCTTTTTACAATGACTGACCTGACAGCCCAGATTCCTAATGACTGGAGCTTGGCCATCATCATACCAATGCACAAGAAAGGAGACAAATCTCTATGTATGTCACATAGATGGTATTTATATGGTATCGAAATCCTCACAAGAAGAGGATCACTGGCTGGACCAGTGTGCTAAGAACAAATTTCTTAAATATGTTTATACAAGATGTTAGTGGGTTACAAGACATCATGAGAAGAGAGATAAGTGACTGAAAAAATTTCCCCTCTGAACACATCTGCAGAACACTTAAAGCTCTTAGGGACATCTCCAGGCTGATTTGTCCATCATCTTCTGTTTTCCTTCTCTTCTTTAACTGACTCATCAAAATTCTGAGGATAATGACTATGCTCAGTCCTAATCAGACCATCAGATCTGATCTGATCAAATCAGGTCTTTTTCATTACAAGCTATTCTTTTCTACACACCTGGGCATATAGTTCTACCTGGGCGTGGCCATGGAACAACCTTAAACTTGTCCACAAGTTTAAGCCACTTGGCACTACTTTTGTAATGGACAGTAGAGCCACTTGGCACTACTTTTGTAATGGACAGTCAACCATAGCATTTTCCCATTAGAAGGAACAAGTTCGGATTTTGTGTGGAACTGGGGGGGGGGGGGGGGTTTGGGAATTTTTGCCCCTTCCTGACACAGTTCAGAACCTCCAAAATGTTATGTTAGGGGACTGAGCAGGCCAGTTTCCCTTTTTTCACATTTTCCTCTCTCTTTTTAAACTGTTCAATTGCCTTCAATGTTCTCTGCCTCCTGGAGGGCGAAATAAGCATGCTTAGTCTTTCTCAAGTTTTTTGTGAGTGCTCCTCCTCTTTAAAATTTACAATCTTTATTTAATATTTGGGGAATTCCCAAGTATTCACACTTCACAAACTTGTCTGTGGATGACCCTGTTTTACTTAACTGTCAAGCTTGCTATTAGAGTGAATTATATTTAAAACTTTTTTTTAAAAAAAATGTGCACAATGTGTAAAACAACAAGCAGCTGTAAAATGATATTACCGTTTTGTTGACTAGAGACCCTGGGGAACATGTTTGCTCACTTTCATGTTCTTTTCAAAAGATTATTTAATTTCAAACCCACAAGATGGCTCATAGATAAGTAGGGTGAGGAGAACTTTTAATTGTTTTTAGTAAAGTATAAGAAGGATAATCCTTTGTTCCATTGCGGAATTTAGATGTAGGATTTATTAATGATCTTCATCTGATAAACAAGGCATACACTGCTATATTGAAATTGTCCACAGCACAGCAGGGGGTGCCTGACAGCACAAAAATGAGAATAGTAAAGCACCTTGTAAACCGATAGATATTGGTCAAGTATTCTCAGTTCTGCACTAAAATCAGTGAAGGGTAGAACTGAGCACTGGTGGACTCCTCAAGTTCTTTTACGCACACACACACACCATTTTGTTATAGAGCTGAAAGGGTACAAAAAAAGAAAAAAGGGGTGTCAAGAAATCAGTCATTTATCATCAGCAATTTTTTACATTTTACCTTTGCTGACACACTTCTGGTATCTGATACATAGAACAAGAGTAGGATATCTTCTCAACTCAATTACAATAATTTCTCAGTATATTGATGTACATTTTTTTTAAAAAGCATACCAAAGCATACCAAATTATAAACAGTGTAGGATGAGATTTCAGTCCATACCAGCCTGTGGCCGCCCAGTTATAAGCCCTGGAAATGGCTGCATCCTCCTTCTCCTCCCTGAGAAAACTTCCCCTTGCCCAAAAGCTTTGTGTTGAGAGGTGAGGTTGAGCTTGGAATGCATTGCATTGTTAAATCTGAGTGCACAAAGGGGCTAGGAGAAACATACTGCAAAAAACATACAGACCAACATTTTTTTCAAATATGTTAGAAGCAGAAAACCAGCCAGGGAGGCAGTGGGGTCCTTGGATAACCAAAGGGTGAAAGGATAGGAAAATGGCAGAGAAGCTGAATGCATTTTTTTTTTGCCTGTCTCCTCTTTGGACGATGAGAGATGTTTACCTATTCCAGTGAGAACCAGGGAGGAGGGATCCAGAGGGATCTGTTGAGGCTGGGCAAGTGGATGAGTGTCAATGTGGCAAATGGGCAACAATGAGCAAGGGCAAAGAAATGCACATTGGAACCAAAAATCCTAACTATAAATATACGTTGATGTGGTCTGAACTGATGTGGTCTGAACAGTATCTGTCTATGACAGTGTGTGACTGCAATGAAAAAAGGCAAATGCTGTCCTGGGGATTATTAGGAAAGGGACTGAAAACAAATCAGCCAGTATCAACGTATAAATCTATGGTGTGGCCTCATCTGGAGTACTGTATATGGTTATGGTCACCACTCACCACACCTCAAAAAAAAGATATAGTATTGGAGAAGGTGCAGAAAAGGGCAACTTAAAATGATTATGGGGATGGAAGACCTTTCCTATGAGGAAAGGCTAAAGAGATTAGGGCTTTTCAGCTTGGAGAAATCATGACTGAGGAGCGAATGATAGCGGTTTACAACATTACCTCACAGGGTGTCTGTTGTGGGGAGGGGAAGGGAAAAGGAGTTTGTAAGCCGCTCTGAGACTCCCTTGCGGAGTGGAGGGCGGGGTATAAATCCAATCTCTTCTTCTTCTTCTTCTTCTTATGCATGGGATAGAGAAGGCAGAGAAGGAAGGACTTTTTCTCTTTTCTCACAATACAAGAACTCATGGGTACTCAGTGAAATTAATGAGCAGTAAGCTTAGAAAAGATAAAAGGAATTGCTTCTTCAGAGTAATTCACCCGTGGAATTCATTGCCGCAGGAAGTGGTGGTGGCTACAAGCACTTACAGCTTAAAGAGGGGATTAGATAAACATATGGAGCAGAGGTTTATGAGTGGCTATTAGCCACAAGTTATAGATGGAACACTATGTCTGGGGCACTGATGTTCTGTATTCTTGGTGCTTAGGGAGCAAAAGGGGGGTGGCTTCTGGAGTTCTTGCCCCACTGGTGGACCCCCTGATGGCACCTGGGTTTTAGCCACTGTGTGACACAGAGTTTAGTACTGGATGGGCCATGGGCCATTGGCCTGATCCAACATGGCTTCTCTAATGTTTTTATGTAGTACACCCAGTGCTCCAAATATGTACAGTCACCATTTTGTCTGAATAGGGAAACGTGGAGTACTATATTTTTCAGGGTACAAGTTTGTGTGTACCACAGCCAGAAAATACAGACAGAATGGCAATCACATGTACCAGGAGTATCAAGTTAATGCATGCTCCCAATACATGTGGTAACTTAGATTCCCCTCCCCCCCAAACATAACATCTGAAAAGGTTTGTGATGAGAATACAAAATGAAATGGGTATGAAAGAGATCATAGATGATGGTGTTCTAGTGGCCCTTTTTGATGGGAAGAGCTGTATGAGCACAGAAGCCGCCCCCTGCACAGAGAAAAGAACAGTTCACGTACACAACCTCCTGGGATAACTGTTGCAACCAGGCAAATCCAATGGAGCCCTCAGGCAAAATAATGTTTGTTGCCTTGTAGCGCATAGCTCCCGAAGATTCAGGCGCAAAGGAAGATGAAAAACTCAGCTTATTGAAGGAGTCACACCACTATGAGAACACATTGAGTCATCTAATTTGGATATATACTACTACATTTCTGGGATGGCCATAACTAAGTTAAACAGTGGAAACCATTTTTTTTTCCTGCAAAAGCCAAAATAGATAAAAAGAACAACAACCTCATAAGGGTTACTGATCGTATTCCAGTCCTATATTGAGCAATATGTTTTCTGCTGCCTTTCAGCCACTTAAAAAAAAAAAAAAGAATGAAAGCATGATGAACAGTTTAAAATGTTCTTACAAGGACAGAAGGCAGAGATAACTGCAGGTGTCTTACTCGGAGGGTGATTTTGAATTTCTCATCCCTGACCATTTGACTCCCAAATCTCCATTTCCATTTAACTTTTCTCTTGGGCATACTAAACCTGTATTTTTTATTATTATTATTTTCTGGTTCCCTAGCATTCAATTTCCCTTTAAAACTTATGTACGTTTCAATGTTATTTGTCAAAAGAGCATTATATATTATGGTCTGCATGCAACAAACCACCAGAGGAACAATAGGTTCCTCGCTCTTCTTACACCCCTTACTATCCCTGGATAAAGTCTTGTCACTCCGCCGTGACCTCTCTGCCACAGTTGAAACAGTGAGTGAGCTTGAGGCTCCATGCACGTCTTCAATTTCGGTTTTGGACCATTTCAGCCTACTCAGCCTAGAGGAAGTTGACAGATTGCTCGTAACAGTACGTCCAACCACGTGCAGCCTTGATCAGTGCCCTTCCTGGCTCATTAAAGCAGGTCATGAAGGGTTTTGAGGTGCCCTAAGGGAAATTATTAACATCCCTCTCAGAGGGGTTGTTCCTGGGGGCACTCAAGGAAGCAATGGTCCACTCTCTCCTGAAAAAAACATCACTGGACCCGGCTGAATTGGCTATCAGCTGGTTTCCAGTTTGCCCTATTTGGCAAATTAATTGAGAGAGCAGTGGCTGTACAGTTACAAGGCTTTATGGATGACACTTCCATGTTAGATCCCTTCCGTTTCTGTTCAACTGGGGGGGTACAACAAGGGTAACAAACATGTTAGAACTGGAGATTGATGTGTCCTAATTTGTGAGAATCCTATCCTTAGACCCCCCCCCCCCATCCATCTCCTTTCTAGCATGGAAGCAAACTTTACAGCATCTTGGCGGCGTAGAGTATTTTCCTTGTCCCTAAAACAGAGAACTACATTTAAATCTACCATTCCAAATTACATCATATATTCAATTATTTTCTTAATTTTTAAGAGCAGTGATAACATAAAAATGGTTGAAAATACACATTGCAAACTGGCCAGAAATTTATTTTCCTATTCCTATTTTCCTATTCCTATTTTCCTATTCCTATTTTCCTATTCAGCTGTCAGAAAAGAAGAATGTTGATGCCAGAAAAAGAAATCAAGGCATGATCTGTCATGAGAGTGACCACACACATGCAAAGGCACTTCCATGGGGCTCTATGGGACTGTCCCCCTCAACACGTACCCACTTCAGTTCCCTGACTGATACCCTGAATCTGAGATTAAAATCCTTGTGCACTGCTCACAGCCCAGATGAACAGTTAGATAACCCCTCCATTAAACTGGGAAAACTGTGCAACACGGAGAGAAAAAACAACAGAATCCTGTAATTTTGTCACTCCCCATTCTAATTACTTTCGATGAGTTTGAACAATGAATTAATGTTTCATCCAGTATGTTTAATTAGAAACAGGATTTCAAAATGGTGACAAGATCTCACTTGAAAGAAATTACTAAATGATCCATTTCATTTTGGAGGGGAAAATCCTGCTAATTATCTTTTCTCCACCTAAACACAAAAAAGCCTTCCGACAATCTTCCCAGTACTCAATCTCAATTCCTGGGAGTGAGTTAATTTGCATAATGTTTCAGGTGCTAATTAGAAGAGTGGATTAACACACACGTTTCTGGTATTTTTTTTAACTACCTCTCAGCAATCCAAATTCTGATACAGAAAATTCAGATGCATATGGCACTGTGACTGATACTGTCGTTGCAAAGTCACTGCTTAATTACAACCATGAAATATTATTCTAAAACAATATAACTACAGCTGTCAGAAAGTATTGATGGGATTTTAAAAGCTCCAAGAGTCCCCCCCATTGTTTGGTTGGCAGTGAAATCAAGTAAAATACACCATGTTGGGGATGTTGTGCTCAGAACCTAGCAGAACACCATCAATTACAGACATGAACAGGCATTACCTAGACAAATATACTAGACTCAGATCTGGAGTATAATTGACTAATTTGGTTTGGCCTGTGTTACATTTTACCTCTTTGATGATGAAGCATTGTGTTTTCTTTCCCCTCCCCTCCACTATTTATAAATTACTATATGAGGAGAGAGCACAACATATCAGGGGAATGAGATTGTATTTACTAGCCCTGGCCCACTCCTATGAACATTTAATAAAACCCATGCACTTCTATGTATTCAGGCTTCTTCAGTGCAATTGGGAATCGTATCAATAGTAGGCCATACACTTGTACATCCACAGGCATTTGTTTTTAGGATGTGTTGAACATTCAGAGGGATGGGGCAGGGTAAGTAGATGTAATCAAGCTCCTCCCTGTATATTCATTTTCCATAGATCATGGTGTGTCCCCCCCCAACTTTCTCCGGCCTGCATCCACTTTGAGACTGTGTGGTGGGAGGGTGGAGGCATCTCATGTTGGCCTCAGATTGCCATGATGGAGGCAGTCTCAAACTGATAGGTCCCAAGCCAAACATTCTTCAATGATGTGTTTAGCTATTTTTGAATGGGTGCCTCTGGGGGTCCTCCTGCTTCAGTTAGTAGAGGGAAGCAGGACTATTTTTTTTACTTTAGAGAAGAGATGCCTTGGGGAAGAGGCAAGTGGAGACCAGGAAATGCATTGATGGACGTTATGGAACCCATGGAGATCTCAGTCCTAGATAAGTAACTCCTTGGGCAACCACTGGCTCTTAGATAGGGTTGGATCCTGGGCAAGAGGGGGACCATGAGGAATGACATGATGAGGAGTCTGCTGCAGAAGGAATCAGTGAAAACTGCCAATTTAGTCTGGATTCTATCATTTGGCTATGTAGTGCCATCTATCTATATATTACATCACAGAATAATACAAAATATAGAGAGGTCCTTACTCAAAAAGTTAAAAAAACTAAACTTCAACAGTGGTAGAGAGAACTGAAGGAGGAATAAGAGACGCAACACTTACTGTGATGAATTTGAGTAAACACTGACACATGAATTTGTTCCTGATGAGTGTAATAGTTAAGGAAAGGCTTCACAAGAGAGAGAGAGAGAGAGAGCTTGGTTCAGTGGTTGGGGTGTCTGTCTAGGATCTGGGAAAATGGAGTTCAAATTCTCACCATCTCATGAAGCTTGCTGGGCAGACCAGTCAGTCTCTCTCTTTCTCTCAGCATAAGCACATTTACATGAAAAAATAGAGGAAGGAATCTCATACACTGCCCTGAGCTCTTTGGAGGAAGGGTAAAGTTAAAATGTACTGTATAGATTTTAAGGAAGAGAGAAAAAGAAATGATGACATGTAGGAAGGTGATCTAGAAGTACTTCAGAAAGCACACTCACCTTCAGATTGGCCCAAATGTTTTGCTTCAGATCAGATTTGAAACCTCTTTTGGTTTCAGTAAGCTACTTCAGTAGGACTGCCAAGTCCAACTTGGGAAATATCTGAGAACTTTGGGGGTGGAGCCAGGAGACTTTGGGGGTGGAGCCAGGAGAAAGGAAGTGACATCATTTTGTGATGTCACATCCTGTGATGTTGCTTCCACATGCTGACACATGAACTCATGAAGTTTCCTAATACTGAATCAGGCCATTGGTCCATCAAGGTCAGTATTGACTACTCAGACTGGTAGTGGCTGTCCAGGGTCTCAGGCTGAGATCTTTAATGTCACCTATTACCTGATCCTTTTTTAGCTGAAGAGGCTGATACCTCCTGCATGTCAAGCAGATGCTCTAGCATTGAGCAACGGCCCTACTGAATCCTTACTCATCTCGGCAGAATATGAAGCACTAAGTGCTACCCAAGTGCTAAATATGATTTTCATATCATAAGAACAGGAGAGAAGCCACAGTGGATCGGGCCAACAGCCCATCCAGTACAACACTCTGTGTCACACAGTGGCCAAAAACACCAGGTGCCCTCAGGAGGTCCAGCAGCGGGGCCAGAACTCCAGAAGCCCTCCCACTGTTGCCCCCCAAGCACCAAGAATGCAGAGCCCCAGACAAAGTGTTCCATTTAGACCTTGTGGCTAATAATAGCCACTGATAGACCTCGGCTGGATGGGGACAGAGAGAGAGAGACAGACAGACAGACAGAAAAAAAAGAAAAGGAAAGGAAAGGAAAGGAAAGGAAAGGAAAGGAAAGGAAAGGAAGGAAGGAGGAAAGGAAGGAAGGAAGGAAGGAAGGAAGGAAGGAAGGAAGGAAGGGGGAGGGGGAGAGAGAGAGAAGGAAAAGAGCTGGCAGACCCCAGCAGCGTACCCCAGCAGCTTACTCCAGCAGCAATTTTGCAAGCCACATGCAAAAGCACGCCCTTCAATAGAAAGAGCCTAGTCCCTCCTTAATCTCTGGGCGGGGCTCTCTTGCTCGCTCTGCCTGAACTCTCTTTTTTTTTTTAATAAATTTTTATTGATTTTTCCCTATATCTACAACTAATACGCTACAATCTAAGCTACATATACCTTATACAGAGAGTACTTTATCATTTGCTTAATACTACCATGTTACATAATATAATTATGAAGCATTTAGAACCTTGGATAAATTTCAATTATTTTGTTACTGCTACTATAAAAATTATCAAAACTATTTGGCAGGCACGCCCACCTAGAGAAATACGGTTAATTAAACAATTTATAATACATAGGTGCAATGCTTAATAAAACAGTTTAATCACTATTTCTTCTTTCGTCCTCTTCTTGTCTTAACAGTCTCATCTACTTTTGGAGCTGCTGCTCCTTTTTCCGAGTCAGACACTTCTTCTTCACTCTTTGAGCTATCAAATCCATACATGCTTTCTTGCGAGGCCAGTGAACCATCTGAGTCTCTCCCAGTTTTCTTTTCTTTGCTTTTTTCCAGAATTTTTTTCGCTTGTTGAACAGAGTCAATCTTATACTTCTTATCTTTGATGCTGAAGCATAGTCCTTCTGGAGTATTCCAGCGATAGATGATAGACTCAGACTGGAGCCAAGATGTCAATTTTCCATAGGCTTTCCTTCTTTTCCTTATTTCAAATGGGATATCCTTCATCACTTTTACTTCTTCTCCCAGGATCTTCAGAGCTGCTTTGTTTGTGGTCCTAAGCACCACGTCTCTTGTAGATTTTTTGGAGAACCTTATCATAATTTCACCAGGCAGGCTTTTCTTTTTAGTATAATCTGGATAGGTTCTGTAAACCATATCCATATCGCTTTTTATATCCGCTGCTTTCATGCCTGTCACTGGTTCAAGTGCTTCACTTAGCAAATTTTTAAGGTCTTCTGTGTTTTCTGGCACATTCTGAAGTCTTAGGAAAAAATTCGATCTTTCCATTTGTAATTTCAAAAGCTGATCATGGTGGAAGGCCTTTTCCTTCTCTGCCTTTTGTAGTCTTGAGTCTTGGTTTTTTACTGAAGTTTTTACTTCCAGAAGTTCTCGCTGCAGCTTCTCTGTGGTTTTATTCGACTCTTTTAGTTCTAACTGCATCTTGTCCATCTTGACGTTGAGAGCTGTCATTTGGTCCACTAGAGGTCGCAATAACGAGGAGAACATCGCGCTCATCTCTGTGGTATCAACCTCTCGGAGCTGTACTTCCTAGTTTGGGGGAAGGTTTCGGTTTCCCCACCATTGTTGAGGCTGCACTCTTTGTTTATAGATAGATAAGATGAACGAAAGGAGCAAATTTTCGAACAGCACTTATGTCCTTTTAAAGTTTATATCTCCAAGTGAGCGATGCTGCCATCTAGCAAGGCAGATGGGCTTTTATTCATGCAGTAACGCCACGTGAAGAGTCTGGTAAGTACGCTAGTCCCGGAGAGGGGGGGGGGGTTCACTCCTCCCGCTGTCTTCCCGCTGTATTCTGCTTTTCTTACTTCAGACTCACGTTTTCTCCATGCGTAACTGTCAGTTCCAGCCTCATTGCTTCGCACTCTCTGCTGCTTCACGGATTTGTGCTTTCAGCCATATGGCTCCCACGGCGGGGGAACCTATGGGGGTGATGAAAAGGGATCTCGATCCCTCAATCGCCACTGTAGGGAGAGATCCCCTTCATGCCACCCCAGGCAGAGCCCCCTCACTGGGGTCTCTGGGGGCTCGGCACCAGTCCAGAGCCCCTTCTTCCCACCGGGTACAGATCGCGCTCCCCGCAGTTGCGGAGGAGCACGTCCGCCATTATCGCAAGTCTTGCCGGAAGTCGCTCTGCCTGAACTCTTAAAAGGGAAATGTCTGCAGAGAGCCTGCAGTAAAAAGCCTCAACAGACATTTCCCCTTTAAGAGTTCAGGCTGCGTTCCTGCTGGCAGCCATTGCCTCCCCCGGTGGCCAGTTTTGAAAAAGCGGGGGTAAGCTTTAAAAATCGGTGTTTCCCCCGCCCTACCGGGGGACTTGGCAGCCCTATACTTCAGGTGGCTCATAAAATCAAAGAAAGAGCAAACCATCTGTTCTCTTGCCTAGAGGTCCTTAGGCAGTACTAGGCTTGTTTGAATGTGGGAGGGGAAGCATTTTGTTGATTCCTGTAATTTAATGGTTTTCAGATTGTGTTCCATAGAACCATACTCGGTTGCTTGAAGAGAAAGTAACCAGTGCCCAACCTACCAATCAAGCTGGACAACTGCCAAAGAAGAAGAATAGGGACTGGGTTTAAAAAATATGGACTTAAAGTCTTCTCTGTGAGCACGGGACATTGCATGGGTCTCTGGATCTTGATCTATGGGCACAAAATCACCAGTAGTTCTCACTCATTCCAGTCAGGCTTGTGGCAGGTGATCTTCCCAATGAATGATCTCCTATGGGTTTTTTTAAGTATGGTCCATCCTATTATGAAAACAATTAACCAAAAAAAACCCTCTCCCTATTAAGCATGGTACAATGATATCATTTCAATCTGTCACTGTTCTGTAAAGTATTTTAAGAAGTTAGCCTACCACAGATTAATTTTGTATTGTACTGTCAGACTCGAGCCTTCAAAGAATCTTGTCAGGATTATGATAAATGATATTTTTGGCACATGAATTCTTTCAGATATGTTTTCTGTCTTTTTGTCTGCTTCATGGTGTCACACACCCTGTAATTGCAATATGAAAATCACTGTTCCTGAAAAGGATTTCAAAGGTATGGAACATTGCTTATGGTTATGGATTCTGTGGGAAATCCACAAACATTTCATATGCAAACAATGCCCATCTGATTTTACCACATATTGTCAACATGTGGAGGGCTTGGGAATACTATTAGGCTTTTCTGTGTTGCTGGAAAACACAGATAGCAGATGGATACCCAACATCTCTCTCAGCTATGAAAATTGAGAGGTTGTGTCTCCTTCAGCATCCTGTGAGAGGAAAGGAGATGCTTTTGTGTGAATAATTTGTCATAAACGCATTCATTAGGAGATATTCATCTCAGAATATATTTATTCTGTCACTGCCAAAGTAACTTGGAATGACTGATGGATATTTCCCTTTTGACCTTCCATGTTCAGTGAAATTAATGGCCCATTACTCTTGCTGCCTGTTCAGCAGTGGCCGACAATTTGACTAAAATACTTTTTATTGACAGCCCAGTTAATGTTGTAAGTTATGTTTGCAGACTTACTAATAGCTTTGGATCAGCACAACAACAAGTGACAGTGAGGAATGCCTTGGCATCGGGGAATCTACACTCTTCAGCAAAAGTTGCTCATTAGTGTCTAAAGGGACAAATGGTAGCTTCTGACCTTGAGAACTCCGAAGACTTGGGTAATGAGGGTTGGTAAATTTGTTCTTCTTCTGACCATTGGGTCTCCTTCCTTTTCACTCACTCAGGTTTGCTGTTACTGTGAAAGCTGTACACAGATCCCTTCATTAATCTGGAGAGGTGTTTTTTTTTTAAAAAAACAATCTTCAGATTCTAGAATGGAAGCCATTGTTTGGGATGCTGAGGGATGGTGGTGATCTGTACCCAGCCACACATCCTGAAGACTCTACAAAGGAAATCCAAGTTCAAAGGGAGGCTGTGACATGAATTTACTGAATCAGAATTTATTCAGAAATTCAAGACAATCTCCCCCCACAAGGTTAATCAAGAACCTGGGATCTTTGACTCACTACATGTTCCTATGCCATCCTTTACAGATGTTAACTGCTTCAACTACATCTTTGTAATTTTCTAGTATATCTGCTTCTCATTTCACCCTCAACTAAGATTATCTCACATCCAAGTGAACAGATTATCCCTTTGGCTTAGATCTTGTTTTAAGCTGTTCTTTGTAACATCCCCTTTCTGTGGTGTATATAAATTATCCTGGTGGAGGTACTTTCACTACAACTGATGAAGTGAGCTCTGACTCACAAAAACATGTGATAGGAATACATTTGGCTAGTTTTTACATTGCCACTGGGCTCTTGTTTTATTGGAACATTTAAGCATTATTTACTTTTCCTTAAGAGGGAGAAGTGATGCTTCTGATTCTTCCACCCACTCCTAAAATCCTACTTCCTATGGCAGGGAAGTCCTCATGTGGTCCTTCTGTCCTTAGAAGCAGTCCCATTTCATATGTATGGTTACTTAGTATGCCTTTTTCTTCATCAAATGCATGAGATGCTGGTTTCCCGTCTTTTCTGAAAAGTAGTATATCATTCTGAAAAACACCCCATGCTTTCTCTGTGGTGGCTCCCACTTTCATGGAAAGGCCAGTTCAAGGAGACCAAGAAGGCCCCCATGCTTCAGTCTCTCCATAAACTGTGCAAAACAGAATTGCTCAGAAGGGCACTTCTAGAAAGAGAATGAATCTTCAGTATAATGGAATGGAGGATGCTTTTATAAAGGGAACAGAATTGTTGTCTATTCCACTGTTTATTTTATGGATTATTGTGCTCTTGCTGCATCATTTTCTGCTTTTGTAACTCCATTTTTTCCTGTTTATGACATATCATGTCTGAGCCCCCTTTTTTTGTACTTCTCCTGATATTTGTGATCCTAATCCTGTCACATTGTTTATCATGTCTCATGCTATTTGCATTGTCTTACACCATGTAATCCACTTTGAGTCTCAGCAAAAAAGGTGGGCTATTAATAAAGTCAACAGACAACCAAACAGATAAATAAAAGCAACCATCCATGAAATGGTTTAAATGTTGCTGCGAAGCATACAGAAATGACCACAAGAGCTCAGAGGGAAAGGGGGAGGGAAGGGGTACACCACTGAATGTTGTTCAGTTCCCTTCACACAGACACAGTTACAGCCATCATAAGGGATGGATTGTATAACCTAATGTATTCAAGACTGCCTAGCATTCATTCAAGATGGGATGCAGCCATGTGGCCCTAAATTCAGGACTTGAAATGTATTTCTCTTCCATCCCCCTTTTGTTTATATTCAACTTGATTATGAGTTCTGGAGAAAAAAGCTTACACACTCTTTTGTGTTATTTTGCTGGATCTTAATAAAAATATTATATGGTTCTTGTTTGGGGTTTTTGTTTTAGGGCAACATAGTTCCTTGCAATCTCTTTCTGTAGATTTGTGAGTGCCTGTGAAATTATGTTTTAAAAATAATAATCTACCACCAGATTACTCTCTGGAATTTCCATTCACCAGCAAAACACAGTGAAATGGACCCATCTCTGGTTTCTTCACTTCCTTCCTTCAATATGTGCTTATTTCCACAGTGGACATCTACTCTCTCACTAAATGCAATGCCAGAATGCACAGTGCTACATTTTAAATACATTTATAGTGCCATCCTAAGGAGAGTTATCCCCTTCTGAGCCCGTGGATTTAGAAAGATGTAACTCTGCTTAGGGTGACAGTGTTAAGGACTAGGAGGTCCATGATACACACACATGCACACACAAAACCCCAAGAATAAAATAATTCTGAAACACACACATTTGATCAAAATGTCCCAGAGAGAGAGAGAGAGAGAGAGGCCAGATTAATGGCATGCTTATGGATGCAATCCTAAACAGATATATTCGGAAGTAAATCCTTTTGTATTCAACATGGGTTGTCCCCAGAGTCAGAACATAGAGAATTAGAGAAACAATCTTGAAATGGAGTTTGGGGATTCACCTTTTTCTACTACATGTGTGTATAAACCAGTTCTTTCATATTTAATATGTTTTGTTTTGTAATTATGGGTCATTTATATTTTGCAGCTCAAGCCTTATTCTCTTGTGACAGTGGAAATTCCAAACCAATAAACTGATTGAAAGTAGAAAAAGCAACAATGAAAATCTAAGTAGGTAGGTACAGTTGCTTTAAGACCATAAGGACATAAGAAGAAAACTGCTGGATCATACCAATAGTCCGTTTAGTCCACCATCCTGTTTCAGATAGCAGTCAACCAGTTGCCCTTGGAAGTTCTGCAAGCAGGGAATAAATGATTTCCCCCTGATCTTGCCTCTTAGCACTTCTTGACTCTGAACATTACCATAGCTAGTATACACTGATTGATCTATCCTCCATGAATCTGGCTGCGGTCACATGGCCCTTTAAATTCGGGACTCCACCTGGATTTAAAGAAGCCACTCCCCCCCCCCCCGGGTTGGGATGATTACACATCCCAACCCCCAGCAGTGAAGGAGGTGGCTTGTGGCGGCAGCTGGAGGAGGCTTTCCTGAGCCCCAGCGGCAGTGGGTGGTAGTGGCATGTGGCAGCGGCATGCAGCAGAGGCAGTGGCATGCGGTGGAGGTGGCAGTGTGCAGCAGCGGCATGTGACGGAGGACATGGAGTCCACGGAGGCAGCTGGCAATGGCAGTTGTGGCAGCTGGGGGAGGCACCCTTCCCTGAGCCCCACTGTTGCCTGGTGAGTTTGGGGAGAACGGGGGAAGGCAGTAGCAGCTGGCGGGGCATGGATCAGACCAGGGTTTGGGGTTTTCCCCCCTTTTTGCTCTTCGGTGCTTGAGTGCCTAAGTGCCCAGGTGAAAAAGTGGGGGAGAAAACCCGGGAGGGCCGATCTGGACATCCCTCTCTCGCAATTATTGTGAGAGAGGGATGTCCAGATCGGCCCATTGCGGGTTCAAAGTATGACTTCTGGGAAAATAGTTAATTTTCCCAGGGTTGAAAAAAGTGCTTTGAACCCGTGATGGAGCCCGCTTCGCCTCAGGAGTAGCTGCGGCAGGTCTGATTGGCCCCTTTAAATGCAGGGGGAAACAGCACTTCCTCCCACATTAAAGGGCCGTGTGGCCGCAGCCTCTGTCTAATCCCACTGCAAAGCCACCCATCCTTGTGTGACCACAGAAAGCTATACCAAATCAGACCATTGAATCTATAAGGTCACTGATGCCTTATCAGATTAGCAGAATCTCTACAGAGTCTCAAGCTGATATCTTTCACATCTACTGCTACCTGATCTTCTAAACTGAAGACCTTGAGGACTGAATTTGGGACCTTCTACATACCAAGCAGATGCTCTACCACTGTCACAGTCCCCCACCCACCCCCCGGGAACATCACTACATGCCCTGGCACTGAATCCCTTGTATATTGAGCAATGGAATATTTCCTTTTGTCTATTTCACATCAGTTTTTATCTATTGCACCATCTATTGCACATCAACTTCATTGGGTGCCTGCAGGTTCTAGTGTAATGGGAGAGGAAGAAAGTTGATACTCAGTACTCAGAAAAGTTGTTGAAGAAAGTAAGAGATTGTCTTTAATTAAAATGAGATCAGATGTCTGCATTTATTTGTTTAAAACAAATTATGTAAACACCAATGGTCACTGTATAATTAAAACAAATACAATATTAAACTATCATCCAAGAATTTCAACATTAACATAGGACAGATGATCTCCGGAGCAAGACACAATGCCGTATAATTGTAAATTTGCAGTTTGAAGGAAATGAATTTGCAATTGAGAGGAAATTAAATCTGCATAATAATCAAGGACTTAATTAAAGCAATCCTTGGGTGTTTTTCTCAAAGCAGTGGCTTAAAAAATGAGGGCCAATCCAGTAAATTCAAGATATACAAAAGTTGTAAAATGGCCATTTTAAAAGCTGTTTTCATTTGCCAAAAGTTCTTAGATATCCATATTGGGACCCTAGATGGTGGAATACCATAAATCAGTGGCTTGGATCTGCTGTACTACAAAAACATGGTTTATTTGAATGGTGGCTAATTTGTGAAACAAAGCATAGTTTGCTTCAAATTAAGCTAGTTTCATTGCCTTTGCTATGGCCAGGCATCTGTAGATTCTGGAAATATACACAGATTGTACTGCAAGCTAAGATTATGCCTCCGGATTCATCTGTCTCATGGAATCATAGCCATAGCCAATGCCAGCTGTGGTTAATAAACCAATGTCAGGCCATGGTTTCAGATTCTGGTTTGATGGACCTTAACTATCTATAGTTAATGGTGAGATGCATCTGACCCTGGTATGAAGCCATTGGAATGCTGATTAAGATCATTACTGGAAACACTTTATTTGAAAATGTTTTATTGCTGTTGTTATATTTTTAAATGATTTTAACCTGTTAGTAAGTCTGGCACTGTGTGCCTCGTGTAAGCCGCCCTGAGCCCATTCGCGGGGAGGGCGGGATAAAAGTATGAAAAATAAATAAAATAAAATAAAATCTCCCAACAAACACATTAGCCTAATCTAGTTTAATTAAACATGGATGTGTTTGAAAAGAGCTGGTGTGGCTTAAATGGTGAGCTCAGCAAGTATTTTGGAGAAGGAATCCAACCCAGTGAGACAAAAAGAGGTCTAAGTAGTTGTGGGGAAAATCCTTTAAAATATCCTCCGAAGCAACTATGTGGGTAATAGACATGAGTGTGAAACGGTTCTAGGAATTTACTTCTTTATAACCCATACTGTTACAGATTGAAACTGTACATTGAAACCTACAGTGCAGATTGAAAGATTGCCTTTTATGGAGTGAAGGAACCTTTTTTCAACATGTGTTAAGCTGTTCTATATACACACTGTACAGAATGAGCTGCTACATTACCAATTTCTCCAGCATGGTGTTTTAATTTACTTCATTTATAACTCACCTTTCTCCCCAAAGCAGCTCACAACATTCTCCTTTCTTCCCTTTTATCTTCACAAAAACTCTATGAGGTAGGTTAGGCTGAGAGTATGTGACAGGCCCAAGTTCACTCAGCAAACTTCCATGGCAGGGTGGGGATTTGAACCTGGCTCTCCAAGATCCTAGTTCAACTCTCTAACTTCTATACCATACTGGCTCTCAATGGCAGTTGAAATGGCAGTCGTGGAATTCCAGAATTCTACCCCAAATGGTTAGCAGTTAAAAACCAATGCATCCATGGTAGATGTATTTACACTCTAATATTCTTAAAGATGTTATTAACTTTGATAAGTTTTTGCATATAGTTGGCTATGGCTTTGTAGTTATTGTTGTTGCAGCTGTAATTGTTAATTACTGTACTCGCTTGGTTTACAAAGAATAAAGGCTATAAAAACCCCGATACATCCCTCTCCACAAAACCACACACACACACACACACACACACACACACAGAAATTCAACAAGTGGAGCTTGCTGAAATCTCCCAACAGTGTAGTATCTGCATTCATAACAATTATAGCCAAAAGCATTAATGCTGAACTCCTGAGTTAAGCTCTTGCTTTGGATCCCTTGTTTATTTGAATGTGTGTATATGGAGGGGAATGACCCAAATATAAAGCATTCCACTTTCATTCTTTTTTCTGTTTCTCATTAAGAAGCTACTGCAGGGAATTAATTCACTCTGGTGTACTGACACCGGGCTAAACCATTTGACCAAACCTGATAACAATCCTTGCTTTTGACAGCTGTTCACACAGGAAAGGGGCAACTCTGTTATCTCTATGACTGACCCAAAAGGCTACAGAAATTAAATTAGAATCAATGAACCTTGACTGAGCAAAACTCCTGAGGGAACTAGCTGGTAGGCTGGAATACAATTTCTTCTGCTCCAACATATCTATATTTCAACCTATGACATGATAAATGAAAATGTTTATTAGAACTTGTATGTGTGAGAAAAAAAGTGTTCTTTCCCCATTCTGGGAAATAATGTAGCTGCGTACAGAATCCTCACAGAGGGACCATCTTCTCCCATACAAACCCACCAAGCAGCTGAAATTGGCACTGAAGACTCTTCTCTGCATTCTGCAGTTTGTTGGGCAGCCAATGGAGAGAGTCTTTTCATTAACCTGATTGTGACAAAACTTCATGTGGGTCAGTGTCTTCTGCCAGTGGGTGAAGCCTTTTTTTTTTTTTGTTACATTTGGCATACCCCCCCCCCCAATAACTGTTATTGGCCCTCATCCCAGGTGTTTTGGTGTTGTTTATGTATTTTTATTGAATGATTGTATGATTTTAAATGCTCTTGTTCAAGTATTTTAATGTTTTTATCTTTGCCACCCTTGGGTACCTTGATCGGGTAGCATAAAAATGTTTTGAATAAGTAAATAAATATCCGCTGTCTTCATCTTTTTTGGGGGGGGGGGGGGGGTTCAAGTGAAATCTGTCATATACCCAAAAGTGTGTGAGAATTGGTGGTGATGGTGGTATTTGTTTAGCCTGTTGTTTAATCTTGTGGTTTTTATTATTGTGATGGATCCCACAATTTGTGACTATAGGGATCAGGTCTCCTTCCCAGATTCCCCTTCTCCTAGCCATCTGAGAAAATTGATTCTGGGGTCACGAGACCCATCTGGACTAGTAGCCATGCAAGTCAGGGGGCTGCACTGAGAAGGGGGAAGGAAATGAATCTGCTCATCCTCCCATTACTGCCAAGTCCCAGATCTGCTAACAGTTGGGTGATTTTGCTCTCTTCCCCCTCCATCACTGCAGCTCCCTAAGGTGCCTAGCTCTTATTCTGTATGGATCACTGGACCCCAGGAATCAGCATTCCCAGGCTTGGAAGGGATTGCTTGGCAGAGGGGAATGGGACCATCAGAATTGTCACTGATGTATTGTGAACCCCAACACATTGTTTAGTTGCTTTATTGCTTCATGCAGCTTTGCAATTTTTTGTTTACTCTTGATCTTCTGCTCTTGCTCTAATTTGTTATCTAGATATCAATCCTATGCTGACTTACTTGGGGAGTAAATCCCATTCAACTCCATGAGACTTTCTTTAAAGTATACATGGAATTAATCTACACAGAACCAGAAGTCTTTTTTTTTTTGAGCAAGAACAAAATTAGAATTTTTTTTAAAAGCACACAGATAACATCATATGTGAATATGAAAGTGTTTTTCTTTATGCTGCATAAAGCATAGACAAATATTTAAATTCTATGTGGTGGAGTTCATTAATATTTTTAATGTTACTTGCAGAACCGGAATAACCTCAATTAAATATTTACATGTCTTATTTATAGTTATTTATTTGAATGGCTGATTCATGAAAACCCTGTTTGGTTTGCTTTACTTCACTTTGAATGTGACCTTCTCTTTACGAATGGGTGCCTAGACTTTTTGATATGAGAGTTTTTCGACATGACAGACTTACATTAGCATATGTTAAGGGTTTTCTCACAGGAATTTGTTGTTGTCTCCTCAAGATTAATTAGGAGGCATTTTAGTGAATCATGGTAGAACTATAATTTTATAGCAGTGAATAGAAGTAGACTCAGTTCTGTCCCTCCCACCATGACTTGGCACTAATTCCTCTCCCCCAAGTATCCTCTTTTACACAGGCACTCCCCCCCTCTTGTTCACACACACTCACCAGTCCTCTTATTTTATAATCCTCTGACCACTGGTATATTTGTCGTATCATCCTAAACAGAGGCACACCCTTCTAAGTCCCTTGAAATCAATGTTCCTGCATGCCCTCATCTCTTGTTTTGGGAGGATATCTGTGAGTGAAATAGCCATCAAGTGAAAGTTGCTTTGTTGGCTTAGCATCAACCGCAAGTAGGAAAGCCAAACGAATGGTACTGCAACACAGAAAGACTACCCTTTGTTCAGTAAGAAGACTGAGTCAATAATGGCGATTTTTTTGTGTCTTTTTATTATATATGTTATCATTATCTGTTTTATGCCATTCTTTTATAGCATTTATAATCGGGCTGGATCCCATGGAGGATTTCTGCTCACAGAGAGGAAGACAATTTTCTCCATTTCTGCCCTACCATGACAGACCTTCACCTGCCCCCTCTTATGGTTCCTAGGTGGTCCCATATTGTCACCCCCCCAAAAAAGCAGCATTTTAATATTTATATATTTATCTATCTTCTTTTATATCCCACCTTTCTCCCTGATGGGTACCCCAAGTGGCTTACATTGTTCTCTCCATTTTTTCCTCGCAACACCCCTGTAAGGTAGGTTAGGCTCTGATTGTGCGACTAGCCCAAGGTGTGACTTGTCCAAGGTGTGACTAGCTGAGGGGGGATTCAAACGTGGGTCTTCCAGATCCTAGTCCAGCATTCTAACCACTACACCACACTGTCTCTTCCATTTCCTTAGGTACTTTGGGCTGCTGTGGAAGTTTTAGGGTGGTCCCAAGATACCATTTTATTATAATTTATAAAATAAATGCCATATATTTAAAACCACGTCTTCATTTTAACAGGGAAAAATGATATGTGATGAAAGTGAAACTGATATAAAGACACTGGCAGGCCTGGCATCAAAACAGGGCTTGCTCTGTCAGTTGCTGACCAATGAGAGCTGCTGAGGGCCCACTCCCAATTGCAGCTTCTGCCAATGAGGGAGGCAGAATCCCTTCCTCCTCCCTCCTTGGCTTTTCCCTTCACAGATTTTTCCTGTACAAAGCAGTTGCTCCTGAGGGCTCTGAAGCATGTGACACAGTCCTTTTCACACCTTAGCCCACTAGTTTGTTCCAAGATCAATTCCTGTAATCAGCAGCACATAAGGTATGAGCTTGGGGAGGGGTATTTTTGCTGGGGGCAGGGGAGTATTCTAAGGTGGCAGCAACAGTCTCTGTATTCTGCCTTTCATAAGTAGACTCATGACAATTCTGCAGTGTGCGAAGGTGCCCAGAAGCTGCTTAGGCCTTTGAAAACATTGGGGCGGGGGGGGGGGGGGCGCGGGGGAGAGAGAACTCTGCACCAGAAGCCCGCAGTGGATCGAGGCATTGTGGCATTTTAAAAGCCTCTGTAGAATGGTGATGATGAATTGGTGTCGGCCACAATTTTGACTTCTTTTTTAGCTGGGCTCAGCGGGGGGGGGGGGGTGTCCTTTTTTGTATCTGTAGGGGTAAGCCCTCTCTTTCCTTCCCTTCCCACCTGTGTGAAGCAAAAATGCCACCCTTTCCCTGCATGCCAGGCAGGTTGTAGCTGGGAGGGAAGGAAGGAAGTGTATGCATGTGCTCACTAGGGCTGCCTACTCCACACTGGAAAATTGCTGGAGAGTTGGGAGAATGAGCCTGGGGAAGGGGGGGAGGGACATTAAATTAGGTATAATCCCATAGAGTCTATCCTCTGAAGTAGCCATTTTCTCCAGGGGAAGTGATCTCTGTAGTCTGGAGATCACTGGCAATTCTGGAGATCTCCAGGCATTACCTGGAGGTTGGCAACCATATGGTATTCCAACCTGAATGCCCGTAGCTAGCCTTGAGTCCTCCTGTAGCAGTTCTATGGAGCCAGACTAGAGCAGGGCTTTGGGCTTTGGGGGGTAGTGAATTCAATGGAAGATGGTGCTAAGAATCAAAAGGGCCTATTCTATGAGCTCTGTGAGCACAGTCGCATTTCATGCTCAGAGGAAGAAACAGACACTTTTGTGGGGATACATTGTTGGGGGATACATTGTTGGGGGAATTCACATTTGGCACACTGCAACCCAGGAAAGTGGAAGTGGGACAAATAACCGGAGGGTGGGGGTGGAAATCTTCATGCATTCACAAGACTCTGTTCTTCATGTATAAATAAAAGAAGGGGATATCTGGTTTTAAACCAAGAATAGATTATTGTTTAACTTTCTTTGTAGAATGATGCCTTGTACAGACTTTGCCCTACATCATATCACTAGATATTCCAGTTGGGTAGCTAGTCTGTTTCAACAAAACTAAAAAGAAGTCCTATAGCACATCAAAGCCTAATGGATCAATTTGTTTATATAGTTTCCTTCACTATTTGAGTGTTGGCTCCTTGTTTTGGGGACAAGGAAACACCCAGAGACTATGGCACAGGGGTAGCTGAGGTGGGCTAAGGGGCTGAACTTTCCCCTTACTTACAGCAGCAACTTACCCCTTCTAATAATTTTTCAAAACCAAAGATTTTTAATTTGTGGCATTGCATTTTTCTTTTAAAAGAAAGCTTTTTAATATAAGGATATTTCTGTTCTTATAAAGATATGGCAACACACCTACTTCTCTCAAAGCTGTAGTGCTTCAAATTCCACCTACCAGATCCAGTCAGATTTAACCATTAATTCCCCCATTGAATTTTTCAGCAACATTAGTAGACAAGATGCTGGACTAAATGGACTTGGTCTGATCCAGCACAGATCCTTTGCCCCCTGATTCGGCAAGAAAGATACAGACACAAATTGTTGGGTTCAAACAAGGGCCACTTTATTAACTAATTTATTTCACACAACATGGCGAGGGGTTGTACTGAAGCTCATGACAGGTGTCCATCTCCAGCCCACCTTCATGCCTTATCGGGCGATGCACCCGCCCTGATCTCGAGGTTTCTAACAAAACTCTTGACCAGCAGCTTGGCAACTATAGCAGAACGCCTGGCCAACCGCCCCGATGCCCCAAAGCCTGCTAGGGTAGCCGGTCCAGGCCGTTCCCACACAGGACCTCCTTTCCCGTCCCTGAGCCTCAAAGCCCGAGAGCCGTTCATGGATGCCCGCTTAATTATCATAACAATGCCTAGGTGCTCACCATTTTCCCCCTTTCTGGTCGCTCTACCCCGCCCTAACAAAAGTGACCGTTTAATTACAGCGAGACGCCCGGTGTTAATTAAGAACCACTCCGCTTGTAGCGCAAGGTAGGCAAAAACACTCCTGCCCATACAGCCAATCGAGAAGGAGTGAAAAATTCCTACCTGGCCCCAGAAAAGGCGACTGGTGTAACCTGCTCTACAGGGTGGGAGGGTGGGCTGAGCACGCCGAAGCACTGACTGAGAAGAGGGAGGAGCCGGCCTTTAACTAGCCTGCCCCTCCCTCCTCCTCCCGGCGCTGTGTAAAGCACAGCGCCGGCGCTTCCCCTTGCCCCAGGAGGCAAATCGGCCCCCCCTCACCATTGCTCTGCTTGGTGAGGGTTGGGGCTTGCCATGTTCTTCTTATCTTCTTATATACCCTTATCATGGTAACCTGCCCTAGATTGGTTTGGTGGTGGAAAATGCCATCAAGTAGTGGCCAAATTATGGCAACCCCATAGAGTTTTCAAGGCAAGAGACATTCAGAGGTGCCATTGCCATCTGCATAACAACCCTGAATTTCCTTGGTGGTCTCTCATCCAACCACTAACCAAAGGCAACTCTGCTTAGCTTCCAAGAGCTGATGAGACTGAGCTAAACTGGGCCATCCAGATGAAGGCCTAATGATATTTACCTACCTCTTTAGGAGAGGTTTAATTACCTCTCTGTGAGCATAACAACTTGCTTGAAGCAGGTACAGAAAAGTGACTTGAGGGAGTTACTATTTATTTTAGGAATGTACTCATTATAAGGAGGTAAAAACTTCTGAACTTAAAAATTCTTATTGAACTTACATGTTTCTGATGCTAGTAATTCATACCACTAAAATCCTTATAGAAATCTTTGCTTAGTAAGAGGGTCAAAGATGTTTCAGTTAATTATGAGGGAAACCTGATTTTCATTACTTGTTTTGAAGGCATACTTGAAAAGAAAGCATCTCCACCTACTGAAGGAGCCAGCTTATGGTAATGCAGTATGCATAGATATGCCCTTCCAAACAAGTCCAGTAGACACAAAGAAAACTAGCTAGAAAAAGTGACTAGGTACATTCAGCTGTCCTCAAATTAAGAAACTGGACATTGCCCTGGATGCTCAGGTTAGGTTGCTGGTGTCTTCAGAACAATCTCCCATTTTCTGCTGAAATGAGTACTGGAAAAATAAGAGCCCAGATTGCCTTCATGTTCCATTTAGATCTGCTGGTACCAATAGGATTTAAAGAAGAAGAAAGAGTTTCACTCCATCTTCCAGGCACAAACCCAGTAAACAAAACATGAGATTATCCCAGAGACACCTGCCTCTCCTAGAAGGAAACAGGAGATCACTTGAGAGGCCACTGCAATGTTGCTAGGGGCATCTCCAGGGCATTTTTTTAAAAAAAATTCAGCATGTTCTAAGCACATGTCAACATGATACATAACACATTCAGCCTGATGATTGCTGCCAACTCCACAGGTTCAAAAGCAGAACACATATGCCTGTGTTGCCAATTTTTAAGAAAGCACAATCTACTTGTAATTATCCTGGTGAATATGTAATCCAAACAGTCCTGTAAATTGTAAATGTGGTAAGTGTTAATTACGTCACCATCCACTGAAAACTCCAAAAGCTTTTCAAACTGAGAGCAAATAATCATTGAGAACATAAGAAGGGTTTGTCTTGACGGAAAACCAGCATTGCAGAAAATGGAAGTTTGCTATTCGATCACTTGTTTTGTGAACACTGCATTCATTGCAGAAACACCCCTGGACCTCTTTTTTTCATGATCTGTGAATCACAGAACTGTGCACCCATCAAATCTTCCATCAGATTTCAGAGAACTTTACAAGAAATTCAGGAAGTAATCAGATAGTGAACCTCTACAGGCCACAAACAAAAAGTAAAGATTTCCCCCTTATCTCCTTGGTGTCAGCAGATACCACAGGCACTGAGGACAAACCAAAATCCTCAGTGCCCCTGGAATCTGCTGACACTGGTGAGATAAGGGGAAATGTTCACTTTGTGTTTGTGGACTGCAGAGATACATTATCTGATTACTTCCTGAATTTCCTTTAAAGATCTGTGAAATCTGAAGGAAGAAGACCGAAGCAAAAACTGAAGATGGAACCATGGAACAGAGCACAGTCAGGATGGAACTGAGAGAATGTCTTCATCCCTGTTGGAACTCTTATTAGGAAGAGGACGCCTATGAAGGAATCATCTATATACTAATAGTGAAGGTGCTCCCTGCGTGCAGATATCTAAATCCACATAAGGGGCACCTGGGGGGCAGGGAGATTGTTCCGCACATGTGGGGGGTCCCCAGATGTGCAGAAAAATCTGAAAACTTTTTAAAAACTTTCGGGGGATTTAAATCCCCCCAAAAGTTAAAGAGCATTCCCTGCACACATGCAGGAAACCACTCTCAGAACTCTGAGGCAGCCCGGCGGCTGAGAGCCGCTCGGGCTGAGCCAGGGGAGATCCACTTACCTTCTGGATCTGTGGCTGCTGCTGGCGGGGGCAGGTGGAGAAGCCTTGCTGGGCCCCACCGGGCCTTGCCATCACTGGGGCCTGGGGGGGGGGCAAGGGAAGAGTTCTCCCTCTGCCAGCTCTTCCCCCACCCCCAGTGATGGTGAGGCCTGGCAAGGCTTCTCCACCCCCCGCTGCCGCCAGCAGCAGCAGCAGCAGCCACAGGTAAGCCACAGGCGCAGGCCTCACCATCACTGGGTGGGCAGGAGGAAGAGCTGGCAGGGGGGAGAGCTGGCAGGGCCTGCAGCTGGAAGCTGAATGGGCCTTGCCATCACTGGGGGGTGGGGGCGGGGGAAGAGCTAGTGGTGGGGGAGAGCTAGCGGGAAGAGCTTACCGGGGCAACCAGGGGTGAGGGGGAGATCAGTGGGCCCCTTCTCTCCCCCCATGAGTCCTGGCCAGGTCTACCAATGTAGACCTGTTCTACAAAGGCCAGGTCTACCAATATAGTGGCAAGGGCTGGGTAGACCTGTTCTTCGGAGGCAGGTCTACCAATACAGTTGACTGGGGTGGGTAGACCTGTTCTCTGGAGGAAGAATCGGGGGGATTGCCGGGGGGAGAGGACTTACCTGGGGCTGCAGCCTTTAGGAATCCTCCCCCCGCGAGTATCTCAGGTCCCCACCTCTTGTACATTCTAATCACCACACTGAGCTCATCTGTAGATGGGCTCATCTGTTGATACATGGGCTGATGGGGCCCATGGACGGGAAAGAGAGATTTTTCTCCAAGCTTAGGGGACTTCCTCGGAGTTCCAAAAACAAATCTTAAAATCCTGAAAAAACCAATATGCAGTGCTGCTGCAGTGGGGAAGAGGACAGGGGAAAGCAGCGCTGAAGATGTGGCTATATGAGAGGAATCCTCCTCCCCCCAACACAGTTCCAAAGCTGCTTCTTCCCACAATCTGGCCAGTTAGAAGCTGGCAGGGCAGTTTTAAAAGGAAACTGAGCCTCTGAGGCTCCAGAGGCAGGGGTATGAAGGATCCTCCTCACCCACTCACAGGCCAAGGACAGACTGGCATTTTGGCCAGATATAGGTCTGTTTTTCAAGTGGATTAAGAGAGCTCATTCAAACAGCTGCAGTTGCTCAGCATTGCCGGGCTGCACTCACCTGGTCCTGAAGCACTTTCATTGTGCTTCAAAAAGGTACCTGGTGAAACTGGTGTCAAGCTGTTGTGAGAGTCCAAATGATTTTAAACGGCAGAGTCCTTAATTAAAAGATTCTTTATTTGGCAGTGGATCAAGTAGTTGTCTACACGTTCTGAGTCAGTAATACTAGGAAGGGGTAAAAGGGGTTCAGATATAGTGTATTCAAACAGTAAAATGTCCAGATTAATATCCAATCACTGCATAGAGAAAAAGGTGCCTAGATATGTTAGACAGTTTGTTCCCATTCTTCAAACAGGAAACAAATGATAAAAGTGTACATTTAACACTTGCAAATAAGGAGCAGTTAAGACTGTGTGAATAGCAACATTCTCAAGGTTACAGTAGCATAGCTAGATAAGCCTGCGCTAGTGAGAGTCAAGCTACATTCCAAAGGTGGGGGTATGAGGGGCTGACATAGAAGGGCAAGACGTACCAGGAAGGACAGCCTTAGCTGACAGCCATCCAGGTGTGCATTCATCCAGCTTCCTGGCAGTGTGGATGCAAATAAGCCAGACATCAAGCGGCGCTGGTAATGTGAACCCACTGATCCGGCTGCTGCGCCCATGTGCCTATGCGCTCATGCGCCTGTGGACAAAACAGACAAAAGCCACGTGCCACCACTGTGGTGCAGTCAGGGGCCGCCCCGCAGTGTGAACGCTCCAGAAAGCTCCAGGAAAACTTGGCCCGGGGCTTTTTGCCCCGCTTCTGTGGCACTTCATTTTCCCAGTCTGTCCTCAACCACAGACTCTCATGATATTTTGTGACATTGTTTTCCTTGGCCCGTGAGATGTAATGCCAAAGCCTCACTGATACCAGGCTGAGGTGCTGTTCAATCCCACCCTGTGGAGGCCTATTGATCTCCCCTGTGAAACCCCAATGCTTTGCTGGATTGCTGACTCAATAAAGTGGCAACTGTGTTTGAGGAGGGTGGAACCCACCAAACTGTTAGTAAGAGACTGGGTTGGACTCCCTTGAAGTGAAGTTAGTTCACCTAGGAAAGGCACCTCTCTTTCGCCCAGCATGCCACTATAAAGAGATTGGCCTTGGAGTTAGCATATCCCAGATGCACCTATAACTATGGTTCTGTCATATGAGTTATGACTTGGCTGCAGTCCTCAGCTCACGTATTGTAGATTAGTTTGGGTAAAATTGATAAAGCAATGTGGAATCATGTGGGTTGTAGCTCTTGTCTATTTTGCACGCAGTGGCAGTATAAATAGAGAGCCTGCATATATCTGCGGTAACATTCCTCTTTCAGGTGTCTTTTCTACCTGTCACATTACAGAAAAAATGAAGTAAAGATTACACATGCTTTGGTACACAAACGTCAAGAAAGAGAGAGCAGAGAGCTGGTGCCCAGGCTTCATCAGTGGCAAGATGTTAATTTTGATTTATATTTGTAGCGCTTAGTCCCTTTTGCCCTGACAGGACTGCCTGCTCCACTTTTCTGTAAACAACAGTCTGAGTCCATCAATCTCTGAAAAGTGGATGATTTTTACAAGCTGGTGATAGATTCGTACAAGCTGACAAATTGGTCTTCTGTTGCCTTTTGTTGGAAGGGCACTTTGGTAAGCTAAGAATTAGCCAATAAAAGAGTTATCAGGAGCTCTGCATGCTGAAATCTGCCTATTTGGAAGTGTGAAATAGAAGGCAAGTGGGGAGGAGAGATACAAGTTACCCCAAAAAAGGTAGCGGTGTTCAGGATCTCCTTGAGACACATTGCTGCCCTTATTCAAATTCTATTTGTTTCCCCCAAAATTCCTTGAATGTTTCTCCCGAATCTCCATTGCCACTTGATGTGAAATCTGGTGGCAAGCCTAGTCCTAGGCCTTATCACCTTGGCCCACTGGGTGGAAATAGGGTTGCCAGGCTGGCAACCAGCAGGGGGAAGGGAGTGGGGACATGCCTGGGGGGGCATCACAGCTGTGATTATGTGGCATCATGGGGAAAGCCCAGAAGTGATGGCAGTTTGCTCTAGGAATCACCAAAAACTCTACAATAAAGCAATGAAGTTTCTGACAGTTCCTAGAGCTACCTACCATCACTTCCTGGAAGTGACATCATCATGCCTACAATGCTGCTGTTTGTTTATTCATCCAGCACTGGTGAGAAGCTGCTGGACTGTTTTGTCAGTTATTGTTAAATGATCAATTACAAACATTTAGCTTAATTGAAAACTTGTTTGGCAATGAATTAAGTTTGCAGGTGTTCTAAAGAAAACAAGGATTAAGAAGACAGCACTTCTTAGCAGAGGTGTTGATCCTTCACTCTCACACAAGCGGGAATTTGTTTTCTTAAGTGTCACCAACTGCAACATATATATGTGTTACCTAAAAACAAATAGGTTTTTTCCCTTCAGAACCATTTTATTAATATGCAAATATATACAGATTTAATCTAGTACTCAATTAAAATGCAGCCTTATTAATCAACTCACTTTTTCAAATTGATACCCAAAGCACATACTTGACAAGCAACATGCAATAATGTTTATCGAGCGTAACTGGTAGAGCATGTGATGTGTCAGAACCCATTCCTTCCCCTCGGTGTGAAATCTGGTGAAACTACTGAAGAAGATTGATATAAACCAACATTTTTGCATACCCAATTAGCATGATCCTCTCTTTTGTTCTTATAGATAACAGACTGGAAAAAAAAAATCACACACATTTATTTGGAGTATATTCCTTACCCCTGGCCAAATTCCAGCAGGTTACCAACAAAATCTGTTTTAGGTGGCCATGTTAGCAGTCAGAGCTCTCCTCCCTCTGAGCTGCAGTTTATAGGCTAAAAGAGCCAGAAACACCCCTCTATACATCACCCCAATATCTTAAGTGCAGGGCACTTGCTTGGTCTAAAGTGGACCAAGATGGATGCCAGTCAGGCAGAGAACTGGGGGGGGGGGGGGGGGAACAGTTTTCAAGGCACACGTTAGAGTAACTGGCTGACTACTACCCCTTCCTTGCCCTGGAGAGATGCATGACTTAGAGCAATGTGTCACCCAGGATTTATTGATTCACTCAGAATAATCCCTTTAGCAACCAAGCCTGATTCCCCCTTCTCCCATTACCCTTGATTAAGCAGTGATTAAACAACAGTTAAATCTATTCAGCTTCCCCAGTTACCCTTCCCATCTACTGTCTGTAGGGCCATCAAGCCTCTCACACCTCTTTGTCTACCTCTGGTAGAATGATCAGCTCGTTGTCTTCTGGCAGTGAGTTAACCTTCCACAGGATATGTTTTGCCCCATAAATATGCCACCCATTTGCCCCAGCAGTGTAAGTGTGTTCTTGGATCCCCCTCATACCCCCACTTGCATATGGGTCCTCTCTTGTGTCCCAAAATACTGGCCATTTCCTCTTTGACTTTGCAGCTTCCATGAACCTCTTCAAGATCGGTAATTATCACCCAGCCCTATGACACTTTCCCCCTTTCCTCCCTAGTTTTCCTACTTAGCTCTTGCGTTTGCTGTGTGCATCCTTGTTTTATTCTGTGGGTTTTTTGCTCCAGTAAGCTGTATTTTTTGTTTCAGTAAAAACCTTTTCCATAAATAACAGCCTGGTTATTTCTGAGAGTTCTCATAGCAACAAATCCCTGTATACATAGGTGGAGATCTCAGTTGCCCACCTCTTGCTCCATCTCCAAGCTAATTCCCCCAAACTAAGTGGAGACTGCCTACTTTCGGTAACAGCCAAAGGTGCTTTGCTTCACAATTCCAAAATCTTTTTTAATCATTTGAAGCTTTAATACACATTTTCACATGAGGTGGGATTTTTTTTTTTTTGGTTTAAATTCCACTCCCTCTTTTTATATTTTGCAGTTCACACCAGTTCTGTGGAATGTTACTAGGCCATCTCTATAAAATGAGGAACAGGCAGTTGCTCTCCAGAGCATTTATAAATAGCTTCCTCTGGATTAGTATTTTCTTGGGAAAGGTTTACTCCAATATTGTTGTATTGTTTGGGGTGGAAAAAAAACTACTCCAGCTGCAAAAATCAATCACCTTTTTCTGGGGTTTATATGGCAGTTACTTTTTGCTTACAGAAAGAAAAACTGTATGTAGTATATGGCTGTATTTTCAGAACACTGTTTACTAATGCACAGGTGACTGCATCCAAAAAGGAAAAAGCCGTAGAGCCACTTTTGTATGCACTCTGCCAAAAAAACCCCACCAAAGAGCAACTATGGAGGAATTTCACCCGAGATGGCTGAAAAATAGTTTTAAGCATTTGTTCTACAAAAGTTTGTTTTTCATAACCTCACACATACAAACAGCTACCCTCTACTCACAGAAGGACGCCATCTCAAGATGTTTAGGTAAAGGTTTCCCTTGCTCAAAAGCCAGTTGAATACAACTCTAGGGATGTGGTGCTCATATCCATTTCCAGCACTGTCCAAAGACATTTTCATGGTTATGTGGCCGGCATGACTAGACACTGAGGTGCATGGATTGCTGTTACCTTCCCACCAAAGTGGTAGCTATTTATCTACTTGCAATTTCTTGCTTTCAAACTGCTAGGGTGGCAGGAGCTGGGACCAGAGATGGGAGCTCACTCCGTCATGCAGCACTCGGGTCTCAAACTGCCGAACTACTGACCTTCCCAGTCCCAGTGCTGTTTTTTTTTTTTTTTGTAATAAAGTCCAGTACTCACATGCAGGGCTCATTTCATAGCAGGAGCTCCTTTGCATATTATGCCACACCTTCCTAATGTAGCCAATCCTCCAAGAGCTTACAGAGATCTTCTTACAGGGGCTACTGTAAGCTCTTGGAGGATTGGCTACATCAGGGATGTGTGGCCTAATATGCAGAGGAGTTCCTGCTATGAAATGAGCCCTGCTCATATGGGTTGTGCCCATATCCGCCAGTTTTCTCCTGCAAATTTCCTCCTGCCTGCCTCCCCCCACCCAGTCTCTTCACCCACTTGCCCTTCTGGGACCACAAGGGAGGAAGGAAAAGTAGGTGATCACCAGTTACTTCTCTGTCATTGACTTCCCCATCTGTCTTCTTCCCCTGTGGGCATCTCTCCTCTGCCATTGCTTCCAGGTCTGCACCACATAGCTCATAGCTTTGCAGCTCCTTGCCTACCTGTGCCCATGATGACTCGCCCCATTGTCTGGCCTGCCATCTCCCAGTCTGCCCCCAGTCCATAAAGGAGGAAGGAAGAGAGAAGGTGGCTCCAGGATGGCAATGGTTGACTCCTTCTTCACATGTGGCTCAGGCACAGTGGCTTGGGGGCACTCCCAGGCTCATGTATGTCCAGATCATTGTCTGCTGCCCATGCTAGCTCAACTTGTGGTGCACCCAGGTCTGTGCACAGTTAGGGTCCCTGTGTGCCCACCCTGGCACCTCTGTGCCCCAACTTTTTTCCTCCCCTCTGTTTCGCTGGCTCAGTGGGGTGGGCTGGTGCATGAGGCTGAGGATGTAGGTGAGTCCCCCTAAAAGTGCTGGTACTCAATACCAGTGTATATCATCACAAAAATAGCCCACGGATAAATGCGGTGAGCTCTGACCCTCCAGAACAGAGGTAGATGTTCTTTTCAAGCTTTTTTTATCCTGTTTGGGATGCTATGAGGTAAAAGACTGTCAATTCAAACTTCAGTATGACCCAAGCATATTATATATTGAGTTTGAGACCTAACATATTGACTGCTTCCTCCTGTTTTGACACATTAAGGTTTCGATGATGAATGAGATGTGTTCCATCCTGCCATCAGCTATTGAGATGCTGAGTGCCTTTCTGGAGAGTGAGCAATGCACAGCCACTTTAAACTGGAATGCTTTTTTTCAACTCCACATATATTCATCATAGATCATGTACTCACAATCTTAGGTGAAGGCTGGGTAGCACAGTTACATCTAGTGTTTCCAATCTTCATTAGCCATGGTGAGAAAGAGATGGTCTTCCCTCTCCTCTCACGGATTATACAGAAAACAAAGGAGCAGGAAAGAAGCTAAACTAATCTCCCGCTTCTCATAATTTAGCCAATCAGAGGGATGCCTCTGGTAAGGACTACAATACCCAAAGGCACCTGCATTTAAAGCTACAGCGTCTTATCTAACTTCTATTAGCTGGCTGGGGCAGCACAAGATGTGATTTGGCTTCTTTGTCCACTGCTCTTTTTAAAAAATCGGATTAGTCTTATTTCACTCTCTGACTCACCTCGGCTGTTACTTCATCCATTAAAAGAAGATTTCCTACTTTTCAAAATATGTCTTATATTTGAGGTTTAAAGGGCACAGCTTGTGGTTTTCTTTGGAACAGAGAACAGTCTGGACTATAGGGGGAGGGGTGTAATGTAGTATGCTCTGTGTAGCAACCAGCCTGCCATGTGCTCCCAGGTAATGGCGCCCGCTGCATGGCCAGAGCACATGGTCAAGCAGAGAGGGGAGCTTGAATCTGGAGGAACAATAGACATCCGGATTGAAAGCCTCCACCAATGTGGGACCTAGGTTCTCCCTGAGGAGCCAATGCAATCAAAGGCTCCTCCAGGGAACCTATGACAAACATGCGCATATGTTAAGCCCCTATCAGGAGGTGTGGCTCTGACCAGCATATAATGAGGGCCCTGGAGCCCTGGAAGCATGCTTGTTCTGACCATCTACTGGGCATGCTGAATCACTCAATAAAGGCTTTATGATTTCACCGTTCCTGGTCTCCTGAGTCCAGTACTCTTCAATTGGTATCTTGCAATATTATTGTAATGGTGTTATTTGCACATACATAAGTAGATTACACCTCACAACAGTCTCTCCCTGCCTCATTCTTTGTCTATTCCAAATGATGCCTGCCTTCAGCTGCTTAACAAAGGGCAACACTCCTAATAACACCCGTGAAAGAAACATCAAGTGAACATTTTGAATCACCAGCACAATCAAGAAATGATTAGCCAGCAGTTCGGCCAGTATAAGAAACATTACTTTTAACCCTCAAACCCCAACATGCACGTTTACTAAGGAAGTTCATTTATTTGGTGAATTAGATCATATTAAAAGAAACCATGTGAACTCCTATAGTTTGAATGGAACCAGTGAAGTTTCCAAGCTCTGATGGATCTCTAATACAATGATAGAATTTGAATCTGAACTAGTGCATCCTTCAGTTACTGTGTGTGTCATGGTTCCTTTAAAGCTGCACTGGGGGGTGCCAGTGCACAACATTTCAGAGATCAGCTCAGAAGATTTCTGCTTCAGCTCACAATTAAGCTTTCATAGGAAACAATGGAGGATGGGGACACCGCCTTCTAGAGCCCATAGAATTGGTCTCCCTGGTCCAATCTTTTGGAAACTTCAGGAGCTTTTTGAGGAGAGGCACCAGCAGCTATGCTGTAAATTTGGTGCCTCTACCTCAAAAAACAGTCCCCCAGAGCCCCAGATACCCCTGGATCAATTCTCCATTATTGCCTCTGGGTCCCATTGATTCTAATGGTCCACATAGGCTATAATTAACCCAGGGAAAACATTTTTTTTTGCACACCCCTATTATGCTTTTCAATATGATTTGTAAGCTGCCTTGAGTCACAGGGGGAAGTGGGATAGAACTATCTGAATAAATAAGTAGTTGGGACAGGTTGATAACATTTAAGCAACTTCCTGTTTGTTAGGTTAGGCCAGGGGTGTCAAACATGCTTCTATCAGGCCAACAAGGAACTGGCTGTCTCCTGCTTCTTCTTCCAGTTTTGCTGCTGCTGTGTCGTAGCTTGCTTTGCCACTCTCTCAGTCGCTCAGGAGAGATAAATAGGCAAGCTTCTGTTCCCTGCACTGGCTGAGGCTCCTTCTCTTCCCCCTCCCAGGTGGAAGGAATGAACAAGAAATTGCTTCCTGGTCAGGCTGCCTCAGTTGCACAGGAAACAAAGGCAAGCCTTTCTTACCTTCCATTGGCTGAGGCTCCTCCCTGAAGGGAGGGAGGGAAGGAGGGAGAGCTTGCTTTGCTTTGCTTGGCTGCCTCAGTTGTACGGGAGAAATACAAAGCACCTTTAAGACCAACAAAGTTTTATTCAAGATATGAGTATTTGTGTGCCTTGCTACAGTTGTGTGTTTGTGGGTTTGTTATACTGTGGCTCTCCTGGGTGCAACTGGGTTGCACCCTCCCCTTTTCACTGTATTCTTGCCCTCAGTATAAAAGCAATGTGAACTTTTTAGATGAGGAATAACAACAAGCCAGTAAGGTGGATTAGGCTGAGAGTGCGTGTCCAGACCAAGTTCACCCAGCACATTTTCTTTGAGGATTTTGAACTTAGACTTCCCAGATAGTAGGCTTATACTAACCACTGAGGAAGACTATAGTTTTCTAGACAAACACATAGCCCTCAGTATGTGTCATGGTGACTTCTCATGTTCTTGACCAACACATGAAGACATTTATGTACAATAGCTCACAATGCCCAGTCATTTCATGTTTTCCCCTGGGTCCTAGGCTCAGAACGCTGAGCATGAGATTTCTGTAGTGAATGTCAATAAATCAAAAGTAGGCTTGCAGCTTACAGATATACACTTGAACAGCATACTCAAGATTGCACCAGCACAAATATTTTGATGCAATAATTCAGAGCAAGAGTTGTCAGTTATCAGACACTGTTAAATAAACAAAATATTGCAAGAGTGCTAATGTTTTAAGCATGTTTTTATTTTAAGTGTAAAAAATCTTTGTGTCCTTTATAAAGTTTATATCTCTTCTACCTGGCATTACATTTTATGACACACATGGCCTGGTCCCGCAAGGTCTCATTTATGTCATATCCGGTACTTGTAACAAATGAGTTTGACATCCCTGAGTTAGGCAGCATTCTGATAGTGATTGTTCTACCTCTGTTATACTTAATCTGTAATGCTGGTTGTTATATTTCACTAGAAAAAAAAAACAAAGTAGACTGCAAGATCCCCCCCAAGTACTGGTATATTTTCTAAGGGTCAGTGCAGGGTGATGGTCCAAGGCCAGGTCTACCAATATAGTGGACTGGGACAGGTAGACCTGTTCTCCAGAAGCCAGGTCTACCAATACATTGGCCTGGGTTAGGTAGACCTGTTCTCTGGAGGCCAGGTTGACCCCTGTAGAGGACAACATTTTGGGGGAATGAAATTTGACTTGATTCTGTTTTCTCTTATAATGTTTAAATTATTCCTAAAATACAGTTTAAATATAGTTTAAAAGAATGCATTTTAGATTTTTACAAGGTTATGGAAATAATCTTCTAAATAAATAATTTGTGCAATAGTCAAATGTAGATTTGCACACACTTTTAATGTTACTAGTTTTTTTCACTCATGAGGTAGAATTTCTGCTCACAAGATTGTGGAGCTTTGAGGGAACATTCATATACCAGCTAGCTGATACACATGGAAACATGTTTCAAACATCCTCACTTCCCTAAGTATCAGCTTTAGATTTACAAGGATAGCAATCTTCTTCCTGTGATTTTAACACAAGGATGATCTCCATGTTTGGAAAAGCTACTGAAGATAAAGCCAGTGCTAAAGGAACTGGAGGGGGGGGGGGCGTTTGTTTTTTTTACAGTCGGCAACCTAACATGCACACTTTCACAGAGAGGGAATTAAATCAGTTCCCAGATCTCCTTCCACTTCCCCTGATAAAAATCTATAGCTGGTTTTCTTTTATCACTTGCTCCAAGCACAGAACCATTAAAAGTCATTCTCTTGCCTGCAAAAAAGAAAAAAGTGTGACTTGTCACACTTCTTTAAGAGCTGCCCACCAGAATATCAAGCCCAGCAATTCAGACATCTAGAGTTAGCTTTTGAGTGGGGCAACAAGAGCTCTTTCAAAGATTGAGGTGGCTATGAGAAATGGAGATGGAGTGTTATTAGTCCAGAGACATGAAGGCTGGAATGGAATCTGAAAAAGTGTCAAATGCTTTGGAAGTGCTTGGGGACCTGACCCAAGATCAAGTTACCAGAAATAATACGTGACAGAATTCATTGGGGCCAGCCTTTTGGAGAGTTGCAAAAGAAAAATAGGTTGAAATAGCTTTTACTAGTTGGTAGGCTAGATTCAGGTACAGGATCTCTGTTTGCACCTTTACTTTTGCACTACAGTTGCCAACCTCCAGGCAGGTCCTGGAGATCTCCCAGAATGACAACTGATTTCCAGATGGCAGAGATCTTTTCCCTGGAGGAAATGGCTGCTTTGAAGGGTAGACTCTCTGGTATTATACCCAGGAGAGGTCCCTCCTGTTCCCAAACCCAGCCCTCTCTAAGCTCCATCCCCTCAAATATCCAGGATTTTCCCCACCCAGAAATAGCAGCCCTACTCTGACATGCATGCCAGATGAAATCATCAGCTTTGCGTGAAATTATCTCTCAAGTTTTAATGGCTATCCTAGTTAGTGGTCTTTGGGACTCTGATATTTAGCATCACTGAAGCTAATCATGCATGTTGTGCCTTGGTGGGAGCGCCCTGTAAACCATTCTGACTGTGGAAATGAAAGAGTGGAATAGAAGGACAATAAATAAGCACAATAATGTGTCATGCTTTGAAGCAAGTAAAATCCCAGTATTTTCTCTAAACTGCTAACTACAGGAGACTGGAAGAAGAAGAAGAAGAAGAAGAAGAAGAGATTGGATTTATATCCCACCCTTCACTCACTTGGAGTCTCAGAGCAGTTTACAAACTCCTTTCCCTTCTCCTCCCCACAACAGACACCCTGTGAGGTAGGTGGGGCTGAGAGAGCTCTGAGACAACTGTCCTTGAGAGAACAGCTGGTACAGAGCTATGGCTTGCCCAAGGTCATCCAGAAGGTGCAAGTGGAGGAGTGGGGAATCAAACCCGGTTCTCCCAGATTAGAGTCTGCGCCAGGGGTCCTTTCGTAAAAAAAGAGGTGCAGGAGCTCATTAGCATAACTCATTTGCGTATGCCACACCCCCTGATGTCACCGGAATGACGTCATGGGCAGTGTGTCAGAAGGCCAGACGGGAGGGAGGGAGGGAGGGGGAAGGAAAGAAGGAAAGGAACAGGAAGGAAGGTAGGTAGGTGGGGGAGAGAAAAGAAAGAAAGAAAAAAAAGGAGGGAGGGGGGAAGGAAGAAAGAAAGGAAGGAAGGAGGGAGGAAGAAAGGGGAAGGAAGAAAGAAAGGAACAATAAGGTAGGTAGGTAGTTGGGAGAGAGAGAAAAGAAAGGAAGGAAGGAAGGGGGGAGAGAGGGAGGAAGGGGGGAAGGAAGGAACAGGTAGGTAGGTGGGGGGAGAGAGGGAAGGAAGGGAGGGGCGCTTCTCCCCACACTGGGGCTGGCTTTCCCTCCCCCCCCTTGCTTGGGCCTGAGTGGTGTTAAGCCACTCAGGCCCGGCTTCTCCCTCCCTTGGGCCCAGGGAACTGTTGAGTGGGGGAGGGAGGGGGGTTCTGGGGGTGACTGGGGGAGGGAGAGTTTTTTTTCCTGGGGCTGGTGGCCAGCCGCGGCCCCACGGAAGGTGACTGGGGGTGGGACGGGGCTCGTTTGCGGGGCCAGTGGCCAGCCGCGGCCCCGCAGAAGGTGGCTGGGGGCGGGACGGGACGGGGCTCGCTTGCGGGGCCGGCAGCCAGCCGTGGCCCCGCGGAAGGTGGCTGGGGGCGGGACGGGGCTCGGTTGCGGGGCCGGCGGCCAGCCGCGACCCCGCGGAAGGTGGCTGGGGGCGGGACGGGGCTTGCTTGCGGGGCCGGCGGCCAGCCGCGGCCCCGCGGAAGGTGGCTGGGGGTGGGACGGGACGGGGCTCGCTTGCGGGGCCGGCGGCCAGCCGCGGCCCCGCGGAAGGTGGCTGGGGGCAAGACGGGGCTCCTTTGCGGGGGCCCCCGGCCCCTTCTCTCCCGGAGCGGCGCTCCAGCTCGCTCCGGCCCCAACGGAGCCCTGGTCTGCGCACTTAACCACCACACCAAACTGGCTCTCATCATAGACCAGAATCATAGACCAGTAGACCTGCAATCTACAGACCATTTCCTTCAACATAATACTATTGAAGTGAATTGAACATTTCAGTCTGCTACGTATGGCATAGGAATCAACAAACATGCCTTCTTTCATTTCTGCTTTTTTTATATATATAAGGAGGTTTAGGTTTGTCCACATTAATTGAGGGTATTAGTCATTCATGTATGGCTTTTTGATGAAATTGATACACAGTTTATTATTTTTAAAAATGTATATATTATATGTGAAATGTTCAACGCATGGAAACAAAATGATCTGAAAATATTCACTGGTTCTAGTCACACAAGCAGGTAGAGCCGAACTGCAACAGGGATTTTTGATTCAGGCTTTTCATTGCCCTGTGCCTTACTGTTTTAATATGCACAAACTAACTGAACAAATAGGGACCAGGGGCTCATGAACAGCTGAATACTTCATTGAAAAACTATCTCCCTATTTGCAACCAGCAAGCAGAATGTGAGCTGATCCCACAGGTGTTCAATCGTACCTAATTTCTACTGACCCATATTCAGATTGTCCCATGCTCCACTAACACAAAGCACTTAAATTCTTCAGGAAAATGTAACCAGGTTTACCTATGCCAGGAAGGATAAGGAAGGAAGATTTGTATTCAAGACACGAGGCTCTCGCTACTGTGATGGAGCTCTGCTCTCCACAAGAACTGTCAAATCCAATATATTGAGGGCCCTTGCAAAGCCCATCTGATGCATTATGTCTCAGTGGAGACTAAGAATGCTGTACGCATGCCCCTGTTAGTGAGCCATGTCACAGAGCACTCCCTGTGCATTTTGAACATGATAGCATTGGCAGTGGAGGCCAGTCAGAGGCAGGCTTCATGGGGAAATGCAAGCCTGTGACAGATCCATCAATCCAGAGGTAGAGGTGAACAAAGATGGACAGAGCAAAAGCAAACAGAATGAAGTGCTTCTTTCTGGCAAGCCTTCAAGCCAGCTACTAAACTATTTTAGAAGACTGTCCTCCCTGTAATTATTCGGGGCACTTTCGCACACACCGTCAATCCACTTTCAATGCACTTTGCAAGTGGATTTTACTGTGTGAAATGGCAAAATCCACTTGCAAATAGTCACTGAAGTGGATCAAAACTGCATTATTTATAATGTGTGGAATCATGCTATGTCAACAAAGCAAAAGTCATAGTATTTGGGGACATAAATAAGGTGTTTCCTTACTCCTCAGCATGACATGGTGGCTAGTGTGTCAGACTAGGATCTGGAGGACCTAGGTTTGAACTTCCACTCTACTACGGAAACCTCTTGGGTAATCTTGAGCCAGTCACTTTCTCAGGCTAGCCTACTTTGTTGTTGTTTTGAGAGCAAGGAAGAGTAATGTAAGTTGCTTTTGGTCCCAATGGGAGAGACAAGTAGGGTGTAAACAAATACATGCAGAAGAATCATCAGTTATGAAGAGAGCCCACGAAGCTGTCAATCTTGGCCTCTGTTTCATTCACTGCTTGTGAATTATCAAGATTTTTACTTTTTAAAAATACCCATTGAAGGACTTGCACATGAGACAAGTGAGTTGGAAGGAGGACAACCCAAGTCTGCCCAACTTGAGCAGTGGTGGTTTATTTCAAGCCTGCTGACATTCTTGCAACACACAGACAGCTACGTCAGCATTCAATACACAGTACAGTAAGAGAATCATTATAAGGATTTTAACATGAGGAGATAGTCTGTTATTTGCCAAAGGGATTTGCCAGTAGCCAAAGGGATTTGCCATTGTTCATTGTGTAGCAGGAAAGGGGGGAGAAGCATGGACTTTTGACCCGGCTAGCATACCAGCCTCAGATCTTCCCTACATCCCACTCTTTTTTGTTTTTTTAATGCAAGGGGGGTGTCCAGCCCAGGTCTCTGTATCAGATCTCTCATTCGATGTGTCGTCAAAGAGATCTGTCCAGAACCTGGTCTGTGGGTCGCCGAAAGTTATCATGGGGTAGGCGAAGTTCTTTGGGGTAGCTAACTGGCAAAGTTGACACAGGCTAGAGAGACATTGTAAACCACAGCAAAATACAATTCCCAATACAGCAAACAACACACAATATTGAATAATCTGGCCCAACCACCCAGTGGGGATCCAGCTCCAGAGAGCTGCCCACCAGGCAGGCAGGATATCTTGTTTGATGGACTCTGCCAGGGCATGCAGATTCTGGATTTGACGATGGACCGCCTTGGAGTTGTCAGTGAGATTGAACCAATTCCTCACAACCATGATGGTGTAACAAGAGCAAATAGTCAATTGCTGCGTGGTTCTGCAACGTGGCTTAGAGAAGGAGTTTGTTGGCAGCTGGGGGAAGGGAGAGCAAGCAAAGGCAAAACAGAATGGTGAGAATAGAATTTGCAGTTATAACCGCACAAATTGCAGCAAAAAGATTCGCTGGGGTCTGTTCCTTTCCCTGCTCCATCAGGAGGCACTGCGCTCTGTTGGTGGTCTGCTTGACAGCTCCCCAGGTTATTGGAGGTGCCCTCTGCCGGGGCTGCCGGAATGGGCGCTGTGCTTCTGACAGGCTGATATTCGTCATCTCGGGCAGGGGGTTGGAACTGTTGATGCTGCGCCATGCCATGACTGGGGCGAACACACTTTGCAGGAACCCACAGTGGACCTGTTGGAGACAAAACAGAAGCATACCCTCTCCCCCAGGTTATCAAAGGGACCGGACCCAGCCAGGTTCGATCTGGCAGGGCTCTATACAGCACCATAGGATGGGGCAAAGGTGGACCAGACCAAAAATGTCGGTCAAAAGCAGTATTTGGGGCATGATCAGCTCCAGAGGTAACATTAAGCTGATTAACAGTAAACAATACTCGGGCCACAGCCCTCTGAATGTTAGCAAGATTAGGGGGGGGAAGCTCCCCTTTCTTAATTTGTTTGGTCAAAAAGGTCTTAAAAGTACGATTTGCACGCTCCACAATCGCTTGACCCATGGAATTATAAGGAATACCATGAGTAAGGACAATGTCCCATTGCTTGCAAAAGGCAGCAAAGGCAGAAGAAACATAGGCAGGTGCATTGTCTGTTTTTATGCGATGAGGCCGACCCAGGGCTGTGATAGCATTGTAAAGATGAGTGATGACATGATTTGCCGTTTCACCCCTCTGAGGGGTGACATGGAGAATGCCAGAATAGGTGTCAATAGAAACATGCAGATACTTCCAAGGGGAGAATTCAGGGACCTGTGTGACATCCATTTGCCAGAGATCACAGGGCCCATGGCCTCGGGGATTAACTCCAGCCTCTGGGATGTGGGCTAAGCCGGCACAGCTAGGACATGCAGAAACGATGCGCTGTGCTTCAGAGAGAGAAAGTTTAAAATCAGCTGACAAGGCACGACCATTTTGATGAAAAAATTGATGGCTCTCTAAAGCATCAGAGAATAGTGGGTGCACTGCAGCATCAGCACGGGAATTGCCCTCAGTGAGAGACCCTGGAAGACCGCTGTGACTTCGAATATGGGCCACAAAATACAGCTGAGTGCGAGCTGTTAATAAGTTTTGGAGAGTTAGAAAGAGACTAAGTAAGTTAGGGTCGATGCGCGGGGCGAGATATGCACCAGGAAGAGAGGTTAACAGTTTCACTACATACAATGAGTCAGAGATGAGATTAACAGCTTGAGGAAAGAGCTGAAAGGCAAGGATTATCGCAGCCAGCTAGGCACGTTGTGGAGAGGCCTGTAGTGCAGTGTACTGGGTTTTCCAATGGCCATGGAGCTGATAAGCAATGGCTCCCCGGAGCCTCCCCCCATCAGTAAAGACAGTGGGGGCTCCTTTGAGCGGAGAGGGAGACATCACAAAGATCAGGTGACAGGGTACAGATTGCATCAGAGTAAAGCGAGGATCGGGGGGGGGGGGGAAGTGATGAGCAGTTTCCCCCACAAAGTCAGCCAGAGCAATTTGCAGAGAAGGAGACACTAACAAGGCCGTTTGGAAATCTTGCTTAGTAAAAGGAAAAACTATTTTTACTAAATCTTGTCCAGCACGTTCTAAAACGCGCTGTCTGCCCTGTGAACAGAGCAGAGCCACAGCCTCCTGCAAGCATAACACATTTTTGGTGGGCTGTGGCTGAGATAAAGCCACTCAATCAGGAAGACTGAGCCTCCATGCTCTACACCCAGCACTCCAGTTGGGGTTTAAGGTGTAGGCAAGAGGTATAGCTGGAAACCCGTATGGCTAGACGGGAGGCGATCAACCCACCGTTTTGACACAGCAGAATTGACTGCAGCAAGAGCTGCATGAGCCTGTTGTGGCACCGCAATGTGATCACTGGGGTGCTTGCCATGCGTTAATAGGGAAAAGAGGGGGCTGAGGAGATGAGTGGGCAATGCAAAAAATGGACGGACCCAATTGATGGTTCCCAGCATTTGCTGCAGAGCTACCAAAGTTAGGGGGCTTGGAAAAGTGAGCTGGGGAACCAAGGGATGGGCCAGAGACTGAGAAAGCCGGTGGCCCAGGTAAGAAAAGGGTGGAGAAAACTGAACCTTTTCTGGGGCGATCTGCAGACCTCGACGCTCCAAAACAGAGGCGAGATCTCCCAACCAGGATGAGGGAATGGTGGGGGCAGCCACAAGAATATCATCCATATAATGATAAATCAGGGCTTCAGGATGGGCCAAACGAAAGGGTTGGAGGGCTGTGTCAACAAAATGCTGACAAAGAGTAGGTGAATTTAGCATGCCCTGTGGAAGGACAGTCCACTGAAAGCGTCAAGTAGGGTGTGAATGATTTAACACTGGGACCGTGAACGCAAGGCACTGCTGGTCTGGTGGGTGCAGGGGAATGGTAAAGAAGCAATCTTTCAAATCAATAATAAACAGTTGGAAATCAGCTGGAATTAAATTTGGGTTGGGCGTGCCACATTGCAGGGAGCCCATGGGCTGAATGCAGGCGTTCACTGCTCTCAGATCATGCAGAAGTCGCCATTTACCACTTTTCTTTTTTATGACAAACACAGGGGTGTTCCAAGGACTTTAGGAAATTTCAATATGGCCTGCAGCTAACTGTTCATTCACTAAACTTTCCAGAGCAGTGAGCTTATCCTGTGGCAGTGGCCACTGATCCACCCATACTGGGGTGTCTGTGAGCCAGTGCAAGGGCAGGGCAGTGGAGTTAGCCATCAAAAGTTAAAGTGGCTCCAAGCCGGGAAAGTAAATCTCTGCCCCAAAGGTTTACATGGACTGGCAACACAAAAGGGCGCAGCTGAACACGAGTCTCAGAATTTTGAAGAGAAAAGGTGATAAACGCTGCGCTTTGGCGAGCTGCCTGGCATCCTCCCACCCCCCACACACTGGGGCACGTTTCCAGAGGCCACTCAGGGGGCCACTGATCCTCACCAATGACCGTAACGTCGGCACCGGTGTCCAAGATTCCCTTAAAGGGACGTCCTTGGAGCAAAAAGGTTTGCTGAGGTCTCTTCTCAGTGACAGTGGCAGTTAGGCCGAGAAGTGCTCCCTCAGGGCCAGGCGATCCCCCTCCACCCGTGGACGAAACACAGGGGAGGAAGATCAACTGGGCTGGGACACTGCCGGGTGGAAGGGTTTGGGGCATATTGGTCCACAACTGAATGAAAATTTGCCCTGTGTGATTAGAATCGATGAACCCAGGCACAATAAAAAGTCCTTGCTTCGCTGCTGAGGAGCGGGGCAAGACAAGACCCACAGTGTTTAATGGTGGTGGTCCTGCTACTTGGGAAGCAACAACTAAAACTTCATTGGGGTATTTGAACTGAACCTCCTCCTTTACAATGAGATCAATCCCTGGGGTCTCATTGGGGAGTCTTGGGCTTAATTGAGGTTCAGTTCCTGGGAAGTCTCTGTTTGAACCGGGGCCAGAGACGGGCCCGATTGGTAGTTTCCCGAACGACAGTCTCTGGCCCAGTGAAAGCCTTTTCTGCATTTTGGACACTTAGTTTTAGGCTTTGCACCCTGGCTTGAAGAATTCTGACCTCCTCCCCGCCTGGCACCCCCACCCGGGTCCCGACATTCTGCCCGAAAATGTCCCATTCTCCCGCAATTGAAACACTTTCCTTGGGGCTTTTGGCCTTTCTGAAGTGCTGCTGCTAATAAACCAGCCTGATGAGCAGGCCCCCCAACATCTTGACATGCCTGAATCATTTCTGAAAGACTGGGATTCCTTCCAAGACCCTATATAACCCGGCGGCACTCAGCAGTTGCATTTTCTTTGGCCAATTTTTGCATTAATTCAGCCTGTGCCTCTATATTGTCAATTTGGCGCTTTAATGCTTGTTGCAGGCGATTAATAAAATCCGGGTAGGGCTCAGTTGCCTTTTGGCGAATGGAGGAAAAGGATTGCAAGGGAGTGCCAGTAGGTGGGACTTTTTGCAATGCACGAAAAGCACACTCAGAGGACACCCGAAGAGTGGCCTCAGGTAGAACAATTTGCTGATCTACCGGGGCAAAAAGACCACATCCATAGAGTTGCTCTGCTGTGTATTGCCCTCCAGACTGAAGACCCCGGATCTGACATTGCTGCTGATATTCACTGTCCCATACCACATACTGTGCTGGAGTTAAGAGCATACGTATGGTGGTTTTCCAATCCTCTGGGACCAAGAGATGATTTCTCATGGTGGCCTCTAAAAGCCCTTGGACATAGGGACTGCCAAGACCCATGTCCCGGATCCCCTTGCGGAGTTCCATAAGCAAGTTATAAGGCAGGGGTTTGTACTCCACAATGTTGTGGCCATTGGCGTCCTGTTGACCAGTATAGTAAACAGGACAGAGACTTAACATCTCAGTAAGATCTTCCAAATCAGCGTTCCCATGCTCCATCTCTGCCTCAAGGACCTGGTGGACCAGGTTCCCTGGGCGGTTGGCTGGTCCCCCGGTTGAATTACAAGTGGGGGCCATTGGAGCTGAAGGCTGTCCAGCTGGAGGACTGGGAACAGTGGGCAGTGGGGCGGCCACCTGACAGACCGAATAAGGGGGAGGGTTGTCAGTTAATTTCATTTTTTCCTGAACGGGGCTATGCATCTCTACTGCATGTCGAACCTGATGCCAGACATACAGCATCTCCACTGCTGCCCTCGGGGGGGAGTGAAGAGCCCTTCCAAATTTTTCCCATTGGCGTAGTTGTAGAGATCCCTCAAGAAGATACCAGGGGCACTCTTTTTCGATGATTTTCAAAAGAGTCTGTATTTGAGACAGGGTTGCAGACCCACCACAAGCCTGTATCAAATACCTAAGTTCCTTCGCATGCTGTTGTTGGGGGAGTGTTAAAGTTCCGCCCATACTCACCAGTTGATGGGGTCGTGGAGTCCCGATGACGAAAACGAGTGCACTCAAGGGGCCTATGCCAGGCGCTGGTGAGTCGTAGTGTGACCCTCTCACATGTCCCTGTTCGGGCACCAGATGAAGGACTTGCACACGAGACAAGTGAGTTGGAAGGAGGACAACCCAAGTCTGCCCAACTTGAGCAGTGGTGGTTTATTTCAAGCCTGCTGACATTCTTGCAACACACAGACAGCTACGTCAGCATTCAATACACAGTACAATAAGAGAATCATTATAAGGATTTTAACATGAGGAGATAGTCTGTTATTTGCCAAAGGGATTTGCCAGTAGCCAAAGGGATTTGCCATTGTTCATTGTGTAGCAGGAAAGGGGGGAGAAGCATGGACTTTTGACCCGGCTAGCATACCAGCCTCAGATCTTCCCTACAACCCATAATTATAGTGATGTGTGTGTGTAGGTATAGATGGAGGACTCTCCCCCTGCATATGCTTAGTATATTAGCCTAAGTGTGGAGGGTGGCTTTTGCCTTCACCGCAACAGTGTCTCCAAGTGCAGTGCTTTGCTTTTTTCTGCAAGAATGCATGATCACCATTCATGTAGATAGGAGATAGTAAAGAGGTCTGCAAAGGCGGATACTGAAGTGGGAGGTAAAACTGTTCCCAATTCCCTGCACCCGGTAACCTCAGCCAAAAGGCCTGCTTCTGTCTTCATAGCCACATGCTGAATTCTGTTTCTATGTCACACTAGAGTGTGACAGAATGTTGGAGATTGGCATAGACAGACAGAGCACAGAATAAAGTCCTAGGTAGTATGATCATTGATTAAGCATCCCCAGTGTACATGTACAGTGTAAGATACGTGTTAAGTGGTTTATTCTGTGAATCTCTTCTGTGTGCATGGATAACATGTGCATGCCCGATCTCTTAAGAACATAAACATAGGAACATAAGAGAAACAATGTTGGATCAGGCCAATGGCCCATCCAGTCCAACACTCTGTCATACAGTGACCAAAAATAGTAGGTGCCATCAGGAGGTCCCCCAGTGGAGCCAGGACACTAGAAGCCCTCCCACTGTTGCCTCCCCCAAGCACAAAGTATACAGTGCATCACTTGCCCCAGACTGAGAGATCCTATCTATACCTTGTGTCTAATAGCCACTGATAAACCTCTGCTCTGTATGTTTATCTAATTCTCTCTTGAAGCCATCCATGCTTGTAGCCGCCGCCACCTCCTGTGGCAGTAAATAACAGAGTTTACTATTTTGCTTTGATTGCACAGTCCACTGTCCTTGGCCTCAAATTTTTAGCTGTCTTTTCAGTTTGTTGCTTAGAATATGGATGGCCAGGGAGGGGAGGCTAATAGCCCTAACAGCAAAGATCTTCTGCCCAAAGAGAAACTATTGGCAGGTCCAAATAAAAAGTGGACATTTTTTCAAATTGTTTGTTCTTCTGGGGAACTTAGTTCAAAACACTGACGAGCTTTATCACTGAATGTTAGTCTAGCCTACCCCCCCCCCCCCCGCCCTCAAGATTGTTTTAGGAACGCAACAAATATCTATGGTCTTTAGAGGTAAAGTGGGACAAAAGCAGTCTAGCAACCTCTCCCCATATTTCTGGTATTTTCCTAGTGAATGAACAAGAAATACACATCCCCTGTATATGACATAGATATTTTCCCCATTGGGGGTGGGGGGACACAGGGTAAAGGAAACATGACATTCATGTTTCTTCTGCCTTTCCTGGCAGATGCCCATGCAGCAATCCTGCCCAGCTGATCTCATGTCTTACCATGCCCTCTTACAGATGGGTTAGATCAGTTACTGCCCATGGGTATTTTCCATAGTCACCACCCCATTGTGGAACAACCTTTCCTTACGTGTTAAGGCACCCTCATTGTTAGCATTCTCCAGAGGTCACCCAGCTGAACTGCTTAGACAGTTTCTTCTCATTAACAGGTGGATGCTAACTTAGTACTTACTCTTTGTGCACCTATGGTTAACTTGTTGTGAGTGATATTAGAAGGGCTCATTTTAGTTATCCTTGTAACCTCCTCTGAGCTGGTAACTGGAGAAAGACAGATCAGTGATCATTTAGACATTTCTGTCTTACTTTTCTCCCCACTAGGGACTCAGAGCAGCTTACAAAGAAACACTAAAAAGATAATTTAAGTAAACTAACAAAAAACAGAATAATTCAGCACAACTCAAAATCCTGGGCTGGTCTTGGATCCACTGCCCAGCTCATTCGGGACCACAGGCTGCAAGACATGTGTTTACATCCCAGGGGCCGGGGTCATTTTGAGCTCGGGGAAGCGTAGCTCCTGGAGTTGGTGCCAGACCCTACCCCCCCCCCCATGGGGGAATGCCTGCTTGTGTCATGGCTGCAGCAAAATGACCCCATCCCCTGGAAAGGTCCTTGTTCCTCCGACCAGCCTTCTGAAGGCTTCAGCCACAACTGAAGCTATCCTCCCAGAATAGTGGTATTTCTGAGGCTTGGATTAGTAGCTGTCCTCTCTCTGCCAGCTCTTTCTTTCTTTCTTTCTTTCTTTCTTTCTTTCTTTCTTTCTTTCTTTCTTTCTTCTCTCTCTCTCTCTCTCTCTCTCTCTCTCTCTCTCTCTCTCTCTCTCTCTCTCCTTTCTTTCTTGCTTTCTGACATACTTCCAGTGATGTCAGGTGGTGTAGCATATGCAAATAAGTTATGCTAATGAGTCATGCTGATGAGCTCCTGCACCTCTTTTTCTACGAAATGACCCCTGCCAGGGGCCATAGCCCTTTGATTCTTGCAATTTGGCTCACACCAAAGGGCTCATGCCTTTGGCTCACACCAAAGGGCTCGTGTCTTTGGTTATACCCAGACTTAAATCCGTGTAACAAAGGAGGGAACAGAAGTTCTGCCCAGTCTTCCTTCAGCTGGCTCTGTTAGAAATTCTCTAAATAAATAAATTTAGCTGCATTCTTGGAGTGTCCTTCACAATATTTATATCTAAGGCAGGTGTCCCCGAACTAGATAATGCTGCAATGTTTGCTAGCAAACAGTAAAGTATGTTAAAGCATAAATGTGGAGGTAACTATAAGGATAAAAACAATTCTTAAGGATAAAAGGCTTTTTTCTGGATCTAATGCCAGCATGGAAAAATACATGATATTTGAAATAATGAATTTTTTCAAGGGTCCCTCCCCCCCATTTCCATGGAAAGTGTAGCAAATGAAAAGAATGCAAGTCAAACACTGCCGGATGAAATTGATCTGTCCTGCAGCCTCAATGAAAAACTGGGTTGTGATAAACAGAGCCCACAATGATGTCACCTTGAAAGGTGAGGAGCAAATCAAACACTGGGTGATCTGTATTCAGGAGAAAGCATAAGGTCAAGGTTTACTGGAAATGATATTTTGCTCTGCCATAAATCTGATGTCTAATAGGAGTGTGTGGAACGGTACCATTTACTTGCTTGTAAATGAGGCCTTGTTCATATTTCACAGGTTTCGAGACGATGGAATACACCGCTAACAATCTGACTTTTGCCATGAATTACAAGCTAGTCACTTGTTAAAATTTATGCAAGCAAATATTAATCTAAACTGGCTGCCATGCAGATTCACCTAGTAGTATAACTTAGAGAAATAAAACAAAGGTTGGAGATATAAAACGAAGGTCTCGAAGTACTCTTCAACTCATGGAAAGAGTCTCCCACATACTTCCTTGAGCTAGAGCCTTATTCTCTGAGTGGAATGCCAGTTTGGTGTAGTGGTTAAGTGCACAGACTCTAATCAGGGAGAGCTGGGTTTGATTCTCCACTCCTCACCTTGCAGCTGCTGGATGACCTTGGGCATGCCATAGTTCTGTCAGGGCTGTCCTTGAAAAAGCAGTTTCTGTCAGAGCTCTCTCAGCCCCACCTACCTCACAGGGTGTCTGTTGTGGGGAGGGGAAGGGGAAGGAGTTTGCAAGCCACTCTGAGACTCCGAGTGAAGGGCAGGGTATAAATCCAACCTCTCCTCCTCCTCCTCCTCCTCCTCTTCTTTTTCCCCAACCCTACTTTTTGGGTCTAACTCAAAGATCCTGAAGGGGAAATGTGCACCACTGAAACCAGCAGCAAAACACACAATGGCCTTCAATAAAATTCAAGATGCCATCATACACTTGGGGCAAAAATCCAGTCCTTGTCACCATATTGTGTGGTGTTCACTTGGGTTTATCACTTAACAATGTTTTAAAAAATTGTTTTAAAAGTAGTTTGGCATGAACTTTAGTTAATATTTTTTTCCTCAAATAATTTCCTAGTGAACTATGTTTGGATTGGTATCAGCTGTCCCTCAGTGGAACTCTGTAATGCCCCTATACAATAACTCGGGGCAGATCTCCATGTAGCCCCTAATGGAAGACCATCAGAAAAACGAGAGGTAACAATGAGATCCACTGCCTGGAATCCTTGGAAAAACTGACCTCCATTTCTAGGCAGCTAGAAAAGCCACTGTGGGTACAGAGGAGGCTAGGGTTGCCATGTCTGGGCTGGAAATTATCTGGAGACTTTGGGGGTGGATCCAGGAGGGCAGGGTTTGGGAAGGGGATGGGAGGAACCTCAGCATGGTACAATGCCATAGAGTCCACACTCCAAAGCAGCCCTTTTCTCCATGGGAGCTGATCTCTGTCAGCTGGAGATCAGGTGTAAAAGTGGGAGATCTCCACCTGGAGACTGACAACCCTAGAGGAGGTCTGGCCATCTTCAGAGTGTGCCTGAACACATCACTGGAAGATACCAAGTAGCAGCCTCTTCAGAATTGCAACCCAAACTGGCCCTGCCTCTGTTGCCTGGGAGATGGAGGACAGGGAAGGAGGGGCAGAGATGCCAGGAACTTAAAGCCTGAAAAGTAGAGGAGGCTTCTAGTGGACTAAGTAGAAAGAAAGAGTGAAGCACAAACTTAAAGAGGGAGAACTGAGTGCTGTTTCCTTGCCTAAGGAAACAGAAGAAAAGGAGCTACCATAGGCCCAAGGGAATGGCAGCCACTGAAACCCTTCTCTTGTACATCCATTTAGGGTTATCTTAAGAGGAAAGAGGAGGAAGGTACTAAGCACATGTGCTTCCTTCCTTCATTTACAGAACTGAGTGAGAACCACATCGCAGTGAGATTACCTCATGCAACTAAAGTAGGTTAGCAAATACGCCAGCCTTATAAAGTTTCAGGTGGGTAGCCATGCTACCCAGTAGAACAGCAAGATTCCAGTCTAGTAGCACTTTACAGACCAACAAGATTTCCAGGGTATCTGACAAAGAGGGCTTTTGACTTTCATAAATTTATAGCCTAGAGATCTTGTTGGTCTTTAAGATGCTACAGGACTCAAGCAATTGCATATTCTGCATAGAATCCTTATAGGGAGGAATTTCAGAATTATTCTTGGTTTTGGCTGTGTCTGATTATGATGGGCTTTGCCAGTCCAGGCAACTGACTAGGGAAAGGATCAGGCATGCACTGTAATTTTTAGCAGTCACTATATGCCCAATGTTTTGCAAAACATACCCTGCTAATCTTTAAACAAATTGAGTTTTCGGTATGCTCAAAAATTACACAGCTTCATTGGTAGTTATAACCCAGCTTCTTCCATTCAGTTAATTAGCAGTCAACACTATGCCTCATCTTCATCTAAACTCTGGCATTTATGGCCCTACAGCAGTTAATTTGAAGTAACACATGGACACCTTTCTTATCTCTTTAGTCCAAGAAACATCTTGTTATTTCACAAGCTTCCTTCAAAAAAGAAGTCACTCTTTGTTGCCAATCCAATTAAATATTTCCATTTTCTTGCACATAGTGGATGTTGGGTTGTTGGGTTTTTTTTTTCCATTAGAAAGGCAAAGCAAACAAATATTCACGGTTTAGAAATGAAACAGATTGGAAGGAGGGAGATAATTTTAGGTATCTTTACTTTAGGGGCTTTCCTCAAACGTTCCATGATGACAGATTGACTAACTTGAAATAACAGGTTTGGATGAACTAGAAGGAAAACAATGTTGGCCCCCCACCAAAGAGCGTTATGTGCAGCAGAGGGTGGCATACATGCTGTTTGCAATAGAATCTGTATAAGAACATAGGCCAAATAAATGACTAGTGGGGTGGACAGTTGTAAATTCAGCACATATATGTTCCAAGAACAGTCTTTTTCACTCCATATAGCTCTCTTTTTCTCTTGCTGTTGTTGTTGCTGACTTATGTTGTAGAGAGAGGAAGGGAAGGGCTCGGGTTCAGTTTACCGGCTCTTGACGGGGTGCCATTAACACTAGTGCTGTCTGTCAAGAGCCTAGGTGTGATCCTGGATGCCTCCCTTAATATGGAGGCCCAGGTCACACATACAGCCAGGCTGCCATTTTTTCATCTATGCCAAGCCCGGCAGCTTGCTCCTTTCCTGTCATGCTCTGACCTAGCCACAGTAAACCATGTGATTATCATCTCCAGGCTAGACTACAGTAACTCACTGTATGCTGACCTGCCCTTGAGACTGACCCAGAATCTCCAACTGATCCAGAACGTGGCACTGTGCATCCTAACGGGAACACCATGGACTACTCACATTCAACCTGAGCTGTGCCAGCTGCTGTGAGGCTTCTGCCCTATGTAGTCAAGGATCAGACCTTTGTTGATGAAACAGAGTTCTTTATTTCCTATTACTACATTACAGGTCCTCGGATCATTGTTAGAGATAAGGTATACAATAGAAGCAGGACTAATATACCCCCCGGTACAATTTGAATTCCCCATAGGTAACCAATCACCGAAAGGGGAAAACCGCGGGCTAAGGTCCTTTGACCGTTTTGCTTCCCACAGGAAAAAGGTGAAGTGTGAAGTTGTAAATTTCCCTTCTTGAACTAGGCTCCTCAGATGTATCCATTCTGTGCATAACAAATAGCTCTCCAAGGTCTTCTCACACCGATAAGAAAGTTCTGTGTCTCTGCTGGCAGGGAGGATAGGAATGCAGAGGGGGGATGAGGAGCCGATTGTTCTTTGGTGACGTGTGAAAGAATGCAGTCGCCACTCTCCCGTACCGAATGGTTACATTGACCAGACCCACCATTAGTAATAAACTAAAGACAATAAACCAGGGGGGAAAGGGAACATGAGACAGCATGAAAGAGATAGCAGGATGTTACAATTGAACTGCAAAGGCATGTTACATGTGGGGTGATTATACAGGGCACAAAAGAAACTCTTTGTTACGATCCCTAGATCCTGACAGCTGCACTGGCTTCCAGTGAAGCACCAAGTCAAGTTCAAAGTTCTGGTTCTGACCTTCAAGGCCTTGTGTGGTCTGGGACCACCTCCTCTATTACACCCCCGGGAAAGCATTACACCCCTCACAGAACAACTTACTGGTGATCCCTGGTCCCAGAGAGCTCCGACTGTCCTCGACCAGGGTTCCAGGTGGTCATTTCCCCAGAAAGCACTTTCCTGGGGGCACCTTCTTTGAGGGGCCATAATTCAGACCCTGTAAATCCAATCCTCACCAAACCTGGAGGCCTAGTAGAGGAGAGTCAGCTGAAGATCCCCTCCTATTCAACCCCATGGAACTTACTTCTGAGAAAATGTGTACAAAATCAGTTTGGACATTATTGAAATACCTGGTCAGTTTAAAAAACCCACCTCCACAGTTGGGAACTGCTAGGTCAACACCAGCAAAAGAATAAGTCATCTAATCATACTGAGTGAGCAAAAACTAGAAATGATGACATCCATGGATCTGACCCAGAATCAGTCCCTCACAGCATTTTAGTCACCTCATTGGGCTGTAAAATGGCACCAGAATTCTCTCCTTGAACTTAAAAAAAAAACAGGAAGACATTCTGACAACAACAAATTTCCCACTGAAAATTGAACTACTGACCTATTAAACTGACAAGACAATGTAAAATAAGCAAGTAAACTGCTGTTATCACTTGGATCAGCAAAAATTCCCCCTCAGCTAAGGTCTGACTGCACCATTTTGGAATCATAGCTCAGCTATGATTTAATTTAGTTAAACCTCTGTATAAGTGAGACAATAAGATTAACCTGCAACTTAAGTTATGTAATAAAATATATTTAAATCTGAGATTGCCAGGAACATTCAGGCATCATGCAAGGATGATTAAATGGAGGTAATAAATTAATCCTTGCGACTGAGTGAAGAGGATAGTTTGCTTTCACAAGATTCAGGAAATGAAAGGGAAATTTAAAGCATGGTTAGCTATGATGAAAGATCAACACAGCAAAACTTTAATGGAAGAGGACAAAATAAAGAAGAGATGGGAACACTACACTGAAGAATTATACAGAAGAGATAAAAGAATGACAGATTCCTCCAAAGAAGAAACTTTTTTGAAGAAGAACATACAGATTTAGAAAGTGAAACCTTTCCTTCCTTTCCCTTGCACTAAGAACAACTGGAACAAATGAGCCACCAGGAGTGAATGGGGTAGTAATCAAGCTATAGCAAGCCACAGGAACAGAGTCTATCAAAATCTTAACAAGAATATGCCAACAAATATTGAAAACAAAACAATGGCTCCCAGACTGAAAATGCTCAATTTACATTCCAATTCTGAAAAAGGAGACCCCAAAGACTGCAGGCAGTTTGGTGTAGTGGTTAAAAGTATAGACTCTAATCTGGGAGAACCGGGTTTGATTCCCCACTCCTCCACATGCAGCTGCTGGTATGATCTTGGGTCAGCCACAATTTTTTTCAGAGCTGTTCTCTCAAGGGCAGTTCTTGAGAGAGCTCTCTCAGCCCCACCTATGTCAAAGAGTGTCTGTTGTGGGGAGGGGAAAGGAAAGGAGATTGTAAGCCACTCTGAGTGAAGGGTGGGGTATAAATCCAATCTCTTTCTATTGGACCATTATATTAATTTTTCACACGTAAAATGATACTCAAAATCTTACAATGAAAGACTGTTACCACCATACAAGGAATGAGAAATGCCAGGTGTTCATGTTGGATTCAGAAAAGAAAGAGGCCCTAGAGATCATATTGCAAATATATGTTGGTGACTGGAGCACACAAGAGAATTTCAGAAGAAAATCAGCTTGTGTTTCATAGTTTGCAGCAAAGCTTTTGACTGTGTGGGTCTTAAAAGTTATGAGTGGTTTTAGAAGAAATGGGTGTGCCATGAAATCTCATTGTTTTGATGTACAACCTGTACTCTGGACAAGAGGCTACTGTTTGGACAGAATATGGAGAAACAGAATGGTTTCCAGTTGGCAAAGGGGTCAGACAAGGATGTATGTTATCTCTGTATCTGTTCAATGTATATGCAAAACATATAAGAAAAAACTGGATTAAATTTAGATGACGTTGGACTGAAAATTGGTGGAACGTTAACAATTTGAGATATGCAGATGACATCATAATACTGGCAGAAAACAGTGAAGACTTGAAATGACTACTACTGATGACGGTTAAAGCAGAAAGTGCCAAAGCAGGATTACAGCTGAACATCAAGAAGACAGATGTAATGCTTCCTGGGGAATTACACAACTCTAAGGCTGATGATGAAGAACTCAAGAAATCATTCAAGATTTTCAGTTCCTTATCTCCATCATCAACCAAATGGGGGACTACAACCAAGAAATCAGAAGGAGATTGAGATTGGGAAGGACATCCATGAAGGAGCCAGAAAACACTCTTAAGAGTAAGAACGTGTTGCTGGTGACCAAGATCAAGATAATTCATACCATATTATCCCTCATTACTATGTTTTGGTAAAGTTGGGCAATGAAGAAAGCTGACAGGAAGAAAGTTGATTCCTTTGAAATGTTGTATTGGAAGGAGAGTTTTACAGATACCATGGACCACCCAAAAGACAAATCACTGGATCCTAGACCAAATCAAGCCTGAACTCTCCCTAGAAGCTACTGTGACTAGGCTAAGGCTATTGTGCTTTGATCACATTATGAGAAGACAAGAGCCACCGGAAAACACAATAATGCTCAAAACAGTTGAAAGCAGCAAGACAAGAGGAAGACACGTCACAGGATGGATTGACTCAAAGAACCCACGGCCCTCATTTTGCAAGACTTGAGCAAGGTTGTTAATGATGGGACATTTTGGAGGTCATTCATTCATAGGGTTGCCATAACTCAGAAGCAACTTGACAGCAGTTAACACACACACTATTTGCTCTGTTCAGAAAGGGAGCTTAATAAAAACCTTTGGTGCTTTCCTTCAGTTCAATCAGGCAAAGGTATTAACAAGAGTGGAATCTTTTGAAAGATAAATATTAATGATTTCCAGTTTCAAAAATGCCTCCTTGGATATTAAGTTAACTGCAGTTGGATAGAAGGTAAACATGGTTTCAGTAGCTGAAGTAGCAGAAGCTGGTGAAAGAAAGTTAGATCATTTGGATATGCAATTGCTTCAGCCCCAGGAAATTTCTACTGTTCCTATAGAGAGGCCAATGTAATAAAAATTGATTTCATTCCTGAAGTTAAAATCTCTGCAGTTCTCCTTGCTGACGACACTCCTTTAATTGATTTACAACAGCCTATTAGTTTCAGGTTTATGCCAAAGAAATTTGGAACCTCATGAATCAAGAGGGACTGTAGTACAGAAACAGTCTGAGCAAAACTGCAGGTCCCTTTGGTCCCTATTAAATCCAATCCCTACATAGTCAATAGTGAACAAGAAGCATTTTATTGGAACTGAAACACTTCAGTGGCAAAATGGTAGGGACAAATCTTTCTGTTATTTCATGGGTGTGCCTTTGGATATTTCTGATCTGAAAAAAGTACCTGAAATTCCACGTTAAGTTTCAAATCAGGTACTTCTGATCCAAAACTAAACAGGGAATGTTGAGTGCTATTTTGGATTAGAAAAAGCTCTATGAAATAGGTATGCTCAGAAAAGAAAATGGAAGGGTGTAGTGGAGGGGGGGAGGCAGTAGGGCAGATCTTCTCAATGTGGTGCCCGTGAGTGCCATGGTGCTGCTGACACTTTTTCTGTTGCCCACCAAGTGCTTTTAAAAAAATGGGTGGGGTCAGGTGGGGCTTTTGGCCAACAAGGCTTCTGATTGACTGTTGAAGATTTGATGGGATGGATTGTGTAGATTTTTTTAAAATGCTGCTTTAGGAGCAGCTGCCACCACAGCACAAGGATCTGCACTGTGGCTGGTTCTGCTTCCTGCAGCAGCCATTTTTGGCAGCCATTTTGTTGCTGCACCCACCATGCCATGTCAGAATTCCAAATATGTTCACAGGCTCAAAAGGTTTGAGGACCCCAGCTATAAGGTAAAGCAGGTTAGCATATGTACTGTTTTTAATGCAGCCCTCCCTGGTCATACAGATTTCTAGTAATGAACTGCAACACACCTACAAAATCATTTACCGCCATAGACTAATCCTCATACAAAATCATTTACCACCATAGATTAAACTGCAGATCTCCTGCGCAAATGTCTTTCACATTTTCATCCCACTGTTCCTCTGAGGAGCTAGGGAATTATTTATTTATTATTTCATATTTCTACCCTGCGCTCCCCGCGAGCGGGCTCAGGGCGGCTTACAAAGGGCACACAGTGCCAACCCAACAACAACTTAAAATCTTTTAAAATCCTACAACAACAATAAAACTATTACAGATAAAGTGCTTCCAGTAAACAGTCAGATGGCGTCATACCAGGATCAAGTTCCGGCCCTTTCCTGGCCATCCAGCCTGGGCTTCATTTCAGGGCTAATCCTCATTGCAAGTACTGCTCACGATGGTAGATGGTAATAGTGGTGGCGGCTCCTAGTCAAAGGCCTGGCAGAAGAGCTCCGTCTTGCAAGCCCTCCAGAACTGCATAAGATCCCACAGGGTTCTGGTCTCCTCCGGGAGCTCATTCCACCAGACAGGAGCCGCCACCAAAAAGGTCCTGGACCTGGTTCCAGTGAGCCTGGCCTCCTTGGGGCCCGGGACACAAAGTTGGTGTCGTGACCCCGATTGAAGTGCCCGGTGGGGTATATGTGGGGAAAGGTGGTCCCTCAGGTATGTTGGACCCTGGCCATATAGGGCTTTAAAGGTAAGTACCAGCACCTTGAAGCGAATTCAGTACACTATAGGCAGCCAGTGCAGCGCCACCAGCACAGGCTGGATGTGGTCCCACTTTGTGAGACATAGATGGTCCTCCCCTTCTCCAGTTTTATCCCCACAATGACCCTGTGGGGCAGGCTAAGCTGAGAGGGACTGATGGCACCTTCTGAAGCCTTCCAGTGAAGTGGAAGAAAAACAGAACTGGTTCTTTGCTTTGGGGAAGAAGGAAGTGGCCATGAGGAAAAAACCTGGCAGGCACCATGGCATCCACGACCACCATGTTGGGGGATCACTGATTTAACCACTACACTTCCTAAAACCCAGAGCCAAATGCCCTGCTGCAGCTTTTACCTCATAAAGAATGCTCTCCAGACAGCCATGACCTCCACCTCACCCACTCCTCAAATAAGTGGCTCCAATTTCATCCCCTCAATTTTACTTGATTGGACAGCCAATCAAGTGGGCAGGGCATGCTAGGCATGTGCAGAGGCTATACTGCACTAACACTAATGTGGTCGAAGACTGGCATTGCAAGTGGCCACTAAAATCCATCCAAATGATGGTATGAGCCAATTTGCTGTCTTCTGCTAAGGAGGACTGCAGCAAACATTCATTATTTTTTGTTTCGTCAACTTTTATATTCAGAGCTGCTGGCGAGTGTCCTCAAAATAGCATCAGATTAAAAAAAAAACAACTAGGAACCATGCTGGTGCACGATCTTGACATACAAGTCAATTTATAGTTGATCCGTAGTAGCTTTCCACAACAAACTGGTCCGGAAAAACACAAATAGTTCTGCACAAGAGTAAGTTGATTACTGCATGCATGCAACAAAGAATGTGGTTATTTATATCCCAGTTTTCTCTCCAACTGGAACCTAAAAATGCTTATTACACCTTCCCTGTGAGGCAGGTTAGGCTGAGACAGTATGAAGTGGCCCAAGGTCTTCAGCAAGCTTCTGTGACAGACTGGGGATCTGAACTTGGGTCATCCAGATCCTAGTCTGGCACTCTGACCACTTCACCCTGCTGGCTCCACATTTTTAGGCATCCTAGTCTGGCACCTTGTACATAGCAAGCTGATTAGGCAGCAGCACTTCATGGGAAACAAGTCCAAGTAGGGGATGTAGGGAAAAGTCCAAGTAGGGGAGTAGGGTTGCCAGATCCAGGTTAGAAAACTCCTGGAGATTTGGAGATGGAGCCTGGGGAGGACAGGGGCCTTACTGGTGTACAATGCCATAGAGTCCAACCTTCAAAGCAGCCATTTTCTCGAGGGGAACTGATCTGGAGTTTGGAGATGAGCTATATAATTCCTGGAGACCCCCAGGTCCCACCTGGAGCAATAAGTCCAAGGAATAGCCTACACAAGACTGTAAATGTTTAAATGAAGAAGTATAGAAAATTATATGAAAAAATAAATGAAGTATAGAAATGATATTTTAAGTTTTTTAAAAAATAAATATTTGCACATGTACATATGTGTCGCTGTTAAATATCTTAAGAAACCCTCTTTTATGGGCTCTGCAAGTAAACTGAAAGTCAGGAAATCCCACCCTGCAAAAAACTGCTTATCACATGCCAAAAGTAAATGCTAAAAGTGTCCAAGGTTATGTTCATAGTTATCTGTGAAAAATAAAGTGGCAGACTATGCACATTCCTATCTATCTCATTTTTGCCCAACCTCCTCCAATGAGCTCATGGTGGTGGTATACCCAGCCCATGTTGCTTTCATTCTCCACCCCCAGACTTATGGAGTAGGTTAAGCTAAGGTGACTAGCTACAGGTCACCCAGTGAGTTTCATCTGTCTGAGAATTAGCAGTGCAGTACTCCTATGCAGCATTACACCTATCGCTACCAACTCCTGATTGGGATTTACCTGGAGATATGTGGGTGGAGCCTGATGGGGGCAGAGTTTGGGGAGGTGAGGGACCTCAGCAAGGTATAATGTCATAGAACCCACCCTCTAAAGGTGCCATTTTCCCCAGGGGAGCTGATCTCTGTCATCAGGAGATCAGTTGTAATTTCAGGAGATTTCAAGTCCCCACCTGGAAGTTGGCAACTTTAATCACACGCTTCTAAGTCCATTATAGTCAGTGGTTTTAGGGGAAAAAAATCTCTCTGCTTAGGATGGTACTACAGAATCTGAGTTGCTGGGCTCCTAGTCTAACATTCTAACAGTCAACTCTCACACTATGGTTAGGTTTTAATGACTTCTGAGGTGTGCTTAAACCTGGATGCCTCATACATTTCACGAAAGCAAAGTCATGTACAGTATGCTCTTGCTGATGTGCAATGTGCCCATTATCTGGACAACAACAGAAGACCTTACAGCACAAATTACCTTGCAGTTTCTGCAAGTGGGACTTCTATGAAGAGGGCCTTGTTTGGGGGGTCCTGCAACACAGCAACTGGCAAAGGCCCACAACAGCCTATCAAAGCCAATGGATAGCGCAGACCACCAGCAAGGAGGGGATACTGTCTGGCTTTCCCCCAACATTCTTTTGTACAAAATCCAGAATCTGGAGCTGGCCAGAATTTCTTGAGGAGTCAGCATCCTTGGTTTCCCTGGCTGTGTATTCTTGAACTGGGGAACTGATGTCAGTGCACCGAGGAATCAAACTGGTTACACGTGTATGGGTCGCACAAAGAGCAGTCCCAACTCAACATTTTTTCATGTTTCTTCGATGAACAATTGCAGTGGAGGTAAGTGATTCTTTCACAGCAATCCTCCACACACAGGTCCTGTGGAGCTGAGTTTTTGTGTGTGTGTGTGGAGCTGAGCTTGGCAAGGCAAGAGGTAGGAGAGCAAACTAGCAACTTGGGAAGGGGTATGGTTCAATGGTAGAGCATCTCCTTTGCATGCAGAAGTCCCCAGATTCAATCCTGAGCTCCTCTAGTTAAAAGCATCAGGCAGTATGAGATAGGAAAAACCTCTGCCTGAGACCATGGAGAGCTGTTGCTAGTCCTGACTTTGCTAGGTCTCACTAAATATGTTTCATGTGTTTGATGTGGCTACAGCGTGGATTGCTCTTTCACCCACTACCTGTGAGATTGTGCCAATAGATATAGTCCACAACAGGTCTCCTTAAGCAGAAAGTCCTTTATTTGCAGAAAAGATCTTTTTCTGTTATTTATTTATTTATTTATTTATTTATACATACATACATACATACATACATACATACATACTCATATCCCGCCTAGCCAGGAAACCGGTAGTAATGCCCAAGCATAGAAATACAATTACAATTATACTTGATATGAAATATGGCCTCCTTACCATCCACCAATCAATTTGAAGCATTATTGGCTCCCAAATATACCGGCCCACTGTTCCCAAGGAAAGTGCGGCAAACTAGGTTCTCAGGAAAAAAAACACTGTTGTGATTTTTAGAATAAATGTTCCCAAGGAAAACTAAGCAAAGGAATACATAACGCCTGTGATTCTTATAACACATAACAGGAGGCTTTTCTTCTCAAGGTCGTTAGCTAGGGAAAGGGCAAGCTAGAGATAAGAGAGGAGGAAAAACTAATGAGCAATAAGCATGTGCAAAGCGAAGCAAGCAAGCAAGACTCACTTTCCAAAGGCGGAAGTCCATTCACCGATGCTATCTCCCGGGCGGGACCTAGAGGAGTCGAAATAAGACTATAACAAAAAGCAAGGTTAATTGGCCATCAGAATAGATGGTAAACCAGTAGGCATTGATACATAAGATACATTCAGCAACCTTATTGATGAGGACAGTCAACAAGACTTATGGCAGTGCTAACTGACACTACCTTGCGGACCTCTCACCTGACACTGGCATAGGTGGGCCTGAGCATCATTTCTCTGAACCTAGTACAAATTTGTCACATGCCCTGTTTCCCATAGATACAATTTCCTAAAATAACTGAGAAATGTCTTAAGTAAATGGTATCATGACAACAGGCTTGCAACTTAAGCTACATCTGAAGATGCCAGGAAAGTGTGTCTATTAATACCCTCCCCATATTCTTGAATCTAGCTGCAGGATCTCGCAGAAAGCCTTTGCTATTTGCTCTGTTACTGCTGGAGACTTCCACGTTCTACCCTGTCTCTACCTTTGCTTCTTGTCTGCAACCAGGAACCAGAATTTTGGTAAGTGAAATCTAATGATGTTAACTCCCCAAAATTCAGTAGCATCACACTAAGTTAGACCATTCTAGGTTCCCCTAGATATGAGTGTTCCCGTGGCTACTATCATTCCTTGGACTTGACTCTTTTGTTAGCTAGAAAGGAAGCCATTTTCTCTCAGATCATGATAATCATACCAGTGGGCTCTATTTGTATCTGGGATGTGAATCCAATGTGTAATTTTTTTTTATACACACCGCTTCTCTAGCACTTTCTCAGCAAAAAAAGAGGGAGAAGAGCCGACTAAGAAATACCAGCCATTTCAATAAAACATTTCAGTATTATGCGTTGCAGGGATAAGGAGTGTATGTTAAAGCGGGCTTAGTGCTCTCCGTTAAATCAATAACCTCATTTACAGTAATGAAATGAAATTCAGAGGCAGCTGCTAAATTCCAGAGAGAAGTTTTTAAAAGAGTAACTGTTGCGGGATTGGAATGTAAGCGAGATTCAAGCTTTTGAAAATGTACAACCTAACCAAGAGAGAATATGGAAATGTAGAAAACAACCTCTTTCCAGCCAAGTATCTTCAGCACAGGGGAATAAAATGGGCAGCAGTTTATTTCAAGTTTTATTGGGACCAATAAGGTCCCTCTTTAAAACTTGCAGAAATCCTCAGGTCTGTATAGATGAGGTTCATTGTTACAATAGCCACATGAATACTGATCTCTCTGGTGTTCCCTGCCCCCTGGTTTACCATTCAGTAGGGTTTTGTGAATTGAGGTCACTACACTGTGAGTTTCATCATCTGGTGCCAATGATGTGAAATAGAATGCAAGGAAATTGACAATGCAATGACACCTAATCCTTCAGCAGTTTCTATGAAATGCTACAGCTAATGTGGAAGGGTCACGAATACGCTTAATTGGCTCACCACTTTCACCAGCTCACCTTGGGTTCAGCCCCTGATCCAAGCCATCAAGAAGGTGGGATTAAAGGCAGAGAAGATCCAAGCTGTATTACCCTGCAGCCAAGAAGATAAGAGTTGCCCTGGATGACCCAGGCTAGATCAATTTCATCAGATCTTCGATTAGGGATGACAGTCTCCAGGTGGGACCAGATGATCCCTTGAATGACAGTTTATCTCCAAATTACAGAGATGCCTTGAAGAAAATTGATACTTTCATATGAAGAGCAACTGAAACATTTTGGACAGCAGTCTCTAAGCTTTGTTCTAAGACTAACTAAGGGCATGTCCACAAACTGCCAGTTCCCTAACACTAATAGATGTCAACAAATTTCTCTGACATTACAAATCCTACTATGGCACATCTAGCCCCAATCTCTTCTATGCTTTTCACCATCTCTTAACTTCCTCCAGACTTATCCAATGATGATACAAGAGCAAAAGTCCCATTCATTTTTTCCTCCCACCCTTTCTACATCTAAGTATCTAAAACTTATGCAACAGTAGTGTCCTAGGTTTCAAAGTCCTAGCCCAGTTATGAGCCTACTCCATTGGAAACAGGGTAAGAGGTAGAGGGAATTACCTTTGTGCTGTGGCCATCAAGTGCTTTGTTGCCAGGTAACTCTGGAAGAAGCCAAGGGAAGAGATGTCAGGGAAGTGCGGGATTGGGGATAAACCCTTGTTTTAGAACTAAGGTCATGTCAAAGGTCATGTTCACCAATGTGGAGTAGGGCCATCAACCCCTGGTGGGGCAGGGAAACTCCTGCCCCCTGCTCCCATTTGTTTGTTTGTTTATTAAATTTTTATCCTGCCCTCCCAGCTGAGGCCCACCACAATTGAGAGGTGGCAGAAGAATTTTTTTTTAAAACCCATAACACTGGCTGTGATGTTGCATCAATTCCAGTAAAAACCCATAAGTGGCAAAGGGTAGCTCTAGGAATCTCCAGAAATTGTATGGTTTTTACCATAGCATTTCCTGTGATTCCTAGAACTACTTAGGTCACTACCAGGCCTTTACTGAAAGTAACAAGATGCCACAGCCAGCATCATGGCTCCCCCTCCCCACAGCCCTCCTGCTGGTTTCCAGGCACTGCCTAGAAGTCCTCATGCAGGACCAGGCCTGGTGTCTGGGTTTGCTTTACAATGGAGTACACAATAGCAAAAGGAAGTTCACATTCCAAGTTCCTCCAGTTCAAACTTTGCCAGTATCCCTTTTTATAACACCGGGATATATCAGGCCTTTGGGGAGGGGTGCTTCTTTTTTATTATAGGCTACTCGATGAGGTAAACAAGAATAGACTTTTAGGTCTAGTGGAACTCACAGTTCTGTGGAAAAGCACAGTGACCCATGGCTGACCCAAGAAAGTTGACAAGGCATTTTTTCATTTTGTTTTTCACAGATTGTAGGTCTGGTTATCTGGAGGGGCTTTTTTGTATAAATCGTGCTTCGTAAACAAGTCTCAGTTTCTTTGCTATTGAAATGGAAATCGAACTATGTGGGTGTTGGTATCTACAGGGTTATCAAAACCAGAAGATGAAAGACTCTGGTGTGTGTGTGTGTGTGTGTGTGTGTGTGTGTGTGTGTGATAGAATGATAAGATGTGGGTGTGGGTGCACCTGTGCATGGAACAAACAGAATCAAGCCTTGTTTGTAACAGATAAGAAAACTATCCAGTCGTCATTTTAAACTAGACTCACTGATGCTATCCAGTAACTTCAATCCACCCAGGCTTTCGGCTAGAGGGAAATTGGCTTTACTGCACTGAATTCATGGTGCCACCGTGATATTGCTAAACTAAATAGCTGCAGCCGCTTGCAAGTATTTCTGTGATCCCCTGAGACCTCTAGAATATCAGATTTCTTTCAGTCCTAGCATCCATTAAAAAGCCCATAATAATTTGAATTTAGTATGTCTGCTTGCTGATAGGTTTACAGTGCTAAAAAAAGGACATATAGCCCTCCCCCACCCGTAGTATCATGATATTATCAACATGGTTTTGTAGGACTAAGAAGAACCAACATCATTTTTCGTCATGCTTGTGAAATAAACCTCTCAGTTAGCCTTGCTACAGGTACACTTAAGATAACTAGATTTTTATCAGCAACTGTAAGAGTTGATATCACTAAAAATGGACCAAGTGCAGAATGTAATTCTTAGGACCCTTCTGAGACCATTTAAAAACATCCCGTAAAACCCCATATTGGAATATGCATGCTAGCCCGCCCCAACTTCAATTTCCCAGGAACGTGTTGTAAATTGTGCAAGGGTAGCTCTGTGGTGGGTGGCATGGCCACCTGTGGTACATACTACAGAGCCACCATTTCCCTCCGTGTTTTTTTCTTTCTTTCCAAGTGAGATGCACCCTGCAGCTCTGGGAAGGGTGAAAGCACTAAAATAAAAACACAACTAACTGTAAAAGATTACCAAGGAGTAGGCAGTCTTGTGGAGGAAGAACTAGTCTTACTTGCTTACAACCTTTTGTGGGGTTAAAAAGGCTGTGTTTCCCCTCCCCCCCCCCCAAGGTTTTGGTAGAGCTAATACAGAGCTTCATATACTCCCACAGAATTTATTACCTATATTTTGTTAGGGAGAATAATGTAAGAGAAAGGAGATGAGGGAGAGATAAAGATAACAAGAAAGGATTGGGAAGAAAGGCTTACAGCATCACCCCCCCTCTCCTTTATACAATGCTCACTAGAACAGGTTAGGCTGAGACAGTGAAAGGCCCAAGGTCACCTTCAAGTTTACATGACAGAAGAGACGGGGTTGAACCACGTCCTCCCAGATCCTTGTCTGATACTCTGAACACTATGCCATCCCCAGAACTTTTATGTAGTTTATAAAAGTATACAAATATATTTCAAAATATGCATTAATAACTAGAGATGGGCATGAACTGAGGAATGTGATTTGGTTTGTGGTTCATGGTTTGCCTGGTTCACGAACCATGGACCATCACAAACTGTTAGACACTAAATTAACTGATTCAGTTAATGAGGCTTGTGAGACAGTAGAATGCCCCCCACAGCATGCTAGAGACACCAAACACAAGGGATCTCTGGCTGACTCTCCACTATCTGCCCTCCTAATCTGGTGAAGCCTGAATTTACGGGATCTGAGTTATGCTCCCCCAAAGAAGGTGCCCACAGAAATATGATTTCTGGGGACATGACAGATACAGGTTCATGAGTGTATAGAATGGATTCTCTGCAAGCTAGAGACACCAAATTTGCAGTGGATTTCTGGTTCACTCTCCTCTACCTGCCCTCCAACTCTGGTGACGACTGGATTTATGGAATCCAAAGAAGGTGCCTCCATCCTCCAGTGTTTCCAATGTAGGGGAAAAAACATGAAAAAAAGAAAGGGCAACAGAATCAAAGTCCCAGAGAATCTCTGCAGTAGAAACTGAAGGGGGGGGGGGCTTTTTTGCAAGCCCAGCAGAACCAGTATAATGTGCTTAGCAGAACCAGTGCCACTGTGGCACTGCATACCCAAAAGGACTAAGGTCTAGCCAGGAAAGTGCTTTTGGGAGAAATGTGAGGCACAGGTTCAAAAGTGTATAGAATGGACCCCCTGCAAGCTAAACACACCAAATGCACAGGGAACCTCATCCTACCACCCACTCCTCTACAATTTCTCCAAGCTGGGGGCTGATTACATTTCTGGGGTCCCAGTTACAGACCCCCCTAAATGGTGTCCCCAGTGCTTTCTCTGGAAAAGACAGTTGCAGTTGCTAGAGTCTATGGAATGGCCCAGGAACAAGCCAGTATCATCAAACTCACAAGGAAACTTCAACTGGGCAGACACACACACCCCACCAGACAGTGGAAGCAAGGCAATCATCCCCCTTATGCTCACCCCCACCAAGTTTCCAAAGGCAGATTCTGAAGAACAAAAAGGCAAAAATTACCCAACAATGACAGCTTGGTGAGCACCCCAGCCACACCAGACCAGTGAAAATCAGGGTTTTCCATTTTAAATGATAGAACAACAGAAAGGCAGAGATGACAAGAGACTTCTGACAGGGGCTCCCCAAACTTACCCCATGGCTACAGCTTGATGGGCACTCAGCCCCACCAGACAAGCAAGAGAAGTATGCCTTGTGCCCCTGTTGTGATGTCTGTTATGTGCTATACCACACTGCACCAATGTTAAGAGACCCAAGTCCTCCAGACCCCTCTGCACATTAAACTGCACCACACCAGCGGTAGTGTATTTACAGTTTATTTACAGTGCAATTATTAATCCAAGTAACAAAGTGCTTCACCAGGTAACCATACAATGAGAAGAGAGAATACTTCTGTACATTGATCACATACATTCCAGTAACCAGTCAGGTTAGTGCTGAGTCATGGAGTGAACATTTATCACTGTCACACAGAAGAACAAGTCTGAACCAGTCTGTACAAGTTCTACTGCCTCTGTCCCTGTCACATGACTCCTGCTGGCTGCCAGTTAGATTCTGCAGATCTGCCAGCTCTGTGCATGAAGACTAAGAGTCTTAAATACCAACAGCCCCAACTCTCATACCCCCCCCCCCCGGACTGAAACACCGCAGTGTCTTCTTCTTCTCTTCACAAGAAACACCTGTTGGGCTGGCTGGACCACCCACAATTCTCCAAAGGTTGATTTGGAAGAACAGAAAGGCAGACATGACAAGAGACTTCCAACAGGGACTCCGCAAAGTAACCCCACAACAGCTTGGTGGGCACCCCAGTCCCATCAGTCCAGTGCAAATCAGAGTTTCCATTTAAAGTGATTAGTGATGCAAACTGTAATAAAGACTATTTACAGTTTCTTGCCCAACTGTTTATGGACTGAAGTGTTGATGTATGCTCATACACAGAAATAATGCTATTCCAGCTATATTCCTAAGTAATAATTTGCCTCTAGGGTTGCTTCTATATTGAATGTTAGGACTGGCTTCTCTATCATCTCTCCAAGTTGGGGGTGAATTACATTTCTGGGGCCCCAGTTATGGAACCCCCCCCCCAAAAAAAAAAAACGTCTTCCACATTTATACCCTCCCACCCTTCCTGAGTGTGAACACCTTTGTATGGCATGAGGGTGAAAGTGGGTGTGAATGTTGCTAATCATGGAACAAGGAAGTCCTCCACCCCCTGCATACCACAGCCCCCAACTCCAGGCACCAAACCTATCCTGCCAGGCCACTGGCCCTAGCAGGGCATCAACAGGGGTCTCAGAGCCTCCTCCTTCTGATCTGTTCCTGGGGCTCACCAGAGGGGCAACCAGCAGTTGCTAACACTCTCTGGAGAGGAGGCCTCTGACAACAGTGATTCAGAGGGTAGGGGGGATGCACCTTCCCCTTCCACATCCCAACTCCCTGTTGCTTCTCTTGCCTTGAGTACACCCCTCCATGCCCACTCCCAGCCCAGCACCAGAATCACTAAATGACCAAATCAGTGAAGATGAACAGATATGTGGCCTGAAAATAAGAGGAGAGGAATTTAAACTGTTAGCTTTTGCCGATGACGTTGTTTATAATGGAGGATTCTATAGACTCTATTACTTCTTTATTAGAAGTACTGTAAGAATATGGTGTGGTAGCCGGCCTTAAAATCAATTGGGGGAAAACCAAAATATTAACTAAAAATTGCTTACTTAATACTAACCAAGAAATTGAAAAAAATAACTTCAATGGAAACAGCAAAGAAAGTTAAATAATTGGGTATTATACTGACTAACAGAAATAGCAGTTTAATAAAAGATAATTAAAACAAATTGTTGGAAGAAATCAAAAAACAATTTAGCTAAATGGAGAGAATTGCAATTATCACTCATGGGTAAAATATCTACAATAAAAATGAATATTCTTCCTAGATTTTTGTTCCTCGCACAAAACATACCAGTTCTAGAGAGACCCAACTATTTTCTAGAACTAGATAAAATAACTAAAAAATTTATTTGGCATCTCAAAAAAATCAAGAATAAAGTGGAAAATGTTACAGGACACAAAAGAAAGAGGTAGATTTAGGGTACCTAATTGGAGCCTATATTAACAAGTGGCAGTCTTATGTTGGATAAAGGACTGGATAACCTTAGAGGAGCCTAGAAGTTTAATATTAGAAGGACACGATCTTCCCATGAGCTGGCATGTATACATTTGGGTTTTTTTGTAAAGAAATTTTTATTTTTCAAAAAAAACACATAAAAAATAATACATTTACCTTATACAAATCCCTTTTTCCATATTATATAACATTTTATTCTATTTGTACATTCTATTTTTATCTTGTTTTGGTGGTTTCCCACCACCTCTGAAGCATAACATATTTTCCATTTTATTCAAAATAGTAATACTATATCTATGTTTCATTTCTGGTAACGGTTATATATCTTTAAAATACTTATACACCAATTCTTATTTTCTATGTTCTTATATATTTCTAAATAAAAACAGCTTCATTGTCTAATTTTAACTAAAACCTTCATATAATATATTTCTATTCCTTTATGCTATTATAACCATGTATAAATGTAGTTTTTCATATCCCAGTATTCTTCAACATATTCTTTCAAATCTTTCCAGTCTTCTAGAAAGGTCTCTGAATAGAGATTATTCAATTTTCTAGTCCATTTATCCATTTCAGCCATATATAACAGTTTTTTCAACCATTCCCACACCTCTGGTATTTTTTCATTTTTCCAATTTTGTGCATACACCATTCTTGCTGTTGTAATCATATACCATATTATTGTCCTTTTCTTTACATTTATCTCTTCTAGTTTAAGTCCTAGCAATAACATTTCAGGCAACTTCTTAAATGTACATTTCAAGATTTTTTCCATTTCTGCATGTATTTTGGACCAATAAATCTTTGCTTTATCACAAGTCCACCACATATGATAAAAATAACCTTCTTTCTTTTTACACTTCCAACATTTGTTAGACATATTCTGACCAATATTTGCAATTTTTTTAGGTGTCATATACCATCTGTACATCATTTTAAAACAATTTTCTTTTAAGTTATAACACGTAGATATACTCATAGCATTTTTCCATAAAAATCCCCAAGATTCCATTTCAATGTCTTTGTTAAAGTTTATCGCCCATTTTACCATTTGTTCTTTTACCATTTCATCGGCATTAAACCATTTTAGCAAGACTTTATACATTTTAGAAATCATTTTTTTCCCGCCTTCCTCCCAAACTTGTTCTATTTCATTATTTTTTCCCCTGAAACCATGTTTTTTATCACTTCTATACAAATCATATATTTGTCTATATCTTAACCAACCATAATCAAAGTCAATCTGATGCTGCTCCTTCAGTTTGAAATCTTTACCATGTCTTATTAATAAGTCTCTATACTTCAGCCAATCTTGTCCTTTATATCTTGATTTTGGATGTAAGACTTCTGCAGGTACAATCCACATGGGTATCTCTTCTAAAAAAAAGTTTTTATATCTTGTCCACGTATCCATTAGTGTTCTTCTCAAATAGTGATGTTTAAACATATTGTCCATTTTTGTTTTGCCATAATACAAATATGCATGCCACCCAAATCTACAATCATGACCTTCCAGGGACAATAACATTCTATCTTGTAACATAGTCCATGTCCCTACCCAGGTCAAACATATTGCATCATGATATAGCCTTAGATTTGGTAGTTGAAACCGTCCTCTTTCTTTTGCATCACACATTATTTTCATCTTAATTCTTGGTTTTTTCCCTCCCCACACAAATTTAGACAGCTCCTTCTGCCAACATCTGAATGTTTTTACATCTTTCACAATTGGAATAGTTTGAAACAAAAACATTAATTGTGGTAACACATTCATCTTGACCACCGCAATTCTACCCAGCAATGACAAATTCAATACATTCCACTTTTTAATATCCTGCATAATTTGCAACCATAATTTTTCATAATTATTTTTATAAAGATCAATATTTTTCATAGTTAGGTTTACACCCAGATATTTTGTCTTTTTCACCACCTCACATTCTGTAAGTTTTTGTAACTCATTTTGTTTCTTATTTGACATATTTTTGCACATTACTTTCGATTTGTTCTTATTTACATAAAATCCTGCTAAGTCACCAAACTCTTTTACTCTCTGTAACAAATGTGGTAATGTGGATAAGGGGCCTTCCACTATAAACATCACATCATCTGCAAAGACCCTATATTTGAAAGAAAAACCTTTAGTTGTTAAGCCTTTAATATCTTTGTCTTCCTTCACATTTAACAGTAGAACTTCTAAAATCCAAATAAATAGCAGCGGCGAAAGCGGGCATCCTTGTCTTGTTCCTTTTTCAACTTTAAAATCGTCTGTCTTTTCGGTATTAATTATTAATGAGGATTTCTGTTCTTTATATATTGCTTTAATGAAGTTAAGCATATATTCACCAATCTCAAGATGTTCTAAAACTTCAAACATAAAATCCCAGTTTAAATTATCAAACGCTTTCTCCGCATCTAAAAAGAAAAAGCCCACTTCTTTTTCAGGATGTTTGTCGTAGTATTCTATAGCATCCACTACTACTCTTAGATTGTCCCTTATTTGTCTATTAGGTAAGAACCCTGCTTGTTCTGTTTGTATAGTCTCTTTAAGGTGCTCTTTTAGTCTATCCGCTATAATCTTAGCAAAAATCTTATAATCATTATTCAGTAAAGAAATCGGTCTATAATTCTTAACATTGGTCAAATCTTGATTTTCTTTCGGGATCAGTGAGATGGATGCATCTTTCCAGGTTTCTGGTACCTCTCCAGTAACTCTTATATTGTTCATCAATAGCAGTAACACCGGTGAAACTGACTCCTGTAATGTTTTGTAGAACTTCGCTGTAAATCCATCCGGTCCAGGTGCTTTACCTAATTTTGAGTCATTTATTGCATTTTTGATCTCTTGTAATGATACTGGATTATTAAATAGTTCTTTAATTTTCTCTGTTGGTTTTGGTAACTTTAATGTTTGCAGGTATTCTTTAATCTTTCTTCTGTCTTTGTTTTCCTTCTTAAAAAGTTTTGCATAGTATTTAAAAAATTCTCTTTTTATTCCTTTGTTATCTATTATCTCAATATTATCTCTTATCACTTTAGTGATAAATTTATTTTCACGTTTTTTCTTTAATTGCCATGCTAAGTATTTTCCAGGTTTATTTGCACCTTCAAATGCTTTTTGTTGAAGTTTTTTTAAGTTCCAGTACATCTCTTGGTTCAAAATGGCTTTTGCTTGGTCTTGTAGCATCCAAATTTCCTTTTGCAGTTTCTTTTTCCCTGGTTTTTTCTTCAGTTCTTCTTCCTTTGTTTTAATGGCTTGTAGAATATTTTCATATTGCTCTTTTTTCTTTTTATTATCTTTAGCATTTAGCAATATCAATAGTCCTCTCATCACTGCTTTATATGCATCCCATATGGTTTGAATTTTAACTTCTTTCTGCATGTTTACTTGGAAGTATAGGTCTGTTTCTTCAAGTAATTTTTTAATTATTTCTTGATTATCTAATAAGTCCTCATTTATTCTCCATCTCTTTTGTTTTTTAATCTGCCCAGCTGTCCATAAACACGGATTGTTTTTTTTTTGTTTTTTGTAAAGAAATTTTTATTTTTCAAAAAAAAAACATCGAAAATAATACATTTAACCTTATACAAATCCCTTTTTCCATATTAGATAACATTTTGTTCTATTTGTACATTCTATTTTTATCTTGTTTTGGTGGTTTCCCACCACATCTGAAGCATAACACATTTTCCATTTTATTCAAAATAGTAATACTTATATCTATGTTTCGTTTCTGGTAACGGTTATATAGCTTTAAAATACTTATACTTATACACCAATTCTTATTTTCTATACTCTTATGTATTTCTAAATAAAAACAGTTTCATTGTCTAATTTTAACTAAAACATTCATATAATATATTTCTATTTCTTTATGCTATTATAACCATGTATAGATATAGTTTTTCATATCCCAATACTTTTCAACATATTCTTTCAAATCTTTCCAGTCTTCCAGAAAGGTCTCTGAGTAGAGATTATTCAATTTTCTAGTCCACTTATCCATTTCAGCCATATATAACAGTTTTTTCAACCATTCCCACACCTCTGGTATTTTTTCATTTTTCCAGTTTTGTGCATACACCATTCTTGCTGTTGTAATCATATACCATATTATTGTCCTTTTCTTTACATTTATCTCTTCTAGTTTAAGTCCTAGCAATAACATTTCAGGCAACTTCTTAAATGTACATTTCAAGATTTTTTCCATTTCTGCATGTATTTTTGACCAATAAGTCTTTGCTTTATCACAAGTCCACCACATATGATAAAAAGACCCTTCTTTCTTTTTACACTTCCAACATTTGTTAGACATATTTTGACCAATATTTGCAATTTTTTTTGGTGTCATATACCATCTATACATCATTTTAAAACAATTTTCTTTTAAGTTATAACACGTAGATATACTCATAGCATTTTTCCATAAAAATTCCCAAGATTCCATTTCAATGTCTTTGTTAAAGTTTATCGCCCATTTTACCATTTGTTCTTTTACCATTTCATCAGCATTAAACCATTTTAGCAAGACTTTATACATTTTAGAAATCATTTTTTTCCCACCTTCCTCCCAAACTTGTTCTATTTCATTATTTTTTTCCCTGAAACCGTGTTTTTTATCACTTCTATACAAGTCATATATTTGTCTATATCTTAACCAACCATAATCAAAATCAATCTGATGCTGCTCCTTCAGTTTGAAATCCTTGCCATGTCTTATTAATAAGTCTCTATACTTCAGCCAATCTTGTCCTTTATATCTTGATGTTGGATGTAAGACTTCTGCGGGTACAATCCACAGGGGTATCTCTTCTGAAAAAAAGTTTTTATATCTTGTCCACGTATCCATTAGTGTTCTTCTCAAATAATGATGTTTAAACATATTGTCCATTTTTGTTTTGCCATAATACAAATATGCATGCCACCCAAATCTACAATCATGACCTTCCAGGGACAATAACATTCTATCTTGTAACATAGTCCATGCCCCTACCCAGGTCAAACATATTGCATCATGGTATAACCTTAGATTTGGTAGTTGAAACCCTCCTCTTTCTTTGGCATCACACATTATTTTCATCTTAATTCTTGGTTTTTTCCCTCCCCACACAAATTTAGACAGCTCCTTCTGCCAACATTTGAATGTTTTTACATCTTTCACAATTGGAATAGTTTGAAACAAAAACATTAATCGTGGTAACACATTCATCTTGACCACCGCAATTCTACCCAGCAATGACAAATTCAATACATTCCACTTTTTAATATCCTGCATAATTTGCAACCATAATTTTTCATAATTATTTTTATAAAGATCAATATTTTTCATAGTTAGGTTTACACCCAGATATTTTGTCTTTTTCACCACCTCACATTCTGTAAGTTTTTGTAACTCGTTTTGTTTCTTATTTGACATATTTTTGCACATTACTTTCGATTTGTTTTTATTTACATAAAATCCTGCTAAGTCACCAAACTCTTTTACTCTCTGTAACAAATGTGGTAATGTGGATAAGGGGTCTTCCACTATAAACATCACATCATCTGCAAAGGCCCTATATTTGAAAGAAAAACCTTTAGTTGTTAAGCCTTTAATATCTTTGTCTTCCTTCACATTTAACAGTAGAACTTCTAAAATCCAAATAAATAGCAGCGGCGAAAGCGGGCATCCTTGTCTTGTTCCTTTTTCAACTTTAAAATCGTCTGTCTTTTCAGTATTAATTATTATTGAGGATTTCTGTTCTTTATATATTGCTTTAATGAAGTTAAGCATATATTCACCGATCTCAAGATGTTCTAAAACTTCAAACATAAAATCCCAGTTTAAATTATCAAACGCTTTCTCCGCATCTAAAAAGAAAAAGCCCACTTCCTTTTCAGGATGTTTGTCGTAATATTCTATAGCGTCCACTACTACTCTTAGATTGTCCCTTATTTGTCGATTAGGTAAGAACCCTGCTTGTTCTGTTTGTATAGTCTCTTTAAGGTGCTCTTTTAGTCTATCCGCTATAATCTTAGCAAAAATCTTATAATCATTATTCAGTAAAGAGATCGGTCTATAGTTCTTAACATTGGTCAAATCCTGATTTTCTTTCGGGATCAGTGAGATGGATGCATCTTTCCAGGTTTCTGGTACCTCTCCAGTAACTCTTATATTGTTCATCAATAGCAGTAACACCGGTGAAACTGACTCCTGTAACGTTTTGTAGAACTTCGCTGTAAATCCATCCGGTCCAGGTGCTTTACCTAATTTTGAGTCATTTATTGCATTTTTGATCTCTTGTAATGATACTGGATTGTTAAATAGTTCTTTAATTTTCTCTGTTGGTTTTGGTAGCTTTAATGTTTGCAGGTATTCTTTAATCTTTCTTCTGTCTTTGTTTTCCTTCTTAAAAAGTTTTGCGTAGTATTTAAAAAATTCTCTTTTTATTCCTTTGTTATCTATTATCTCAATATTATCTCTTATCACTTTAGTGATAAATTTATTTTCACGTTTTTTCTTTAATTGCCATGCTAAGTATTTTCCGGGTTTATTTGCACCTTCAAATGCTTTTTGTTGAAGTTTTTTTAAGTTCCAGTACATCTCCTGGTTCAAAATGGCTTTTGCTTGGTCTTGTAGCATCCAAATTTCCTTTTGCAGTTTCTTTTTCCCTGGTTTCTTCTTCAGTTCTTCTTCCTTTGTTTTAATGGCTTGTAAAATATTTTCATATTGCTCTTTTTTCTTTTTATTATCTTTAGCATTTAACGATATCAATAGTCCTCTCATCACTGCTTTATATGCATCCCATACGGTTTGAATTTTAACTTCTTTCTGCATGTTTACTTGGAAGTATAGGTCTGTTTCTTCAAGTAATTTTTTAATTATTTCTTGATTATCTAATAAGTCCTCGTTTATTCTCCATCTCTTTTGTTTTTTAATCTGCCCAGCTGTCCATAAACACGGATTGTGATCTGAGATTATTCTGGGTAAAATTTCCACTTTTCTTGTCTTAAAGGTTAGGTTAGTAGTCATCCAAATCATGTCAATTCTTGAATGTGAGTCATGTCTGTTAGAGTAAAAGGTAAAGTCTTTTCCTTGTGGGTTAGCTTTCCTCCAAATATCTTCCAACTTTTCTTGTTTTATCAGTTCAAAAAAGTTTTTTGGAAGCTTCCCTAACGTCTCATCCTTTCTTTTAGAGCGCCTGTCTAGTTTATTATCTACAGTTCCGTTGAAATCTCCTAACATCATAATTTGATCATAGTTTACATTGTCCAATTCCATTTGAAGTTCTTTAAAAAAAATTTCCTTAGCTCCATTCGGAGCATAAATGTTCACAATCAAAGTTTTCAATCCTTGCAGTAAAATTTCAATAGCTAAATATCTTCCATCTTTGTCTTTAAATATTACTTTAGGTTCCAAATCTTTTTTGACATATGTTACAACACCATTTTTTTTGTTGCTTGCTAAAGAATAAAATTCTTCTCCCAGTTTTTTCCTTATTAAATATTTATGGTCTTGTTTTTTAAGATGAGCTTCTTGCAAACAAATTATATTACATTTTTGTTTTTCCAACCAATGACCTACCATTCTACGTTTTTGGGGTGAATTTAGTCCATTTACATTCCATGTAAGTATTTTGTAATCCATTTTGATATATTCTTAAATATCTCCAAAATCATCTTTATTCTCTCCCAGGAATGCATACATTTCTTCTGTGCTTTTAATCACTACTCTGGAGTTGCCATAATAAAAGCTTAGTCCTTGAGGTATTTCCCAACGAAATCTGATTTTTTTCTCCTTCAGTTTATCCGTCAGACGCTTGAATTTTTTCCTTTCTTGCAGTATTGCTCTAGGCAATTCTTTCATTACTATGATTTTCTTTCCATCTATTACAAAAGGGTCAGTAAAGCACTTCCTGTAGATTTGTTCTTTTGTTCTTTTCATTGTAAATTGGACAACCACATCTCTTGGTATGTTTTTGTCTCTTGCATATGTAGAATTAACTCTATAAACAAGATCCATGTGTTCTTTAACAACTTCTTCCTGTTCTTGTAAAAAATCTGCTATTGCTTCTTGCATTCTTGTAAAAATGTCCTCATTCAATTTTTCCTCGATCCCTCGAAATCTCAAATGATTTTGCATATCTTTATAGTGCATCATCTTTTCCATCCTCTCGTTCTCTCTCATTGTCTTATGGGTGCTTTTTCCAGTTCTTTTACTTTAGTTTCTATATCTTGTGTTCTTGTGGATAATTTTTGAAATTCTGCTTTTAATTCCATGAAATTTTTATCTGCTTGAGCCGCTATATTATTCATTTTAACATTTACCTCTCCTATAGCGTCTAACATTTTCTTTTCCATTGCTTCCATAACAGCTAATAGCTCTTTTTCTTTTTTTGCTGCCATTGTAGGAGAGGACCATGTAGCTGCTCTCGATCTTAGTCCGCGGTCCGTTTTGCCTCTTTAAAAAAGATCGATTTTATCTTGTTTTCCAAATCAAACACCAATTAGTGCATTCAAACAAGCTAATCTTGCCAAGTCAAATTATGTTGGTTTCAGCCTTCTAAGTTATATAATCTTTGAGATATTGCAGTTTAAAAATTTTATAAATCCAAAATGGCGGGCGCGACTTCTCTATGGTTAATGTCAAAGGTTATAGTCTTTTTACCTTGCTTCTGGCTTGCCGTAGTTTCCTTTTGTCCCTTCCTTTTATTTACTTGTCTGCTCTCTGCACGTCACTTCCTGTTATGGTCTTTCTGGTCCGGCAGTATTTAGAGTCCCCTTTCGGGTCCGGCAGTATTTAGAGTCCCCTTTACCTTCTTCCGGTTCTTCTCCTTTTCCCCTCTTCTCTGCTCTGCTAGCCGTCACTTCCTGGTTCAGTCCTCACGTCTTAATCTCGCGATGCTTGGTTCCCTTCTCCCTCTTTGTCTCGCGATGCTTGGCTTCCCCTCCCGACTCTTCTTAACCGCAGGAATGTTAAACAACTTGTTTTTTTGGCTTTTTAAGTTCAAATTCGGTTTTTTAGCGCTTCAAAACTGCTCTCATCCAATCAACAACAGTCTATTGCTTCACCTGATCTGCTTTTCGTCTTTCAAAACGTGGTGGTGGTAAGGCAAAAAACTTTTTTCCGTTACCTTTTGTTGTTACTTCACTTCAGATGTGGTCCCAACGTTTAAACTTTGTCTTCTTTGTTAAGGAATCAGGGGAATTGGAGGTTTTATGCTGAATTTTTCAGCTCAGCTCGGCTCCTTAGAGATACTCGCAAGAATCCTCTTCGGCTGCAGTGCTCAAGGTGTCGGAAAAGTCTCCTCCGAGACTTTCCCTTCACCGAGGTTGCTCAAACCTGGATTATATTGCTTGCTGGTCCTCACACTACCTGTGTGAGGTTGCGTCAGGTGGATTAATCCACCCAAGCTGTCAGGAAGAGCCGCTGTCCGCCTTGCGCATTTGCAAAGCGTGTCAGACCTCCATTCCTCCGGCCGGAAACCGGCATGTGTACATTTGGTATGGTAAAGATAAAATTCACTCTAACTTATGAAATCACATATTAAGAGGTGCTTTATTAAAAATTTGGAGCAACAAAAAAGATAAATACTATACTAAAATCCCAAAATGGGTGTCTCCTCTAGAGGCGTTCAAAAAGCCATCTCTCACAAATATCTGTAACAGAGAATGCTATGAGACATTACTAGATAAAGCCAACAATCTATAATCATAGGAAAAGCTCTTCTCACAATATAATATTAAATTAACATGGTGGGAAAATATACAGCTAAAATCCAGGTATGACATTGATAAGATAACCAGTTTCCAGACTACCAAGATTGAACTAGAAAAAAATTGGCTTTCTTCAAGTGATAAAATGATTCAGAAATTGTACAATATAGTATATGCAAGATGAAACAGTAAAAAATACAATGATCTCTTGGATGTGAGACTTTGGACATAGCATAAAAATTTAGGATTGGGCAAAAATATGGAAAACAACTAAATTTATGAGGACTACTACGTACAAAGAAAATATTTTTAAGATGTTCCATAGATGGTATTGGTTCCCTGATAAGATAGCTAAATGTTGCAAAGGTGCCTCGAATTTATGCTGGAAATGTAAAATAAACATAGGAACTTTTTATCACATGTGGTGGAGATGTGCGAATATCCAAACATACTGGTAGATGGTTTACAGAATAATTCAAGAAATTCTAAATATAAATCTTACACCAACGCCTGAAGTTTATCTATTAAACATAATTCCTGAGGGATACTTAGTTAATGATGTACGACTGTTGATATATATTTTGACATCAGCTAGAATTTTGTTGGCTAAGAATTGGAAATTAGATTATATTCCTTCCAAATATGATTTAATTTGTAAATTCATGGACCTAGCAGAAATGGATAGACTTAATATGACACAGCAAGGGAAAGATGTAATTCTGTTTAATGAAAGATGGGCAAAAGTATACAAATGGTTAGAAAGAACTAACCTGTAAGATTCAAATGTATTTTTTGTGACAATGTAAATCTGTTGTAGTAATATAAAAACGTAAATAAAAATTTAAAAAAAAGATGGGCCACCCTCTAAGTGGTCAAAAAGGCTACATGGAGGCCCCAGGAAGCTTGATTGCTTGTGGATGGTCAACCCTTCTCCCTCACGGAGGACGTGTCTTTCACCACTTGTTGTGGTGATGGTCAAGGCTCAGCTTTCCAAAGCACAAAGCAGAACTGCACACATAATGGCAGATCTCTGAAACAGCCAGCAGGACTGTCAGGGCATGGCTACTCCAGGCTACAAAGTGGTTCTGCTCCATGTGCAGGGGATGAATGTAGACCATATGGTGCAAAACGTTGCTGCCATATGATACAGAAAAGCCTGAAGGAGTGGGTGAGATGTGGCAACATTGTCCATGGCTACAGAGTCACTGACGCTGGCACCAGCATGCTGGCAGAGGTGAAGTGTGTGCACCTCAAGGGTACCGTCTGCCTGGCACATACATTTCATCTGGTGGCGAAGGAATCTCTGGCTCCGGAGAACACTGTCAAGGCCCCCTGGGATGCTGCCCCCCTCACCTTTGCTGGACAGATGGCATTCTTCAGTGGTTGCAGCACTGGAATTGGGGAAGAGCTGATCAAAAAATGTTGCTTTCTGATTCCAAAACCCAAAGGGTTTTTTTGCTGGCTAACCTTGGGCCTGTCACTCTCTATCAGACCAAGCTACCTTACAGGCTAACTACAGGGAAAGGATATGGTGTAAGTACGGAGAATAACATATGCTGTTCTAAACTCTTTGGAAGAAGGCAGAATAAAAAGGAACTAGATAAAGAGGCCTTATTTTAGAGAAATCAGTATGAAAGTAATTCTTTAGCATTGCCTGTGTATAATCTGAATAATGACGATGAATGATAAAAGAATTTGAAATAGAAATACCCAATGGTAACGGTGGTAGTGAAAAGTGTCATCAAGTCACAGCTGACTTATGGCAACCCTGTGGGGTTTTTAAGGCAAGAGGTGTTCAGAGGTGGTTTGCCATTCCCTGCCTCTATGTCACAACACTGGTATTCCTTGGAGGTCTCCCATCCAAATACTTGCCACTAGTGACTTCACTTAGTTTCCAAGATCTGATGAGTTCAGGCTAGCCTGGGCTGTCCAGGTCAGGAGAACACACAGTGGTAGTTCACTTAAAATCGTTGCTCCTCAAAGAATGGCCTGCATCCACACATCTCTCAAATGACTATTTTCAGCATACTGGAGCTCTTGGCTTTCAGTACTGGAGCACTTGGCTGGAAGTGAGGAAGGGATGCACACTCAGCTGCAACTCCCTTTTCACATAACGGCAATGTGGAATGCACATCATGAAACCATAAGTTTTGAGCTGGGGGGCGGGGAGTCCAGTCAAAGAGAGGGAAAAGTAATAGTGTCATCTTGCATTTCTGAATTGCAGCCAAAGATGAAGGTGAAATAAATTCTATTGGTTTTGATGATTTTTCAGCACTATCTCCTGCACTCTAATTATCCAATGTTGTTCTTTCTTTCCCCTTGGCTGGAATTCCAAAAGTTAAGCCAATATTTTACTTCTGCTGTGCATGAAAAATGGATGCCTCATTTTAACTTTTACACAGCCTTCTTGGACCTAGAGGATTTGTGAATGTCACAAATTGCAGCTCATGTCATGTTCTTGTGTACATGGACATCCTTTAAACATTTAAACATTTCAGGGAAGTGGGAAGAAGGTAAGGAGGTCTTTATTCTCTGACAAGTTTCACAATTGCCTGCAGTGGCTCTTTGACCCACCATCTTCTGGAAGCTTCAGCAAAGCCTGCTTGCCATTGGAGGAGGCAAAGAGTGGAGAACAGGGCCATAGAGAACTTTTGAGGTGGTAGGTTGTTATCCTATTCTGTGAATGTTAAAAGGGTAATTCACTATTGTGTGCTCTTAGGTCAGTCCTAAAATTCCATAACTAGAGACAGGTTTAAATCAATTGTGGCTTTCAAAGGGATTGTGGCCACTGCTTCTTGGTCCCACAGTGCTTTGGTGGCTGTCAGGTTGGATCCTGTGATATAAAAATATGCCCATGCACATGTACAATTGTCCATTGCTGTCCTCAACCAAACATCTGGTAGAACGTCCCTGCCTTACAGAACCTGCCTATTGCATGAGATCCTGCAGGGCCCTCATGGTATTCAGCAAAGAGTTCTACCAGGTTGGAGCCACGACTGAAAAAACCCTGACCCTGGTTGAGGACTGCCAGACATCTTTGGGGCCAGGGACCACCAGCCGAATGCCATCCAAAGAGCATAATGCTCTCCCAGGGACATACCAGAGGAGATACTTCCGCAGATACGTTTTAGCTGAGTAAAACTTCTGAAAAACGCAGAAGTTTGCTTGTTGTTTTGTGATTTTTTGTTAGTTTTCCATCATAAAAGAATTGTGACAGTAAAACATTTAAACAATTCTGGGTTTCCAGAAGGCAAGTTTACTCTACTGTTTGGTTTTCCCTTCTATCTAACTTCTGTGGTATTCTCCAAAAAGACAAGACTGCATTAAATTACTGCTCATTAGCTATGATCTCCACATCAAGATGTCATTTGGGGAGGAAATGATACAAGCATCCAAGATGCTCTTTTTATGGACCTCAATTGTTTGCTCAGATAAACAGCTGACGGGGCTTTCAGAACACTAGTGCAAACTGCCATCTGCATCCTACCTTCCTCATAGCGTATCAGACACAATAAATGTCTCATTAAGCATATGCTGAACAATGTAAATCAAGAAGATATCTGTAACTACAGGAAATAGTTCATTCAAAGTGTGAAATTCATCTTGCCAGAGGAAGCTTCCGATCATGGTACTGCAACATCATCATAGATTCCCTACTGCTTGGCTGTTTCTCTGACCAGCACTGTAAACAATTGATGACACCACAAGCAATTTTCCCAAGCAATTTTAATTAGGGTACTTAGTGTATTTCACCAGACCAGACTGCCATTGAATTAATTTGCAAATAAACCAGTGATACTGATAATTGGATTGATTTGCCACTATGTACGGCCGTGGCTAAAGTGGTTAAGATGCTGAACTGCAGACCGGTAGTTCAGCAGTTCGAGACCCGAGTGCTGCGTGATGGAGTGAGCTCCCATCTCTGGTCCCAGCTCCTGCCAACCTAGCCATTTGAAAGCAAGAAATTGCAAGTAGTTAAATAGGTACCGCTTCGGTGGGAAGGTAACAGAGTTCCGTGCACCTCAGCGTCTAGTCATGCTGGCCACATGACCGTGGAAAAAGTCTTCAGACAGCGCTGGCTCTTTGGCTTGGAAATGGAGATGAGCACCGCATCCCTAGAGTTGTATTTGACTGGCTTTTGAGCAAGGGAAACCTTTATCTTTACCTTTACTGTAGCACTAGCAGGCAACAGCTATGCACAAAGGAGACAGGATGTAAAATCATGAACAATTGGTCCACATGTTTACTGAACTATCCACAGTAGATAGAGGTACAAGAAGACATTGTGGTGTAAAGGTGAGAGTGTTAGGCTAAGGCTGGGATAACCTGACTTCAAATCCTGACTCATCCATGAATCTCACAGGATGATCTTGGACCAATCCCTTGGTCTCAACTTAGGTCAAATCTACATCTGACTTTCCCGCTGGAATCATTCTACTTTCAAAAAAACACGTCTATACCTGTTTCTAGTTTCAAACATACTTGTTCTAGTTTAAAAATTACTGTTTACATTTGTTAATTGCCTTTCTGTGGCCAAGCTAGCACTTTACTGCTTTAAATAGATCCTGTTGCTTAGTACTCTTTAGATCCAGGGAGTGAAATTTAAAACCAACATGAAATGAGCGTAGGAAAAGACAGCAGTCAAACTACTTCAGAGGGCAGGTGTGAATTGGGCCTTAGCTTACATCTGTGTAGTAAGGACAAAATGGAAAACATATGTGCCACTCCAAGATCCCCAGAAGAAGGGCAGGATAGAAACGTGACACTGAAATGAATGGAAATGCCAGCTACAATTTAAAAAATATGTGCTAGAGATTACTATTAAAATCGCTGAAATCCTGCTTCTACACCAGTAGACCAAAGAGGTGTTTTCCTAGGCTGAGGATAGACTGGCAATCTGAATGGGAGGAATCCGGAGGCAAAAGCTGCGGGGGGAAAATTCCCCGGGGCTGTCCATTCACACTGGCCAGTGTATTGTGCAAGGATGCTGTTACGGAGCATTCAGACTGCTGTGGAGCGGCCCCGGGTGGGCCGGTCTCCACAGCTTGTGGCAGGGCTGTTTCAGCAATGTGCGTATGTGTGCATGAGCGCTCATGCACAAATTGCCGAAACGGCACGTTCACACAGCCGCCTCCACTTGAATCCTGCCTTCTTCCAGTTCACACTGCCTGAAAGCGGGAGGCATGTGGAAGATGGCCCCTGGACACCGGTTTCTCCCGGTGTCCTTCTACAGTGAGAGGAAACCGGCTTCAAAGTGCATAAGTGCGGAAGGGAGCCGAGGGACAGCTGCGGATGTCTGAACGGGCTCCCTTCCCCCGCTTCCCAAGCAGAGCTCTCCTGGGGCAGATTACCAGTCTGTCCTCAGCCCTAGGTTGTCTCAATCCTGCTGGGGTAGTGATGGTGGGGAAGAGGTGTGCCTTGTCTCTCTGCCTTGTCTGAATTGCCTGCCTGACTTCCAAAGCTAAGTATGTTCATGTTCGTTGATGTTCCTCCAAACTGAAACTCTAATGCCTAGCATATTTTTGGACAGTTGCCTGAGAATTGTAGCACAGTCCAGTAAATTCTTTACACGCACCAACACGTTACTCTGGTTAGGATTGCAAGATATGAACTATTTGCATTGGAATAGCCTTCCTAACTTCAGTGAGATTACTTTAAAGTAAACAGTGGGAAAAGTGTGTGTGTGTGATGCATGTAATTCTTGGTAAGCACTTCAGATCATTCTGGCATTAGTGAAGAAATACCACATTTTAGATAATCATGAAATGTTTACCAGGATGTTTGTGTTGTTGGGGTCCTTTGGTTTCCCAGACAATTATAATATCAAGCTATCTCAGCGTGGTGTAGTGGCTACAGTGTCCAACTAAGATCCGGGAGACACCCACTCTGCCACATAAGCTTGCTGGATGACCTTGGGTCAGTCACAGTATTAGCCTCCTTCGCCAGGTTATTGTGAGGATAACATGGAAGACATAACAATGTAAACTGCTTTGGCTTCCCATTGGAGAAAAAGGCAGAGTATAAACGAAGTAAATAATATAATATAAATAAAGTGACATGGGACAAAGAGTATATAAGTGATGTTTAGCTCTGCAGGATTTGGCCTGCAGATGGTATGATGACTAACCAAGAGGTTAGCAACAAGTCTACAAAAAACTGTGTGAAAAGCAAAAACAGAGGGTTTTTTTTTTTTTTTTTACTTTCAATCTCTTATAATAGTTGAATTTGAAGTAATGTAATGAAATTGATTGGTACTCAGTTAAAGACTGGCAACTTTAAGAATTATGTGTAACAATGATATGGAATCCATTACTAATTCTCCCATTTTGATTTCATGCTGAAAACATGATTTCATGCTGAATCCATTACTAATTCTCCCATTTTGATTTCATGCTGAAAACAGTGAGGGGGGAGGAAATATCTCCTGTTTAATATTCAGCTTTTACCCATCCCTTTAGGTTCCATTTGTCTCTTGTACCTGCTTCTGGTGGATTTCATTTCTTTCCTGGTCACTGTTTCTTACTTCTTGAATTAGTTCTATGGCTAATCCCAGACATCACATGGAGAACTGAACGGTATCCCCATTACTTGAAGCTGAACAAACATCTTTGATCTCTAAGGCTCAATTTACACCTCCCCTCTGAAGTAGTTTGACTGCTGTCTTTTCCCAAGCTCATTTCACACTGGTTTCAAATTTCACTCCAGGGGGTCTGAAGAGTACTAAGCAACAGCATTTGTTTAAAGCAGTATAATGCTAGCTTGACCACAGGAGGGCAATTAACGAATGTAAACATTAATTTATAAACTAGAACAGGTATGGTTTGAAACTAGAAACAGGTATGGACAGGGGTTTTTTTGAAACTAGAATGATTCTAGCGGGAAAGTCAGATGTAAATTTGGCCTAAAACTAACTGAAGAAAGTGGGCAAGAGAAGACAATGTAAATGAGTAAGACAGCATTTTTGCAGGGCTTGCTAAAATGATGAAAGCATTTATCAACACCACCAAAAATACACCACCAAAAAAGTATTTTGTTCACCCCTGTTATTGATAGCCTCTAGCTTATATGTTTCTTTTTTTAAAAGACAAATTCATGGAAAGTAGGTTTATCAGCATAGAATCATGAAATTAAAGAGTTGGAAGGTGCCATACAAGCCATCGAGTCCAACCTCCTGTTAAATGCAGGATCAGCCTGGGGCATCCCTGACAAGTGTTTGTCCAGCCGCTGCTTAAAGACTGCCAGTGAGGGGGAGCTCACCACCTCCCTAGGCAGCCAATTCCTCTGTTGAACAACTTTTACTGTAAGATAGTTTTCCCTAATATCCAGCTGGTACCTTCCTGCCTTTAATTTAAACCCATTGTTGTGAGTCCTCTGCTGGCAACAGAAACAGCTTCCTGACTGCCTCTAAAAGACAGCCCTTCAAATACAAAGAGAGCAATCATGTCCCCCCCCCTCAGTCTCCTCTTCTCCTGACTGAACATTTCCAAGTCCCTCAGCTTTTCCTCATAGGGCTTGGTCTCCTGGCCCCCGATCATCTTCGTCGCTCTCCTCTGCACCTGCTCCATTCTGTCCACATCCTTTTTGAAGTGAGGCCTCCAGAACTGCAAACAATACTCCAGGTGCGACCTGACTGATGCAGTGTACAGCAGGACTATGACATCTTGTGATTTGGATGTCATGCCGCTGTTGATACACCCGACGATCACATTAGCCTTTTGTTGTTGCTGCTGCATCATACTTGGCTGCTCATATTTAACTTACGGTCCATCCCTACCCCAAGATCTTGTTCACGCACACTGCTCCCCAGAAGCATATCCCCCATCCAGTATGAATGTTCCTCATTTTTGTTACCCAGATGTAGAACTTGGCACTTGTTAAACTGCATCTTATTCACATCCACCCACTTTTCCAGTGTGTTAAGATCTCAGTGAATTCTATCTCTGTCTTCTGATATGTTCGCTGCTCCTCCCAATTTGGTATCATCTGTAAATTCAATAATTTACCCCTCCACACCCTCATCCAAATCATTTATAAAAATATTGAAAAGTGCTGAGCTCAGAACCAAGCCCTGTGGCATCCCACTGGACATCTCCCTCCATTTAGATGAAATGCCATTGACAAGTACTCTTTGAATGCAGTTCTCCAACCAGTTTCCTATCCACCTAACTAGGCCAACAGATAGGATGATTCTTTTATTATTATGGATTCATGGTAACAGCAAGCCATCTGATTTGTTTTGTTATGATATTTGGTTTAGATAAGGGCCATATGGCGGGGGCCAGGTGTTTTTTTTTTTGTCCGGGGGCCTATGGTGGTTCTCAGCAGTCTTGTCCATTAATGCAAGGTACTTCCATTAGCAGCATGGAACTTATTATTATTTGCATTTCTACCTCGCCTTTCTGGGCAAGCTGGCTTGAGGCGGCTGCTTAAACTTCCCTGCCCTTTTTCCATTATAGTGCACTGATCTCCCTGAAATGTTGCTCATGGGGAACAGGGAACCCTATGGCTGCCCTGGCAAATGCTAGCTTTTGAGGGTGGTATGGGGAGTGTGAAGTTTGAGTAGGATGTGACATCATTCCAGGTGATGCTCCAGGAATTTCCTCTACTCTCTATGGTAAAAACCACAGAGATATCCTAAGGCATCATTCTGGAGGCTATTTCCCTGCCATTTTTATCTCCTGCTCCTCAATTTCTTAAGTGTGGGGAATTGGAGCTGCGGATGAGAATTTACCCACCATGGGTGGGATAATGACAAGTCTAGAAAATCAGTGAAATCCCCACTCCACATTTATTTCCATTAGCAGATATTATCATCAGGATCTAAGACTTTGTCAATTTATTTTACAAATCTGAGGTACTTGAAATATTGCTGTATCTGTCAAAGATTACATATTGCTATATGTGTCCTAGATCTGCTTGAGAAATAGGTATGAAGCCCATCTCTTCTGAAGACATGTTCTTCAAATAATGAAATGTTATGCCAAGCTGGGGAATGGTGGATGATCATACAGAAGGGTTTTGTTCCATGAAGTAGGCCCATCAAAATGCAGAATCATCCACCCATAAGCCCACTGTCCTGAGAAAGTACAAAGTTGCCATCAGTTGTGATGCAAAGTAGAACTCTGGAGCTTCTAGTCATGTGAAAGGTCTGTCAGGAGAATTATAAGGCAAGCAACAAGCATTTTAATAAGATTAATAAAGCATCTTCAGGAGGTGAGGGCGGTCTCACCATCTCTATTTTTATGTCTTCAAGGAACTGACAACCTTGTTGGTGAAAGACTGGGCAAGCACTTGATTAAGTTAAATGCCGTGTTGATGTATGATAGATTCTTCACTTTCTCTATGCTGGACATAAAATAGCACTATTCACCATTTTGATGGATGGATCGTTCGTAACATTTTGTTCTTGATACATATATATACATAGACATATATACTCATCATTTTCCTGGGCTATTTTACAGATACTGCACCAGGACATGTTGTGTCAGACCTGAATGGCAACCTGTGCAATCTGCTCTCTCTTAACTAAATGATATTTTTAAAAAAGAAAAAAGCAGAAGCAAAGGATGCAGTTAAAGATCTCAGAGAGGAGGAGAAACCACGGGTCCAGACGGCTTCTCAGTAGAGTCCTGAGCATGAAATCCATCTTACGCTAGTTCATTTCCAGAAAGAGAATTTTCAAATGAAAAAAAGCTACTCCTTTTCAGCATGTTGTATTAAACTGCCAATTTATAAAGCAAAATCTCATAATTACAAATTTCCTGCTGAGGCAAAACATGAGAGGAACTTTGAGAGAAGTAGGGGAGAGGTGAATCATTAAGATTTCATGGACTTTTTAAATGGAATGGGGTTCTGTGTTATCACAATTACTTTGATTTCTGAAGAAATGCCACTTCTGTTCCCACCTTCAATATTAATATCTCAAAATCACCATTCCATACTGAAGATAAATAGATATCCCCCACCCATTTCACTGCTCTGTGCTTCACTCTCCTTGTGTAATGCTCTTCCTGAGCTTGCATTTAAGTAGGAGAATTTCTTAGCTTCCAAAATTGGGGAATGAACATTTTGTCACAAGTTGAGCTCCTTTGGTACATTTGGATCTCCCCTACCTCAATGTTACTTACACATATTTTGCCACAAGTTTTGGTTCCTTCAGTTCCGGTGATCTTTGCCTCTTCTTTATTACTGATGTTCATGGGTTCGCGAGGAGGGTGGGATATAAATGTAATAAATAAATAAATAAATAGGTGCTTTGACAAAACACTGCCCAAAAAGCAATTTTGGTACAATGCATGAACAGCTGTGGTGAAGTTCTTTTTGCACATTTTTCCTGGTATGCAGGATCATAATCCATACATCACTAAAATATGACACAAATTTTTACACATACATATGTATGAATCTTCTGAGACTGCGTGTGGGTGAAATTTTATCAGTATACATGGGTGCATCAGGAACATTGGCAGGTAGAAGGTACAAATGTACTGAAAGAGATGAATGCTGAAGCCAGTTGTGCATGGTCCAGATGCAACATTTTTAAAAGTCACCTAGTAAAACTGGAATTTGCTGAATGTGAAACTTAGGCCCATGAATGATTTTGGAATAATAAAGAACAAAACATTGTTGGGATGGGCCCAAGTTGACTGCATAAGTTGGTGGTGCACATGAAAATGTTCTGCTGTATTCAAATGCTAAATGAAACAAATGGAACATGTATGTTTTAAAAAGGAGGCTGTGGTGTCCCTGGCTGTTAATTAAGGGGTTGCTCTTTTAACACCATTTTACTGGGGGGGGGACTTATTTGAAGCTTTGTTGTATATGCACTGCACTGGCTGCCTATAGCATACCAGATCTGGTTCAAGGTGCTGGTGCTTACCTATAAAGCCCTATATGGCCATGGACCTGTTTACCTGAGGAACCATCTCTTCCCGTATGTACCCCAGTGAGCACTTCGATTGGGTTCCCAGAACCACCTGGTTCTTCCAGGGCCCAGGGAGGCCCTACTGGCAGCAATGAGGGCCAAGGCCTTTTCAGTGGCAGCCCCGTACTGGTGGAACAAGCTCCCAGAGAACATCAGGGCCCTGTGGGACCTTTTACAGTTCCGCAGGACCTGCAAGACGGAGCTCTTCTGCCAGGCTTACAAGTAGGGGCTGCCGCAACTTTACAGCCCTGGCCCAAGTTTTGAAGATCGCCGTCCAGACCATCGGCACCAAGTGGGAACTTAGCAGAGTGCCTGTTGACACTGCCCGGATGGGGTTGATGAAGTGCCATCTTGTACTGAAATGGATAGTGTATAATGTATTATGTATGTTTTTATACTGTGTTTTATAGAATTTTATTATGTATGAAATGTGTTGGTAGCTGCTCTGAGCCTGCCGCGAGGCGGGGAGGGCGGGATAAAAATCCAAGAAAGAAAGAAAGAAAGAAAGAAAGAAAGAAAGAAAGAAAGAAAGAAAGAAAGAAAGAAAGAAAGAAAGAAAGAAAGAAAGAAAGTAAGTTTTTATGCTGTGGATGGGTTTTTAATGCTGGGTTTTAATTACTAAAACAGAAGAGGCAAACTGTGTCACAAAAGCGTCAACAACAAACTCACAGTGGTGCTAGACAATAACAACTGTTACGAATGCAACTCTAAAGCTCTAAACCAATTGTGTTATATAAGTTTTACTGGATAGTTCCACAGTAACAATTCAGTTCCACAATTCAATTCCAATTCAGTTTCACAATTCAGTTCCTTCCAATTCAGTTTAACAATTCCAGTGAAGACTCTAGCTACAACTTCGTTTCATACGTCCTTTTTTCACAGGAAACTGAAATAAACAAAAGTTTTGCAATAAAATACAACTAGTGCTGCATAGCCCTACCCCCACTGAGTTTTAATACAAAAAATACCACACATGTCTGCACCAAACAGCTCACAAAGTCAGTCACTTCTAATGCAACAAGGTCTCCTGCAAGAGACCAATGTTTAAATTACAGAGTCACTTAATACTATGTGTAACATACATAAGATACCAAATAGTGTAACGCTCACCAAAAACAGTTTCTTAGACAGGCAACCATATACTCTTTACAAGGGAACACATCCTCACTAGCTCTAAAGGTGGAATGCCTTAATCATTGACTCCACAATGTACAGTTATATGGTCAAAAGCTTAAACAACACCCCACATTCTTAAAGGGGAAGATACAACCAGAGACTGTTACAAGAAACTGAAAAATTCAAGCTCTGATTTAGTCCAAAAGGCTCATATGAGCGTGAGCGAAAAATCCAGTAACTTTCTCTTTGGTGTAACCACTTGTCCACATTTATTCTTTTATATCTATCTGCAGAATAAGCTTCCAATACTAAGAATTTAAAATCACTCAAGGTGTGGCCCTTTAAATTAAAGTGGTGCACCAATGGGGAATCCATGTGTTTGTGCCTAATGCGTGAACGGTGTTAAGTAATTCTTGTCCTAATGGATCTAGTTGATTTCCCAATGTAATTAAATTTGCATATGCATTGAATTAAATAAATCACTTTCTCCGTCGAACAAGTGTATATGCCTTTAAGTCTATGGCAAAAAATGATACCCGGGAAATAGATATGATCAGTTTGCCACGCCAAAGGGCTAGTGCTGCATCTCCTACATGGGAAATTTCCCACTCTATGAAGCATACCCCTGGGTATGGAGCACACATCTGCCCGTGTCAACACATTCCTTAGACTTTTAGTTTTCTTGAACCCTATAAGAGGCTTCTCACTACATCCCCGAACATCATTCAAGATATGCCAATGGTTTTAATTAATAACTTTCAAAGTATCATTTTTTAAAAATTTTGTAAGTCACATTGGGCAAGTTCCCTGGAGAGGTGGCATAGTTGTTGTTGTTTTCCTAAATAAACACTGACTGGACTACCATGAATGAGAGATGGCTTTGAGGCTAGAGGTGGTGTTTGGATACAGAACTTGGTGATGAGTTTATGGCAATACATGGTCTTTGGTTTCCTATTTGATTTGAGAAATCCATTGATCCCTGGCTGATCTGACTGCTGAGTTGGGCCAACTCTGCTCCCAGCAAAAATAAAAAACAAAAAGTAGTGCAATATGATGAGTGAGATCAGCTGTGATTGGTGGTACACACGGCAAACTTGGTAGTGCAAGTGCACTGCCATGCACTATTGCTGCTACAATTGTTGGTGTCATTCATTCCTCCGTTCACCCCAGATGCCTCACATACAGTGATGCTATTTCAGAAGATTATGGCATTTTGATGCATTTTTAAAGAAATAGTTGATCCATCACAAAACTGTCATCTACCTCTCCTTCAAGCCTTCTGAACATTTACTGTGTTTATATATGTACGTTTGCTACCCCCCACATGCATACTTTTTGATCTGAGAGAATATTTTCTTGTTATTCTGTGCACATGCTAGGTTGACAACATATCAGTGGCACTACCATACTGCCTAAGCTAATAATTTTTACCATAAAAAAAGAAATACTGAGCCGGCTGCAAGTGATGTGTTGCGCATTTCAATGTTTGTTTATCTTAAAAATGCACTATTGGAAAGCACTGTTGGCACATATACCTGTGTCTGGAGTTATCAAAAGCTCTCCCAAATTGATCCAGTCTTTTTTCTGTCCTTTGGATCATCATGAAAGGATTTCAGAAGCAGTCCTGAGAACCATGGACAAAGGAAAGTTTGCTGATTTTGTTAATATACTTTCTAAAATACTTTATAAAAACAATGTATCTTGCCACCCCATTCTCCTAGGAGTCAACTTCAGAAGACCTTTTGGCTTTGGATTTATCACATGGGGGTACAATTAAATAGAGTATTGTGATGGCTAGTTCCATGGAGGACTCACTCAGGAAGCAGGAGCTTATAACATAGCTTGGGGTGAGGTTTTCAAGGATATCCATGGATAGCCATTCCTGCAATGAAAGTCATGTGTCTGCTCTCCTCTGTATCCTGAATATGCCCAGAACCAGAATTTTTTGTGCAATGTTCATGGGACCAAGAAGGATCCAGCAGGAAAGGGGACATCAATCACAGTTCCTAAGGAGATCTTAGAAATTCCTAGGATACTCACGAGATCCACCAACAAAGGTGGCCTTAATTTACCTAACTTAAAGTGATACTACCAAGCATCAGCCATCACCGATTCTTTGAGGATGTTACATGGCTCCACAATTACAGACTGGATGACCATCAAACAAAGATCTATGGCCCCCTTGACTCTACAAGAAACATTCTGGAGTACTAAAACACAAAGAGCCAAACACACTCTAGACAATCCATTTTTAAAACATACAATTATGATATGGGATACTCTGAGACAACACTTAGCACCATCTGTATCTCCACTCTCAACATTCACATTTCAGGACTGGTTTTCCCCAGGCCAAGTCCTGGGAGCTTTTCAAGCCTGGACATCAGCAGGTATCACCTGTTTGCAAGATCTCACCAAAAAAGGCAAAAATATACCATAAGTACAACTCGAAAACAGGGGTGTAGACTTTTGTAAATTCCGGGGGGCTCTTTAGCACGTGCGCAAAGCACGCGCGCGCTCGCTGGGGCGATGTCCCCCCCCACCGGGAAACCTCCGTGTCTCCCCGGGCCCTTCCAAGGCCCGCCAGCCGCTGCTGCCGGGGCCTCTCTCCCCCCTCAACTCCTTTCCTCTCCCTTCGCTGGGAAAAGAGGGAGGGAGAGGGAAGGATGGAAGAGTGGCCAGACGGGAGGGGGGGAGAGGCAGCAGCAGCAGCTGCCGGCCTCAGAAGGGCCCCGGGAGGAGTGGCAGCAGGTGCTACATTTTCCCGGGGGGGGGGCTCAGTCCCCCCCGGCAAATTTCAGGGGAGGCTCGACCCCCCCCATAGTCTATGCCTATGCTCAAAAACCAGATTAAAAAAACCAGTATCTTGGCTCAGTTATCACCAACTTGCAAGTCTGACTACCCGCATATCAAACGAAGGTGTGTTTAGATGACACCTGACAAAATGTCTTCTATCAAATATCTATAAAATACTTACAAAGCTTGACAGCAGCCCAAGAATGAGATACCAACTAGCATGGCACAAAGATCTTGGAAAAGACCTAACAGAACACCAATGGTCTCTAATATGGTCATCATCTGCTAACAAATCAGGGATCTTCAATATTAAATTTCAATTTTTCAAGCTAATATCCAGATGGTACTACATGCCAGATCACCTTCATTGTATTAATGCACACCAGGGGTCATTTCGTAGAAAAAGAGGTGCAGGAGCTCATTAGCATAACTCATTTGCATAACTCATTTGCATATGCCACACACTGTAACATAGCGGAAGTGTGTCAGAAGGCAACACCCACCCCTCAGGCTCCACGCCACAGGTGAGTGAAACTGACCTGCTCTTCCTCCATTCCCTTCCCCATCCAATACTTTGGGCAATAAAAATAAGTGTAAAGAACACACCCTCATTCTCTTCCTGCTCCCTTGAAACCACCAGGTTTCCAGTAGACTTGAGATACCCAGGACATGTGCACCACCCATCCCATTCCCTTCCCCTCCCCACAACAAGACACCCTGTGAGGTAGGTGGGGCTGAGAGAGGTCTTTTGAGAACTGCTCTTGAGAGAACAGCTCTGAGAGAACTTGTGACTGGCCCAAGGTCACACCAGCAGCTGCATGTGGAGGAGTAGGGAATCAAACCCGGTTCTCCCAGATTAGAGTCCAACTCCTGACCACTACACCAAACTGATGGGGTGGAAGCTGCTGAAGGGTTGGTGAAATTTCTCCAGTACTTATGTGCCATGTGCCCAGATAAAAAATGGTATACTTAGAAAATTTATATGCCACCTTGAGCAAGTCTCTGGAAAAGCAGCACACAGTCATAAAAGGAACAATGATAAAATTATCAATATTAAAACAAAACATTAAAAACAATAAAGACCCTAGCAGGGCTTTCCCCGGGGCGCTGTGCCTCTGTACTGCTCGGGGAAGCCGAGGAGGGGGCGGGGCTTGGTCATGTGCCCGCCCCCCTGGGCTCCTCACTCCCGGAGCTGCGCTCCTGTGCGCTCCCGCTCCAAAGGACCCCTGATGCACGCCATTCTCCTCTTTGCTGGAAAAATTGTGGAGAAACAGGAAATTATATACATTGCTGGTGGGCTTGTACACACATCCAATACTTCTGGAAATCTGTAACCAAAGAAATATCGAGTATAATGTCACAATCACTCTCGATGGATCCAATAGTTCTTCTCCTCCATCTTAGAGACCCCTCCGTGGGGGAAGAACCTCTTTCTCGTCTGAGAAATTTTCTGCTTACAGCGGCCAAAACTACATTTGCAGCTTCGTGAAAATTGTCTACACCCCCAACACTGAATCAGTGGAGGAAGAGGGTATGGGACCAATTTATAATGGATAAAATGTAAAGGCTACCAGCACTCCTACTGATGTAATTTTTTCTCACTTTGTTTGCACTTGGTATTCATTTCTTCAATACATGATGGAACACGATCTACTACCACAGGAACCCAGCCATGCTTCCTGGCTTCCTTTTTAACACTTAGAAAAAACACACACCACACAACTCCCTTTTAAGTAGTTTCTACTCACTCTTTTCATATTTAGACAAGTTCAGGTATTGGTTTACTAGATATTAACAGTTGAAATTTCAAAATTGCTGTATCTTATATTTATTGCATACAGTCATCTTACTTGTTGTTATGTGAAAAAAGTTCTGAATTGTAAATTTACTTTGTGTTTACATCAATAAAAAATTTTCTCAAAAAAAGAAGAAATTCCTAGGATACTATCAATGCTCCCTCTAAGCTGTGGAGTCTTGTGCACAAAAATTCTACTTTGTGAACTACTGACATTAAACTTGTGAGCGAGCCATTTGGCTACTGCATAAATTAGTTTGCTCTGGGAGATTTCCTGCCTCCCCCTGGAGATTGGTAACTCTGTGCACAAGGCCTGAAACAACTTTGTGATGTTTGTTTTATCATAGTTTTTCATAGTGAAGAAATGCAAAGTTTTCTTCAGAAGAGAGTAGACATAACTGATCTCGATGGACCAATGGTCTGAATCATTAAGAGGCTTGGGGGAACTAAGGTTCCGATAGGATTATCAGCCCTACCACCACCAGCAGCAGGAGATTGGGGGGTGGGGGGTGTACGGTTGCCAGATCCAGTTTGGGAAACTCCTGGAAAGTTGAGGATGGCACCCAGGGAAGACAGGGACCTCCGTGGGGTCCAGTGCCACAGAGTCCATCCTCCAAAGCATCCATTTCTCCAGGGGAACTGATCTCTATAGTCTGGAGGTGAGCTATAATTCCAGGGGATCCCCAGCAGTCTGGAGGTGAGCTATAATTCCAGGGGATCCCCAGCTGAGTTAGTGTGAGCTAGCTCATCATTTTTCAGCCCCTGGCTCACACATTTTTGTCTTAGCTCAGGAAGGACGGCTCCAGAGTAAACAAATTGATGCAGCAGTCAAATCACTCGCTCACAGCTTTAATGCCAGTAGCTCACAAAGTAGAACTTTTGCTCACAAGACTCCACAGCTTAGAGGGAGCATTGATCCCCAGGTCCCATTTGGAGGCTGGCATCCCTAACAGTTCAAATGCCCACTCAGCTTTAAAGCTCCTGGGTGACCTAGGCTTAGTTACTCTGTTCCAGTCTTGCCCACTTTACAGGTTTGTTCAAAAGACAAAACAGCTCCTCAGAAGAAGGGGGAAACAAATCAACTTTTACAGGAAAATTAGGATTGTTCTCCCTTTTGGGGGGCAAAGTTCTTGGCAAAGAGATCTCTCTGAGCAACAATCATTTTCAGTGAGCAGATCCCCAACATAACGTACACTAGGATCTTTCTGGCTATCACAGATAATTACAACTTGGCAAGAGTTGCAGCAAATTATATGCCACCAATTGCCGCGAGGTTTGCCAGCTGGTGGGGATATTGGGGGGGGGGGGGTGCCATCAGTGTCCTTGGAAGTGATATCACACTGCAATAAAGAATTGCTGGAAACCACAGAGTTTCTGGAGATTCTTAGAGCTGAGTGATGTCACTTCTGGTTGGTTTGGTTTTTTCCCCTGCGCGTGACATAATGCTGTTGCACCAACAGCGACTTTGAAAAAAATATTTCTCTCCCACTAGCAGCACACAGTGGGGAGTTGCCACTGGGAGGTCTCCCACTGTAATTGCCATAGATTTGCTCCATCTTAGTGGCTGGCTGATACAAGACACAGTGGCATGCACAGCACAATCCTCCCTTTCTTGTGCCCAAAAGGGCAAACAGATCACTTGGCACCTGCTGCTGTTACATGTTAAAACATTTTCAAATTTGTTCAGTTGCTCCCTGAAAGGTTATGAACAGTTTGGGGTAGTGGTTAGGAGCACAGACTCTAATCTGAGAGAACCAGGTTTGATTCCTTACTCCTCCAACATGCAGCTGCTGGTGTGACTTTGGGTCGCAGGGTCTCTAAGAGCTGTTCTCTCATGAGCAGTTCTCGAAAGAGTTCTTTCAACCCCAACTACCTCACAGAGTGTATGTTGTGGGGAGGGAAAGGGGATTTTAAGCCACTCTGAGACTCCTTTGGGTAGTCAAGGGTACTGTATAAATCCAATCTCCTTCTCCTACTCCTTTTTTCCTAAGGGAATAAAGAACTCCTAATTTTTGCTCAACCCATTGTACAAAGAAGGTCACATGTTATGTTTATAAAATGGAGATTATTAAATATCAAATGCCCCCAAAATAAGTTCCATTGGCAGTCAAATATCATCTGATGCCAAGTACCAGTGCACATATTAGCAGATATTTGACATCAAAATCATGGAGATAGATCAAGATGGGCAGCTGTGTCAGTCTGTCTGTAGCAATAAAAAAAGAGCAACATTTGTGGCAGGGTATGAGTCTTTGTGAGTCACTGCTCACTTCTTCAGATCAAAATCATGGTGAGGATTTAGAGGAAAACTTAGAAGTGAAATTAGTTTTCTTTAGCTCTCATGGATATACCTAATGATACATGGATGGCAAACAACTACTGTATATATAGAGAACACCATATGCTTATTCGTAAACAATTTGAACTTTTTAAAGTCTTCATTTAAAAAATCTCTTTCAGTCATTGTTTATTGGCAATTAGTGTTTCCAATTTACTTTTAAAACCAATCATCTTACAAATTCATCACCAGCAAAAGGCAACTCAGATTCCTTTAAAAGGGCCATTTTTTGAGATGTTAAATGTACTGTGAATTCAGTTAAGAATTTGTTTGAGGGATTTTTACCTCAGGCAATGGCACTTCATGACGCATATCGAAAAGTTTGAATGTGTCTCGCACATAAACTGTGGAATTTACTTTGGTAGATTCCCAATTTACCCATTTTGCCCTTCTTGGTCACTGTAGTGTAGACAGCAAATAATCTCTTTTAATTTCATGTCTGGCAATCAATAGTCAAGTGGCTTTACAGTCCATTTCACAGCCAGGCGCCTTTTGTTCAACAACTGTATATCTTTCTTTACAGGCAACACTTTATAATAAATTACAGTAAGCTATGCTCCTATACCTGTTTATTTAATACAACCAGAGGCTATTTTGCAGAGCCATTCAACTGGAAATCGGGCAGCACTTTAACTGAATTGTTCATTCAGCTTTGAAAGTGTCACAGCACAACACATAGGAATGCTTTTGAAAGACTCACCCAGTGCTTCCCTGGCTTCCAACTCCTTTTCCCAATCCAAAACAATCTCACAAGAGCTACCAAGTCTTGTGCAGAGTTGCTTTTTAAAAAAACAGTCATTGGAATATTGAGAGAGGCAGAACAGTTAGTAAAGCAAAATCTCTCAGGAGGTGCTGACAATTCCCTGAACTAGTGTCGTTAACCTTTAAACTAAGCTTTGAGGCAAATTTGCAGAGACCATCTGGGATCTGGAGATTCCAAAGACATTTGCTGAGAAGACAGACAATGGGTGTCACACTAGCTTAATTTCTCCACATACTTCATTTAATTACATCAATCTCTACCTTGCTGCCATGATGGCAGTCAAATATATATAGGGTTGCCAGGAGGTCTCCCATATAGGCCCTGACTAGATGCAAACCTGTTTCACAGGTGTAAAGTTGCTGCATCATATGCCTTTCAGCCGTAAGCTAGACAGTGATCTTCTATCTTTCCAGACCTCAAGCCCATCTTTAACTACTATATGACAATATGGGAATGACTGAGTACATGACAGGAAGTTCCATGACATCATAATTATGTAACAGAAAGAGAAGTCAGTCTTTGAACCTGCCCCTGCAAAGAGTAATTCTCCACTGCTGAGCAACATAACTTCATGGATGTGAGGGTGATCTGGCTGCGACATTGATCACCAGGGTTGATTCAGCTGATCTGGCTGGCTAAGCGGGTGTTCCCTACCTCCCTCATCACTCCATGTGTGCCCCTCCCGAAGCTGCGTGCTCGGTCGTAGAGGATGACCATCCCAAATAGAAGGAGTGTACTGTTCTTCAGTCACGGGTATACAACATAACTTCACTGCCCTGTTGTTCCTTGGTGCACATGTACAGAGCAGCAGAAGGCACAATGCTCTTGGTCTCTATACATACACATACAAGCACCAGGCCCTTCCAAAATCCAGGGGAAAATGGCAGCTGTCTAGGGGCCCATGACCCAACAGGTTGAATTCCATGACCCATGTGAGTGGACCACTGACCTAGATGCTTTCTTAAGCTCATCCCCTCTAGGAGGGAAAGAGATGTTTCAGAAGAACAGCCAGCCCTGCAAGGTGCACTTCATCACTAGTCTTGGCAGGTTGGGCACAATTTACTGGCAATGGCACCCATGGCTTACACTCTTTAATGCTTCTGTTCCATATAGGCTTGGGTAGGTTAGCAAACTAGCACAAATATGGGGGAACCATAACTTTTGTGGGACTATCTGTGAGGCTAGCTGAATTGCTGTTATTTTACATTGATAGCTTTTCAGCACTAGGGATGGGCACAAACCACATTTTTGCCATTCAGTTCATGGTTTGTGGCTTAACCATAAACTGAACCACAAACCGATACGTCAGTTTGAGAATAAAACCAGTTCATATTGGTTCATGACCCTGCTTTCTTCTCTTCACAAACTGCCACAAAAGGCCATGGATTGCCTTAAAATTAGTGGAATTTCATGCTGGCTCTTTAATTGGCAAATGTCGTTTTGTGAACCACAAACTAGCCAAAATTTGTGATAAACTTTAGTTTGTGTGCCCGTTCATGCCCATCCCTATTTAGCACTACAAAGGTTTTATTGTTAGAGAGTATTTGTATAAGTTTTCTAGAGACTGTATTATTTTCAGCATGTTATTGTAGATTGCTACAGGCATTCTTGTGCAGACAGGTGATTCATAAATATGAAAGTGAGCGCTCATTCTGTCAGGTTTGGCACAAAATCTCACTGGCTGAATCCAATTTGGACCAGTCCTTACCAAGACCCCAAATTATGTTGACTGTGTATTTTTTTTCCTTCATAGAATCATATTTGTCCATTTTAACTATTCTAAACACTGTCACACAAAGAGACTAGCAAACAAATGGTTTAAGATTCTGTAGATTTAACAGTGGAAATTTTTGTTTGCTCTAAATCCCACCAGTTTGAATCCTCTAATAGAATGGGCATTAATGAAAGTCTCCTTTCCTTCTCCGCTCCCAAAATTTAATATTGCAGCTGAACAAAACCTGTGCAGCAGGAGAAAGAATCTTGACATAGTAAATAATCTCCTGGCAGCCATTTTCAAAATAAATATTTCCCTTTTTATTTTTAACTAAAACCTTCCCCATCTGTTCTGCCTTCTCATTGCAAATGCATGAAGAACATAATTCACAGATGCATCATAAAGAGAGAGGAGTGATTTAGATCTTTGCATGTGCATCCCTTAATCGTAGTACATCTCGGCAGATAACCTGATTTATTCGTACTGCAGGCTTCGATAGAGTTCAGGCTGCCATAACCCATTCTTAATGATGCAACATACTCCGGAATGTTGGAGGCCACTCCCAGAATCATTTAAGATCAGACCAAAGTGTCTTGCAAAGAATCTGACATGATGCAAGATTAATTGCCTTAGTCCCTACTGTTATGATCTATGGAGTCTCCCCTCCCAGCCCCATATCACCTCTGATATATTGCACAAAATCTGGACAATTCACAGAAATGCTATAAGCAGCAACTGAGATCCTTAAGTTCTGTTATGCCACAGAATCCAGATCATATTCTTTGGATACTCAGTGGGTACTGGGGAAAGTCATCCAGTTATTTTGAGTCCAGAGTGGATATGCTCACCACCAGGGCTCCGTTGGGGCCGGGGCGCACCGGAGCACCGCTCCGGGAGAGATGCGGCGGGGGGCGGGCACTTAACAAAGCCCCACCCCCCCGCCGTCGTCCCCCGTCAATGCTTCCCGGAGCTGCGGCAGAGCGCCGCAGGCCCCGGGAAGCCTCTTCCCTCCCCCCCTTCAATTGTCACGGGGCCGGCGGTGCTCCGCCGGCCCCGGGAAGGAGAAGCCTCCCCCCTCCCACTGCTCCCTCCCCCCTCTCACTGCTTCTTCCTTTCCCGTCCTTCCCCTCTCCCTTCCTTCCTTCCTCCCTCTCTCCCCCCTTCCTTCCTTCCTTCCTTCTCTCTCTCCCCCACCTACCTACCTACCTACCTTCCTGTTCCTTCCTTTCCCCCTTCCTTCCCCTCTCCCTTCCTTCCTATCTTCTCTCTCTCCCCCCACCTACCTACCTTCCTGTTCCTTCCTTTCCCCCTTCCTTTCTTCCTTCTCTCTCTCCCCCCCACCTACCTACCTACCTTCCTGGTCCTTCCTTCCTTCTCTCTCTCTCTCTCCCCCCACCTACCTACCTACCTTCCTGTTCCTTCCTTTCCCCCTTCCTTCCTTCCTTCTCTCTCTCCCCCCACCTACCTACCTACCTTCCTGTTCCTTTCTTCCTTCCTTCCCCCCTTCCCCTATCCTTCCTTCCTTCCTTCCTTCCTTCCTTCCTTCCTTCCTTCCTTCCTTCTCTCTCTCTCTCCCACCTACCTACCTACCTTCCTTCCTGTTCCTTTCCTTTCCTTCCTTCCCCCTCCCTCCCTCCCTCCCTTCTTGCCTTCTGACACACTGCCGATGACGTCATCGCTTCCGGTGACGTCAGGGGTGTGGCATATGCAAATTAGTTATGCTAATGAGCTCCTGCACCTCTTTTTTTACGAAAGGACCCCTGCTCACCACTACATAAGAACATAAGAGAAGCCAATGTTGGATCAGGCCAATGGCCCATCCAGTCCAACACTCTGTCACACAGTGGCCAAAAATACCAGGTGCCACCAGGAGGTCCACCAGTGGGGCCAGGACACTAGAAGCCCTCCCACTGTTGCCCCCCACCCCACCCCAAGCACCAAGAATACTAGTTCTTCTCAATGGTTCCTTGCAAAGGATGCCTCTACATAAACATGAGAATTGCCATGCTGGACCATGTCAGAGGTCCACCTAGCCCAACAATCTTTCTTCAACAATAGCCATAAAATGCCCTGAAAACTTACAGACCAAGCATGGTAGAATTACTGGCCATCCTATTTTGTTATCTAGTTTCTGAGTTCTCAGAAAAATGCTGTGAACTTTGAATTTTCTCTCTTGCAATCTCTACTATGAAGGTTGAAGTTGAATTTATCTCCAACCATTTAGAGCACATATTTTATTTGACATCACTACTGATATCCAACAATATTTGATATTTTATTTCTGGACAGTATCTCACAATTCACATGCAGAAATATCCAATATTTTGACATTTAATGGATGGTGAGCGATGATATTTCCTAATTAACTGTATTGGGAGTCCAGCATGCAAAATACTCCAGCATGTCAGAGGCCAGTCCTAAAGCCATCTAATCCATCTAAGAGCAGACCAAAGTCTGTTGGGGGAGGGGGGGAGATTTGACCTGACATTTAATGGATGTCTGTCTTGTTTTGTTGTTTTTTGCTGTCAAGACACAGCTGACTTATGGCAACCCTGTAGGGTTTTCAAGTCAAGAGATGTTTGGAGGTGGTTTGCCATTGCCTACATTTGCATAGCATCTCTGGTATTCTTTGTTGGTCTCTCACCCAGCTTAGCAGCTGAGATCTGACAAGATAAGGCTAGCCTGGGCTATCAAGGTCAGGGCTCAATTGTCTTACTCTGCTATTACTATATGGTGATCCAATTTTTGACAGCTGACCAAGCAATGGTGTTTATTCTTTAGAACAATAATATAAAACACTACTGCTCATTTTACCATATCAACATGGGTTCTTTGAAAGTGAACATCTATTTTGCCACAAACCAAAGCATTCATGTTTTGAATCTTAAATTTAACTTGTCGATTCAAAAACTGAAGCCCTCATTTCCATTGCCACCCCAGCATGAAATAACGAGACAGACAACAGTTTGGAATCAACAAGGGCCACTTTATTAACTATTTAAACAGGACATGCAGCAATGGGCAACTAAACAAGCTCAGGAACAGGCAAGGCAGGCGTCATTCCCAGACCCAGCCTCCTTGCCCTTGTAATGGGCAGGTAACCTAGCCCCAGTATTGACCCAGTCAGATTCTGGCTCGTAACCGGCGGCCCAGCATACTGGCGTCCCCTCCCAGGGGCGCCTACCCCTGAGGCTGCACAGACCTTCAGGGAGGAGCCTAGTCTGAGAGGTTCCCAGAGGCGATCACCATTCACCTCCCCAGACCGCAAGGCCCTAGGGTGGTTCCTGGTGACCTCCTGTTCCCAACAGGGATATGCCGTAAGGTACCCACCAGTTCCATTTTCTTGCTTGCATAAACCTACCACGTGACCAGCCTAATTATACCTGACCACCTTCTATGCCCTTAACCACCAGCAGCAGTGTAAGGTAGGCGAAAAAACACCGTCTCCAGGAGCCAAATAGAAGTCGGTGTAAAAAATTCCTACCCGGCCCCCAACGGCAACCAGCATCAGCCTACACTGCAAACGGGGCGGGCGGGTGGGCGAGCTCTCGAGGCGACTGCGCAGAGGAGAGCGGGGCAACTGCTCAAATCGAGCAAGCCCCGCCCCCCCCATTGATCCAATGAGCGCCGACGCGCTCTGTTGCTGCCTCGCGTCATGCGAGGCGGCAAAATTGCTTCCCTCCGCCACGGCAAAGCCGGGCGGCGGGGAGCCCATTGCCACCCCAGCATGAAATAACGAGACAGACAACAGTTTGGAATCAACAAGGGCCACTTTATTAACTATTTAAACAGGACATGCAGCAACGGGCAACTAAACAAGCTCAGGAACAGGCAAGGCAGGCGTCATTCCCAGACCCAGCCTCCTTGCCCTTGTAATGGGCAGGTAACCTAGCCCCAGTATTGACCCAGTCAGATTCTGGCTCGTAACCGGCGGCCCAGCATACTGGCGTCCCCTCCCAGGGGCGCCTACCCCTGAGGCTGCACAGACCTTCAGGGAGGAGCCTAGTCTGAGAGGTTCCCAGAGGCGATCACCATTCACCTCCCCAGACCGCAAGGCCCTAGGGTGGTTCCTGGTGACCTCCTGTTCCCAACAGGGATATGCCGTAAGGTACCCACCAGTTCCATTTTCTTGCTTGCATAAACCTACCACATGCAAATCCAAGCCTCTGCTTTGGCCTTTGCTTACCCCACACGGCAACCGAGAGCCATCCGAATCCCGTGCTGCAAGTCCTCAAGAAATAACCCATTGCCCTTGTTTGAAAGGTGCACCCTGTCAGGGCGATACAGGTCCGGGAACTTGACCTGTATGTTAGGGTGCGGCAAAAAGAGACCCAACCCGGACTCCATGGCCGTGCGAAGTTGGCCGTTAGCGTTCCGCCTAGCCTTGTCCATACACCTGGGGTCACCGGCATGCCTCCAAACCAGACGGGGGAGCATGGCAGACCAGACTATCTGCACACCAGGCCACCGTGACCTGATCAGTGCCAAATCAGCCCTGGCCTGCATCACAAGGGCCACGCCCTTGACCAAACCCAAATCGTTGCCCCCCAGGTGTATGACCAGCACCTGAGGGGGGGGGGCCCGCCTCTCCTCGAACAACAACGGGAGGAGCGCCGGCCATCTCATGCCCCTCCTCCCCAACCACTCAACCGTCGCCACTTCGCTGAGGCCTAGCTGTGAGCCGAAAGAGGTTCTCCTCGCCCGATGAGCTGCCCAAAAGACCATGCTGTGGCCGCAGACCATGACTCTTCGTCTTGTCTCCCGGCCTGCAGCACCTGTAACCAGAACTTTATTAACAAACGTCTGAATGAAACTACAACCAACCTACAAGGTACAACGCCTAACGTAACTCTTATAACATCCAGATTTCCAACGCCCGATCCGCTGTATTGTCCTATCAGGGTACCCCATTGCGGCCGCAGTCGATGCCGCCCCAATTCGAAAAGAATGGGAGCAAAAACGAACACCGCCCAGACCCAACCGGATCAATGCCTTCCGGGTCACGGTCCAAAACTGGAACTTCGTAAGAGGGGTGCTGTCGCTATGCCGAAACAAATAGCCCGGGCCATCACCCCGAAGTGCCAAGTACCGCCGCATGGCGGCGACTGGGCACAGTGCCGACTCCGAACCCGACCCTAGTTCCAGCATACTCCCCTCACCCCTCTGATCAGTTTTGGATCTACGCAACCTGATCCGTAGCTGAAACTTGGTGATTGATACATCCCTAAGCTCCAAGGCTGTACCAGAAGCGTCGGTCCGAGAGCCTGCCACCAGTTCGCTAATCCTGAGTGCCCCAAAAAAGGCGGTCAGCGAAGCGGCATGGAACAGGCCCACCTCATAGCTGTCACTACAACAAGAGGGCCATTGGCCCTCCAGCCCTCTCAGGACTGTGGGTGTCAAAGGTTCCCTGGTGTCTACTGCCCTAGGTGATTCCCGGGACCACCCCTCCAGCATCTTCCGGAGCCGGAAGTCGCCCGTGGTGTCCCTGTGACCCGAAGCCTTACTGGCAAAAGCCAGAGCAGACAGCTTGCCTCTTATTGTGTGAGCTGACAGGCCGCCGCTCCGCAGTGACACACAAAATTGCATCAGGTGTGACACAGGAATAGGCCAGACCTGTTGCAAACCCACTCCCGCCCTGTAGGACAGAAACTGCTTACCGGCCTTCAGGTAAGCTCTCCTGGTGGAAGGGGCAAGTGCCAGGCTCATTGCCCTGTCCGCCTCAGCCCTCCAATCCCCCACACCTCTGGGGGCATCCTTGCCGGGAGCGGGTCGGCCTCTGGAGCCAGCTGACGAAACCTCTCCATCTGTTTACGAGAGAGAGCGTCAGCGATCCCATTAGCGACCCCCGGGACGTGTCTGGCCTTAAACAGGATGTTAAACTTGAGGCACTGTAAAGTAAAGGCCCTAACCAAAGCCATGACCCGCGTGGATTTGGATGTAAGGGAATTGATGACATGAACCGTGGACTGGTTGTCGCACCAGAAGTGGACGGTCCTGTTAGCCAAATCGTCAGGCCAGATCCATACCGCTGCGACAATTGGAAAAAACTCCAGGAAGGTGAGGTCCTTGACCCAACCTGCCCGAAACCAATCTTTAGGCCAGTCCCCGGCACACCAATGCCCCCTAAAATAAACTCCGTAACCGGATGAGCCGGCCGCATCAGATGAAATCTGAAGCTCAGCCTCTAACAAGAGCTCATCCCGCCACATAGAGACCCCGTTGAACGATTCCAGAAACTGTTCCCAAACAAAGAGGTCCTCCCTCATTCCCTTGGAGACTTTGGTCCTATGGTGTGGGAGACGGAGGCCTCTCATTAAGTCACATAACCTCCTCACAAATGCCCTACCCGGCGCCACCACTTTGCATGCAAAGTTGAGGTGACCTACTAACTGCTGCAGCTCCAAAAGAGTGACCCTAGTCTGGGACCGAACAGAGATGACCCGCGTCCTTAGCGCGACCAATTTCTCTTGGGGTAACCTGCAGCACATACTAACCGTATCAATCTCAATACCTAGAAATGTTAATGTGGATGTCGGGCCCTCAGTCTTCTCCTGAGCCAGAGGGACCCCCAGCTCATCAGCCATGTAAACAAAACTGTCGAGCAGGAAACGACACTGGCCAGAGCCCCTTTTGCCCACGAAAAGAAAATCGTCCAGATAATGGGCGGTACTACAGAGACCAGTCCTGGTTCTCAAGGCCCACTCCAAAAACGAGCTGAACCTCTCAAACGCAGAGCAGGACACCGAGCAGCCCATGGGTAGGGCCCTATCCATGTAAAAGTTCCCTTCAAAGGCAAATCCGAGTAGCTCAAAATCCTCAGGGTGCACCGGGAGGAGCCTAAAGGCTGATTTAATATCACATTTAGCCAATTCGGCCCCCACACCGCAGAGGCGGACCACCCGCATGGCCTGATCAAAGGAAGTATATTTGACAGAGCATAATTCCCCAGGTATGGCGTCATTCACCGACCCTCCCCGAGGGTAGGACAGGTGATGAATGAGGCGAAACTCCCCAGGTGCCTTTTTTGGAACTACCCCTAAAGGAGAGACTCTTAAACTGGCCACTGGTGGACTAACAAACGGGCCCAAAACCCTGCCTTCCCTGCATTCCTTGGCAATCTTGGCCCTAACTATGTCCTCCCTGCCCAAAACCGACTTTAAATTCCTAGCCAAATAGGGCACCCTCACCCCCCGAAACGGTATGCGAAAACCAACAGTGAACCCCTCCAAGAGATAGGCCCTATCCCCACTCCTTGGGTAACTACGCAACCAGCGTCTCAAAACTCCCAGTTTAATCGGGCTAGGACCCTTTGTCAGGATGTGGGTTGTGTGGCTTCCCCCCCCCTGGGTACTTGCCTCCTTTGCCTCCCCCTCGGCCCCTGGGCCGCGGACAACTGGATAAGGGATGAGGTCCCGCGCACAAAGGGCACTCATGCCTAAAGGTGCATGATTTACGACCGCAGGTTCCCTGGGAAGAAAACTCCCAGCAAAGCTGGCGTCGTTGAACCGCCTGCCCCGCCATCGGGCGGGAACCTGATTGCACCAACGCCCTCTTAACTGAGTGGCCACTATGAGACCGCTCGCCCCCCCCAGACCTAGCCGGAGACATGATCTGTAACCACAAATTGGCGCAGATCCTGTCCCACCGCATGGCTGGGTTAATGGCCGCCTTCATCCTAAACTCTTCGTCATATTGCGACCATGCCGGGCTTGGGAAGTCCGTAAATGCCTTGTATATGATGTCCAGATACTGGAGCATCGACAAAGCCCTCCATGGCTGGTGTTGCACTATGACGGCTGCGTAGATTATGAAACCCGGCAGCCAATTGGCCCACGTCCTATCTACCACACGGCGCTTCAAGCGCTCCTTCTCCCTGTCATCTAAATTATCCCTGTCCTTTTTCTCTACCTCCCGATAGAGCAAACCAAACACATCCACATACTCCCCTTTTATAATCCTCTCTTTAGTGGCCAGTGAAAGGTGGTCACCTAAGGGCAGGTCTGTATCGCCACTTGGAATGGCCCCCGCAGCCACCGCATCATAAGATGCCCCGCCCCCATAAGGATAGCCAACGCCAGGCTGTGAGGAACCCCACGCCGGCCAAGCTCCTTGGCCACCCGAAGCAGGGCTGGAATAAGGAAATGCTGGCCAATTAAACTGCGGTAAATGGGAAGTGGAGGCACCTTGCTCGGTGGCCTGACCAATATGCTGGCTAACGGGGAGCATAGGCGCCGCTGCAGCATTCTGGCCACCTGGACCCCAAGGCCACGTCGCTCCACGCCTACTCAGTGCCAGCTCCTTACCTCCTGCAACTTGAGAAGGCGAATAAAGAGCCACCTGCTGCTCCCCCGCACCTGGACCCTGCTGTCCAAGCACAGCTCCTGCCGGACCTGAAGCCGCCGCATCCTGCCTGTCCTCAAGAAAGGCCAACCGCGCCAGCACCTGCGCTTTAAAAGACACATCGGCATTATTGACGACTGGTAAACCGCCTACTGGCATACCACGCTCTTTCTCCAGCGCCTCTAACCGCTGAAGGATAGCCACGTTTATCACGTCCTCCTCCTCATCACTGGAAGGAACCACTGGATCAGGCTGCGCCGGAGGTCTCTTTGGAGGTCTCTTTGGTGCTGGGTTCTTGCCCTTGCCCTTGCCCTTACCTTTTCCAGATGCCATGAGTACGAACTCTAATAATATAAACAAATACAATTGTCAATGAACCAATCCAAGCGTAAACCAACTTGCCACACAGCCGTATTGTAATAGAGACTATCACAACCACCTAAAATGGTTACCAGAGACAAGAAGTTTTTTATTTTTTATTTATTTATTTTTTTTATGCAAAATGGCCCCTGAGCATGCGGCTTGCTGCCCTCCCCAAGATGGCCGCCGTACCTGTAAACCCCAGCCCCAATTGGCCGTCTATAGGCCTTCAGCCCCCAGTAACCCCAGCAAAAATTGGCCGTCTATAGGCCTTCAGCCCCACAAACTAGGCCTCTCCCTGCCGCCTCGATGGGGGGGGGGGGGGTTAAAATGGTGCTGCCGCTGGGGGGGGGCAAGCGCCGACAAAGGAAGCCGCAGGGCTAAAATTGCCCCCTACCGCCGCTACCACGAGCCCGTGGTCTCCTGCAAGGGGCGGCTGTATCTGGCCAACAAAGGGGGGGGGAGGCCAATAAGGGGACCGGGGGGGGGGGTATTTCAATCCCTGCCGCCTCTGCGATGGGGGGGGGTTTACTCCAACACGCCCACCCCGGCCAAAAACGCAGACGGGGAGCGCGCCGCCGCCGCCGCCGCCTCCCCTCCAAAACCCCTTTTTTATGCGCCGCCTGCTCCCGGGGACCCAAAAGCGACCGCCTTCGCCGCCGACGTCGAAACGCCGCCGCCGCCACCACTGGAAATTTGCCGCCGTAAACCAGCAGCCGCCGCCGCCGCCGCCGTCACTCCAAAGCCGCCGCCGTCGTCCTAACGTAGCCGCCGCCGCCTCCGCCGTCCAGAACAGCCCGGGCCTCGACGCACGCACCGACCAGGCCTCGCCGAGAGCACGCGACTCGTGCTCCTGCTCCTTAGCGAGCTCTCGAGGCGACTGCCAAAAGAACTGTGGCTGACCCAAGGTCCCACCAGCAGCAGCATGTGGAGGAGTGGGGAATCAAACCCAGTTCTCCCAGGCTAGAGTCCGTGCATTTAACCACTACAGCTCTCGAGGCGACTGCGCAGAGGGGAGCGGGGCAACTGCTCAAATCGAGCAAGCCCCGCCCCCCCCCATTGATCCAATGAGCGCCGACGCGCTCTGTTGCTGCCTCGCGTCATGCGAGGCGGCAAAATTGCTTCCCTCCGCCACGGCAAAGCCGGGCGGCGGGGAGCCCACTGTCACATTATGCCTACAAGAAAAAGCTGGAGTGATTCTGGATGTTCCTGCAGAAGTTTGAGATAAGTAATATGTTTTTGTTTGTTTGATAAGACTAGCTAAATGGCTGGGTTTATATTAGAGTGAAATCTTGACATGGATTTGGAGATTCCTTCTCAAGTGAAATGTCAAAGGACTTTTGGTAAGACTAGTAAATTTTTTCAAATGGAGGTTAGTTCTTCATCTTCCCAAGTCACTTTTCATCATAGCTTAATTGTTAGTTTGGTCTCAGTGAATTTGGATTCTTAGGTCACAGGTAAATCCTACCATTAAATCAATTCACTGCAAACTTTTTTGCAGCCTTTTTCCCCTGAGTATCAACAAGGGTTTTTTTCCTACTGATTTTTTTTAAAAAAATTATTATTCATAAGATAAACAAAACAATCATTATTTTCTGTATAGTAATTTCCACCTGGAAATGTAAAGCTCGAAGACAATGGTGCTTTCTACCTGCCTTATTATCCAGCCACAATAAAAATGACTTTTTAAAAAATTAAAAAATTGCATTGTGTCCTTCGGGTCCGGGGTTGTTTTTCTTCTCAGTATTCATCAGCTGCTGTGCTGCAGATGCTTATTAAAACAGACTGAGGTGATCGCCAAGTCAGCCCATCCTCTGTGCTTTATCATTATACTGCATTGTACAAGACAACAACTAAAAAACACTCTAACAATTCAGAAAATATCTCAGACATGAGTCATGCCCAAGACAGCAAGTGCTTTCTTTCGTGAGATGCCTACAGCAAGCCAAATGCAGAAGTGTTCCATGAAGCAAGAATATGTAGAAGTTTCTTGCCCTGTGTTACATGTAAGCTTTCCATAGACTCTAAGAGCTGGTTCACAAGCGGCTAGTCCTCGTCTGATGAGTGTAGCATGAAGTGTGTAATAGCGTGTCTCAAGGTCAGAAAGAAGTTCATTATTAGTGATGTCAATATAAACACAATACTCTTCAGAGGAGACAATTCTTTGGTTTACTGAGAAGAAGAGATTGGATTTTTACCCCACCCTTCACTCAGAGTCTCAGAGCAGCTTATAAACTCCTTTCCCTTCCCCTCCCCACCTGTAAGCTAGGTGGGGCTGAGAGAGCTCTGACAGAAACTGCTCTTTCAAGGACAGCTCTGACAGAACTATGGCTTGCCCAAGGTCATCCAGCAGCTGCAAATGGATGTGTGGGGAATCAAACCCGGTTCTCCCAGATCAGAGTCTGCACACTTAGCCACTATACCAAACTGGCTCTCGAGGAGCTGGTGGTAATGAAAAGGCAAGGGAGACAGCTAGAGCAACAGTGGAGGAAGACTCGAGACAAAACCAGTAAGACAAGTGTAAAAGCTCATTTCAAAGCATACTCTGTGGCAATGCTGGCAGCAAATTAACAAAACTTTCCCACCACCACTGCATCTGCACAGTGTAGGCTAGCGGAGCTATTCAGGGTGGTCAGAGACCTGTTGAGATCTGGTCTATCGGAACAGGTGGACTGCTCAGTTGGCCACTGTGATCATTGTCCTCAGCACTTTTCAGGAAACTTGTTTTAATGATGCATTTAATTATGTGTGCTGGTTTTAATGGTGTTTAATGTTTTATTTTGTTAAAGTTTTATTTTGTTATTTAGTGGCCCTGTGTGGGCATAAAGGTGGTGTAAAAATGTTGGAAATAAAATAAATAAATAAAGCTGAGAGTAAGAAAGTACAGAGGCATCAAGGGATATGCATACATCTGTGAAGTGAGCAAACAATATGTTTACATAAACTGGTGGGGTGGGATGAACAGAGAAATGTCTTCCATCAATAGAGATTTCATGAGGTATTCCTCCTTGGTTTTTGTAATGATTACATAACTTTGGAGATTTTGATTCTAGTGCTGTGTTTCTCCCCTTCCAGAATGCTTATGATAGAAACTGCCCAAGTTCCTCTTTTCTGAATGTTCATCTCTATCATAAATTAAAAAGGCAATTCCTTTACATCTATAACATTTTATTTTGTCAGAAAATGAAGTTGAACAACACTGAATAAAATCTAGAAGACAGCCTATACCTGGTACTAAGATTTACAATGAAATTACATAGAGCAGTTTTTTTAATCGATGTACACAGTTTTCATATCACATTTTGAACACAAACTTTATGCTATTCCTGAAGGACTCATTAGTAAGAAACAGTATATAGCATTCAGCTTGAAAATGTTTCTGAATTATATTAAACTAGGAATAAGGCCTGTTGTGGAAATAAATACAATGGGCTCTAGAAAGATGTGATGTATAACGAATGCATAGGCTGGAGGCAGGTTAAGTACATATTAGCAGTATGTAATAGAAAGGCACAAATGTGGAAGTAAAATCTCACACACTTTATGTTACACAATAACTGGTGTCCAATGCAGCGCACAGGGCTCTGTGGAGTAATGTCTACACTGGGCAGTCTGCAAAGTCATTTTGTGTTGGACATCCCAGTCATTCAATGTGGTCATGGTTGCACTGTCCACCCTGTTATAGAACAGGTCTCAAGGGAAGTTGGGTTGAAAGTGAGTGGTTGTGACAAAAGTCTCAGTAGGTTATGCTGGAATGATGAAAAGAATATGGGCACATGAGTTCCAAGACTGACACCTCTTTTATACAATACAGCTGTACTCAAAACAGCAAGTGTCCTTTTCATGGCTCTTGACAAACAGCCAAGTTGTGACCTGGGTTCCTGGTTTTTTTCTTCCCTTTTTCATTTTAAATATGTACCTGGATGTCTGTCTCTGTCTCCATTGGTTCACCTCTCTCTTTGTAATTGGTTTCCACACTCTGGGTATGGTTAAAGGTTCCCCACAGGCACAGGTTTTATCCCACTGTTGCACACTCTTTGTATGTTTTTTTTTTTTGGTAAAATTTTTTTTATTTTTCAAAACATTAAAATTATCTTATACAAATCCTTTTTTCTATATTATATAACATTTTGTTCTATTTGTATAATCTTGTTTTTATCTTGTATTGGCGGTTTCCCACCACATCTGAAGCATAACACATTTTCCACTTTATCCAAAATAGTAATACTTATATCTATGTTTATATTTCTGGTAACGGTCATATACCTTAAAAATACTTATATACTAATTCTTACTTTCTATATTCTTATATAATTCTAAAATAAAAAACAACTTCATTATCTAATTATCCTTAATACATTCACATACTCTAATTCTATTGCTTTATGTTATTATAACCATGTATAAATGTAATTTTTCATGTCCCAGTATTTTTCAACATATTCTTTCAAATCTTTCCAATCTTTTAAAAAGGTCTCTGAGTACAGGTCATTTAACTTTCTAGTCCATTTATCCATTTCAGCCATATATAACAATTTTTTCAACCATTCCCACACATCTGGTATTTTTTCATTTTATGTTTGAAGTTTGAAGTGCTGGAACATCTTGAAACTGGAGACTATATGCTTAATCTTATTAAGTCAATATATAGTGAACAGAAATCCTCTTTAATAATTAATACTGAAAAAACGGATTACTTTAAAGTTGAAAAAGGAACATGACAAGGATGCCCACTTTCGCCGCTGCTATTTATTTGGATTTTGGAAGTTTTGCTACTAAATTTGAAAGAAGATAAAGAAATTAAAGGCTTAACAATAAAAGGTTTTTCTTTTAAATATAGAGCCTTTGCAGACGACGTGATGTTTATAGCCGAAGACCCTATGACTACACTACCATATTTGTTGCAGAGAGTAAGAGAGTTTGGTGATTTGGCTGGGTTTTATGTAAATAAGAACAAATCTAAAGTGATGTGTAAAAATTTGTCAAATAAGAAGCAAATTGAATTACAAAATCGTATAGAATGTGAAGTGGTGAAAAAGACAAAATATCTAGGTGTAAACCTAACAATGAAAAATATTGATTTGTATAAGAATAATTATGAGAAACTTTGGCAGCAAATTATGCAAGATATTAAAAGGTGGAATGTATTAAATTTGTCACTGTTGGGTAGAATTGCAGTGGTTAAAATGAATGTGCTACCAAGAATAATGTTTCTGTTTCAAACTATTCCGATTGTGAAAGATGTAAAAACATTCAAATGCTGGCAGAAGGAATTGACTAAGTTTGTGTGGGGAGGGAAAAAACCAAGAATTAAGATGAAAATAATGTGTGATGCTAAAGAGAGAGGTGGGTTCCAGTTACCAAACTTAAGGTTATATCATGATGCAGTATGTTTGACTTGGGTAGGGACATGGACTCTGTTACAAGATAGAAAGTTATTGTCCCTGGAAGGTCATGACTGTAGGTTTGGGTGGCACGCATATTTGTATTATGGTAAAACAAAAATGGACAATATGTTTAAGCATCATTATTTGAGAAGAACATTAATCGATACGTGGACAAGATATAAAAACTTTTTTCCAGAAGAGATACCTATGTGGATTGTACCCGCAGAAGCTTTAAATCCAGTATCACGTCACAAAGGACAAGATTGGTTGAAGTATAGAGACTTATTAACAAGACATGGTAAAGACTTTATATTCTAGGAGCAGCATCAGATGGACTTTGATTACGGTTGGCTAAGATATAGACAAATATATGACATGTATAGAAGTGATAAAAAAATCTGGTTTTAGAGAAAAAAATAATGAAATAGAACAAGTTTGGGAGGAAGGTGGGAAAAAAATGATCTCTAAAATGTATAAAATTTTGTTAAAATGGTTTAACGCTGATGAAATGGTAAAAGAACAAATGGTAAAATGGGCGATAAACTTTAACAAAGACATTGAAATGGAATCTTGGGGATTTTTATGGAAAAATGCTATGGGTATATCTACATGTTATAACTTAAAAGAAAATTGTTTTAAAATGATGTACAGATGGTATATGACACCTAAAAAAATTGCAAATATTAATCAGAATATGTCTAACAAGTGTTGGAAATGTAAAAAGAAAGAAGGTTCTTTTTATCATATGTGGTGGACTTGTGATAAAGCAAAGACTTATTGGTCTATAATACATGCAGAAATGGAAAAATTTTTGAACTGTACATTTAAGAAGTTGCCTGAAATGTTATTGCTTGGACTTAAATTAGAAGAGATAAATGTAAAGAAAAGGACAATAATATGGTACTCTTTGTATGTTTTTAATGTATATGTCATTCTCCACTTCAGCCAGTTGTTCCTGCACTCCTCCTGTTTGTGCATGCCGACATAGATCTGTCTGTGACTGTGTCTGTATTTGTGCTTTGCAGCATGTCTCGGTTTTCTGTGTGTCTGGTCCCATCCTCTGCTTATATGTGTATCCACTGCCATTTTTTTAATAACTTGGGCTGCCCCCCCCCCCCACCTCCGCTATGCTGACAGCTGCTTACTTGGATGGTTTTTTCCCTGATCTGGAGAGTGTTGCCTCAGCAAACTTGGCTTGGAGGCTAAAGATGGTGGGTTTTGTCCCCTGAGGGAATCAATCGTCATCTAGCAAGGAGAGACAGTAGCTGTGTTCAGTGAAGCACAAGGAACTGTCTTCTGAGGAAACTTTTGGCAGACACTGCTTCTGTGGGCAGGACTCAGGCAACGCAGCCAGTGGCTAGAGACAGCTTCTGACTGATATATCATGGAGCCAACTGATTTAGAAGCACGTGAAATGTTCAGAAAGTGCCACCCCACTATTCAGTTATATATAAAGAGAGATTGTAGGTTCTTACAATTTTCTATGTGACCGCTGGGTATATGCAGAGGACCCAAGGGGATTAGGGATACAAGAAACCCACCAATTCAGTTCACTGGTTTCAAACAGGGATTTTTACAAACAGGGAGTTGATGCTTTAGATGATCAGGTGGACTGTTCAATGATCCATTCATGACTTTTTGACAGGTTGCTCCTCTACATTCCTTTCTAACCATGCAATGGGCTTTCTCACATGTATGTTCTCGCACAGCCCAGACAAACTCTTCTGTCCCCTCCATCCTTCCTATGAAACTGCTTTGCATACATAGTTTTGCAAAAACCTAATCAACAGGTTTCACAGCTGTTCAGCACAAACTGAAAAGGCCAGGTGATCATCCCATGACTGATCAATCCAGGGCTTGGGGGGAGAGGGAGGTGCCAGAACTCTCAAGAGGGAAATGAAGTTTTCAGTCTGTATACTGAAAACTCATGAACTTTTAAACATTTTTAAAAGAATTATGTTGAAGAGGTTCCATTCCAGTGCATTCCCCCAGAAAAAAAAAGCCTTGGATCAATCCTTCAAACGCAGTAAGTTTGACAGTCAAACACACTCATGGCAAATTCACAGCATTCAAGTAAAAGTTTGTAGAGGGGTGGACTTCTTGCCCACAATATCCCCACAACTTCTCTCTTTTTCCTACTTTCTTCTCTTCCTTCAGTCGTCATCTCACCCCTTTCAGTCACTTTTTCTATTCTTCTTCCCTCCTCTCTGGATTTTTTTCCCTGATCCCCATCTTCTTTCTTGTCTTTACCATTTGCTCATCCTCCCTCCACACCTATGATTTCCAGATGAAACTACAATAGCCATTTTGGATTATCTAAGCAAATGTAGACTCGTGAGATCTTAGCATTTATTTTATCTACTTCTCCCCGCCCCCAAATATAAGATTTTCTTGCAGTCCTGAGGGTTCCCCAAGATTTTACATTTCACCTCCAGTACCCAGCCCCAGTGTGTGCATTTTTGATCAACACTCTGCTGCCAGTTTCAAAATTAAATATATAGATATGACAAGGGTATTCAGCCTGGTTCTTGTGTGTGCCATGGTGTCTGCCAGCACCTTTCCTGGTACCCTCCAAGTGTTTTCAGAAAGTGGCTGGGTCCAGATGCGGCTTTTGTCCAGCAGGGCTTCTGACTAGCCATTGGAGGTTGTATTGGCTGTGCAGATCTTTTTTTCAATGTGACTTTGATAGCAGCTGCCATCACAGCACAAGGATCTTCACTTCATGACTGAAGGTAAGATGTGTGTATACAAGAAAATAATACATAATGTTAATTTTAAAAGGCATCCTGTTGAAGAGCTTCTGCCTGAAGTGTTCAAGAGTTATTAACTGAGTTATGCACAGCCCAACTTCCCAAGATTTTATGGTTGGCTCTGCCTCCTGCTGCAGCCATGTTGTGGCTGGCTCCATCTCTTGTGGCAGTCATTTTGTGGTTGGCTCCATCTCTTGTGGCAGTCATTTTGTGGCTATGACCACAACCCTCTGTCAGAATTCCAAGGGTGCCTATAGGCTAAAAAAGTTTGGGGACTGTGGTGGAATGGGCCCACTCTGGCTTTCAGGCCCTGTTCCACCCTGCCCTTCAAGATTTTCCCAACACCTGGAGAGGCTTTTCTTTCTCTCTTGGGTACCCACTACCACCACCTGACCTTTGTAAGGAATTGCCTGCTGGAAGGGTCAGGACTCCCAGTTTCCCCTCCAAGTTCTGAGGCCTTAAGAACATAAGAGAAGCCAATGTTGGATCAGGCCTGTGGCCCATCTAGTCCAACACTCTGTCACACAGTGGCCAAAAACACTGTTGCAAATTGTTGTTTGCAATTACCTTGCAGCTTCCTCCAGCTCTCCAGGCCAGCACATGGTTATGTTGTGTGTGTTTCTTTAAGATGACTGTATATAAAATGGGAGCAAGAAGTGGGAGTGATTGTAAATTGCAGGTGTATTTTATACTGTGAGACTGAGAATAATAAAACTAACTTGGAGATTGACGTGGAGGCGTTTTATTATGATATAACATTTTGGCAACCAACTGGGATGGCTTTTTTGCCTGTTTTTTACAAAGTCCATGTGAACCTCCAATTGCTTTTACCTCATGGATTTGTATGTTTGATAATTACCTGCTTGCAATTAGTGACAGGGAGGTGTCTGAAGAGCGGAAGCTTGCACTGCTTATTCACTCCTTGGGAGTAGAAGGACAACATATTTTTTATACTTTCCTCTTACTGACAATAAGTATGAGATTGTTCTTGCTGCACTGAAGGAATTTGAATTTTTTGTGCCCAAGGTTAATGTGGTTGCTAATCATTATAAGTTCCGTCAGTGGGAACAGAAACTGGGGGAATCAACTTTACAATATATTGCAGCTTTGAGTGACTTAGTCAGCTCCTGAGGGTTTGGAGTGCTGGCTGATGAGATGATTAGAGACCAGCTGGTTGAAAAGACAACTATGCCTCGCATAAGAGAATGGTTACTTTTGGAGCCAGAACTTTCATTGGACAATGCTATAACATTAGCAACTCAAATTGAGGCAGCTGTAAATGAAACCAAGATGATAAGTTCGGGCACTGGAGACAGAGTACTGAGGGTGGAACTGTTGCCAGTGGGGTGGCATGCCAATACAAAGCCATGATACTGGAAAGGAGCTGAGAGAATATGCTGAAAAGCCAGGAAGCCAGCGAAGCAGAATGTCAACAAAAAAGTGTTTTCGGTGTGGCTCTGTACAACATCTGGCAAACAACCCTAAGTGCCCTGCAAAGTGAGGGGGTCTCTTCTGTCTTTTGCCGATAGTAGCATCTATTGTATTTTTTTTGGTGGGTTTGAATACTGTTTGTATCTGGCCAATCTTCAACAAAACTACATCGGAAAAACCACAACATACATATGGTTATATATTGATGGCACATTGTCCCTGACAAGGCAATTTTACTTGCACTCTCAGGACCTAAACTGGAAGGTACATACTGGTACTGATATTATTTCCCTTATATACAACTACTTCTGACTCAAGGCCAGGCATATTTGTGGCCCCAAATACAAACCTTTTGGTGTGTCATTCAATTCCATATTGGAACATTCCATTTTTGGTCCTATATTATTTATTGTTATTGCCTTACATGTGTTACAGGGACTCTGTTGCTTGGTGTAATGAAAGAAGAAATTTCCCTACCCAGTCAAAACAGGGAGATAGCTCTGAAGAGTGGAGAGATCACTGGTCTGGTGTGGTTAGAAATTGCCATTTGAAACCAGAAGGGTCTATAAAGCTCAAGAAGAGTACTGGTTTAAAGTTGATAAATGGGTGTACAGCTTTGATCAATCTATGATTGTATTTGAAACAGAATTGTGTATGAATAATGAACACTTTATTGCTAAAATGTATAAAGATTTTCTGAAATTGGAAACGGAAGAACAGGTGAAAGAATTTATGAAAAAATGGTCAGAAAACTTTCAACATAATATACTAACTGTGGAATGGAAAAAAATTGTGGTCAAAGGGGCTTAAATGCACATTAAGTTCCAATTTGAAGGAGAATTTTTATAAAATGATGTATTGGTGGTATATGACACCAGATAAATTAGTCAAAAGGTTTTTAAAAAATTTCAAATAAATGCTGGAAGTGTGAACATCATGAAGTGACATTTTATCATCTATGGTAGACATGTAACAAAGCTAAAAAATATTGGATACAAATACATACATTTATCCAAAAGTTTTTGAAGACTAATATACAAATGGACCAGAGGCTTTTTTTTTTTTGCTGGGACTAATGAATATACACATGTGGGATAGAGCAGGGTATAAATTAAATAAATAAATTAGAAAACACTCATGGAACTTTGTTTCTGTATATGACAAGTCATTATCTAAATTTCTGGCTATATGGAAACTCCTTATAGACTTCTTGCGCGAAACAAGAAGAAATGAACTAAAGATTAAGACATAAAAGTAATAAGTTTACAGGGAAAAGCGATATAGTTCTTTTAATGTGATTTCAGAGTAAGGTTGTAACATGTAAATGTATATTTTTCTGTCACAGAGAAAATCAGAAATTATTTCCTCCTACTTTTTTCATAATTGTTATAGCTTGATTTCTTTTCTTTTTTCTGTTTTCTTTTTTTTGTTTAACACCTTCAATAAAAGTCATCTTAAAAAAGAGTACTAATGTGTCTAGAGGAGGGGTTTGGGTACTGGATAGAGTGCCCTAGGGTGCATTCAGATGGGCAGCTAATCCCGCCATTGGCCTGGCTCCAATTTGATCCCAATCTTTTTTATCCACTATTGCATGACCAGACAACTCCCCCTTGAATCGCCTTACCATGCACAGACTCGACAGTGGATTGTCTAGATGGCATCCACCTGAAGGAGCCATATGGTTGAAGTTTTTTAAAAAAAAAATCTGTTTGTGCATGCACATATGCACCTCACCGTGTAGTGTACTTGTTTTTCCACACATGTGCGGACTTGTATGGTAAATGCACTGCCAGTGGTACCTTTCTCTAGGTACCATTTCAATTAGCAAAGTTCATTAATTTCACGGGTCATTTAGAAGCATGAAATTGTTCGTAACATTTGAGTGGAGCTCTGCGGCCATTGCACTAAGAATTTTTTTAAATGGCAGCTGTTCGGGATGGTCTGGAGTCAGACCATCCCAATGGGCTGATTGTGTGCTGGAACGATCAGACGAGGGAAAGTCTGCCATTGGCCCATCAGCAAGCATTAGTCTGGACTTTCAATGGTATCTTTAAAGTACAGCTCCGTGGCAGGGCTCAACAGGCTGATCACAGAAGTGGCACCTTTTCCAGATGTCACTGTCTGGATGTTCCCTTTAAATCGGCCAGGAACTTGTGCCTAGGTTGGATCTAAAGACCCATCTGATCATGACCCTAGCCTTCTGGAAACCAAAAGAGTCAGTGAATGCTCAAAGAAAGTGTATTGGAGTTAGATCAAGATGGGTAGCCCTGTTAGTCTGTCTGTAGCAGTAGAAGAGAGCAAGAGTCCAGTTGCACCTTAAAGACTAACAATATACATGGCAGGTTATGAGCTTTCATGAGTCACTGCTCTCTTCTTCAGACTAACTGGAGTCTTTGGGAAACACTGGAACAAAAGCCTCTCATCTTAAGATCCTAAGTCACTGTGAAAAGCTTATGAAACTCTCAATAGCCCAAAACATATGAATTAAAGTCTGCACATATACTGATTTACCCCAGAGTTCTGTGTTGAGTTACCTCAGAAATTTTACTCCGATTTCACCTGACCTTTCCCCTCAATGTTGAATAAAATATGTTGTTAATTTGGAATTTCAAAACGCCTCAAGTGCCATTTTAGTTATTTAAGTTAAAAGATCTCTTGACCCTTCTCTCTGGTTCCTGGGCTGAGCCAGCAGAAAAATATCATACCATGACAGAGTTTTTCAGGAAAGAAGAAAACAGATACTCAGGGTGGCTCAGTCAGAAAGGGGAAGAAAAACAGAGGGAAAATCTTGCCTCTGAGGGAGGGAAGTAGATGGGTACTTCATACCTTGTTACTTAGGTTGTGTACATATTCTCGTAGTAGCAGAACTGAAAACTGTTGGTCCTGGTTTGTGATTCAGACCACCTGCCTTCATGCTACATTTTAAAATTTCAATTTCTAAAGGAACAAAAGACTGTCTTTTCTTATTCTTTCTCTTATCTGATATCAGAACAACTTCAGCTGCACCTCATCTCAGGCAATATCAGCTATCCAGCATTCAGGAAAGAAGTTTAAAGTGTCTTTCACAACGAAAAATAAAACTCCTGAAAATATTTTTCTTTCTTTCTCTGGGGATATGGATGACAAACTTGATGGCATTTGATATTTATTTATTCTTTATTTGGTATACAAGGCAGCTCAAAACAAATGGCAGTGGAGAAAAGATTACAAAGAAGAGACACTAAATCCTTTTCAAACCTTCCAACTTCTTCAATACATCAGAGTTCTGAAGTTTTCTTTCAAGCACTGCTAGTTCTGTTTTATGATATTGTGTTCATGGCTGTCTGAGAATTATAGCTTTGATGTGTCTTCGTCTGCTTTCACAGAAGTCGCTGAGAACTTTGCTATTTACCTCTGCCAATACAAACTGAAAACAGCTGTATTGTAATGGATTGGATGGGATACTCTTGTGCTTGTGTTGCGCTCGAAAGGATACAACTTGCTTTCTTTGGAGATAAATTTATTAAATCAAGAGCTGACCTGGAGGGGGGCTGGGGGGCCAAGACAGCTGATGCATGCTGTAAACCACTGGACATAGTCACCATCCTCGCCCTCTCAGAAATCCTGAGCGCATTTGTCATCAAAGATCTTGTCATTGTTTGAGAGGGATAGCCCCATGTAAAAAACCGCAGATGAGAAGGAAGCAATACATATTGTGAAGACTAACAAAAATCAAACCTTCATAAAGAATAGCTTTCATTTTAACTTGGCTTAGGATGGCACTGCAAGAGTTCAGAAAAGGGCAGGAAAACTATCCAAAGCTAAAACAGAAGATAAATTAGGCTCCCCTGTACAATGGTTCCTGTACCTGAAAATTCAACATGTATTGTCTCAACAACACATCCAGTCTCTTGTTTTGCAGCCCCATACAGATCTGGAAATTATCATGAAACTCTATACCAATTGAAATAGAAACATGATCTCTGCCATCTATAACCTACTGCTATCAGAAAATAACATAAAACACTTACCGTACCAGGTAGCTTGGCAGGAGGCCTGTGAGCTCTCATTGACTGTTAAGGTATGGTCAGCAGTCTGGTCATCAGTTGGAGGTTCACCCCGATCTTTACCTGTACAGTTACACAAATTTAAAATCAGCTCATGATGGTACTTACATCCTCAAGCCTTATTGCAAATGTCATCCAAATACCCACCCTTGTGTTGGAAGGGATGCAAACCAGAAGGAACGTTTGCCCATTGTTGGTGGCAATGTAGAAAAATTAATCTTTTTTGGCAAGAAATTAAAAAAAAATACATCAAACAGATCCTTAATATTGAGATCTTACTAACACCAGAACAAATACTTTTAGAGTAACGGCCTAGACAGATTGCACACCATCATTAAAAACACACATTAGAAATTGCTTTACACAGCTAGAATAACAATTGCTTCCTACTGGAAGGACCCTAAAGTTCCAAACCTACAAACTTGGTTCAGTAAACTATGGGACTTATACATTATGGAGAGTATCACTGACAAAATTAATACTTACTCCACAAATCCTATCTCATCTCAGTTTGATGCAAAGGGGTTCCTGATACTTGACTTCCTTTAAAAAAATAATAATTCATATTTCCTATCTGGGAACATTACCAAGACTGTTTGTAACTTATTCTGGTAGCGGCAGTTGATATTTTTAGCTTCCAATAATGCATTTCTTATTCAAAGTTAATACATGTTACTGTACTTATTGATTTTTCAGTTTTTATATTTTGCCATTTGGATAAAGGATATAATCACACAGTTAGAAATGCACTGTATTTATAGCAACTGTTATAGTTATCTGTACAAGTGTTAATGATTTATAGATAACATATGACCCACTTTCAAGATATTTAACACGGATGTTATGTTACATTGTTGTATTGCTGTATTAATGCAAAACCTTCTTATCAATAAAATCTTTATTAAAAAGAAAAAAGAAAAAAAGGGCAGAAAAGAGTGACAAAAAGCATCAACAGTTGGTGCAGCTTTCCTGTGAAGAAAAGCCTTTTTAAGTTGGGTGCAGGGGAAGAAGTGTGGCATGGAGAAAATAGACAGGAGATTCTTTTCCCTTCCCTCTTTGATCCCACTATAATTCTGATAGTCCTAGGTCCCTTCGACACGCACCTATTTGCCATGCTAGAGGGATGCTTCAACGACAGATCATACTGGCGCGATCACACCAGCACATCTGGGAAGCGTCCCGCAACTGTTGTCAAGCCGTTGCAAAGCATTTTGATCCGGTGGGGAATCATAGTAAAAACACTACTAGTGAAACTCCAGTATCAAATGCTGCAGCTCACAGCCAAAGTTTCCCTGTGTGATCACACCAGCGTGGAAGTGTGGCATCGCAGATAGCATGATCACACGCTATCCTGACGTGACACTGTTTTTTCCCCCTTCTCCGTGTGCGCATCATCGAAAGCCTTTGGGGGGAGAAGCGAAGCATCGATTCTCCCTTCCCCCCCGCAGCGATTCATCGATCCCCTGTTTAAGTGCCTCGGAAACACACCACAAAAAAAACCCCACTCACCCGCGGTTGCATCTGATCACGCAGCGGTGGTTTGCCCCAGCAGATCCATGGAGCTGTGTGATCACGCAACTGTGGGGCAAATTGCTCCAGAGCAAAAAAGCCTCGATTCCCCTCCAAATTATCTCGCTTGTGTGGAAGGGACCATAAAATAACAATATAAAATATAGATAATACCTGTTCATTCTCATAAATGGAGATAAATGGTAATATCTATGGTGCTTTACATGGTATTTTTTCCATGTGGGCTTTTTTCTGTGTGGGCAGTTTTCTTGTGAACATTTATGACTGGGTTTTTTTTTTCTGTGGGCTTTTAAATGAAAATTAAAGATTTGTCTCATGAGAGCTACCAAAAGCATTTTGACCATAGGGAAAAGTTAAATATAAGGAATCCAGTCCCCTCCCCCATAGTCCCCTTATTTTATCTTTTCTTTTAATTGTGGGTTCTTCCTCTTTTTCATGCTTATAGCATGACATATTTTTCAAGGGCTCCATGAATCATCAGTATTTTTAAGTGCTCCTCAAATTACAAAGGGTAAGGTCTGAACAGGATTTAACCTTCTCTTTCTTCAGCAATTGTGGGGGGTTTTTTCTCAGAGAAAGCATCTCACTCAAAACTAGAAACAATAGTGAAACCACAGCTGTCAGAACAATTGCCAGTACAGAAACTTCCTAGAATACAAATTTGCCCTGTATTTTATTTTGCCTTTTTTCACCCCTTTTTGAATCCAAACCATCCTTTTGCTTTTAAAAAATATCTTTTACAATATGTCATGTTCCACCTCCTCCCTCCCGGGGGTGCCTCCCGTGGCCATTGCATCCTCCTGAAGTGGTCGGCTCTGATGGACGGCTTTGGGGCAAAGGGGGTGCAGTAGGGCCTCAGAATAGCAGGGGGTGGGGGTTAATGTCATCCGGGTCACCCCTCTGCCTCCGTGGGTGTCTGGCTCTCACTGGTGCCTCTCTCTAGGGCATCAGCCAGCTGCAGACACCACCCGGCTCTTCCTTCCCATCCCTCCCATCACTGCCTCCCTTTATCCCTCCTCTCTTCCCCCAGAGCCACTCAGGGCAGCAGGGCCCCTCCTCCCTTCCCAGCCCCACCCCCCAGATAGGCTTGGATGCCTGCCTGGCATCTCAGATGTCTCCACGCCTTCTCTCCCTGCTGCCAACACTGCTGGCCTTCTTGTCCTGGGCCTTGCCTGCTGGGCCGGCATCTCCCCAGCTGCTGTGTGGTGGTGGGCCAGGAGCATGCATCACAGAGGCCCTGTGGGTGGCTTTGTCCCCATTCCCGGCTGTGGTGGTGAAGCACAGGGCCCAGGCGCAGCCCTGGGCTTGGAGGGGGCAGCGGGGCACAGCATTGGGGCTGGTGTCAGGGCCCAGTCTCAGCTCCTCCGCTGGGGCTCCCTTCCAGAGCCTTGGAGTCTTCAGAGGCCGGGATCCTCCCTGCCACGGCTGGATCTGGCCTGGGTGAGGGCGGGGGTGCTTCGGGGGGGGGGGTGTGGCAAGGCCTGAACAACCGCAGACAGGACAATAAAACTTTTATAAAGACTTTTTGTTGGCCAGCAAGGCACTGCTAGTGCTCTTATGAATTATGATATTCATAAGCCTGAACTTTGGGTTGCCCATAATGGAAGGGCCATGTGCTTTCTTCATGATAGGAGCCAGCTCCAGCCCATACCAGGAGGCTGACACCCTAGACAGTTCACCTGGGACATAGACAAAGGACTCCTCTTGCCATGAGGTTTCTCTCTCTCTGTTTCAGCACTCTGGTCAACCCCTGCCCCCTCCAACGTACCTGCATAGTTATGCTAACGCAGTTGCTTAGCAACTAATGTTCGGGCCATCAGCCAGTCGGCCAAAGTCATTGACTAACAATAGATGTGGCCAGGTGAGTCATCAGACCCCTGTCCAAAGTCCACTTCCTGGTGAGATCATAGTTTTGCAACACTGTCCATCCCCTTGCCCTCCTCCTTTTGTCCACCTTTAACCTATGGAAGGGTCCAAGAGGGACAGACTGCCTAGTAGGTGTGTTAGTGGGAAGTGGTCTGTGCAGCCCGCCCCAAGACCACCTAAGACCCTGAGCAGAGGCATTTGGTCTCTTGAGCCATCGTCCCCTATCTACTTCCCCCCCCCCCATGTCCAGCTTGCCTTTCCAGTCCCTCTAATCTTCTGTTGGAACAAGGATCCATCTCCAGGATAGGTAAAGTATCACCCATCAATGAAACTCCTGCTAATGTAACAGTGTTATTTTCTGTCTTTATTTCTTAGGCCTGTGTGTATGTGTGTGTGAATCTGTTTTGTGTGAGTGAACAACATCATTCAGTAAACAGCATTTAATTTGCCATCTGCCTCATGTGCCTTGAGAGCTCCTGGGAGGGGTGGGACCCTGGTATAGTTGGCAAGAACCCGTGTATTTCGCCAATTGCTAAAATGTAAATCAAAGCAATTCGGCTAACATTTTTTAACTTGTTTGTTTCACTTTGTATAATCTGTTTCTCTGGGATATTTCTCTCAAGGGCGTAGACTTTCTCAATCCCCGGGGGGGCGGGGGCTGTCTTTCGTGCGCGCGCGCTTTGCGCGCGCGCACGCTCGGGACCATGTCCCGCTGCTCTCCCCCCTGCCCCAGGGAGCCGCCGCCGCCGCTTCCCTCCCCCGAGGAGGAAAGAGGCCCGTCCGTCCGTCCAGCGGGAGCAGCCGCAGCAGGCGCACCTTGACCTGGCCGGCGGGGGACGGGGCGCGGCACTTGTCCGACGCGGCTCCCCCCGCGGGGCTTCCCCGCCGCCTCCTCCTCAGGCGGCCAGGGCGGGAAGGGGGGGGGGCGCAACAGCGGGACGCCGGGGGGGGGAGACTCACGGGCCAGACTCGGGAGGAGGACCGCGGCCGCCTTGCCCGGATCCACCCCGTTGACCAGGAGCCCACGCCAGGGCCGGCCTCTCCGGGGCATCGGCGGGCGGCTCCTCCTGAGCGGCCCGGAGCAAGGAGCTCCGCCTGCCTGCCTGCCTCCCCCCCCGGACCGGCTCGCGGCTCGCGGCTCGCCCAGCCGGGGCGGGGGGGGAAGCGGGCTGCTGCTGGGGCCCTGTCTGTCTGCGGGGCCGGCGGTAGCTGGCGCCCGAACCAACGACCTGGTGCCACCGGCTCCCGCTCCGCCTCGCATTTCCCGGGGGGGGGCTCAGCCTCCCCCGGCAAAATGAACACCCGCCGGTGGCCAGTCAGCCGGCCATCGCCGCCTCTCTCCCCCCCACCCCGCCCCAGGGAGGCAGGAGGGCAGGCCGGGGGTGGGGGGGAAGGAGAGGCGGCGACGGCCGGCTGACTGGCCACCGGCGGGTGTTCATTTTGCCGGGGGAGGCTGAGCCCCCCCCGGGAAATTTCGGGGGAGGCTCGAGCCCTCGAGCCCCCCCGTAGTTGACGCCCATGATTTCTCTTAATTTCTTTCCCATGTGCTTTTGGGTTATAAGTTACTTTGTAATTGCTGTAGTACTGTGTCTTCTCAGTGGATCAGCCTAGAGGTTCACAGGAGGCCCTGAGTGGTGGTGACAGGTTACCAGGGGTACTTTTCAGAGAACCCTTGGTTGAAGGGAGTTTCCCAGCAAGGAAAAGCACGATTTTCTGCTTTCCATTGTACCATGTGGCTGAGGGACCTTTTGGAACAATGCTGAATGCAGCAAAGGGGCTGTAGCCAGGGGCACAACTAGAAACTAAGTGAGTCCCCTCAATGCTGGCTGAAGTACCTTTGCTCTTGAAAGGAGCACTTCAGATTTAAGCCTTTGTTGTTGTTTTTTCTACAGACATAATTTTGCTATTCTCCCTCACTCATCATGCCACTATTTTAATGAGCAAGAACAGGAGTTGTATCAAGCTGGTTCATGTGCCACCTTCAGCAGTGTGGGATCTACTATGGCAGGAGTCACTCACCACTGTGGAGTGCCCTGATATCACTTTCCTGTCCCAGCAGGAAAATTCATGAGATGTTGGCCAAGCCTAGAAGTTGCCAGCTGATTAGGAGAAAACTCCTAGGCTGCCAAAGACAATGATTTTTTCTTAAAAAACAAAACAAAACCTGACATAAAGATCTATCTATCTGTCACATTTTTACTCACATTTCCTCCTAAGGAGTTTGGGGCAGCATATATGTTTTCCCCCCTTCATCCTCACAACACTTGCCGCAGACGATAAAAGGGAGGGAGGGTGCTTTCACCCAAGAATACACTGTGGATCTTTTCATATAAACAGAATATGAATTTCACCTAAGTTGGTCTCTCTGGATTTAATACAGCGGCAATTCTAATCAGTATTATACAGCTTGTGGACATTTAGCATGATAAACTGGCATGCCTGAAACTTAGTCTGATCTGAAAACCCTCAATTTAGAATTATCAGGCTATGGTGGACAATTTCAGTTTATGAAATTCCTAGAGATTTGGGGGCAGTGTCTGGGGAGGGTGAAGTTTGGGAAGAGAGCTTAGCGTGGACGCAATACCATAAAGTCCAGCCTTCAAAACTGCCACCTCTTCCAGGGGAACTGACCTCTATATTCCGGAGATCCATTGTAATTCTAGGAGAACTCAAAGCCCCACTTTGAGGTGGGGTTGCTAGCCAATGGCTTCCATGTCTTTAGTAAAGGTAACGGTAAAGGTAAATGTTTCCCTTGCTTGAAATCTAGTCGAATCCAACTCTAGGGGGCGGTGCTCATCTCTGTTTCCAAGCCAAAGAGCCAGCATTGTCCAAAGATGTTTCTGTGGTCATGTGGCCAACATGACTAAATGTTGAGGCGCACAGAACACTGTTACTGCTCCCCCACCATCTCCTGCTGGGTTTCCAGCTAATGGCTGGCACCGGGGGGGGGGGGCTATGACATTGAAGGGGGAGCATCATCATCATGTGTAACATCAGGGGTCCTTTGGGGCCGGAGCAAGGTGGAGCGAAGCTCCGCCAGCTCAGGACTGGCCACTAGGGCAGCCACGGGCTGAATCAGATTCTCTAATCTGATTCAGCTCACCGCCGAATTGCCGCTGAAATTCGGCGGCAACTTTAAAAGCCACTGGAGGGGAGGGGGTTTGAGGAAGAGGCTCCAAACTTGCAGGGTAGCTGCTGGGGCCTCTCCTCGAAATGCCCACCAAGTTTCAAGAAGATTGGACCAGGGGGTCCAATTCTACAGACCCCCAAACAGGTTGTCCCCATTCCCTCCATTGTTCTCTATGGTAGGAAAAAAGTTAACATTTTTTCCCTCCATAGAGAACAATGGCGAGGATGGGACAATCTGTTTGGGGGCCCATAGAATTGGACCCCATGGTCCAACCTTCTTGAAACTTAGTGAGTATTTCGAGGAGAGGCCCCAGCAGCTACCCTGCAAGTTTGGAGCCTCTCCCTCAAACCCCCTTTCCTCCAGCCCCTCATATACCCTATGAGTTTTTACCATTGATTTCAATGGCCCATAGGATATAATGGGGTTGAAACTGACATTCCCTTTCTGACACACTTCTGGTGATGTCAGGGGACGTGGTGTATGTTAATGAGTTATGCTAATGAGTTATGCTAATGAGCTCCTGCACCTCTTTTTCTACAAAAGGACCCCTGTGTAACAGTTCATTTCTGAAGAAAACTAGAAGTGATGGCACACTGCCATAAAAATCTCCAGTTCCTAGAATGACACGAAGCTGGAAGTGATGTCATGTTGCATGCACCAGTAGTGGGAAATGCAGAATATTTGGCAAGCCTGCTTTGAGGTTGGTAACTGTGTTTTAGACCCATATATAGGTATATTTGTATTCTATGAACTTATATCTGTTTTATACTATTTTATCAGTTTTATACTGCTTTAACTGGTATGCCTCCCTCTGGACATTATGAACTCCTGAGCATTAACATTGTAAAATCCTGGGCATTATGAACTCTCTCTCTCTCTGGTGCACTCCCCTTCACAAAATTATAATTCTAAAATGGAACAACACTTAAATCCTCTGTAAATTGTAACATGGATATCACCAACGTGAAAGTGACACTGATCTTTGCGTTTGAGCAATCTGTGATTCAATTGCGTTTGAGCAATCTTTTTTTTCCCAATGAATTTTATTAAATTTTTAACAAACAAAAAACAACAAACAAACAAACAAAACGCCTTCAGGCGTCGCAGTATAAGAACTAGAATACAAATACAACGTTGTAAATAGAGGTTATGAATAGAGACTACAGAATCCGTTTTAAATAATTAAAAAAACAATAACTTTTCATAAAAGGGTTTTTTTGGAACAATTTGACAGTTTGACAAATAATTTACAATGGGAAACCAAGTTGCCTGGAATTGTTTTTGTGAAGGTTCTGTTGATTGTGCAGAAGTGCGACTATACACAAAATATTCCCATAGTTTATTTTGCCATTCATAAAGAGTTGGCACCTTTTCATTTTTCCAAAAATTGTGCAAGGGTTATTCGTGCTACAGCAATAAGTAAAGATACCTGACACTTAGTATTTTTCGACTCAATAGAGGAGAGACCAGCTTCCAAAACTATAGCCTCAAGAGAAAACTCTAATTCACAACCAGTAATCAAAAATATTTGCATTACAATTTCAATCCAAAAACCGACAACCTTCGGGCAAGACCACCAACAGTGAGCATACGTGCCCATCTGACTACATTTTTTCCAACATTCTGCAGAATATGAAGGATTTATTTTATGAAACTGTTGAGGGGTATAATACCATCTGTTTACTACTTTGAATGTGTTGAAACGAATGTTGAAAATCTTTGAATTAAAATTAGGTTGTGACCAAATTTCTTCCCACACCTTAACAGAGGGGCGTGAAATGCCATCTCAAAGCCATGCTTCATGTAACTGGACTCTTTTCCCTTTGTTACATGTTATAAGTAATACTTACAATTTTGCAAGTAGGCCTTTTAATTCTCCATCATAGTTCTTTAAAATAAGTTCAAAGTCCATTAAAGGTCTTGAAAATACCTCTTGGGATATAAGTTTTTGTAACAAGTTACTAATTTGCAAGTATCGAAACCAAGGAATTACCTTACCCACTTTAGCCTCTAATTGTTCTTTGGTATAGATTCTACCATTAAGTAAAAAATCTCTAAGTCGATAAATGCCAGCTAATTCCCAAGCCTTATAATAAGTCGTTTCTTTCCCAGGCATATACCAGTCTTGATTAGTAATAATAGAAAATTGGGAAATTGCTGGTAGGAAAACATTCTTGTATCTTATCCATAATTTCAAGGAGGTCTTCAAAAAAACATTTTTAATATTCTCAATCTGGGATGCAGTAGGAGGATTCCAATAAAGCTCAGTAAGGGAAAGCCCCTCACCTTCTGTTTCTTCTATAGAGCTCCATATTATTTTGTCAGATTTATAAAGTATCCTTACTATTTGAGATAATCTGGCAGCCTCATAATATGCTTTTAAATCTGGAAAATTGAGTCCTCCTTGTTTCGTTAAATGTCTTAAAGTAAAAAAACCAATCCTAGGTTTTTTATAGTCCCAGAAAAACTCATTAATAACCCCTTGCCACTTTTGCAGTTCTTTAATAGAAATAAATGCCGGAATTGCTCTAAACAAGAAGAGAAATTTCGGTAAAATAAAACTCTTAATAATATTTAACTTGTCAGCCCATGTATAACCTTGCTTATGCCATCGTTTCGTTCGCTTTTTAATATCTTTAATTAACTCAGAAAAATTACATTTTACTAAATCCTCTAAATTTTCAGGGATCATTATCCCTAAACACCTCCACATAGAGCATTTCCATGCAAATTGGAATCTGCGTTGAAGATTATTAGCAAGCTTCTTATTGATTAAAATAGGAATGATGTTGGATTTTTCCACATTTACTTTCAGACCAGTAAAGTCTTGAGATACTTTAAAAATCTCCTGTAAAGCCACTAAGGAACGTTCTGGATTAGATAAGTAAATAATCATATCATCCGCATATAAACTAATAGTATGAACTTTAGAACCAGTGCGAATTCCAAAAATGTCAGGATCAGATCTAATTGCAGAAGCTAGAGGCTCTATTGCCAGGGCGAACAATAGTGGGGACATTGGGCACCCCTGTCGGGTACCTCTATGCATAAAAAAAGAGTCACTAAGTGTATTCCCAACATGTACTTTTGCTGTTGGGTTGAGATAAATGGATGTTATAGCATTCAAAAACAAAGGACCAAAACCCATTTTTACTAATAACTGTTTTAAATACTCTATATCAATACTATCAAAGGCTTTTTCTAAATCAACTGATAGTAAAATTGCCTCTTGTTTATTTTCCTTACAATATGCGATTATATCCAGAGTTCTGTGAATGTTGTCCATCATGGAACGTTGTGGAATAATGCCTGTCTGATCGGGGTTTATAGAGTCAGTAATAATTTTCCTAAGTCGAGATGCTAATATAGTGGAGAAAATTTTTGAATCACAGTTTAACAGGGCTATAGGCCTGTAAGAGGCTGGAAGTTCTTTATCTTTATTTTCTTTTGGAATTGTTACAATGTGTGCTTCTCCCCATGTAGGGGGGTGAACTCCTGTCTGCAATATATTATTACAAATCCTCGTTAAAGGCTCTACTAAGTCACTAGAAAAAAATCTTTAAAAATTCTGGAGTAAAACCGTCACAGCCTGGAGCAGTGTTTGGTTTTAATTTTTTAATAGCCTCAATAACTTCTTGTTTTGTAATCTCCTCATCTAATAAAGATTTATGTTGTTCTGATAAAACCCTATCTACTCTATATTTTTTGAAAAATAAATCCCAGTTTACCTCAAATGTAGAATTAGCTGCATATAATTTTTCATAAAATTTTGCAAAGCAGTTAGCAATTTGAACACCAGTAGACACCGTTTTGCCATTTTCATCTTTCATTGAATAGATTGTTCTTGCTGTTATTTTACGATTCAATCTCCATTTCAATGAGCGAAGCGCTTTGGGGTTTTTTTGCCAAATTTTTTGTTTTAAAAATAAAAGCTTCTTCTGAATTTGTGTAGTTTCCATTATATCTAATGTCCTCCGGGTTGCTAATAATTCTTTATAAATCTTTTTATTACATGTTCTTTTATGTAATATTTCTAAATTTTGAATTTTGTCTAATAATTCTTTTATTTTTTCCTGTTTTTCCTGTTTTAGGAAAGAAGTCATGGCAAGCAATTTACTCCGTAAGACTGCTTTGAATGCGTCCCATAAAATAAAATCATTTACCTCACCATTATCATTCAGTTGGAAATAATCTTTAATGGCCCTACTCACTTCCGTTTTATTTATTTCACCTAATAAAGTTGCATTGTTCAACCTCCAGATTTTATGTTTCATTTCTACCTTTTTTTTGAGTATTTGACATTCAACAAAAGCATGGTCTGACCATCTAAATGGACCATGTAGTCTATTAAGTGCAGTATCTGAAAAAAATATATAGTCAATGCGAGTATAGGAATGAAATCTTGGCGAAAAATAAGTATAATCTCTCTCTTTAGCATGGGTGGATCTCCACGCATCAATAAAATGATAGTGTTCCAAAATATCAAATAGTTCAGTATATTGCTTCTGCTTTAGTTTTAAATTTACACTAGAGTTTTTACCAGACCTATCCAGTTGTTTATTTACTATAAGATTACAGTCTCCTCCAATGATCATCAAACCCTCTTGGAAATTTTCTAACTTATTAAACACTAACTTTAAAAATTGCCCTTGTTTGTCGTTTGGGGCATACAATGAGACTAAGGTTACCAACTCCTCATCTAGAAGACCTTTCACAAACAAAAATCTACCCTGATCATCTCTTAATTGTCCCAGGCAAACAAAACGTACAGTCTTTGCCAACAGAATAGCTGTTCCTCTGGCTTTAGAAGAGCCAGGGGATTTAAATTGAAGGGGATACCACTGTGTGTTTAGAACTGGCAAATCTGCTTCTTTGAGATGTGTTTCTTGCATAAATACAACATCTGGTTTTGTTCTTAAAAGTTCCTTCAATACCCTCCGTCGTTTAGTACAGTTATTCAAACCTCTGACGTTTAAAGTTCTAAATTTGTAAACTTCCATGGAGCTTATATTGGTGCCTAGCAACTATGAATTTTAAACAATTGCTTTATGCAATAAAATATAGAGACTACAACTATAAAAAACGCCCCTCAAATACAAACAAACCCCCCTCAATAAACAAGTCCCCTCCCACCTCCCTATCCCTCACCCAATACAACACAGCCCCTATCACCACCTTAAAAGCAAATTATTCAACTATTAAATTCCACAGATAACCAGGAGCCTCCTCGAGAGAAGGAGGAAGACAGAACAAAACTGTCACCTGGAACTGTGATACAGGGGAGCTACCAGAACCACCCACACCCCTCCCTTTCCCCATGCCTAGATATATCTAAGTTATAAGTTGCACAACTTCATAGCCAAAATCGCTTAAATACATTAATTTTTAAAAGGAGACCGCGTTTGAGCAATCTTGAGCAAATCTATAACTTTGCGTTTGAGCAATCTGTGATTCAATCATTTTGGAGGAAAAAAAAAAAAGAATGTGACTGAATGCAAGATAGTAATGCCAAACATACTGGCTGGCAAAAACTGTTACCTTCAAAGGGCAAATTTTTAGTTGAGTCCTACTAAAGAAAGGAATCCAAGTAACAGTGTACTAAATTGGGAATTTTGAAGTTAAGAAATCCGGGAAATGGCTCTGCATGTTCTTGTTAGTTTGACTGTATCTTGTAGCTACTGGGCTTTTCATTAAGACATTGGCAAGAGAGAGGGGGAATCCGACATAATGATTTGCTGTCTAATCCTTGTAAATTTGTCCTCTCTGCTCAAGGGAGGAAACAGAAGTCTGGATAAAACATGACAAGTGACCTTCTAACTTTCTGCAAGGTGACATGGTGTCAAAAGACTCCTAAGGTGATTCTGCATCTGGCATTCACTCCACATTTTCTCAACACTGAGGAAAAGGTGCAGCTCAAAACCACATTCAAATACCCCGGGGCAATGCCATACTGACTGCAAAGTCACTCCTGAATGGCCACAAATATGCAGAAGGTACCATAAAATCAAACAATCAAAGAAAGTGGAAGCAGCATGAAGTGTAGAGGACATCATAAAATCCGATGATCAAAGAAAGCGAAAGCAGCATGCAATGCAGAGGGGAATATCTGTTCCAGTGTGGGTTTGTTAAAACAATGGAGGGAAAAACCAGTGCAGAATCGCCCCTAGAGTGGTTGTGAGCGCACAGACTCTTGGTGCAGAAGGGTATGCCTTATAGCTCTAAGATCTTTATCAGAAGCTACTCTTATGGGATGGCTAGTTCTGAACCAGTATGGGGACATCCAGCCTGCTATCAGCTTGCAGCGTCAAATTCCTCCCACTTCTTTTGCCTCTATGCAACCAAACAGGAGTGAGCTGGGCAAAGACAGGCCTCAGACAGAAATTGCATATTGGAATACCCTCAGGTGGTAAAAAATATCACAGTAATTGACAGCTTGGTGTTCTGAAAGGATGCCCCAAACACCTGTCATCGGAGGCAGGCTGCCTCGGCCTGCCTGATAGCATTGTTGGCCTCTTTTTTCTTTTTTTTTAACAAGCAGTTTGTGAAAACTGGGTAAGGAAGTCCCTCAAATATTTGTGTGTGGAAAAGGCAGAAATGGAGACAATATCTGCATTGAGTGAACAGAGGAGCTAAGAAAAATGTCTTTGTTTCGCTTCCCCACCCACAAGACATTGCAGCCCTCATAAGCCTTCATAAGCTGCCTGTTAAATAGAGAAGTTCAACATTCTTCTTTTTATAAGCAGGAAAGAGTCATAGCTCAAATGGGGGGGGGTGCTGCTTCTAAAGGGATAGCATTGCTCTATGACTGAAAAGTAATTGGTGGAATGCCCCAGATGTAACCCAGTTTCCCAGTTCTCCTGATCACTACTCCCATGACAGTGATCCCCAGGCCATTTCACTGTTAGGAGACTATTGGGATAACCTTTTATTCTGAAGGAAATCAGGGCCAAACAAGAAAAGATGGTGTTCCCAACTTTGCCCCATTTTGTAGACTGGGTTCCCACTAGAGAACTCCTTTTAACAGCACTGGGGGGGGCCAATTTTGATTGGGACCACAGCAACAGGAAGAAGAGGAGGGGTAAAACCAGAGGGTTTCCAGTGATTCCTAAAGAGAATTGGCATCATTCCCAGGATTTCCCTGGAAATGATGTCACACCATCAGTGTGATGTCAATTAAAAAAAATTCTCCCAAACAGTGGAGGAAAGAGGGTTGCTGGTGGGAAGAGTCTCACACTATAGCAGGAGGGCTGGAAAACATACGTTAAGCTTACATTAATACTGAAGAAGTATGGACTTCCAGTCTAATGGCGTTCTGAAGTGGGCGCTGGTCTCGGATGTTCCGAGCCAGCGACCCAGACTACTGGGGGTAGGAGGGGATTCCAGGCTGGCTCGGACCCCCCAGGGACCCCCAGAAAGGGGGCCCTGCTTGGGGCGCATGGAGCTGCCTCTCCAGGGATGGCGATCCCGGGATTGAGGCTGCTCTATGCCCTGTATAGTCCTCCCTCAGAAACCCTCTGGGTTTTTAAGAGCAGTTACCGGACAGCTTCAGGAGTCCAGAGTTAAAAAGAATTAGCAACTTACCGGAGATGCATGGCGACAACCATGAGTTTTAAAGCAAGATTATCAGATGTGATTGTGGGACTTAAATCCCCTCCTCCTTTCAACTCTCCGCTTCGGTGAAGAGAAAAATCGTGTTGTGTTAAAATCTGAGAATCGCGGCTTGAAACGGCTTTTGAGATCCCAGTGGGAGAAGCTTCAGCAGTACTTTAATGAACTTTAGAGTGACTTGTTGACTTCTTTCAACTTTATTATCTTCTGGTAAACAAGACGTGATGGCCAGGAGGGGAGAGAAAATGGCGCCGAAGACTAAACCTTCTTCCCAAAAAAGCTCTACGTTACCCAGTTCTCTTCCTAGTTCAAAAGGCAAAGCAACAGAGCTCAATTTGGCACTAACAGCTGCTTTGCGCCCCCTGATGGATCAGTTGTCTACAGTCAACCAGAAATTAGACTCACTGCAAAAAGAAGCTGCAGAGGCAAACAGGAAACCTGAGAGAGTGGAGAAGGATTTGTTGGATGTTAAGACCAAAACAGAGAAGCATGATTTAAGATTGTCTAAAATTGAGAAGGAACGATCATCTGACAGAAATGCCTTATTAGCTATGCAATTGGAACGTTCTAACTATTGTTTGAGATTTCAGGGTGTTTTGGAACAACAAGGGGAGAATCTTAAAAAGTTACTCAGTGAATCACTGGCCCCAGTGACAGGGATGAAAGCGGAAGATCTTCAAAGCGATATGGATATGATCTACAGAACATATCCAGAATTTGTGAAGAAAAAAAACCTGCCTGGGGAAGTAATGGTGAGATTCTCTAAAAGATTTACAAGAGATGTGGTCCTCAAAACCACCAACCAAGTCACCCTGAAAATCCAAGAGCAGGAAATTAAAGTGCTAAAGGACATTCCTTATAAGATCAGGAAGAAGAGAAAGGCTTATAAAAAATTGACTGTTTGGTTACAATTTGCCAATATTTCTTATCGCTGGATTTATCCAGAGGGTCTAACATTCACCTTTAAAGACAAGAAGAAGAAGATAGATACTGTTGCCAAGGCAGATGCTTTCCTGGTTTACTGTAAGAAGAAAGAAGAAAAGAAAGGAAAAGAATCTTTATCAGAGGACTCACTGGATCAGCAAGAAAGTATTTATGGACTAGAAAGTTCATCCTCAGAAAATTTGGGACTTGAAGAAGGTGATTCGGAGTCTGAACTGGGTGCTGCAGGTCCCAAGAACCCGGGAAAGGGGAAGAAGAAGACACAGAAAAAAGAAAAACCAAAGAAGAAATAGTTTTAAATAAGCGGTTATGTTTATCTCTCTAAAGTTTGATTGTTTTGTTTAAGTATACACTGAATCTCAAAGGTTCTTTTTAAAAAAAACTGAATAGAATTTAGAAAAGAATAAGATATAGATATAGCCTGAATTGTATAACTATTCTTTTTAGAAAGTTTTGTTAAGCATAGATTAATAATTATCTGGACACCTGTCATTATATGGGTAGTTTAGATTTTAGCTATGTAGTTTTGTTTTGTTTTTCAGGTGATAGTGTAGTTTGGAAAATCAATAAAATCTTTAAAAAAAAATACTGAAGAAGTATGCACACACACAAAAGCTTATACCCAGAATTAAACTTTGTTGATCTTAAAGGTGCCACGGGACTCAAACTTTGTTCTATTCATACTGTATGTTTGGGACTTTGGGGGGCCAGGGGTACATATTTCAGGAGACAATGGGGGGAGAATGCCATCACAGTGACATCACTTTCAGTCAAATAATCGGAAATGATGTCATGCATCACTGTGATGCTCTAGCAACTCCCCAGAGCACTGCAATTATGTGTGACATCACTGTTGGTTACATGACCAGAACTATATGTCAGCACTCCCCTCGTATCTTCTCTGATGCTGCCTCAAGTAGCAGTGAACTACTAGAGTTGGGGAAAGAGGTTTCCTGCTACAGAGGGAGACCCAGTTCTGAAGGAGGAGGAGGAGGAGATTGGATTTATACCCACCCTTCACTTATAGTCTCGGAGCAGTTTACAATCACTTTCTCTTCCTCTCCCCACAACAGACACCTTATGACGTAGGTGGGGCTGAGAGAGCTCTTTCATGGAGTGCTCTTGAGAGAACAGCTCTGAGAGAACTGTGACTGACCCAAGGTCACCCAGCTGGTTTCATATGGAGGAGTGGAGAATCAAACCCGGTTCTCCAGATTAGATTCCACTGTTTTTAACACCAAACTGGCTCTCTTCTAGTGAGTATGTGCAAATCTGGTTTAGAGCTAATCTCACACATGTACTTTCTAACTCCTTCCCCTGTGGAGGACAATGAAGGAATCCTGGTTTAAAACTCTTTGGATACCCATGATATATGAATGTGAAGGAGTAACCTTATCTAGAGTCAATTCCACCCTCCCAATTCATAATTCTAAAACTGGATTAAGCCTTAGTTTAGAATCATACTTTGAAGTGGGGGATTTTTCACTGTGGTCCATATGGGAAGGAAATGGAAAAGAGGGGGAGAAGAGGCATGTACAGGAGCCCAGAACTTATGCACATTTAGTCTCAAGAGCCAATGTGGTATAGTGGTTTGAGTATCAGACTAAGGGTGCAGGCACACAGCCCTTTAAAGTGGGAGGAACTGCTATTTCCTCCTGCTTTCAAATCAGCTATTCAGACGGCTCCTGCCCTGAAACAGGCTCACTCGTGCAACTCTTCCGCTTTTCTCACGTGTTTTCTGACCCTGGGAAAAACAAGTATTTTCCCAGAGGTCACGCGAGGAACCTGCTTTTGAGCCATTCTGGACAGCCCTCTCTCACAATGATTGTGAGAGAAGGCTGTCTGAACGTCCCTCCCAAGTTTTTTTTCCCCTCTTTTGCACTGGGGTGCTTAGGCATTCAAGCACCCAAGTGCAAAAAGGGAGGGAAAAAACTGCCTTTCACTCCGCTCCCAGCCCCAACCCCCACTGGCCACTGCCGCCTGCCCCCCCCACCTGCTCTAACCGAAAAACTTACCAGGCGGTGACCAGCAGGGCTTGGGGCCCAGAGCGGAGCGCGGGGTGAGCCAGGCAGTCAGGACAGGTCCAGAGCTGGCGACTGGCGGTGGCGGCAGTGGCTGGTGGCAGTGGAGGGGGGTTGGAGCGCTCTCCTGTGAGCAGGAAGGGTGCCTCCCCCCACCGCCGCTGTCACCACCAGGATTGGGATGTATGAACATCCCAGTCCGAAAGAAAACAAACTGGATAAAATCCCACTGGGATTTTATCCAGGAATTGGGTGTTGTGTGACCACGGCCTAAGATATGGGAGACCCAGTTTCAAATTCCTGCTCTGCCAGGAAAGCTCACCAGGTGATTTTGGGCAAGTGACAGGGTTCCCTCTAAACTGAGTTAGTGTGAGTTAGCTCACAGTTTTTTCATCTCCAGCTCACACACTTTTGTCTTACCTCCGAAAGGATGGCTCCAGAGCAAACTAGTTTATGCAGTAGCCAAATGGCTCACTCACAACTTTAATGCCAGTAGTTCATAAAATAGAATTTTCGCTCACAAGACTCCACAGCTTAGAGGGAGCATTGGTGACATGTTCTCAGTCTAACCTACCTTACAGGGTTGTTGACAGGATAAAATGGAAAAGAGAAGAATGATGTTAACCTCTCTGGGTAGCCATTAGAGAGAAAGGAGAGTTATCAATGGAGTGAAATTTAAGAATAAAATATCAGCTTGACGTGAAATCTGGATGTAGCCTTGGAATATGTGCAGTGAATCAATGAAAACAGTTTCTTCAAGCTAATATTGTGCTATTTCACTTATGAATAAAGTTGGCATCTTTAAGTAGCTCTGCTTCCCTGTATTTTTTATCAGCAGCTTGACACAGAAAAGGTGAAGCTTTTTCCTGGTACATAAAGAAGCAATGGGGAAAAACTTTACCTTTAAAAAAAAAAAAGACAGTGTATGCAGCACACCATTCAAAACTTGGTATTACTTTTCCAGATAAAAGCTTGCCACTCGAAACCCAACTTTATGATTGCAAACAAGCAGTTTTGCTTTGATGATGACCTTTCTTTCTCTCCCCCCCCCCTTCTATATTCAAAACTTTGTGGTTGGCAAATAATCTTCCCCCACCAGTGGAGTGCGTCATCTCTTTAAATAACTAATGAAGGAGTTGCTATGATACTGCACTGGGATTTCTTTCAAAATTTAGCTCAAGAGTTTCTGTTCAATGAGAAATGTTCAAACAAAGAAAAAGCCCCATGAGTTTTTCCAACAGATTTGGAAGTTGCAGTTTTGTGGGAATAGCTGCCAAACTCACTGTGCGCCATTGAACTTTTTACCACAACACAAGAAGGAAGTGACTGTCAAGTAGCTTAAGCGGTCTCTTCAGATCTGACAGATTCACTGGTGGTCTTCCCCCTTTTCACTGCCCCTGCTCATGTGTATGTAAGACATTCAAGGCCAGAAGCACCTTAAAGACCAACAAAATTTCTACGGTATTTGACGAAAGGAGCTTTGACTCTCTAAAGCTTGTACCCTGGAAATCTTGTCAGTCTGTAAGGTGCTACTGGACTTGAGTCTTCCTCTTCTATTGTAGACCAACATGGCTACCCACCCCAAACTAAGGAAAACCAGACAGACAGCAATGAAGTAGCTGATGTTTTTCTGACATGGGGAGTAGAGTGGTGGCACTGCCAACTTAATTTCTATATTTGAGGACTGAACTACATATGTAACACAATATGCCACTGAACATGGCATCCCCAATGTCAAATCCTTTATTCTTCCCCTGTAACATGTAGGGTTATTCACTCCATGATGGGACACCATGACATCCATTTTCCAACCCCTCACTGGCCGCTTCTGGCAGGAGCAGGAAACACCCAGTGGCTCAGGTCAGGTATAATATGAAACCATGGTGTACTTTAACAATGCCTAGATGGTAGGACCAGGATTCAGCTCACAGACAATCAATATAAGTTTGCTTTGGCTCAACATCTGGCCAAGGTGTCCCTGTAACCAAGAGTACCAAGGGAATAAGCCAAGATGTCTTATGTTGTCACATTGTGCAAAACCATACATTAACTTCAGATCCTGGTTTGATGGATTCATAGTTAGTGGAGTGTCATGCATTTGTGATAATAACAGCCATAATTCTAAACCATGGTTTTTTGCATTATGTCTGAACTCCACCAATGTGGAATATGTTGGAAAATTTGGTAAAAATAGTTAGATATTCAGAGCGTGCTATGGATCTTTATTCACTGGAGAGGAGGCCTATTCTTTCTGTGTAAAAATCTTTATTTCTAAAGGGAATGGTACACGGGAAATCTACAAAGCAACAAACACTTAAGACTACATCCTTACTGTTACATGTGCAACAAGAGACTGACTGATCACAAGGATGGTAATGAACATTCTTCTTTCTTCTTGATCCTAGAAGGAAATCATGTAAATACATTAACCAATGATTGTTAGTAAATAAACTCCAGTTTCCTGGGCTTTCTCCCCATTGCCTTTGTGCCAGGTTCCCTTCCAGGTCAGTCTAAACAACAGCACACAAAGTAAACATATTAACCCTATAATGGCTGAATTTAGACCTTGCAACACACATATTTCCAACAATATCAACACAGAAATGTCATTTTCAGCGGCATCCAACTTTATTTCTTTGTTATGTTTTTATCCTTCTTTTCCACTAAAGAGCTCAGGGCAGCATACACTACTCCCTTCCTCCATGTTGTCCTTCGTGCTGTAGGTTAGGCTGAGAGAGAAGTAGGTAATATGTAGTTCCACCACCAGCCTGCTAATAAGGGCACAGGAACGTGACAAACAGGATACACTACTCACTGTCTTGGACATAATTGCATGTCGTCACTGGTACCACCTTTTGCATGGGGCAAAGCTTTGTTCTTACCCCAAATAGGAGCATTGGATGGCATGTGGTCACACCCCTTAAAAGGAATACAATGCATACTTGACATGGCTGGCTGTAAGTGCCTCATGTCCTATGGCCCACAGGGAAAGGGCCACTATTTCAGGGCACTCCTTCTTTCTAAGGCATTCTTCTTACTGCTAACTGTCCTTTCATACTGGAGGGTAGTATAGGCTTATGGGCCAAGCAGGAATTTTGGGTAGAACTTCCTGTCCACCCTCCTGTTTCACACTGCCATATTTTGTTAGTGTTTAGTTAATTAGGACTGGTCTTAGAGCTGATCGGGTCCTTGCTAGGTGGCAGGATTAGTGCAGGTTACTGGGGGGGGGGTTTGTGTGTGTGTGTGTGTGTGTGTTTAAGGTAGGGAATAACTGACAAGCACCTTAAGGCATCTAATGATGAAGAGAGCTCATCAAGTCCAGGTGCTTGTAAACTCCTACAGCACAGGGTACAAATAAGGAATCTGCAGCAAGAAGGGTGGCCCAGGCTCCCCCATTCTCATCAGCTCTTGGGTCAGTTCTGGTTAGTCTTTGAATGGAAGACCACCAAAAAAAGTCCAGAGTTGCTAGGCAAAGGCCAGGCGATGGCAAGCCACCTCTGTTCGCTCTTGCCTTAAAAATGCTATAGGGTCACCATACAGCAGCTGTGACTTGACAGCACTTCTCACACACACAGCAAGAAGGGGAAATCACCCTCCCCCCCAAAAAAAACCCCACACATGCCATTCTGTTGCAGGAGATGCTGTTGTGCCAATAGAACAGGACCTTAAGATCCAAGCCAAGGTCACAGATACCAAATTGCTAAACTGTCACAGATACCAAGGTCACAGATACCAAGGTCACAGATACCAAGGTCTGTGTGGACTAAAGTGACAACTTTGCTATGGCCTGCCTACAACCATTCCAGCGCCTTGTCAGGAATAGGAGAAAGGTAGTTCTGTGACAGTTATAGAAACCTTAAATTAGTCTTGAATCACAGCAAGGAATTAGTGCCGGCTGTCCATGTTCTTAACCAGTTCAGCAAGCCCTTGTGACAGCTGTGTGAGGCTACCACCAAATAGGCTAACAGATGGATGCTGCCTCCAGAAGGAAAAGAGGACTCTTGTCTGACAGCATGACAGCTCTTATTAGGGTAGTCCTCTAGGAAATTAATGTCTTCAGGCATGTAGCCCAGATTCTGGCTTCCGGCGAGTACTCCATTCTGTTACTGCCAATTAGGGCATCTTTTTGAACTTGATGTTGCTATTTGGATTGTGTTTGCTCAGCCTCGGGGCTTGGCACCAAAGTTGTTTTCCCTTTACCGTATGACACTATGTTGCTTAAAGATAGAAGTTGATAGCAAGTATGAATTTGGAGGCACATTAGACTTCCAGGTATCTCAAGTCCTCACTGTGTCTTGTCTTACAATACTGGTTTAATGGGGTTTGCTTAGCTGTGGTTGTGACTGAAAAGCCTGCACACATGTTGGAGATCAATGCATCATCATTAATGTTTCAGTTCCTCTCCCTTCTGTGTCCCTGAGGGATGTTGGTACTGGTGTGCTAGTGATATAAAACACTAATGGACTAGTGCCTAAGGGGACTGGGCAGAGGAGGGACCCCCCAAAAATTTTTATGCAGAACTATAATCTGGAAACACAAACTCACTCCTACACTGAATGCTATAGAATTCTCACAAGACTGCATTACATTTGAACATGGCTAAGTTATAGTTATATATGGCATCATGCTTAGAGTGCTGGACTAGGATCTGGGAGACTTCAGTTTAAGTTGCCACCCTGCCATATGGGGGCCAGATTTAGCTGGGGGGGGGGGAGGGTGTTCCTTCCCCCATGCCACTGTCCCAAGTGGAATCAGGCTCCCACTGATTCTTAAAATAGCATTTCCCACAGCTGCTGTGTGGCTGCAGGGAAAGCAATTCCCTGGACCCGACTCTCTAAAACAAGTATTGTGCAGGTTGGCCCTTAACCATTGTGCTAGACTAGCACAGAACAATCTAGTTTACTATTGTGTTGCATTCCAGCCTCTCTCCAGTAAGACCTGTACATTCAGGAGCACCAGACTTTGAGATGGAAATCCAGAGGCCCAGCTCATGAGATGTCTCAAATGTAGGCTAGCAAGTCCTATTGAGCATAGTGGAATTTGCTTCTGAGTAAATTTACCTCTAATTACTTCTGAGGGATTCACTTCTGATGCATAGAATCAGAAGAAGAAGAAGAGATTGGATTTATATCCCGCCCTTCACTCACTTAAGAGTCTCAGAGCAGCTTACAAACGTCTTTCTCCTCCCCTCCCCACAACAGACACCCTGTGAGGTAGGTGGGGCTGAGAGAACTCTTTCCCAAGCTGTCCTTGAGGGAACAGCTGGTACAGAGCTATGGCTTGCCCAAGGTCATCCAGCCAGGTGCAAGTGGGGGAGTGGGGAATCAAACCCGGTTCTCCCAGATTAGAGTCCGCGCACTTAACCACTACACCAGACTGGCTCTCTCAGGTTACACAGTGTGTCCTTATCTGTCAAGAATGTGGGAGAGAAGAGACAAGCTTGTTGAATGTTTGATTTGAGCTTGCATTTGAAGTATCTGAAGAAGTGTGCATGCACACAAAAGCTTATACTTTGAATAAAACTTTGTTGGCCTTAAAGGTGCCACTGGACTTCAACTTTGTTCTGCTGCTTTGGACCAACATGGCTACCCCACCTGAATCTGTTTGAAGTATGTGTTACTCTCTAAAGGAGACCCCCATAAGCACATTAATCCTGGAGTTTTAAATTCCACCAAATGCACCACTGTGTAAAATACAAAAATAAACATGCACCAGTGCTGAGAATTAAAAAACAACAACGCCAAATTTGATTTTATCACAGAGTGCTGAACGGCTTTTAAATTAATTGCATGTAATCAGGCTGATGAAATAATTATGCCAATAGATACATTAGTGGAGAAAAGAAATACAATTATGTCCTCTATATCTTCATAATGTTTCACAAACCCATCCTGGTTTCCTGCACTAATAACAAAGAGGCTAAACCCAAGACAGGCACCATCTTGTTATCATGGTGCTCCCTGTAGACAGACACATGCTTGATAGTTATAATAAGCATGCTGCATAGAGAGCAATAAATGTATTTAAGTCACTTACAAACCTCATAAAACTCGATTCCTCATAAAGCTTACTAAACATACTGGTTGAAACAATTCACACAGGAACATGGTAGGAAATGATGTCTAATTATCTGGAGCCCACTAAGTGAGATAACTATTTCAAGAGATGCCTTTAACCCCTGAAGAAAACAAAGCAATTACTTTCTGAGTAGCACACATCTTCCATGACAGTTTCCTCAAAAAAATTATTTCAAAGCAAAGGCAAACTAACATTTCTCTCTCTCTCTCTCTCTCTCTCTCTCTCTCTCTCACACACACACACACACACACACACACACACACACACACACATCCTTCTTGTATTTATAAGACCTTGGAAAGGCTTTCCACAATTTCTTTCCCTGCCAGGAAAAAAGTTCAGACATTACATTTCTGTGTGAGGCTGTTGTGAGGCAGCCAGCCACAAGCAATGTCAAGGAAAAGGTGGCCACCATTTCCCCTGATGGGGGTTCTGGGCAGAAGCAGTTCAGAGCTGGCCAAGGCCAACGATATCAAAAGGAGATGCAACCCAGAATTCTCAGCATCTGTGTTTCTTAACTGTTTGAGTTATATCCTTGAATTTTTCGGAACAATGTTCACCCTTGCCTACTGCTAGCATCTGAAGTCACAACCTTAGCTATTGTCGTTCAGTGACGGAGTCCAACTGACTCTGAACAAGGGCCGCATTCAGTGTCAAAACACACCTGTGCATAATCACAAACGGGCATGAACACAAATTGTTTGCTGTGCTCGTTCAGGCTTGGAGCCCATATAGAAGTTTCACAGACAGAAGCAAAGGTGACTTTTGCCAATTGCCCTATTCCAGCAGACCTGTGTCTCCTCCCAAGCTATTTTCGGAGGTCCCCTATTCCCCAGGAGTAGAGGGCATTTAGGGCTTTCATGGGAGAGGAGAGGTGGGTAAATCACACTCTGCAGGTGGAAATGCTTTGGCCCAAGAAGATTACAGGCAGGATTCTGTGGTCTCTGTAGTCAAGCTGTACTCTCCTCCCTCCTCCCCTCACATAGAGAGAGAGTAAATGAAAACATCCTGATTTGGGAAATCTTGTCTGCAAGTTTGTGAGGAGAAAACAAACTCCATGTGTCTGTGCTCAGACAAGAGAACAAACTGGCATTTGACTGAAGGTTTCCCAAACCCGGAAGCTGAGCAAGGGGAGCATGGATTGAAGTATGCAAGCGCAACAAACATGCTTATTTGTGCTTGCTATGAATAAACATCTTGCATAGAGGCAAGAATTTCTTGGCATCCTCTGAGAAGTACAATGCCAGGAGTCTGAGGGAGGGAAACAGACAAACTGGTGTAACAGCAATAAAAAATATGTAGCGGAGAATGCACATGATCCTACTTACGTTTACCAGAAGTAATCCCTACTGAGCTCAGTGGAATTTATGCCTTTTAGGTGTGACTGGAATAACAGCCTCAGTCTTAGCCCTACACATCTCTCTAGATAGGAACAACAATTTGGGAAGAAGCTTGGAAAACTAGACTTTGAAACGAGACCCAAAGCAGTGATAACTGGGATGTACCCCATGCCATTTCATCATTTAGAGATATTTCTGTAATTGTGAGGAAAGCTGGAGAAAATTCACAGGCTCTAATTTATCTTCATTGCATCCAAGTGTGACAACTCACAGCCATTTAGCACCTGCTGAAGCTCTTCTGTTTCTTTGGTGCTTACCGGGCTGTTCCATCATAAAAGTCGGTGGTACTATTCTGATCCCTCATGCATACATTAATGGCTAATGTTACACCTGTTGCTTCAAACAGCACCTGTTAGAGTATTTTATGTTATTACCTTTTTATTAACATATTGCTGACTTAAACACCCAAAGAACATCTGGTGGGATGCTCCAACAGATGTACAGTCAAGGAAGAAAAGTTGTTTGGAACCACAATTCCAAGGATGAAACCAATAGCTTCTTCACACATCTAATGGATGAGTGTTTGTTGAGATTCCAGTTATGTGAGGTCACCCTCCACACATTGTTCTTTTAAAAAAAAGATGGATGTTTTGGCTACCTTAATTCACGTTGATTATAATGCCATAAAAGTGTTTTCATCTCATATACATGTTATCTCTAATAATCCTGCAGGTGTTGATTGCAAATAATTACAAACTATTTTTAAAACTTTGTTTGTGGTTTATTTAAAAAAACATTTGTATCCCTCCTCTCAGAGGCTGAAGGCAGTTCATAAAGACAAAACAGTGCACATCTAAATGTTTTAAAAATGAAACACTAAAATCTGAAAACACAATATAATATGGAATTGAACAGCTGACCCCCATCAGCTTCCAATTACAGGGCAGCATCCTACCACAGAATGAGGGACATTCCCCCTTCTTAAGGGGCTTTCTTCCAAGTTAAAATAACTAGCCTAAGTGGCCTTCCTCTAAGTGGCTCTTCCATTGGAGGAAGAGCCATGTAAGGAAGACTTCATATTTTTCCCAGTGGAATGGAAGGACTCTGGACAGGAAAGAACTCTGGACAGGAAAGTTGGTATGAAATGGCTGTCAGAGTACTTTGGGTGGGACCTTCACACTGTGGGCAACCTAAAATGATCCACCAGGTGGGAAGAATGTTAGTGATTCCCCTTAGGTGCAACTTGATGATTTACTGAAGTACCCATGAAACTCTGAAGATGGTGACTTCCTCCCTGCTAAAACAGAGTACCACAGGAATCTTGATGCAGTCACAAGTATAATCAAATCAAGGTTGCTTTTTGCAGCATTTTCTTCAGTGCTCATCGCATGTCCTTAATATAAAAAAGGGGAAAGCTGAAAGTGAACCAAAGGAACAGAAAACTGTGCATATGCTCCAGTGGTGCAATTAGTTTTACAAATTGTCCTAGTGAAACCAAAAATTAAACAGGGATATCATTCAAGACAGAGTAAATTTCCAGAACAATAAAAAAAATAAAATGAATGAAATCTGTTGACCCTCTAACGCATTGCAAGTCATGCACCAGGGGAAAACAGGAACAAGAAAAGCAATGTTGATACATGCAAGGTACAAGTGGTTTCCCATTGTAATAGCGGTTGATGCAGATGGCCAAGAGCCAAATAAATGGACTATGCCAGTCCACCCAAGCATACACTTATGGGAGAGGGGTATGGATTGTGTATGTAGACATGTATTAATTCAGTGCTACAATATAGCCCACTACAGTTGGATGGGTCACAGTTGTAAGGTCCATAAGGCAACACAAATGTAAGACTTCATCTTAATTCAACTCACAACATAGTCCTTGGTACTGAGAATGATCAGAAAGCTGCCTCTATGAATGTGTTTATGAAATACACGTATGAATGCATTTCGCTAATGCTCTACCCCAGGAGATACAGCAGTTCTAAAACCTCCTAGGGATTAAATGAAGTCTATGTCTTAGAAGAAATTTCCCAACTGTACATTCCTCAGGAGGAAGCTGGTTCCGTTTACCAAACAGAAAAAGGGGTGAGAAATCTGCATATTCTCATAGCTCCCAGAGGCAAGTGATTTAGTCAGTAAAAAAGCTCATAAATTAGCTTAAAGGTTAGTGCCTTGAGGAAGGCTACATGCCAAAGCATTGCGATTATTAAATCTTTTGCATTTAATTTATATTGGTGTAACTGAATAAATGTGTAACTCCTGGGAATCATAAAGCAACATTCACTTGCTTATTTTGCTGCTACCAAATTTAGTTCACGTTGGATGTAATCTACAACCCATTTACTCTGGAGGAGACACCATGGAAATCAATAGGAGTGTACTAAGGATAAATATGTTGCCTGGAGATCTCTGTTGCCTGGAGATCAGGTATAATAGTGAGAGATCAACAGCCATCACCTGGAGGTTACAAAACAAACAAAAATACCATAGAGAATAACAAAAAGTCATGTTGACTGTTATGGCTTGCTTTGATACAGATTTGGACTTTTACATGCAATATGCACTTTGAATGTTGATACTGTCTCTGAATACTGAAAAGTTGTGACTTTATTATTGTTAGTGCATTTTCATTTGCACACATACACACACACATGTATATATATTGTCTATTTGTTTTTTTCATTCTCCACAGTATTTTTGTTTGTTGTGTAATCTTCTGTGGTTCTCTCAGGTTGTATCACGTGGAGGTTGGCAACTCTAGAGAGCCAGTTTAGTGTAGTGGTTAGGAGGACAGATTCTGATCTGGGAGAACTGGGTTTGATTCCCCACTCCTCCAAATGCAGTTGCTGGTGTGACCTTGGGTCAGTTACAAGTTCTTTCAGAGCTGTTCTCTCAGAGCTTGCTCAGCCCCACCTACCTCACAGGGTGTCTGTTGTGGGGAGGGGAAAGGAAAGGAGATTGTAAGCGGCTCTGAGACTCTTTTGGGTAGTGAAGGGTGGGGTATAAATCCAATCTCCTCTTCTTTAATGCCTTGGGTCCACTTTCCAAAGCAGCCATTTTCTCCAAGAAAGCTATATGACAACATGTTTAGGAGTAGTTGCTGAAGGATTACAGCCTTCCTCCCCCCACCACGTCACTGTTGAATTTGGGGTGCTGTAATTGGTGTGCCTCATCTTCCATTTTCCACAGTTAAGGAAGGCAAACAACTCCCAAGACATGAGAAAAACCCAGTACAGGACGGTAAAAAGTACCAGTAAGAAAGTGGCCAATGGAACATTGATTGATTGATTTTGTTTAGAAAATTTGATGCTGCCTCTCCAAAGAACCTTCCTAAGGCAGCTTACAAAATTTAAAAAAAACAATAAAAAGCATAAAACATTAAAAGTCAGTGATCAAAACCCATAAATTAAAACTGAGTTAGAGCATAGATAACTAAACAGCTTAAGATGAATGTTGATTTTCAGACTAGAAATACATTGTAAAATGGTTTTTTTTTAAAAAAAAATCAACACCTTAATTAAAATCCTGTGTAAGCAGAAACATTTTGGTCTGACACCTAAAAGAGAGAAACATAGGTCCCACGTGAACCTCAAGGGAAAGGCCATTCAATAGACAGAGTGCCACCACTGGAAAAGCCTGGTATCTTCCCTCTTTTGCTTCCAGTCTCCCAAAGAGGGACCATATGAGTAAGAAACTGAAGTTATTTTCAACCCAGATCCTCCCAGGAGAAAGAGGAGTAAACTCTCCCCATCTCAGCAAGAGCAAGTATTCATAGCAATTTGAATTGTAAACAGTATGATAACTGTCACCTAATACAGCTTGTTTGGGCATAGCTGCAGCAACTTTTAAAGAATTTGGAAAGGAGTGGAGAGTTGAATAGGCAATGGCATATAGCCTCTGTTACCGGGGGGGGGGGGGGTTCCTTCCACTATTTTGTTACTTCATTCCTTCCCGGCATACAAACACTATCACTTTTGCAAAGCCAGCTGTGATGCTTATATTTGAAGAACCCTCCAGCAGCACATTTAAAAGATGGCATTTGCTTAGTTGTGACTCATTAGAAACAGAATTTTGGTGTGCAAAAGAACGGACATCCGATTGAAAGCAATTCTAAGTCGAGTTACACCGTTCTAAGCCAATGGTTTCTAATGTTGCAATGCTATTGATATGCACGCCTGAAGCCACATTCCAATGTGAATTTGAATGTGCACTGAGGGTTGCAAACCTCCAAGTGGGGCCTGGAGATCTCCTGGAATTATGGCTGATCTCCAGACAACAAAGATCAGTTCCCCTATAGGAAATGGCTGTTCTGGAGGATGGACTCTGTGATAGGGGCATAGACTTTTCAATTTCCTGGGGGGGGGGGGGGGCTCTTGTGCGTGTGTGCGCAAAGTGTGCATGTGCGCCGGGACAATCTCACTGCTGCCGCCGCAAGAGACTCTCCCCCCTGCCTGGCTCCCCCACACCCCTCTCCCCACTCACTCCTCCCTCCCTCCCTCCCTCTCTCCCTCCCTTCCTCTGGGGGCCATCCGGGCAACTGCCCAACATGATGACGTCACCCAGAAATGACGTCATCACGCTGGGCACGTTGCCAGGGTGACACTCTGGCAATCGCCCTGAAACTCTATGGTGCCATAGAATTTCGGGGCAATTGCTAGAGTGTCGCCCCGGCAACGTGCCCAGCATGATGACATCACTTCCAGGTGATGTCATCACACTGGGCATTCACCCAGATGGCCCTGGGAGGGAGGGAAGGAGGGAGGGAGGGAGGAGTGGGTGCAGGGGAACCAGGCAGGGGGCAGAGGCTCTTGCAGTGGCGGCAGCAGGTGGGCCTAGGAAGGGGGCCTGGAAGGCAGGGAGGCATGGCAGTGGCAGGCAGGTGCTCCGTTTTGCTGGGGGGCTTTGCTGGGGGGCTCAGTCCCCCCTGGAAATTTCAGTGGTAGCCCACACCCCCGAGCCCCTTCATAGTTGACACCTATGCTCTATGACATTATATCTTGCTGAGGTCCTTCCCCAGCAAAACAACAAAAACAACCGTGTCTCCCCCGTGGTCCATCCCCAAAATCTCCAGGAATTTCCTAATCAGAGATAGGCACAAACAGGGTAAATACAGTTCAGTTCTTGGTTTGTGGCATGCCTCATTCATGAACCACTAACCATCATGAACTTTCAGGGGCCAAATAAACCACTTCAGTTCATGAGGTATGTGACTCAGTACAGTGGTCCCCCCCCCCCCCCCAGCATGCTAGAGACACCAAAATTGCAAGGGATCTCTGGCTGAATCTACTCTACTTGCCCTCCAGGTTTGGTTTATGGGGTCCAAGTTAAGGCCCCCACAAAGAAGGTGCCACCAGGAAAGTGCTTTCTGGAGAAATGACCACTTGTTATTTCTCCAGAAAACACTTTCCTGGAGGCACTTTCTTTGGGGGGCCATAACTCAGACCCCATAAATCCAATCCTCACCAACCTTGGAGGGAGGGTAGAGAAGAATTAGCCAGAGAACCCCTCTGAGTTTGGTGTTTTTAGCTTGCACAGGATCTGCTGTATACACTCCTGAATCTAAGCCTGAGTCATTTTGTCAGACACAGGTTCAGGAGGTTCAGTAGTGTATAGAATGGATCCTGTGCAAACTAGAAACAGCAAAGTCACAAGGGAACTTCCCCATCTGCTCCTCTACACATCCTCCAAGTTTTCCACCCCCAGTTGCTTTGAAGTTTGGAACATTTAGATTAAGTGGAGACAGACTGTCTGGAAATGTATCTGTTCATGAACTGGCACTAACCTCTACAAACAGCTTGAAAGTTCATGGAAAGTTCCTGCCATGCACTTCATTTTGTGAAACACAAAACCAGCCAAAATTCATCACAAACTTCAGTTCATGAGCCAGTTTGTGTCCATCCCTATTCCTAATTTGGAGCTGGCAACTTTAAGCACAAAACTCATTTATGCATGGAATTCCTAACACACATGGATCTTCTCAGTAGCTTTTCTTAGCTGGATTGGGGAATAGGATTTCCTGATTCTATATGACATGTTTATGTTCAGATTATTCCCTGTTTTTATCCCCAGGCAAGTATTCTCTTAACTGTCCCTGTTTACTACCGTTTGGAAGATTGATTCCACTGGAGAAATAGAACACCAAGCTGTTTATGGAGGCATTTGTTTTGGGAGGATTTTACACCACCATAAATGGTGTTCAGTTCTTTCCCCCCTGGGAGCCAGTTGTAAAAACTCTTGCTGTACTTTGCCTCCCTCTGTAGCCTTTCCAGATTTGGTTTATGCATTGAACCATCCAATTTGCATTAACAAAAGAGGAGCTTTCCATGGATAAAACACAGGCTTTGAACTTGGCATTTCAAAGCAGAAGAAGTGCTTTCCAATTTTGATATGCCCCTTCTGTACTGCATCTTGATTGGCAGCCCAAAGCATCCAGGACATTTAAGTGATACTTATGACCGAGGGTAGGTGAAAGAGAAAATAATATTGGAATAAAATAAGTTTTGTTTCAATATATAGACGTTAAGGGGGGGGGGGACTTGACAATCCTATGCAAATTCATATAACACTGGCAGTTCTGGGCGGAATGTGTTTTGCAGGAAAAAGAAGGATACTGGAAGGAAAAAGGAAAGCTTTGCCTTTCTAGGGTTGGGAAGCTCCCTAGAGATGAGTAAGAGAAGTTCCTGGATTGCACAGCTTCTTTTCCCTGAGGCTGCAGCATGCTCCAGGATTTTTGTTCTGTGGAGTCATCAAAAATTAACCCTCTGGGAGACATTTGTTTTGCTTTGTTAAAGTTATACTTTGTCATCCATATGACATGGGCTAAAAGTAAACAAAGCTATTAAACACATGTAGAAACTTCCTGTAGTGTGAACAATGCAGGGGAGGGTGGGATATCCTGAAAGGATTATTTAATTTAGAAAATGCATATAAATGTCTAAAACCAACAAACCCCCCCCCCCATATTCTAACGTGAATAAAGAGAATAGAAACATTAACAAAAGAACACAGGGATAATGAAACAATAGACCAAACCATATCTGTACATCCAGAACAAGTTTCATTGTTCCAGATCTGCTTGTTCATTTTGAAAATGTATGGTTATTACTAAGGAGAGTGCACATAAGACTCTCAGTCTCCCATTCAGGTGCTGATCAGACCCAGACCAGAGGGCCAGTGAGGTATAGTAGTCAGGAGTGTCGGGCTAGTATCTAGAAGACCCAGGTTTGAAACCCCACTCATGCCATGGAAGCTCACTGGCTTATCGGGGGCCAGTCAAACTTTCTCAGACTAACCTATTTTAAAGGGTTGTTGTGAGGTTAAAATAGAGGATAATTATGTAATCTGCTTTGGGTCCCGATGGGGGAGAAATAAATAAATAAATTCCCTTTGGACCATACCTTGTAATCACACCTTCCATATATTTATTTATTCATTCAATCAATCAATCAATTTATACCCCACCATCCCCACCAAAGCAGGCTCAGGGCAGCTTACGTAAGAGTTAAAACACATAAAACAGCCATTGTAAAACACTTACAAACAATCAACAACGATCATAAAGTGATAGTAACAGTGGTACTGACAACAGTAATATTGCATAGCGGCGGTGAGCCAGTCATGATGGGATATAATCTGTGTTGATGATCAGCTCATCTTGATCTATTTATACCGGCAGGCACAGTCTGCTGATGGTAGTTCCAGGGGGGCAGGGCTTTATCACTGTTCAGTTACTAAATGCAACTCCTTGGATGAAGGGCTGGTGGAAAAGCTTTGTCTTGCAGGCCCTGCGGAACTGTAAGAGGTCCTGCAGGGCCCTGATGTCTTCTGGGAGTTTGTTCCACCAGCGCGGGGCCACTACCGAAAAGGCATCTCAGGATGGCCTCTCTCCATTTAAAAACAGAATAAGCGGTGGGGGGGGGGAATCCCTTAATTTTAAAAAAAATGTAGGAGCAGTAATTAAAACAGGCCCAAAACACTGATCCCTTTAAAATCTGGGAAAATGAAACTTTTTCATGCAGGATATTAAAAGAGAGATAAAGTTGGTACTGTTCACCATAGAGAGGAGCCTGTTCCCAGTGTCCACGCTCCCAACTTCAGAACATACTGCTCAGTCACACGTCTTTTACTTCTGGAATTCAACTGCTGGAGATACAGAGAGAACTTCACAGGGGGATGCAGTATGTCTTGTGGCTACCAGATGCTCAGTCCCAGCACCAGGCGATACACACAGCATAGTACCAAGCCTGATATCAACACTTGCTTGTGGAAAGAGTTTCCACTTTAATACCCTCTGTCTTTGGGTTTGAGAGAAATCAGCCAGTTCCATCTAAAACTTTCCAGTGTTGGGGCTGAACACATGCTGTTGTTTCAGGTTCAGCAGATTAAAATGTAATACTGTCAAAGGCAAGACAAAGGCCTTGTATCTTACATATACTTCTGGGCAGCTATAGCAACTCTCCCTCGGAAAATACATACCCCAGCTTTATCAGTAGGCATGAGAAGACCTTTCTCAGATGCAGAAAAATACCAATGGCTGATTACATTAGGATGCTGAAAACACCCATTGTCTGATAGGTGGCACTCCTCTGTCTGTTGTACTTTTGATGCTGTACAGCCAGTGTTTTGCTGACTTATTTAAAGGGTTTTGGACTTGGCCATTCATACAGTTGCCAGCTCTGAATGGAGCCTGGGGAGGACGAGGTTTGGGGAGGGGAGGAACCTCAGCATGAGAGTCCAAAGCAGCCATTTTCTCCAGGGGAACTGACCTCTGATGGTTGGAGATCAGTTGTGACAGTAAGAGATCTCCAGGCCTCACCTGGTAGTTGGCAGCCTTAAGCATGTAGTGGCTGCCTGCTGTTTTCTAAATTTGGTGTAGTAGTTAGGAGCACAGATTCTAATCTTGGAGAACCAAGTTTAATTCCCAAGTCCTCCACATACAGCTGCTGGTGTGACCTTGAGTCAGTTACAAGTCCTTTGAGAGCTGTTCTCTCAGGTGCAGTTCTCGAAAGTGCTCTCTCAGCCACATCTACCTCACAGGGTGTCTGTTGTGGGGAGGGGAAGGGAAAAGAGATTGTAGGGCAGGGTATAAATCCAATTTCTTCTTCTATACATTTGCCTTCCTAGTGAAGCAATCCCACCCCCATTTTTTTGGACTTTTGCACATGACAGAAATTATGCAATGGAATCGGCAACATGGTTCCTTCCCCCCTGAACCTTGTTGAGCTAGTGGTCATTTTTCCGTTGCCATGACCCTCATGACTTCTTAACGGAAGAAAATCGAACTTGCTCTTTCCCTAAATTCAGTCAGGAGAAATTGAACCTTCTGCAGCAACACAGAAATGAGCAGAAAACTATTTCCTTAGCACTCTAAAGATGCCCATATTATGTAATGAGAGGATTTACCTTAGACCTCCATTTAGTCAGCAGATAGCCATTTAAGCTTGGCTTCTTTGGGATAACAGGTTTTTTTTATCTCAATCCTGATAAATGCTATTTGAAGGATAGCCTGTGCCCTGGTTTGCAGGCAGACCGGGGGATACATGCATTTGTCAGAAAAGCATCCGACAAGTTCACATTTGGTGGCAACTTCAGTACTGACAGTCAGCTTAACAATACCCCTACACATAAGAGGCGACATATCTCATCTACCAAATGACAGAGCATGATGTGTCTGGTTTTGACAATTCACTCTTTCAGGCACAGCCCATTTCAGACCTGAGAGCAAAATGATTTTATCTCCCCCTTTCTCTAGCACACTCTCAGCCACTGCCATCATAATCCTACTCAGTTCTTTCTGTGCTTAGAAACATTTCCTTGGCCTTGCCTCTGCATTAGGGATGAATAAATGCAGAGCCAAGGAAGATGTAAGATATGCACGTTATATCAGCTGCAAAAGTAATGGTAAAATCTGAATCTTGCAAGCATATTTGAGTTAGAGGCATTTGCTTGAGAACGCTTACCCTTCCCTGAAAACTCTAAAAGATGCTAACTTAAAAGCAGGATGAAAAGGATATGTGATTTTTAAAAACGTAGAGCAACATTTTCAAATGGGTGGAAGATCTGGAAGAAAAAACTCTATATGGCCACTTGCCTGAACCCCAAAAAAGAGTAAAAAGGGATGGCATTTTACCACAAGAAAATGGCAGGAGAAGAAAAGGTTACAGTTCCCCAGTTTGCCCACACTGGTCTCCTCTTTGCAAAGCAACCCTGGCAGCTAATTTTTCAAAAGAAAAAAGAATCAATTAAAATACAGGCAGAAAAAAATGTAACATGTGGTTTGAGTTCAGAGTCCACCATTATTCATGAATGGACAATATGTCAGGGTGTGTGTGTGTGGACTGTATTACATGGAAAGAATGCTGAGAGAAGAACACACAACTCATTTAGCTAGTTGGTACCTAATGGTTCTAAGTAATAAAACACGAGTTCTCCACACAATGTAATTTCCATCTGAAATAAATAAAAACTGGCTTTCTTTTTAGGCATTACAGATAGTTTCTGTTCCTGTTTCCAGATCTTTATGATAATGGTGTAACTCTCTACCCAACCCTCAAGCTCATTGGATATATGCCTAAAGTTCATACCTGACTCCAGGTAATCATTTTAGGACTGGCTGTTGCTAGCCCCACTGTTGGGCTTTGCACTTGCATGGAATCTACGCGAGGAATACGATTGCAGTAGCCACTATCATAGAAACCCTACTAGCCTTAATTGACCCACCCACATGGACATCACTCAGATGATACCTTGATGTCAGTCTGCATCAGCTGGGTCTGCACCTGCGTCCCATGCTCTTCCAAATTGATTGTGAAGGACTACCACCATGCACAAAACATTCCTAACAAGTCAAGTTAGGGTTCTAGCATGGTTCTCCTGGTCATTGTCCACACTGAAACGTTCTTCTGAAAGTACTGAAATGTGGTCAAATATATATTCTGACATATCAGATGGAAGAATTTCTCCCCCACCGCCGAATTCATGATGTAGTTATATAAACCTAAACATATTTATTTGCTTCTAATTCAAAAGTCTCTGGAGTCCTAACCTGTTCCCACCACTCTCATTGTATCTGAGTTGGGGTGGGGGGAGATGCCGATTATGTAAATCAGTATTTGAAAGGACAGCATGCATTACTGGCTGAATGCCTGATGATGCCCTTATTATGTAAATAGCAAAATAAAGGTTTTATAGGGTTATGCTTTACAAGTAAAATGACAAAAATTCTTTATACTAATGCAGGGGGAAAAAAGAGAAAAGAACTGAAAGTGAAGTGATAGAAACAAAAGACCATACATATTCAATTTCAGAAAGTCATTTCCTCCTACCTTTCTTGTTTTGATGGCAGTACATGAAATACACAGGATCAGAAAGCGTGATTTAGATTAGGCAGAATATTCTTACAGTGCAATCCTTACCAGAGTTACATGTTTCTCAGCCCATTGACTTCCACGGGCTTAGACGGATGCAATTCTATTTATGATTGCACTGTAAAGCTCAATACTGGAGCCTGCCCTGTCTTGTATATTGAGAGCAGACCCTTTATAAAACTTACCTTTCTTGAAGTCACCAATTTGTATATGCTGTCTTGATGACTACAGCATCATGTGACCTGTGTGCATCAATGAGTCCTTACAAATGAAATATCAGTAACAGAACCTAACACCATGTCAGAGACAATGGTTCTCAATGGTCCTTTGTTCACCTCATCAGATCTTGAATGATCAATAAGGGCTTAGGAATCCAAGGCCATTGCCTGGCACTCTTGGAAGCTTTGGAGGTGGAGCAACAGGCAGAAATGATGTTCAGTGCTTCAACATCACTTCTAAGTAAAACAAACAAACAAACCCAGGCATGACATCAGCACACTGGTAACAGTTCCCCTCTCCCCGATTTTGTGGTACTAACACCGAGAAGTTTTCACCCAGAAGTGAAGTCAACATGTCACATGACATCATTTCTGTCCCCTACATTTCTCCTGCCAGCTGGATCACAAAAACAGATGGGCGGGCCAAACCATGGGGAGGTTGTCTGGCCAAAGCATAATAGGGATCTGCATTCAGAACACAGCCAATCCAAATTCAGTTCAAAGGGACTCCATTTGTTAATTATGCTTATAGCTACATTCAGCTTTTAGGTTCCATTTCCCCACACTGGCTTAAAATTTCTATTTTTCTCTAGAAGTAATGGTGATGGGGAAGAGCAATGAGGGGAGTAAGTGACAAGCCCACCGTCCAACCAAACTGCTTAGCTTTTGCTTGTACCATACGATGTCATTCCTGATTAGTATTTCAGTGCATCCATGCTTCCTCCAAGTAGTTATGGCTTTCTGGCATATGCAGATTCCCATTCTATATACCCAGTGGTACTTTTCCCAGTTAAAGGGAATAACAGGTGCAGGCCAATGCTTTACTTGTATCTGCTGGGGGGGAGTAATTGTTGGTCTACTCTACTGCAGGGTTATCATGCTATAGGGGAGGTGAAGGACTAATGGTGGCTAAGACTTCCAACTTTATGAGTGGAGGGAAAGGACACAGAGGGAATTAGGTGGAAAGGTGAGGAATACGTGACCTCTTCCGGTATCCAGCATGATATAGTGGTTAAGAGTGGCTGACTCTAACCTGGAGGACAGGGTTTGATTCCCCGCTCCTCCACATGCTGCTGCTGGGTGACCTTGGTTCAGTTACAGTCTTTTCAGAGCTGTTCTCTCAAGAGCAGTTCTCTCAGAGCTCTCTCAGCCCCACCTACCTCACAAGATGCCTGTTGTGGCAAAGGGACATGAAGGAGATCGTAAGCTGCTTTGAGGCTCCTTAAGGTAGGGGAAAGCAAAGTATAAAATCCTCCTCCTCCTCCTCCTGAGATTAGAGAGACTGGAGATCTTTCATTCTCTGAAGGCAATTGTGGGTAGGTGGGTCAGTGGGGGAGATGATTATGCCCTATCTCATCTGTTCACAATTGTAGGAGTGGGGAGGAGTGTTTTTTCTCTTACTGAAACAAAACATGCAAGCAACGGGAGGTGAGATACATAATCTCACTGCTATTTTAATCACTTAATTTTCTCCAAACAAGCCCGTCACCTTCTCCATGGATACTGTGCAGTTAAGTTGGGCAGATGCTGGAAGGAAAAGGCTGAAATGAACATATCCATTGCAGGGTTTATGTATATGTGTGGGGAGGCATGCATAGGTTAGTTAATTAGGGTTGCCAGCTCTGGATTGGGAAATACCTGGAAATTTGGGGGGCGGAGGCTGGGGAAGGCGGGGTTTGGAGAGGGGCAGGACCTTAGCAGGCTACCATGCCATGGAGTCTGTCCTGCAAAACAGCCACTTTCTCCAAGGGAACTTGTTAAATAGTGGGTTCCATGGAGCAGCAGACTCACTACTGGTGATCAGTTCAACTTTATTAGTGATTTCAGCAAGAAGAAGACTGAAGACCAGGGCCTCATGCCCTGTTTAAATAGCATGCAGTTGCCACACCCAAACACACCCCATTCCCAATGATAGGCTATTTACATAACATTACTTCTTGATTGGTTACTGCCAGAATCCTAGTGGGCAATTGTTCTTAGGCTCCAAGCTCAACTAGTCTCTGGTACCACAGTCCTGCAATGTTTCAGTCCCAATACATAACAGAACTGATCTCTGTAGTCTGGAGATCAGTTGTAATTCTGAGAGAACTCCACGCCCTACCTGGAGATGGCAAATCTAGCGGTGAACCATGGCTCAGCTATTGTTGGAAAGGGGAGTTTCCATGTTGGGGGAGAGAGGCAAGAATGTTGTCAGATTGGCACTTCTGCACTGACCTGATAAGTAGGAAGAGGTGATGCCACCAGCAAGCAGCCCAAGGATGGGGTGTGTGAATGCTGTCCCCTCAGGCTTCAGTCCTGCTTCCTGGTGTCTTTCCCCACCCCTCTGGGAAAGCAGCCTTGATTCACAAAAACGAACACATTTCCTTACAATGTTGAATAACCCAAATAATATTTTTAATCAGTACAATGTTCCACATCGGGGCTTAAAGAGATATGCACATGATGTGACCGATAAATTGATCAATATTTGAGAAGCAAAGTGATGTACTGTACATAAATGTGTGAATCTACATCAGTAGGACACCTTTCCTCTTTGCAATAGCCCCCCCCCCCTTTTAAAGCCAATTCTCTGCTATATTGGGAATAAAAGTATATGGACAACATGTCGATTTGGCCAGCTGAGGGCACATGTTGGGCAAGTGGCTTGAGGGACCATGGTGTCTCTTTCACCTGGGCTTTCAGCATCATGCAGTTCACTGGGAAACAGTGTGATGGAGTGGTCAACATGTTCAACTAAGACAAGGCAGATCTGTTCCTTATTTGGATAGATCATTCACAATCTTTCAGCCTCCTGTAGCCCCCCGGGTTGATTTGAGGACAAAATGGAGGAAGGGAGTCCATATGAGCCAGTTTGGTGTAGTGGTTAAGTGTGCGGACTCCAATCTGGGAGAACCGGGTTTGATTCCCCACTCCTCCACTTGCACCTGGCTGGATGACCTTGGGCAAGCCATAGCTCTGTACCAGCTGTTCCCTCAAGGACAGCTTGGGAAAGAGCTCTCTCAGCCCCACCTACCTCACAGGGTGTCTGTTGTGGGGAGGGGAAGGGAAAAGGAGTTTGTAAGCTGCTCTGATACTCCCTTGGGGAGTGGAGGGCGGGGTATAAATCCAATCTCTTCTTCTTCTTCTTCATATTCACCACCCTGAACCAATGCTCCCTCTAAGCTGTGGAATCTTCTGAGCAAAACTTCTACTTTGTGAGCTACTGGCAGTGAAATTGTGAGCGAGCGATTTGGCTACTGCATAAATTCGTTTGCTCTGGAGCCAGCCTTCCTGAGCTAAGAGAAAAATATGTGAGCCATAACTTTAAAAACTGTGAACTAGCTCACACTAACTCAGCTTAGAGGAAACACTGCAACAATAGATAGTCACTGCAGCAATAGTCACTGGGTTATCTCGTGCAAGACACTGTCTCTCGGCCGAATCCCCCCTCCCAAGATTATTATATGGATAAAGTGACATAACCCCATGTATGCTCAATTGAGCTCCCTGGAGAATGGGCAGGATTTAAATGAGATAATTAAACTGCTCGAGACATTTATAGATTGTCTTCTTGCCATCCATTATTTTTGCAGAGTATTTGCCTATGCCAAGATGATAGCTATAATATATAATTAAATGCAAAAAAAAAATCCTTATGAAATTACTTCGGAGCCAAGGAGCACAGTTGGAACACTTTGATTGGCTGTCAGAAAGATTGTCCCGGTGTGTTCAGCTTAGTAGCCAAAGTAAATGCTCCGGTCAAGTTGTGCTCATTATTTATTCATTGATTCCCATTCCATCACAACAGCCGGGCGCCCCAGGGTTATGAATATCTAGATTATTTTTATTGCCCGTCTTGGGTGGTTTATTTATGGCCTTCAGCCTTGTGAGCTTTACCCCCTGAGGCTTAAGATAATCTCCCAGGAGTGAGCCGCCTGCCAAGCAGCAATGTTTAATTACTGTTAATTTGTTCAGACTTGTAAATACATTGCATATATTCTCTCACAGCAATAATAATTTTTGGTTCATTTCCTCTATTCTGTTTGGAGATACTTTTTTTTTAAAAAAAATCTATACTTAGAAAAAATCAGAACAGAGCAAATTCAGAATTAGAATTCAGGATCAAAATGTGATGATTTAAACAGCAGTGTTGTTCTAACGGGATTGTAGTATCTAAGGTCATACACAAGAGAAAATGGGGATGATCATAAATTTCAAAATCCCTGCTATTTTGCTCTGAAAAATTATTATTTCTGTTTTATTCCTTATGTGAATAACACCCATGATTCATTACTTCAGTGCTATTTTGTTTTCTCAGACTGAAAATTTCCTGTAATACATTTTTGCATTTTAATGCTATTTGTGCTTTAATATAGATTAAACTCTTTACATATAAACAATGTATACCATTCATAGAAATAGCACATAAATTATTATGCAAACCATACATGCCCACGCTGTACAAATTAATCTCCATAAAAACAAAAATGGAGATCTGAAGCCATTGGCAGGATTAGCTCTCCCATGAGTTCACAGAGGAAATTCAGGTCAGTCATTAAGGGTCAGAGCAGATGAACTGTGAAATTCAGGTCCTTTGGGGCCTTTTTTGTTTTGCTGTGGTTATCTAGATGTTTCTGATTACAGTATGCAAGGAAAACACTAACCACAGTTTGTCAAGTCACACAATCATGCAAACTATGGTTAGTCCAAAGCAGGAAATCAAAAAGGAAGATGCACACAAAAAGGAAGATGTGGGGGGAAGCAAAGAGGGAGTGCGGGAACCCACAATTCATTGTCTGAAGTGAACCTGTTACTCAGCCATCCATATGTATATAGAAATACTAATCCTGATTAAGCTTGCTAAAATGTTGTAAAATAACTAGGTGGCTATTACCTTATCCTAACACGCCACTGGTATGTTTACCCCACCCTTCCTTTTGGCTCAAGTTTGAAGTCTTCCTCCAGCTTAAGGACCCTTCCTTTAAATGAAGTGGTCCTTCTATTGGAGGAAGAGCCACTTATGTTGGAGGAAGTCTCCTTAAGTTGGAAGAAAGCTACTTGGAGGATGGTTGGATCCGTTACAGTACATACTGAATACTTACACCTTAGAACAAGGCATTCTATCACAGTGCACTTCGAAGCTGAGTTATGCTCTCCTAAACATGCTGAGTTCAATGGATTTAAATGGGTGTCACTGACCATTTCCACAGTAGTGAAATTCCCCGCATTGACATTTCTAAATCTGCATGTTACGAGAAATTTTCCACTTTAGATTTTTCCTCACCAAGCACAAGCAAACCCAAAGTTTTCTCCCTCCCCCACATTTTTGAAATCCCTGGCTTTAGCAAATTCTGAAAATTCAGGGAAAGAAGGAGAAAACTTTGAGTTTGTGCCAGGTGAGAAAAAATCTAATGCAGAAAATTTCACCTAATGTGCAAATTTAAAAATGCCGGTACGGAGAATTTCACTACTGTGGAAATGGTCACTGTGTTTAGGACTGCACAGCCAATATTGCCCTGCTGGTGATGTGGCCCAGCTGTGAGGATTATTTGTTGAAGGAATTGGCAGTGCCATCCGAAGCAGAGTTATACCCGTCTAAAAAAATCCAATGAAGTAAATGGAGTCATTATGATTTTAGAGTACTTTACACTTCACAGACAGAGGGTTGCTGTGTCGGTCTGCAGTAAAACAGTTAGATTCAAGTCTAGTAACAGAAATCACCAAGAGTTTCAGGGTACAAGCTTTCAGGAGTCTAAGGTCCCTTCATCAGACATAAGCTTATACCCTGAAACTCTTGGTGGTCTCTGAGGTGCTGTTGAACTTGCATCTCACTGTCAAAGTTCTCTGTTAAACACTGTGATTCTTGAAAAAGTGGTAAACCTCAATAAAAAATAAAAATAAATAAAAGAAAAAGTGGTAAAGCACTGTAAGATTGAAACAGGAACATGATTCTCCACACAGACACCTGGAAGAAGATCTGGTATTCAGGATTTCTTAACTGATCTTTCACCCATAGTTGACATCGGTATTGAGTGACCTCCCTGATGAGGCTCACCTTTTCATTGTGGGGTTGGTGACTGGAAAAGAAAATGTAAAAGGTGATGGGAAGGTTATACAGCTGGAGTCAGGATTAAGTGTCTGCCACACTGAGGCAAGTACGAAAAATAAGAAAATACTTTTATCCCCTTTCTCCTGCCTTACAAACTGCTGAAAAGTCTTCAGCTGTAGGCAGATGATAGATTTCAAAGGAGCTGAAGGTATATGGAACCATCATGGTTTGTGATGTACACTCTTATTATTTCTTTTGTTGGAAATCAAAGATGTCTCCAGGCTTGGACTTCCACCATTCCATCTTAAGGCCTGTGGCACACCTGTAAATAGCCACCAGGCTGCCTGCAGTAAGTATGGCCGAGGACAGACTGGCAATCTGAAGCGGGGCAGGCACGCTTCGCAAACGGAGGAAAGGAGCCCGTTCAGACATGCGCATCTGCCCATCGGCTCCGTTGCGTACTTACCCGTCTCCCAGCCGCTTTCCTTCCGCTTTACCCGGACACCAGTTTTTCCCGGTGTTCAGGGGCCTTCCTCCGCATGCCTCCCGCTTCCAAACAGTGTGAACTGGAAGAAGCGGGAGGCATCCGGAGGAAGTGTGAACGCACCGGCAAAAAGTTTTTCGCATATGCGCACATGCGAAAAACATCAAAGGAAAACAAAAAAAAAGTGCAGCGGCACGCGCAAGCCGCACGGGCTGGCTACGCGCCAGTGTGAACCCTCCGTGGGCAGTCTGAACTCTCCGTATCGCCGCTGATCCGCATTGCTCTGGCCAGTGTGAACGGCCAGCTCCGTGAGTTTTTTCCCCCGCTCCAGTTCCCTCCGCTTTGCCTCCGCTTCAGATTGCCAGTCTGTCTTCGGCCTATGACTCTCCCAAAGGTAACCAAACAGGAAACCTGTCAAAAGGTTTTAAAAGGTGTGTGGGGCTGGTGTAATACCTATTTTTAATAGGCTGTTCATTTGGTGGGCATATTTGCTGGGCTGGACAATAAGGATGAATGGAAGGAGCAGAGAAGAAAACCCTCTTCTTCCATTACCTATTCTGAATAATATCACACATCTCTCTTTGCACACAACATTATCATGACCAATGCTCCCTATAAACTGTGCAGACTTGTGAGCAAAAATTCTACTTTGTGAGCTAGTGGCATTAAAGTTGTGAGTGAATGATTTGGCTACTGCATAAATTAGTTTGCTCTGGAGCCATTCTCCTTGATCTAGGACAAAAATGTGTGAGCCAGAGGCTAAAAAACTGTGAGCTAGCTCACACTAACTCAGCTTAGAGAGAACACTGGTCATGACATACTGTCGGGGTTTCTATGCCTTCACTGCAGTGTCAGGAACACTGAGTAGTGTGCCCAGTTGCCCTCTTTTCTAGATGACAGTGAACTCTTTTAAGACTTGTCCTCTCAAATGTCTGGGTTCTGGTTCTGCCCAGTAAAATTAGCTGAAGCAGGGAGAGCACAGCATTCAAAAGTTCCCCACAAGATAGTGGGCAGATAGGGTTGCCAGCCTCCAGGTAGGGTGAGAAGTTCTCCCAGAATTACAGTTGCTCTCTGGACGGCAGATACCAATTTCCAGGGAGAAAAGGAGAGCTTCAGAGGTCAGTGTTTATGACACCGTATCCCTTCTGAGCTTTACGAATGCTCAGCTCTAGGGCTGAGCTTGGTAACTGGAGGGAGGGCTAAGGGTGTGCTAATTGGGTGGGTGCAGTAGGCAAAATTACCAGTCAGTACTCAGAGGTGACAAAGGGTGGCTCCTGGAATTGCTGTTTGGTTTTACCATAGAGTTTTAACATATGGCTTTATCACAGAGTTTCTAGAGCTCACCTTCGTCACTTCTGGGTTATGCTTTGGGGGTGGGGAAGCAAAACCGATGGATTAAATTGCTCCCAGCTACACAGCTGTTAGGACCACCACACAGCTCTTAGGTTTAAATGACTGGGAGCCATTTAACCCTTCAGTTTTGCTTATCCCTGGTCATTCTGCTCTGCAACCTGTCATTCCAATGCCAGTAGACTTCTCCTACTCTCCTGGGCCCTCATTCCACTCTGACGGCTTTCATTCTAATCTCAGGACACTTCTGCTACAACCCACAGGCTGTTATTCCACCCTCAGAACACTTCTGCTCCTCCCAAGGACCATCTGGGGGGCTGTCATTCCAGTCCCACAGCACTCATTTTATTCCAGGGGACTGACATTCCACTCTGGTGGGCTGGTATTCCAGTCCCAGAGCAGTTTATCTGGGCCAAGGTACATAAATTGAAAATCCACTCCACATTTTCATTGCAACTATTTTATGTTGTAATGCAATTCAGTGGAGGCCATGCAAGTCAATTGGCATTCCTGGCTTCCATGATCTTCAGTGGGCCTTCAAACATCTCCCATTGTTTCCAATGGGCAATCCTGTCATTCCTTTTAGTACATCTCTTCTACTGGGCTTGCAACTCCCACCCCCACCCTCACTTGGAGCATGTTTCTGTGCTTCACATCAATCCTGTAGAATTGGAATTGCCACAATGGCACTGGGTTCTGCTGGACACTAGTACATTGCACTGGTTCTGCTGGGCTTGGAAAAATGTCCCCCACCTTCAGTTTCTACTGCAGAGATATTCTGGTTTGACCTTAGCCCTGTTAGGTTTGCAGTACCACAATGGCTCTAGTTCTGCTGGACACATGCCCCCCCTTCAGTTTTTACTGCAAAGATTCTCTGGGACTTTGATTCTGTTCTGCTGGGCTTCTATTGCCCTTGTTGTTGTTGTTTTTTGCTTCCCCCCCTTCCCACTGGAAAAAAAATGGAGGATTGGGCAGTGTTTTTGGAGGCCTGTAACTTGGACCCTGTAAATCCAATCCTTATCAAACTTGGATGGCAGGTAGAGGAGAGTCAGCCAGAGAGCCCCTGCTAGTTTGGTGTCCCTAGCACATTGAGGGAGGCATTCTACCATGTCATGAACCTCAAAAACCAAACAGGTTTGTTTAGCTCTTAAAAGTTTGTGACAGTTTGTGGTTCACAAACCAAGCATGCCACGAACCATGAATCAAACCATATTTTCCTGGTTCATGCCCATCTCTAGGACTGGTAGGGTGAGAAGTGTAGAAGGGAGATCGTGAACTGAATATGTGAGATGTTGTGTTCTATAGCCAGCAGTATAGTTGTTAAGAGAAATTCTCTCTTTTTAAAACATAATTTCTTCCTAAGACCCAACAATTTCTTTCCCTCTTTTTAGGAATTTGGAGTTTGTTTTTAATCAATTCCATTCTGATCAAAGAGAAATTCAAGAGAGTAGAGGCAGGAAGGGAGATTTTGCAAAAATTTTGGAGTTTCATTCTGTAGATACTCAGAGGCAGGCAATGTCTCTCCAAATCTTCCTGCCCTCCTACTAGACCACTTCCCTACTAGACCACACAGAGCAACTGCAATGGCTGGAGTTGACGAATGGTACATTAAAATTTCATAAGGCTACAGAGTGACCCTTCTTCTAATAGAGAAAAAAGAAAGAATTAAAGGAATTGATAGCTATATCTTAAAAAAAATGAAATCCAGAAAAAGAAATACCCCTTTCCATAATGATGCTAGCCAACATGCACAAACAAGAAGTGGAAGGTATATGGAATATTAAACATGATTGGGTATGAGAGATGGAGGCAAAAAGCAAAACTAGGCACAAAGAGGTATCATGGATCAGAGTTCAGGGCTCTGACTGAAATGTTTTCCACAAAACAGCTCTCCCCACTCTTGCATTTCTGTTCCTCTGCATCTTCAGCTGGTTTCCACAATGGTATTTGCAGTCCGAGATGCAAAAATGAAGTTTGCTCCCTCTTGTGGTGCAGCAACAGAATTTCGGGAAACAGGGAAGTCTGATGCTGCACCACAAGGGAAGACAAACCTAGTTTTTGCATCTTGGACAGCAAATACCATTGCAGAAACCAGCTGAAGATGCGAGGAATAGAAATGCAAGAGTGGGGAGAGCCATTTGTGTGGAAAATGTCTGAGCTCTTGGAATTTTTGTCATCCTCTGGCTGACAGAAAAGAATCAAGCAAGGCACACCGCCCAAGTACAAAAAGTTGATTCATCAAGGTGCCTGGTCTTTTGGTGCCTGATGCTGAAAATTCAAAGCCTTTTGTAGTGGTAAAAATAATAAACACACAATCAAAAATTAGCTGCCCTTTAAGGACACCCCTAAATTTGATGCTAGATTTGAGCTGCCTGATTGTGCTATAGGACCAGCCTTGCACTTGAACACATGTATGAACCCACATGAAGCCACCATATTCTGAACCAGGCCATCCAGTCATCATGGTCAGTATTGTCCACTTAGATTGGCAGCAGCTCTTCAGGGTCTCAGGCAGAGGTCTTTCACATCACCTGTGGCCTGATCCTTTTACCTGTAGATGCTGGGGATTGAACCTTGGACCTGCTGCATGCCAAGCAGAGGCTTCTCCACTGAGCCATAGCCCCTCCCTTCAATGGGGATACTGTGCTGGTTGGTCTTAGGCTGTGGTCACACGGTCATTTTGATCGGGTTTCACCACTGTCCCCTCTTGCATTTAAAATCACTGATCAGACGGCCATATCCGCCTCCCGCACTGAAGCGGGCTCACTCGCACAATCCTCCCGATTCCCTAGCAAGTTTTCCAACACCAGGAAAATCTAGTACTTTCTGGGTGTTTGCACTTTAAATCCACAGTTTCACCAATCTGGACAGCCATCTCTCACATGGATTGCAATTACAGTCATCACTGTTCTTCACGCGATGAGGGTTTTCCCCCTCAGCTACCACCTTTGTGTGCATGAGCAATTCTGCACTGAATAAATTCAGTGTTTAAATGTTCAAGCACACATTTAGACTCCAGTACTTGGTAGTATGTTGCCGGTTCATTTTGTTTGCTGTTGGGGGGGGGGGTGTAAAAACAAGGGAGTACAGTGAGTCCAGGTGTGGGCGGTGATTCGGCCATGTGCATATGCACAAAGCAAATTTAAAAGCGATGGCACGGCTATCTAGATGGTGCCCAGAGCCTCGTCACACAATGCTTGTGGTTCGGGAGGGATGTGTGATTACAGCAACTCGGAAAAAAATATTCCTGATCAAATTTATCATGGGAACAAATTGCGAAAACCTTGCCATGTGACCACAGACTTAGTATCTGATCCTAGGAGATGCTATGATGGTGCAGTAAGTAGCACATGAGCTGAAGACTATACCAATATTCTCTTATTTATATCCTCATGATGTTCAAAATTATATTTTATATTTTTTAAATCTAATACTTTTATCATTGAATTGCAATCTATATGCTTTCTTTTCTTTTCTTTTTCCCTTTTAATTGTGCCGAGCCACCTGGGGCTCTCTTCAGGAAGGTGGGATACAAATGAGTTGGATCCAGCGATCCATTGGCACAAGATTCACAGGGTTCCCTTTCCCATAGGCACCATTTCTTCCATCTTCAATCCATGCAAGATCCAATAATGTAAGATGCAGGAAAGCAATTTCAACCCCATCTCTCTCACACACAATCCTTGTTGCTATTAGTTGGGGGGGGGGGGCTGTTCCACCAGGAATCAACGTTCCCAGAGTTGGAAGGGATTGCTGGGTGTGGGGAGAGAAACAGGAAAGATCCATGACCATCCATGTCTTATACTGACAGAACACTGATGCCATCCCAGTATTTTCACTCAGTCAAACAAGCCTAGTCATTAAGGTTGAATACTTTTCTCTCTCTTTTTTTTGTATTTTGTGTGTGTGTGTGTACATGTATGTGTGCCCATGCCTGGAAGTCATGGCAACCTCTGGTGACTCCTACTGGGGCACGGGGGACATTCAGAGAAGTGGCTTGATACCCTGCCTCTGCCTCCCATCCCTGGCACCCTTTGGAGGTCTCCCATCCAAATACTTGCCAGGGTCAGCCCTGCTTAGCTTCCAAGATGTGATGAGATCAGGCTTGCCTGGGCTATCCAGGTCAGGGCAGGTTGAAGACTTTTCTAAATTAACATATTTAACTATTGTATCCCACATGTGATAGTAATCAGAGCCCTTTATATATCAGTTGAACTGTCACACGCTGAACAATAACAACAAAATCCCGCAGCTGTTACATTCTACTTCAGCAATTAAATTCAAGCAGGATTTCAGAACATAGATCAATGTGTCTTTATTCCTTGCTGGTGGTGAGGGTGGGTGGATTATATAACTTATATAATATGTGGCAGGATACAGAGGGACCAGATTCTCTCCCCCCACCTCAATTTATTGGAAACTATAAAATCTCTATTTTGTACAGCATGAATTAGCAGCACCACACTGCACTCCTGTGTTTGATCAATATCCATTCTTTTTCTGGACTATAAATAGAATCTCCATCTTAGAGGAGGTGTGAAAATCAGACAAAAGAATATGCCAATTCCAGCTAGTGTGGTCAGTCCCAAACCATTCTTCTTATGTCAGAGTTTCTTCTTTTGCTTAGTGCTTACCTTTTACATGTTCATTAATTGGTGATGTCACCACTGCAAAATCAACTTTTCAAAAGATATCTTCATTTTTTTTGTAGCTCAAAAAGGAGATGGTTTTTGAAAACATTTATGAATGGTCTTGGGTAAGAAGTGTCTTCATCATGTTTGTGAGGCATGTTGTCATTGCTTCCATTTTAGAGATGATAAACTGAGGCAGCAATTGAGTGAGTAGTACATGGAATGGGTCCATTCTTGGACTGAACTAGTATTAAATAGAATTTGCCAGATAGAAAAGAACAAGAGTCCAGTAGCACTGTAAAGACTAACAAAATATGTGGCAGGATAGGAGCTTTCATGAGTCACTGCTCACTTCTTCAGATACTTCTTCATTTTGCCAGATATTTATATAATCCAGGGTTATGCAATTTTGTTGAGCTGGTGGGCACTTTGGGGATTTTGAGAAAGGGTGTGCCACCACAAAATGGGTCACGGGGCCAATCACAACATGGTTGCCATGGGGACAAGAGCCAGTCACAAAGTGCTGGGACAGTGCAAGCCAAGCATCTTCCTAGAATGGAGGCAGCTCTTTCTGAATGGATACATCCTGCAGGCACAACGGTGATACTTCCTGGGTTCTTCTGAAGCACCGGTGAGGCGTAGAAAAGGGGAGACTGGTTAGCCAAGACTGTCTATTTCTTTGAGTAAGAGATGCACTGAAGATGAAGCAAAAGGTCAATGGGCATTATGGTGCTCATGTGTATCATGTTGGGGAACACTTAATTAATTTCTATACTTTGCTGGCTAATGAGTGAAAAAGCTAATCCAACTCTTGCTCTGGGCATTGGTGGTGGCCTCAATGGAGCTCAAACATAACTGAACATTCAATGTGCAGCATAAGCCTGGGACCAAAAAAAGAAATGTGCACATGCAGAGAAGAACCATCTGGAAGCATCTGTGTTCTTTTCACTGCCAAAGAGGCAAGTTATTGGTTAAATTGAAAATCAGCATGTTTCCGCAGCAGTGTGAATTGCTGGAACCAACTCTAGCACATCCCGTAGGTAACAAAGTACGAGAATTTGTTACAAATCATTATGCCAGTTTATGAACACCAGTAATTAAAATGATGTGCACTTTTTCATTATGACAAATAGCATGATGAGTACACTTTCCCGTACATTTATATAGGAAGTTCAAGAGGATCACATTGTACAGTTGCAGTAGAATACTTTTGGGACTTTGCAGCAGAGAGCAGAGGTCCTTTTTGAAATCCTTTAGACAACTCACATTCTATTCATATTCCAGTAGCACGGTGGCAATCAGAAAACTGCCAGAATTTACCTGGCCTTTATTTCAGGGCACAATCCTTGATTTCAATGGCAGAATGAAGCGCATGCTACAATTGTAATCAATTGAACTCCTTGTAATCAATTGAACTTCAAAGTAGATAACAGTAATCTGAATCCCAAGAAAAGGTTAAGATAAAGATTGGGCTACATTAGAGGTAAAAGGGGATTATTTTAGCCCATCAAATTCCATACCAGATGATTCATGTATTATATTAACTTTTTAAAGGCTGGGGAAATTACATGGTTTTTGCATGGACCAATCTGGGTTTTAATGCTACTCAAGAAACGTCCTCCCCACCCAGGGCCTTCAGGTTTTGATTTTCATTTTGAAAAAAAACATTGTTGTTTTCTTTTAAAAAAAAAGAAAAGAAAAGCTGAAGCCCATTCTCTAGGTATTCAGCTTTCAAACAGAATAATAAGTAGAATCAGTAATGGACTGCATTTCTTTTAACGCCTCTTAAACGGAACATTTCAGAATGTTAATGCTGAAGCTAATTATTCCACACGGCAAACGGATTTTGATATGACTATTAGCTTTGCCTGGCATTGGCACTTTAAAAGCGGAACATCTTTAAATCTGACGACTTCAAGAACCTGACAACCTCTCTTGATTGCGTGAGCTTTAAAAGAGTCACATGAGTATTTACTGAACAAAAGAAATAAATGAAGTGCAAAAAGGGGGCAAATGAATCAGACAGCTGAATAATAAACAGAACTGCAGAATAAAATCACTATTATTATTTATTATTTGTATCGTTTAGCAACTTTGATTTGCACAGTGCCTTAATTCTGCTTGGCATTTCCCCCTCAGGCCCTCACACTGAATTGTCGACTTCATGTTTAAAAATGGCACTTTGAATGGTGTGCCTTTGAGCATGTGCCGAGTGCCTTTTCACATGAGAAACAATACATATGCCACAAGGAGAAACTTGCAGAATATTCCATTAGAACAGTTGTGTTTCGTTGAAAATGCATCTTACAAAATCAGGAAAAGAAACAATAAGATCACATATGCCTTCCCATCCCCTCTGCCTCCATGTTTTGGTGTGACCCTGCCAGAGATGCCCTACAGTGTCTCCCCCACTAAGGACATGATCAGGTTATTGATGCCAGCAGCATTTAAAGGACCACCAAAAGAAGTCAGGTCTTGTGTCTCCTCCAGGTGCTTCTCCAAGCAGGATGTATAACTTGTTAAGTCCTACTGGTACTGAAAGGAGCAAGAAACAGCTGCCTTCTCCTGACATAAGAATGAGAGAACACTTCAGGAACTCCTGCAACCTCTGTGGATATCTCATTCCTGGTGGGAGGAGAAGGCCAAGTGACTCTGGTTGGCTGTAGACATTCAGCCTGGCCAACCATTGGTGTTTGCTGGTCCTGATTTTTACCTCCAGTTCTGGCAACTGCTGAGAAAGATGCAGTTGTGGCTGGACCAGTAAAATTAGTGCAGCTACTCTCCAAATAACCTCTGGAGGAAGGTCACCATATTAAAAACAGAGAACTGAAGATGACCATGACTTCGTAATGAGTTCACTGTGGAGCAGGGACTCAGCTCTCCCCAGTCCCCATCTACCTGTCCATTAGGTACCGCTGTCTCTCATAGGAAACTCTCATAGGAAACTCTCAGAATTGCCACTGGTTGACAGCTGTACAGCATGTCATTGTCCTTTCCATTCACCAGCCAGGAAAGCACCAGAAGAGGCTTAAACTCCCTTCTACCCACATGGCCTGACCCAAACTGGGAGGGCTCAAATTCTTGCTTTTAAAAACACACCTGCTTGGCAACTCTGTATCACCTGTAGTTAAGCCCTGATTTTGATTAATTATGAGTTGAGTGTTTAATCAGAGTCCACAAACCATGATGGAATCTGGCTGGATTTACACATTACTGGAAAGTGCCAGGAGAAGAAGCAGAAGTTTGGCACACACCTTTTTGGGGGATGGGCTTTGTTTAATGTGTGTTTTGTGTCTTTATTTCTCTTTCCCTTGTTACCCTGGGAGCACAAAAGAGAATGTCTGGCTCGCTCATTTGTCTACTCTGTTGGGCTTTGTGGGAAGTTACCATCAAGAAATTTTTATTTCATCAGGAAACCTATCCGTCAGAAAATGCTGCAGAAAATTATTAGACCAATAAAATGCTTCATGTTCAGCAAATACCTGGATAATTGCCAGCAAGGACTTAACACTTCTCATTTGCATGCCGCTGAACAACACAACTGCCTGACAGCATTGTGTCTGCATTCCTGTTGTCTCATTTCTTAGCTAAAACTGCTGTCTAGCTTATTAGTCAAAACTCAGCATTTTTCCTAGGCAGGCCCCAGAAGCTGGTGGAAACTGATTAAGCGGGATTTTTTTAAAAAAGCAATTAGATCCAAAAACTGAAGGAATTCAAATTACAGCTATCAAAAGAAAATTCTAGACAGGATACCATTTGCTCAGGAACCTTTGGGCGGAACATTCACCTGGCAGAATTTCTCCAAAGTCAATGGAGGAAATAACCTGCATAAATCCTAGCCATGTATCACAAGAAAGTTACTGAAGTATGTCTCCATTGCTGGTTACATTAAAAAAAGAAAAGCAATACTGAAAGGTCACATTATTTAGTTTAAAGGCCACCTCATTATAAAGGGCAAGTTGATGAACGTTGGTCTGCACTGCTTATAAGGTATCAGTCCGAATCCTGCCACAAGCTGAGTGCTGGCCTTCCAGTCTCTCCCTTTTCCTATTATGGCACTCTCAATAAGGATTTTTTTTCCCCAAAAAAAAGATGTTCCTGCTGGGCTACCATACTGTAAGGTCTGTTATGTCAACTGGCAGGAGGGCTGGGCATAGCATGATACCAACAACTTCGCCAGTTTTACCATAGAGTTAGCAATGCTCCCTGTTGTGTTTGTGTTCTTGATTATGCTGCATTACAATTATGGTTTACCTATGAAAGGGCTGTGGTATCCTAATGCTCCAATTCTCATTGGCTAACTAATAAAGAACTCCCATTGGTCCTTAAGCCAATCTAAGTACCCAATCGCTGAGCCCTGCTTGGGTCCAATAACATTGCTTGTATATAGTTACATTGTTGAAAGTTATTTGTTGGAACAGTATAAATTAGAGTGCTGCTCTTTTAGAGTAATCTTTAGAGCTGAACAATGTTATGAATAAAAGCCTGCTTACTGGGTTCATCGCCTCTGCCTCAATACTTAAAACTCCCTCTAAGCTGTGGAGTCTTGTGAGCAAAAAATCTACTTCGTGAGCTACTGGCATTAAAGTTGTGAGGGAGCGATTTGGCGACTGCATAAATTAGTTTGCTCTGGAGCCATCCTTCCTGAGCCAAGACAAAAATGTGTGAGCCAGAGGCTAAATAACTGAGCTAGCTCACACTAACTCAGCTTAGAGGGCACACTGGTTACAAGCTATTCCTAGAGCTACCTTTTGGACTTCCAGGTGGTATCCAGAAGTGTAATGTTGGCAAAATCACTTTTTTTCTCTCTTGCCCCCAATCTGAGTGGCAATAGGTAAGTTAGCTCACTAGTGGGAGGTCTCCGACTATGTAGGCCTGTTACTGCTGTGTTGCAGGTGCTTCTCATTGTTTAACAGAAAGGCTTTGCTCGCTATCAATGTTTGGGGGTAAGGGGAGAGATAGGAGAACTTCAGCATTCATACCCTGGCAAACAGAGTTGCCAACTCTGCCAGGTTGATGTAGGAGCTAAGTGCGCAGACTCTAATCTGGGAGAACCAGGTTTGATTCCCCACTCCTCCACTTGCAGTTGCTGGATGACCTTGGGCAAACCGTAGTTCTGTCAGAGCTGTTCCCTCAAGGACAGTTCTGGAAAAAGCTCTCACAGCCCCACCTACCTCAGAGGGTGTCTGTTGTGGGGAGGGGAAGGGAAAAGAGTTTGTAAAGCACTCTGAGACTCCAATTGAAGGGCAGGGTATAAATCCAATTTCCTCCTCCTCCTCCTCCTCCTCCTCCTCTTCTTCTGGAGACTCCTAGGGGTTTATGGGGTGGCAGTGCTTGGAAAGGGTGAAATTTGGAAAGGGGAAGTAGCTCAGTGGGGATGTAATCCTCCATACAGTTCGATGTCCAAAGCTGGCATTTCCTCCAGGGGAACTGATCTCTGTAATTTGGAGATATGTTGTAATTCCATTAGAATCCTGTGCCGCATACAGAGACTGACAGCCCTAAAATGCCTTGTGTACTGGTGAGGTTGGGATGCTACCCAGCACTGCAGATGGAGGGGCAACAGGTTAAGTCCAGAGCACAGGCAATGGGCTAGGCCCTCTTTACCATGCAATGGGGAATAGTAGTATAAACCTTTGGCACTGGGGAAATAAGCAATCTACCCCCATCTTCATTTACAGGAAGCTTCAAAAACCTGTTTTTAGATATATTTGGAGGCAGAGTCACAAAAAGGCTATGTATTCAAAGAGCATTTCTTTGGGTTACATTGTTTGGCGTTCCACAATAAATCCAAGGCATAGGTGCTCTGGAGCAAGAATCCATTTCTGATCAGAGAGAATGGTGTGGGAGGGGGAGACAGATATCTTCCTATTCTTTCCCAAGGGCTTCCACTGTTTTTCAGTGTCAGGTAATATGGAACTGCATTTGATTCTGTGGCACAGTTTCCTAAGTAAAGTATGTTGCATCAGTTATGCTGAGCTCTGCACGCATCATAACCATATTTTAATTTATCTTCAGTTCTGTTTGGTATGGATATATCCGTGTATTTTCCAACTGCTTCAAAGCACTCTTTCTTTTTTCCCCATCTGTCTCCATCCTGCTTCCTCTGCACACTTTTTTCTGCAGAATCATTCCATATTTTGGAACCATCATCTCTGCAAGGGAATGAGCTGGGTTGCCCAAAGCAAAAAGAATGCAAAGGGCAGCAAAAGCTTTAAACAGTTATATTTAAGATTGGCCACAGGCTCTGTGACATGGACATCTCCCACTTTGCCCAAGGCAAGGAAGACCCTACAGTTATTGTTGTTCTCTCCTGGAACAGAATTCACCCTATGATTTCTGAGCAAAGCAAGACTCCAATAATTCATGGGAGATGCTTTACTGATTTCCCCAAGTGGATATTATTTCTTGTCATATGTATATTGATTGGCTGCTTCTACGTATGGCTGACCCATGAGCATCATCAGCTTGACATTCCATGAATGGTGGCTATCAGCACAGACTCCAGTGCTCCATTCCTGGGAATTTGGTCTCTCTTCCATTTACTGTTCCTTAGGATACTGACGAAGTATGCTGGTGCCATTCTGGCAGAGGCATCCAAGGATTAGGACTGGCATGTAATAAAGCCATTTTGAAAATTGACACATTTGAACAGGTTGACTAATATTAAGTTTGGAAATAAGCCCTCTGCCTAAATGTGGATGTGTGTTTTAAAAAGAATACACTGCCAGCTATGTATGTTTTAAAAAAGAATATACTGCCAGCTATAAAAAGCCAAATGACATCCGACCATCATGAAACACTTTCCATTGTAGGCGCTAATACACAACAAGGCTGCGGTCACATGCGCCAGTTGAAGCGGAGGGGAAGCAAGGCTATTTCCTCCAGAGGAATTTGACACACAGTTGTGAGATCACACATCCCTTTGTGCTGTAGGCTCAGGCCATCACTGTGTAATCAGACACAACCGCAGGTGAGTCTTTTTTTGCCATTTGTTTCCCATGCACATAAACAAAGAATCACACCTTCGCACTGAGGGCTCCCTATGGAGTATGCAATTGTGCGCATACTGCCGGGGGGGGGGGGCACCAAGTCGGGATGGAATGATCAGATCATCCCAACAGCATGAGAGGTTGCTCGCACGATCAGACAGGGGAAAGTCCATCTGTGACCCTTCAGAACCAGTCAGAGCCGGACTTTCCCCGGCGACTTTTATCTCCACCTCTGTGGCAGAGCAGCACGGGTTGCCGACAACTGCAGGACGCTTCCTAGATGTTGCTGTCTGATCATGCCCTTAAAATCCATCAGGCATTTGCAGCTATGTCTGATCTAAAGGCGCATATAATTGCAGCCTAAGTGTTTCAAACGACTTATTTTTAAGATTTTCTCATAGATAACATTATAAATAGTTAGAATATGTATTAATTAAAATATTTATACCCTGTTTCTCCTTTGTAACTCAGGGTGAATTACTATCCCAAGATTGAAACCCCATTAACCGACCTACCTCCCCATAAAAATGTCTGCAGATTAAACCCCATTAAAAGCTCTTGCATACAACTGCCTTACAGCCCCTCCAAGATGGTGCCCCCATTGCCTCACCAGGGACCCTGTTCCACAAAGCGAAAGCTATTAACTTCTGTCATACAGATCAGAATCTAAAGAGCTACTGCATGCTGGTCAAATGGGATGAATGCTGAGGACGATTCCTGAGGATTCAGAATTTTTAATCTCAACTGGTTCTAGTCAAAAATCCTCATTTCATTTTTGTTTCTCTTTTGCACAAACCGAATCCATGCTTGGGGGGGAGGGGCTCATGCCCTTTTCTGTTTCCCTATGCTGAATTTTTCCAAACTGATATATGCATTTTTAATTTCCCCCTCATTTTGGCATATAGCTTATAAATGGGACTATAATGGGTATAAAATGTTCAAAAGAATTGGGAAGGCCAACAGCAGCAACAGACAGAACAAAAAGACTCACAGTGAGAACACACACAAAAACAAAGAGCCAGTGCCGTATAGTGGTTTGAGTCTTGAATTGGGATCTGGGAAGTCCAATTTCATATCCTCCTTCTGTCACTCTTTCTCTCATCTTAACTTACCTCATAAGGTCATTCTGAAGATAAAATGGAGGAAGGTAATAGTGTACACTGCTCTGAGTTCCTTGGATGAAGTATAGGACAAAATGTACCATTAAAGAACTGAAATAAGCATATTATAATATCCCACTCCAGGGGAGTGTCACCCTTTTCATTTTAAGTGGCAGACCCATGTTTCTCAACTGCTTTTGAAAACATTAATTTTGTTCTTTAAAGAGAGAGAGAGAGCTCTCGACTTGAATTTCTTGAATGTCTGCCCCCAGAGCCACATGACAAACTATAACAAAAATGCAGTTTTTAAATATATATATATATATATATATATATATATATATATATATATATATATATATATATATATATATATATATATATATATGCTTCACAATGATAAATTAAATATTGAAGTTGGCCAGCACAAGCAGTGAATGGATCCACAGAAATTAGTTCTTTGGATCCCTCCCACAGCTACTTGAAACTGGGATCAGTTCTACTTGCTCTACTGGAGGCTGGCTGGCTCCTGAAGCTTTTGCAGAGTACTGGAGGAAGGACTGCCAATGCCTTTGGGTGAGAGGGCTGACGACTGGCTCAGAACAGATGCAGATGGATGGACAAATCAGCCAGGCTAATCCCTGACAGAATGTAGCAGCCTCCCTCTGCTGAAATTTCTCCTAGTCCTTCAGACAGCAGAAAAACCATGGTTATTTCAAGAGAACTGAAAATGGTATGACTGAAGCACCACCACCATGAGTGTATGGTCTCCTCTTCTTCCTCCCTCTTTCACATCTGGTCAAAGAGGCCTAGCAGGTTTTTTGTACACAACAAAGACTGACAAAAACTGTTCATCCCAGAAGAGAGGGGGATTAGTGTAAAAAAACCACAAGCAAAATGAGTTTCACCGAGTTTCCACCACTCAGAAAAGCTTCTCACTGTTCCTAGCTTGATGCACAGCTGCATTATATCTCTTGAAAAAGGCTTGAGGGTTACTCAAAACTTCAGTAATAGAGGCTGTTAGACTGAATGGCTAACACCAAAAGTTAGACCATAGGTCAGAAAAAAAAGAAGAGACTGGATTTATACCCCATCCTTCACTACCTGAAGGAGTCTCAGAGCAGTTTACAATCTCCTTTCTCTCCCCCTCCCCACAACAGATACCCTGTGAGATAGGTGCAGCTGAGAGAGCTCTTTTGAGAACTGCTCTTGAGAGAACAGCTCTGAAAGAACTTATAACTGACCCAAGGTCACATCAGCAGCTGCATGTGGAGAAGTGGGGAATCAAACCCGGTTCTCCCAAATTAGAGTCCGCACTCCTAACTACACCAAACTGGCTCTCACTGGAATAACGACCAAAAAAAAAAAAGTGCAAAGTCTAAGAGGTCACCAGCATGGGTAACTAGCAGAGTAAAGGGAATTATTAGACTGCAAAAAGGCTTCTTTCAAAAAATAGAAGGCTTACCCAAATGAGTCAAACAGAACCAACACCAGCTTACACAAAGGAAATGTGAGCAGATACTTAGGGATACAAGAAGGATTTTGAGTAATGTATCACTAAAAGCTTAAAGAATTCTTTAAATATATTAGGAACAGGAAGTTGGCTTGGGGAGCAGTGGGACCATTGGATGACAATGGAATTAACAGAGTGCTAAAGGAGGATGAGAAGATTGGTGAGAAGCTAAATGAATTCTTTCCATCTGACTTCACTGCTGAAGATACGTCAGATACCAGTTTGTGAATGGACATTTTCAGGAGGGAAGGATGAGGAGCTTAGGCAAATAGTGGTGACAAGGGAGAAAGTTCTAGAATTTATAGACAAATTGCAAACTAATAAATCACCAGGACCAGGTAGTATCCATCCTACAATTCTTAAAGTACACAAATGTGAAACTGCTTAAAGCACTCAAATGTGAAACCATTTCCCTAAGATCAGCCTCTGTAAGTGTAACACCCTCTTAAAAAAAAGATCTAAAGAGATCTGGGGGCATCCAGCTTAATGTCTGCTCCAGGTAAATTGATGGAAAGCGTTACTAAAGATAAAATTGCCAGATACATAAAATTGCCCTGCTCAATAAAAACAAGATGGTGTCTGTGAAGGTAAGCCTTGTTTCACTGACCTTTTAAGAATTCTTTGAAAGTGTTAATAAACAGTTTTTATTTGGATTTTCAGAAGGCTTTTGATGAACTCCCTCAACAAAAACTCCTGAGCAAACGTCAGAGTCAGGGGATAGTGGGGTGGTAGTGGAATAGTTTGATGAAAATGTTGACCCAGTGTGCAGCTACCATGAAAAAGGCAAATTCCATCCTGGCCATAATAAGAACATTAAGAGAGAATAAATCTGCCAGTATCATACTGCCCTTATACCAATCTATGGTGGGACCATGCTTGGAATATTGTGTAGAGTTCTGGTAACTGCACCTAAAAAAAGGATATTGTGGAGCTTGAAAAGGTGCAGGAAAGAGCAACCAAAACGATCAGGGGCTAGGGCACCTGCCCTATGACAATTGATTAAAATACAGAGCCTAGCAAAAGAGCAAGTAAGTGGAGACGTGATAGAGGTTTATAAAGTTATGCATGCCATGGAGAGAGCAGACAGGGAGAAAAGCCCTCTTCCATAATACTAAAACTTGGGGTCATGCACTGAAGCTAAAGGGTGAGAGATTCAGGACAGGCAAAAGGAAATATTTCTTTACGTATCATTCACATCTAGTTAGTTTGCGGAACTCACTGCCACAGGATTTGGTCATGGCTGCCAACTTGGAAGGATTTAAAAGGGACATGGGCAAATTCATGGAGGACTGGGCTATCAATGGCTACCCATCATAATGGATATCTACTGCCAGGAGTCATTTTGTAGAAAAAGAGGTGCAGGAGCTTATTAGCGTAACTCATTAGCATAAATTATTTGCATATGCCACACCCCCTGACATCACTGGAAGTATGTCAGAAGGCAAGAAAGAGAGGAGAGACAGGGAAAGAGAAAGAGAGAGAGAGAGAGAGAGAGAGAGAGAGAGAGAGAGAAAGAAAGAAAGAAAGAAAGAAAGAAAGAAAGAAAGAAAGAAAGAAAGAAAGAAAGAAAGAAAGAAAGAAAGAAAGAAAGTTGGCAGAGAGGGGACAGCCACTAATCCAAGCCTCAGAAATACACTATTCTGGGAGGATAGCTTCAGTGGTGGCTGAAGCTTTAAGAAGGCTTGTCAGAGGAACAAGGACCTTTCCAGGGGACGGGGTTATTTTGCTGCAGCCATGACACAAGCAGGCATTCCCCCGCGGGGGGGGGGCTGGCACCAACTCTCGGAGCTGTGCTCCCCCGAGCTCCTGCTCAAAATGACCCCTGTCTACTGCATTCAATACCAGAAGAAGTATGCTGTTTTGTATCAGTTGCTGGGGAGCACAGACAAGAGAATGCTGTGGCAGCCACTCTGTTTGTGGGCTTCCTACAGGTAGCTGATTGGCCACTAGGGCTGCCAAGTCCCCCGGTAGAGCGGGGGAAACACCGATTTTTAAAGCTTTCCCCCGCTTTTCCAAAATTGGCCACCGGGGGGACAAAATGGCTGCCAGCAGGGGAACCTCGGAGCCTGCCCTGGCCAGCCTCTTGAACTTCTTAAAAGGGAAATTTCCCCTTTAAGAGCTGAGCCAGCAAGAGAGCCCCGCCCAGAGATTAAGGAGCTCTTTCTACTGCGTGCAAGGTTGCTGCTGAGTAAACTGCTGGGGTAAGCTGGGGTCTGCGAGCTCTTTTCCTTCTCTGTCTCTCCCCCTCCCCCTCTTTCTTTTTTCTGTCTGTCTGTCCACTATGGTTTTGTCAAAGGAATAAACTGTCACTTCCAAAGAGGTAAACATCTCAAGGAGAGGTTGCCTGTAGAAGGTCTGGGAGTGGGATTGTTTAAAATGTCTTGTCGTGGCTGTTTGGGTCCCCCCAATCCTCATTTCCCTTCTGCAAATAAAAGTTGGGATTCCTCATTTTTATGCCAATTTTCTGTTTCTTTCAACCGTGTCCCCCCCTCCGGCAGTAAAAATCTGCATTTTTAAAAGCATTTGTACATCAAGTAACCGGTATTTTAAATTAGGGATGGATCCAACTAGCTTTTCTGCTGGCGAAAAGGGGAGGACAAAGGTCCTCTTTAGCCACCAAAAAGCCTATGCTGGGGGGGGGGGGGGGAAGAAGTTATGGGACTTACATGGACAACAGCTGGGTGAAACAAGGGCCAGAAATAAAGCCTGGGAATTGGGCAAGAGTAAGTGAAAAAGCTGCCTGTCTGTCTCTCTCTCTCTCTCTCTCTCTGTCCCCATCCAGCAGAGGTCTGTCAGTGGCTATTATTAGCCACAAGGTCTAAATGGAACCCTTTGTCTGGGGCAGTGATGCTCTGCATTCTTGGTGCTTGGGGGGCAACAGTGGGAGGGCTTCTGGAGTTCTGGCCCCGCTGCTGGACCTCCTGAGGGCACCTGGTATTTTTGGCCACTGTTGTGACACAGAGTGTTGTACTGGATGGGCTGTTGGCCCGATCCACTGTGGCTTCTCTCCTGTTCTTATGATCTGAAAATCATATTAAGCACTTGTGTAGCACTTAGGGCTTCATATTCTGGCGAGATGAGGAAGGATTCAGTAGGGCCATTGCTCAGTGATAGAGCATCTGCTTGACATGCAGGAGGTATCAGCCTCTTCAGCTAAAAAAGGATCAGGTAATAGGTGACATTAAAGATCTCAGCCTGAGACCCTGGAGAGCCACTACCAGTCTGAGTAGTCAATACTGACCTTGATGGACCAATGGCCTGATTCAGTATTAGGAAACTTCATGAGTTCATGTGTCAGCATGTGGAAGCAACATCACAGGATGTGACATCACAAAATGATGTCACTTCCTTTCTCCTGGCTCCACCCCCAAAGTCTCCTGGCTCCACCCCCAAAGTCCCCAGATATTTCCCAAGTTGGACTTGGCAGCCCTATTGGCCACTGTGTGAACACAATTCTGTACCAACTGGGTCTTTGGTCTGATCCAGCATGGCGCCTCTTAAGTTCTTTACTGGTCCCTGGAAAGGCATTCCAAACCAGTCCATTTCGAATTTGCTTTGCAATTTTTACCCCTCTATTGCTGTGTGCTCCAGGGATGTCATAAAATACTTTGAATACATGTTCAAAAATATTTGTTGAATCTGCAGTAGACTATAGAAGATGTACACAGTTATCGATATAATTTACATTTATTTGGGGGGAATTTAAGGTTCAGAATTGTAATGCTCCTAGATTTGATTACTGGTCTCCTCCCTCCTCCCCCATTCTTAAGGGATTTCTTTACTAGTCTGAATGTTTCATAGAAAAAGCCCTAATGATAGAATTCAAATCCGTACCTCCACCTTGTTCACACAGAACCACCAGTAAATGAACAAAATATATAGTATATCAAGACTTTTTTATTTGAATATAAAATATGATGGAGAAACTGCATTTTCCAATGAAAGGAAACAGTCTGAGACCCTTAAAACCCACCATGGGAACTTTCCTTTGCTTCCCCAAGTGAATAATTTCATGGAAAAGAATATATTAAAAAAATTCTTTGCTAGACGTTTGCAATTATAATTGGTGGCTTTGGAAGCTGACACTTTCCTATTATAGCATATAAAATATCTCTTCTTAATCATCTTAATGTGACAACCTGCAATGTAATAGTAGAACTGGTGGTAATATCCATGTTTGTTAGTGGTAAAAATTGCTTACTTGATAGCCACACCTTGTAAACTCTTCTCATTTTTTGTGATACCAAACATGGCAGCTGACATATCAAGGATACGTATCAGCAGAAAGGTTGCAATTGACCAGTATTTGAATTCAAAGATATCAGGATATTCTCTGACAATCATCTTTGTGCCGCACAGAATATGAAGAGGACATTGCATTTTTAATTGCATTTATCTGACTGTGGCTCTTTGCAGATGCAGCCCTTTGTGCAAGTGCGGCAGCCAGCTGGGCAAAGTGAATAGCAGGGTTTATTTTCCCCTTTTGACAGAAGGAACATTAGCAATTTTTGTATTTGCCAGAACCAGCCAAGTCACAAGAATCACCAGTAGCTCAGAGGCAGTCCTGAGGATCTAACATTCTGAGAGTCCATTGCAATCATCACCACAAACTTGCAGGAGAATATCGGAATGAAGAGATCAGCTCTTAAGGTATCCTCTGTACATTTAATTAAGTACTCCATTCTACAGAACTGAAACGTTAAAGTGAAAAATACAAAACATGACCTTCTTTTGATATCTTGGGAACAGTACTTGAAAGCTTGAAAATGTGATGGTTTGCATGAATCAATATTTTTATATCTCCTTAGCAGAACAGTCTGATGAATTTTAATCCTAAAGTTTGCCAGATCCAAACTAATATTTGAATTATGGTATTTGAGTGAGTCAGTTAAATCTGAGTCCACAAAAACTTAGTCCCTTCATGAATACAATGGCTCAATACAATACATAAATACAAGAACTCAACAGTGCAGTCCTGAACAGAGTTCTACCCTTCTAAGCCCATTGACTTCAGTAGACTTACACAGGTGCAATGCTACTTAGGACAGCACTGTAAATGTTATAGATCACATTCAGGCATGGCACTGCATAAAATATATAGGTACAAGAAGTAAGACCCGCGATACTCGTGGGGGGGAGTATTCCCCACAGCTCAGGGCCTGTTGAAGCCAGAGGAGCTCCGGACAAGGAGGAAGCGGCAGCAAGTGAGCCCTTATCCCTCTCCCACAGTGGCAGCAAGGCCAGCCCACAAAAACTTTCCCATCCCCCCAGTGGTGGTGAGGCCATCCCGCCAAGCCCTCTCCCCCCCCCCCCCCAGCAGTGGCAGCGAGGCCATCCCACCAAGTCTTCTCCTCCCCCAGTGGCAGAGAGGCTGGCCCACCAAGCTTTCTCCCCCTCCCACAGCAGCGGCAGTGGCAACAGACAGTTTCCAGAGTGTTCTCTGTGCATGCTCAGGGAACGCTCTTTTACTTTTGGGGGGATTTAAGTATCCCCTGATTTTTTTTAACTTTTCAGATTTTTCTGCACACCTGGGGAGTCCCCCAAGTATGCAGGAAAATCTCTTTACCCCCAGGTGCCCCCGATGTGCATATTTAGATATCCGCACGCAGGGGGTGCTTTGGCTATTAGAGATATAGATTTGCATATTGCATTTGTTACACATAAAATCCAAGAGAGGGTGCTCTGGGCATAGAGCAGGGGTCACTGGGGGAGTAGGGGGGTAGCTGTGAATTCCCTGCATTGTGCAGAGAGTTGGATTAGATGACCTTTGGGAAACCTTCCAGGTCTAAGTTTCTATTTGTAAGATTTATTTAGCTATCTGGCTTTTCTTTCATACTGGGGACTCAGCATGGCTTTTTGGGTAAAATACATGGACAACAATACAGATTTAAACAATATGTCGTCCTTGAAGCATCAGTTTCATTCCAGTACGTCTCAGGACATTCAATTTAAAGAGAAGGAAAACGCTAACCTTATGAAATATGGCTTGCGAGAGGACGGTACAGTTTGTGATTGTAAACTTACACATGTTTACTCTTCAGGAAATCCCAGTGAATTACAAAGGAGTTTGTCTCATACAGCAGTGCATGCAAATGGAGCACAGATTCTAGGGAGCAAACCATATATTTATCCTTTTAATGTGGGGAACAGTACACAAGGTGTTGGGATCTGGTGCAAACCTGTGAAAGTAGGAAGTGGGTTCATTGTTTTGGTAGTCAGTACAGCTGTCAATGGCTAGAGATCTACGTCCTGTTATTTGTTTTCCCTCACATCTCTCTCCTGGCACAGTCAGCCCCCCCTCCAAGCAATTTCAACACCCCCCTCATTCTTCCCCTAGCCATGAAATAGGCAGAATCTTTTTTTTCTGACAGCTTGGCAGGAAAGGCGGGCAGGGGAGATCCACCCCCTTGTCTGCTCTGGGAAGAGCTCTGATAGCCAGAGTGAATGAGGTACTGCTGCTATGAGAGAGCTATGTTCATGGAGGATGTGTGGTGACACTTGGGAAACGTCCAAGAAATTGTTGGCAAGCTGTCATTCTTCGGTGCTGGCTAAGATTTGTTTTGTAGCGCTTTTTTAAAATCATTCCCTTCCCCTAAGGAGCTCATGGTGGCGGATATTGTTTTGTTCTCCTCCATTTTATCCACACAACAACCACACTGTGAGGGAAGTTAGGACTGAGAGAGTGAGCGGCCCAAGGTCACTCAGCAAGCTTATGTTGCAGAGTAGGGATCTGAACTCTGGTCTTCCGGATCTTAGTCCAATACTTTAACCTCTACAACACATGGAGGAAGCCACCACTGTGTGGTGAGAGCCAGTTTGGTGTAGTGGTTAAGTGCGTGGACTCTAATCTGGGAGAACCGGGTTTGATTCCCCACTCCTCTACTTGCACCTGGCTGGATGACCTTGGGCAAGCCATAGCTCTGTACCAGCTGTTCCCTCAAGGACAGCTTGGGAAAGAGCTCTCTCAGCCCCACCTACCTCACAGGGTGTCTGTTGTGGGGAGGGGAAGGGAAAAGGAGTTTGTAAGCCGCTCTGAGACTCTCTTGGGGAGTGGAGGGGGGGGAATAAATCCAATCTCTTCTTCTTCTTCTTCTTCCTGGCCAGGTTAGCCTTGTGCATGTTCATATACCTAGCTGACATCCAATTAATCTGTCATTTCATCCAATTTTCTACTAGGGCTTAGCTCAGTCAGCCATTGACTTTTTGGCTCTACTTATTGATGGAAAAGGAGAACCCTGTGGTATTTTTTTTGCCGGGGGGGGGGGGGGAGGTTGCAAGCAGAAGTTGATTTGCTCCCAATTAAGCAGGAAAGGAGTGACTACTTATTGGTCCTTCCTGCACTAGACCTTAAATCCTGGTTCAACCCTGTCCCAGAACTTACATTTTACACTACACTCGAGTTCACCCCTGTAATTATCTTGGGGTCTTTTTTGTTTCAACATTACATTGAGGTCACCCCAGTTTCACCCCACACTTGTCCCAGTCTAAATGGATGCTGTTATGACCAGGGATAAATGCAAGGAATTAGGTCACGAGTTGAACTCTGATAAAACCAGGGATGAGATCCAAGTGCGGAAAGGACCATTGCCTAGACAACTGTCAAACCACCCTCTCTTTCAGTGGTATGCTGACAGAGTGAATTGAAACAATTGTGGTGCAGTACAGGTTGAGAGGGAAGGTATCCCAGCATGTTTGCTCTCCTCCCATTCTGAATGGCCATAATTTCATCTGAACTGCAACACTAAAAACAAGAGACCCTAGGCACACTACTGCATAACCAATCAGGCTATGTAGTGGCATGATGTTATCTTGCTAACTATGAGATCCCTGATTGGTTAGGCTCATATAGTGAAAGCGGGATAAAAAGAGAGCAGAGGAATACAAGAAAAGAGGAACATAGTGACTCCAGTCGTGAAGAACTGGGGTGAAAGTGATAAGTTTGGGATTTTTCCATACCCAGCAGCATCACCCTTTTTATCCTGCAAAAGTTCACAGGCAATAATTTACCTCAGTCGAACTTTCAACAAAGTCAAAAGTTTGAAACCCAAGGGCCTCAAGTTCTAACAGTACATCATGCATGTCTTTTGGCTTACCAAGTGCTCACTGTTCCCCTGGCTTTTCCTACCTGTTGTTTCTTCAAGACAGCTAATGAGAACGGCTTTCACACAGTTGCCAAGCTGTCATATCACCAAACCCAGGAGTGAAGGAAACCACCTGCAAATCAAATGTGCTATTGCCTTTCCATTTGTTTCATATCTGAAGCCAAGCCATTCACTGAATTCCCATAGCTTTGTTTTGCAATGAAAGTAGTGCTATGTTTGCTATGCTGTCCAACTGTTGGCTGCATTGCTGCTTGTTTCTCCGGTGGATCCTGACATCACTTGACTAGTTGATGCTCAGGTCGGAAAACTCATTCTGGTTCAGCTTTTGCCTATATACAGTTCCCTGTTTCTCTTTTCACTCTTTAAGTCTGTTTAATGATAGTCCTCTAACCTATTCTGTTATACAACAGGCTTGATAGCATGGCTTCTGGTGGTGACTGAAATATGAATAGCAACAATAAGTAGAATTTCTCCCATCCCTTTTGCCATTGAGCTGTAGGACTGGGTTGCTCCATGACTTTCCCATGTTGTTTGTTCTGCAGCTCATGGGTGGAGTCTTGCAGGTCAAAATGGTACCCTGCAGCTCTTAAATAAACAGCCTGCTTGCCATGAAAATCCACAAGAGGCAGGAGTTCTGCCCGGTGACCCTGAAGTCCCCCTGTGTATCCATTTGCTGAATAGCAACCATTCATGCCGGTGTTGCTTAGAAATAATTTTAAAGGAATCTACACAGACCAAAATCCAAGCTAACGAACATAAAAAAGAGAATATAGTCAGTTTCCTAATAACCTACATCAAAAGAGAAAGCCTCCCTATAAGGTAGGCTTCCTTACAAGTAGTAATGTATCCACAAGATATCACCCTCTATCCATCCAGCTTTTGCATTTTCCCCAGCTTGCTAAAATCTTTCCCTAACCTGGGCTGGCTGCTTTCACATACTCATTGCTTAAAACATGTACCCCAGTCCCTCCAGTGGTAGAGGAAATTGCAGCCATGGAGGTCTGGGGCAAGGAAAATGCAGGGGAAACGACTTTGTGGGTGCTCTGTTGCCACTGTGAATGCAGCAGCAAGAACTACACAGAGAGAGGCTTGGGATAAGGCAGTGAAATGGAAGGAGTGAAAAAAGTATAGTCCAGTCCATTTCAATAAATTCTGATGGATGGTTTAAGTGGATGGATTATATGTGGCAGACAAATTCAGTGGTAGAACATTTTGTGAACAACCTGAACTTAAATGAGAGAGTTGCAAGCCACCAAAATAAATCCTTTTTCTACACTACACTTGAGTTCACCCTGTAATTATCTCGGGGTATTTTTTGTTTCCACGTTACATTGGGGTCACCCCGGTTTTGCTGCACACTTGTCCTGGGATAAACAGATGCTGTTATAACCAGGGATAAATGCAAGGTATTGTACCGCAAGTTGAACTCTGATAAAGCCAGGGATGAGATCCAAGTATGGAAAGGACCACAGACTTGGATGGACAACACAGGGATTCTAATAATCAGTGCATCTCTTTGGAATTCTCCATGTTTTATTTATAGGGTTGTTGGCTCTGGGTTGGGAAATACCTGGCAATTGGTGTGGTGGGGAGGAGCCTGAGGAGGGTGGCATTTGGGGAGGTGAGGGACTTCCACAGGATATAATGCCATACAGTCCACCTTTCAAATTGGCCATTTGCTCCAGGTGAACTGATTTCTGTGGCCTGGAGATCAGTTGTAACCAATGCTCCCCCTAAGCTGTAGAGTCTTGTGAGCAAAAATTCTACTCTGTGAGCTACTGGCATTAAAGTTGTGAGCAAGCAATATGGCTACTGCATAAATAAGTTTGCTCTGGAGCCATCCTTCCTGAGCTAAGACAAAAATCCGTGAGCCGGAAGCTAAAAAGCTGTGAGCTAGCTCACTGAAGCTCAGCTTAGAGGGAACACTGGTTGTAACCCCAGAAGATCTCCAGCTACCACCTGGAAGCTGGCAACCCTATTTATTTATGTATTGAAAACTGAGGTTTCACACAGCATCCTCGCCTTTCTCTCGTTTTACAAAGCATTTTAGATGTTTTTAAAAAAACCTTGAAGTAGCTCAGTCTTTTACTTCTGTATATGGATTATTCTTCCAATACAAAATATGTTTTCATTAAAATGGTGGGCTGGGAATTTTAGAATTCAAATGTAAAATCAGAGGCACATGCCAATTATTGTAGGAAGGCTATACATATTTTTAATAAATTAACAAATAAAGCTTTCCTAACTGAATCACTAGATTAACTTTTTAATTCCAGCGCCATATTTAAAATGAATTACTCCCTTCTCAAATTTTCATTTGGAAAGGACTGCACCTCAGGGCACAATAAAACTATGTCGGAGGAATGGTTTATTTTGCTGCAAAATGTAATAAAGCTAAACTACAGATGTGGTTTTAGAAGATACACAATTTACTTTTAGAACTATTGCTAATATTCAGTTGCCAAAAAAAAAATAACTACATGTATACATTTTTCCTGTACATGGATGTCTCCTAAAATAGAAAAGAAATAACAAAATTCCATTTCTTATACACAGCACAGGGGGGAAGGCCTAAGAAATATATACGGAGATATCTCAGAGCGTTTTTAAGGAACCCAGTGTTTATTCAAATGTTATGAGATGCATAGTGGCACCATCAAAAATACTTCTGTGGGGTGATGCTCAAAGAGGCAGCTTATCACATGCAGTCAGTACATGTGGGACCCCAGAAACAGGCAAAAAGGGTTCTCCACAGCCATTTTGGCTTGAGAAAACAGCACAGGAGGGAAGGCTGAAAAGCCTTATGCTGGGCTCACAAGCAGAAATAGGCCTTGTCAGTGCTTGGGAACAAATGTTCCCAGATGTTACTTGTATCACAAGTTGGGTTGGGAGATTCCATACCTGAATCAGGCCACACATAATATTTAGATGAACCTTTAGAAGAATACCACCTCTGAACATGGCGGACATAGCTAATTGCCACGGATGGAGCTCTCTAGCTCCATGAACCTGTCTAAGGTCAAATCTACATCTGACTTTCCCACTGGAATCATTCTAGTTTCAAAAAACCCATCTATACCTGTTTCTAGTTTCAAATCATACTTGTTCTAGTTTAAAAATCACTGTCTACATTCATTAATTACCCTCTTGTGGTCAAGCTAGCATTACACTGCTTTAAACAGATCCTGTTGCTTACTGCTCTTCAGACCCAGGGAAAAAAGCCAAAGTGAAATTTGAAACCAGTGTGAAATGAGTGTAGGAAAAGAACAGCAGTCAAACTGCTTCAGAGGGGTGGTGTAGATATGGCCTTAAAGGCATCTAAAGCACTGGCCATTGCATCCTATAGTAGTTAATTCCATGAACTGATTATGTAATGTGTGATGTGGTCCTTCCTCTTAGCACTCTCAGCCTCCTGCATATCAATTTTATTGGGTGATCCAAAGCTCCACCAGCTGAGACAACAGAAAAGAAATCTTTCTTCATTTTCTTTACCTCATTTATTGTTTCATATTCCTCTGTAAATTATTTTATAATGTTTTCATAATTGTGTAGGTATTTCAGAAACTGGAGTTTTCCTCACCCCACACCTACCAAAATGCTTTCTTACTTTTAAAATCCTTCATGTTCTGCCATTACCACCCCCTAGCCATTTGCCTCCTCTGTTCAGCTTAAAACGGTCCTAGTCTAAGAACAAGGCCCTATTTCTTGGAAATGTCACAAAACCTACTGATAAGAGAATTCATAGTTGGGATGAACCAGTGTTCCAAATGGGGCAGACCATCAATTTCACCCATGTTTCATATTATCTTTTGGTGTGTAACAAAATAACACTTTGTTGATGGAAAGTGCCATTGTCACAGTCAATTTATGCTGAGCCCACAGGGTTTTCAAGGCAAGAGACATTCAGAGGTGGTTTGCCACTGCCTGCTTCTGCATAAAAACTTGGGATTTTCTTGGTGGTCTCCCATACAAGAACTGACCAGGGCCAACCCTGCTTAGCTTCTGAGATCTGATGTTATCAAGCCAACCTGGGTCATCAAGGTCAGGACAATAACAAGTTAGCAGCCTGGAATTTATCTCAGAGGATCAATATCTCTAGATGCACCTGTGCAAACGACAGAGCTTTTACTTAGGCCAGTATATCAAACTCCCCCACCTTTAAAAAGAGCATCCTCCTCTTAGAGTGGATGGAATTAAATAATATTGTGGTTTTCTGTCAGAAGTCCCCAGGAGCTGCATGGTTCTGAAATGTTGCTTCAGAAACATGTCAAAAACATAATAAGTACAGCAGCAACAAATTAATGCAGCTCCATAAATGTTTAGGTAACTGAAAGGCTGGCAAATCTATCATCTCTCAAGGTGCTGAGGAAGGAAAATGTTTTCCTAACACCATTTATCATTGTCTGCCTTACCTGCTAGCTCTTAAGAGACTTCTGAAGTACTATAGTATTTCAGAAACATTCTAATTTCACCAAATGGCAGAAAACAAGCTTTATGACAAATACTGGCTGAAAAGGTCCTGGGTCAGCAGTCAGTAACAAACAGAAAATTTGATATTTCTGTGCCTTACCACTTGCAAAATGTGCAACATTTAATGTCACTATTATATTATGGGATACCTTTACTACAAAGACTCCAGGGAAAGAACATCAATCTAATTCCTGTAAAATCTTATGCTTCATCATATCCATTACAAACATATTCACACAGATAGTGTCTCAGAGAGGAATACTCAGCTAAAATCAGAAAAGGGGTGTCATTTAAAGAAAACACAAAGAAGCTGCCTTTTTATTAAGGTCAAAACATTGGTCCATGTAGGCATATCAGAGCTCTAGACTCCAGCACGTCAGGCAGAGTTACGAACATAAGAAGAGCCCTGCTGTATCAGACTAGTGAATGTGAGAACATAAGAGAAGCCAATGTTGGATCAGGCCAATGGCCCATCCAGTCCAACAGTGGCCAAAAATACCAGGTGCCCTCAGGAGGTCCAGCAGTGGGGCCAGGACACTAGAAGCCCTCCCACTGTTGCCCCCCACCAAGCACCAAGAATACAGAGCATCACATGCCCCATAGTTCCTATCTATACCTTGTGGCTAATAGCCACTGATGGACCTCTGCTCCATATGTTTATCTAATTCCTTCTTGAAGCCATCCATGCTTGTAGCTGCCACCACCTCCTGTGGCAGTGAATTCCATGTGTTAATTGCTTTTTGGGTGAAGAAGTACTTCCTTTTATCTGTTCTAACCAGATTGCTCAGCAATTTCATTGAGTGCCCACGAGTTCTTGTATTGTGAGAAAGGGAGAACAGTACCTCTTTCTCTACCTGCTCAATCCCATACACAATCTTACAAGCCTTGATCATGTCACCCCTCAGCCGTTGTTTCTCCAAGCCAAAGAGCCCCAAGTGCTTTAATCTTTCTTCATAGGGAAAGTGTTCCAGCCCTTTTATAATTCTAGTTGCCATTTTCTGCACTTTTTCCAATGCTATAATATCCTTTTTGAGGTGTGGTGACCAGAACTGTACAGAGTATTCCAAGTGAGGTTGCACCATTGATTTATACAGGGATATTATGATACTGGCTGACAAGGGCGTAGACTTTTCAATTTTCCGGGGGGGGCTGGGGCTGAGCCAGAGTCGCTATGCTAGGTCCTTAAAAGAACCGAGGCCCAGTGACATCATAGGGAGGAGCCAGTGACATCATAGGCTATTGTCACTACCTATGGAGGTAGAGCCATGTGGGATTTAGGGAGGGGCTCTCCAGAAATTTAGGGGAGCCTGGGAACCCCCAGCAATGCCCCCGGGCTGGGCCAAACCCAGGAAAAGGTGGGAGTTGGCCAGTGGTTATAGTGGTAGCGGTCTCTGCTGTGTCCTTTATTTAAATTTACTTTTAGAATAGATCTGCAAATATACATACCATGTGCATCAGACAAAGTAATGGTCACAAATTTGACAGTAAGGAAGACAACACAGAAAAAGCCTGTAGGGGAATATTTTAAAAGTTTTCCTGGACATTCATTTAGAGGAGTCTTGTTTCTGTCTTATTTGTAAGGGTGACGTTGTACTGAAATGTACTAACTTATGGCATCACAGATGGCTTCATTTGGTAAATGCATGGCTGAAATCTCTGAGCCAGGACAGAATACCAAACAGTTGCTGCGCACTCAATTTTTGAGCAATGTACAGAGTTCAGAATAGCAGCAATCTTGAGAGCCAGTTTGGTGTAATGGTTAAGTGCATGGACTCTAATCCGAGAGAACTGGGTTTGATTCCCCACTCCTCCATTTGCACCTGCTGGATGACCTTGGGCAAGCCATAGCTGTGTACCAGCTGTTCTCTCAAGGACAGTTGTCTCAGAGCTCTCTCAGCCCCACCTACCTCACAGGGTGTCTGTTGAGGGCAGGGGAAGGGAAAGGAGTTTATAAATCGCTCTGAGACTACAAGTGAAGGGCGGGGTATAAATCCAATCTCTTCTTGTTCATCTCTTCTTCTTCTCACTTCAAACTCATATCCTAGGAGTGAGTGCAAATCCCAGAGCACTGAACCTATTCCCAGTGGCTGTCATTTCACTTTGTGACCTGTCATTCCAATCCCAGAGCACAGATTCTATTGCTAGGGATTGTCATTCCACTCTGGGGGCTGTCATTCTAGTCCCAGAGCACAGATTCTATTCCTAGGGACCGTAATTCCACTCTGGGAGCTGTCATTCGAGTCCCAGAGTAGCCTATCTGGGCCCAAAGACCTTAATGGAAAAACCATTCCATATTTTCTTTGCAACTTTTTTTGTGCTGCAATGTATTTCAGTATGCAAGTCAATTGGCATTCCTGGCTCCCATTATCTCCAATGGGCCTTCAAGCCTCTCCCATTGTTTCCAATGGGCAATCCTGTAATTCCTTTTACACATCCCAGTTAATTGTCCCTTTGAAACTATACCACACCATTTTAAGTAACAGCAAAATGAAGAGCATGAACATAAGAACATAAAAACATAAGAGAAGCCAATGTTGGATCAGGCCAGTGGCCCATCCAGTCCAACACTCTGTCACACAGTGGCCAAAAACACCAGGTGCCCTCAGGAGGTCCAGCAGTGGGGGCAGGAAGCCCTCCCACTGTTGCCCCTCCCATCAAACACCAAGAACACAGAGCATCACTTGCCCCAGACTGAGAGTTCCTATCTGTACTTTGTGGCTAATAGCCACTGATGGACTTCTGCTCCATTCCCTCTTGAAGCCATCCATGCTTGTAGCCACCACCACCTCCTGTGGCAGTGAATTCCACATGTTAACCACCCTTTGGGTGAAGAAGTACTTCCTTTTATCTGTTCTAACCCGACTGCTCAGCAGTTTCATCGAGTGCCCACAAGTTCTTGTATTGTGAGAAAGGGAGAACAGGACTTCTTTCTCTACCTGCTCTATCCCATGTATAATCTTATAAACCTCGATCATGTCACCCCCTCAGCCGTCGTTTCTCCAAGCTAAAGAGCCCCATGCGCTTCAACCTTTCTTCATAGGGAAAGTGTTCCAAACCTTTTATCATTTTAGTTGCCCTTTTCTGCATGTTTTCCAATGCTATAATATCTTTTTTGAGGTGTGGCGACCAGAACTGTACACAGTACTCCAAATGAGGTCACACCATCGATTTATACAGGGGCATTATGATACTGGCTGATTTGTTTTCAGTTCCCTTTTTAATAACCCCCATAGTGTTGGCCTTTTTCATTGCAGTCACACACTGTCTCAACATTTTCATTGAGTTATCTACTTCGACTCTAAGATCTCTCTCTTAATCAGTCTCTGCCAGTTTGGACCCCATCAATGTGTATTTATAGTTAGGGTTTTTGGCTCCAATGTGCATCACTTTGCACTTGGCCACATTAAATCCCATTTGCCATGTTGATGCCCACTCACCCATCCTTGACAGATCCTTTTGGAGTGCCTCACAATCCTCCCTGGTTCTCAGCACCCAGAAAAACTTCGTGTCATCTGCAAATTTAGCCACTTCACTACTTACTCCCAACTCCAAATCATTAATAAACAAGTTAAAAAGCATTGGACCAAGTACTGATCCCTGCAGTACCCCACTGCTTACCTCCCTCCACTGAGAAAATTGCCCATTTATACTCATTCTGTTTCCTTTTAATTAGTCAGTTTTTGATCCACAAAAGGACTTGTCACAAAAGAGAGCCAGTTTGGTGTAGTGGTTTAGTGTGCGGACTCTAATCTGGGAGAACTGGGTTTGATTCCCCACTCCTCCACTTGCACTTGGCTGGATGACCTTGGGCAAGCCATAGCTCTGTACCAGCTGTTCCCTCAAGGACAGCTTGGGAAAGAGCTCTCTCAGCCCCACCTACCTCACAGGGTGTCTCTTGTGGGGAGGGGAAGGGAAAGGAGTTTGTAAGCCACTCTGAGACTCCATGTGAAGGGTGGGCTATAAATCCAATCTCCTCCTCCTCATATAAATCCAATCTCCCCCCCCCACCTCCCCCATAGTGGATGCCGGCCTCCTCCCCCCCCCCCCCGACTGGAAAAGGCCGCTGCGGGGCTGCAGGAGCGCCCCGCAACGGCCTGGCACCCCCGAGGCCGGCCATCCATAGTGGAGGCCGGCCTCTCCTCCCCCCCACCCCCACCCCAGACTGGAAAAGGCCGCCGCGGAGCTGCAGGAGCGCCCCGCGACGGCCTGGCACTCCCGAGGCCGGCCATCCACAGTGGAGGCCTCCTCCCTCCCCCCCTTCCCCAGACTGCAAAGGCCGCCGCGGGGCTGCAGGAGCGCCCGCGACGGCCTGGAACCCCGGAGGCCGGCCATCCATAGTGGATGCCGGCCTCCTCCTCCCTCCCCCACCCCCCCAGACTGCAAAGGCCGCCGCGGGCTGCAGGAGCGCCCCGCGACGGCCTGGAACCCCTGAGGCCGGCCATCCATAGTGGATGCCGGCCTCCTCCTCCCTCCCCCACCCCCCCAGACTGAAAAAGGCCGCTGCGGGGCTGCAGGAGCGCCCCGCGACGGCCAGGAACCCCCAGGCCGGCCATCCATAGTGGATGCCAGCCTCCTCCTCCCTCCCCCACCCCCCCAGACTGCAAAGGCCACCGCGGGGCTGCAGGAGCGCCCCGCGACGGCCTGGAAACCCCGAGGCCGGCCATCCACTGTGGATGCCGGCCTCCTCCTCCCCCTCCCCCACCCCCCCAGACTGGAAAAGGCCGCCGCGGGGCTGCAGGAGCGCCCGCGACGGCCTGGAACCCCCGAGGCCGGCCATCCACTGTGGATGCCGGCCTCCTCCTCCCCCACCCCCCCAGACTGAAAAAGGCCGCCGCGGTGCTGCAGGAGCGCCCCGCGACGGCCAGGAACCCCCAGGCCGGCCATCCATAGTAGATGCCGGTCTCCCCCCCCCCCGTCTCCCCAAAACAACAGAGCTCCTTACCTGTTTCGCCTCTGGACTGGAAATGAACCTCGTGCTTCAGCCTTCAGCTTCCCGCCCTAATAAAAGGTTCTGGGAGCTGGGGGTGGAGCATGTTGTTCCTTCCGGAAGTCTTTGAAAGCGAGGGAAAAATCCCTCCGCTTTCAAAATGGAGGTGGCTGGTTCCCGGGGGGGGCTCAGCCTCCCCCGGGAATTTTCGGGGGTAGCCTCAGCCCCTGAGCCCCCCCGAAGTTGACGCCTATGCTGGCTGATCTGTTTTCAATTCCTTTCCTAATAATCCCCAGCACAGCATTGGCCTTTTTTATTGCAGTCACACACTATCTCCATCTAGTCCACCATCTTCTTTCACACAGTGGCCAACCAGTTCTTCTGGTGGGCCAACAACAGTGTTACCAGTGCCCCGAGGATGCTAAGGTTCTTTGACTTGTGTGGCTAGCCAATAAACCACACAGTTAAAACAATCATAACAAAATATGGTTTATTTGAATAAGGGTAACAAAATAATTTATTTGAATAAGGGACATCTCACAGCAAAGTTCAGTGTGGCTGTTCAATTCGTTAAAGCCGGGAGCTTGCTTATATGCTCTTGTTGCTCCTCCTCATTTTACATCATCACTGACATCACTTAGACATGCGCATTTCACTTTTCTTTGTTTAAAAGTCCATCAATCACATATTGGACACATAGGATGTCATTTGGCTGCATATCAAGTTTTACTGTGCAGGTGCAGTGCTCATCATGCTCATTATATTTGATTTACAATTTTGTTTACTTCTTTTGGCTTTACTCCCAGACTTTTTCCACCTTTGAATGAACTTTCAAGCTGAGTTCATTCCCAGTACAAAATCCTATCAGTTCTGTTACAACATTAGTTTTTTATATTTATGCAAACATACGCGACAAAAGTATCTTAGCTGGCATTTCTGTGATTTACCTCTATTGAAGAATACATGGATACATTGAATTTCTGGAATAATACAGCATAATAGCATTATTTTCACAATTAAACCCTGTATATGAATTCTTTTAGTGTTTTAAAGTTGCTTATAGCATGAAGCTCCTTTAGATATGTTACTTCTATTTATTAGTTTTTATTTTGGTCTATTAGAATATTTTATAGAATATTTTTACAAATATTTAAACCTTTTTCTGTCTAAAGCACATTAGCTTACTTTAACCAGTAGGAAACACCATTCTACAATACAAATTCTGTATTCTTAATTGACACTTTAATTGATGCCAAGAGTCATGATTTCAGCTCCACCTGCACTTTTTAATGGGCAGATGTGCATGATGCATTTCTGTGACATCATCCACTCATTAGTAGCTTAGTAGTCATTTAACAAAGTTCAAAGGACACACTTTGGGACATCTACCTTTGCTCATTAGTACTGACCCGCCCATGATTTATGTTTTCCATGTTGGCTGGGTCATTTACACCTGGTCACTTCTAAGTGTATAATGATTTCTCTTTCAGCAAACAGTCTTTCTGTTCTAAGCTCAATAACTCTCTACAGCAGAGCTTAAAATTGCTAATACAAACATCTTATACATATTTAGCCTTAAATATAACATAAGGTTCTAAAAACACACAGTCAGATCAAGAGAAGGAATTTCTCTCTGTTACAGTATATAGCTGTCCTTTAAACCCAGTTAGGCTCTTCTTTTTGAAGTACAAGATGGAACAATTGGCAGTGGTGCAAGCTTTCCCAGTTAGCATTACACCTATTCAATATGTTCTATTATTCCAGTTAGAAATGCAGCCATAGTCTTTTCTTTTTTATGTTGCAACATCCCAAACCTAAAGACTACTGGCATAGTCTGGGGCCACGGTCACACGGCCCCTTTAAATCTGGGAGGGCTCCCGGATTTAAAGGGGCTGCATTTTTAAACAGTGGGTTGGGATGTCTATACATCCCAACCCCTGTGGCCGCGGGATCGGCGGCCACGGTGGGAACAGCGGCCGCGGCGGCGGAAGCGGGGGCAGCCGTGGCGGAAGCGGCGGCGGAAGCGGAAACGGTGGCGGCGGCGGCGGCCCCAGCAGCACTTAAAGCGGCGGTGGCAGCCTCCAACCCGCCATCCGCCTGGGTAAGTCAGGGGTTTTTTTTTCACCCTTTTACACTTGGGCGCATGGATAGCCATGCGCCCAAGTGTAAAAGGGGGGGGGGGAAATGGCCGGCGGGGCTATGTGGACAGCCCTGCTCTCGCAATGCATGCGAGAGAGGGCTGTCCAGATACCTCCAATGCGGTTTCCTCTCGCAACACCCGGGGTCTGAAAATGCGGGAGGAACCCGCATTGGAGCCCGCTTCGGCACGGGACTTGGGGCCGGCCATCTGGTCGGCCCCTTTAAATGCGGGAGGAAATAGCCCTTCCTCCCGCATTTAAAGCCCGTGTGGCCGCAGCCTGGGTTTCCCTAAAGCTCACAAACCACTGCAATAAACATAAGCTTTCATTCTCAGCTATAGACATTCAGATATTTACTCAGCTTATTGTCTTTAGAAAATACAATTGCAATAAACCTTATTAATTTTTGGCATCCCTTAGCTTGGCTGGTGAATCCTTCCCAGGTCAGTTTGACCAATTACTTTGTTAGGTCTTTTGAAGCAAGAGGATTCTATCATAAATCTTAAAGTTGGCTGAGTTGACGGGCAGAACACCTGCAATAGCTCCCAATTAAAAGGAAACTCTCCTGTCAATTAAAAATGATTTAAACTACTTGCTTTAATAATGCTGTTTAGTGGTTCAAGCAGTTTGTCAACTCTCCTGGAGATTCCCAAAGGGTTTTCCCCAAAGATTTCTGTAAATCAGCAATAATCAATAGAAAATGACTTATAACTTTGAATGTCTCCTACAACAGGGTACAGAAGCTGAGGCCTTCCCTTGATGTTGTCTCCTGGCACTGTGATTCAGAGGCTGACTGCTTCTGAATATGGAGTTGTTTCCCAGCCCTTCTGCCTAAAACAATTGTAAGGCACACACTGGGGGGGGAAGGGGGGACTTACTTCAAAAGCCAGTTGAATTAAGTAACTGAAGATTAAGAAAGATAAATATACAGGCCAAATAATACTGTCTGTTGATTTAAAAATTAACAAATATAAAAAAATACATGTATTTATTTCACCATTGATTAAAAACAGATATTGGCCCTTACAGTAGCCTCAGTTATCACTGACCATCTATAATGACATCAAAAAGTGACAAATATTGACCCTGACCAAACGTTTCAGCCCAAATTGACCTTTCTCAGTGGTCAAACAAATAATAGTACAACATAGCACCTGACATAATAATATACTCTATAAGAATATTTTTATAAAATAGTTTTAGGTACATAATTGATTGAATCATTGTCATAAGATGATTCTTTATACTTTATATATACTTTACCATGGCTGTGCATTTTTAAGAATCAGGTTACTGAACAATATTATTTCCCTTGGTTCTAAATAAAGATTTAAAATAATATTTAAGTTGAAGAGATAGGTAGGTAGGTAGGTAGATAAATAGATAGACAGACAGACAGACAGACAGACAGACATGTATCTATGTATATCCCCCAAAATGTTTTTTTTTTCAGTTTATCATTTTTCCCACTTACCCAAAAAAGTTTCATTTTTTTTTCCTTTTCTTCTCTAGGAATAACTGTATCTTGGTCAGTTTATGATGAATGAATGGTACATTACTACGTCAGGAGCCATATTGTAAAAGTATTGGTTTGACCACTGAGAAAGGCCAATTTGGGCCAAAACACATTTTGTTAGGGTGAATGTTTGTTACTTTTGAATGACATTATCAATTGTCAATGATAACAGATACACTCATTGGACCTACATCTTTCTCCATCTAAAGTTACGTAGATGAAACTTAACTATCTATGAGCCATCCCTGAAGGTCCAGTCTAAATATGCTTGTGAACATCTTCCCATGCAAAATTCTTCTATCTTGGATTCACATGATTAGATATTGTGCTATTATGATCATTCATCTCCTAGATTTTCCTCCCTATGCAAGAAAATCCAGGGCATGAGTAATGGCAACAGCATGTTATCCAAGGGGAATTGATTTCTGCCATAGTTCTACATTAGCCAGTTTTACATCCAAAATCAAACTAGAAATTAACTAGAAATTCAAACTAGAAATCCTCTATTGTCATGTTATACTTTAATTTCCTAGAGGGCACTGTGTATTTCTCTACAGTTTCCATTTCCATCAACTCATCTCTTTCCCCCCATGCAATGATGCACATTTTGGTATGTGCCTAAAACACTGCAAAACACACACACAAAAACTAAACCACTGTATCAAAGCACAGGAGAATGTGTGTGTGTGTGTGTGTGTGTCAGTAGAGAACCACATAAAATGATCCTGTTGGAACTATACATATGATCACAGTGAGACTGCTTTTTATTCCCCAGTGCCTTTCAATATGTATGCACTAATTAGTAACACAGAGGAGGAAATGCAAATGAACTGAGGGATCTGAAAACTACAGCAAAGTATGCATGCTCTCATTTCTGAATTAATGCTCTAGTTAAAGCAAATTAAAGAATAGACTGCAAGGCACTGTGAGTCATGGAACTCTAAAAGAACAGAGAAATTACATTTATTCCTAGTCCAAAATTGCTGTGTCCATTCAAGGCCCTCGGTGGCCCAAGTATTTCTGTTAGGCCCAGTCTCCCCCTGCCTCCGTGCAGGAGTACAGGCACACGGGAGCTCCAGCCTTCATGGAGAAGAGAAAGCTGGTCCCTACATCCAATATAATGATGTGGTCTTCCTTCTGCTCCCTCATAAATGACAGATTATTCTCTGTTATGGTAGTCAAGCTTTTCTTGACACCAAAATGGGACTTGGATAAAAGCAGGGATGCTGCAAATTTCATCATGGTCAAACCAACCATGTTAGATCATGCTGATCAGCCAGCCTGATCAGTTCATGTTGAACAGTTGAAATTGCCTACCGAGCAGGTTTGCATCATGTTTTTGTAAAACTTTACATGCACAGAGATTGGAGGTCATTTCATAGAAAAAGAGGTGCAGGAGCTAATTAGCATAACTCATTAGCATAACCTATTTGCATATGCCACACCCCCTAACATCACTGGAAGTGTGTCAGAAGACAAGACTCACCGCTCAGGCTCCACCCCAAAAATCTCCAGGTATTTCCCAACTCAGAGCTGGCGAGCCTACCTGGAGAAAAACTGCTTCAAAAGCACAAAGAAAATAGGCATGGAGGGATGACACAGACAACAGCAAGAACAAGCAGCAGACCCCCATGCGTCGCCACAAGTGAGGGCTGCTGAGAGCAGAGGGCCCTATAGCTGGGAGGCTACTAACAAGGGGGCGGGGCTGCTGCCCGAGCCCAGCACTCACTCCTCAGACTTGGAGCTGGAGACCTGGGCGCACTGGAGCTGTGCCAGCTGCAGGGGAAATTATTGCCCTGTGCCAGCACACACCATAGAGGGCTCTGAAGTGAGCCTGTGATGCTCTAGCCCTGGGCTTGTTACTCCTGGAATGCCATTTCTGCTCGTTCCCCCTCGAAATGACCCCTGAGATGCAGCTGATTCAAACAGATCAGCAGCTGTAAACATCACTACTATGGACTACATGGACGAATACCAAGTGGTCGGATTTTATTACAATGCAGCATTGATGTATTATTTATTTCTGTGGTTTGTTTGACTAATCTAATTGCCTATTCAAACAACTGGCTGCTGAGGCTGCTGAGTTATGTAGCAAGGAAGGGGGGAAAGTAAACTGTGTGGTACCCCATGGTTAGGAAGGAACACAGTGAAGCAAACCGCCAAGCAGCAAAAAAAAAATGAGTCCAGTACCAGTCAGACTGGTACTGAGAAATCAGCTCCCTGTTTGTGGCTGGCGAACAAGCTGTAATTTGAGCTGAAGTCACTAGGTAACAGCAATACTGATCAGTTCTACACAGAATCTTGCTAAGGCCTGTTCAGTGGGGTTTACACTCAGGAAAGGGTCCTTAGGATTGCATTATAAGAGGGCTTTTTTTCCCCTCTAGGTTTGCTACTCTAGTTAATTCCACTGTCATCCACCAATTTTGGCATAAGAATCCAGACTCTCTTGATTGTCATTTACCAATGCCAGATGTTTCCGGGAACCAGAGTAGCTTGGGGACTCTCATGCATAGTCAACTGCAGAGTGCTAATTCAAATAGCGTCACCACAGCCGCTCAATTAGGCTGGATCTAAGCACACTCTGCAGGCTTCAAGGAAGCTGTCACTTGCTTTTGTGGCGCACTCCTCTGTATGTCACAATCATCTTTTAAAAGTGATTATTAAACATTGAGGACAGTTAACACTGGCTTCCTAATAGATTCAAAACATTTGTTTTATTTGTTCAAAACAAAAATTAAAATTAAAGCTTTAGACAGGAGCAGAACCAAGTGGGAGTTATTAAGTTTGCAAAAGGGGAGGGGCACATACACTCAAATGAAATATCCTGCCACATGTGAAAGTTTATATTCAGACTCTGGGTGTCTTGATATTGTCAAGCACAATGACTTTGGTCATCACAAATATTGTTGGCATTGAGGGACATTTTATACACTGAGAAACATCAGGATTTAGTTTGGAGTAGAAGTATATCCCAAACATCATATATGTAAAGGGTGGTTGTTGTTTTAAAGTTGAGGGTTAATCCACTCATGACTTTAGGGCCATGGGTGTTGTTAAGCCAGCAGTTTTTTTTTTTTTTTCAAATGACGCACGAGAGGCTATTGGTAGGACTGATCTGAATCCAGCCAACAGTGAAGGGAAATGGAATGCCCTATAAAGCTGTACCATGACCTGGATGGCCCAGGCTAGCTGTCAGGATCTGACAGTAATGTGCTTGTCTTTCTGGTTCTGTGATCTACATTGTAGCCATATGTTATTTACTGCTTGCTTTGAAGTGTATTATCTGCTCTGCTGAATGTCTTCTCCCCGGGAGGGTGGCTTGTCGCATTCCTGAACGTCACATAAACAACTGGGACTATCACATTCGTCCACTCCCCCTAGCCTTTGAGGCTCAAGGTATTTTATCTTTCTGTTTTAATCTTGGGGACTCTTGGATTGTGTCTAACCAAATGTTTAGCCTATCGTTCACACATTTGGGTCATACAGGGCAGGAAGGGAATTTTTATTACTTTCCCACCTCTCCTGTGAGAACCAAACCGTTGCCACCTTTTCCCGCTTCTTTGTATTCATTCTGATTGGTCCAGTACCTATATTCAACTGTGACTGAAGGTATATTAATCCCTGTTGCTTGCTGTCATATACCTCTAACAAACATCGAGAACCTGAACCATTATTGGAAATAAAGAACTTTGCTTTCAGCAAAGGTCTGGTCTGATAGTGTCAGCTCAGAAGCCTCACACTAGCCTGATCTCATCAGGTCTCAGAAGCTAAGCAGGGTTGGCCATGGGCAGTATTTAGATGGGAGACCACCAAGGAAGTCCAGGCTCACTACACAGAGAGAGGGAATGGTAAATTACTTCTGAATGTCTGTTGCCTTGAAAATCCTACAGGGTTGCCATAAATTGGCTGTGACTTGATGGTGCTTTACACACAAACACACACACACACTGCCACAGTCATTTATTACGTGCTGTTGACTACCAATTTCTTTAGGCAACATGGCATCAGACAGTTGACTTTGGGGACACAGCAGGACTTTTTTTGGATCCATATGATTGTTACATGTAGGTAATGGGTTTTTTTTGTCTACCTCATGTTTTGTTTTGTTTTTTGCCTGCATTTTGGGTGTACAGTATAGATAACTAGGCTAGTTAGTCCATAACTATGGATGGTGGGGATATGAAGACTTGCTTAACACAGATAGGAATAACTGGCGCTTGGGGCTCTTTAGCTTGGAGAAACGATGGCTGAGGGGTGACATGATTGAGGTTTATAAGATTATGCATGGGATAGAGCAGGTAGAGAAAGAAGTCCTTTTCTCCCTTTCTCACAATACAAGAACTCATGGGCACTCCATGAAATTGCTGAGCAGTCAAGTTAGAACAGATAAAAGGAAGTACTTCTTCACACAAAGAGTGATTAACACGTGGAATTCACTGCCACAGTAGGTGGTGGCGGCTACAAGCATAGACAGCTTCAAGAGGGAATTAGATAAACTTATGGAGCAGAGGTCCATCAGTGGCTATTAGCCATAAAGTATAGATAGGAACTCTCAGTCTGGGGCAAGTGATGCTCTGTAATCTTGGTGTTGGGGGGGGGGGGCAACAGTGGGAGGGCTTCCTGCCCCCACTGCAGGACCTTCTGAGGGCACCTGGTGTTTTTGGCCACTGTGTGACAGTGTTGGACTGGATGGGCCACTGGCTGATCCAACATTGGCTTCTCTTATGTTCTTATGTTATGTTCTGGCATGCATGCTGAAACTGCAGGATGAAGGACCTTAGGTAGCCATTGGCTGCTCTAGCTGCAATCCACCCTAAGAAGGTAAGTCTGTAGGATGATGGATATCAGCTATTGAAATAAATGCAGTCTAATCCAAAAATGGTTATCTCATGTCTTTATTGGAGTGGGGGAGGCTAGTAGAACACTTTTATCTTGCCCTTCATCTAAAACGCTCATGGGGAAATATGCTGTCTTCTCACATTTATCCTCACAATAAGCCTGAAAGGTGTAGTAGGCTGAGATATAATGACCAGTTTAGGTCATCCAGAAAGTATTGCAGTTAAGTACAGACTTGACTCCAGATCTCTTCTGTCTAATCCCAGCACTAATGTTATATGACACTAGCTGCTGGTATTGTTAATAGCATTAAGAAAGTGTTTTGAAGCAATAATTATTAACAATAGGGATATTATATGAGAGGGACATTTGATCAAAACATAAATTTCCCCTAAATTCAGTCCCCCCCATCATAATAATATGTTTTCCCTCCCAATATCTGATTAAAAGAGTAAGTTTTTCCATATGTACTGCAGACAAAATCCTTTTAACCAATTAGCTCCACCCAAGGTTTCCATTTATAAACTGACTCAATTCTTGCAGTCATGATTAGATTGCTAATTGTTGATTTGTATGACCTAAATGATATTTTCAAAGGGTGAACCAAGCAATTGACAGATCATATCACTCTTGAGCTCTGAAAGCATTGCACCAAAATTTGCAAAGATTCACAAGCCTTTAAATGTTCAGTTCTTGGGGGGTATTTAATTACTCAATGAGCTGTGCTTAATCCCATCCTTTCCCGCAAAATCCAGATGTGGAGGGCTCATTAATGCTAGACATTTATTTCTAACATTTATTTTACACCTGCTTTTAACATCTTTTTAAAGCCTTTTTCAATGCTTCCCCAAAGTGAAAATGGGCTGGCAATGGTTGGTTTCTATGGCCAACTAGAAAGAAACTTACAGAGCATTTCTAAACAGAGTTATATCCTAAATCCACTGACTTCAAAAGTCTTAGAAGGATATAACTTTGTTTAGGAGTACACTGTCAACAGCTTCTTTAGAAATCAGGAAGGCTTAAAATGTATTTATATATTTAAGGTATTGCTCTGTTCTATGTGTCAGTGAATATTATTGCAAACGGAGTGTCCTCTCCACAGCTAATGATTATTTGTATGTAATTTGCATATTTTTCTTATTTTAGAAATCAATCCCTTTCCTTTTAAACACAAAGGTACCTAAACATGACCTTTGTTTTAATCAGCAGTTACACTTAAATATCCTCCTCTTTAGTTGGAGCGGTCACCTCCTCCAAGGTCCTAAGGTTACTTACTAGGTGCTTGTGGGGATGGGCCTGCATAAGCCCTCTATAATTACAGCATTTAATTGAAAGCATCTGAAGAATTTCAAAGGAAGCTTTTTAAAAAGTGTCAAAAAGACTACTGACCATTCTTGGAGAAGCCCTCTGAAGTTTAAGGCCTCCCCCTCCATCAAGTTCTATTTAAAGTTGAAAATTTAAGGGAAATATGGAAGTTTTGCTTGGGGGAGTTGAAAGAAGTCAATCACTTTAGATAAAGCTATAACAGTGATTTGGGATGTTATTTTCACTGCTGTTTCAGTCTGAATTCTTAGGGTATATTTCTAAATCTCAAACACAGACCAAAAAATTCCTGGAAACAGCAATTAGGCCAAAAGGTGGCCACATTTCTGGTAAGGAGTGCGAAGGACTACACTACACTGTTGTTTGTTCAGTCACACAGAGGACTACACTATGCTGTTGTTGTTCAGTCGCACACAGGGCCAGGGCCAGGTTTTTTTGCGCACTAGGCGAGGCTACCTTCTGGCGCCCCCCCCCCCCCCCATACGCCCACCAATTTTCAAACATAAACACATTTTAGGAAAAATAAAAAAACACAAAATTTGAAATCACTCTTTTAATTTGAAATCACTTTTTTGAATTGTGAGAACAAGTAATACAATCTCTGATTTTTCTCTCTCAAACAGAAAAAACACAAATCACAAAGCATTTCAAAAAAATCCTGTATGTGTGTTTTTATAAATTTGAGTTTTGAGATGCTGCATTCACCACTTGCCACTGACACTGGAAGTGTGAGAAGGATCCTTAGATCAACAGAAACATTAGGCCCTCCACAGGGACAGGATCCTGCCGCAGGACCAATGCCAGCTGCTCAGAGAATCCACAGGTTGGAATGCTTGGGAACCTTGGAGAGGGCACAGGGACTGGTGAGCATCTGAGAGCACTCCTGTACTTCATCCCCCTCCGCCACTGGAGGATGACGGGGGGAGGGGTGGAGGACCTGCCCGACTTCCAAGTCCAATCCACCCCCCCCACAGGGTGGAGGGAAGGAAGTAACCTGAGGGTGGGGGCAGCTCTTCTCCCCATTCACAGGGCCCCTTTCAGCCCTGAGACCAGCAAGAAAGCAGGGAAGGAGGAAATGCTCCCTCTTCTAAGCTATGGAGTCTTGTGAGCAAAAGTTCCACTTTGTGAGCTACTGGCACTAAAGTTGTGAGCGAGCGATCTGGCTACTGCATAAATTAATTTGTTCTGGAGCCATCCTTCCTGAGCAAAGACAAAAATGTGTGAGCCAGAGGCTTAAAAACTGTGAGCTAGCTCACATTCACTGAGCTTAGAGGGAACACTGGCAGATCTGGTCCTCCCCCCCTTTCCTTCTGGTTGCCTGAATCCTGGGCCGCGGTCACACGGCCCCTTAATGCGGGAGGAAGGGCTGCTTCCTCCCGCATTTAAAGGGGCCGTCTACATAGCCCCGCAGCGAGTCCCGCAGCAAAGCGGGCTCCAATGCGGGTTGCTCCCACTTTTACCGACCCCGGGAAAAACTAGTGTTTTCCCGGGAGTCGCGGGAGGAACCCGCATTGGAGGTTATCTGGACAGCCCTCTCTCGCAAGCATTGTGAGAGCAGGGCTGTCCAGATGGCCTCCCCCCTCCATTTTTTCCCCCTTTTTACACTTGGGCGCATGGCTATTCATGCGCCCAAGTGTAAAAGGGGGGAGAAAAAACCCCAAAACTTACCCAGGCGGCTGGCGGTCCTTGGCCGCCACAGCCACCTCTCCTGCTGCTGGGGCCGCCTCCGCGGCCGCCGCCACTTCTGCTGCCTTTTCAGCAGCCGCCGCCGCTTCCGCCGCCTTTTCAGCGGCCGCCGCCGCTTCCGCCGCGGCCACAGCCGCCGCGGCAGTCGTTCCCGCCGCGGCCGCCTCTTCAGCGGCTGCGGCTGCTGCTTTTGCTGCTGGTGTTGCCGCAGGGGTTGGGATGTATGGACATCCCAACCCGTGGTTGAATAATGCGGCCCCTTTAAATCCGGATTTAAAGCCGGAGCCCTCCCAGATTTAAAGGGGCCGTGTGACCGCGGCCCTGCTGGGAGCTGCTTGACTTGGAGATGAGCCACCCGGAGCTCCCCCTCCTTTTCCAGGGGGCTGGCCCAGCTAGGGCTTGGGAGCAAAGATAGGGGGCAGTTGAGACCCCCCCATGCCAGGTGTTGGCTGTGAGGTGCACTCTACTTGCTCAGGAGCACCTCCTCCCAGGCCAGGGTATTCTGAAAAGTGACACCGACATCCAGCCCTGTACCCCAAGGGCTTCCCAGTGCGTGGGTGGGGGTATCTGTTCAAATGATCCCATCTCCCCCCCTCTCCTTGCTGGCGATCTCCTCCCAGGGCTGCATGGGGAAGACTCTGGGCCTTGCTGTGCACCACTGCTGCTGAGGTTCCCTTCCCAGGTGCACCCTTGGGGCAACAGGCTGGGAAGGGATGAAGCAAAGGAGAAGGAGGCCTGGGTGGGGTGCCTGGGGAGCTGCGCCCCAGACTTACCTGGCCAGCTGAGGAGGAGCTACATCTCTGCTGATGGGGGAGGTCACGGTGTCCTTTCTAGCTTACCACATGGCAGGGAGGTGCTGCTCTGCCGCTGCATCCTGCTGGGAGAGGCAGGGGTGTCACAGCCCATCCTCACTTGGGCTGCAGGACAGAGTGGTGCACCGGTCCCCAAGGGCCACCCACCCCAGTCAGAGCAGGCACTCGAAGGGCAGGCCAGGCCTCTGAGCACTCCCTCACTGCCGCCACTGGCATTCCCCATGCCAGCCTGGCTGGTCCAAAGCTCCAGTGGGAGCGCTGCTGCTGCTGCTGGGTGAAAGCTGAGCTGGGCGGGCTTCGGTGGTGCCCCGGATGGTGCTGCGCTGGCAAGCGAGTGCTGCCATTCGTTTGCAGCCCAGGTGCACCTCAGGGCCAACTAATGCTGATTGTCAGTTCTGCATGAGAGCGTAGACCTCAGAAGGGCGCAGTCTGCATCCCTCTGGGGTCTGCGCTCAAGGTGTTCACCTAGTTGGCCCAATAGTAGCACCAGCCCTGGTTGTACAGTCAAGTCCAACTCTTTGTGACCCCATGGACTACATCACGCCAGGCCCTCCTGTCTTTTGTTGTCCTCCAGAGTTTGCTTAACTTCACGTTCAGTGCATTGATAACACTAACCATCTTTCCCAGGGTCTTCTCCAGTGAGTGCTCCCTTCTCATTTGGTGGCCAAAGTATTTGAGCTTCAGTTTTAGTATCTGGCCTTCCAGGGAACAGTCAGGGTGGATTTCTTTTAGGATTGACTGATTTGATCTCCTCGCAGTCCAAGGGACTCTCAAGAGTCTTCTCCAGCACCATAATTCAAAAGCATCTGTTCTCCAGCACTCGGCCTTCCTTATGGTCCAGCTCTCGCAGCCATACATTACTACTCAGAATACTATTGCTTTGACCATATGGACTTTTGTTGGCATGGTGATGTCCCTACTTTTTATTTTGCTGGCTAGGTTTGCCATCGCTAGGTTTGCCAAGAAGCAGGTGTCTTTTAATTTCATGGCTGCAGTCACCATCTGCAGTGATCTTGGATCCCAAGAACGTGAAGTCTACTATGTTAACAATTGCATTGGCAGCCAATTTTTTTCTGGGACTAATTCAAAATGAGGGCTTTGACCTGTGCAGTGGGATCCTAATCATGTTTCCTCAGAAGTAAGGCAGCCAACACTGTGTCAGTGTTAGAGTGTCAGATAAGGATCTGAGAAACCCAGGTTCAAATCCCCACTCTTCCATGGAAGCTCACTGGGTGGCTTTTGGGCCAGCCACACACTCCCAAGCTAACACACCTCCCAGAGATGTTGAGAAAATAAAATGGAAAAGAGGAGACCAGTGTAAGCCACTTTGGTTCCCCAGTGGGGAGAAAGGTAAGATATAAATGGACTGAAACAAAACAAGAATAACAAAGTCAATTAGCACTGAGTACAATGAGACTTAGTCCCTAGTAAGTGTGCTTAAGGTTTCAGCCTAAATGGATTGGGTTCAGAAATATCTTCAAGAGCATCAACTCCTATAGGAGCTCTCCAGTTTTCTAGGTCTGCCAAAGAGTTGCCCCCAATGCTTCAGAACCTGTTTCCCCTAGAAGTGCATCTTTTGGCTTCACTTCTTCAATGTGAATGCAGGTAAATATTTCTTTAGGCATTTGATTTTAAACTTAAACATTTAAAATCTGACTGCTGCTGACTGATGAAGTTTAAGAAAAGTTTAATGATGTTTTAAAGGTTTCCCTTGCTCAGAAGCCAGTTGAATCCAATTCTAGGGGGTAGTGTTCATCTCTGTTTCCAAGCCGAAGAGCCAGCGCTGTCTGAAGACTCCTCCGTGGTCATGTGGCCAGCATGACTAAATGCTGAGGCGCACAGAATGCTGTTACCTTCCCACCGAAGTGGTACCTATTTATCTACTTGCAATTTCTTGCTTTTGAACTGCCCGGTTGGCAGGAGCTGGGGTCAGAGACAGGAGCTCACTCCGTCATGTGGCACTAGGGTCTTGAACTGCCGAGCTATCTACCTTCTAGTTTGCAGCTCAACGTTTTAACCTCTGAGCCACCACAGTCCAATGATGTTTAGAGGACATATAATTCATTTGATGGCTTTAAAACTTTCCTATTTATTGTTTTAATGTTTTGATTTTCAGTTCTGATCCACTTTGGGAATGTGGTATAAAAGCATTACAGAGGCCAGGGAAATGCATAAAGAAATGCCCCTCTGATTCCTGACCTTCCATAATTCTTGTTTAGAACTAAAACTTAAGAATTAGCATGCCTGAGTTTTCTTTTGTAATATTTATAGGATAATGGCCCATTGTGTATGCGTGTTATGTCATCTGTTGCATACTCTTATTAGCTACACAAAGCACACTGTCTAAGTGGTTATTTAAATCAAACATAATCCCCAATAGGCCAACATTAATGCCGAGAAAGAACACTGCTTTTCAAGATACATATGCTAATTACAATATATAAATAGTTATTTTCATAAAGAAATCCTGTCATATAATTAAATGCTTGTAGGGGGGAAGAACACCTCAAGTGGCCATAGAAGCAGGAGCATCGTAAATCTGGATTACTCTAAATGCATACATATTATAAGGGAAACACATTTCCTTAGGCAACTTGATTAGCAGAGTTCAGTGAACATCTGTCATCTTTTTCTTGTATGATAAACTGGGCAATCATGAATGAAAAGCTTATGCAGCAGCATGTAGAAGAGACTGAATTGGAATACTAATGTTGGCATTGTGTTGCCCGCCCACCCCTTGAATGAAACATGACACGGGTTATGGGTTAAACTGGGAACTTTATTTACAACAAGCTGATCTGCAAAAGTTAGTTAACACAAATAAAGCATGGGTTGCATCTGGCTTGCGAGGCAAACTTCCTAACAGGGCAATTCCACCCCATGTCAGAGCCAGGTCTGGAATCCTTCTGAACCTCTCTCCACATGGCCCACATATGAGTGTGTAGAGCGGATGGAGGTGCACAGTCGCACCCACAACTGCTAAGCCTTAAGGCTGGTCATGTGTCCCCCCAACCCCAATGACATTCCCACTGAACCACACAGACTGAAAAGCTGATAGGTACCCAGTTTGAGAACCCCTCCCCAATCACTGATATCTCAGGGTGCTTACCAACTCAAAATCCCCTCAACCCATGCTTTTCCTGCTGTCCCAGTTAGGGCCTAACTAGATTAACTAGGCCTGTTTATAGCTCATCACTTTGGACCATGTGGAGCAGGTGAAAAAAGGCCCCCTCTCATGGCCATGAGTGTGGGCCCAAAAAGTTCCTGCTTGCCCCCAAACCAGTGATCAGCTAATCCCACATGGTCTCAAAAGTGGAAGGGAGGGTGGGGAGCTTGCACAGCACTGGAATGTGGTAAGGAGGCAGCTGCTGCCAATCCTGGCTGGAATGGCAGTCTTCCATTGGCCAGTGCCAACAGGTGAGCCCTGATTGGCTCCCTTTTCCCTTGTGCTTCATTCTGCAAAGAGGAGGGAATGGGCAAACACCAGTGCCCGCACCAATCAGAGGGAACTGGTCTTTTACATGTATCTCCATTCTGTAGTGAGAATGTATGCTGGAACTGAGAAGGAGAAGAGTGGCCATGACTTCATTGATACCTGAAAGCATCAGAAGTAAATTGATGGTAAAACGTAAAAAGTAAGAGGGGGATCTGGTTATACATATACAGCTAAGGCTGCAGTCCTGCACATGCACATACTCAGGGCTTTTTTTTGAAGAAAAAGCCCAGCAGGAACTCGTTGGCATAATAGGCCACACCACTGACAGCACAGCTTATTAGCATATTAGGCCACACCCCCATGTTACCAGAAGAGTGGTCATCCAGCCACACCCACCTTTTGCTTCTTATTCTGTTTACCTTGTTTGTTGTCAAAAGCCAGGGCTTTTTTTGTAGCAGGAATTAATTTGCATGTTAGGCCACATACCCCTAATGTAGCCAATCCTAATGAGTTTCTGCTGCTGGGTGTGGCCTATTATGCTAATGAGTTCCTGCTGAGTGTGCCCATCTCAGGAGCCAGCTGGAACTCTGTTCCTGTGCGTTCCTGCCCAAAAATAGCCCTGCACATACTTGGAAGTAACTTCCATGAGCAATGACGGTTGCAAACGTTACTCTGTATTATGTGATGCAAAGAATAAACAAATAAAATAAACTTTCCTATCACACATTCTCTCTCTTTCAGAGCTCCAGAAGTTCCATATCCTATAAGCACCTGTAAGCTTCCTAAAGGAAGTTGGAGAAGCCAGTACACTGAAAAGAGAACCATAGGAACACAGAATGCTAGATAATCTCCATTTTTAAGGTTATTTGGAATCAGGAATCTATGGCCACCTGATACTGTAAAATCATCTTTTTCCCCAGAAGTATAGCGCAAACGTTCTAATTGCCATCAGCCAGAAAAGATAATGTGAAGTCATTGCAGAATTGTTGAGGTACTACCAACTCAATATTCCAAATGTATGTGACTACTGTTATAATGAACTCATATGTCACACCAATATACCCATGATGACTGTGTTATAGCAATTAGACCTTAGTGTGGGGTTATTTCTGAGTAAGCATATTTAGGAACGGGCTGTAATACATAGCCATTGGCATTCAAACATCTGAGGAATTACATGGGAAGACCCCAATTTTTGGGAAAGCCAGCAACATTTCTTAGTCCAACACAGCACTCCATTGTCATCAGATGGCACTTAAAATCAGGGATGTTGAAAACTTTTATGACAATGCAATCTCCAGCCAATCACACCTTGTTTAAACTCCTTATTGAAACACAAGTCAAGTTCCCTCATAGGATCACTTCAGTACTGTTCACACGTCTGTTTGAGACCACTGGGTCGAAGAAGCAGAAACAGGAAAGAAAGAAAGAAAGAAAGAAAGAAAGAAAGAAAGAAAGAAAGAAAGAAAGAAAGAAAGAAAGAAAGGGAGGGAGGGAGGGAGGGAGGAGATTTGTTCACTATTTCATAAGTGAGAGCCACAGAATATGCAGTGGTGGTGGTAATGAGGAGGCATCTTCACCAAAGCACTAAGTAATCATGCACGCGCAGTCAATTTGGGTATGTGCTGGTATCAGAAATCCAATTCAGAGTGAGGACAATGCTCCCTGCCTGATTCTGAGTGACTGCTATTTTTCACATTCATTTGCAATATTTGCATGATGCTTTTCAGATAAAAATGCACCCAAGGCATTTTTACTGTCGTTTACATCCTGGGATTTACACAGAAAAGGGTTGCCTGAGGAAATATTATGCCATCACAGTTTCACTGAGCCCTTAGGCGCCTGAAAGATTGATCATTTTAGTATCTTTGAACTGCTGTCTTCAGATAACCCCGTTTCACTGCCATGCCGTGTGTGTTGACTGCGAATGTTGTAACACAATACAGAAATATATATATATATATATATATATATATATATATATATATATATATATATATATATATATATGAATCAACAGAGCTGTTTTGATTACCACACTGGCAGACATTTGACTTCTGTGGGATGGCAGAGTGTCAGAGTGGAACTGTGGGTGGGGGATTGTCGCCTTCTCATTTAGCTTTAAAGGTTGGAAGACCTTTGGTCAATCATTCTCGTGTGGCTGAGGAGAGAAGGACCTTTAAGTCACGCAGAAGTCTTAGAGGAAGGGAGGGATAAAAATTAGATCAATAGACTGACCTGCACAGAAAGTCTTCAGGCCTCTGGTGTCCTATGGTAGGAATGGACAGAAGGTCACTCAGGAGTAACTAATCACTCTCCAAGGAACTGAAAGTAGATATCCATCCCTCTCTCCTCCTTGCTTTCTTATCCTTCCCTATAAATCTACCATAGCGGCTTCTTTCCTTTTTCTCTTCCATGTGAATGAGACGGAGGTGCATATGCTTTTGTTCTGGAAGGGAAAGGAACATTGCCATTGACTCCTTTCTCCTCCATCAAAGCTGCTGTTCACTTCTTCTGAACATTTGACGCAGGCGTAGTTCCACATGTATATTCATCAACTGATCATTAGTGCATTAAATGCATGAGTGAATGAGCCACCACAGTTTAAACCCCACAGAACTTGAGGAGAGGCCATGGCTTAGTGACTGAACATACAGATTGCATGCAGAAGATCCCAGATTCAATCCCCAGTATCTTTAGTTAAAGGTAGATGATGGAAAAGACCTCTACTGAAGAGCTTTGCCTGTAAGACAAGACAAGATTGTCCTTGATAGACCAAGAGTCTGTAAAGTAAAGTAAAGTAAAGTAAAGTAAAGTAAAGTAAAGTAAAGTAAAGGAGCTTCAAGTGCATCTTCCATATAGCCTATATCATGTTAAAATTAAAGCTATTCAAGTTGACAAAATTCAGCAGATCATGATATGCTGGAGAATGATGTACAAGCCTGTATAAACTGTTCCCGAAATTAGAACTACATGTTACTGGGGAAATGGCAGTGTCAAGTGCTGATTTCTCCCCGACGTTCTCCACAACCTAGAGTTAAACTTAGTTATATCCTGGTAACAACAGAAAGTACATTTTCCTGTCTTCTTTGAGCATCATTGGCTTGGACTACACACAATCATGGTGTTAAGGCACTAGTTTCTCTGTGGGCTGTGGAAAAGGAGACACTGTTTAAATGTATGGTACAACCACAGCAGAGGGAATGTGGCATGGTTTAACCTGATCTTGTCAGATCTTGTAAGCTAAACAGGGTCTGTATTTGGAAGGGAGACCACCAACGAAGTCTCTGCAGAGGAAGGCAATGGCAAACTACCTCTGCTTCTCACTTGCCTTGAAAGCCCCTTGCTGGGGTTGCCATAAGTCAGTTGTGACTTGACAGCACTTTGCACACACACACAACCACATCTGAAAGACTATGTACAGTTCTGGTCGCCCCATCTCATTACAGAACTGGACAAAATTAAAGCAGGGCAACAGACTGGAATACCTCCCTTATGAGGAAAGACTAAGGCCTTTGGGATTCTTTAGTGTAAGAAATGATGGCTACAGGGATTCACAATGGAAGTTAATAGAGTTATGTATGTGGTGGAGAGTAAGGGATGATTATGAACTTGGTATCTATGCTGTTTCAAAACCACCCCCCCCACTACATTCAGTTTTGCTTCTCCCTAATGCAAGTCAAACTCTTGATTCTCTATTGTTGCACAATTTTCTGTTTCATCCCACTAATTTCCCCCTTAAATGTACACATTTCCTACTAAAACAACAGCTTAAAGCAAAAATTCAAAATAGCTGACAAAAATATAAACAGAAGCTAAAAAGCAATGAAATTAGAAACATTTGCTCTTTCCTAGGAGGGAGCACTTTCCTCAGTTTTAATACAAAAACAACGAAAATAAAGGGCAGAATATTCAACAAAAGATAAAAACTGGCATTATAGCCTACAGAGCCCATTGACTTCAATGGACTGTTTAGGATTGCACTGTAAATCTGCATCTTGAACTAGAACTCTATACCTCCCCACCTAGTAAATTTAATGAGACTGGAAATAATTTTTTTGTTGTTTAAAAACAACCATAGAAAGTCTTCATTGTAAGGTTGATGGAGTGGCATAGAAAGTCTTGTCATCATATCTATGGAAACATCCCCTGTCTGCATTGAGTCACTTGCAGACTCTTAGCTCAGATTCTTTTCATAAATAGCATGGTTTTTTCTTTGTGGTGGTGGTTTAATTTACCACCTTCTTAAGGTGTGCACCAAAGCAAGGGAATGAAACACTTCTTCCAAAATTGTAAACTATGAAGACTGAACAATGCATTTATGTTAAAGCAAACCATTATTTGGAACTTGCATAAACCTGGATTCTTCAAAGAGTTAGGCAGTTGTTGTTGTTTTTTTTAATGAGGTGGCATTTTCCTTTTCATAAAATCAGCCACAGACATGCCCCAGGTCCCAGGGCCAAATTTGCGACTATATTGGTTTTCAACTGCTTTGTCGAGTTCTGTAGTATCAAGGGACGCTTTTGTAATTTTTCATCTGCTTCACACAACTCCATCAAAAACCCCAAAGCTATTGCCTTCTCGTTCACAATAAATTGACCCCTCACAGCTTTCTTCGTCTCCCTGAACCTGCTGACAAGCAGCTGAATAACAAAGGAGCCACTTCACACACACACCCCAACGTTGCATTTATATTACTGTCAATGACCTAGAGAGGTTGAGAGGATGCACATCAAATTAGTTGTGGTGACTCTATACTTGCTTTGGCAGGAACACTGTTTAGAAGAAATTGCTACAGTTGGATTGCATCAGTATTCAGTAATAAAGCCCTGACCTGGATAGCCCAGGCAAGCCCGATCTCATCAGATCTCGGAAGCTAAGCAGGGCCGACCCGGGCAAGTATTTGGATGGGAGACCTCTAAAGAATACCCAGGGCCAGGAGGCAGGGGCAGGCTATCAAGCCACTTATCTGAATGTCCTCCATGCCCCAGTAGGAGTTGCCAGAGGTCTCCATGACTTCCAGGCATGGGCAGGCATACACACACACACACACACACACACACACACGCTAAAATACCCCCAAAAAACAACAACAGTAATGCCCTTTCCAATTGGGACACTTTTGGATGAGAGTCTTGAGAGAAGAGACTCATACCCTACATAGAATCATTGCAGGACTCCACTGGAACAAGCCACCATTGTGTAATGGTTAGAATGTTGGTCTAAGACCTGGGAGACCCAGTTTCACATCTTCACTCTGCCATGGAAGTTATCTGGGTGCTCTTGGGCTGGTCATTCTCTCTCAGCTGGAAGTATTTCACAGAGTGCTGATCGTGAGAGTAAAATGGAGGCAGTAATCATGATGTAAGCTGCCTTGGGTTCCCATTGTGGAGAAAGTCTTTCATAAATATCTTTCATTTTTATGTTTTTTTAATGTATTTGTTTTACTTAGATATATATACTCTGGTTTTCTTACCAATGGAGACTCAGAGTGGTTTACAATACCTTTCTTCTCCCCTCCTCTCTATGCATTTTTGACCCTAAGGAGGGGGAGATGATAGAGGTTTATAAAATTATTCATGGGCTGGAGAGAGTGGAGAGAGAGAACTTTTTCTCTCTTTCCCAAAATATTAGAAATCAAAGGCATCCAGTGAAATTGATGGGCAGTTAATTCAGGCTACATAAAGGAAACAATTTAGTTGATGAGAAATTAAATCTTGCACTTTACTGCCAGAGGACATAGTGATGGCCACCAGCATGGATGGCTTTAAAAGTGGGTTAGGCAGATTCATGAAGGAGAGGTCCATCAATGGCTATTAGCCTTGACAACTCAAAGAAACATCTATAGGAACATCTATACCAGTACTACAAGGAAGCATCAGGGCAAGGTCCTTGGTCTCTATGCCCTGTTTGCTGGCTGTCCAGGACAACTAGTTGACCACAAACCTAGGATGCTGGACTAGGTGGACAACTGGTCTGATTCAGCAGAGCATGTTCTTCTCACTCAACATTTCAGTATTTTAAGAAAGAAGAAAAACTCATGATAAGAGCCCTAAGTAATAGAGAGCCAGTTTGGTGTAGTGTTTAGGAGCATGGATTCTAATCTGGGAGTGCTGGGTTTGATTCCCCACTCCTCCACATGCAGCTGCTGGGTGACCTTGGGCAAGCCACAGTTCTCTGAGAACTGTTCTCTCAAGAGCAGTTCTCAAAAGAGTTCTCTCAGCCCCAACTTCCTATAGGATGTCTGTTGTGGGGAGAGGAAAGGAAAGGAGATTGTAAGCTGCTCTGAGACTCCAGGTGAAGGGTGGGATATAAATCCAGTATCCTCCTCCTCCTCTTTGCTGTTTTCTTCAGAGCCAACATCAGTGCTTCTTCACCATGCCAAACACTGAGGTTAGAATAATGTCAAATACCTTGGCTAGAGCTTCTGCTTTCATCCTTTGAAGCCCCACCCCTAATCCATGCCTCCAATTTATTAGATGCAATCATCTTCCTCCACCTGGCATGGTAGGACTTCCCTATGGCCCTGCCAAGCTCTTTGCCCTGAGCACTGACTCACGAGACCTGGCAACCTTGTAAGGTGGTACCTAATCTATTATTACTTTTTGGCTCCAAGAATTACTTCTAATGTTCTGCTTTTCCAAGCTGCAAGGAAAATGTGTTTTGTACAATTAGTGCCTTGTTTGATGCTTTATTTAGTTTAAGAACCCTTCCCTTTTCAGTTCATTGTTCTCGCAATAAATTTCACATAATTTAAAGTAATGGTGATCCATGTTTACCAGACATACGCCTCCTGACAATTTCTTACAAGATGAATATCAGTGATTACATACATTGAGTAACTCTGAAGTGACTCCAAATCATTCTGTCTGAAAGCTTATAACCTTTTAAGTGAAAATGAGTTTCTCTCTTCCCGTTCAACTCAGTGTGTAAGTGGACTCTTTATTACCAAGGTTATTGTACACATAAATCAGTGTCTATTAGAAATCAAGCCAAGGTGATTGATTTCTGCAGTTTCTTACCTAAACAAATGAAAGTTTCCAGGAATACTTGTCATTAGAGTTCAGTCAGAGAGACCTACAGTGCCCATCCTACACAGTTATACCCTTCTAAGACTATTGGAGTTAATGGGCTTGGAAGATGCAGCTCTGCTTAGAATAGGGCTGCTGTAGAACAATCATAAGCAGGTCTACTCAGAGTCATACTTAGGGCTATTCAGTGGGGCTTACTTCCAGGAAAGTGTTCTTCAGATTAAACTTTTACTTAGAAAGTAACTATCATTGAGTCTTAATGGAGTTACTTATGCAAAATGTAGTAGCTACCCTATACCTTATCAAACAATTTAATTTCCTCCTAACTCCTCCAGAGATCTCACCCAAATATAACCCTTGAATTTCATTTTCAGAGCAATGCGTTGGATGATCAGAGATGTGCAAATGCCTTTGAAAAATTTCACCAACCTGACATCAAGCTTATGAAGAAATTTGTGCAAACACAGAGGGATATCATCTTTTCATCCAAGAGTAAACACTTGGATTTATCCAAGAGTAAATGATAAAGGCTCAAGGAGAAAAAAGCCATTGTAGTCTATGTGCTGTAAATGGAGAGCTAATGTGATATGCTGTTATAGAAACTATGTGATTGACGGGGGCAACAGTGGGAGGGCTTCTAGTCTCCTGGCCCCACTGCTGGACTTCCTGAGGGCACCTGGTGTTTTTGGCCACTGTGTGACAGAGTGTTGGACTGGATGAGCCACTGGCCTGATCCAACATTGGTTTCTCTTATGTTCTTATGTATCTTATCTTTCTTATGTTCTTATGTATCTTATCTTTCAGATCAGTATGGTAATCAGGCAGGGATTAAGAAGCATTTCTTGCAACTAGATGCTCAGATAATAAACTAGCCTTGCACTTGGCAAGACTTTTAAGATATATGGAAATCCACCTTTAGCCGGAACTTTGCCTTTCTATCACCACAGCTGATATTGGCAGCAGTCACACACAGTCAATGATCCACTTTCAATCTAATTTCAGTGCACTTCCAGACTGGATTTTAACTGTGGCCCATTCTGCATCTAGCATTCGCTCCATTGTTTTACCAAACCCACACTGGAACAGAAAAAGATGTGGCTCAAAACCACATCCAAATACCTGGGTCCAATGTCATACTGACTGCAGAGTCACCCCTGAATGGCCAGAAAACAGCCATAAATCTATGCAGACAGGACCATAAAACCGAGAGATCAAAGGAAGTGAAACTGGCATGCAGTGTGGAGGCTATTGTAAAATCCAACAAAGTGAAAGTGGCAGGCAATGTAGAGGGAATTTCTGTTCAAACTTGGATTTGGTAAAACAGCGGAGTAAATGCTAGATGCAGAATGGGCCTGTGTGAACTGGTAAAATCCAGTTGGAAAGTGCACTGGAAGTGGATTGAAAGTGATTATTTAGTGTGTGTGACCACAGCCAAAGTCTATGGCCACAGTCACATGGCCCTTTAAGTCCAGCAGGCAAAGGCGGCAGCAACGGCAGCGTCCCAGGAGGTGTGCGGCGATGGAGGAGGTGGAGGAGGAGGCGAGTGGTGGCAGCAACATCGGCGGCGGAGGATGCGAGCAGTGGCGAGTGGCGGCAGAGGAGGAGGCGAGCAGCAATGGTGGCGGCAGCGGTGGCGGAGGCGAGTGGTGGCAGCAATGGCAGCAGGGGGGAGGCACCCTTCCCCAAGCCCCACCAGCTGCCTGGTAAGTTTGGGTCCCCCCCCCCTTTTTACAATTGGGCGCTTGACTGCCCAAGCGCCCAAGAGTAAAAGGGGGGGGGAATGGAGGATGGGACCATCTGGACAGCCCTCTCTCGCAATGATTGCCAGAGAGGGCTGCCCAGATGGCTCAAATGCAGGTTCCTCGCACAACTCCTGGGAAAACACTTGATTTTCCCAGGGTCGGAAAAATGCGGGAGGAACCCACATTTGAGCCCGCTTCGGCGCGGGACTAGCTGCGGTCGTTGTGAATGGTCCCTTTAAATGTGGGAGGAAACAGCCTTTCCTCCCACATTAAAGGGCCGTGTGACCGCGGCCTATCTCTTCAGTCACAGAGGCTGCGGTCACACACACTAAATAATCCACTTTCAGTGCACTTTGCAACTGTATGGATGTCAAGTTCCCTGTCATCTTCCTGGGAGGGAGTTGGGTGCCCTGTACTCACCACGTCATTGAGCTCTCTATCTCCTCCCCTCCCCGCTTGCTCTCAAGCCTCTGTTTCTGTTTCTCTGAGAAGCACCTGTAACCTTGAAGTGTTTTCCTAATGGCACTGACTCCAGGTGGCTGGTAGTATGGGAATCACCGGGGGAGCTTATTGGGAGGAGGGGAAAGGCTGCCAAGTCTGAGCTGACTCTGTTCGGCACCTTTTCGGTGGGAAAGCACGGCTAGTATTTTTGTGCCTTTTTGCATTTATCCTGATTGGTGCCATGTTCTTATCCTGATGTTTGAAGTTGGTATAATTCACCCTCTGCCCCATAACTGTCATCACTAACACTGAAAGTGCTTACTGAGTAGACCATTAAGAAATAAAAGGACTTTATTCAATATCGAGGCCTGGATCTAACAAGGTTCTCACAGTGGAATGGCAAAATCCACTTGCAAACAGATGCTGGATTGAAATGGCATTATTTAGCTTGTGTGAATCTCAGGGACTCCCTTTCTGCCCCACCAGATTCATACAAAATGACACCATTCTGCAACCTGGAGGCTTATTTCTGCTTTTCCTGATGGAAGGAATACTTCTAACACACCACTGAACATACAGTAACTATCCCTTCAGCACTTTAGAAAGAAACAAGGGGGGGCCGCGATACTCGTGGGGGGGATAGGTGAGTCTCTTCCCCCTCCTCTGGCCCCGCGTGCCGAGCCTCTACCCCGTCCCCCCTCCAGGCAGCTTCCCCCCCTTCAAAACGATGGTGGCGGCAGGGAGACAGCCACCCGCCGAGGCTCCCCCCTGTAAGGCGGTGGCGGCAGGGAGACCGCTGCCTGCCAAGGCTTCCCCCCGCCTTCAAAATGGCGGCGGCAGCAGGGACACCCGCCGTCCACTGAGGCTTCCCCCCTCCCTCCCTCCCTGCTTTCAAAATGGTGGCGGGGGCATAGAGACCTGCCGCCCGCTGTCACGCCGCTTCCCACCCCCTCCCCTACAGTGGCCACAGTGTTCTCTGCACACATGCGGAGAACGCTTTAACTTTTTGGGGGATTTAAAGATCCCCCAAAAAGGTTTTTAAACATTTAGGATTTTTCTGCACATGGGGGGAGTGCCCTTCCTGTGTAGAAACCCCACCCCCCAAGTGCCCCCCCGCACGGATTTAGGTATCCGCACGGGGGAGGGTACTTGGGAATTAGATATATAGATACTCTTCATAGGTTGTGGTCACACGCATGAGATAACACATGGGGGGGGAGCGAGGCTCTTTCCTCCTGCAGAAGTTGACCCTCCATTGCACAATCACATGGGTTGTTGTAGATGCGGGTGCAGCCTGCCACTGCGTGATCAGGTGCCACCGCCAATGAGTCGGGGTGTTTTTTGTTTTTCTACTGTTTGTTCGTGATGTGCTTACATGAGGGATCAATGATTCGCACCTCTCCCTATGGAATGTGTGTGTGTAGGAGTGCACTGATGCACATACTGCGACCGGGGGGGGGGGGACAGTGCCATGGAGTCAGGATAGCCTGATCAGACTATCCCGATACCATAGGAGCACATTGGCATGATCAGACACAGGAAAGTCCATCTGTGGCCCACAGCAACCCATTTGCTACTGGACTTTCTGAGGTGTTTTTTTATTCCATGTGTGTGGAGAAGCAAAACGGGTTGCTGATGACTGTGGAATACTTCCCAGATGTTGGCATTTGATCGCACTCCTTTAATCCGCCCAACATTCGTGCCTGTGTCAGGGTGAATAGTGCATGTGACCACGCTCATAGGCTCCTCCAAATAGAAGAAACCCAAGGCTGGATGTTTACCATGAGCCTGGAGTCATGCTCAGACTAAAATGATGAACGAGCAGCCTCGTTACCCCATAAACTCAGTGTTGCAGAATGTAATGCCATGTGCAGTCCCCAGAACAACACGACCATTTATCCTCTTCCAATGTTATATCCATGCAAATTGGCGGCGCTTTCTTTCTAGAAAGTACCCAGTTGCTGTTCCATGTGAACTGGGCAAGGCATGGGTTTTCCACATATGCACAGCTTTGCATGTACAGAAAGCTGCACATGGAAAATCCTTGTATTTCTCAGTTTGCTTGAAATGGCAACTGCATGTAGCAGGTGTGCATCACGGTGACAGCTGATCCCACTATGTGGGGTTGGTAAGCTCCTGGATCACATCTGAATAGGCTTATTATTGTCAATGGAGGCTATGAAACAACTTCCCAATGCCACTTTCCACAGGCCTTTATCTTCAGACACCCCCCCCCCCAAAAAAGGAATACCATAAAGCACTGAAGAAGCTTCCTGTAGGGGTACACACGTCAATCTTATTGGATACATCTCAGGAGTCCTAACCGGGAGATTTCTATTTTCTGTTTAAACAAAATGGGAATGTTGTCCTATTCAGATCTAGAGCAGTAATGTTATCTAAGTGTACATAGGGTTGCAGCTTTAGTAGCACAAGCCCCACATATACAGATAGCGATAGCTTCTTTTCCCTTTGTTTGTCAAGGTCTAAGTGGAATTCCCAAAATTTGTGAAAAGTGGGACAGGACGTGATCTTGTTCAATTTCAAATTCTTCTTATCTGAGGAAAGATGCTGTACTGTATCTGCAGACATCTTGTCACTTTCCTGGGCTATTTTTAATGGTTTAAAAATACCGACAGAGCTCTCAGAAAATAGTCTTTCAATCATCCTGCTCCACTCGCTGCATATTTCCTCTATTATCATTGCTAAGATAACTGTATATATCATAAAAACTGACAGGCATCTTTCTTCCTGAGACCCACTGTTATGTAGTGGTTAGAGTGTTGGTCTAGGATCTGGGTTTGAATCCCCACTTGGCCAGGGACCTTGCGCCAGTCTCACTCTCTCAGCTTAACCTATCTCACAGGGCTGTGAGAATAAATGGAGGATTATGTAAACCAATTTGAGTTCCCTGTGGAAGAAGAAAAAGAAGAGATTGGATTTATACCCCACCCTTCACTCGGAGTCTCAGAGCAGTGTACAATCCCTTTCCCTTCCCCTCCCCACAACAGACACCCTGTGAGGTAGGCGGGGCTGAGAAAGCTCTTTCTGGAACTGTCCTTGAGAGAACAGCTCTGACAGAACTATGGCTTACCCAAGGTCATCCAGCAGCTGCAAGTGGAGAAGAGGGGAATCAAACCCAGCTCTCCCAGATTAGAGTCTGCTCACTTAACCACTACACCAAACTGGCTCTAACTCTGCTTAGAATGGCACAGTATGTATGCAACTAACTCCTTGTGTGGATGTGGGGCTTCTGGCAGGATAATGATTGCTGTTTTAGGGTTTTTGTTTCGCAGTTTAATCTTGAATCTAACATGCCTTTGAAATCTGCTATGAATTTGGATCCTCTCCAGAAATCTCTTTGTTCTCTTTCAGTGGAAATACAAATGGGCAGTCTGATCGGCGACTGATCATGGGCAAATCGTTAAGGACACAACCTAATCTCTCTTGTGGTGCGTTGATAATTCATGATCATAGTGTGCATCACCCCCAAATACACAAGAGGCTGCTGGCAAGTTGGACCATCATTTAGAAACCATTAAAAGGCGACAGTCAGATACTGAATTTACAGCAGACCCCAGGGCCAGGTGTCACTCCACAGATTAACACAGGATGATGGTCAGCTCAGTGACAGTGGAATCCTAAAGAAATCATCACAGTCTATGACTCAAAAAATTGACCCAAAGTAAGCCCATTGACTCAATGAATCCCGAAGGGTGTAACTCAGCTGACGATTGCATTGTGAGATACATACAAGGTCACTTTGCTGTGTATATGTCTCAGTTCTCTCTGTGAGTGAAGAACTATGCCTGGCTCTTCCTCCAGAATGCAAAAAGGTTTTAATTAATTAATGCAATATGGCATCAATCAAATATTCTCAAGAAGCTTTAATTTAACAAGAAACATCTGATAAATTTTTGTTGTAGCTTTCAAATTAGGGCAATTAATATCAGATATCTCAGCGAGACAAGAATATTGCACATGGTAAAATTAGCTCTCGAATCATCCTTTTACTCTAGAGACACAATGAATGCCAAAGTGAATGGATATTAAAATTGATCGTGGAATAGCCATTTTATTCCTGAACCTGACAGCAAAATTACATGTTAGCAGAGTACATTTATTTAAAACTCAGCTTCTATTCAAAGCTCAGAATATTCTTAATGGTAAAAAAAGAAGTGTTTGAGAGTCTCCTTAGGTGGCTTAGATTGCTGCAGTGCAATGCAGTTGTGTGTGCTTAAATCCTTCTGAAATCAACGTGGCTTTAAGCATGGTTAACGCTGGAATGGAGTGTCATCATTAGGATGGTGGTACATTATCATTTTTAATTATTTATTATATACCCCAATAACTATGCATTTAAAACTCAAGGGGGGAGGAAGGGAAAAAAGCGGGGCTAAAATATTCCCTAAAACAAAATTGATCTTGTGAACGTTCTTCTTTTTCAGATGCTGTTTTACGCCATTGTTTCCTCCACTGGGGGGAGGGAGCTGGCTACTGCTTCATTCTCTTTCTTGGATTAATTGCCTGTGCGAGGTAAGCCAATCAGGGATCTCAATGTGATCAGATGACATCGAGAAAGCAAAAGAAAAAAAATAGCAATAGAAGAAAATTATTGGAAAGAGGAAGAGGCTTTTTTTTTAACCTCTGCCAAAAGTGTTCTCAGAAAACAGGGCTCAGCCCTAATGGTTATTACCAGGGTAGGATAGGGAAGGATTAAAATGGGAAACTGTATTGGCTATTAATTTTTCTGGAACATTTCCATGACACTGTGACACTTATACCTCTTTGAACAAGCTGGCAACAACGAGTTCACTCTTATAGTGCCACATATATTTCTTAACGCATTTTGGCAGGATCTTTCTATATCGTGCATGACAGTCGATATGCATTTGTATGAGATTCACCCACCTCCGTTTTTAATTACCACTTTCTAATCATAGACCAAGACAAGGTTCGGCATTTATTAGGCCTGCGACCATCTTTGCTTGATAGAAAAGCAGGCATGCTGTCACTTAGCCAATAACATTGTGTATTACACAGGTGCCCTGCCGTGGGTAGCCCAGGCTAGCCTGATCTCGCCAGACTGTGGAAGCTAAGCAGGGTCAGCCCTGGTTAGCATTTAGATGGGAGGCCACTAAGGAAACCCAGGGTCACTATGCAGAAGCAGGCAGTGGCAAACCATCTCTGAACGTCTCCTGCCTTGAAAACCCCACCAAGGGTCGCCATATATTGGCTGCAACTTGATGGCACTTTCCACCACCACCATTACACACATTGGCAGATTGTGCTGATACCCAAACTGCTCCAACTTGCAAGACCCCAGTTGTGTGGGAGAGAAAGAAAGTATTACAGTGCAATCCTAAACAAATCTTAGTAAGTCTCATTTTGTTCAATGGGGCTTACTCCCTGGAAAGCGTTCTTAGGATTGCAACCTTAGTTTACTACTGTTTTATCCCACCTATATCAGCTCAGTTATACAATTGAAGCCCTGGAATCCACTTTTAACTTTCAGGCTCTACTATACAATATAGTAGAAGGTGATTTGCCACGTACTTGGGATTTTATTGCTATCATTTTAGTGTCATCATTTATACTCACTTCTACGAATCTCCTATTAAATTCTTGACACTCATACTGCAGGTATCTCTGATTTTGTCATTTATCTTGCATAACAACATTTTCTCATGATAAAATGCACTAAGTATGTGGAGGGAAATGATTATGGTCTAGAAGGAAGCCATTCAACCGATGATAGGGTAAGAAAGAAGCAATATGTGTAGACTGAAAATACAATGATAGTAATGCTTAAAGGAACACATAGATAGCTGGTACCACTGTTATCTGTACAGAATGAACACAATCAACTTATCCCATATACATGGATACCCCTCTTTAAGACCTATGCAGGATAAGGAGAAAAGGCATAGAAAGGGAAGCAAAAATTAGATCACTGCCCCGCCTATACACAACCATTGCATTATGAGTTGGGTGCCAACACATGTACTAAGTGCAGACACTCAGGCTCTGCATTAATTGGGACACTGGAAAAGCTGTGATCCTGATAGCAGGGATGAGACCAATGTGCTTAGACTTGATACGCTCATTGTACTCTATTCCAGCAATTACATACTAGCCAGGGAGGGCTCATCCAGCAAGTAGACCTAGGATATTGACTGGGGTGAGAAGAAAAAGAAGAAGAAGGGTGCCAACCAGCCCTGTTGCCACCCCATCTACATGCAGCAATCAGCAGCCCCATGGCCCAGTTGGGGGCCTATGGGGAGCCTGCTCCTTCCTTCCCTCTCCCCATCATGGGGGCAGGCCCTCTACCTCCTTCCATCTCCTACCTTCCTTAAGCACATGGGAGTTAAGAGGGCATGTGGTGGCCTCCCACCTCCCCTCCCCCGCCTGCAGTGCAGTGAGGAGAGTGGGTATACTCCTCCCACCACCTCTCAGCTCAGTGCTGGATCCTGTGGGTGTGTGGCAGCCTCCTGACTACCTTTGGCACAGCACTGGACCAGGAGGGCATGCAGTAGCCTCCCCTCCCCACGCGGTATTGGGGGTGAGGAGGGATGGCAATTTTCTGCCTACTTGTGTAACATGGGAACAGTCAAGGAGGGTGGGCAGCAGCTTCCCTGCTGCATGGAGGGATCAGTCTAGGCTAGGGTGGCCAAAATCTTTGGGCTAACCCTGACATCAGCACACCTGTGCAGGTCAGGGCCAGCATACTTTCTTTCTGCCTTTATATGTGCATTGTTGTCACTATAGATATACAACCTGAAAAAGGGCGAGTGTCACTATTCATGACGCTTGAACTTGTGATCCCAGGGATGTCTTTAGGGATTATTTTAAAATATTCCTCAACCAGTCCCATTCCCCCCACCCCAATTTTGAATGACTTGCTCATTTCTGAAACAGAATTAATGCATTACAAATTGATTTATTTCAAAATTTTACACAAAGCACCCTGCTTACAGAGCTAGCTATTTTGTTTGCATTTATTCCCTCACTCCATTACCAAGGAATGTGTGAAACATGAATAAAACAAAGCAAAATGGCAATTTGGACAAGACTGTATGGTTACATTTAGACCCAGTTTACACCTCCCCCCTGAAGTAGTTTGACTGCTGTCTTTTCCTATGCTCATTTCACGCTGGTTTCAAATTTCAGTCCCTGGGTCTGAAGAGTACTAAGCAACAGGATCTGTTTAAAGCAGTATCATGCTAGTTTGACCACAGGAGGGCAATTAATGAATGTAAACAGTAATTTTTAAACTAGAACAAGTATGGTTTGAAACTAGAAACTGGTATAGATTTTTTTTAAAAAAAACTAAAATGATTCCAGCGGGAAAGTCAGATGTAGATTTGACCTAAGATTCCTGTGTGTGTGGTGCTTTCCCAGTGTCAAGAAGCATGCATCAGGAGAATTCTCTTGGGGTAATTATATGTAAGACCACATCAAGATCTCAGAAATTCTATTAGTAAAACTGAAATTAGGGGTAGACTGCAGCCCAGAATGAAATTCCTAAACATCAAAGATGGAACTGGAGGAAATTTGTTTGTCCCTAATCGTCAGGCAGGGATTCACCATTCAGCTCTGTATTTAGGTCTAGCAGGAAAGGAAGTTGGGAACATCTTTTGCCAGCAGAAGATCTGAGATGAAATCGTTGCTCCTCTGTTTTAGGTACTTGGCCAGGGTGTAGCCAGATGCTTTTCTAGCAGAGCAGGAGGGTTGGGAATATCATTTGCCGGCTGATGAAGATCTGGGCTGTGCTTTCGTGCCTCTTCTGTTTGAGGTATTTTGACTTGGGGGAGGGGCAGAGGTGCCTGTGGCATGAACCAAAGTGCTGTTGGACTTTTGGCTCTTAACTCATGGCTTATTGCCAGTGGCCCTGACTGAGCCAGACTACTGCAATCAGCAGCAGCTCAGGCTTCTGGAACATCAATGTATATGTTTTTGTTTAAGTTGCATTTTTGTTGTGGTTTTGTAAGCCACTATGAGTCCTCAGTTGGAGAGAAAAGTGGGGTATAAATGAATTAATATATAAATACAGGACAAAACTATGGGAAATCACCAACATCAGTCAAGGAAATCAACTTAGACTAAGACTGCAGAGCCATGTAAAACTTCCTGGCTCCTATAGGAACATCCAGGTCAAGCTCTCATTGCCCCAAGCAACTAGGAGAGCTTGTGTTATTAGTTACAGATAGCTGTTGCCTTTCTCACCCTCTGCTTCATCCATAACTTCACAGGAACCCAATCCAATATTTAACAGTTTCTTATATACTTTACTCATACAATTTGGGGGTTATGGAAACAATGGTTCCTAACGGACATCAATTCTACACTATTCTGCACTATGAAAGACAGATACTAATTTAACATTTATTAAACATTTAGTTATTTTGCATTTCATTTCCCCCCCTGTGGTGTGTTGTTGATAGCAGAACACTAAACGCTCCCCAGAGCTTAAGTTAAAAATAGCTAGCATTAATATTTTGTTCATTTTCCACATGGAATCTGCAGTGCCGATTAAATCCATTCATATAATGACTTTCTCATTAAGCGATTTTGTACTTCATGATTGCCTTTAAATGTCTTCAGCTGAAAAGAAATGGTTTCACTCATTACAGCAGAATATAAAAATAAATACACATAAATAGTATTTAAAAGAATAGCGGGCAAAATGATCAAATACACTTTACCAAATCATGTGATGGATGCATAACCAGTATTCACTAATGTTTACTGGAAAAGTCATACAGAACATCCACACTCTTTTGCCCATTATGGCTAGGCAATGGCTCACAAACCAGGGTTGTACAGCAGAGATGGTTGAACAGACCTGCAACATCTGGGTTCAAATCCCTATTCGTAGTTAATCTAGATGGTGTCACAGCAAACCCCCAATACCCCGTAGAAGTTTGCTGGACATATGCAAAGCAGCAGTGGAGGTAGGACAATGACAGCAGAGAAATGGTGAGCAAAGAATATTTACTCCCCTCTCAATGCTTTGCAACCCCTTTTGCAACCTCACTGCCTCTGTGGCCCCAAGCTGGGACTCCCAGACATGTTTCCTGGACAAGTGGAGGCAAGTAACCACTGCGAGATGTTGCAAAGGGGACATTAGAGGAAAAGTACACTTGGCTGAATATTAGGAGAGAACTTGTAAGACTAAGGAGAGAGTCAACAATGGAACATGGGCTTATGATCTTATTAGTAACTATATTGTTTTACATGATTTTATATGGATTTTAATATTGTTATGAGCCAACCAATGTAAGCCGCCCTGAGCTTGCTTGCAGTGAGGGTGGCGTACAAATGAAATTAACACAATGCCAATCCCCTCCATGTCCTTGATTCTTCCCTTGTTGTTCGGTTGAGCAGCAGCAGGCAGAGCTGCAGGGGTGGGAGATGTCCTGCCAAAGCAGAAGAAGACAGACCGATTTCCCACGAGATGCTGCTCCGGCGTCGTTCTTCTCTTTGCCCCGATTCCATGCTTGAATTTCCCACTATTTGCCCCATGCTGTATTTCGACCCACGGCTTTGCCCGAATTCCCCTGCGGCTTCAGTGATCCTCAAAAAACAGGATCACTGAAGCCGCGGGGGAATTCGTGCGAAGCTGCAGGTCAAAATGTGTCATGGGGCAAATAGTGGGAAATTCAAGCACACAATCAGGCCAAAGGGAAGAACAATGCCGGAGCAGCATCTCGTGGGAAATCGGTCTTAGCATCCCTCTTTCCAACTCATGATTTTTTGTCTATTGCTCCTCTTCTGCAAATTCTCTGCCATTACTTGGCATATCCATGGGGTGGGAGTTTCCCACAGAACATCTAGTTTCATCCTCAGTTTTTAAGCACATTGGGGTGTGAGTCATTCAGTTGCTGCCTACTTGCCTGATGGTTGTAGGTCCTTGAAGTAAGGGTAGATATTTCAGATGCCGTTTCTCCCAAGAACCAGCTTATGATGGCTCACAAAGTAAAACGTGAGAAAATCGTAAAAGAGAATGAAACCATCAAAACCAGCTATTTAGAATCCAATCATTATAACTTAGCCAGAGCATAAAACTAGCATGAAACATTTAGCAGTCTAAAAAGACCCTCACAGAACAGTTATCAGGCTTAAAGCACACTGCAAGGATTTATTTTTTTTTAAATCCACCCTCTTAGTAAAAAGAAATGTTTTGGTCTGGCACCTGAAGCAGGTGACATACAAGTCTCATTGAGAAGACTCTTCCACAGGCAAGGTACTGCCAATGAAAAGCCCTGTCTGCGGTTGCCACTTGCCATACATCTCACTTCTGTAGAGAATTGGGCTTGCCAAGAGGATAACTGGCAGGCTGGACTGTGCAGGAGGAAGCAGTTCCCTTACCATTGCCTAACCATTCATGAATTGTTCATTGTCATGAGAGCCAAACTGTGTTTTGAACTAGATGCTGTGTCGATCAGCTTTGTGTTTGCCCAGTTCACTGCATTCAGCCTGGAAGCTGACTTTATAGCTGCTGCTATAGGTTTTCCTGCACAATCTGTTTCATATGATACAGGGTCATAGGCATGTTGTACATTGGTAAACAGGGTATATTTACAAGTTATGTTTTGCCGCCAATCACAGGAGCACTATGCATGTCACATGGTTGCCTAGAGTGTGCTCTCTCCCCAAGTAACTATAGTCCCCATGAGGCAGTGCAACAACATGTGTGTAAAAAAATCAGTTCTCAACATTTCTATATGTCAGAAGTCAGCAGACAATCACTTATATAAAAACAGCTCTAATACAAATGAACAGATGATTGAATGCAACTTGCAGTTGGGCGGTGAAACAAACCAGCAGGTGATCAATCATCCCTAGTAAACAACTTCTATAAACACCAGACCTGGTAACAGAAATATATGTTATAGAATCTAACACATTTTTCTGCTTGGGAAAAAAATCCATATTTAGGTATGTGGTTGTTAGTTCGGAAAATATTTATACTCTGCCTTTCTCCAAGGGTGCAAGATGGCTAACAAATGCCAATATGGGGCGGGGAGAAACCCAGCATAAAAACATAAATCAACACCAATCATCTGCCAGTAGAAAATCCATCATATCTATTGTCTTTCAAAATAATATACACCATCAGAGGCCCCTCAATAGAAACCCTTCTACAAGACAATGATCTTGCAAGCCTTCAGAAGGCCATTTCAGAGAATATGTTCCATTTATGACCTAGCTTGAGCCAAAGAGGAATGGGCCATTCTGTGAGAGGAAACCATAAAGAGAAGTTGCCTGAGGGAACACAAGACACATATGGATTCTCCAGTGCAGACCATCACACAATCAAACTGATATAGTGAATTTGTGAAATAATGCCAAAATTTAGACATGCAGGCTCCCTTTTAGACATAAGTTGTGGCTATAAGGCATATCCATTTTTGAGACTCAGCCCACAATGACCAAAACACTGGCATGCCTTTTGTTAGTTCTGCAAAAGATAACCGTAGCTTTGCAAGATCATATAACTGGACACAGTTTACTTACGCATTGATGGAAGTATATCCTCACACAGTCAGTAATTCAGCTATGGAATTTCTGCCCGTGAATGTACTTAGGATACGGTTGTCAGTCTCCAGATGGGGCCTGGAGTTCTTCCAGAATTACAGCATACCTCCAGACTACAGAAATCAGATCCCTGTGAAGAAAATGGCAGCTTCAGAGAGTGGACTCAGATTTCCAGGAATCTCTCAGGCCAGAGTTGGCAACCCTTACTGAGTGCCATGATCATAGATGGCTTTAAAAGAGGCTGGACATGACTACTAGCCATAGTGACTAAAGGGAACCTCTATATAAAGGGAACCTCTATATATAAAGGGCAGAAAACTAAGAGGCAGCATTGCAGAAGGCCTTAGACTCCATGCCCTGTTTGTTGGCCTTTCACAACTGCTTGACCACTGTACTTACAAAAATGTAAAGAAAGTTATAGACAGATGAACAGAACAAAATTTGAGACCAGTAGCACCTTAAAAACCAGTACAATCTTCCAGGGCATATCTTTTGTAAGTCAAAAGGGAAGATTGGTACACTTACTGTGAAGCTTCCTTCACGGTGGTCCAGAGTGGGGCAGTCCTCAAGTCCTCACTCCTGGGAAGCTCTTCCCTTCCACCGGAAGCAGGGTCAGCCAAACTTGATCCAGAGAGGGAGGGGCTTCAGTCCAACTCTTTCAGTCATCCAAAAGCCAACCTTCCCCTGTCTCAAAACACAGCACTGCAACACACAATAACCTTCCGCTCCCACCAATGACCCAATGGAGGTAGAAAACAGAATACTCCAAAGACGGAGATAACAGTGCAAACAGTGCAAACATGAACAAAGGGAACAACAGTCACCAAATCTGAAAAACAGTCACCAAATCTGAAAAAGACACATAAATTGCAAGCTCGGGAAGAGGCTTAACCTCAGATGGGTGGGTAGGACTGCCCCACTCTGGACCAGGAGTGGGGCAGTCCTCAAGTCCTCACTCCTGGGATGTAACAAAGCAGTGTCCCTATGGGAGGGCTAATGCCAACTTCCCAAGATTACACAACCTGCTGCAGTGCCCTTCTCCCAAAGGCTGCATCCTCCAGTGCCAACCTGTCCACCCGATAATGCTTTGTAAAGGAATGGACTGATTTCCCTGCAAATCTCCTCCAGAGATGGAAAGGAGCAATACACCGTGGACGTAGCCGCCACCCTAAGTGAGTGTGCCTGAACCCTACCTGGGGGGACTGCACCTTGTGCCCTGTAGGCCTGTATGATACAATCCCTGTGTTGGCCAGCAAGGCACTGCAAAGTGCTCTTATGGATTTTAACATTCATAAGTGGAACTTGGGTTGCTATACTGTAAGGACTACAGGCATTCTCCATTGCTGGGAGAAGCTCCAGTCCACTCCAGGGGGCTGGCAACCTCTATAGTTCACCAAGACAGAAGCAAGGACCACCTTGCAATAAGGGTTCTTTCTGTCACATCGCGCTGGTCAACCCCTGCCCCCTCCAACATACCTACACGAATTATGCTAAGTGAGGTTACCTGGCAACTAATCTTCCGCCCATCAAGTGGCCGGCTAGGGCCATCAACAGACAATAGAAGCGATCCAGTGACTCATCGCAGGAGTGCCCAGGTGTCAAGTTCCTGTTTAGCTCTAGTTTCACAAATATTGACCACTCCCCAGCCTCTCCTCCTTTTTACCTTTAACCTATGGTAGGGTCAGAAGGGACGGACCGCCTCGTAGGTGTGTTCAGGGATGTGGCCAGCGAGACCTGCCCCAAAGTCACCTAATAAAAGAGATTGCCCGGCCAGCAATCGGTCTCTTGAGCCATCATCCCCTATCTGCTTTACCACCCCTTATGTCCAGCTTTCTATCCAAATACCCTTGCCTCCATCTTTAAATCTCTGGATTCACGACCAGAGAGACCACATGGTCTTGCCAATTCAAGACACATTCCCCATTTTTCTGTTTTCCTCCCCATCCAACTCTCCATTTTGAGCGGACAACTCCTCTTCAGGACAGGTACAGTATAACCCAACCAACATTTCCTGCAAATTGCAACAGTGCTATTTTCTATCTAATTTCCTTAGGTCTGAGTGTGTGTGTGTGAGATTCTGTTTTGTATATGCTTGAACAACATCATTCAGTAAACAACATTTAATTTGCCATCTGCCTCACATGCCTTTTTCCTGGAGAACTCCCGGGAGGGGTGGGACCTTGGTATAGTTGGCTGTAACCCGGTATTTTGCCAATTGCTAACTTTAAATTAAAGCAATTCGGCTAACACCTGATCCAACAACTTATGGTGGAAGCGGACACTCCCTGACCTGAGCTCGTTCGGCCGAAGGAAACAAACAGGGACTCAGTCTTTCTGAAAGACCGTGTCCTCTCCAGGTAAAAACTCAGAGCCCAGCGAACGTCCAAACAGTGCCACAGTTTTTCCCTCTCATGTTTGGGCTCCAGGCAGAAGGGCGGGAGGACTAGCTCAGTCGACCTATGAAAGGTGGAATTGACTTTGGGAATGAATGCTGGGTCAGGTCTAAGAACCACCCTGTCCCTATGAAAGACACACAAGTCCTTATGAATAGAAAGAGCTCGAAGCTCAGATACTCTACGAGCCAAAGTGATTCCTATTAGAAAAACAGTTTTAATAGTCAGTACTTCCAAGGAGCAAGTAGCCATAGGCTCAAAGGGCCCCTTACACAATGAATTGAGTACCGTGTTTAGATTCCATGTTGGGAACCTATGGGATTGTGGCAGGCTTAGTAATGCTACCCCCCTGAGAAATCTTTTAATATGAGGGTGACAAGACAGAGACTTTCCATCAGTTGCTCCACGTATAGCAGAGATAGCAGCAACCTGCCTCCTCAGAGTACTATTGCTCAGGCCCCATCCCAATCCCTGTTGAATGAAGGCTAAAATGGGACCCACCCCAGCCGTGACCGGGTCTAAAGCCTGAGACTGACACCACCCAGAAAAAACTCTCCAAGTTCTATCATAAATCCTATTGGTGGAACTTTTTCTATAGGCCATCATAGTGGAAAGCACCTCAGGTTCATAGCCTAACACTTCTAATTGACCCCTCTCAACTTCCAAGCTGCCAGCTGAAGCATTTCCGGTCTGAGGTGTAATGTGGGCCCTTGCGACAGTAGGTCCTTTCAGACCGGGAGTCTCCACAGGTCTGTGGTTTTTAGCCTCATTAAGTCCTGAAACCAGGCCCTTCTTGGCCAAAAGGGAGCTATGAGAATGACCTCTGCCTCGAGGTCCCTCACCCTTTGTAACACTCGAGGCAGGAGAGGGATTGGGGGAAAGGCATACAGTAGCCCCTTTGGCCACGGACAGCTCAGTGCTTCTGTGCCCAATGAGCCCACCTCTGGACATTTTGATACAAAGTCCCAAGTCTGGCTGTTGAGATTGGAGGCAAAAAGGTCCACCTTTACTTCCCCGAACGTTTCGCAAATCCTTAGAAAAATGTCCCTTTGTAGGTGCCATTCCCCTTGATCCACTGAACACCTGCTCAGCCAGTCTGCCACATTGTTTTCTTTTCCCTGCACGTGAATCGCCCGGATCGAGAGAAGGTGCTCCTCCCCCCAACTCATGAGCATCATCTCTTGGTGCAGTCGATGAACTCTTGTGCCTCCTTGCTTGTTGATGTACGCTTTTGTTGTTGTATTGTCCATCCGAACCAATACGTGATGGCCAATCAAGTGCTGCTGCAACTGAAGAAGAGCCAGCCTCACAGCTCGGAGTTCCAGAAAGTTTATGCTCCGTGACTTTTCCATTTTGGTCCAAAGGCATCCAGGGAGTGGGCTCCCCAACTGAAGAGGCTCGCATCCATAGTTAATTCTACCCTTTGAGGTTCCTGCAAGGACATTCCCATGGAGAAATGACGAGGATGTAGCCACCACCTTAGTTCCCGCCTTAGATTCAGAGGCAGGAAGACTATTTTGGGTATTTTCTGCATAATGTTGGATTGGTACTGTCTCAGGAACCTCTGCAGAGGTCGTGTGTGAAACTTTGCCCAGTACAGGAGATCTTGACAGGATACCAGCATCCCCAGTAGGGCTGCCAGTGTGAAGACATCCTGCCTTGGTTGTTCCAAAGTCTGATGAAGGAGACAGGACAGCTTCGCTTACCTCTCCGCAGACAGAAAAAATTTGTCCTGTGCAGTATCTATCTGAACTCCCAGGTGTTCGATAACCTGTGTTGGGACCAGAGTACTTTTTGACCTGTTTATCTTGAAGCCATGATCCTTCAGCAGTTGTATTGTCCTGTTGAGGTCATACTCCAGCTGTGTGGGCATGTCCACTTTGATTAAGATGTCATCCAGGTAAGGGAACAGGGAGATCCCCTAATCCTCAAGGCCACTACCAGGGATACCAGGATCTTGGTGAATACCCTGTGGGAGGATGTCAACCCGAAGGGAAGTGCTCTGTATTGGAAATGGGCTCCGTCATATGCGAAGCGTAGGTACCGACAGTGACAGGGCTTGATAGGGACATGTAGATAGGCTTCTGCCAGGTCCAGAGAGACCATGAAGTCCCTGCTTTGGAGAGATGTGAGGACAGAATGCAATGTCTCCATTTTGAATTTCCTCTTGCAAATGAATTTGTTGAGGCATTTGAGATCTAAGATTGCTCTGGTGTCCCCGTTTTTCTTGGACACCGTAAAGAATATGGAGTAGACTCCATGAGTTTTCTCCACTGTAGGTACCCGCTCTATCGCCCCTATGTGGATCAGGTGTTTTATGGCATCCAGCACAATCCTGTGCTGCTCCGGGGACTTTTTCCGTGGCATTTCTAGGAATCTGTGGTGAGGAACTGACTGGAATTCCAGGGCATAACCCAGAGAGACTGTCTCTAGCACCCATTTGTCAGACACTGTCTGTTCCCACTGTTTGGAGAAGAGGAGGAGTCTGGCACCCACTCCCTCTGGGTCCCTGGCATAGTCATGCTGTGGCTGCCTTCTTGGGCCCTCTGGGGCCTTGTTTCCTTTTCCCTGATAGGGTGGTGCTCTGCCATCTCTAGCCCTATTCTGCCATCGACTCCTGTTTGGCCTCTGTTGGGGTCTATCATCGCGCTTGAAGTCACGAAAGGACTGAAACCTGTGTTTGTTCTTAACATCCCTCTTTTTTGAAGAAAGAACTTTTCTTGTCTTTATCCTCGACTAGATAGTGGTTGAGGCCTGCCCCAAACAAGTGAGTCCCTTTAAAGGGAACTGCTGCTACCTTGGTTCTTGCTGCCGGGTCTGCCTCCCAGTGGCATAATCACGTGTTGTGCCTGGCAGTGACACTACATGCCAGAGATCTAGCCACTAGCTGCATCGCATCCAAGGAAGTGTCAGCTGCAAAGGCTGTGGCCAGTGCTATTTTCTTAAGTTCATCTGTGACTTTCTTGGGTAATTCACTGCCCGCCGACATAAGGTTGGATGCCCAGGTATATGCTGCCCTAGCAAACAAGGAGCCCATGGCTGATGCCCGTAAGGAAGCAGCCGAGGCCTCAAAATTTCTGCGTAAGGCTTTCTCCACCCTCTTGTCAGAATTATCCTTGGGCAACCCATCAGAGTCCTTGGGAAGGACCAAATTAGAGGCCAAGGAGTTAATGGGGTCATCCACAGCAGGCTGAGTTTCCTGTGAACCTCTGGCACAAGAGAATACAGTTTTGTGAATATAGGGTTATAGGCTTTAGGATTTGCTGGTTTTTCCCATTCTGCCATCACGAGGTTATAAAAGGCAGCCAGGATTGCAAGGCATAGGTGAAAATTTTGGGATGGCTTTATTGGACCCCACAGGGAGGCCCGGGTCTTCCTTATCTTCCTGGGTCTTGGGAGTATAGGTCAACTCCAAGGTCCTAATAACTTTTGGCAACAGTTTTTGGTAGAGGTCCTGTGGAAATAATCTAGACAGAATAGATGGTATTGTCTCTGTCTCTTCCTCAGAGAGTTCCCCTTCCTCTCTGTCTGGGTCAGAGTATTCTAGATCAGAGTCCCCATCAAAATCTGTGACCCTGGGTGTGAACCCTTTTTCATTCAGTGATAATTTTAGTCTTTTATTAGGAATCTCAAGGGAAGACTCATGTTCAGAGGTTTGCTCAGAGGGGGACTGTGGCTCAGGCCTTTGAAATTCTTTCCTTAATTCTGATTTAAGCCATGAAAGCAAAGAGTGCCTGGCCTCTTTTTCAGATGGTTGTCCCAAAGATATGTCTGGGTGACTGCCCTATGAATCTTCCAGGCCTGGCAGACTGGAGGAACCTGAAGCTTCCTGGTGGTTGGCCATTTTGTTCCCCAGAAAATGAAAGTAGAGGTCTCACATGGAGACTTAACATAAAATGGCCACCTCCCCCATAAAGAGATGATATCTCCCTCTATTGAGAAGCAGCCTGATCGAGGCCAGTGGAGGGGGGGGGGTGTAAACTCCACTCCCATATCTGCCAAAAATACTCCCAAGACATGTGGGGTCATAAGATTCAGTGGCTGGGATGGCTCCCCTGATCACTCCCTGATCTTCCCACCCTTGAAGTAGCACAAATAAGAAGCCCCCAATCACCCCAGGGACAGTCTTACCGGTGATCCAGTCCCATAGCCACTCTGGAGCCTCCAATCCTCTGCAATCCCTGTGGGGAAAAGAAGGGACCGCTCCAGTACCGAGCTGCTGGCTGTGGCATATTCTGCACCTCCCTCGGTGTGCGCCAGGCCCAATTGAACATCAGTCGAATTCTGGCCTCTCCATGACTCCCAGCCTTGCGAGGGCGGGGGGGGGGGGAGGAAGGGGGGAGTCACAGCTGCAGTTCTCTCCCCCGGGTCCTAGGCACCTCGGGACGTCGCGGCAGCTCGGGAGGTACCCGGGACTGCCAGCGTCTTTGCCTCTGTCCCTCTCTCTTTCTCCCTCCCTCTCTCTCTCTCTCTCTCTCTGCTCATGCCTGATAGATTGAGAGCCTGTGAGAGGAGAAGGGGGGTGGGGGGGGGAATAAACCTCGGAAGGTAGTACCTTCCTCTGCCCCCAATCAGTCGCTCTTCTTTTATCTTCTTTCTTTAGTTTTCTTCCAGATCTTCGTGCTCGGATGGAGCACCGCCGACACAACCTGCTTAGAAGCAGGGTCGGAACAAAACTGAAAGAGTTGGACTGAAGCCCCTCCCTCTCCAGATCAAGTTTGGCCGACCCTGCTTCCGGTGGAAGGGAGGAGCTTCCCAGGAGTGAGGACTTGAGGACTGCCCCACTCCTGGACCACCAGAGAACTCATTTTGTCAAATACAAAGGCAGATTGTTTCTCAGCAGAACTACTTCAGCATAGATTGAATTCAACATGCACATTGTCCATTCACATCCATTCACTACACCAGTTTGGTTGTTTGACAAATTCAGCACAGAGCCTGTGTGAAGGTAGGTTGCACTTATGAAAAGAAATGACCTTCTTGAACAGAGCAATCTAAGCATGGCCATTCAGTTCAACAATAGTATGTTTTTTAGAAATATTTCATTATCATCATGTTACATGAAAGATGTGTGACAGGATCTCCTGACATTATTTTTTTGTAAGTAAAAACTGCAGTGGGCAGAAGGGCTTTCATTGGGGCATCACAAGGTGATCTAACCCCCTCCCCCTTTAAAAATTTGCACTCCCCTCAGCTGCATGTACACTATGAGTGCCTGTCTTTTTTTCTCTACAAAAAAGTTTCAAATTCAGGCACAAAAATATGGAGAAATCCTTTGCAGATGGTGGCACTTCAAGGAATGTGGTGATATAAAGACCAATGTAACAGTGATCCCTTCAAATTTTTTGGTACCTTTCTCTGCGTTTGGCCCCTCTCTAACTCTGAAGACTCCAGACTGGAGAGGTTAGATGTATGCGGAAGACATTATGAAGAATGGAGTGAGCCGTCACCCAGAGTCCAATTCTTCCCAGCTGCATTGCAGATGCCTTGCTTCTGGTTCCCTTTGTACTCAAAAAACAAATACCATGTTTCATTATTGACAAATCTATACAAAGATGGATTGTGCCTTCACCTCACACCAATCTAACCGTGTGAATCACAACTCCAAACTGTGCTGCTCATAGACTGTTAAGTAGTTAAAACATCCTTATAAAATAATGGCTATTTCCCTTCAGGTGTTTCAACTGTTTTCTGTCTAGTGGATGAATGAAACCTATTCTCATAAAATGTCAGTAATTTATAGCCAAAACGCTGAGGAGGGCGGATGTGCTGAAGGGACGGGGGAGCATGAAGGGGTGGGGAGAGGAGGAAAAACTCATTCACACACATACACAGAGAAAGAGTGACCAATTTTTCCTTTTATCAGCTGCCCTTTGCACCTCATGAAATTCCAGTCCAAAGGGTCTTCCACCTTCCAGGGGTAGCTTTTCACTAGGTGATAATATGACCAGTAATGACTTGCAGAAAGTTTCAGGGAATACCTAAGTATTCCCTTTGAAAACCACTGAAAGGTATAGGGAGATGGGGCCATCCTTATTGTTGAGGATACAGACGCATCCACTAAGGTCAAATTTACATCTGACTTTCCCACTAGAATCATTCTTGTTTCAAAAAAAACTGTCTATACCTGTTTCTAGTTTCAAACCATACTTGTTCTAGTTTATAAATTATTGTTTACATTCATTAATTGCCCTCCTGTGGTCCAGCTAGCATTATACAGCTTTAAACAAATGTTGTTGCTTAGTACTCTTCAGACCCCCTGGAGTCAAATTTGAAACCAGTGTGAAATGAGCTTGGGAAAAGACAGCAGTCAAACTACTTCAGAGGGGAGGTATAAATTGGGCCTAACACTCCCCTGCAAATGATATCTGATAATTTTTAAACCGTCCTTTCCCCCTGGCTAAAATACAAGATTGAAAATAGATTGGAGTGGGGGGGGTCAGTTTGGAGGCATTTGTAGGAGACAATTCAAATAGGGTTGCCAGCTCTGGATTGGGGAATATCTGGAGATATTGGGGGTGGAGCCTGGGGAGGACTGGGTTTGGGGAAGGGAGGGAGACTTCAATGGTGTATTATTTATTTATATTTATATCCCACCTTTCTTGCAAGCAGCCTCCAGGTGGGTCGTAACAATAGATTACAATAAATTACAGTCTTCAATAGTTCAGAATAAATAAATATCTAACATTAAATCAGTAAAAATTACAATTAAAAGTGGGCATTGCAACATATTTCAGATTACAGTTCCTGTAGCCGGGAGCGAATGGACCAGAGCCGAGCCATGGAGGTCTTGTTAATAGCAACATACCACCAGGGATGCAACAAGGAGGCCAGCTGCCCATAGAGTCCACCTTCCAAAGCAACCATTTTCTCCAGGTGAACTGCACTCTGTCACCTGGAGATCACTTGTATCCCCAGGAGATCTCTAGCCACCACCTGGAGGCTGGCAACCCCTACATTCAAAGGTACCTAAAAGGTTTCATTTATTCAATTTATATCCCACTCTATCCCACATGTGGGCTCAAGGCAGCTTACAACATATCATAAAACTATAAAACAGTAAATGCAATAAAACAGTTGATGGCACAATCAACAATATAATCAAACCCCATGCCTCATCTCAGGTGAATATAGGGGCTCCAGTGCCCAATAATATTATCTGTCAACAGGCACTGGGAGAGGGGCCATCAATAGGGGAAGCCAGAATGGCTGAACAGCTGCCACTTCAATCAAAAGCCTGTTGGAACTGGTGGATAGTAATAGGTCCCACAGGGCCCTGATCTCAAGTGGGAGCAAGTTCAACCAGGTTGGGGCAAGGGCTGAAAAAGCCCTCACCCCGGTTGAGGCTAAGCGGACATCCCTCTGGCTGGGGATCAAGGTTACACATTAAGGTTAAACATCTCTCTCCTGTAAACTATGACAATCCAGATGCTTAGCTTTGGAATGACAAACTTCAGAAGCATCCCTGGGTAGATATGTGGCAGACGTGTTCAGTTTCTGCAAAGGCTGATGAGAAGCAAGTGAGGCCAAAGGAATGAATCATGCAGAGACCAGTGTGGAAGAAAGAAAGCCCTGTACATTCTGACAACCTCACAAGTGTGCCCCAGCAAACAGCATGGGACTGATCTATATACTGATCTATACAAACCATTACTTTGACATAAGAACATAAAAACACAAGAGAAGCCAATGTTGGATCAGGCCAATGGCCCATCCAGTCCAACACTCTGTCACACAGTGGCCAAAAACACCAGGTGCCCTCAGACGGTCCAGCAGTGGACATAAGCTTATAATCAACAATTTATACTAAATCAAGCCACAGCCATTCATATGAAGTGCTAGGCTGGATAAAAACTGTGCTTCATCTGCATCCGAGCCCTGTGAGGAATGTGGGCCATTTACAGGCCTAAACAAATACAACCCACTCAGCATCTTGACTTCTGCTGATGCGAGAGGCTTTGGAAGAAGCAGACAAGAAAAAAGGGCTTCAACTGGGATCATGCAGCCAATTATTTATTTCAGAGGTGGGGTATTCCAGCTTAAGCCAAGGTTAATACTGTCCTAGGGTTGCTGGAAGGATTGCAGAGATAATGTGTGTGTGCGTGCACGTGCACACCCCCATGTGTGTGTACAGAGGTTTGAACACTCAAGATCAAAGATGCTAAGATGTTCAGAGCAAATATGGCTGACATTTGAACTTCCTATTCAGTAGAGCTCCTCAGTGAATTGTCTTGATGTTTTTTGTTCTATGTTTGAATTCAGTGCCATGTCCGGCAACCATATGCCTGTATAGTAGGTGCTTGCATGATCTTTCCCAAATAATTTGCTGTCTGTATTACAGGGTCACAAACCTACGAAGGCACTGAAGCTAGGGTTGCCAATTCCCCCCGGGGGGTGGGGAAAACCCCGCTCCAGCGGCCCATTGCCTGCCGGCCGGGATCAGGCTGCCAGGGGGAACCCAAACCCCAAATTACCAGGCTAAGGAGACGTCCTCATTGTGCGGAAGTGATGTCATCACATTGGGCACGTTTCGGGGGGGATGCTCTGTAATTCGAGGGAAAACTCTATGGTTTTCCCTCGAATTACTGAGGTCCTGCCCGCAATGTGCCCGGCGCAATGATGTCACCTCTGGGTAATGTCATCATGGTGTGTGTGCTTTGCGCGCATGCCAGGACCTTCCCGGAGCAGTGAGGACTCCCCCCCCCCCCCGCTAAAGGTAAGTAAACACTTGGCAACCCTAACTGAAGCCAAACCACTCTTTATCAGGAAACAAGACAAGAGTCACATGGTTTCCTAGGGAATAATAGACCTTCCCCTTAAAAATAAATGAGGCAGTGTGAGTATACAGATGCACAGATTATTCCCGGTCTAAAATGCTCACCTGCCTTTCCTGTTAACAAATACTGGCTCATGCAAGCATGATGTTCCAGGAATGTACTGTGTTTCTCACACAGCTCAACTGAGTTCTACCATTCCCCTCATTGCTGTGCTACTGCTATGGTCAGCATAAAACTGTTTAAACAGACAAATCAGTCAAAAATAATAAATAAATGTTGTGTTCTTAAAAAAAAACCTTCTGCCATCCAGGGATTGTCTAAATTGTCAGTGTCATTCACGGTTGCTGATCTGTTTAAATTAGAAGCATTTTCATGCACGCACAGGTTATTTGGAGTGGGGGGGGGGAACAATGCAAACGTGTTCAGTGGGTATAGGAACCATTCAGTGAGAACCAAACAGACCAGTTGATCAGCTCAGCTGCACATGATAAGTTTTACTGTTGGAAATGATTGGGGCAAAATCTGCAATGTCACTACCTACAATTGTGTAGAAGTAAATCTAGAGGTAATTGTGTACTGCAGACTGTAAACTATTGCCCTCCAAGGATGCTTGAGCACAATGTTTTTCAGACAAATATATTTGGCAGATAGAAATGAGATGCAGCCGCTGTTTCACAAAATACGACTGGAGACTGTATAAGCTGATTTCAGGCTTAATTGCACTCAGAGATCCTTAGAAGAAGAAAACAATATGTAACACCTTCTCTTGGGTGCTAAACTCTGCATTGGATTGGCAAATCACTGAAACTTTAATCAAGGTACAAGCATTTTCTCATACTGCAGCCTATCACCTTTAAGGCATAATAGAATTCTGGGGCCACAGTTATTTGTTGTATTTGCCTAGTTTGACTGAATGGCAGTGCAGGATCTCTTTCTACAATTGCTTTTTGACAACTTCTCCTTCCTTTCATAGCAATATATATCTTCTCATTAGTTTTCCTTCAGTTCCTCATATTAAGTCACAGTAGGATATTACACTCAGATCAGTTCACGGTGAACATATCACTGTTTATTTTGTGCAGTTCTATTACCAGAGCTGATAAAATTATTTCTCATTTCCTCCTAACTACTCTTTGCATTTGCTTTAATTTCTTTATTTTCAATTTGTGGCTTCAAAGCTGAGTTAGGATATATAATGTATGCTAGGAAAGGATTGATACCCAACATCTGATCTCAAATTCCTCAGGGTAAAGAGAATGCCATAATGAAAACTGTCAGATCTCTTTATTATAAACCCTGATGTTTGCAGCACATCTTTTTAGAAAGTTGTTTGCTTTTTTGTAATGCATACATGAGCAGAGAACAGAAACTCTCAAAGTGTGCTTGGAGCTAGCGTGTGCCTTAAAAAATCAAGTCACTCTACTAAATAAGCCCATTTGATTATAATTATTTTATTTTTTGGAAATGCTTTATCTCGCTTTTCCAAATTAGTCGGTCATTATGGCTTATATCTAAGCAAAATAATAACACTGAAAATAATTTTAGAGCTAAGGAAATAAAGACCAACAAAAATCAAAATGCCACATAAACCACAGAGCAGAAGACAAATAACAATGCAAGAGAATTGTAGCCACAATAAAAAAACAGACCTAAATCAACACATAAATACCAAACAACAGAAAAAGTCCTTCATTTAGACCACCAACAGGAAAGAGGCCCCGATCACATGGAAAACTAACTGCGCAATAGGCACGAATGTCTGGCAGATTTTACCAGCGCGATCACAAGGGAACATCTGGCAAGTGTCCTGCACCCATCACCAGCCCGTTTCTTCCCGCCAAAGAAGCGCAGTTAAAAACTACCAGCGAAAGTCCACTATCAAAGGGGTTTGCAACGGCCCACAGATGAACATTCCCATGTGATTGCTCCAGCGTGCTCCTGCTCCCTCGTTGAAGCGTGCCAAAAATTTGCACTACAGAAAAAAACACCAGTTCAGCGCAATCTTTGTGTCTGATTGCGTAGTGGCAGGTCAAATTGCGATGGCCCAAATAGCCTCCCCTCCCCTCTGCATTATCTGGCACGTGTGACCGGGCCCAGAGTGTCCCAATATGATGGCACTGCTGTTGAAAATACTACTAGTTACTATCTCAAATTACCAACAATATTACCTCTGTTGCTGGGAGAATGCAGGCATGATATCCTATGTTTGATTGTTCCTACTCATAGGAAATGTCTTGTCCATAGAAAATTTGTTACTAGAGAGGGTTATGCCTCTCCCCTTCCACAGAGAAGATTTTGATGTGCAGAAACATTCCATGCTTTGTCTAGATGCTGCTATATTTGCATCTTTTGTTTAGCACCACAAATGAACACTATGTATCTGTTGATGTTGGCAGTTGGAATACCCCCAGCTCCAGATGGCAGCCATTAAAAAAAGGACACCAATACTAACCCACATTTAGACAACAACAGTCCCTGCCCAGTTAACCATCTGCTGCTGGCCTTCTGTCCATGTTTATATATTTTGGCCTACCAATATGTAATGGATGCTTAAAGTTACTGAAGATCACATGCAATGCCTGTACCTCTACAGTTTTATAACTGTTCTCTTTCAATATCTAATAGTCACATCAGTATGAACCGGTTGTCTCTCTTGCCACCATCTCCCAAAAAAGTGGATTAGCAAGCAAAACAAATTTATCTGGGCCTCCTTGATAGACAGTTCAAAAATCAGAGGTACCAATAGGTGGATACTCAAGAGTTAGACAGAATGCCCTTGAGAGAATCTGGGTCAGGATCACTATCATATTCTTGGTGCTGAATTCATACATCACACTTTTAGAATTTCCTTTGAGCTATGCTTGCTTTGCCTTCTGGCCCAATGTAACACTTCCTTCCAGGTGGATAAGCTCTCGTATCTAGAGAGACCTTTAGATGTTACCCTTAGATGCACAGAGATTAGCAGCATCCACCTTACTGTGCCTTGGTCAATGTCAGTGAACAGATAAAGTGAATGAAACAAGAAAAGCAGGGTTATATTCAGCTATTATAGGTTGGAAATAGGGTTGCAGGGATATTTTTCTGCCTGTATGTCTGTCCTTTTTTTTGATCTGCTGCCAAAATTTCCACTCTTTATTGTTGCTTCAACACTATTCCTCCCACACATACATCCCGGGATGAAGATTATTTATTTATTTATTTATTTATTTATTTCATTTTCATCCCGCCTTTCCAGCGGACTGGCTCAAGGCGGCTTACACCATGCAATACCACCGAGGTGGTTTACAAACTTAAAACATAAAGCAATTACAATATTAAAAACAGCACAGCCTAACAATACTGGCGGCAATCTACGTTCTCCTGGAGAGAAAATGGCAGCAAAGGTTTGGCCCGTGGATCCAGGGTGATGGTATCCTGCAATGTCCCTGGTGGCGGCTCCTAATCGAAAGCCTGGCAGAAGAGCTCCGTCTTGCAGGCCCTGCAGAACTGTAATAAGTCCCACAGGGCCCTGATGTCATCTGGGAGCTCATTCCCCCAGTATCTGGCTGCCACCAAGAAAGCTCTGGCCCTAGTGCAGGCCAACCGTACATCCCTCGAACCAGGGAGAGTCAAGCGATGTTGTGTGCTTGACCTCAATGCCCTCTGGGGCACATATGGGGAAAGGTGGTCCCTCAAGTAGGCAGGCCCCTGACCATATAGGGCTTTAAAGGTCAATACCAGCACCTTGAAATGGATCCGGTATGCTATAGGCAGCCAGTACAACAACCGCAACACAGGCTGGATGTGGTCACGCATAGGGAGACCCATCAGCAACTTGGCCACGGCATTCTGCACCAGCTGCAGCTTCAGGATCTGAGACAAGGGCAGCCCCATGTAGAGAGCATTACAGTGGTCTAATCTCGAGGTGACCATAGCATGGATCACTGTAGCTAGGTCATCGCATTTGAGGAAGGGAACCAACTGCCTAATCAGCCATAGATGGTAAAAGGCTGCCTTGACAGTGGCTACTACCTGGGCCTCCACTGTTAGGGAAGCATCCAGGAGCACTTCCAAACTCCTGACCCTCGGCGCTGGCACTAATGGCACCCCACCGAAGGACGGAAGTGGGATCCCTACCCCCGACCCGTTCCAACTCAAGCACAGGACCTCCGTCTTCATTGGATTCAGTTTCAGTTGACTCACTGAGCCAGTCCACTACGTCCTGAAGCGCAAGTTCCAGGTCATCTGGGGTAGAGTCAGACTGGCCGCCCAACAACAGATATAGCTGGGTGTCATCTGCATATTGATGACACCCAAGCCTATGCCTCCAGGCAGTCTGGGCAAGGGAGTGCATATAGATGTCAAATAACATCAGGGACAGCACTGCCCCTTGGGGAACACCACACAGCAGTGGGTACCTCTGAGAGGTCTGTTTCCTGAGCGCAACCCTCTATCCCTGATCCTGGAGAAAAGATGAGATACTGAAAAAACAAATAATAATAAAACCAGATTCACTAATAAACATAAGTTTAATAATGCTTAATAAACTTTAATAAAAAAAAACACTTTCATTAAAGATGGATCTGCAGGAACTGGTTAATTATTACCTGCCTGCATATAACAACCTCACCCTAACTTTAGCTTCAGCCTGGCCAATATGGCTGAGCCTTGCCTTTCATTGCCTGCACAGAGTCCTGTACCCACTTCCCTCCATGCTGTAGGATAGTGACATTCAGCTGTTCCTGCCCAGTACCAAGGGAGTCTGCCCTTTCCAAATCTCCCTGATCACAACAGCCAAAAAGTAGATGGAATGACTGAGCACCCATCACCATTAGATTCTTTGGAGGGGGGGGGGGCTGTCAATTGTCACCTGTCACCAATTATCCTGTAACAGTAAAAGTAACCTGTCACCAATTATCCTGTAACAGTGACCTGCAATACTCTTCCTTCAATAAATTCTTGGTATTCTAAAATTTGGGAATATGCTATAATGGACAAAAATAACGGAAGGAATTCAAAGATCAGAAAACCCCAGGGCTAACTCTGATTACCTGGAGAAATCCTTTTTGGAAAAATGTTATTTTGATTGAGAAAATCCAATTTCATTTGAAAATAAAAGAAAAGGTAAATTTATTGTGCTACTGTAGAATGAGTGTTAATACTGGAAACTTTTATGTAGTGACAAAATAGTATATAGAGAATTCTGTTTCTTTATACTTGTTTTATTATTGTTATATATATTGAAATGTTCAATAAAATATTTTTATGTGACCTGCCTCCTAGTGAGGGGCTTAATGAAGCCTAACTAAATGATCACCTCTAATAAGGCAGTATGAAGCAGCCAAAGAAAGAGTCCTACCACAGCTGATCATGCAGAATCTCAAAAAAGTTTCTCCTTAGCCTGGACATTACCAGCTAATCCTATACTGCCATTCTACAGAGTAGGTGGGTGGGCAGACAGCAGGCAAGAATGGTGCCCCAGAAGGAAGAAACTGCATTAAACAGAAAATGCACAAAGCACAAATGGCCAGGCACTCCAAACATGTCTTTCAGTCATCCTTTTAATGGGGGTGTGGATGGATGCCAACCCCCTGTTCCCATGTTTTGAGTTGTCAATGGGGAGAAAAGAAGGATAGAAATATTTAAAACCACAGCAGGAGAAGAAGAGGAGATTTTTCTGCTTGGCATCTGTATGGAGTCCCTTCAGAACATGGTCTTCCCATGCGGCCATGCTGGAGGAGCCAGCTATAGCCCAAGAGCTTATTGAATATGCTGAACAGAAATGTGTTCTGAACAACAGTTAGATGCGGTGTCCAGGATCCAAAGATTCCAGCTGGTTCCATGTGCCCAAGAAAGCTTTAGGCTTTTGAATTCCTTAAACATCAGCCCTATGTGCTACATAACAAATGGCTCTGAAGCAGAGGGGATCTTCAAAAACAGGTTGTAATAAAGGATGGGGTCAGCTGTTCAAAGAAGTAAAGAAAGCAACACATTCCACTGAGCATGCCCAAGCCCTTTGGAGCCACACTAGTTTGTAGGCATCATAGTAGGGGAAGGGCCCTGGAGAAACAGGCCTGTTGTATATAAAATGGATTTTATTGGGAGCTTTGATACTGTTTTCCTACATCGCAAATTCATAGCCTGAAGCATCATTGATTCTTTGAGTTTACATTGTATAAATAAAATAAATAATTGGAAAATAAAAATTATATTGTGTTTGCTAGGAAGAAAATATTAAACCTCATTACAAAGTTTATGTCCGGATTTCAGCCGTTAACACATTAAGTCTGCAGTATTTCATTGGCTGTATGGTAAATAACACAAGGCTTTCAAATCATCATCAGCTTTGAGCTCCACCCTTTTCAGGCTGTTTTCAGTGGTTAAGTTTAATGGAGGAAGAACTTCTCAGGCATAGGACAAAAACAATAAAGTTAATTATTTTCTGGTTAATTGGAAAGTTGATGAAGACTTTTATTTCACTAATTATACACTTTTATGGGATGCAGTGAAGGGATTTTTTCCTGATGCCTTAAGGTAGATTCCATCACTCATCTTTTATTGGTCACACAGAGTCCCAGACTAAATGGAAAACTTTTACTAGGCTAGTAAAGTTTGCAGTGGCCTTTGTCTTCTCATTAGAATGCAATGAAAATCTGCTATATTCATGTTCATCCTTGAGACTCACAAGCTTGAAGCAACACAAAAGTCTACACACACCCCAACTATGCAAGAGATTTCAGAGCAGTTAGTGAATACTTACAGAACAAGGTGAAAAGATGGGCTGGAACCTTGAGTGGGGAGTTGTGCAAGTTTCACAATTAGCAAACAATTCTTCAGGGAAACACTGAGTACAATAGTCAGGACTAATTTACCACAATAAGACCATGGAGTCCTCTCCCCAAATCTGCAGAGAACAATAATATCAGATAGCTTTGCAAGGCTGTTGAAACCCAATATCTGTCTGTCTCCCAAAATGAAGGTAATGGTCATGAAATACATTAATGGTTGTTGGCAGCCATTGTATCATATTTGTTTATGTAATATTTATATCCCTCCTTATTTCCTTAGACTGTAGATGGCTAATGAAGCATCAACAAGTTGGAAAAGCACAAAACAGTTCATCAACAGAATAAAAAATAAGACACAGGACAGAAATACATTCAGATCAGTTTAAAAAGTTAACCCATCAAAATTCCTCTGACAAAAAAAACATCTTATATGTCTTCCTGAACATAGACAATGAAGGTGCCACTATGGTAGATAATTCCAAATGAACCTGCCACAGAAGAAGAATAGGCAATCCCAAGAAAGAACCTCACAAGAAGAGGGCTGTCTAAACAGTGCAATTGCTAATAAGCAGCACTTTGATTGGGCGCTTTGATTAACCAATAGAATCAATTTCTTAGCCATTATGTCCCTTCCTCAAGCATATCTGCGGTGTGGAGATAATAACACTGGACTAAATTACAAAGGTCCCTAACCTAGATGGACCAGGCTAGCCCAATCTCAACAGATCTCAGAAGCTAAGCAGGTTTGGCCCTGGTTAGTACTTGGATGGGAAACTACCAAGGAAGTCCAGGATTGCTAAAGAGAGGCAGGCAAGAACAAACCACTTTTGTTCATCTCTTGCATTGAAACCCTACATGGTCCCCATAAGCTGGCTGTGACTTTCGCATTACAAATGCATCATAAACCATTATCTCTCAAACTCCCTCATTCACTTCCACATCAGCAACATATCCTAAGAAAGCTATCCCCCCCCCCAATTTCTCCCTCTAAAATAGAAAATGGTTTAAAATTCAGCTAACATTTATGGCTCTATTGTAGGAGTTAATAGCAGTGTACAATTGCAGTGAAGGAGATAAAAAAAAGTTTATTAAAACACACTTACCTTAACAGTATTTGAAACCTCTACTACTGCAATGCATGGCAGATACCATTATACAGATGGCTACACAGACTGCTTTTAATCTATAGAAATATTCATGTATTAAATTAGCTACAGGGAAGCTCCCCTATTGTTGCAGAACTTCATTAAAATCACACTGCTGCACCAGAGGGAAACACATCAGAGAGTTTCATTTACATGCTTTAAAAAAAGTAAAACAAAACAATTTCCAGTGACCGTATAAAGCCAATCCAACTACCAAGTGTATCTCACTATGAACTGAGAGCCTCTATCTAACGTTCTTTCATAAAAAGAAAAAAATAATAATTAGCAGGCCTTAGGAACTCAACAGTGCATGAAATAATAACCCTTTCATTAGCTAAAGTGCTGTGAGAACTGTTGTCTAGACCTTTTGAAGCATTCAAATAATCTCAACAATGAGAGGCAACATGACTGAGTGGAGAGCATTGAGCTAGAAGCACCCATGGGTTCAGAGCCACTTTTTTTTAGTGCTGTCCATGTGGTTGTCAGCTTGTTTGCGGCTGTTCAGCAGGTTTCTTCACCCTACTCCTTCTTAATAGTGCAGTACAGTCTGATTGGCTTTTCGCCCATGCATTTTCACACAGCCCAGTTGAGTTGTACTGCTCCTGTCATTTATTTATTTATTTATTAGCTTCAACTTTTAGCCTGCCCTCCCCTGCTGTCGCAAGGCTCAGGGTGGGTCACAACATAATACAGATAACCATCATAAAAACAATTACACATTATTTAAAACACAAACAGTACATCACAACTCAGATGGCGCGCAACTCAACCTTTCACCTTCTCCAGGGGTAAATTCAATCTAGGGTAAGTCGGAAAATTGGGGAGGGGGGGAGAAGGAATCTTTCCGCAAGGTCTATATAGTTCAGAGCCTTCCACCAGGTTGGGGCTATGGCTGAGAAGGAAGTAGCTCTGGTCAAGGCTTAGAAGATACTCCTTGGCCCAGGCAACCTCAGAAGATCTTTTCCTTATGAGTGTAAAGCTCTTGGGGGGGGTATACCAGAAGAAGCAGTCCTGTAGGTATGTTCATCCCACACTGATAGGGCTTTGAAGGTAAAAACCATCACCTTGAATCTGATCCAGTCTTCAATCCAGAGCCAGTGTAGCTGGCAGAGCATAGGTTAGATATGGACTCTCATTGGAGTTCCACTGAGGACTTGTGCCACTGCATTTTGGGCTAGTTGAAGCTTCCTGGTCAGCCTCAAGGGTAGCCCTACATAGAGCGAATTACAGTAATCTGGCCTGGAGGTGACCATTGCATGGATCACTGTAGCTAGGTCAGATAGAAAGGGGGCCAATTGCCTGATGTGGCACAGATGAAAAAAATGCCAATCTGGCCACTGTTGTGATCTGAGCCTCCATAGAAAGGGAGGCATCTAGGATCACACCCAGACTCTTTATGGTGTGCACCAGCATTAGCACCCCAAACTCTTAGGTCCTTGACCCAGCCATACAACCTCCATCTTAGATGGACTTAATTTCAGCTGGGTCTGCTTTAACCACCCACTCACAGCCCCAGCATTTCTGCCAAAATACCCAGGGTGGTGTCCATCCATCCATCAAAAGGTACAGCTGGGTGTCATCAGTATACTGATGACAGCCCAGCCGGAAACTCTGCACCAGCTGGGTGAGGGGGCACATGTAGATGTTAAATAACATTGGGGAGAGAATTGCCCCCTGAGGAACTCCCTCCTATAATGCCACTCTCCGTCCTTTACCATGCAGAAATGAGACAACCCACTTCAAGGTTTTCCCCCATATCCCCACATTGGCAAGATTGTGGGTCAGTAGGTCATGATCAACCATGTCAAATGCTGCTGTCAGATCGAGTAGTAACAGCAGCACTGACCCGCCTTGATCCAGGAGTCTGTGGAGATTGTCTGTGAGGGCGACCAATGCCGTCTCCATCCCATGGCCAGGGTAGAAGCTGGATTGTTAGGGATCCAAGGCATAACATTAGTGTTTGCTTTATGTGATTCAAATCTGGATCATGGTCCTTAATAAGGAAGTGGAAAGGATACAATCCACTTTTCTATGAAAAAATACTTGGTCTTCCATCGTGTGTTCCTTATGTGGCCATTTGTTTGGAAATGAACCAAAGACTCCTAGAGATGAAAACTTGGATCTTAACAATCAAATTCTGGCTACACCTCCATTTTAAAAACAACTCTAATAGTCTTATATCTCATATATTGATTGAGTCTCAGTCATCCATGAGGCAAAACTATATAGAAAATTATTTCAATAGGAATTAGGCTTGATGATTCATTTTCCTTGCCAGAAAGTTCAGCCTATGTCCTGATTAAACAAAGACTACTAAATATTGAGATGCAAGATTTAAGGAGCCTGGCTAAAGGTAGTTGTTCACCTTTGAGGTTGGGGATTTTTCCCCATGGATTCTTAGCAAAGTATTTGTCTTGTTTAACTGTCCTGCATTATCATAGAGCTTATATGTTAGCTTGCTTTACTGTATTACCTTCTACAGTATTGTATGGGAGATTTCAGAAAATTCCATACTCTAATAGGCTTTGTGCTTGTGGATAGCACAAAGTAGAAAGCCTTGAACGTGTTTTCTTCTATTATTACCGTAATATTCTATCCTCACTTATTAAACCTTGGTTCCAAGATCAAGAAGGGAAGGCAAAATTCTTTTTTTATTATCCACTCAAAATCCAGCAATTACTGAAACTGTGGCCAGATTGTTACATCTTGCATCTAAAAGGCAAGAAATGTATCTGAATGCTGTGGTTAATGGATGATGGTGTTACTTGGGTGCTGCTATGCCAATAAAGGTATAGTTTATGACCGATTTCCCACTAGCACTGCCTTGGCATTGGGTCCTCTGTTTCCCCCGATTGCCTGCTTGAATTTCCCACTATTTGCCATGGGGCATATTTTGACCCAGGGCTTTGCGCGATTTCTCCGCGGCTTTGGTGATCCCAAAAAAACAGGATCACTGAAGCTGCGGAGGAAATCACGTGAAGCCCCGGGTCAAAATGCACCCCGTGGCAAATAGTGGGAAATTCAAGCAGGCAATCGGGGCAAACGGAGGACCCGATGCTGGGGCAGCGCTACAGGAAATCGGTCTATGTGTCATCCAGAAAGACCTGGAGCTGTTCTGCTGCTGCTCTCTCAACCACCTCATCTAAGAATGAAAGATTCAGTACTAGGTGGTAGTTGGCTGGATCCAAAGGGTCCAAAGGGTCTTTAAGAGTGGCCATACCACTATCTCTTTCAAACTCCCTGGAAAAACTCCTGCAGTCAGGGATAAATTTACAGTGTCTGTCAGGGAGCTCATATTCCATTGCTGCTGGTTTTCACCAGCCATGATGGACACAGGTCCAAGAGACAAGTGGTAGGCTTCACAGCACCCAGAATCCTGTCTACATCATCTTGGGGGAGTCAGTTGAATTGGTCCAAAATCAGACCTGAAGATGGCCAAGGAGCCTCCAGTTCTTGTACTGTATCAAATGTGGCAGGCAGGTCCTGGCAGAGTGACAGGATTTTATCCACAAAAAACCTTGCAAAAGCCTCACAGCATAGGCGTAAACTACGGGGGGCTCGAGCCACCCCCGAAATTTCCCGGGGGGGGGGCTCAGCCACCCCTGGGAAAATGGAGCACCCAGGCCAGCTGGCTGGCCAGCTGCCGCCGCCACCGCCTCTCCCCCTGCTCCGTTCCTCCCTCCCTCCCTCCAGGAACCAGCTGGGCAAATGCCCAGCGTGCTGGACGGAGGAACGGAGGCAGGAGCAGGCGGGGGGAGGCGGCAGGGCAGGTGTGGGCTGCCGCCTCGTTTGCCCGCCCGCCGGCTGCTGCCGCCGCCACCTCCCCACCCCCCCGGGGACTGACCTGGCTGGCTGGGCAGTTGCCCAGCTGGCCCCACAGAGGCAGGAGTGGCCAGGCTAGGCCAGTCCGGGGGGTGGTGGCGGGGACATGGTCCCAGCGCGTGCATGCACAAGAGCCCCCCCCCCCCCCGGGGATTTTAAAAGTTGACGCCTCTGCCTCACAGTGCTGAATTCCTAATAATTTGGGTCCTCTCCAAGAGGTAGTTAATTACCTGATTATTCTCTTGAGCAGGGGCTCCAAACTTGCTCCAAAGCATGACCCCGACAACACCACTTCAGCCTTGTCCCATTTCTCAGTTGTGTGTGCGCAGCATGCTGAAATAGCAGTCTCAGTGCCCTCTACATTGCTGCTCCCTCACATTTTCTGCACAAACGGCTCTCTCCGCTTTTGCATTTCTATTCCTCTGCCACTTCAACTGGTTTCCACAATCGTATATGCAGCCCAAGATGCAAAAATAAGGTTTGTCTTCCCTTGTGGTGTAGCATCAGACTTCTCTGTTTCCGGCAATTCCATCTTTCTGTCAGACTCCTGGACAAAGTTACTCTCAACAACTTTCTCTCATCAGTGATTTGTTTACTGCAATATAATCATGTTCCAGGCCAGACTGATACTGTCAGAACTGAGGGCCTAGCGGGGAAGTCCAAAAATATAGACAATTCAAACAAAGCCCCCCTCAAATGCACCAGTCACACTTTGCAAACATCCCGCCTAGCTTTCACGCTTCTACCCCCCCCCCCCAATACATGATTCCCTTATCTAAGAAAGTGAGAAAGGCACTGCTTTGGCTTCAAGGTCATCCCTGGCAGATGGGAGGTATCTTAGGAAGATTTACAGCATCTAAGACCAAGCAGTTCACACACTCAGCACTCCCCCACCCCCGGAATTTCCCTTCCCCCAGTCATCATGGCAAACTAAAGACAGAGTTTGACACTTTCATCATTTGGGAGTGCAAATCAAGATGATGAACCAAAACCTAACATATTTTGATGAGGTCACTGTCAAAAATATCAAATCTCCAGCCTCAAGAGGCAGAGACAATATGGGATAGAGGAATCAGCAGAGAGAATAGTCTGAATACTCTACATCTGGACACTCTGGGCTAGTTCATCTATCCATTTGCTAACTGCAATATGACTTGTGCATCAAAGACCACAGACAGAACTTCAAAATTATCTCACACTTTTCAGTAGAATCAGTTCAGTTTACACATTCAGTTGTGAGTGTATTGTCACGGAGTTCAAAGAAATCAAATGATGAACATGCAGGTATGAACCAACCTTCTGAAATCCATGAACTGATGTATAATAGACATACAGAATAGTGGAAAATATTGAATACAAGTATATAAAGATATGAATATGAACTTGGTTTTTTAGCTGTATATTTTAAGGATGGAAAAACTTTCTCCATTCTATTCCATCATATATTCCTGTGTGCTTATTCCTCATGAATTCCGGTTTAACTAGGAAGATTGCTAATATTTGAACATACATATTGGAGCATGTGCAGCTGTCTCCACTGTTCAGTTCCTTTGGTTCATATGCATCTTTCCCCCATTCAGATTAATATAGCACACTGCGAATGAGTCAGTTTTAATGTGATTGTACATCTGATGGAGGAGTGCCTTACTGAGCATGTGTGAGCTGCTGCAGGTTGGTTAAATACCACACAAACAGAACTATGTATACAGTTGCTGTCTTGCAATGCTTATTAATGTGCGAGGACATATCTTCCATGTAAAAGGAAGACGGATGCAGCTGAACTTCAGGTTAGTTCAAAGTTGTAACTAGCTTTGCTTCCTAAGTAGTCTGATCAATATTACAAAAAAAGTTTTTTAAAAAAATGGTACAATAGAGAACTTTAATGAATTTGTTTCACTTTATGTCAGGTAATTCAAAACTAACTAATTTGGGCAGAAATTCAGGCAAGGAGAACGTTGGAAGCATCACTCATGCTTTCCTGTTTATTTTGATGGCTAACCTATTTATATTTCACAGGCACATGTGGTGTTCCAGCAATGTTTGAAAGCTATAACACACACACACACACACCCAAAAACCATACTAAAATATGTATAGTAGGCATACATATATTCCTCCCACACGTATCCCTGAACCTTAAACACCTACTTAAACATGTTTTATATCCCTTCCAGAAAGCATCCAAACATATACCTTGCCAAAGCTCCAAGAGAAGGCAATTACAGATCTGATGTAGCAAATCTGAGTGAGGCATCAATCACATATCTGACAGCCAGCTCAGTGGTTAAGACTCTGAACCCCAAACTTCTCACTTAGCATCTCAGCCCAGCCAGAAACTCACTAGTTGCTTTTAAGCAAGCTATGATGCCAGAGGTTCCCACTTGCACTATGGGAAGAATAAGCTGATCTTATATAATACAAAGTAAAGTGAGCCAGTGTGGTATCATGGTTAGGGTGGTGGATCACGTATGGCCAGGTAGATCCAGTTTCAAATCCTTACTCTGCCAACAATTATTTTCATCCTAACTGACCTCACAAGGCTATTGTGAAGATAAAATGGGGATGGAGGATCTATCTTATATTCCTGGGAAGAAGGGCAGGATAAAAATGCAGTAGATGTTAGGATTACTGAGTTACGTAAAGTACTTATGGTACCCTATTTGGGTGGAAAGTGGTGTATCAATAAATTATGCTTAACCACAAAGCTCTGAATTAGTATTGATTGTTGCAGGATGAAATAAGATTGTATGAGACTCCAGAGATGGTCACCCCAAACCTTAACCTCTTGTGGCACTCTTATATGTGAAGGCTGTCCCATCTCCTTCAAGACAGGGGGCAATTCTGTGTTACACAAAAGGATGAATTTGTGAACTGAAACAAGACTGCAATGAAAGAAAGAAAGAAAGAAAGAAAGAAAGAAAGAAAGAAAGAAAGAAAGAAAGAAAGAAAGAAAGAAAGAAAGAAAGAAAGAAAGAAAGAAAGAAAGAAGGAAGGAAGGAAGGAAGGAAGGAAGGAAGGAAGGAAGGAAGGAAGGAAGGAAGGAAGGAAGGAAAGAAAGAGCAATCTTGACATGACTGTACAATCAATTTCTCCAAGGTTCTCTTTGTGTGGTGTTTTAACTCAGGCCCATCAGGACACATGCTCATTGATAGAACACGGTGCAAAAAGAAACCTGATTTTATTTATTTATTTTGCCATCCTTTTATCAGTTCATACATATGTATCAGAAATGCAGGGGGGAGATGAAAGCAAATGAAAGCTGCAGTAACCTTTGCATGCTCCAATTATAGAGGAGTAAAACAAAGTGAACAGACATTCTGGAGCAGAGCAAAGGAAATGTACTCATCCCTGTACTCCATCCACTGAAAATCATGGGATCAGAGCACCAAAACTAATTCCACCAGGGCATAAAGGGCAATTGACAGCATGTGTCCCTTCCTCCCTTTGCAAACAATGAGGCATGAAGGTACAGAACTTTGACTTTGTCATCTCTCTAAGCCAGTTCACAGTTTATCAAGGTGAGGGCGAAGGTTTTGCAATGGCCCCTATGCTGAAATAGCACTAGGCTCATAGAGATTAAAGTGCCAGGCCATTCAATCCGCATGCTGTACAGCCAACGGATGCTAAAGTCCGAAGCAGCTTTTTAAGCTGACTTTGCCTCCCCGTGGCAGGCTTTACTTATTTAAAACATTTCTATCATTCTTTAGCTCCCCATTTAGGCAATAAAGAATGCAACAACCAGGTTAAGAGGACACAAACCAAATGAATCTAATCAACAAGATTTTTTAAAATGCAGATTGCAAATTTAAAAAGTACTCAAATATAAAGCACACAAAATGTTAAAATGCACAGAATGAAAAAGAACTGAATTAAAACACACACACACATAAAAATTGGCACAGCCAACAGGTTAGTATGGAGTTCTTGTTTATCTTTTATGGGTCAAGAGGGAACTTTGGTGGGGCTTCCTTCAGATTGGAATAGAAAGGGTTTTTTTTTAAACAAAAAACAAAAAACCAACCAACCCAAAACCTGTTCTACATTGTTTAGGTTGATAGTTACTCACAATGCTGCCTCCTCCACAGTTTGATTAGGCCATAATTAGGGCTGGTGGGAATACTGCGGGTTGCTGCAGTATAGGCAGGGCCATGGGCAAGCTCCTGACACATCTGAGGATGAAGGGCCGATTCCCAATGATACTGCCTCTATTGGCTTGAGTGTCGCAGATTGTCTAGGGGATGCTCTGGAGCCAGGGTGGGTTTGCCCCAAACACTGCTCAACCATGGTAGGGCTGCTTGTTCAGTAGCGACCCATACACACAATTAGGGCAGCGTTTTGTTCAGCAACAAACCATGGACCTGGATTCTACAGTCTCCCTTCTGCTAAGTTACAGGTCCTCCTCCAGAGGTAGGCCTCTTGCTCTAAAGACACCTTCCCCTAGAGTAATATTCTTCACTAAGTGAACCATAAGGTTGGATGCCACAGCACAGCTCCATTTTGTTAATGGCGGTGATTTCCTCCCAGTGTAAAAAGCCATCTGTGGGTGCTAGAGGTTCCTTCTGCACCAAAGAAATACACCCCTGTTGGCCAGAACAATCCAATTCATAGGATGATCCAACCTAGAACTTACATTTGAGCCCAAATGCAAATTACTTTTGCGGAGTCTCAGGGACCCTACAATAAGATCAAAACTCCAGCCAATACTTACCAAGAGAAGCAGTGAATTCCCAAATTAAACAGTATGGATGAACTAAACAGGTTCCAGAATGGAAAGTCTTTTGAAGAAAGTGATTCAAGTGGTCCTTGCCTCTCTATATTTGCTTCTCTACACTTGATTCTGAATTGTTCATGCTGGTTTAACTCCCAGTTCATTTCTCCCTTCTCTGAACACACGAAACTGCCTTCTACCAAGTCAAATAATTGGTCCATTGAGGTCAGTATTGTCTGGTCTGACAAGCAGTGGCTCATGTCACCTACTACCAGCTCCTTTTAAATGGAGATGCCAGGAACTGGATCTGGGACCTTCTGGATGCAAAGCAGATGTTCTACCACTGAGCCATAGAGCCGCCACTTAGATCAAATCTATAAATCTATTTTCCTCCTGCAGTTTATGGTGGCCTACTGTTCCCCTCCACTGTAAATAGAAATGAAAGCAAGACAATGAGTCAGACCATAGGTTCATCAAGGGTATATGAATGTACACCCTAACTGATAACAAATATCACCTTTACATCTTTCTTTAATTTACATCCTTTTGTTTAAAATTTACAGGGTAAGAGTGGCTATCTCAAAGGCATTCAGAAGGCTTCCTGAAAAGGGTGGAGATTCAGCCTGGGACTCCCAGATTCTTAACAGCTGAAGGAAGTCTCCTGCAAAATGGCATAAACTGAACAGGGAGTGACAGGGAATAGAAGAAGGTTCCCAATGTTAATGTTCCTAGAGGTGCTAGGGAGCCCAGTTGTAACATGTACAGAGCAGACTGTTCATTCTAAGATTCCATCAGGAGAAGAACAAAATAATCCTCCCTCCAAGTTCCTTTGTGTCTTTACAATGGAAGCCAGTTAGATGAGATTGTAAAGGTGGAACCCCTTACCAACTTTCAAGCCATGAGTTCTTCAGGAACGAAGGCTTTAAAGAGGAGAACACACTCTGTCCAAGTACCCGGTAGCCATCTACCATTACTTGCCATTACTTACTAATTGAGTCTTTATAAGCACATGCACCACACAATCGCATACAGACCTTCTACACTTTGCAAGCCTTTCTTAATTTGCCATTGAACTGATGACAGCATAATAACTACAATTTTCAACATTCATATTCGTGTCAGAATATAGGAAATCAGAGAGGGCGTGCTTCCATTGTTCTGTTCTCCTTGCGGGAATGTTTCATTTCCACTAAATCAATATGCGTCAGATTTCTCTGTGTGCTCAGTCAATGCCAATTCTTTAAATGTTCTGCATTGGAAGCATTAACTGGAAGGTTTTCAATTTTAACTTTTTTTGGGGGGGGGGAAGGAAGTACATGAATCAGAATGTTAAATGTTTCTCTCACAGTCTATTAACAAAACCCTAATTCTTTCTCCATCTTGACAACCAATAAATATGGACATAAGCAAAATTAATATAACAGATGTTACTGCAATATATTTATATTAATTAGCAAATACATCTCTCATCTATTTCTTAAAGAGGGGAAAAATGAAGAGGTCAGCAGTCCTGGTTAATTTTTTAAAACACTTTATAGATTTAAACTGTTTTTGTATTATCATCTACAGCAATAAATACCAAATAAGACACTTTAAATGCTCTCTCTTCAGACAAGTTTTAAATCCTGCCTCTATTTGTCTTACTAATTACTGCCTACATTGTGCCATGTAGACAAAGCTCAAAGGAATTGTTGGGTATAGCTAGTTAGAACCCTTTAGTGTATCTACTGGGTTGCTGTTGTTCGGTATTGGTCATAGGAAGTCACATGACTGTTTGTAACCAATCTGTGTACACAATAGTTTGCCCGGGAAACTTTGTTAGGACCCTAACTCCCTGATTGGAAACCATGTACTAAGTATTTGCATTTTATGGTTTCTTTCCTCTGTCTTTGTTCTTGTTCAGAGGGAAGACACCATCTCTCTTGCTGTTTGGATCTCAAGCTGTAAAGATGTAGAATCTAGCTCTGTTGTTATTTTGTATCCCATTTACCTTTTCCCATGATAGGTATATAGTAAACCGTTACCTTTTAAATACACATAGACTTAGACTTTTAATCTCTACTAAGCTGATGCTTAGGTATTTTTCTCTGCTGGAACATATTTCTTAACAGGAATAACCAATAGAAATGCTCAGCAGATGCATTCACAGTAAATTGTGATGGCAAAATGCAGATATTGGTACCCCAAAGAGCTTTGGGGGAAGTAATGCAAGCTGAAGTTGGAAATGTTGCTTATGATATTTCTATGTGATTCATATACTACTGGGTACCCGGGTTGGGTCCAGGGCCATCCCCCTAAGTAACAGTCAGAAATGAGTTGTGGAATCTCAGTTCCTGTGCACAGGGCACACGATTTAGATCAGGACAAGATTATGCATGGAGAAGGAACTTCAGCATTCCCCCCTCCCCGAGCTATTTTTCCAACCACTGAGGAAGTCCACATGTTACCCGGATTTTCCCGTTGGGTCACATAGTGCCAAGTGATCTGCCTTGTTTCCCAGCAAATAAAGTGGACTATGAGTGACTATAAGTAACATAAATACAGCCAGCACTATGATGGGGAAGGTTGAAGCCCTTTTCCCACCCTTTTTCTATGCATGAGGTTGAGGAGGAAGAGAAGGAGGAGGAGAGTTGGTTTTTATACCCCGCTTTTCACTACCCGGAGTCTCAGACCACCTTACAATGGCCTTCCCTTCCTCTCCCCACAACAGACATCCTGTGAGGTAGATGGGCCTGAGAGAGTTCTGAGAGAATTGTGACTGACCCAAGGTCATCCAGCTGGCTTCAGGTAGAGGACTGGGGACAGAATAAAAATCAACAAATAAGCTTAAAACTGCAGTAGAACAGTTCAGCACAGATGGAGACATCTTTTCCAGGATGAATATAAACAATCAGAATCTTAAAGACAATTTAAAGTTTGGGTAAAAAGGACAGACCTCACATAGAGTCTAAAGATACTAATAAAAGCAGCCGGCAAACACATTTAAGTAAAAAGCTCGTCAACAGTGGTTCTACCACACCACTCTACACCCCAAAATGGATCTTTCTCTGGCAGTCACCTACCAAATTGGTTCATTTGGCTTTGGTGCATGGCTGAAATGAAAAGATGCATTTGTTATCAGACTCTGTGACTGAACAACAACAACAAATACTAAAACATGAATTTATTCACATTGTTGGAACATCTCTTTCCATGCCCATCAACTACCAACTACCCATCTCTTTGTCAGCATCTCCTTACATACCTCACAGTCTTCCATCCATAATTTCTTAGCAGACCCTTCAGTAACCAGAATTTTCAGTTTATCCAGAATCCCCAACTAACAGTGCAATCCTAAACAGAGTTATACCCTTGTAAACCCACTGATTTCAGTGAACTCAAGAAGGGTATAACTCTGCTTAGGATGGCACCACTATATTCCCATAACACTATATTTATCACTCAAGCTAAAGTACCTGCAGAAGAGGAACATCAAGGTTTGGCTAATCGGTCACCTCATATCTGATATTCTAATTACCTACATTTAACAACATTGTAGAAGATCAGTTTCCAAATTAATATATTATGATTACCGAATAATTTGGCAAAACATAAAGACTTGCTGATTTGAAAGTCTGCCAAGCTGAATTATGGATTATTACAATAATGTGGTTGCCTCATGATACTTAATAAAACACACACAGCCTATAAGTGACAATAATGTTATCATCCCCTTCCCCCCCCAAAAAATAATCAACAGGCTATTTACAGGGGGGGGGGGTTCATTTTCCAGTTTGCAGTTTATGAACTCTTATTTACTGCTCCAGAAGGTACAAGAAAATAATGTCTTACAACACAGACTTACTGTTGATGCTTTTCATAACATGGGCTGGAAGCATCATTATTGGCTAACAAAGAAACAACTCATCAGTAAACACTGAGATCTTTCCCCCCTAATTTTATACGTGCTAGTCTACAGTACAACCTTGACAGATTTTTAAACACATAAAACTGCAGAAAACTTTTCTATAGAATTTATTATTACTTTGTTTGTTTTAAATAAAAAAAAAGCTTTGGCTTTCAGAATTGTGACTGAGGTCCTTCCTACACAAACTAGAGAGGAAAATGTGTATAAAGAATGAGGACAGCTTGTCTGAGGAAGTAGCCAGGGTAGAACAGTGGTCACAGTATCAGATTAGGATCTGGAGAACCCAAGTTCAAATCACCACTCTGTTACCCAACGAAGCAGTCTCCTATTTAATTTGGGAAAATTAGCTTTAAAGGAGACAAAGTGAAAGGGGATAATGGGGATTCTCTACCAATGTATGCCAGGATTTTCCCCCTTTAAGAAAACTCTCAAAATAAACCAGGTAGATGTTTAACTGAAAAGGTTTTTATTAAAAGAGTATAACAGGATAAAGCACACATACAAACACACTGAAAACACATACAAGGCTAGCAAAGAGGAAATCAGGGAGGAGTGGAAAAAAGCAATTTTGGGGAAGGCTTAGGGTTGCCAGCCTCCAGATGGGCCCTGGAGATATCCTGCTTTTACAACTTATCTCCAGCTGACAGAGATCAGCTCCCCTAGCGGAAATGGCTGCTTTAAAGGAGGGACTCTATGGCATTGTACCATGCTGAGGCTCCTCCCGAAACCCCACTGTCTCCTGGATCCACACTCAAAGTATCCAGGTATGTTCCAACCCAGACCTGGCAACCCTAGGAAGGCTATAATTACTAGTCTCAAAGAAAGAGATCTGCAGAGGCAGCAGCAAAATGACCAGCATTTCACAGAGAGTAGAAGAGAAGGCCCAAATGGATTTGGGGTGAGATGAATGGATCCAAGAACACACACACACTGCTATGGAGCAGGATGCCATAATTTATAGAGCAAAATGCTCCCTGGGGCCAGCTGACATATTTGCTCCAAAACCAGTAACTTGATTGGTTTTTTCAGAGGTAGACGATGATCTGGAATAAGCTTGATGGGTTTACCTGAGGTGGACTATAGGTGCAAATGGTGCTTGATGACCCTGTAAGTACTGGATGGAGAAAGGTTTGGTAAATAGTGTTAGGTGTTGCTTAATTAAAGTAAATGGGTGAGGGGAAGTAAGGCTGGGTGTTGATGAGATTAGTCCAAGGTGAGGCAATAGGTTTTTGGGAGACCTATTGTTCTAAATAATTCATCTCTCTAGGGTGAGGAGGAGGTCGTTAGCTAGCTAGCTGCTCTTACTCACACTGCTAAACTACATGTCCAGGCTTGTCTGTGGCTGGCATCCATTTTGTGTCTAAAAAATACTGGAGTCGGGAGGCCGGTAGCAGTGAAATCAGCATGGTAGTTTATTGTGGGTCAAGATGGAACATGAGAAGCCCTGGGCTCAGCGCCCTCTTTTATGCCAGTCGGAGATAATCCCCCGACTTCGCCCAAATGTTCTGATAGGACCTTAAGTCAGTGGTTGCAGTTCATAGATCCCTGGGGGAAAACCTAGGCTCATGATTGGTGGTTGTTTAGGATCCGACCGGCTATTGTTCTACCTGGCTGAAACTCAGGTAGATTCAGGCCATGTGCATATGACCATGTGGCGGTCACCATTATGTGAGCCCATGGCGACCGCAATCTTGATACATAATACCCCTGCCCCCATAGTCCAGTTCCCCCTTGCACACATAGTCTTTTAAGTATCCCGGCCGGCGACACTCACGTTCCGAGCACCGGAGAGTTGCTGGTCGCGTGGCGCTGTTTGGCTCGGGAAGCGGGGTTGCCAGCAGCTGCCTGGGGCTGTCCGTGGGAGTGTCTGGCAGCGGAGACTCACTGGAGCTGTCCGGAGGCAGGGGATCTGCAGGCTCCATGTTGGGGTCGGCTTCTGGGAGCGGGATCTGGTCAGGGTCCACAGGAGCGGAAGCCTTGGGGGCATTGAGGGCATTGCTTGGGAGGCACAGCCGGAGTTTGTCTATGTGGCGCTGCCACACCACCCCTTCCTCCATGAAGACCTCATACAAGAGTGGGCCTGTCGAGTGGATGATCCTTCTGGGGACCCACATCGGACCTCTGGCATAGCTCCAGGCATAGACTGGGTCCTCGGGAAAGAACCCTCATGGAGCTGGTCGGGACTCTGGCTTGACGTCGCCATTGGTGGCACGGTCGAGGTGGAGCTGGTCTAGCATGGATCCTAGACACCGACCCATCAGCAATGCTGCCAGTCGGCATCCTGTCCCAGTGTGTGGGGTGTTCTGCTGGCCAAATAGGAACTTTGCCAGCTTGAATTCCCAGTCTCCTTGATCCATCCCAGGCCACCACACATAGCTGCGGGCCAGGCCCTTCATCAGGACAATTCTGGGATGGGAATAATGGAGGGCTGCCAGGACTTTGGAGTGGAGTGGCCCCGGGATAACTACCCTCATGCCCCATAGCAAGCACCCCTTGTGGGTGGACAGTTTGTGTCGCCTTGCTGTGTAGGCGGCAAAATCAGGGTCCGGATGGTCGGGCCACCCCCTCCCCACCCAGTCCAAGACCCGGGAGAGGACTCGGTCCCACAATGTGCAGCGGGCCACATCTGATACCTGGACAGGCCGGTTCAGGAGGTCCTCGATGAGGGCAATGTGAAAAGCGGGCACCAGGTCTGGGTTGCAGGATGGCAACAGGAGGTGACTCAGGGCATTGGCGTGGCCCATGGCCTTTCCGGGATGGTGCACCAGGGAGTACTGGTACCCTGAAAGGAAAATTGACCACCACAGGACCTGCGGGGACAGCATTTGTGGTGTTTGGCGGTGCAGAGCGAGGAGGCCCAGGAGCGGCTTGTGGTTGGTTGCCACAGTAAAAGCCCTACCGTACACGTAGTCATGGAATTTTTTTACCCCTGCGACAATGGCCAGGGCTTCCTTGTCGACCTGGGCGTAGTTCCACTCCGCCGATGACAAGGTTCTGGAGTAATAAGCCACTGGCACCTCCCGTCCATTGGGAAGCACATGGCCCAGAACCACCCCCACCCCATATGGAGATGCACTGCAAGCCAGTATCACCAGCAAGGACTCATTGAAGTGAGCCAGGACAGCATTGGAAATCAACAAGTCTTTTACAGCTTTGAACGCTGCTGTGTGTCGTGGCCCCCAGTCCCATTTGGCCCCCTTGTCCAGCAGCCAGTGGAGGGGCTCAGCTACAGCTGCATTGTGGGGAAGGAAGGTGTGGTAAAAGTTCAGGAGGCCCAAGAAGGCCTGCAGCTCTGCCTTTGATGTGGGTTGGGGTGCCTCCATGATGGCCGCTACCTTATTTGGGGTGGGCTGTATGCCCTGGGTGTTGACGGTGAAGCCCAGGAAAATCACAGATGGGATGCCCAAGGTGCATTTGTCCTTGTGCATTTTCAGGCCAGCCTCCTGGAAACATTGGAGGATGGTCTGCAGTCGGGTCTTGAATGTGGTGACATCCGGGGCTGCAATCAGGACGTCATCGAAGAGCGGCTTCACACCTGGAATGCTTTTCAAAACAGAATCCATTCATTGTTGGAATATCCTGGGGGCAACGCTGACTCCGAACTGGAGCCACTTCACTCTGAATACCCCCTTGTGTGTGACAGTTGTCCATGGGAAGCTGCTGGTAGGCCTGTGCCAGGTCCAGCTTCCCAAAAACTTTGGCCCCTGCTAGGGAGGCCAAGACGTGGCTGACCACGGGCACTGGGTAGGCATGATCCTGCAGCGTCAAATGTAATGTACATTTATAGTCCGTGCAGATGCGGATCTCCCTGTTCATGGGAGTGACTATCAGAGTCTTCCACCTTGCGTGGGAGACCAGCTCAAGAACACCTTGAGCCACGAGCTTGTCCAGCTCAGCCTCTACCTTTGGCTGGATGGCCAGAGGAGGCCGCTGGGCCACCATGCGGATGGGGCGGACAGTGGGGTCTAAATCCACTGAGACAGTAGGAGCCAGTGTGCCATCAAAAATGGCTGGGAATTCCGTGCAGACTGACTCGTAGTCCACGGAACCCATGCGGTGCACCCCCTTGATTTCCAACCCCAGAGGTTTGAACCAAGAAAGTCCCAGGAGGCTGATGATTTCTCTTTCTCTACCACGAGGAGGTCAAGGAGGCCGTTGAATTTGTGGTACTGGACTCTGACCTTGCCCAGCCCCTTAATTGCCACGGCATTCTTTTGAAAATCCCGGAGTATCAGACCAGTAGGTTTACGCAGCTGGGGCCCGCCTTGTGGGCATAGCTGCTTCCAGGTTGCAGCAGATATAATGGAGTACACAGACCTGGAGTCCAGTTCCATGGAACAGGGAGCCCTCTCAATCCGTAGATCCATGGCAATTTTCCTGGGAAGGGGCTGGGGCAATTAATTGTGCACGGTCACCAAGATGCTGTCTGCTGACTCGCAGTGTGTAGCTGGAGAGCAGCAGCTGGACTTGGCATGGCAGGCCCTCGCAATGTGCCCCATCTTTCCGCAGGAGCGGCATGTTGCATTGTGAAACCGGCAGGATCATCGCTCGTGGTGGTCCCCACAGCTGGAGCACATAGAGGGCGGCCTCTGTTGGGAGGAAGCAGGGGAAATGGCGGCGGATGCTGGGTGCTGAGAGCGGCCCCTGGAGGAGCGGGACACACCTTTCTGCAAGTGCTGCTGTAGCCAGCAGATGTCCTCATCCTCAGATGTGTTGGACCCAGAGGTCGCAGTGTGATGGACTTTGGTGGCCGTTTTGTCCTTCAATGCTGCCTCAAAGGCCATGGCTGTCTGGAGCATCTTCTCGAGGGTTGGCATGGGAAGCGCTATCAGCTGGCACCGTAACTTGGCTTCTATTACCCCCCCATGAACCCTGTCTCCATGTGGTTGTCCACGTGGCAGAACTCACAGCCCACCACCATGCGGTGGCTGTCAGCCATGAAGGTTGTGGCTGATTCTCCTGGCTGCTGTTGGCGCCAGATGAAATCCAGGCGTAGGGCCATTTTGGAGGGTTTGGGGGCAAAGTAGTCCCCGAATACCTTGGTGAGGACATCGTAAGGTGCCTCAAGGGGATCTTGGGGAGCGAGTAGGCTCTGGGTGACTCGCATCATGTCCACTCCACAAGAGCTCAAGAGCCAGGCCTGCTTTATGTCTGCATCGGTGATGCCCCAGATGATGAAGGCGCAGCCCAGCTGCTTGATCCATGCCTCCCAGGTCTCTGGATGAGACAGGTCAAATGGGAGTATTGGTCCTGGAGTGTCAGCCATATTTACTGAAGTAGGAATGGCATGGTGAGTGGTGTCCTCGGGGGCTTGCGGTGGGGCCTCGGAGCACTGGAGCTTGGCGGTGCCAGGAGCCAGCATATCGGTGCTCAGTGCAGGGCTGCTTGGTTTGGCTGGAGAGTCGCTCATCGAGATCCCACCTTCATTGCCACTAAAAAGTCAGGAAGCTGGTAGCAGTGAAATCAGCATGGTAGTTTATTGCGGGTCAGGATGGAACATGAGAAACCCTGGGCTCAGCACCCTCTTTTATGCCAGTCGGAGATAATTCCCCCACCTCGCCCAAATGTCCTGATAGGACCTTAAGTCAGTGGTTGCAGTTCATAGGTCCCCGGGGGGAAACCTAGGCTCATGATTGGTGGTCGTTTAGGTTCCAACCGGCTATTGTTCTACCTGGCCGAAGCTCAGGTAGATTCAGGCCATGTGTGTATGACCACATGGCGGTCGCCATTATGTGAGCCCATGGCGACCGCAATCTTGATACATAACACCATCATTTTGGGCCAGGCAGTGTATTGTACTTATGATATATGAGGTAGGGTTGCCAGCCTCTAGGTGGGGCCTGAGGATCCCCCGCTTTTACAACTGATCTCCAGCTGAGAGAGATCAGCTCCCCTGGAGAAAATGGCTGCTTGGCAGGGTGGACTCTATGGCACTGTACCATGCTGAGGCTTCTCTCCTCCCCAAACCCCATCCTCTCCTGGATCCGCCCCCAAAGTCTCCAGGCATTTTCCAACCCGGACTTGGCATCCCTAATTTGAGGTGATATTGTAGGATGGGTGTTTATGGTTTTCTAGCTATAAACTGCCCCTCAGCAAGAGAAGGGGTCTGACTGGTAACAACTCTGCCACAAAGCTCTGTTGGTGAACTCTTTAGCTACAGTGGGACATTTTGGGGCCTGCCCCCCCCAACTTCCTGCCAAGCCTCCCCCTGACTTCTATCTGGCCCCCAGGCTCCTGGCTCTCTGGGCCACCTGGAGAACTCCTGACTCTCTGGACTGCCCAGAGGACTCCCCACCACTGCCCATTCCCCAAGCACAGCTTGCTTCCCACATAGGCAGGCAGAGTGCAAACGCTACAAAAGTGAGTTTTTAAACAATCTTATTTAAATTTTATTTCTTATTTTGTGACATCAGTGCCCCCTGACCAGTGTTTTCTCTAAGGTGAGTTAGTGTGAGCCAGCTCACAGTTTTTTAGCCTCTGGCTCACACATTTTTGTCTTAGCTCAGGAAGGATGGCTCCAGAGCAAACTAATTTATGTAGTAGCCAAATCGCTCATTCACAAAGTAGAATTTTTGCTTACAAGACTCTGCAGCTTAGAGGGAGCATTGTCCCTGACTTATTTAAATGCCCCCCAAATTACAAAATCCTGGCTACAGGCCTGGACATATGACCCACTGAACTTTGTTTGACAACCTCTGGCAACAGAAACCCTCCCACCAGCATCAAAGCACTGGCTGTTCCCTCCAGCGGCACAACCTAATTTTTTTATATTCTGCACTGCATCAAGGAATATGTAAATACCTATGTAACCAAATATTGTTAAATAATAATTTCATAGGTGGCAAAAATATGTCAGTCTGATGAGTGGCTGGAGCCCTACCTCTAACAGCCATTCAAGGAGGATCCCAGTGTCTCCCAGAGCATAAACTGAAACCATCAGGCTAGAGGACTACCCCTGCCTTAGAATCTCAGAGTTTCATTTCCTCAGATCCTTCTGGTAGGTAGGTAGATAGGTAGGTAAGAAGGAAGGAAAGGTGGGAGGGAGGAAGGGAGGGAGGAAGGAAAGAAGGAAGGAAGGAAGGAAGGAAGGAAGGAAGGTTGGTTTACAGTTTAGAGAAGTGTTCAAAGAAAGTGAGCGTATCATGTATTCAAAGATGAAGTCAGCCTAATCTGTGGTTACTTAAATTCAGTGATTGGAGCTGTGAACAGACAAGACAGATCTTTCTACAAACATGAAAAAGCCCCAGGCTTGCAGAAAATTTGAAATATTAAAAAAGAAAATATATTGGGGGGTAAACCCCCCAAAAATTACAAAGGTACCTGCAGTTTTAAGAAACGGATTCCTTCAGTAGCTGTTGCTAGGCTACCACAGCATTGCAGGTTTGGTTTCTGTTAGTAAAAGGTGGCAGGAGGAGATAGCACCCTTTTCAAGACTATTTTGGCCTTTGCGGGAGGATTCATCTGAGTGAAGCCTGGCAGCAACTACTGGGCGACTTGATGACACTTGATTTACATGGCTCACCTAGGCCTGGCTACTTGCTACTGTTCAACAACAGCCACCCAATGAAAGCCAGTGTGGTGGTGCTTCAGAGTGAGATCTGGGAGACCCAGGTTTGAGTCCCCATCTTGCTGTGGAAGCTCACTGGCTGTTTTTCAGGCTGTCACATACTTTCAGCCTAACTTGAAAGTAAATATTGTGAAAATGGGAGGTAGATGAAAGGTAGGTTGGTGAGGCAGATGAATGGGAGGCAGATGAGAGGAGAGAATGAGGCAAAGAAAGGTAGGGTTACCAATAGAGCTGCCAAGTCCCCTGGTAGAGCGGGGGAAACACCGATTTTTAAAGCTTTCCCCCGCTTTTCCAAAATTGGCCACCGGGGGGACAAAATGGCTGCCAGCAGGGGAACCTCCAAGCCTGCCCTGCTGGCCTCTTGAACTTCTTAAAAGGGAAATTTCCCCTTTAAGAGCTGAGCAAGACAGCCCCGCCCAGAGATTAAGGAGGGACTAAGCTCTTTCTACTGAAGGGCTTCCGTGCAAGGTTGCTACTGAGTAAACTGCTGGGGTAAGTTGGTGTCTGCGAGCTCTTTTCCTTCTCTGTCTCTCCCCCTCCCCCTCTTTCTTTTTTCTGTCTGTCTGTCCACTGTGGTTTTGTCAAAGGAATAAACTGTCACTTCCAAAGAGGTAAACATCACAAGGAGAGGTTGCCTGTAGAAGGTCTAGGAGTGGGATTGTTTAAAATGTCTTGTCGTGACTGTTTGGGTCCCCCCAATCCTCATTTCCCTTCTGCAAATAAAAGTTGGGATTCCTCATTTTTATGCCAATTTGCTGTTTCTTTCAACCATGCCCCCCCCCCCTCCAGCAGTAAAAATCTGCATTTTTAAAAGCATTTGTACATCAAGTAACCGGTATTTTAAGTTAGGGATGGATCCAACTAGCTTTTCTGCTGGCGAAAAGGGGAGGACAAAGGTCCTCTTTAGCCACCAAAAAGCCTATGCTGGGGGGGGGGGGGGGAGAAGTTATGGGACTTACATGGACAACAGCTGGGTGAAACAAGGGCCAGAAATAAAGCCTGGGAATTGGGCAAGAGTAAGTGAAAAAGCTGACTGTCTGTCTGTCTGTCTGTCTCTCTCTCTTTCTCTCTCTCTGACCCCATCCAGCAGAGGTCTATCAGTGGCTATTATAGCCACAAGGTCTAAATGGAACCCTTTGTCTGGGGCAGTGAGGCTCTGCATTCTTGGTGCTTGGGGGGCAACAGTGGGAGGGCTTCTGGAGTTCTGGCCCCGCTGCTGGACCTCCTGAGGGCACCTGGTATTTTTGGCCACTGTTGTGACACAGAGTGTTGTACTGGATGGGCTGTACTGGATGGGCTGATCCACTGTGGCTTCTCTCCTGTTCTTATGATATGAAAATCATATTTAGCACTTGTGTAGCACTTAGGGCTTCATATTCTGCCGAGATGAGGAAGGATTCAGTAGGGCCGTTGCTCAGTGATAGAGCATCTGCTTGACATGCAGGAGGTATCAGCCTCTTCAGCTAAAAAAGGATCAGGTAATAGGTGACATTAAAGATCTCAGCCTGAGACCCTGGAGAGCCACTACCAGTCTGAGTAGTCAATACTGACCTTGATGGACCAATGGCCTGATTCAGGATTAGGAAACTTCATGAGTTCATGTGTCAGCATGTGGAAGCAACATCACAGGATGTGACATCACAAAATGATGTCACTTCCTTTCTCCTGGCTCCACCCCCAAAGTCTCCTGGCTCCACCCCCAAAGTCCCCAGATATTTCCCAAGTTGGACTTGGCAGCCCTAGTTACCAAGTCCCCCCAGGGGTGGGGAAAACCCCGCTCAAGTGGCCCGCTACGTGCTGGCCCAGACTGGGCCACTGGGGGGAACCCCACCCCCAAATTGCCAGGCTGCGGAGATGTGCCCAATGCAATGATGTCACCTGGAGGTGACGTCATCGCATCAGGCACATTTGGGGGGGGGGGCATTCTATAATTCGAGGGAAAACTCTATGATTTTCCCTCGAATTACAGAGGTCCCACCCCAACGTGCCCGACACAATTACATCACTTCCGGATGGTGTCATCGCAGCATGTGCACTTTGCACACGCACCAGAAGACTCCCGGGGCAGCAAGGACTCCCCCCACCGAAAGAAAAGTAAGCCTTGGAAACCCTAGGGAAAGGGGAAGAGGATATGGGAGTTGCCAGGAGATGAGAAAGAGGAAATAGTGTGGGGAGAGATACAGGAGAAAGTAAAGTGCCCCCACAGGTCCTTGAGGGTTCCCTACCAAGCAAGTGGGTCTGGCCCAGGGGTGAACACTGCACAATTATACTGTAGTTTTCAGATAGAGGCTGCTGGTGGGGGGATCTGAAGACAAAGGGGCAGATAAATGTAGATTGGCTGTTAGCTGAGAAGGTGAGAAGGAAGCAGGAAAAGGAGAGAAACTATCCAGGCTTTCAGGAAAGAGAAAGAGGAAATAGTGGAAAAGGTGGAAATGAGATACCTCCCAGGTTCCTGCTTGTCCATAACTAAATGGAATCTCCAGAGATCATATTCAGATGCTGATACAAATCACAAGAGATGGTTATTGCTTCCACAGCATGCACATTAGATCTGGATGAATGCTCTTGAAAAATGACCATGAAAGGCACAGGTTTCTCCAGAAGATCAGTTATTGTACTGGCTTATTAAAAAGTTGTCAAAGTTTGTCATATTGAACAGGCTAAAAAAGTATGCTGAAATTTGACTCAGAGGAAAAGAAAGATTCCTGAGTAGTGCAGTGAGCTGAATGTTGATATTCAGTGTTGGCTTCCTATGTTGACAGGCCCCAGTCAATCCACTACACTAGATTCAAGGGCCCTGCTCAACCGTGAAGTTTATTAAAGAACCTTCATGACAAAAGCAAACAAGAGCCCAGCAAACTAACGTACAAGATATTGTACAATTAATTGAAATGTGCAATGGTGCTTCAAAACTGCATATATATTCTGTGTTTCTTGATTATGAATTATGCAAAATAAAGCCAAATCTGTGTTTGTGAATGGGGAACAATGTAGGATTTTTTGAGTGCTTGTGTGGTGTATTGTCTAGAGCAGGCATGGGCAAACTGTGGCTCGGGAACCACATGTGGCTCTTTCACATATATTATGTGGCTCCCGGCAGGGCGGCTGGGGAAGCTAAATATCATTAGCAAACAAATATCATGGGACAAATTAATAGCATTATCAATATCTGCTTTTACCCCTTTTGTTATTATTTTTGGCAATCTCATTTAATGTTAATAAAAAGCAAATTTGCTTATTTCCCAATAAAAGCAGGTAATATTTGTTCATGTCTTGTGGTTCTTAAACATCTGATGTTTATTCTATGCGGCTCTTACGTTAAGCAAGTTTGGCCGCCCCTGTTCTTGGTGGCTCTTACACTGAACAAGTTTGCCCACCCCTGGTCTAGAGTGCTGGACTTGGCCTGGGGAGACCCAGGTTCAAGTCTCTGTTTGCCACATTCTGGACTATTTACTAGGATACCATGAGACCCATGAGTCTTTCTAAACCAAAGCTGTATCACAGGGTTTGAGGAGGGGAGAAACATATATGTCACTTTGCACTTGAATGAAAGGCTTGAAAAATATAATAAACAGAAGAGAGGGCCCACAGTCAGTGATATGGAAACTGGTTTGCATACATAAGTTTCCATATTTAATCCTGTGCATCTCCAGTTAAAGGATATTAAGCAGCAGAGGCTGGGAAACACCTTTTTGTAAACCTGAGACTGTGCTGGTTGGATTGCCAGTTCCAGATTGGGAAATACCAGGAGATTTGATGATAGAGTTTGGAGAGGATGGGTTTGGGGGAGGGGACAAACCTCAGTGTGGTATAATTCTGTGCAATCCATACTCCAAACTAGCCATTTTGTACAGAGGAGTGGGTATCTGTAGTTTGGACATTAGTTGTAATTCCAGGAGATCTCCCGGACCCACTTGGAGGTTATATTCTGGATTACTCTGGTTAGGCCTGATTCAGATACAGGCATGCATTTATAAACCCTAGGTATCTAGTTAGCTTCCCTATATCAGATCATTTATCTCCTAGCCACAGGTACACCTCAACAGGTTTATTATGCATATAGTACTCAAGTCAATACCATTTCAGCATCTCTGTTTCCATTCTAAGCTTTTTTTCTAAAACCATATCCAGGGCTATTTTTGGGCAGGAACGCACAGGAATGGAGTTCCGGCTGGCTTCTGACTTGGCCACACCTACAGCCTGCCCCCCAGGTTCCCCAGGCACCTCACAAGTCATGGGGTGCCTGGCTTAGCCAAGTCAATCCAGGGAGGGAAGGCAGTTTAAACTGCCCCCCCCCCCGGGTTCCCCAGGTGCCCCGCAAGCCATGGGGGACCTGGGGAAGCCAATCCTGGGAGGAAGCTGTGCTGTCAGGGGTGCGGCCTAATATGCTAATGGGTTTCTACTGTTGGGTGTGGCCCATTATGCTAATGAGTTCCTGCTGGGCTTTTTCTACAAAAAAAGCCCTAAGCATATCTATTGCATTCTTAACACAGACTAAATTCACAAAACATTGCACCATCCATCCATAATTATATAGATAATTAAAAGAGCAATTCCATTAGTTCATAAAAGTTTTTTACCCAAAAAGTAAGCAGGTTACGGGCAAGGAGCTCCTTTTGAGATGAAGGTCTCGATCAATACAACTTCCCATATTTATAGGATATTAAAATCATCTCCTAACAATAGCTAACTGGACCACTTGATAAGGGCTCACATTCTTGGCTAACTCATCTAAATATCTAATAGCCAAGGTCCCCTCTGCGTGTGGATACTTATTTCCATGGACCTGGGTCACATGGAGGGTAAACAGATCTTCCAGCAAATTTGGGGCAGTCTCCACGTTTGCAGAAAAATCTAAAAAGTTTTTAAAAGTATGAGAGGATACTTAGATCCCCCCCAAAGTAAATCTGCTTACTCTGCACAAGCACAGAGAACAGACTTACTGAAGCACGGGAAAAGCCATTGGAGTTGCAAGGGAAGCCGCTGCCGCAATAACTGTGTGCCCTGCCACTGGGACAGCCCCCACCAGGGCCGCCAGAAACGAAGTCTGTAGCTTCAGCCAGCAGGTTTGGGCACTGGACTGCTGAGTAAAGGCAGCCAGCGGCACCCCCAGGGAGGAAGGGCAACTAGTTGGCCAAGGGAGCCAAAGGGGTGGTGGTGGCTCTCTGGGAGCCAGCCTGCCCTCTGCTGCTGCCGCCACTGCTCAAGCTAGCCCTGCAGCTGTCAGTTGAAGCACGAGGAGATGAAGCCTGTGTCATTGCCCCCCTCCCTCCTGTAACCAGATTGGGGACATTTGCTCGCCTGCAGCTTCAAAAGGAGAGAAACAGAAAGAAGTGGGGCTCTGTGAGAAGGAGGAGACAGAGAAAGAGCAGGGAATTGTCTGTTGGGGGAAGAAAGAAAAGAATGGGAGATTGAGGGAGGGGGAGAGAAAGAGGGAGATTGGGGGGTAGAGAAATAGTGGAGAAAAAGAGGAACAGGGAGTGAGGGGAAAGGACATCAAGAAGGGCTGGGGTAAGAGGGGGTGAGACATATAAGGGGTGAGAGGGGAAATGGGGTAGGAAAGGATTGCTAGAGAATGGGGTAGGAAGGAAAGCTGACATAGAAGGGGTGAGAGGAGAAGGGGACATGAGGGGAGATTAGTAAATAAGTGGTGTGTGCAGAAAGAAAGAGGAGGGTACTTTGACAATAAAGGGGGGGAGGGGAAAAGGTGGGGGAATCCCCCCTCCCCACAAGTTCTTTCTGAGGGCTGTCTGCAACGAAGACTGTGGTAGGGCCACAATACATTATGCAACATTTTGTTGCGGGTCCCCTCTTGTTATCTTATAACTTCAAACCCCATGCAAGGCTATCTAAAAGTATCTTCTTAGAAATGTTAGTGCATTCTTGCTACTTTTTATCTTAACAAAGTCTATTTAGCAATAATGACTACAAGTTTACATTCTTAAGAGTATCTTCTGGCCTTCAACCGATACTCCCATCCTGTGAAGATGGACATTCTACACCTGTACCTTAACAAATTCTATCTATTGATAATGTGTTAGATGGCTTTTAATCTACACAAGGTCATATAATTATTTTATCACTTTGTATTCTCCTTACTGCTCTTCAAGGCTATTCCGTTCTGGGTATCGAGATTCCCTTTTTGGCATGCTTCCCGGAAAGGCCAGGTTTGTCCTCTTCATCTGTGCTACAACCTTCTCTGTCATCAAGACCAGCAACTGTTTTCCTGTATTTGTGGGCATATCTGTGACAGTTGACAACCCAAGGCTGCTAATAAATATACAGAGTATTGGGCTGACAAAGAGTCTAACACACCATGAGCCAGCCTGATATTTCAAAGATCCGATCTTAACAGGGTAGAATAAAATGTAATAAAGTATGGTAGGGTTGTCAGGCATGATCGTTGTGCCAGCAGAGGGATTTGGGGGGGGGGGGGGGGTGGCGGCCTGGGAGTGGCCAGCAACATTTCTGATGCAATGATGTCACATGGAAGTGATGTCATCGTGTCAGTGATGCATGTTGTTGATAGACAGGTTAAACTCTGCCTCTCCTCATGAGGAGCCAGTGCAGGTCTGTAGCCAGGGTGGGGCCCACAGGGTCACGCCCCCTCCCGAATCCACCCTGCCCCTACCCCTGGGTCTGCCCCTACCAGCTCATGCTGATCGCAGATGCAGTTGCAGCATGCAAGAAAACCTCAAGGCAGTTGGGCAGGGCAGGGGGCAAGGTCAGCACCTGCAGAGGGGAAGGGGGAGAGGGAAGCTTGCCTTGCCAAAGTGCTGTTGGGCCCCTGGGTGCAATGCAAGGAGGCCACTCAGACCTTTTGATTTCATCATTTCCTCCCCAAGCAACTGAACATATGCTTGTAGCTTTACTTTTCCCCAAGGGGGCCAGGTGGATGAAGGAAGGCTGTGAAGTGGTTGCATTAGAAGTCAGTGGTCATGTTGCTAAAAGTAAGTTTGGGGCACACCTTGCGGGGGGGGGGGGGGATGCCCAGAAAGCTTCAGATTCTCTCTTTGCTTTTCTCTCCCCATTTGTGAATGTGTGTGGGAGGGGAACTATTGCTCTTTGCATTCCACTAGAGAAGGGAGAGTCTCACTGGAGGGGAGAAAGTGGAAGGAGCAGTTTTGCACACTTTGCTGGCCCAGCCTGGATTCTCTGCATGTCGCAGCCTTGGTGTGCAAAGTGTCCTGAGAAGGGGCAATTCCAATCTTCTCAGCCAGCCGATCCTTTGCAGAGAACTTTTCCTGCCTCCTCTTTGCTTACAGTCCTGCCCAGACTCTCTCTGGTAACTCACTGCAGAGCACCCAGTTAGAAGCTGCAGAAATCTGCTTCCTCTTTTTCTCTCTCAGCCTTCATATATGGCAGGAATTGGCAAGTCCAATCATCAGGTCACTTCTGGGTGATATCACAAGTGATGTCACCACATGAGGGGCACACACGCCCCCTCGCCCCCCACCAAAAGTTTTCTGGCTACAGGCCTGAGACATTGGTACCTGACAGAATGTTGATTGGTACCTGACAGAGACAGTTGAAAGCAGCTGTTACTTGAATTGGGAGTGAGTCTGGCTGAATGAAGCTGTGGAAGAAACACAAGGTTAACCCTGATGGAAAAAGAACTTGTAACAAAGAAGCCCAAACACTTGAATCTGGAAATAGCTCACAAGTTCAATTGAAAATAAATTTTGTAACTGCTACCTGATTTTCTACAATAAATAAGATTTGATTCCTTGTTTGTTTAACTCTGTGGGCTGGATATTTATAGTCTCAGAGAACAAAGCTATCCCCCACAAGCTAAGATCTTGGCCTATATGAGAGAGAGAGAGAGAGAGAGAGAGAGAGATGAATGAATGGTGGCAGTGTTTGAGTCCTCAGTCCCGATGGCTCTGTGCAGTGTCTGAGTGAGGGGTGATTATTAACAGGCTACTATGTCTGGTGATGTCTCTGTGAGTACGCGGGAGGACCTGGTATGTAAAATGATCATGGTTCTCAATAGATTTTAAAAGAGGCAAGATGGGTCACTGCCTGACCTACTGTGACTGGCTGACCTACCTGTAACCCTGAACTTGTGGAGCAGAGGTTGTGGAAGTTGGTAAGGATTTTGTGTGAGTAGAAAAGGTCATGATACATGTATCTACAAGCTTTGGTTTGTGAGCAGGTACCCACAACAAACCACTGGGTTTCTGATGATTTCAGCATGCAGAAGCTGAAAAACAAGCAGAATGGTCAATTCACACAAAAATCATGTATGCCAGGAGTTTCATTCTTCCAGTATTTATGTAGGAGCAGCAAAAATGAAATTATCTAAAAGGATGTTAGCATCCTGTGTAAAATGCTTTGCTGGCTGATGATTGCAGGATATGGCTAGTCTCAGGTTGTATGCAAGCCATGCTGGGAACAGGAAGCAAAACCTGGAAGCCCTCCAGTTGAAAACATAACAGCCCAAAGCTGATCAAATGTTTCTCTGACTACAAGTTATTTTCAAAGCATTTGGTGTGTTAAACAATGGCATTTCACAGATTGATAGTTTGACCTACTACCCCTTGTTTTTCAGCCTTTTGCAAACTTTCTATTACTGGCACATTGTAAACCTTTTATAGTACATCCAATGCAAACATTCTCAGTTTACGGGAGGTTGTCATTTTCAACAGTATCTTTCATGAATCAAACTGATTTTAAAAAAGATTTTAAACATTGTGGGCTGCCTAAAAATGGCAGTCATCCCATTTACGATTTATCTCGTGGGATCAAGTGATTGAAAGCAATTACATAATGTATAGAGACAAGGAAATCAATAATAAGCCATAAAGTTCATCCTGTAGTTTTGATTGTATGCCTTTCCCAACATAAATTAAAAATCATCAGTCGCCCAGAAGGGAAAAAGCAATGGATTCTAAAATGCATCTTCTTTCTTCTGTTACACATGGAACCCATGGTCATAAATGCTTTTTTCTTCCATTTTTACTCAGATAAAATTATTTTTCAAAATGCCACATTTAACTCCAAGGAAACAGTGAACAGCCTGCTATCTGTCTATAGATGGGTGAATAAGATCTGGCTCAATTTGTGATCCGACATTATTTGAACCTCAAGAAATTAGCATTAAATCGTTTTACACATTTAGTACATCTTTGTGCTATAATTTATGATATGAAATGTGTAAAGATGTATAAAATCCAGAGAGAGAAAAACCAGTTCCAGCCAAAAAAATGAACAGACTGAAATGAACAAGGACAACATGCAAAACATAAAAGAAATTTTAAAAAGTGTAACAAGAGCATCCCATCTCCTGGCCCACACATAGGGATGCCAACATCCAGGTGATGCCTGGAGATCTCCCAGAATGACGACTGATCTCTAGCCTTCATATATCATTTTCCCTGTTGAAAATGGCTGCTTTGGAAGGTGGACTCTGTTGCATTATACCTTGCTGAGCTTCAACCAGCTCCGGGCTCCACCCCCAAATTGCCAGGAATTTCCCAGCTCAGAGTTGGGAAGTCAGAAAAGGACATGAGTATTTACACTTGATATCCTCAAACAGCATCTTGCCCTGCCTAGCAAATCCATTTTGAAATTTTTAAAAAGCAAGTCCTCACATTAAGCATCCAAATAATTTTTTAACAAGTCTGGGGGGGGGGGCTCCCACAGTGCCATCATTTAATTAATTGATTGATTGATTAAGCAGAGTTACACCTTTCTACATTCACTGATGTCAGTAGGCTTAGAACTTGTTTAGGATTGTGCTGCTAGTCTCCCTGTTTACCCCTAAGCCTTGGATGTTATCAAAAGTAAGGTTATAGAGCACAAGATATGTCAGCCTTTCTGAAACTAAGTAGGTCTGAACCTAGGTTGCCAGGTCTCTTCTTACCTGCAGTGAGGGGCTCCCAACTCTTCATTGGGGTTTTCCTGCCACATGCATCACCAGTAGTGACATAATCACGCTAGGGCTGTCGCTCTAGTGTTCGGGGCAAAAACTCTATGGTAACCATAGCATCCCCCCCGAATACTAAAGCATTGCCACACGATGGCCCCAGCATGATGATGCCACTACCAATGATATCACTACCAATATTTTGGGGTGGGGCTAACCTGCTGGCCAGTGGTGAATTGGGGGCCCTGAAATTGGGGGGGGTTCCCCTGGCCCCACCGGGGGGATGGCAACCCTATCTGGGCCTGGCCTGGCCCTGGATGGAAACCCCTGTATAAGCTGCCTTGATTTTCATGATAGAAGATATATAGGATATAAATTGAGCAAAGCTCATTTCCAGGGGTCATTTCGTAGAAAAAGAGGTGCAGGAGCTTATTAGCATATCTCATTTGCATATGCCACACCCCCTAACATACCGGAAGCGTGTCAGAAGGCAACACCCACCCCTCAGGCTCCACTCCACAGATGAGTGAAACTGACCTGCTCTTCCTCCATTCCCTTCCCCATCCAATACTTTGTGCAATAAAAATAAGCGTAAAGAAAACACCCTCATTCTCTTCCTGCTCCCTTGAACCAGGTTTCAAGCAGACTTGAGATACCCAGGACATGTGCACCACCCATCCCTTCCCCTCCCCCTCCCCACAACAAGACACCCTGTGAGGTAGGTGGAGCTGAAAGAGGTCTTTCGAAAACTGCTCATGAGAGAACAGCTCTGAGAGAACTTGTGACTGGCCCAAGGTCACACCAGCAGCTGCATGTGGAGGAGTGGAGAATCAAACCTGGTTCTCCCAGATTAGAGTCCAACTCCTGACCACTACACCAAACTGATGGGGTGGAAGCTGCTGAAGGGTTGGTGAAATTTCTCCAGTACTTATGTGCCATGTGCCCAGATAAAAAATGGTATACTTAGAAAATTTATATGCCACCTTGAGCAAGTCTCTGGAAAAGCAGCACACAGTCATAAAAGGAACAATGATAAAATTATCAATATTAAAACAAAACATTAAAAACAATAAAGACCCTAGCAGGGCTTTCCCCGGGGCGCTGCGCCTCTGCACTGCTCGGAGAAGCCGAGGAGGGGGCGGGGCTTGGTCATGTGCCCGCCCCCTGGGCTCCTCACTCCCGGAGCTGTGCTCCTGTGAGCTCCCGCTCTAACAGACCCCTGCTCATTTCAAGCCCAGTAATGCCTTAGAGACCAACAAGATTTTTGGGGTATGAGATTTTGAGAGTCAAAGCTCCCTTCATCAGATATGGTATCTGATGGATAGAGTGTTGGTTCTCAAAAGCTCATACCCCCAAAATCTTGTGGTCTCTAAGGTGCTGCTGGACTTGTACCTAGCTGTCCTACTGCAGACCAGCATGGCTACCCCCTGAAACAATCTAAATGGAGCAAAAAACCCTCTTGGAATAGTGGTCTAAATCTACATCTGTACCAAGAGACTGTGACTGAACAGCTAAGGTATAGCTTAACCTTTGCACCATGGAGGGCATAGCCCATCCATTAAGTTCCTTAGACAGGCCATACAAGAGAAATGGAGAAAGAGAAGAATGTGGAGGTTGCTGCTTTTCAGTAAGGTGATGTGAATTTTATAACAGTTTGGTTGGAACACTCCAATGGGAGAAAACATTTTTTTATATACCTTTGGAGTCCAAAATGTATTTGATTTTAATTAAAATATTTATAAGTCTGCCTTTCTCCCAAACAAATGGGATCCAAGGCAGGTAACAAAATAAAACTACTTCAAATTAAAAATCAATAAAAGTATTAAAAACACCAGAAAATTAAAATATTATATAGCAGGGCCTTCTGTTCCTCCCTTGTTAACCCACCAAATTCTTTGACGGTTACATACTACTTCACCACTACACTTACTGTCTACCAGTGACTCAGAATATGTTTCACATTTGAAAGGAGAGCTTACAACTTCTTCAACTTATGTAATACCAGAGAGAAGAAGGAAAGGAGCAAAGTCACTTTGGTAGATAATTTCAGCTATTGTTTTACATGATGCTCCTGGAACAAATTAAAATACTGAGCTGCCAGCCAAATGTTGGCTCCATTCAGCTGTACATTCTATGAGATGCTATGATTTCACCACATAAAAAGATCACCTTCTTTGTGGAGTTTATGACCAATGTTCAACTGCTTACAGCAACAGATACATCACTTACAAACATCTGAGAGGACACACATACAGGTTTGGTTCAGTTGCTTCTGAATGGCTGCATTCCGCCATTCTGGTAGCATTTTAAAAAATCGATTTGATTTCTGTTTTGGCCTTTGGGCAACTATGTGGCTTACAAAATAATAATCAATTTTTTACAGAAAAAACCCCCAATCACATACACCTAATTCTGCCACCATAATGTTATTCGAATGGTGTGGGATGAGATGAGTACAATCCTCCCTTTTCATTTTATCAGCCATAGAAATGCTGATAACTTCAGAGCAAATCCAGTTGCCAGGGCTTCTGGTGGGGCCTACATTTCTTGCCCCCTCATCCAGTCACCAAGCAATGAAAGGGCTTGTAAGTAGAAGGATGCACAGGCAGGTGGTGGAGTGGGAAGAGAGACAATGAAGAGGCTGTTGATGGGCAGTCCTTGCCGATCCTGAAAAAGTTGATTTCCCAGGGGTACTTCATAGACTAGCTATACAAGTCAGAGGGCCATGGGATGAATGGGTAATAAGGTGCAACCATTCCCTTCTTTCTCTTGAGTAAGCAGAGCTCCACTAACGGAAGAGAAAGAAGGATATAATCTCTCCCCAATGCAGCCTCCTAACCCACAATTAAGTTATGTGGCTTTACCAGGGAAGGAAAGGACTGCTGGGGAGGGGAGCTGGGAAGATCCATGACTGCCAACACCTTCTGCTGATAAATCACAGGACCCAGCCCCACAACATGGGAAGAGCAAGTGTTCAAATAAGATGGCTGGTTTTCTGCAAGAAGGAGGAGGAAGATGGGATAGGGGGAGAAGAAAAGAAGCTAGATGCTCCCATGCTCAGCATCTGTCTCAGAGACAGGTGCTACTTTCTTTTTCTTTTTTTTAAAAAAAGGAATTAGGATTATTGAGATATAGGTCAAAATGTAAAAGGTAGCAAGCAGTTACTGTAGATGAGTTTGATCTAACTGTCAAACCTAGCTGTCAGACTAGCAATCGTGTAACTACAGACAAGTACTTCTACCAGGTGTTACTCATTCTGGTCTTGTGAGTCTTGTTAGAGATTGCATCAGCTTGCTAAGGATTGGCTAATGTTCAGCATAATAGCTGTCTGCTTAGTTAGCTATGGGGGGGAGGAGAGGAGAGGAGAGGAGAGGAGAGGAGAGGAGATTCAGCTCTCAGACTAAGGCCAAGCATGCTGTTCAATGACTTGGTAAATATCTGTATATATTCACCTTTATAAACTCTCTGTGCACTTTCATATCTGGTCAGTCTCCTGCTTCTTATTTTCACAACCCAATAAGGATTGGTATTGTCCAGCAGTTTTGGAGCAAGCCTGGCATATTTAGTCATATCAGTCAGAAAGAAATGTGTGTGAGAGATGTGGAGATATCTGACCAGGCTACAAATGAAAGTCATCCAAGTTTGCCATTCTAGTTTTTCTGTCTCTAACATTTCCTGTCATGAATAACTGGTTTCTTTTTCACTGTCCACTGCCTATTACTTTTCCTTTGGTCCTCTTTAATTCTGATGAATACCACAAATGAAATCATATAAAAATGAAACTCGGTTCAACAAAATGAAGTTTCTAGAAACACAGTTAAAGAAGCAAATTCCCCTTTTTACCTTTTTAAAATATATATATATATATGAATCTCTTCAGGGTACAAATCTTTCAACTCAACTCTAACATTAGAGCCAGTATAATCAGGGTCATGTTACTCAACCTGTTAATATATGAATGCTGGTAAGAATATTGTTGCCCTGTGAGGCCATCAGTGCTTTTAATTTAACTTTTACCCAGCCTGGGGCTCACGAATATTCTGAGTAAATCATACACTGACCGGGTGTTTATTGAAAATGCAAACCGACGGATTTTTCCAACAAAGCTGCACAGGGCCCAGTTTCATTTGGACCTGACCAAACTCTCATTAAAACAACTAATGTTATGGTGGGAACAATACTGTCACACAAATTCATCCTTAGCTGGGGTTCTAAATGGAAAATTTGTATCACAATGGAATTTCCAAAAAATGAGGGGGGGGACCCAACTACATCATCATTTTGGTAATTGCAAAACCTTAAAGAGAAGTTGCAGCAACGCATATCTTTTTTTTTTTTTAGGCTACAACATTGTGTTCCATTATGCTGCTTAAATTGGTAGCAGAAAACACAATCCAGCATAGAGATGGGCACACAAGCCCAGGCCAGCTCAACTCTCAACTAGAAAAGCAAATTAGTCTATTTTCTGAAGAGCAAAATTCATGGGGAGGGGGTTATGTCAGCTGGATAAAGGATATAACGATGGTCATAAGCACAGATGGCTTTAAAATTGGTTAGACATATATGAAGATGCTGAGTAGCTCACCCAGTAGGTTCCCCCAGGGCAGGTGTAGATAAGAAGCCACAAATTCGAAGCTAAGGGTGAATTTGTGTGAGTGTGTGTGTGATTTATTTAGGAAAGACAAAGAAAGGCAAATTCAAGCCAACATTATTCTAAAAGTCATACACAAAAATAACAAATGCTACCTCAGCTGCCTGACTTAAAATACTCTGGATCAGGTGGCACAAAACTTTGGTTCAGAAGTGCAGGCCTCCATGTAGCATGGTCTGTTTCTCTGGTAACCGTGAAGTAGTAAGACAAACCTACAAGGATGTAGAATCTCAGGTAGCTAGCTGGTACTGCTAAAATGTTACAGTTATACTTTCAGGTGAGAGCAACAACTAATCAATATCCATGGCATCAAGATGGTTCCAGAGCCTCACATCATACACCCTGCTCGTACCCTCCCATCTGAAGGAACTGCTCTCATGTGAAACTAATTTTTGGCCGCCATGCTATGTCCTTGAGAGATGATAAGAAGGCAGGTGAGTGTGCCAATTAACACCACCTGCAAGGGAGACCATTAGCAGTAGCTTTAACCAGGGCCGTAGACAGGATTTTTTACTTGGGGGGGCATTTAAATAAGTTGGGGTCACTCCTGCACACACCACCAGGCTGTGTCAGGAGCGTTGAGAGAGTAAAGGTTTTTTTAAAAAAGCAGCACGAGAGAGAAGTGAGAAGCGAGGGTGCCAGAAGGCAGTGCAGGAAGATAGCTTGGCTCAGCCATGCACGCATGAAAAAATAAACCAGCTAGATGGGAAATCCGGAGGCCTGTGTAGTAAGTCGGGGGGCCGGGCCCCGAGATGCCTCACTGTAGCTATGGGCCTGGCTTTAGCCCTTACGTTTGGTGTAGTAGTGAGGAGCGCAGACTCTAATCTGAGAGAACTGAGTTTGATTCCCCACTCTTCCACATGCAGCTGCTGGTGTGACCTTGGGTCAGTCACAAGTTCTCTTAGAGCTGTTCTCTCACAGGCAGTTCTTGAAAGAGCTCTCTCAGCCCACTTACCTCACAGTCACAGGGTGTCTGTTGTGGGGAGGGGAGGGGAAGGGAAAGGAGATTGTAAACTGCTCTGAGACTCCTTCAGGTAATGAAGGGCGATATATAAATCCAATCTCCTCCTCCTCCTCCTCTTGGGGATATGAAAGATAGAGACTTTTCAACCCATGAGCATGAAAGAGAATAATTGTTAGCCCTGCAAGGCGCTCATGCACTCTTATGAATGGGAAATTCATAAGTGATAATAATGGACTGTGTTATTAAATGTAAAAAGGGATGATGATGCCAAAGCAGTTAGGGAGAAAAGCCAGCTTCAAACAGCTCCAGCAGATGCTGAAATGGTGTACTAATGGTTCCCAAGGTTGCCAGCCTCTAGAGCTTCCCTTAACACAAAGACAGGAAGAGCCATCTTGTCACTTTGGCTCAAAAATGTGATTCTCAACTCCATTAAGCACAGACTCTCTTCCAAAGCGCAGGAAACATTCCTCCCCCTCCTCCTTCTCCAACATTCCTTGCCCAATGAAACAAAGGACTTCCTCCTGAATCCACATGGACTACAAACCCGACCAGCTAACAATGAGTTTCAGCTGGCCAACAGACTAATCCCATCACCGAAATAGCAACTTCAGCTGCTGAATCATCTTCCTGACCGGTATCTCTGAAAAAGCTAGGTAAAATTTAATTTTTTTTTTCTTTTTAGAGAAGCCAATGTTGGATCAGGCCACTCTGTCACACAGTGGCCAAAAACACCAGGTGCCCTCAGAAGGTCCAGCAGTGGGGGCAGGAAGCACTCCCACTGTTGCCCCCCCCCCCCACCAAACACCAAGATTACAGAGCATCACTTGCCCCAGACTGAGAGTTCCTATCTATACTTTGTGGCTAATATGGACTTCTGCTCCATATGTTTATCTAATTCCCTCTTGAAACCATCCATGCTTGTAGCCGCCACCACCTCCTGTGGCAGTGAATTCCATGTGTTAATCACTCTTTGGGTGAAGAAGTACTTTTTATCTGTTCTAACCTGACTGCTCAGCAATTTCATCGAGTGCCCATGAGTTCTTGTATTGTGAGAAAGGGAGAAAGGACTTCTTTCTCTACCTGCTCTATCCCATGCATAACCTTATAAACCTCGATCATGTCACCCCTCAGCCGTTGTTTCTCCAAGCTAAAGAACCCCAAGCGCTTCAACCTTTCTTCTTAGGAAAAGTGTTCCAACCCTTTTATCATTTTAGTTGCCCTTTTCTGCACTTTTTCCAGTGCTATAATATCTTTTCTGAGGTGTGGTGACCAGAACTGAACACAGTACTCCATTGACTACTCCTCTAAGACTCTCTGCTAGTGGACAGGACTTAGAAGGCAGATTAGACAAGGGGTATTCCCAGAGGAGGCAGCTGGCTTTCTTGCTTCGTCTACTTTCTGACCCTACCGTATCCTATCTCCATGGCTCTCGGTGTAGCTAACCAAGAGCCTTTCCATGTGTTCTGCTGGTTCAGGACACATGCCCCAACCTCCCTCCTAGCCTTCCCCGTCTTCTTCCAGAGAGACCATATCAGATCTCCGGACAGGTAATTATTTCCCTGACGGAAACCAATAATCGCCTGCTCATGCAACCGTCCCTTAATCTTTCTACATTCCTAGAAGCTTGTATAAGTGTTTGTGTGAATCTGTATTGTTTGCTTGATTAAGACTCTTTCAGTAGAAGACACTACATTTAGTACTGACTTGAGTCTCCTTGTCTATTTCTGGATTTGTCTGGGAGAGGCACAGCCTCTGTATACACAGGTGATGACCCATTTTTGCCTATTGCCATTTATTTAAAGCTATACACTCCCAATACTAAAAACTGCAGTGCCTATTTCTCATTTTTTCTATAATTGTGATATCAGGGGTGTTATGCTCCAGGTTTTTATCTGTTTGCAATTGGAAGTCCTAAGGAATCTTTGTTTCATCATTCTTGATGATCTTATCTGGTTTATACTCCCATGAATTTCTGGCTTATGGTAAGCCATACTTCTTGCAAAGATTCCAGTGCAACATAGCTGCATCTCTATCTCGACATTTTTTTATAGTTAGTTTGAGCAATTTTTCTGCAGACACTGACCATGTGATAAACTGTTTTATCCTTTGTCTTGCAACATCAGCATCTGTTGTCATCACAGGTCTTCTGAATCTTGGCTTTTATATTTTTTGTTTTGGATGCCTGCTCTTGTACAGCTAGAATGAGTCCTTCTGTTTCTTTCTTCAAGTGTCCATTTTGAAGCCAGGTGCTTTGATTATCAACTTTGTTCTCTGTGTCCTTCAAATATTACCCATGCAAGTGCTTTTCCTTCCCGTTGTCAGAGTGAGTTTTGATCGCAATCTCTTTGTCATCTTTTTTGGTTTATGTAACCTTAAATAAGTCTGCCTTGTGTACTTCAGCTAGAAGCTTCTCTTTGCTTTTATTTTATTATCATGTTGCCTCCATTTAATTTTGTTTGCAATACCTTTTTCAATTTTTGGTAGTACTCTTTGGTTGTATTTTTCTTAACAAGGGTATGTTTGATGATGTCAGTTTCCAAAATTTCAATATATCTGTAGTTTTCTTCAAAGCCCAGTGTTTTGATATTGTTCGGCACCTTGTTTTCTTCTTGTTCAATGATCTTTCCTGTTAAAATGCTAATGCTGCATATTTGTCAAGGCCAAATTCCATTGCCATATTACATTATTATTGTTGTTGTTATTACATCAATCCCTTTAGAGAGAGGATTTTGTGGGGGTCACAGTCAACTCCCAACCAGAAACTGGTCAGTTCCACACATTTTCTAGAACTGATCAGTACAACAGGGCTTCAAGACAAATTGCCAGATAATATGACATGGAAAAAAATATAACACCACACCCCCCCATCCAGAATTGGAAGGGGCCTGAAAGTCTTCTAAAAGTGCCTGCCAGCTGCTGAGCATCGTATTGTGCCATATATTCTTTCAGATCTGCTAAAACTACCAAGCATAAAATGGACCACATTTTCTAAAGAGCTAGGATCCATAAATTGCCTTTCTTCTTCTGGAATGCTGCAGATATATAGTATTGCCTAAATGGCTATTTCATAAATAAATTGATCTCAGGAAATATGCCAGTTTAAAGAAGTAGAAATATGCTTTGCATTGCAGTTGCTGTTTTCTGCACTTCCTGATGATTAACTGCAGAATGTTCTCAGAAACAGTCGGTAGCCTTCAGATAAAAGAAATAATGATATCTGGGTGCGCTCTCTCCAAAGCAATGTCCATGCTGTCTGGTTGTTTGCTGTCCCTGTAAGACACTCCCAAGACACTCAAGAAATTTAGAAGAAGAGGAAGAGAAGAGATTGGATTTATACCCCGCCCTTCACTTGGAGTCTCAGAGCAGCTTACAAACTCCATTCCCTTCCCCTCCCAAAAACAGACACCCTGTGAGGTAGGTGGGGCTGAGAGAGCTCTTTCCAGAACTGTCCTTGAGGGAACAGCTCTGACAGAACTATAGCTTGCCCAAGGTCATCCAGCAGCTGCAACTAGAGATGTGGGGAATCAAACCCAGCTCTCCCAGATTAGAGTCTGTGCACTTAACCACTACACCAAACTGGCTCTTGCGGACAACAGTTGCTATTAATGATGCAACTCTGGGCCGTGTAAGGTTCATGGATCTTGACCACCTTTGCTTTGGGCACAAATATGTTAGCCCCATCCTGAACTGCACCTATTGCTAGCTCATGAGCATAGGAAGTGTACGTGCATCTGCTTTATCCCCATGATCCCTATACTTCATAGTATGTCTACTTGGCTCATCTCAGATGGGTGTTATCTGAGGCACTCTAGGGTTACTTCTGAAAGCCCTCTTGGTTGTTTGTGGACAAGCCTCCTGAAAGAAGTCAGGAGAGTGTCTGTCCTCCTGGCTTTCTGGCAAGACTACAAAACACAGTTATTGTAGAGATCTTTGGGGACAGGTTAGACAACATTTCTGACTGTTCCATAGGTTGTTTCTATCTTGATTACCTATTTGAAAGTGATTTTGAATGCAATTTCATAGTTATTTAATATACCTGTTGCTCTTAGTTGTTACCTGCTTTGCATCCTGATGTGTTAAGAGAAAGGGAAATTTATATCCTGTGCTCATAGGCACCATGCTCTCAAGATGGCAATCATGCATTGATGAGGGGCATGGTCAGCATGCTCAGACCTGCTCTTGCTTTCCACATGTTGATTTCAACTAGCGTAATGCCATCTTTGGAGAGAATCTTTGTATTATCAGTTCTTAGTATATCTCCTTCACCCTTTCACAAGATCCTTAACTGACAAAAGTTTCTTTTGCAGACATTCCACCAAACTTCAGAGGATGAATACACGCCAATAAATATATTAAATACAGTAATACAAACAGTCCTAAATTGTTGTCCATTTTTCTTTTCTTCTCTCTTTTCAGTGTTTCAGTTTTATAGATTCGGGTATATCAAACCAGATACTACTTGATGATTCAAGAAATAAGACAGAATTCAGCAACAAGCTGGGAGTCTACATAATGGATAACAACTGAATATTAAAATTTGGAGAAATCATTCTAGGTGGGATCTGCCTTGAATGACTATAGTTTATTGCAGTCAAAGACCATAATACAGTGAATATAATTAATATAACAGCTATCAAAACAATAGTAAAATAATATGTCTTGTGTGACAGTGTAATTATAAAACATTAAAAAAATCTTTCTACAAATTCCAATACAAGTCAGGTAAAAATTAAATTTAACCGGTTAGTTATAGTCCCTCCACTCTCTCCTAATACAATAGGCTAACCAACCAAAATTAGCCACCATACGAGTTATATTTCAGTTTTTATCTGCCAACATAACTGAGAGGAGAGTCCCCCTACTATGCCCTGGATGTGATTTAATAAAGGGATTTATAAATATCTCTCTATTGTGCTGGTATAATCTACAATAAAAAAAACACATGTTCCAGAGTTTCTTCTCCCTTTCCACAAACACATTCTTTTCGTGTGGTTTTATTATATCAGCTTCAAAAATGGCAGAGTGCAAAGCACTATACCTTAGGAGTGTAAAAATTCTTCTGAGTTTGGCGTTCTCTAGAGTTTTAACATATGTTCCCAGAGTTAGCTTACTACAAGTGGCTAGATCAAATAAAGGATTCTTAATTTTACTCATTTGGATTTGCAGTTCCATATCTAAAACTCTTTGCCTTGTAACTGATTTGGCCTGTAGATATCCCAAGGAGCATATAAATTGTTCAGTGAGGCCATAATAAGTCAGTTTATCTTCCAGGTTTTTTTCTCCATAAAGGTAAATACTTATCTTGCATCACAAGCTGGATAAGGCCAGTAGGCAAAAAGATCAATTTTAACCAGTAGTTAAAGGCATTAATCCAAAACTTTGCTTCCACAGTCTGCCTTGATGAAGCATTGAAACGGGGGCCAGGCCAGCCTGATTCGGAAACCACAGAAGGTGCTAAGAAAAGAAAAAAAAAAGAAAAGAGAAATGGACCACAAAATAGGACTGTTTGTATTAATGTATTTAATGTATTTATTGGCATGTATTCATCCTCAGAAGTTTGGTGGAACATCTGCAAAAGTAACTTTTGTCAATTAAAGATCTTGTGAAAGTGTGAAGGAGTTATTATAAGATTTGATAATACAAAGATTTAGTCATTACATTGGAGTATCTTTTGTTTAACATTCTAACCCGTGATCTCTCTTACTTTTAATCCTTGGAGAGAAGGCAGCATGGTATAGCCTGATCTTCTTAGATCTTGGAAGCTAAGCAGGATCAGTACTTGGGTGGGAGATCACCAAGAAAAGCTCTGCAGAGGAAAGCAATGGCAACCCATCTCTGCTAATCACCTGCCTTGAAAGCCTGTTGCTGGGGTTGCTATAAGTCAGCTGCAACATGAAGGCACATACATATATACGTAATGTTATCCTTCAAGAGCTAATATAAACCTCAAAATCAATGCTCTTCTTCTCCCCCACTTGATTCTTAACAATGATTTTACAGAGAACCAGTTTGACATTACAGTGTATCTGCCACCAGCAAGGTAATATAAACAATTAATTTCTTCCTGCATTAATCCCTAAAGAATTACAAGAGCAATTACTCTGAATAGAGTTAATTAAATGAGCTCCTGTTTAATTAGGTCTGTGTATCACAGCATTCATAGGAGAGCCCTCACCAGGAAGCTTTCACTCTTTGGAGTTTGTTGCTCCCATCTCTCAAAAATGCTTCTCAAAAACAGTCTACAGCCTCTCTCATTACTTATCACATCTCAAAGTCCAAATCAATTAACCAAGTAATTGGTTAGCTGGTAATTGCTATAGCATCAGGTTCAAGAATTCTGTTAAATTCTCCTTCCAGATGACATGAAGGGCACATCACCAGAGAGTGATCCATAATTACACAAAGGAAAGGGAGGTTTCCAAGACAACCATTTTCCAAACACCTGACTACAAAATCTGCCTAGTGATAGGCAAGCTTCCATTGCCTCAATTCAAAATTAGGCTCTTTTTTCTACAAACTTTCCCCCCAGACTTGATGAGGTTAATGTTCCGAGCCCCCGAAACTATGGGTGTGCAAAAAAGATTTCAGATTTTGGATTTCGGATCTGGGTATATCAGACCCAAAAAAATATCAGCAAATACCAAATTTCCCGAGTCCCGATACTTTATAGTATTCAGACCTGGGAAATATTCAGTATTTCTGAATATATTATATTATACCCACAAGGAGGGAAGGGAGAGCAAGAAGGCATGTTTAAATGCCTTCCCTTCCCTCCTCTCCCCCAGCCACCCAGTCACTTCCACTGGTCAGTTTCACCCCCTGCAGGCAGGTCAGCTGTTAGTTTAGGCAGGGGTCATTTTGTAGAAAAAGAGGTGCAAGAGCTCATTAGTATAACTTATTTGCATATGCCACACCCCCTTATTTGCATATGCCACACCAGAAGTGTGTCAGAGGGCAACACCCACCTCTGCTTTCTGCCTTCCCTTCTCTAGCTGACATGGGGTAGCTGGAGAAGGGCAGGCAGGGAGCCCAGGCATGTTTAAAACATTTAAACACCCACCCACCCCAGTTTCTCTCTCTTTTCTGTACAACATGGTCACCTGCTGGAGGATATCTTCCACATTTAAACCCCCGTTTCTTCTACACTCCAGTGCAACTGTACCAAGTGAGCAGCCTCTTAGTAGTGTATTTGATTGACAGAATTATAACTTCCTGCATGTCCCACCCTGGGATAGAGAAGTTACTTGGCTTTTGCCCAAGGTTGCTCAGTCAGAGTGAGGAACAGTGTTTTGGCGGGAAAATCTGCCTCACAGAGAAGTAGTAGTAGCAGCAGCAGTAGGACAGTTGTAAGAAAGAGGGTGAATCAAGCAAACTCCCTCCTTCTTCCATTTTTTATCAGCAGAGAGCTTTCTCTGGTGGAGGAAGATGGAGGGAATTATTTCATCCAATTTCTCCTCTGTACTGCAAGTGACTGTCCACCAGTGTAATTTGTCTATAACAGCCCACTTTTTCAGGGACTCTGGAAAAAGGGAGGTTCCACTTCTATGAACACTTTGCATTCACAGCTAAGTAAGATCCAAACCATTGAAGCTTTTGAAGTTATTGTCCCATCACTTGCATATAAATGGTGGAATAATGACATAGAAGCAAATGAACTAGAATGCTAACCACAAAACTTCTTTCCTTGCTCTATTACACCAAGAGAGCCAGTTTGGTGCAGTGGTTAAGTGCATGGACTCTAATCTGGGAGAACCAGATTTGATTCCCCACTCCTCCACTTGCAGCTGCTGGTGTGACCTTGGGTCAGTCACAAGCTCTGAGCTGTTCTTTCAAGAGCAGTCCTGAAAGAGCTCTCTCAGCCCCACCTACCTCACAGGGTGTCTGTTGTGGAGAGGGGAAGGGAAAGGAGACTGTAAGCCGCTCTGAGACTCCCTTGGGTAGTGAAGGTTGCTTAAATGCACATAAATAAGCCTCACTGAACACAGACACACACCCATGATAGAATCAGGATGCAAAAAACATGGGCGTAGAAAAAACCACTATCATTTTAAGGCCTGTAGATCTATTGATAACTGTTCCTTCAGTAAGAGGTTATTAACAATTCCATTCTCATTTAACACTGAAGAAAGAGAACCCTTTCCTATTGAAGTAGTCACATTATTATCAGTAAAAATGTTATCCCCAGATACAGTAGAAACATATATTTTACCTTTTTTAACAGGTGGAAATGGTGACATGTCAGAGCTACTTAAAGGAAGTAAATCCCAACCGATTCCCCACACTGATTGTTCTTTTTTTCACCAAGACTATTAAGACTATCATTTTGAAAAGTGTTATCTGCAGTTGCTAATTGATGAAATCTGGAGTGTGCAAAGGAGGATAATTTAAATGCAAAGGTTTTGGTCTTTGTATTAAATGTAATGAGAAAGAGAAATCATTCTATACCTTTCAGATGGGAAACACTGATTTTTTTCCCCTCATTAGCCCTTTCAAGGATTTCTAGTGTAATTAATGCCTAAAGGAGGGGGAGGGGGAATCCTCTCTGAGCAGGAGTCACTCTTAAAAACAAAACTAAAGACTCTAAAATATTTGGTACAGACTGGAACTGATGCTATATTTACCAGCCAGTGCAAATTATGCAGGAAATGACAGAAATGAATAGGAAAGATGCTACTATTAGAAATTTCATCAAGGCTGGAGAAAGGGATAAAATTGAGATAATACTCTTAGCATCTTGGTACAATGGCAATTGATGTTTAAGGTGCAATTGTTGGTGCAATTGATGTTTAAGGCCTCTTCTTTACAGAAATCACCTAAATTGTGTAGCAGCCTTCTAAGGTCGATGCATGTAAGGTAGACCAGAACCATATCATCAGTGTATGAGAGGACTGATATTTTATGAGTGCTTAGAGAAGGAGTGACAAACTCAGAGCCAGATAGCCTTGGGTTGATGTTGTTTAGATATAAATTAAAGACCAGGAGCACCAAAACACACTCCTGTTTTACTCCTCTGGAAATTGGGATTTCCTCTGTTAAGGGACTTGAGGTATCCACCCTAATTTTTGGCAGATATATTGATGTGAAATTCCTGTAGGAGAAACAATAGGCATTTTTCTGTGTCTGTGCCAGCCAACTTCATCCAAAAACATTCCCTATCAACTGAGTCAAAAGCACCTGTCAAATCTACAAAAGCAATGTACAAGGATTTAGTAGGGCCCTTAATACTTCGAAAGGCTAGTTGTTAAAGAGTTTGACAGTGATACATGGCCCTTTTCTGAAGCTTGCTTGCTCAGGGTAGATAACATGGTTGGAAGCCTCCCAATCCTCCAACTTACATAGACGGTATTTGCTATTCAGTTTAGCAGTTATGTCCAGCAAACTTATTGGATGCTAGTTCTTTACTTCAGTTAGTGTTGAACTCTCCAGTGGTGGTGGAACAGGACTCTTTTGGGACCTCAAGATAATACTCTTAATTTTTTCCCCCAATTACTGGAACTATTGCATCCTTTTTTTACAGTTTCAAGACCAGCTGTAAAAATGGATAGTGGACCACCCTGGTATTACAGGTTCTGTAAACCTTTTAAAAGGAGGAAATCCCAACTGTTATCTAGGTTTTGTAGAAGAAACACTCATTCTACACTTCTGAGATATTTACAACTTACTAAATATAGCTGGTTAAGAAAAATGGTTTATCAGAAGTGTTGTTGAATTACTTCAGGCCTCCTCTGTGTGGGATTCCTGTAAATTTTGGCTTTTGGTAAATTCTGGTAGTAGAAGGCACTTTAGTCTACTTGTCCACTAATACTTGTGGAGTGGGAGAAAAAATTTTATACAATCTTTAATTATGACAGCTTTTCACGTAATGGCTCCTCTCCTCTGATTATAAATCTGGACCATTTGGAAGGATGGGATCCTGTTACTATTAAGGAAACCTCTACCCTTCTGGCAGAATTGAAAGTAAGGAAGGTCCCTAGTCATGAGCTTCTAAAGTTAGATATTAATTGACAGGCTCCTATTCTAGCAGCTGTATTCACCACCATTGATAATTCAGGAAAAAATACTCCTGTCTATAAAAAGGACTGTTTAACTTACCATCTGACTATCACCCCATTAGTTTAGTTTCAGTTCCTAGGAGAGTATATGCTGCACCTTTTTAAACTAAGATTGTGTCAATGGGTGAGATTTTTTTTCTGTAATTGATCCAGAACAAATTGGTTTTCAGGAAGGTTCCTCTATGCTCTATCATGCTTATACTCTTTCCTTTTGGGCAGATAAACATATTTTTCTTATAAGAAAACTATATGCCACTTTCATTGATCTGAGTGCTGCATTCAATTTGATTTCTCACTCGCTTCTATGGAGCAAATTGGAACAGTTACATACTACTATTTTTAATTAAAACACTGTATTTTTCATCTTTTGTTAAGGTTTGATGTTCCATTACTGGAAACTATTCCAATCTAATTCCAGTAACAAAAGGAGTCTGATAGAGTTGTATTTTGACCCCAGATCTTTTAAATCGGTATTTACATGATCTCCCTTTCAAGTTAAATCAGAGTAATTTCCATTGTCCTAAACTAAATCCTCATCATCTGCTGATTTTATTGTACGCAAATGATGCTGTGCTGTTATCTTGTACAAGAGTCAGGTTGAACCACATACTTTGCATTATGGTGAATTTTTGCCATGATAATCAGATGGTTATTAATTATAGTAAGCCAAAGATGTTAGTTTTTCCGAAAATGGTGACATATAGAAAAGTTAGTCAGCCTTGGATAATAAAAGGACATCTGATTGAGCAAATGCATTCATTTTGCTATCTTAGATTTCCTTTTATAGCTTCCAATATAGCTTCCTGATCTATTAATCACAATCATGCTCTTGTGAGCTTCTGTTTTCAATCTGGGGGTCAATCCATTCCGATGGTATTGGAGGTCTACCGAGCAAAAATCCTACCCTAGAGCCAGTTTGGTGTAGCGGTTAGGAACACAGACTCTAATCTGGGAGAACTGGGTTTGATTCTCCACTCCTCTACATGCAGCTGCTAGTGTGACCTTGGGTCAGTCATAAGTTATTTCAGAGCTGTTCTCTTACAAGTAAATCTTGAAAGATCTCTCTTACCCCCCCACCTCACAGAGTGTCTGTTGTGGGGAGGGGAGGGGAAGGGGAAGGAGATTGTAAACCGCTCTGAGGCTCCTTCGAGTAGTGAAGGGCAGGATGTAATCCAATCTTTTCTTCTTTTTCCTCTTCTTACTATATGGAGCCCCTATTTGGATCTCAGCAGCTTTAGCTAGGCTGGAGGAGGTGCAGGTTTCCTTCTTGCATACTCTTTTGCATACCCCTCAATGTATCTCAAATTCTAACCTACTGCTGGGCACTGGTTGTAGTCAAGTTTCTCCTGTGGCTTGGGTAGCTGCATTAAAATTTAAATTCTTCTTGTTAGATTGTGAGCCCTTACCAGAGCTTTTAAGATGGACTCAGTTTGACTCTCATAGATCATCTTAGAATAAGCTAATGGAGAATAAACTGTTGAGTTTAGGATTTAATGTGTCCTTCTCTTCTACTGATATACCAAATGTTAGAGTGAAGATTTTGGAATCACTGAGGAGACTAGATAAAGAGATTATTAACTTAGATGCAAGTAGACGTTGCCCCCCCCCCCTTTCCTGTTTTGCTGAATTATATTACTTTTCTAACAGCCCCAATTTTTTGTTGACTTTTTTCTTGGCTAGAGTAAATGCTTTACCACTTGCAGCAGCTAAATGGTTGCTATAAAGGTGTTAGCTGTCCCCAGAGACTCTGCCCTTGTGGTACAGCTGAATTTGAAACTTTACCTCACTTTGTATTTAGTTGTAACTTTGTATTTGTCTATAAGAGCTAAATATATATTGCCTTTATTGAGCAGGTTTCCTTGCTGTTCACATGACTTCCACCTGTTATATCTTTGGGCTGGCCATGATAGGTGAGTTACTTTGTCTGTGGTAAAGTTTATATTTTGTGCCTTTAGGACTAGACAGGTATGTGTTTAAAATATATCTAGGGTTAAGTTGTAGTGAGGCTGTTGTTTTAGTAGTTTAGCCAACGTGTTTTGGGGCACGTAGCCACTCTGATTTTAAAACAGGGACTGGAACAAAAACAGAAAAGCTGATTGGATCCTACCCATAAATTGCCCTTAACTGCGAAGTATCTAACTCAGTTGCCCACATTGGCTCATGTATCTAAATACTCACTACATAACATTGTGACATTCAAGATATGATCCCAACAAACTCATGATCACCCATAAAACTAATCTGGGCAGAAAGAAGACTCAACAGATCCAGGAAATGACACCAAAGAAGATGGTCCCAACTTTATTAACTCAGTACAATTGACATGACAGGGAAGCCAAGGAAAATATCTAGAAAACTAATGAATTTCATATTTTATTGTAGCTGTATTTACTTGATACAAAGATGGGGAAGCTTTACTTCAGATCTGTTAAATTCTCATTAATATTTTTGGCTTTTACTGTACGACCATTCATCATGCTGAACAGTTTTGAAGCTTTACTAGTGGAATACAGTGGAATTTATTTCAAAATTATATAGTACAATTTTTTAGGTTGCTGAGCCTGTCGATATTCCTATTATAAATATCACTCTTCAAAGGCTTATGAACCAGCCTTCAGAAAGATTAACTAAAATACACTAGGGAAAGAGATCATTTGGAGATCACTCTTCATTTTAAGCTACTTAGAAACATAACATTGATATGCATTTTTGAGAGACTGGTGAAGACTAGATGGAGTTGGAGGAGAGTTTTTCGATACCAAAAAGACATATAAGTGGGTTCAAGATCAAATCAAGCCTGAACTCTCCCTAGAAGTTAAAATGACTAAACTGAGGCTATTGTACTTTGGTCTCATTATGGGAAGACAAGAAGAGTCAGGGGGGGGGGACGGGGGGACAATAATGCTAGAGAAAGTTGAAGGCAGCAGGACAAAAGGAAGACCGAACATGAGATGGATTGACTCAATAAAGAAAGCCATAGCCCTCAGTTTATAAGACCTGAGCAAAGCTGTTAATGATAGAACCTCTGGAGGTCATTAATTCATAGGCCTGCCATAAATTGGACACAATTTGATAGCACTTTGCACGCACGCGTGCGCACACACACACAAAAAGACTAGATCCAAAACTTTTGTTCTCCAAAATTTCCAAGTGAAACATGAAGCTGAATATGTTTCTAATATTGACTGAATATATATCCCAGATATTTGTATATATCTGACACCTGATATTTGATTGCTGCATTTGGTAACTGAATGAATATTATGGGTTACATGCAATTTAGAATCCAGTTTCCAGCCCATTTGGCTCACTTACCTGGAAGAGATTAGCAATCTTATGCAGAGGTAATTCTAATCTAAACCCTCTGCAGTACATGCTAATTTGCAAATACTGGCCATGTTCAGACATCACAAAAAAAGCTTTATTTGTTTACAGTGTGCACAAACACAGATTGATATTTCTTCCTTCCACATACAGAGTGTGGCTGAAAGACCCCCTTGGTTTGTGAATCCTTCACTCACTTTCCAGTTTGTGTGACATCCAAACACCAGGGCAAACCAGAGTTCATTTCCTCCCCAGGAACCAGGATTCTAAAATGATATTAAGCCATGCTTCGCAATCCTCATTTGTGGGGAGGAAACAAGCACTGCTTTCCCCAAACACCTGCATTCAGATAGCATTGCCATCTGGAACTTGAATAAAGGCTTCCCAAATGAAGAAGCTATTGATCTTGTCCCGGGGGCACAAGGAGGGAGAACAAAGGGTACAGGTATGACAAACAAGTAATGTTCAAGTTTCTGTCAAATGGGAGTTTGTCATAACATTTGAATGTGGCCAGTGTGTTGGAAAGGGGTGGCCTTTGATTAGAAATAATCAAGGCCAAACCCAAGAAAATTCAGAAATTGCCCTAGAATAGATGAAGAGGGGTTAGGCATGTGAAACAGGGCAAGAAATAATTTTTGGCTGGAAGTCTTCACTATGAGTTCCTTCACACTTTAAAGGGCAGATGTGTTTCCTAGGTATCCATAATCACTAACAACATATGAAGGGAAGACATCTACAAAAAAAGGGGCAAAAAAGCCCCAGTGAGATCAAACTCATTGTCAGCAGAAGCAGTGTCTTGCTGGAAGAATCCTTTCTAATGTTCTACTGTTGTCTTCCATGTTGTTCAGTTTCTTCAATATGCTCTGGAGTGTTAGAAAAGGCAATGTCTGGTATACAAAGAAGAGAAGAAGACCCTGCAGGGGGCAGCAAGAAGACAATTACATAGGATAGTGAGGTCAGCACCTTCTCATTCCTTGTCTGTCATGTTAAATGTCATTCTTTGTCTGTCTCCAGATTGCTGCTCTTATAGGGCATTTTGCCCCTTCTTCTCAGAAATGCCACACTCAGTCTTACCCTCCCTCTGAGCTAGAGATGTCTCTTCTCTTTCCTACCAAGGATGTTAATTCCTAAATAAACCTTTATCTACTTTTTAATCAGGCCGTGCACTGTTGCTGTGTTAATTACTCTGCCAACATGGAGTTCTATGAGAAAAACTCCACAGAACAGGAACAATTAGTTCCGCTCAGTCCTACATGGAACTGATGATGGCTCAGAAAATACTTGTATTGCAGCATCACTAGAACTGCGCACCATCAGTGCTTGAATAGGAAGGCCCCTGTAAGCTGCTCTGAGCATCCCAAAGGAAGTATGTAATGTAAGAATAATTACAAATATATCCATTTGTTGAATTTATGGAAATCCTTATTCACTTCAAACGACCTGTCATGACTCAAAGCCCTAACTGGGCTTCACGCAGTGAAGGTTTTCAACATGTGAAAAGTCTGCTACCCCCTACACAGAATAGAGCCCTAAAAAAATGCTTTTTTCTCCTCACCCTGTCAGTTTAATTCCCAGTGTCAACTTTCCCCAGAAAAATACTGTTCATAATCAATTGTTGACAACAATGAAAGTTCGGCTGCATGCCAACGCAAGCTTTATTAAAATATATTTGGCTTCTGATCGTTTGGAGGAAATTACTGCAGGATTCTGTTATTCAGTACATAATAAGCGGTTTTTAAAAAATGCTATCCATTCGCAATTATTTGCTTCTATCCAAGAGCTGCATATTAAACCGATTTTTGGCATGTCAAGCTCCATGCCAATGATTTCAAACAAAAAACCCCCCGTAATAGCATTTTTCAAAAGCAATCAATTTCAACCAAACTTTTCTACCCAGTGATGCTGTTAATTGAAAAGAAGAAGGATGGCAGCTCCCAGCAGACCCAGCATCCAGCCCGCAGCTTTCTATTATTTTCCACGGAAGAACTAGTCAGGGGCATTATTGAAGAAGGGTGGAAAGGGGGAACAGTAGTTCTCCACAGAGGTTATCTTTCAGGAAAGCTTATCTTATTCAAATGACAGGTCTAACAGGTAGTAGTGGAAACTGACATCAACTCACAGCCACCTTATGGTGACCCTGCAGGGTTTGCAAAGCAAGAGAAAGACAGAGGTAGCTTGTCACTGCCTGTCTCTGCATAGCGACCCTGGACTTCTTTGGTGGTCTCCCATTCAAATACTAACCAAGACTTACCTTGCTTAGCTTCTGAGATGTGACAACATCAAGCTAGCCTGGACCATCTATGGAGGCCCAAGTCACCATCTAGGTCCAACAAACTAGGTCAAACTATAGAGGGAATTATATCTGCTGTTCTCACTACTGGGGAAGGGGGCAGAATGTCTACTGATGCCTTTCATTAGGTATCAGGAACCCTGATACTTATAGGCATACCAACCCAGCACCTGAGAGCCAGTGTGGTTTAGTGGTTAAGAGAGGCAGACTCTAATCTGAAGAACTGAGTTTGATTCCCCACACCTCTGCATGAAGCCTGCTGAGTGACCTTGGGCTAGTCACAGTTCTCTCAGAACTCTCTCAGCCCCACCTGCCTCACAAGGTGACTGTTGTGGGGAGAGGAAGGGAAGGTGATTGTATGCTGCTTTGAGTCTCCTTAGGGTAGAGAAAGGTAAAGATAAAGTTTCCTTTGCTCGAAAGCCAGTCAAATCCAACTCTAGGGGTGTGATGCTCATCTCCGTTTCCAAACCAAAGAGCCAGCGCTGTCCAAAGACGTTTCCATGTCCATGTGGCCAGCATGACTAGACGCCAAGGCATATGGAACACCGCTACCTTCTCACCGAAGTGGTACCTATTTATCTACTTGCAGTCTCTTGCTTTCGAGCATCTAGGTTGGCAAGAGCTGGGACCGGAGACAGGAGCTTACTCCATCATGCAGCACTCAGGTCTTAAACTGCTGAATGACTGACCCTCTGGTCTGCAGTTCAGCGTTTTAACCACTTCAGCCACAGCAGCCCAGATAGAGAAAGGCAGGTATAAAAACCAACTCTTCTTCATGTGAGCTGCTGGAAGGAAGAACAGCAAAGCCAGCCAAGGAGGCGGCAGAGGGCCATTCTGCCCCTGCTCATTGACTGGCCAGCCCACTGCTACTACATGATAAAGGAATTACAAGGAAGATGGAGAGAAGGAGATTCAGTGTAATAAAAATCAGAGAAGGGGGGGATGTTAATTCTCACCTTCAGCATCACAAATGAAATGAAATGAAATGATTTTATAACTGGATTTTAATAACATATTGATATTGCTCATTGTTTTATTGAAATGTATTATATTTGTACTATATTGTTATACTGTGATTATGTATTGTCATAACCCGCCCTGAGCCTTGCTATGCAGGAGAGAGTGGGCTAGAAAGCTGAAGTCTGAATTCTGAACCCAAGGAACAAGTTACAGCAATGTCTCTATCATGCTCTGTATATCTTTTAATTTGTTGTTCAGTCACACAGTTGAGTCTGACTCTTCGTGACTCCACGGGCCACATCATTCCAGGCCCTCTTGTCTTCTGTCATACTCCTGAGTTTGCTTAACTTCATGTTTGTTACATCGACAACACTGTCTAACCATCTCATCCTTTGCTGTCCCCTTCTTCTTTGACCTTCCATCTTTCCCAGCATCAGGGTCTTCTCCAGTGAGTGCTCCCTTCTCATTTGGTGGCCAAAGTATTTGAGCTTCAGCTTCAGGATATGGCCTCCCAGGGAACAGTCACGGTTGATTTCTTTTAGGATTGACTGATTTGATCTCCCTGTAGTCCAAGGGACTCTTAAGAGTCTTCTCCAGCACCATAATTCAAAAGAATCTATTCTTCGGCTCTTGGCCTTTCTTATAGTCCAACTCTTGCAGCCGTACATTACTACTGGGAATACCATCAGTTTGACCATAACTGGGTATCTTTTAATCCAGCATCCACTTTTAAAATGCAGATCCTACTAGATTTCATGGGCAAACTGCTTCCATTTGAAATCCCAGTGTCTGACATGGGTTCTCATGGGAAATTCCCAACATCTTCTCCTCTGATCATTCAAATAAAACACTATAGAAAAATTACCCAAAGTTGCTTTCTTTCAATGTAATCTGCTTTACCATCTTTTTGGAAGGATCCCATCGAGAAAGGGGGGGGGGATATGCATGCCACCTTGATCTCCTCAAAGAAAGATCATGATAAAAATATACCATCCTGGGCTTTTTGAAGAAAGGGCAGGATCAAAAACTTAGAAAGTGATCTTTAAATTAGCTAAGAAAGATATCTTAAATCAGGAAAATTATCTTCAGTTAGCAACAAACCTGAATATCCAAAAGTTTGCCATACTGAATAATTCCACTAGTACATCTAGCATAGTAATGTGACCAACAATGGCTCTCCAGGATCTCAGTAGCTTCTAGCCCTTACATTATATTTCAGAACCATTGCTTTCCTGTTTGGTGTAGTGGTGAAGTGTGTGGACTCTAATCTGGGAGAACCGGGTTTGATTCCCCACTCCTCCACTTGCAGCTGCTGGATGACCTTGGACAAGCCATAGTTCTGTCAGAACTGTCCTTGAAAGAGCAGTTTTTGAAAGAGCTCTCCCTGCCCCACCTACCTCACAGGGTGTCTGTTGTGGGGAGGGGAAGGGAAAGGAATTTGTAAACTGCTCTGAGACTCCTTCAGGTAGTGAAGGGTAGGGTATAAATCCAACCTCCTCTTCTTCTTCTACAATAATGTTATGCAGTTACATTACATAAAAAAGTCACCTCACTTAGGCGACTAAAAAGCCCTGCAAGTCAAGGAAAAGATCAAACAGGGGAGGAGGGATCTTGCAGCATACATATTTGCCATTTCTATTGAACTGTATTGTTTTGGTAATGTCTGGTTTTTTGAACAACAAAAAAAGGCCAAACCAATGAATATCAATTTTATTGCACAGTTCCAAGCCCTTCACGGTTTGTAGTTTTTTGCTTTTGTGTGATTCAAGGTATGCTGGTGTATCTCTCAGGAATTAATGGAATGTACTGAGAAGCCTCAGAGGTCATCCATTTCCATTCTTATTGTTGCCGCCAACAGAATAACCCATGTGATGAGCAGCTGCAGGTCAATCTCCTTAAAGACAATTGTCCTCATACCATAGCAATGTGATTTATACATTACTTCATCTCATCTACCAAACCACACTCAGTGCCTGCCACTCACCATTGTCAGGGGAATTTACTTAAAGCAGAAAAGACATTAGATGCCAAGCAATTTTCAAAGCCCCAGAATCTCTGCATTGAGGAACAGGAATGAGTCGATACAGTGGTTTTAATTTCATATACTGTCATTGGGATTGACAGTACCATGGCTGTCATTGCCATCAAATTTTGTGGCTGTACAGACAGCTGTATATGTTATATGCTGTTATGGGCCACAGATGCAAAACTATCATGGGGAGAATGTTAATTTTAAGGGGGCAATTTTCTTTTTGTCAAATGAAACCAGCACCCAAAATAAAGACTTGCAGTTTCATTGCACAATTGGGGCATCTGCAAAGAACAAGAAGCTTTTGAAAAGTACAGTGTCATAACAGCCGTCTGCATTGAAGTAATGGGGTCAGAAACTGCACTGTTTTAATTAATTGATCATAGAATCATAGAGTTGGAAGGGACCTCCAGGATCATCTAGTCCAACCCCCTGCACAATGCAGGAAATTCACAAATACCCCCCCACACACCCTCAGTGACCCTGGTTTCATGCCCAGAATACCGCCCCTAAAAAAAAATCCCTTCCAGGATCCCCAGCCAAACTGGCCTGGAGAAAAATTGCTTCCTGACCCCAAAGTGGTGATCAGCATTTCCCTGGGCATGTAAGAAAGGGCCACAAAAACCAGGGCTATTTTGGGGCAGGAATGCACAGGAACGGAGTTCCAGCGGGCTCCTGAGTTGGCTACACCCAGCAGGAGCTCATTAGCATAGGCCACACCCAACAGCAGAAACTCATTAGGACTGGCTATATTAGGGGTATGTGGCCTAAAATGCAAATTAATTTCTGCTACAAAAAAAGCCCTGGGTTTTGACAACAAACAAGGTAAACAGAATAAGAAGCAAAACGTGGGTATGGCTGGATGACCACTCTTCTGGTAACATAGGGGTGTGGCCTAATATGCTAATAAGCTGTGCTGTCAGTGGTGTGGCCTAACATGCTAATGTGTTTCTGCTCTTGGGTGTGGCCTATTATGCTAATGAGTTCCTGACAAGAACTAAGCACTGATGCAACCCTTCCTGCCCTCCCTCTCATGATTATGTACTTATAGTCCACCTTTCTCACTGGGGCTCAAGGTGAGTCACAGTCAACAAGACGGGACATTCAATATACAATGAAATAGGATTTGGGTTGTAGAAGCAACCAGAAGTCTAGTAAACAGAACTGAAGCAAAGCATAACTGTTAACATGGCACATTAAATGGTGCAACATTACAAAACAAGAGCCAACCCACAGGAAACTATACACAGTTGTAATGACCAGAGTCCCCAATAATTTATCCAAGTAATTTTGTGTAGCCTTTTGTACCTTGTTGCCTGCACAGAAAAGCCCTTTTGAATAGTTCAGTTTTGCATAATAGTTTGCGGAAAGCCAGGAGAGTGGGAGCCTTCCTGACCTCCTCAGGCAGCCCATTCTAAAGGCAGGGGCATAGAGTTTTTTACTTACCGGGGGGGGGGGGGCTCTTACATGTGTGTGCGTGCAAAGCACGCATGCTGCAATGGTGTCCCCACTGCCGCTGCTGCCAGGGCCTCCCCCCAGACCAGCCGGCCGTCCACCTCCCCTGAACCCACTGGCTCCCTCCCTCCCTGGGCCCCAGCGTGATGATATCCCCTGGAAGTGACATCATCATGCTGGCCACGTTGCTGGGGTGACACTCTGGCAATCACCCCAAAACTCTATGGTGCCAGCTGCAGACCAAATCAGACTGGAAAAGGGCTGGAGGAGAGGGGGCTTGAGGGAAAGGCTCCAAATTTGCAGGGTAGCTGCTGGAGCCTCTTCCCCAAATACCCACCAAGTTTCAAGAAGATTGGACCAGTGGGTCCAATTTTACAGGCCCCCGAACAGGTTTTTCCCACCCCCTTCATTGTTCTCTATGGCTCCTGAAGCTACCCTGAAAATTTGGAGCCTCTCCCTCAAAACCCCTCCCCCCACAGCCACTAACAGCACCGTGGGGGTGGAAGTAACTTTTCCCCCACCATAGAGAATGATGAAAGGGATGGGGCAACCAGTTTGGGGGCCCATAGAATTGGACCCCCTGGTCCAATTGTTTGAAACTTGGTGGGTGTTTTGGGGAGAGGCTCTTTGAGCTACTCTGTGAGTTTGAAGCCTTTTCCTCAAACCCTCTCCCCTCCAGCTCCCAGAATATATCCTATGTTTTTTGCCATTGACTGTAATGACGTTCAGCCGGTGAATGACTTCTGAATCTGCTGGTACTGACGAAATTGACATTCGAGAGTCTTTCTGCTGGCCAAAATTGATTATGCCCAATTCAGCTGGCCAAAATTGATTATGCCCAATTCAGGCTGGATATTTATTTATTTATTTATTTATTTATTTTGCACACCCCTAGTTGCAACGGAGCTGGCTGAAACAGAATCCAGCAAAGATGGAGGTCTTGTACCTGAATCATGGGGGGCTAGGATTGGAAATCCAACTCTTGGCCATTGGGGGGTGATTCTGGATGCCTCCCTTTCTATGGAGGCCTAGGTCGCCAATGCTGCTAGATCAAACTTTTACCACCTTTGGATGGTCAGGCAACTGGTTCCCTACGTTTTCCCATTGGGACCTCGCGACAGTGATCCATGCAATGGTCACTTGCAGTTTAGATTACTGTAACTCACTCTACGTGGGCCTGTTCTTGAGTCTCTCTCAGAAGTTTCAGCTGGTACAGAAGGCAGCAGTGTGCTTGCTGACTGGAAGGTCAATGCAGGTGCACATTCAGCCAGTGCTGCACCAGCTGCGTTTGGTTGCCAGTTGAGTACTGGATTATATTCAAGGCAGGGGCGTAGACTTTGTAAATCCCTGGGGGGGGCTCTTTCGTGCGCGCGCTTGGGACCATGTCCCCACCGCTTTCCCCCCCGCCCCCCGCCCCAGGGAGGCAGACCCCGGGGGGCGGCGGCGGGGGCTGCTGCCCCGTAGGGGTCCTTGAAGTCGTGGCGGTGCATTTCCCCCTGATGCTGCAGCTGCCCGCCACCCAGAGCCAACGCCAGGCCGCCCGGCTGCTGCCCCAGAGCTCGCTGGCTGGGTTGGGGGGCCAGCCGGCGTGGCGGAGTCCCTGTGCCTGCCCAACGTGCCGGCTCTGGCCCCCCCTCCACCCCCCTCCTCGGCGGCTGCCTTCTGCCGCACCCGGCACCCCCGGGCTCCCGGCGGCCCTCCCCGCCTCCCCCACTGGCGGGCGCTCCATTTTGCCAGGGGTGGCTGAGCAAATTTCCCCCTGAGAAATTTCGGGGGAGGCTCGAGCCCCCCCGTAGTTGACGCCTATGATTCAAGGTGATGACACTAACCTTTAAGGCCCTATGCAGCCAGGGACCAGCATACCAAGGGGAACCTCTCTCCCCGTATGTGCCCCAAAGAGCCCTGTGCTCTTTTGAGCAGCATTGATCAGTAGTCCCCAGCCTGAAGGATGTCCACCTTGCCTCAAACAAGGCCAAGGCTGGGAACATGCTTCCGGTTGAGATCAGGACCCTGTGGGAGGTATTACAGTTCTGCATAGCCTGTAAAAGGGAGTTGTTCTGCCAGGCCTTGACACTTCTTGACCCTTATACAGGTTTCTCAGGAGACATATGAGGTGGTCTGGTACTCTCATCTCTTTAAGGAGTTTCCATAGTTTGTTGGGAAGCAGAAGAAGTTTTTTCTGGTACTCCCTTGCTTTCTCCATAATCCAGCGAATGTTGGCAATTTGAACTCTAGTTCCTCTACTTCTTCGAAACCCAGCTTGTACTTTTGGCAGTTCTCTATCCATGTACTGCTGAAGCCTAGCTTGTAGGATCTTGAGCATGACGTTGCTAGCATGTGAAATACGTGCAATTGTGGCACTGCCCTTCTTTGGGATTGGAATGTAAACTGACCTTTTCCAATACTGTGGCCACTGTTGCATTTTCCAAATTTTCTTGCATACTGAGTGCAGCACTTTAACAGCATCATCTTTTAAGACTGAATAGCTCAGCTGGGATATCATCACCTCCGCTAGCTTTGTTGTTATTAATGTCCATTTGACTTCTCACTCCAAGATGTCTGGTTTAAGGTCAGTGATCACACCGTTGTGGTTGTCAAGGACATTGAGGTCCTTTTTGTATAGTTCTTCTGTGTATTCGTGCTATCTCTTCCTAATCTCTTCTGCTTCTGTTAGGTCCCTACCATTTTTGTCCTTTTTATGGCCAGCTTTGCACAGAACATCCTCTTGATTTATCCAGTTTTCTTGAAGAGATCTCTCATCCTTCACATTCTATTGTTTTCCTCTATTACTTTGAATTGTTGGTATAGGAAAGCCTCCTTATCTCTGGAAATTTGCATTCTGGAAATCTACATTACATCCAAGGTTTTCTCAGAACTGATGCAGTGGCACATAAAATGCTGACTTCTCCCCCTCTAATGTCACCACTTGGAGTGGCAGCAGGCAGCTGCCAGTGGGAGGCTTCCTATCATAGCAGGAGGTGTGTACATCTTCCAGCTCCATGCTAGCAACAGATATCCCAGAGCAGTTATATCAGGTATAAGAAACCTGAAAGCCAAGTCCTATTTGTGTGAGACTTCTGCTCAAAGTAGTCAAGGATCAGATCTTTGTTGATGAAACACAGTTCTTTATTTCCAATCTCTACATTGGTACAGCTTCTCGGATTATTGTCAGAGATAACACAGATGACAGAAGCGGGTCTATTATACCTTTCTAAGCAGTTTGAATTACCCATAGGTAGCCAATCACTACAAGGGAAAAACGGCGGGCAAAAGGGGCTCTGGCCATTTGCTTCCCACAGGAAAGAAAGTGAGGTGTCAAGTTGTAAATTTCCCCTTCCAAACCAGACCCTTCAGATGTTACCAGTTCACATAACAATCCATGGCCTCGAGGCTTTCGCACATTGATAAGAGATGAGACTTGTCCTCCCTTGGAGTCTCAGCCGAGATGAATGGAATGCGGAGGTAGGAGTGTGAGAGGCCCATTGTTCCCATACTTTGAAGTTGACATCCTCCCGCTTTGACAGTTACACAAACCAGGCCGGTCAGGGCCATAAACCTGGGGTCACACATTCTACATACACGCTGATACATACTGGCCAGAATGAGGGTTACATGACAGGTGTTCATGAGAGCAGTTAGCATACATACAGTACCATAAGAAGCAGAGCAACAAACACAGAAAACATATCTGAAACATGGCTGTAAGCAAAAGAAATACTCTGTCTGAATCAGCAGATTCTGACACTCTGGCACCCCAAAAATAAATCTATCCGGGCTTGACCGGGAACCTTTTATGAAAAGCTTTAACAAGTTTAGGAGCATGCACATTTTCAGAACGAACCCACTCGTTTTGCTCTGGGCCAAAATCAAGCCATCTAACTAAATAATATAAATGGCCCCTACGCAGCTTAGAATCAAGAATCTCAGAAATTTCAAAATGGGGTGCCTCCCCCTTCATCAGTGGAGGAGGTGTCGGAGGAACTGGATGCCATGCATTCGGCCCAGGATTCTTCTTCAGTAATTTGAAATGAAAAACAGGATGCACAGAACTCAGTGACTTGGGCAATTCTAATTCAAAAGACACATCAGAGATTTTGCACAACACCTTGTAAGGGCCCACAAATTTCCACCCCAATTTCCTGCTGGGTTGCAAGCCGTGTATGTTCTTTGTGGAAAGGTAAACAGAGTCCCCAGGCTGAAGGTCCCAACCCTCAGCTCGGCCACGGTCTGCATACTTTTTGTAGTCCTCTTTGGCTTGATCTAATGTTTTTGCTATTAGAGGCCACGACTCTTGCAGGGTCGCCCACCATCGCTTAAAGTCTGTGGGGGGAGCATCCGAGGCGTTTTCAATTGTGGGCAGAGGTTTTCCCTCAAAGCCTCCCACCGCCATGAATGGGGAAACGCCAGTAGAAGAATGCACTGCATTGTTGTAGCTATACTCAGCGAATGGCAGCAACTCCACCCAGTTGTCCTGGTGGTAGTTAGTATAACACCTTAAAAACTGCTCCAGAATTTGATTAGTTCGTTCGGACTGTCCATCGGTTTCTGGATGGGAACCAGAGCTCAGAGCAGGCTCTATGTCCATAAACTTCAGGAGCTCCCGCCAGAAGTTGGCAACGAACTGACTGCCCCTGTCGGATACCACACGTTTGGGAAAAGCGTGTAATTTGATCACGTGGTTGAAGAAAGCCTTGGCCATCCCCTTTGCCGTAGGCAGCTGCTTGAAAGGAGTGAAGTGGGCTTGCTTAGAGAACATATCTACCACCACCCAAATTACAGTCTTTCCCTTTGATGGTGGCAGGTTGGTAATGAAGTCCATAGCTATTGCCTCCCAAGGGCGAGAGGGAGTGGGTAGGGGGTGCAGGAGTCCCGGGACTTTCCCCCCTCCTTTTGCACATCAAGCAGGTCTGGCAGGCAGAGACGAAGTCCGAAACATCCCTGCGCATGCGTGGCCACCAGAATTGTCTCTGAATTAAATTGAGTGTCTTTAGAAATCCAAAGTGACCTGCCAATTTAGAGGAGTGACAGGCTAGTAATATGTCCTTTCTCTTGCTTCGGGGCACCACCAATTTATCTCCATGATACCAGCATTTATTTTCCCTGGAGGAGCAGTCTGCTAATGCCTCCAACTCCTCAATTTCTTCGGGCAAATAGTCCCCCCCCCAGTCGCATGTCTCCGATTCCACTGTTGTTCGTCTACTTTGACTCCGGGTGATTACTGCCCCTCCCAGTTGCTGGGGGGAGAACATAGAGTCAAATACCTCCTCCTTTAAACTCTCGTGCTGGGGCAATCGGGAGAGCGCGTCTGCTAGCGAATTGGCTTTCCCAGGGAGGTGTTTGAGCACAAAATTAAATTTTGAGAAAAAATCCGCCCAACGGAGCTGCTTCGCATTCAGGGACCTCTGTGTGCGCAGCGCTTCTAGATTTTTGTGGTCTGTCCATATTTCAAAAGGGGTTTGCGCCCCCTCCAGCCAATGCCGCCACGTAGTGAGGGCCAGCCGGATAGCCGCGGCCTCTTTATCCCAGACTGACCAGTTCCTTTCCGTTTCATTAAATTTTTTCGAGATGTAAGCGAGGGGGTGCAGTTTCCCGTCTGAACCCTGTTGCAAAATGGCCCCCCTCATAGCCACATCGGACGCATCTACATGGATCACAAATTCCTTAGTTTCGTCCGGGTGGGCTAGAATGGGTTCGGAGGTAAAAAGGGTCTTAAGCGTCTCGAACGCCTTCTGGCATTCCCCATTCCAGGCAATCCTCTCCCCGGGCTTCCCCGCTTCCGGGCCCCTCCCTTTGGTTTTTAGCAACTCAGTCAATGGGAGGGTGACCGTGGCAAAGTCTTTTATGAAGGTGCGGTAGAAGTTACAAAATCCTAATAGACTTTGGAGTTGCTTCCTCGTCCTGGGGGCTTCCCATTGGACCACCGCCTCTACCTTGGCTGGGTCCATCTCCAGTCCCTTCTGCGAAATGCGGTACCCCAGAAAGTCTACGGAATCTCGATGGAACTCGCATTTAGACAGCTTCGCATACAACTGATTTTTTAACAGGGTGGAGAGGACTTCCCTGAACAATTTCACGTGTTCTTTCTTATCAGCGGAGTAGATCAAGATATCATCTAAGTAACATAACACCCCCTTAAACAAATGCTTGTGCAACACTTCATTTATCAAGCTCATAAAGACCCCTGGCACGCCACTCAAACCGAACGGCATCACCAGGTATTCGAACTGTCCCAACGGTGTATTAAAGGCAGTCTTGAATTCATCCCCCTCCCTTATGCGCACCCGGAAGTAAGCGTCTCTGAGGTCCAGTTTAGTGAACACTTTTCCTTTGGCCGCCTCCGTCAACAAGTCTTTAATAAGGGGGAGGGGGTAAGCGTTGGAGGCAGACACCACATTTAATCCTCTGTAGTCCGTGCACAACCACAACCCCCCATCTTTCTTTTTTCTGGAACAGAACGGGGGCTGCAAAGGGGGATTTAGCAGGGCGAATGAACACGCGCTCCAAGTTCTTGTCTAGGAACTTCCTTAGCTCCTCCCGCTCCGGGGGGCTCATCGAGTAAAGCTTTCCTTTAGGGAGTTTCTCGCCCGGAATCAACTCTATGGCACAATCCGACAGTCTGTGGGGGGGTAACTCGTCCGCCTCGGTCTCACTGAACACTTCCAGTAGGTCGCGATACTCCCGGGGGACAGTCGAGGGCACTAGGGTGAGGGCCGTCGGCCGGAGCGGCACCGGAGGTCCTGGTCCCCACCCGGCATCCCACTTATGGCCCTGGCACTTCTCGTCTACCCAGGAGATCTTCCCTTCACTCCATTTATATAGGGATTGTGGGAGCTTAGCCAGGGGCTCCCCAGCACCATGGGGAATTGGGTGTTTGGGGGTGATGACAAAGGCTCTCTTCTCCCAATGCTCCCCCATGCCCACAATAAGTCCCTCGGTCTCTGCCACACACGCCTCCTTCATCTCAGAACCATCCATTTGCGTGAATTTGAGTGGCTCCCCCAATGGGGTGACCTGGGGTCCCAGTCCTTCCACCACTAGTGGGCTAATTAAGTCTCTAGCACACCCAGAGTCAATTAGGGCGCGGACTCGGACGTGTGTCCCAGTCCCGGGGGTCATTACAGTCACTACCATATACAACAAGGGGCCGGGGATGCTCACCGGAGATGGCGCGTCGTGGCGGGGGACCTGCAGTTCTGCGCCGCTCACTGCAGGCCGTTGGAGTTTCCCGACATCTGCGCTTCCATCAGCTCCAGCTCCCCTTGCTCACTCGCCGCCCCTTCCAGCTGTAGAGCCCGGGGTTTGAACGAGGTCTTCCCTCGACTGGGGGTGCTCCCGGCCACAGGGGTGGAGGTTTTTGGGATCTTTCCCCCTCCCTTCGGGCACGCCGAGGCGAAGTGGCCGCTCTCCCCACATCTCATGCAGAGCCCCTGTTTAAAACGGGCATCTCGGATTTCTTGTATGTTGGGCTTGGGCTTCGCCTTCTGCGTTGCCTTGCTTGGGGCTGTCGATGAAGCTCCCATCTTGATGAGGGTGAAGCGCTCTTCCACGTCCGCATCCGCCCTCATCCAAGCGCCCAACGACCCTGGTCTTCCCGCCCGCAAGATCGCCTCGTACACCTCGTAACTCAAACCCTCTCGATACTTCTCCATGAGCAGGTCCTGCGTCCAGCCGCGAATCTTGGCTGAGATGCGCCGGAACTTATCGGTGTAGTCCTTCACTGAGGACCGCCCTTGGGTCAGCCTCCGTAGTTGGTTCCAGGCTTTTTCTTCTCCCAAGGGGTCCTCATAGTGGTGTCGGAGGGCCCACATGAAGTTGTTCAGCGAACGCAGCTCAGGCCCGGGGGTGTTGTGCAGACTCACACACCAATCGCTGGCGGTGTCCTTCAGCTTGGACCCGATGTAGCCAATCTGGTCCCTCTCGGTGGGGTAGAGATGTCCCCATGTGTCTAGGAACCGCTCGATCTCCAGCAGTAAGAAGCGCAGCTTCTCGGGGTCCCCATCGAAAGTAGCCGTCAACAAGTCGGCGGGGGCCGGGCGAACCACTGGCCCTGCCGGCACGGGACCTGGCACAGGTGGAGGTGTGGGCACTGGGCGGGGAACGGCAGGGGGGACCTGTGGCGGCACTGGCTGCTGCGCGGGCGGCTGCATCAGGGCGGGGACTCCCCCGGGAGGCACCACCGGTTGCTGGACTCCGACCACGGCTGGCGCTGGCTGAGCCGCTTGCATAGCCGTGAGGGCGTCCCGGAACTGATATTGGAGATCGAGGGCCAGCTCTCGCAACTCGGTGGTAAGCTGGAACCGCAAATCCCCCATCATTCGGTCGAGGGCTTGAGTCTGGTCTTCTCGGTAGGGATCGGGCCCGTAGGGTCCCATTCTCTCTCCTTCCAGGGACTGGAGACGCAAATCTCCTGCGTAGGTCGTCTCGCGTTTGTCTCCCAGGAAACTCGGCTTCCTGCGGTCGAGGTGGTCCCCCTGGAACGACACTCAGGCCCCTTTGCGATCGTGCACCCAGGAGTCCACAGTCCTGCGACCGAAATTGCTCCATGAGTACCTCGGGGTCCCGCTCTGAAGAGGAGGTGGGCGCGGGATGTAGTGAGCCCCTTGAATCGTAGTCACTGGTACTTCGGGCTCCCCTCTGCCGCCTCCACCACCGGCTCCCTGGTCCCCAGGGGTGGTCATTGTGTCTTCGGGAGTAGTAGGGATGGGAAGAGTACCGTCGTCCGATATGGTCAGGAACGGCCAAGTCCCAGTCACAGATCTCTGACAGTCTGTGAGACTTCTGCTCAAAGTAGTCAAGGATCAGATCTTTGTTGATGAAACACAGTTCTTTATTTCCAATCTCTACATTGGTACAGCTTCTCGGATTATTGTCAGAGATAACACAGATGACAGAAGCGAGTCTATTATACCTTTCTAAGCAGTTTGAATTACCCATAGGTAGCCAATCACTACAAGGGAAAAACGGCGGGCAAAAGGGGCTCTGGCCATTTGCTTCCCACAGGAAAGAAAGTGAGGTGTCAAGTTGTAAATTTCCCCTTCCAAACCAGACCCTTCAGATGTTACCAGTTCACATAACAATCCATGGCCTCGAGGCTTTCGCACATTGATAAGAGATGAGACTTGTCCTCCCTTGGAGTCTCAGCCGAGATGAATGGAATGCGGAGGTAGGAGTGTGAGAGGCCCATTGTTCCCATACTTTGAAGTTGACATCCTCCCGCTTTGACAGTTACACAAACCAGGCCGGTCAGGGCCATAAACCTGGGGTCACACATTCTACATACACGCTGATACATACTGGCCAGAATGAGGGTTACATGACAGGTGTTCATGAGAGCAGTTAGCATACATACAGTACCATAAGAAGCAGAGCAACAAACACAGAAAACATATCTGAAACATGGCTGTAAGCAAAAGAAATACTCTGTCTGAATCAGCAGATTCTGACAATTTGTTACAGAAAGAGACATGTAGATTACAGAAGTTATTCACAATATATGCTAGCAGGAAAAGTGTCAGGACCAGACCCAGCCTGTGAGTAACTGATGAGAGGAAGGGCACTGGGGGCATTACGTAAGAACATAAGAGAAGCTAATGTTGGATCAGGCCAGTGGCCCATCCAGTCCAACACTCTGTCACACAGTGGCCAAAAACACCAGGTGCCCTCAGGAGGTCCAGCAGTGGGCCCAGGACACTAGAAGCCCTCCCACTGTTGCCCCCCCTCAAGCACCAAGAATACAGAGCATCACTTGCCCCAGACTGAGAGTTCCTATCTATACTTTGTGGCTAATAGCCACAAATGGACCTCTGCTCCATATGTTTATCTAATTCCCCCATGAAGCCATCCATGTTTGTAGCTGCCACCACCTCCTGTGGCAATGAATTCCACATGTTAAACACTCTTTGGGTTGAGAAGTACTTCCTTTTATCGGTTCTAACCCAACTGCTAAGCAATTTCATGGAGTGCTCATGAGTTCTTGTATTGTGAGAAAGGGAGAAAATGACTTCTTTCTCTACCTGCTCTATCCCATGCATAATCTTATAAACCTCGATCATGTCACCCCTCAGCCGTCGTTTCTCCAAGCTAAAGAGCCCCAAGTGCTTCAACCTTTCTTAATAGGGAAAATGTTCCAACCCTTTTATCATTCCAGTTGCCCTTTTCTGCACTTTTCCCAATGCTATATTTTTTGAGGTATGGTGACCAGAACTGTACACAGTACTCCAAATGAGGTCACACCATCAATTTATACAGGGGCATTATGATACTGGCTGATTTGTTTTCTATTCCCTTTCTAATAACCCCCAGCATAGCATTGGGCTTTTTCATTGCAGTCACACACTGTCTCGACATTTTCATTGAGTTATCTACTACGACTCCAAGATCTCTCTTTTGGTCAGTCTCTGCCACTTCGGACCCCATCAACGTGTATTTATAGGTAGGAGTTTTGGCTCCAATATGCATCACTTTGCACTTGGCCACATTGAACCCCATTTGCCACACTGATGCCTACTCGCCGTTCCTCAACAGATCCCTTTGGAGTGCCTCACAATCCTCCCTGGTTCTCACCACCCTGAACAACTTCGTGTCATCTGCAAATTTAGCCACTTCCCTGCTTACTCCCAACTCCAAATCATTAATAAGCAAGTTAAAAAGCATCGAACTGAGTACTGATCCCTGCGGTACCCCACTGCTTACCTCCCTCCACTGAGAAAATTGCCCATTTATACTCACTCTCTATTTCCTTTTAATTAGCCAGTTTTTGATTCACAGAAGGACTTGTCCTTTTATCCCATGACTATTGAGCTTACTTAGGAGCCTTTGATGAAGAACTTTATCAAAAGCTTTCTGGAAGTTAAGGTAAACAACATCTATTGGGTCCCCCTTGTCCACATGTTTGTTTACTCCCTCAAAGAACACTAACAGGTTAATGAGACATCACTAACTGATGTTACAAAAATAATAAAATTAAATAAAAATAGAAGAGACTTATCCTAGACCCCTCCTTGGCTCACTAACAGCAGCTTGGTGTAATGCTTAGGAGAGCCAGTTGGTGTAGTGGTTAGGAGCGTGGACTCTAATCTGGGAGAACCAAGTTTGATTCCCCACTTCTCCACATGCAGCTGCTGGTGTGACCTTGGGTCAGTTACAACTCTCTCAGCCCCACCTACCTCACAGGGTGTTTGTTGTGGGGAAGGGAAGGGAAAGGAGTTTGTGACCCACTCTGAGACTCCCTTGGTGGGTAGTGAAGGGTGGGTATAAACCCAATCTCTTCTTCTCCCCACCGAGCAGAAGGGCAACTCCCCCCAACAGCAGCAGCCAGTGCCGCCAGAGCACGACCATTCTTGGAGCCAGCCTTGCCATGCCCTCGGTGCCAAGGTGCCCCAGATGGAGGAAAGCAGAACCAACTCTGAGTGATTGTGTGTGTGTGGGTCCCATGTGAGGACATGGGAGGGAAAAGAGAGGGGGTTTTTTGGTGAGCCCCCTTGCCCCCTTTCTCTGGCAAGTTCTCTCCCAGTAGGTAATTCAATTGAGCTGGCTGTCCGGCATCAGGCCGATGCCTTGGTAGCGCTCCACTGGGCAAGGATCTGACCCATGTCCCCTTCCATACAAGGCTTTCTCTGTGTCTTGGTGCATTAGCGGACTCAACCATCCTTAGGCACATTGTCCCAGGTGCCAAACTTCATCCAGCCACCGGCTCCAGCCTGGTGCACACATCCACTTCCTTGAGAGCGAGAGCTCTTGTGACCTACTTGGGAGTAAACACGCCTGGGCTGGGGCTGCAAGAGGCCTCCAGCAAAGGGCGAGCTACAAGACAAAGCAGAAGAGGGCTGCCTGGCAGCCTGCAAGGGGAAGGAGCATAGTGCACTGGGGGGGGGGGGGTTGGCATCCTCCCAAGGTGGGACTATTACAGATTCAGGAGGAGGCACTGACCCCACTACCCCTGCCTAGCTACAGCCCTGGCTAGGGGGGTGGGGCTAAGGGGCTGAGGTAAAATAAGTGTGTGGGGGGGATGGCAGCACAGGAGGAGAAAATGGAGGCATTGTGTTTTTTTCACTCCCAACCTCTCTGACCACAGTTCAGCAAGGATTGGCAACACCAGTACACGAGGGGCAGAGCTGAGTGGCCAGCACTGCCAGCACTGCACCAACTGGCTCTGCATTTTTTCAAATGGTGACCAGGAGGGAGATTGGCGAGAGCAGGAATGTGGAAAGGAAATTTACCAATGAAGGGCCAGGGATGGTAGGGCGTAAAGGAGGAGGAGGGCTGGCAGGTGGATTGGCAGGCGACTGGGAAGTCTTGTGTGTGGCACTCTGAGGGGGAAGTTGTCCTGGCCTCGAGAATGAGTGGAGGAGCAAAGGGAAAAAGGGGTGCCGCTGCCTCACATCTGAACAGCCACAGAACCTGAAGGCAGAGTGAGTGTCAGGGTAGGTGGGGGATAGCAACCTCCCTTCTCCCCCACCTCTTCTTAGCCTGTGAGGGGAAAGGGGTCACGGGAGAACAAAAAGCACCCCCTGGAGGTTTCTGAAACAGCCCGATAGTCAGGCCTTTCCTTCAGCCGCACTACTTCTGCAGGAGACACAGGAGGGATGAGAATTGGGGGTGGGGGGATCTGGGAGAGCCAGGTTCACACACCCCCTCCTCCTTGTCGTCTGAGTCACCCAGGGCCAGTTGGTAAGCCTGTCTCACCTCACAGGGTTGTTGTTGTTGGGGATGGGGTGATGGAGGTGGGAATCCAGTGAGCCTCCTTGAGATCTTTAGGAGTAGAACAGGGGAAGAGAGGAAACAAAGAACAAGAGATGGATTGTAGCCATGCTCGACTGCTGAGGCTGGGTGTGTGGGGCTGCTGAAAAACTACCTTATTTACTTGCAGGGAAGATGACTCATCTCCTAAAAGTGCTATATATAAAAAAGTAACTAATTTTTATGAAAACATAAGATAGCCCCCTTTTATGGTATCTCTTGGGGGGAAAGCTAGTCTTGCATATGATTAAATACATTTATTGGGGCTTTTGTGGGTTCCACAGTAAATTAATTGCTTTCACTGCCAGGAATTGATTGCTTTTGTTTGTATTTTGAGTATAAAAACAATATAATTAATTGGGTTTGCCTGTGTCCTTTATAAAGTTTATATCTCTGGTACCTGGCATTACATTTTATGGCATACATGGCCTGGCCCAACAAAGTGACATTTATGTCAGACCCAGCCCTCATAACAAATGAGTTTGACACCTCTGTAACTATTTCATGCTGCATACCAATAAGCAGCAGGCTTTCAGTTCCTTTGTATTTTGAGGACTAGTTCTTACTGAAGTCCGTTCTATGTTAAGGCTGTACTATTTTCTGCAGCTGGTGGCTCACATAACAGAATGCAAAAACGTTCACATAGAAAAAACAGCTGTCAGTGAAAAAAGGTTCTACCTTTCCTCCTGATATGCTAGATTATCCGTGCAGGGAATGTCTGTATATGGATGAGCACAGGGGTCCTATCGTAGAAAAAGAGGTGCCGGAGCTCATTAGCATAACTCATTAGCATATGCCATGTCCCCTGACATCACTGGAAGTGTGCCAGAAAGGGAATGTCAGTTTCAGCCCCATTATACCCTATGGGCCATTGAAATCAATGGCAAAAACTCAGAGGGTATATGAGGGGCTGGAGGAAAGGGGGTTTGAGGGAGAGGCTCCAAACTTGCAGGATAGCTGCTGGGGCCTCTCCTTGAAATACCCATCAAGGTTCAAGAAGATTGGACCACGAGGTCAAATTCTATGGGCCCCAAAACAGGTTGCCGCATCCCCTCCATTGTTCTCTATGTTGGGAAAAAATGTTACTTTTTTCTCACCATAGAGAACAATGGAGGGAATGGGGGCAACCCATTTGGAGGCCCGTAAAATTGGACCCCCTGGTCCAATCTTCTTGAAACTTGGTGGGCATTTGGGGGAGAGGTCCCAGAAGCTACCTGCAAGTTTGGAGCCTCTGCCTCAAACCCCCTCCCCTACAGCTGCTTTTAAAGTTGCCACTGAATTTTGGTGGCAATTCGGCGGCGGGCCGAATCAGATCAGAGAATCTGATTCGGCCCGTGGCTGCCCTACTGCCCCTCTTGAGCTGGCGGAGCTGCACTCCGCCTCACTCCGGCCCCAAATGACCCCTGGATGAGCAGTTATAGCACCTCAACACAAACTTGCAAGTCAGCACTGCTCAGGATCAATGAAGAGCAGTTCCTGGTGCTTAGAGACATACTCCACCCATGGTCATTGTCTGCTCATTAATCATCTAATCAATTCCTTGTATTTGCATGGCTTAACAGGAATGCCTCATTAATGCTCCTTAACACTCTTGAATGATGAGAAAGGCATCTTTTGCTTACTGAGCACAAAAAAAGCACACGCGCACGAACACACACACATACATTAAAAACAAACCCTTACATCTAGGGTTCTACAAAATACCTGGCTTTGCATACATAACTGATGCTCCAAGAAATGATAAATGTTCTTCTGACCAGTTTATAGGATTTTTGACACAAGTCAGTTCTTAGGACTAAGCTGAATCCACTCACATGCTCTTGGTTTTCATTTAGATTGAAAAGAGAGATCTACAAGAAGCTGCTTGCTACAGAACTCATCGAAGAGCACAAGGCCATTTCATGAATGCAGCAGGGAATGGCTTCAGAAATAAAAGCATTTCTTTTTTATGTCAAGGTGAATGGGGAAAGTTTGTGGGTCTGCTACTCTTAATGGGATTCAAAACCCATTCCTAAGATCTATCCCTCAAATGGTCCCTCATTTCTTGCATAACCTGAGTTATTTTGCCCCAGTATTCATGAGATCAAAGTCCTACCGAGTCCTTTAATCTGAGATTTGACAATCTAAGGCTGAGGACAGACTGGCACAATGAAGCGCAAGGAAAGCGGGACAAAAAGACCTGGGCTGAGTTGTCACGGGGCTTTCCATTCACACTGCGTAGACTGATGCAGGACCATACTGGGGAGAAGGCGGAATGGAGTGTTCACACTGTGGGGCAGCCCCTGGCAGCAGCACAGTGGCATGCAGCTTTGGTCCATTTTGCCAACCTGTGTGTAGGCGCATGGGTGCAGCAGCTGGATCAGTGGGTTCACATTACTGGCACTGCTTGATGTGCGGCTTATTTGCATCCACACTGCCAGGAAGCGGGATGAACGCACACCCAGATGGCTTGATACTGGTTTCACCAGGTACTTTTTAAAAGCCGGATGAAAGCACTTCAGGACAGGGTGAGTGCAGCATGGCAACGCCAGGCAGCTGTGGCTGTGTGAATGGGCTCTCTTAATCCACTTGCAAAGCGGGCCAATATCAGGCCAAACTACCAGTCTGAACTCAGCCTAAGTTGATGACTGGTTTTCCAGGAGGGCCAGTTTGAACGTTGATTTGGGATGGGTGTCTTAGATCATCCCCCAAAGACCATCACTAGAAAGACCCACTGCTATCACTCTCTTTACAGACCTCTCTTGCCCCAGAAAGAAAAAATACTAGATACCATTACCAACTGATGATGTGAGGGAGTCAGATTTCACCTTGTGGCTTCCCTTACTAATCCCCTAGTTAAATTACTGTCAAGATAGTACTATGCTACTGTAACCAGTGCTCCCTCTAAGCTGTGGAGTCTTGTGAGAAAAACTCTACTTTGTGAGCTACTGGCATTAAAGTTGTGACTGAGTGATTTGTCTGCTGCATAAATTAGTTTGTTCTGGAGCCATCCTTCCTGAGTGAGGACAAAAATGTGAGAACTGGAGGCTAAAAAACTGAGAGCAAGCTCACACTAGCTCAGCTTAGAGGGAACACTGAGTCCGTAACCCCTCAAAATAACAACAACGTAGGAAAGCCAGTGTTGTATAGTGGTTATAATATTGGACTAGGACCTGGAAGATCCAAGTTCAGATCCCCACTTGTGCCATGGAAGCTTGCTGGGTGACCTTGGGCCAGTCACACACTCTCAGCCTAACCTACCTCACAGGGTTATCCTGAGGAAAACATGGAGGAGAGGAAAACAATGTAAGCCACCTTGGATCACCATTGGACCCAATTAAGTAAAAAAAGAAATAGGAGTGTGTTCCCCTTCATCAAGCAAAATCGAATTCAACATAGAAAGGCAGATCATTTCCATCTTCTAGCAAGCTTAAGATTTTATATGCTATGAACATACGCACTCCCCAGTGCTTCTTACTGCAGAGCTCTTTATAAATCCACACAACTTAAAATGTAAAAAAAAATAAATCATGTTAAAATGTGTAGCATTCTTTTTTCCTAGCCCGCCCAATCTACGCTACAAATCCAAAGTCACCGTTCAACATAACCTTGTTTTTATATTCAATAGCTTCTCAAAGGTCAGGATTCTAATAGAGGACAAGCAATGAAGGGAGTCTTAAGGCTACAATCTCATAAATTGCATATCTAAAAAGTGATGGTAATGGTATCATTTATAGAAAGTTTTTAATAATATTTCACCTGGAGCAAAATTCAGCACCAATTTGGGAATTTCTCCTTATGTGCAATCCCTGAAGAATTTCAGAAAGCAAAAGAGTTGTAATAGAAAAGGAAAGTATTGGGGTGGGGGATCTGTATATCTCGAAGTCTGTGGGCATTCTTGGAATTTTGACCTAGGACAGAGAAAACCACCACAAAATGGCTGGACAGGAGTGGGGAGATGAGCTACTATGTGGAGATTAAGTGAAAAGCTAAAATACTTAGAGAATTTCAGAGTTTTTTGAAGCATGAGTGAATCTGTTAAACCCATCACCTTAATTTCCACACTGTGTGAGCAATACTGACATTATCCAGGGAGACATTTTAAGCTAGCTTACAACATAGGATCCATGTAACTACACTTTGCTTTGCTCCTTCCAAACTGACACTGCTATTACATTTCTTCAAACGGTCATTCCATGTCATTAATTCTGACATGTCACCACATTCTAATAAAATTTTTATATAGCACTGACCTCATGTGTTCTGTGCTCAGTACTGAGTCTTCAAGTGGTAGACAAGACAAATGGGGTTAAAAGGGGAAGAGAAAGTATAGCTGGATGGATCAAGTCTGGGTGAAAAGTGAGCACAAAACCATCAGACTGTATACTATCTGTATTACTCACATGTTTGTTTATGAGTTGCCTTCCAGTCCCTTGCACTCCCCATGGCTTGGTAGCATGAGTCAAATTGTAAGAGCTTTACCACTACTTTTAAAGAGAAAACAGCTCACAGATCTCTGCCCGCAAGTTGGTTTTGCTTATTGAAACCTGCTCCCTTCCCATGCATGGTTCTTGGTACGTTAAAGCCAAAAGGAAGTGCCCCCCCCCAAAATGTTTCCTTCAACATGCTTTACAACAAAGTGGGGAGCCAAGTTTCAATTAGCAAAATTGACTAGGGGTTGAAAAGTTAAATCACCTCTCCTTTCTTTGCATGACCCTGATGCAAACTGAGGCTTCCCCTCCCCCCACATTTAATTGAGTTTAGAACTAGAACTGGTTCTCCTAAGTCTTAGGCAGCAGTCTTACCCAGCTCCAGTGATACTTTTAGTCAAAGGATCAGGGGACTTAACACTACAATCCTATGCATGGGTTTAGAATGGAGCAACTCTGCACAGGGTTACACTGTCAGTGTTAGAATTTCTGCATACAAAGCCAGTGTTCTCTAGAGCCTCCTTATCAATAGTGCAGGCTATGTGTGGTGAACACCAGTGAAGCAGAACTATACGGCGCTGCTTGGTTTCGTATTCATAAGTTCTAGTGGTAACTAACTACAAAGCCTTTGCTGGGATTGCAGCAACTACATATAGGGGGGGAAATCATATACTATTTCTTGTCTGTCTCCCCCTTCCCACAATACTACAATAAAACAATTAAATGAGATCCAGCTCGCCATCTTTGGTGTTTACCTATAAGCAGCACAGGGAAATCATACATATCAGGTGTATCCCACCATGTTAGATCTGTTGGACTTCTGAGAACAGGTAAGAGAGCACCTCCACAAAATAGCACTGATGATAAAACGGCTGCCATGAGGGCTGGGTCCAAATGCAAAACAATGGGAGTTTCTACAAGATGTTAGGAGGCTTCCATGCCAAGAATCCTCTTATGATGGAGGTAGCTGTTTCCCAATGGGTACTCCTTGCAGATACAAAGGTGATGCCTACTAGGCCCTTCTGAAGACCAATCTAATGATGTGGAGGAAAGTCATGATGGGCTATCTGTGTTGGGGTAGGGGCAACGGGATCCAGTTAAGATACCAGGATGAGCCTTTGCATCCACAGCAACCATGTTAAGGAGATCTCACTACTAAACTGTTACAACTCACTGCTTACTGTTAAAATAGCATTTTTCTTACCTAGTTTGGAACCTAAATTCTGCTGACAACTCAATCCCAAATCATAGGGAAACTAATGACATAATTCAGCTAATGTCAAGCCCTTTCATGTACATAAGTTTCAGTGGGAGAGATTTCTGCAATTACCATTGAAACCAAAGAGATTTTAAGTGGTTTATCATTGGGTGCATCATGCCCTAAGATTTTTTCAGTGCAAGTTATTCAGTAAGGATCCCACTCACTCAATCTTCCTGTGTTGTAGCCCTTTCCTCACCAACTTACACAGAAGAACGGTTCTGTCAATTACATACTCAGAGACCTCCATAATTCACATGAAGAGACTGCAAAAGGACATAATTCATTTAGAGCCGGACTAGATAACCCATTTGTAGATGTATGGAGAGCCAGCATATTGTAGTGGTTCTGGGAGATCTTCAAATACTCACTCTGCCATGGAAGGCTGCTGGGCCAGTCAGGCACTGCCAGCCTAACCTACCTCACAGGGTTGTTATGAGGATAAAATGGAGGAGAGCCACTAGTTCCCCCTGGGGAGAAAGGTGGGGTATAAATTAAGTAAGTAAGAAAGTAAAAGTTTGTAATTGATGAACAGTACTTCAGGGCTCTCTGATTCAGAATGAGCCTGAGGCAGAAGAAAAGGGGGATCCAATGTTCCCTCTAAGCTGTGGAGTCTTGTGAGCAAAACTTCTACTTCGTGAGCTACTGGCATTAAAGTTGTGAGCGAGCGATTTGGCTACTGCGTAAATTAGTTTGTGCTGGAGCCCTCCTTCCTGAGCTAAGACAAACATGTGTGAGCTGGAGGCTCAAAAACTGTGAGCTAGCTCACACTAACTCAGCTTAGAGGGAACACTGGATATAACCTTTATCTCCATACTGTTTTCTTGACCACAACTAAATGTACTGGATAGGGCTGCCAGATGGGGGGATTTACCAAGACTACAAAGGAGGCCCAGGCAACATCGCTGGCATCATGGCTACATTGCTTCCAGCATGCACCAGAAGTGACATCCTCTCATTGCAACATCAGGGCGACACTCAAGTATTTGGGCAAAAACTCTATGGTAAAAAATGGCTTCTGCCATTGTGTTTTTGCCCAAATACCAGAGCACCACCCAGGCATTACCTACGTGATATAATTTCCAGTGCATGCTGGAAGTGACGTCACCATGTTTCTGGCAATGAAGCCAGAGCTTCCCTCTCTGTCCTGGTAAGTCCCCCACCTCCACAAGGGGGTCTGGCCATGGTAGTGGAGCTACTATTTTCCTGAACAGGAGAAATATAAATGTTAAGGTTGCATAGATATGATCCCTCCAGCAGGGCAAACAGCAAGTCCAAGGCTTTGGCAAACAATTTTTTTTGGGGGGGAGAATAATTCAACCCCTCTCCTCCTATGCTATAAAGCTGATCTAGACTGGGATCTTCTGCAGTTGCTATTTACCATGAGAAACTGTCTGAGTTCCATTCCCAGGTTTCCCCATGTCTCATCAAGTTCAACCATAAGTTTCTCAGACAAGAGATGCAATTTTACAGTTGTAATTTAAAACAAAGCCTTTTTAAAGCATGGGTGAATTCTTTCTAATCCCTTCACTACACATCGGCCACAGAAAAAATCCCACTCCTTATCAGCGTGATTGAACATCATTTCTAATAACCTTAATTGTATCAGCTACCGAGAATTTCTTCTTCTTCTATTGAATGTATTGATTCGTCTTAGAAGTCATTTAATGAACATCAGTGACCCCATCATGGTTTCCACATACAAACTGCATTCCTGAAAAGTTATTTACTTTCTGCCTCCTCTTCAGGAAAAAAGCTCTCTTCAGAAACAGGCAGAAACTAACCAACCAGATTTGCCTGCACTCTTTGACCAAGGAATCTAGTTACTGTGTACTACTGCAATCCAGATACGTCATGAGACAAGGCAGCCGTGACTTCTCTCTCCCTTATTTCCCCGAGTCCTGTTACCTGCCCTCCTCTATCTGCTACACAGTGCACCTGGACCCATGACAGGAATGGGATGGAGGAGATAAGCATGCTGCCTATTAGGAAAAGGGGCAGAGAAGATGTGCCTGCCTAGTAACAACATAAGAAAAGCCCTGCTGGATAAGACAGACCAAAGGCCCATCTAGCCCAGCATCCGGTCTCACACAGTGGCCAAGCAGTTACTATAGAGGGCCAACAATAGGGCTTGGAGGCCAAGGCCTTCTCCCTGATGTTGCCTACTGGCACTGGTATTCAGAGGTTTACTGCCTTTAAATGTGGAGATTCTCACTTTCTCCTCTTCTGATGCATCCAGGGGTTTAAAAGGAATTCCTTGGTGTTGCAGCCTCCCATCCTAAATGGTGAGTCAAAATACATTTGTGTACTTCTATGTACAGCATGCTGGCTGCGTGCTGGGTGAGGCTCTCTAGCTGCATGCACTTAAAGGGAGTGCAGTCAGTTTTCTCCTCCATGGGGACCTAAGGCAGCTTACAACATTGTTCTCCTCTCCTGTTTTTTATACTCACAATAACCACTCTGTAAGGTAGGTTAAAGCTGAGTGTGTAGCTGGCCCAAGGTCACCCAGTCAGTTTCTATGGTAGGGTTGCCAGACCCCCCCCCCCAGTTTGGTAAGGGTTACCTGGTTTGGGGGGGGGGGTTCAAGCCACTGCCAGCCAGCTGGCCAGTGGGGGAAGCCCCACCCCCAGCTCCAACACCCACAACCACCCCTCTCCCTTCATTCTTGAGAGGAAGGAGAGGGGTGGCTGTGGGCTGCATGCCCGATCTCTGGGTGGGGGGCTCCAGCTGTGTGCACTTAAAGGGACTCCTTTAAGTGCAGGCAGCCAGTGGGGAAAAAGCCCCACATGCCCAATCTCTGAGCAGCAATGCCAGAGGCCCTCCGGCTGCATGCTGGGTGAGGCCCTCTGGCTGTGTGCACTTAAAGGGAGTCCAGTCAGTCAGCAGGAAAGGGCCCCACATTTCCGACCACCAAATGGCAATGCTGCTTGGAAATCAGGTGGGCAGGGGTCCTCGGCTGCCGTTCCTGCAGGAGCGGGGCTTGGAAGCTGGGACGTTCCCAACATGATATCATCACATTGGGGATGCCCCGCCTCCTTCGAGAACGCCCTCCAAAGTTCCCCACTGGGGGCAAAGATGGACCTGGCAAAGTGCACACTAAAATCTGGGTCTCTCGGATCCTAGTCTGATACACAATTGTAAATTGACCCAGTAACAGATCCAGGATGCTTACTGTCATTTGCTGAATGCCATTTTGCAAAGAAAGGGGAAAGAGGCCTACCAGAGTCCTTCACAGCAGCTTGCCTAGATCTCACTTACATACAGTCAGAAGTAAAACCCGGCTTGGAACAACTCCAGATTATTGTACCTTGGACCAATAATAAAGCATACAGTTTTGAATGTTACACTTATTTTACACTGTGTGAATGTCACAGAGGCTCTAGGGAAGAGCCTTGTTCACAAGCCACTCCTGTAGATGCTACTGCCCTGAAGGGATGTAACACCTTTGTGTGAACCAAAACAAGGCCTGAGTGTGAGGTTATCATTTCCCATCAAGCCAATTTTTGTGCATATTTTCCGCTTTCATAAAAGTCCCAGGTTCCACCACCATAAAACTTAATTTTCTATCATCCCTTTTGTTATTCCTTCCACTCAATGTTTTATTTTCCCTCACTGAGGATTTCAGCACTGGCTCATTTGGCACCAACTTCAACCACCTCAGCAACTGGAATCTGTTTTATAGTCCCAATCTCCTGTATTTTCTCTGGCTCATTTACTTTCCATGGGGGGACTTTGCTTTGCTGGGAATACAGGTCCACATATCTAAGAAACAGCCCTTGCTACAAGGATTCAGGCTCATCCCCAAGGACAAGCTGTCAGTTTAGGAACCTCTTCTTCACCCTCCACATATTTAGGGCCAGCCACCAAAGTCAATATTCATGAGCAAACTAACACTCTAAATACTAAATTGGATGGCTCCTCTGTAAATAAACTGACCAATCTACAATCAAGCGAAGGGTATTTCTTACTCCAGGGACTTCCCTGGCATGTAGAAAATTAAATCTTCATAATGTATTCCCCCCACAAAATATCCCCACTCATAAAAAGGGTCTGATGAGAACTGAAAATGCTCCAGGAGGCTCAGAGTGTTGAGAGGAGAAGAGATTAAAGTAGAGAAGGAAAGGAGAAGTTTAGAGACTCCTGGAAGAAGAGATTCTGAGTGGAGGGGTGGCATTTCCAAATTGCCCCCCAAATGATTTCTTGCAGACCCTTAATTTCTTGTTGTCTTTGAAGGAGTGGATCATTGTTAAATAGATTAAAACGACTTAAATTACTGAAGTGGTGGGGCTGATTCTAGGATTACTTGGTAATTTAGTGTTCTAAAGAGTAACATGAACCAAAGACATGTCCCCGCACCAAGGAGCTGACTATCTGCATTTAGATGTAGGTAGAGAAGATGACAACAGAGGGAAGGAAAGGCAAAAATAATAAGGGGTGAAAATTAAACAAATGAAGTTATATATTCTCAAGTTTCATTTACAGTGAGGCAAAGAGGGTTATAGCAAATGCTACATGGAAACAGTGGCTTTTGGCCTGGACTTTGAAAGAAGACAGGAGATCCCGACATAAGGGACCACAAGGGACAATAAGTCTTATCATTAGAAAACAGACCTTCAGACAGACTAAGTAGGAAACAGCCACAGAAAGCAATACATTTCAGCCAGAGTCACCAGCCTAACGTTTGTTTAGTGATAGCTGCTCCTGAGTAGTGAAAAACATCCCAAGCTACTCCCCCAGCTACTCCCCCTTCCCCGCCAGAGCCATGTTACCAAGTTTTGTCCTATCCTAGAAACAGAAGATGGACTAAGAACACGATCAGAAGCTATCAGCTAAGCAGCACAGAGAAAAAAAATCCTATGAAATAAGGAAGAAGATCCGGTTTTTATACCATGCTTCTACCCTATGGAGTCTCAAAGCAGTTTACAATCACATTTCCTTTTTCTCCGCTCAACAATCACCTTGTGAGGCTGATGGTGCTGAGAGAGTTATGAGAGAACTGTGATTGGCCCAAGGTCACTTAGTAGGTTTCATGTGGAGGAGTGAGGAATCCAACCCAGTTCTCCAGGTTAGGGTCTGCCACTCTTAACTACTACACCTCACTGACTCTCTAAAGTTTTTTTGGGGGGGGTATAGAGCAGACCTTTTCTTGACTTTTTTCCTGGGTCTCCTAAGAAATGCACAAGCTACTTTGCAGAAGCTGGAAACTACATGCCGCTCACAAGCTACCTGTTGAAGATCTCTGATTTAAACACTCTAGTTTCACAACATTCTCAGTCAGTGTATGAATGTATGAAGTCTTTCACATACACATAGTTAATAATGAGAAATGACCTGTCTCCTATTTAATAACTACTTTAATCAAGAACTAATGGGTTGAAACCCCAATATAACAGAGGTACCCCTTCCCTTATGCATGTCAGTGTCTTACTTAAGACGTATATCTATGTCTTAGGTTATACGTGGGAGTCAGAGACTGAATTGTACAAAGGGGGACAATTTTGGCTATTTTTTTCCTGTTCACAATGGGGGTGAAGAAACTGACTTACCTTGAAAAATAGCTGAGATGCACAATAAAGTGAATTGATGGAGTCAGGGTATACACTGATGTCCAGAGCAGAAGACCTGTGGATCAGAACTGAACCTCTGGGCTGCCAGTTCCCTGTCCTATATTGCAGTATCCAGTCTACAGTTTGAAAAAAATGAGCCTATTCCTGTCTCAAAAGACACTGCGTTCTCTTCACAGATTTCATCAGATCCAAGTTGTTATTTTTGTGTTTATTTGGTTCTTCCGATATGCTCTGCTGAGGAGTCTGTTCTGTTGCAGACTCCCTTCATAAAGTAATAATAAAGGAAACTTGCCATTATGTCTGGGCGATTAAACTTATGCTACTTTATGACATTTGGCTCTGGCATTCAACGCTATTTCAATATGCGAGTAGCACTTCACCTTCTGACAAACAATGAACAACACCAGTGGCGAATTTAGTTGATGATCCTGAGAGAGCCATCAGTGTGTGTTTCAGTATCACAGAACCCCCCCCCCCCCACTTCCTCCAATAATAACAAGCAATTCGTGTCTGGCCTTTATTTCTATGGCAATCATTGTTGTCTAATATTTTTATTGAGAAACCGTCAAACTTAATGGAGGATGTATGAGACCAATCTCTCTCTCTCAGATGCCACAGGGGGAAAAATATATTTTAAAGCTCACCTTGAGGCTCTGAAACCATTTTAAAGCTTTATATCATGGGGAAATTATCTAACACCAATGAATAAGAGGAATATAATACCTGACCCAGTGTGAGGTGAATGGAAATGTTTCATGGTATGACTAAGAATTTCTTCAGGTAGCCAATTCTGAATAGCAAAAACAAAATGTTCTTTATAGATTGGCAAAGGAATCGGGTATTCTGTGGAACATAATGTTAACATGCACATCATCTAAAGATACACAGATGAATGAAGTAACACCTAAAAGGATATTCATGTTCAATCCATTAACACACCTGTGAAAGATAATTGCCTACTTACAGTGCCATCCTAAGCAGAGTTATACCATTCTATGTCCACTGAAGTCAATGGGCATTGAAGACTGTAACTCTGTTCAGATTGGCATGGTTACCAACACAATTCTGAGAATGACGTAGGAAAAAGAGGACAGGGAATCATCCTTCATGACACAGGTTTTTTTTAAAAAAAAACAGATTAACTATTTATCATGGATTTCCATTTCCTAAGGACACATACAGTACCATCCTAAACAGTTATACTCCTCCAGGCCCACAGAATCAGAAGGATGCAACTGTACCTAGAACAGCATTGTTACTCTGTGGGCTGCCTTACAAAACCTGGCTTTTAACAAAAGAACCCTACAAAGACTGAGGGCAACTGAATCAGTCTCTCTCTCCCCCCCCCCCCTTAATGCAGGGATTTTATTTCCATGCATTTTCAGAGGAGGAGGAAATTGGATGTATACCCTGCCCTTCACTACCCAAAGGAGTCTCAGAACAGCTTACAATCTCCTTTCCCTTCCCTTCCCCTCCCCACAACAGACACCCTGTGAGGTAGGCGGGGCTGAAAGAGCTCTGAGAGAACACCTCTGAAAGAGCTTGTGACTGACCCAAGGTCACACCAGCAGCTGCATGTGGAGGAGTGGGGAATCAAACCTACTTCTCTCGGATTAGAGTCCACACTTCTAAGCACTACACCAAACTGGCACTACAGAAATGGTTTAATTTGCTAGTCAGAACTTTTGCAGGCTTCATTTGTTATAAATAGTAATATGAATATGATGGGTTGTTCTGTCTGTTCCCTACTGGTAGAGACCATGGCATCTAAATTTATAAACAAACAGTACTTTAAATGAGCCATGTATTAATAAAAGTGACACTGCACCCCAATTTAATTTACTCACCTCAGCCAAACTTTCAATGGTGGATTCATAAGCCATAATAAAACAGGAGTGAGCTACAATTTTGTGGGAATAATTTTTTTTCATGCAAAAAAGAGAATTTTGATAGACCTCCAAAACAAACTTCCCCATCCATTCCGTTATTCTGTTTCATTCCCGTTTGCTGTCCCTCTTATTAGTTGTTCTGGTGCAATTTCCTTTTTTAAAAATGCATGTTCTCATTCTTATTAGCTATGTAATTCAGTCCAAGGGTGTAGACTTTCCAATTTCCCGGGGGGGGGGGGGCTGGGGCTGGGTTAGAGACATTATAGGCCATTGTCTCTGGGGGAGGCTTAGCATGTCCTGGAAAAGTTGGGGGGGGGGGCTCCAGCTCCCCAGCTCCCGTGAAGTTGACGTTTATGATTCAGTCAACCCAGGGTCATGAAGGCACTGTGACAATGTTAGGGTGCCACGTTGCCAGATTTAGCTATGTAATTGTACCTCAAAGCCTTCTCAGAGTAGAAGAATGAGACTTGCAACCCTCTTTCAAAATGGAAGACCATTTTCACTCCCTTTCAAAAATCCCTCTGAATTATTTGTTGAAATAGGGGGCTGTGTTTTGCAGGAAGTGATTTTTTGGCAAAACACAGTCTTACAAACAAATGCAGATGCTTTGACTGCTTCAGTGCGCCGCACTCTGGCTAGAGTCCGGGTGCATATTTTTAATGCAATCATAAACAAGCTAGAGGTAACAATTAAGTACTTAAGATTTTCCCAGAAGAGGCCATCCATCCTGCAATGAAAACTTTACAACCAGATAATTAGAAAGCATGCTCCATTGCCATGTACAACTTTGCCTCTAATTTTCTGTGGGTGTTTAATCTTACATGTGGAAAGAAAAGCCCATGAGGCAGCACTACAGGAAAAAGGAGCTGCAGATAATCAATACATTGAACCGCAAAGAAATATCCTCTATCAAATATCCTCAAGGACAGATAAACTGAGATTTCTATAGCTTGTAATAAGCTGCCAAAGAGCCAGATACTATGAAAGCCATTATAACATTGCATTACAGATTCCATTCGAGGAACAGTTAGGATTGCCAACTCTACGTTGGGAAATTCTTGGCGATTTGAAGGGGGGCTGGGGGGGTTGGGAGGGGAGGGGAGGGACCACAGCAGGGTATAATGCCTTAATGCCTCCAAAGCAGCCATTTTCTCCGGGGGGGGGGCTGATCTCCATGGTCCATGCAAGCAAGGACAAGACCAAAAATGCATACTTTGACAAGTGCACCAAAAAACATCTGTTGCATGCTCTCTGTTTAACACTCAAAAACAGGAACACTCCTGTTGCAGGATGGAAAAACAATAAACAGTTCCTCACAATGAGCCACAGAGCAAACGTTACAAGCAATACACTTCCATGGAGCACAACATCTAGCATGCACCCCCTGAGGAGTTTGGAGCCCTTACCGTCTCTCCTTCCTCTTCAGTAGTATTAGACAGGTCATCCCTGAAATCAAGTAAACATTTTCCTTGAGTATCCCTCAGTGGTGACTCCATGCAGTCAAATCTGATTGGCTATCTTTTATCACAATGTAATCTCACATGAAACTGCCTTATACAGAATTAGATGCTTGGTCCGTCAAAGTCAGTATCATCTACTCAGACTAGCAGTGGCTCACCAGGGTCTCAGGTAGAGGTTTTTCACATCACCTGTGGCTGATCCTTTCCACTGAAGATGTCACAGACTGAATCTGGGACCTTCTGCATGACACGCAGATGCTCTACTCCTGAGCCACAGCTCATTTGCTACATAGCCCCTGATTGGCTGAGATCAGCATCATTTATGTGAGTGATACAGGGATGAGAAAGAAGCCGCAGCCATGGGCAATGATACTGAACAAAATGAAGGGATGATCACTCACAAAAAAGTGCTTTTCTGGGAACATTTTCTTAAATTTGAGAATATTTGCACAGCCCTACTTCACAGACCTAATAGACTCACACTGGAATACAGCAAAATGTATATATACATATCAGACTTACATATCTTGTGAATGTTACAAAAGAGCCATACCCAGTGCTCAGATGTCATGAACACCTAGCATGACTTTATTTTTTATTTATTTATTTATTATCAGATTTATATCCCGCTCTCTCAGCCAAGGCCGGCTCAGGGCGGCATACAGAAAAGAATAAAAAACAAAGAATCAAAGCTATAACTGAGTAACTGTATTATATCCTCAATATTACTTCTTCTTTTTTAAGGATGCTTCTCATAGATGTATATTATCAGCATTTGCAGTTTGTTACTTTGAAACTCAATAAATAAACTAATTAAAAAATAAAAAACACAAGTAAACAACTTAAATAGTCTTAAAACCATATAAAATATTCCAACCTTGAAAGGTACTAACATTAATGATACTAACAAGTTATTAAATGATACATCCAAAGTTATACACTAGAAGTCCTGATGCATTCAGGTTAACCATTTCTCAATTAAAACCAATAACACTTAAAAGTCCTTAAGTCTGCCTGCTGAACCCACTTTGAATATTTCTTTAAGGGAAATTTTGAGGCAATTCTAGGGTTAGCTGATCCCAAGCTGCTCCAGTATTGCAGCAAATATATTCATGGAAGGAACATCTTCTCCAGAGAGAGCATTATTCTTGAAATACATACAGCCAGACAATAAACTCAGGCTTAGTCCTCAATTAATTCATCATTCCACAGAACTCTGAGGGGAACTTTTTGGCACAAGGCATAAGGAAAGACTTCTGTGTCCTTGCCTTATTGTGAAAAGTCATTAGAAGTTTGCCTCAGGAGAAGTTTCTGATGGAAGCAGACCATATGGCATCTGACTCACTAGGGACCTATTTGACTGGTTATTGATCCAGAGAAGCCATAGTTACATGGACTCCTTTTCTCAGGAATTCGCAGGACCTTCTTTCTGTCATAGGGGTGCCTCTGGAACAGGGCTTACGGCTCCAGCAGTGCTGTTGTGTTAAAGAAACCCCAGCAAATGTTGAACTCCAAACTGTGCATCAGGCAGATGCTTGACAAAGCCTCTTCCTGTATTTTCCTCTGTGCTGTGGTATCATAGTTTATGCTGAAGCATTTTCATTTATTTTTTACCAGCAATTTTTGTTAGCAATGTTGTAATGTTTAATTTATCTACCATGGACTTTCTGGCATAACAGCTGCACAAACTGGAAATGGCTATGTATCATGAGAATAAGCAAGCCAACAGCCTTTAAAGACAATAATCTGATAGCAGGGCCTTAATTTGTGCTCTGGGGTGAGATCATTGATTTCCTATTCCCCGATCTCCCAGAACCAGTAGACAGGCAGTACAGATATTTCAGGCATGCCAGATACTCTGCTGGCTGGAATTCTCCTGAACTTGGGAATCAAGTGACCTATGATCACCAGTCCCACGCTGCTGCTTACTCTACCGCTATAGCACTTATTGCACTCCCTTAAGTCTGAACAATTTTCCTTCTTATGCTGTGCTAGTTTTCCTCCAGCAGCGAATAGCTCAAGTATTTTTTCCCATCAAGTCACAGCTGACTTATGGTGACCCCGGGGGGTTTTCAAGGCAAGAGACAAACAGAGGTGGTCTGCCATTGTCTGCCTCTGCCTAGCAACCCTTGGCTTCCTTAGTGGTCTCCCATCCAAATACTAACCAGGGTCAACTCTGCTTAGCTCCTGAGATCTGACAAGAGCAGGCTAACCTGGGCCATCCAGGTCAGAGCAGTTCATGCACAGGAACTTTTTTAAAATGTAGCCTTCTCCACTGAAGTTTATAAGCTTGCAAGTTCTTAGGGTTCCCAGGTCCTACCTGACAGCTGGTGTGGGGATCCAGGGTCCTTCCCAGATCTTCTGCCATGCATGTGAAGTGTGTGTAGCACAGCCAGGAAGAAACGTCATCATGTCACTGATGGGAGGGGTGACACTCTAGTTTTGGGGCAAAACTCTATGGTTTGCAGGCGATGTTGGCAACATAATGACCTCATTTCTGGGTGACATTCTCACATCACCTTTCAGCCCAGTTGGGGGCAGGATTCCCCTAGCTGGCCAGTGGCAGGGCAGCACCCCCCAAAAGTGGGGGTTCACCCACTGCTGGTGGGGGTCTGGCAATTCTACAGGTTCTACAGAACTCTTTACAAGGCTGAATGCTAACAAACAAAACAAAATCAAAAGGGTTGGTATAAAAGCTGTTTCAGACTATGAATCCTGTAAATTTAGGATTTGTTGGGGCACTGGGCACAGCTGATGCCAGGCTCCTTGGCTTTCTGGGAAGAAGTAGAAAGAACAGTGACAACCTTCACTGTGAATATAAAAACCAGTCATAAATTAAATGTCTCTCTAGCACTTGACAGAGCACACGAGTCCATTTAAAGGATGAAAACACAGGAGAAACTTGGGTAATCCTTGGGATTTGATTTGTGACCCCGATTTCCAAACCAAAGAAAGAGATCTGCGAATTTCTCTCTCTGGATTGTGGAGCTTGACATTTGTCCCCACCCCACCCCACCCCACCCAAGACCTTCTTTGGATGCTCAAGGATTCATTCAAGATAGAGCTTCCTTTCTAACTTGCTGCTTGTTCAATAACTTGCTCTGGGAAACAGCCATTTTTAGCAACATCCATCAGAAAGCTAAACACAGGTGGCAAAGTTCTTGGTATTTTTCTCAAAGAGTCACACCACCCACAAAGAGAAAGAGGCCCAATAAATATTTCTTAAAAAAAAAAATTGCAAAACCTCCCAAACCCCCAGGCACTTTAGATTTACAAGAAAATATTTTTTTTAAATGCTTTCACTACTGATCACACAAGATCAATTATACTTTCGAAAACTAGTAATATATTGCCAAACCTAGCTCCTATTCAGTTCAGAAAAGGATGACTGGGGTGAGGTGCGGGAGCTAAAGTGGAAACTGAAGCAGAGAACAACAGATAGATCGTTCCCTGGCAGTGGCCGAAGGCTTGTGCTGGGGGGTGTGGTTGCTTCCATGTGAGGAGGACATGAAGATGAGGCAAGAAGGGGGCGGGGGCCAGCGACTCCAAGTCTGTCCCCCCCAGCCTCCTTTGTCCATCCTGCCTCGTGGTCGTGCCAGGGAGAGGTTGAGGGACCTGCTCGCTCTCAGGCATGGCCGGTCCCTGCCCACTGCTGCGGCTCCTGACTTGCGGGGTGGGCTACGATCGACGGCGGAAGACCTCGTCGTGTACGGTGTGGTGTGGGGTTGGCGGTTGCTGCCCAAGGGGCAGCCCCCATGTGTAGGTGACGGCGGCGGCGCTTGGCCGCTTGCTTAGGCGGCAGCACTCAGCAGCATTGCACCGCACTGCGGCCAAGGGAGAACACCAGTGAGTCAGGAAGCGCAGACGGCTCTGATTAGCTCCAGCAACCAGAGACACTCTGCGCCCGGTCGCCAGGTTTGTCCACAGGTCTGCTGCGGTGACCACAGCAGCCTATGCAGGACTTGGTCGGGGCGGTGGCGTGAGCAGCAGGCAGCTCCTGGGGGGTTGTGTGGGTGCCTCCGCCAGTCGGGAGGCCCCTGGGGTGGCCGAGGTGAGCGATAGAGGTGCGTGTGTGTTCAGAGGCGCATCGGTCAACCCCCGCCTCCTTCTTAGCTGATTCCTTCCTTCCCCAGCTCGGCCGTCGGGCAGGGCTTGCTCCGGAGTGGGGCTGGCATTGGTGTCCTGGTAATTTGAGGTCTCCAGTAGTAGCCCCAGCACATCATTTTAAGGAGATCTGGAAGGGACCTCTTGTTTTTGGATCTCGCTTTAGCTCACACTAGTCCTTCTCTAGGGTTGCCAGTCTCCAGCAGGGGCCTGGAAACTCTCCTATGGCTGCTTCAGGCAGTATTGAGCAGTTCGCCATGAGGAGAGTGGCTTTAGGGATTGGGTTCTAGCATTCCCTCTAAGCAGAGTTTAGGGTGAGCCAGCCCACACTTCTGGAGGGGAGCAGGCTGCCCACACGCCGTCACCACTTTATTCAGAGCTCCTGCTCCAGGGTGCCAACCTCCAGGTGGGGCCTGGAGATCTCCCGGCTGTTACTGCTGATCTCCAGACATTTCAGGTCAGTTCACTTGGAGGGAGGGGCTGCTTTGTGGGTGGACCCAGTGTTCCCTCTAAGCTGAGTGGGCATGTGCCACCTCACAGTTTTTCCCACGCGTGAAAGCTCTAGGCCATTTGATTTGGAGCCCTCCCCCCTTCCATCTTTGCCTCTTGCCCCAGCTCGTGCTTACTCACCCCCAGTCTTCTCTGGTGCGGGGGTCGGCAATTTGGAGCATGGAGCCCAGGAAGGGGCAGAGCCAGTCTAAGGGGAAAGGGCCCGCACCGAAGGCAGTGAGGCTGGATCCAGAGGTGCCTTTGTTCGCACTTGAGTTCTCGGACAAGGAAGAGGAGGGCCGGTGTCATCAGGCCCTGGTGGACAAGCTGGCATCATTACGGCAGGTCGCTTGCGCCAAGATGCCTCCTCCTTCTCAGGGGTCGAGCGGGTCGTCCCAGAGCACCGGGGGACGGGCTGAGAGGAAGCGATTTCAGGAGGACGTGCTCACGCAACTGTGCTCTATTGTATCCATGTTTGCAGAGTCCCCTCATCATACCGAAGCGGATGTGGCTTCCACCTTGTCAGTGGCTACTGCAAACCAATTCATCAGAGGGTCAGCGGCAGCTGCGGCTTTGGCCTCTGCGGTGCTGGGACTGAACGGTGAGGAGAGTAGCGGTAGCCAGCTGGCCTTGGGAGGGGCAGGGGGCCCTTGGGGTCTGCCGTCTGGGCTGCCCCTGGATGCCTTGGGTTCGGGGCACCCTTGGGTCTGGGGCCCTCCTTGGGCAAGCCATAGCTCTGTACCAGCTGTTCCCTCAAGGACAGCTTGGGAAAGAGCTCTCTCAGCCCCACCTACCTCACAGGGTGTCTGTTGTGGGGAGGGGAAGGGAAAGGAGTTTGTAAGCCGCTCTGAGACTCCCTTGGGGAGTGGAGGGCGGGGTATAAATCCAATCTCCTCTTCTTCTTCTTCTTCTTCTTCTCCCTCCGGGCTATGGGACTTGGCTAATTCCAGCCAGATGGGTTCCTGGGGTGCACATTCACCATTCACATCTGCTCCACGGGGGTCTGACCTGCAGGGGGCAGCCAGTGGCCCGGCTGCTCCCTGGGGGGCTTGGGGGGTTCCCTGCCCTGGGAACACCCCTTATGCACCAGTGCCTGCAAATGCCTTGCCCTACGGTGATGCCGCTCTGCCGCTCAGCGATCACCTTCTCCCTGCTACTAGGGAGAAGATTTGCAGGGGCAACTTTGTCGACCTCTTTAGCCTTCTTTATAGGGAGCTGGAGAAGAAGGATAAGGAGGAACTGGATGACAGGGAGAAGGAGGTGCTAAAAAGGAAGAGGGTTGACCGGACGTGGGCCAATTGGTTAGCGGGATATATAGTGTACTCCAGGGTGTTATCTAGGGTGCATGGTTCTAGAACTTTGGTCTTGTTTCAATATCTGGACATTATTTACAAAGCATATACCTGCTTCGCGGGCTCTGCATGGCTCCAATATAACGAGGAGTTCAGAATGCGGGCCGTGATGGACCACAGTCTGCCCTGGGATCATATCCATCCTCACCTGTGGCTGCAGTTGATAGCACATGCCTGGCCCACGGTTGGGGACCGGTCACACAGTGGGCACATGGTGCAGAACTCCCCGATGGGCCCCGCTGCAGCTCCCCGTGGGTTCACGGGGCAGGTGGTTTAACCCCGTTTGCTGTGCTGGGAGTTCAGTTCCCAAAGTGTCTGTGGCCATAAGGCGTGCTCGTACAGGCACGAGTGCCCACTGTGCACGGGCCCCCACGGCTTTACAGCACGCCCAAAGGGCAAGCCCAGGCATGGACAGAGGCATAGAGGTAGGGGTGGAGCTGTGGTGGCTGTGGGGAAAGGGGCCCAGTCCAATTAAACTGGGGCCTCTGCAGGCCCGGCTGCAGTGCTATACCAACAGGCGGGATGCTGCATACTTATTAGATGGTTTTTGAGACCGTTTTAGAATCCCTTCTGCCGGCATTAGGTCCCCCTTTATGGCTCGCAATTTGAAGTCAGTTTGCAGCATGGAGGCCATGGTAGCTAACAAGATTGCTAAGGAAATTCAGGAGGGTAGGGTGCTGGGTCCATTTGTGGGTCCGCCAGTACCCAATTTGCGGGTGTCTCCCCTGGGCATTGTGCCTAAGAAGGTGCCTGGTGAATTCCGTTTGATTCACCACCTTTCTTATCCCCGGGGTGGATCTGTAAATGATGCCATCCCTGAACATCTGTGCACGGTGAGGTACACCTCATTTGACCAAGCAGTACGGGTTGTGCGTTGCTGCGGTTGTGGAGCAGAAATGGCAAAGTGTGACATCAAGTCAGCATTTTGTCTCCTTCCCGTGTACCCAGATGATTTTGAGCTGTTAGGATTCTCTTTTGAAGGTCAGTTCTTCATTGATAAGGCATTGCCCATGGGGTGTTCTGTTTCTTGCGTGGCCTTTGAATGCTTTAGCACGTTTCTCGAGTGGGCCACACAGCTCAAAATGGGGCTCGGAGAGGTGGTCCACTATTTGGACAACTTTCTTTTTGTCGGTGCTCTGGAGTCGGGTAGGTGCGGCTGGCTGTTGTAGGGTTTCATGAAACTGGCTCAGGAACTGGGGGTCCCTTTAGCACAAGATAAGATGGAGGGACTGGTGCAGCGCCTGGTATTTCTCGGGGTTGAATTGGACACGGTTGCCCAAACATCATGCTTGCCTCTAGGCAAGGTGCAGGACCTGCGGGCGTTACCTTCCGCATTTCTCATGAAATGGAAGGCCACCCTGCAGGAGCTGCAGCAGGCTGTGGGGCACCTCAATTTTGCATGCAAGGTTGTCGTGCCCGGGTGGGCCTTTCTGCAACGGCTGTGCGATGTGATGGCCGGGCTGCAACACCCGCACCACAGGGTGCGGATTGACATGGAAATGCGCACTGACCTTGTTATCTGGCAGGAGTTTCTGAGCTCTTTTAATGGGGTCTCCTTTTGGCAGGAAAACATGAGGCTGGAGGCTGAACTGCAGGTACACTCTGATGCAGCCGGATCGCAGGGTTTTGGCTTGTATTTTTGTGGCCACTGGTGCACTGCGGGCTGGCCAGGAGAATGGGTGTCAGCAGGACTAACTAGGGATCTCACGTTCTTGGAGTTCTTTCCTATTTTGGTTGCGGTTTGGCTGTTGGGGAAGAATTGAGGGATCACACTGTCCATTTTTGGTGCAACAACTTAGTGGTGGTACATGTGCTTAACTCTCTCACATCACGGTCCCCAAGGGTCATGAGGCTGGTGCAGGCCTTCACCTTGCACTTCCTCCAGCTTAATCTGCTATTTCTTGCCTGACATTTTGCCCAGATTGGACAATGGAGTTGCTGACGCTCTCTCTCGCCAACAGATGGCACAGTTTTGTCAGCTTGCACCGGAAGCAGACCTTCACCCAGCACAAATGCCCCTGGAGCTATGGCACGTTGGAGGGCTGAGGCATGCAGGGCCATAGGCCTCGCGATCATGCCTAGCACTAAGAAAGGGTATGAGCGGGCTGTTCACCAGTTTGAGGCTTTCCGGGCTGTGGTGCAGTACCCCAAGGTCTGGCCTATTCCTGTAGAACAGCTCATGCATTATTGTGTCTCGCAGAAGGAGGCTGGCTTAGCCGTGCGTTCCATAAAGGGCACGCTTTCGGCCCTGGCCTTTGCAAGCAATGCCTTCGGCTTTGCCGAGGTCATGGGTGATTTCAGGCTAAGAAAGATGCTTGAAGGTTGGGCTCAGGAAGGTGCTGCAGTGAAAGATGCCAGGCAGCCCATATTGCCTGTGGTGCTGAAGGGCCTGCAGGCTACCTGGGGATCGGTCTGCGCATCTGACTGCGCATCCTCTTTCATGCAGCAGCCCTGCTTGCTTTCTTTGGTGCCCTCAGGGTGAGTGAATTGGTAGCTCACTCCAAGATCAACCGGTCAGGCAGGGCTTTGCAGGTTCGTGATGTCCAAATGCAGAGCGCCTGCATGCAAGTCAGGATTAGGAGCTCTAAAATGGACCAGATGCGCAAGGGTGCCATGCTTAACCTCGGGATCAGTCAAGACAAGGACCTCTGCCCTGTCATGGTATTTGGCATTGAGGGATGGGGAGGCTGGTTTCCTTTTCAGGCACGAAAATGGTAACCCACTGACTGGACACCAGTTTTGGGCAGTGACCTCACAGGCCCTGGTCAAGCTGGGGCTTTTGGGAGTAAAGTTCGGGACCCACTTCTTTCATATTTGAGAGGCCTCCACAGCGGTGGCTATGGGGTACTCAGCCAAGGATGTACAGCGGGTCGGCTGATGGAAGTCTGCAGCCTATAAGGGCTATGTGCGTTCCGTGGCCAAGTGACCCCCCCCCTCCCACTGGGTCTGACTGTCCTCTCTTTTCAGGTGCTGTGTGCGGTGGCAGGTGGAGACGTATTCTCATCTGCGGGAACAGTTTTGTTTTCTGGGCAGCTCACTGGGCTAACGGATCGTCTACTGGATCTCAGCTGGGCCTGAGTGACTGGGCTATGGTGGAGTGGGAGGGGGGTGCAGCCTTCACTAGGTGGGTCTTCTTCACATGCCTTTCCACCCCCCAGCCCCTGATCCACCCGACATAATTTTGATTCATTTGGGTGGGAACAACCTGGGCATTTTCAAAGGGAAGGCTCTGATTTTGCAGGCTGGGGAGTATTTTGCTTATATCCGGTGCTGCTGGCCTGATACGGTCATCACTTGGTTGGCCATGGTACCTCGCAGAGAGTGGTGAGGTGCTCTTAACCCTGGCCATGTTGAGAGAGCCTGGCGCCAGGCCAATAGGGAAATTAGGAACAATGTAATGAGTCAAGGTAGCCACTTTATACCTCATCTGATGATTCGGTCAGATTCCGTGGATCTGTACAGGTGTGACAGGGTGCACCTTTCAGAGTGCAGGAATGACCTCTTCCTCAGGGACCTAAGGCTATTCTAGGTGTTGGTGGGCACATGGGCCTAAGCTGAGGCTTGACCCTTGCGATGGCAGAATTTGGTTAATAATGGTTACGGCTTGGTAAGCATCTTCAGCAACCCGGTGGGGTGAGGGGGTCTGTTTTGATCATAACTGCTGCCTTGCAGCAGGGATGAGGTGAACAGGCTGCCCTTTGGGAGTGCTGGTGATGGATACTCAATGCAGACTTGGTGGATGTGGGTGAGGTATCATCACGGCATGCCCCCAAGGCTGGGCCGCCCAGGTGCCGGCTGCCAACAGTGGGCTGTGCCCCAGCGGTCAGGTGCATTGCCCGTAATATGGTAAGGGTGGGGTTGTCAACCCCAGGCCTTGACCATGCCATTTAAGGGTAGCCATTTGCCTTTGTCATGTAAATAAATAAATAAAGTGGCCATATAATCCCAAATTATGTTGTCTGCGTGTTTCTTCTGTCTATGGGGGCAAATCCCTGTTGCTCAGGGAAGTAAGAAAACCTTCCTCACAGAGCTGAACATATTTTCATCCTGTAACGGATTCATTAGCAAAATCTTACCAGCTTAATACAGAACAAGAGGGGTTTGGGGTTTTTTTTTGACAGGGATATCTTGCCACATGGAAGTTTTCCTGAGGTCTGGCTGCCAACCTGCAGAAGTTTTCTTTCCTCATTTTCTTCATCATAGCTCCATACTTTCTCAAACCACCTTTGAGCCAATTTGAGAAAGTGTGGAGGAGAAGACAACGAAACTATGAAAGGACAACAAACAAAAAGTGCAATGAAGCTCAAAGGGAGAGAAAAAACCTGCTGGTCAACACCCAAGCTATAGGAAACCTTCCTGTGAAAAGAAAGAATAGAAAAGGCACCACCGTTGGGTTACGGGAACATAACAGATAGCAAGGATAAGGACAGAAACATCTAAGGGAGTGAGAAATCTTTGAAGAATTGAAAGTCATTTAATTGGAGAAAAGGTCTTGGGAAACATCGCAGCTGATCCTACCATTTTCTGAGAGGTGGCAGCAGAGAGCAGAAACCCTGCCTCAGTCCCCTTCTCCTCATGGCCATCTATGAAAACACTGCTTAGCCTAACCAAACAGTTTCTCTCCATTAAGGAAAAGAATCAACTGAATCCCAACAAGGAGCCTTCTCTGAGCACAATCATTCCATCATCTGAACATTAGGAGTGATGTTTCTAATTTGCAGGGAGGTAATTTCTTTTCCCTGCTGATTTTTCCGAAATTAGCAGGCTCTCTGGGCCCATCAAGCCGGCAGTCAGGCTGGCACACAGGGAAATAGTCATTACAGCAATCACTTTCACTGTGCAACCTCAATGTGACAGCGTGACTGAAGTGACTGATCACGCCGAGTAAAGTCCCACAAACTATTCTTATCTCCCCGCCGCTGCTCCATCTGAGAGATGGCTGCAGTAGAGATGCTAGAATGACTAAGGATTACCATCGATACAAGAGTACTTTCGAGATCAAATCCAATACTGCAATTATAGTCCCAAGCAAAAGAAAGATAATCCCGCAATGACAGAGTCCTAGTTTTTACAGACAGCACTTGTTGCTGCCAACCTGCACCACTTTAGACTACAGCAGCCCCCCCCCCCGCCCCCGCCAACCTTTTTGAATCTCTGGGCACATTTTGAATTCTGAAATGGCTGCCATGGGAGGCAGGGCTGGTCACAAAATGGCTGCTGCAATTTAGCTTCAGTCTGTGCTGTGGTGACAGCTGCTGCCAAAGCAACTTTGTTTTTTTAAAAAAATCTGCACGGCCAATCTAATCCTGAGGTCTGGATTAGCCAGTTTGGTATAGTGGTTAAGTACACAGACTCAAATCTGGGAGAACCAGGTTTGATTCCCCACTCCTCCACTTGTACCTGCTGGATGACCTTGGGCAAGCCATAGCTCTGTACCAGCTGTTCTCTCAAGGACAGTTGTCTCAGAGCTCTCTCAGCCCCACCTACCTCACAGGGTGTCTGTTGTGGGGAGGGGAAGGGAAAGGAGTTTGTAAGCCACTCTGAGACTACAAGTGAAGGGCGGGGTATAAATCCAATCTCTTCTCTTCTTCTAATCTATAATGGCCAACTCAAAACCTTGCTGGGCAAAAGCCCTACTTTCTAAAAACACTTGGTAGGCACCAAGAAAGGTGTAAGTGGGCACCATGGCAGCCTAGGGTTTCCAGCCCTCAGGTCCGGGCAGTGGTTCCCCTGGTTCTAGGGGCTACAAACCACACCTAGGCAGCTATGGCTGGCAACAGCCCCTCTCCCTCCCTGCTAAAAGATTTAAAGGGTCCTCCAGCTGGTCGGCAGGACACATGCTCCCCGCTGATCAGCCAAAGCCCTTTAAATCTTTTAGCAGGGAGGGAGAGGGGTGGCCATAGGTGACCGCAGGGCTTGGGGGCTATAATATTCCCCAAATCCCCTCGCTGGATTGACAAAGGGACCAGGCAATGCTATGGCACTCCCAGGCACCACACTGGGGACTCCTAGACTACAAGGTCATATTTGAGTGGGAAAGGGCTTAGTTGATTGGGGAACTACAAGAGAGTCATCAGCATCACAGCCACCAATCAGTTCAAATAAGGAAATGAACTCTTATTATTTAAATATCTACGTTGGGGCACACTGTCCAGTTAATTGGGTGGGCAGCTGTTGTTTTAAATTGAAGAGAAGAAGAAGAGAAGAGATTGGATTTATATCCCGCCCTTCACTCACTTAAGAGTCTCAGAGCGGCTTACAAACTCCTTTCCCCTCCCCTCCCCACAACAGACACCCTGTGAGGTAGGTGGGGCTGAGAGAACTCTTTCCCAAGCTGTCCTTGAGGGCACAGCTGGTACAGAGCTATGGCTTGTCCAAGGTCATCCAGCCAGGTGCAAGTGGAGGAGTGGGGAATCAAACCCGGTTCTTCCAGATTAGAGTCCGCGCACTTAACCACTACACCAGACTGGCTTTCTTTGAGACAAACATATTTATTTAATTACTAGAAATAAGGCCCGTTGTGGAAATAAATACAATGGGCTCTAGAAAGAGGCTCTGGGAGAGTGCCAAGGCCTTGGGCACTCTGCGTCAATTTGCTGTGGCAACCTCCAGGGGAACTGATCTCTGCTACCTGAACAGCAGTTGTAATTCTGAGCAGGACTTTTTTTTGTAGAAAAAGCCCAGCAAGAACTCATTAGCATAACAGGCCACACCCAACAGCAGAAACTCATTAGCATATTAGGCCACACCCCCTGGCAGCACAGCTCCCTCCCAGGATCAGCTTCTTCAGGTGCCCCGTGGCTTATGAGGTGCATGGGGAACCCGAGGGAAGGAAGGCTGTTTCTGGATTGGCTTCTCCAGGAGGGGAGGCAGTTTAAACTGGCTTCCCTCCCTGGATCGGCTTGGCTTCCCCAGGCACCCCACGGCTTGTGCAGTGCCTGGGGAACCCAAGGGGGGGAGGCTATAGGTGTGGCCAACTCAGAAGTCAGCCGGAACTCCATTCCTGTGGGTACCTGCCCCAAAATAGCCCTGATTCTGAGTGATCTCCCGCCCTCACCTGGCGAATGGCAGGTTCCCCAAGAGGGAACAGCTGGTTTAGAGGGCAGAGTCGATGGCATTGTACCTGTTTAAGGCCCCACCCCTCAAATCTCCAGGAATTCTCCACCTGGAATTGACAACCATATTTCCTTCCCAGCCAAGCATCAACCTACCTTAATTTCCCCTTCACTCTTCATCTTTCCATCTCTCCCCCCCCCCCCCGCAGCCTCTACGATGCTCTGAAGCCCTGACTGCCACGTCACATTGACACATGAGGAAGTCAACTGATTTTAGAGCATATGGAATGTTCAGGAGAGTCAATGGTGAACACAGAATTATATATAACCGGAGGATATCCTTGGTAAACTAAATGTTGCCATCAGTAGCACTCTTCTGCATAAGCTAACAGTGCCGGATTTGACACTCTTTCTTTTTTAAAAATGCTGCATGACTGTCACAGCCCAGGGTAGAGTGTGGGGCATGCTGTTAAGGAGGGCAGCTGCCCAGTGGCAGAGCTGGGAGGAGAGCCAGCTGGGAAGGCAACAGCGAGGGAGGAGCTGTCAGAAGGAGGGCCCACCAGTACTCACTGTGGAGCAAAGGACCCCACTGGTATAAAGGCCTCCTTGAGAGAAAGGGCTTTCTCATGAGTAGAAGCAGGGACTACAGCATGACAAATGGGCCACATTATTGCTACTCTTGGTTGATGCCATACACATCCAGAGATTTGGAAATTCTATACCCGGTGGGTTTGTGAATTCAATAGTCTTCAGATTTAAATGGTTATTTGCATATTGACTCACTCCTAAATTATAGCTGATATATAATTTTCATGTATAGATTATTATACCATTGAAGGTTTTATTGTGCATGTGCAGTCACCATGAGAAGTTATCCATGGCCTTCTCCATAAATTTTCAACAACTGCACAGCAAATGAGGTAGAAATGTTTTTTAAAAAATCTGTTAGCGAATTACTCAAAAACTTTTTCAATAGTTATATATTACTTATATTTATAATAATAATTTAGTCCTCCCCCCCCCCTCCTTTTTGGTACATTTTCAGAAAGCAACACCTGGCTCCAATTACACACACACACACTTTTGGATATGTGTTTTTTTATCATAGTATTAGTCAGCACTGAGGAAGACCCTAGGGGCTGAAACGTGTATGGTCCTATTGGTCATTTGTTATATTCATAAACTATGCATGCAAAATCATCAACTCCGTATGTAAAACGAGTAAAGCTTATTTCAGCACATGTTGATATTCTATGAAGTCATCCTCAGACTACTTGTTTTTAATCTTTTAACATTTGCTATTGCATACACCGTGTGTGTGTGTCTCTCTCTCTCTCTCTCTCTCTCTCTCTCTCTCTCTCTCTCTCTCTATATATATATATATATATATATATAAATAAAAATAAAAATAAAAATAATATTTATCTTTAGGTTAGCTTGACCCTTTCAACAGCACAAGCAATCCTGGAGCCTTTGCAGACAGGAAGGTAGCATGTTTCCTGAAGCCTCAGAAGTTGGCAGTCCAGCTTCTGAGGGCAGCCATGAGCAACTCTGAACACTAGACCCAGAGAGATGGGCAACCCTTTTTCCCAACTAGAGCTAACCCATCTTTTCCCAACTAGAGCTAACCCAACAGGAAGGGTGCAGTGGCCAGGCTTCAGGGCCTGGAAGAAGGACTCAAGTGGGCGACGTGGCTCTAGTAGTGAGGTATAAGGTAAGGAATCTCTAGTGGCTCTAGTAGTGAGGTATAAGGTAAGGAATCATGAGCTGGTCAGGCCACAGGGTGATATTTGACCTCTGGAATTGGCAGTGTAAAGGAACCAAGCCATTAAAGTACAAGCTTCACAATTCTGGTGTGTTGCCTTATCTCTGACAATGTGGAGGGGAAATGGCCCCTCCACAGCGGGGTGCAGCCTCTGGCCCTGGAGGTTTCACAATGACAGCCTTTGCTTGTGAGATGCTTGGGAATATTATCACAGAACTTCACTTAACAGTTAAGCAGATCTGGTGGTTACTCATCAATGAGAAACCTGATTGGATGGCCCAGGCTAACCTGATCTCATCACAGCTCAGAAGCTAAGCAACATCCTAGTTAGTAATTGGATGGGAGAGCACCAAAGAAGTCCAAGGTCTCTACGTAGAGGCAGGCAATAGCAAACCACCTCTGAATGCCTCTTGCCTTGAAAACCCTACAGGGTCACCGTAAGTCAGCTGTGACTTGATGGCACTTTCCACCATCACCATCAGTTTGAAGAATTTTGAGAAAAGCCAATCAATTTTGGAAGGACTCAGTGAATTTTTCAGTGTTCACATAGCTCTCAGCATTAAAAGTTGTCCAACCATTCCCTCTCCTCTGCCTCTTATTGAGTGGGGAAGAATTCAAAACACTTCCGTGGCAACCTCCTCGGCCACCATTTTTTTTTAGTTGATATGAGTATTGTGGGACTGCTTGTATCAGGATCGACATACACATAGCATGTATGAACACCAGTGGCTTACACCTGGAGCCAAAGTCCACAGCAAAACAGATGAGCAATTTGTACACCAAGCGATTAAGAGTCTCCAGTATACAGTCCTCATTGATTTTGCAAATTCATACATGGACTAGGCAAGAGTATCCAAATACCAGAATCAGTGAGAATGGGGAGATTTGCAGAGATGAAAATATACTAGATAAGACCATTCAAAAATGCAAGAAAAAATATATTAATTCCTGAAAGCTAATAAGAAAGCAAATTCTAGCTTAAATCACACCTAGCGACTAACTAGATGTAATGGGGGAATGCAAGATCCAGAGCTACCTCCACCCACATCTCTCTGGTAATAATATCTGACCATTCCACTGAGCCTATTTTGAAGCCTTCCTCCAGCCTAAGGAGGCTTTTTCCAGCTAAAGTGCTCCTGTCTCCAACAGAAGGGGAAATTCTCCATGCCTACACCAATGTATTTGCCATTGGTTGCAGGGAAAAGACAAACACTGAACATGCTCACTTTATGACATGTGTTTCCTTTCTAGACACCAGCAGGGAAATGCACCGCCTGGGCAGCCACCCCTGCTTTTAAAGTCATTGGCCCATTCTGCATCTAGCATTTGCTCCAGTGTTTTACCAAACCCACACCGGAACAGAAAAAGATGCAGCTCAAAACCACATTCAAATACCCTGGGGCCAACACCATACTGACTGCAGAGTCACCCCTAAATTGCCATAAAACGGCCATAAATCTATGCAGACAGCCAGCATAAAACCAGAGATCAAAGGAAGAGAAGGTGGCATGCCGTCTGGACGCTGCCATAAAATTCGACAATCAATCAAAGTGAAGTGGCATGCAATGCAGAGGGGAATTTCTGTTCCTGTGTGGGTGTGGTAAGACAGTGGAGCAAATGCTAGATGCAGATTGGGCCATTAGTTTGAGCTACCTGTAGGAAGGGACATTAGATTGAGCTACCTGTAGGAAGGGACTAAGGATGGCAGTCAAACCATGTAACATGCAGATGAAGATATGAGTGATAAGAAAGGATCAGAGTGTGCTCCTTCTCTCTGGGAGTTTAGTAAAGATCAGTACTTGAAGATCTCTCACCTTTAATTTCATGCAAAACTACCCGTTCCTTTCCCTCAACACACATTCTCCTTCCAGCTGCTGTCGAGTGGGGGGGGGGGGCACTGAACTCTACCAAGCCCAATGAAGAAAGTACAGAGAGTGTAGTTTAGCTTCCTTTGCCAACATGCTCTTCTCCTTTTTTAAAATTAAAAAATACACTTCATGCCAAGGAACGTGGAAAAGAATAAAATATTCATCCATGTGCCAAAGTTATTATATTTTGCTGTGCTCTCTCTGCAAGACAGGATTTTAATGACTTGTAGCATGAGAGCCTTTTCTTCTGTTTGTATAAGATATGACAGGGAGGATCCATTGGGAGAGGGGGGTACAGCCTTTATAAGAATTTCAGCCCACTTGAATAGAGGAGCATGTTAGAACCAGAAAGATGCCTTTTTTGACTGCTAGGATACTTTTTTGTTTTTAATGCATTAGGGAGGAGTCCCTAGCATGAAAAGATTTAATCACAAAGACTACCATCACAAACGCACGGGTAACCAAAAAAAAAAAAAAAAAGGTAGAGCTGGAAATGTATATTTTTCACTGAAACCAATAGAAACCACAGATTTATTGACATTATTTGTAGTCCACCTTTCTCACTCAGACTCAAGGTGGATTACACATAGTGGGTCCATACACTCGGCAGGATGTGACATTAAATAAACAATGCGGTCAGGGTTTGATTCATAGAGCCAACCAGAAGTCTACAAATGGAACTGAAGCAAAGCACAAGTATTAACATGACACGTTAAAGATGCAGAATTCCATAGTAGGATCCTAGTTTCAGTATGCTATACGCAGTAGCAGAGACCACAGTCCCTAATAAATTCCCCAAGTAACTTTGTGAATCATTTAGTACTGTGCAAGTCTATTGCCTGTGTAGAAAAGCCCTTCACGAATAATTCAAGTTTTGCACGGTTTGTGGAAAGCCATGAGAGTAGGAGCCATCCTGAACTCCTCAGGCAGCCCATTCCACGAGGTGGGGGTCACATGTGTGGGCAGTGCCATTCCCGGGTTGGCATGAATGTAATCCAGTGCCTTTCATCACTATTACAAGAAATCATCTTTTTTAAAAAACTGAATAGGAAAGAAAAAAACCCTATGCACATCTATCTATTAAAGGATTGTAAGTGAAGGAGCCTACCTTTGAAGGAATAAAAGCGCTAAACAACTGGCACTAAAACCTTCCCAAACTGACAATAATTAAGCCCAATTTCATCACGCAGGCTTGGGTTTCACATGTTCCACACTGCTGCTCTTTGTTTCTCAGTTAATTTCAGGTCTTTTCACCTACCTTGTGTGTTTCTCATTCCAAGCAGCGTCTAAGTTTCATTTGTACAGTGTCGCTGTACCGATGGGCATAAATGAAACATCAAGACAGCTTCTGATTTATTCGGGGAAAGTGTTCACGCTTCGGGCTTACATGCTGATTATGTTTAATTGTCTTCAAGTCTGAGTCTTTACACCCTCTTCCAGAGACATGTATCCTCCTTGCACGGGTAAGGGAAATAACCCAATTTGCTTTAGATCACCGCATCGCTCACTGTGAAACTTCTAAGTGCACAGAATCCAGCATTGCCACAACGCATCAAGTCAACAGCAGGAGGAGAGAAAAGCATCGGCACTGAACACACAACTGAGGCGAGAGGCATCTGTACAATCTACTCTGCTTGCATAGGAAATCACTGGGTTTAATAGTTGCCTGTATTGTTCCATTCTTCTTCTTGTACTTTGCTTATCAGTGCAAACCAGTTTCTTCATAGTGCTTTTCTTTAATGGCAGCCAGCACAATGCAGTGGTTCTAAAGTACTGGTCTACCAGGTTCAGATCTCCTTTCTCTCATGGAAGCTTGCGTGGGTGACCTCGGGCAAGTCACACCCTCTCAGCCTAACTTACCTCAGAGGGTTATCGCTGAGGATAAAATGTTTCCAGGCCCCAGAACCTAAATAACTTGGGGCCGGGAACCTCCTCCTCCTGTACTGTCCAACCCACCTGTTAAGATCCTCCTCAAAAGCTCTGCTCTTTATGCCCTGACCTGGATAACCCAGGCAAGCCTGACCTTGTCAGATCTTGGAAGCTAAGCAGGGATGACCCTGGCAAGTACTTGGATGGGAAGACCTCCAAGAAATACCAGGGCCATGATGCAGAGGAAGGCAATAGCAAGCCACCTCTATGAACGTCCCTTGCCTCCAATCCCCACTAGGAGTCACCAGAAGTCAGACATGACTTCCAGGCATGTACATACATGCACACACACATAAATCCCCCCCCCCAAAAGCCCTGCTCTCTATATCCCCAGCTGCAGAGGTGAGGCAGATGGTTACCAAAATCAGGGATTCTTCAGTGGTGGCACCCTGAGGCAAACCTCATGCTTACCCTACTATCTTTTAGGCACCAGGCCAAAACATTCTCCCCCCCCCCCCCCCCCGTGCACTGATCATCTTTAGAGTCTTCTTATATACAAAGAACTGCTTTAAGCTGCTTTAAGAGCCAGTTTGGTGTAGTGGTTAAGTGCGCAGACTCTAATCTGGGAGAATTGGGTTTGATTCCCCATTCCTTCACTTGCACCTGCTGGATGACCTTGAGCAAGCCATAGCTCTGTACCAGCTGTTCTCTCAAGGACAGTTGTCTCAAAGTTATCTCAGCCCCACCTACCTCCCAGGGTGTCTGTTGTGGGGAGAGGAAGGGAAAGGAGTTTGTAAGCTGCTCTGAGACTCCAAGTGAGTGAAGAGCGGGATATAAATCCTCCTCCTCCTCTTCTTCTTAATGTTTTGTGCTTTTTTTATGCTCCAGCTGCATTTGCAATAGCTGGGTTTTTAAATAGTTTGTTAATGCTAATTAATTTGATGTTTCCTGATTTTTATTATATTTTATGTGATAAGCTGCCTTGAGCAGGTGCTCTCTGGAGAAGCAGCCCTGAAGTCTTCCATGTCCTGCCTTCAGCACTTGCCTTGTCCATCACACCCTTTTCTGTCTGTTTGGGCTTGTGGAACCATAGACTTGGAGAGGGGAAGGGATTTGCAGCACCTGGTCCTTCCTCCTCCTTCTCACCACTGAGTCTCTCTTGTGTAGTCTGGAGAGAGAACCCAGCCACCCCATCACTGGTCTGCATCTAACCTCCTCACAAAGCTATTTGCAGCAAGGTGCACGTTCTCAGTCAGTTCTCTCGAAGTATCATTAGAACTAGCCATCTCCTGAGACCTCGGGGAATCGTGGGCCACCCCTGCAGCTATTTCCCCTTTCCCATTGCCCTGGCTGGGCTAAATTGCCAGCAACTCTTGGCAGTGATTGAAGTGGGATACTGCCTTACTGTTGTTGCAGCGTTCTTCTTCCTTGCTGCTGCTGGCCTGGATGGTGTGGAAGATAAAGGTTGTGGCTCAGTTGAGGCCTTAAAGGTAGGGTTGCCAGGACACTACCACTCCCAGCCCCCAGAGGGGAGTGGGGGTAGGTTGGGACACTCCTGGGAATTTGGGGATGGAGCCTGGGGAGGACAGGGACCTCAATGGGATACAATACCATTGCCAAGTACTGGGGCAGGTTGTTCAGAGCCTAGGTCGGAAAGCCAGGCGTTTGGAGCAGAAGCAGAGTCATTTGTAGCTGGGGTCAGAGAGCCAAGAGTTTAAAGCCAGAGAGAAGTTGTCCAGAGCCAGAGTCAGTCAGCCGGGGGGTCAGAACAGGAGCAGAGTCATCAAAGCCGAGGTCAGAGTCGAGAGTTCAGAACCAGAACGAAGTTGTGCAGGGACTGAGACGGAGTGGGCACAAGGGCATCAGTAGTTCGACTAGTTGCTTCCACAAGAAGCCAGCTGGGTGTGGGGAGCTAAATATCCTTCTGCTGTGGCTTCCAATTTGTGATCGGTGCACGTGCCCGTTTCCTCTAAAACTCAGGGCTGAATGATCGCCTGCTCCTTAAACGTGCTTCACACCACCGGGATGCCAAATCCTGGCGGAGGTAGTCCCTTAATCATGCAACCCTTGGAGGCAAGTCAGGAGGGCTGTCTGCTGACAGCTGTTCCTCCTCAGCCATTGCTGAAGCAGGCGGTGATGGCAAACTGTCCATTTCAGATGGTTCAGTAGGGCCAGGTGTAGATTCTGCTGCCACTGTCAGCTCCCCATCACCAACGCCCATGACTGCCATAGAGCCCACCCTCCAAAGCACCCATTTTCTCCAGGGGAACTGATCCCTGTTATCTGAAGATGAGGTGTAATTCAAGGGGATCCCCAGGTCCCGTCTGGAGGCTGGCACCCATACTTAAAGAGTCCATCCTATATCTGCTGTTGCAGCCTTTCTTGTTGCTATCGTCCTGGTGGGTTTCCCTGTTGCTGATACCATGGGTTCCCAAGTGAGCATCCTGGGTAAGTCCAGAGGCAGCTCTGGCAATGGGGCTAGGTTTGCTCCTGGACATACTGCCTCCATTCCAGTTGGGCTTCATGAAAATGCAAGACAGCCAATCAGATCTTCCTGTGGGATGAGGTCCAACGTCAAGCCAAAATGAGGGCAGTGCTTCCCGTTCTCACTTTGGTGTTGCACAGACCAAGGAAACAAAATGGCACCAAGAAGCAGCGGAAACATAGTAGCTACTGTCACTGTTGGGATAACAAATGGGCATATGGAAATGGCAAGGGAAAATGGGTAGGAAGGGAAGCCATTAAGTGATTTACCCCTTCTAAATGTTCTGCTTTTGACCCAAAAAGGTTCATTACAAAACATTCACTTCAGCTCTACAGAGTAAACAATTGTCATTTTGCAATTCCACCTTTTCTCCACAGAACTCAAAGCAATGCATATGAGTTTCCCTCATTTTTTCCTCAAAACAAATCCCGGGCTTTAGCACTGGGAAAAAAATGTGAGTGTGTGTGAATGAGAGAGGTTAGCCTAAGGTTACCTTGTCAGCATCACAGTTTAAGAGGGATTTGATCCCATGTAGTTATTGTCCAAGTCTAAACAATGTATCCATCAATTTGGACCACAATTTTTTTCATAAAACTGCAACGTATTTCTGGCATCAAATGCCAATGTATAATTGAGGCAACAGTATAACGCTTTCAGAATGAATCTGATCCACAGAACACTCATTATGCAGTTCCAGCATAATTAGACCTCTTCTCTGAATAGGTTGAGAAATGAAAGAGGGGTATTTCATATGGCCAGAACACCATGAAGTTGCCCATTGGTACATATCTGTTTCCCCAAAAGCCCAAACAGTGGCTCATGGGGACCCTTTCATGTCCAGAAAACTGGCACGATGGGAAGGCTGATGCCCCTTTTCCATACACATGCCAAGACAAAAGGCTGTGCAAAAAGAGACAGAACCTTCATTTGTTGAATTTACCTGTTTGATTTATTTATACCTGTTGGATTACCTGTTTGATTATTATGAGATATTGTAATTTATTTGCTTGTCTTACCTGTATCCGGATATATTTGAATGCTAAATATTATTTTTGTACTCTTTGATAATATATGTATTTCTGTGCAATATGCATACTTTTGTTCTCTAGTATATTAGCTTTTGACTTCAGTGTCCTTTTTTTGCACAGGCTTTTTTCTTGGCATTTGTTATTAATGTATGATCCCTTTCCCTACACACCACGGTCCCAATCTACATCATACCCTCAAACATCTAGAAATTAAAATTTAAACCTGGAGATCCCAGTGCACATCTGGTCTACAGACCATGTGGTGGATGCATGGGGACAATGTATCACATCCTGGCCCCCCAGATGGGGATTTAAAACCCAGGTCCATCTACCCACTCTTAGTCTGAAAAAGACCGGTATACCACACTAGCTCTTCTAACCATATATTAAACCAGTTCCTCATGGACTCAACAGTTATTGATCCAAAGCGTTTAAGTCCACGGGCCTTCTATAATGTATATACAGATCTAAGGAAAATTAAGACAGTCAACTCTTTCCCCCATAGATCTCTCTTCCACCAAGATATATTAACTGAAAGAACACTACCTCCTAAAAGATAAAAAGAACATTTTCGTCAAAATCCTCAGACCAACCACTATAATTCCATTATAGCATAATGGCTAGTATGGTAATTTTAAGATTAACTGCCTTAATCAAATCACAAAATCAATACTTAAGAAAACATCAACAAGAAAATCATCTCCCTAATGAATAAACAATTGCCTATCAACATAAAACACAAGATGCCAACATTTTTGATTATTCTTTCTCCCTCCCCAAGAAATCAATGCAAATGAAAAAAAAAATCTAATCTTTTTCTTCTTGTACAGCACACAGCCATCAGGGAAACACAACCTGAAGTTCCGGCTATCATTACCTTTTGCACATGAAGCTGACTTTCTACTGAACAAGGCCATTGGTCTATCAAAATCACTATGGTTTACCAGTAATGACTGGAACCCATTGGGGCTGGTGAGACAGAGAGCAGGAAATGGTGAGTGGAGCCAAAACCTCCTAATTCTGGTTTTGTCCCCTTATGCCCTGATTACTTGCAATCCCTCCCTCCTGAAAATGTTTTAGCACTTCAATACAGTTCCTTAACTGATCTCTATGCACAGAACAACCTCATAGCACCTCTTCTTTTGCTCAGCTGTTTATAGCAACAGTAGGAATGCCCAATGCAGGACATAAGTCTTACCTGTTTGACAGTGGGGGACTCCTGTCCCCGGTACAGGACTTCCACATGCACGCAAAATGTGTGCACACCGTGCTGATGTCATCATGCTGGGCACATTGCCAGGGTGACACTCTGGCAATCACCCAAAAATTCTACGGTACCATAGAGTTTTGGGGGTGATTGCTAGAGCGTTGCCCCAGCAACATGCCCAACGTGATGACGTCACTTCCGGTTGATGTCATCACGCTGGGGCAGTCAGCCCGATCGGGCCAGTTTGGGGGCGGGGTTCCCCCCACTGTCCAAAACCAGGTCGGCGGATTGGGAACCCCTTTAGCTGGGATTCCCCACCCCCCGGGATGACTTGGCAGCCCTAGCAGGACACACACACACACAAAAGTCTGCAACATGCCTCCCCTTTCTGAAAAGTTATCACTGAAACCATTATTTATTTAGTTAAAACATTTCTTTGCCACTTTTCCATCCAAATAGGGCTCCCAAGGCAGGAAAGAGTAAGGTTTATGAGGATATGCGTACTGCAGGTCTCAGTTTGATCTGGATTCAGCATTCACTCCAAACCCTAAGTCAAGGACTCACTTTCCTTGTTGTAAAGTAGCAGAAAGAAAAGAGCCCTTTGGCCACATATACAAGTCAAAGGCATTCTTTCACCACTGAAAGCCAGTTTGGTGAAGTGGTTAGGAACGCAGACTCCAATCTGGGAGAACCAGGTTTGATTCCCCACTCCTCCACATGCAGCTGTTGTGTGACCTTGGGTCAGTCACAAGATTTTTCAGAGTTGTTCTCTCAGAAGCAGTTCTCAAAAGAGCTCTTTCAGCCCCACCTACCTCACAGGGTGTCTGTTTTGGAAAGGGGAAGGGATTGTAAGTTGCTCTGAGACTACTTTGGGTAGTAAAGCACAGGGTATAAATCAAATCTTCTTCTCTTCTTCTTAACTACCCACAAACAGACCAGGCAAGAGCAATGCTTGCTGGTTCTAGAAAATAGACTTTCGACCAGGCACAGAATTTAATGTCTTTCAGATTTTCCAGTAACAAAATGACTGAGGAAGAGCCAACACATGGGTTCACTTTACCAGTGAAAACAGGGACCAGTACCTGGATTATTGTGGGGTTTATTTCACCCATTTAGCTGTGCATGCATTGAATTACTCAACATAAGTATAAAGAAAAATCAACAACATACTTTTCACCGATGGTGAACATGTGAACAGTGCTTTCCTCTCTCACTAAGAGAAAATGGTTACCTCCTTCTCAGGGTGAAATGAAGCACTGTTATGGGAGGGGATGTTTTCCCCCCGAAACTTACTTCTTTAGATATAACCATTGATTCCTCTTATTTTCTTTTGAAAGAGGGATTTCTCTTTGATTCGTCCTTGTAGAGAAAATGTAATTAATTTAATTTACAAAATTCACCCCCCACACACAATTTTCTGCTCTCACATGGGTCACCAAGGCAGGCAATAATTTAAAACACATATATTAAAATTACATTATAAATCCATTAAAATCAACCCCACCCCAAACATACATTATTAAAATGATTTTTAAAAGAGGTAAAAAATGAGTTAAACTATATCCCAAACAGTTAAAGTACATACAAAGCATTTAAAAAAAAAAGATTAGGAAGGAAGGATCCTTGAGGGAATGCCAAACAAAACAAAATCTTTGCCTGCTGGTGAAAAACAACAGAAGGGGACAGATAAGTCTCCCTGGGGAAAGAGTTCCAGAGCTTCAGTGCCATGATGGAGAAAGCTCTCTCCTGGGCTGCCACCCACCTAATATCTCTTTTTTTGTGTGTGTATTTTTAATGTGCATGTGTGCAAATTGGAAGTCATGGTGACCTCTGCTGACTGACCCCTACAGGGGGCATGGAAGATATTCAGAGAGGTGGCTGAGTAAAGCCTGCCCCTGCATGGTGGTATTCCCAAGAGGTCTCCCATCCAAGGACTTGCCAGAGTTGACCCAGCTTAACTTCTGAGATCTGACAAGATTGGGTTTGCCTGGGCTATCCAAGTCAGAGCTCCACCTGCCTAATCTCGGAAGGCAGAGGCACAGGATGCAGGGCCTCAGAAGATGACCATAATGGTCAAGGGGCTCATAAGGGATCGGGCAGTCCTTCAGGTATGTTGGTCCCTTGAAAGCTGAAGACCAGCACCTTGAATTGTGCCCAGAAATGGATTGGAAGCCATTGTCCTATGACTGCTCCATCAACATGTTGGGTTAGGATTGCCAGGTCCCCTCTTTGCTCTGGCAGGGGGATTTGGGGGGCATTCTAGGGTGGGTGGGGATGATGCACTGACATTGCTCGGAAGTGACATTATCACATCAGGAATATTGTGCGGGGAACACTCTGGTATTTGGATGAAACTCTATGGTTTTCTCACCCTCAAACCACAGGGTTTGCCCAAATACCAGGGCACCCTTGTGCAACATCCTCGACACAATGATGTCACTTCTGAGTGATGTCATCACATCAGGGACATCTCACTACAATGTCCTTGTTTAGGGGTGGGGCTTCCCCCACTGGCCAGCTGGTCCATGGCAGCAAGAAGCCCCTGAAATTGGGGGATCCCCTGCTGGGACCTAGGGGCTGGCAATACTGCCCTGGCTGCAGCGTTCTGTACCAAATGATGTTTATGAACACTTTTCAAGGGTAACCCCATGTATAACACATTGCAGTAATCTGATCTAGAGAAATCAATGCATCCTTTTGCAATTTCAGTTCATGAAATTGTTTCATGTTACAGACCATAGGAAGGTCTGGGAAGACACTGCCTGCCCCCGAGTATCTACAGAGTGAAATTCTGAACTTTTGCAGGAATGCTCTTCCTCTTTTTAAATTTCTCTTTGATAAAACAAAATTGATGGTTGGATTTTGGAGAAAACTGGGTAAAGAGGAATTAAGGGAATTTCTCTTAACACAACAAAAAAGTTGCAGCTGATCTAGTGGTGCCTTGATGAATACTGCGGTGGAGATCAGCCATCGGATTTCCCTTTCTTGCTCTGGATGCTCTCTTGGAAGAAAGACCCACTGGACTTAATAGGATTTAATTTCAAGCATTGGGTATTTAAGATCAAGCTGACATTCTGTCTCAGAATCATGACAGCCACCTTGGTTCACAACAGCTTAAATAAATCCAAGCTACACACCAAATGTGCTATTTTTTTTTTCTTCGAATATGCAAAGTACCTGAATTGCATTTTTAATGGAGACCTGCAGTGTACTACTGTGTGCATCAGCTTTAAAAGGAATTTTATTAGTCTGAAGTGTCATAAAAGATTGATGCTGCCAATGACAATGCTAATAAATACTTAATGCTGTCTTTGAAGTGCCATGAGTTCAGCCTTTACTAGTATTACCTGGCAGAGGGATTATACATGAATGCAGAAGGTTACTGTCAGCCGTCCTCTATCACGATTCTGTTCACAACTACAGCTGTGGTTTCTGAACACCTTAGGAGCCTTGAAATCAAAGTGGCACCTATAGACATCTATTGATTGCGGCTCTTTTGAACACACTGCAGGACAAGGAGCAAAGATATAGCAACCCCCCCCCCAAAAAAAACCAACCAGTAGCTGAGCTAAGAACGTGAGAAGAGTTCCTTATATCACATCATACAAAGATTCCATCCAACCCCTGTTCTGATTGTTTTCTACAGTGGTCAAACAGATATCCCCTCGAGAGTTCACAGGCAGCCCTACTAATGTCACATCATGCCAAGAGTCCATCTATCCTGCATTCCATCTTCCATAGTGGCCAACCATGTAGCTCCAAGAAGCTCACAAGCAAAATAAGATGGAATCAGCTATTCCCTAGTGATTGAAGATCATGCTCAGATGTGTTCCTTCGTGGATAGGGACGCTGTTGTCAGTAGCCAATTAATGTTTAGAGAATAATCCTCCATCAATTTGTCTCACAATGAAAATATTGAATCATTTTAATGAAAATGCTGAGTCTGGAATCGATGTTTCTCCACAGCTCTTGTCTGATGGAGTGGAGAGGCTGGAAGAAAGGAATGTAGCCTGGCAAAACAATACTTGGAACTCTCTAGTGTGGGATTATCTATTTATTTAGAAAATATTTATGCCCTTTCCACAGATACCTGCTGGTCTGTGTAAGAGAATTGGTCTACCATGACCTCAGTCAATATTATCCACTCTGACTGGCAGTGGCTTTCTAGGATCTTTGTGTGGGAATGGTCTATAATATCATTTTTTAACTGGAAGCACTGGGGATTGAACTTGGGCCTTCTGCGAGCAAAGCAGGTGCCCCACCATGGCCCCACCTGAAGAGTCTTTGAGGTGTGCTAAAGCACCACTGGAGAGTCTGAGAGCCAAGATCACTGTCAAGAGACTGAAACCAAAAGTAGCTCTAGGATTATTACATAGTCTTGCATTCGGATGGCACTTTAAACCAACATTAAATCAGGATGCTCGTGGATCCGTCTGGTTACCAGGCTGGCACATACACTGTGCCTCAGCCCCCTCTCCTTTCTCATGCAGGAAATCATGATTAAGAACCAATTCATGCAAATCCATGATGTATGAACACAGGCATATGGTTTCCTTGGAGTTGGTTTCTAGGGTGGCCAGCTCTGGGTTGGGAAATACCTGGAGATTTGTGGAGGGGGTAGAGCCTGAGGAGGACAGGGTTTCGGAGGGGGGACTTCAATGGGTATATTGCGATTGAATCCACCTTCCAAAGTGGCCATTTTCTCCAGGTGAAGTGATCTCTGTTGCCCGGAGATCAGTTGTAACCCCAGGAGAACTCCAGGCACTACCTGGAGGGTGACAACACTATTAGTTTCCCCCTATGCACATCAGGATCCTAAGCTTCAGTTCAACTCTTATTTAGAATCATGGTTTGGAGAAGTGGGAAACATACCAAACTGAAATTTTTGTACTAATTCAAATCCCAAATCAATCTTTGCACCCATTTCAATGGCAGAAAATGCAATGCAACACAGTATCTAAAGCGAGGTCTGTCAAATGTCATGATTTTCTCCTCGTCTGAAAGGGAAGTGTCTCTATTCAATCTCTACTCTGTTTGTGATTTATAGACTTATATCATGTCCCGATTAAGTCATCTTGTTTCCCTAAATTAAAAATCCTCAGTATCCTTAGGAAGATATCCCCTTGATCATATTAGTTGCATTACGAATAAGCAGATGCAATTCCATAAATCCATTCAGATGCTCACTTCTATTTCTATAGTAATCTGAGAAAGAAGGGGAAAGGACTGTAGCTGAAGACTGGTGGGGAGGAGACAAAGACAAAGCAGCTCAGAAAAATCAAAATGGAAATCTGAGAAATTTACAAGGCCTGTAAGTACAAGATAACAATGGGGAGGATTTAATATAAAATTTCCCACCTTTTTAAGATCTCTTTAATGGACAGCAGGCAAAATTTGTTCAGGATGAAAAGTTCTTTAAAGATTCAACAAAGAGCCTAATGATTCAAACAGCCAGGGCAAGTAGGGTTGCCTTCTCTCAAGAAGGGAAGTTTATCTCCAAATGATAGATGCCAGATCTATTGCTCACATCAGACAACTGTTCAAAAAGATACTTTCCTTTCCTGGGTGTTGGTTTGATGCATACAATATTGTTCATTTTGTCCTGATTTCAGCAAAGGTCTGTATTTACAGAAAATGTAAAGCTTAAATTAAATGTAAAGCTTAAATTAGGTCAAATTATGTATTTGTTTGTATATTCATTTGTGTATTTATCTGTTTGTTTGTTTAGATTATTTATGGTTCACATTGTTTATGGTCCACATTTCTTACACGGTGTAAGTCAAATCAATCAATAGGATGGAGCACCCAATAAGCAATGCAATGGGATTAGGATGCAAAAATTGAAACCGAGCAAAAAGTTGGAGGGGGCAGAAGCTGAAACAGAGCACAAGGATTAACCTGGCATATTAAATGATGTGGAAATCACGTAACAGGGTAATATGTACAGCAACTAATAGTATGTACTACACACAGAAGTATCATCTGCAGTCTCTTTCTCAATATTAAAGCATTCTTCCTGAATCAGTTCCATTATAATAAAGCCCTATTACCTTGATAAAATTGCCTTCCTGAATAATTCAGTTTTCCATAGTTTACAAAATGCAAGGAGAGTGGGAGCCTCCCTGACTTCTTCAGGCAGGCCATTCCATAAGGTGGGGGCTACAACAGAGAACTGATGAGAAAAGATAGTAAAGACAGAATTAGCAGGCAATATTGATGAATGAAACCTATTGAGGAAGAATCAGCATGGGTTCTGTAAGGCAAAAACCTTGTCTCATTAATGTTTTAGAGTTATTTGAGGGGGTGAACGAACGTGTGGCAAGGGTGACCCAGGAGGAGGAGGAGGAGATTGGATTTATATTCTGCCCTTCACCTGGTGTCTCAGAGCAGTTTACAAACTCCTTTCCCTTCCCCTTCCCACAACAGACATCGTGTGAGGTGGGTGGGGCTGAGAGAGCTCTTTCCAGAATTGTCCTTGAGAGAACAGCTCTGACAGAACTGTGGCTTGCCCAAGGTCATCCAGCAGCTGCAAGTGGAGGAGTGGGGAATCAAACCCAGTTCTCCCAGATTAGAGTCCGTGTACTTAACTACTATACTTAGACTTCCAGAAAGCTTTTTATAAAGTTACTCATGTATTATACTGCTTTGATGGCATTATTTTAAACTGTGTAATCCACCTTGAGTCTCATTAAAGAGAGGCAGACTGAAGTCAACAAATAAATCATTCTAGGTGGATAGTGGGTCTGGCAGCATGACTCACATGGGATCACAGGCTAAGACCCATAACCTAAGATCCCTTTGACTCATGTTTGGGACAAGCTGAGGCTTAAAATACCTGTGAAATGGGTGGGGCAAAGAAGTACATAGGTTGTGCAAATCTGGGAGCAGCAGCCAACTTCAGACACCAGTGTTTCAGCTTTCCCATCTCCACAAATTCAAACACCCACCACCACCACCACCACCCAAGCACATAAAACTTCGGGGGACGCTGGATGAAAGCAATGTTCCTTTAGCCAAATGCATACAAAATATTGCATCAAATACCAAAGTAAACCACATAATTCCAATACAGAGATTCAGGCCAAACCCAAAACCAACTCTAACAAGAGGCATGAAAGACCAGAAGAATGGAATGCCTAGTTGCTGATAATCAAAGAAGCAATGATGAAAAAGAGCCTGGGGAAGTTGATCATCCATAAATTGAGTGCCAAACAATTAACGCTAGAGCCACTGTAGGAAACACATGATCCATTCCATAATGTTGTATAACTACTAACTCCTTCAGAAATCAATTTCAATGATCATTTGAGATACCAGCCAGGCTGCACTAATATATATTTTGGCTGAAGAACTAACATATTTGAGCTGCATAAATCAACTTCTTAAGTACTTAAAAAAAAACCCTCTGAAATAGAAAAGAGAAGTGAAACATGTGAAACCCATCCCATTCCAGGGTCAAATGGTGGCTATAAATCAAACAGCGTCTCTCTCTCTACAGAGAAAGAGGTGCTTTGGTCTCACTACTCCACTTACTGAGATCAAAACTGTTAAGGTACTTCCACAGTAGGTCAAAAGTTGAGATTTGATACTGTGTAGTACAATACAACTTGATTGCCTGACCTGGAAAATTTCCCCTCTCTCTGACTTGAACTTCTCAATATAAATTTGGCATCATACCATATGTCAGCTCTCCAGCACAGAACAAACCAAGACACAGATCAAATGAAACACTTGGCTGTGGAAAGCCTGTTGAAGAGATGAGAAGAACCACCCATGCTCTCCATGAAGTTTTGGTGGGGACTGGGATGAAATGATTCTGCTAAAACTCTGGAATGGTTTATGGAAACTGGAAGAGTTTCCCCAATTCACTCCACAGCAAAAGGTTTTCTAACTCTTCACAACAAAGTACTGCAGACCTTCACATCCTAAATTGGGAATCTCTGATCCTGGAAAGAATAGGTTAAAAAACAAGCTTTCACTCACTGGATCAAAAGAGTATAGGGATCGGGTCTAGTATCAGCTTGACTGCACCAACCTTTCATTGCTACGTCCCTCAGAACAAGAGTTGGTGGGAGTTTCCGGTCGGAGGAATGGAGGTCTGACACGCTTTGCAATTGTGCAAGGTGGACAGCGGCTCTTATTGACAGCTCGGGTGGATCAATCCACCTGACGCAACCTCACACAGGTAGTGTGAGGACTAGCAAGCAATATAATCCAGGTTTGAGCAAGCTCGGTGAAGGAAAAGTCTTGGAGGAAGAAGATTCCTGCAAGTATCTCTAAGGAGCCGAGCTGAGCTGATTAAATCAGCATAAAATCTCCAATTCCTCTGATTCCTTAACAAAGAAGACAAAGTTTAAACGTTGGGACCACATCTGAAGTGAAGTAACAACATAAGGTAACAGAAAAAAAGTTTTTGCCTTACTATTACCGCGTTTTGAAAGACGAAAAGCAGATCTGGTGAAGCAATAGACTGTTGCAGATTGGATGAGTGCAGTTTTGAAACATTAAACAGCTGAATTTGAACTTAAAAAGCCAAAAAAACAAGTTGTTTAACATTCCTGCGGTTAAGAAGAGTCGGGAGGGGGAGCCAAGCATCACGAGACAAAGAGGGGAGGAGGAAACCAAGCATCGCGAGATCAAGCTGTGAGGACTGAGACAGGAAGTGACGGCTTGAGGAGCAGACAAGAAGGGAAACGGAGAAGAACCGGAAGAGAGCAAAGGGGACTGTAAAAACTGCCGGACCAAAAGGACTACAACAGGAAGTGACGTGCGGAGAGCAGACAAGTAAGCAAGAGGAAGGGACAAAAGGAAACTACAGCAAGCCAGAAGCAAGGTAAAAAGACTATAACCTTTGACACAAACCATAGAGAAGTTGCGCCCGCCATTTTGGATTTATAAAATTTTTAAACAGTAATATCTCATAAACTATATAACTTAGAAGGCTGAAACCAACGAAATTTGACTTGGCAAGACTACCTTGTGTGAACACATTAATCGGTGTTTGATTTGGAAAATAAAATAAAATCGATCTTTTTTAAAGAGACAAGACGGACCGCGGACTAAGATCGAGAGCAGCTACATGGTCCTCTCCTACAATGGCAGCAAAAAAAGAAAAAGAACTACTAGCTGTTATGGAAGCAATGGAAAAAAATGTTAGACGCTATAGGAGAGGTAAATGTTAAAATGAATGGCATAGCTGCACAAGCAGACAAAAACTTTATAGACTTAAAAGCAGAATTTCAAAAATTAACCACAAGAACACAAGACATTGAAACTAAAGTAAAAGAACTGGAAGAAAGTACTCAAAAGACAATGAGAGACAATGACAGAATGGAAAAGATGATGCATTATAAAGACATGCAAAACCATTTGAGATTCAGAGGGATTGAGGAAAAAATGAATGAAGACATTTTTATAAGAATGCAAGAAGCATTAGCAGATTTTTTACAAGAACAGGAAGAGGTTGTTAAAGAACACATGGATCTTGTTTATAGAGTCAATTCTACATACGCAAGAGACAAAAATATACCAAGAGATGTGGTGGTCCAATTTACAATGAAAAGGACAAAAGAACAAATCTACAAGAAGTGTTTTACTGATCCCTTTGAAATAGATGGAAAGAAAATTATAGTAATGAAAGAACTGCCTAGAGCAATACTGCAAGAAAGGAAAAAATTTAAGCGTCTGACGGATAAATTGAAGGAGAAAAAAATCAGATTCCGCTGGGAAATACCTCAAGGATTAAGCTTTTACTATGGCAACACCAGAGTAGTGATTAAAAGCACAGGAGAAATGTACGCATTTCTTGGAGAGAATAAAGATGACCTTGGTGATATTTAACAATATATCAATATGGATTACAAAGTACTTACATGGAATGTAAATGGACTTAATTCACCCCAAAAACGTAGAATGGTAGGGCATTGGCTGGAGAAACAAAAATGTAGTGTAATATGCATACAAGAAGCTCATCTTAAAAAACAAGACCACAAATATTTAATAAGGAAAAAATTGGGAGAAGAATTTTATTCTTTAGCAAGCAATAAAAAGAATGGGGTTGTAACATATGTCAAAAAAGATTTGGAACCTAAAGTAATATTTAAAGATAAAGAAGGAAGATATTTAGCTATTGAAATCTCACTACAAGGACAGAAAACTTTGATTGTGAATATTTACGCCCCAAATGGAGCCAAAGAAATTTTTTTTAAAGAATTACAAATGGAAATGGATAACGTAAATTATGATCAAATTATGATGTTGGGGGACTTTAATGGAACTGTGAATAACAAATTAGACAGGCGCTCTAAGAGAAAGGATGAGGCATTAGGGAAGCTTCCAAAAAACTTTTTTGAACTGATAAAACAAGAGAAGCTGGAAGATATTTGGAGGAAAGCTAACCCACAAGGAAAAGACTTTATCTTTTATTCTAATAGACATGACTCACATTCAAGAATTGACATGATTTGGATGACTACTAATTTAATGTTTAAGACAAGAAAAGTGGAAATTCTACCCAGAATAATTTCAGATCATAATCCGTGTTTATGGACTGCTGGCCAGGTAAAAAAACAAAAGAGATGGAGAATAAATGAGGACTTACTAGACAACCAAGAAATAGTTAAAAAATTACAGGAAGAAACAGACCTATACTTCCAAGCAAATATACAGAAAGAAGTAAAAATTCAAACCGTATGGGATGCATATAAAGCAGTGATGAGAGGACTATTGATATCTTTAAATGCAAAAGATAACAAAAAGAAAAGAGAACAATATGAAAATATCGTACAAGCCATTAAAACAAAAGAAGAAGAACTGAAGAGCAGACCAGGGAAAAAGAAACTGCAAAAGGAAATCTGGATGTTACAAGACCAAGCAAAAGCTATTTTGAACCAAGAGACGTACTGGAACCTAAAAAAACTCCAACAAAAGGCATTCGAAGGTGCAAATAAACCCGGAAAATATTTAGCATGGCAATTAAAGAAAAAACGTGAAAACAAATTTATCACTAAAGTGATAAGAGATAACATTGAGATAAGAGATAACAAAGGAATAAAGAGAGAATTTTTTAAATATTATGCAAAACTGTTTAAGAAGGAAAACAAAGACAGAAGAAAGATCAAAGAATACCTGCAAACATTAAAGTTACCAAAACCAACAGAGGAAATTAAAGAACTATTTAACAATCCAGTATCATTACAAGAGATTAAAAATGCAATAAATGACTCAAAATTAGGAAAAGCACCTGGACCAGGTGGATTTACAGCGAAGTTTTATAAAACGCTACAGGAGTCGATCTCACCAGTGTTGCTGCTATTAATGAATGATATAGGAGTTACTGGTGAGGTCCCAGAAACTTGGAAAGACGCAACCATCTCACTTATCCCGAAAGAAAATCAAGACTTAACTAATGTTAAGAACTACAGACCGATTTCTCTACTAAATAATGACTACAAGATCTTTGCTAAGATTATAGCTGACAGACTAAAAGAACACCTTAAAGAAACTATACAAACAGAACAAGCAGGGTTTTTACCCAATCACCAAATAAGGGACAATCTAAGAGTAGTAGTGGATGCTATAGAATACTACGATAAACATCCTGAAAAAGAGGTGGGTTTTTTTCTTTTTAGATGCGGAAAAAGCGTTTGATAATTTAAATTGGGATTTTATGTTTGAGGTTCTAGAACATCTTGAAATTGGTGAATATATGCTTAACCTCATTAAGTCAATTTATAAAGAACAGAAATCCTCTTTAATAATTAATACTGAAAAGACAGACGATTTTAAAGTTGAAAAAGGAACACGACAAGGATGCCCACTTTCGCTGTTGTTATTTATTTGGATTCTAGAAGTTCTACTAATAAATGTGAAGGAAGATAAAGAAATTAAAGGCTTAACAACCAAAGGTTTTTCTTTCAAATATAGGGCCTTTGCAGATGATGTGATGTTTATAGTGGAAGACCCTATGACTACACTACCATATTTGTTACAGAGAGTAAAAGAGTTTGGTGACTTGGCTGGATTTTATGTAAATAAGAACAAATCGAAAGTGATGTGTAAAAATATGTCAAACAACAAACAAACTGAGTTACAAAATCTTATAGAATGTGAGGTGGTGAAAAAGACAAAATATCTAGGTGTAAACCTAACAACGAAAAATATTGATTTTTATAAAAATAACTATGAGATATTATGGCTGCAAATTATGCAAGATATTAAAAAGTGGAATGTATTAAATTTGTCATTGTTGGGTAGAATTGCGGTGGTTAAGATGAATGTATTACCACGATTAATGTTTTTGTTTCAAACTATTCCAATTGTGAAAGATGTAAAAACATTCAAATGCTGGCAGAAGGAATTGTCTAAGTTTGTATGGGGAGGGAAAAAACCAAGAATCAAGATGAAAATAATGTGTGATGCTAAAGATAGAGGTGGGTTCCAGTTACCAAACTTAAGGCTATATCATGATGCAATATGTTTGACTTGGGTAGGGACATGGACTATGTTACAAGATAGAAAGTTATTGTCCCTGGAAGGCCATGACTGTAGGTTTGGGTGGCATGCATATTTGTATTATGGTAAAGCAAAAATGGACAATATGTTTAAACATCATTATTTGAGAAGAACGTTAATGGATACATGGACAAGATATAAAAACTTTTTTCCAGAAGAGATACCTATGTGGATTGTACCCGCAGAAGTTTTAAATCCAGTATCACGTCACAAAGGACAAGATTGGTTGAAGTACAGAGACTTATTAACAAGACATGGTAAAGACTTTATATTGAAGGAGCAGCATCAGATGGACTTTGATTATGGTTGGTTAAGATATAGACAAATATATGACATGTATAGAAGTGATAAAAAATCCGGTTTTAGAGAAAAAAATAATGAAATAGAACAAGTTTGGGAGGAAGGTGGGGAAAAAATGATCTCTAAAATGTATAAAATTTTGTTAAAATGGTTTAACGCTGATGAAATGGTAAAGGAACAAATGGTAAAATGGGCGATAAACTTTAACAAAGATATTGAAATGGAATCTTGGGAATTTTTATGGAAAAATGCTATGGGTATATCTACATGTTATAACTTAAAAGAAAACTGTTTTAAAATGATGTACAGATGGTATATGACACCAAAAAAAAATTGCAAATATTAATCAGAATATGTCTAACAAATGTTGGAAATGTAAAAAGAAAGAAGGTTCTTTTTATCATATGTGGTGGACTTGTGATAAAGCAAAGACTTATTGGTCTATAATACATGCAGAAATGGAAAAAATTTTGAAATGTACATTTAAGAACTTGCCTGAAATGTTATTGCTTGGACTTAAACTAGAAGAGATAAATGTAAAGAAAAGGACAATAATATGGTATATGATAACAACAGCAAGAATGGTGTATGCACAAAATTGGAAAAATGAAAAAATACCAGATGTGTGGGAATGGTTGAAAAAATTGTTATATATGGCTGAAATGGATAAATGGACTAGAAAGTTGAATGACCTGTACTCAGAGACCTTTTTAGAAGATTGGAAAGATTTGAAAGAATATGTTGAAAAATACTGGGACATGAAAAATTACATCTATACATGGTTATAATAACAAAGCAATAAAATTAGAGTATATGAATGTATTAAGGATAATTAGATAATGAAGTTGTTTTTATTTTAGAATTATATAAGAATATAGAAAGTAAGAATTAGTATACAAGTATTTTTAAGATATATGACCGTTACCAGAAATGTAAACATAGATATAAGTATTACTATTTTGGATAATGTGGAAAATGTGTTATGCTTCAGATGTGGTGGGAAACCGCCAATACAAGATAAAAATAAGATTATACAAATAGAGCAAAATGTGATATAATATGGGAAAAAGGATTTGTATAAGATAAATGTATTAATTTTAATGTGTTGAAAAATAAAAAAAAAATTTACAAAAAAAGAGAAAAGAACAAGAGTTGGTGGAGAGAAGTTTTTTTTGTCTTACATTCTCTGGATCAGAGACCTCTGGGATGTGACCCCTGTACACATCGGAAGACTCCTCTGGGATGCCAGCACAGCATCCTTACTTCACCCAAGCCCACCATTATGTGTTCATGAAGGCATCTGAGGCACTGAGGATGAAGCAACGAACAACAACAAAAAGACTTATTTGCGCCCTGACTTGGATAGCCCAGGCAAGCTTGACCTCATCAGATCTCAGAAGCTAAGCAGGGTCAACTCTGGCAAGTACTTGGATAGGAGACTGCCAAAGAATACTAGCAGTAAGGAGGCAGAGGCAGGCTTTATTCAGCCACCTCTCTGAACATTCTCCAGGCCCCCAGTTGGTGTCAGTCACCAGAAATCCCCATGGCTTCCAGATGCACACAATGAGACTGATTTCCCACAAGGCACTGCTCTGCCACCACTCTTCCCTTTCCCCCGATTCTGTGCACCAATTTCCCACTATCTGCCCCACGCTGCATTTTGACCTGGAGGTGGGTGGGCTTTGCAATCCTCAAAAAACAGGATCACGAAGCCGTGGGGGGAAATGGCCAGAGCCACGGGTCAAAATCCGGCACGGGGCAAATAGTGGGAAATTGACACATGCAATTGGGGGAAAGGGAGGAGCGATGGCGAGCAGCGCCTTGTGGGAAATCGGTCTCAGTCACCAGAGGTTGCCATGACTTCCAGGTGCACACACATGCACATATGAAAAATACAAAAAAATACCCACCCACCCCCAAAAACTTCCTTGCACTAGAGGCTTCCATGCATTTCCAGAGTATGCCCAGTACCCGATAGAAAGCGGTGGAGCCTTGGTCTGTATTTGAAATGTTTCTACCTGTTCAAGAAACCATGATTCCTGTCATGATTCCAGGGGATGGTAAATTCCTATCCTACACTTCACAGATTTGAATAAATTGGAGGGAGGAGGTACTGACAAAACAAAATGCAACATAAGCCAGAAAATGGCCATGGATGCAGGAACATCATCCCCAATCACCCTTTTCAACCATGATAACATTGGTTGAACTTTGGGAACGAATTGATGGTCCCACTGGCATCTAGGAACATCTTTAGGTTTGTAAGTTAGAAGTCACATTTTCTGCTCTATTAAAAAAAAATCACATCCAGGAGATAATTATTCTAGCCACTAAACCAGTTTAATAAAAACCAGAAGGTGACAAAGAGTGAATGCCCACTTCCCAAGGGCATTGGAAATGAGTGCCAATACTACTGTGGCATGATATAATAGGATAATAGAATTAAGAAACTTATAGTGAGAAATTAATTCTGGCTCAACCCAATTCACTCCAGCAATTTGCACTCAAACTGAGAAGGATAAGGGTGGTGGTAACTATGACCAATGGTCATCTTCTAAGCGGGGGGAGGAATCAAGTTTGCTCTCCCAGAGCAGAAATAGGTTGTGTCCTTTTGTAACAAAGCTAAAACATTTTTGAAGGCCAATGTTAACATATTCTGGAGCTTATTCAAATGAAAGAATTATACATTCTTTTTTAACTCTCTTTCACACTTCCAGAACACATATTAGTTCCCTGGTCTTTATTGACTATTGGCTAGATTTAAGAGAGAGAAAAAATCCTTATTGATTTTTCTTTCTTGTATAAACATGCTTCCTGAGCTTTGAGTGCCAGCATTTTTTAAATCTCCCCTCTTGGATGACATAATTCTAAGAAATACCATTGAGATATCAGAGTACCATTTGATTTTGTTCAGAAATCTTCACAACCAACGCTGGCAATAAATCCCAAAAGTTCATATTAACGTTTTATTGTAACATTGGGATAGGTGGGAGAACATAATATAATTTCATTACAGAGACAAGGATTACTGGGGCAAGATGATACCTGTCGAAATTGCTGTGGCAGCATGAAGACGCCCGCAACCATAAGCTGCATCTTGACACAGCAAAAGGGTGCAAGACCTAAGACGTGGAATATGTTTTTCCCCAGGGCTATTTTTGGGCAGGAATGCACAGGAACGGAGTTCCGGCTGGCCACAGTTGGCCACACCCACCAGGAACTTATTAGCATAATAGGCCACACTCAACAGCAGAAACTCATTAGCAGTTGGCCACACCCACCAGGAACTTATTAGCATAATAGGCCACACTTAACAGCAGAAACTCATTAGGATTGGCTACATTAGGGGTATGTGGCCTAACATGCAAATTAATTCCTGCTACAAAAAAGCCCTGGCTTTTGATAACAAACAAGGTAAACAGAATAAGAAGCAAAAGGTGGGTGTGGCTGGATGACCACTCTTCTGGTAACATGGGGGTGTGGCCTAATGTGCTAATAAGCTGTGCTATCAGTGGTGTGGCCTAATATGCTAATGAGTTTCTGCTGTTGGATGTGGCCTATTATGCTAATGAGTTCCTGCTGGGCTTTTTCTACAAAAAAAGCCCTGTTTTCCCCCATGCGAATGGACTAAATTGTACTTGCTAAAGAGAAATGCGTGGCAGCACACTTTATTCTGTGTATGCTGGAAAGTTCATTGGAAGAGATGGATGGATGCTTTTAGCTTTGTTATTTAATGTACTCTACATGTGCTGCAAAGTGGTGTGGTGCGCAGTGTGCATTTATGAATACCCATGAGATCACTTTTATAGACCAGTTCCTGGTCATACTAGACTTTTGGTTTGATGAGTTCTCTCTGCTTCTAACAAAGCATATACCCTGGAAAGCCAAGCAGAAAGGATGGGGAGAAAGGACATTACCTCTACTGTCTTTTACTACTGAAACAATCCCCATTGGGCACAGGGACCTGTGGATCCGTAGCAGTGCAAAGTAAAATTATTGTATGGCATTGTGTGTGGAATAGCCAGGAGATCCCAGAGGGTCTGGCTGCTGAAGCTGTAGCTCTTTTTTTGATGCCACTTAGCCGAGCGATGATGATGATAATTATTATTATTATTATTTTAGGCCTAAGGTCACCTAGCTACTTCAGATGGGGAAGTGGGGACCTGAACTTGGTTCTCCAGATTAGAGTCTGCCACTCTTAACCACTACACCAAACTGGCTCTCTATAGCAGTACACCTGCTATGGAATGTAAGGGGTCCCTGTGACAGGCCATTTCTAAGAGGACCCACACAGCCCCCTATGATTTTGGGGGAACCAGGTTTATTTTAAACTATAAACCTTCCCCTCAGATATAAGGTCTTTCAAAGGTAGCAGGTGTTTGGGTTCACTGTTGTGAGGTAAGTTTTGTAGTGCACAAGTAGAATATAGAGGTCACTAGGGCAGGAATTACATATAAAAAACAAAGAGTTTTATTTATTTTCAAGTAAGTTTAAAGGAACAGATCAACAGCACAGGTCTCCAGACAAGACAAAAGAGAAACCTGGTGCACCTCAATTTAGAGAGTAGTTTCAATTTTTTTAAATACTTTCCAGCACAAACAGGCTTCTAACGATTAGACACTAGGTTGGATGATAAAACAGACACAGGATTCCACCCCCACCAGCCTGCCCTTTCCCAAGAGTCAGACTAGATGGCATAAGGCCGGTTCATTGCCAGAGACAGGCCTAACAACTGGTTATTCTATCTCTGTCAGAAGTAGAGCCAAACCACTCTGCACACTGCCAAGCAGAGCTGTATCGAAGTGGACTCACTCTAGCAATCCTCCTGGTTTCCTACCAAGTTTTTCTACACCTGTAAAATCAAGTACTTTCCAGATATTTGCACTGTGAATCTGCAATTTCGCCAACCTAGACAACCATCGGTCATCTGAGCTTCCTTCTCGCACTGAATCCCGCCCCCAGTTTTTGCTGTTGTGTTCATGAGCAATCCTGCACTGAATATGCATGTATGTTCAAACGCACATATATAGACATTGGTATGTCTATAAACGTTGTACATCGGTGGTTCATTTTGTTTCCTGTTCAGGGGGAAAAAAACACTGCAAAAACAAGGGAGTTCAGCACGTCCAAGCTGGAGCAGTGATTTGGCCATGTGTGTATGTGCATGTGCAAATAATTTTTTAAAAAACTTGCACCGCACCACTGCTTGGGCAGTGTGGTTATCTGGATGGTGCCTGGAGCCTCGTCACATGATGCAAGCAGTTCGGGGAGGGATGTGTGATCATCCCAACCCACAAAAAAATATACCCGATCAAATGTACAGTGGGAACAAATCGTGACAAGCTTGCTGTGTGACCACAGCCTTAGACAGCTTACACTGGTGCAATACAAATATTTTAAATGCAGGAAAAAACGATGAGTAAAAAGAAATAGAAAATGAATACTGACTACCTTCCTCAGTCACTTTCCTTCCTTTTTTTCTTTTTCCTGTGCTCAGGGACGGGGAAGTGAGGGTTGTACTGGCTGTTTGTGCAGTGGGATAAAATCTTAGCGTAAACCCTGAACAAGACCTTTCTTTGCCTGATATCCCACTCAGTCTAAGGCAGCTTCCTGTCAGGAAGCAATTCATCTCTCTATGAGGAGATACATATCTTTTTGCAAGGTTCCAGGCTGTCATCCTAGTATAACCTGGTTCAGAGCTTTCAGATGATCAAGACTACCCAGAATAAAATACTCAATTCCAGACGATGTATGGGACAGTGAAAGTCAAAAGTCCAAATTGAAGGAATGGATATTTAATAAGGATGGGCTTTTGAACCGCCAAGCGGTGGTAAGTTGTCGTACAGCCCCCTTGTATAGGATATTTAAAAGAGATCACTGTAGAACTGATTACCTTGAGAAATTAACCACCCTTGATCTAAGAAGGGCTTTTACCGCCCTAAGGTTTCATGCCATACCTTCAATGGTCTGTATTGGTTGCTTCTTGGGCTCCCCTCCTGTCTCTAGAATATGTCAATGTGGCGTAGGCGAAGTGGATGACGTCGAGCATTATATTATGAGATGCTCTTGGCATGAATCACTTAGGCAAAGGTTTATTTACCCCATTATACCTCTGCATAATGGAATTTCAGATCTGGACATGACTGGTTTTTTGCTCTCTGATAATGACACATATATTACCAGCAGAATGGCTTTGTTTGCATTGGCGGCAAAAAAGATAAGACTAAGTCTTGGATTTGCAGCAAGTTACTGAAGGGCCTATCCCATTTTGGTTTATAATGTCTGTTGTATTTTGTTTTATCTGTTTTGTTATGGCCAATGGCCAAGACAATAAACTTGACTACCCAGAAAGAGGGAAAAAAACCCCAAGAAAATATAATCATCAGGCTCCACCCAAACCAAAATTCCACTTATTCCTAAACAAAATTCCTGATTCAAAACTGTGACATTTCCAGAGAGTTCTGACAATGATTAGCAACCATAAAGATTGTGGTCAACTAGTTAGAGAAGGAAATCGAGCAGTGGCATCTAGGAACTGGGGTCAGACACTTTCCTTTCTAGATGGCATATTAGACTGACAGTGGCACATACGCTTTTTCATAGGAATGTCTTTGATGCAGGACTTGTTCAAAATCCCTATCCCCCTTTTTTGGATAAAAAAACCCCACTCTTCTTTCAGATTTATGTTTAGAGCTACTTAAAGCAGAAAGTGGCAGAAAGTGAAGAGGACCTAAAGAGACTCTTGCTCAGGGTAAAAGGGGAGGGCGCAAAGGTTGGCTTGAAACTCAACATCAAAAAAACTAAGATCATGGCATCCGGCCCCATCACTCCTTGGCAAATAGAAGGGGAAGTTGTGGAAGCAGTGACAGACTTCATTTTCCTGGGATCTAAGATCACTGCAGATAGTGACTGCAACCATAAAATTAAAAGACACCTGTTCCTTGGAAGAAAAGCAATGGCAAACTGAGACAGCATAACAAAAAGTAGAGACATCACCCTGCCAACAAAAGTCTGTATGATCAAAGCAATGGTATTCCCAGTAGTGATGTATGGCTGCGAGAGTTGGACTATAAAGAAGACCAGGGCTCCGTTGGGGCCGGAGCGAGCCGGAGCGCCGCTCCGGGAGAGAGGGGGCCGGGGGGCGGGGCCGGGTGGGCCCCATCCCGCCCCCGCTGAGGAGCCCCGTCCCGGCCCCAGTCTTCTTCGCGGGGCCGCGGCTGGCCGCCGCCGGCCCCGCCGAAGAGCCCCGTCCCGGCCCCAGTCTTCTTCGCGGGGCCGCGGCTGGCCGCCGCCGGCCCCGCCGAAGAGCCCCGTCCCGGCCCCAGTCTTCTTCGCGGGGCCGCGGCTGGCCGCCGCAGGCCCCGCCGACGAGCCCCGTCCCGCCCCCAGTCTTCTTCGCGGGGCCGCGGCTGGCCGCCGCAGGCCCCGCCGAAGAGCCCCGTCCCGCCCCCAGTCTTCTTCGCGGGGCCGCGGCTGGCCGCCGCCGGCCCCGCCGAGGAGCCCCGTCCCGCCCCCAGTCTTCTTCGCGGGGCCGCGGCTGGCCGCCGCCGGCCCCGCCGAGGAGCCCCGTCCCGGCCCCAGTCTTCTTCGCGGGGCCGCGGCTGGCCGCCGCCGGCCCCGCCGAGGAGCCCCGTCCCGGCCCCAGTCTTCTTCGCGGGGCCGCGGCTGGCCGCCGCAGGCCCCGCCGACGAGCCCCGTCCCGGCCCAAGTCTTCTTCGCGGGGCCGCGGCTGGCCGCCGCAGGCCCCGCCGACGAGCCCCGTCCCGGCCCCAGTCTTCTTCGCGGGGCCGCGGCTGGCCGCCGCAGGCCCCGCCGACGAGCCCCGTCCCGGCCCCAGTCTTCTTCGCGGGGCCGCGGCTGGCCGCCGCAGGCCCCGCCGACGAGCCCCGTCCCGGCCCCAGTCTTCTTCGCGGGGCCGCGGCTGGCCGCCGCAGGCCCCGCCGACGAGCCCCGTCCCGGCCCAAGTCTTCTTCGCGGGGCCGCGGCTGGCCGCCGCAGGCCCCGCCGACGAGCCCCGTCCCGCCCCCAGTCTTCTTCGCGGGGCTGCGGCTGGCCGCCGCCGGCCCCGCCGAGGAGCCCCGTCCCGCCCCCAGTCTTCTTCGCGGGGCTGCGGCTGGCCGCCAGCCCCGGAAAAAAACCCTCCCGCCCCCAGTCGCCTTCCCCGGGGCCGCGGCTGGCCGCTGGCCCCGGGGAAAAAAACTCTCCCTCCCCCAGTCACCCCCAGAACCCCCCCTCCCTCCTGCACTCAACAGTTCCCCGGGCCCAAGGGAGGGAGAAGCCGGGCCTGAGTGGCTTAACGCCACTCAGGCCCAAGCAAGGGGGGGGGGGAAATGCCAGCCCCAGTGGGGGGGAGAAGCGCCCCTCCCTTCCTTCCCTCTCTCCCCCCACCTACCTACCTGTTTCTTCCTTCCCCTCTCCCTTCCTCCCTCCCTCTCCCCTTCCTCCCTTCCTTCTCTCTCTCCCCCCAACTACCTACCTACCTTCCTGTTCCTTCCTTCCCCCCTTCCTCCCTCTCTCCCCCTTCCTTCCTTCCTTCCTTCCTTCCTTCCTTCCTTCTCTCTCTCCCCCCCAACTACCTACCTACCTTCCTGTTCCTTCCTTCCCCCCTTCCTCCTTCTCTCCCCCCTTCCTTCCTTCCTTCCTTTCCCCTCCCTCCCTCCCTCCCGTCTTGCCTTCTGACACACTGCCCATGACGTCAGGGATGTGTGGCCTTTTGACACTTCCGGTGACGTCAGGGGGTGTGGCATATGCAAATGAGTTATGCTAATGAGCTCCTGCACCTCTTTTTTTACGAAAGGACCCCTGAAGAAGACCAAGTGCCGAAGAATAGATTCTTTTGAATTATTGTGCTGGAGAAGACTCTTGAGAGTCCCTTGGACTGCAAGGAGATCAAATCAGTCAGTCCTAAAAGAAATCAACCCTGACTGTTCCCTGGAAGGCCAGATACTGAAGCTGAAGCTCAAATACTTTGGCCACCAAATGAGAAAGGAGCACTCACTGGAGAAGACCCTGATGCTGGGAAAGATTGAAGGTCAAAGAAGGAGGGGACGGCAAAGGATGAGATGGTTAGACAGTGTCATCAAAGCGAAGAACATGAAGCTGAGAACACGGCGGAAGACAGGAGGGCCTGGCCTGATGTGGTCCATGGGGTCGCGAAGAGTCAGACTCGACTGTGCAACTGAACAACAACAACAAAGCCTTGTAATACAAAACAGGAGAGATGGTTTTAGAAACCACAAACCAGCTAACATATACTAAATTTTGGAAAATCCAAAGTCAGCCCACCTCCCAGTCATATTCTCTTAAAGTTGTACCCTTGCATTAAAATTTTTCCATAAAATCAAGACTTCCAAAGAAAGCACAGACTGTTTGTCATTTTGAATAATTTGACACTACTGTTGAGACTAACTACAGTTGCACCACTGCAGCTCTTCTGAATCCTGTTGAAAATTGAGTTCATTCCCTGGTATATCCACCCATGATCTCAGATCATTACATAAGGCTGTACTCTTAATGTCTTTACCTTCCAAAGCTAGGAAGGCAACAAGAAAAAGGCCTTCTTAGTGGTGGCACCCTCATTTTAGATTTTGCTTGCCCAAAGAAGGCCCACCATATTTGTAGTTTTGTAGTGTGTAAATGGCTGGTGACAGAAGAACACGCTGTCAAGTTGCTCCGACCCAGGGCAACCCCATCCACACAGCATTCCAGGCAAGAGATGAGCAGAGGCAGTTTGTGGTTGCCTTCCTCTGCACAATAACCCTAGTGTTCCTCAGTCTCCCATCCAAGCACTAACCATGGCACTTCTGCTTAGCTTTCAGGCTCTGATGAGCACAGCTAAGCTGGGTTATTCAGGTTCGTGACAGACTTATTTATTCTTTCTTTTGGCTGATTTTGTATTTTTGTCACTAACTGGCCATTTTAGGTGCTGCTGGAATTTTTTTAACCTGCTTTTATACCTTTAGCAGGTTTTTTTGCAAACAGCTTTAGGGCCTGTAACAAGACTATAAGGGGAGAACTTAACTTCTTTAAATGAAATAAAAAGCCTTTTATACACACTGTTTGCATATGATGAATGAGAAGCAGTTGTGGTAAATGAGCAAAACCCACTGCAGTGGAGATAGATTTGTGGGCAGCTTGGGGAATCCTGCTTGCTTGCCAAATATTTTTATTACAAACATTTGGACTTTGCTGTCCTCCTTACTTGCACAAAGGATTCAGCTCTTTCTCAGAGCTTTCTGTTCCTCTCCACTGGTTTGATCAGAGGCAGCCAGGCAGGCAGAGCTAGCAAAATATCCCAGTGAAGCTGAAAGTCTAATTGCATTGCATTTTCACGAAGTTGCAGACTTGGCGGCAATGATCGTTAAGATCACTGCTTAAATTCAACAATCGTTCTCGGTCAGCCATCTAGAACCAACAAAGTGATGTGCTAGCAATGTTTAAAGGGTACATGCTTGGAGAAGGAACCCACCTTTCCTTTGCTCTGACTAAAGTGAAGAGAAAGATATAGTCCTGCTATACTACACTTGTGCTTGTGTATGTATTATTGGTCAAAGAAAAAGGCAATTGTAAGAACTGTAGGATAGAGTCAGATTTCCTGGACTAGTATCCAAGGTTCTCCATATGGCTGAGAACCAAAAGGCAGACACTACATTTAATTTTTAATTTACTCTCCACTCACCTCACCAGCTGTACTTCAGACCTGCATCCACAGCTTCTACCTGTTGATCTGGCATGCCAGCTTGGTCACAATGAATAAAGATGGCATCCCTGAGGTTGCTGTTAGAAAAGCAGGTTGGTGCAGTGGCCAACAGTGGCTTTATCAGCTGCATTTGGTTTGCCAACTCTCTCCCACGATGATCCATGCTTTTGTAACTTTGCAGTGGGATTACTATAATGAGCTCTATGTTAGGCTGCCCTTGACAACCATCCAGAAACTGCAGTTAGTTCAGAATGTGGCAGCCTGATTGTGTTAGGGGCTAACAGACAGGAACATATCTCCTCTATGGCTGCCAATTGGTTTCAGAGTTCAGTTCATGGTGCTGGTTATGACCTTTAAAGCTCTTCACAGCGTAGGACCCACATATGTAAGGAGCCATCTCTTCCCCTAGATTCCCAGGTGACAACCAGTGTTCCCTCTAAGCTGAGTTAGTGTGAGCTAGATCAGTTTTTTAACTTCTGGCCCACAAATTTTTGTCTTAGCTCAGGAAGGCTGGCTCCAGGGCAAACTAATTAATGCAGTAGCCAAATCGCTCACTCACATTTTTAATGTCAGTACCTCACAAAGTAGAATTTTTGCTCACAAGTCTCCACAGCTTAGAGGGAGCACTACTAGCTGCTTCCCCACCTATGTTGGCCTGCTTGACACCACTACAGCCATGCCTTTTCTATCACAGCTACCATCTTCTGGAACAGAGGATGATTTTGCATTGGCTTTTCCCTCTGTTGTTTTACCAAACCCACGTTGGAACAGAAATTCCCCTTTGCATTGCCTGCTGCTTTCACTTTCTTTGATCATAAGATTTTATGGTACCCACTACACTGAATGGTGCTTTCAATTTCTTTGATCATCAGGTGTTATGGTACTTTCTACATAGATTTATGGCTGTTCAGGGGTGACTTCGTACTCAGTACAGCATTGCCCCAGGTATTTGAATGTGGTTTTGAGCTGCACCTTTCCCCTCTTGGTTGAGAAAATGTGGAGCAAATGGTCTCATAGGTAGTGAGGGAGGCCCCATTTTTAGGAATATATATATATATATTTGCCTGTTTAAATTTGTGAGCCACTTCGAGCCCAGCAGAAAGGCAGGGATCAAATATTTTAATAAACAAATAAGAGGATATCCTTTTTAAAATGGAGGCTCACACACTTTGTATGCTCAAAGTCCTGGCTGCAGCTTTTAGGGATGGCATGGCATAGCGGCGAGGCCTGGGAATATCTGGGTTTAAATTTTGAGTCAGCCCCAAAGTGCATGGGTGATCTTATATCCAGTCACTCTCTCAGCCTACCATGCCTCACAGCTTTGATGCTGTGAAGCTAAAACAGAAAAGGGGGAAAACAATGTATACTGTCTTGAGCTCCTTAGAAGAACGGCAGGATAAAAATGTAATGAACAAACAAATCTCATATTGCAAAGGTGAGAAGGACTTCTGCCTGAAACCACATATTTATCAATTTGGAGCAACAGTACTAAGCGAGACATCTGAATAGATTGGCTCAGCATAACTGAGTGTTATATAATTACTCACCACTGTGTAGTCTGATGGTGAAATAGAGACAGCTGTAGATAGAATGGTTTCTAAGCACCAAAAGGTCTATTTTCCAAGATTAGAATTCAGAGATACAAGTGGGGACCCACAAGAAACTTACGATAGCAGCCATCCGATTCCCCTCATCTCTGCTTCCTCCCACCCCTTTTCTTACTCTCTCTCTCTCCCCTCCATTCCTGTCACTTCCTTTCTGTCCCCACCCTATAACTCTTTCTGCCCATCACTCTCCCGGCCTCCCACCTACTTCCTCCATCCCACAGCAACAGTGGCAGCAGCTGCTCTCCAGAAATGAATTGCCCAAATACAGAGATCAGTTCCTCTTAGGGTTGTCAGCTCCATGTTGGGAAATTCCTGGATATTTGGGGGTGGAGCCTTAGGAGGACAAGGAAACATTAGATCCCCTGGAGGAAATGACTGCTTTGGAGGGTGGAGTCTATGGCATTATATCTGTCTGAAGTCCCTCCCCACCACCAATCCAGAAATTTCCCAACCTGGAGCAGGCAATCCTAGCCCCAGACCTGGCTCCAAGCCCCCTGCTATTTAGCCATCTGTACTGCAGGAGGAATCATCCCTACTTCAAGCTCCAGTTCTGCTTTTTGCTTCTCCCCCCTCCCAGCTATCAGTCAGTCTATCTCTCACTGTTGATGTGATAGGTCCTGGAGTAGATCCCTGCAGAGCCCATTTCAAAAAGTATTGGGTGGGGGTTTCAACCCTCCTCGGGGGGGGGGGTAAACTTTTTGGCATTTTTTGCAGATTTACAGACTCCCCTGAGTCTGTGGGAAAACCTGTTGGGGGAAAGTATGCCCCCTATCTGCAGGAATAAGTATCTGAATGCAGAGGGGACTGTTGAGAATTAGATATATAGATTAGAAGTCCATTTCCAATTACTCCAGTCAAATTGAATGGTCCACAACATTCCTCTTGGCACAATAAGCTTTACAACTGAGGTTCTCATAAACAGAATGTTTGGGTACTGCTGAGCCACCACCATATGGATGTCTGATGAACAGGAAGAAATGAAAAAGAAACTGTAAGGCATGAGGACCCAGGTGCACTTTTTGTTACTTTTTCCCACCATAGAGAACAATGGAGGGAATGGGGGCAACCTGTTTGGGGGCCCGTAGAATTGAACCCCTAGGTCCAATCCTCTTGAAATTTTGTGGGTATTTGGGGGAGAGGCTTCAACAGCTACCCTGTAAGTTTGGAGCCTCTCCCTCAAACCCCCTCCCCTCCAGTTGCTTTTTAACCTGCCACCAAATTTTGGCAGTAATTCGGCAGCGGGCCAAATCGGATCAGATAATCTGATTTGGCCCATGGCTGCCCTAGTGCCCACTCCTGGGCTGGCAAAGCACCGCTCTGCCTTGCTCTGACCCCTGGCCCCAAGTAGCTATGATGCTTAACTAACTATAATAGTGTTGAAGTGCACATATATACAGCTAACTCAGTACACTTAGAGAGAGAGTGAGAGCAAACATGCTGTTCCTGTCCCATGCTGATGATAGATGACACTATCTCCCCACCACAACCACTGTGAGTATTTATCTGAACATAAGTCCTAGCTATACTGGCTTAGGCTCTGTCAAAGGTGGCAAGGGATCCTGGAACTGTCACAAGACTATCATCAAAGGAGCAACTAGCAAAACCATGTGGCTAAAATGACACCAAACTATCCCACACATACTAAAATACAAATTTTGTTAACAGTACCCTATATTTACACACTCCACTTTCCCCAGTGCACAGATCCTGCACTTTGTGAGTGTGCCCTGTGTGAGCAATTAAAAAAGCAGTGACTGCACATCCCAAACTCGTGGACTCTCCACCACAGTTAAAATGAAATAACACAATCTAGGCTGGTATAGATAGACCAAGGTCAGTCCAGGCATTTCATTATAGATAGGCGGAACTGGGCTACACATCAGAAAACATTTAAATTGTTTATTAGCTGGACTGCAGTCAACAAAAATTATAGCCATGTATACTTTTTAGCTGGACTTGTTCCATTCTTGCTCTGAGGATCTCTAATGGAAAAGACTGAGCAGTACCAACTGGATAACTATACTGCAGAGCAGATTCTTGGAGAGTGTTGCAGTTTAAATGGCTGGCTTGTAGAAGCCCAAACTGCAGACATTACTCACAATATTCTGAAAGCCCTGCAGGGACTCAAGGTCAGCCAGTAAAAAAGGTAGAAACTGAACTATCATACTTTCTAGACATTACCATCAAGAAGAAGGAATGATTGATTTTCAGTGCAAAGAGGTTTTTCCCCCCTTTTGCAAGCAACCTCTTCTCCTTCCTCCAAAACGTCTCATTCTCTGAAATACAGGAGAGAAGGCCCAGCACAGCTAAGGAAAACAGAACATAATCTCTTCTCATCTTCCAAGTAGACCAGGTTCCTATTAAGACTACTTTATCCTCAGAGCAAGCTGGCCAGAAAGATCAACAACACAGAGACAAGGTTAAAACTGGGTACGACCGAAGACTGATAGATTCTTGGCTCTCATTTGGTGGAGTTCAGAGATGATTCCACATTTCTTTAAAAGGTGTGTAAAGCCCCACCACCACCAATACTTAAGGTACCTACAGGGACAAATCATTGACATTTTCCCCTTTGTGTAAGTAAAGGAGGTTTCATTACTAGAACTAATGGTTCACAGTTCCATAGATATGGCCACCAACTTGCTAAAGACAACTCTGAATTTAATTCTGGCCATCCAAACACCTCTGTGTTGAAAATGAGAAAGGGAGAGCTGAACCCAGATGTGGAGATCACATTGCACACCCATTTGGACCCACCTCCAAGGTGGACCATACCTAATTAAAAGAAGGCTGCCAGCCCCATGCCTGGCAATCTGCTAAGAATGCAGAAGAAAGAAGTCCAAGCAGTAGTGTGAGAGCTTGGTAGCTGGGACATGGCATTGTGTGCACTGTGACATCACTTCTGGGGAAATCCAGAAATGATAGTGGGTAGCTCTAGGAATTGCTGGAAACTCTGTAGTAAAATATGGTGTGTGCCACTAACTCCCTCTCCCCCCCCCCATTTTTTCCCAGAGCAGCAGCAGGCAAAACCAGTTGTGAGCTGGAGCCATCCCACCATAAGAGGAAGCTGACAACCCTACCAAGTAGAGCCTGGGTGTTTACTGTGATGGATATTTTGTGCAGAAGGAGAGGATTGGAGTCACAGAGGAATGCCTGAGAAGACGGACCATAAAGAGGCTCACACTGGTTTCAGAGTTTAACAGCTTCTGTTTCAACCATCTCCCAGAAAACAGCATTCTAGACATCATGGATGTTGAGTCTCTGTACACCAACATTCCCCATAAGGATGGACTACAAGCCATTAGAAACATAATCTCTGACAACACCGCAGCAGATCTTGCCACTGAACTCCACATCTTTGTTCTCATCCACAACTACTTCAAGCATGCATGGGGGGAGAAAATTATGTTTAGCTGATGATGATTTCCATTCTTGCTGCCCCTCCCCCTAAAAAAGAATAAAGAATCTTTTTCAGTCCAAGTTCATACTCTGTTAATTGAATTAATGCTTTCAGTTCCACAATTTCAAACCACTAGCTTGGAATATGAATAAATGTATGTACAAAGCACAGTAGCCAACATTCTGTCATCTCCTAATCCATTCTTCTCTAACCTCCATGCTTTCTCCCCCCCCCCCCCTTCTCTGTTTTCCTTCCTTTTCACATGCAGTCTTCTCTTAAGAAGCTTCTCTCCATTTTTCTCAGCAGCATCCCATAATTTGAAAAATTTAGCCTTGGCTGTCAACTGAGTACTGATGGTCAAAACATCTTGGCATCTTAGGGTCATCCAGGAATGAAAATAAAACCTTGGTGTTATTTTGCAGGGAGAAAACTATCAGAGCCAAAAGTCAGCCAAACATCAACAGACTGGCATGAATTCATTCCAGGATGCTTGGGTCAGCATTGTCAGATATGGAATATAGATTATATATCTAATACTGGTTGCTAATAGAGTATGCTCCAAGAAATGCTTCACTAAGTGCTTATATTTCTGTGTCTAAGCCTGCAGGCTGCAGGACTAAGACAGCTAACTTGCATTAGCAGCTGTCTCTGAAACTTTGTGTATGCAGTAAATTTAGTCTGACTTTCCTAAGCCTGTTTAAAAGAGAAATGCTTGTAAGTGCATGTGGAAAATGTGTTTGTGTGTGTACAAAAGAAGTTGCCAAGACTAGTGTAATCTCATCAGATCTCAGCAGGTAAGCAGGGTGGGTCATGGTTTGTACTTGGATGGGAGACCACCAAGAAAGTCCAGGGTTGTTATGCAGAGGCAGGCAGTAGCAAACCACTTCTGTCTCTTGCCTTGTAAACCACTTGAGGGGGTCACAGTAAGCTAGCTGTGACTTGACAGCACTTTGTACCAGCACCACCACCACAGCAGAAGTAACATCTAGGCTGAAGATCAAGGACCTCCCTCCTTGTGATACATGGTCAAATTATCTCTGTGCAGGAAGTGACCCTGATGGTTGGAGCCAGTGAGAGTGGCAGAGACAGACAAAGATGTCAAGAAGGAACAAACAAGAACTGGGCACAGCTGCATTTTGGCAAGTGAGAGGGAAGGGCAACAGAGGTGAAGAAAAAGCAGACAAGAACAAGAGATACTGTGAAGACATCAGCTCCACAAACACCAAATGCCAATTCTGCCTGGGAATGGTAGGGTTAAGGGAGGGACCTTATGAGGTGAAATACCATAGAGTCCACACTTCAAAGCAGTGATTTGCTCTAGGGAAACTGATGTCTGTGTTCTGGAGATCAGTTGTAATTAAGGATGGGCACCAACCACATTTTTGCAGTTCGGTTTGTGGTTCATGACTGAACCACGAACTGAACCACAAATCAATACGAACTGGGAGGTTGGTTTGCGAACCTTACTTTTTGCTCCCTGTCACTTTTCATGGTGCCACTTAAACTCCTGCTTTCGGCAAAAATCAGCAGGAAGCCGAAAGCAGACGGCTAAATGCCTCCAAGCCATTTAGCCCCATGCTTTCTGTTCCCTGCCACTTTTCATGAGGAGCAGAAAGCAGGGGTTTCTGTGCTGATTGGAGCCATTTAAACCCCTGCTTTCTGCTCCCCATTAAAATTGGGGGGAGCAGAAAGCAGGGGTCAGAAACCAATATGAACTGGCTCAGTTTGCAAATCAGCCTCCCAGTTTGTATCAGTTCATGGTTCAGTTCGTGGTTTGGCCATGAATCACAAAACAAAACGAACCGCAAAAATGTGGTTCATGCCCATCTCTAATCAGGCACCATTGGACAGCTTTCCAGAGCCCCATGGCCTTCGGAAGACCCACCATTGTGCTGCTGAAGCAGTCATCACAGCTCTATGAGTGTGTGGAGGCACTGGACCACACTGGCAAGACTGGCCCTTCTCACCCCTTGTGATGCTCACCATCACAAAAGTTGGGCAGCAGCTCCTTGTGTTGTTCCACCCTTCTTTTGCCAAATAAGGGGACAGGCAGCAGTGGTCTACCATTCACTCACTTGCCCAAGCAACTAGTAATGGCTACTAGGAGCAACAGTAACAATGAACCAGAGGATGAATGATCTCTGAGAGATCACACCAATGCCTGGGAAGGGGACCGCATGTTCTTCAAGGCACCCAAAATCTGGAATCAGCCTGGGCAAACAGGAGAGCAAGGGAAAGATTATGGTGGGCTGGGCTGGATACTTCTCTCTATTCTCAGCCTCATTTTGAGTCTGGCATGGCAGTTCACATTTTGTGCAACCCTGTGCAGAGTTACTCCAGCCCAAACCCATTGAAATCAGTGTGCTTTAAGTGAGGTAAATCAGCATAGCATTGCACTTAAGCAATGAAACAAGCATTTTTAAAAAGGCACCATCTTTGCAAGATGATCACATTGCTTTTATTAGAAATGCAAAGGTTGCAAAGAAGCTGGATTTAGAGTCTTCACTAAGCAAATGCTCACATTGTTGTAGGAGAAATCTGAGGAGTAGAAGTTTGTATTAAGGAGCAGCAGACACTGAGGAAGCACTGATGATTGGGAATGCAATGGATCTCCTCTCCATCCCTTTTGAATGGAAACATTTAACCATTTTTATACAACAACTTTGGTTTATGAAAGTGTTAAACTCAACTGACCTGCAGCCATCAGAACTGTGGAGTGTTCCTAGAGCCATGAGAAGCCATGAAAATCAGTTCTGCATCTTGTCAGATTTACTCAGAGAAAAGTGGGCATCTGCTTCCCTTGACATTACTTAGCAGTCGTCATGCAAGAGGCTTGGAGGAAGAAGCAGAATTAACCCACTGCATTCCAAGGGGCCCAAACTGAAAGGTTTCACATTTCAGGAACACCGGTATTATCATGATGTATGCTTTAAAAAAATTAACACCAATAGCAGTTTCGCTCTCTCTTTTTTTCTCAAATGCAACCATCAAGTTGTTTCAGTGATCTAGCTTGAAAAAGAGCATATAAAGAAGCAGATTCTACATATTCAGGCCAAAAAACCCATAAAGTTGGTCCTGAAGGTATTAGAACCTTTTTCTTCTTGAATGGATTGTCACTTTTCCCTTTAGTATTAACAGTCCTTGCATGCAGAAGGTGGAGCCGTTCCAGAAAATGACACTTCTTGCTATTAAAAATGAAAGGGTTTCTTTTTTAAATAAACTTTTTATTGCTTTTCTCTAAAACTACAACAGAAAATAGAAAGGGGGAACTACAAACTATGGAACAAAGAAAAGAAGGCCACTAAAAGCCCAAGTTGCAGGGGTCATTTTCAGTGTTACATAGCTTGGTTGAGATTTCACTTACAATACATTTTAGTAAGATGAAGCACAAGAGTAATGTTTATATACTATTTAGTAATACAGAAGGATTTTTTAAAGGCTGAAATAGGTATGTCAGGCAATTCATGGTTCCAAACATATAACTAGATTGTTTCGGTTTCTTCCCCATAGGCTTATTTTTATCAAAGTCCCATCTGACTTTAAGTAATTTAGGGGCAGCAGCTCCTAACTCAGAGTCCTCCTCAGAGGAGCTGCTCGATGTGTCTCCATGTCTTCCCAAATCATAGTTGCTATGATCTGATGTCTTATCGTCCTGTGCTGTTCTTTTCAGTTTGTCTGTCGTTTGACAGTGCTCCAAGAAGACTGTCTTTTGTAACAGAGTCCACTCTTTCTTTTTTGTCCTTAAATTTAAAAGTGAGCCCTTCAGGAAAGAGCCATTTGTAGGATTTGGAATTTTTCTGTAGAAAGGTTGTCAGATTTGTATATTGTTTCCTCTTTTTCCTGATTTCAAATGGAATGTCTTTTAAGACTTTTTATGTCAGTGCGATTTTTAGGGTAGTCCCATTAGTTGCTTTAAGTACTTGATCTCTGCTCGATCGTTTAGAGAATCTCACAAAAACCTCTCCTGGCAGATTATTTTTCTTGATGTAATCTGGATAGGTCTGATAAACCATATCCATATCCAATTGTAAAAGTTCTGCTGTAGTATCTGCAACCAGTGCCAAGGCATCACTTAAAAGCTTCTTCAGATCTTCTTCATTGCATTCTGGGACTCCCTGGAATCTCAGTACATAAGCTGATTTTTCCATTCGCAGTTGTAGCAATTTATGTTTATCCGAGGTTCTCTTTTTTTCCACTGCCTCAAGTCACTGCTTAAGTTTTTTAGTCTTGGCATCCATTTTAAGTGATTTGGCAGTTTCCTCTGATCTCAGATTAGTTTCTTCAAGCCGTTTTTGAAGAGTATCAAATTTCGTGCTAAGAGTTGTCATCTAGTCCAGCAGAGGGTGCAATGCAGCATTTAACATATCTGGAAAGTCTATGGTTGCTTCTGCTTTAGATGACAATGTATTTGAGCTCACAATTCCTGGAGAAGGTCTGACTTTAGGTGCCATGATTTTCATAGTTAGAGATGGGTTTACGTTTGGGGAAAGTTCTTAAAAAGTCTTTGGAGCCAGTTAGAGAAAGCACTTTAGGCTTATCTGGCTCCTATTTCAGCCAAGAATGCTTTGGTTGTGCCCCTCCTCCTCTCTGATGATTTTTAAAGAGTTCTTATGTTTGTGGGGTGGAGTTAACTCCCGCCCCCCGCTGCTGCTTTAAAGTTGAGGATTGGGGGCTTAAATGCTTATCTGGCCCTCTGGATTAACATACAAAAGACTCATGCTTCATCAGATGTCTTCTACCAAGTAAAAGAAATGCTTTTGACTGCCTGCTCGCTCATCCCGGTGTGCATCTCTGTCACCATTTCTGGTTGCACGGTGGGACCTATCGGGGTAAAGAGGAGCCTCAATCCCTTGACATTCACCTTGGGAGAGGCACCTCTCATGCCCCAGGCTGAGAGCCCCCTACAAGGGCTCAAGGGGGTTCAGGTCCAGCCGGTACCCCTCCCAGCCACTGTGGGCACAGGCTGCTATCATTGGAGCTCTGATAAAAGTGTACTCGCCCAGTGAGCACCAAAAACAGAAGTCAAAATGAAAGGGTTTCAAAGGAAAAAGAAAATCATGTTCTGTGTTTAACTGAGTTAATGAAATCTGATTTGATAAACTTAGATACACTACACTTGATTTTAGCCAAAAGACCAAGAAGCAAAACTTAGGATAACGGCAGGATTGGGCTTCATAGTCACCTGCTGGAATTTAACAGCCAGCGACCAAACTCAACGAAAAATTTCCTGGATACAACTATTCTCAATATTTTTCCCCATTAAGTATTCACACTGATGGTACTCTGAAGATTTCTCACCCTAATTTGCTCTCTGCTGTAAGTATCTTCAAAGAACTGGAACAGTATTTCTGGGCTTGAATGCATTTGCCAGACCACACGGCCTTAATTCCTAATCAACACAAGAATCTCTGTGTTGTGTGACACTAATGGCATCTATGGGAAGACTTTCACAGTAGTAAGAGTATTGCATGCCAATCCTCAGATGAAAAAAATTATTATCAATTTTGAACCAGCAGTGGGCGAGTCATGCTCAGACATCTAGGGATCCTGTACATAGGATACAGCAATAAGTATGTATGCATATAAATTAACGTGTAATGAGACCAAAAGCCATGTACAACTGCAGAGACATTTCACAAATATGACCCATCTCTGCCTTTTGGAGGAAGAGAAGGACTCCAGAAGTTGCACAGCTACAGCAATCCCTTTTCAGTATGGTGTAGTGGTTGAAAGTGGTGAACTCTAATCTAAAGAACTGGATTTGATTTCCCACTCCTCTTCTTGAGCCCTGCTAGATGACCTTGAGCCAGTCACAGTTCTCTCAGAACTCTCTGGGCCCCACCTACCTCACAAGGTGTCTGTTGTGGGGAGAAGCAAAGGTGACTGTAAGCTGCTTTGAGACTCCTTAGAGTAGAGAAAAGCAGGGCAATAAAAACCAACTCCTCTTCTTCTGTAGTGGTAGGAAAAGATTCCCAGTGAAAATGGATTGCTGTGCAACTTCTGAAATCCTTCTCCCCACCCCAAAAGGCAGAGATTGGTCATAGTTGTGAAATGTCTGTGCAGCACGAGTCCAGTATCAATTTCAAGACTAAGAAAATTTGTGGGAGGGGAGGAAAGCTCATCCCCTGCCATAAGTTTTGTTAGTCTTTAAGGTGCTACTGGACTCTTGCTCTTTTCTACTGTCTGTGCAGTTGTAGATGGCTATTGGTCTCATTACATGTTAAGTTTTATGTACATATGCTTACTGCTGCATCATTGCTGCAATCCTGTTTATATAGATATAGATAGATAAACAGAAAATAGAAGAGTGAAGCTTGGGCTGTCCAGCTAGTCACTGAACCAGCAGCACAGAAAGCAAAAAAAGAAACCTATTTTCAAAACAGTTCTGAACGAGCATTTCGTTAAGAGACATGCAACATTAAATCCCCTATAACCCACCAGTATCAATTCCCCTCTTGCCACACGCAGCCTCATTGTATTGCCTTTGTTCCCTCTCCAAGAACTGAACTCTGCTTCTCTCTTGTGGCTGCAAAGGTGGAGAGCAAGACAAATGATTTCTTGGTCTGTAACTGCTGCGTCTCACTCCAGATTGATCGTTTTCCTCTCTCAAAGGGTGCAGGGCAGGTAACAGCTATTTCATTTCAAAAGAAGGATTTCAGTCTCCAAAGGGCTTGCTATCCTAATTGAGTTGAGACATGAACAACCGGCTCATTGTTTCCCTGAGTTCCAGCTCCCAGCCAACCTCAATTCAGCCCATTCCATGTCCTGCAATTTGGAATAGTGACTGACATGAATCCCTCTTGGCAATCTTTACCTAAAGTTCTTAAGTCACACAGAGAATAGTGATGGATGTGGTAGCCTTAAATGCTTAGTCTGTTCACAACAGATTAACGAAGCTCAAATATAGCGGACCGGGTCACACAAAACATGAGAAGGAATTCACAGAACCCTTTGGCAAACTCCTCTGCATGCAAATGATGTATTCTGCCACTAAAGATGCTCCAAATTTTGTGGTGAACATGTTCAATAATCAAACATAACTTGTTTGACAGATGCAATCACTTCTGAGCCAAATGGACTCATCTGTTCGAACATCCATGAACAGTAATTGAACTGTTTTGCTACTGCATATTGCTTGTGTTGGTGTTTTGTTTCCTTGTGTGGATGGAGTTTCATTTCCTTGCATCTGCACAATAGTGAGAGGTCATCTACTCAGATGGTCAGGTCAGGTCAGATCAGATCATTAAATAATGTGATGGTGGTGGGAAATATACCTCTTACAAGGCTGGGCAAAAATATGCATGTGTAAGTAAAATGGAAAAAATGACTGAAACACCAAAATGTAAGGCTTCAGAACAGCTGAGTGTTTTGTTTATGGCCACCAGCTGACTGATTGCCCTGCTCACTGTTTATGTATAACAATTAGTTGTCCAGCAACATGCAGCAACAGCAGCAGGGGGTTTTTTTGGGGGGGGGAGAAATGCCACCAGGCTCTGTGAGCATGCACATGTTGTAGGGTTGCCAGCCCCCAGTTCCCAGTAGGGGTTCCCCCACTTTTGGGGTCTTGGATCTACCACTGGCCAGCTGAATATTGGGGGAAGCCCCACCCCCAAATAGGGATGTTGCTTGGTGACATCCCAGATGTAATGACATCACCCAGAAGTGATGTCATCATGTCAGGGATATGACACTCTAGTTTTTGAGCATAGTCTATGGTTTTGAAGACAAAAAACCATAAAGCTTTGCCCAAAAACTAAAGGGACACCTCCTGACTTCCCCGACACAATGTCATAACTTCTGGGTGATGTCATCACACTGTGCATGCAAATCCTAGAAAGGACCCATGAGCCCCCTGCAGGATAAAACATAGAACCTGCCAACCCTACACATATATGAAACACTGCTAAGCACACTGCTGAGCGCACTGCTCTGTTTGAATGCTTGAAAAGTAACCTGAGGAATGGACTCTAATTGTTCGCCAACAGCCAACTGATCAGACAATTGGCTCCATGTTTGGGACTGGCAAACCTCTGTTGAGCTAAACTGGTGGGTGTTCAAGTATCTATCTACCACTGAACTATGTTTCTCCCCCTTTGTATCAGTAAATGTGCTTTTTTGCTTCTGAAGTCCCCCCATTGTTGTTACCCAGTGATCTGTGCACTCCTTTTCTGCTCCTTCAAATGTGAACCACTTTACAGTTGTAAAGTTTTCCTTTGAATAATACATACGATGTCATGATGTGTCCATTCTGTAAAACATTTTAAGCCAGCAGTTCATTAAAATAGTCATTACAAGATGCAGCATTTCAGAGTTGGACAAGGACAGAGGAAACCTGGGTTCCAAACTCTTTCCACCATGAAACCTTCTGGATATCTGTGGGTCCATCATTGTTCTTCAGCTTACTTATCCCACAGGATTGGTGGGAGAATAAAATGGAGGAGGCAAGAACAATGGGAAAGGGGGCATTTTTTTATCCTTCCTTAAATAAATAAAGGGAATATAATTCTACCTGCCTGTCACTTTTACAAGGAAAGGTTATCTTTATAAAACCCATGTTCCAAAATGATCTTTAACACAGCAGATGGAGAATATATTACCCAGGAGATAGTAAAACTGTTGACAGTCTAACTTTGACCAGTTCTACAGCTATGCTGTTCCTTTTCCATATTGCCATTTATTAAACACCCTGCGGGAAACAAGGCAAGCTGTAAAGCTCTTACACAATGGGGTATCACACTCCACCTTTATATTAGGGATGGTTCATATAAAACACCCAGGTGTCCACCTATGGAGATTCTCTCAGTAGAGCAACAGGGACAATTAATAAGCTATGTCTCCTGACTTGGGGTTATGGTTAACCACCTGCAAGCAGAGGAAAGGAAAACCTTTTTGCCCTTTCCCTATTGCTATAGTCCCTTATCTTCCCCCCCATACCATCCCCAGGGTTCAAAAGAACTGCACACAATATGCAGCAAAGAGGAAAAATTTGCAAAAATCACATAAAATCCTCCATTGAATGAATACAGCATATGGAAATTAATCTATGTGCTTGGGAGAAGGGATATAGCCAGGTTTTTGGGCCCTGGTGTTCCACCAACTGAACAGGAACAGCTATCACATTCAGGACAAAGCCTGGCACTGTTACTCTACCCAGGGTTTCCAGGATACACAAATACAATCACAATTAACAAAGCCAAGAGAAAAGAGCAAGGTCTACAAACCAGTCCAAAATCAAGGAGCCAAAGGTTCAGTCCAGAAGTCAAAGGAAAAGAGGTCCCAGGCTTAGAACCAGTGCAAAGTTTGGATCTCTAACTGTGAACACAAGCAAAGGTTAGCAAGAACAGATTACAAAAGCAGCCAGTCAACTCACAGAGATGTCTGTCATACAAAATTGCTTCCACACTAAGCCTTGCTCCTTTTATCTGCCTCATTAGCTGACTCACCTCCCCAGTTCAAGTGTTGCTTCTTACTGCTGAGTTCATCATCCTCCAGGTGTGAGTCCTTTGCTTCCCTATCAGCTTGTCATTCCTGCTCCTGCAAAGAACCTGCTCCAGGAATTAACACTAACTGCTGCTGGGCAATCAGACAGGCACTCCTTCATCTCTCTAGAGCTGTCAAGTGCTCTCTCCTTCTTCTGCACTCCGCTGGTTCAGGAAAAACTGGTGGTGACTGACACTCTGACCTCTGTGTCATTTCTTCTCCTGTCAGAATGAGCAGCCTGGCTGCAGTTGGAAAGTGTTCTCACTTCCTGATGCTTCTTTTGCTGGGTCTGCTTCTTGACCCAGCTGTTCAGGCAGGTCTTCCACTGGTGCAGGGCTCAACTGTTCCATTTTCTCCTCCTCCACCTCAGAAGAGGAGGCAGCTGGCTGGCCCATGACAACAGCCTTTCCACATGAGCTTACTGCAGTCTGTGATCGTCTGGGACCCTGAAGCCTGTGCATACATGTGTGATGTTGATACTGTATTTCCCAGAAATGGCGAGAGGCAAAGGACACTTAAACCACACATTTTTTTTTAATAAAAAGGGACAGCATCAAAAGAAAGTGGAGAATGAAAGCAAATTCACAACAAAACAGTTATAACACCCAGAGGAGGCCTGTGCACAATTTAGTCTTGGGTAAAGATACTCTGAATCAGGGGCTGCTGCTAACTCAGGGAGAATCTAACAGAGTACATAAAATATAATTTGCCTGTTCTATGAGCAGAGAAGGGAGGGAGAGATCATCCTGGAGGAAGACCAAGTTCACACTTGGTTCCCAAGGATGCTTGAATCCAAACTGTTGTAGAGCCCTTTTGATATTAACAGTTCGGGGGATTGTTTGGGTTTGAGTTTGGTCTGGAAAATCCAGCATTTTGTAGTGTTCCTGGACCTGCTGAGAGACTGGCTGGATGTATGGGAACATGATACAGCTTTGGTAGTGGTGGGATTGATATTACTAATGTCCTGCTTTCCTGGGCAACTCTGGATAGCTGTCTTCATTTTGTGTGCAACTGATTGGTCTAAATCTCCAGGAGGGGAATGCAGCATTCATGTGCATCTGCCAGGCTGAGTTAAAGTAATTACCAGGCATCCAAAACAGGCCCTTGACAATGGGGACCCAAGGTTCTGTAAGGCTGACTTCCCATTTGTATGGCTAGTCTTAACCATTTAATGACCCAGCATGTACTCCACAATAGGGGTTACATTAGTGGCCATGCTCCCTTGCCCAGTATGTCACAGGGCTCTAAGGGTGCGGGACTCCTGGGAGACTCATCCTGTCTGGGGAGATACTTTCTTTGCAACACTTCATGGATTGGAAAGATATAAGTGATAAATTTGTCATTCAAGTCCAAGAGGACAAAACTGAATCCACTCACCAGGAAAGACCATCACATAATACAGTATCAGGTATCTGTATTCCTTAAAGCAAAAATGGCACATTTGTGTCAATTATTATCAATTATATCAACATGAATTATTTCAAAAGTACCAAAAAAGAATAATAAACCTCAGAGAAACCACCTGCGCAATGTTTAGGAATCCACTTCACATTTTACCAGGGTTCCAATGTACCAGGCTCTGGAAAAATTCAAACATGAAAGAACCTGCTGAAACATGGGAAATCCTTGGTGTGGAAGCAACTCTGGCCAGGCAACTGTGAAAGATTCCAGTACTCTGAAGTCTACATTTCTGTTTCTACTAAAGTCATTTTAATAATACTAGTCTTCCTCGTTTTGACTGCAGCTCTGCATTCCCTGAATCTATGAAGTGTACACAGAATGGGGAAAGATGCACAATAGGCCAGTCCTCAAAGCAATAGCCTGCCTCTGAACAATAGCCAGTTAGCACATACTTGGACAGAGAAGGATGGAATCTACCCCACATTTTACAAACGTTCCAATGTACCAGACTCCAGATGGAAACTTATGCTACAGTACAAAACAGATTTAGAAAACAACGATTTAGAAAATCCGACCATTGTGAATATTCCATTTCTGCTTCAGAGGATAGATGTTCCAAATATCCAGTGTCTAAAAATAGAAATACCTGCAGCAAGGAAGGTGTTTTTCCCAACCCTACAAATATCACACCACAAGCTTCAGTAAATCGATTATATTTTGCTGCCTTACTATAACAGGCTTAGAGCCCATGCTTCTTTCATATCCTTTTCCTGTCTAGTCAAGGACACACTTGGAAATGTGATATTTGCTCTCACTGAATTTCTTCCATCCAGCAAAACACTGGAGTAAGACTCTCAAGCTTAGGGGGATGAGTGAGTGTTCCCTATTTCTTTTTTATATCTGCTTATATTGGTCACCACTGATGTCAATCCTCAGCTTTTTGCTCTTGGTTTTATAGATTTGTTCATACTGGCTTGAATCTTGCCAGATTTTTCACTGCAACAAGAGGTAGGAGGGTAATCTCACCCTGTTCCTCTCCTCATTGAAGCCCTGACCTCTGGTTTGGGTCATAGCCTTTGCAGGGTAAATTAGTAGGATTCAATGCATTGTGAACACAAGATATTTTTCTTGTGTTTTTCGCTCCATAAGATGCACCTGACCATAAGACGCACCTAGCTCTGCTCGGTGCCGTGGCTTGGGAATGGTGAGGGGGGTTTAAGACGCATACACTTTCCCCCCCACTTTTTTTGGGAGAAAAAATGAATCTTATGGAGCAAAAAATACGGTATATAGCGGGGTGGATCCTATTTGTTTATTATTTTCATTAGCCACCTTTCTCCCTTGCAAAATTCAAGGAGGCTTACAATGTAAATAAAACAACAATTATTAAAAAAAAGATCACAATTTAAAATCTCCAATTAGGATTGCCACTACATAAAAACTAAGTCAAATGCATTCCTAAATAAAACTATTTTCAACTACGTCCCGAAGACTGAAAGTGAGGGGGCCAGGTACATCTCCCTGGAGACGTTGTTCCATAATTGTGGGGTTGCCACTAAAAAGGCCCTCTCTTGTGTGCCCACCAGGTGAGCTTTTTTTATTGGTAGGACAATCGAGGGCCTCTCCCTCTTATCTTAACTCCTAGGCAGGAAAGTATGGGAGAAGATGGTCCCTCAGAAACCCCAATCTCAAGCCACGTAGAAATAAAAATGATTTTTAAAATATATGGTATGATGATAAACACTCAGGGGGAAATAACATCTTGGCAAGATATTAAAGACGAAGGTGTAAATTCAATGGCTGATATATTATCAAATAGTCTCAAGACTAAAGGAGGTCATGAGTACTGAAGGTAGAGTTCTCAGAGATGTGACTGAATTAGAGCAGCTGATTATACAACAAAAAGAGCCCTTACTATGATGGATATATAAGATTTTACTCTAGTTGGAAACAGAAGATGAACAAGTGAAAAAAAATGTATTATTAAATGGATGCAAAACCTTAAAGAACAGGTATTTATGCAAAAATGGGAACAACTATGGGGAAATTTACGATCAGCCAGGCACTAAGAGAAAATTGGTACAAAATGTTTTTTAGATGGTATATAACTCCAAAGGACATTGAAAAAGCAGATAAAACCTACAAAGGAAAATGCTGGAAATGTCAAGACATAGATGGAACCTTCCTTCATATGTGGTGGACTTGTAAAAAAGCAAAAAAGATATTGGAAAGAAATACACTGGGAAATGCAGAATATATTGAAGTTTAAATTCCCAATAGAAACCAAGAGCATCTACTAGGTGTTCTGCCTAACAAATTACCAAAATTTTTAGAAGGGATATTCAAATACATGGTGACAGTGGCTAGAACTATTTTCACAGCAAAACTAGATGTCTGTCCACATTTAGAAGAATGGGGATATAAACTTGCTGAATATGCAATAATGGCAAAATGATCAACCTATTTGAGAAACAGGTGTATTATGAAATTTGAGGAGAAATTGAGTGTATTGTGTGTATTATGCTACCAGGAAAAAAACTTAGAGTAAGAAAATGTCATATACAAATGTATCGTAATGAAACAGAAGTAGAATTAAAATCTGTTCCAAATGTAATATCTTGAACACAAGTGGGTTCTCTGTATGAGGCATGCAGGGGTCATTTGGTAGAAAAAGAAGTGCAGGAGCTCATTAGCATATGACATGCCCCCTGACATCACTGGCCAAATGTCAGTTTGAGCCCCATTATACCCTATGGGCCATTGAAATCAATGGCAAAAACTCAAAGGGTACATGAGGGGCTGGAGGAGAGGGAGTTTGAGGGAGAGGCTCCAAACTTGCAGGGTAGCTGCTGGGGCCTCTCTCCAAAATACCCACCAAGTTTCAACAAGATTGGACCAGGGGGTCCGATTCTATGGGGCCCCAAACAGGTTGCCCATCCCCTCCATTGTTCTCTATGGTGGGAAAAAAGTAACATTTTTTTCCCCACCACAGAGAACAATGGAGGGAATGGGGGCAACATGTTTGGGGGCCTGTAGAGTTGGACCCCGAGGTCCAATCTTCTTGAAACTTGGTGTGTATTTGGGGAAGAGGCTCCAGCAGCTACCCTGCAAGTTTGAAGCTTCTCCCTCAAACCCCCTCCCCTCCAGCCACTTTTTAAGCCACCACCAAATTTCGGCGGCAATTTGGCAGCAGGCCGAATCAACTCAGAGAATCTGATTGGGCCTGTGGCTGCCCTAGTGCCCACTCCTGGGCTGGTGGTGCTCAGCTTTGCCTAGCTCCGGCCCCAAATGACCCCTGGAGGCATGTAATATTACACGGTTATATAGTACTTATCTATTAAAGGTTCTAATGAATATGTAGAAGTGGTGAAAATATGTTATATTGAATACAAAGTAATGATGAAATCAGTGTTGTAGTCAAAATATATTAGTTATGAAATTTGAAACTTAAAACTTAAATGATTAATACAATTGTACCCCCAACAGAAATAAGAACTGTTGTATTTTATAGATAATACCTTAAAATGATAATGCAGGGGATGAAAGAGAAAATATTCTCTGTCCTATACATTATGCTCTACATGACCATCTTTGAGAAATGTAATTACGTTGTACAACCCTTTTTCCCTTTTTCTCTTCTGTACCCCCCCCCCCCAGTTTTCCTAAAATAAAATAAATTAAAAACCCACCAGGGGGGAGCCATACGTCAGTTATGATTTGATGGCACCTTCTACCCCCACCACTGCAGATGAAGGATCACAGGGAAATCACATTTTAGAATTACAACCTGCCCACAAGAAGACCAATGCAGCAAGCAAAGAAGGGTGCAGGCTAGAACCTTTCCCCCTGCAGTGCTACTTTTCGACTTCCATGGAAATTTTTATGCACAGAAATGTTCAGAGTTGGAATCCCCTACCTGAAGAGGTGCACTCTATTCTATCACCTGTGTGAACCACAACTGAAGCCACTGGGAGTTCATAGCCCAGGTAAGAATAAAAGCAAGGATTTTGTGATTACCAGCTCAATTTCTTAGCCTCGAAATCAACGCTCCCTTTAAGCTGTGCAGTCTGTGAGCAAAAATTCTACTTTGTGAGCTACTGGCATTAAAGTTGTGAGCGAGCGATTTGGCTACTGCATAACTTAGTTTGCTCTGGAGCCATCCTCCCTGAGCTAAGACAAAAAATGTGTGAACAGGAGTCTAAAAAATTGTGAGCCAGGTCACACTAACTCAGCTTAGAGGAAACACTGTCCTAAACTAGGGATGGACACAGATCAGAAAAATAGAAGTCTGTGGAGGTTTGTGGTTCATGAATTTCATGGACCATGAATTGCCACAGATTTTCCCAGTTTATGAACCAGTTTGTGGTTCATGAGGTATGTGGGGATCCAGAAGTGAGTTCAGCCCACTTCCGAATTATGACGCCACACAACATGATGCCAATGAGCTCAGGAGGCATTTAAATTCCCCTGGGCCCACTTCTGGATTGTGCTACCACTGCGGTGAGAACCAGAAGTCAGCTCAGCAGGCATTTAAATGCCTCCTGTGCTCACTCGTGTCATGTCCCCATGGACTGCTCCAATGGACCAAATGGACCATCTAAAAAATCTGTGGTCCGTGGACAGTCTGCCAAAACAGCAAATGCGCAAACCAGACAAACGGACCATGAACCGGCCCCTGGTCCATGACAAAATTAGGTCCATGGACTGGTCCATGCCCATCCCTACTCTAAACTTTTGGATAATGTGACTCAGCATGCAAGAGGATCTGGGAGGAAAAGGATTAAAAGAATTCTCTCACTTGCATACACTTGGCAGTTGGCCCCACCCTCTCATCAGTTACATGTTGAGCCTCTTTGGTCCTTCATTGCTTTCTCTCTCTTTTTTAATACATAGGACCTCTCTTCTTCTCTCTCTTGGAGCTGTTGCTTGTTAACCTTTTTGAAGCTAATCTGTTCACAGTAAGTTAAATGTACCTACATGAATACATCATGTAAGATGTGCTTCTAGTTTTGTAAGTAAAACATCTTTCTTTCGTTAGGAAAAAAAATCACTGACAGAGACAGCCTAAGATGGAAATTTCTGATTGCAACTTCCATAGAGGCATAAACACAAATATCCTTTTAATGATTCTAACAGTGTAATGTATAAATGAGCCTGAGTTCATTCACAAGTTCAGAACAATAGACTCCCAGGGCTGAATAGGAACATTGGGTTCTTATTTCACTACAGATGCTAATTTTCTCCCCCCAAGTATTTCCCCTGTCCTATAATCAGGCTGAGTACAATGCACATTGCAGCTCTAAATCCTAAATTCCTTCTTTGCAACGTGCATCCCACCATCTAACTGAGATATAAGAATTCAGAGGTCTCTATTCCAGCTTGTATCTGACAAAGGGAGTGTTGACTCTTGAAAGCTTACACCCTGAAAATCTTGTGGGTCTCTAAGCTGCCTATTCAGACTCAAATCCAAATGTAATACATAAAGTAGGCAACTCAAATTGTCTAATTGCAGTGTTTAAGTGCTACACTCCTCTTCCAGCATATACAGGGATGTTTCTGAACTCCATATCTAGATTTTTTTCCCAGATGCTGACATTTCAAATTACCTGGTCTTGTTTCTGAAGAGACAGCAGTGTGCTAGGAATTTTCCAGTGTTCATTTTTAAAAAAAAATTCTGACTTGCACTACGTATATGTAAAGCACCACATTTTAAAGCTTTCAGATCATGTTTCTCTCCTTGCTGATGTACCTATGCTCATTAATTAAATACTGGGGGGAACAATATTTATGAGACTGAAAGGTTCTTGATTTTGCTCTCATTTTTTTGGGTCTGTGTTCTGCCAGTTTGCCAAACTCAAAGGATTACTGTTAAGTGGGACTTATCCTTGGGGTTCTAATGGTGCAATCATATCTCCCATGCTCTCCAATCTCTATATAAAGCCCTTTGGTTAAATCATTCATAGTTTTGGGACTGGATATTCAGCTCTATTTATCCATACCTAAATCTCCTGGTGATGTGGTAGACAAGTGGAATCACTGCCTGGCTGCTGTGATTAATTGTCTAAAAGTGAACAAATTGAAACTAAACCCTGGAAAGAGGGCTATCATGTAATGAAATAATTTAGAAAGAAGCTTGCAGTAAAGGGCTAAGGACTGTAGACTATACCTCTATATCTTCTACTGTCAGTTGCTTTAAATAGGTTTCTGCTGTATAATGTTTGCATCATTTGGTGTGTTGTGTTAATATTTATGCTTTGCTTCATCATCGTTTCAGATCTCTGGTTGGTTCCAGATTTCTGCAAGTCAAATCCTACTGCACTGCCTATTGGATGTCCCATCGTATTGATGGTATTGACCTTTTCTGTGTAACTTACAAAATAACACATGCGTGCGTCGATGCGATACATCGCAACCTTGATGCGACCATATGTATGATCGTATCAAGGTTGTTTCTCTGCAACGTTTTATCAGTGTACTATTAACTTAGAGTGGGGAATGATACAAGCAAATTAGGATAACTTAAACTGAACCCAGCAGCAGACAATTTATCCTTCTTAAATGTATCCCACCTTTCAGTAAAAAAAATCTTCAAGGCCTAAAGACCCCATTCTGGAAATAATTTTCAAAATCCTCTTAGATAAATTAGGAAGAGAAAGAGGATGCAGCACAGAGGAAAATTCCAAAGCAATAAAGTAACGGAACAGGAAATATGTTCATTTCTACATATACATTGCTCTGCTTAATGGGTTGATTATTGGGTTGCATGTTTTTAGAAGTGCTTTTCTTTCCCTTTGGCCACTAGAACAGTAGTAAAGTGCTGAAACAGAGCTAGCACAAGAAAGAAAGCAAAGGTCATCAAAGTCTATTGTTCCATTGATCAGTTTTATGTCTAATATGCTGAAGGAAGAAGATTAAATTGCACAGTCTACTGCTGAGCCAATAAGATATTCAATTATTCAGACCTCAGCTATTAATTGCTGTGTGATCACTGCCATGACCATGCACTGTCATGAAGGCGATGTGCAATCGTAAAGCCTTTGGCACATGTCTATCCAGTGATTTTGATGGATTGTTACCAACAGCATTATTTTCCAGTTAAAAAGATGGCTCTCAAAGCATGTGTCTGCTTTTGTCATGAAATCTTTTCATACGTTCATCTTATTCAACCCAATGATATTTTCATAATGTAATAAATAACTGTAAGCATGTAAAAAGACATAAAGACAAGGCATTAATATAAAAGAAATTCAGACAGAGGGGAACTTCTCCTTTCAGTCTAAAAGGATCCCCAAGGGGGGTTACACAGAATGACCAGGAGTACTTCCATTGTCTCTTCTGACACTCCAGACCAATTTATCATTAAGCCTTTCTGGTTGTTTGCATCCCCTTTTATCCAGTCTCAGTCTCCTGACAACTGGATGGTCAGTTGCCAGGTCATGAGCTCTTTGCTTCCTTCCCTCCTGGACCACTGGTCTTCTTACCATCTGAAAGCAATGAGGATAGAACCAGGTGGATCAGCCTTCTTTCAGTCTATGATGAGCTACCAGAAAGACTTTTTTGATCACCTCAGGTAAGACTGAGGTGATGTTGGTTAATAATATAGCAAGGAACCAGAATGCTTTAGATGACATTACGTTATCCTTAGAAAATGAAAAGGTTCACAGCTTAGAAGTGTTTTTACACTGGTATCTACAGAGATTATCTGTGACATATAGCATCCTAAAGGGCAGAGGTAATATTAAGAGTATTCCCCAAAGAATAATTAACATGTGGAATTCACTGCCACAAGAAGTGGTGGTGGCTACAAGCATAGATAGCTTCAAGAGAGGATTGGATAAACATGTGGAGCAGAGGTCCATGAGTGGCTATTTGCCACAAGGTATAGATGGAACACTATGTCTGGGGCAGTGATGCTCTGCATTCTTGGTGCTTAGGGGGCAACAGTGGGAGAGCTTCTGGAGTTCTGGCCATGCTGGTGGACCTCCTGATGGCACCTAGGTTTTGGCCACTGTGTGACACAGAGTTTTAGACTGAATGAGCCATTGGCCTGATCTAACATGGCTTCTCTTATGTTCCATGAAATCCCAACTGAATCCTGACCCAATTAGGAAATGGGTTACGAAACTACCATTTCGAATTCCCATGTACACCCTTCCCCCCCCATCTGATGCTTTGAGGGTCCAAAGTACCTGCTCCTATCCTTCACTGACAAAGCAAATAGGTCCCAGAAAGACCCCATTACACACTGACTACTAGCTTCTTTGCAAACTAAACTCAATAAATGGAGCTCTTAGTATAAAAGTACAGAACCAATGTCAAGGTGGGTTAATCACTACTTCCATTATCTGGAAACACAGGGCGAAGCACATTCATAAAATAGGGGAATGAATGGAATGCAGAAAATTATCTCATCCCGAAATATCACTGATATTTAAACAGTAAACTGAAGAGATCCTGCCATAAAGGAATAGCTGAAATTATAGTTTCTTATTCTGACATAACATTGGTGTTTTGGAGCAGTGGAAGTCCTCAATTATTTATCTAGATACAAGAAAAGGAGACAACCATGAGATCCCGAGGGAACTGTGGCTACATCCAGGTGACCATAAAACACAGTTTGCCCTTACAGCTGATACAGACTAACTAAAATAAAGTGAATGGTATATTGTGGTTTTAGACCTGGACAATCAGAATTTGAATCAATTCAGGTGGTAGTAAGAGAACAAGCATATAAACTGTTTACACCACCATTATCCAAGTTTAAAACTGACTTCAGTCTTGATCTTTAAGATTGTGATAATATATTTAACCAATACCTGATAAGACACACTGAGAAGCAAAACCCATTATAGTGCAAACATTTTTTTCACGTTGATTTTTTTGTGTTTAGTGGGTCATTCATCACCGCTTTTTTGACTTCAGGACTATGCCAGAGGTTTGAAACCCTTGTTTCTGTCCCAAACCCAGGTCAGGAGCCAAACTTTATCTAGAGAATCTATCTCATCCAGAAACGTCTGGAGTTGCGAAGCCAGTGCTCTTCAGATTCTTTATCCAGACATAGGAAGTTAGAGATTGTCTGATAACTGTTTCCATTTCTTGCATCCCTCTAATGGCTTCTGTGTTTGCCAAGGATGAAAAGAAGATAATTAGTGTGTCACCTGAAAATGCTGGGGATTTAACCTGGGACCTTCTGCATACAAAGCAGATGCTCTACCACTAAGCCATGGCTCTTTCCCTCATGAATTAGTGAAAATTCAGTGTTCTGCAAGTACAAAAAGAAGACAATTAGGGTTTCTGTTGACCAACAGAATCTAAAGATCTTTTGCCTTCAAACATTTCCAAAGGTAATGAACATCTGTATTTTATCGTAGAAAAAAAGGGGGGGGATGGATCTGCAGTTCAGCTGTGTGTAGTTCTGGTCTTCGAACATTCTACGGCAACGCTTTTTACTTTAATACATCACTGAACTTCAGAATGACATCTAGACTTTACAATAATTTTGTTTCACACCATTGGAGCAGTCCTGTTCTCCTATGAGCTTCAAGACCTTTTTAAAAAGTGGTGATGAATGACCTACCAAGTGTCAAAAATCAGTGCGAAGAGAATCTTTGCAGCATAATATGTTTTGCATCTCAATGTGTTTCATCAGAGGGTGGTTGAATATCACCTCCATTTTAAAAATCAAGCTAGTTTTAAACTCGGGTGAGGGTGGTATCAACAGTTTGTATGCTCATTCTCTTACTGACAAATAGGCTGTAGCCTATGTATCTGAAGGATTATTTCCATCCACACGATTCTGCCCAGGTTTAAAAATCAGGCAATGCCAATGCTCCCTCTAAGCTGTGAAGTCTTGTGAGCAAGAAGTCAGCTTTGTGAGCTACTGGCATTAAAGTTGTGAGCAAATGATTTGGCTACTGCATAAATCAGTTTGTTCTGGAGCTGTCCTTCCTGAGTGAGACAAAAATGTGTGAGCCAGAGGTTAAGAGGTTAGCCTGCACTAACTCAGCTTAGAGGGAACATTGAAGTGGTGCTCCCTGGCAAAAATCCCACATTATTTAATGTAAGGTTGGCGATACTGTGACAAAATTTTTAAACTTGCTACTCACAAATTGTAGAAGTATCCCCCTCCCCAGGGATGTAGTTGGTACCTTATTTACAGGTCTTTCAATATAATTCAAAAAGACAATTTTTTACAATTGAAATTGATTCTTTAGCTTGTTATCATGAGAACTATGTTATCTCAGCATTGTTTTATTCTTATGATGATGGTTTGCTTCAGTAACTGATGTATTGCATTTTCTTTTATCTGAAGTTACAGAAAATCTGCTTATTATCATTACTGTTAGCCTCCATGAATATTCTATTACAATAGGCAGAGGGGATACAAATCCACTAAGTAAATACAATGTTTTCTATTCAGGAGAGGGAAAAATCACACATTAGCAACACCTGGACATGGAACAACAATAAGCAGTGGGAACTTGAGTTATCATTCAGAAGAGCTGCAAGCGTTAAGTGAAAGCAAACAGGTCTGCAATTTGAACCAGGTACAGCACCACACTTTCAGCGAGGATGGGAACTAAATTGCAGAGCAACTGTCTGGAAAATGATACCTTTACAAAAATTATAAACATAATTTTGTGGATAAGAACCAAAAACTCATCATCATTTCTGGCAAGGCTTATATATGAATGGAAATTGTAGTCCTTGAAGAACTACAAATTGGTTTTACTTCTGCTTTTTTAGAGTCAGGCCCTGGATCTCTAAGGGCATCTTAAGGTAAAGGTAAAGGTTTCCCTTGCTCAAAAGCCAGTCGAATACGACTCTAGGGATGCGGTGCTCATCTCTGTTTCCAAGCTGAAGCGCCAGCACTGTCTAAAGACTTCTCCGTGGTCATGTGGCTGGCATGACTAGATGCCGAGGCGCACGGAATGCTGTTACCTTCCCACCAAAGTGGTACCCATTTATCTTCTTGCAATTTCTTGCTTTTGAACTGCTAGGTTGGCAGGAGCTGGAGCCAGAGATGGGAGCTCACTATGTCACTTGGGTCTCGTACTGCTGAACTACCAACTTTCTGATCTGCAGTTCATCGTCCCTACCACTTGGGCCACTGCAGCCCCATAAGGGCATCTTGGCATACTACAAATTGAGTATTTATGTCAGGTAACGTGCAACAAGCAAAGATGTCTGGTTTCAAGCACATGTACCCTGTGCAAATACAGCACAGGTCCCATGGTCATTCATAGAACAAAGTTAGAGTTTTATTCAAGGTGTGAGCTTTCGTGGGCATGCACACTTTGTCAGACAATGAAATGAAATTACAGATCAAACATATATATACAGGGTGGCTTGTTAAATTAGCATGCAAAATAGTGAAGATTTTTTTTTAACAGATAAAAAGAATGACAGGCTTGGTTTCTGGTTTTCATCTGTTTGGGTTCAACTGGTGGGGGGGGGGCAACAGGTAATAAATATGTCAGAACTGGAGACTGATGTACCCTAAATTGTGAGGATTCAGTCATTAGATCCCATCCATCTCCTTTCTAGCACAGAGGCAAACTTTACAGCATCTTGGCTGTGCAGAGTATTTTTCTTGTCCGCAGAACAGTGAATTACATTTAAATCTCCCATTCCAAATTACATTACATATTCAATTATATTCTTAATTGTTAAGAGTAGTAAACTGAGTTTTTTTTTTAAAAAGTAACATTTTGCTTCATTAAAACATGGTGTTAACTGATAGAATCCTTTTCCTGGAGTGCAGTGTTATGTCAGAGATCAACAAAATATTGCATTGCATTACAATCGCTATTATAATATACTGTTTTTTAAAAAAATAATTAAAATATAGGAGATGTATAGTTTTTCTTGGTGATAATACATATATGAGGATTGAATGAGTTATTCAGAGTTATTCACTGATTTCTCTCTCTTGGCCACTGGCATACAGTTACATATTTCATTATGAGTGGCTTGGTCCAAAGAAGAAGAGATTGGATTTATACCCTGCCCTTCACTACCCAAAGGAGTCTCAGAGCAGTTTACAATCTCCTTTCCCTTCCTCTCCCTACAACAGACACTCAGTGGGGCTGAGCGAGCTCTTTCAAGAAATGCTCTTTCCTCTGAGAGAACTGTGACTGACACAAAGTCACACCAGCAGCTGCATGTGGAGGAATGGGGAATCAAACCCAGTTCTCCCAGATTACAGTCCATGCTCCTAACCACTCAACCAAACTGACTCTATGGATCCAAAGTAAACACTAGTTCTTTACTAGGATTTGCAATGAGAATGTAGCCTAATCCAGTCAGTGTACAACATTTGTCCACAGATAAGAAATATTTCCAACAAATAATACATCAGTGTTACTGTTGTGGGATTGATATGATAGTTACCTGGATTAACTTTCAGTTTACAGTTTCCTTCCCCTCAGAAATTCCCCTACTTAACTGAAATACAGACAGAAATTCTGGAACAAGAAAGGAACAGAAGAGGGCAAAATTATTTATTTACTTACTTTATTATAACATTTCAATGCCACCTTCCTACCCAAATAGGGTATCCAATGTGATAAAAATCTGTCCCTACTAGAAGTCTAATACCCCACATTTTACTTGGGACTCAAGGCATCTTACAGTCCCAAATTAAAACCGTATATATTGCAGTAAGACCCCTTAACTTCCCCCCACCTCGCTTTTCATTAAAAACCCTATCAAATAAAACTGCTTTGCAATGCCTCCTAAAAACTTCTAAGGACAGTTCCCCCCCTCCTCAGAGGGTTTGTTCACAGCCTGAGAAATCCAATTGGTCAGCCATGTTGATCTGAAGCAGGACAACAAGACTGATTTCTCACAAGGCGCTGCTCTGCCACTGCTCTTCCCTTTCCCCCGATTGCGTGTGTCAATTCCCCACTATTTTTCCCACACCACATTTTGACCCGTGGCTTCGCCCATTTCCCCCTGTGGCTTCACGATCCTCAAAAAACAGGATCGCAAATCTGCGGGGGTGGGGGGAACAGGCGAAGCCGCAGGTCAAAATGTGGCATGGGGCAAATAGTGAGAAATTGATGCACATAATTGGGGAAAAGGGAAGAGCGATGGTGGAGCAGTGCCTCATGGGAAATCGGTCCAAATGTAGAGTCCAGTGGCACTTTTAAGACCAACAAAGGTTTATTCAAGGTATGAGCTTTCATGTGCATGCACACTTTATCAAATACACTAGAATGGCAGGCAAGGTTCAAATTTCTAGCCAGAGAATGTTAATTTGCTGTTAATTCTCTGGCTATAAGTTTGAACCTTGCCTGCCATTCTAACATATTTGATAAAGCGTGCGTGCACATAGAAGCTCATACCTTGAATAAACCTTTGTTGGTCTTAAAGGTGCCCTTGGACTCTGCATTTGTTGTCACAGCCTGAGACTCATTATTAAAAGGCTCTTGTTGACACCAGCCAGGCAATCTTAAGAGGGGACACCAGAAGGTGACATCTAGAGAACAGCAAATGATGTATGGGGAAATATGGAGAAAGATGGGAAAGATAGCCATGAAGGGCTTACCAGGTTATAGCCAGCACCTCAACCTGAACTCAGAAACAAATGGGCAACAACTGTAGCCGTAAGATGGGCAAGATGAGTTCCCATCTGCCATAACTGAGCAGACACCTTTGCCAGTTAACATTCCATCAGCTAAATCATTTGTTACTCCCCAGTTCATACAAACAGGTTTGGTTTTTCCTAGGTACAAACTACTGACTACTGGCATTTCTTTTAGCCAGCATCTTCTAGCTCTATGTGCCTAGCAACACCTATCTCTAAACACATGTATATGGAAATTATTTATTAAAATACTTGTACCCCACTTTTCCTCCTGGTTCAAGGCAGCTCACAAGCTCAAATTTAAAATATACAATAAAATCCCCAAATACCAGCCCCACCGCCAAGTGCATACAGCTGTACCCCCAAATGTATTATTTGTTCAAACAAGAAAGGCTTCTCTCCCTGCTGTCAGTCATACAAAATACGAAGCAGGTTTCTGTATAGGAAACAGGAGATCAAATTAGGTCCCTACAGGCCCCAGGGTTGTAGCAGATGTTTCTTAGCCAATATAATGATCTTTGTGTCCCTGAATATTCACGAAGCACCAGGGGGCAGAACTGGAGGAGAATTTGTTTCTCAAATTCAGCAGAGTTTTGGCACATTAAAAAGAAAGTTGTCAGAAGCCATTGCCACAAACATGCCAGTTTTTAAAAAGAGAGCCTTGTGAGTGTCAGCATTTTCAAACACATTCCTCTTAATTTTGGTGTTAAACATTTCTGTTATGAAAGCCATCCATTACATATTGTTATGCTCAGTGCTTACAAATGGTAGATTTTTCTTAACAAAGATAATACTATCAAAATGTCCTCCTCTTTTGCATCACCTGCTCTCTTACACACAACCACCTAACTCACTGCTAGGTATATTAATTCACACGAACTTCTTAGCACCAATGTGGTTTGTGTTGTTAATGAGGTGGAAAATAAAACTGCTACCTGGAATCAAGTGTGGGCTGAGCAGGATCCTCCGCATAAGCTGTTTTCACACGCCTAAAGAAGCAAATACTCTCCTTTAATTTCTTTTAAGTCAACAGGTCCAGTTCTCTTCTTATAAAATTGTTTTTTGCACCCAGTGTAGTTTTTGAAATGCACAGACTCTGGCTGAGGACAGACTGGTAATCTAGAGTGGGATGAATCCAGAGGCAAAAGCTGCGGGGGGGGGGGGGAAATCCCCCAGGACTGGCTGTCCACATTGGCCAGGGTATTGTGCAAGGATGCCATTACAGAGCGTTCAGACTGCTGCAGAGTGGCCCCAGGTGGGCCGGCCTCCACAGCTCGTGATAGGGCTGTTTCTGCAATTTGCGCATGTGCGCATGAGCGCTCATGTGCAAACTGGCAAAACGCTGCGTTCGCACTGCCTCCTCCGCTTGCCTCCCACCTTCTTCTGGTTCACACTGCCTGGAAGCGGGAGGCAAGCACAAGACGGCCCCCAGACACCGGTTTCTCCCGGTGTCCTTCTAAAGCGCAAGAAAACTGGCTTCAAAGCGGGTAAGTGCAGAAGGGAGCCAAGGGACAGCTGCGCATGTCTGAACAGGCTCCCTTCCCCCACTTCCCATGCGGACCTCTACCGGGGCAGATTGCCAGTCTGTCCTCAGCCTCTGTGTGCAACAAGGCAAAGTTTAGTGTGGTTGACTTGTGCATGAATAATCTGGAAACATACAATCAACTGAATAATTTGGTGGATAAAAAAAATGGCACAAACACCATGAAGAAGAAAAAAAGCTGGTTTTTATAATCTGCTTTTCTCTACGAAGGAGTCTCAAAATGGTTTACAGGTGCCTTCCCTTTCCTTGTTTGGTAGGTAGGGCTGCAAAAGTTCTGAGAGAACTGTGACTGGCCCAAGGTCAGCCAGTAGCTTCATGTAGAGGTGTGGGGAATCAAACCCAATTCCCAAAATTAGAGTCTACCACTCTTAACCCCATGCTGGCTCATTGAATCACGGGCCTGGTTTTCACGAGACAGAAATGAAATCAATGAGAGAATTTTCAGGTCAAAATGGTGGTGACAAAAATTCAGATCAAGAGAACTTTATTCCTTCTTCCTCCTTAGAGGCAGCCAGGGCAAGATCCATGGCAGGCCCATGCTACCTTCTTGTTATTATACTTTCCAGGTCTCATTTAATCTTTCAACTATGGTAGCTTAATATAAAACCATAAAAATATTTACAAAAATTTAAGTTCCAGATTATTTTAATTTTAATCTAGGTGCCATGTATGCATACATACTATTAAATAGTCTACAGAGTTATTGTTATGGCAAGCCACATTAGTGTAGTGCTTATAGTGCTGGACTAAAATCTGAGAGGCCATCCTGACCTGGATAGCCCAGGCAAGCTGATCTCATCAGATCTCAGAAGCTAAGCAAGGTGGACTCTAGCAAGTACTTGGATGGGAGACATCCTTGGAATACCAGCAGTAGGGGGGCAGGGGGAAGGCTTTATTCAGACACCTGTCTGAATATCCTCCAGACCCTTCAGTAGGGGTCAATCATCAGAGGCCACCATGATTCCCAGGTACACACACAGACACTCACACATACACACACATATGAAAAATACCAAACCCCCCTCCCTCAAATAAAATAAAACCTGAGAGACCAAGGTCCAAACACCTACTCTACTATGAATCTCACTGGTACCTTGATTGGGGCCAGTCCCTCTCTTTCTGCCTAACATACCTCACAGGGTTGTTGTGAAGTTAAAATGGAAAAGAGATTGATATACACCACCCTGACCTCCTTGGGAGGAGGATGGGATCAAAATCTGCTGCATAAATAAGATTTCTAGTCCTTTTTCACTTTTTAGTAGAACTTAGTACTAGTCTGAAAAGCCAGCCTGGTATAGTGTTTAGATTATCAGACTAGGATCTGGGAGATCAGGTGTGACCCAACACTGCCATGGAAGCTTGTTGGGTGACCTTGGGCCAGACGCACACTCTCAGCCTTAAATGACCTCACATGGTTGCTGTGAGGATAAAATGAGGAATAGGAGAGCATCAAAAGCCACTTTGGGTCCCCACTGGAGAGAAAAATAAATAATTAAATTATGGTAGATTGAAAGTGGTGTCCCTTTTAAGAATAGCTCGTGCATCTTCCTGCAAGAGTTCCGCTAAAACCCTTCAGTAGGGAGTGGCTGTGGCTCAGTGGTACAGCATCTGCTTGGCATGCAGAGCAATGCTCCCTCTAAGCTGTGGAGTCTTGTGAGCAAAAAATTCTACTTTGTGAGCTACTTTCATTAAAGTTGTGAGTGAGCAATTTGGCTACTCCATAAATTAGTTTGCTCTGGAGCCGCCCTTCCTGGGCTAAGACAAAAATGTGTGAGGTGGAGACTAAAAAACTGTGAGCTAGCTCACACTAACTCCGCTTAGAGGGGACACTGATGCAGAGGGTCCAAGGTTCAGTCCCAGAAATCTGCAGGTAAAAGGACCAGGAGTAGGTGATGTAAAAGAGAGCTGCTTCCAGTCTGAGTAGACAGTATTGACTTCCATAGACCAAGGGTTTGATTCAGTATAAGACAGCTTCATGTGAGTTCAAGATAGACCTGTGCACAGTACAGGAAGCAGAACCCAGTTGCACATCCTGCTTCTCCCTTATCTGCTCTTTGCCATTACATCTGAAATGGCTCTGAGACCCTGGAAGGAACTCCATGGATATTGCTTAGCTGTAAAGGAACACGCACAACCATTGGCATTTCACAATTAGATGACCTCCTCTATTTTTACCCTGTTACTTTTTGCAATGCTTAAATTCGCTATGCCTTGCCTTGCTTGATATGACTTTGCTCTATAGGAGACAACATACATTGATGCAGCACCCCAGGAGAACAAGAAAAGTTTCCACAATCACTCCACTTGAGGAATGCACTTGACACACAGAGCAGATAGAGTATCTGACCCGATTTCCCCATAAATAATTAGTGATGCTGGAGGTAAAGTGCCTCTTTTTCTTTCAGGTCTGCTAATAACTGGCTTTGCGGTGCTGAGCATCTAAATCAATGGGCATATCGCTAATTCAAAATATGCTGGAGTCTAATTACTAGTTACTAGCATTGGCAGTGTAATTCCTCATGGCTGCTCTGCAGTTCTAGTTCTTTCATGCCATTCATTTTCCAATCGGGGGACACAGACGGCAGTGGTAACCTGAACAGTGGAAACAGAAGCTGGCTTTTGCCGTCTTGTTTTATGAGAGAGCAGCTAGAATAAAGGAATGGGAGCCTTGATTAATAGTTCCCAATACCAATAATTAGATGTGCTTGCTCCTCTCAGAATCAGATTCACAGGTGATGTGGGAAAACCAACGTGTGAAGGAACAAATTAAAAAACGCAAGGATTACAGTTTCATTAGTTGAGACAAAGTGCCATTGGGTTCTACATGAGATTGTGGGTGACGGTGAGGCCCAGCGGCTTCCAGCCACAGGGCCCTCCAGCTCTTCCCCCCACCAGTGATGGTGAGGCCCGGCAGCTTCCAGCAACAGGGCCCGCCAGCTCTTCCCCTGCCAGCTCTCCCCCCACCAGTGATGGCGAGGCCAACGGCGTCCAGCCACGGGGCCTGCCAACTCTTCCCCCCACCAGCTCTCCTTCCCGGCCTCCACCAGTGATGGTGAGGCCCGGTGGCTTCCAGCTGTGGTCCCAGGAGCCCACCAGCTCTTTTCCCCACCAGCTCTGCCCCCCCGCCAGTGACAGTAAGGCTCGGTGGCTTCCAGCCTCGGGGCCTGCCAGCTCTTCCCCCCCCCAGCTCTTCCCCCCCCCAGCTCTTCCCCCCCCCCCAGTGACTGTGAGGCCTGGCAAGGCTTCTCCACCCACCGCACCCACCACCAGCAGCAGCAGCCATAGATCCGAAAGGTAAGTGCATCCCCTGCGCATGCACAGGGAACACTTTTTTACTTTTCAGATTTTTCTGCACATGGGGGGAGTCCCCCACATGTGCAGAAAAATCTCCCTGCCCCCAAGTGTCCCCCCCGGCGTGGATTTAGATATCCGCACGGGGGTGACCACTTGGCTATTAGTATATAGATATTAAGATATGAGTTACTGGTGGCAGCGTGCTACTGAAACAGCAGTTTTGTCCCAACCTCCAACAGCTCTGTGCAGTTTCTGAGGGAGGGATGATTATTAAAGGAGACTTGGTTATTCTTTCTGGTGGTGTCTCTGGGAAAGAGAGGGGGGGGGGAACCTTGTGTATGAAAGGGCCAAGGTGCTCTACATTTTTTAAAATGAGGCAAGATTTGTGGCGAATTGTGACTGCCTGACCTACCTGTAACTCTGAATCTGTGTGACAAAAGGCTTGGAGGATGGTAAGGTCTCTGAATGTGGGGAAAAGAGCATCACAATAAGCTTACATCTTATTGAGTCTTCTCCTTCTTACAGATAGGCACATTCTCACCTATACAAGAATACCTCCTATTTTGGGCTTAGTTCCCTCCTTCTTTCTCCTAAGTACAGCATGAAGGAAGTAATGGTGGCAACAACACCTCGAGGAATAAAGAAATGATGCACTAGAGTTGTAGAGATTTTTTTAAAAAAAGAGAGATAAACCATAGGGTCCCAGTACCTGAAGCAAAAAAGATAAAGCTCATTACCTCCATCCTTAGTTCCTAATATCACTCAGTAGCAGAGCTTTAGTTGGGAAATTAGCTTTGCTGCAGCACACCCATTTAGAATTAGAGAATCACAGAGTTGGAAGGGGCCACACAGGCCATCGAGTCCAACCCCCTGCTTAATGCAGGATCAGCCTAGAGCATCCCTGACAAGTGTTTGTCCAGCCACTGCTTAAAAACTGCCAGGGAGGGGGAGCTCACCCCCCCCCCCCCAGGTAGCTGATTCCACTGTTGCACAACTCTTTTTTTTACAATTGTTAAATTATTTCCCAATTTTTGTCCACACTAATTAGCTTGAATGACCTGATAAAATAAATCCAGCTACAGAAAGGATTTTTCACGTAAATTAAAAAACGACAGAGTTCTCAGATTAAATATCTATGCTTCATGACCCATTGGAACACTATCAAATTTCTGATCCTTGATGGCTTACCTTGAAAATCCATGTTGAGATTATGCTTCTCCCTTGTTCCAGTTGAACCCATGAGACTTAATTTTATGCAGGGGTCCTTTCGTAGAAAAAGAGATCCAGGAGCTCATTAGCATAACTCATTAGCATATGCCATGTCACCTGACATCACCGGAAGTGAGTCAGAAAGGGAATGTCAGTTTCAACCCATTGTTCCCTATGGGCCATTGAAATCAATGGCAAAAACTCATAGGGTATATGAGGGGCTGGAGGAAAGGGGGTTTGAGGGAGAGGCTCCAAACTTGCAGGATAGCTGCTGTAGCCTCTCCCCCAAATACCCACCAAGTTTCAAGAAGATTGGACCAGGGGGTAACACTTTTCCCCACCATAGAGAACAATGGAGGGAATGGGGGCAACCTGTTTGGGGGCCCGTAGAATTGGACCCCCTGGTCCAATCTTCTTGAAACTTGGTGGGTATTTCGAGGAGAGGCCCCAGCAGCTGCCCTGCAAGTTTGGAGCCTCTCCCTCAAACCCCCTCTCCTCCAGTCATTTAAATTTGCTACTGAATTTCGGCAGCAATTCGGCAGCAGGCCGAATCAGATCAGAAAATCTGATTTGGCCTGTGGCTGCCCTAGTGGCCATTCCTGAGCTGGCAGAGCTTTGCTCCGCCTCACTCCAGCCCCAATGGACCCCTGATTTTATGCCATTTTCAGGTTTCTTTGCAACAAAATTTTTAAAAATCATTTTTTTACAACATTATTTGTGTTTCTACTGCATGTCAACAGCTGAGAAATGATGTTTCAAGCAGCTGTTCAGGTCATGTGGCTGGTGACTGACACACTATCAGCTTCCACATTCTAGTAAACCATCACAGAGATACAGCTTAGCAGACACACCTTAATGACATGATGTCACATCTTCAGTGAAGCCCTTTCAAACATTTCACTACAAGTAATCAAGGGATGATATATCAAGAGATATACTTCTGCCTCTCTTTACACTTTTATTGAACCTTTCCTCCAAGGCAATCAAGATGACATACATGACGTACATGGCTCCTGTCTGCTCAAATGTAAGACTTCAACTCTGCGACATAATTTAGGCTGAGGAAGGGTGTGGCCCAAGGTCACCCATTGAGTTTTATGGCTGAGTGGGGATTCAAACCCAGGTCCTTGTTGGACACACTTACCACTACACCACTCTGCCTTGTGCAGGTGAGAGTCAGCTCTAAATAGACCTACATGTGATTCCCTAGTTATTCTGGTAGGAAAGGTTTCCAAACAAAGGAATGGATATGATGTTTTTAGCTGAGTGGATTAAAAAAAATGGCATCATTCAGAGCTTTAATTTGTTTTCATAAAGTCTGAGCACTTTTATTGCTGTTAAACATGGTAAGGTGGAAATTTGACTGAACTAAATCTTTTACATGTTTCTTCCCAAGAGACAGACACTGTGGTGCTGGGGAAAGTAAACTGCACTCATCTAACTCTAAAATCTAAAAAGTAATATATCCAACGATTCTGTTGAGAGTCACTTCTATTTTAAAATACCAACACATTTGAATGATAAAAGCTCTTCCTCAGAGTTACTACAACATAAACATTAGAATGGAGAAAGAGCAAGCAGGATATAAACAACTGCAGTTGCTTCCATGCAGCCATATATTCAAGGCTAGGATGACCTCTAGAATGGCCTCCCATTCTCAGTTGAATATAGAGCAGTATCTTAGATATATGGGAAGCCTCAAGTCCACTCTAAAGTTGAACTCCTGGAAGCATGCTCTTGAAGGCTTGGCTACAATCCCAACATGCCTGCCCTGCTACTTTAGATTACAAATGTACTAGTCATCAGTTTCCATTTTTTATTATTACCATCTGAGATCAGCAGTCAGTAATCTATATACCTAATTCCCAAGGCGCCCCTTATGTGCAGATATCTAAATCTGCATGGGGGGGACACCTGGGGGGCAGGGAGAGTTTTCTGCACGTGTGGCGGACTGCCCCCGTGTGCAGAAAAATCTTAAAACTTTAAAAAAAAACTTTGGGGGGATATTTAAATCCCCCCAAAAGTTAAAGAGCGTCGGCACATGCGCCGGAGCGCTCAGTGGGCGAGTCCTTCAGCAGTGGCAACAACAGCAGCAGCAGTGGTGGCAGCAAAGAGGCGGTGGAGAAGAGGGCTGTGGGCACTGCTCCTCCAGTCATCATCGGGGAGATGGAGGGAAGCAAGCAGCCAGGCCCCTTCCGTCTGGATTAAGGCGAGGAGCCTCGAAGGGGCTTGCGGGAATGCGGTGCGGTCCCTGGATGGGCACTGAGGCACCTGCTGCCACTTCTGCAATTGCTCTCCTCCAGGGGAAGAAGGAAGCCTCGGCTCTTCGTCCTGCCTCTCTCTTCCCCCCTTCTGGCCACCCAGCTCACCTGCCGGCTCAGGAAAGCAGCGAAGACATCACCACAGCCGAGCAGAGCAGCGGCCCTGGGCTCACCCGGAGAAGCTGCCTCCGCTTGCCCATGAGCACCACAGCTCCACCGCTCCACACTGACGGGGCCAGCTGGCTGCAGAAGCAGTGGCGGGAGCAGCTTGTATCAACAATACATAATGCACACTGGATAAAATTGATATTCTGTACAGAAAACATATACTTTATGGTAAAAATAAAATTATTAAAATACTAGACCGTGTTCTTCTGTCTTGTCGAGCATGCCAGAGCACAGAATCTTGCACATCTCCCTTTAAGAAAGGCAAGATGGGAGGACACTGAGATGGGCCAGAGTGAAGGCTCTGTGGTGTTTGGGGAATTCTAATGTACAAAGGTAATTTGATGGAATTAAAATTTTATTACAGCTCCCCACTGCCAGAGCAGAGTGGACCTGCGATCTGTCAGCTTAAAGGGCAGTGTCCCATAGTCTCTGTTTGATTAGTGCTCCGGCTCCTGGGTACCAAAGGCTGTACAGAAGAAACCAAATAGTTGCAACTTGTCCTCTACTGCTCTTACCCACTTTGAATAAAAATTGTCTGAAAGGATTGATTACGTTAATCCAGGGGTGGGAGAGATTTAACTTGCACCAGAAGCACGTAGCTTGGAACCAGGCATGTACTTCAAGTGGAACCAACCCTGCTTCTAGGCTAAGCAGCACACTGGGTACACAACAAGGTGCTCCAAATTAGGATCTAAGGAATTTGGATTGGATTACTGATCATCCAACAATGTAGTGGTTTGAATGTTCGATTAGGAGCTGGGAGACCCAGATTCAAATCCCCACTCTGCCACAGAAGCTAACTGGTGACCTTGGGTGAGTAGATCTCAGCCTAACCTACCTCACAAGGTTGTTGCTGTGAAGATAAAAGAGAGCAGGGGAGAAAATCAGGGTGGTGGTGGTGGAAAATCTCATCAAGTCAACCAATTTAGGCTGCCCCTTAGGGTTTGCAAGGCAAGAGACAAACAGAGGTGGTTTGTCATTGTCTCCATCTGAATAGCAACCCTGGACCTCCTTGATGGTCTTCCTCAGAGTTGTTGTTGGTAGCCATTCAGTCATGTTCTTGGCAATTCTGTGGGCCAGCTCTCTCCACGTTTTCCAACCTTGTACTGTTTCTTTGAGTTGTTCCATGCTCATGCTGGTGTTGACTTTTATGGTGACTAACCACTGTGTACTTTGGCAGTCCGGTTTCCTTTTGCCACTAACCAATCCAAGCATAATCAGAGTTACTACAACATAAACATTAGAATGGTCAACCCTGCTTAGTTTTTGACAAGATTGGGCTAGGCTGGGACATCCAGATCAGAGCAAAAGCAGTGAACAAACTTCTAAATAAAGAAAATCAAATGAAAGATGACATCTTCCATCTGATTAAGGCTGGAATCTCAAGCAAAATTAGAGTCTTCAGAACAGTTTACCTCTGTTTAGGATGGCACTGTAAAATGGTGTTACAGAACTAGAATAAAAATGTATAGTATCAAGTCCTACCTGAACCTGTAGTTGAAGCTACACTCTCAAACTTTATGCTAGACATGCATAATCTCATCCTCTGTCACGGTATTGGTAATATGCAAACCAGATCAGAGAACTTTCAAACAAAATTAAGATATTTGTTTTCAGTAGCAGTGAAGCTAGGATTCCGTTTACTGACCAATTGTTATATAGTTTGTGGCCTACTTAGGGAATCATTTCCTAATTTTCATTTGCTTATTTCTTTATTGCCTTCAACGTAAGGTAAAGCTTGGGAAGCCATCAGTATGAAAAATGATTTGCTCTCACAACAGAGACGAAACCAAAGGCACTTCAAGGGATTACATATATGCCCTAAGTGAATAAATCAGTACACCTTTTTGAAATAAATTAAAGAGACAATCAATCAAATTGCTTCCTGTGTTAAGGGCACACTGCAATTTCAGAATTGGGCCCCCATATAAATCAGACTGGATTTAATCAGATGGAGACAATCTCATTTCTAAGTCTACACCTATGCCTTATGAAACCTCAGTTCACCATCAAAACTCAATAAAGATCATTTATCAAATCACCCATGAATAATGCTCTCATTTTGTACTCATTAGATATCAGCCCAGCAAGTGATGCCTTTTGCTGTTGGCCTTCCATTATCCTCTTCGCCACAAGGGATTTTGCATCTCCAGTGTGCATCTCAGATGCCCTGCACATCTGCAGGACACCAGGAACAAGATGGCAGGTCACAGCTATCAATCAGCATTCTTAAAATCATATTTGTAATGGTCTGGATGTGTTTATACAGTTACATACATTGGATCAATACAATGGACCTTAGAAGGTTTATCTAAAGGCCAAATCTCATGTCTACATTTGTATTAATGACAGATTATTTTATTTTGAAACTAACAAAGTTCCTTGAAATTATGGTTTTGGGTCCCCCTCCATTTTGATCTGCCACCAGAGTCAAATCAGTTCCATTCTGAACATGATGCAGCATTTGACTTGCTGAATAATGCCACTTCATTAACTCCATTACTACTTTATTTTGGGAAGTGTGAAATACTGAAGAAACCAAAGGAGATAACGACTTGAGACCTTTAAACATCTTTTGGATGAGCCTATCCACCACACACAATCACTTAGGCATGGTTAATATAATGGACCTAACAGAAGATTATCATGGACCTAACAGAAGACTGAATATGTTCCCCAAAGAATACTGAGGTACAGATAAAAATATTTTGTTTTACAATAGTGACTCAAACACGAGACTAGGTTTTTCCCCACAAGTATCCATCAAAAACAACAAAAAGTAGAGGCTCTCTTATATTCACATAAAAGTTAGTAACGTACAATTTTTTTTGAGTGTATAACATTTTTTCTCCCAGAAGAAATATGACTCAAGGCAGGTACTATCAATAAAAACAGTACAAAACATAATTCTTAAAAACAACCATCATGAAAACCAGGACATCCACAGAGCAAACATCTGGAAAGAGTCAAAGCCACTTCTAAAGGATTCTATCTAAGGACCAAACTAGATGTTACGTTTCTGGTAAATTGTATCTATGTTCCTCTGACCCAATTCACTTTCCCTGAAGTCACAGAGAAGCTGCAGGAAGTGTTACTTTAAAGATCAGAGGGAGCCCTTTTCCCTTGGAATGGCAGCACAGGGGAAGGAGGGGCTCCTTCCTCTCCCATGCCATTTTCTGAAGCTGAAACAGCCTCTGGCTAGGAGTTATTTAGATAACTTTGCAGCAGCATGTGGAATATTGAGAGCACATGCTGCTCCAAAATAATATAAACAACTCCATGCTGGGGACCATTTCAGCTTCTGAAAAACCACAGTTCTGACCAGAAAAGGGTTCCCCTCTGATCTTGAAAATGGTGATCCCTGCAGCTGCTGTGTGACTGCAAGGAAAGCAAGTTGGGTTGGAGCAACCAGAGACAACCAAAAATGTAACATCTAGTTTTGCTTTTCTGGACCCTCTGAAATTCTAAGAGACATAAACTTTCTAATTGGTTCCACAGCACTGGATCAGCCATTAAAAAACCCTGCAAAAGGACAGCAGAGAGAAAAAAAATATCCTTGCTGAGATCAGAACAACTACAAGGCATTTCTATGCTGAGCAAATTCCTGCAGATATTTCAAATGAGCACTGCTTTCTGGAGGATGGGGTTTGGATTTTACTTTTGGTGAGATTTTTCTCAAATACTGCCAGCTGTGGATGCAAATTGAGCTCACATTTGGGGATATGGCCATAGATGGAAACAAGAAGATTACATATTACAGTGAGGCTTGCTCTTGTTTGAACAAGTTTGTGCTATTTGCAACATATGGTATCTGGAAGTACAGTGCATCATTTGCCAAGTGACGGCCAGTGACTGCATGAATAATATGATTTGCAACTCTCCTATTAGAGGACAAGAGGTTTTTTTTTTAAAAAAATGACAGCATAAAAAATGAGGATTGTAAAGAACTAGCCACATCATTGTGCTACCAGCAGTGTCTCCCCATGTACCATACCTGATGTAAAACAGATGGTTAATTTCTGGAAATGGATGAGCAAGGATGCACACAGCAGATGTGCATGTCTGCCAGACAGGTGTCTGATTTAGAGTGACATCCACAGAGTGAAAGAGCAATAGAATTTGTTCCAGAATGACAGGCCAATGACATTTTTACATTTCTCAGAACAATCCAGTAAAAAGACCTGGTCCACTATTCTAATCACCCCTTTCCAAAGCTACAAAAGCTCTCCTTCATAAAGAGAGTAGGGGTGAGGGGAAATCAAAAGAGGGAGAAGGCCCATTCAAGATAGCATGACCCCCCCCCCCCCCAAGCATATAATTCTTGGAATTCCACATTCCATTGTGGAGGAAAATGTATTGTCAAAATTCCAACACTTCTTGCTGAGGTTGGCCAAACTTGTAGATTTCTTTGCCTCTTGATTCCAACCCCAGCAGAAATCATAGCTGGGGAATATTGGGGGTTGTATGAGCAAGTTCATTTTGCCATTCCCTACTTTCTGTTGCTACCACCATTTGCTTGTTGCTCAAGGAGGGACCAGCAAAGAAGGGAGCTGGCACTTATGGGGTGATCCAAACATCCTTTCTCAGTGCTCGAGAAAGCCTGGCGCTGTGGTCACATACACTAAATAATCCACTTTCAATCCATTTTCAATGTACTTTCCAACTGGATTTTGCAGTTCACACAGTAAAATCCAGTTGGAAAGTGCACTGAAAGTAGATTGAAAGTGGATTATTTAGTGTGTGTGACCGTAGCCTGAGAGCTCCCCCCCCCCCATTCTTCTTGGGCACTGACATATTACAAGTAAATTCTGTCAGGTTGGATGCTTAAACAAGCCTCCAGTTTTAATTCAGGAAAAAACAACAACTATGCATCGGCTACAAAATGCTTGAAATCCACTGGATGAATTTAACAAAGGTAAATAAGAACAGGCTTAAATGACGGGTGATTGTACTAATTAAATAAACAGATGATCACAGATTTAAAATTATGAAATAGATTATGGTTTCCTAGTTAGGAGACACTATCATTGTACCTAAGGTTATCAGCCTCCAGGTGGTCTTGAGTTCTCCCAGAATTACAATTGATCTCCATACTACAGAGATCAGTTCCACTGCAGGGAATGGCAGTGGAGGGACTCCATGGCATTACCTCTCTGCTGAGTTCCCATCCCTCCCTAAGTGCCACTCTTCCTAGATACTGACCAAATCACCTGGAATTTCTGAAGTCCAAGATGGCAACCCTCATTGTACCTGTAATTCAAACAAATGCCAATTATGTCATCTGGATATCCAATAACTATCAGTTCTCACAGAGGTCTAGTAAGCAAATGATCTCTCCTTGCCCTTTACAATGGTATTATAAAGGTGAGCTTTGCAATTACTTGCTGCCTACAAAAACCTGAAAGTTAAAAAATGGTAATGGTGTACAACTTCAACAGATATATGGTTATTGCACATAAATGTTTCGAAAAGAGGTTTTAAAACATTCACGGTGTTTTATCACCTACAGTTTTTATGTCCTTGGAAACTGATTTTGAATTATTCACATATTCTGTCTGTTAGTTCATCTGCCAAATGGAAGGCAAAATTGAAAACATTTGTATTTGTAACGGATACTTTATCCTTTTCCTAGTTTTAACATACTCCACTACTTAGATCCAGTTAGCAGCCATATTCACAAGGCTTCTGCATGTGTAACTCTAGCTGGTTATGGAAATTAATGTGCAAATCAGTGCTACACATACAAGTCTACTGCCTGATCCAGAGTTTCACACATATAGCACACATTATATACCTGACTTAGGAATAGGTGATCGGCTATTAATGGAAATCAAAGAACTAGTCCCCTTGTACCTTACCACTATCAGTGATATTTCACATCCTTTATTCAAGCTTGGCATACACAACCTTAGTTGCAGGGTAGTAGAACTACACACAGCAGCTGCCAATGGAGTATGCTCAGTTCATCTGGCAATACATGAATGATCCAAGACAGCTCACCCACAAATGCACATCATCTGATTTCTTATTGTTTTATTACTCAACACTATCTTTGTTTCAAATATTCATATGCTGCCACTAGAGATCTTTTCAAGGTGGCTTATGAAAAAAACAAGCCAGGGCACAGAAGCACATAAGTCAAACACAGCATAAAACAGAATATAAAATGATAGTCCTCAGACTAGGAGAAGACCATAAAAGAGCTGGACAAGATGGAAGCCCTTAGCTAAAAGCCTAGATAATAAGAGATGCTTTGGCCTGTCACCTACAGAAAAGTAAGGAGGACATTCCAAAGGCAAGGCACCACCACTGAAAACTCCCTGTCTCTGGCCATTACCCACCTTGCCTCTGCAGGTGAGGGCACAGAGAACAGGGCTTGAGAAAAGGATCTAAACTGGTGGGCTGCACAGTACAGAAGGAAGTGCTCCTTCAAGTTCCCCAGGCCCAGGCCTTGTAGGGCCTTCTAGGCAATAACCAGCACTTTGAATTGTGCCCTGAAACAGATGGACAGCCAAGTATAGATCAGACCAGTTCTCAACTATTTATCCTCAAAGTAGCAAGTATAATCAACATTATGCTATGACTATACAAAATCACAGTTTCTTAGTTATCTATTCAAATCCATTACATAAACTCTTACCTAACCTTTATCATAATGCTTAACCCCCTATTCCTCACCCACAACTGAATCACAGATTAAGCATACCAATAGAGTGAGGTCTGAAGTATGTGTGAGGCAATGGCTGTGATCAGATGGCAGGCTTGGCATGTGGTCTGGTCATGTCTCTAATTTCTCCAGAGCTATTTGGAGAGGGTGTGATCAGACATGCCACCCTTTTTTCTTTTAAAAAGCCTACTTTGTGCATGTGCAAAACTGCTTATTTGCTAGGAGCGAATATGGGGTTATGTGCAGATCACTAACTGTGAAAAAATGGTGGTCAGGGAGCAGAAGTTGCAGACCTCACAAATGACTTGAGTGCTCAGTGGAGCAACTAGACAGCAAGAAACGCATAGTGGAACAATCTCACCTGTAAATACTGGACTTTCTCCAGTGTTGGCAAATTCGGGAATGAGGATGGGGTACCAATGACTGGGGAACAGAAGACAGATGCCGCTGTCTGAACGTGTACGTCAAATCCATTAGGGAGAAGGGACAACACCAGACCAAACAGCATGTGTGATTGCACCCCCTAATCCTTCCATCACAGTAGTTTCCAACTGGACCAAGATTTTTCCAAAATCCGGACCTCTCTATGTTTCAGTTTGTTTCTCCCACCACCACTACAATAGACCTGTCACACATTACAGTCCATGTACTCTGAGAGGCCAGTAAATATGCATAAACCTTCCTGATATGTAAGGTCGTAATGCTGTTTGAAAGGGGCAATGTGTGGATTTTCACCTTTGGTACCTGAAAAGGGAAGTCGGCACCATTCTGCTAACATGTCCATGAAATGCAAATATAAATTTCACAAAAGAAGTTTCATATCCACTTTCATGATACCACTATTCGGAAAGGTGCAAATCTTGGCATAAAATAAGGGAGGTTTAGCCCTTCCGTAATGTGTGCACATTTTGGAAACACATCTCATTTGTTCTTGCTTATTGCTGTGTTGAGCATACAAAGTAGGCTGTCACCAAAAGTGGCAAGTTATCACAGGATGACTTTGTCAGAACATACAGACTATTATTGACAAATTAACTTCTCCTGCCAACTTGATTCCTAGGCACAATAACCGAAAACAAATTGCCTTTTCTCTGAATTGTAAGTTATGCCTGGATCACGTTATAAAGGGTTTTGTTGGGAATAGTTTCATTATTATGTACTCGTGTAAACTATATTGCTTGACCTAAAACCAGGAGGGAATCTGAGGGAGCGAGATAAATTTATCCTTCTCAGCAGTGATCAAGAAGAAAAAAATGCTCATAACTATTGGTGAGGAATTTAAAATTGCTCTCCAACCACATGCAGTTTGAAAGAAACTATCCACACCTTAACCTTGCTTTATATTTTATGTCTTCTTTCTAGTATATGTTCCCAAATGATAGGGATTCTAAAAGAAACAGCTGGAGATGTCTTGAATAAAATTTCCATAAAGGGCTGAATGAACAATTATTCTGTTAAACAGATAAGGCGCTTTGCAAGACAGAAAGATATGCAAGAATCATGCCTTGTTTGCTACTGTGTTCTCCCCTTAGTCTATTCCCCAGCCCTGTATTCCCTTTCAATGCTGCCTATTACTGCCTGATTGCCAAGGCTGAAGAAGAAAAGAATCCAGCAAATGCCACTGCAGCCACCTACGGGAAAAGAGCCCAAACAATATCTACCAGACCATACGTTCCCACCTATGCCTCGAAACATGGAACAAGAGTACTCACTGCCTTAAAGCAAAAGTTCAAAGGTCTAGGAAAGTCAGGCAGATTTTACACTTCCTAGGAGGAACTTCTTAGGAGGAAGTATTTATGAATGGCAACAGAAATAGCTGGCTCAGTAGGTTGGATTCAAAAAGCCATTAGGCAACGGTTGCTAATCTTTCCCTCCTTTCTTCAACACTCATTTCCAGCTGTGGCAATGTTGATGCCTAGAGTCACAGGACCCACAGGGATTGCTGTGTAGGCAGCAGTAATGAGGTGGCAGATGGCCCCTCCTGCCTCTTCCATCATTAATGGAGATGGGAGCAATTCTACCCTTTCCTCTTCCTTATTGAAGCCTACTGATTCTGGGAATCAGCTTTCCCAGAGACTGGAAAGGACTTCTGGGGGAAGAGGGAAGTGCCAAAGATCAGTGCTTTCCACTGAGAGACTGGTGGATCCAACCAGTGTGTGAGACAAAATATTTTATCAATTTTTAGTGATATCTTAAACATGGACATTTGTTTATTGCTTTCCTCAAAGGTAGGAGTTGAAGAAGAAGAAGAAACTGGATTTATACCCCAAGGGAGTCTCAGAGCGACTTACAAACTCCTTTCCCTTCCCCTCCCCACAACAGACACCCTGTGAGGTAGGTGAGGCTGAGAGAGCTCTGACAGAAGCTGCTTTTTTTCAAGAACAGCTGTGCCAGAGCTACGGTTTGCCTAAGGTCATCCAGCAGGTCCAGGTGGAGGTTCTCCCAGATCAGAGTCCACACACTTAACCACTACACCAAACTGATGAACAAATGGTACCGTAACTTGACTGCCCTTGGATGCTTCTTCCACTTTGCCTCAGATTGAAATCATGGATTATTTACAGTTAATCATAGGTGATTTACAATTAGTTAATATATTTATACCTCACCTTTCTTGCCAGTCACAACAGCCCAAGCAAGCAATGCAGCAACGATCAACCATGATTCAATCCTGATTCAATAGACAATAGAAGTCAAGAAGAACCTCATATCTCACAGCATAACTCTGCACATCCCTTAGATACCCATCAAAAACATGTCAGAATCAAAGTCTCACAGAAGCATGTCAGTGTAGGAGCCTCTTCCTCACATCCTCTGAGAAAGCCTTCCAAAGAGCTGTGCCCACTGCCAAGAAACAATAAGTGTAGGCAGTGGTCAAACAATTTTAAGGGAGGACTCCACTAAGCGTAGACTTTGAGAAGCTCTGATATGGCACACAGACACATAATGGGAGAGAAAATGCAGGTTGTATATGACCTTAACCTCCAGGTTGCATATGTTGTATATGACTTTGTATTAGATCCAGAAGCACATACACAACAAATAAAACTTATTCCAGATGGGAATGATGTGCTGCCCCTGGTGGATTCTAACCAATAGGCAATATGTCCTATTCTGTACTAGCTGCAGTTTCCAAACACACTTCATGGGCAGCACATTGCAGTAATCTCAGCTTAAAATTACTAAAGTATGGATCAGCATGGCCAAATCAGAAGGATAGAGGAAGACAGTTTCCATACCAAATACAGCTGAAACAATGCATTCTGTGCCACCTAACCAACATTACCTCTGTCTTGACCAGATTCAGTTTTAGCTTGTTCTCCCACTGTCATGACCACAGCAGCCAGACACTAGTCCACCACAGAGGGCCAAACTAGATGTCACAGTGGCCACAGGTCCTACCCATGGCCACTGATGCCATTTCAGAGACAAATTCAGCTATTTAAGAATCCCGTGAGGCCAAGCTACAGTGGAAACATGATCTCCCCCCAACCCATGGTTTTACAAGTAAAGGCATGCTGGGGAGACAAGACCCCATGTTCATGCAGTGCCACAAGCCTGATCAGGATTGGGCTTTCACAGAATTTTTAAATGGTTGAATTTGCTCTAAAATGGCATTAGTGGCCATAAGATCTCGTTCAGACCAGAGTCTACGGCCTCTGAGGGCTTGTTTTCATCTGAATGCTACAATGTAATGGAACACACTGGCCTGAGAAATTGTGCCTTCTGACCTCCCTCTGCCATAGCTCCATCCACCACAGACATACACTGTTTGCGGCTCTGGGTATAAATCTCTCTGCCAATAAATAATATACTTTCTGTATCTGATGAAGTTAGATCTGATATTACTAAAACATAGATCAGCACTATGCCGCTATTATTTCATTAGTCTTTAAGCTGCTACAATATACTTTGTTATAGTTCAACATACATTTCTACAACTAATACTGACCATTTCTATACTTCAGCCAACACTTGGTACTGCGCAGTCCTTCTCTGAGAGAGATCGTGATCATTTTTATCTTTCAAAATAGTTTCCAGACTCCCACAGTTATTGAATTTGTCATCATCAGTTTAAAAGAAAAAACAAACAAACAAAACCTGCAAGAGAGTTTGCACTGGCTATTAAGGATTAAACAAAAGAACATGAATGCATTGGCAATGAAATTATAATGGACCACATCTTTTATTTGGTTTCAACTCAATATGAAGCAGAATTTTTATACAGTGCCCTCTAATTGTCCTTTAATATATGTGTAACTTTAATGAAATGTTTGATTTTCAGAAATGCAGCCCAGATAAAAGGGTGAAAATTATTGAGATACGTCACCTTTTGGATCATCCAAGTTCCATGATCTCCTTTTTAAAAGCCACCAGTGCAAACAGCAAAATCATATTGGTAAAAATCTAGAGCATGAAAAAGTCAAAAAGTATTTTTTCTACACTTTCAATAGCACCCCCAATCCTTAGTGTCTGTTCTAGGCATTTACATTTGTAATAGAAAAGGAGCTATGGCAATAGACAACCTTGAAGAAGAGCTGTTCACATCACAGGGACAGCCTGATGATATCTGACTATTAACCGATGTTTCTATGATTTATTCATTGGTTACCTTTGTTCTTCTGCTCGTTAATGTGTTTTAAGGCAGGCATTCCCTGAAGACTCATTTTAGATTGTAGAACAGTATGAGTGGCATGGTAGGCAACAGAAATTTTCAAATGACAGCAGAAGTTCAACAAAAGTACAGTTCTACTGGCTTCAGAATTCCTTATCAGATAGAGACAACCACCAGGTTCTCAACAAATACCAATTGTGCTTCCGGTTCTAGGGTGCTTCCCCCTATTTTGCCACAGATCAAAGTCTGGGGTAAGGTTCAAACATGTAGCTGAGCCAAAGTTCATGTTTCTGTCATAGGCGTAGACTACAGGGGGGCTCGAGGGCTCGAGCCTCCCCCGAAATTTCCCAGGGGGACTGAGCCCCCCCCCCGGGAAAATGTAGCACCTGTCGCCATGCCTCCCGGGGCCCTTCCGAGGCCAGCAGCTGCTGCTGCCGGTGCCTCTCCCCACCCTCGCCTGGCCACTCTTCCATCCTTCCCTCTTCCTCCCTCGTTTCCCAGTGGGGGGGGGGGAAGAGAGGCTCTGGCAGCAGTGGTTGGTGGGCCTCGGAAGGGCCTGGGGAGGTGCGGAGGTTTCCCAGTGGGGGGAGACATCGCCCCAGCGAGTGCGTGCGCTAAAGAGCCCCCCCCCCCAGAATTTACAAAACTCTACGCCCCTAGTTTCTGTGATGGTAGGGGAACATAGGCCCTAAACAAACCCTAACCCTAACCATTACCCTAACTAATCCTAACCCTAACCCTAACAATAAGCCTAACCCTAAACAAATGCTATTCTAATCTACTATTCCAACTAAGAAATAATCTACTATTCCAATTAAGAAATAAAATAAAAAGGATTGGTGAGAATGAAGATGTAAGGACTAAATGAGGTTCGCATATATAGTGACATAAGAAACCAATATCCCTGATAAGTCCTAGGGATTCCATTGTTCTCAGTGTTTTAATAACTTGCAACTCAAAAGGTTTCCTTTCTAGTCTGTTCCTGAAGTTCCTTTGCAATAAAACAGCTACTCTGAGGTCACCTATTGAATGTCCTGGAAGTTTGAAGTGTTCTTCTACAGGTTTCTCAGTCTTGTGATTCTTGATGTTAGATTTGTGTCCATTCATCCTTTGGCATAGGGTTTGACCTGTTTGCCCTATGTGGAGAACTGAAGGGCATCATTGGCACTTAATGGCATATACAGTATTAGAAGATGAGCATGTGAATAAGCCTGAGCATGTGAATAAGCCTGAGATGGTGTAGTTGATTTTGTTAGGTCCAGTGATTGTGCTGTCTGGCGTATGTGGCAGCAAAGTTGGCATCTGGGTTTACCACAAGCTTTGGTACTATGTTCAAATGAGATGTTGTATTATAGTGGGTGAGGAGTTGTTTGAGATTGGGGGGGGGGGGCTGTCTGTGTACAAGAAAAGGTTTGCCCCCTCCCCAGTACTTGTGAAAGAGAACTGTCATTATCCAGTAGAGTAAATCGCTGGTGATGCACTGAACTGTTTTGAGTTGAGAGCTGTAGGTGACCACTAGTGGTGTTCTGTTACTGTCTCTTTTGGGCCTGTCTTGCAACAGGTTTTCCCTGGATACCATTTTGGCTTTGTTAATTTGTTTCTTGACTTCATCAGGTGGATACTTTTGTTCCAAAAATGTTTGTTTTAGATTCCTCAGGTAAGAATCTCTGTCTGCAGGATTGGAACAGATGAGGCTGTAGCGTAGAGCCTGACTGTATACGGTGGATCGTTTGGTATGTTTAGGATGGTAGCTGGAAGCATGTAGGTATGTTTGTTGGTCAGTAGCTTTGCAGTGTAGGGTGGTGTCTATATGTCCATTGTGTATTTTTACAGTAGTGTCCAGAAAATGTATTTCTTGCATAGATTGATTTATTGTCAGGTAGATGGTGGGATGAAAGTTGTTGTATGCCTGGTGGAATATGTCCAGGGCTTCTTTACTATGTGTCCAGACAATAAAAATGTCATCAGTGTATCATAGGTGTAAAAGAGGTATGAGTGGGCAGGAGTTTAGGAAGTGTTATTCCAAGTCAGCCATAAAGATGTTAGCATACTATGGGGCCATGCGGGTGCCCATGGCTGCACCATTAATATGAAGGAACAAGTTGTCACCAGATCTGAAGTGGTTATGGATGAGAACAAAATTGCACAGTTTGGTGGCAAAGTCAGCTGTGGTGTTGTCAGAAATCATATTCCTTACGGCTTGTAATCCATCTTTGTGTGGGATGTTGGCATACAGAGGTTTTACATTCATGGTGGCTAAAATAGTTTCTTCTGGAAGGTTGTTCAAAGATTGTACTTTCCTCAGAAAATCTGTGATGTCACGAACACAACTAGAAGCATTGATGGTGTAGGGTCTTAGAACAGAGTCCATATATCCAGATCCCCCCACGGTGAGAGTGCCAGTGCCTGAGACAATGGGGCATCCTGGGTTGCTGGGTTTGTGTACTTTGGGTAGAAGATAAAAAGGTACCTGGTGAAGGTTCCTGTGGTGTGTCTGAAAGGATTTCTTCATGAGTGGGTATGTGTAATTCCTTTATAATCTTGTTTAATTCTTTTTCATATTCCTATGTGGTGTCTGAATCCAGTTGTTTGTAAAAAGCAGTATTTGAGAGTTGTCTTTGAGCCTCCTTGATGTAGTCCAATCTATTCATCATGACAACAGCTCCATCCTTGTCTGCCTCTTTAATTATGATTTCTGGACTGTTCCTGAGACTGTCTATAGCCTTCCTTTCAGCATGGTTGAGATTCTGCTGTATGCAATGTTATTTGTTGATTACATTGTTTTTGGACCCTATGGTGAAAGCATTTTACACAGAGATCCAGCGTAGCATTGCAACCATCAGGAGGGGTCCATGTGGAGTCTTTTTTCTTGTAGCATTGTTTTGATGGTATGTGGTGGTAAGTAAGTTCATTGGCGGGTTGCAGGGATGGTAGCTGTTCTCCAGTAGGTTGTGTGATGGTATGTTATGAAGATGCTGCCTGTTCTTTCTTGTTCTGTTCTTGTGTATGTTGAAAGTACTCCTTCGGGTGGAAAAAGGCTTCCAGGTCCCTGCAGAACTGAATAATCTGTGTGGATTTGGTGGGGCAGAATGAAACTCCACATGAAAGAACTGATTCCTGTGCTGGGCTGAGTCTGTGCTGTGACAGGCTGACAATATTGTTGGAGGAACTTGGAACTTGGGAGTGGGAGAAGTGAAACTGACTACTTTTGTCAGCTGTTAGGCTGAAATGTCTGCACCCATCAGCTGTTAGGCTGAAATGTCTGGCAGCCATTTTACCTGCCCATTTCGCTTCCCCCCACTTGGAAGTGGGAGGAAGCAAAACTGACTGGTAAAATGGTTCACAGCTATTTAAACCTAACAGGTCAGCTGCAGACCCATGCTGCTCAGCTGTGAGTATTAAATGGCCCAAACTGAACAAGACAAAAGTCCAGTAAATGTTTGGGGAAGGCATGTTCCCCAAACATTGGTTTGGGGGCTCCAAACCAGGCCAAGTTCATGCTGAATTTTGGCCCATGAACCAGTTTATGCCCATCCCTACCTGAGATCACCCTTTGATTTTAGGATGGTTACACTGTCTGAGCTTTAAAAATAATTCAGTTGGCATGCTGTCTCTCCTCTTTTGTTGGAAGTACACACCCATATGCTAACATTGTCAATCAATATAGCAATTTAGACAAACACTTAAAGACTCTAGTGTCACATACAACACAAAGAGTAAAGGTTCTTCTAAGGTCAAGTCATTTAAGAAATTACAAGGAGCCCAACAGAGCTCTGTTAAAACCCAATAAATTTATTCCAGCAGTTAATGAAAAACTCTCCTCTCTTTCCCAAAGTGCTTATTGTAATTCTACCCCTACAGACTCTCACTAATACTAGGGATGCTCGATCACCTGCTAGTTCGGCTTAGAACCCTGTCTGCCACTTCCAATCAGGGAGTGGATTAATTGACAGGCTGTTCAAGTGTGTACAAATTGTTTGTGCCATTTGGCACCAACAGGCTAGTTGCAGCAGGGAGATTGGGAGATGACTTTCAGCTTTTCTCTCATAAATGGGAGTCAGCTTCTGACCTGCTTGGAAAACTTCACAGGCTCCTAGTGTTGGTGCAACTCAGAGAAGTTGAAGGGGAATCAAAAGCTGACATATAACTGATTGCAAGGATCAGCTGAGAGTCAGCGTCTAATGAACAAACCATAGAAACATTGCTGCCTACCAGCCTGCTGATGGGGCATGTCAAAGTGAGCTTTGAGTGGGGGTGGGGTAAAAACTGATTCTAGAGACCAGGGTCAGGAGTTCATTAGAACATAAGGGAAACCATGTTGGATTAGGCCTAAGGCTTATCCAGTCCAACATTCTGTGTCACACAGTAGCCAAAAACCAGGTGCCACCAGGAGGTCCACCATTGGCACCAGAAATTCAGAAGCCCTCCCACTGTTGCCCCCCAAGCACCAAGAATACAGAGCATCACTGCCCCAAACTTCTGATCACCATACTTCTGATCCCCCCCCCCAAAAAAAATTACTGTTTGGGAAAGACTAAGATACAGCAAAGGTAGAAACCTGAAGCCTCTGAACTTGCTGGGTCTCAGTCTCCCCCAAATACTGTAATTTTCTGGGTAGAGATAGATTAGAAACTTCCTGTGAACTCAGCTAGGAGTAGGTTCTACTTGAGGTGAACCAATCTACATTCAGCTCACAATCTAACTGTGCTTGTTACAGTAGGGATGCACACAAACCTGGAAAATGTGGTCCAGTTCGGAATTCATGGCTGAACCATAAACCAAACCATGAACTGAACCAAACCAGGAGGTGTATTTGCTAATGAACCAGTTCATGGTTCATGGCCCTGCAAACCCTGTTGAAAGGGACTGCAGTCCCTTTAAACGGGGTTTGCAGAAAGGCCAAAAAACAGCTGAGCAATGGGGAGCAGTTTGTTCTCCGCCACTAATCTGTTTGGGGCTGTCTTGTGCAGTCTCTTCAGAGTTTAAAGGGACTGCATAAAACAGCCTGAGAAAGCTGAGTAGTGGGGAGTGCCTCCTTGCCACTCAGCTGTTTTTGTGGGTTTTGTGGGGAACAGAAAACAGAGGTTTAAAGGAACTTGGTAGACCTGTCATGAACTTCTGTTCGCAAATCATAATCAGGGCAAATTTCATGATAACTTTTGCTTGGGGTTTGGTTTGTTCCCATCCCTAAAACACAGTGTGTTCAGCTGCCAAACAGATTTACTGCAAAATTCACGGCATCCCAACATACTGCATCCTAAACACACTAATATGAAAGCACCAGTTAACTAGGCCTTAAGTATGAGTGGGGCACTTGGAGGCAATGTCCCCTAATATGTCATGCTCCACCAAATCCCCAGCTTTCATTAAAAAAATGTCTCTAGCTCTTTTTGTTCCAGAGATATAAGGGAAAAAACTTTTGAGAGGTTTTTTTCCAGATTGTATCAGAAGAAATGAGGGAGAGGCAACTGTCAGTTGGCTGGAGCCAGGGCTATTTTTGGGCAGGAACACACAGGAATGGAGTTCTGGCTGGCTTTCGAGTTGCCTACAGCCTCCCCCACCTTGGGTTCCCCAAGTGCCTTACAAGCTGTGGGGTGCCTGGGGAAGCCAAGCCAATTTAGGGAGGGAAGGCAGTTTACAAAAAAAGCCCTGCAAATCAACATGTGTACTACATAATGAGGTGTCAAGACAAGTTGGAGTCATTGTGTATTCCACATCCTTCCTCACCCTCTGTGTCATGCTGTGATGATACTGCCTGCATGGTGGACATTAGGGGATTAAAGATTAAGAACCACCACTCTAGTCTTTTAACCACACCTTCGCTGCCTTTATCTTTTTATTTACTTCATTTCTAGTCTACTTTTCTTGCTGAGACTCGAGGTGGATTAGAAAAAGATGCAGCCCACCTTTCTGAATATGATCAAGATGGGTAGTCATGTTACTCTGTCTGCAGCAGTAGAAAAGTGCAAGAGTCCAGTAGCACCTTAAAGACTAACAAAATATGTGGCAGAGGCCCTGACCTGGATAGCTCAGGCAAACCCGATCTCATCAGATCTTGGAATTTAAGCTGGGTCAGCTTTGGTTAGTACTTGAATGAGAGACTTCCTTGGAATGCCAAGTTGGGAGGACAGAGAGGCAGGCTTTATTCAGCCACCCCTCTGACTATCCTCCAGGCCCCCAGTACAGGTCAGTCACCACAGGTCAATGGGACTTCCAGGTGCAGACACACATGTACACAAATACCCCCCCAAAATGGGGCAGGGTATAAGTTTTTGTGAGTCATCGTTCACTTCTTCAGATGGTATGACTCATGAAAGCTCATACCCAGCCACATATTTTGTTAGTCTTTAATATGCCTAGCTCAACTTTCAGAGTATTTTACAAAATCCATCCAAATTTTCAACAAATTAACAGCATACATGCACTCACACACTCAAAAACTGGTGAGCAGTGTTGTTTCAGGATCCAGCCTGCTTTTCCACTGTAGGAAGGCACCCCCTTTGACCATAAACAATGTTGTGCCGGGGTCATGGGATCTGCATGGACAAAAGCCACATGGGACACGGGCTGCAGAGGAGGATTCTGGACTTGATCAAGCAACAAAGCTGGCTAGGTCCACCCCATTTAGGTACTGTGAAGGTTGAGCAAAAACAATATAAAAATTAAAATAAATCAATGTATTATACAGTGCACTTAAAGTGCAAATTTAAAAACACAGGCCTTGGATTTAGCCTTTGGACTGAAAGTCACCAGACTGAGTAGTCCACAATATACAATATATAGTACAAATTAGTTTCTCAAAGCTGATTATATATAAATAAGACCACGTTAGACCTGACTCAATGGGTACCTCAAAGGTGATAATCCACAAAGTCACGGTACACAAGACCAAACATGTTTCAACACTATGGGCCTTTTTCAGTGGTCACAAATACCAACATACACATGAAAAACAAATGTTGGTATAATTAACCAGACCAGGTGTTAATTGCATTGTACAAATTTTATTCCCCTTTTCCAGTGTGTTAGATCCACCCCGTTGTCATCTTCACAGTCCACAATGGTCTCCCTGCCACTGCTGCTTTAGCTGTTCTTTCTCCTTCAGAATGTGGGTCAAAACTCCCCCTCCCCCCAGAAACTGGTGGCCAAGTGGATGGCCATTATCTGTCTCTGTGGGGCCACTGCCTCCTTTCTGCTTCTGTCATTCTTTTGCTCCTTTCTTGGCAGCAGCAGTGGCATTATTTCACTGTCCTATCCCTTGTTTCCAGAGTTTTCTTGCTCCTGCTGCTAAACAAGCACTCTTCGCGAACAGAGATGGCTTCAAGCACAGCCAAGAAATGCCTGGCTGCTGCCTCCCTTCACTTTGATGGCTTCAGCAGCGGCAGCCGGAAGATGAAGTGGAGGGGACCTCAGTTGGACTTGGGTGCACTCCAAGCATGGTGGAAGGGCACCTGGCTGCCTCAGTCATATCCTGTTTCCTATATAAATCACCAGTCACAGTTTTCCTTTCTAGGCATACGTCTCTCAGCTGGAGTCGTCGTTTTCTGTGCCTTAGAATAATCAAAGGCTGCAGCCTCTTTCTCAGCCTCTCTCAAAAAACAGCTAAGCAGGGCCGATCCGAGCAAGTACTTGAATGGGAGATCTTCAAGGAATACCAGGGCCAGAGCACAGAGGCGGGCAATAGCAAGCCACCTCTCTGAAACATCTACACTAGGGGTTGCCAGAAGTCAACCATGACTTCCAGGCTCACACACACAGAGAACAACCTCTGGCTGGTTCTGATTAGCATGCATGCCCAAAGTTCTGATTAGCATGCTGCCAACTTGTCTAACACGTGAGTTTCCATTCTGTAGCAACAGGCCACTGAGGCTTAAAACTGACAAGTTGTTTAAATATAGCTAGGTGGGAGCTGTTTCTCCGTAATACTTCTCTCAACCCCTCAGTTGAAACAAACAGGGGCTTTTGCTGTTCCCACTGTCTTCTTGTGTTAACTAGGCTGCTGCTGAGAATTAAAGGCACTCCCGAGCTCACAGTTGGCACAGGGGAGGCTGCTAATTGGGCCGGTTGAGGTGCCAAGCTGAAGAAAAATGTCCCTGCTTTGCACAAATCCTTTTCAGAAAATGCATTCCAGGTAAATTATCAAGTGTAAGAGATGCGTTGGGGAAAATATACACAAACACATTAGGTGCAAGATGGATTTTTCCCCCCCATTAATGAAAACAAAGCAAGCGCTTAGCTGCTTTTCCTCTCCTTACATTTTCTTTTGGGCATTTTCTCAGTGCATTCTTCTTAGCTAAGAACAGCTCTCAAACCTAATGGGACTATCTTTTTTTCTGAGGTGAAATGATGCTTTCCACAGGAGAAGTTATCAGATTTGCCTCTTTTGCTACTGTTCCACAGGTGTAGCATTCTGCATTGCTGCTTCTCCATGCCCAGAATGGTTTCTCCAACTCACCTTGTAGAGGGAGCAGCTATGTCAGACGGTTGCAGCAAAATAAAACTGGAGTCCAGTGCTTAAAGATGAACCAGTTTAGCATAAACTTTCACCAGTCTCCGAGCTCACTTCATCAGATATGTGAAGGGTACATCCATGGCAGGTATACTTATAACTACAGTTTACAAGCAGCAGTAATATGGGAGGGGTGAGTGAGATGTTACCGTGACAGATAGACAGACAGACAGACTCCAGGACACAGGCCTGCAACAAACCAAAATGCCAACTTTGCCCCATATGCAGTCTTGACAACACAATAACTGAACCTAACAACACCAGCCCCACCAGCTCAGATTCAGTCACTTGTTCATCTTCCAGCGTTATATATGCCATCAAGTGCCAGCAACGTCCTTCTACTCTTTATGTCAGAGAAACAAGTCAGTCCCTATGCAAAAGAATAAATGGGCAGAAATCTGACATTAAAAACTACAACACTCCAAACCAATGGGAGAACATTTTAATCTTCCTTATCATTCTATAGCTGACCTAAGAGCAGCCATCCTCAAACAAAGAAATTTCAAGGGAAAATTACAATGTGAGATTGCTGAACTTATTTCACAAGTTCAGAGCAATGGACCCCACCAGGGCTGAATACGGACACAGGACTCTTATCTCACTAAAGATGCTGATTTTCTGCCCCCAAACATTTCTCCTCTGCTCTAATCAAGCTGATTATAATCAGTGTTCCCTCTAAACTCAGTTAGTGTGAGCTAGCTCACAGTTTTTTAGTCTCCAGCTCACACATTTTCATCTTAGCTCAGGAAGGATGGCTCCAGAGCAAACTAATTTATGCAGTAGCCAAATCGCTCGCTCGCAACTTTAATGGCAGTAGCTCACAAAGTAGAATTTTTGCTCACAAGACTTCACAGCTTAGAGAGAGCACTGATTACAATATGCATTGCCCCTTTGCATCCTTTACAACCTTTCTTTATAACATCCCTCCCATCTCCTAACTAGAATAAAAGGATCCAGAGAACTCATGTCTCTAGGGAATGTGGTCTTAATCAAGGCTGAGTCTATCTTCTGAAGTAGCTGGATATACCTGGATTGCCGTGACTGTGGCGTCTGGCTGACTCAAAGAACTCCTAAAGTTGGAGCTGATATATGGGGTTTGATTGAAACAGTTGTCAGCCATAGTTAAAACTGCTTTTAAGCTCTGAAGGGAGTTGGGTTAACTTGTATTTAAACCCCCCTTGTAACACCAATTTCCTGAAAAAAGAAAAAGTTGCCTCAGCAGAAGGCAATTGTTGCTATAGCATCCAAACAGCAGATACTGTTATACTCAAGTGTTAAACCCATCTAAGGACATTTTGGCACAGATTTATTCAGATCCTTCTGAAGACCTCATTGTTTTTGTTCTGAGAGGTGATGGAGTCTAAGATTGCCTGGGTATTGGGCCACCTTGGGCCTTCTGTGGTAATTTTTTTTTCTGTTTTAAAAGGTTCTGGCATGTAAATGTATCTGTGCATTATGTCACTTCAGTCTTTTAGCCCCAGTCCTGGAGTTCTTTGCAGGGCGGAGATGGGATGGGGGACTCTGAAGACAGGAGCTACACAGTGGTTGTTCAGAGTAATGCATCCCTTTCCACAGATAGGTTACAGCCAGGTGGTTTGCAATTAATGATTAAAACCAGTCACCAGGTTGAGTGAACTTGGGCACTAATTTTTCTGCTCCTCCCTGCTTGTGGCTCTACCTTCTCATGCAAATTTTCCAGTGCAAAGGCAACACTGTAGTTGTATAGGTCTCACTCCCCATCTTCTGCCCACTGTGGACATTAAAGAGAAGAGGAAGAAACAACAAAGAGGTCAGGGGGAAAGGGGGACAGAGCAGAAGAGAATGAGTTTGGTTATTAAGGGATTGACTGCCTCAGCTCCAGCCAGGGCTTTTTTTTAGAAAAAGCCCAGCATGAACTCATTAGCATATTAGGCCACACCCCTGACACCACAGCTTCCTCACAGGATTGGCTTTCCCAGGTGCCCCACAGCTTGTGGAGTGCATGGGGAACCCGAGGGAAGGAAGGCATTTTCTGGATCAGCTTCCCCAGGTGCCCCGCAGCTGTGGGGCACTTGGGAAACCTGAAGAGGGGAGGCAGTTTAAACTGCCTTCCCTCCCTAGATCGGCTTGGCTTCCCCAGGCACTCCGCAGCTTGAGAGGTGCCTGGGGAACCTGAGGGGGGGGGGGGAGGCTGTAGGCGTGGCCAACTCGGAAGCCAGCCGGAACTCCGTTCCTGTGTGTTCCTGCCCAAAAATAGCCCTGTTGATTTGCATTCCCCATCTTGTTTTCTAATAGTCACACAAAACTTACATGCTCTCAATTCCTGTGTGTGAAATAACCATTTCAGATTGTGATTGTAGCATGCATGGAGAAAAGGCCTCAATTTCCCCCACCCCTTTCCTCAACCTCAAATGATCAGGGGGAGCACTGTTTGGAGTACTGGAGAAACCCATGAGAGGACACTCGTGGATTTCCCCAGCAGGCCAACCTGGGATCACTGCCGGTCACCAAAACAGTGGGGAGGAGGCTGAAGTTCCTCCTCCAGGCATGCCATAGCGGTTATCTAAATCAGGCACTTCATGCACAGGAATTGAGGAGAACCTACAAGTTATGTTTGTTTATTAAACAGGTTAGGGACATTGTCTTCTGCAACGTGCATAGAGATGAATTCAGAGTACAGTCACCATGTCTAGAGTGTTTTCTGCATGGGACAGTTTTGTATGTACAGTTGTCCACACAGTGCAGTTGAAACGGGACTTCCACAAGGCCAGTTTCTGCATAATTTCCCTGTCCCAGCAGCCATCGCCCCCCAACACCAGGGATATTTCATGAGTGTTTTATTTAATTGGCAATTGAATGTTGTTATAATGAAATAACAATCTCTTTATCAGGTTCCTTGCATTCTCACCTTTCACGTAAAAAAGCATGTTTCTAGCATCCTTAGTTGCAGAGATTTGCTTTCTTCCTATACCACTACAAGAAAAAGAGAACAGAGACACTGTTTTTAAATGAAAGCTGGGGATTCAGATAACCTGATGCACCCATCGCTACAATGGTATACTGATATAACGATATTCTAGGACCAATTTTTTTAAAAAAAGACCCCCAGTGGTGGGGGGAAGGAAAGGGTGCTGTGGAAAGAGGGGCAGGGGAAATGGCAACCATGAGAACAGGACCAGGACAATCCAAATTTTCCTCCCCCCATGGCAGCCATCCAGGCTTTGCTGTGATCTTTCCCAAAGCTTCACAGCAAAACAGGTTTGGGAAAAATGAGAGAAAAACCAGGGGAGCCCCAGAAGGTCCATGAATGCACCAAAGTGCATTGTAAAAGTGGACGGATGGGGGACAAAACCACTTCCCAACAGCACTGAACTCAGGGCAAATTACCTGTGTGGAAACTATCTAGAAGAGGACCTGGCAACTATAAAAGAATTCTTCGTAATTCACAAGCTTCCTTCCAACATACTGAATACCAATTGGTGAAGCAGCTGATGCTACTATCTCAGTTTCCATCTAACTTCTCCAGTCTTACATACCTATCCAGAGCCAGTGCAGCACAGCAGATATAGTGCCGGACTTGGAGTGGGGAGACTTGTAGTCAAATCCTCACTGAGACTTGGACCCCACAAGGTGACCCTTGATCACCCACCATCTCTCGGCCAAACCTATGCCACAGAAGACTGTTGCTAAGATCAAACAGGATTACCCCTTACATTCTGCCCTAACCTCCTTGGATAAAAAAGATACATGCAAATGTCAAATTAAATGCTTCACGTCTGATCTGTGACCTTTACAATAAATAACACAAAGCTGACTTAAGAAGGTTTCGCCCTTAAAACTGGCATTCCAGACTCGGGACCTTGTTACACTAGTTGCAGTTTGTAGCAATTTTTATGGAAGGATCAAAGTGATAAATCCTGAGAACTACAGGTTTATAACGGAAGCCCTGACAGACCGTTAACGGCTGAAGTGAGAAAAAGAGACACTCTAACACATTTTAATAGATCTCCTCAGGAAATATATAATTACAAAGTAATTAGGCACGAGGCTCACCAAAAGTGCACTATCCTTTTTCCTTTTTTTTCCATGAGAACACTGAAAGCACAATTATGCGCAATTTTAAATAAGTCAGAACACAACTGAGCGGCCACTGCAGTGCAGTAAAATGCCACGTGTCCTTGACAAAGTGGCTGCATTAGTTCTGAGGCCTACAGATAAGTTACATTTCTGAAAAAAAACAGAGCTGGAAATGCAACACGCTAAGTTTCTGTCTGACGTTCAGGGATGTACATTTCCCCGCCGGCCCCAGTACATTTCTCTTGTCTTGTCCATCTCTACACATTCCTCATATTTTTTTTGCAGAGGATTTGCCCAAACAGAAACCTTAAATGTTTGCTTCAAATTCTGCTTGGGACAGAGTTTACTCTAACCATTTTTCAAATAAATAAATAAATAATTTCAACAGTGCAAATTACAGAAACTACTTTTAAAAGTGTACTATAAGGCAACATCATAGCATTTCAGTAATTAACTGAACACAACCTCTGAGCACTTGATAGCCGCTAACAATCTTGATTGTCTAGAACATATAGGATATCGATTAGATTATGAAAAGCATCATATTCTCAAGGAGCAGTATGGTCTATTAAATTAGCTTAGCCATAAGTAAGGAGTCTAAATTTAGCTACATTTAAACTTTTTAAGTCCATTTTGCTATAGTCTAATTTGTCTATAACTGGGAACAATACATCCAGGGGACTAGCGAGCTCACTAATGTCAGAGTTGTTGCTAGTGATTGTATGGATTTTTTCAAGTAAAAAGAAGTCCCACATCTTGTGCAGTCACATTCGAATTGTAGGAGGGCTTTGAGATTTCCAGGTTTGCACAATGACTATTTTAGCTGCCACTATCAGCAAGTTAAGAGTCTACTCTAGCCTAAGAATGCATGAAATTCCCTGAGAAATGCTGCCAGTCTTAAGGAGGAGTAATGTTTTCTCTGATGATGCCCAAGTTAGTTTGCCTGACATCTGAAGTCTTTAATGTCTCTTTACAGATAGATGTTTCTACTTGTTTTAACAGCTTTTTAATGAAAACTGTTGGGTTCTTATTAAGGTTACTTTTAAACTTTTCACTTCTGGACAACCTGAGGTCCTTACAGCAGAAAGCAAGACCAGACATTTTCTAGATAACATCAAACAAGTAGGGAGTCTGCAAGGACTTTTCTTCTCCCTCCAGCAGCAGTCTCTCCCCCTTGTTCCATCTCAGTTTCCACTCTTTCCCATCCCTCTGGCTCAGCTTCCCTCTCTCATCTATCCACTCTTTGCACACCCTTCTAACCTTTCTGCTTGCCCCCTTGCCCATCCCTGTTTCCCCATCCCTGTTTTGGTTTCCAGCTCCCCACTTTTTCCAGCCCCCATTTTTTTCACACCCCTACCCTCATCAAGCTTGTTCTTCTCCTCCATTCCAGCTGACCCTATGGTCTGTCATTTTCCTTCCTTTTCTCTAACCACTCTTGACATCTTTCAAGTTGAAAAAAACAGGAATAAAGGATGGCCACAGTCTTGCAAGGCAGTTTGAGAAGAAGAAGAGGAGGAGGAGGAGGAGACTGGATTTATATCCCATCTTTCATTACCCGAAGGATTCTCAGAGCGGCTTACAATTTCCTTTTCCTTTCCCTTCCCCTCCCCACAACAGACACCCTGTGAGGTAGTTGGGGCTGAGAGAGCTCTTTCGAAGACATGAGAGAACAGCTCTCAGAGAACTTGTAACTTATCCAAGGTCACACCAGCAGCTGCATGTGGAGGAGTGGGGAATCGAACCCAGTTGTCCCAGATTAGAGTCCGTGCTCCTAACTATTACACCAAACTGGCTCTCTAAGATCTCAGTTGCCATTTTCTGTTGTGTAGACAATCACATAGCAGCAGCTAAGATCTCATGAGAACTTGGAGTACAGAACTGTGGTTGAAGCCTGTCATTCTCGCCCTTTTCTGCCCACTACATCCTCACAGACTACATTTCTTTATATTGCTTAATAAGTAAGTGCAGGTAAAAGCTCAGAACATATACCACCCCGAAAGGTGAATGTGAAGCACCAAATTTTGTTTTTGCTTTAAAAAAAACTAAGGGAAATAAAGGGTTTATTTTAGAGTTACCAGATGTCCTCTCTCTAAACAATCTCTCTCTCTCTCTCTCTGGTCAATCCTCTTTTGGGCTCTTTTTTTTAAAAAAATGATGAAAATGTCCCCTAATTGGGTTAGAAAGTTAGGAATATTCCTAGTTAGTAGCAATTATCACAACTTAAATAGTAGGGATATTCAAAATGACATTTGTCATAGTGATCACTTGTCTGAAGTAGTTGGGAAATAGTCTTTTTTGCTTTACAAAATATGGTAACACTAGTTTATTTCATTTATTAGACAGACTGGAGGGAAAATGTTGTACTGGAATCACAATAAAGCCATGGCATACCTAGCTTATTTGGCGCCACATCCTCCATTCTCTCCAAAGGACTAAAGTCAAAACAGACAATCTCTGAAGTTGAAAATGAAGGGGGAGCATTTTGCAAGCCCGGCATAACCAGTGCAATGTACAGAGTACCCAGCAGTACCAGTGCAATCATGGGGTGCCCAGCAGAACCCAGTGCCATGGTAGCAATGCCAGCTCAACAGGACTGATGTCAAGCACAGCATCACAATCTAAGCAAGGGAGGGTTGGAAGCCCAGCAGAACCAGTGTAATGTACAGTGCCCAGCTAGTGCCTTCTGTCCATAACATTAACAAAGGTTTGCTACTATATTAGAAGAAGAAGAAGAAGAGATTGGATTTATACCCCGCCCTCCACTCCCCAAGGGAGTCTCAGAGCGGCTTACAAACTCCTTTTCCCTTCCCCTCCCCACAACAGACACTCTGTGGGGTAGGTGGGGCTGAGAGAGCTCTTTCCCAAGCTGTCCTTGAGAGAACAGCTGGTACAGAGCTATGGCTTGCCCAAGGTCATCCAGCCAGGTGCAAGTGGAGGAGTGGGGAATCAAACCCGGTTCTCCCAGATTAGAGTCCGCGCACTTAACCACTACACCAAACTGGCTCTCTTAAATACTTAAATATTACTCTTAAATACATTCTATCACCAAGCAGGACAGGGATGAGGAGGTCTTGAGACCAAGAAGTGAAAATTGGGGGTGGGGATTAGGTGGAAGGAGACCGAAATGGATGAGAAAAGTGTGGAAAAGTGGTAGAGAAATTTAGAGAGGGAAATGTTGTTTTATCTTGCTACAGCACCCTAACTACTGTTTTGCATGATCTGGCTGAGCTGGGTGCAAGAAAAGGGAGAGAGAAAGGCTAGGCTACTGGAGAAAATGACCTGCAGGCTGTCAATTACAGTAGCAGCTATCAGTGTTCTGGCTCAGTTGTTGTTAAATGAGTTTGCTTCAGACTTGGAGAAAAGGGAAGTTTAGCCAATCCTAGGGTGCGTTCAGATGGGCAGCTAATCTTGCCATTAGTCCGGCTCTAATTTGATCCCGATCTTTTCAAGCTGTTGTTGCACTACCAGACAGCCCCCCCTAGTGAATTGTCTTACTGCATGCTACCTGAGCCCGCTTGCGGGGAATATGATATAAATATGAAAAATAAATAAATAAAAATAAATACCTCTGCTGTTGATTGTCTAGATGGTGTCCACTGCAGGAGGTGCACAGGGAGGTTTTTTTTTTTAAAAAAAACAACAACCTGTGACCGATTTCCCACGAGGCACCACTCTGCCGTCGCTCTTCCCTTTCCTTTGATTACATGTGTTTGAGGATTGCGAAGCCCCAGGGAAAATGGGGCAAAGCCGCAGGTCAAAATGCGGTGTGGGGCAAACAGTGGAAAATTGATGCAAGCAATTGGAGGAAAGGGAAGAGCAACAGCAGAGCGGCACCTTGTGGGAAATCGCTCCATTTGGGCATGCACATAGGTGTGACGTTGTGCCCTTGTTGATCCATGCATGTGCCCATTTGAGACATCACCACCCCGATGAGAGGATTGTGTGCTGGAGCAAATGATCAGACAGGGGAAAGTCTGCAATTGGCCCATCAGAACTGAAAACTCCAGATTTAAACTAGTATTTTTTATGATGACTCCGAAGCACGGCAAAACGGGATGCTCACGGAAGAGGAACATTTGCCAGATGTTGATGTCTGGGCATTACATTTCAATCCGTGAGGCACTTGTGCCTCGCGCAGATCTAAAGAGCCATCTGATCAGGCTCCTAAAGTGTTTTTTGCTATGCTCAGACTTCCCTGAACTCCTAGTGGCTGCAGCCAGAACTGTATTTTAAAAATAAAAGGGAAGATGTTCAGCTTGACGCAGCTTGACACTGACTCTGAGGCCCCCTTTTGGGCAGCCATGAGCTGAATCAAATTCTCTGATCTGATTCAGCCTGCTGCCAAATTGCCGCTAAAGTTTGGCTGAAGTTCAGTGGCAGCTTAAATAGTGGCTGGAGGGGAGGCAGTTTGAGGGAGAGGCTCCAAACTTGCAGGGTAGCTGCTGGAGCCTCTCCCCCAAATACCCACCAAGTTTCAAGAAGATTGGACCACGGGGTCCAATTCTACAGGCCCCCAAACAGGTTGCCCTCATTCCCTCCATTGTTCTCTACATTACTTTTTTCCCATTGTAGAGAATAATGGAGGGGGTGGGGCGACCTGTTTGGGGGCCCGTAGAATTGGACCCCGTGGTCCAATCTTCTTGAAACTAGATGGGTATTTGGGGGAGAGGTCCAGCAGCTACCCTGCAAGTCTGGAGCCTCTCCGTCAAACCCCCTTCCCTCCCACCCCTCATATACCCTATGACTTTTTGCCATTGACTTCAGTGGCCCACAGGATATAATGGGGTCGAAAGTGACATTCGGCTGGCCGAATGACTCTCGAATCTGCTTGTATTGCCAAAACTGACATGCGGGGGTCATTCAGCGGCTGGAACAGATGTGGCCTGATTTGGCCCAATCCGAATTGGGCTGAGTTTTTTTTTTTTTTTGCACACCCCTAGCCCCTTTCAAAGGCCTTCTTCAAGTTTTGTCCTGGGTGGACTACACACCCCACCCTGGGTGCAATAAGGGATGGGTGATTTGAGGCTAATGTATTATAATACAAGATCTTGAATACTTAAATCCATTTTGAGTAACAAAACTAAGTGTATGAGAAAAAAGGAATGATTTTGGACCCACTCCAGAATTAAAGGGAGCTCTCCAGGTCAGAACCAATATGCTAGTTTTGCCAAAACTTTGGAACAGATTTCAAAAGCTGGAACAGACTCAACAATAATCTCCCATCCAGTGAAGGAGAGGCATGACAGTGGCACACCAGTGAGGGAACCCAGTGACCTGAGGCCAAGAGGTGAACAACCTAAGGAAATCCCAGAGTTGCAGCTGGAAGCAAAACAGTGAACAAGCACCTTGGAGGAGCCTGCTATGGAAAGCCAGGAGCGTCTAGGGTGGTGTGGGCTAAGAACTCTGGTCCCAGCCAAGCCATGAATGGTTAGCAGCATCTGGGAGCAGATAGGGCAGCAGGTTGGCTAAGCTTGTTTGTTAAGGCAGAAGGCAGATGCTTTGCAAGGTGGGGGAGTAGCAGGGGGAATTTGTGAGCAACAAGGCTAGAAGAGTGCTGTAAACCACTTCCTTGCTCTACTTGTATGAAGAGCAGAATAAATGGCTTTTGTAGAACTGACTTGAGAGTCTGGCATGTGCTGGGGAGAAATGAGATGAATGGAGCCTAAGCCTTTACCCAGCTTGCTATGGGCCTCAGTGCTATGGGTTTCCTGTGAGGCATCCCATCCTGCCATACAAGATAATATTTTTTTTAAAAAAAACATACCAGTCTGGATCACAAACATTACAAGCTGGATTTCAGAACATCCTCTATATCCTCACCATAAATAGTTTACAAAAGCCTTCCCTTCACTGCATTTGATAGTTTTTGACATACAATGTAAATATAAGAAGTGAAAGGTGGTTTTGCCCATTTATTGGTTTAAACAAATGGAGGTATAAGAGAGAGTAACTTTTTAAATTTTTAAGAAGGTAAGATGGAAAAAAGGCCAATTATCACGACATGGTTGAAATGAGTTCCATTTTGTGAATGAAACTGAATTGCATTATCAGATCATTCAAAATTAATTGTAAGTGTTCATCTAATCATTTGCACAATTCATATTTATTTACCTACTTGGAGAAATGACTCCCGGTGCAATGTTTGCTGCAAAGCCTTCTGCCCGAGATTCTGGACTAACATGGCACTCATGAAATATTCTTGAGGTGGTAGGACCAGTAAGGACAATCAGAAATCTGACAAAGCTTCAATGACCCCAATTGCTGTGCTATAATTTAAATGACAGAACACTACCCTTTCAACACTCCAAACTATAGACATAGTCCACCAATAATACATCCACAACAAAGAAATTTATCATCAGATCAATATGCAACACCAACAACAATGCAATGGAAAGACAGTATGTGCAGTTACCAAATAATTGACATGGTTACCAGTGGTGAAGGTCTTAATTAGTCTAGTTCAATGTTCTGTTTTCCAGTGGGTCTAATGGATGGTTGCTCTTAGCACTCCTCAATTAAGAAGGGTACATTTACACATCTATCACCAATTTTGACATATTTATTTGCCCCCAGAATTAAATCCAAACAATGATGACCTTATAAATTTAGACTGTTATTCATATTTGCATCTGTTGAAATGTTTCATTATATTGTATGCTAATTTGCTGTTCAATTCTGCCTTATATTATGGACTGGCAAGTTCTGTTTCATTGTGTCTGAGGAAGTGTGCATGCACATGAAAGTTATACCTTAAATAAAACTTTGTTCATCTTAAAGGTGCCACTGTACTCAAATTTTGTTCCAGGAACTTTCAGTTGTAGTAAATCCATAGGGTTGACAACGGAATTCTAGCCACTATTACAATGTAAAGCATACTTACCTAGAAGTAAATCACAGAACATAGATCACAGAGTTGGAAGGGGCCATACAGGCCATCTAATCCAGCCCCTGCTCAATGCAGGATTATTAATTCATTTCCAGTATTGGAATCTAAGGCTGCAATCTTATCAACACGGATTTAGGAATAATCCACAACTGAAACCAATTGATCCTGTTCAAATCAATGGGATTTATTTCTAACTATCAGAGAGCAGAACAGCACCTAATCTCAGTTGTGTTGACTTATATTCTTACGGACATGACATTTCCTTCTAACAAAGGCTAAACCCTACCAGCTGAGTATCTTGTGTTGGGTACACAACTGACTTGAGACCACAACTTGAAAGGACAACAAGGAACCCCTTTACAGATAGATGTCCTATTTTTTTCTTCTATTTTTATAGTAATTGAGGAGCAAGTAGAAAACAAGTGCACAGCAACAGCCATACTTTCCCCCAATATGCTCTTTTGCGGTCTCAGGGAATTAAAAGCAGGCAGGACAGATAAGAGAACACCTTTTGGGGGGCAGAAGCATATTGTCGTATGAAATCAATATCCTTCTCTTTCCCCAACAATATGACATATTTGCCAGGAGCATGTAAATATCAATTGGTAGAAAACGTACTTACTTACATCAGTGGCTTTACTTACATCAGTTAGCAAATAAGTAACCAGGATTTAGGAACCTGGATTGTGGTATTTCTGTTTAGGGAGCAAAATGTAAGGCAACTCTGTTTACAGATGAAAAATGAATGGCAAAAAAGGGGTCTGAGGGATAAACCCAGATTTGGTGTCAACAGCCTTCCAGTTTATTTACAAGTCTGCCCGTTCATGAGAGTATAGTTAGCTGGGCAATTAGATACTCTGGACTAAGAGACTCCAACACTTGCCAATAACAGAAACCTGAACACAACTTTATTAAACAGAGGCTTTACTCAAATAAATATATACTCAGGCTTTTCCTCTCGTTTCCCTAGGAAGTTCTCCTTCCAGGCTTCTCTTTGACCCCTGAACCAGAGCTATTCTCACAATGGAAAAAAGTGAGAACTGGGGGTGGGGATTTAAGGCCTGATCCAGAGAGAGAGAGAGAGAGAAAGAGAGAGAGACAGACATGTGGTAATGAAGTGGCAGAGGAGAGGACTGAGGTGTAGAAAGGTCTGTACTCCTGCAGAGGGCAGGTAAAAGATTCCGTTTTCCAAAAATCCCATAATTCACTGAAAATAGCAAACTAGCACAGCATGTAAAGGCTAGATTACAACATTTCTTCCAAGTGCTGATGCTTTTAATTGTAAGATTTTTTTTTTAATATTAGAAAGCACTTAAAAATAAACACCCCCAGCTGCATTCTGTAGTGGTTCAGATCATCCTGTGACCTCAACATTCTCATTCTGCTGAATGTAGAGACTGAGTCTAAGTGAAGGAAGATTCTGAACCCTTCTCCAGTTTTCCATGGACAAGTGGCCAAGGATTTTTCTCCCTGCCCAGCTCCAACACTGGGAAAGAGACAGACTGGGGAAAGGGGCCAAAGAAAACACACAGAAAATTGTTCTTGTCCCCTCAACAGAGGTTGCCAGATCCAGATTGGAAAACTCGTGGAGATTTCAGGGTGGAGCCAGGGAAGGACAGGGACCTCAATGAGGTACAGTGCCATACAGTCCACCCTCCAAAGCATCCATTTTATTCAGGGGAGCAGATCTCTGTAGCCTGGAGATGAGCTGTAATGTGAGGGGATCCCCAGGACCCACCTCAAGGCTGGCATCCCTACTCTCAACCCATTTCTTATTTGGTGTAAAAGTTCCCACACAATGCTTTATGCATGGCTGAGGCAGTCAATGAATAAAAATCATGACTGCCAACATAGTAACAGGTGTTAAAAGTTAGCCTACCACAAGAGGAAAGGAATACTATACAGAATAATGAAGAGTTCTGAGTTTCTAAAGTAAAATCCCATCTCTCCATTATGTCAACAGATAGGTTTTGAAATTTAATTTAAAAAACAAACACTGGGATTTCTGCTAAATTAGCTCATGTACATTAGAAAATGATATTATTATCTTTGAGTCACTGCAATTGCAAATACATATTATCGGTGATAGATCAAGATGGGTAGCCGTGTTAGACTGTCTGTAACAGTAGAAAAGAGCAAGAGTCCAGTAGCACCTTAAAGGCTAACTGTCATGGGTACTGGCTGTGCTGAGGCTGACTACTCCTCAGATGAGGAAGAGGCAGGGAGCAGCCCAGAGGAAGAACCCTGAACAGTACCTGAGGAGGAAGAGTCCCCAGCAGCTGCACAGGAGGTACAGCTACGAGGAGAGACCAGTCCTGAGCCTGGCCCAGCAACCCCCGTTGCAGACACCCCAAGGCCAGATTCCCCGCCCAGTTCTCCTGAATGCCCCAGATGTAGGGCATGCCAAAGGCTGACTATGCAGGAGTGAAGAAGGAGTGTGAGACTGCAGCTCCCGTAAAGGCAACGGGAGGAGTTGTAAGCCTTGGCAGACTCCACTCCCTGGGAAGGGAGAATCTCCTGATAAACACTTCACACACCTGCCTCAGTGCAGTAGCAACTCTGCACATTCACCTGCCTCTGCATGTGTAGCAACCACTCCTTGTTCCTGAACCCTGCAACCTTGGAAGGATCCCCGGCTTTCTGACCTCTGGCTCTGCTTGTTGACTCTGATTCTGGACTACGTCTACCACTTTCAGTGTGTAAGCTCCATGGCAACAGCTGAAACAGCACACTAACAACAGTTGTGGCAGGATATGAGCGTTTGTGAGTCACTGAAAAAGCGAGCAATGAGTCAGTAACTCACAAAAGCTCATACTCTACCAAAAATTTAGGAAATCTTTAAGGTGCTACTGGACTGTTGCGCTTTTCTAATATTACTAGGGTGGGTTCAGATGACTCTTTTGAGCTGCACCAGGCACAAGTGCCTGATGGATTTAAAGTGCACGTCCAGACCTCAACATCTGGGAATCGTGCCACTTTCGTTAGTAGCCCATCGATCCCCATCAGGGATCCGTACTTAAAAGATAGTGCTTAAAGTCCGGTCTAAAGCTGGCTGACGGGCCAATGCTGGACTTACCACTTTCAGGTCATTCCACCAGCGTGCAATCAGCCCGTAGGGATGGTCTCCAGACCATCCCTATGGCCACCATTTTAAAAAACTCTTAGCGATGCGCACATAACCACTAAAACATGCAACGTTCGCAGATGGTGAGGCACATAAGCACTTATGCACATATGTAGATATGCACATGCACAAATAGGATTAAAAAAAAGCTGAATGCACAGCTCCTTAAGGTGGATGCCGTCTAGACAACCCACCACGGAGTCATGTGTGGTAAAGCAGTTCATGGGGGAGCTGTCTGGTTGTGCAGTGCTGGATTAAAAAGATCTAGATCAAATTACAGCAGGGCCAATGGCGGGATTAGCTGCCCGTCTGAATGCACCTCTAGTATTAGATTACAGGGGAATCATATATTCCTCCAACTAAAGAATAATTTATCAGAAATATTCTCCATCCATTTGAAGAATGGGGTGAGAAACCGGAGCAAGTGTCTAATTAAGCTTTTATAATTTAATTTACAAGCAATTAATTAGATGCTTAAGTGCAAAGGTATTTACATCAGGTATGAAAAATTTAATTGTCAAATTTGGAATGTAAATGCTAATCACAGGTTTTGGAGAGGGAGTTAATCCCACTGACTGAGTAGCCAGTAGCGCTCAATGTACTATGCATTTCTTTTGCATAAATCCAAAGTCTTGCCAACAGACTGTCATAAATTAGGCCAATATGCAACATCGAGGTCTAAAGAGAAAATGAGTCCCAAACAAGAAGAAAATTGTGTTATTGAGTCATCTTCTTAGTTCTGTTTACTGGACCGTTTTCCTGGACTTTAAAAGAGCTGATCTCTACTACTTACAGCTCCTAAATATAGGCTGTAAATTGCTTTTCCTGTAAAATCGCTCTGTTTTGATAAATATATTTTATTTATATGTAAATGGGTTGCATTTTTAAAAAATTCAAATCAACTTGCAATAGAAAAGCAATATGAAACTTAAAGCCAAACGAATTCAAACACATCAAAAATAAGAACATTATCTATTTTTATAGATAATAATACCCATCTATGATAATACCAACAAGTTTAATACCAACAAGCATAACAGTATAAAAGCAAGCTGTAGTAAAGGTTTAAAATTACAATTGACCATGTAAACTTTAAAACACAGCTAGAAAATTATTACCAAGCTGAGAATACATTGTGAAACAAAAATAAAGTGAAGGAGGCAGTTGATTGGACTTCTAGGGGCATGTTATCCAAAAGTGGATGTCAGCACTGAAAAAGCCCTGCCCCAAGATCCAGTTCACATGATGGAGAAGCAAGGGAAATGGGAGGATGATAGAATTTTGGAAGTGCTGTAAGGCACTTGAATCATCTTCTGTTATGACAGCCTGCAAGCCTTGATTCAGGGGAACTGATCATTGTTGACTCAAAAGACTGAATAATAATCCTCTCTTCATACTGAACCCTGTAAACTCCAGATCTTTCATAGATGTTCGGAGCTCATTAAAAAGAGTTTTCACCCCCTCTGCAAAAAAACTGACAACATTTCACCCGGGGGGCGGGGGAGGTGGTCTAAACATTCCAAACTAAAACCACTGAATATGAAAAAGAAGTTTGCAGAGCCCAAAACAATGAAACACAGTTAATTGTATTTTACAACACCACAGCCAGCCTCTATTTTGTGCAAGTACCTTACTGCTTTAGTTTGTAAGGCTGGGTTTTTCTGCCATTTCATCTTTTTGCCAATATATTCTGGACTGATTTTTCATTTCTTTGGAAATATGTAATTAGATACTCAGCAAAGTACCTCTGCCAGGCCAGTAGTCTAATCTGCCAGCTAGCTCCTCTGACTCCTGTTGGACTCCTTTGCTTTATACTGCAATAGCTCCGCTAAAATGGGATGAAAAAGAAAACTGTAAAGTGGTTTGATGGGACAGGGAGGAGGGCTGCCAAGTCAGCCTGGGGAGCGGGGATCCCCCGCTATAGGGGTTCCCGATCTGCCAGCCAGCATTCGGCCGGCAGGGGGAACCCCGCCCCAGAAGTCGTCCGGTGAGGACGACTTCCCCCGTGTAATGACGTCACCCGGAGGTGACGTCATTACGTTGGGGGCGTTGCCAGGGCGATGCTCTGGCAATCACCCCAAAACTCTATGATACCATAGAGTTTTTGGGGCGATTGCCAGAGCGTTGCCCTGGCAACACCCCCAACGTGATGATGTCACCTCCGGGTGACGTCATCACGTCGCCGTGGTGCACACGTGCCAGAAGAGCTCCCGGGGGGAGAACAACTCCCCCCTGCCAGTAAGTCGACCCTACTTGGCAACCCTAACAGGGAGCCATTTGGGTAAGATGAGGGAACACTGGTTTTTTAAAGGGGTATCTCTCTCACTATTATTTCTATGGTTCAGAAGAGCACAACAGTGTACCTTTTACCACTGAAACAAGAAGATAAATCCCTTTACATTAGCCCTTTGCGTGCAATAAATTTCACGCTTTTACAATTCCATCCTAAGCAGAGTTACAGGCTTCTAAACCCATTGATGTCAATGGATTTAGTAAGGTACAACTTTGTTGTGGATGGCACTGTCATTTAAAAATTTCAGCGAACAAAGGAGTAATTTTGATAGAGCTTCTATTATTTTGTTACTGTTGTAATTACGTTGCAACGTGCAGGTTGCCTTCATCCCAGGATCCATGTTTCTCAGGATTACAGACATATGTGCCCATAGGCACTAATTTTTTTCTTCCTGTTTGTCCATAGTTGCCACAGGTGCTGTGGGAATGGGAAGGAGCTTAGCTACTGGGTGCCTTGGCTGAGAATCTACATTTTATACCCTCCTGGTTGTGAACTCCTCTCCTCTGCTGGGGTTTGGGGATTAGGTGGACTCAGGACTCAGGGCCACATAAGAGTGGTCAGGCCAGATGAAAGCCTTGTGTGACCAGTACTCCAGGGGATTGGTGTCGGTGGGCTCAGGGGACTTGGCAAGGTACTCCTTCACTGTCACCGCTGCCGAATCCTCCACCATTGCATGCCTGGTAATTCTGTCACTACTGACCTCCACGGGCAACCAGTAGTGGAACTTCTCCCTGGATGGACTTTTTGAGGCAAAAGTGCTGGGTTACGACTCCTCCTCCTCCCCAGTCTCTTCCACCCGCTGTTCCCTCTGGCCATGTCTGTTGGCCTGTAGCCTTTGCACTTCTTTGCAGAGCTCACGCTTCCACTGCAAGAGCTCTGCATTCAGAAAAGCAATGCTGCCTTTTATCCGGGGGTCACCAATACAAGCCAGCCTGTACTCCCCTTTCTTGCAGAGAGGATGCAACCTGGTGGTGATGCCCATCTGCAGCCTTTTTGCCAAGGCCTTGACCCGTGGGACAATAGCTGTCCCCTCAGAGCCTGGCTCCAGTGTGGAGGCCAGCGCCCAGTCCAGCCCTCAAGTCAGGGGGATGACTTGCCCCCAGACTCGCTGTATGGGCAAAGAGCACGTTGGTGGTGTCCTGGAAGGGCTTGAGGTCACACACCATTTGGGAGAGGGCCAGCCAGTCATTGGAGCTGATGCTGAGCTCCTCTTCCCCATGTAGGATGATCATGAAGGAGATGACATCCTGCACTGGGCTCTTCTACCCCACCAAATGTGCAATATGGCGTAGGTGGAGTTCTTCATCTCCCTGCCTCTCACATAGCAGACGGGCAGTCTTGATGCTGTGCAAGAAGTGGGTGGCCAGCTGGCAGCAAGAATAGGCTGTTACTGCCTTGCACTCTGGAAAGCTGAGCCTTGACCATCACCGCTGGCCTTGAACCTGGGCCCTCCATGTAGCTTCATGTAGCCCACCGAGTGTGGGGAGCCTTTCTTGGAGAGGCCTCCTGCTCCCCCTCTGCTTCTCCCTGCTGAGAGGGAGTGGACCTCTTCTACCTCCCACTGGCTGCCACCCTTTCCTCCGGCAGCAACATAGTTGGGTGCACCTTTTCAGGTGCCTGCGGAGGACAAAGGAGGACAAGTGTTGGGGGGTGAGCCCCTCTGTATATGGGTGTGGCACACCTGGTGCTCTGCCACACAGGAGTCAATAGAGAGGGAGTAGAAATGTTTCCAAACTGTGCCCCCCCCAAAAAAAAATTACTGCTGTCAGAATCCTCCTCTCCAAAGAGTGTTAGCAGCAACTCCTGGTGTCTCTGGACAGTGCTAACAACTCTTTTGCCTCTGCAAAGAGCCCCAGGAACAGATCAGGGGGAGGAGGCTCTGAGACCTCTGGTGGTGCACTGCTAGGGCCAGGCTCCAGTGGCATGGCAGGATGGGTTTGGTGCCTGGGGGACAGGGGCCTGTGGTATGCAGGTGGTGGAGAACTTCTTCCCCCCTCCATGATGAGCACCTTTTAGTACCCACTTTGACCCTCACATCATACAGAGGTGTTCACACTCAGGAGAGATTGTAGAGGAGCCAGTCCTAACATTCAATATGGAAGCAACCCTAGAAGCACATCTATTACTTAGGAACATACTTGAAATAGTCCCTGAGCATTATTTCAGTGTACGAACATATGTCAACACTTCGATCCATAAACACGTGGCTGGGCAAGTTGGGTACAGTCTTTCTTTATTATGCAAGACAGTTTGCATCACTAATCACTTTAAATGGAAAACTCTGGTTTCTACTGGGTTGATGGGACTGGGGAGCCCGCCAAGCTGTTGAGGGGTAACTTTGAGGAGCCCTTGTTGGAAGTCTTGTCATGTGTGTCTTTCTGTCATTCCAAATCTGCCTTTGGAGAATTGTGGGTGGCCCAGCTAGCCTGACAAGTGTTTCTTTTCCTCTGCAGAGTAGAAGATTTTTTCGACAGTATGTTTCAGTCCGGGGGGGGGGGGGGGCTGTAAGAGTTGTGGGCTAGCTTCCCTTGCTTGTCCAGTGTGGCTGGGGTGCCAGCCAAACTGTTGTCATGATGTAACTTTGGGGGACCCCTGTCAGAACTCTGGGGATGTCTGCCTTTCTGTCCTTCAGAACCTGCCTTTGGAGACTTGGGGGGCTGTGAGTGTAGGGGGGATGCTTGTCTTGCTTCCACTATTTGGCTGGGGGTGGGGTCTGCCCAGGTGAAGTTTCCCTATGAGTTTGGTGTCACTGGCTTGTTCCTGTTCCATTCCATAGACTCCTGTAACTGCAGCTGTCTTTTCCAGGAGAGCATTGGGGAGACCTATTTTAGGGGTCCATAATTGGGATCCCAGAAATGTAACCCACCCCCAACTTGGACAGATTGTAGAGGAGTGGGGGGTAGGATGAGGTTCTCTGTATGTTTGGTATGTACAGCTTGCAGAGAGTCCATTTCATACACTTTTGAACCTGTGCCTGACATTTTCCCCAAAAGCACTTTCCTGGCTTGACCTTAGTCTTGTTGGGTTTGCAGTGCCACAGTGGCAATGGTTCTGTTGGGCTTGCAAAAGTGTCCACCCCATCTTCAGTTTCTACTGCAGAGATTCTCTGGGACTTTTATTCTATTCTACTGGGCTACTATTGCCCTTGCTTTTTTCACTGTTTCGCCCCTCCATTGGAAACAATGTAGGTTGGGGGCACCTTTGTTGAAGGGAGCATAAAACAGACTCTGTAAATCCAATCCTCACAAAACTTGGAGGGTAGGTAGAGGAGAGTCAACCAAAAATCTATGGTGAGTTTGGTATCTCTAGCTTGTACAGGATCCATTGCATACACTCCAGAACCTGCACCTGTAATTTCCCCAGAAAGCATCTTCCTGGGAGCACCTTCTGGGGGGGGGGGGCTGTAACTCCAATCTGCACCAAACTTGGGGGGGCAGGTAGAGGAGAGTCAACCGGAGATCCTCACAAGTTTGGTGTCTCTAGCATACCGAGGAGCTGTTCTACCACATCACAAACTGAATTGGTTCATCTGGAATCAAAAAGTCCGTGGAAGTCTGTAGTTCATGAACCATGCATGCCACAAACCGCAAACTAAACCGCATTTTCCCAGTTTGTGCCTATTCCTAGTGATGGGTATGATCAGAGACAAATATATTGAGATGTTATGCTAGGGGTGTGCATTCAGATACCCAAAATTTGCTGTTTAATTTCAGCCCAGCTGTGTCCCAAAATAGCAAAATGCACTCCTGAAATGTGTGGAATTCTGAAATTTATATTTCAGGATTTGGGGGTGGAGTATTTTGGTTTCCATTGGAACCAGTGGGGGTAGACCCAGCATACAAGTGCAGATACCATGTCTCCCACCACTGTTTTCAATGGGTGTTAGATCCAATGACTGGAAGTCAAATCTATCCCCCCTCCCTGGAAAAGGTATGGTAGACCTGACCTTTGGGTGGAGGTCACTAAGCCCCCAAAATTACTTGACATAGATCCCGAAAACAGTATCAGTACTCACAAAAGAACACAGTTTGAATCCAGTGGCACTTTTAAGACCAACAAAGTGTTGCTCAAGGTTTCATGTGCATGCACACTTCTTCAGATACAAACTTCTTCAGGTACATATGTATCTGAAGAAGTGTGTGTGTGTACACAAAAGCTTATACCTTGAATAAGACTTTGTTGGTCTTAAAGGTGCCACTGGATTTAAACTTTGTTCTGCTGCTTCATTAAGTTGTATGCTAATTTGTTGTTCACCTCTGTAGAGGCATCTGTCTATATATATGAACTGTTAACTTCCATTTCAATGTATCTGAGGAAGTGCGCATGCACATGAAAGCTCATACCTTGAATAAAACTTTGTTGGTCTGAAAGGTGCCACTGGACTGTAAACAGTGCTGTTTTTGTGAGTCAGGACAGCTGATTTTCTTGCAACTGACCCCGATCGCGCTCCATCCTTATAGAAAAGCCAGGAAGCATCCAGAAGTTATCTTCTCCTTTACTTTAATTAGTCTGTTAAAAGACATGCTTATCTAGAAGTTCACTTCTCAATTAATTCAATAATTACAAAGTTGAAAGAAAAGTGGTAATATATGAGCTCATTAAGTAATTGCTTGTCACTTTGTAACTTAAGTAACAATGGGTCCATTTTTATACAGCAGAATCCATTAAGGTAATTGACTATTGGATCTACTGATTTGGTCTTTTCCACTGCTCTGCTAAATGGCTAAGCAGCATCTAATTTTGCTAATTTACCTCCAGCCTGTAAATATTGACGAGATGTGCAGAATCTGTATCATTTAGAGAGCGGTAGCTCTAGAAGCAGTTACTTATGTTGCCTCTTTTCATTTTATTTTAATGGCTTTTATTAACAAAGATCAGGACAGAAAGACAAGCTGGTTATTAACTGTCAGGGCAAAACATTGTGTCATTAAAAAGTCTATACACTGGACTTAAAAACCAGGCCTTCTTACTACTACCCCTGGGAGGTGGGACAGCTGAGGATGCCACAGTGACTGGGATGAAAGTGCCACTCCCCATCATCATGGCACACCCAGTGGCCACTTGTGCTGCTTATGTCATCAACCGGGCCCTGTGAATGACTGCCACAGAACAAGCCCACCATTATATTTTCTGGCTTTCAAGGTCCAGGCAAAGGTATTCTGAAGTTCCTTAGCAACTACATGACCCCGAAAGCCAATTCAGATATTTGGAATCAGGAAGCAGATGATAGAAACCTGGTCACTTCAGAATGCCCCATGGATGCATGTAATGAGGGAGGTGAGGTGCATGTTTGAATGCTTCAGGGTTTTTTTCCCTTTAAACTTTTTCCAGAGTCATCTAACAGGAGAGAATAAGGCCGGACTACAACATTAGTAAATCGCTTCAAATTATCCACCGCTAATTCCGATGAGAAATGTGTATTCTCCAGCTGTGGAATTATTTAGCATTTTTATTTCAACAACAGCATTTGACTTCAAACAGCTGCACAGAATCAGGAAATAGGCACAGCACTCTGGCCTGTTGTTTCAAATGGGGGAGGGTGCTTCACAATAACCCGCTGACTACTTTTGAATTTGGAAAGAGGAACAATTAAGCTACATCTTTCATTGTTAGAACTGTTTTCTGTTAAACTAATGAACAGAAAGATAGGCACGTATATGCCTCAGTCGTTTTTAAAAATCAGTATAAGATGCACTTTTAAATCAGTTCAGCCAGAACTATGCTTTTAAATGGGAAGGCCTTCAGAGTTAAGCTTCTTTCCTCCTTCAATAAAGAGTAATTATTTAGTATATTTATTTATTTATTTTAAATAACCAGGGGAAGGATGTATATGGTTATGTGCATACAGCACTTCTGCACTGGAAATAATGCACCAAAAACTTAGGGTGTTTTTTTTTTAATGAGATACACGTACAAGCAACCCGAGTCTGCCTTTAAAAGCGGAATGGTACACGATTATGCAAAGATGCAAAATAACATTCAGAATAATTTGGGAAATCATACCCTCAAAGCCCCAGCATATCCAGTTTTGCAGATGCATGCCCTAAATATGCTGTTCTGCCACCATCCAGTAAGGCAGAAATAGAAATGGGAAAGTGTCCCATATCTCATTTAAGAGGCTTTAGTGCTATCTGATAAACAGCCTGCCTTTAAGGGGAGCCACAGGATTGCTGTATTTTGGGGCCAGGGGCTATTGCTGCTTTAGGACTAGTACTGTTTATAAACCACCTTAAATGCTACCTGTACATGTACCTTTCGATGAATAGATATTACAAGAATAAGAACAACATAAGAATATAACAGTGGAATGCTAAGCGGAGTTACTCTTTTCAAAGCCTATTGAGACTTCATTGGACCTAGAAAGACACTTCTCTGCTTAGGACTGCACCGTAAGAAAAGCAGTGCAGAATCAGAATGGAAGCTTTCCTAGTCCAGCAAGCTGTTTCTCAGAGTGGTCAGCCATATACCTCCAAGAATCCCACCAGCAAGGAATTAAGATATCAACCCTCCCCCACCCACTGTTGCCACCCTTAGTAATAATAAAATCTTTCATATAATTTTTAATCTAGACTTTCCATCAAAAGGCTCAGTTAGCATACTCAGTTCCCATTTTATCTTCATAACACTCCTGTGAGGTAGGTTAGGGTGAAAGTATGATTGGCCCAAGGTCAACCAATGAACTTCTCGATAGAGTGGGAATTTGGAACTAGGTACCCTCGACCCAGTCAAACGTTCTACCCATTCATTAATTTCTCCTCACAAGGAAACTTACCTTGTAAAATGGGCGACCTGGAAGTATAGCCTGGGGAGGAGGAGGAAAATGGAGCAAGAACCTGCATTCAAAAAGTGAAGTTAAAGTAAAATCTATCTGGAAGCCTTCTTTTCTTTAGCCATCTCTGTGTTCCCCCATTTCAGAAATCCATTTTCCTTCTAGACAGGATCCATTTCCCAGAATATAGGTCATAATTTACTGAAAACACACACACAAATGAATCATTGATAAAAGCTGGCACGAAACAAATGAACAAGTGTTTTTGAACCAGGTTTCCTTTCAAGTTCTTGATGCCGGACAGGAAATAGAATGCTATTAGAAAAGGGATAGAATACAAGTTCTGAGCCATGGAAACTCGAGAAAGTAATACAGATAAAACTGCAAGATTAAACTTGGAAAGTGAAATCTCCCGCTAGAAAGTGAAACAATACTGTGAAACAGAATAAATATTTCCAGAGCTACTCCAGGGAGAAAAGCAGGAATGGCCAGGGTCACATGACAATTAGCCTTAATAATCTTTTACATCAAACATTTATCCAGTTCTCCTTACGGAGCAGAGATTAATGGACCATAAAATACAAGACTGGATGAATACAAATGTAGTATTAGATGATCCGACACGTATGCCTGAGGTGGTGATGCTTTCTCGCTAAGTATATCATTAAATGGCATTTTTAGTGAAAGCCAGTGGGAAGTTAAGCTATACCAGGGGTGGCCAACCTTGCTTAACGTAAGAGCCACATAGAATAAACGTAAGAGCCACATAGAGATGTCTGAGAGCCGCAAGACAGGAACAAATATCACACACACGTTTTTATTTTTAAAAATATGCAAATTTGCTTTTTATTAACATTAAATGGGACTGCCAAAAATAAAAACAAACGAGGAAAACCGGTTATTGATAATGATATTACTTGTTTGCTAATGATATTGAGAGAGAGAGAAAAAGAGAGAGATGGAAAGAAAGAATTAAAGAAGTGGAAAGAAAGAGAGAGAGAGAAACTAGGAAAGCAAATAGATGGGAGGGAGGAGGGAAGGAAGGAAGGAAGAGAGAAAGAGAGAAAAAGCATGCCTCCCCTTTGCTTCCCCAGCCGCCCTGCCAGGAGCCGCACAATGTGTGTGAAAGAGCCGCATGTGGCTCCCGAGCCACAGGTTGGCCACCCCTGAGCTATACAGTTAACTTAAAACAGCAGTTTTGTCATCTGATATTTAAATTTGACACCATTTTGAAAAGACCTCTATGCCACTGTGTTCTAGCAACCGTTAGGGGCTGTGAGCATCCTGAAGAAAGAATGTTATGGAATTTACACTTGCTTCTTAAAGCACTTTCCATCTCCTCTCCTGTGGTTAGGGGACACATCTGAAAATCAAGGGCTGTGTCAAATGTGCTCATATTGTGGTGCTGAACTGACTAGTGGCCATGCGGGAAGGCTGACTTAGGGCCACACTTCATCTCTGCAGTGTTTTACAATGTGTGTTGTAGCTGTGGCTTTAGCTCATCAACAGAGCAATCCTAAACAGAGTTACACCTTTCTAAGTTCACTGACTTCAGCGGACTTAGAAGAGTGTAACTTGGACGGCACAGGCTAGCCTGATCGCATCAGGTCTCAGAAGCTATGCAGGGTTGGCAGTGTTTGGATAGGAAGCCACCAAGAAGTCCAGGGTCCTGGAAAATTCTATGGGGTCTCCATAAATTGGCTATGACCTGGTGGCAAATAAAACAAGCTCTGTTTAGCATTACACTGTAAGCTACCTAGAGCTCTGCACACTGAGACCCAAGAGCCCTGAAGGGAACAGGAATGTGTGACACCGGTTCCCATGTTTGGAAGGCTTTTGCTTGGATTCAGTGGTGCTTCCAAGTGGAAATGGGAGAAGGGCTCAGGGTTTTGGTGGCAACGCACAACTCTGGAGCTGGGATGCGGTTTCCCAGTCCAGAATCTTGGTAGACTGTTGCTAGACCAGGCAAAGACAGAAGGCCAGGTTCCTAACAAGGCCTAACCATTCCAAGGGCCACAGCTGCATGCCAACCACTGAGGCCAATGCTCCTTGTAGGTCTGAAGAGGGCTTTGATGCTTGAGCTCATGCAGAACTAGGAAGTAAACTAAACTAAAGCCCTTCTTCAGACTTCCCTTCTAAGACCGGGAGTCCCTGATATTCAAGAGAGAGCTATGAGGGGGCAAGACAATCCCCATCAACTGCCTAAGGACAAGCAGGAAGCCCTTCAGAATGAGACTGGATTAGGAAGAGGCAGGTGAATCCCACTGGTTGGAGTCCAGCAGTGGATCTAAACTCTTTCCAAGAGACAGGGTGTTTGAAGTAGGGTACATCCAGCCAAGCCCTGACCTGGATGGCCCAGGCTAGCCTGATCTTGTTAGCTCTTGGAATCTAAGCAGGGTTAGTATTTAGATGGGAGACCACCACAACAGCTCAGGGTTGCTACACAGAGGCAGGCAATGGCAAACCATCTCTGAATGTCTCTTGCCTTGAAAACCTTATAGGGTCACCATAAGTAGACTGCAACTTGATGGCACTTTCCACAACCACAGCCAGGTAAAAGTCATGCATGACTAGTATGCAGCACTAGGCAACTTGTTTCAGTGAAAGTTTAAAGCCAAATGATCCCTCTCAGCCACCATGATCTGATTATATTCCCACAGGCACTGATCCCTTGTTGAAGATGGGCAGGCTTTAAAGGTCTTCTCCTTTCCAGCAGCTCCTGATACCCTTCTAGAAAGCCAAGCCCAGAGAATGGAAAACCCTCAGAGGCAAGAGACCAAGCTCTGGGGGTGGCTCTGGTCCAGGGCCCTGTGGTCCAGGTCACAAATTTCTGGCTCTAGGACAGCTCCAAAGAGCAGGTTTGGGTTCAATGGCAAAGGGAGCATTTGGTGTCACTACAACTGGTCCTGTTGTCCCTTCATCCTAATTCATGCTGCTCAGTGTGGGAGACACAACACATTAAGAATCAAGTGGAGACCAATTGTGGAAACAGGCATATACTCGTTGCCAACCTGCAAAATGAATGTTGGGGGGAGAAATATAGCAAAGGAAGAGAATAAGGAAAAGAATAAGTTGAGGCAGAATTTTTAAAAGAATTTTTTTAAAGATGATTGAAAATGTTCCCAAAGCTTGACAACACTAAATCTACTCTTCAATTAAAAATAAATCCATCCTGATGAACATAATGAGCTTGCAATTTGCACATCAGGAATCATAACATTACGTTTGACTGCAATAAGAACAACTCTAAAGCTGATTTTTTAAAAAGATACAAAATATAGCTCCTAAGTATATAAGGTCTGGAAGATCCAGAAACCAAGGAATTCTTTCTCAGAAGATTAACGGCCATCTGCAATGATACTTATTTTTTGCACAAAGCATATTCTACAATTTAACCTCATGGTGGCTCTGGACAATAGATAGCAGCCTGTACAAAGCTGCATGAGTGACTCATGTCATGAATCCTTCATTCATCCTTCCTGTATCTCTGGGAGCACTGTCTGTTATAGTGCCACAATCCCCACTTTGGAAAATATACAGGAAGCATCAACAGAGGTTGAGCACATCATTCATGCATCTATATCCCGCCCTCTGAGACTCCCTTGGGGAGTGGAGGGCAGGGTATAAATCCAATCTCTTCTTCTTCTATCTGCATAAAGAAACTGATAGATGCATGAGTGATGCACTCTATTACCATTCATTCTTCCTGTATAGTGTCCACTGTGGGAAATCTGCCCAATCAGCCCAACCTTATTACATTCCCTTCTGGGCTCAGTGTCACTGGTGCAAGTGGCACAGACCACCATTATTTGCAACAGCTTCTCCATTTGTTTCAACAAAGGAAGCTGTTCCATGGCTGCAGGTCATTCTTCTCTCAAAATAAATGTGAGGCCACACAGGCTGAAAACGAATGAACAAAAATTCATGGGCAACCGAGCTGTGCCATGCAAAAAAATTATTTGTAGGAGGGGCAGGTTTTGGAGATCAAAATAGCACACATGGTTCTTCTCCCATTTTTATTTCTCTCAGCCTGGCCTTAATGTACTGACTCCTAAATCCTGTCCAGCAATATCCCCGATGTGAAAAACAACATGCTTAGAGGAACAGGAAGGAGCATGCTAGTCATGTGCCTTTCCTATATGTGATTGCTACAGCACATTCACATGTAGGCTCCATTCCCAAGTTTGAAAAAGCCGTGAGTTTTCAAACATACTGAATGACAGGGTCACATTCCAGTGTCACGGGGATAACGACCAGCCAACTCATTCCTTCTCTCCAGAAACTGGAGGATCCCCCGCATGCTGGGAGGACAGAACCTGGCAACCCTAGTCTGACTAATCATATTCAAACCATGCAGAGAAGAAATGCATTGGCCCAAGAAACATCCCTAGATTTTCTGCTGCTTTTCTTCAATAAACATAATATGAATTCAAGGGAAATGGTGCCCGTGTGACACTTAAATTTTGCTCAAAACACTGCCTAGATTACTTTAAAGGGGTATATTGACCTCACTGATCCAGAGGAAACCAAAATCCATTCAGACTTGTTTCAGGTGTCCAGGCACTGAAAAGTACAGAAGGAAACAAATAAATGCATCTGGGGCCAGTTCTCACACTTAATAATCTCTCCAAAGAGAGTCTCAAACTCGGTTCTGGGGCTCCCAGGTTCTGATGGCCACTCTGCCATTGGAGCTTGCTGGGTGACCTTGGGCCAGTTGTGCTCTCTCTCAGCCTAACCCAACACGTAGGGAAGTAGTTGTGCAGATAAATGGAGAAGGGGAGAACAATGCTGTAAGCCCCTTTGGGTTCCCATAAGAGAGAGAAAAATGGAGGCATATAAGAGTGAACAATTGTAAGGAACCAGCAACATCTCTGTGATTGCGGCCATACTTTTTTCCTGAAATTGTGATGGCATCTCACAGGTATACCTGCTGGTCTACAATGATCTTTCTCTGGGCAGTACTGATCTGCGTGATGGCAAGGAAAATCTTAGAGGTATCAATGGGCTTGTAGAGAGATATCCACTGTTCCCCCCCATCCAAAGGAGACCTGCATTAAAAAACCCCTAACCCAAATATCACCATCTCAATCCTGCACGATAATCTATTTCATTCTCCAGTATAGGAGCTAATGTTTGCTAGATAACAGATTTTCCTTTACTAGAAGAATAGCGGTGTCATCCTAAGAACTCTTTCTTGGGAGAAAGCCCCATTGACGAGACTTGAGAGGAATTCTGAGTAGACCTACTTAGGACTGATCTCTGAGAGCAATCCTAAAGAGATCTACTCAAAATCCTGCTCAGGTCTAGTGAATGGGACTTCCTCCCAGGAAGGTCTTTGTAGGTCTTTACTCCCAGGAAGGTCTTTAACCCTGGTTAAAACTTATGACTGCTTGCCACTTTGGAATCTGGCAGAGACTCATAAGCCATCATAGGTCAGTCGAGTGGAGGAGAAAAAGCCAATGCAGAACTATGTCTTATAAATCATAATTGTTATTAAACTGCAGCCTTCCAGAAGGAAGTGTTTTTGAATCTGCTGAGCTGGGACATGTGATAAATAGTGGCCAGGAGCATAAAATATAGTGTTTAGCTGTATAAAGTAGTTTAATCACCGAAGCAAGACAGCAAACTTCTAGGTCATCAGGTTCCTGTGTAGTTTTTTTATTAGTATGGTAATTAATGGGATAATTAGTGTATCAGGTCTTCTGCCATAAACAAGATAATAAATGGAGAAGCACAGAGATGAAATAAATTGTCACCTTGCATCTTTGACCTACGGACTTGATGCATGCAGCCTGAACAATGGATTACACAGCACTAAGCAAATCCTGCAACGATTTTTTTGTTTTAATGACAATGTTTGAAGTCCACAAGTCGACTGTTAAAAGTGTTTAAAGTGTTCTTCAACACCATGCTCAAATAGTGCCAGGAAGGCAAGCAAAATCCATAAAAATACATTAAACTCACCTTGACTGAAGACAAATACAGACCACACTCTGATCTTCTCACACTTGTTGGAATAAACAAGATGTTACTCCTCTACAGAGAACTCCAGTGGCACATGCTCTAGAACATGTCTGAACTTTTTCGTACTTAATCTCTGGATGTACCAAGATGATAGTAACAAGACATCATTAATTAAACCGCAAGGAAATAGCACCATCTATTGGTTGGAGGTGTTAAATATTTAATTACATCAGGCAAGCAAAGCAAATGATCCCATGGGATCTATGGACCATAGATAAAAGGATTTCCATCACGGAGAACAACTTTCTCCCCCCCCCCCACCTCCACTGTAGTCCACACTGCTGCTCCTGTGGAGGGTCCCTGTATCTCCAGGAGTGCCATTTCAGGGGGCATTTTGAGCTGTGGCAGAAGGGGAAGGCAAGAAAGTCACTTTCTACAGGTGGAAATATATCCATCTGTGAAAAATGCTCTACACGATCCAAGCCTGGCCATTGTCATCTCCTTCTTTTTTGTCACAAAGGGTTTTATTTGGGCTTATTGTAATAAATTACATGTTCCTGCCCTTTTGGAGTCCATACACCCTAGGTTTCTCAAACCGCGAGAGCATGATGCATCTTCAGTGAGCTGTAGAGAGGTAGGTCACCAGAGAATGATGAAGTGATTTATCAGTGCTACAAGTTTCAAGCAGATGGAGCTTCCTATCACCTGCCTCACATGGATAAAAAGAACTTTGCTGAATCCCTCTTTAATGGGCCATGAATTTTTAAAACTTTTCTATTATTCACCAAGCTGTTTATTGCCCAGCACCCAGTTTCCTTGGAGACTCTTATTGTTATCTTTTGAGACTGTCACATCCTGCTTCAAGCAATTTTCTAGTTAGGTGTGGGGGGGAGCTTCTCTTTCACACTTGGTTTATGGGGAAAGGTTGCTGTGGCTTTCCCCCCTCCCCTTTCAAAAAATCAGTTCATATTTCATGTCTTTTACAGATTCAGCAGATCTCAAAGTGAAAAGGGATGGAACCCCCCTCCCAATAGTATAGCATAATACAACACACACAAACGCCACAAAATGGTATAGAATACAAAGACAGAGGCAGGAGAAGAAATTTGATTCATATCATATTACAGCTTTGCAGGTATCTACAGATGCATTTGCCTAAACTAACGAGGCCTGCATATATTGTTTAATTACTATGTTTACATCCAGCTTTTCAACCCGAAATTGGCTCCCAAAGTGTCATACAGGAATGAAAATGTAATGCAAATAACAACGGAAATTAAAAACTACATGAACAGTTTGGGGGTGTTTTTAGATCAGTTCGAAAGCAAGAAATTGCAAGTAAGTAGGTACCACTTTGGTGGGTCAACTGGCTTTCAAGCAAGAGAAACATTTACCTTTACCTTAGATCAAGGATGGGTTAGAGATGGGCTGCAGCTCTAGCCAATTTGCCAGCTGTGGATGTTACTTGAGAGGCATGACTTGTTGACTGTTACCCAAGTGCCAATTACATCTAAACTGGGCTACAGCAATGCCCTCTTCAGACATTTTGGCTGATTCCAAGGGCAACAGTGAGGTTGCTGGAGATGCTGGGAATTGAACCTGGGACATGCTGCATAGAAAGCGGATGCCCTGCTCACTCCCACCACATGTGAAATGGAGATTAGAAATTGTTTGAACCAGTTCTGACTCATCTTGCATGTCACACTTACAGGCTGTGTGATTCATTTCATTTTTGTTTCTGAAATGCCATTTTGCAAAACTGTTGCCAGACCCCGCCGCTTTGAGAAATTATTTTTAAAGCGCCACAGAACACGGCAACTATATATGAAAATGGGGGGGGGGGGAATGTTCCTGTGAGTTTATATTGTCAAGAATTTACCCAAACAGAAGTGAAAAGAGATGACGTCCTACAGCTAATGGCCAAACCAAAAACTAACAGATCACCAGGTCTCCTCCACTGAGAGTTACCTCACCAACGGCAAAAAAAAGCACACAATCAAGATGTAAATATAGACTGCTTCCACCTAAAATTTTATGTAACATTGCGGATGTAAGTCCTGATATCTTCTCTTCCTGTTATGTCTTTCTTTCTGTTATGACTCCCCCACCACCATCGTGTCCTTGAGACCTTGTCCATTATATGACCATGGACGGATAGAAAACCAGCAGAAGATGGTGCCAGTCTCTCTGATGTAAGAATGGACTGCTAAAGGTGTGCTGCTACAGCACCTTAGCCAACGCTACCTCAACACTGACAAGATAATAATAAGGTAAATGGGAAAGAGCAGGTACAGCGGCTTCATGTCCTGTTATGCCAGATAATTCAAAGGTACAGAACAGATCTCTGGGTTGCTGTAAAACTTCTCAGCCTTAAAGTTGTCACCTGGCAACCACATTATCTGCACTTGCACCGATGTGAGAGTGCAGGTAGCTATTATGTGAAGATATAGCCTGTTCACTTAAACTGGGGAAAAGGCAGGCTTATGCAGGGTCTCATACACAGGAGTCACATTATTATAGCACAGCGTTAATGCATACAGTTTTTCTTGTAGTGCCAACATTCTTTTCTTCTCTTGCTTTTATAGCGGGGAGGGGGGACTTTCCTTGAAGTATTTTAAACCTTCCCTGAACTTGAGATAAGTAAAAAGTTACAAGTGCGTTTGTTTAGATCCTCAGACAGAAGTCCCAGTGTCACAACCTGATACTGTGATTTGGCTAACAGCGGTCTCTTATCGGCCCTGAACGCAGCAAATCTTCTGTAATCCCCCCCCCCCCCCAAAAAAGCAAAGTAAAAAGCTTTTCAGACTCAACAGTCTCTTCCACCTCCTAAAATATCTAACAAAGCAGTTCTAGGTGGAGTTACTTCATTCTGAATCCATTGATTTCAGTTGGCTTAAGCAGGAGTAACTCTGCCTAGCATTGCACTGTAGGATTTTGAAATCCATACTGTGTTTGCAGGCCCAGGGCTTAGTGAGGGGAGGTCTTGCGGAGAGTAACAAACTACATGACACCAACTTTGGAATAAAACAGGCCACTGCTTTCATTGATTACAGACCCAGGAGCACTGGCGAAGCATGGGGGTAGATCCAAGAAGAAGAAGAAGAAGAGATTGGATTTATATCCCGCCTTTCACTCACTTAAGAGTCTCAGAGCAGCTTACAAACTCCTTTCCCCTCCCCTCCCCACAACAGACACCCTGTGAGGTAGGTGGGGCTGAGAGAACTCTTTCCCAAGCTGTCCTTGAGAGAACAGCTGGTCCAGAGCTATGGCTTGCCCAAGGTCATCCAGCCAGGTGCAAGTGGAGGAGTGGGGAATCAAACCCGGTTCTCCCAGATTAGAGTCCGCGCACTTAACCACTACACCAGACTGGCTCTCTCCAAATATCGAGCGACCCACCAGTCACTCAACAACATGTCCCACAGCCTGCCTGCAGGGGAAAATCGCGGAGTAACAAATATATGTGGTATTGCAAGGTTGATAGCTGTTGAGTGGTACCATTTGTCACCTAGGGTGAGCCGATGTGGTGGCTCAAACCCCAAGACCCATAAGGGAGTCCCCAACTGGGGGAGGTGGGCCTGCAGTCCCACCTCCCCAAAAGGATCTGCCTAGATGTGCAAAACCACCAACAAGCTGTGGCAATTATCACAAACCAATACATACTCAAACCAAAAAAAAGGGCAGGAGGGTGGTGATCCCGAAAAAAAAAATGCACTGCTGGACCTACCTGGCAGTGCAATTTAAAGAGAACTGAGCTGACCCTGCATGATCCGTACATAGAGCCTGCCAAAATTCTCACCCGCCAAACAGAGCTGGCCCCAAGATGACCTAGGGCCGGCCAGCACAGTTGCCTGAGGTTCCCGCCCTTGCCTGCCATTCTGCTAACCACTCCGGAGCTCGTGGCTGCCACCCGACCACTCTTGAGTCTCAGCCATGATTCTACTGATCTTACAACAGCGTGTGGTGAAGGCAAGCATTACTCATGGAACTGAAAAAGAAAGCAGTACATGAAATTATAGGGCTCTACATTATTCTTCCCATGTGAGGAACAGCCCTGTATTGTTCAATAAGAATTCTGAAGGCTCTCTCCTGACTGTGAAGAAAGTTGGGAGGGTCTTTTCTCTAGCTTTTATGCATAGGTAATTTCTAGTTGCCTATTTTTAGCAGCTAGTTTTGTCTAGAACTGGGGAGAACCAGGAAGATCAGCTGCTAAGGAAAAGGCTATGCAGTGTTGTATAGCCTTTCCTCTGTGCTTGGCTGCAATGCCTTCAGCTATTTCCTCCACTAATTTAGTGAGGAGTTTCAGGAAGCAGAGCCCAGTTGCTTCACCCACAGTGAGCATAACAGGCCCACAGCCGCAGTGGGGCATTCTGGGGCCATGCCCCCTTAATGTACAGCCACACCCCCACATGGTTATATCACAGATAACTTATTTTTAAACCCTGGTGCTGCCCCGGTTGCCAGGAGCTGTGCACTCTTCTCCATTGGCCTGGCCAGCAAAGGTAAGGTGGTGGGCAAGAGAAGGGAGCCAGAAGCCCTGGCACTGCCCTGTGGACCTCAGACTGACTTGGCTGGGTGCCAGTGGCCTCAGGAGGTGTTCTAAAAAAACCCTTCCTATCTTGACTCAACTACTTAATCACTGAACAAATGAGAGTTGAGCCCTGTTTGGCTGTGGGTGGATTGTTCAAGCTCTCCTCTGAGAAGCCAGGAGGCTGGCTTTGCAGCAATCCGGCCACTTCTTTGTGCCAAAACTGTGATCTGCTGCCACTGCCTCATCCCCTAGAGCCTCAGTGCAAAGCTTTCCATGGGAGGTGGAGCATGGTCATGGTGGAGCTTGCTCAGAAGCTGTACTGGGCTGAGTATGCCAAGAACGGCCAGGCTTCCTGCAAGAAATGTGGAGACAACATCCCCAAGGATGCACTGTGCCTGACTATCATGGTGCAAGTACTGCAGGCAGGGGCTGGGGGCTGCCTTTCCCACCCTTCTGCCATGTGCAGCAACCATTGTCTTTTGTAGGCTGGGCTTGGAGCATTCCTTTCGCTTATCCCACCATGGAGGGTGGGAGGTGAAAGTTGCCTCAGTGCTTCTGCTGATTCTGCTCCCGCTGCACACACAGCTTCCAGCAGCCAGGACACAGTCGGGGGGGGGGGGGGGGAGTTGCTGGAGGAGGACAGTAGCAAGCTTCTAAAATAGGAGACAGCCTTCTAGAGAGAGGGGAAAAAATTCTGCTGAAAATTTGGTGCATTTATTGTATTTTATTGCATTTTTATTTATTTGTAGTTGTGTGATGTCACACCCCTCCAGTTCCCCCAATGCCCCCCCCCCCGAGAATTTTCTGGCTACGAGCCTGTAGCATAACATATATCCCATCTCTGTATTAACCTCTGGGGAAAAAATCATATCCTCCCAGCATAGAAGTGCTTAAAATCCTCTGGTGGAATGTGGCTGCAACATCATTTTTTAAAAATTTACATTCTGCCCTGCTCCTTTGCCAAAAGAAAGCTCTTCTGCTTTACCCAACTGAAACAAAAGACAACAAAAGTTAAGAACAAAGTAGCAGTAGTCAACAATAAAAAGTAGTACAGCAGTTCTTTCCTAAAGCCTAACAATACTCATATAACCAGCAAAGCCACTAATAACCACCAGATGCATCAAGAATAATAAGGCAATCAAGTCAGTAATGCAAAATCAAGCAGATGTTGGAAAACATGCTGAAAAGTCCACTGGCACAGCAAAGTTTTATTTATCAAATTTACATCCTGCTCCCTCTCCCCCGAACGGGACTCATCATGGTAACTAGCATGGTATTTCGGCTAGAATGCTGGACCAGGAAATGGAGGAGACAGGTTCAAATCCCTGCTCTGCCTTGAAAGTTGTCTGGGTGACTTGCGGCCAGTGATTTTCTTTCAGCTTAACCTACCTCACAAGTTTGTTGTGAAAACAAAATGGAGGAGATGAGAATGATGTGGCAAGCCATTTTGGATCCCCAAAATGAGAAGAAAAAAGAGGTATAAATGGTTAGTTAGAACACAGCATTCACAAGACATTTAGGCCAGTCTCTAGGGCACGGAGGTCCACAGTCTAGGGCCTCTAGCCAAAAAACCTCCTATCATTGTGCCCATCAGTTTCACTTCTGCTGAAGAAGAAGAGTTGGTTTTTATAAACCGCTTTTCTCTACCCTAATGAGTCTCAAAATGGCTTACAGTGGCCTTCCTGTCCTCTCCCCAGCCCCCACAACAGGTAAGGTAGGTGGGGGTTGAAAGAGTTCTGAGAGAACTGTGACTGGCCCACGGTCACCCAGCAGGCTTCATGGGGAGGAGTGGGGAGTCCAACCCTGTTCTCTAGATTAGCATCAGCCACTCCTAACCATTACATCACTCCAGCTGATGTGACCCTGCAAAGGAAAGCAACAGAATATGTTCATTCCTACCTGTAGCTATTATTTGTTGCATTTACAAAACAAACAAACAAAAAAAACCAACCCTTTGTTTTGTAATCCTGTTCTTTCACACAGTTTCACAGCTGGTGCTCTGAGCAGACTCTCATATACCACTTGCAGTGCGATCCCAAGTAAAGTTAGGACTTTCTAAACCCACTGAAGTCAATGGGCTTGGGTGGCTATAACTCGGCTCAGGTTACCATTTTCATAAAATATTTACATCACCGATAAACAACATTCAAACAGGTGTGAATCTCCCCCAAGAGAAGCAAAATCAAACAGGGATTTGCAGGCTGAAATCCCATGGATGAGGAATTCAATGGAATCCTGATTTGTGGGCAACAATTTGCACTCCTTGAGAGCTGAGTCATAGCCATCCTTCCTCCTAAGGCACACTTCTTATTTTTCTGTTAATATTTCAGGTCTGTACCAAGCTACCATTCCCTTTCACTGCATTACAGTCCATTGAATCAAACTACTCCTTCCATCTGCACACTTGATCATACCGTTAGAATTTCCAAAACAGATTCAGCAGTTCCTCAGCCAGTATTAACTGGGGCATCGTTCCCGTGGAACTGTACTAGACAATGGGCATCATTATCATAGCCATTTAGAGCCTTTGGGGTATTCCTAGTGCTCTGTGTATGTTATCTTGTGATTTGTTACAACAGTCCTGCAAGGTAAGTCAGCATTACTCTCCTGTAATTGAGGGCAGGAGGTTTCCTGAGGTCACCTCATACCTTCTTGCCAAGGCAGACCGGGATCTTCCTGATTCAGTCTCCTCACCACAAGTTATGCAGAATAACACTGGAGATAATTATCATGTTATCTCACTGTGACTGAGTTTCATTTTCCTCGAGCAGTGAAGAGAAATTAGAAATAAAACAATGAATGCATCCATTTTAGAAAAGCCTGAAGTGAAGGCACTCTGGAGAAATGCTTTGTTTTGTCTCTGGTACAAAACCTCACAGAGGAGCTTATTGTTATATTCATCAGAGATCAGTCCTTTTCTTTGCAGAATCCATTTAAAATGTTCATATGGTTTTGGGTCCCAGATTATGGTTTAGAACACACCAATATATAGGAACCTGGCTGGCCATTTTCTCCAAGGGAAATTACCTTGGTCACCTGGAGAGCCGTTGTAATACTGGGCAATCTCCAGCTACCTCCTGGAGGTTGGCAACCCTAAAGGTTAGTGACTATAACTAATATAAATACACAAGTGCGGATCCACAAGGAAAGCTCTGAAGGGGGGAGGGGAGCTGCCACAGCTGCCTTCTTTTTTCCTCCGGGTCCCTGCTGCCACCGCCACTGCTGCTTTACCACCTTTTCTCCAAAGTACATGCAGGGAAGAGGTAGGGAAAGAAAGTGAAACCAGAGGTGCCACCAGTCTCCTCCGGGCACCTCCACTTCACTGCCTTCTCTCTGAGGTGGGGGGGGCATGGCTGTGGAAGAAAGGAAAGCACCACTGCCTTGTTAGTTGCCCACCCAGCTTCTTCCCTTTACTTGCCCCTGCAGTAGTGGTGGTATCATTTACCTACCCCCTCAAACAACCACCGCCTGCCTGCCCATCCTTTCTCAAAGCTTACCAAGCTTCTCCTCCTCCCTGGCTGCCTCCATTCCACCACCAGCGACAACAACCTTCCCTAAAAATATTGGCAAAGATCTCACAGTTCTACTTTGCAAGATCTCTTATCCTTTGCATTGCTTTTGTCAGCACAGACAACAGTCCTCCAGTCAAAGGAAATTTATGTCCCCCCCATTTTTTAATCTTTGGATTCCCACCCTGCAAACCTGAGGGCTCCCCCCCCCCCCCCCATCTATAGAAAAATATCTCCTGGCTGTTCCTGGTCCCATTCTCTGGGTTTTTTGATCCACACTGGGACCAGGCTCAGAATTAGATATAATGGTGTGGGATGGTTGGATTGATTGGAAAACTACAACATTACCTAATGTCAAATTAGAGCCAGTTTGGTGTAGTGGTTCAGTGCATGGACTCTAATCTGGGAGAACCGGGTTTGATTTCCCCGCTCCTCCACTTGCAGCTGCTGGATGACTTTGGGCAAGCCATAGTTCTGCCAGAGCTATTCTTGAAAGTGTAGTTTCTGTCAGAGCTCTCACAGCCTCACCTACCTCACACGGTGTCTGTTGTGAGGAGGAGAAGGGAAAGGAGATTGTAAGCCACTCTGAGACTCCAAGTGAAGGGAGAGGTACAAATCTAATCTCCTCCTCCTCTTCTTCAAATAATGCTAAGTTGGGGATCAGGTGCAAGCTGGGGCCCTGGAAGGAAGAGGAACAGAGAAATAGCTATAGAAGAGTCATGCCTTAGGCGCCCATACTGAGCAACATTCAGGGTGCTGTGATCTGTCAGCGCAACTGAGAAGGCAAAAGGAGGAAGAAAGTGCTACTGAGTTCTATTCCATTCCACTCACACAGGCATGCTGGGACAGTGACTATTGCTGATTTTCCAAGGACTGTAAATACAGCTTACATGAAATGCGGTCTGGTGACACATCAGTTTATAGCTGAGAATATGAACCCTGGAATGGCAAAAGGCCAGCATATGCACAAACAAGTGGACAACAGCCAAGAGCTGACCAAGCAAATCGACAGCCAAGAGCTGATAAAATAGCAGCCAGGTGACTTCTCTCCCTGGATGTTCCTTAAATTGACAAAAATGAAACTTAAAAAATTAAAAATCAAATCACATCCAGGAATAGATAGCTCAGTGGTGGTTCATAGCAAGGAAACCCAGTTGAAAACAACCAACTTGTACATCCATGTCGATAATATCACCTAACTGGAAAGAAGAAAAACACCAGTACATATGATACTGCTTTATATGAAGACAAACCATTGATCTAACTAGGTCTGTATTGTCTCGGATGACTGACAGTGGCTCTTAGGAGTACTGATGATGACTTACACAAACCTTTCCCCAATAGGGCAAATACCACCTCCCCAAGGCTGTTTCAGGTCAGGAAAAGATGGGGGGGAGCTTAAGCTTCTGCTCCATAGGCGTCAGCTTCAGGGGGGCTGGGGAGCTGGAGCCCCTCCCGAACTTTTCTAGGAAGTGCTGAGCCTCCCCCGGAGACAATGGCCTGTGATGTCTCTGGCCCAGCCCCAGACCCCCCCCCCCCCCGGAAATTGGAAAGTCTATGCCCTTGTTCTGCTTTCTGCATGCCATGGTCCTGATCCAAACTGGGGGCCTGCAGAGGCCTGAGGATTAAGTTTCAGAAAATGGTGGGAGCTCCATACAACAGAACTCCTTGTGCAGCTTGGTTTGATGGTACCCAGAACAGACCTGGAAACAGTGGGATGTGTGATTAGACCCTTGGTCTTTGGCAGACAAGGGTCTCATCCAGTGCTCCCTCTAAGCTGTGGCATCTTGTGAGCAAAAATTCTACCTTGTGAGCTGCTGGCATTAAAGGTGTGAGTAAGCTATTTGGCGACTGCATAAATCAGTTTGCTCTGGAGCCATCCTTCCTGAGCTAAGACAAATAGGTGTGAGCTGGAGACTAAAAAACTGTGGGCTATCTCACATTAACTCAGCTTAGAGGGAACACTGCTCTCATCAGAGCTGCTACTTGAGATCTTTTAACTGAAGATGTGATTGGAACTAGGATTTTCTGCTTGCAAAACAAGTGCTCTACAACTGAACCACAGGTCCTCCCACATATGTAAGATGAGCATACACCCAAACACACCAGATTTCATTGTCTAAAAAGGCCAAGCACGAGAGTAAATTGGAGGAGGAGGAGGATGCTATACCCTACCATTTACTCGGAGTCTCGGAGTAGCTTACAATCTCCTTTCCAATCTCCTTCCCTTCCCCTCCCCACAGCAGACACCCTGTGAGGTAGGTGGGGCTGAGAGAGCTCTGAGAGAACTGTTATTGAAAGAACAGCTCTGGGAGAAGTATGACTGACCCAAGGTCACCCAGCTGGCTGCATGTGGAGGAGTGGGGACTCCAAATTAGAGTCTGCCGCTCTTAACCACTACACCAAACTGAAGATCTCTGGAGTGACTACCAGGGCTGGAGAACCTGCCAGCCACAATAGTAGCTTCAAGAAAGAAACTCATTGATTGAACAGTCACTCAGCTAAAATACTGAATTCTACTGAATGTGCTGAATCAAAGTACTCAACAGCCTCTGAGGAGGATTAAGAGTAATTCAAGCTGTCCTGGACTGCCTGAGCAATTCTTTCTGCTTCACCAGTCTGGTGTAGTGGTTAAGTGCGCAGACCCTAATCTGGGAGAACTGGGTTTGATTCCCCACTCCTCCACTTGCACCTGGCTGGATGACCTTGGGCAAGCCATAGCTCTGTACCAGCTGTTCTCTCAAGGACAGCTTGGGAAAAAGCTCTCTCAGCCCCACCTACCTCACAGGGTGTCTGTTGTGGGGAGGGGAGGGGAAAGGAGTTTGTAAGCCGCTCTGAGACTCCAAGTGAGTGAAGGGCGGGGTATAAATCTAATCTCTTCTTCTTCTTCTTCTTCACCAGAAAAGTCCCTTATGTGACCAGGCAAAGCTGGCCATGTGAAGCTAGACTTAGGGTATCCACTCTCCAGGTCAGAGTCCCTGTCAGGACTTGAGTTGGAGTAACTGGAATCTGGAACCTGAAATACAGGAACCAGAAAACACAGAATAATTTCCCAGAAGACAGAATGTGAGGCTCTCAATATTTATACAATGGCTGGCCAACCAAGAGACTACATACAGCCCATACATACCTTTGTTTCTTACTGTGCCTGACAGGGATCTGAGGCTTGAGTGCTCCCATTTTTCTAGGCCAGGCCTCAGACTGTAGTTTTTGGTCAGTTTAACAGCCCCCTTTCTGATTAGGTGTATTTTAGAAGCTTGCTGTAGAAATGGATCAAACAAAGGTCCAGTAAAGACAGCACCTAGTTTACTTTTCATGGCCCACTTTTTTCCTGTTTCGTGGCTGGTTTAATACCATTAACACAACAAAAATAACATTCTTTTTTTTTTTATCGCGCCTCCAGGAGAAAATATATCCCTTTAATTTCTTACTGTCACTGAGGCCAGAACCTTAACCAAGGTAAATCCATCAACACTGGCTAAAACAAATAGGGCAATTTCTAGCATATAAGGGCTCTGGTCCCAAGGCCAGAAACTATACGGAGATAAATCAGTTTCTGCAATCTAAAATGAATATGGCCATTCCCAACATATAAGGTCCTCAGCCAAGTACTGATAAACGTTAAAGGAAATGTCATCGAACCACAACAATTGCAAACTATATCATACAATATGGCTGCGCTATTTGTTATCTGTGGTTGCTTCTGGATGATGAGTTCTTGGCCAAAATTCAAACCATACAACAATGTTTATATTTTTAAAAAGCAACAACATAGTTTTCATCTATGATAGGTAAATGTGTTTTCCATCTACGCTTGCGAGGAGAAATATAATTTAATGACTCCATTCAGAATTATAGCATGCAGATACCTTTTATTTATGCACCGAGCCTCAGTACAATTTTTACAAAATGGCTGTTTAATTTAAATTTGTCCATTAAATAAATTGAATTGTTTTCCAAGGCAGCTGTTAAGAGTGGGAGGAGGGAGGAAAGGCTATTTCATTTTGTTGTGTGTTTCAAGTACAAACAACAGCACAGGCTCACAATGGTGTATGATTTGTGAGAACCATTATCTTCCCCAGGTTCAGCACAGGTTTGGTTTGGACAGTACACCAAATCTATAGATTAATTACTGTCCCGGGGCCTCCCAGGAATCCTGGGAGACCGCGGAACTGGCAGACCACCAGGATGCCCAGCAACCTCTCCCACGTTCCCAAAGACAGCCCGTCATACCTGCAGGGGCCTAGGGGCCAGCGGGCAATGAGGACGGAGGCCCCGGAGACCGTGAATGGGCGGCAGCCGCCATGGGCTGGCCGGAGGAAGCGGCGGCCAGAAGAGTGGATGTAGGGTAGGCCCGCAGCAGGCGGTGGCAACCGTGGTGGGGCGGGAGTGAAACCCCTGCTACTGGAAGGCACGGCGACAGGGCTGCTGGGCCGCTGGACATGGCCCAGGCTGACGGGACTCCGGAGGGAGCACCTGAAGCCAGCCGGATGCGTCCACCGGGGGGGGAGGCTGCAAGAGCAAGAGGGGCCGGCATCCTCCATTTTAAAGGGAGGTGGGGCCTGGGTAGAGGTGGGACAAAGGGGAAGTGGGATGGGATAAAAGGAAGGCAGGGGGCTGATGAGGAGGAAGGTGATGATGAGCGAGAGCAGGAAAGGAGGAAGGGGTGTGACAGAGAGAGAGAGAGAGCCGTTTCCAGGGAAGCCCGCTGCAGCACAGAGAGACGGAGCAGGGAAAGCTCTACCCCTATAAGGGAGAGGGGGACAGGTAACATAACCCCCATCTCCTTAGTATCTGAGGCCCTCCTGGGACCACAAGTTCCTGCCACTTACCCCCCCTCCTTTGACCTGCTTCTACCCAGCCCGGGAACAGCAGCAGCTTACCCATCCTTACAGGCTAGGTGGGTAGCATCGAGGAAATCAAACCCCGGAACGCAACGCCCTGGCCTTCAAGGACGACCCAGTGCCCCAGCGGTAGGGCAGGCACCCTCCTGGTCTCCTCATGGAGCGCTACAATTATACTATGATTAGTATAATCACCTGGACACAGGGCACTTCATTAACTACGGTTAGTTACATAAAGTGTTGTCAAGTTGCAGTCAACTTATGGAAATCCCTGCGATTTTTTCAAGGCAAGAGACCATCAGAGGTGGCTTGCCATTGCTTTCCTCTGCATAGTGACCCTGGAATTCCCTGGTTGTCTCCCATCCAAATACTGACCCTGCTTAGCTTCAGAGATCTGACAAGATTCGGCTAGCCTGGGCTAGCCAGGTCAGGGCAAAGTTAGTTAGCATACATCAAACCAGTATATGAAAAATGTGGGTTGAAGTTGTTTTGTGTGACATACAAATGCAGATGTTCTAACTTTTTTTTCAGTTTCATAATAATTTTATTTGAGTATCAACAATATGGTTACAATTCAGCAATGCAATACCAAAGACAGTGACACAGTAAAACATAGTAAAACAATCTCAAAACACTGGACTGTGTGAGCACTTTCGAAAATAAACCTGAACAATCAGAACAAAAAAACCAAAACTCCTCTTTGGGGTATGAGCACTGAATGATATCTTTGTTCTTTAGCAATATAATCAATAGATAATAATAAACCATAGTTCCACAAAAAGAGGGTTTTCTGGAGAAATTCTAGTAGTACACAATTTGTCTAAAATTTTATCCGTTATATAAATTTCCTGTACCCTATTATACCAAGCAGAAATTGTTGGTACCTTTAGGGTTTTCCAAGAAGAAGCAATTGCCATTCGGCCTGCAGCACATAACAATGCTATCTCAGGATTCCCAAAAATTCCAGATCCAAACACTGGTATAGTATTTGGATCTGGAATTTTTCAGAAATCCCAACACTTTTTTGGGCCCAATAGACCAGAACCAACAAATGCCAGAAAAAATACCAACCCAATCCTGAGGCTGGGTGGCTTCTCCTACAGCCCAGTTTAAACTGAGCTGCAGGAGAAGGCAGTGCAGAGCTATGCCAGTGGGAAGCAATTTGCTCCCCATGGGCACAGCTGATCCCGGTTGGGCCGCCCTATCCTGCCGCCCAGTTTAAACCAAGAGAAGTCACAGCCAAGACAGCAGGGAACTCTCAACTCCCCGCCACCCTGGCTGATCCTTGGGCTGACTTCTGCAGTCCCTTTAAAGTCTAAAGGGAATGCATAAGCCTGCCTGACAAACAGCTGAGAGGCAGGAGCAATTTGTTTCTGTATCTCTGCTGTTTTTAAATCTACCCAAAATTCCCAGGATTTTCTTGGGATTCCCCCCTCCCGTTTTTCCTGAGAAAACCTGGGTACATTGGGGGAGCTGAAATATATTTTTGGCTTGGATAGATCCAAATGCACAACCTCTAGTTCCCACTTCCTATGCTGTTCTACTAATGTTTACAATGTGAGATGACACTGGTATGGAGAGTTATTGTGGCCTGGTTCATGCATGCCAGGGTGGTGATAGACTTGGGTGGTATAAAGGTAGCATAGGTGTTGTCTTCTCAGCTGCATAGATAACGTCACTTGTGAAGCACTGTCTTCACACGAAACCCAACCATGCTGAAATCCTATTCATACAACCCCCCACCTTTTCTTCAGAGTCTAAGCATAATCAGAAATTCATGCAGATCATCCCACTCACAATTGCCATGGTGGAGCAGAGGGGCAGCCACACCACTGCACCACAAGGAAGAAGAGAAGAAGAAGAGATTGGAGCTAAGCACTGATCCAGTCTGGTATGAATCTTCCTCATAGGGTTGCCAATCTGCAGGTAGGGGCCTGGAGATCTCCTAGAATTACAATATCTGCAGGCAACAGAGATCAGTTCCCCTGGAGAAAGTGGCTACCTTAGAGGGTGGACAATGGCATTATACCCTGCTGAGGCCCCTCCTTAAACTCTGCCTTCCCCAGGACTCTATCTTCAGATTTCCAGGAACTTCCCAACCTGGAGCTGGCAATTCTACGTCCACATCATCTCCCCAGTATTCTATTTTCAACAGTGGTCAGTCAGATAGATCCAGATGGTCAGCCATGTTGGTCTGAAGCAACAGAACAGTCCAGTGGTACCTTTAAGACCAATAAGGTTTTATTCAACATATGAGCTTTCGCGTGCATGCACACAAAAGCTCATACTTTAAATAAAACTTTATTGGTCTTAAAGGTGCCACTGGACTCTAAATTTGCTCTACTGGTCAGTCAGACCACTATTATGAAAGCAGAGCATGGAGACAAGGGATCTCCTCAGTTGTTTATCTCCAGTATGTGTGATTCAGATGTGTTTTGACTTCAGATGTAATAGTTCCACTTTGGTAGCCAAGTTAATGCCTATGTTAAAGCTGCTGATTACATATGTCACTGAAACAGTGCGGGAAGCAGTTATTGCACTACCGAGATAACATAAGAATCAGTTCAGATAGTCTCAGTCCAGTAACTAATTAAACTTCAGTATCCAAGAGTCTAAATTGAGGACTTCAGTTTGGCTGCTATCTTTAGAGTGTTCTTTCCTATTTAGTCTGAATCAGCAGATAGTGCGAGGCTACTGTGTCCAAACAGGGGAGATGCCCCATGTTTACCCACTATAAATTAAAGGGGTCTGAACTTCCTGAGGTTAAAAGGGGGAAAAAGCTTGGGGGTGTAGTAGATAGCTCAATGTAAGTATCAACCCAGTGTGCTGCAGCAGTGAAAAATGCAAACCCTTTGTTCAGGATTATTAGGAAAGAGATTGAAAATAAAATGGCCAATACTACAATACCCCTGTGTAGAACAATGGTACAGCCTCAGCTGGAGTACTGTGTGCAGGTTTGGTCACCGTACCTCAAAAAAGACATCACAGAACTGGAAAAAGTACAGAGGAGGGCAACCAAGATAAGAACATAAGAGAAGCCAATGTTGGATCAGGCCAGTGGCCCATCCAGTCCAACACTCTTGTCACACAGTGGCCAAAAACACCAGGTGCCCTCAGAAGGTCCAGCAGTGGGGGCAGGAAGCCCTCCCACTGTTGCCCCCCCCCATCAAGGACCAAGAATACAGGGCATCACTTGCCCCAGAGTGAGAATTCCTATCTATACTTTGTGGCTAATAGCCAATGATGGACTTCTGCTCCATATCTATATATCTAATAGCGAAGGGGGGCCCCCTTGTGCGGATATCTAAATCCGAGCTAGGGGTCCCTTGGGGGGGGGAGAGGTTTTCCTACACACAGGGGGCACTCCCACCATGTGCAGAAAAATCCAAAAAGTTAAAAAAAAAACCTTCAGGGACCATAGAATCCCCCAAAATACCTTTTGAAATGGCCTCAGCTCCAGGCGTCAACTGTGAGGAGATTAGAATGTTCGGGGGAGGGGGGGAGGTTCCAACAGTTTCTGTCAGTCAAAGGCAGGGATTTTACTGGCAGCAGTCTAGGGTTGCCAAGTATCCCCCCAGCCACCAGCAGCGGATCCAGATCCAGGCTGGGAAATTCCTGGAGATTTGGGGGTGGAACCTGGGGAGGACAGGGACCTCAGTGAGGTACAATGCCATAAACTCCCCCCTCCAAAGCATCAATTTTCTCCATGGAAAGTTATCTCTGTAGTCTGGAGATGAGCAGTAACTCCAGGGGATCCCCAGGTCCCATCTGGAGGCTGGCATCCCTAGGTAGCACCCTCTGTGTGACTTGATATCACCTGATTTGCATGACTTAATTAGGCCCAGCTGTTTTGCTACATTCATCAGCAGCCACCGTATGAAAGCCATTGTGGTGCAACAGTTCGAGCTTCAGACTGGGATCTGCGAGACCCAGGTTCAGATCCCCATCTTGCAGTGGAAGCTGACTGGGAGATTTTGGACCAGTCACATACTTTCAGCCTAACCAACCTCACAGGGTTGTTGTGCAGATAACAAACAGGAAATAATAATGTAAGCTGCTTTAGTCCCCATTGTGGAGAAAGACTGTGATTTTCCTAGGTAGAGGCTGCAGGGGAGGGAGGTGGAGATAGAAAGCTGAAGACAGATAAAGGTAGGTTGGCTGTTGGGTGGGAAGGAAATAGAGTTGCCAACTCCAGGTTGGGAAATTCCCAGACATTTGAGAGGTGGAGCCTGGGGAGGGTGGGATTTGAGGTGGGAGGCAGAAAGAGAGAGAAAGAGTGATGAGGTGGGGAGGCAGAAAAACAAAGGGAATGATGACAGGTCAGAAAGAGAGAGGAAGTAACATACATGGAAAAGAGTGAGAGAGTGAGAAAAGGGGGCAGAAGGGAGAAAGAGTGTGAGAGAGGTAGGGGGAGAAGGGAGGAAGCAAAGGTGTGAGGAATGGGATAACTATCCTGCAAGTTTCTTGCAGGTCTCCACTTGTGTTTATCTAATTCCCTCTTGAAGCCATCCATGCTTGTAGCTGCCACCACCTCCTGTGGTAGTGAATTCCACATGTTAATCACTCTTTGGGTGAAGAAGTACTTCCTTTTATCTGTTCTAACCCGACTGCTCAGCAATTTCATGGAGTGCCCACAAGTTCTTGTATTGTGAGAAAGGGAGAAAAGGACTTCTTTCTCTACCTGCTCTATCCCATGCATAATCTTATAAACCTCAAAGTCAAAGCCTGTTAGAACAGGAAGAAGGGCCCACAGAAAAATACAGTATTTATATTATGCAACACAAAAACTTTTTTTGCACTCAGCTTTACACACATTCACCAGTTTCAGATTGGAACAGACCTCAAAGTAATACTTAACAAGTTGGGTTTTTTAAAGTCATCTGATTAAATGCAGGTGCATGGAAGGCAGGTGTGTTGCACGCTTTGTGGTCTGTGTGATGACCTGCCAGTATCTAGGTGGCTCACAAACCTTTCAAATAGACGGTTTCAATATTTTGTCACAGCAGATCTCTCCGTACCAGAGAATAATAATCAAGCTCCATTTGCATTTTGTATGGCTTGAATAAGGGACTGTGAACATCAGTGAAGCAAAACTGATCACTGTAAAAAAGCGAATCGGAGTCCATAACAATGATCAGCAGTCATTGTGGATATTTGGCTGGGATAGCAATGACGATGGAAGCAATTAAAAGTATTAGGGTGGTTCTCTGTTGCAGGAAAGCATAAAATATATTCACCAGCTGCTGTCATTCATGTTAATGACGAAAGGGTTTTTTTTCCCACGAATACCTCTTTGAATTTCTATGCAAATAATTATATATTTTAAGTGACAAATGTCAAATGATGAGATTGCTCATTTAGAAAGCAAATTAAATAGAAATGGAGACATGGTGATTGCCCTATACACTCCATTAGAAGGACCAGCGAAAAGCATCCTGCCTCTTTAGCCTTTCATTTGACTCCCCATCACCAGTCCTCATACGGCTTCTCCAAATACCCCTTTCCCCTGCTATTAAAGTAACATTTTAGTTCTGGGACAACTGATCATCAGTGAATACAACAGACATTTTATCACTGACATACAAAAGCCCAGCAGTTTGTATCTGAAAAGGGCAAGAATGGTCCCTCACTTTGAAGCAGGACCAATTCACATTTTCAGTGCATCATTCCATTTCCAGAGGGGTGTGGAGCAAAGACACATAACATGGACTCCCCAGCATTTTCTGCCAGGCACATGTGTCTTTACAATCAGACAGCATCACTTGCAAGCATTTGGGACACCTGCAGAACAATCTCTGGGCTTTGCTGTTAATCAGCTACTCAGGTGTGAGTCTCAGAACAAAACAGGTGGTTCATAAACTATCTGAATAAGATCAGTGGTGGGATTCACACACACACCCCCTGAAGCTCAGGTGTAGTTGATGCTGCTTAGTTGAACCATGATCCAGCAGTTACATAAACAGAGCCACTTGCAAGAGAGTGGCACATATAAACCTCTACTCATATGGGGTTTTAATAGCTGCTTCGAACTCACTGAGGCAGCCACATCCATAAACACAGGCTAGCAGGTTGATTACCACTTATTCGAACATGGCTTTGCAAATGTGCTAATCTGGTATTCTGCCAATTGGCAATTATGTTTCCAGGTATGAAATCCAAACAATCCAAATGATATTCTCTTGCACTACCTCTCGGAGTTAAAATTGGTCCTTATGAAAACAAAGAAAAAATCCTTTGCTTAGGTCTTCTGGATTTTTTCAAGTGGTCAACATCAGACAAATCTTAGCAGAGAAACACTACTTTAGGGAGCAATACTAAACCGGTCAACTCAAAAAGGATTCTTATGTAATTCACTGGGGCTTACCACCACAAAACTGTCTTCAGGATTGCAACCATATTATCTAAAATCTGAAAAAAATATAAGCTTTTGTTTTACACCCCATTTTGAGCAACTGATCCCTTAAAAATCCTTTAAAAGTGCCCAGGAAATAGGCCAATCAAAGAGTTAGAACACCTTATGATGATTCAACACTTGTGATACGATCATGAATGCACTTTTGCTTTCCCTCCCACATCACCAGCATGGCCTACAATGTGGTCATGGTGAACAGATAAAGGCTTAGAGCCTAAGTTTTGGTCCCATTTGCACCCCCTTTCCTGTTGTGGGGGTGTTTCTCCACTGTGGAGTGTGTTCCTCCATTACTAAGCACTTCTGTTCACACAAGACCAGTGCCTTTCAGTGAGCTGAAAAGCACCAGACACCAGGGGAACACACTCTGTGGTAGGGGAATAAGGTGCAGCACAAGCAAAACCAAAGTTTAGCTCCAAGCCCTGGAGAGGTCACTGCAGACCTTAGCTAATGTTAATTAACTTATAAATAAAACAGGCGAGTTGTATTTTAAAAAAATAAAATCAATCTAATGCATTTTAATTGTTATTTTATAATTCAATAGCATGGCTACCTCCCTGGTTCAGATTCAGACTAAGGTCCGTGGAATCCAGCATTCCAGTTCGGTGTAGTGGTTAAGTGTGCGGACTCTAATCTGGGAGAACCAGGTTTGATTCCCCACTCCTCCACTTGCACCTGCTGGATGACCTTGGCCAAGCCATCGTTCTGTCACTGCTGTCCTTGAAATAGTAGTTTCTGTCAGAGCTCTCTCAGTCCCACCTACCTCACAGGGTGTCTGTTGTGGGGAGGAAAAGGGAAAGGAGTTTGTAAGCCGCTCTGAGACTCCAACTGAAGGGTGGGGTATAAATCCAATAAATCTTCCTTTCTGTTTCCAACGATGGACAGCCAGAAGACCCTGAGTGCACACAAGGAGAGCGCAAAGATAACATTATGAACATCTCCCACTGGTTTTCCCCCAGCATCTCCAGTCAGGTGATATGAGACACTACACATGGAAGCAGGTTTCCACACACTTATCTCCAGCTGGATGGAGAACAGCATATTCAAGCAAATCCTGCACCTACAATTCAGCTTTCCAGTTCAACAACTGGGGCTGCATGCTCAGAGACCTTTCAAAAATACTAATGTTTTGCAACACAGAAGAGGAAGAGGGGATGTATGTGGAAGGCCAACAACACACAATCCATATTCCCCACTAAAATTGGATCTGTTGGATTTGAGCATTTTTAAATGGCTCTACGTGCTCAGCTCCAGATGTTCTATGTATACCTCTCTGGATCAGAAAATGGTTATCTAGAATTATACATAGCATTGGTTCTAACACATAGTTTAATTTGACAAACCTGTCAAAAAGTGGCAAACCACCCATAAAAGCTGCCAGACAATTAAAAGCTTAAATCCTAGAGAAATGCTATCCATCCACATAACCCTAATTAATTAAGTCTGGGAGGCGGAAGGAAGAAAAATTGCTTTAGAGTCATAAATGATGTTAAAACAAACCATGAATTCAGAATCTGTCTTCTGTGTCCATATCCACAGTATACAAGCCATCTGTCCTGGCACTACACACAATTACCTGGCTTTGATGCTTGATAATATGTAACTTGGATTAGTGCATAAATGGCAGTCCGTTGCCTCTTCTTCATATTCCAGTCCCAAATATGCAGCGTTCAAAATCAAATGAACTGATACTCAAGGCAGCCCTGTGGAACCTGACTCATGCTGCATCTGAAAAGAAGAACGGAGTGGGAAACCATCTCTGTGATAGTCTGTTCACGTAGACCAGGCTCCCGCATGATCGTAGTGGATTTTTTAAAAAAATCACATCAGTGAAGTCATGGGAATGATGGCAGGTGGAGGGTTTTCTAAGGTTTTCTAAGGTTTTAAAACTTTTTGTTGGGAGTCCTTTCACACAAGGCCACTGAGCAAAGCCTGAAACCTTCCTCCAGCCTAAGGCGTATTCCTCCAACTCAAGCAGGGATACCATTCCCCAGGTGGGGGCAGAAGGATCCCATTTTCATGGGCTCTTGCCTGCTGCCAGCCAGCTGACGAGTGGGAGGAAATTCTCCCCATCCTGACACCATGCACAAAGAGCTGATGTCACCTGTAAGTGACATTAGTGACATCCAGGGATTCTCTGCTTTTTGGACAAAACTCTATGGTTTGAGGCTGTTTTTACCATTGAGTTTTGCTCCCAAAGCAGAGAATTGCCCCTGGACATCACCAATGTGCTGATGTCACTTCCAGGTGACTTCAGCGTGTTGGACACCCCTGGAACACCTCCCAAATCCCACCAGTGCGATGAAGGGACCTGGCAACCCTAAACTTAAGCGGCTGTTCTGCTGGAGGAAGAGCCACTTAAGATGGAGAAAGGCTTGTTGGAGAATGGTTGGATCCACCCTGGTGTGAACATACTCAATCCTGGTGTGAACATACTCAGTGTGGTGGCAATGAATGCTAGATGGCCCACCAAGTGAATCTGAGTATGGATCACACTTGCTAGAGATGGGGATGCTTTTGAGAAACAGATACATGAGCTATAGTTGAAGCAGTAATTTTTCCAAACGGGCAACCAAGATTCTTAAGAGTGCGCCCATGTCTTTAAATCAATGTATGGAAGTATTCTTTAGAACAGAAAATGTTCCAGGTGACCCATACCATCAGTTCCATGTATGATCCCTCATCCAAGTTTGCCCAGATAATCAAAAGCCTCACTCTGGCTTGCTTGGTCAGCTCTTTGGGTTGACTCTTACCAAATATTCTGGTAGCACAGGAGGGAAGGAGGGTACCAGTTGACACCAAGGAAGTATTCTGGAGATTTTGAAACAAAGGAAAAAATTCTCAGCCAGTCTACTCAGGGGGTTATTTCCAGAAACTTCATAGAATCACAGTGAAAAGGGTGTGCAAATTGGGGTTGCAGTGAATAGGAGAGACTACCCCTCCTGTCTCTTGCTGGAAACGTTGCCAGAAGGCTCCAACCCTCTGTATTTTGCACCATCAGATTTGTTCGTGTTTGCATATTAAGAAAAACCATGAAAAATGAAAGAGTGGGAAGCTTGTGGCTATAACCCTTTCCCCTTTCCATTCCTGCCTTTCTTTCATCTTATTATGTTCCAGTGCTAAAAAGACTATGAATTGACAGCAATATGTGCTAGAAAATCAAATATAAACTTTGTGCATGTGCCACATGGCAGGAGCTCATCTGTTACTCAGACAGCCAAACGTTAATGTAGCATCTGCTGTAGCTAATTCTCATTACCAGGAAGAACTTCGCAAACTATATAGCATGGTTAAGAAGTGACATCTAAAAACCCATTACACCTGTACCTGTAGCCCTAGTTATATCAACAGGGCTTTGATTGGTCTACCATGGGGGCATGCCACTTCTCTATTTACCTGGCCCATAGCCAAAGTGGGGCATTTTGGGGTGGAGCCCCCCAACAAGCCCTGCCACCCCACCTGAGGATGCCAAACCCCCACCACCACCAAGCCCCCAGTGTGCCTAGCCCAACAGCAGCAGCAAGGGTGGGGAAAGGAAGGGAAGCCACCCTGCAGCTTTTGGTCAGTTCTGCTCCCCCTGGATCAGCTGTGAGGTTTAACAACTGATCATAGGAGAATGAAACTCACCAGAAGCAGCAGGACGGCTTTCCTTTCCTTCCCCAGCCGACCCGCTGCTTCAGCCTCCCCGCTGCAGCAGGAGGCTGGGAACAGAAAGGAAAGCTGCCCTGATGCTTTTGGTCAATTTTACTCCCCTCCCATCAGCTGTTAGATTAGTAGCTGATCCTCAAGGAGTGAAACCACCAGAAGCTGCAGGGCTGCTGCAAATATTTCATGATTTTTTAAAAGCAAGCAAACAAGGGTTGGGGTGGTTGGGAGGGGGATGAGCCACAATTCATGTTTAAAGAGCCACTGCAAATAAATCATAATTTTTAAAAGCAACCAAAAAGTCCACTTTTTATCTGAAGGTGGGTCAAAACGGGGGGGGGGGGGGGGCTACAAATACAATTCAGGTTTGAAGAGCTGCAATTCATGTTTATTTTATTTTATTTTTTATTTGATGTTGTGTCTGCCCCACAAAAAAAAATACGCCCCACAAGCAAAAAAAAAAAAAATGAGTAGGGGGAAGAGGATAGAAATTTTAAGGGTTCTAATAAGCCTGTGGCAAGTTCTAGAAAACATCATAAAGACTGAGCTTTTCACTCTCTCTCCTCTCCTCAAAGAGGAATTGGCAGAAGTTATAGCAGATCAACTTGAGATCGGGTCCAAGGAGGAAATATTGTCTGACATCGATGGGGCCTTTAGAAGGAGTACTGCCTATTCAAGAAAATTCAATACTCCTATTCAATTCAATACAATTTCTTTACCTTCATTATCAGTTTAGTGTGGAAATTTTTGTATTCCCCCCCCCCTATTTTTTTTACTTCAAGCGTTTTTGGAGTATAAGCACTTAAGAATCAAAACTGGTGATATCTGATGAAGAGAGCTTTGACTCTTGAAAGCTTACACCCTGAACATCTTGGCCCTTTCCATGCTCTCCTTTAAATCCATGTTTACCATGGTGTTCTCCAAGCAATTCTGCACTAAAATTGAATTCAACCTTCTTTTCGTTCCAGGGTTGTTGTTGTTTTATGTTCTACACTAAAATCGAATTCAACCTTCTTTTTATTCCGGTCCCCCCCACCCTTGCATTACGTTGCCTCCCTTCAGTGGTTGGCCCAGTTTCAGCCCACTGATGCCCCGGGGTTTTTTGGATGCTGTTTTGCCATGGACTTAAATCACCTTGACTCAAACACTGTGTAATATATGTACCGCACGTAATGGCGGCGACCGTGTGGCCGCTGCTGACCACATGGCCAGGTCGGACCAGAGCTTGAGGTCCGAGAACAGTAGAGCCTTAGAATCCTGACTGTCCACCTACCAGAGGCTTAGGATATTTGAATAATCCAATGATAGCCTCTGGTGGGAACCTTAGCCTGTAACCTTGTCCAGGCGAGGTCGGAGGTGCGCTTTACCTGAGCATAAAAGCCGGACTCCTGACCACAGTCCCTCATGCCTCATCTGAACCAGCATAATAAAATGCTTGCTGATTTCACCGCAACCGGCCTCCGCTTCCAATACTTTTCACACTGAGAAAATCCAGAGTGGCAGGGAAATGTGGAAAGGACCCTTGTTGGCCTCTGAGGTGCTCCTGGCCTTGAATCCATCTGGCTCTTTTACTGCAGTCCAAAATGGCTTCCCTCCTGAAACCTTGTTCAGCTGGAATCTGGAATCTGAGGTGAGTAGCAGGGCTGGAATCAGAGGTGAGTAGCAGGGCTGCTGCTCGCCTTTCACTGTCTTGTATAAATTGTTGTAAAATAATTCCTACCCAAGTCTTCAGGCTTTGGAAAACTTAGAAGCAAATGCATGAGTGACAGCAGTTCTGGAGCAGCGGCTAATGAACACATGACTTTAGAGCTTCTCATAGCACCTCCTCATTCACCCTTCAGACCACTGGAAGCAATGCTATTGAGCTCTGAATGAAAGACAGTAAGAACAGTTCTATTTGTGATTTCTCTAGCGCCATGAATGGACATGGCACATTGCCAAGCAGTATCAGCAAAACAGACCAGTCACTGCCCTGAGGAAGTTATCATCTACATTTCAAGAGCAGGCTCAAACCGCAGCAGGAGGGAAGAGTGAGGGAAGGGTAACAGGGTCTCACTGCTTTCAAATTTGATTCTTCTTTCTAAGGACCTGCTGCTGAGATCCATAAGTGGTGTTCCCTTAATTAACAAGGAGAGCTTTTAAGTTTTCAATCAGATTCACAGATGCAAGCCTGGAGTGCTTGGGCGGCTTTGAGCTTATGCTACTGGAGGTTTTTATTTTAAGACTGCTTGTTTATTTTTCTAATTAGAGCTGGTAATAGGAGGAAGAAGATTAATCATCCCTTTCATTGCACTGTAGATCTGTGTTTGAGAAATTCCACTGGAAACTCAATAATGTCTTGAAAGGTTATATGTAAACTTCACATTTAATTAGGCAACATTTCTTCTTACAACTGGTTCCCTGCCCCTGGGGCAGTAAAATTCCAGTGGACACTCCAAAGACTCACATAGACACTAGTAATAGTTCCTTGCTGCTAGAGGGTTTGAATGTAAACTCCCCGTTATTAGCAATTTTTGCTTTGCAGTAATTTTTTATTTTATTTATTAGTTTGTCTGGAAGGGAAGGTGGCATGATACAGCCCGATCTCATCAGATCTTGGAAGTTAAGCAAGGTCAGTGCTTAGGTGGGAGACCAGCAAGGAAGATCCTGCAGAGGAAGGCCCTGGCACAACCACTTCTGTTTCTCACTTGCTTGGAAAGCCCCTTGCTGGGGTTGCTACGTACATTTTTTTTTCTTTAAAATAGTTATATCCTACCTTATTTTCTTGGGCTCGTGACAGTTAACGAAGTCAGCTAACAACGGAACAACAAGTTGTAAGGACACAAAAATGTAAGGGAACATCTTGCATGCCTTCCTAAATTTCAGCCAGCAAAGGCACCCTCTGTACCCCCAGTGGTAGGCCATCCCAGAGGCCTAGACCTACAACACAGCAAGCCCATGACCATGACGTAGAAGATTTCACTAATCCTAAGAAAGGGCACCACAAGGAGAAGGCTGACTGAGGAACATAACTGGCATGTGGGGGTATACCAGGGGATGTGCTTTAATAAGGTCTAAGCTCTGGTGTCAGTCTTGCACACAGGTAAGCCTGGAGCACTGGCAAAAGCACACACTCAGTAGGCAAAGGCAATAGGGGAAGGCAGAGGTAGCCCTTAATCAGTTTTCCAAACCTTGGAAAACATTTAAATTTTGGCAGCAATATATAAATGGTCAAGTAATCCTTATTAGGGGTTGCAGTGGCTCAGAGGTTAAGATGCTGAGCTGCAGACCGGAAGGTCTGTAGTTCGGCAGTTCGAGACCTGAGTGCCACATGACGGAGTGAGCTCCCGTCTCTGGTCCCAGCTCCTGCCAACCTAGCAGTTTGAAAGCCAGAAATTGCAAGTAGATAAATAGGTACTGCTTTGGTGGGAAGGAAACAGCGTTCCGTACAGCTCGGGAAAAGTCTTCAGACAGTGCTGGCTCTTTGGCTTGGAAATGGAGATAAGGACCACCCCCTTGAGTCAGATTTGACTGGCTTTCGAGCAAGGGAAACCTTTAGCTTTTACCTAATCTTTAAACTTTTGAAGCTTTACATTTAGACTATTTTTCAATGAGTACAATATAACTGATATACCCACTAAAATGAGGACAAATGTCATTAAACCTATTGCTGTACGTGGCTCATTTGATACTCTACAACTATTATGCACTGTGGACCATTTTTTTCCCCTTCACATAGTTGCTTCATTGTTCCTTCGTGGTTCGTGTGATGTGCCAAAAGAGGTAAATACTAAAATAGCTGGTTTTATTTCGCTTAAATCTTCAGGGGAATGGGCTTCATTTTTGGTTCTAGCAAGGTCTCAGCCAATGTTCTGGAACTCAGGCACTTCCAGATCTTAGTCATACGCTGCACTGAGCTGGCTCTTATGGAATAAGGCAGGGGGAGAAAAAACCCATCCTAGACTGCCAATTGTGCAAATACAAAACTTGACAGTAGAACTAAAGGTTGTTTCACTGTTGTTCACAACAAGCTGTCTGCTGCCATCATTCTCTATTATTATCCTCTCTGCTTTTATGAGAGTCATTGCTGTGATACTTAGGGATTCCACTTGGAAACAAAAAAAATTAGAATCCAATTATTGTTGCGTACAAAGCAACCTTGCTGTTTTGTTTTGTTTTGTAACGGGGTTTTATCCGAGCCCAGGATTTGTCAGCCATGACTGAAAGTTAATTAATTCCTCAAAGACACAGGGAGGAACCACACCCCACCCACCCACATATACTACTTGTTAAAGTAATCAGAAAGAAACAAGAACAAAGCAAATGCAACATTGCACGATTACCACAGAGATTGCAGATCTATTAATAATTACAGTTCCAGTGCAGCCAAGCATCTCTCATGAACCTTGCTCACACTCCTGTTTTTTTTGGGGGGGGGGATTTATGCAATATCAATTATTTTGCAACTCCTTCGTGTTCGGTAAAAATCAAAAACACCATTAAGTCAAAGTATGTGTAGTTACAACTGCAAGAGAATAGCAATGTTATGCTAACCTGGGACTCTGTAGGTCGAAGGGCACAGTTTTTTATGATAGATTTCATGGAATCCTTCTAATGTCATCTTTAGGACTGGTGTATGGATTTCTAAAAATTGTTTCACAGTGCAATCCTAAGCGGAGTTACACTCTTTAAATTCATTGAAGTCAGTTAGCTTAGAAGGGTGTAACTCTGATCAGGACTGCATGGTCAGTTTGTCTCTAGTCTGAACTGAGGCTGTGTGCTGAACAGACGCATCCACAGAGATATGGAATAACTCTGGAAAGTTATCATTGACCTGTTCCATCCCTGGCATAGAGAGACACTACATCAGAGTCCCCAACATGATGCCTAGGAATGCTGTGGTTCCCCCACTGACACATTTGTTGGCACCCACCAAGTGTTTTTAGAAAATGGGAGGGCTAGTTGGGATTTTTGTTCAGCAGGGCTTCTGTTTGGCCACCGGAGATCTGTTTGGCTGTGCAGACTTCTAAGAAGTTCCTTTGGCAGCACCCAAAATATAAATACATTATCCAAAGTAGTAAATTTCTGTAAAGAAGACAGTAGGGAGGGAGGGAGGAAAGGAGGGAGGAATTTTTGGCCACTGTGTGACAGAATGTTGGGCCATTGGCTTGATCCAACATTGGCTTCTCTTATTTTAGGAAGGAAGGAAGGAAGGAGTTTGATATTCTCCTCTTGCAAAGCTGCCTAGGAAACTCAGACACCCTACTACAAAAGCAGTAAAAAACCATAAACACACGATTCTCCCTCAGAGTGTACATATAAAACCAGCAGATAACTGTCAATGCAAAGGGCCTACTTATATCTATAGTGCAGCATGGATAAAGGGTCCCAGGAGACAACACCAGGGGGAGGTCGCCTCAGGCTCTATGCCATGTTATTGGCCATCCAGAAGAACTGGTTGGCCACTGTGCAAGACAGGTTGTTGAACCAGATGGACCATTGGTCTAATCCAGCAGGGCTCTTCTTATCTTCTTGTGAAGATACTGTTCTGTTAGTAAGGATTTGCTCATCTTCAAGAGTGCCTTTACTGTGTCCGCTATGCTCTTCCAGGAAAGCACTTCTTCTGTTCTATCCCATTCATGTTTGTGAAAGAAAAATGACAGATACAACATCTAAACAGACTCAAAGAAAGATCTGCCAAAGATAAGGCATGAGGCATAGGAATCATACTGAAGCACACTCAAGATATACAATTCAATTTGTAACTCTTTGTAAGCCATCACTGTCCCACCTAGATGGCTGGAAACTTGAGAGCCTGAATCCTACACAAATCTGCATTTCCTAGGACTCCTTGGAGGGAAACTATGATTCTTGAAAGAAATTGCAGTTTTAACAGTAGAGACACTTTACTAAAACATGGCTGAGGATGGTTAAGATTTGATTCTTTTCTCCCCTCCAGGATTCTGCAAGAAACGTAAAAGCAAAGAAGTGCTATTGTTTTATAGCACCTCTAATTATCTGCATGTTCTAACATATTCCAGTTCTAGTGCTTCATTCCACTGTACATATAGACAAAGGCTCTCAATTGAGCCATGGACAGAACATCATATTATCGTCTCAAAACTAGTATTTTAAAACTAGGGATGCCAGGTCCATTAGAGACACCAGCAAGGTGGGGGTGGGGGGACGTTCTGAAAGCCATGTCACCCCTGACGTGCTGATGTCACTGGAAGTGGCATCACACACTGGGCCTACATCACCCGGAAGAGTTTTTCCCCCAAACCCGAGTGTTGCCCCTAGCATGCCCACATCACTTCTGGGTGACATAGGCACTTTGCGCAATGTTGCTGTCTGGGGGGGGGGGGGGTCTTCCTGCCAGCCAGCTGGCCAGCGACAAACAGGAACCCACAACACTGGGCAACCTCCCACTTCCAACTGGGGATTGGCAATGCTATTTTCATCTGAGTCAGTTCAGACGTTCACTTGAACTCATTCTCAGTAAGAAAGCATTCAGAGTAGAGTCATGTTTTGCTTTCAATGATGCTGGTAGCATAAAGCAAAGCATTAAGAGTACCTTTTTGCACCAGCAAGTGTCAGAAATGTTACTGATCCATGAAATATGTAGATGGTTACCAAGAGGATAAGCAACCTGGTGGACCCTGGTGCATTTAACAGCAGCCTGATAAGTTGGCAACCATATTTATATATCCCACTCCATTCTTAGAGGAAGAGAAGAGGAAGAGACCCATAAGGCTGGGATTTAACAGAGACTGAGAGGTAACGATTTTGGAATTTTTCCATTCCTTAAATTAAAAGATGTGAGAGCAATTAGCCAAATGAACTACAGCAATTAAAACCCAATTACACTGTGCCATCACTAGCCTCTTCTAGCACATATCCAAAATAGCACTGAGAGTGTTATCTTACCATTTATTTAAAAATATATTTTTTCTTTCAATTATTTTACGAACTAAGTTCCCTAAAGGCTATCTACATGGAATTAAACCTGTATCTTAGAATGAAGATAAATGCCAGTAGTAGAGTCTTTCAATTACCACATCTTTGTTTCAAAGGTTTCACATTAATTGTGTTATAAACTTATAGAAAATGAAGCCAGTCTTTTACAAGTCATGATTTTAAAAACCCCTGATGATGGCCCTGCTATTATTCTTCAATTTCCTTGGAGCTGTGTGTGCAATTCCCCAATACAGTAAATCTTCCCTTAATATTAAGACTTCATTTTCCTTCTAGCAGTTTTTATCATCTTATTGCAGTTTGGAAATGTGATATCCAATATTATATTTAAACTGCTTGCCACGTCTCTTGAACAAAAAATAATCTTCAGTTTAAACTTGGTGTAAAAAGTAGGTACGTGACCCTGATAGTAGATTTAAATATTGGTGGTGTCTATAGGAGAAGCAATCACATTTTAATCACATGTGCTCTACTCTGTGTTCATTTATACATGATAGCGTTCTGGCAGTTGTCTTGGGATCACACAGTTTTGCCAGGCGAATGTCTCAGAGCAGGGCAGAGGTGGAAGCACCATTTATCTGAATCAGTTCTTTCATATGGATTGGCTTGATTTCCATGATAGTGGTAGCCAATTTTTAATATCAGTGGTAGTAACAAAGGCCAGATGGGATCTGCCCCATCCATCAGGAAGACACATTTGTTATCAAATGAATAACACACACCCACATACCAAGCCCAACTAATTTCACTTGTTTTATGGGGAAACAAGTAGTGGACAAATGCAATTCATTTCTTGCATTTATTATTGCATTGTTATTGGAACTTATTGCATTCATTTAGACAGCTAAAGACGATGGAACTTTTCAGTTAAAAGTCTGGAGGAAAGTGAAATGGTTTGACCCGGCATCTATAGAACAATTAAATGGGTGCATAGTGAGCCTTACGGGGAAGGCATTCCAAAGGAGAAGTGTGACCGCTGAAAAAGTCTTGTGTCTAGCTGCCACCCGTCTATCTTCTGTGGCTGGGGGCAAAAACAGCAAAACTTGGAAAGGTCTTAACTGGTGGGCTGGACAGTACAGGAGGAGGCAGTCCTTCAAGTTTACCAGCCTCTGTTAGGCCTTAAAGGTACCACCAGCATATTAAATGGCTCCTGGAAATAAACTAATACTCAGTCACCACCTATTTTCACTCTGAAATAGTACAATCCAAGAACAGTTTTACCAACATGGGATGGCAGTCTATATTAGTGATTTTCAAACATCATCACTCCATGCCTTTCCATCATGAGCAGAAAGCTAGTCCTCAACGGGGGGTGGGGGGGAGTGCTGAGGTTGATCCCACCATTCCTTAAATGCATTCATGCATCTGTTAAATGAAAGAGCAAAATGAGAGATACAACTGCGATTTGAATGGGGATCCAGGAAGGCTGAGCACCTCTTTCTATGCCACATGTGTAGAAATAGAGCTTGCAAGAGCCATTATGCCACCAAGGCTATTTCAGAAACATATGTAATCCAAATAAAACAGTTTACCTTTAATGTTGCCCTTGGATGAAATATATGTAACCCCAGTTTTTCCCACCAATCCTGGCTAAGGGACATTCACATACAGTTCATTCACAGCAGCTGTCATGGCCAATCTGATCCACACACAGAATTAGGAATGGGCACAAACTGGCTCACAAAGTTTTGGCCAGTTTGTGGTTCACAAAGTCAAGTCCGTGGCAGGTCAACTGGCATAAACTTTCTATGAACTTTCAAGCTATTTTTGGAGGTTCTTGCTGATTTGTGAATTGATACATTTCCAGACAGACGGTCTCCATGCAATCTAAATGTTTATAAAACTTCAAAGCAACAGGGGCTGGAGCTTGGAGGGCATGTAGAAGAGCCTCTGGGGGAGATCACCTGCAAGTTTGGTGTCACTAGTTTGCACAGGATCTGTTCTACACACTCCTGAACCTGCACCTGTCAGAATAACCTCCTGTCAATGACAGGAACAGGTTCTGGAGGTTCAGGAGTGTATACAATGGATACTGTGCAAGTAAGAGACACAAAACTCACAGGGGACCTCCCCTGATGCTCCTCTACATGCCCTCCAAGTGTGGTGTCTCTAGCTTGCACAGGACCTCTTCTATACAATCCTGAACCTCCTGAATCTGCACCTGTCAAAATGACCACCTGTTGGAAACAAAAGCTAGTTACAGCCCCCCAAAGAAGAAGCTCCCAGGGAAGTGCTTTCCCCCAGAAATCACTTTGGGGGGCACCTTCTTTGGGAGTCTATAACTCAGACCCCATAAATCCAGTCCTCACCAAACTTGGAGGGCAGGTAAAGGAGAGTCAGCTAGAGATCCCCTGCATGTTTGGTGTCTCTAGCTTGCACAGGAGCTGTTCTGCCAGGTCATGAGCCTCACAAACTGAACCAGTTCATTTGGCTGCTAAAAGTTTGTGATGGTTCATGAACCAGGCATGCCAAGAACTACGAATCGAAAAACATGTTCCTGGTTCATGCCCATGCCCACACAGAACACCTAATAGCTTCTGTTTTTGCGGCTGCCTCTGATGTTGTATTTGGCAACTACGAAGGTGAAACTGGTATGTCTTATTTGCAGCTATCTTTAGATATTCTCTAACCAGCAGGGGAACAGCCACAAGAACCATTGCAAGCATGCCTGTAAAAGCATCTGAAGGATTCTGCCACCCTTAAGGCTTCTCACTATTGCTTCCAGCAGATGGCTATGATGTCAGTACTGGGAATGGAGAATTCCATGGCAAAATATGCACATGTATCTTGTATTTAGTTTGGAGGTTAGTTCTGTATCCTATAGCCTTCACATTTCACGCCCTCCTAGCAGGTTCAGTCCTCGTAGATTGCCTTGGACACTAAAACCCTGACAAATGTAATGTTCTGCTCATTTATAGACTTTAAATGTTTCATGCAGCAATGAAAATGTCACCTTAACTTTCACACACATGCTTAAATGTGTAAGATTTCATCCCTAATAATCTGCACCTTTCAGCGAAAAGATCAGGAAGCAAATCACTAAAGACTTGCTATGGCCTTTTCTCCTCAGAAATCAATGCCTTCAGCCAAAGATCCAACTGCTCAAATGGACTGCATAGAAAATCAATTTAAAACAGTTAAATTACAGTATCGATTGCTTGGTGGTTAATGGTGTCCACAATTGACATCCTATTTAGCTCACTTTAACCTCGCATTATTATATTATGGCCTATTTTCTGCCTTCCTTGAGGTGCCAAGTTTAGAATGCACATTACACTTTGTAGAATGCAGTCCATGTCAGCTCCGCCACTTCTAATAATAATCCCCACACCGTAAAACTGAACCCAGCAACTCACACTATTGCTGTGACACTTCCAGTCTATAACTGTAACTTCTGGCAGTTATTTCATAAACCAAATTTTAGAGTTGTCACCAGGACTTAATTTATTAGAGAGAGACAGGGGAATTAGAAAAGAAGAAGAAAACAAAGCAGTTGCTCTGTGAAAATATTTCTAACTGGACAAATGATCAAAGAAACCTGGCAGGGTTTTTCTGACTGATGTTCTACCCTAGTACAAATGGGTTCCTGTAAATAAGCCTGAGAGAGTCCTGCCTCATTTTCTCCCCTAAACTAAAGCAAAATTCTGAGGTAAATTTGAAGGCCCTTGCTCTGGTAAATAGTTAAAGGTGAGTACACACCCACACACCTCAACTTTATAAGGTAAGAATGGGGGGGAAATTCTGGAAAGTGGGTTTCCACACATCCCTAAATTGCCTCAGAGTTTCACCATAATGTGGCATTTTGAGATGAATTTTGAAATTCTTCCTCAGGCAAAAAAAAATATGAAGAATGCTGAAGGAAGCAATTTCTCTCTCTGAGGCAGGGAGGCTAGCTGGCCCAACCAATTTAACTTAGTAGTGGCCATCAGATGGATTGCTAAAACATAGTTCATTTGAAGCCTGGTGGATGGGCATTTGGTGGTGGGTAAGCAGTTCTGGCAGATCTGAATGTGGGGTTTTTTAATGTGTGCATTTTAAAACTGTGTGCTGTTTTTATCTTATAGCTGGACTGTTTTGTTGTTGTTTTTTCCCCCTTCCCTGGTAGAGTGTTGTTGCTTTGTCAGCTGTATAACAAGATAAGGCAGGATATAAATATTTTCAAGTAATTAATTTATAGGCCACTCCATAGCTATGGGCTCAGAGCCATGTATACTGCCCTGAGCTCCTTGGATGGAAGACAGGATAAAATAATAGAATAATAGGGACGTAGAATAGGCAGGGTTACAAATATGAAGGATTACTTTATCAGTAGCTATGAATCATGCTTAAATGGAGCCACCATGTAGAGAGAGTAGGAGGGCGCTTCACCAAGACCCATATTCTGACCACTACTGCAGCTGTGGATGTGAAATAACAGAGACCATGGATCACCATATCTTATTCTGTGAATGGATGCCACTCAGAGACTTCTGGATTACACCTGTCCTGAGTAGGTATCAGCTGCCTGTTGAATCTTAAATGATCTCTTTTTTTGCTGGCAGACAGCAATCTGGAAATAGCACATTCTGTTGCCAAATTCTTAGCACTTGTGGATTCTTTACGCCATTACAGAGGTGGTTTTTAATTTGCTATGCTTTCTATTTTACCTTGTATCTATATTGACTTTGCTCAAGATCTTTGGTCAGAGGAGCATAATAATCAAGGGAAAGTATATAGAGAGTATACCCGATTTTGGCATAATCTCCAAAAGGATAGCGTTAATCTCATTCCTCATGTATGAATTTGCAGAGATTTCTGGCAGGCTAATTTTGAAAATCAAACACTACATCAGAGGAATTATTGGACTGGCTTAGCAAGACAATTCTTATCCAGAGAGGAAATGTGAAATACTGTTAAAGTAATGTTTCAAGGGTTGCCAATTTGAACTGTTGGGCTAATTGTTTGGTAGAGAAATACTGCTTTTAGTTGTCAGGCATTTCAGTAGTAATAATGTGTAGCAGGAAGATCAAGAATTGGAAACCAATCTAAGAGGATAACAAAAAAAAAAAGTTTGCTTCCATTATACTAAAACTTTTAGACGAAAAGTCCAGTCACATTCATGGAAGTGTGACAGCTACATGAAAAGGTAGACCTTAACAACAGATATCACCAAGACAAAGGCAATGACAATAGATTAAATGGTTTCCAAACTGTGAGGATTGGAAGGAAATATAATTGACATTGTCTCAAGGAAACAGATAAAGTCCTGGCAGATTACATTTCCTGAACCTCTACTGATCTCAACCCACTGGTTTCTAAGACCATTTTTTAAAGATAAGGAATCATGCCAATCCTTTTTGAGGGGGGGATTTTCAGCATTGTTACTAAGCAAAAGAAAGAGAAAGTGTGACACTGGATGTATCAGGGTGAAGGGAACGTATTTTTAAGCAATAGAAAAGCATTATTTAAATCTGACAGGGAAGGAAAAGAGAAAGTTACCTGCTGAAAGGATCTCAAATCACAATGGTAAATGTGTTTCATTGTTCCTGTTGATAGATGCATCTCTTCCTTTTCAGATAGGTTAGCAGCATGGAGATAACTTTAGCCTGCATTCATTAGTCAAAGGATCCAGGTTCAGAATGTATTGCCTGCCAAAGAGGGAGAGAAGACGACTGTTGGGGGGGGGGGGGGGGGTTAAGCAGCTGCAATTTAGCCACTGAAATATCAGTGGGTTTTTCCCCATGGATATTCTTCCTTGAAACCCTGACCTGGATAGTGCAGGCTAGTCCATTCTCATCAGATCTCAGGAGCTAAGAAGGGTTGATCCTGGTTAATATTTGGAAGGGAGACCACCAAGTGATACCAGGGTCATGAAGCAGAGGCAGGCAACAGGGCTGCCACAAAGTCAGCTATGACTTGAGGGGGGTAGGGGAGGATTGCCCTTGACGGTGCTGATGGCTCACTTTCTTCCATCAACTCCCACAATTTTTCAACGGAGCCTTTTTGCTTATTTAGTTAACATACCCAACCAAAGTGAAATCTGTGAGCCACTCTCTTAAGCTATTTAATTTATTTAGACTATTTACCAACCATCTTTCAATCCAAAAGATGCTCAGGGCAATGTAGAAGTTAAAAATCAGACAAAAAGTTTCTACCGCATTCAAGACAACATCCCAAAAAAAAGGAATAAAAGGAAGCTCCCTCCCTCTTCAATCCAATTCAAAGGACTTCTGGCAAAGACAAGATTTGAAATCAGCACAGAAGACCTGTAGGGACACCCACAGCCTCACCGACCAGGGAGGAGAGTTCTACAGTTTGTGGGCCAGTGGCAGAAACAGCTGCCCACTATTCTCAGCCAATATAACCTCAGTGAATGCCAGTAGTTCCCATGTAAAAACACCATTCAAGGATCTCAGAACCTGGGTAAGTGGATTCAGGTGGAGGTGATGCCTTAGATACTCCAGACCAGTGTTCCCTCTAAGCTGAGTTAGTGTGAGCTAGCTCACAGTTTTTTTAGCCTCCAGCTCACACATTTTTGTCTTAGCTCAGGAAGGATGTCTCCAGAGCAAACTAATTTATGCAGTAGCCAAATCGTTCACTCGCAGCTTAAATGCCAGTAGCTCACAAAGTGGCATTTTTGCTCGCAAGACCCCACAGCTTAGAGGGAGCATTGCTCCAGTCCCGATCTGGTTAGAGCTTTAAGGGCCCAAACCAGCAATTTGAAGTCAACCCACATTTCACAGATGAAGGACCATGCATGCAACATCCCAATTCTCATACCAAGGACCATTTCATAACCACCCCCACCCACCCCCACCCCCCGCCATTGCCTGTCACTGAAGGCTCGGAGGCATACATTATTTATCCTTGTTGCAGTTGTCATAAGTTAGCTGCAACTTGACTGCACTTTACACACAAACATGAAATGGCAGGTACTGGCATGGCACCTTGTTGATCAGAGAAGAAGAGAAGAAGAAGAAGAGACTGGATTTATACCCCACCCTTCACTACCTGAAGGAGACTCAGAGTGGTTTACAATCCCCTTTCCTTCCCCTCCCCACAACAGACACCCTGTGAGGTAGGTGGGGCTGAAAGAGCTCAGAGAGAACTGCCCTTGAGAGAACAGCTCTCAGAAAACTTTGACTGACCCAAGGTCACATGAGCAGCTGCATATGGAGAAGTGGGGAATCAAACCCGGTTCTCCCAGATTAGAGTCGGCGCTCTTAACCACTGCACCAAAGTGGCTCTGCTGCAGTTAGTTGCTTGTTTGTTTGTTTATTCAAGACCTTTTTTGCCACCTTTCCACCCAATTAAGTACACAGGGTGAGAACATTTAGAAAATTAAATCATTTAGGCAATTAAAGCAATTAAAATATGCTGGAAATGATAAAACAATTCAATTAAAACACATAAACTAACAACACTAGAAGAAGGATGTACCCCACTGTCCCTTTTTGTGCCTCTGGAGAATATTTTGTTAAAATGTTTTGAGTATGATTTGCTAGAATTTTGGCTCTTAAGAATTCAGCTCCTTCTCCAAAACCGCTTCTCTGCTGTCTATTGATGAAAAAGGGAAGGGCAGTTCCCTCTGGCCACCCAAAAATGTTATGCTGAGGACCATGAGACCTGGGAGACAGGGGCTGTAGTCAGGAAGGGATTTGGATGCGTCTGAGTGGAAAAATCTGATTGGATCCACCCCAGTGATTTAACAGGAACTGTTACAAATAGTGGCTGTCCCTGATCAAGACTTTGAACATATAAGGATGGAGGGGGAAGGAATACCAGCATACACAGGAAAGAGTCCCATGGGATGAGGGCTGCGGGTGAATGTGCATACATTTTTATTCAGTTTTGCCTACATGATCCAGCCACTCTGTTTTTGTTGGGGACACTTCACATGTACAGGATATACTTACATGTACCCAGGTATGAGCTAGTATAATCTGTGCACAGGGAGTGAGTGCGGAATTGTTCTCATACCTCATTAAATGTGGATATACACACTGGAGCTGTATGTGAATCGTAAATACACAAACCAATTTTCTAGCATTAATTCTGTCAAAAGAAAGGATACATTTTTAATTTGAAAAAGAAGCTTTTTAAAAAATCTTGAAAATGCCATCATATTTTGTGATGGTGCATCATTTGAGTTTCCAGGATCCCATTAATAAAGCTTTAATGAACTGACATTAAAGCAAAGCACAAAACAGATAGTGCCGTGGTCCACTAAATATTAGTGCTGTGTTCGGAGTGCTAATCAGTGGCTTGAAAATCTCAACCAAGCACAAAGCTCCAATGATTTTCAGAAGACAATTATTTACTGTGGCCTTTTTAACGTAACTGCAAGAAACAGAATTTAATTTGTTGGTTATTATGTGCAATGACGTTCTTTTTATTAATGTTTACAATCTGTTTTCAGAAAGAGTCCTCCATTTTTTGCAGCATATAAAAATCATAACTGCATGGTAAATACATTTGAAGCACCTCTGAAATCCGGCCAGATTGTCTACCAGCTTTACTGTATAGGGAACCTCTGTGGCCACATTTCACACTCTGAACAAGTGTATTTGGCCTGATAAACAAAGGCTAACTTGGTATTTTATAGACTGACTGCCTAGAGTTAATCGTAAAGCCACTCAGCATCAGTTGAGGAGACACCAGGGATGTATGAAACCTTACATGCAAAAGTTTGGTTTACTTTTTGCATTGCTGCACTGTTCACAATTCCAGAATCATTACTGCGGTTTGCTGCACCAGTTAAGATCCTCCCCCAATCCAAAGCAGAAATCTGTTTACTGTTTGTATAAATAGGGAGTTGCCCAAAAAGACTGACACAACCACTTTTAACTTTAAAAGGTGTAACTTCTATAATATGAGGGGACACGTGGGGAGGAAATTGAAAGGAAAGGTAGAAAGGGTCAAAACTACTGGGGAAGCTTGGAGTCTATTTAAAATTGCGATCCTAGAAGCCCAGAAAAAATATATATCATGGGTTAAGAAAGGCACAAATAGGTATCGAAAAAAGCCTGCATGGTTAACAAACAAAGTAATGGAAAATGTAAAAGGTAAGAAGGATTCCTTTAGGCAGTGGAAAGCTAGTCTCAGCGAGGTTGATAAAAGGGAACACAGGCTATGGCAAATAAAATGCAAGTCTATGATCAGGCGGGCAAAAAGGGAATATGAGGAGCATATCGCAAAAAACATAAAGACCAACAATAAAACTTTCTTCAAATACATTAGAAGTAGGAAACCAGTCAGGGAGGCAGTGGAGCCTTTGGATGACCAAGGGGTAAAAGGAGTGCTGAAGGATGATAGGGAAATGGCTGAGAAGCTAAATGCATTTTTTGCCTCTGTCTTCACTGTGGAAGATAAGAAGTGCTTGCCCACTCCAGAACCGCTGATTTCGGGAGGGGTGTTGAAAGACCTCAGTCAGATTGAGGTGACAATAGAAGAGGTCCTATGACTGTTAGACAAAAACTAATAAATCACTGCGCCTGGATGGCATACATCTGAGAGTTCTGAAAGAACTCAAATGTGAACATGTGGATCTCCTGACAAAAATATGTAACCTTTCATTAAAATCTGCCTCCATTCCAGAGGACTGGAAGGTAGCAAATGTCACTCTCATCTTTAAAAAGGGTTCCAGAAGAGATCTGGGAAATTACAGGCCAGTCAGTCTGACATCAGTACTGGATAAGTTGGTGGAAACTGTTGTTAAGGAAAAAATTAGTAGGCACATTGATGAATAAAATCTATTGAAGAAGACTCAGCATGGGTTCTGTAAGGGAAGATCTTGTCTCACTAACCTGTTTGTGTTCTTTGAGGGAGTAAACAAACATGTGGACAAGGGGGACCCAATGGATGTTGTTTACCTTGACTTCCAGAAAGCTTTTGATAAAGTTCTTCATCAAAGGCTCCTAAGTGAGCTCAATAGTCATGGGATAAAAGGACAAGTCCTTTTGTGGATCAAAACCTGGCTAATTAAAAGGAAACAGAGTGTGAGTATAAATGGGCAATTTTCTCAGTGGAGGGAGGTAAGCAGTGGGGTACCGCAGGGATCAGTACTCAGTCCGATGCTTTTTAACTTTTTTATTAACGAAATGGACTTGGGAGTAAGCAGTGAAGTGGCTAAATTTGCAGATGACACGAAGTTGTTCAGGGTGGTGAGAACCAGGGAGGATTGTGAGGTACTCCAAAGGGATCTGTCGAGGATGGGCGAGTGGCGTCAACGTGGCAAATGGGGTTCAGTGTGGCCAAGTGCAAAATGATGCACATTGGAGCAAAAAATCCTAACTATAAATACACATTGCTGGGATCCGAACTGGCAGAGACTGACTAAGAGAGAGATCTTGGAGTCATAGTAGATAACTCAATGAAAATGTCGAGACAGTGTGCGACTGCAATGAAAAAGGCCAACACTATGCTGGGGGTTATTAGGAAGGGAATTGAAAACAAATCAGCCAGTATCATAATGTCCCTGTATAAATCGATGGTGCGACCTCATTTGGAGTACTGTGTACAGTTCTGGTTGCCACACCTCAAGAAAGATATTATAGCATTGGAAAAAGCGCAGAAAAGGGTAACTAGAATGATAAAAGGGTTGGAACACTTTTCCTATGAAGAAAGGTTGAAGCGCTTGGGGCTCTTTAGCTTGGAAGAACAACCGCTGAGGGGTGACATGATCAAGGTTTATAAGATTATGCATGGGATAGAGCAGGTAGAGAAAGAAGTCCTTTTCTCCCTTTCTCACAATACAAGAACTCGTGGGCACTCCATGAAATTGCTGAGCAGTCGGGTTAGAACAGATAAAAGGAAGTACTTCTTCACCCAAAGAGTGATTAACACATAGAATTCACTGTCACGGGGGTGATGGCAGCTACAAGCATGGACAGCTTCAATTAGATAAACATATGGAGCAGAGGTCCATCAGTGGCTATTAGCCACAAGGTATAGATAGGATCCCTCAGCCTGCAAGTGATGCACTGTATTCTTGGTGCTTTGGGGGTGGGGGCTTCTAGTATCCTGGCCCCACTGCTGGACCTCCTGAGATGGCACCTGGTGTTTTTGGCCACTGTGTGACAGAGTGTTGGACTGGATGGGGCATAGACCTGATCCAACATTGGCTTCTCTTATGTTCTTGTGTTAATACAGGATTGACTTTATTGCACATTCTCTCCAATCAAAAGCACAGGCCTAAGGCTAATCCAAATCATGCATAGTTGATTTAACTTTACATTTTTCACATTGAGTTCCTCTTTTTTCTTTCTTTCAGGTACTGTGAACTCTATTCACAAACATAAGGACAGCTTCTGGCACCTTAAAGATCAATGTACTTATCTGACAAAACTCATTTCATCAGATAAATCTGTTTGTCTTTATGGTGTCCCAGGACTCTTTTTGGGTTTTATGGGCTTCTTGTTTTGCCACAATAAATTAATACAGGTAATATTGTTAACCTTCAAAAGAGGTTACTGCATGCTTATTGAGAAATTTTCCAAACGGTGAGTCCAAAAGATGTATGGCATATACAAGTTAAAAGCAGTTTCTGAGCCATATATTATTTTTTATAGACATTACTTATATCAAACACTGTATTTACTTGAAAGGAAGATGACCCTGGATGTAAGACTACCCTCTTAAAATGTTATATACACAATAAGTAAATATTATTGGATGTAACTATAACCTGTATAGGAACATAAGACACCCTTCACACCCTTATTTTGATGGCATACCTGGGAGAAAACCTAATTTTGCATTTGAGTAAATGCTGAAATACCCCTGCAATGCCTCCAATCCAACCCCCATTTAAGAACATGTTTTAATTTTGCAGTACTATATTCTCATATATAATTTTATTTACATGCATGCATATGTATACCCAGAAAAATATAGATGGATGCAATGGACAAGAAGAGGAAAAATCAGAAATTGAAAAACAGGACCAGTGAGAGAAGATTTCTTCATCTTTATCACATGGCAGCTGTTCTAAAACCTCCTACCTCCCAGGATGGAAGGTCTGCCTTGCCTTATATAGGTCTGCCTTGCCAAAAGGGTCCATATAAAAATACCCTTCATGGTATTACAAGTGCATCAGGATGAAACATGGACCTCCAGTGCTACTTCTGGGCCATGGTACCCCCCCACACACACACACACATTAGAAGTCTCAAGGTCCCAAAAGGTAAGAAGAGGCAACCACATCTTCCTTACCTGTGCTAGAGGCCTCCCTTTATTTCTGGGGCAAATTGTAGTGGTGGTGGAAAATGCCACCAAGTCACAGCCAACTTATGGTGATCGCTGGCAGGGTTTCAAGTCTAGAGATGTTCAGAGGTGGTTTGCAGTTTCCTGCCTCTGTGTGGCAACCCTGGATTTCCTTAGTGGTCACCCAGCTCCCTGCTTAGCTTCCAAGATATGATGATATCAGGCTACCCTGGGCTATCCATAGGGTTGCCAACCTCCAGGTGGGGCCTGGGGATCCCCTGCTTTTACAACTGATCTCCAGCTGACAGAGATCACCTCCCCTGGAGAAAATGGCTGCTTTGAAGGGTGGCCTCTATGGCATTGTACCATGCTGAAGCCCCTCCCCTCCTCTCCCCAAGCCCCACCCTCTCCCAGCTCCACCCCCAAAGTCCCCAGGTATTTCCCAACCCGGACTTGGCAACCCTAGCTATCCAAATCAGTGCAAATTGTAGTACCCATCAGAAAACGCCATCCTTCATCCATTCCAGACAAAACACTCCAACTGGAAGCCATTGTTCTGTCACAGATACTTCAGTCTTCATACCTGCTCATGTCATGCCAGAATGATTCCCTCTACTCCTATATAATGAAGAATCCTGTCCTGATCATCTTTAATACTGACATGGTTTGACCCATAAATTCATTTAGAGTTTTGTCTTTCAGTCTTGCAATGAAGTTTCCTCTCTATCTTTATAGAGTTTGTGTAGCAAATGAAAGTGACAGAGGTTTATTTTGTATTGGGTTTTGCTGTCTCTCTCAGTCATTATCAAAGTAAATGACTGACCTAAGTGGGAGAAAAAAGTTTCACCTGCCTGGAGCACAAAAAGAAAAATACTACAGGAGATTTTATTCTAATTGCGACAATTCATCTCCACATCACAACTGACATTATACAACCTTTCTTTCTAGGCTCACAGCTAGAAGTATGCTGGATTGTAACCATCTTAATCCTTCTTGATATTCTGAAAACACCAAATATATATATTTAAGGAAGCTGCAGTTGATATAGTGGGCCTGTGCAGACATTTCATTCACACAAACTGGGAGCCTGCTTCCTGCACATATCTGAAGCAAACTATCTCCACAATGCACTCAATAGGAGCTACTACCCAAAAAGGCAGTCTCCAATTAGTTGGAGGGAATTAGTGTAGGAGATTGTACAAGAGAAGGGGCAACTGGGATCTATACACCTACGTATATGGGTTCATCTCTATGAGAACCAGGCTGTTATTTATGGGAAAGGTTTTTATTGGAACAAAAAGATAACAGAATAAAGTCATGTTGCACACAGCAAACACATACAGGAGCTAACTAGGGAAATCAGGGAGAAAAGGGGAAAAGCATTGTAAGGATGGGTGATAATTATTGGTCTTGAAGAAGTCTGTGGAAGCATCAAGTCAAAAATGAAACAGCCAGTGTTTCGGGAAGCAAGAGAGAGGACCTACACGCAAGAGGGTATGTGAGGGGGATCCAAGAACACACATACACTGCTGGGGCAGCAGGGTGGCATATTTAAAAGGCAAAACATATCCTGAGGCAGGTTGACTCACTGCCAGCTGACAATAAATTGATCATTCTACTGGAGGCAGACAAAGGGGTGGGAAAGGCTTGATGACCCTATAAGCACTGGGCAGGAAGGGTGATGGGAAAGGTGAATAGACTTAAGCATTGCTTGAGTGGCACCTAATCAAGGTGTTGATGAGATTATTCCTGAGTGTATCAATAGATCCTGGGTGACCTACAGTTCTGAGCCATGCAGTTCTCCAGGGCAAGGAAGGGGAAGTAGCTAGCCAGCCTCTGCCTGACTGGCATCCATTTTGGTCCAAGCAGTGCCCTATATTTACAGTTTTAGGGTGATTTACAGAGGGGTAATTTCGCCTTAAAATGCCCCTCAGCAAGAGAAACAGTGACTGCTAACAGAGCAGTCTCTGTATTTTGTAAAATCACCAATGTGTAGATTTTGTGTTCATATGCTATCACCGTACACAGGCAGCACATGCATGGAAAATCCACACATTACCCAATTCACACAATTGGAATTGTACATATCGGGTGCTTGCACTCCCTGATATGAGCAGTTGGCAGGTCCCCCATTCCCACCAATGAGACAAGTAGAGGCATCATCTCATGCAGAGTGGGCACACATGGGTTTTGCCTTCCTATCGGGAGTCAAACATCTTTGGTAGGACTTTAAAGCATTGCAAACAGGAATGGTGCACTCACCACAGCCAAAATAGCTCTAAAAATACCACCTTTAACCTTTTGAAAACAATCACCTGTCTCCGGCACAGCAGTCCATTTTTGATATTATTTGCATAAAGACGTGGAAATTCAGAAGTGAGCTCTTAGCTGATGGATACTGGGAACCACCATTAAGAAAATCCCATCAGATATGCATGCAGGCTTTCATCTTCACAACAGCGCTTCTCATAGAGCTCTTTCCACCAAGTCTGCCACAAGACTTCAGGTCCCATAATGGTCCCAACTAGTTATCATGGACAACAGCAATACAGAAATGCCAGGCATCCCTTGTGTAAATGCTGCATGCTGGTCACATCTACTGTAGCCCCAATCGTATCATGTCATCTTGAATGCTGTTGGCCCAAATCAGAAAAGGAGATCTCTGTAATGAAGCAGTTTCCAGAGCCTGCACCCCTCTGGCTGTGCATCCTGATGTGCAATGTGATCATTCCATTCTCGTCCAAGTATCTGACTTTCTACTGCACTAAAGATTACAGTGCTTTCAGATGTTTAGAGTTTATGTTTTGTGGGAGTGAGCCAGAATAATCAGGCACGATCCAATTATAATCGGAGACTGGAAACCCAAGCACAAAAGTATCATCTTACTTCTATTTTATACTCTTTTGATGAAGACATTTCAAAATAGGATACAATACCAGATTCTTGTAACATATTGTTCACACATCCTACAATATATATTGTTCTTTGTTACATACTCTGTTGTGCTATGGTGTTATTTATGGATATGTATCAAATGCTACTATATACATGTTCAAATACATATCCCTTACATTTTGCATATTCTGTCCTTATATATGTAGTCCTTTATAATACTCTTTGGCATTTAGAATCTGGGTGTTATTACTCACTGTGTCCTTCCTTCATTGCTATCTACAGCAGGATTGGAGCCATTCAGCTGGAAGGAAGCCCTATTGAAAAAAGAACTTTGATGCTCTTGTATGCATGAATGCATGTCTCCATAAGAATCATGTGCAATGTTTCAATACAGCAAACAACTCATATTAATGGTTTATATGGAAGGAAAATGCACATGAACAAATGGAAAAGAAAGCAGAAGCAAAGGCTAACTATAGAAAGGCAATGGTGCCTTACTAAGTTTGGACAGCCAGACTTTGAAAAAAGACAAATAACTCATCAGTGCTCCTTTGTGACTACAAGATGATTCACAGTGCTATCCTAAGCAGAGTTACCCTTCTAAACCCATGGTGTAAATTCTGTTTATGATAGCACTATCAGGACCCTAAAATCTAAAAAACCCTAATGCTGCCAGCATGGTGTAGCGGTTATGACTGGTGGACTCTAATCTGGAGAACCAGGTTTGATTCCCCACTCGACCTCCACATGAAGCCTGCTGGGTGACCTTGTGTCAGTCACAGTTCTCTTAGAAATCTCTCAGCCCCACCTACCTCACAAGGTGCCTGTTGTGGGAAGAGAATGGGAAGGAGATCATAAGCCGCTTTGAGACTCCTTAAAACAGAGAAAAGCCAGGTATGAAAACCAACTCTTCTTCTTTTTCAAATGATGCTTATGTTTTTCATGTGTTTTTACCTGGTTTTTAGAACAGTACAAACTTCTTCATAGCCTGAACGTATTTAAATGTTTCTCCTTGCTTTCACAAAAATCCCAAAATATGCTTTAATTTTACTAAGAAATGTGTGTGTAAGCAGATGACCATGGAATATCATTTTCTGAATCAGTAGATATGGGCACTTCTGTTTATCTTAACAGCTATTGTAATGTGTACACCGACGTGTCATCCACATGACCTGCTTGCATGGGACATCTACTAGGATTCAGATTTAAAGGCCTATGCACCCCTGGCACAACTAAGCCACAACATTAATACCTTTTTAAAGTGGGATCAGCATTTGTTTGGAATGATGACAGATGAAGTAGAGGTGTTCCAGCTGAAGGACTACCTGCTCCCAAACTCACTAGGTTGAGAGTTTTTGTGTGGTCAATTCATATGAGCTGTGTACCTTCTTATAAAGTACTGGGTCCAGAGACACGTTGCAGTGAAATCAGCTCATAAGTTTATTGATGGTACAATTCCAGGCTACTGAATGTGGCTTGGGGGTCTGCTTAAATACATGTCTAAACAGCACCCCTGGCCTTGCCCGAACTCCCTGACAGGATTACTCCCTGATAGGATTACCCTGATAAGATTATGCCCAAACTCCCTGATAGGATTAGTCCCTGATAGGATTACCTTGATAAGATTATGCCCAAACTACCTGATAGGATTAGTCATGACTTACCTTAAACCATAAGTCCCCTGGTGGAACCTGGGTGGCTGCTTGGTCTAATTTACAATCCGGCCAGGCTATCATCTCCCAAAGCAGAGCTCCAGTAGCCAGCCCGCCCACATGCGTTTCTCTGACCACATCCACGGTTGCCATTAGGACATAACACTTCTGCCTCTTCCTTCAGAAGCAGAGCTTTGGATGGCTTTTTTGTATTTTCCGGTTCTTGAGTTCTACAGTCAGATTTTTAAATGTTAGTATGCTTTTTAAAGACCTTTTCCAGTCTGTTTTACTATATAGCAGGTATTGTGTTTTTTATTATTACCTGCTACTTAGATCATTTAATCTTTTAATGCCAGATCTCTGTACTGATGTGTATTTTAGATCTGCTGTTAAAAGATCACATTTAACACAAAGTCCTCTCTTTGATGCATGGTGAAATTATCAACAGTTTCCAAGGATTTTTACACTAATTTGAGGTACGATTATGTGCAGTTAAGACATTAAAATTCTATGACTACAATAAAATGATAAAATCCTGAGCATCAGCATGGCTAGGAGATTAATGCCTATAGAATGATAAAATATTTATGTTCTTATCTGCAATTTTGGTTCCTTTTCTGAATTATATGATAATCTCAATACTGTGACCTTTTTCACCCTGACCATCTAATTATAATTAACAAAGTCCATTTTTTCCATTGCCATTTTAAAGGGTGTAGAATAATGTCATAATTAGTTGACAAAATTTATGACCAGGAGAAAGGATCTGGACGTGATGTTTCTTAATGACCCAATTCTGATTCCCTACAGTTATACAGCAGCTGCATAGAAACAATTTCCCAAATGCTATAGATACCCAATGCAGATCAGAACTACAGCCTGTGTGGAGAACAGGATTCAGTCTATCTCTTCATGGAATTTTCTCATCTGAAACATTTGGGGAAGGGGGCTTTGTTTGCCCCACTTATTTTTTAAAAAGCCATGTCTAGTTTGTCTTGATGCCAAGCTGTAGGTGGGGCCAGGAGCTCTCTGGGAATTACAACCAATCTCCAGACTAGAGATCAGTTTCCCTGGAGGAAATTGCAGCTCTGGAGAGTAGTAGTAGTAGTAGTAGTAGTAGTAGTAGTAGTAGTAGTAGTCGTAGAAGAAGAGATTGGATTTAAATCCCGCCCTTCACTCAGAGCGGCTTACAAACTCCTTTCCCTTCCCTTCCCCACAACAGACACCTTGGGAGGTAGGTGGGGCTGAGAGAGTTCTGACAGAAACTGCTCTTTTTCAAGAAGAGCTGTGCCAGAACTATGGCTTGCCCAAGGCCATCCAGCAGGTGCAAGTGGAGGACTGGGGAATCAAACCCCAGATTAGAGTCCGCACACTTAACCACTACACCAAACTGTAAGGCTCTATGGAATCACATCCCTACTTAGCTCCATCCCGTTCTAAACTTCATCCTCTGCAAACTCAACTCCTGAATCTCCAAGAATTTCCCAGGCTGGAGCTGACAATCCTACTAGTTTGAGCCACTGAAAAAGCTCATTAAAAGTCCATTTAGGAACCCTAAGAAAACTACTATATCCAGGGCTATTTTTGGGCAGGAATGCACAGGAATGGAGTTCCAGCTGGCTTCTGAGTTGGCCACGCCTACTGCCTCCCCCCCCCCCCCCGGTTCCCCAGGCGACTCACAAGCCATGGGGCACCTGAGGAAGTCGATCCTGGGAGGGAGCTGTGCTGTCAGGGTGTGGCCTAATATGCTAATGGGTTCCAGCTGTTGGGTGTTGCCTATTATGCTAATGAGTTCCTGTTGGGCTTTTTCTACAAAAAAAGCCCTGACTATATCTCTCCGGCACTTGCTTCACTAACACTGTGTGTAAGATGTAGGGATGCCAGACTCCCCATTGCATGTATCCTCTAGATTTGGGTGCTCCTCTTCACCCACAAAAACAGGCAAGCTGGAAATGGATGTGACATGCCTACGTAACCCAGAAATGACATCAGTGACGTTGGGGGTGACACTCTGGATTTGGGGGAAAACTCTATGGAAAAAGCTAATTCTACCATAAAGCTTTTTCCAAAAACCAGAGTGCCACCCCCCAATATCCCTAAGTCACTTCCGGGTCATGTAAGCACATCACATTTATTTTCAGCATTCCTCCCTGCTTCCAGTAAGGTCACCCCCCCCCCCCCATCCTCCACTGACAGGTCCGAGGGACCTGGCAACCCTAGTAATATTCTGCATTCACCCAAGGAATATCCTGCAAATCTTTTCAGCTGCATAGAGTATGATATTATTCATAACAACCAATGTAAGAAAAACCAAGTGAGGCTCACCAGAGTCCATTATAGCAATTTGCCTAGTTCCAGTTTGTAGAGACGAAAAGAGCCATAAGAAACCTGGCATAAAATAGCACCAGGTTCTAGTATACCAAAACTATAGCATAAATGGACTTCTCTATAATACAGCAGGCACCAAAGAGAAGACAGGAAGAGAGACCATGCCTCCAGATTTCCTATTGTGCTGCTCTTTTTGGCAAGTAAAGGGAGATATATATGATTCACCTGAGGCCGGGGAGATCTCTTCTCACATAAAGATGCAAGTTAAAGAAGACTTCTGTAGAGGTAGCAATCAGTTTGAACAGTGGTCGAGTATGGGCAATTGATTTGCCTGGAGCTCAATGTTTATTTATTTATTTTATTTATTTACTTTGTTACAATTCTATACTGCCCTCCCCGCAAGTGGGCTCAGTGCCCTGCACAACAAATTTGTATAAAACACATATAAAATACATTAAAGAATCTAAAATCCTAATCCATAAAACTTAACATCTACATGGCACCATAATACAATTTTCTGATCCCCCCCCCATGTTGGTCCCTGATCATTTAGGGCCTTAAAGATCAAGACCAAAACCTTGAAACTGACCTGGTACTCAACTTGGAGCCAGTGCAGTTGGTGAAGCACAGGTTGTCTATTTGCAATCATCTGTGTTCCCGTAAGGACCTGAGCTACTGCATCCTGGACTAGCTGTAACTTCTGGATCAGTCTCAAGGCCAGCCCTGCATAGAACAAGTTACAGTAATCAAGCCTAGGTAACTGTTGCATGGATTACTGTAGCTAGGTCAGGGCAAGACAGGTAGGAGTCCAGTTGCCTGACCTGGCATAGTTGGAAAAACGCCAGCCTGGCAACATTTGTGACCTGGGCCTCCATTGACAAGGAGGCATCCAGAACCACACCCAGGCTCTTGACCATCTGCACTGGTGTTAAAGGCACTTGATCAAAGGTCGGGAGTTGGAACCCCAAACCTGAATCTCCCCCACCCAGTCAGAGAACTTCCGTCTCTGATGGATTTAGTCTCAGCTAAATCTGCTTCAGCCACCTCACCATGGTCTCCAAACCCTTGGCCAAATTTCCTAGGGCGGCAGCCATCCATACATCCATCAGCAGATACAGTGTACTGATGGTAGCCCAGCCTGAAACTCCACACCAGCTGGCAGAGGGGGCACATGTAGATGTTGAACAACATTGGGGAGACAATAGCCCCCTGAGTGACCCTGCATGTCACAGGGTGTCAAGAGGAAACCCTCTCACCCAGCACCACACTCTGTCCCTGACCTTGAGAAAATGAGGCAACCCATTTCAGGGCTGTCCCACATACTTCAGCCTTGGTGAGGCAGTGGACCAGCAGATCCACTGTGTCGAACACTGCTGTCAAGTCAAGCAATAACAGCAGCACTGACCCACCTCTATCCAACTGCCTGTGGAGATGGTCCTCGAGGGTGACCAGCACAGTCTCCACCCCATGAGGAAGCCAGACTGGAAGTGGTTTAGTGCCGAAGTGTCCTCCAGGAAGCTGCTCAGCCTCTCTGTCAACTACCTTACCCAGAAACAAAAGATTCAAAACTGGATGGTAGTTGGACGGATCAAAGGGATCCAACAAAGGTTTCTTCAACAGCAGTATTACCATTGCCTCTTTTAAACCCTTTGGATAGACCCCTGTGCTAAGGGGCAGATTGATAATGTCTATCAGAGGGCCCCATATACCCTTGCCACTGGCTCGTAGCAGCCACGAAGTGCATGGGTCTAAGAGGCAAGTGGTTGGCTTTGCAGCACTCAGGGTCCTGCCAACATCAACCTCAGAGAGCCAGCTGAAGTTGTCAGACTGTTGAGACTGACAACAGGTATGAACATGACTGCAACTAAAAAAAAATCTTCCTTTTAAAAATCAGAAAAAAGAACAAAGGAAAAAACTCAAAACCAACAACTAGGGTATACATAAAGTGAGACAAAAATACAACAACACTGGTGTCAGAACTACACATAAGTTTCTATAAAAGGTTTTCAAATATCTAAAAGTAAGTCCATATCTATATGCCATGCATTCAAATATTGATAGAGCTCTATGGTCCTAGGTCCATTGATTTACTCAAGGATATGCAAATGGATATGCTTTGTTTTATATGTAGGATAGGACAACCACTCCATAACTTACCAGGCTTCAAAGAACTCTACAACTGGCTGGGAGCCTCAAACTCTCCTGAGTTACTTATTGGAGAGCTGCTTGCAAGTGCAAACCAACCAGAATCTGTTTTTTTAAAAAGGCCTACAAGAAATATTGCTTTTTTTTGCCAGCTAAAATCACATACTTTTCCAATGACCCATCTATTATATTTCCTTATGCAACTGCTGTTTAAATCTTCCTACATTGTGCTATAATCTTTATATTGCAGACATAATGAGCTTGGGCACAGGAAATCATAAACACATCTTCCATATTTGCTTCTCACTTCATGGTAGTAAAAAAATAAATTAAAAACCATTATGTGCGGGTCAAGCCATCCGTTCAAATTGAATGATTCTTTGAATACCATCATTATCCAGGAAAAGTCTTCAGTTCTGGTTCTCACAAAGATAAGGTGGCAAACCTGTGACTGGAGGACTTTTCCTTTATTCCATAGTGTCATGTCACACTGCAGAAGGGGTCTTACAGGAAGGAATGAAGAAAAAGCTTCTTATGCATAGAAAACTGGCACGTAAGGGAGAAGGTTAAGCCAGGACCCTCTAATTTTCTATCTGCATGGAGAGCTTCCTTGGTATGGAGGAGCATTTAACTATACAAATGTACTCTCTCATCTGCTTTTTTGGAGCCACAGGAATTGCTTGCCAAACTATGTGGAAAATTCGTTGTTCTGGATTTTCTGGGCTGTATGGCCATACTGGTGTAGGGCTCTACATCTTACAACAGCACTACAGATAAGATTAGAATTTCAACAGTCAATCCATATGCAAAAGAACCTCCTCAGGAAAGCTCCTCCATTAGCATGTCACAGCCTGGGAAACACCTATAAGATAATGACTCAGCCCTACCCCATCTTCCTGAGTAGATATAAATTACCTGCCTACCATTTTTCTTCTCACATTGACACAGAGAATACTCCATCTTTCTGTGTTATCCCTCTGAGGATACCAGTCACAGCTGCTGGCAAAACGTCAGGTACTACAATGCAAAGACCACGGTCATACAGCCCCGAAAATCTATAACAACTAATGAACTCCGGGCGTGAAAGCTTTCGACAACATATGTGGAAAACTTTTGTAAAATCTTTTCTGTAGTCATCTTAACAATTCTCCCAACAGTTACCGATGATTGCAAGTGATTCAGACATTTAGAATAAGAAGGAACATTTCTCACAGAAAAAAAATAGCACCTTATCTTATATAGCCTGCATATGGGACATGCATTAATTCACCTATTACTGTATAGGTGAATCTGAATTCATCCCACCCTAGCACTCAGAGAAATTACATACACAGCACCTTAAAAAGTTGTAGAATAGTCCACTATTCAATAGGGCATAAGCTGCAAGCCTACAGAAGTAATTTTTCCATTTCTGCAGAATACAGCAGTCTGCTATTACCTCTTGGCATACATGACATCTATATTGTTATCTCATCCATCAGCTGTTTCTCTCTCCAAACCTTCTTGCCCCCATCCCTTCAGCAAAGAGACAAACAGTTCTGAAAGCAAAGTTCTAATCTTCTTCTCTTTTTTTTTTTTTTTTTGGAAGGGAAGGAAAATACTGCAAAGTCTTCAGAATTCCTGAGATGTTTTTATTACGCAAGAACTACTACATTCATCTCAAATTTACACAAGGCAGAATTCATTGGCAACTCTCATTCTAGATCTTATCATTGTTTCTTCTCCAGACCCGGACTTTTGTCAGGATATGCCAGCTCTGCAGAGAGGCAAAGGATGCCCACAACACGATCTGATTAGCAACCTTCATTCTTATCTTTTGTTCATCTCAGGCAGGATCTTCCAATCTTGTTGAACTTCTGGAAACCTGAAAACAGGCAGGAGGTGCCACCCAAAACTGACTGCCACTGGGGGCATGACCACCTACAGAATGGCTGCTACGGGGACTGAGGAGGTCATAAAATATGAGACGGTTCCGAGCCACTCACTTGTCTTTCTATCCTAGAGTCAGTCGTTTCTGAATGTATGTTCCCCGCAGACACAAAAGCATTTCCAGACTGCAGTCGCCTTTCGGGTTTCCATGGGTGTCATGGTGGTTCTGATGATTGTGCTATCAGTTCACACTTACATTTTTGTCTGCCCCCCACCCCAGTCAGGGTTCCATCTGTTCACATTCACATTAAGGAATGATGTTCTGCTTTTTTCTGGGGGGTGGGTTGTGCATGTGTTGAAGCACTGCAGTGGGGGCAGTCACACTACACCTGAGGGTCATACCTGGTGTACTTGTCTCACCCCTTAGTGGTTGCTTCTTTTCCCATGTTTGAGCAGTCTCTCTGATTGCCCCCCCCCCAAAAAAAGTTTTGAATTCCCTTACCCAACTTATATCAGGGACACAGCTCCAGTGGTGTACCTACTGCATCTGACACCAAGAGAGGATCATTTTTATTTAACAACACTGCTATTTGACAAAATTGTCCAGGTCAGGGCTCAAGTGGGCTTACTCCCAATGAACTAACGAACTCAGTGGGGCTTGTGCTTGAGCAAGCATGCATGGAGAGGGACACTTCCAGGATGAGCCTGCCTCAGTATCCAGCACTTGCGCCCTTTCTTAGGGGAGAAGCTCCATGAAAGCCCCTCTTTGCTGAAAGGTGAGCTACTAAGTAAGCCCTCATTGAGAGGGGGCCTTTTGGAGCGCCAGGCCTGCCCTTAACTGAACTCCTCATTTGAAAAAGAAGCCCTCCACAGCCCCTAGTGGGGGAAAGGTTGCTATCTGTATCTCAATAGGGCTGCTTAAAAAATTATCTTGCCCCTGACTGGAGACCTGGCCATGCCCACTACCCTGCCTGACCACCCTTGATACTTGCCGGGCAGACCAGCTGCTGCTCAAGCACCCCAATGTCTTCTGTAAGCAGCTGCTCGGTGCCCCAACCCCTAGGCCAGGGAGGGCCCAAGACCCACACACACATTGTTGTGGAACAGGCTTGCCAAAGCCCAGCCTTGGAGGCCGAAAGACGGAGCTCCATGTTGCTCTGCTGAGCCACCAAATTCATGTGGAGTGCTGGCTGCTTTCCAAGAGAAACTCTGTGCTTAGGCACATAAGGTCACACCTTTCTGGGTGTGTCTTTAGCCAAACAATATTCTTTCATGCTTCCATGATGGCTGAGGACTCTGGGTTTTTGACACAAGACACTGAACCCCTTGAAATTTTGTGCTGCCAGTGCATGCATAAGATAGATCAGGCTGCAGAGAAAATAAATGGGCAATGATTGGCTGCTGGTGTCAGGTCACAGGTTCAATCCCTTGCATCTCCAGCTAAAATAAGAAGGTGGCATATCATAGGATATCTAAGATGGTAATAGTGATCTTTACAAACCAACAGTCTTGGACTAAGGCAGCTTCTTGAGTCCATATATAAACTATCAATAAACTAGCTGGCCTTGATTTCGGGAGTTAGCAGATTTCTCCCCTCCACAGTGCACCCACTCACAGACTCAATCTTTTGTGTTTTCCTTCAAGAAAGAGATTTGGGGTACTGGGACTCAAAATACTATGCCAGGGACTTTATAAAGCCTCTTTCAATAAGAGTTGTAAATAGCTAGATATACCAGTCTTCTGACAATACATTCTGACAATAGCTGGCACATGTAGAGCACGTGTTTTGCATGAAGTTCAATCCCTTTTGCCTACAGTTGAAGGTTCTCGAATAGCAGACATGGAAAAGACCTTGGTGAGCCTCTGCCAGTCAGAGGAGTAGACAATACTGGGCTAGATGAACCAATGGTAGATTCTGCTCACATCCCTCACTGTAAGTATATATAATAGACAGAGTGCCAGTATAACGGCAGGCACTTGCCCCTATGTGTGGCATCTCCTCTAAGCTTTTAGCACCCAACTGCAGAACTGTGAAACTGGTATCTATAGTAAGGTAAAGGTTTCCCTTGCTTGAAAGCAAGTCGAATCCGACTCTAGGGATGCGGTGCTCATCTCCGTTTCCAAGCTGAAGAGCCAGCACTGTCTGAAGACATTTCCATGGTCATGTAGCCAGCATGACTAGATGCCCAGGTGGACAGAACACTGTTACCTTGCCACCGAAGTGGTACCTATTTATCTACTTGCAATTTCTTGCTTTCGAACTGCTAGGTTGGCAGGAGCTGGGGCCAGACATGGGAGCTCACGCCATCATGCAGTACTCGGGTCTCGAACTGCTGAACTACTGACCTTCTGGTCTGCAGTTCAGCGTCTTAACCACTTGAGCCACTGCAGCCCCTATTGGTATCTATAGTACACGTCACTCATTCCCAAATTCCAGTAAAGTCCCAAATCCTTAGCACTAAGGGAGATATTTCTATACAAAACTGTAATTGACATAGTTTATACCTTAATCATGATTTGTGTGCAAGTCTGGTCCATTCACTCTGAGAAGGGGACACATGTAAGCAAATAAAGATGAGAATTGCGCCATCGTCTTTTACAAAACAATACATTCCTGAGAAATTAGCCTCTCAGAGCTTGTGAAATGTTAGACCATAAAGGCATTTGGAAGCATAAACGTTCCCACTGGGATTGTAACAACTAGAAACCCTTCAAAGTAACTGAGCTGGCAAAAAATATTTTTACAGGGACAGAGTTGCAGGAGAAAAGAGATTTTTAAGAGTCTTAAAAACAGAAGCAAAGTGTCTGTATGATTCATATGATATGGCCTGGGGCCTGCCTACCTAAGGGACCGCCTTTCCCATATACACCCCAAAAAGCACTGCGGTCAGGCAGCCAACACCGCCTGACCCTTCCGGGCCTGAAGGAGGCAAGGCTAGTAGCCACCAGAAATAGGGCCTTCTCGGTGGCGGCCCCTCACTGGTGGAATGAGCTCCCAGAGAACATCAGGGCCCTGCGGGATCTTTTGCAGTTCCGCAGGGCCTGCAAAACGGAGCTCTTCCGCCAGGCTTTTGGGACCACCACCGGGGGGAATGGCCCTTAGCAGATGGCACAATGAGTACCTTCAAACATCTTTGTATTATAAACGGCCATCTCTAAAACATCTCTGGTGGTAGCCTCCTGGTGGGTGTAATGCTAGCGGTGGTTAATTGTAATGCTGCTATGACACTGCTATTATGCTGAATGTAGTTGTAATTTTAAATTGTTTTTATGCTATGTTTTAACTCTGTAACTGAATGATTTTATGTTGTGAGCCGCCTAGAGCTGGCTTGCTGGCTAGGCGGGGTATAAATTGAAACAAACAAACAAATAAATAAATAAATTCACACTCAAACACCACTCAGAAACTTATCATAATGGCACAAATATTTAGTCACAATGGACTAAACAGGAAGGCTTTGTTGGCTAGTTTGTGATGCAGAAAGGGAATTCCCTCTGGACATACTGTACAATCAGGTACAGACAAGCATGCAATTCAGGACAACCTAGGCTAGGTACATATTTGCAGTAAAAGATTAAATTTGTAGAAATCCAATAAGCTTAGGTGTGCACTCATCAATATTTAACAATGCTTGTTCCGGGCATAGTAAAAAGATTTACAGTGCAGTTCTAAGCAGACTTACACCTTTTTAAGGCCATCGAAGTCAATGGGCTTGGGCGTAACTCTGCTTAGGACTGCCCCATTCGCCATTTTTCCTCCCAGCTGGATAGACTGACTTTGCACATTTTATACCTGGATATCTACCAACCATACTAATCACTTTCAGCTGCTTTTACCAGAAGAGGGTCAGTGGAAAGAAATGGAACAGCACCCAAATGTGAAATAGTACCCAGCTTTACATATTGTATATCCAGAACTTTAATACATCTAATATGAAACAATTGTTTTAATAATGGCTTTATATCAAGCACTCCCTAGTCCTGCAACCCATAATTATCAGGGACTTAGGCAAGAGACTTGGACGCCCTGACTTGAATGGCCGAGGCCAGCCCAATCTCATCAGATCTTGGAAGCTAGCAAGGTCGGCCCTGGTTAGTACCTGGATGGGAGGCCACCAAGGAAGTCCAAGGTCACTACACAAAGGCAGACAATGGCAAACCACCTCTATTCATTTCTTGCCTTGAAAACCCTACAGTGTCATTAGAAATCCAGACTAACTTGATGACATTTTCTACCAGCATGCAGGAGAATGCTGTACAGAGATCAACTGATAAACAAGGGTTAAGCTTCAGAGGACATCAGCTAAATCCCTACAGAGTTTTAGATTCATAATTTCGTTTCAGAACTCATTTTTCCTGCAGAATTTTAGATTACAGTTTGCCAAAGAAATGACTTACAATCTGGTGAAGGAAAAGGCATGCAGAGAGGGACATCTGGGAACTTTTCAGTTGTGGAACCCCAAAACTGCTGTCAAGAATGGCACAGTCCAACATAAGCTATACCATATGATTCTACTTTCCAGGGTCACACACGCTGTCTCAAATCCCACCCAAGATCCGACCTGGACTGACGAGACTTGGTTTTGAACACTGATGAGATGGCAAAGTGCAAAAAGCAGGTAATTGAATTTTATTTTCAACGTGCGAACCCAAGGGTTGCTGACCTACTACTGTATTAGAAATGCTATGCCACCAGAGGTGCTGAAATTAAAGGTCATGCTCAAAATGAAATCATTTAATCATGTTCAATATTGGATTTATAAGTAGAGTAGATCAGCTCAAGGGCATACAGATTAACGCATCACAGAAGGAACATGACAAGTAACCAACAACCAAAAGGAAGGAGGAGGCACCTTTCAACACAAATACTACTCAGAGGAGTAGCTGAAGTTATAAGATTCTGAGCTATTCCCCTCCAAAGGAGATGAAAGTTGGCTCAGAATTAGATATTACTCAGTCAGGGGGCTTGAATATACTGAGGGAAGGATGCAGTCAGCAGGTCCCCATCAGTAAACCCTTGAACTTCTTAAGTGAAGCCTGATGAACACAGAGGAAGCTGCTTTATACTGAATCAGACCCTTGGTCCATCAAAGTCAGTATTGTCTACTCAAACTGGCAGCAGCTCTCTAGGCTCTGAGGCTAAGATCTTTCATATCACCTATGTCCTGATCCTTACTGGAAATGTCAGGGATTGAACTTGCGACTGTCTGTATGCCGAGATGCTCTACCACTGAGCCATGGCCCCTCCCTGATGATGCAGTGGTGTGGGGTCTGGTGATGTCATAGTGGATATTACTATTAATAGTACTTCCAGACACCACTAAGTATGTTCCACTTGATATCAGTGTGCACTCACTATTAAATCCTATTTTCCAGACTGAAAAGTAAACAGAACATGGATATTAACTAAGTGCTAAATGTAAAATGTAGATGCATTTTATTGCCTTGTATCTCCATGTGTACAGTTATCACCAGCAGTCTTAGAAGAGGCCATATATCTAGGGTTGCCAGCCTCCAGGTGGGGCCTGGGGATCTCCCGCTTTTACAACTGATCTCCAGCTGACAGAGATAAGCTCCCTTGGAGAAAATGGCTGCTTTGAAGGGTGGACTCTATGGCATTGTACTATGCTGAGGCCCCTCCCCTCACCAAACCCCACCCTCTCCTGGCTCCACCCCCAAAGCCTCCACCCCCAAAGTATTTCCCAACCCAGACCTGGCAACCCTACGATATATCTGCAGTATGGCACCCCATCAAAATTCTGGGGGAAAGTGATTTGCCTATGACCACGCTCAACCCATCGTAAATTTAATTAGGGTACCTACATTCTTCTTTCAGATGTTGCAGGGCATAAGACTGTGAAGTAAGATTCAAAATGGTTTCAGAAAGCTGGGGTAGGGCCAGATAGCAATTACTCAGGGCCCAAATAACTTATAAAAAGGGAGAGGGCTAAATTACCCCTGTTCACAAATCACTTCCTCTAACCTAGAAAATATCCACTAATATCAAGGGGGTAGATATGAGTGGCTACTGTGCAGGAAGGGAAACACTCTACGCTCATGTGGAGAGTATTTGCAACCTCTGCATTCAACAGAGGGATTATTCTTGGCTCAGATTTACTCAGATTTTCCCAAGGACCCCCCCTCCTTTTTTTTAATGACAGGCCTTTGACCTCTTGCCATGAGGAATTTCTTTTTCTACAGAGAGAGGTTATGCAGTTCTGAGCGTTATACCTATTCAGTCCTTTAGCCCTAAAGGGGGGAGGGAAGACTGAGGACAGGAGCTTGACAGTGGCTATTTCATTTGTGAGTATGCTCATAAGAAGTATGCACTCCCTTGCATAAACAAGTTTCAGCAAGGTGGTTTGTGGCTAATGATTAAAACCAGATAGCAGGTTGAGTGAAACTGGGCATTCATTCTTCTGTTTCTCTCCCCCACCCCTCCAATAGCTTTTCCTGAGGCAAACTTTCCACTGCAAAAAAAGGAGGCACCCCAACACAGTATGAATCTGAAGGGGAATTCCTGAGCCAAGGAGTGTGTCCTCCTGGGACTGAACCCCACCAAGGTAAGCCTGGGCTGGAAGGAAGCTGGCTAGGGACCGAAGCCTTTCCGAGAGAGAGAGGGAGGGAGAGAGAGCTGTGCCACGCTAAAACTGTTCACTGAACTTCACCAAAGCTTCAGAAACATGCAAAGACAATTCTTAATACAAGCAATACAAAGAAAACGCAATACCTAAAGAGTGCACGTGTAGAGGAATATTCCTGTCTATCAGCCAAACACACACCAAAATTGCAGGAGTCTTTGGCTGGCAGCCCAGAGTAAAGGAAAAAACACCCATAATATACGTTCTAGGAATACATAGACTCTCAGGCAGCTGTCAATCAGAAATGGGATGAGTTTGACAAGAACCAGATACTTCCCCTCCTGTGGCAAGATGAACTCTGCTTGAGTCACTCTACTATCTATGAGATCAGAAAACTCCAGACACCCCCTATGTCAAGGAGCAGCCCTGGAGCCGGATACCCCAGTAATCTAGATGTTTAGACTTGAAGCTGTTACCATGGACTCCAGGAATATAAACTATTCTTGTAGGGCAGAGTGCATTAGCAGGCCAGCACTTGCTTGAGAGCAGCTATACTGCAAAGCTTTATGGGAGAATGAACCAGACAATAGAGACTAATACCGATTTAAAACTGAATCACAAAAATGGCCTAATCTCCCCTTAAATTCTGCCACAGTTTCTCACTCCAGTTTTCTACACAGTATTCTCACTTGTCACTATGGATGTTAAAGGAGAGCAGAAACCACTGCATAGCGCAGCAACAAAAACCCAACTGCTTCTAACACAATGGTTCATTTTTAACAACACTGCAAAATTCAGGGCAGACAATTTGACGGGGGAAAAAAGTAACAAATACTTAACTTAGGCTTTTCCTGGATCCCAGTTTCCTAGCCTGGATTTGAAGAGCTTATGAAGGCCCTGAGCTCCTACAGGCGACCAGCTATAGAAGTGAAATTGTTTTTTCCTCCCATTCTCACATAAGACATGTTTTCACTGAGGCTTTTTGAATTAGCCTGTGAAAGAGACAGGACATTAGGGCTGCCAGATCCACCACCCCTGGCCACCAGAGGGGGAAGGGGACTAGGGTTGCCAGCTCCAGATTGAAGAACTCCTGGAGATTTGGGGATGGAGCCTGGGGAGATCAGGGACCTCAGCGAGATATAGCGTCCGGGAGTCTACCTTCCAAAGCATCCATTTGTTCCAGGAGAACTTCTCTGTAGTGTGAAGATGAGCTGTAATTCTGGGGATCCCCAGGTCCCACCTGGAGGCTGGTATCCCTACAGGACACAAAGAAACAAACAAGAAAGAAGCAAAGGGAGGGACTACAGAGAGAAAGAGAATTAGTTTGGTCAGGAAGGGGTTTACTGCCCCAGGTCCAACCAAATGGCAGCTATATTTCAAGCATTCCTCCAAGAAACTCTGACAAAACCTATTTGCACTCTCCCCCTACATCTCCGCAATGAAGATAAAAAAGGAAAGCTGGGAATTCAGTGGTAGAACATGGTATATTGGGGGGGGGGGTTTGCCCCAAATGCAGGATGAGGCCCTTAGGAGGTTAACCATGTTTCCAGGGAAATACAGGTCAGAATAAGAGAATTTATGATGTGACACAGGATGAAGAGTGATGCTATATAACGCAGGCTGTGGTCAGACAACAGGCCTGGTGCGATCTGTCTGTGCCTCTGTTTTATCCTGTGTTATTTGTTCTGTGGTTGTCTGTTCAGATTATTGCTGTGGTTGGTAGGAGCAGTAGGTAGGGTGGCATCTTTTTTTAAAAAAAAAATATCTTTCACACATGCACAGAAGTCCTCATTCAAAGCTCCATTTTGACAGCTCCACAATCCCTCCACCAAGTACTACAGCCCCTTTCAGCCTCTCCACTTTATCCCTCTTCCTTGGAATACATGGGGCAAGTGTGAACATCTTTGCATGTAGATTTACATGAGAGTAGCCCCACTGACTTCAGTACATTTACTCTTGTATCAATCTTGGGGCACTCTCACATAGCAACTCTGAAACAGAAAACCTTTTTTTCTGCCAACACAGTTTGCATGGGGGGGAAAGTGGGATGGGGAGTAGGGTTGCCAGCTCCAGGTAGGGAAACTCCTGGAGATTTGAGGATGGAGCCTGGGGAAGTCAGGGACCTCAGTGGAGTACAATGCCATACAGTCCACCTTCCAAAGCATTCATTTTCTCCAGGGGAACTGATATCAGTAGTCTGGTTAACATCCACCCCCCCCAAACACACCCCTTTAGCCAAAGTCCATGCCCAGAAAGCCCTGCACACTCTTTTGGGGCAGATATTCCGCCCAAGTTTGCTCAGAAGCAAGGCTGCCTGGATTTTTTAATTTTTCCAGCTTTACCCAAGTCTTCCTGAGTTAGGGATGCCAGCCTCCCCAGGTTCCCTGCTGATATGGGAGCCTAATTAGGGGCTATTTCCACAGCTTTCCAACCCCAAGAAACAGGAAAGAGGTTTGTGGGGAGGATTTGTCACTCAAAAACAACTCCCCCAGGGGTCCCAATCTTGACAGAATGTTTGGGTGCTGTTGTGTTTGTTTAGAATATGAAGCAGTAACAGCTTGAAAAGGGATCTGGTATCCTAAAGCTCCAATTCTTATTGGCTGATTAATAAAGACTTCCATTGCTCCTGAAGCCAATCTAGATACCCAATCACTGAGCCCTGCTTGGGTCCAATAGTATTGCTTGTATATAGTTACATTGTTGAATGTTATGTGTTGGAACAGTATAAATGAAAGTGCTGCTCTCATAGAGCTGTCTTTTGAGCTGAACAATGTCACTGAATAAAAGACTGTTTGTTTGAATTCATCGCCTCCTGCTCAATACTTAAAACTGGCGACGGGGATGGGATCCCAGTCCTAACTGAACGGCTGAAATCACTCTGCCTGCCCAGCTGAAATCACTAAGGGTGCCCAGAGCTAAATCACTATGGGCATGGCATCCAAGGGTCATATCAAACCGTTTGACCCAAAGGTTGGAAACTGGGGTTCATACCTCGATCAGTTTGAATGCTACCTCGTAGCAAATCGTATTGACGGAGATGATGTCTGCCGCACCACTTTTCTGAGTACCTGCGGCCAGGCTGTATTTGACATTGCTCGAGATTTAGTTGCCCCCTCTAAATTACTTGAGACCCCTCTCGGCATCAAGGCCAGGCTGACCGAGTACTTCACCCTGAAGACGTCGGCTGCCACACACCAATGCACATTCCATCAGTGGAACCAGAAGGAGGGTGAGTCTGTCCCGGAGTACCTCACCTCACTGAGGCAGGCTGCTCGAGACTGTCACTTCACCGATTTGAAATCCATCCTTCTAGATCGGCTGCTCTGTGGCCTCAGAGATGAGAGCATCAGGGAAGCCCTACGCTTACTAAAGACTCTCACATATGAATCGGCCCTTGAAGAGGCCCTGAGAGTAGAGGCCACCAACCTATCCCTCCAAGAACTGCAATTGAGTCCCCAAAGCCACACGCCAAGCCACTCTGATGCTGTACACCAGGGTAGTACCGCTGAATCCGATGACGCCCGGGATGACCAATCTGATGTGTCCGATGACAGAGTTTTCAATGCGAGGGCCAATCGGAAGCTACGCCACTGTCACAAAAGCCTGCACCGCTCTCAAAAAAGCCTGCAAAAAACGGCTGTGCCGGTTGCAGAGGTGCACATGCGCGTAGAGACTGTCAGTTCCACGATGCCATCTGTCATGTGTGTGGGAAAGCGGGCCACCTCGCCAAAGTATGTCGCTCATCTTAGGGTCGTGATGCTTCAGACGAGTACCAGTGTACCTGAGGGTCTGTGAATGCCCCCAGCCGATCGTATCATTCCAAGTCATTTCAGCCGTCCAGGCAAAGACAAAGGTACAGCAATGAAGCAAGTGTGTCCAAGGACTACACCAACCGCCTATATATACACCAGGGGCTACATCTGTGTCCGAAAATCAAAGCCACTGTCTTCATCGAAGGTCGAGCATGCCAGATGGAGGTAGACTCTGGGTCAGCATTGTCCATCGTCTCTTGAAGCACGTTCCAACAAGTCTGCTCGCGTTTCGCTGCTCACTGCCTTCAGAGATGCACCCTACAGCTGTTCAACTTCCAGAGGAACTGAATTCCAGTCATTGGCATTGCCACAGTCCAGGTCAAATATAAGAAATTCTCTGGCCGTCTGAACCTGCTTGTGGTAGAGGGTTGCCGCACAAGCCTGATAGGGCTGGACTGGTTTACTGCCTTGGGCATAGACATTGTTGGCATGAACCAAGTCGAGCCACAGCCTTTTATGGACCTTGAGACAGAGTTTCCGGAGGTTTTCAAGACATAGCTAGGCTGTTACAAGGTTACACCTGTGTCATTTAACCTGGATCCTGCTGTACCACCAATCCGCCTCAAGCCCTGATGCTGCCCTGTCACTTTCAAGCCCAAGATTGACGAGCAGATTGATAAACTGTTGGCCCAAGGGATCTTCGAGCCAGTTCCCAATGCCAAGTGGGAGACACCTATCATCACTCCCCTCAAGCCCGATGGCTCCGTCTGTTTGTGTGCTGACTATAAGTGCAACATCAACCGGGCCCTACAGCTGCATGCATACCCGGTTCCTGTGGTGAGCGACCTTCCAGCCACAGTCTCTGGGGGCCGGTGTTCACCAAGATCAACCTCGCCCAGGCATATCAGCAGTTGCCGGTAGATGCAGCCACAGCCGAGGCACAGACTATCGTGACGCACCAAGGTGCTTTTAAAATAAACCAGCTGCAGTTCAGGGTAAGCATCGCCCCTGGCATTTTTCAAGAACTTATGGAGCACCTTCTTCGGGGTCTGCCTGGTGTCGTACCCTATTTCGATGACGTCTTAATTGCCGGGGCCTCTGATCTTGAACTGGCTACTCAGGTGTGAGAGGTCCTTCGTCGGCTACAGGATGTTGGCCTTCGGCTGAAGAAGGAGAAATGTGAGTTCTTCGTCCCTACCATTCAATTCCTGGATTACCGCCTAGACGCCAGTGGCATCCACCCTGCTTCGGACAAGGTTGCTGCAATCTGCAACACGCCCCCTCCGAAGTCTAAGAAAGAGCTGCAGTCCTTCTTAGGACTATTGAACTTTTATCATGCCATCTTGCCCAACAAAGCAGCTCTTGCAAAACCACTCCATCGCTTACTGGACAAGTCAGCTCCATGGGCATGGGGTCACCGGGAAAACGCCTCCTTCCAAGCTGTCAAAGCCCTCCTTGCCTCTGATGCCATCCTTGTTCACTATGATGAGAAGAAGCCCCTCGTCCTAGCATGTGATGTGCTGCCTTACGGGATCGGGGCCGTGCTCAGTTACCGGTTGCCATCTGGCCGGGAGGCCCCTATTGCTTTCTATTCCAGAATGTTATCCCCCGCTGAGAGAAACTACGCCCAGATAGATCGAGAGGCACTAGCAATCATCGCTGCAGTGAAGAAATTTCATGATTTCATCTATGGGCAGGAATTTGAAATCGTCACTGACCACAAGCCGCTGCTTGGCATCTTCATGGCTGACCGTCAAACCCCCCAGATTCTGTCCCCCCGGATGATGCGCTGGGCAGTTCTTCTATCCGCCTTCTCCTTCTGCCTCCTCCACAGGCCCGGCAAGACCATCGGGCACACTGACGCCCTTAGCCAGCTGCTGCTTCCATCTTTAGGACCGCCCGAGGCCCCACTCCAGGAAGTTTTGCTGATCGAGGAGCTGCCGCAGCCTCCGCTCTCCATTGCCGATGTAGCATTCTACACCGGCCAGGATCGAATGCTCAGCCAAGTCTACAACCATGTGTGGAGGGGATGGCCATCGGGAACACATGATGCCGAATTCCAGCCATTCCTCTCAAGATCTTCTGAGCTGTCGGTAAACAAGGGATGCCTGTTGTAGGGAAACAGAGTCGTCATCCCTCCCCCACTTTGCCAACGGGTGCTGGACACCTTGCATGAAGGGCACCCGGGCATCGTTAAGATGAAGGCCATCGCTAGGAGCTATGTTTGGTGGCCCAGCATGGATCAGCAGATTGAGCGGTGGGTCCGGATGTGTCAGCCGTGCTAGGAGTCGAGGCCAGCAGCTCCAGAGGTTCCTGTTCATCCATGAGAGAAGCCAAGGGGCCCGTGGTCCCGCATTCATGTGGACTTTGCTGGGCCCTTCCAGGGCCAGACACTCTTAATTATCGTGGATGCGTATTCCAAGTGGTTGGAGGTCATCCCTGTCACCTCCATGACATCGGCCATTGTTGCCCACTGCCTAGACCATCTCTTCACCACCTTTGGCCTGCCAGATCTCCTCCTGTCTGACAATGGAACTCAATTCACCTCTGCAGAGTTCCAGACCTTCCTGGACGAGCGGGGTATCCGGCACATCACCTTGGCTTCTTTCCACCCCGAGCGAATGGTGCAAACAGTCAAGGACTCGCTCTGCAGGATGGGTGACAGGAATTTCCCAGCCAAGCTCACCAGGTTCTTGTTGCAGCAGCACTCCTCACCACACCCCCCCACCGGGAAGTTGCTGGCAGAGCTGCTTATGGGCCGCCAGCTGTCCACCCGCCTGAGCCGCCTTCACCCCGACCTGGCACCGGACATCCACCGCAACCCTATCACCACAGGGTCCACTCAGTCCTTTGTGCCAGGAGAAGTGGTGTACGCCCAGAACTATGGGGCAGGTCCACACTGGGTTCCAGCAGTCGTGCACTCAACAGGCCCTATATCGTACGAGGTGAGGGACAACATGGGGCAGGTCCATCGCAGACATCTGGCCCAGCTGAGATGCTGGTGGCCAGCACCGGAGGATCGGTTGCAACACTCTCCAGTTCCTGAGCCAGAGCAACGCTTGCCACGCTCCCCAGTTCCTGCATCGGGACAACATTTGCAACGCACCCTGGCTCCTGAGGCCGGCCTGGGAGATCTCCCAGCACAGCAAGATGCCAGCGACCAGGGGAGTTGCCTGACAGAGGGCAGCCCTCTGCCAACTCCAGCCCGGGACATCCCAAGGGAACAGTCTGCCGAGCCACTGCCAGCTCAGAACGAGCTAGGCCCCCTGCTGGAGCTGGGTCGTGCCCCGGAACTCTCGGAGCTCCCAGACTTTACAGACCGCTCCCCTTTGAGTCCACCGCCACAGCTCATGCCGGCCCATATGGAGTCCCCAGATTTAAGAGGACAATCTCCATCGGGTTCACCCTTGCCATGCTGGTCCCGACGAACCAGGAGACCACCCCCGCACCTAAGGGACTTTGTTGTTTGAACTTGGGGGGAAGAGTGTTGTGTTTGTTTAGAATATGAAGCAGTAATAGCTTGAAAAGGGATCTGGTATCCTAAAGCTCCAATTCTTATTGGCTGATTAATAAAGACTTCCATTGGTACTGAAGCCAATCTAGATACCCAATCACTGAGCCCTGCTTGGGTTCAATATTATTGCTTGTATATAGTTACATTGTTGAAAGTTATGTGTTGGAACAGTATAAATGAAAGTGCTGCTCTCATAGAGCTGTCTTTTGAGCTGAACAATGTCACTGAATAAAAGCCTGTTTGTTTGAATTCATCGCCTCCTGCTCAATACTTAAAAGGTGCAGAAACATGCAAGCAGTGTTTCACAACCCTGGGGTAAATATCCACTTATGCACACATTGCTAACTAACTAAATTTTAATTTTAAAATTAAGATGCAAAGACAGAAGTGTGCAATTTGACTTCCCAAATGGCTTGAGTTCACAAGAGAGAGTTAAGATATCAGGAAATGTGTGGTGAGACCAGTTCAATCCATAAAGATCAGACTTTCTCCAGTGTTGGGAAAGTTGGGGGTGAGAACGGGGTGCTGATGACTGGGGAACAGTCTGAACAAGCATTTTAAATCCAGCAGGGAGAACCTACAACATTGGATCAAACAGCTTGTCTGACTGCAGCCAAAGTGAAGTGAACTCTCAGCCACAGTGTTGTGTCCACTTACTGCTCATCTTCACATTTTGCCACACAGATGTGCACACCGTTAGAATGAATACTGATTCAGCTGTCAGTCTTGTCTTTCCCCCATGCTCTGTAAGGCTGCCCACTTTAAAAGACCTCTATGTGTCACCAGTGAAATAAGAAAAAGAAACTGTCTTTAAAAATACAACACCGCTCCCAGTGAAGGGAAGATTATCAATGATCTCATGAATGCCAGCTAAGCAATGCCCCATCTGTAGGCAATGTCTGCCACAAGACTGAACCATTTCCTTTCAGAGAAACCCGCTTTAGGTCTTGTTCCTCAATGCCATCAATTGCATGGCAAGTCTGCCCACCCAGTGAAGTGGCAGTCAATTATATGGAGCAGCAGCCTATTGCATCAAGTGGCTCATCATATTTAAATTTCCCTTCTAAGAAGAACTTTAGCTTATCAGCAGGAGTTCTTTCTGGGTCTGCCACACAAAGGGTGACTGGCAGCTTATGAGATTGCCTGCCAGATCTAGAACAAAAGCTCTTGCACCAACTTGATCCCTTAGAGATACCAGACACCAGTACCTACTATCGAAGTCATCAGCTTGGAAATTTACAGTCTGCGTTGTTCATACTCTCAAATTCTTCACAACTTTATTAGTTATTTGTATTAATAACCAAGATGTAAAAGCAAATTAGGGGCACTGAACTATAAGAATACAAAATATCTTCATTCTTATTGTTGTTTAGCTCATGTCATTCCTTAACCTTAATAAAAAGGGGATTTCAAATTTTGTTTGGCAGCTCAGAGTTGCCAGTATTCACAGGAATGGGAGGTTGGATGCCTGTTAATTCATCACTCATTGACAATTGCACTGGAATAGTTGGTGTGTGTGAATACACAGTACTAGGTTAACAGACATAGCCAGTTGTCGGGCTAACTAAAAAGCAGCATTTTTCTATGTGAACACGTCGCACTTTCCTCTGAGAGCTACCAGAGACTGAGTAATTAAATAACAACAGATCAAATAATGTACATGACAACTTGCATGTGGGGACCCCCCCCCCCCTTCAATTTTTCTTAATGAATTTCTTAGGTTGCTAGTAATTGGTAAATGGAAATGTATGTCATGCAAAGAAGAATGAAAGGATCAGGAATTAAATCCATTGTATAAATGTTGTCCAGATTTTCCCTCCATTTTTCTTTTTGGCCCCTTCACTGACTGAGCAGCCCTGTTACAGTCTCACCCTGTGTCAGTAATGTGTAATGGCCATTTTCTCAGCCCAGGACCTGCGGGAAGGGTTAGGGTCTCCCTTTGGCTCAAATGACAAAAAATGGTACTTGAGATGCTTTTTAAAATTCAAAAATAACAGAAGGTTTTATATAACATCAAGGTGGAAAGTTTGGTGAAGTCAGGGGTTGAAAATACTGAGGTAGAATAGTTTAAGCAGAAACTCTTGTTCTTATAGATCAGGATAGTGAAAGTTTCTTGAATTACTCAGTTACTATAGTGCTTTATTTTGAGAGGCGATGGTTCCTGGTTTTTCCCATACCATTCAAGTTCACTTTATTTGTGTAATCACTGGCTCCTTTTGGTGCCCAGAAGGCTGGTACCCTTTCCCCAGTTTCCAAACCCCTTCTCTTGGAATGCCTTGAGATATTAACTGACTTTCAAAGTCTCCACAAACAGAATCCAATCATACTAGACCAGAGAATCTCTACTTCTTAGACATAACTTTCCCTGTTTAACTGGGTATGGCTTCTTCTCTCTCCCTAGAAGATGTATCTCCTATTCCTTTTTGGCCTGACTGGGAGACTTTTTATTCTACCCAAACCTCCTTGCCAAACTTTCTCTCAGTTCGCTGTCTGTGTTCAAAACTGCCCTAAGCTAACACTGAATTAAGACTATATTCAGTCATGGGTGAATTCTGACTTTGTCAGCACTAAACCCTTTTTCTGTCAGGGCTAGTCTAAGACAATCTCCATACACATCTTGTCACAGTTAAGGCAGGAATCTGAATCTTTCCTCCTCAGCATCCAGCTCTCAGAAGACTTTTTTTTTCTCAGCTGATGCCAACCAATCAGATTGCCTGGAGCAGCCTGTCACTCAAGGCTCTCTGGCTCAGAGACGTATTAACACTTCACAGTCCTGTAGTTTTATGTACAGAACTTTTAAGCCTCATAAAAAGTGCAGTCCATCACAGCTGGCAATTGAAGGAATCAGTCCTTAGAAATCCAAGGGTAATGACAGAACTCTTGCTATAATAATTGGGGTATTAAGCATCATAGTTTGGAATCAGACCTAAAAGCAAGGTGACTGAAATATAACCAAATTCCATATTTATTATCTATAGTTATTTATTTACTTCATTTATACTCTGCCTTTCTCCCCAATGGAGACCCAAAGAGACTTAGATCATTCTTGGCTCCTCCATTTTACCCTCACAACAACCCTGTGACGTGGGTTAGGTTGAGTGTGTATGACTGGCCCAAGTTTACCCAGTAAGTTACCATGGCAGAGTGGGGATTTGGGTCTGGGTTTTCCATATCCTAGCTTCATGCTCTAACCACCCAACCATGCCGGCTATCTGGTAATTTTCCAGAATGTTTGTCCATATAAACCCTGTACCATCTGCTATGATTGGCAGCAGCTCCTTGCAATCTAAGGCAAAGGTCATTCCTAGCTTTTGTTTCCAGAGAGATCACTTCTAACTTGAAATAGCAGGGATCAAACTGGGGGCCTTGGGCATGCACAGCATGTGTTTAATTCTTGGGCTGGTGAGGGAAGCAGAAAATCAGGGTGAATTTGGCAGGAGAAGGATCAACTCCCTTGACATGTGGAAGATGATCTCACTGTCCTTACATTAATGGAGCAGCATGACACAGAACCTCAGGATATCTGGCAACCAGGGCACTACCATAATTGAAGAATGAACAGCCATTAAAGGTTTGATGCAGGAATTTTTTCTGCATTTCCTAATTTTTATAGATATATTTTATAGCATTTCTAGTCTACCTTTCTCAAAAAGACTCAAGGTGGACCAAGTCAAACTGATACCCAGCAGTTGTCCTCATGGAACAGTGTAACAAACAGTGTCTTGATTTTATTGCTCATTGTCTAAAGGAGGATTCACATTCCTGTATGTACAAGGCTTTTACACCAGATACAGAGTTTCATACAGTTTTGAGATTAACAATGCAATCCTATGCAGAGTTACTCCAGTTTAAGACCATTACAATCAATGGGTTTAGAGCCGAGTAAGCCCACACAGGATTGTACAGTGCTACTAGTTTAGGAAGAGGTTGTAGGTAGCTGCACTGATCAAAAGCAAACTCCTCCAACAGAAATCATGTAGTGCCTTTTATTATGACTAACCACAATGACACAAAATAGCTGGCACACAGTTTTGTCTCATTTTTCTTGAGCCTAATAAAAGGTAGTTTCCACCTAGCAAACGGTCATCTTATTTTTCTGCACCAAGTCCAAGCATCAATTTATTTATTTATTTATTATTTGGATTTATATCCTGCCTAGCCAGCCATAGCTAGTTTAATGGATCCACACATTTCTGGATCCAGCACAAGTATGGTGCAAGAGCAACTACGTGAACGCATGAAGCTGCCTTATAGTGGATCAGACCATCGGTCCATCAAGGTCAGTATTGTCTACTCAGCCTGTCAGCAGCTTTCCAGGGTGCCAGGCTGAGGATCTTTCACATCACCCACTTCCTAGCCCTTTTAACTGGAGATGCCAGGGATTGAACTCAGGACATCCTGCATGACAAACAGATGTTCTGCCACTTAGCCATGGCAACTGGATTTTCCTGTATGGGCAAAACATAAGAGAACATAACAGAAGCCAATGCTGGATCAGGCCAATGGCCCATCCAGTCCAACACTCTTGTCACACAGTGGCCAAAAACACCAGGTGCCATCAGGAGGTCCACCAGTGGGGCCAGGACACTAGAAGCCCGCCCACTGTTGATTCCCCCCAAGCACCAAGAATACAGAACATCATGTGCCACAGACTGAGAGTTCCTATCTATACCTTGTGGCTAATAGCCACTGATGGACCTCTGCTCCGTATGTTTATCAAGTTGCAAGCGATTTCTCTAGCACAACTATTCTATAATATCCATCTGTGTGTGGACACAGCCAAAGATAAGATTCTCCAACTTATATTAAAAGTTGATATGCCAATATGCTGTCTTATATTCCTTCTCAGGTCCTATAATTGCACCTACAGTCCTGTGGTCTGCCTGCATTTCTTTTCTAATCAGTCCAGCTGAAATGATAAATATTGCCAACTAAGCAAAGAATGCTTCAGAGCACAATTCATTAAGGTCAATGCATGGCCAACCAAAATAAATCTGATATTTGTGGGGCTCTTTTTTGAGTTTAATGATTCACATTAATTTCTCATCTCATACGAATTAACTCCCTTTATGGATCCTGAATCGAGATTGAATCGTCACTGGACTGAAGTGAAATTCAGCAGAGCATTCAACTGTACACATCAATTATTGGTTTACACAGTCAGAAAAGATTAATTTTCCTGAATGTGTCTTCTCACAGACCACAATTTATAGAAAAGTAGAGATTCGCTGGGGTGGGGGAAAAAGATTTTGAAAATGGTACAATAAAAATCTGGCCAGATGCGTAACAAAATGACCCAAAAGTCTGTTTTTGATAGTCCCTGGAGTGGACAGTAACCTGTTAAGGTCTAATAGCTACACTGGAAAATCTGGATATGATAGTCATTCATATAAATATAATTACACTGTTTCTCTTAAACCCTGAAGAACTCTCAATTCCTACTATCTTCTTTCCTCCTTGTCTTACCTTGCTATGATAAATGGTTTGAGATGGGGAGAGACTTCCAGGCTTCATTCTATTCTTGATGACATCATCCAGAGCATGCTAGTACCAGGAACTCGAAATGGCCTTGAGGTGAAAAACACTCAGACCTATTTAAATTGAGTCCTACATCAGCATACTTTAGGGAAGCCCATTTGATAGAATCCAGGAAAGCACATGCATCAGTTGTAAGAAGCATCTTAGTTTCCAGGGAACTATTTAGGGACACCATACAACTCCTTTTCTTACCACCTCTGCCCTTTATATGGCACTCCACATAATTCTGAATTCCTCTCCCACACATGGCGAGATTGTGCAAAGTGCGGCATATCATTCTCTTGCTGTTTGAAAGCAGGCATGTGTTTCTAATGCAAGCGCAAGTCCACTTTTCAAGCAGACAATCAAAGCCTAAAATGAGCTTTCATTTTTGACTAACTATTTTAATTTGCATGCCAAAGATCGCAATGGAACATACACTGTGGGCTTGTGTTACAGAGGAGAGCTTTTTGTAATAGATTTTTTTTCCATGTTCAGACTCATTGTCTCCATGTACCTGTGTGCATGAGGCATTATCTTTTTACAGTCTGGTAGTTCAAACCCAGCACTTCAATTAAGTGGCATACTCGGAACAGTGAATGGCAATCAGATGTAAAACGGCTGTAAAAGACAGTCATTTATTGTGGCAGAATTTACTAAAAATGGGATGAAATTACATATAAGAACATAGTAGAAGATCTGGGTTTTTTTTTCTCTTTCCAAGGCTGAAGTGTCTCCTATGAGTCTCAATTAACTAATGCCATTCAAAGAATCCTGCAACAAAATTAAAAAAAAAAGATAAAAAGAGGTCTGTTAAAAGCAAAGTTAGCTCGCCATTGTGCATTTATAAGGCCTCTAATTAAAAAGTCTGGAGTCACCATGCTGCAGTTCTGCATTGCCCTTCTCCAATTTACACTGCCACAAGAAACCTTGAGACCCCTCCTATTTCTTTTTAAACAGGCAACTATAGGGACAAAGGCCATTCTTTAGACCTGGGACACATCGGCATTCTAGCAGTGCCATCCCTCAGCAGAGCCACTCCCTTCGAAGTCCATTGAAGTCAATGGGCTCAGGAGGAAATATAACTGCTAAGGATTGGACTGCAAGTCTCCCAACGAACAGGAGGTCAGGGATTTTCTGTGGTCTAGCGTTCTCCCTACATGTCCTTCCTTCTTGTGAATCATGGTGCTGGCTACACTTGCATCACCTGGGCTTAGGGATGCCAGCCTCCAGGTCGACTGCCACTTTATCGATTTGCCACTTTGTGGTCAGGAAGGGTTTTTTCTCTAGACCAGAGATCCTGGAGGGCTTTAGCCTTCCTCTTGGCACAGAGCAGGGATCACTGGGGGTGGGGAATTAGATAGTTGTGAATTCCCTGTGTTGTGCAGGGGGTTGGACTAGATAACCCTTGAGGTCCCTTCCAGCTCTATATTTCTATGTTTCCACCTTACAAAAAGAGAAGAAGAAGAAGAAGAAAAAGAAGAAGAAAAATTGTATTTATACCCCGCCCTTCACATGGAGTCTCAGAGCGGCTTACAATCCCCTTCCCTTTCTCTACCCACAACAGACATCCCATGAGGTAGGTGAGGCTGAGAGAGCTCTTTCAAGAACTGCTCTTTCAAGAACAGCTCTGAGAGAACTGTGACTGACCCAAGGTCACCCTGCTGGCTTCATGTGGAGAAGTGGAGAATCAAACCCAGTTCTCCAGATTAGAGTCCACCGCTCTTAACCACTGCACAAAATTCAGCACTCATTGCCTAAATGCATCCAGTGAATAATTTCCATCTTAGAATTTTGTAATTTCTCAGAAACCCATTTCTTCTACTTAATGCAACATAACCTACTCAGCAATTGTCAATTGCCTGGAAAAGACCCCTTGGCAACACTCCCCCTAAAATCACTGCTCATGCTGGATTTAAATTCCATCTAAGTGAAGCGCCTGGCATCTGTTCAGGTTTATCATCATTATGTCGTGTCACCACATGCCCATAAACAAGAGTGGTTCATTATATAAGACTATGAAAAGCAGGTGATAGCAGTTAGCACTTACATGGTCTTTCCACTTCCCTTTACAGGGAACAGACAGCTTGCATAGTTAACAATCAGCATCTAGTGATACAATGCCATTTCTGGTAACAACACATGGGTGACCTTGTGCTACACATTTTCTGCTGAAGTGCAGATAACAAAGCAGTACTTTTTTTCTTGCTTTGAGGGCAAAAATAGATGAGAAATACTACATCTGAGTGCATTATGAAAGATATTAAAATAGGTTTGCATTCTTGTTCTCTATCTGTCCCTGTACCACTTGGGTGCATTCTACCCCTAGATTCATTTCTCTTTTAAGGATGCTGAAAGGTATGGAACAGAATCTTAAAGCAATCTTTTACAGAGAACACAACACAGTTAAAAAGAGGCTCTGAAAATGGATAATTTTCTTTTAAAATATTACAATTGCTTGTGGAAAGGGTTACCAGACTCCAGGTGGTGGCTGGAGATCTCCTGGGATTACAACTGATCTCTAGGAGACAGAGATCAGTTTGCCTAGACAAAATGGCTGCTTTGGAAGGTGGACTCTATTGTACTATACTCTACTGAAGTCCCTAAATCTCACCTTCCTAAGGCTCCACCTCAAAATCTCCAGATACTTCCAAATCCAGAGCTGGAAGCCCTACTTGTGGATTAAACACAGTCCTTCTTTAAATCAAGATTACAGGAAAGAGAATTGTAGTACATTGTTGTGAGCATGGCCAAATGGTTTGGTTTTTTTTCAACTTAGAAACACCTTATATTTATTTCAATTGTAGTGATGAAAACATGGTTACAAGCAGGGCTCTTTTGGTAGAAAAAGCCCAGCAGGAACTAATTAGCATATTAGGCCACACCCCTGACAGCACAGCTCATTAACATATTAGGCCACACCCGATGTTACCAGAAGTGGGGTCATCCAGCCACATCCACCTTTTGCTTCTTATTGTTTACCTTGTTTGTTGCCAAAACAGTTCTGACAAAACCAATAAAAACTTTTATTTTCTGTCCCATCTATACAAAATCTTGCCTAAACCAATATCTTATGTCCAACAATTATTCCCACACTGGATTGGAATCAATTTCTAAAGGTTAGGTTCCCATGGAAATCAGCTTGCCTTCCTGCAGAACTAGTACACTGAATATGAATTTTTAGGGTTGCCAACCTACAGGTGGGATCTGGAGATCTCCTGGGATTACAACTGAGCTCCACACTACAGAGATCAGGTCAATGGCTGCTTTGGAAAGTGGAGTCTATGGCATTATGCCCCTCCTTCCCTCAAACCCCACCCTCCTCAGGCTCTACTCCCAAATCTCCAAGGATTTCCTCAACCTGGAGTTGGCAACTCTAGTTCACTGGCAGAACAACCCTAAGAGCCAGTTTGGTGTAGTGGTTAAGTGTGTGGACTCTAATCTGGGAGAACCGGGTTTGATTTCCCACTCCTCCACTTGCACCTGCTGGATGACCTTGAGCAAGCCATAGCTCTGTACCAGCTGCTCTCTCAAGGACTGTTGTCTCAGAGCTCTCTCAGACCCACCTACTGCACAGGGTATCTGTTGTGGGGAGGGGAAGGGAAAGGAGTTTGTAAACCGCTCTGAGACTCCCTTGGGTAGTGAAGGGCAGGGTATAAATCCAATCTCCTCCTCTTCTAGGTTTGTGGATGCACTGGATGGGAGTAGTTTGTGGGCTATTTTATTCAAGGTTCAAAATTTTATTCAAGGTATAAGATTTCATGTGCCACCCACACTTCTTCAGATGAAACCACACTTCTTCAGATGGAAGAAGTGTGCATGCACACAAAAGGTTATACCTTGGATGAAACTTTGGATTCTGACTTTGTTCTGCTGCTTCAGACCAACACGGTTACCCACCTGAATTATTACACTATAATATTTTTACAAGCAATTATGTACTAGTGGAGTGCAGAGTCTGTCCCACAGGTAAAATGATCCTGTGAAAAGGTGGGCTTTACCACATCAAAATATCACTACCATCAGAAGATCACCAATCGTTGGAAGTCAACTCCTCTGAAGCAGAAATCTCTCTTAATAGGAGGTTTAAGAACAACCACTTTGCTGGCCTATTAAAGGCAGAAGTCGGCCGAGTAGCAGGAGAAGAGGGACAATTATCTTCTTCAGAAACTCTGCCCACTTTTTAAATTTCACAAAACAGGCAATCTCCACAGTGCTGCTGACCATGCTCATTTTTAGTTACAACTCTGTTTCTCTGCAAATGTCCCCCAAAGTCCCCAAGGCAACAGTCAAGTGTTCTGCCAACACACACAACAATGAAGCTACTTTTTCAGATGTTTTCTCTTGCATGGCAGTTAGCACCAAACCACTTTAATACAGACTTTAGACACACATATATTTGCAACCCATTCCCAACAAGACACAACAATGAACTAGTTAACACTCAGGCTTCAAACTTACTTTTCTTAAACAGAAGATGCCATGAGAAAACTAAAGAGATTCTCAAAAATTAAAGATATTGTCAAAACCAGCATTTCCTGGGCTCTCAGTCAAGTGTTCTGCCAACACACACAACAATGAAGCTACTTTTTCAGATGTTTTCTCTTGCATGGCAGTTAGCACCAAACCACTTTAATACAGACTTTAGACACACATATATTTGCAACCCATTCCCAACAAGACACAACAATGAACTAGTTAACACTCAGGCTTCAAACTTACTTTTCTTAAACAGAAGATGCCATGAGAAAACTAAAGAGATTCTCAAAAATTAAAGATATTGTCAAAACCAGCATTTCCTGGGCTCTCTGCTTTTTTACATCCCTTCCCTTTTCCAACATTTTTTTTTTACAAAAACACAAAAGAACAAAATGGAAGAAGGAAGGAAGGAAGGAAGTCTTAGGATGCTTCCATAATAACATTTTTCACCAGTACTGACACCATTCATTCATTACTCATATTTCCCTGAGAATTCAGACAACATTCCTCCCAACCACTGCTGCATTCCTGTATTTTTGCTGTTGTCATTCCCTTATTCTTAAAGTTCTGGTTTGAGGCAATTTTAGGGCTTCTTTTGCAACAGCAGCATAAAACTTTCAGGTGTGACTTGACAGAGTATTGGGTCAGTGTAGTGAATGGTCCAGGTGGAGATGGTATGCAGTCCTACCTTTCTGAGTTACACGCCCACTTGCCCTGCCTTTGGTATACAATTTTTGGAGGAATGGCTTGTCAGTTATACCTCTACACTGAAGTCTATTTAAAACATAGTTCTCATTTTTGGAAGGAAGTCAGTTTTTATAGCCCCCTTTCTTGCAATTCAAAGAGTCATCCTGACCTTCAGGACTTGTTCATACTATTTCCAATTTGTGGCATATATTTGATTTGATCCTCTAATGTAGACTGAAACAAGTTTTCTCATGGGATTTATATCCAGGGTTGCCAACAGCCTGGGGAAAATGCCCTATTCCTTTAATAGAGGCTTGATGAGATGTTATTTACCCTCATGCCATAGAAAGCTTCAACTCCCCATTTCTACACATTAAGCCTTTACATGATTGGGGGAGAGGAAGGGAAAAGAGAGAGAAAGAGAAAGAGAGAGAGAGAGAGAAAGAGAGAGAGAGAGAGAGAGAGAGAGAGAGAGAGAGAGAAAGAAAGAAAGAAAGAAAGAAAGAAAGAAAGAAAGAAAGAAAGAAAGAAAGAAAGAAAGAAAGAGGAGGGAGGGAGGGAAAGAAACAGAAAGAGAGAAAGGAAGGGAGAGGAAGAAAGAAAGAAAAGAAAAGAGAGAGAGAGAGAGAGGAAGGGAAAAGAGAGAAAGAAAGAAAGAAAGAAAGAAAGAAAGAAAGAAAGAAAGAAAGAAAGAAAGAAAGAAAGAAAGAAAGAAAGAAGGAAAAGAAAGAAGGAAAAGAAAGAAAGAAAGAAAGAAAGAAAGAAAGAAAGAAAGAAAGAAAGAAAGAAAGAAAGAAAGAAAGAAAGAAAGAAAGAAAGAAAGAAAGAAAGAAAGAGGAGGGGGGGAAAGAAACAGAAAGAGAGAAAGGAAGGGAGAGGAAGAAAGAAAAGAAAAGAAGAGAGAGAGAAGAGGCGGCACTTACCAGCAGCAGGGAGACTGTAGGCTTGGCAACAAGCCCTGCGACAGCTGGCCCTTCCCCACAGCTCTTTGCTCTTAAAGGAAAAGCTCCCTTTGAGTGCAGAGAGCTGAGAGGCCTTTCCTGCCAGTTGGCCGGATGAAGGGGGGCGGGGCGGGGCGGGGCGGCTCGGACGCTTTCCAGCCCCAAAAGAGCCCTGGTTACAAGGATGCACAACCTGTAGCCCACTATGTATGGCAGGCCATCATGGATTCACTTGTTGCCCAACAAGCTTCTTATAAAGTATAGGCTTGTAATAAGCCTCTATATTGGGACTGTGCAAAGAACGTATCAGGGAAAATGGACTAATTGGTGACCGTGAGACAGTGCCAACTTACTAGAATGAAGACATGTGCTCAGCTGAGGGAAATCTTGGATGGACACGTGTCGTACCAGATGTGGATCCATGGAAGACATGATGCCATCCATCCCTGCATCTCTAAGGTGACAGAAAACGCAGGTAGACGGCATGCCAGCCTCCCTGCATACCCACAGCCACACATGGAACCAGCACCCAGACTTATAGTGAAGCCATGCTTTAACAAACTTTCTTGCTCAAACGCCATTATGAGCAACATCTCCTCTATGCAGGCAACACCCCCACCTTCTTCTAGCAACCCGAAACTACACATAGTTTCAAGTTAAACAAAAGACCTTGGCTGTGATGAGATTAGCCCTGCTGACAACCCTCTCTGAGCCCATCAAGATAACGCAGCTGCCGAGCATCGGATCGTCAATGTTGATGGCTGGCCAAGCCCTTCCCAGTCATCTTCCAACCATCAATAACTGGTTTTTCCTAGTTTTCCAGGGGATGACATGACTGGCACGGCAAAGCCTGCTCAGTCTCTTTTTAGGGTGTAACAGAAGAGCACATGGTCATTGCTATCTCTCTCTTGCATCTCCCTACCTAACCCTACTCTACCTTGCCGACACTTGATCTAGTACTGTCCAGAGTCTACCACATGCTCTGCTGGTCAGAACATGACCCTTTCCCTTATAATCTGCCTTCCCTTTTTCACTGCTTTCGCTTCGCCTCGTCAGACTGGTACGTATCACCCATCAGTGAAACACCTGCTAATGCGAATGTCTCTGTACCTTTTCAGTCTATATTTCTTAGCTCTGTATTGTTGTGTGTGTGTTTTAATTTATTGTATGTGTGTGCAAAACCCTTTTAGTAAAGAAACCATTTCTTAAGATCTGGTCTCTACGTCTATATTTGGGGACCTAGACTAAGCGGGATTTCTGTATACATAGGTGATTGTTCCCTTTAGTCGCCTATTGCCATTTAAATAAGTATATTCCCCATATCTGATAACGATATAAGGCTAACACAATAACCACACCCTCCATAATTTCACAGAACAAAACAAATACCATTTCTTGTACATCCCTCATACGATGACAATTTTTCTCTGTCTTCATTTACTCTATAACAGGCTAACCCACACTTAACTTCAGAAACAGGTGTTAAAGGACTATAGCCCTTTCTGCACTCTCTTTTTAATTCATGTTCACTGTGGTGTCCTCCAAGCAATTCTGCACTGAAATAAAATTCAACCGTATGTTTAATCCAGGATTTTTTCCCCATTCTGCACAAAAATTGAGTTCAACCTTCTTTTTATTCTGAGTTTTTTCCCCATTCTGCATTACATTCCCTCCCTTCAGTGGTAAACCTGGTTTCAGCCTGTTGTTGCCCCGATTATTTGGATGCTGTTTTGCTGAGGCCTTAAATTGCCTTGGCTCAAACACTGAGAAAATCCAGAGTGGCAAGCAAATGCAGAAAGGACCTATAATTAAGATAATCTCACAGTGGATCTGGTTGTGCTTATTAAAGAACAGCTTCAATCCAGACACACTGGATAATGTTCAAACTCTCATAGGTTTCATGAGCCTTCGACACCCAGATTCTGGGGCAGCAGGGAGAGAAGCCCTCCAGTCTCCCCTCACTACTACCACATTACACTCAAATCAGGAGAAAAGTCAGGATTTATAGAAAATGTTGACTTTTATTTCTTAAGAACATGCCAAACACAAACAAAAAACCCCTTTCTGAACCAAAATCACTTCAGAACTGAAGTCTGCCTTCTGCCGTCTCTCCTACCCAGAAGGCAATTGGTTTAAGTCTTAAATGGGCAGTAGCATATAAACAAGCCAACATAAAACATACATCAGCTACTACTTCCTGTCACACCTGTCCTTTTCCTTTGATAGGAAAGTGTTCCAAGCACCAGGCTTCTATAAGATGTTTTATGTACATCAGGTGCTTTGGTAAATGTACATTTCCCAGGTTTCCATGGATGTTTGACCATAATCTGAGACAGAGAAGGGAGTAGGATTGGACTGATTTGATATACAAGTGCATGTCATATGCACATGAAATCTGTATTCCAAACTGGGTACTTATGAGCAATACTCCCTCTAAGCTATGGAGTACTGTGAGCAAAAATTCTTCTTTGTGAGCTACTGGCATTAAAGCTGTGAGCGAGCGATTTGGCTGCTGCATACATCAGTCTGCTGTGGAGCCATCCTTCCTGAGCTAAGAAAAGCATGCCTGAGCTGGAGGCTAAAAAACTGTGAGCTAGCTCATGCTAACTCAGCTTAGAGGGAACGCTGCTTATGAGACTCAGTGAAATCGCTAAACCATATTCAGCAACACTGCCTTTCTGAATAGGCTGTCCGAGGAAGGAGGAAGGGAAGATATTGTCATTGTGTACAATGAGCATAATAAATAAAAAGGCATCCAAAAAAATCCCCCCAAAGACAACATTATAATCAGGGATAGCAGCCAAAAACATAGGGAATCTTAGTTGGAAATAAGGAAGCTTATATTTTAATGGGTCCTCAGAAAAATCCTCCAGGATCCTTAGAACCAAGCCTCTCTGTTAGGCCTGTTTTTGTTTTGTTTTGTTACTGCCGGCTTCATAATGCAAAAACAAGGATACTCTCAACCACCTGACAGCAACACAGTACACTCTGCAGTATCTGGTTTCATGGGTCTCAGTTTGCTGGACCTTTTTAGGTATGATACAAGTCCGAAGACAATACTGCTGGCTACAGTGACTGAGAATGTTGTACTGCATTTGCATATAAGCTATTTAAAAAACCCACAAGTCAGGCAAGGGTCGTCACTAGAGGTGTTATCTCCTATGTTCGTTTTTGTCTAAATGCAGGAAAGCAAATGGATTTTTAAAAGCTTTCACAGTCCAGTCATAGCTATGGCAATGCCAGGGCCAATAATCCCTTTAAACTATGAAGAAGAAGAGGAGATTGGATTTATACCCCACCCTTCACTACCCAAGGGAGTCTCAGAGCGATTTACAATCTCCTTTCCCTTCCCCTCCCCACAACAGACACCCTGTGAGGTAGGTGGGGCTGAGAGAGCTCTGAGACAACAGCTGGTACAGAGCTATGGCTTGCCCAAGGTCATCCAGCAGGGGCAAGTGGACGAGTGGGGAATCAACCCGGTTCTCCCAGATTAGAGTCCATGCACTTAACCACTACACCAAACTGGCTCTTGGAGTCTTGTGAGCAAAAGTTCTATTTTGTGAGCTACTGGCATTAAAGCTGTAAGCAAGGATTTGGCTACTGCATAAATTAGTTTGCTTTGGAGGCATACATCCTGAGCCAGGGGTTAAAAAACTGTGAGCTAGCTTACACTAACTTAGCTTAGAGGGAACACTGGTCAGGCCATAGCAATGTTGTCAGTCTAGGTCAAATAGTCATCCTCTTTGTTCTTAAGGCTAAGGGAATGAATGTAGCTAGGCTTTCCATTTGCCTGCTGGAGGCAGGAGATCTCTCACCCCCAGCTCGTTGCCTGCCAGCACTATGACAGCCCATGGGAGGGGGGGGGGAATTGCTGTCAGGCGATACCATTATGTCACTTTTGTGGAAACCCCATGCTATGCCTCTCTAGGAATTGCCAGAAATGATATGGTTTTACCATAGCATTTCCAGCAATTCCTAGAGAGGCATGACATCACTTCTGCAAAAGATATAATACCATCACCCAACGGCACCCCATGTCTCTGCCCCCCAGGACTCCTGCTGGTTGCCAGCCACTGGTTGACAACCTTACATGTAGCATTCGCCTCTAGAACGAAGTCTGTCATGATACAGAACACAACTGAACAGAACTAAATTCCTTGGGTTCATGGGTTGGATCCAAAGGTTCTGTTCTGCTCCAATGGTGGAGCTTCCCTCCCATGCAAAGATCTTTCATCCAGCAAAAGAGTTCTACCAGTGAAAGGCTAATTACCCTGGAGAAAGGCTCCCCCACTAAAGAAACAGAATTTTTACATCCAATCCCTTACTAGAAGAATAAGAAGACAGTGATCCTTCCTCCTCTCACCTCCATAGTACTAACTAAAGCAAGGGGTTCGGGGGTGGGGGGAGTGGTTTGCTGTCAAGCCCAGTTCTTGGAAAAGCAGTGGAATAAAAAAGCTAGTGTTTTCCATTTCAGTTTTTTTAAAAGCTGTACCTTTTAGATAGGCCCAAACCTTGGACCCACAATTGGGCTCTGTATCTTCCCTGTGACTCACAAGAAATCACTCGGCTCTCCACAACTGAAGCTGTTGAAAGAGTGCTGTAGTGGTTAACAGCGGTGGACCCTAATCTGAAGAATAGGTTTGATCCCCCACTCCTCCACATGAAGCCTGCTGAGTAACCTTGAGCCAGTCACAGTTCTCTCAGAACAGTCTCAGCCCCACCTACCTCACAAGGTGTCTGTTGTGGGGAAAGGAAGGGAGCTGTTTTGAGACTCCTTAGGGTAGAGAAAAGTGGACTATAAAAATCAACTCTTCTTCCTTTGAACTTCAACCCCAAACCAGAGGCTTTATCCCCACATTTCAACCAACTATCAAATTTATTTATTTATTTTAAAAAAACAGATTAGCACTCCCGCTTCCCCAAAGACATTCTTGGTACCTGCATCCATACTCCTCATTAAAGAATATCTTCTCATAACTTCTAGCTGTTGCCTCCATCCATGCATAGAAATGCAATAAATCCTTACAAATGTTCTGAAGCTACTTCATTAGCCAATAAAGCTTGCATGATTTTCATGCAAATGTACGCTGCTTGAAACAGGACACTCTCATTTGTTTAATACTCTGACACATGACATTTCACCGGGTGTTTCTTTAAATAGTATTATTAAAAAATTCATTTTCCCCTTGTGGGCTTTTAACTATCAATTTCTCCCTTTTCATTTTGGTTACTACTCAAAACCACTGCTGCTAACAAACTAGTATTATCATGTGTGCCACAGTAAGCACCCATTGTATTTATATATCATAAAGGCTCCAATCAGATCCTGCTAACAAACTGATATTTTTTAAGGTGATCTTTAATACCATTGTATTACTTCTATCATCATTTATACGTTACACTTTTCCCAGTTCCCAGTGTTCTATTTAAAACAACGACTGAGGGAGACATGAATGAGGTTTACAAGATTACGCATGGGATAGAGCAGGCAGAAAAAGAAGTACTTTTCTCCCTTTCTCACAGTACAAAAACTCGTGGGCACTCCATGAAATTGGGCTGAGCAGTTGGGTTAGAACAGATAAAAGGAAGTACTTCTTCACCCAAAGAGTGATTCACACGTGGAATTCACTGCCACAGGAGGTGGTGGTGGCTACAAGCATGGACGGCTTCAAGAGGGAATTGGATAAACATATGGAGCAGAGGTCCCATCAGTGGCTATTAGCCACAAGGTATAGATAGGAACTCTCAGTCTGGGGCAAGTGATGCTCTGTATTCTTGGTGCTTGGGTAACTGCCTCGACTCCCTCGGCAAGGGAGCAGTGGGAGGGCTTCTAGTGTCCTGACCCCACTAGTGGACCTTCTGATGGCTCCTGGTATTTTTGGCCCCTGTGTGATGGAGTTTAGGACTGGATGTGCTACTGACCTGATCCAACATTGGCTTCTCTTATGTTCTTAAATGCATTCGTAATAGAAACAGTTCTTTTAGAACAAGGGTTGCTAGCTCTCGGTTGGGGTGGAGCCTGAGAAGGGTGGGATTTGGGGAGGGAGAGACTTCAATAGGGTATTCAATAGGGAGTCCACTTTCCAAGGTGATGATTTGCTCCAGTGAACTGATCTCTGTCACTTGGAGATCAGTTGTAACCCCAGATGATCTCCAGCTACCACCTGAAGGCTGGCAACCCTATTTAGAACCGTTCTGTCAAATGCATTACAATGAAGTATGATCTGTGCCCCCCTATTTTTAGTAATGTCTTAGGTTTAGCATGGTTTAACAAATAGTGGGATATGAGGACAATTCTGTATAAATATAGGAGAACCCCCCATAAACACACACACAAGAATGCTCTCAAAACCAAAGTTGAATCTGAGCCCGCGTAATGTAACACCGTGAATTTAAGGTCTCTGTGTAGCCTGTGAATTTCTGATCTCTCCAGCACATTTCTTCAGTTATCATCTGGAGTGACAACCTGGAACATCTACAGCTCCCTGCCAAGAGAGAGTAATGAGATATTTTGCATTGAATATCACTGGGTAGAAAAAAGGTTTGAAAATCCTGACGGTCGGTTACACTTTCAGAACAAAAAGCACCACGGACAGCTTGCGTAGCCACAATTGTGCTGGGAGAGATATTTTGCACAAGAAGGAAAGAAGGAAACCAGTGCATATATTTATGCAGGGAACTTCTGCAGACAGCAAAAGTGGAATGGAAACCCACTTCAGCTGCAGATAAGCTCCATTTGCTCACACCGATACATAAAGTATAATGTGATGGTCATCACTATCACTACCAGAGGGGTATGGAACACCCTGGAAAAACGGCAGGAGTCTTAGCTACTCCCTTTGCTTCTACTGGAGTTCCTTGGAAGTTCTGGCCAAGCAGGAATCTCCAAATTCAGCTCAAAAAATAAGTCTTCGGAAAATTGCAGTTCTAGTTCTCAGATCCAAAAAGCTATATATGCAAAAACGATGCCACCTGTAACAACAGCATGTGTCCTGCCATTCCTATTTAAGAATAGCCTATTAAGTTGAAGTAAAGCTCCTTAGGCTGGCGGACGGCTTGCAGCTTTGTGGAGCAGAATGGTAAACCAATGCTTCCAATATTCTCTTAATCCAGTTTCCTTGCTGGATTTTGGAATTCTGAGTTAACTGCTGTTTGAAAGGATAAATTAGGGATTTCAACTGCTAATTTCCACCTTTAATACATTTTAATGTGTGTGCACAGCTGTTAGTAAGATAAGAGACAGGGAACCAGGCTAGAGCCAAAGCAGACACAATGGAAGAGATCAGAGTGTTGGACTAGTATCTGGGAGACCCAGGTTCGAATCCCCACTTGTGCTATGGAAGCTCGCTGGGTGACCTTGGGTCAGTCATATTCTTTCAGTTTAGGTGGATGAGCAAAGAAGTTACAACTGGAGAAAAATATTCTAACATAAAATGAATAGGGGGGAGGGAAGAAAAATTAGATGCAACCGTATCTGTAATTGGATACAAGCTTGATTTCAGTTTAGCAAAGTACCAGTTTGTTTGCACTCACAATTCATGTACCTAGCCACAAAGCAAAAACTGAAATTTTAGTTATTTTCCCCCTCTGCTTAGGAACTCTACTTTATCTCAGGTGCATTTGTCACCAAACCATTACAGAAAGAAAAGGAGACACTGCAGACTACAAAGAAATAAACCTTTTTAACACAGAGATTGCATCTGTAAATTCCACAGCATGCCTAGCGTATGCTGTTTGTCTGGATACACTACATTTCAAATTAATGTTTGAGACTAAGATGGAGATCAAACTGAATTGTCATACCAGCTCATACTAAATTTTGTACGTACAGAAATGTTCATTCTATCCTTTTAAAAAAAAGGCTATTCATACTAGAAACGCTACCAAGTTTCAATTTAAGCAAACCTGGAGATTAATTCAGAAGAAAATGGTGTTCAGGCAGTGAAACACCACTCACAGTTTGTACAGAAATTAATGTATCTTCATAACATTTGTAAATGTTTTCAGGATATGTTTCACATATCTTTATGTCATCACCAAATTTTGTAACATAAAACTAAAAAAAGATCCTGTGTATGTTAAATACATGCAAGAATCTATTTTAAATTAGTTTGGCATGATAAACAGAACTTCTGGGGTTACTTTTAGGGTTGCCAGCCCCCAGGACCCAGTGGGGTTTCCCCACTTTGGAGGGCTTCGATCCGCCGCCTGCTAGCTGGCCAGCAGGGGAACCTCACCCCCAGAGATGTCTTCATGCAATGTCCCTGTTGCAATGACATCACCCGAAATGCCCCCAAGATCCCCCCCTGCCATGACGGTGAAGGGACCTGGCAACCCTAGTTATGTTGCACCTCAGGTCAAATTTACTTCAACCAGCTGAGGACAAAGGTTTTCCAATTGAAATTCCAAAGGTTTGGTACTTGACCACCACTTCTGCAATGTCATTTTTGTCACTCATTTGTCCCTACTGCTTCAGGGTCCCCCCTCCCAATGTGTTTTGCTCTCTCTAGGACCAATTTCACACAAGCCAGTGCTCCACCCCACTCTTCCCTTTCCCCCTGACTGCACGCATCAATTTACCACTATGTACTGTGCAGCCACATTTTGACCCGCAGCTTCACCCGATTTTCCCCGTGTCTTTGTGATCCTGTTTTTTGAGCCTCCAGGTAGGATCTGGGAAATCCCCCAGAATTACAGCTCATCTCCAGACTACAGAGATCCGTTCCCTTGAAGAAAATAGATGCTCTGGTGGGTGGACTCTGTGGCATTGCACCCCACTGAGGTCTCTGTCCTCCTTAGGCTATGACCTCAAATCAGCAGGAGTTTCCCAGTCTGGTTCTTGCAACCCTACCCATATCCTCTGCTGGTGACCAGGAGTGGCCAGGAGGGACCTGGCAACTCAAAGAAAACCTGAAAGTGATAATGGGTAGCTCTAGGAATTGATGGAAACCCTCTGGTGTTATCACAGAATTTCCAGCAAACCCTAGAGCTACACTTTGTCTCTTCTGTGGTGATTCAGTTATGTTGATGATGCCACCCATACACCCCTGTCCCCCCAATCCTTCCTGCAGGGGAGATATGTTAAAAAGGCCTAGTTGGAGGGGCTGATTGGCCCTACTGGGGTTTGCTGGATTATTGTGGAATGATGCTTCAGATTAGCAAACAACATCTAAATATGGGGGGAAGGCACCCAAGCCAGCCAGTCTTGGCTGAATGGTACCAGGCACTTGAGAAGAGGAAATCCCTTGGTGCTGTCCATTGCCTCTTGATCCCTGCAGTGTCTAGTTTTGGCTGATGGAGTGAATGGACAGAATCTCTCTGGACAACTTTAGTATAGAGAGAAGCAAGGTATGGCTGTTGGCTATACTGAGCATTTGAGCCAAGGCGGATGCCCAAATGCAGGCAAGCCAACTGGGCAACTTCTTTAGGGATACCACTCTAAGTATGTGAGGGGAGGATTGAGTTTGCTTGAGCAGTTCAGAAGTTATTAAATTTCATAAACCTTAGTTAATCCATGGGAGGGAAGGTGGCAGGGAAAAGCCTGATCTTGTTAGATCTCAGAAGCTAAACAGGGCCAGTACTTGGATGGGAGACCCCCATGGAAGGCTCTGCAGAGGAAGGCAAGGGCAAACCACCTCTGCTTCTTACTTGCCTTGAAAACACCTTCCTGGAGTCACCGTAAGTGGGCTGTGACTTGAGAGCACAAGAGAGAGAGAGAGAATCCGTATTGAAAGTATCTTTTTTTAAAAAAATCAGGGTACCCGGGGGGGGGGGGGCAAATGCAGTGGGAGGAAGGAACTGGCAAAAATCGCCCTCCGTTTCCATTAGCAGAATTTTACTGCAAGATCCAAACCTACATTCATAACTATACTATCTAGACTGGACACAAAGAATCAAATTTGGCAGGTTTCCAGGGTCTTTGTCAGGGCAAACCATTATTATTATTATTATCACAAGATGTTCTTTTCTTGTCATTTTCACTTGTACAGGGCAGAGATAATGATACAATGCCCTGAGTAATAATTATAGATATTAAGACTGCAGTCCTCTGCAAAGCTAGTCCAATCCGATGTCAGTGGGCTTAAAACCTAGTCACTGCATAGAAAACTCACAGTGCTGTCCTATGCAGAGGTGCACCATTTTATCCCTATTGACTTCAATGGATTTAGAAGGATATAACTTTGCTTAGGACTGCATCCAAACAATCTGTAGAGCTGCCAACCTCCAAGTTGTGGCTGAAGATCTACCGCTATTACAAATGATCTCCAGGCAACAGAGATCAGTTCACCTGGAGAAAATGACCACTTTGGAAGTTGGACTCTATGGCATCATGCCCCATTGAAGTCCCAAACCCCACCGTCCTCAGACTCCACCTGCAAAATCTCCAGGTGTTTCCCAACCCAGAGCTGGCAACCCTAACAATCTGCCTTTGGCATCAAAGTAGGGGCTGTGGTGGCTCAAAGGCAGTCTGGAAGGTTGGTTGAGACCCAAGTGCTACATGATGGAGTGAGCTCCCGTCTCTGGCCCCGGCTCCTGCCAACCTAGCAGTTTGAAAGCAAGAAATTGCAAGCAGATAAATAGGTACCACTTTGGTGGGAAGTAGGGCCAGCCCCAGGTTTTTTTGTGTACTAGGTGAGGCTACCTTGTGGCGCCCCCCCCCCAGGTGAGGCTGCCTTGTAGCGCCCCCCCCCCACCGCAAAGCCTCCCTCTCCACTGCCGGAGACCCACGGACATGGGAAACTCCCCCGGCCCCAGCGCCCACCCAGCTGCCCGGGCTCACGAGCTCTCCAGCCCAGCCAGCAGCCACCTGCACCAGCTGGCCGCAGCGCCTACAAGTCTATCTGCATTGGCCCAAGGCTAAGTTTGGTTCTTAGCCTGAATGGAAAGCTGCATTCAGACATAATGGTAAATCATGGTTTGCATAGAGCACACTATCTCCTGGTTTGAGTCTCTCTCAGTCTCTCCGCAGCCCCGTTTGCCAGCTGCGCCCCTAGGCAGCTGCCTAGTTGGCCTAGTGATAGAGCCAGCCCTGGTGGGAAGGAAATAGCATTCCATGCATCCTGGCATTTAGTCATGCTGGCCACATGACCATGAAAAATCTTTGGACAGCGCTGGCTCTTTGGTTTGGAAACGGAGATGAGCACTGCCCCCTAGAGTCGGATTCGACTGGCTTTTGGGCAAGGGAAACCTTTACCTAGTTAGAAGCTCCCGTTATGACTTGCAACTCTCAAGCTGTTTTCCTGCATGGTCCATAAATGGTGGCCTTCTATGGCACCCCACCCATTGGTCTGTGGCTTTCCTTTAGTGATATTTCCTTTTGTTTTCAACTCAGCCAAACTGAGCATCCGGCTGACAGTTCGGCCTGCAAACGCAGTTCATTTATTCCTGAAAATTCAGCCTGCGAGGGCCCTCAAACAGAAGCCCATTGCTTACGCTTAAGCAGAGAACTCAATTACTCTTCACAATTTTCACCAGTGGGATGTCATCATAATAATTAAACAAAACAGTTATAGTGTCTGGTCTGACCATTTCAGAGAATCTCCAGCAGACCTCCCCATCTGCTCTTTCAAGCTGCCGACAGCTAGCCCATCCTGAGTTCCACCAGCAAGATGCAAAGGATACATTTGTTTATGCTGACCACATGCAAAACTGCTCTCTGTGCCAATGTCTGGTGCATGTAATTCCGTAGCTTCAGTCGGGCCAAAACCATCCCGCCTGCAGAAAAGTCCATTAATCCACTTGTTCCAAAACAGCACTCTGCAGAGAGCAACACACTCGTTTCCGGGTAATTCTCAACATGCTGAATCTTTATAATGACTGCATGGGACCACTGATGTGTGATCACTCTTAGCTGGAGCTGAAGTTTGATTGCAAATTACGAGCACCAAAGTCGAGCAAAAAGTTGTCAAACGTTAAAATGGTTTAAAATTGTGCCCTAAGTGTTTTATGCATGCACATCTTTGCCCAGTTTTACCATGGCTGTCCCCTTCCTGCTTCTGCTCAGCCTATCCAACAAATATCTATCTATCTATCTATCTATCTATCTATCTATCTATCTATCTATCTATCTATCTATCTATCTATCTATCTAGATTTACAAAAGGATCTTGCTGGGAGGAAAACTGGATGCTGGATACTTTCTGTGGTATTTAAACCTTGTCCATTTTGCCTGAGTGATTCCCCAAGCTGAGCATGCTCACTGAGTCTTCTAATTTGGATTGCAAATATTTTGCATGCTCTTACACTGCAATTGGGAAAACATACCTTGGTCCACTAAGTGGTTAGGAGTGTGGACTCTAATCTGGGAGAACCGGGTTTGATTCCCTACTCCTCCACATGTAGCTGCTGGTGTGACCTTGGGTTAGTTACAAGTTCTCTCAGAGCTGTTCTCTCAAGAGCAGTTCTCAAAAGAGCTCTCTCAGCCCCACGTACCTCATAAGGTAAACACCCTGTGGTGAGGGAAAGGGAAAGGAGATTGTAAGCCACTCTGAGACTCTTTTGGGTAGTGAAGGGCAGGGTATAAATCCAATTTCTTCTTCTTCTTCTGAGTTCCAAATGTGCAACATATACACAGGCACAAAAGAAGCACACGTTCAAAATGAAGCTGATTTGACATGATGCATGATGTGACCATGCTGAACCAGGGGCATGTGAAATCCAAACAATCCAGGAAATTTTGAGCATACACCACCAATGGCTACCTTACTCACAGCCAAGTTGAATGCCACCAACCATGCAAATGCAAATCCACAAGAAATAATGAGAAATCAAAGTGAGGATATGGGATTCTCAGCATGAGCAAATATCATAATTGTGAGCAGGGTTACATTTGAATTTTAAACTTCTTTTTTTTTTGCAAAGATCAAAACATCACTAGATGGGACTTAGAAAACAAAAACTGACCATGCATTCTGAGGAAACTCTATGTCCTCAAAGCTTATGGAATGTGTTACAGTCTTGATGTGGTTGAAAGACAAGTTTGATGCTTTGATTTTAGAAGAGGAAATATGTATTTCTAGAAAGCCAAACACACACATACACACACTTCAAAATGCAGACAGAGGAGGAAAAAAAAACAGTGTGGATTTGGGTGGCAGAAGCAATCTCAGCGCTTCAGAGAGTTTGCCAATGCTTTGAGTCACTGTGAATCTGATTCTAGCAATACTGGCCCATAGGACTACTTAATTAGCATCTGCTCAACTTGGACACTGGCAAGCAAACAGAGATTAAAAACACCAAAAGTCTTCAGTGCTGTCTCCTCCAAAGAAAACTGGCACCATAAAGCTTCTCTCGCACATTCCTTAAGTCAGTAGCAAGTCAATCCATGTCATCTAATAACACTAATTGCACTCAAGTAGAGTTGTGAGGCAAATCACACTACAATATGCAACTGTCCACATCAAATCACTCAATGTACAAATGAATCAAGCTTCACATTATGACTCTCCCTTCCAGCCACTCTCCAGACGCTCTGCAAACATGGAGAAGAATCATTTGATCAAAAAAAAAGAAGCTTCCTCTTGAAAGTTTGCAAGAACCATCTCCACCCCAAAGGAAACGTTTAGACTTGGAATTGTGGTCTGCTTGCAACCCGCTAGCTAGGAATGGAATGAGCCAGGAAGGGGTGGAGCCTCTAGATGCAGAAGGGTGCAGAATGTTTGGAAAGCAAAAGAGGGAAGCAAGATTGCCCTGCTGGGGAGCTTGAACCTTAATCATCGGCTCTTAACGCCTTGTTTAAAGTAACTATGATTTGTGTGTGGACACTGTTAAGGGAAGGTGACTTTTGTTCTAAATTGCAAGTTTTAGAATTTATTGTGTCAGGCCTGTGTTTTCTAATGGGGAGTTTATTTAGGACCCTCATCTTCGAAGATGGTGCAGAGAGTGTTCAGATGGATTTGGGCCACCAACCAGAGGAAAGAGATAGACTTTGGGGGTGGCAAGCTGTGAAGGAGGGAAAAGTTAATTGTATGGACTTTAAAAGATCATTGTTCTGTTGTGTTACTGAGTTCTGTGTTTTCATTACATGATATGATGTTAAGGGAAAAGAAAAAATTGTGTTATTCCCTTAGAACTATTGAGGGATTCATTCTAAGTTTTACCCCTCAAAACCCACAAATTGAGGTTACACACTCTCCTAATAACTTGCCTTCAGTTTTACCTATTTGTAGTGCTCCTCACAGCAGAGAGTAAGAAGGAAGAATCAACATAATCAGGATTTAGCCTCTATCAGAGTTTCCAAGTGCAACATAGTCCCATTTTATCACCAAACTACACAGGAATTTGTGGGGCTGTGACTGGGATACCCAATGTGTTTTTGATCTTAAAAAAATCACTTAAGGCATAGAAAACTCAGAAGCTATGAGCCAACCTGCACATTACATTAGAATTCATTTTTGGCCCTGAACAGCAGCCACCAGCTGGGGGGGGGGGATATGGACCTTAGTTCTGAAGAACAAGAAAATTAACCCCCCCCCCCCACGCACGCTGTTTCCCTGAATGAAAATTCCATGTCCTGGGGTGGTTTTTAGCCAAGGCAAGGGGAGAAGGTGATCAGAATCCACCTTTTTTCCTTCCAGGAGCTAAAAGATGTGAGATTTAACAATGGCACAGATAATCAAACCTTGTACTAGAGGGCTCATGGCTGGCATCCGGCCTCCTCAGAAGGATAATATGCAACTAGCCAACATCAGAATCCTTACAAAGGACACAGTGTCATATTAATTTCAGCCACAGAATAACTTTGCTTACCAGATCTGGCCTTACATAGTTGAATAATTATGCACTGGCTAAATTCATGCATACATCATGTGAAACTCTAGTCAGTACGACTGTATGAATGTCAAGCACTCCACTGACTGTGGTCAGTCAGGGGCCATCAAAGCAGGATCTGAAGCTGGTTAACAACAAACATAAGTGCCCTGACCTGGACAGCCCAGGCAAGCAGGGTCGACTCTGGCAAGTACTTAGATGGGAAATACTAGAGGCGAGAGGCGGGGTAGGCTTTATTCAGCTACCTCTCTGAATATCCTCCAGGCCCCCACTAGGGGTCAGTCACCAGCAGGGCATTTTTTGTAGAAAAAGCCCAGCAGGAACTCATTAGCATAACAGGCCACACCCAACAGCAGAAATGAATTAGCATATTAGGCCACACCCCCAACAGCACAGCTCCCTCCCAGGATTGGCTTCACTAGGTGCCCCTTGGCTTGTAGGGCTCATGAGGAACCCGAGGGGGGGGGGGCTGTAGGCGTGGCCAACTCAGAAGCCAGCCAGAACTCCGTTCCTGTGCATTCCTGCCCCAAAATAGCCCTGGTCCCCAGAGGTCGCCATGACTTTCAGGTGCACACACACACACGAAAAAATACCAAAATAATAATAAAAAATAACAAACATAATTACAGCTTTTCCTAATGTACAATTGCAGTCATTTTGGCTTAACTCTGGTTTAATCCAGGCTTTGTTTCTGATAATACCTACCCAGGCTACAGGGAGAAGGCACTGAAAACACCATTCATTGAACTAAACCTGGATCTGAGCGCTTGTAAACTGAACCTTGGTTTCACAAACTGAGCATAGGTGAAATGAACCATGGTTTCACATTACATCTGAACTAAGCCAGAACCTTACTGAGAAATTCAAGACTGATTCATTAGCACTTCTTTATTCTTTTTTAATAGATGCCACATTCTGTGAATTGGCCATAGAACGCAGAGTAAGAAATATTCATTTCCATCAGTCTCCATCATCATCTCTTCTTTTATGACATTCTTGAATGGTCTTCAAATGTCCATCTAAATCCTCTCTGAATAATAAAGACAAACTACCTTGCATTTTATTATTCTTATATCTGCAAAGTCACATTTTATTCCTTACTTGTTAGGCATGAGCTTTATTTGATCAAACTTTTAAAGAGTTTTCTTTTAATGGAACCATTTCAAGAAAATTAAATTAACATGTCTACAGTTTTCCCCCCATTCTGCTCTTACTGAAGGAAAGATAGTAAACACTTCTTTAACACAAAAACAGTATCAAGCTAACAGATCACATTACATACCTTCCATATCTTAAGTGAATTAAAAATGAATCACCCAGCCTTACTAGAAGATCATGTTACTATTTAACACTGAAAATGGTATCTTAAAATATGTGTGTGTGTGTGTGTACATGTATAATATGCTCATAGAAGGGAAGCTTAAAAGAGTTGCGTTTAAAGAGAAGAAACTCAAATGTCCAAGCTTTGCTATGGAACTTGGATAATTGAGTTCCTTCTGCAATAGCAATGCACAGGTTTTTCATACCGATTGTTCCAACTGATGCAAGATGGTTGACTTAGGTCTAAAGTAGACATGACAATGTCCTTGTCACATATAGTACAGAGCTGCTCTACCATTTTAAAACCAGAACAGGTGACTTTAAAATGCTGCAAGCTCCCCCTCCCCCCACCTTTTCAAGTACCAAAACAGCCATGGGGTGGGGGAACAAGAGCACCTTGTCCTGCTGCACTATGAGTTGGATCAGGATCACTTTTCAGCCTTTATACAAAGAGCAAGTGTAGTCTGCACTGTGACTTGGATCAGAATCAGGCCCTTGTGGCATTTCTAACACACCCATTTTAGGCTTTAAAATGGCACCACCAAGTGAAATTCAGGATGGTTGGAAGGTCCTGTTGGAAGAAAGAAAAATAGGCATTTCCCACAATTTTGCTCGGCGGTCTACCTGAGTGTGGCAACTGAATGCCAATGACTGAACACGAGTGAGGGACCACTAAGATCCCACAGAGGTTGAGCTTGAAACCACCAGCAGGGTGAAGGGCCATGACAGCAAGTGCTAAGATGCCAGAGTGGTATGTCGGGCCAGGCCAGTTTCTGGGTGGGACTGCCATGGAAGGGAGCAGGCCAAGCAGGTGGGCTGCCTTCAGAGGAGGAGGAGGAGGAGATTGGATTTATACTACCCAAAGGAGTCTCAGAGCGGTTTACAATCCCTTTCCCTTCCCTTCTCCACTATAGACAGCCTGTTAGGTAGGTGGGGCTGAGAGCTCTTTTGAGAATAGGGTTGCCAGATCCCTCGGTTTGGCAGGGATTATCCACTTTTTGGAAGGCTCTACCTGCCATCTGGCCAGCTGGCCAGTGGGGGAAACCCTGCCCCCAAGCCCCAACATCCTCAGCCACCTCTCTCCCTTTTCTCTTGAAAGAGAGGCCCTCCGCCTGTGTGTACAAGGGACCCCTTTAAGTATATGCAGCCAGCAGGACAGGGCCCCATGCACCCGATCTCTGAGTTGCAATGCTGCTGGGAGATCCGGCAGGCGGGTCCCTCTTGCTGAAAGCACTTAAAGGGATCCCTTTAAGTGCACACAGCCGGAGAGCCCTGCAGGGGCAGGGCTTGGTGTAAGGAGGTCCCCAATGTAATGTCATCACATTGCGGGTGCCCCACCCCCTCCAGGAGCACCCCCAAAGTCCCCCGCTGGGGACAAAGATGGACCTGCCTTATTCGACAACTGCTCTGGAGAGAACAGCTCTGAAAGAACTTATGACTGACACAAGGTAACACCAACAAGCTGAATGTGGAGAAGTGGGGAATCAAACCCATAGAGTTTTGGGGGGATTGCCAGAGCGTCGGCCCAGCAACGTGCCCAGTGTGATAGCGTCACTTCCAGGTGACGCCATCACACTGGGCATTTGCCCAGCTGGCCCCTGGATGGATGGAGGGAGGCAGGAGTGGCCAGGCAGGGGGGTGGGGTGGCGGCGACATGGTTCCAGCATGCACACGCACTTCGCGCACATGCACACAAGAGCCCCCCCCCCCCCCCCGGATTTTAAAACTCTACGCCCCTGGTCCCAACCCTCACTTTTCTGTTCCCTTCTCCTTTGCTATTCCCTGTTCCTCACATCCACACTCAAGATGAGACTGGTTGGCACTGACAGGCCGCAGCTCAGCAATCCAGCGTTGACCAATGCTTTGCCAGGGCTCAGGAGCCTGTGGCCATATTTCAGGGCTTGGATACTATATTTGAGAGACAGTTTGGTGTAGTGGTTAGGGGCATGGACTCTAATCTGGGAGAATTGGGTTTGATTCCCCACTTCTCCACATTCAGCTTGTTGGTGTTACCTTGTGTCAGTCATAAGTTCTTTCAGAGCTGTTCTCTCCAGAGCAGTTGTCGAATAAGGCAGGTCCATCTTTGTCCCCAGCGGGGAACTTTGGGGGTGCTCCTGGAGGGGGTGGGGCACCCGCAATGTGATGACATTACATTGGGGACCTCCTTACACCAAGCCCTGCCCCTGCAGGGCTCTCCGGCTGTGTGCACTTAAAGGCCACTCCTGCCTCCCTCCATCCATCCAGGGGCCAGCTGGGCAAATGCCCAGTGTGATGGCGTCACCTGGAAGTGACGCTATCACACTGGGCACGTTGCTGGGCCGACGCTCTGGCAATCCCCCCAAAACTCTATGGTACCATAGAGTTTTGGGGCGATTGCTAGAGTGTCAGCCCGGCAACGTGCCGAGAGTGATAGCATCACTTCCAGGTGACGCCATCACTCTGTGCATTTGCTCAGCTGGCCCCCCGATGAACGGACGGAGGGGGGAGGGAGGGGGAAGGGGGAGGAGTGGCCAGACGGGGGGGAGAGAGGCAGCAGAGGCAGTGGCGGATGGCCCTAGGAAGGGCCCGGGGAGGTGTGGCAGCAGGCATTTTGTTTTGCTGGGGGGGGCTCAGTACCCCCCGGGAAATTTTGGAGGTGGCTCGAGCCCTCAAGCCACCCCCCCGGTAGTTGATGCCTATGGTTGGGACCATCTGAGGAAGCTGAGGGAGGAGCATAAATGTAGTACCGGCACCTCTATTCTGAAGTGGTACGACAACCTCAGACTTCCTTTCCCTTATTGTGCTACATGCGTGACCAGACTTTATGTTCCTGATTTTATATATTTTTCTACTTTTCTAAATAAACCTTTGTTTATTAAAAATTACTCTTTTGACTTGTGTTATTCAGGTCAAATGCCTCAAAGAATATTGTTTAGGAAGAAGAGAAGGGATTTGAGGCACAAAAAAAAATGTGTTAACGCTGCAGGGACTGTTCGTTAGGCTTTCTTGTATGCCAGATACAAATTTATGAGTAGAAGGTAAGAAACTCACTTTCTAGGCTCAGTACAAATTTATAACATGCTTCTCCACACACAATCCCATCTCCTATATATAATCTCATGAGTCATAAAATAAAAAAGTACTTTCTTCTAGAAATGATATATATTACCTACTCAGTTAACCCATCTCTCTACCCTCCGGACTGGTAGTCCCTGTGTACGAAGACCTGATTCTTAATTTCACCCCTCTTGGGACACAACCTTAGCAAAGAGCATTTCATTTCTAACCTCTTATCAGCCCCTATAAAAGAAAGGGAGAAGAGGTGCTGGTAGCATAGCCATGCACCCACTGAAGGTAAAAGATCTCCTGCCCCCAACAAGCCTTGCTCACCAGCATGGCAGCAGCTGGTGGGAGAATTTTTTTAAAAAATCACCCTCAGCAATGGCATGACATCACTTCCAGAAAAACCTGGACGTGACATCGTAACTCTCTAGGAATAGCCAGAAAGTCTGTGGTAAAACCAGTTTTCCCAGAAGTGATGTCACACAGATGGCCACCCTCCCATGGCCCCACCCTACCCAGTTTCTTGCTGGTTGCCTAACCTGGCAACCTTAGATGATGGTGGGCCATTCAGTGACTCCATTAGCTTCTGCTAACATTCTCACCTTGTGCTGCTGCCATGGTTGTCCCTCACATGTTTCTACCTTGAAACCAGGGGCGTAGACTTTTTAATTTTCTGGGGGGGGCTCTTGTGCGCGCGCGGGGACGATGTTGCTGCTGCCGCTGCAGTTCACCCAGGCGCTCCTCCACTGTCTCCCACAAGCAGGCCAGCCGTGCAGCCCCAGCCCCGGGGAGGGCCGCCCCCAGAGCCTCTGGGGGAAGAAGGCAACGCCGGAGGGCCAGAGGAGCGCGGCCTGGGTCGGAAGACCAGCAAGGAGAGCAGGGAGCCGCCGCTGGCGGGCCTCTCCTGCACGCTGGAAACCTTGGCGGGACCCGCCAGCAGCAGCAGCTGCTCAGCCGAGGCCGCCCCGGAGGCGAGGCAAAGCGAGCGAGATCCGGGTGCCTACCTGGCTGCCGCGGGCTCCCCACACTGGGCACGCTTCAGCCCAGGGGCCAGTGCGGCAAGTCCCAGCAGCCCCTGGAAAGCGCTGCCCCCATGCCCTCCCCCTCCCTGGGGGAGAAGAGGAAGCCCCGCCCATCCTCCCGAGGCTTCTGGACGCCCCCCTCTCCGCCGGCTGAGCCGCAGCCCCGCCCCTTTGCTCCCAGGAGTATTCTTTACAACCCCCCCCCCCCGCCGTGCTTGGGATCTGTGGAGCCCGCCCGCAGCTGCCGCCTCCAGGGAGGGGAGCCCTGCACAGAGGGAGAGAGGGTACAGGGTAGCTGGGGGGGGATCAATTCTTGCAGCGGCAGTGGGGAGCCGGCGGGCCTAGAAAGGGGCCCTGGAAGGCGGGGAGGCACGGGGGCGGGCGGGCGCTTCTTTTCGCTGGGGGGGGGCTCAGTCCCCCCCCGGAAATTTCAGGGGTGGCCCGAGCCCTCGAGCCCCCCCGTAGTTGACGCCTATGCTTGAAACTGATCAAGAATGTTACCTATTCCCTTCCTTCAGGTCCTTTTCTTCCATGGTCCAGTCCAGAGATGCAGGGTTCCCCCCCAGATTTTCCAGATTCAAATTAAAACAAGTAATTTTAATATTTAATAATGTCAGCAAAATTTAAATATTAGCAAACAAATGGAAATTTACCATGTATATGCTCAGGCCATGTACAAGCATCAGTATGCACTGGGGTTTGTTCATTTAGCCCACCCACATGATTGATTTTGCAGCACTACAGCCCTAGCAGCAAAAGTACAGAGACTGTATTTATATATGTAAGGTGGAAACATTTCCATGGGAAAAAACCAGCATGGGAAACTGTCCTTGATAGCCATGATAGTGAAATGGGATCTCGGTGTTCAAAGACAGTATTCCTATGAATGCCAGATAATGGGGACAGGGCAAAAGAAGGACAAAGTGATGGCCTTCATTCATGCCCTCCTAGTGGGTTTCCAGGGGCATCAGGTAGGCTGCTGTGGGAAACAGGATACAGATATTTGGTCTACCCAACAAGACCTCTCTTATGCTCTTGTATCAAAGACCAGCCCTTTTACCCTTGCAGTGAGTCCTGACTCCTCCATCATTGTCCCCCCAAAAAAACCTGGTACCAAAAACTGAAAGGATGCTCCTGCCCCAAGATCAGTGACAATGTTCTCTCTCACACGCACACGAGCACACACACACACATACACACACACAAACAATGCTTTGCTGAAAGAAGCCATTCTGTTCAAACTTCCTCAAATGTTATTCAGTAGGAGTTCTCAAAGTATTGGGAAACTTTATCTAACAACCTCGCAGGGCTGCTTAGGCATCAGAAAGAGCCCTGGAGTTGTTCTGCAGGGATAAGGATGGCAGATATTTCATTTCACCTGTTAATGAACTCTTTAGGGGAAATGCATACATTTGACAGCTTGCCTGCATCTAACGAACAACATTATTCATGTCACTATGTGTGAAAAGACTTTTAAAATCCTGAGTATAAATAGAAGAGGCTGATTGAACAAGGGCTCGGAGGTGGGGGAGAAGAGCCTTAATTAAAGCAGGGGTGGCAGGAGGGAAACCTGGTCACATAAGAAGCAGAGATTCTTAACTACCAGTACTAATCAACCAAAGCAAATCTAAGGTCTACCCTACAGCCAAAGGGCTTGGGTAAGGTTGCCACATATTTCTACCCAATATTGTTGCTGTGCTGTTTTTAAGCAATTCTATTCATAGAAATTTAATAAAGGAAGTCCCCACACACACACACAATTCATGCTTGGAAGCTTGCTATGTTAAATTGTGACACAGCAGATTGCCTTTAAAGGACAATTAATAAGAAGGGATTACCAAACGCTCTCCTATCCCAGCACAGTTTATGACCAGCCCCCAGGGAAGGGCCATGACTCAGTGGCAGAGCATCTGCTTTGTATGCAGAAGGTCCAGGTTCAACCGCTAGCATCACCAGTTAAAAGAATCAGGTATTACACTGATGCTGGGAAAGATTGAAGGTCAAAGAAAAAGGGGACGGCAAAGGATGAGATAGTTAGACAGTGTTATCAAAGCAACGGGAATGAAGTTAAGCACACTCCAGAGGACGGCGGAAGACAGGAGGGCCTGGTGTGATGTGGTCCATGGGGTCGCGAAGAGTTGAACTCGACTGTGTGACTAAACAACAGCAACAACAAATACAGAATACGGAAAACCTCTGCCTGAGACCATGGAGAGCTGCTGCCAGTCTGAAAAGACAATACTGACCTTGACTGACCAAAAGTTTGACTCAGTAGAAGGCAGCTTCGTGTGTGTGTTCACTTGGCTTCAACAGAAGAACTGATTCATATTACTGCAGACTGCCTTCCATGGGCTTCCCCCTTCCCTTGAGATGTCCTGTGGTTCTGATATACAGATATAAAGAAAATCAACTTACTGCGTATCTAGGCAGTAAGGATTCTGTCTCTAGCCAGGGGGGAAAGGTCAGTCATTCCATCAAATATGCTTGTGAGAAGTGATTGCTGTGAGGCAGGCGTTTAGAGGCACCTGCTTTCCAGCTATCTGGGACGTGAGGAATGTACTCTTAGAAATTCAGTGGTCTTTCATAAACCCTTTAACTTCCTTCCAAACACTCCCCAAATTTGTGTTGAGTTTTATTTGTTTATTTATATCTTGCTTGTCAACCATCCAATCCCCTGTGCATTGACAACAATTTTAACTTCTTAAACCCCTTGTCCCATTCCCATTCCGTGGATGGTTCTGCTGCACATTACCTGTCCCCAACATCTGAAACTGACTCAAGAAAACCCACGCCTTTTAACATTTCAGTCCCAAATACTCTGAATCTTCTTCAGAGGTAGGGCAGCAAGACATGTGGGACAGACAGGCTAGGGTTGTAATCTCCAGGTGAGTACTGGAGATCTCCTGGCATTACAACTGACCTCTGGACTACAGAGATCAGTTTTCATTGGAGCAAATGGCTGCTTTAGAGGGTGAGCTCCATGGCATTATACCCTGCTGAGGTCCCTCCCCTACCCAAACCCTGCCTGTCCCATGCTCCCCCCCCAAAAAAAAATCTCCAGGAATTTCCAAACCCAGCACTGGGAACCCTAGGGCAGGCAGGTATAAATGTCTGTGATCCTGACCATGGTAGGGAGCCCACTGACTCTTTGTTTTCTAATACACCCTCTACTTCCTTCTACTGGTATACGATGCCATTAGTGTTAGGAAGTAATCACTTAACAATTCATTACATGTCTTCCCAATAACACACTGCCTTCTCTAAGAACATTTTGCTGAAGCACAATTTTCCTGTTTTCTCTTTCAAATATGTTTTGCATTCAGGATTTATGTTGCCAATTACCTCAGGAATGGAGATTTCATGCAACCTTAGGGTTATTCTTAAGAGTTCTTCATCTTTATATTATAGACGTAATTTGAATCCCTTTGCTGTTTAACCACCTTTCATCTCATGGAATAAATAGTGATGATGAGGCCATTTCACCCTCCCATAAATAGCTGATGAGACAATGTTTTTAGTGGGGCTGGGGAGCTCATAATGGATCTACAGTAAGCATTAGATCTGCTCTAATATCTATATGGCCAGAGGCTCTTGTATTTTCTTGCTTGGCTTGCTCATATGAAAGAATTGGCAATTTCCAAAATCAACAGTCCATTTATATAAATGTTTCATTCACCCATACATTTAAATCTCCCCCTTGTCTGACACCACTGTAGCCACCATTTCCGATGCATTTGTGTATGCATTCAGACATAAAGCCATCTTATTAAGGTGTGCAGAAATTGTGTCAAATCAGGCATGGAATTCTGACATAAATACACGCTGAGGCCATTACAAAGGCTCAAGAACAAACTGAAATGTGAAGTAATATTCATTGTATGACTAATAGCTAAAAGCAATTTTTTTAAATAAATGACTTGTATGTTTCCGACCTGAAAATGCAGAACCGAGCTGGAGCTACTTACCTTATTTCTCGTTTGTTTTCCCATGCTTTGAAATGTCCCTGTTCTTAAAGATTTTCTGCAAAACATTTGCAATATTTGGAAAGCATTCTTCTTGGAGCCATTGACTTTCTTCTTCTTCTTTGTCCTCATTGCCCTTTATTATAGTTGCCCTCGCTGATTTATAATTCAATGTACTGCAGCTACCAAAGGGACTTTGTCAACAGTGGTACAACAAAATCTTATGGTTCATCACAGTCAATATGGTTGAATTTATTTTCAGATTATATTCTGCTCTTCTACTAGAAAAATAAGCATTCACCATAAACTAATTAAGCAGAAAGACAGCAAGACAAACCAGCAGCAGGAGCCAGGAGATTAAAAAGGGCATCAAACAAGACTGAAGCCACACAAGTGTTCAGCAACATCCCCCCCACACACACACACATAAACAAACACACAGAATTTGTTTGCTGCATCAGATGTGTCCTCCTGGAAAGCAAACCATTTTCAAGCTGTACCATCCTGTGGACTGGCTTTAACTGCAGCACAGCTAACAAGTTGGGAAGGAAAGAGAAGGTGGTACAGCTTGGGGCTGAACAGGATGAAGAAGCAGAGATTTGGTAAAGGAGAACCCCTCAGGCAGCCGCTAAGCAAGGAAAGAACAGAGCTACTTAGAGGCCATGGAGTGTGGAAGAAACATCTGTGGCGTGACGTTAGCTAAGGATGAGTAGGCTCCCCCTGTTCTTTTACTGTGCTGTGGGTTTGCTCTGGGATGCATTCCACTCCTCCTTAATTCTGGTTCAACAAGGAAAATGTCTTCCAAAATTGGATCATGCACAGTGTCACTGCCAGAGGAGTTAGATGGTTTCAGACTGCATAGTAGCAGCTTTGGGTTCTGAGCCCACTGAGTGCCCAAATCCTGTTTTTGACATCGAACATGGACTTCACCAGCCATTTGTGCCATGAACACGTAGGGCTTCCTTGACTGGTCCATCACAGTCAGTATTGTCTATTCTGATTGGCAGTGGCTCCTCAGAGTCTCAGACGTATCATCAGATGCATTTAATTGGAGATGCCAGGGACTGAACTTGGGAAATTCTGCACACCAAGCAGATGCACTTCCACTGAGCCATGGCACCTCTGCTGCCCTTTTTACTTTATCCTGTTAAGGGTTTTGAGCACAGAGGCTGTTGTGTGACATTTTTGGCTCTTCAGATTCCCCTGAATGCCCAGACAGCTACCTTCAGGTCTACTGTTGTTACCCTAGCTCTGAGCTCTTAGAGTGATATTTCTTTGCCCCCCCACCAGCAACAAGGAGCACTGTTAGGCTATCTTGCCAGCTCTTGACTGTCTCTAGTGTCTTATGGTGCCTTCAGAGGACCCTCTATCAGATGCTTGTGTCATGAAATTGTGTCACTTCTGGTTCAAATGGAGTCACTTTTGGTTCAAGATGATTTGCTTCTAATTGGTCCACTTGCTGTTCCAACCACTTTCTTGAGGTTTCAGAACATGCCATGCTACATTCAATTTGCTGCGGATTTCACTTCTTCATTTCATCATTTGGGGGCAGATGTAGGCAACGGGATGTGCTTTGGACTGGTTCAAATCATTCCTTATAGACCAGACTCGAAGGGTTGCCATTGGAAACCAGTTCCCATATCTGTGAAATCTGTACTGTGGGGTTCCACAGGGCATAATTCTATCCCCCGTGCCATTGAACTCCTACCTAAAGCCCTTAGACAAATCATTCATAGCTTTGGGTTGGTTGTAATCAGTATTCTGATGACACACCGCTCTATATCTCTTTATCCAAATTTCCAGGTGATGCGGTAGAAGACCTGAACCACTGAATGTCTGCTGTGGTTAAATGGTTAAGAATGAACAAGCTGAAACTAAATCCTGACAAGAGGGAGGTAATGCTGATCGAGAAGATGGAAATTGTGAAGACCATTGTGCTCCCCACTTTCAGTGGAGTTCAGCAGACCTTTGCTTACTTGGTTAAGTGCTTAGGGGGTTATACTGGATCCAGCATTACTGCCACAGAAACAGTAATAAATGCTTTCTTCCAATGTAGTTTAGTCCATAAATGCCCCCCTTGTCCTGACTTGGCTAATCTGGCCTCCTTAATCCATACCACAGTAACACCGAGACTAGACTATCATAGTGTGCTCTACATCAGTCTCCACTTGAAGTTAGCTTGGAGACTCCAGTTGGTGCAGAATACCACAGCTTGGTTATTATCAGAATCTAGGTGGAGCATGCATTACTATTCCCATGCTGCAGTCCGTCAGACACTGGGCTCAGTTCAAGATACTGGCTAAACTGGCTGTTATCACATTGGACCCTCATATCTGCAGGACAACCACTCCTCCTACGATTTGCCATGACAACTTCACTCATCTCAGCAGGGTCTTCAGCAGGTGTCGCACTGCAAATGGGCCAGCTCAACAACTGCCCACTCACGTGCATTCTCTGTTGTGGCCCCCACCACATGGAACTTCCTTACTATGGTGGTCCTTCTGCAAACTCTGCAAAAATGAATTATTCAGGAGGGCATTTTTACAAAAGTCATAGGGCTATATTATAATGGAATGGTTCAGGAAAATGCTAAAAGAAAGGGAAAGGGACTGTGCACTATACTGCTGGTACCTGCTTTCTAGACCAGTTAGGTTTTCCAGTGCTCTTCGAAGATGATTCTACATGGAGCAGCACAGTAATCCAGTTTGGCTGTCATGAAGGGAAGAGTAACTTCAGCCAAATCCTTGTTGCTCAGGAAAGGGCACAGTTAACATACCAACTGAAGCTTGAAAAAGGCACTGTTGGCCACAAATCACCATCCAAACATCCAGCAGCAGTACTGGATAAGAGAGTATAAATGATGTACTGGATGGGCATAAATAAACTGAAGCATAATCCACAGATGAGAATAAGCAGTTTGTCTTTTTGGATGGGGTTGCACTCCTCCTGAGAACCAGTGATATGAGGAAGAAAATTTCCCAGTGCTATATTTTTCAGATGAAAATTTTCCACCCCACACATGTAAATGTAGTCTGTTTATCTCTAGGTGTCAGGGCTATTGTGCTGTGAATCAATCATGTTAGATGGGTTCAGTGTGAGATATGAAGCATGGGAAAACCCTTGTGTTTGTATATGATCCAGGCTTCTACTTGTTGTATTTGCCTTCTTTTGCTAACATTATCTAAATTTTACTAACACCTTTTGCATATTTAAATTATGTACTGAAGTCTGAATTGGAATATTGTCCAATTCAAATTTTCCCAGAAAACCCACATCACTGCAGAGGGCACATCCATGCTGTAAGCCTGAGTCTTAAAACAGAAAACAATCCAATCCAAAACAATCAAGCCATTTACTTCCTACTCTGGATTCTGCTTCCATTTTTTTTTAAAATTCCTATCCGATTCATCACTTAGAACATAAGAACATAAGAGAAGCCAATGTTAAATCAGGCTAATGGCCCATCCAGTCCAACACTCTGTCACACAATGGCCAAAAATACCAGGTGCCATTAGGAGGTCCACCAGTGGGGCTTTATATAAGACATCAGTTTTGGACTCCCACTACTGGGCCAAAATAAGATGAAAAAAGAGAGCCAGAGCCAGGTATAATGTGAATACTGATGGCGCCATAGCCCAAATCTCAAGATTCTACTCCACAGTTTCACCATGTACTTGTTGAGCAATACACTCAAGAACTAATGGAACCACCACTGAACAGTGTGCTCCAGATCCATCTCAGCAAGGGAATCTGGAATGATATCATGGCTGACTCTATCAACAGCTGCTGAGAGATGCTAGAGAACCAACAAGAATATGCTTCCCCTATCAGTCTTCCATCCAAACTGCCTACTAGGGTACCCCAACACTGCAATCCTCAACAGAGTCACGCCCTACTAAATCCATTGAATTAGAAGATGTTAACTCTATTTAGGATTGCACTGCAAAGCACTAAGTGTCATTTGAAATAACTGAGTCGACTTTTATTAAATCTCCCCCCCCCCCCTTGTCTTAAAAAATCCTGTTTTGTCACACTATTTTAGGAAAGCATTCTGGGGCGTTTATACCCCATGACTCTTCAAGCAATAAAATGCTCCTGCAACAAATGTCAGGTTTCAATGTGGTAAAGGCTGATAATATAACAAAAGCTCTCCTTGAGAAATTTATATTCTCTCATGTACCATGTCAGAAAATATCCTACAGGAGATACACCCACACGATGTAAACACACAGCCTGACAAAACAGCAACCTTTTAAAAAACGGGCCATCCAAACATATTGGACATCAATTTCACAATAAAGTAGTATCAAAAATTGCATTCACTAAAATGATCATCATCAGGACACCATATGTAAATAGTAAATTTAACAAAATGAAAGGGGGGGAAAAACCTGCAAACAATATTGTTTGCTGCCAGTTGTTGCTCTCTTAGTTTTTCTTTGAGCTTTTCTTGGGTCTTTTTTCCCCCTTACCAGCTTTGCAGTGATCTAAGAAACAAAAAGAAAAACTAAGGAGAAAAAAAACAGCAATGACCAGCAAATGATAAGGAGAGGAAAAACTGTTGCAGTTAAGAATATGGGCTGCAGCAAAAACTCAGTGCCGAAAAACCAAATGGGAAAGCATAGAACAGGGGTCCCCAATCCTGCGGAGTGTTTTTAGAAAGGGTGTGGGGCCAGGTGTGGCTTTTACCCAAAAGGGCTTCTGATTGGTCACTGGAGATCTAATGGGCTGTGTAGATTCTTTTTAAGTTGCTTTGACAGCAGCTATTACCACAACACAAGGTTCTTCACTGTATGACTGAAGGTAAACTGCACTTATGCCAGACAATTTTGTTAAACAATATGTTAAATTTAAAAGGCATCCTATTAAACAGATCTTCTGCCTGAAATGTTGAAGAGGTACTATTAGAATTATGCATAACCTTACTCCATGACATTTTGTGGTTGGTTCTGCCGGTTTTGGTACCCATTTTTAGGCTGGGTCCACCGCTTGTCACAGTCATTTTGTGGTTGGGTTCACCATCCTTTGTCAGAATTCAGAAGTTGCCCATAGGCTATAAAAGGTTAGGGATCCCTGACACAGAAGAACTTTCCCAGTTCAATGGACCACTAATCCTAGTACAGCACAGTTCATTAATTCATTCACTCACACGTACACAAAATTATTTGCAAGAACACAAATAACACTGCAAACATGTAACGGTTGGTTGCAGAGGTTTTTAACACAGCTAAATGCACACATACCAACTTACCTAGCAAACCTACTATTGTAATTCCCTGAAAACTAATTTAACTTTGTGTCCAGGTTCTGCATACCCTCCAAAGCATAGCTTCCCACCTTTCTTTACAAGTATTTAATCTATGCATTAAGAACTAAAACTGATCCCCACGGGGCGACCCATCCCCATCTGTACCAGTACATACTCCACACATTCTGTACTCTTTTGGGGTCTTTCATAGCTTTGCAGATGGCTTGCAGTCCACGGTGCTGTGCTGGGACACCTTTAAGTGGCACAAATTACAGGACTGTAGTTTAGTGGTACAACATGTGCTTTGCATGCAGAAGATCCCAGATTCAATTAAATGCATTTGGTATTAGGTGATGTGACCTCCATCTTGGACTCTGGGGAGCCACTGCCAATCAGATTAGACAATCTCCAGGTTACCTTTCCTAGGGAAGGTGATATACCATGGGGTGGAAGAGCAGCTGCAAGGTTTCCTGAATGACACATCTGCCCTTGACCCTTCTCAGTCTCGCTGCAGGCCAGGGTTTGGTACTAAGTCGACTCAAGTTGCACTGGTGGACAATCTTTGTTTAGACGAGAACAAAGGGCAATCTTCCCTTTTGATAGTGTTGGACCTCTCATCAGCCTTTGATACAGTTGACCACTCCATTCATGTATATCAGCTTGAATATGAAGTTGGTATTAAAGGCACAACCTTTAGCATGCATGCTGTCTGGAGCTTTGGGGTTGGGTATTATCAATATGCAGATGACACCCAGCTCTAGATTTCATTTTCCATGCCTCTAGATGTGTCCTGAACTGGTACTTTGAGGCTGTGATCAGGCATATAAGGCAGAGAAAACTGAAGCTGAATCCAGACAAGACAGAGGTAATGCTAGTCAGGAAGGCTGATAGTTTAGAGGGACCAAATCCACTTGTCCTAGATGGAGCGCGGTTTGTTTTTCTCAGAGCAGGTTAAGAGTTTGAGGGTGCTCATGGATCCTGCCTTGCTCTTTGAAAAGCAGGTTGGCATGGTAGCTAGGAGCACCATCTATCAGCTGCAACTGATTCATGGCGGGATTACTGTAAGGAGCTCTAAATGGGGCTGCCCTTCAAGGCAAGCAAAAAGATAAATGGGTCCAGAATGTGTCAGTCCATCTTTTGTCAAGAACTAACTGCCGGGAACACATGTCGATCATTTTGAAACAGCTACATGGGCTGCCAGACTGTTTCCGAGTTCCATTCAAGGTGCTGGTTATAACTTTTGAAGCTTTTTATGACCTGGGACCCACATATTTGAAGGACTGTCTCCTGTGTGCCAACTACAGTCATCAGGCAGCCATCTCTTGGCTATCCCACCACTTAGGGAGACCTGCCTGACATCGACCAGAGCCCAGACCTTTTCTCTTGTGGCTCCAGTTCTGTGGAATGGGCTCCCTGAAGAGGTGAGAGGGGGGCCCTCCTTAGAGGCCTTCAGGAGCCACTGCAAGGCCTGCCTGTTTGCCAGGGGATTTGAGAGGGTTTAAATGGCAGGCATCTTTTATGGGGAGGAGGAGGGAAGGATTTGGGGCTGGCTATTTTATCTTTGGTATATCTGGGGATGTTTTAACTACTATTGTAACCCGCCTTAAACTAAGAGGAAAGGTGAGATATAAATGTTTTAATTTTTTTTAAAAATAAAAAATACTGACCTATATAGGTCAACAGTCTGATTCAGTACAAGGCAGCTGAGCTACAAATTGGTGGAAACCTATTTTTAAAGCATTTCATTCTTATCCTTCATGTGAATCCAATTATGATACTGGAACATCTAAACCAGGGGTATCAAACATGCAGCCTGGGGGCCGGATCAAGCCCCGGAGGGCTTCTCTCAGGCTCACACTGGAACTGGCCATCTCCTGCTTCCAGTTCTGTTGCTGCTGCTGCTGCTGCTGCTGCATCACAGTTTGCTTTGCCAGACTCTCTCAATCACTCAGCCATTTCATGTTTTTCCCTGGGTCCTAGATTCAAAACTCTGAGCATGAGATTTCTGTGGTGAATGTCAATAAAACAAAAGTAGGTTTGCAGCTTACAGATACACACCGGAACAGCATATTCAAGATTGCAACAGCACAGACATTTTGATGCAATAATTCAGAGCAAGAGGTGTCAGTTATCAGAGACTGTTAAATAAACAAAATATTGCAAGAGTGCTAATGTTTTAAGCATGTTTTTATTTTAAGTAAAAAAAATCTTTGTGTTTGTGTCCTTTATAAAGTTTATATTTCTGCTACCTGGCATTACATTTTATGACACACTTGGTTCGGCCCAACAAGGTCTCATTTATGTCAGATCCAGCCCACAAAACAAATCAGTTCGACACCCCGAAACAGTGCCTGACAAAAATGGGTAACTATTATCTCTGTTGCATATGACAGTGGATTGAGCATGCCTTGTTTTAATACACGTAGGCTGCAATCCCATAGAAAACTACCTGCAATCTATAGCACTTAACGTCTACATAAACTTGGCTGTAAAACTGATTTGCTCATGATATTCATGAAGGGCCACTAAGGTTGCATCCTCATGTCACTGGATATTGCACTACAGCAATCATTTACAGCTCAAATTGTTCTATCCATACCAGGAAAACTCAGTTAACATACAAACATCCTGGATCAGTCCAGTGATCCATCTAATCCAGCAACCTGTTTCACACAGCAGCTGACCAGTTATCCTGAGGGCCAACAAACGGCCCAAAGACCAAGGCCTTCCCTTATGTTGCCTCCAGTGTTCCCTCTAAGCTGAGTTAGTGTGAGGTAGCTCACAGTTTTTTTAGCCTCTGGCTCACACATTTTTGTCTTCGCTCTGGAAGGATGGCTCCAGAGCCAATTAATTTATGCAGTGGCCAACTAATTTATGCAGTGCCATAGAGTCCACCCTTCAAAGCAGCCATTTCCGCCAGGGGAGCTGATCTCTGTCAGCTGGAGATCAGTTGTAAAAGTGGGAAGATCTCCAGGTCCCACCTGGAGGCTGGCAACCTTAATTGCTCATGCAGTATGATATTTTGTTCCCTGAGTGCATACGGAAATAAAACAACATCCTAAAAGGAGAGTAACACTGCTAGAGTTGTCCAAGTCATGGCTTTGCCTTTAAGGCCAATCTGTGGCCAATCTGCAATTTTAAGAAGTATCACAGGCATTCCTGAAGGGGCATGACCGGCCTCTGCTATTTGGGAGCCACAAAGCACATGATTTATCAGTATATTTAAAAACTAATATATTTTATGTCTACACATACTGTAGCGTTCAATTTGCTCTGTGTCAATAAACAGATGAGCTCCAATCATCCCAACTCCTCCAACTGCCATGTCATTAGAATTTCCCCCTAAAAATGGGCTGTGTGTATTTCCATTCATTGCTTGCTGTAAAACTTTAATTAAAATCACAGTGCAGCACGGAGGCAATCGCATTTCATTACCAACAAACTCAAATACAAATCGTGTCCCATAAACTGGCCTCTGTATAAATTTCTGGTCTGTCTCACGCTGATAAATCGAACTGCTTCAAATCTGGAAAGACTGCATAGGCAGAAACTATCAACAGGACAAGCAGGCTAATCTTATATAGCATGCAACTGAAAGCAGTGAATGTGTGTGGGGTGGAGGGCAGGGGGTGGCCAGGCCTTAGAAAAAAGAACCCAACTATGAAATAAAGACATTTAATCCAACTCTATTACAAGCAGTGAATGACAAGAGTGTACAGACACGTCCATTCCTTCTGGCCATTTGTAATGTTTCCCAGTGCTTAGATAACAGGTTTCAGACTTATTATTTGATCAGAGTTATTATTTGTTTATTTGTTAATTTCATTTATACCCTGCCTTTCTCCCCAATGAGACCCACAGTGGCTAACATTATTCTCCCCTCCTCCATTATAGCCTTCTCACATCAACAACTCTGTGAGCTAGGTTAGGCTGAGAATGTGTGACTAGCCCAAGGTCGCTCTTCCGTGAAAGAGAGGTGATAAAGACTGGGTCTCTGACACTGTAACCACTACCCCACACTGGCTTTCCATGGAGGTATTGTATAGTTTGAGGAAGGGGGATCATGCTGCCACCGTTTCTGGTGGGAGACAAATAGGGTTGCCAGCTCCAGCTTGGGAAATACCCAGAAATTGGGGGGTGGAGCCTGAGGAGGGTGGAGTTTGGGGAGGGGAGGGACTTCAATAGGGTATAAATAATGCCACAGAGTCTACCTTCCAAAGCAGTCATTCTCTACAGCTGAACTGATCTTTGTCGCCTGGAGATCAGCTGTAATCCCAGGAGATCTCCAGCCACCACCTGGAGGTTGACAACACTGGGGACAAAATTATCATGTTAATAATTATGCCGTGCTTTGCCTCTGGATGTTTTCCAGATCTCTACAAGTCAAATCCTATTGCCTTGTCTTTTGGATGTCCCCTCTATTGATTCTGTGTAATTTGCCCTGAGTCCTAGTGAGAAAGGCAGACGAGAGAGAGAGAGGGAGAGAGAGGAGGAGGAGGAGGATAGACTGACAGACAGCATTTCCTAGAGGTGCTAGTTTCAGGTGGGATGTGGGCTAATTTCCCCCACCTCACCCCCAGAAAAAGGGTGGCCTTCACTGTAGGTTGTTGATATTCTGTCTACCCTTCTGCATATGAGAAAATGTGAGGGCTTTTTTGTGTAACTTTCCTCCACAGAAGCCACTTCACCTAACAGCCATTAGCAAGCACAGAGACTTCCAAACATCCAATTTCTCCATTAGGATCATGAAGGTTCTTCATTACAGGATTTGAGAACTCTTGTCTCAATGGCTTGCTCCAGCTTCTTAGAAATCTCAATTACCGTCATTTCAACAATCAGATGCTATTATTCAAGGGCATTATGGCTTCAGACACCACATCGATTCTTGTAAGCCACACAATACTGTACTGAAGCAGGCTTCTGTGAAGACTTGCTCTTGTGAGAGGAAGGTTAAAAATAATAAGCCCTCACCATTTCTCAGACAAAGAGGAACAAACAAAATACCAATACCAAAAATAATAGCATATATTGCAAATATGCTTGTGGGACAGCGGGACTACAGAAAGAGGCCTCATCCCTGACCCATTTATTAGACTTTGTATTCAGTGCTGACTTTTTCAGTGTTTTCATTCACACAGATAAGCCCATGCATGTCAAGTTTCTGCATTCTGCACCCAACAAGTGTTAATTTGCTTTTATGCAACATCTCTTGAAGCATCAAACTCAAATGTTTGCTTCCACTAAAGCTGGTGCTGTTTTCCCACAGATCTGCACCAGTTCTTGTTTTTTTGAAAAACCCACTAGAGCAGTGATCCCCAATCTTTTTGGTACAGCGACCCACAAGCTAGAGTTTACTTGGTATGGAGACCCACTTGTAAAAAAACCCCAGAGCATTCACAGATCATGAAAACCACAAATGCCTGGGCCCTACTTTTACAGGCTTTGTAACTCACATTTGGGTCAGGACCCACAGGCTGGGAAGCATTGCTCCAGAGGTCAAAAATGGGCAGACTTGAGGACAGAGGCCAAACAGTTCTTTGAAATTTTCTAGTCACATATCTTTTTTCAAAAATGTGTGATGGAAGGTGGTTGCCTTTTTCGGTAACAAACACTGTGTTCCAATCCCTGAGGAGACTACTAATGTGGTTTTCCCTCTGAAAGATCAACAGGCATGCTTCCAATTTCCCTAGTCCTTAAAACGTCTGAAGTCTCCCTCCCAATAACATTCATTCTCTCTGTTCGCAGTCTAGCTTTATCCAGTCATGCTGAGAGAGAAAGAAGAGTGATTATGCTAATCTTCTGAGAACATTGGAACAAACAAAGCCTTTGATTACTTCAAAACCCAAATAAAGCTAGAAGGATGAATACAGTTAGCTTGAAAGACACTCCCCAGGATTATTTTCAGGTTTCTTGAAGGTTGTTCTCCTTGTAACTGTTGTGCCATGCTTGCAGAAGAACTCGTTGGTCTTGTTGTGGAACTGGGTGTATTTGCTTTTACAAAAGTTCAAGTTACATAAAGGATGCTTCAAGGGCACATAACATTGTTACCTCTGTGAGCACAGTACATGTAAACTTCACCAGATTCACTAAGGTGAAGAAACTCCATGAGCATAAATATTACATATTCACTGAGCAGAAATTGCTTCATCCATTGACAATACAAAATGAGTAAGGACGGGCTACTGTTCCTACCATGGAACTACTCTCATATGGTCAGTATGCCTAGGCATCTGGTGAAGTTTACATGTAGTATTCTATGAATCTAATATAAGTCTTCTGACAAAGATTAATCGAAACGAAGATACAATCCGGAGTCTTCGTTGGATTGGAATTGAGCTGGATTCAGCTATGTTATTTATACTTTTGGCTTTATTAGCTTCTGTTAACAAGTTTCATTGCTTCTTGTAAAATAAGAGTGATAATGATATGATATGTTATAATATATCAGTAGTTATATTCACATAAGTGTTTTGTTTGCGTTTGAGTACAGTGCTTGTTTTCCAATAGTCTTTATTACTGCTGTTTATCGGTTATATATTTACTTCTGGTGCAATGCCAGCATGTGGCCTGGGCTTTTCTGTTTCCACAGTTAAGCTCCATTCCCCATAGGCTATAATGGAGAATCATCTGGGAGTAGCTGGGGCTTGGGGAGGGGGGTCTGTTTTTTGAGGGAGATGCACCAAATTTGCAACATAGCTGCCAGTGCTTTTCCTAAAAAAATCTCCAAGTTTTAAAAATATTGAACCGTGGGGTCCAATATTATGGCTCCCCCAAAAAGGTGCCCCCATCCTCCATTGTTTCCAATGGAAGAAAAAAGGTATGTAAAAGGATGCCGTCCCATTAAATGCCTGAGTTCACTTGCTGAGTAGGGGTGTGCATTCGGTATTTACCTTATCAGTATTGTTCAGGTATTTATCCAGCCGAATCAAATTAGAGAAATTATTTGGCTACCAATCTAGCTGAGCCTGAATAAAAGCCAATATTATTTGGCTTTTAACCGGGCACAGCTTGGAGAAGATATTAAAATCCAGCATTAGGCCCAGCCCAGCTCAAATACATAGATCATAAACACAGATCACAGGCAGCTTAGGTTAATAGTTCCCAGTTTAAAACAGTGTTTAAAATATCAACCCTTTAATTAAAAGCCTGCGTGAACACAAACATATTGGCCTGGTACCTAAAGGAAAGCAATGTAGGTTGCAAGGCAAGCCTCAATGGGACAGGTATTCCATAAGCAAGGTGCTACTACTGAAACTGCCCCCCAACTCTGGTTGCCGCCTGCCTCACCTCTGAAGGACCCCTGCAGAGAGCTGGGCTTAAGAGATAGATCTTAACTGGCAAGGTGGACAATATGGGGGGGGGGGGAGTGGTTCTTCAGTACTCTGGCCCCAGGTGCTTTAAAGGTAAGAATCTGCACTTTGAATTGTGTCTGGAAACAAACAGGCAGCCAGTGCACATCTTTCAGGACTGAGATGATATGGTCCCTTTCTCCCACGCCTGGCAATAGCCTGGGTGCTGCCTTTTGGATGAGCTGAATTTTCCAAACTGTCTTCAAAAGCAGCCCTTTGTAAAGTACCTTGTAGTAATGTAACCTGGATGCAACCAGAGCACAGATCACTGTGGCCAGATTATGCCTTTCAAGGAACAGCCAAAGCTGGCATATCAGCGGAAGTTGATAAAGGGTACTACATGCCACAGAGGAGATTTGGGCCTCCAGCTGTAAGCTAGGATCCAGCAGTACCTCAAATTACAAGCCTGTTCCTTCAGGAGGGTACAACCCCCTCCAGAGCAGGATGACTCCTCAGTCTTTGAGCAGCTTTATCATTGACCATCAAGCATCTCAGTCTTGTCTGGACTGAGCTTCAATTTATAGGCTTTCAGCAGCCTGAATAACCCAGTTTGCCTAAGCAGGAGCTATGCAGGATCAGCAGTTGTCAGTGATTAGATGGGAGACCACCAAAAAGACTGGGCTTTCTATGCAGAGGAAGGCAGTGACAAACTACCTCTGCTCTCTCTTGCCTTGAACACCCCATAGCAGGGGTCACCATAAGTTGGCCGCAACTTAACAGCTGCTGCTGCTTCTCCTCCTCCTTCTCCCTTCCTCATCCCATTACGGTCTAAACAGACCCTTACAAGGTTTGTAGTACAGTACAAAACCTGTGTATTCACACAGCTAAAAATAATTGCTTAAGTCACCCTCTAAAACCTCTAAGTCACCCTCTAAAACAGAGTGGTACTGAACTTAAAGGCTGTTTTATGAAAGCAGATCCTATGCCAAAATAGCACAAACCAAGCTGATGTTTGCCCTACATTCAGTATTCCATGTTTTGGTAGCGTGCCAGAATCTCATACAGCAATGCTGAACTATGGAAATGAGGAGGTTGAACTATGGAAAGCAGCGATGGAACTACTGCTCAATCAACCAACCAAAGAGCTCAGAGAGCCAGTGTTGTTTAGTGGTTAGGAACGCAGGTTCGAATGCCTACTCTGCCACTGAAGCTCTCTGGGTGACCTTGGGCAAGTCACACACACTCAACCTTCCCTACTTCACAAGGATGATGAGTGAATAAAATGGAGAGGAGAATGATGTAAGCTGCTCTGAGTCCCCACTGGGAAGAAAAGTGTGGTATAATCAACAAATCAATATAATTCCACAACATCCTAATGTTGCAAGACCCCATTGATCGCTGAATGGTTCTAGAGGACAGGTCACGGCAAGGTTCTCTTTCACTTTTGCCAGCAACTGGCCCTGGATCTAAAAAAATGTTGGGGGCTGAATTTTGATCTGCATATTTATACTTCCTGTTTTTACCCTTGGTTGAACCATAAGATGGACTGCGTGAAAATCAGTGGGGCGGAGAAGCAGACCAGTCTGGCTCATAGTTCTTCAGATTTTCTACTCTTTTTTTAAAAAAAATTCTCCTGATACTGCAGAGAAACACACCGACTGTCACTCTGGCCTTTATTTATTCTCTCTTATGCACTTTCATCAAGTGAAAAGTTTTTAAGTGTCTAGATTTGTTTGGGAAAAGAAATAGCCAGTGACAGATTGATAAGGAGATTTATGTGGTTAAAGATGTATTTAAGTATCTCAGAGTTCTTTATATCTCACACATAAACACACAGAGCAACAGTAAGAACTACAGGCTTTTAGAATGATGTATCACCACACTGCAGAACAGCAAGGACATAGAAGGAAAAAGCTCATTTATAAACAAGAACCGCTACACAACATAAACCAATGTCATCTCTGCAGCCACCTGGCTTATGGACACAGCTGGAGTTTTGAGTAGGGTTGCCAACTTCTAGGTGGGGCACGGAGTTCTCCCTGTATTAAAACTGATTTCCAGACATCAGAGGTCAGTTCCCCTGGGGAAAATGGTAACTTTGGAGAGTGGATTCTATGGCATTCTACCCTGCTGAGGTCCCTCCCCTCACCAAACTCCGCCCTCCCTAGGCTTCACCCCTGAATCTCCAGAAATTCCCCAGCCCATGATTGGCAAGCTGTTTAAGCTAGACATGATCTGTGATGCTCATATGTTTGCCAACCTCCAGGTAGCACATGGAGATCTCCCGCTATTACAGTTGATTTCCAGATGATCAGGTTCAGTTCCCCTGGAGAAAATTTGAATGGTGGACTCTATGACATTATACCAGGCTGAGGTCCATCCTCAACCCCAAACTCCACCCTCCCCAGGCTGCACACCCAACATCTACAGGTATTTTCCGACCCAGAGCTGGCAATCCCAGATGCTTACCTAAGCTTCTCTGTTTTTAAGGGCCCAGTGCTTATGTATTTTGTTTTTGTTTTAAATCCAGGTAGGAATTAACAAGTGGCTACACTCAAAATGTGTTGAGGTACCATCTCTGACTTGTGTGACCAAACCATATATTCTTTCTGGTAAGGAGGGCAGAGAGAGACAGCCAAAGCAGAGCCAAATGTTTTAGACTGGGGGCCACAGGAGCTCAAGGAGCCACTGGTCTGAGATTCAAGGCATCATGCAAAAAGGACAGCCCAAGCAGAACTGCTCACTGGCAATTGTCATACTTGTCCAAAGGGAGCAAGTTGCAGGGATGTGGCAGTGATAAGCAGCCTGAAAAAATATAATTACTACATTAACAGCTTTAAAACCTGCTGCACAAAACTAGCAACTGCTAGCAACTACTGAGCTCCATCTGAATTGAGTTTACTCTCCTCCTCATGCAGGTAGGGCGCGATCAGATGACGGGTCGAGCGAGAAGTGGCCACACTTCTATTGTAACCGAATCTATTTGTGTCAGAGAATTTTGTCTAGACATTCCACCCGCACCACGCGCTCGCTCTGTGGTTGAGTAATCACACTTGCTGCATAGTAACTGTGGAGTGGGCAATAGGGCAGCATTTTTTAATATTTGTTTTTCACACATGTGCTTAAGTGATCAGCCAAACCACAGCTCTGTTTTGATAAATCAGCAGTTTCTCCACCAAAAGCTGTAATTTCATTGGTTCCTATTGAACTTTACTTTTGCGCCAGAAATCACTCCCTTTCCTCCCTGAAATGTGTATTTCAGCTCAAATTTGAATATTGTATGTGAGGGTTTGAGCAGTGAGAGTCTGCAAGACTGGTGAACTTCCAGAAAATGGATCCTAAGGAGACTTGTTTTGGGATTCTCTTGTTTGGCACCTGATTGTGTTTGATGTTCCTGCAGCATCTCCACCATTTTCCAAACCAGGGGGGTGATTCTCATTCGACAATGCTTGACTCGCCAGAGACCTAGGCACCAGAGATATCTTGCCAGATGTTCCCTTGCCAGGCCCAAGGGATACTGTGTGTCTGTGATGTGGCTTGGAGTATAGTTCCAGCAGTGGAATTATAGCCACAGAAATGGGAGCCTTAATAGGTACTATTTCCACTGCAGTACCACCCCAAGAAACAGGAGAGAGGAAATGGGGGTGGGATTTGTTGCTAAATCCCTGACTAAATAGTTCAGCAACGAAGCACGTAAGTGCTGCTTCCCAACCCTGGCACAAAGATCAGCTTATGTGCACATCACAAACTGAATTTTTAAAATGGCACAAAGACAGAAGTGTGTGATCAGACCATCAGAACAGCTTGAGTTCACAAGAGAGAGTTCAGACATCAGGAAATGCACAGTGAAACCAGTTGAATCTGTAAAGCTTGGACTTTCTCTGGTGTTGGGAAAGTCGAGGGTGAAAGGGGGGGCATGACTGCTGAATGGGATGGGGTGAGCTGTCTGAACAAATATTTTAAATCTGAAAGGGAGAAACAGTGACACTGGATCGAACATTTCATCTGACTACAGCCGTAGTTAGCTTGGGCAAGGCCAGGGGTATGAGCTTGTGGCTGCAAGCTGAATACCAAGAGCCAAAGGGTTCTTGTCCCCTGACTCACACCCTAAGACCAGTGACTCCTGCTGATGGACTAATAGCAGGTCAGATATGTGTTTTCTTTGTTTCTCTTATTTGTTTTAACAGTTTGTTTTTAATTTGGAGCCATAAAGATAAGGAGATTCTTGTTGCATCAAGGCCAAATTCCTGCACCAGCAGTAACCAACCAGATTCATCTAAAACTCTGACAGATGGAGCAATAACATAAACAACCCTCTATTGCTGTTTGTACTCAAGCAAATGTTACTGAAAGGCAACTTGCCCTAGAACTAGGGCTGCCAAGTCAGCCCGGGGGGCGGGGGATCCCCTGCTACAGGGGTTCCCGATCCGCCAGCCAGCATTCGGCCGGCGGGGGAAACCCCGCCCCTGAAGTCGTCCAGCCTGGATGACTTCCCCCACATAATGACATCACCTGGAAGTGACGCCATCACATTGGGGGCATTGCCAGGGCAACGCTCTGGCAATGCCCCCAATGTGATGGCGTCACTTCTATGATACCATAGAGTTTTGGGGCTATTGCCAGAGCGTCGCCCTGGCAATGCCCCCAATGTGCTGACATCACTTCGCGCACGCGCCAGTGAAGCTCCCAGCCGGCGGAAGACTCCACCCCACCGGTAAGTTCAATGGACTTGGCAACCCTACCTAGAACACAGAAGATATCATTTACCTTACAGTGGTCTCCATGAATATGCCTTATCCTTTTTGAAAGCTGTGGTTGCAAATGCCATGAGTTACTGATGCATCACAGTAAATAAAACATATAACTATCTCACATTCATAGCCAATAAATATCAATGGGTATAGAACAGAGAGAGAGCAGACAGACAGACAGAGATCTATCCTTTTTTCTATGTCATTCATATTTTTTTAGAACTATCATCTTCTCCCTGAGTCATTTTTTTCTGGACTTAAAAGCCCCTAATGCTTTTTCTCCTGGAGAAAGTGCTCTAAGACCTTGTTTTCCCTTTTCTGCTCCTTCCCTGACCACCAATATTCTTTTTCTGATGGGACAATCAGAATAGCAGCACCATATATTTATACAGAAGCATTATGATGTGAAGGTAACGGTTTCCTTTGCTCAAAAGCTAGTCGAATACAACTCTAGGGGGACAGTGCTCATCTCCGTCTCCAAGCCAAGGAGCCAGCATTGTCCAAAGACTTCTCCATGGTCATGTGGCAGGCATGACTAAACACCAAGGTGCACGGAACACTGTTACCTTCCCACCAAAGTGTTACTTATTTATCTTCTTGCAATTTCTTGCTTTCAAACTGCTAGGTTGGCAGGAGCTGGGGCCAGAGATGGGAGCTCACTCCATCACACAGCACTCAGGTCTCAAACTGCCCAGCTACAAACCTTCTGGTCTGCAACTCAGCATATTAACTTCTGAGCCAACTCTGAGCTACATTCTGATGTAGGCAATCTTTATTTTCAATCTGTTTCCTAATAATCTCACACAAGGAATTTGCCATTTTTCATTGCCACTGCATGTTCTCCTTGATCTATATACTGCAACCCCAAGATGGTTCATCTAGAAATTCCAAGTCAATTCAGAACCCATCACCTTCCTTTCAGTCTACTTACTTGTAAGCAAACAGCTCCCACCTCTGAACAAGTTGGGATTTTATGTGATTTTTAAAAAGAGACTGCCAAGTTGCCTTGTTATAAGGCATGGAATTTCTTTTTCTTAACTTTGAAAAGCTACAGCCATTGATACTTCTCTTTCTCTCTCAAAAGAACCCACTGATGGTTCATGAGGGACCAGCAGAGAGCCCAAACAGCCCAAATCTAAGGACATTTTCTTCTACTGAAAGGTCACAGAGTAGAAGGGAAGGAACACTGAAGCCACTCTTGACAGTGCACTGTGCTCAGGAACCAATTTGTCCCATACACCCACACTATGTTTAAGGTGAGGACAAGGCCACACATTAAAAACAAGCTGGGTTAGGGCTTCACCCAACCCACCCCCCACTGAATGTATTGTTTAATCAGACCCCTAGAAACAAACGCAATCTGTTCTCATTGAGCTATAAACCACAACCCCAAGATACCTCTTCTAGATAATCACAGTCAGTTTGGTTTCCATCACTTTCCATCCCATCTACTTACTCTCAAGTAGCTGATTCCATCACTAAACAAGATGGCTATGCTATTTCTTAAGGGGCTATCAAGAGAAATTGGCTTGCTAGTGGTCAAGTGTCTAGCGTTATCTCAGAAACAGACTCAATCTTGAACACAGCTGCACATAATAACTTTTGCTGATGACATTTAATATGGAACAGATTTTTCGACATTACATATAAAACGTTCTACCTTATAGCTAATTATATAATTAAATAGCCATATGGTACCTATCATATGGCTTGAGAACTATTAGACAATTAAAGTGCACTAGACCAAGGAATAAGGGTAAGGGAAGAAAAATGTGTTCATATTATTAAAGCTTTCAGAAAGTTTTACTCAGAGGTGAAAGTATCCTATGTTTCTGACTAGTACGGTTCCTCTCATGGGTAGGGTTGCCAGATCAAGCTTGGAAGCCAGCAGGAGGGTTGGGAGTAAGAACGGGGGGGGGGGGGGGCATTCGCAATGTAGCTACGTTATTTCTAGGGAAAACCCAGAGGTGACATGGGGTAGCTTTAAGAATCACCAGGAACTCTATGGCAAAAACACATAGTTTCCAGTGATTCCTAGAGCTACCCTATGTTACTTCCAGGTTTTTTATGGAAGTGACATAGTAATGCTGCTGATGTCACTTTTTAAATATTTTTCTCTTGCCATCCTCCTCATTAGAATCAAAGAAAAAGACAGGTGTTACTAATTAATTGCGTTTTTTCTCTTTTTTAGCAGTACTCCCTTACTCTCAATACCAGCTTATTTTCACTCCTGGTTTTATTATATTTACTTGAAAATTCTTTAACAAGGAGGATCAAAATATAGTGAGGAATACAGGCAGTTTCTGCAGGCAAAACACAGATATATACTCTGTTCCCCCAAATAAGTTTGATAGGTGGCATTTTTGTTCTCTTTTAGTTTATATTTTCACTTCCATACCCTTTGAATGCTGAGGAATTTTGGCTTCCTCGAGAGCCTCCTATATTATTGTACATATGGACATACGTTGGTCAAATGGTAATGTCACTATGGAATGGTACGTACCATGCAATTTATACAGACTTTTATCCCATCCTTCCTCCAGGGACCTCGAAAAGGGCACAGGGCTTTCTCCCTTCCCTTTTTATCCTAACAACAACACTGTGACATAGGTGGAACTAAAACAGAAGAGTGGCCCAAGGTCGCCCTTGTCTTAGATCAAGATCAGGGGGATCCTGAATGAATAAAACATTCAGTCTAAAGACTGGGGAAACTGTAAGGCAGATGAAAGAGGTAAGCCAATGTGTATGTCTACTGAATATATTGTGAAGGCAGAGGAATTTTCAAGTTTGATTTAAAGAAAAAAACAAGTTTCAATTCATCTTTGGCAGTTTTCTTCTCTGATGAAGGATCACTACTAATTTCTACATCTTTTTAAACACTTTAAACAGCTAACCAGATTGTCTATACAGAAATCCCATCCCATATCACTTTGGCTGTAGCATATCTCTCAATCCTTCAGATGCCATACATTTAAATAAGAGAAGCCTATGGCATGTTGCCTTCCTGTATCAGCATGGGCCCATTTCCCAGAAGTGTTGATGATGGAGTGGGCAGTAGTTATATCATGGACTTCTCCCTATGTGACCTCAGACTTCTAAAGTTACACTCCTACACAGATTTCTAAAGTTTTTGTACTATTACATCACTATTGGCTCCTGGCTGCATCAAATTTTTCTGACCAAATGAGAAAGGTATACAACTGAAACATTACTATAGGAAATTGTACATGACCATGTCAAGAAGCTATCAAGAATGAGGCCTTTGATTAATAACTTTGCCTTTGATCACAGACAATAATAATTTAAAAAAATCATTTTGATCTATTTATTAGAAATGATTGTTACATTGTAATGTCAGTAGCCATTCCGTTATATTATTTGTTTGATCACTGAGGAAGGCTGAGATGTGTATGATCCGGATCAATAATGGTCACTTTTGGTGGTCACTGCATAATTTGATTCTGAATTGAGGGTCTGTTGTTAATTTAATTTGTAATAAATGTATGTATATTTTTCTGTCTACATAAAGACCAACAATAAAACTTTCTTCAAATATATTAGAAGTAGGAAACCAGCCAGGGAAGGATAGGAACTCTCAGTCTGGGTCAAGTGATGCACTGTATTCTTGGTACTTGAGATGGGGCAACAGTGGGAGGGCTTCTAGTGTCCTGGCCCCACTGCTGGACCTCCTGGGGGCACCTGGTGTTTTTAGCTACTGTGTGACAGTGTTGGATTGAATGGGACACTGGCCTGATCCAACACTGGCTTCTTATGTTCTTAATAATGTTTTTAACATGCCAAGGATTGAACTTCGGACCTTCTCTATACAAAGCAAGTACTCCGCCACTGATCCATGGCTCCATCTTGGCTGTTTAAAAGCAGTCATTCACACCCAAGTTCTTATTCAGCTTATCTAGTTCATTATAGTTCTTTTTAGCTCAATAAAGAACAACCTTTCTCGTTTTCTGGTTGTTGAAAGCTATTATGGAATTTGTGTCTTTAGCTTTTGACAAGAACAAAAAGGAACAATAGAAGAGAAAGGTTGAGGGCGTGACAATCAATGGACCTTTGATTGCTCTAACGCAGCTGGCAGAAAATAAAATGTAGGAAGAAATTTTATCACAGCTTACAAAGTCTTCAGCTTGAATATTTGGCAGCTCCGGAGACCTAGAGAGCTATCTCGCTGTGGCCCCACATCACAACATGTGAGCATTTAATGACAATCATCAGCCTTGAAGGCTGAAAGTGACATTGTTTGGCTCGGTATGTAACCTGGGGCCAATTCTTCTCTCAGACCCAAAGCGTCAGTCCCTTAAGGCAAACAGGCTCTAGTCTCAGCTGGGGGAAAAAAGCATGCTGCAATTACTGCTCAAAGTGCTATGCTAATTTTCATCCATTCTGGCATGAGAGAGTAGACCACTTTGCAGAGAGTGAAGCAAAAGACGGCCTTCAGTCTACAGAGCTTTTTACTGTAGTGTCAGATGGAGATGAGAAAGGGGCAAAGATAAACAGGGAAGTAGGGCTGCTAATTAACATTACGAACACATACACTTAGCTTCATTCATATATTTTTCATTAATGTGTTAAGTAGGATACATGAGATCTGCCAAAAGAGGCCACTTGTCTATCTAAGCCCAACGCCTGTGAATTCCTGTGAATCTGAGTGGTTGTGGTTATTCAACCACTGTTGTCTCTGAACAGTGACTACAACCCAGCATTCATGGCCAACCATGGCCATGTACCAACCATACTTAGCCAACTTAAAAGGAACACCAACAGAAGATGTGAAGAGCTGAGAAGAGGACTGTGCTATTTGGGGGAGGACTGATGGTTTATCTTGCTGGGAAAATTCCCAGTGGGCTGCTACCAGCTGCCTCCTGGCAGCCAGGAGGAAAAATTTTTTGTTGCACTGTATTGTTTTAATTGTTTTAATTGAATTTGTTGCAATCATTTTATTTACTGATATGCTGTTATGTGTTGTACACTCCCCTGAGCCCTCTGGGAGAGGGTGGTTTCTAAACTGAATCAATCAAGCAAATCCCTACCATCATCAACAACATTTATTACGATCAAAGATCAGCCAAGCAGTTTACCAGCACAGTTTACATACAAATATAAAATTAATATACAAGGATTAAAATGCATAGCCCTATAGGTTATAATAACTGATTATAGAGAGAAAATTATTAAAAGGTTTGTGATACCTGCTTGCTTGTGTTCAAAGCCTCAGCACAGCATTTGGCCACTTTAGAGATGGTGTCATTAGACTGTTCGTCAAGAAGGAGATATGTAAAGAATGTATCAGATCTTCCTGGGAACTAAGATAGAATAGGGGTGAGATATGTGGAACGAGTGCCTCTGTAAAAAAAAAGGCAGTGTAATAACACATGTCCCACTGTTTCGAATGCATTCAGTTGGCAGGAACATAGATGTTAGGAGTAGGGAAGGTGTAAGTATCTCCCTTTCAGTAGTGCTGAGGGCAGGTGATTAAAGTGGGCCAGGGGGAAATCCCTACCAATACTGCAGGCATCACTTGGTTCAGGCCCTCTGGCAGCACCAATGATCAGGTCCAGCTCACCGGCTGCCTCCTCTCGCACTGCCCCTGGAGGCAATGGGTGAGCAGGTGCCCCTTGCTGGCCCTGTTGACTGGGTCTGTGCAGAGTGGCCCCTAGAGTGCCAACTGGCACCACTGCAGGAGCCACTCAACTTGGCTCGTTCTTGGGCCATTTGGACTTCCCAGTCCATGCCCAGGTAACAGGGACCCCGATCCTCCAACACCACGGTCTGCTTCATCATTTCATTATTTATACCCCACCACTCCCTTGACAAGCAAGGCTCGGGGTGGCTTACAACAAACCAAAATGCCACTCAACAGACCATATTAAAAGAAATAAGTCTTCAGATCACATGATTTAAAATCAACTACATTAATCTCCTATTTAAAACATAGCTGCACCCAGTGACCCAACATCTGAACCAAGGCCAATAAAATCATCTGAACCAAGCCACCAAATGTTTCCAGAATGCAAATGAACAGTGAAAAAGATGGGCATTCCCAAATCAGATTGCTCATTATTTTTGCTAAATTCACTTCATGGACCCCATCTGATCTCCTGCTCCCAAAGCCCTACTGTGCACACTTGCAACAGGTTATGTCTTTCACTTGAGAGCTAGAGTAGTGTAGTGGTTGAGAGTGGCAGACTCTAATCTGGAGAACTGGGTCTGATTCCCCACTCCTCCACATGAAGCCTGCTGGGTGACCTTGGGCCCGTCACAGTTCCCTCAGAAGTCTCTCAGCCCTGTCTACCTCACAAGGTGACTCTTGTAGGGAGAGGAGGGGGAAGACGATTGTAAGCTGCTTTGAGACTCCTTCAGGTGGAGAAAACTCTCCTTCTTTCATGATGTTAGCTTCAAACATTTTTCATATCATCTTTTCCCGTGAGCCACACACAGGAGAGGGGTGACTAATGTCCTTTGCACAAAATGCCACTCAAGCTGGCAATTGCCTTAACCCTGCAGTAACCTTGGCAATGGGGGCAGCCAATGCCATGGCCACAGACTGCCTTTATCCTTGACAATCCAAACTGAAATCAATCATTCAGTTTCACGTCAAACAGTGGTTTAAAAACAACCCCCAAATCACTGCAGTTTTAAACTTGAACCCTTCCCCTCAAACTGTTTTCAAAGCTGATACATCTGATGAATGTATTTAAAAAAAAATAATTTTAAAAATCTTTGTTTGCAGTGGAATATTTAGAAAACCTAATCATTTGTTTGCAATGGAATATTTGCAATGGAATATTTGTTTGCAATGGAATATTTAGAAAACCAAGCCTTGGTAGAAGCCTTGATACGAATATTGTGGTGTCTGAGCTAGATAAGACCACAAACAAATAATAAGCGTGCTGCAAGCCTTAGCATCAAGCGTGTTATCATCCTTCTGTTCTTTCTCAGAGTGGGATGCATTCGGAGTGGAGAGAAGCACCTGTGCCTCCACCACCACTATTATTTCTTCCTGAAGGGTAATGGAGAAAGCACCATAACGATCTCTCTAACACACACGAACACATGCTGCTGTGCTTGCCATGGAAAGGAGTTCTATCACCAGTACGCACAATCCCACTGTCTCCCCCATGCCTTCTGAACACTCTCCACATCCACATGGTCCCAAGCAATTAGACTGAAACTGGAAGGACTTCTAGACGCTCTTCTCCCACCAGTGCAAACTTCTTACAGTGCTAAGCAGAAGTCTTTGAACTTATGCCTCTGATGTTCCCAAGTTTCCACCAGACCTTGATAAACATACTTCCAAGTGGCTGAGGGTCAGGCGGGGAAGGAATCTGAGAATCACAGTCCCTGTGGCAGAGGGAGCAGAACTATGTCAAAAGACTGGAACCAATTTTGGTTAAATGTTTCATGACAGCAATTAAGGAGCTACCTCTACAACCACGTGAAAGACAATCTAGAGATGCTGTGTTAAAAAAGAAAAGCAGTTCTGCAATCTGGGAATTTTGAACTAAGAAATGGGAGAGGTGTTTGGCTTGCCCATTCACTCTTCCCAGTTTCTGTCCTCCAGATTTTACCGCCAGCTGGTTTTCCCCCAGAAGGGGAAAAAAACAGCTGAGTAAGATTGAGATTCGGGGCACAAAAGAAACAGGTTTTGAACTGTGTAGCTGGGGATGGAGAGCAACTGCAGGGAGTCTGGAATGGAGATGCTGAAAAGTGTTAACCCTTCCCTCCCCTTACTATTTTTCTCCTATTTTTCTCCTATGAATTCCTGCCTCCCAAAACTGCTTGTCTTTTTTTAAAAAATGTACCTGGCTTATTACGTTATCCTTACTGGCTCTTAACATAACCAAGCTCATACAAGCAGCCTTTGCTAGTAATTTGTTTCATCCCACCTTCCAAATCAAGCTCTAATGGGCCTGTTTGCATATTTACAACACCCATTCTTTGAAATGCTTGACATCTAAGGTGTCAACACAGATTTTGCTTTTGAAAATAATATTGGTAGTTTAATCATTAAGCAACTGCACCAAAATGTACTGTGGTTTACCCTAATGTAACATGGGTAAATAGAAAAAATGCTTTTAAAAAAGACTGCAGAATTCTGGAGCATTAATATCCCATTGGTTTTAATGCTAAGGATGTATGTAAGCCTCCTATAGAAACTCATAGGACCAGGGGTCCTTTGGGGCTGGAGCGAGGCAGAGAGCCACTCTGCCAGCTCAGGAGTGGGCAGTAGGGCAGCCACAGGCCGAATCAGATTCTCTGATCTGATTCAGCCTGCCACTGAATTGCCGCCGAAATTTGGTGGCAACTTTAAAAGCAGCTGTAGGGGAGGGGGGTTGAGGGAGAGGCTCCAAACTTGCAGGGTAGCTTCTGGGACCTCTCCCCCAAATACCCACCAAGTTCAATAAGATTGGACCAGGGGGTCCAATTCTGTGGGCCCCCAAACAGGTTGCCCCCATTCCCTCCATTGTTCTCTATGGTGGGGAAAAAGTAACATTTTTTCCCACCATAGAGAACAATGGAGGGGATGGGGCAACCTGTTTGAGGCCCCGTAGAATTGGACCCCGTGGTCCAATCTTCTTGAAACTTGGTGGGTACTTTGGGGAGAGATCCCAGAAGGTACCCTGCAAGTTTGGAGCCTCTCTCTCAACCCCCCTCTCCTCCAGCCCCTCATATACCCTATGAGTTTTTACCATTGACTTCAATGACCCATAGGGTATAATAGGGCTGAAACTGACATTCGGCCGGTTATGCTAATGAGTTTTGCTAATAGGTATGCTAATGAGCTCCTGCACCTCTTTTTCTACAAAATGACTCCTGCATAGGACTAATATGTGCCTAAGTGCGGCAGGAGAGTAGCCATGGCTTTATATATCCTTATAACAGCCGTAAATCCAGGAGGCTTGCTACAAGGACCATTCAACTTCAGTTCCCAGTTCAATAGCTATGTTCACAAGCTGCAAATGAAATTTCAGTTGCTACACCAAATCCCCAAGGAAAGCATGACTTTTAAGATTGGGTCAGAACCTGTCTTTCAAATCAGGGCATTCTACTTTGAGGGGGGAAAAAAACCCTAATCTCCAGAAGTACATCGTGCCCCCAGTTAAAAAGCTCAACAGATCTCCACTGCAAATGGCCCACTGTGGTTTCACAACGTCTGTTCCCTAATTGCCAAAGTATTATACTTACATGTGTACTAAAAAGAGGATGTGGCAGGGAAGCAAGGTAAGTTTTAGCAATTAAAGCCAGTTAGCTTATTTGGTTTGCTTACATTCATTTGGCTCCATTGCTGTTATTGGAAAGAGGGTGTGTGTGTGTGTGTTGGACTGAGACAAACAGTGAAAAAGGAAATAGAGAAGTCATTATGTTTTCACATTATAGTCAGTGATAACATTAACAGCTTATTGTGTAGACAGATACATCCAAACTGAATAGGAGCACTAGACAGAGAACCAATTGAGATGCTATCAGCAGTACATTCTTCACCCCTAGCATGGAAGAATGGTAAGAGTTTGGGACAAAATTGCAAAATTACATGCCAGGCTTCTTCCTCTTTTCCTTCAGATGATACTTGAGAGTTGGTGCTTTAAAGAACAAGTGGAAAGAAAAGTCAGCATAGAGGAACTTTTCCTGTTTCCCCCACACGCCGTGTGACCTCAGGTTGTCAAAAATACTCATTATTTCACAAGGCAATGGGCCTTGGCTCTGATAAGGCAACAGGGCTCCTCTGTGAACCAAGTACTTCTTTCTGACCTGCATGCCTCTGGAACACACAAATTCAAGTCCAAGCAAATTCTCCAAGCTCAAATTCACAAATATTGATGCTAGCAAGCAAATGCTTCACAATATTGCTTTCCCAATGCACATAAAACACTTTACATTTTAAACAAATGTAAAGTTGAATTTCAGATATCATATATTAGTGGGGGGACGAAACACCCTCTTAAGTCTCTGTCATCAAAATCAATGGAATTTACAAGGGAGGAAATCTGGTTGGGATTGTTCCCTAATCCCCAATGTTCCCATACCCAGGTTTGCCAAAATAATGGAGAATGTGGAGGGGGCCACTTGTATGGAAGAATTGGTGAAGGAGAGAACTGCTGCCCTCTCTAAAACCCAATAATTGTCCACCACAAATCCCCCACCATTACCACTTTCTCCTCCACTGGGGTTATTTCTAGTTTCAGTACTCGAAAGAAAAAATAAATCCAACACGCAATGGGGGTGAGGAGCAGGATTTGTACAGATGAATTGTCAGGCAGATCAAGGCGCTAACATTTCCACCCACCCACCCACCACTTCTCTCCTGCAAATGTCATATGAACTCACACGAAGCTGACTTCTACTGAATCAGACAGTGCTCGCCATGGTCTCTTTCACATCACCTACGGCCTGATCATTTTAAGTAAAGTGTCAGCAATTGAAACAGGGACCTCATGTATACAAAGCAGAGGGTCTCTGACTGAGCCACAGCCCCATGGCTCAATGGCAGAGAATCTGCTTGGCATGCAGAAGCCCCAGGTTCAATCCCCAGCACTGTGACCCTGAGACCTTGGAGACCCACTGCCAGTCTGAGTTGATGATACTGACCTTGATGGACCGAAGGTCTGATTCAGTGAAGGCAGATTTGTGCATTACTGTTATAAGAGGAATATGGGGTCAGGGACTCTTATTTTCCTTGTAATGTTGAGTTCTGTCTTCAAATTAGGTGTGTGCATATAAAAGAATATTGACAGCATCACACTAATTTCAGCCACCAGAAAAGAAATCTGGATAACTGGAGGTCTCATCACACATTATGCTTGTCAGTGTATCAATAAGATATGTTCAGTGGATACACTCTGACATCCCTGTTTATTAAAGATATCCCTGTTTCTTGTTACCTGTTCCTCTGGTAAAAACCCCTCTCTCCATAATTTTGCTATTAGGGGTGTCTTGGGAACATGTGGTTAGTGGAATTTCCTAAAGTCCTTGTTCTTAGGTGTGCTCTGCTGTTCTCATGGACATCAGTTACATGGGTTGGCAAGGGGTGGTAGGAATATTGTGTGTCTTGTTTTTTATCTCATTTTCAAATAAATGCACATGTGCAAATGCTCCAGGACCATAAAGAGCACAACCCTGCCCTTTTTTAGTTGGTTTTATTTACCTCATTTATACCACACTTTTCATCCTGAAAGGGACCCAAAGTGGCTTATTTAATTTTCCTCTGTTCCATTTTATTGCATTGAAATTCACTACAGGTTGTACAATTTATCACATCCCCCCTCCCAGTGCTACCTATGATTCCCCCCTGAAATGCTGCTCCAGGGGAGGGGACAGGTAGCCCACAGGAACAGCATGAAGTATAGGATGCTGCAGGAGGGGAAGGGGAAATAATGGCAACTGCCCCCTCCCCAAGTGCATGGACCTGTTTAATAAGATCCAGCTTAGCATACTGCGATGTATATTTTGAACAGCGGTAGCAATGTTGCAAGCCAGCTGGTACACTTGGTACACTCTACAGGCTTGGCCTGACGTGGCATGACTGAAGAGGACCAATGACAAAAAGGATGGTAATGCCTCAGCGATGGTAGGCATCTGCTCAGTAGGCTTTAATTGTTGGGAAATGCTTCTTTCCAAGCACCCATCAGGGCTTGGACAAGGCATAATGTATGAAATGGACCGTAAACAAGCTTTAATTCATATCCCGTCACCAGCAACAGCTAAGCACAACAGCAATTATCAGCTGTCACAATATGACTACTTTAGTGCTTAATTTAACGGATGGCACAAAACTATTAGTAATTAACTCCTATAATAACTCCAGAGTAGTTATTAAGTCCTAACTTTTGAAATAGCACAGAAACTTAGATGTAAAATTAAACACTGTTCCTTAGCTGATTAACTACGTGACCAATCTAAAAAAGAAAAGTATTGGGGGGTGCTTTGTGAGTCTGACCTTATTATGTGACCATCGACAACACCAAATAATTATAAGAGGCGTGTGCAAGAATCCTTAAGTGTCATGTCAACTTTGAGGTAATCTTTAGAAAGAGGATTTAGAGCCCAAACAGATGTTGAAGAAGTGAACTACACCCTGAAATAGCAAATTGCCTCAGGGCAAAATTCAGTCTTTGTGCATGGGGACTCCTGACCTGGATAGCCCGATCTCATCAGATCTCAGAAGCTAAGTAGGGTTGGACGGTCAGTATTTGGATAGGAGACCACCAAGAGGCAGACAATGGCAAATCACCTCTGAACGTCTCTTGCCTTGAAAACTCCATGGGGTTGCCATAAGTCAGCTGTGACTTGATGACAAAACAAAACAATAAAATAGTATGGGGACACATCTTCACCGCAAACCTTATGCCAAGAGTTGGAGATCACTACAGAGATGGTGCAGACAGCTGAAACAGCATACTATGGCTGCCTGTATCCTGTGACAACATAACAAAAGGTGCCTTGGCACACTACTCTACTTTTTAAATGTATATCCCATCTTTCATTGAAAGCATAACTCAAAGCAGCTTACGAAACAAGTACCATTTAAGAACCTAAAACTATAACAATACATTCTCATTGTAGAACACAGAAAACCAACTCAGCACTTCTAGTGGGGGGGAAAGCATATCTACCAAATGTTCTTTGAAACAAAATTGCCTTGCAGACTCTTTGAGACATTAGCGAAGAAAGGATTTTATGCACAGCCTCAGTCAACCCACTCCACAATATCGGAGGCAAAGCAGAAGACGGTTGGGGACCACACTGAGAACATATGAACCACTCAGATAAAGAGCACTGCCAAGAGAATCTGCCCAGAGGATTTAACCAGCCACACAAAGTTAACCCCTCCCCAACTCGCTACTTCATTCATGCTCACACTATTCCAGACACAGCCCAAAAAGTAAAGAAATCTTTGTATTACTATAGAACCTGGCACTGATGCTCCCCATAGCAGGACCCAAGCACAGCATTTCTCTATTCACTCCTCTGTGTTCATGATTGAACATGAGAATGTAGGCCGCTACAAAAACGGACTCTAAACTTGGATTAAACCCTGGTTTAAGATCCTGATGAACAGACCATTGAGGGGTTATGCCTAACAGAGTCTGAGAACCTTTGAGTGATAGGCTGTTCAATGAAATTCTGTTGAGAGAGTCAATTAAGAAATGACAGTTGGTATTTTTTAAAAAAAGAAATGACAGTTGGGAACTGACAGTCGAAGAAAAGACAGTTAAGCACTGACTGTGGACCAGGAAGGAGGCTAAGAGAGTGAATGGATAAAGGAGGCTCCTTATTAAAGCAAAAAAAGGGAAATAACTTCTAGTAAAGAGAAGTGATACCTGCCCAGTTAAGAAGTGAAATAGCTTCTAGAAAAGAAGAGTGATCCCTGGTTTGTGTATAAAGAAGGATTTTGGGGCACTTGGTTGTATGTTCCTGCCTTCTAAACTTTATATGTCGGAGAAACTCAGAAACCTATGCTTGAGTGTTTAAGCAAAACTGAAAAGAAAGCCTCTATCCTCAAAGTTTTAAAGACCTTGTCAAATAGCAGAATCACTTACTTGTTGGCAAAGAAAAATCTGGTGTTTGTGTGAATACAAAGTTAACTCAGTCTAATTATCAGTTCACCTCATACATCCTACACCTTATTCCACCTGAACTTTTCTCCTCCAAGTTAAATATTTTGTTCATTTTGAATGTTCAAATGCCTCTCGTGTGCCATTTCAAAAGCAGAATATAAGAAGGTGATTTTGTCTGTTCCCTCAGTTCCCTGGACTGGGCCAACATCAGACAGACAGACAGACAGAGAGAGCCATAGCCAAACAAATAAGAAGAAAATAGATAAAACGGGATGCTCAGCAAGAAAGTAGACAGAAGGGAAAATACTTCTGTCCTATGGGAGGGAAGAGGGCAAGGTTGTCATAACACAGGAGAAACTAATTTTGGTTGATCCACAGAACTGCACACGTACATTATATTTGTGCTTTTTCATTGATGTGCTTTATTTCCTTTATTTATTTAATGATTACATTGATCTATGGTTTTTCATTGCTCTGTCTGAAGTGTTCAAAGTGTATTTTTTTGAGTGCCCATGAAACATACATCTTTTGTACCATGTGTCATTGTTTCTTCTCTTTAGGTGCTTACTGCTTTGCCTGGTTTGTGCTTTGTGCTTAATAAACCATTTCCATTTATTTTAATCTCCCTGCTGAATGTGTGTTCCATATTGATCAGCATTTTGCTGATCAATACGGAAATTAGGACTCTGATTTTCAACAGATAATTTGAGGTATGGTTTAATCACAATTACTAATATGGGGAGGGATAGGTAAACACAGTGGCCTATCAACAAACTGAATTCATGCATATTTGTCCTTAAACCACAGATATATGCGGCTTCTGAATGCAGTGTTTGCTAATTTTTATTCATGAATATGGTTTGCTGGCATTTATTAGTATTCATATGTGACAAATGTTATGGTCAGTAGCAACAGCAATAAAAACTTTCTTGTTCTTGATGAAGGTTATAATGTTTTAATTGTTTTACTTGGTTCACTAAATTTTGTAAGCCACTCTGGGCCTGCTGTGTGGAGAGAGTGGCCTAGAAATTAAATAAATAAATAAATAAATTCTCTAACACTATATAAAGATGTAGCAACTTTTTTTTCCCTGTATTGTTTTGAAAAGATACCCCAGAGAACTGAAGTTATCTGGAGATACTTAAATGCACAAAAAGGCCATCACACAATTCTGATCTGAGATGTGACTGTGTGTTCAAGAGAACTCTGAACCACAATCATACTACAATTTTTTTAAAAAAAAAAAGATCAAAAACACAATATTACTGTGTTGAACTGGTTATCGGCTTTCTATAATGATCACATCTTTTTTTTCAGTGCCTTTTCTTATATACCCTTAAGCTCTGAGCAGTTTTATTTGGCTGTTTACAATCTTTCATCTATGGTACATTTGGAAGCTTAGAAAGTACTGTGAGGGAGCACCAAAAAAATTTTAGATGAAAAAGCAATCCATAGCCCTCAGATCGCTCATGTCATCCTTACAAGCTTTTATTGCAGAATAGAAATTACAGTTTGTACTAACAGGGGCTCAAAGTGCTTGGCAAGCAGCAGGAAGGTTGTGGGTAGGGACATTGGGGCCCACAATGCCAGCTGCGGTAGTACATCGCTTCTGGTAAAACCGTAGCATTTCCAGAGGTTCCTAGAGCTACCTCAAGTGACATAGTGCCACAGGCTATGATCTTTTCCCCCCCTTCTGCCATCACTCTGGGAGCTGGGGGCAGAGGATTCCCCACAAATGGAAGGGGGTAATTTTTACCAATTTCCTCTCCCACTGTCTCTACCTTCATGCTAATCCATAGGACAGGAATACCATTTCAGAAGGAAGTTTGGGCTGCAGCAGTAGAGGGAAGGTCCTGCTCCACTATTAGGCATAGGCGTCAACTACGGAGGGGATCAGCCTCCCCTGGCAAAACGGAGTGTCCAACAGGCCCGCTCGCTTGCCTGCCTGCCCGCTCGCCTGCCGACCCACCGGCCAGCTGGCCAGCAGCTGCCGCCTCTCCCCCCCGGGCCTGGCCTGGGCACTCCTACCTCCGTGGAGCCAGCTGGGCAAATGCCCAGCATTCTGGCGTCACCTGGAAGTGACACCAGCACATTGGGCACATTGCCGGGGCGACGCTCTAGCAATCGCCCCGAAACACAATGGCACCCTAAAGTTTCAGGGCGATTGCCAGAGTGTTGCCCCGGCAACGTGCCCAGCGTGCTGGCGTCACTTCCAGGTGACGCCAGCATGCTGGGTATTTGCCCAGCTGGCCCCACGGAGGCAGGAGTGGCCAGGCCAGGCCCGGGGGGGGGGGAAGACGCCTCTGCTATTAGAAATCCCTCCTCATCAGCAGAAATTTCCACTGGATGCAAGCCTTAGTAGTGCAATCACTGTTCAAGCCAACACACACAAGAAAATGGCATCAAACTAACTTTATCAGTGCTTAAAAACTATTTTGCTTTGCGGCCTCATGCTTCAATGCAAAACTGAAAATTGTTCACATTCAGAGGAGCCTGTCTGAGCTGGGCCAGAACACTGGCAGCCAGTGTTCCCTCTAAGCTGAGTTAGTGTGAGCTAGCTCACAGCTTTTTAGCCTCCGGCTCACACATTTTTGTCTCAGCTCAGGGAAGATGGCTCCAGAGCAAACTAATTTATGCAGCAGCCAAATTGTTTGCTCACAACTTTAACACCAGTAGCTCACAAAATTGGAAGCATTGCTGGCAGCCCCCTTTGGAATCCAGACTTGGAGTTCAGCTCAGAATTCCTTAGGTCTCGTATTCGCTAGAAAACGTGAAAACAGAGATATACGGCTGCATGGATGGGGCTAGGGATAGAAACCTCAGCAAAACTCCTGGAGTGTACAGGAGGTGGGGGACACTGTTTTTGTCCCTTGCCTTCTTAGTAACAACTGTATCCAGAAGACCAGGCATGAGAACTGGGAGGCATAACAGATTTAAACAGTTAAATAAAGTGATTCATTCTCTGCTTAAAGTTACAGCCACAACCAAATTTACTAGCTTCTACAACTCCCTTTTTGTCCTTCCAGTCCACTGTAAATTCTGGAGTCGATTAGCACTCCAGAAAGTTTAGAATACTAACTTGGATTAGAGTTGCCAGCATGAGGGGGGCAATCAGTAGGGGGAGGCACACCTCAGAGGCAATGGAATGATGCTGGCAGCAACAAGCTGTGCATCACTTCCTATACGACTGGAAGTGACATCAGCATATCATCAGCAACGTTCTGGCAGTCAGCCAAAACCCTATGAGCTTTGAGCAAATACTACAGTGTTGCCAGCAATGTGCTGCCATCATTTCCAGTCACAATGACATCAGTCTTCTGGGATGCCCGAAATGGTCCCCCCCCCCCCCGCATTACATTACCATTTTTTTCCCACTGCCCAGAGAGGGACAGGAGATACCCAACCCCCCCAACAGGAAAATGGCAGCTCTAGTCTAGATCAAAGAGTGACCTTGCCACAAACATCACAGCAATTGGTTCCAAAACCTAGCCTGAGACAGAGTTGCCAACTTTCAGGTGGTGGCTGGAGATCTCCTGGGATTACATCTCCAGGAGATAATCTGTTCCCCCAGGGAAAATGGCCACTTTGGAAGATGGACTCTATGGCATTATATCCTACTGAAGTACCTTTCCTTGCCAAAGTCCACCCCCAAATCTCCAGGAATTTCCCTACCCAGAGCCAGCAAGCCTAGATGACATGCAGCAAAGAGAAACAACTGTTCTTTTGACTAGGGAGGAGGTCAGGATCCTGGTATTTTTTCCCATGCCCTGGTCCACCTCTAGGCTTTCAGCTGCTGGAACCAATGCCGGCTTCCCCTGTTGCTCTCTGCACCTGAAGCAGCCCCTAAAGCATGACATTCCATTATAGTCCCCTTTCTCTTAACCCAGCCCTGCTTCACATTCATATTCTGGGACTTTTAAAATCTCAAATCTTCTTTGATCTTCCTGCAAAGACAGAGAAAACTAAATTCAGACGTGCTCAGCTGAAGTATAATTAAATCACTGCATGCTCAAAATAAAGACCTATTCCAAACTGATTAGCATAGAAGCTTCACTATTGCAACAAGACTATAATCCCAGTACAGCAAAATAGTTAGAGAATGACAAATTCCTTCCACTTCTGTCACAGTATACAAGACTATAACTTGATCAAAGTCTCAGATGTGCTATAATGCTATTAAAATATTTACACATGCTAGGGTTACCAGGTCGGGGTTGGAAAATACCTGGGGACTTTGGGAGTGGAGCCAGGAGAGGGCAGGTTTTGGGGAGGGGAGGGGCCTCAGCATGGTACAATGCCATAGAGTCTACCCTTCAAAGCAGCCATTTTCTCCAGGGGAGCTGATCTCTGTCAGTTGGAGATCAGTTGTGAAAGCAGGAGATCCCCAGGCCCCACCTGGAGGCTAGCAACCCTAATGCATACATATGTCTCTTAATAGCTTGTGTGTCCTTTCCACCCCCCTTTTATACATTTTTTCACAAAGAGGAGTCATTTCAACACTGAAAACAATAAGTTGTAATAAAACATTTAATGCTTGATAGATTAGAGCAGCATTGGATTTTTGTCTCATTGGATCACTGTGATATTTTCATTTCACATAACGAAAAGAAAAAGGGCTATGGCGACTGAGCTGATGTTCCGAGATCTCCATCCACCAATCTTTAGAACCAAAAGGAACAGTTCCACAAAGAAAGAGACTTCTGCTTTGGGCTAGGAAGCACATAAAAGTAAAAGTTCAAAGTCCCCTTTCTCTATGATCTATACCCTCTTGTGTGGAGACAGTGAAGCCCAAGAGAGATGGTCAAGTGATATAAGTGGGAGAAGAGGGGGGATTCGGTGGTCTAGCTTAGTGTTGTAGGTAGGATGTTGCAAGCTCTGGCCCAAAGCATGTTAATGACCCATCCACACACACAGCCTCTGTGCAAACGACAGTATTTACAAACTGTGTTATCTGTTTAGCTACATGCTTACTTTTGGGGTGAGCAGTTCCAGCCACTGTACACTAAACAAAGTAATAAAAACACAAAATTGCAAAGCCTGATTCACAACTTAATTTACTAGATTACATAGTACAAAGAACAAATTACTTTACAGATTATAGGAATGTGATTCACAACTTAATTTACTATATTACATAGTACAAAGAACAAATTACTTTACAGATTATAGGAATGTGATTCACAACTTAATTTACTATATTACATAGTACAAAGAACAAATTACTTTACAGATTATAGGAATACTGCCACAATACTTTTAAAAAGCATAATATGTGTGTGGGGGGGAGCTGTTACCCTTTTGGTAGTTAGCTACATCTCTCCTGGAGCGCATGCTAGTTCTTGTAGAGTACTCTGGCCCAGATGGATCATTTGTAGGCCCGTATTGCAGGATCTTCCTCAGTTAAGACCTGGTTTTAGCATCTCCATGCTCTGAGGCCACCGCAGTGGAACCCATGGCACCTCCAGTGGCTAGGAAGAGTCAGTGATGGATTGGGGATAGAAAACATATAACACCTCCAGTAGTTAGAAGAACTGCTATTCTTGCAGTCAGAACTGGATTTACAAAATAGATTCAGGTGAGGCAGCCATGTTGGTCTGAAGCAGCAGAACAAAGTTGGAGTCCATTAGCACCTTTAAGACCAACAAAGTTTTATTCAAGGTATAAGCTTTTGCCTTGAATAAAGCTTATACCTTGAATAAAATTTTGTTGGCATCCAAAGATATAAATCCAACAAATAAAATAAAATTAAGTGTTCGTGCACATGAAAGCCTATACCTTGAAAGCCTATAACTTTGTTCTGGGTTCACAAAAATAAGCCTAAAACAATAGCGATGGGAAACAAGCTACAAAAACTTCCAATAACTCACCCACAAAGCCAGCAGTGCTACGCCATTGGTCCTTCCTTCCTTCCTTCTTCCTTCCTTCTTCTCACTAATGGTTCCTAACAGGTACCCAAAATTGCTGACTGCATAGCTCCTCCACTTCCCGACTGAGTAACTGTTAAGCATGGCTGCTAACAGCCCGGGGGGGGGGGGATATTGTGTCCCTTTAACAGAGGTTTAATGTGTGAAAATGGGCAGCTGAAGCTTGTTAAATGGGATGGAGGCAAATAACATTCCTTGGTACATAAGATTCCATTAAACCTTCTATTGAAGGGGCAGGACAGTTTTCATCAAGGCTGCTGGCCATCCTACATGAGTGTGAGAAGATGACTGAATGAGTGCACACCAAATACAGGACGTTTATGTATTTACAGAATTTACAATTCACCCTTCTTGAAAAAGGGGAGAGAAAGCACTTTACCAAGATATTTAAAAACCAACAATGAAACTAAAATAGTTAAAAACAGTAAATTACAATAGTAAAATATTGAAACTAGTAATAGATTTTTTTAAAAAAGTTTTAATATGTAAAATAAAGTTGAAAAAGCAAGCCAATTTACAAAAAGGCCATCCTAAAAACATTACATAATCTGCAGGACAGAAGCATGGGGGCTTTTTTCTTACTTCCTCTGGTAAACTGTTCTGCCAAGGAGGAGCTAAAATTTAGAAGTCCTGAACAGGGGGTGTAACAATTCACACAGGTACCCAGGAAGAGATCTTCAAAAAACCCTGCTTAGAAAAAAGGCGCTGCTAGGGTTGCCATCCTCCTGGAATTATAACTGATCCTCAGACCACAGAGATCAGTTCCCCTAGAGACAATGGTTGCTTGCTTTGAAGGGTGGACTCTAAGTAGGGTTGCCAACTTTGAGTTGGGAAATGCCTAGAGATTGGGGGAGGGTGGAGCCTGTGGAAGATGGTGTTTTTTGGGGAGGGGTAGGTCCTTAAAGGGGTATAATGCCATAGAGTTCACCCTCCAAAGCAGCCATTTTTCTCCAGAGGAACTGATCTCTGTTGCCTGGAGATCAGTTATAATTCCAGGAGAATTCCAGGCCTATAACCAGTGGAGGTTATAGGAAAATATATGACACTGGGTGTTATGTATTGACCATGCGGTCGCCATGTGCTCCCTTAATTGCGACCGCATGGCCAGAGCACGGCCAGAGCACATGGCCAAGAAACTACCTGAGCTTCAGCCAGGTAGAACAAAGGCCAGGTGGATTCAAACCGGCCACCAATCCTGTACCTAGGTTTCTCCCAGGGAACCTATGAAATGTAAATAGACTTCTAATAGCCTATCAGGCCAGTTGGGTGAGGTCAGGGGATTGTCCCTGACCAGCATAAAAGGAGGGCTTCGAGCCCTGGGTTGTACGCTTCATCCGGACCAGCAATAAAGATCATGCTGTTTCACTGTTCCACAGACTCCCGACTCCAATACTTATCACTGGGTATAATAGATGTACGCTTAAGATAGATTGTGCTTTTTATTATATAAACATATAATCTTCCTAACACTGCGGCCCTCAGGTTTTGTCCCATCAGGAGATTGGAAAGGCATTATATCCTGCTGAATTCTCTCCTCAACCCCCCCCCCCAACACACACACACACCCAGTTTCCAGGTATTCCCCAGCCCATAGTAGGCACCTCTAGCTGACACAGCAGAGCATAAGGGGAGATGAACTGGTATGCAGGTGGAGGAATAAGCTCACTGACCAGTCCTCTAGCTTACTCATCACTCCCCCTTCTTGTTCTGTCGCTATCAAGAAGGTCTTGACCTTGTGAACTGAGAAAACAGCCAGCCAGGACTTAGCCTACAATGCAACCCAACTCTGGACAAAGACAGAGAACTGCTACACTAGCCAGTTACAGAAGTCTCTTTGGCCCAGGACATGAGGGCAGGGCAGGTGATACTCTTTGAGTTCCATAAGAGGTTATGGTCAGACTTTGTGCTCTTCTGAGAAACAGAAAAACTTTGCTGCTTGTTAGGGTTGCCAGCCTCCAGGTGGGTCTGGAGATCCCCCGAAACTGCAGCTATTCTCCATTTAAAACAGTTAAAACATTTATTCCACTTTATTCCTGGAGAAAATGGCTACTTAAGAAGGTGGATTGTATGGCCAGTTTGGTGTAGTGATTAAGTGCGCGGACTCTAATATGGGAGAATCGGATTTGATTCCCCACTCCTCCACTTGCACCTGCTGGATGACCTTGGGCAAGCTATAGTTCTGTCAGAGCTGTACTTGAAAGAGCAGTTCTCAAAAGAGCTCTTTAGTCCCACCTACCTCACAGGGTGTCTGTTGTGGGGAGGGGAAGGTAAAGGAGTTTGTAAGCCGCTCTGAGACTCCAAGTAAAGGGTGGGGTATAGATCCAATCTCCTCCTCCTCCTCTTAGTCTTCTTCATTATACCCTACTGCAGTCCCTCCCCCTCCCTAAAGCCCACTCTCCCTCCGAGACTCTACCCTCAAATCTCTTAAGTATTTCTGAACCCAAAGTTGGCAACCCTACTTGCTTATACACTGCCTTTGCGTGCTCTCAAAAGCAGTATCTCACAACCACTTCCTATCCTCTGTTTGCAAAGCCTGCCTGCTCTGTCCTTAAAACACAGAAGAGTGTGAATTGTGGCTCTTCTTTATCAGCTTTCCCCTCGAGTTATAAATCGTTCATTACAAAATGATAAAAGTGAAGCTTTGGCTTCAGTCTTATTACATTCCTGACACCCAAGAGATATCCCTACTTCCAAGGGGTTTGGACTTTTTTCTCCTGGCTCCCACTCATCCGTATGTTTGATTCAGTGGAGCATTGTTATTCACAATATACAGCATTTATAAAAATAATAGAATCAGGGTGTTAGAAAATGGGACAGAGGAGAGCACTCTACTGCTGGTGGCAGTGATAAAAGGGTAAATAAAAGCCAGGTGCTCAAAGGCAAAGCAGAGGGAGGTCTTTGCAAGATGTGAATAGCCTGGCTGAGTCCAGCATGCTCAAAAAGGACAGCAGCATATCAAATCAGACGCAGAGGTGAGTCATACCAGGGTCTCAGTGGGAACTGAATAGTTGGGCACAGATGACGCAGGAATCCATCCTTTGGTTCTCTTCCCATGGAAACCACCACTTAACGTTTTATTATATTCCCAAACTTACAACCCTTTTCAAACTGGCCCAAGGTCACCCAGCAGGCTTCATGTGGAAGACTGGAGAATCAAAACCTAGTTATCCAGATTAGAGTCCACTGCTCTTAATCACTCCAGCCCTTGGGTGATCTAAAGAGGCCCCTCCCCTCCTCATTATTTTGCCATTGGGAAAAGCTGGTAGGATACAGCTCATTATGTTTTGCTGGGACTAAGGGAAAACTGGAGTCTACCTAGGCCACTGATATGTTTAGACATCTGTCTACAGGCCAGTAGTGTAGTGGTTAGGAGTGTGGACTAATTTGGGAGAACCGAGTTTGATTCCCCACTCCTTCACTTGCAGCTGCTGGTGTGACCTTGGGTCAGTTACAAGTTCTTTCAGAGCTGTTCTCCCAAATGCAGTTCTCGAGAGAGCTCTCTTAGCCCCACCTACCTCACAGGGTGTCTGTTGGGGGGAGGGGGAGGGGGAGGGGGAGGGATTGTAAACCACTCTGAGACTCCTCTGGGTAGTGAAGGGTGGGGTATAAATATAATCTCCTCCTCCTCCTCCTGCTTCTTGATGTGATGCATCTCCACAGAAAAACAGCATGCACAGCATTGTTAGGCAACTCCCATGTCTGTTGTAAACTGAAGAAAAAGGAATCATCCAGAGATAATTAATTCAAATAGTTAAAGAACACAGAGCGTAGTAGATCTGCTCTGCAGCAGCCTCAAGGTGGGATTTGGGAATCTCCTGGAATCACAGCCCATCTCCAGACTACAGAGATTAGTTCGCCTGGAGAAAATGGATGATTTGGAGGGTGAATTCTGTGGCACTGTACCCAACTGAGGTCCCTGTCCTCCCAGGCTCCACCCTGAATCTCCAGGAGTTTCCCAACCTGGAGCTGGCAACCCTACACTCCCCCATCCCCTGCCAGGGAGGACCTGCCAACTCTTACCCTGCCACCTCAAGGAAGCTGGTAGTTCTGGAAGATTATGACCAAGCACTACCAAATCTAAAAGTACAAATAAACTGCTTAGCTGCTGCAATACCACGGAGGTGCACAACTTCAAATTGTCTAGCACTGCCACAAGCCAGTAATGTCAAGATCTACGCTGGGCACTATTAGCGACTCTGCAGACCCGCCACCTTCACTGCCACCTCCTGAGGTTCCTTGGTAGGTTGGCAGATCCCCCTCCCCATTTGGTAGTCCTCCAGTGAACTAGTCTGCAAACTGCCTGAATTGAAGATTTCTGTTTATTATAAGCAGTGCATTGTAATGAAATGAAACTGAATGTACTATTCTGGAATTGCCCTGAAACGAGCTTTTGCATTTGTGTTTCCATTTATCTGTATCCCATTCAGACTCAAAGCAGGTTTTCCCATCCCTCAGTAACACAGTTCATTTGAGGAAGCAGAACAGGGATCCATCAGCCTTTTTGAGCCTGTGGCACCTCTGGAATTCCAAATGAAGGTGGTGAGCACACACCCTCAAAATGGCTTCCATGGGAGGCAGAGTATGACATAATACCTTCCTCCTTGTTTTGCAAAGGAATTGTTGAATGAGAATGATTAAAAAATTAATGAAAGCATGAGGGGAAGAGGACAGGAGACCAAGAAGGCAGAATAAAAAAGTAAGCTTGAAAAGGAAATGGAGTCACATAAGAACATAAGAGAAGCCAATCTTGGATCAGGCCAATGGCCCATCCAGTCCAACACTCTGTCACACATTGGCTAAAAACACCAGGTGCCATCAGGAGGTCCAGCAGTGGGGCCAGGATACTAGAAGCCCTCCCACTGTTGCCCCCCAAGCACCAAGAATACAGAGCATCACTTGCCCCAGATTGAGCGTTCCTATCTATACCTTCTGGTTAATAGCCACTGGTGGATCTCTGCTCCATATGTTTATCTAATTCCCACTTGAAGCCGTCCATGCTTGTAGCTGCCACCACCTCCCGTGGCAGTAAATTCCATGCGTTAATCACTCTTTGGGTGGCAAAGTACTTCCTTTTATCTGTTCTAACCTGACTGCTCAGCAATTTCATTGAGTGCCCACCAGTTCTTGTATTGTGAGAAAGGGAGCAAAGTACTTCTTTCTCCACCTGCTCTATCCCATGCATAATCTTATAAACCTCGATCATGTCACCCCTGAGCCATTGTTTTTCCAAGCTAAAGAGCCCCAAGTGCTTCAACCTTTCTTCATAGGGAAAGTGTTCCAACCCTTTTATCATTCTAGTTGTCCTTTTCTGCACTTTTTCCAATGCTATAATATTTTTTTTGAAGTGTGGTGACCAGAACTGTACACAGTGCTCCAAATGAGGTTGCACCATTGATTTATACATGGGCATTATGATACTAGTTGATCTGTTTTCAATTCCCATCTGAATAACCCCCAGCATAGCATTGGCCTTTTTCATTGCAGTCGCACACTGTCTCAACATTTTCATTGTGTTAGCTACTATGACTCCAAGATCTCTCTCTTGGTCAGTCTCTGCCAGTTTGGACCCCATCAACGTGTATTTATAGTTAGGATTTTTGGCTCCAATGTCCATCACTTTGCACTTGGCCACACTGAACCCCATTTGCCACATTGACGCCCACTCGCCCATCCTCGACAGATCCCAGATCCCAGATTTCTCCACTGAGAAAATTGCCCATTTATACTCACTCTCCATTTCCTTTTAATTAGCCAGTTTTTGATCCACAAAAGGACTTGTCCTTTTATCCCATGACTATTGAGCTCACTTAGGAGCCTTTGATGAGGAACTTTATTAAAAGCTTTCTGGAAGTCAAGGTAAACAACATCTATTGGGTCCCCCTTGTCCACATGTTTGTTCACTCCTTCAAAGAACACTAACAGGTTAGTCACAATCAGTGTTCCCTCTAAGCTGAGTTAGTGTGAGCTAGCTCACAGTTTTTTAGCCTCTGGATTACACATTTTTTGTCTTAGCTCAGGAAGGATGGCTCCAGAGCAAACTAATTTATGCAGTAGCCAAATTGCTCGCTCACAGCTTTAATGCCAGAAGCTCACAAAGTAGAATTTTTGCTCTGCAGGTAAGAGGGAGCATTGGTCACAATGTCAGGTGCTTACCTGTCCCGATCCTCCAGTGGCTGCCACTGCTATTGCAGCCATGGAAAACCCTTTCATTTCCATAAGGGCAACAAATGACAAGCTTTGCCTTACAGTGGCCCCACCCACTTTCTTTTTGCCCCGTGAGGAGAAGTACTTGGGAGCACCACAATGGGGAATGGCTCCATTGGAATGGTAGCCACCCATCAACTTCTGTTACAGCCACGCTAGCATTTAATCCCAGCCCAGAGCAATATATTTAAGGAGACCACCCCTGAGAACAAAGCCTGTCTGCCATCAATCATAGTCATGACTCCTTAGCTTAGCTTTCATTTTTTTAAAAAAAGTCATCTGCTGTAATCACTTACCAACGTTAATTAAAAGGTGCTATTCAGAGCATTAAGATTGCTTAAAGCTTTGTTGAACATTCATCAATCTTTTGCGGACTCCTGTCATACCTCAGCCAGCAAACCAAGCATATCGATGAAGAAATATTCTGAATCCAAATTGATGGCAGAAAACAATTGCAGTATATTGTGGCTACAGCAGGGGCCACAGGCAAAAAATTAAGGGAGAAAACTACAGACGCAATCCAGCCAAATCAAAGCACAATTATGTCCTACTGCAATAAAGAGGAGTATCTTACATTCACATTAATGATTTCTCACTTATCTCAATGGACCTGGCCATGTAGATCCATGCCACAGTTACTTTGAACTAGACTATTGTAATGCACTATATATAGATCTGCCCTTACAGACAATTTTGAAGCTCCAGTTAGAACAGTATGCCACAGCCCAGTTACTATGGGACACCTGGCAGAGAACACACATGTCACATGCATTCTGCAAGCACAACACTGGTTATTTAACAGATACTGAGTTCAATTCAATGTTCTGGTTATGATCTACAAAGCCCTGAATGGACTTGGGCCTACATACCTGCAGGACAGACCAAGAGAGATATCTTGGAGTCGTAGTAGATAACTCACTGAAAATGTCAAGACAATGTGCAACTACAATTTAAAAAAAAAGCTAATGCTACGCTGGGGATTATAAGGAAGGGAGCTGAAAACAAATTAGCCAGTATCATAAATCCCTGTATAAATCGATGGTGCAACCTCATTTGAAATACTGTGTGCAATTCTGGTCACCACACCTCAGAAAGGATATTATAGCATTGGGAAAAGTGTAAAAAAGGGCAAGTAGAATGATGAAAGGGTTGGAACACTTTCCCTATGAAGAAAGGTTAAAGCGCTTGAGGCTCTTTAGCTTGGAGATATGTACTTCTTCACCCAAAGAGTGGTTAACACATGGAATTCACTGCCACAGGAGGTGGTGGCAGCTACAAACATGGAGGAAATTGGATAAACATACAGAGCAGAGGTCCATCAGTGGCTATTAGCCACAAGGTATAGATATAAGAACTTTCAGTTTGGGGCAAGTGATGCACTGTATTCTTGATGCTGTGGGGGGCAACAGTGGGAGGGCTTCCAGTGTCCTTGTCCCACTGGTGGACCTCCTGATGGCACCAGGTATTTTTGGCCACTGTGTGACAGAATGTTGGACTGGATGTACCAATGGCCTGATCCAACACTGGCTTCTCTTATGTTCTTATGACCATGCCACCCTACAAATGAGTAAGATCAGTAGCTGCCTGTTCACATGTATTTTCAGTGGTGGCTCCCACCTTGCAAAACAGCCTGCCTTAGGAGGTTAGGAAGTCTCCCATACCTTTTACATTACACAGAAAGTGCAAAGACATTCAAGAAGGCAATTTAAAAAAGAAATTAGAATTGTGGTATGGTGAACAGCCCAGGAGGGCACTTTTATAATAGACTACTCCATTACGATGATCAAGGTATCACCTGATTTTACTGTATTGCCTTTACCTTCTAATCCAGTTTCTGTATTACATATAATTTACCTGCCTTAGATTGTTGTTCACATCTATATATCTAATTCCCAACTGTGCCCCTGGGTACGGATACTTATTTCCGGAGATCAGAAGCACATGGAAGTTAAAGAGACTATTTTGCACACTTGGGGGACTCCCCAGGAGTGCAGAAAAATCGTACATCTTTCAAAAACTATAGGTGGGATACTTAAATCCCTACCAAAAGTAAAACAGCTTGCTCTATGCATGTGCAGAAAACGGACTTGCCGAGGTGCGGGAACAGCCACTGGAGCTGCGAGGGAAGCCGCCACACCAGTAACCATCTCTCGCTCTCCGCTGGTCTTGATGGTGGCCTCCTTTGGCTCCTGGCCTCTACTTCCTCCTCTGCTATCTTAAGAAAATACCAGGGCCACGGGGTTGGCCAAGTATGACAGTGAGCCAGGAGGGATCCAGTGGGTAGGAGCCCAGGCCAGCTGGGAAGGAGGGACAAAAGGAAGTCGAGCCACAGCTGCCTCCGGCTAGAAGAAATCCCCTCAGGACACCCTTGCCTCCCCACACTTAATCCCTCCGTGTCCATCTGCCAGCCTTTTCCACCTGACTCCTGGTACCTACCTGGCAGGTCCAGCCTGCCCATAGATCTTGCCTAGCCAGCACCCCACACTGAGCTTGGCTGTTAGAGGTGGAAGGCATCCACAGCAGGTTCTGCAGGAGTGGCAGAGAATGCAAGCCACCACCTCTTGCCTAGCAGCAAAAGTAGAAGACTGGCTGTGTCCGGCTTTGCACTTGGGGGGGGGATATAGGATTCCCCCCTGCAAGTGTCTCTGCCCCACTTAACCATGTGGAAAATTAGCAGTGATGGGGAAAGGAACCCCTGCAAGCATCCTCTCCTGTGACTTCCTCCTTCACCCCCACCCCCCAAGCCAGGAGAGTAATGACAGCCTGCTGAAAGGCAGGTGGGGAGAGTAGCAAAGATATGGGGGGGGGTCAATGAGAAGTGTGTGCATGTGTGGGGGGATAATATAGCACCATGGGTGGGAGCAGGTGGGAAGAGAGCAAGGGTGGGGGTGAGTGGAATGCCAAGGGGGGGAAGGGGGAAGAATTGCAAAAGTGGGGTGAGTGAAGTGCCAGGGGTGGGTGGTGGGTGGGGATAGCAGAAAGGGCTAGGTAAACTGACAGAGAAAAGTTGGGGGGTGGGCAAAAGAGATGGGGGTAGACTGACAGATAAGGGGAATGGTAGAAAAGAGTGAAATGGGGGTAGGTTGCCAGACACAGGAAATGGGAGAAAGGGGGAGAATAGGGGGTAGACTGAGAGGGGGTAGAGTGGGAACCCAAAACAAAATGTGTAATGTGTTGTCCTTTGTTTTAAATTGTAATCACATTTTTAAAAAACAAACGACACGTGATGCAACATTTTGTTGCGGGTCCCCACTTGTTGCCTTCTAATTCTGTAATCCTACTCCTTTTATTGGTCATTATTTGTTTTATACTGTCTGATTGTATTGCTAATATCCTGTAATCCACCTTGAGTCTCAGTGGGAAAGTTGGATTATAAATAAATACATTTAAAAATCTAGGCTACAGTAGAAGGAAGCCACTTCCAACATTTCAGGATTCAATAAGTCAGTTTGCATACAAACAAATCCATAAGAAAGTTGCAATCTCATGTATTTGGGGACTGCAGGTGAATGTTACTGTCATTTGGGCAGCATGGGTCTTTCCAGTGTCAACTGGCATCCTTTCCCCTGGGTTTTAGTTGGCAAATCCATAAGATCACCCCGTTTGAGCCACCATACATGCACCTCCCATCCATGTGGGATCCACCCCAAAGAAGGAAGGAGTGAAAGAGGTTTAGTACTTGATAACCCTTTCTGTCTCTGCTCTACAGTAAGATACTTGAATTCTGTTCAGCTTCAGCAAGTAACAGTTAAGACCTAGTTCTCAGAAACTGGTGCGAACAGGGGGTAAAAACTGTTTCTATTTCAGACTGCAGTGTGAATGCATGGCTCAGACTGAATGCTTCCCCATGGAAAGATTCTGTGGTCACATGAAGATTGTTTGCCCATAAAAAGAGCACTCAACATTCAGGGAGAGTGTAGCACAGAGGGACTGCCTTACTCATGGGGTAACCACAACAGTGGGGTACCCCACTTCTGACCTGAGCCAGAGACCCACGGATCCAGGCCAAAGAAAACACTCTTGACCTGTGCTAAGAGCCAGACAAAGCTCCACAAAGGGTATCAGTCTAAGGCTGAACAAGGTACCACCAAGAGCAATCGCCAACCCCCCCCCCCTTCCACCCAGCAAAAGTATGCCTATGGAATGACAGAAAGTTCCTTCAGGTAAAGTATCTGCATTGTCAAAGCCATTCAGCCTTCTCTGTCTCCATATCCCCACGTAATCTCCTTTGTGTGATACCTGTGCCAATGTGGAAATCTTTTGTCTCAATACCTACCCTTCGGATCCCCTCCATCAGGATGCCGAGACAAACTGACTGAATATTAAATCATTAACGATTCTTCCTGACACCTATCAGAGATCCATTTCTCCCTTTTGTCTAAGCCTGGGAACCCATTCAACCTATCCCAGTAAGACCATCAACTATCATTAAACCCATCAAGTCCTGGCCTGGGAGACCACCCCTCGTATTCCTATAAAAATAGAGGGTAAGCCCCACTTTGAAGGTGCCTACTATAGGGTACACCCCCCAAACCTCTATTTTGGGTTTCCTATCTTAGTGTGAAATGCTGGATGTTTGTACTTTCTTCTACACAGACATCTGCTCATTTGGAAAGGTAATATAACTCCTATAACTGCTCTTCCACTTGCAGCTGCCGGATGACCTTGGGCAAGCCATAGTTCTGTCAGAGCTGTTCTGGAAAGAGCAGTTCTGGAAAAAGCCCTCTCAGCCCCACCTACCTCACAGGGTGTCTGTTGTGGGGAGGGGAAGGGAAAGGAGTTTGTAAGCCGCTCTGAGACTCCAAGTGAAGGACAGAGTATAAATCCAATCTCCTCCTCCAGGAATATTCTCTAATAAAACCATTAAATACTTTTAAATCTGGAGTCTTCATACTGAACTGGACTTTGGTATATAAAGGTGTGTGATCCCTTGTACCCTTTTGGTCCTCTGTCTCATAGTTAATTTCCTTGAATATCGAGATGGGCCATTTGTGGTAACAAGAGGATTAGGAAGGATTCCAGTTTTCTATGTGAAGGGAGATTTGTTTTTCTTTAATAAAAAGGAACATTCAGTCATGGGGTTTAAAAGTGGTATAGCTTAGAGACAGTTTTACCATTTCATCAGCTTGGATGTGAACTAGAATTAGGAACTGGAGTGGTATTGATAAATAAATTTGCTGTGACGATGCCATATAGTCATCCTCCTATCTATTAAAAATATTAAAACGGAAAGACTGTTCTGGTTAACACTGTGATCCTAAGCATACTTACTAGGAAAGTTTATGCTAGAATAAAGACTTGCTACTGGCCAGAAGCGTCCTGCTTAGTCAGACCATTGCAGCCTCATTTCTATAATTATTACCCAGAAATAACTGAAAGTCTGCTTCCACATAGAGATTTATTTCTACTTTGGCTACCAAACAACAGCCTTTTTTTTGGGGGGGGGGGGGGGACATCCACACATTGCCATAGCCTAATCATGCTCCAATTATCCTTTCCCCTGGACAAGAAGGTGCACATTATCCAAAGTCCCCACCACATTGGTACCATCTTCTCCACCATGCCACCAGAACGCTATTTTTAAAATGGTACCACTTTTCATTGCAGAGGTACACTTTCCCCCTTATATCTTTGTAACAGAAAGGGCTAGACTTAGTTTTGAAATGAAAGCTGGGAAGTCGGAGGAACTAAGAGATCATGTCAATAATAATAGTGTAATGTTATCACACTATCCTGATCTAGCAATTACTGATTCTTTGTAAAAAGCCTTAAAAGGCCTTCTAGAGGTGAGGTGGGGGGAATGGCAGCTATGGGGGCAGCTATAAGGAAAATGTGGACCAAACTGACATGTGGACACTTCACTGACACTGCAAATGCCTCTGCATTCACCATAAGAGCAAGAGGTACATGGAAAAACATTCCTGTGTGGAAGTGGACAAAGCAGCAGTCTTGTAATCCATGAAAAGAGCCCTGGGGCAGATTTTGTCTTGGCCCTTGAATAGAGTTGGGCTCATACTTAACCAGGATCTTTACACACTCAGCTTCAGTAGGTTGCCACTACTTTCTTTGCATCCTGTTTCCCCCAGGGCAGGAGAAACCTTGGGGCAGTATAAGAGATGTCTTAGGGGAAAACAACAAACCTTCCTAGTTTCTGGTAGCCAAGACTGCCCCTGTCTACGCCATGAAAACCTAGAACTGTGAATTTACAGTCATGCACATAAGGTTCCTTTCTGTGCTGCAATTTTACCAGATGGAATAATATTCAGTCCATTAGGAAAGGATTCAAAGACAGATTCATCAAAAAGCTAAGCAAAAGATTCCTGCTGCATTTTGAGCTCAGGTTTGTAACTTAAGGATGCTCGCAATCCACAGGGACCGCTTTTCTTTCTAAGTACAAGTAATGGACAGCTTGATGGGGGACACAACTCTATTGGCAATCTGTTGGCTCAAAGGAAGGAAGGAAGAGGGGGTATCTTCTGCAATTTGCTCTGAGTGGTGAAAGACTGTTTTTCTCCTCTAAGATAGATTGATACAACAGGAGGGTATGCTCCCATAGTCAGGAGTCAGGCCTTGGGCCTACCTTTCGGGTCAGATATAGATTAAGGAAAGAAGTCCATTAGTTACAGAAATACAAAGACATTACCTTACCCAAACTGGTATCAGATGACAGTAGTTAACAGAGTAAAATGCAGACTAGGTTTCTCTGCTGCTGAAGGGAAAAAAATCAGTAATGAAATGAAAGACTCACTCCCTTGATGCAGGGATGACAGGCTCCAAGTGGGACCTGGGGTCCCCCAAAATTACAGTTCATCTTTAGACTCCAGAGATCAGTCCCCCTGGAGAAAATGGATGCTTTGGGGGGTGGACTGTATGAAGTCCCTGTCTTGCTCAGGCTTCATCACAAATCTCCAGGAGTTTCTCAACACAGATCTGGCAACCGTATTCCTTAGGGTTGCCAGACCCTGCTGGGGGTGGGAAAACCCCCACTTTTGGGGGCGCTTCCCCATCACCAACCAGCTGGCCGGCGGGGGGAAATCGCACCCCCAGTGGGCCTGAAAGGTAATGTGATGGTATTACCCGGAAGTGACGTCATCATGTCGCCAACATCACATAGCAATGTTCTAGTTTTGGGGCACAACTCTATGGTAAAATTGCCTACAAACCAAAGTTTTGCACAAAAACTAGAGTGTCACCCCTAATGTTGGCAATGTGATGACATCACTTCTGAGTGATTTTATCATGCCAAGAGTGCCAAATGCACATGGCAGAAGTTGCCAGGAAGGAGCCTGGATCCCCCTGCTGGCTGCTAGGTAGGACCCGGCAACCCTATTACTCCCCCATCCCCCACCAGTGGCCAGAGAGGACCTGGTAACCCTACCTGGAAACCAGGCATAGATTTTTTTTTCTTCTAACAGGCCCTAAGAGAGATCCAGGTGGGTAGTCATGTTGGTCTGAAGCAGTAGAACAAAGTTTGAGTCCAGTGGCACCTTTAAGACCAACAAAACTGGAAAAAAAACTTTGTTGGGCTGAAAGGTACCACTGGACTCAAATTAGGCCCTAAGAGGTTAACTGCCACTTTAAAACTGAAAGAATAGTAATGGTTCTCAAAAAACGCCTTGTATGTTAGGATACACTGTTCAGCTCATGCCCATATTTGAGCCACTTATGCAAGCCTCGACATACCAGAATTATGGCACAATCTGATATGTGTATAACTGAAAGTTATTCCCATTATGGTCCCTGTGGCTTAAGTGTGTATGGGAGTGCAGCATTACCCATCTAGTATTCCACTTTTGCAAGAGACCTATAGTTAAAGCAACACAGTGGCATGAATCCCACCATGCAGTTCATCCAGCCGAATGGTGTTTCTATTTGCAGAATTGAGGGGGCAGTTCTACTTCCTCCCCCCCACACTTTGTTCCCTATGCTATTCCTGAGGGTCTTCTTATCCCCATAGGAACAAAAATTTAGGGGTTTCAAGGACTACAGCAGGAGGGGAAAGTGGGGGAAGTCTCCTCAGTGAAGTCCATAGCTGGCGGGATACAGGCCAGTTATGTTGACTATGGAGAGAGGCAGATGAGAACACAGTGAATTACAAACACTGGCCCTGTGATGTCTCCATTCTTTTGCCTGAGGGAACCACTTCAAAGAGGAACAGGGTCTCCTCTGAAGTATCTTTGCTTCAAAAGGGCAATGCCTAGGGCTTAGCTAAAATGGCAAGGAAGACTTGTCAGACTGAAAACCAACACAGTCATGCCGTTGGGTTACTGTTCAATATGGAATGTCTCATGGAGGCTTAAGAACCATATTCTCTTACGAGGCATTTGGAAACTGATCCCAAGTTCCAACACCCTTGCTAGACATGGAATAGCTCAGAGTTCACTTGGTGATAACATGAAAACTCTGAAATAAATACAAAGGACTATATTCTTCATCTCTGGCTAGTCTTTTCCAGAATTCCCACAGTGAAGAAAACAAGCACAGCCACACCAGTAGGCAGGAAAAAATGTAGAAAAACAGGTGGAAGGTAAAAAAAAAATTTCACCTTGCACCTGTTTTTCTGCAATTTTTTTTGCCAGAATACCCACAACATTTCCATATTCAGTAAGATAACTGAAAATACTATTTTTCTTTAGTGACTAGATGGTTTTAGATACAGAATGGCATCAAGCTTCCAGCTCTAAATCTTTGCACAAAAGAAATGTCCTCAAATTGAATTTCTACACATTTTTAATTGGCACAGAGCCATATCACCCGAGTGTCATTGTGTTATAGTGGGTAGAGGGTTGGACTTAGATCTGAGAGATCCAGGTCTGAATCCTTGCTCCGCCACAGAGGCTGTGGTCACATGGTCCCTTTAAATCCGGGAGCCCTCCCAGATTAAAGGGGCTGAATTTTTTACCTCGTGTTGGGATGTATACACATCCCAACCCCCGTCTGCGGCAAGCGGCGGCAGTGGGCAGAGGTGGCAGCAGTGAAGAAGGCGGCAGAGGAGACCAGAGGAGACAGGAGGCAGCAGCGAAGGAGGTGTCAGAGGAGGAAGAGGTGGCATCAGTGGACAGCGTTGTAAGGCGTGCATTGGTGGCAGCTGGTGGGGCCTTTTCTGGTGGTGGCAGCCGGCAGTGGCCAGGAGAAGCACCCTTCCCCGAGTCCCGCCAGCCACCTGGTAAGTTTGGGGGGGGGGGTTTCCCCCTTTTACACTTGGACGCTTAAGTGGCTAAGCGCCCAAGTGTAAAGGGGGGGGGAATGGCAGACAGGACCATCAGGACAGCCCTGCTCTTGCAATGATTGCGAGAGAGGGCTGCCCAGATGGCTCAAATGCGGGTTCCTCGTGCGATTCCCAGGAAAACAGTCAATTTTCCCAGGGTCAAAAAATGCGAGAGGAACCCGCATTTGAGCCTACTTCAGCCCCGGCCTTTGTAGATGGTCCCTTTAAATGCAGGAGGAAACAGCCCTTCCTCCTGCATTAAAAGACCATGTGACCGCGGCCAGAGGCTTACTGGCCCTTTCTGCGCTGAACAGCTTGCCCAGAGAATCCAAGGAGTCAAGCCCTAAGGGTTCACACAAAAGAAGCCAGGCTGACTACCACCAGAACCAGGGCTTTCTCAGTGGTGACCCCATACTGGTGGAATGAGCTCCCAGAGGACATTAGGGCCCTGTGGGACCTTTTACAGTTCTGCAGGGCTTGTAAAATGGAGCTCTTCCACCAGGCTTTCAATTAGGAGCTGCCACTGGAACATCTCCTGGCCTGAGGTCACGTTGGATGTTGCTTCCATCCTCAGGTGTAACTCTGAGTACCGCCATCATTTGTTTGTTCTTATTTGCTCAATGTTGTGCTTTTATTCTGTACTGTAATCTTTTAATGGTTTTAGCTCTGTATTGTTCTGAATATTTTAATCTTGTTAGCCGCCTTGAGCCAGCGTGTACGGCAAGGCAGGATACAAATTGAAACAATAAATAAATAAAATAAATACAGTTGCATGTATTTCCTCTACACTGCTTTCCCCCCTCCAGTTTGTTTATTTGTGTATTCGCTATGCATTCTGCAACTACAAGCAAAACCTGCATTTTTTTAGCTAACTGGTTGCCAATCCCTCCCTCCCTCCCTGATTCTGCAAAAAGAAAGGGAAGGGAGGGGGGAATCCAGGCCTACACATGCAAGACTGACACATTTGGGAGCAAGGAATCCCCTAGTCCTTTATATTTACTGATTCCGTCTTATGCTCTCTCTGGCTTTTTAAAAGTTTGCCTGAGCTGGAGGACATTTCCTCTTTTGTCTCTGGAGAAGGAGGGAAAGAAAACATAACAGGGAGGAAGGGTCAACCTAAAGAGAGAGAGAGGGGCGGAAACAGGGGAGGGCAGCGGGCAGCGCTTAAACATCCGCAGAAAAAAATTGACTTTAGAAAGGATTAGCAATTTGAAAGTGGATGAAAACAAAGAATTGCAGCAAAAGAAGTTTTGGTAGCTGTGGGGCAACAGTGTGGCGGAAGGGGTCTGAATGCAGATTCCTGTAAAACAAATGCAGAAACCAGAGAAAGCCCCAACACAAAGCGAAAATGAAAGAGAGAAGGAATGCAGAATGAAAGATTAGGAATACGCTCAGAGACCAAGGCAAAATATGGGTGCAGAAAGGGTCACTATTTCTCTGCCTAATATTCCTCGTGGGGTTGAGGTTGTAAGATTAAAACAGAGGAGGGTAGAATGGTGTTGTAGGCTACTTTAGTTCCCCATTGAGGAGGAAAGCAGGGCATAAATATCTATCTCTCTTAATTAATCTGTTTATGATGTTTTAACCGGCGTCATGCCCTTGAAAACCGCCCTGAGCCCGCTCGTGGGGAGGGCAGGGATAAAAACAAAGATTAATTAATTAATTAATTAATTAATTAAAAACACATTACCTGACCATATTACTCAGATCCAGTTGCATGCCTAAGCAGCAATCAAAGATGTTGAACCGTAAGCCCTTTCCAGATCATCCAAGGGAGCACATGGAAAAGCAGGATGCCTGACTACATGGAGAACATAGAATCACAGAATCACAGAGCTGGAAGGGGCCATACAAGCCACCTAGCCCAACCCCCTGCTCAAGGCAGGATCAGCCTAGAGCATCCCTGACAAGTGTTTGTCCAGCTGCTGCTTAAAGACTGCCAGTGAGGGGGAGCTCACCACCAAGTCGCTAGGTAGCTGATTCCACTGTGGCACTGTAAAAAAGTTTTTCCTAATATCCAACCAGCACCTTCCTGCCCTTAATTTAAACCCGTTACCACAAATTCCATCCTCTGCTGCCAACAGGAACAGCTCCCTGCTCTCCTCTAACAGATGGCCCTTCAAATACTTAAAGAGAGCAATCATGTCCCCCCTCAACCTCCTCTTCTCCAGACTGAACATTCTCAAGTCCCTCAGCCTTTCCTCATAGGACTTGGTCTCCAGGCCCCCAATCATCTGCGTCACTTTCCTCTACACCCTCTCCATTCTGTCCATGTCCTTTTTGAAGTGAAGCCTCCCGACCTGCACACAATACTCCAGGTGTGGTCTGACCAATGCAGTGTACAGCAGGACTATCACACCTTGCAATTCATATGTTATGCCTCCGTTGATACACCCCAAAATCACATTAGCCTTTTTTTTGTCGCTGCATCATACTGGCTGCTCATATTTAACTTACAGTTCACCCTTACCACAGGATCTTGTTCACACATACTGCTACCCAGAACTGTATCCCCCATCGAGGATGTGTGCTTCTCATTTTTGTTACCCAGATATAGAACTTGGCACTTATCCTTGTTAAATTGTATCTTGTTCCCATCTGCCCACTTTTCCAGTGTGTTCAGATTTCATTGAATTCTGTCTCTATCTGCTGCTGTGTTCACTGCTCCTTCCAATTTGGTGTCATCTGCAAATTTAATGAGTAGCCCCTCCACACCCTCATCCAGATCATTTATAAAAATATTGAAAAGTACTAAGCCCAGAACTGAACACTGTGGCACTCCACTGGACACTTCCGTCCACTCAGATGAAATGCTATTGACAATTAGTCTTTGAGTAAGGTTCTCCAACCAGTTTCCTATCCACCTATCCTAGAGTCCTGTCCACAGTCCTCTAGTTTACCCATCAGAATATCATGGGGAACCCTCTCAAAAGAGCACCCATGCTGGATCAGACCAATGCTTTATCCAACATGTCACTCCATATGCTGGAAGGAAAGAGGGGATTTAATCATTCCATTTCCTCCCCCCCCCCTTCACTTTCACTAATCAAAACTGGGCTCCCCGTGCTATTACTAGGGCTGCCAAGTCCCCCGGTAGGGCGGGGAAAACACCGATTTTTAAAGCTTACCCCCGCTTTTTCAAAATTGGCCACCGGGGGAGGCAATGGCTGCCATCAGGGAAACGTCAGAGCCTGCCCTGGCCTCATAAAAGGGAAATGTCTGCAGAGAGCCTGCCCTGCAGTAAAAAGCCTCAACAGACATTTCCCCTTTAAGAGAGAGCAAGAGAGCCCCACCCAGAGATTAAGGAGGGACTAGGCTCTTTCTGCTGAAGGGTGTGCTTTTGCATGTGGCGTGCTGCTGGGGTAAGCTGCTGGGGTCTGCCAGCTCTTTTCCTTCTCTCTCTCTCCCCTCCCCCTTTCTTTCTTTTTTCTGTCTGTCTGTCTGTCTCTCTCTCTGTCCCCATCCAGCAGAGGTCTATCAGTGGCTATTATTAGCCACAAGGTCTAAATGGAACACTTTGTCTGGGGCAGTGATGCTCTGCATTCTTGGTGCTTGGGGGGCAATAGTGGGAGGGCTTCTGGAGTTCTGGCCCCGCTGCTGGACCTCCTGAGGGCACCTGGTATTTTTGGCCACTGTGTGACACAGAGTGTTGTACTGGATGGGCTGTTGGCCCAATCCACTGTGGCTTCTCGCCTGTTCTTATGATATGAAAATCATATTTAGCACTTGTGTAGCACTTAGTGCTTCATATTCTGCCGAGATGAGGAAGGATTCAGTAGGGCCGTTGCTCAGTGATAGAGCATTTGCTTGACATGCAGGAGGTATCAGCCTCTTCAGCTAAAAAAGGATCAGGTCATAGGTGACATTAAAGATCTCAGCCTGAGACCCTGGAGAGCCACTACCAGTCTGAGTAGTCAATACTGACCTTGATGGACCAATGGCCTGATTCAGTATTAAATAAAATGATTCCATGGCACTGCAGGGTTTTGAGCCAGGCTCTCCCAGATCCCAGCCAAACAAACTGACTGCTACATAACACTGACTCTTGTTCAGCGACAAAAAACAGTGGCATAAAAGTCACAGTCTGGGTAATGCTGCTTGCAAGCCTATAAAGCTCAAGGCAGCAGCAGAAGCTCAGTATTAGGAAACTTCATGAGTTCATGTGTCAGCATGTGGAAGCAACATCACAGGATGTGATATCACAAAATGATGTCACTTCCTTTCTCCTGGCTCCACCCCCAAAGTCTCCTGGCTCCACCCCCAAAGTCCTCAGATATTTCCCAAGTTGGACTTGGCAGCCCTAGCTATTACTAGCAGTTAATAAGGAAAACAAAGCATGCCCTATTAATACCTGTCTTTTTTTTCTTTTCAAACACTAACAAAACTGCAGACAACCCAGTTTCCAGTGGCAAAACCAAGCAGGAATTGAAAGGATAAAGCCCTTCTTCTATTCTTCCCTGCAAGGCCCCAATTCAAATTGTCATTACCTACAGGTACAATTACCATTTTATGACTTTTTTATTTTTGGGGGTCCTGAGGGTGTTGGTACTACTGCTAGAATCAGTGTAAGGTGTTTTACCACTAGCAAAACTATATGGCCTGGAATTAGTTCCTATAGAATTTTACCTAAAGAAAAATTCTAGACAGCTTTGAAGGAAACTGATGTGGAGAAACAGCTCTAGGACATTTGTAATATATTAAGCAAAGAGGTGCCAGCCATACTGACAAAATTTTCTGAAAGGAATTTTGCACATCACATAATAGGTGAGTTACTAATTGTAATTGACCCAGGCACTGCAGTTGTCTTTATGGAACATCCACATTACTAACAAATGGCAGACACATAGTTTGTAGAACAGTTATTAGCAACCTAGCAACCAGAAATTTAATTCTGTAGGTTTTCTAGTTCAGTGTATTTTAAATTGTTAGTGCTTTTACTTTCTAATTTACGCATTTTATCTGTGTTTTAACTTTGTTAATTGGATTGTTATAATTTGTCTCTTCGCAACCAGGTTGTTAGCTATGTTGAACTCAAGGAGACAAAGAAGGATAGAAATGTTTTTAATAAATAAATAATCAGAGGCTAGTCACATCTACAAATGAAAGAAAACATTTCTTTCCATAATGCTTAAGGGGATTCATTGCCACAAGATATGGCCATAGCCACCGGCTTACTTAGCTGTAAAAAGGATTACAGAAATTTATGGAGATTGGCCATATTTGCCAGGAGAGCTAAATAGAACATCCATGGTCCAAAGCAGTATGTCTTTGAATACCAGTTGCCTGGGAGCAGAGGAAATGGGGAAAGCTGTTTCATTCATCCCCTGCTTTATGGGCTTACCTTTCTAAGTACTTGTTAGGTCAGAATTGGAAACAGGATGGTGGATTAGGTGAACACTGGGTCTGATCCAACACAGGAATGCTTATGTTCTTAATTTCCTCTGTACTGGGGTCCTAACAGGCAGTGCTCAGACCCCTCTTGTTTTCTTCCTGAGGGCATGGCTTATATCGACATTGTATTGGTGTGGGGCTGGGTAGAATGAAGGCTAATGGAAAAGTGAATTGGTTGTTCTTGCCTCTTCTTCCATAGACCAGGGCACGCTTTACTGTGAATAAGGTATAATAAGACATGTATATAGTACCCTGAGTGGGAAGACTCTGAAACTGCCCTTTTTCATTTTCTTCAGGAAGGCTGCACTTCACTGACATTTTAGATTTTCATTAGTGGGGCGTGGTCAGTCTTCTTACTATTTCACGGTTGTTGTCCATTTAGCAAGGACACAATAATCACAGTGACCTTTATTTGGAATACTGCAAGAATAACTTCAGGTCAAGTCCATCTCTGGCACCCTTGCCTACAGCAGGATCATCATTTGAAGCCAGCGGGGTCCTGCAGGCCCCACCCTGCCCTTCACTTGGAGTTGCAGAGTGGCTTACAAACATCTTCCCCTGTGAGCTAGGTGGGGTGGAGAGAGCTCTGAAATAACTTCTGACTGATCCAAGATCACCTAGCTGGCTTCATGTGGAGGAGTGAGGAACAAAACTCAGTTCTCCAGATTACAGTCTGCCACTCTTAACCACTACACCACAACTGGCTCAACAGGAATTATTTCACATGTGCCGTAAAGTATATACAAGGATATGTGTCATAACAAATATAAGTCCCTACCCCACTGGTATTAATATAGAACTAAGCTTCCCTTTTCTAATGAAGATTTTACTATTTAACAACATGAAGGGTTATCATTAAAGTGTATTGGTGATACCAAGTGCACTGAACATAACAATTGAAGCTGATAATTTTGTTATCAAATGTTTTTTTTTACAGAACATGTTATTTTTAATTGGGGTATCAACTAACAGAAAAACTTATTACTACTTCAGTGGAATCTTCTTTTACACTGGCACTCTTTGCCAGGGTTGCCAGGTCCCCCCCCCCCCCGGCCACTGGTTACCAGATCCAGGCTGGGAAACTCCTGGAGATTTGGGGATGGAACCTGGGGAGGACAGGGATCTCATTGGGGTACAATGGCACAGAGTCCACCCTCCAAAGCATCCATTTTCTCCAGGGGAAGTGATCTCTGTAGTCTGGAGACAAGCTGTAATTCTGGGGGACCCCCAGGTCCCTCCTGGAGGCTGGCATCTCCATTTGTAACACTCTTCCATGCTGTGTGTAAAATCAGGACCCAAGGTTGTGCACTTCATGCCTCTGAGGAAATAAGTTCTGAGTCACAAAAGCTTATACTGAAAGACATTAGGCGAGCCTTCGAGGAGCTACTTGATTCCTGTGTAACATTGCAATAACAGAAAGCTACCCAATCCTCTGGAATTATTAAAGTCAAAGAGAATTTTTTTTAAAAAAACTGTATGCTTGCTGGATGAGTTGTTGCATGATGGGCTAGGGCCCACTTTGGCACCAGCTTTTATTAACAAAGCTCCATATATAAAATAATCAATAATATGAGGATGATCTCAGCCTCGCAAACCACATGTCGAATGAGATTGTGCTATAATGACAGTGTCATGGTTCTTCGAAGATGAGATCTCCCCCACATTATTGATTACTATTATAAAGAAGCCTTTTGATGAAACAGATACTGGCATCCTGTCAACAGCAAAAACTAAATTTATTACTCATAAACAGTCTCTGAGAGCTAGCATGGTGTAGCGGTTAAGAACAGCAGACTCTAATATGGAGAACCGGGTTTGATTCCCCACTCCTCCATGCATGAAGCCTGATGGGTGACCTTGGGCCAGCTGCAGTTCTTTCAGAACTCTCTCAGTCTCACTTACTGCACAAGGTGACTATTAGGGATGTGCAAAAAATATATATTAGCCCATTCTGATTCAGCTGAATTGGGCTGAATGTGATTCGGCCAGCCGAAGGACCCCCAAATGCCACTTTCGGCAATGCAAGCCAACTTGGGGGGCATGCAGCCAGCCAAATCACATTCAGCTCAATTATACCCTATGGGGACTGTCCTCATAGGATATAATAATATCCCCCTGAAGGGGGGGGTTCCTATTACTGAGGGGAAAGCAAATGCATGATTTGAGTTTTAAAGTTTAAATCCCTCCCCCTGAGTCGCGCTGCAGAGGCGGCATACTCTCTTCATTGAAGGGAAGGCAATTGCCTTCCCTTCAGTGAAGGGAGCCCACTGCCCCCCCAAGCTAGCCCTCCCCCACCTTCCCTGGCTCACTGAAGAAACCCAGGAGAGAACCCCCTGCCAAGGTAGGAGAGCCAGGAAAGACCCGGGAGGGCACAGGGAGGCATTTAAATGCTTCCCCCTAGCTTCCCCGGCCCGGCCGCAAAAGTGGACAAGCTGGAGAAGCCCAGCAGAGCCCCCCCCCACTTTCCTAGCTTGCCTGCTGAGGCAAGCAAGCCAGGAAGGACTCGGGAGGGTGCTGGGAGGCATTTAAATGCCTGGCCACTGAAGCAGGCAAGCCAGAGAAGCCTGGCAGAGCCCCCCCGCCTTTCCTAACTCACCCGCTGAGGCAGACGAGCCAGGAAGGACCTGGGAGGGTGCGAGGAGGCATTTAAATGCCTCCCCTTGCCTTCCCCTTGCCCAGCAAAAGGATTCCCTGAATGGATGCCGAATATACAGCATCCATTCGGGGAATCCCTGTTTGGCCAGCTGAATCAGATTAGAGAATCTGATTCGGCTTTCGGTAGGCTGAAAAATGCCGAATACACATCATTCAGCGGGGCTCAGTTTGTGCGAACCGAATACACATCCCTAGTGACTATTATAGGGAGATGAAGGAAGGGTGATTGTAAGCCGTTTGAAGACTCCTTGGCATAGAGAAAAGCGGGTATAAAAACCAACTCTTCAACTTCTTTGTGACTCCTCTTTACTATCTTTCTGCAAATAACCCTGCAAATGTGAATTGCTGTGTCATATCAAACAGAGGCATAGCATCCAAATGACAAGATGTCATAGTCCTGCTGTACACTGCATTTGTCAGACCACACCTGGAGTGTTGCATGCAGTTCTGGAGGCCTCACTTCAAAATGGATGTGAACAGATTAGAGCGGGCGCAGAGGAAAGCAATGAGGGTGATGGGGAGCCTGGAGACCAAGCCCTATGAGGAAAGGCTGAGGAACTTGGGAATGTTTAGTCTGGAGAAGAGGAGGTTGGCGGGGGGGGGGGGCATGATTGCTCTCTTATTTGAAGAACTGTCACTTAGAGGAGGGCAGGGAGCTGTTTCTGTTGGCAGTAGAGGATAGGGGTTGTAATGATGGATTTAAATTAAGGGTGGGAAGGTATTGGCTGAATATTAGGGAAAACTTTTTTATAGTAAGAGTTGTGCAACAGTGGAATCAGCTGCCTTGGGAGGTGGTGAGCTCCCCCTTACTGACAGTCTTTAAGCAGTGGCTGGACAAACATTTATCAGGGATGCCAGGCTGATCCTGCACTGAGCAGAGGGTTGGATTTGATGGCCTGTATGCCCCCTTCCAACTCTGTGATTCTATATACAGATCTATTTTTCAGTATATCTGTCATTTGCATACATTGCACCTTGTAATTTTTTTTCAATAGCCTTCCTTTTTGATTTTGTCATAGCAACACAGAAGCACCTTGGTTGTTGCCACACTGTGAATCATTCCCTCCAATAGCCCCATAAAACTAAAGTCACTATTTTTATTGATCAAATGCTGAAGGACAGTACATGTACTGCTCTTTGTGGGTGCTGCTGGCAATAAAACATTGTTACTACCCAGTGTTATTTGAAGGATCACAAAATATTTTTGTAGATCTCAGAAAGGTTTTGAGGTTTGACAAGTTCTTCAGTAATTGGGAATACTTTTTACATAACATTGCAGTAAAAGGAAATCCCATAACAAATACAACCTCAAAAAGAACGTGAAGGAAGACAGATCCTGAGATACACAAACAGATAGCTGAGCAAAATTTAGTAGCAAATTTTGAACTCCCATCTCCTTTTAGCAAACTGTTTGGTTTCTCTGCTCAGTTCTGGCACTGAAACAGTAACACTAAAAGCAGGCCAATAATTCTTGAATTTCTTTCCCATTAAACTGACAGCAGCTTTCCCCTCAGCTGAGAGAATACAATGACAGATTCATGTGTATAAAAAGTAGAATCTGAAGCATTTTGCTATATTTCTTTAGAGCAGCACTAGACAATTAAAACAAAAAAATATCAAGTCTATCATTCGAGAGACACATACATATTCTTACACTAGATCTAATATAAGAAGTTCTGTTTTGATTCCAGAACAAGAATAAAGCTATATTCTTCTGCTTTTTAAAGAAATATTATGTATCTAAATATATTACAAATAAATGTTTAATCACAATTATGAAAGTCCAAGAAAGTAGGTGCTACTTATTTTAATATTCTATTGCACTGGAATTAAATGGTTGATAAGAGCTCTAGCACTGGAGTAGTGTTTTACATTGTATAATACTGTCATGTATGAGTTAAGATACCCAGCCTTAAAAGAATGGAGACTATGCAGCATCCCATGTGGGAATGATCCGTGATGGAACCCAAAGAAATGGAGAAATTGGTCTCACATAGGGCTTAACAGAACCCTCCTGATACTTCTGTTTTTCCAGAATTTCACTCTGCAGTTTGCGCCACTTCTCTTCAATTCTAGTTCTATTTTAACGAGAGTTCTAACATTAGTTCCTGAATTGGATTCCATGCAGTTTGCTGCAGCTTCAAGTTCCTCCACAACATTTCCCCTACATCCACACATTAGTGATGGGCATAAACTAAAAGGAAATGAGCAACCTTAATGTGTTCATATGCATAACTGCATTATGACCAACGCTCCCTCTAAGCTGTGGAGTCCTGTGAGCAAAAATGCTACTTTGTGAGCTACTGGCTACTGGATAAATTGAGTTGTGAGCAAGCGATCTGGCTACTGCATAAATTCGCTTGCTCTGGAGCCATCCTTCCTGAGCTAACACAAAAATGTGTGCGCCAGAGGCTGAAAAACTGTGAGCTGGCTCACACTAACTCAATTTAGAGGGAACACTGATTATGATTCTTTTTTCTGTAGTGTTTTACTGATGTGCGTCCTACAAAAAGAAGCATGCACAGTGCTCTGTACAAAGTTTGTATTTTTTTTACAAAAACGGAACGATAGTCAATTCTATTGAAGAAACAAGTTTAACAAAAAGGTTTTTCTAAGTAAAGCAGCCAATGGGTATATAATACATAGTGGTATTATTTTGCCTGTCATCCTCACTCTGAAAACTGGAATTTGTGAAGGACATCGGCAACAACCACTAATTCTGATAGCTTTCAAAGGGGTTTAAAGAAATTTAGGGAGGGCAGGTCTATTTATCAGTCATGATATCTAAATGGGATTTCCGTGAATACTTCTTGATATATTTTTGGGAGGGAAGCCTGTTGCCCTTATGCTCAGATTGTGGACTTCTTCTGGCCATAGTTCAAAACAGGAGACTGTATTAGACGGTCATGCATTTCCAACAAAATTTCTGTTTATGTTTCTAAGGCGACAAGATACAATATAGTCAGTGGACACCAAAAGTGGAGGTGAAAGATATCCTGGTGGGGGAGCCACCCCCCACACATGGGATTTTTTCCTTCTGTCACACCTGCTATTTCCTGCCTACCCCATTGGATCAGAGTTCCTAGTGGGAAATTAAAAAGAAGAACACAAACTGGGTTCAAGGTGACTATGAGCTGGGCTTGAGTAAAAACCCATCGAAGCCTGAAACAATCACTGAAGTAAAACTGACAGGCACAATAGGGTTTCTCAGTCTTGTGATTCTTGATGTCAGTTTTGTTCCATTTATCCTTTGGTGTAGGGTTTGACCTGTTTGTCCTATGTAGAGAACTGAAGGACATTGTTGGCATTTAATGGCATATGCAGTGTTGGAAGATGAGCAAGTGAATAAGCCTGAGATGGTGTAGTTGATGTCGATAGGTCCAGTGACTGAGTTGCCTGGGAGTCTGTGGCAGCAAAGTTGGCCTCTGGGTTTATTGCAAGCTCTCATACTAGTGGTCATGTTGAAATTAGATGTTACATTACTGAGGCTGAGGAGTTGTTTGAGATTGGGGGGCTGTCTGTACGTGAGAAAAGGTTTGCTCCCTTTCCAGTACTTGTGAAAGAGAACTGTCTTTATCCAACAGAGGTTGTAAGTCGCTGATGATGCATTGAACTGTTTTGAGTTGGGAGCTGTATGGGACCACTAGCTGTGTTCTGTTATTGTCTCTTTGGGGCCAGTCTTGCAACTGGTTTTCTCTGGGTATCATTCTGGCTTTGTTGATATAGTTCTTGACTTCATCAGGTGAATACTTTAGTTCCAAAAAAGTTTGCTGTAGATCCCTCAAGTAAGAATCTCTGTCTGTAGGATTGGAGCAGATGCGGCTGTAAGCGCAGAGCCTGGCTGTACACGATGGATCATTTTTGTTTTTAGGATGGTAATTGGAGGCATGTAGGCATATTTGTCAGTTAGTCAGTTTCCAGTATAGGGTGGTGTCTATGCATTCATTGTGTATTTCTACAGTAGTGTGCAGAAAATGTATTTCTTGCATGGATTGGTTCATTGTCAGGTTGATGGTGGGGTGAAAATCATTGTATGCCTGTTGGAATATGTTCAGGGCTTCTTTACATGTGTCCAGATGATAAAATGTTATCAATGAATCACAGATATAAGAGAGATGTGAGTGGGTGGGAGTTTAGGGACCACTGCTCCAAGTCCTTCCTGACAACAATCCCCACCCCACCCCCTATAAGTAATGGTTGAGGAGGTTTTGTTCCACTGTATCTGAGGAAGTGTGCTTGCACACAAAAGCTTGTAAAGCGAATAATACTTCGTTGGTCTTAAAGGTGCCACTGGACTCAAACTTTGTTCAACAGGAATGGTTTCTCTTCATTCCCAGTTTTAATTTTTTTTAAATGTAAGTCTCTAGTTCCTTCTCTTGCTGAGATATGCCCTTTTCCTTACCTCTCCACAAGGGAATGTGACTGAACATCAACAGCAAAGAGCCGTTTGATACTGTTTGGTGTCTTCCGCACAGGTTTTCTTACCTAAGTACATTCAAGATCTTAGCAAGGGGCAGAAATTACAAATATCAAATTACAAATATATTATATCAAATATCACAGCAAGTGACCAACCAAGAGCTATGCAGAAGAAAGCCTATTTGCATCACTGAAACTATACGCTATTACTCATCTCTCATGGCCCTTTGCTACACACCCAAGGTAATGTTGATCACCACTTTGGGGTAAGGAAAGAATTTTCCTTGAGGTCAAATGAGCCCAGGGATCCTGGAGGTTTTTTACCTTCCTCTTGGCATAAAAGCAGGTGTCACTGGAAGATCGGAAGGGGGGGGGGGGCGGGATTGTGAATTTCCTGCATTGTGCAGGGGACTGGACTAGATGACCCTTGAGATCCCTTCCAGCTTTGTGTTTCTATATTTCTAAGTGACAAATATACATAGGAATACCTTGTGCAATTATTTTTCAAAAACAGTTCTTACCTGCTGTGGCCCCATATTTATAAATAGTCTGTGTGTATATCATATCTCTATCCACTTTGCACATCTGGTGAAGTAGGGCTCTCACTGCAATCTCAGACCCTTTCAAAATCTTTGTGAGGATCATATCCTTGCCAAATGGTTAACTGTTATTTCAGACAAATTTCACAAGTCTGGAAAGAATGAAGGGCATTTAACTCTCTCATTTAAAAAAAATAGAAAAGAAACCAGATAGACTACATAACTTCCTTTGTAGCTCTGATCTCTGTTTGCCAGCAGCATTTCTCAGTCCTGTCGGCTCAGTAGGTGTTTCTGAACTGGATTGTTTATTCTCAGCATGTGAAAGGATCTTTTCAGTTTAGCAATAACACTCGGAGAAGATGTTCATTCTGCACAACATAAAAGCAGCGTACATCTGTTTGGATGTACAGACTGCACACACACACCCTTCCCCAACATAAGGGCCATCATTTAACATTAGTCAATTTACCTTTTATAAATTGGGGGGAGATGAAGCTTTATTCTGTATACCAGACAAGCTTCTGTCATAACAATGAAGGAAAAATAGACATACACAAGTAGTGACAGCAAGCTTCAAGCACATTTTCCCGAAAGAGAAAGATGAGAAGATACACTTCTAACAGGTCAAACAGGAGGACTTGATGAACAGTGGGGTTTCTTGCAATTTTGTGTGCAGATGGTAACAGAATGTCTGTTATACTAAACTTGTAGTTTGGAGTTGGGAGGTAAATCATAACAATATTAGCAAACCATAGCAATAATTGCTTGGATGACATCCGGTAACAGCTGTAACAAGGATGCCATCCTATCACACCTTGGGGGAATGGTCATGGCTCAGTGGTAGAACATCTGCTCGGCATGCAAAAGATCCCAGAATCAATTATTGGCGTCTCCAGCAAAAATGCTTAGGTAAGAGGTAACATGGAAGACCTCTGCTTGAGACCCTGGAAACTCACTGCTGGTAAAGTAGACAATACTGACTGCAATAGACCAATGGTCTGACTCAGTATAAGGCAGCTTCGGCTGTGGTCACACACACAAAATAACCCACTTTCAATCCACTTTCAGTGCACTTTCCAACTGGATATTTACTGTGTGAACTGGCGAAATCCAGTTGAAAAGTGGACTGAAAGAGGGTTATTTAGTGTGTGTGACCACAGCCTCAATGTGTGTGCATGTGTGTGTGCTTTCATTAGCTTGCACTAACTGAGTTGTCAGCTGGTGGACTCTTTGTCCCAAAGGGGCTCTCCCCACAGAACAGATGGAAAAGTCACTCACCATGTTGTTGGCCCACTGGCATACTGGAATCCATGTAAAGTTTGTCCTTCTGAGAGTCCTGAGGAATACTGGTCACAAGAGGGATAGGAACACCTGCAGATCATCAGGAACACAATTATTTACACCACAACTGGTTCATTGCCAGTTTGGTGTAGTGGTTAAGTGTGCGGCCTCTAATCTGGGAGAACCGGGTTTGATTCCCCACTCCTCTACTTGCACCTGGCTGGATGACCTTGGGCAAGCCATAGCTCTGTACCAGCTGTTCTCTCAAGGACAGCTTGGGAAAGAGCTCTCTCAGCCCCACCCACCTCACAGGGTGTCTGTTGTGGGGAGGGGAGGGGAAAGGAGTTTGTAAGCCGCTCTGAGACTCTTAAGTGAGTGAAGGGTGGGATATAAATCCAATCTCTTCTTCTTCTTCTTCTTCATTGCCTGGCTGGTTCCCCCAGGAGGAGGCATGAGGCATCTGGCCAGATGGGACAACTGTAAGGCAGCCTGGGAGGCTCTTGCCTGGTCAGTTACCTCAGAAGGGGCCGGTGCTCCCAGGAAGGCAGTGTGCAGCTGCAGAGTGCTCCAGCTGACTGTTGTTCACCTCACCCCAGTCTTCAGGCTCTCTTTTAACAAATCGCTGTGAAGGAGATGAGATGACCCACCCTAAATGTCAGCAGTCTGCTTTTGCCTGTGGCCTGCCCAGCATTACAGTCTAGGGTGAAGCCATGGCGATGAACCCCCAAGAACCTCAGTGGATGGTTGTTCCTGACAGGATTTTAAAATGTTCATATTTACTCAGGACTGGTCCTTTCTTACTTATTTTATTTTACCTCATTAGTGACATTCAGATTATTGATCTTTTTTTCCTAAGGAATTCTTTATAAACTGCAGGAACTGCCCACCCAGGTTTCCCATGAAGCACATTTTGAAAACCACTGTACTACATCTACATCGTGATCATCATTAACTTCATTTGTAGCCTTGGTTGTTGTTACTGTGCCTTACTGCATTTTGTTCAGTAATGTACTTTATGTCATCTTTACAGCTATTTCACAGCATGGTGAAACAGCTAGATATACACAGCTATGAGGCATAGGCAGTTGCTGCATCCAAAAGACAAGAAGTGGTCGGGGGGTGGGGGGAATATTTCTTTTTTTAGTGTCTTGGAGCTTCCTAACAGTTTTTGTAATACAGAGTTTCCTGGTGAGCATAGAGGTGTCTCAAATAGTGTCTGCTGTTCCTACAATGTGTTAGTTATTATTGGAATGCTTAAGATGATCTTGCCAGATCTTCTGTGCTTCTGTGACTTTCCGAACTAAGCTGCCCTAACCTGGATAGCCTAGGCTAGCCCAATCACGTCAGATCTCGGACGCTAAGCAGGGTTGGCCCTGGCTAATATTTGGATGGGTGACCTCCAAGGAATACCAGGGCGTGACGCAGAGGCAGGCAATGGCAACCCACCTCTGCAATGTCTCTTGCTTTAAAAATAAGTCTAGCTCACAATCTAGTGGTGCATAATACTAAAAGAGCTGGAGCTTCTGGCTGCCAGACAATCTTAGGATCTCCTGCCTATACTACACACACTGCCATATGATAATTAAGCTATAGCCTTTCCTGGATCATATGACTTCAAGCTGCAAGTTGTGGTATGATGGAATGCTCCCCTGCATCTTGAGTTCCCTGCCTACAGAAAGCTAACATGTCAAGAGAGATGGATTCGAGCATTAATTTCCTGTCTAAAGAAGATCAGAAAGGGGAACTAAATTTGCAGAGGAACATGCCATGTCCTTAGACACTACAAGCACACAAGTTACAGTAAAAAGGAGCACAGCTTTGGAGATGTAAATCAGGTACAAGAATGAAGCTGCACGAGGATGTGCTGCCAATGCTTTTTATATAATACAAAGGAAACTTATACCAAACGTCTAGAGCTCTACTTTAACAAAGTAAAGTAAATGTATAACCACAAAGTTACAGTCCAATAATTTTTGTAGTTGTTCCTGTGTAAGTATTCATCAGCTGAGTAGATAGTTGGTGAGACAAGATTCTCCGGAATAACTCCCGTTTCGAATCTATTGATCTTCTATGCCACTATTTCAGAACAAGAGATGGAAACTCTACATCAGGTGTCTATACATATTTTAGGTTGCCTTCAAACATTATGCCCCTCACAGGGGAAAAAAGTTCATCCAATACATTCTTCAATCAGGTCCTACAGCCTGTATAGACACCTGATGTAGAGTTTCCATCTCTTGTTCTGAAATAGTGGCATGGAAGAAGATCAATATATTCAAAACGGGAGTTATTCCGGAGAATCTCGTCTCACCAACTATCTACTCAGCTGATGAATACTTACACAGGAACAACTACAAAAATTATTGGACTGCAACTTTGTGGTTATACATTTACTTTACTTTGTTAAAGTGGTGCTGTAGACGTTTGCATAAGTTTCCTTTGTATTATATAAAAAGCATTGGCAGCACATCCTCGCGCAGCTTCATTCTTCTACCTGATTTACATGTCCTTAGACACAACAATAAAAACAGAGCTCTTGTTTACTGTAGTCTAGTTGGTCATTTGATGGGAGGGGGAAGGACCCTTCCACACCCTCAATTCCTGTGCACTGCCTCTTGGTACCACCTCATTCTTAATGAACGCAGGTCTTCCTCTATTTGTTTCTGTCACAGGTGCAAGAAAGCTCTGAATTACTTCTGTAATAGCTTGTCAGTCACATTTTGACATTTGTTTCACATATTTGGAGTAAAATCACAGAGCTGTTTTTGGAGCCAGCTGTAATGACTGACACCACATGACAGTATTTCTAGAAGATAACAGTGTCAAAGAACATCTGCATTTCTGTGCCAAACTGATGTCAAGAAAAGTTAAGAAATGTCACAAAAAATGAGGGAGCAGGAAAACCCCATTAACCATAGAAAGAGACTTTTCAGTATAAGTTATTCATATCAGTCTCAGTACGAACAAGCTGAGGATGATAACTAACAAAGAACCAAACAAAATCACATTCATTTTTTTTAAAAAAAATAGTCAACCTTTCTGGCAGCTGGTTGGCTACTTTATGTGTTCTCTGACCATCAGCAATTGGTTGGTGTGGTATAGTCAGACTAGGATCTGGGATGCCCAGGTTCAAATCCCCACTTGGCCATAGAAACTAGCTTGGTGAATGAGCCAGACACTCATTCTCAACCTAACCTACCTCATGGAGTTGTTCTTGTGAAGATAAAATGGAGGGGGGGAGGAATTATGTTGTAAAGGCTTTTGGGTCACCACTGAAGAGAAAAACTTACAAATATCTAAATAAATAAATAACCTGAGCTGCTATGTGTGTGTGTGTGATTTCCTTTTAGCTTTGCTATTTTTTAAAATCTTGATTTAATTTTTTTAATCTTGAATATCTAAAAATTTATCTTGATTTGATCACGAGCACTTAGATTTTGTTGCTGGGTTTATCTGGTTTACTCTAAGTTTCAATCAATTACGGTTGGCTTTATTGTTATTGTCATTTTAATAATTTCTGGAAGTCACCTCAAGAGGAAGATGCTAGGAGGCAGGGTATAAATATTTTAAGCAACAGAATAATCCAAGGCAATAATTTCCTACATACAGTCAGTACTGTTGGGATATATGACCATTATTCTTGTACCTCATTGTGTGGTTTCAGTTCCCTAGGCAGTGAGGGGGCAGAGAAGGTTAGGAAGCAAAAGACGTTGTGCAATCTGAACAATCTGCCAGTGTTCCCGTTAAACAGGATCTGCCCAAATGGCATTCCTGCCCACAGCATTTCCACTAAACAGTCTGCCACTCACAGTGCTATCTCAATGGATTTGTTTTGGGTTGTTTTTTCTTCTTCCTGATTCCGTATGAGCATGAGGTACTATTTATATGAATTAGCCCATTATCTGTGGCTGTGCCTGCTAAAAACAGGCCAAAAAAATTGCTTTTACCCTTTGGCAAGTTATGCAGAGGGGAGAGATAAAAGCAGAGATATACCAGTGACAGTTCATATGCAGGTATAAACACACAGGGATTAAATAAGCATTTTTTTTTTTGCTTTTTCTACCTGGCAGGCAGGCAGGGTAAACATAGACAAAACTCTTCTCCCATAGGCAGCCTTTCTACTTTGCATATTGAGGGAGTGTACAAAGACAGAGACTAAAGTTTCATACACCTAATAGCAAATGCGCACATACACCAGACTCAATAGCATGAATGAGAACAGTATCATACCACTATCTGAGGCTCTGAGGTCTCTTTAAATTTATTTTAAGCTACCTGGGTATGTATGTGACAAAGTACATACAAGTGAGGAACAAGACAAACAGCTTCTCTTAATTCCATGCCAAATTGGGTGAAGTTGCATACACAAGACTGTCCATTTATTGGCCAACTCATAGACGTCAACTACGGGGGGCTCAAGCCCCCCCCCCCCCCCCCCCCGGCAAAGCAGAGCATCATTTTTCACCTTCTTTGGCCTGTCTTTTAAATTCTTCTTCATTCAGTTGTTCCTTCACAGTCCTTTCTGGTGATCTCTCCTCTGCCGCTGCCGCCTCTTCCCCCTGCGTCTTCCCCCCCCCCCCCCCGGGTCTGGCCTGGCCTGGCCACTCCTGCAGTCCTGCCTCCGTGGGGCCAGCTGGGCAAATGCCCAGCGTGCTGGCGTCACCCAGGAGTGACACCATCACGCTGGGCACATTGCCGGGGAGATGCTTTAGCAATCGCCCTGAAACTCTATGGCACCATAGAGTTTCAGGGCAATTGCCAGAGTTTCAGGGCAATTGCCAGAGCATTCCAGAGTGTTCAGTATGGGGAGTTAAAACATTTCCCTTCCTATCACTAACTCTCATGCTTGAAGCACTTTTTAAAAGCTGAGGTAGGAGAAAGAATCCTGAAATCAAGAAAGTGCATTGAGTAAAGTGCAGAGGGAACAGAGTTGAGCTCCCTTTGCCTGCTTACTCCATCTTTGTTCTATAACAAAAATACCCACCCCACCCAGGTTGAACATCCCAGGAAAGGTAGGAAAACTCATCTATGTTTCCCCACTTTTTTACCTTTTATTTTTTGCCAGTTTTCCCTGTTAAAATCAATACATTTGGGTATAAAATGCATTAAAATGTTGTAAAATGGTAGAAAAGGAACAAATGGATCAGGAACATTAGCAGTGAAATGGGGGAAATGGGGAAACTTCACAATGACAATGCATAAAACCAAAAATAAATGAAAAGAGGAATAGTTGCACACTCCCATATAGCAGCTCCGATCATCTGACTAGAGCTGTTCCTTCACTAAGGGCAGTAACAACCATTTCTGCTCAGGCTTGGGCCTTATTGGGAAGTAGATTCAGAAAGGACAAAAGGAAATAGGACTTTACACAGAGAGAGATTAAAATGTGGTAATTCGCTGTCAGAGGATGTAGTGATAGCCTCTGGAATAAACAGCTTTAAAAGGAGATTAGATAGTTTCAGGGCTTTTTTGTAGAAAAGGCCCAGCAGGAACTCATTAGCATATTAGGCCACACCCCTGACAGCATAGCTCATTAACATATTAGGCCACACCCAATGTTACCAGAAGTGTGGTCATCCAGCCACATCCACCTTTTGCTTCTTATTCTGTTTACCTTGTTGTCAGAACAGTTTTGACAAAACCAATAAAAACATTATTTTCTGTCCCATCTATATCCTGCAGAACTAGTATGCTGAATATGATTTCTTAGGGTTGCCAACCTACAGGTGGAGTCTGGAGATCTCCTGGAATTACAATTGAGCTCCAAACTACAGAGATCAGGTCAATGGCTGCTTTGGAAAGTGGAGTCCATGGCATTATGCCTTGCTTAGGTCCCTCCTTCCCCTAAACCCCACCCTCCACTCCCAAATCTCCAGGGATTTCCTCAACCTGGAGTTGGCAACCCTAGTTCACTGGCAGAACAATGCTAGGAGCCAGTTTGGTGTAGAGGTTAAGTGCGCAGACTCTAATATGGGAGAACTGGGTTTGATTCCCCACTCCCCCCCCTTGCACCTGGTGGATGACCTTGGGCAAGCCATAGCTCTGTACCAGCTGTTGTCTCAGAGCTCTCTCAGCCCCACCTACCTTACAGGGTGTCTGTTGTGGGGAGGGGAAGGGAAAGGAGTTTGTAAGATGCTCTGAGACTCCCTTGGGTAGTGAAGGGCGGGGTATAAATCCAATCTTTTCTTCTTCTAGGTTTGTGGATGCACTGGATGGGAGTAATTTGTGGACTATTTTATTCAAGGTACAAAATTTTATTCAAGGTATAAGATTTCATGTGCCAACCACACTTCTTCAGATGGAAGAAGTATGCATGCACACAAAAGCTTATACCTTGGATGAAACTTTGGACTCTAACTTTGTTCTGCTGCTTCAGACCAACACGGCTACTCACTTGAATTATTACACTATAATACTTTTTACAAGCAATTATGTACCAGTGGAGTGGTTACCATGCAGAGTCTGTCCCACAGGTAAAATGATCCTGTGAACAGGTGATCTTTACCACATAAAAGTATCACTACCATCACAAGATCAGCAATCGTTGGAAGTCAACTCCTCAGAAGCAGAAATCTCTCTTATTAGGAGGTTTAAGAACATCAACTTTGCTGGCCCATTAAAGGCAGATGTCAGCCCAGTGGCAGGAGAAGAGGGACAATCATTTTCATCAGAAACTCTGCCCACTTTTTAAATTTCACAAAACAGGCACTCTCCAAAGTGCTGCTGACCATGCTCATTTTTAGTTACAACTCTGTTTCTCTGAAGATGTTCCCAAAGTCCCCCATGCAACAGTCAAGTGTTCTGCCAACACACACAACAATGAAGCTACTTTTTTGGATGTTTTCTCTTGCATGGCAGTAAGCACTAAATCACTTTAATACAGACTTTAGACACACATATATTTGCAAGCCATTCCCAACAAAACACAACAATGAACTCAGGCTTCAAACGTACTTTTCTGAAGCAGAAAATGCCATGAGAAAACTAAAGAGATTCTCAAAAATTAAAGATATTGTCAAAAGCAGCATTTCCTGGGCTCTCTGCTTTTTTACATCCCCCCTTTCAATAATTTTTAAAATAAAAACACAAAGAACAAAATGAAACAGAAAGAAAGAAAGAAAGAAAGAAAGAAAGAAAGAAAGAAAAGAAAGAAAGAAAGAAAGAAAGAGGTGGGGGAGGGAGGGAGGGAAAGGAAGGAAGGAAGGAAGGAAGGTGGGGGAGAGAGAGAGAGAGAGAGAAGGAAAAGAGATGGGAGAGGCACTTACTGGAGCAGGGAGAGCAACACAACATCGGCAAGCCAAATGCAGAGCCAGGCCTTTCAGTACAAAGAGCCTAGCCCGGTGCTTAACCTCTGGGCGGGGCTTTCTCCTGCTGGCTCTCTGCATTTAAAGGGAAAGCGCCGGGTGGGGCTTTTTCCGGTCGGCTCTCTGCAGGAATTTTCCCTTTAAGTGTAAACAGCTCAGGCCTGGCAAAGAGGGGGCGGGGCAGGCTTGGACGCCAGCCGGAACGGCGTTCCAGTGCGTTCCTGCTGAAAAAGAGCCCTGGATAGATTCATGGAGGATAAGTCTATCAATGGTTATCAATGGTGACTGAGAGGAACCTCCAGACTCCAAAGCACTAAACCTCTAAACCTCAGAGCCAGGAGGCAACATCAGGAGAAAGCCTCGGCTTCTATGCCTTGTTGTTGGCCCTCCAGAAGAACTGGTTGGCTACTGTGTGAGACAGGATGCTGGACTAGATGGACCACTGGTCTGATCTAGCAGGGCTCTTCTTAAGTGCTTGAAAGATACTCCTGTTTTATGGAATGCTCTCCTTGATGACATGAGGCATTTTATGGAATGCTCTCCAGAAGCTTTATATCAACAGTTTTTCCAATGGTGTTGTGGTGACTCTTAAGCAGAGGTCAGTCACTATGACAGACAATGAGTGATGGCTTGCTTTGTGTCCTATTTGACTTTTATTTCTGTTTTAAGCTGTTTTAATGCCATAAGCTGCTTTGAGTCCCATTGATTGAAGTAGGATGTAAATATATGAAAGAAATAGTTACATGCCTTCAGTGTGGTGTCTGGGGAAACAGATTTGTTCTTGGTTACCACGGAAAATTCACCCTCTTATCAGATCACTGTTGCTCTGTGTGATCCATTCTGTGTATGTGGGCTGTCTTCTTGGCTGCTATGGAAAATTCTCTCTCCCCAGATCAGGGGACAACAATCCAACTTCTTAATGCCTTGATTATATTGTCTCTTCTACTATTACAAAGAACTTAGATTTATTTGTGGAGAAACAGTTCCGATTTTAAACAAAATGGATTCTATCATCTGAAGGATTAAAACAGAGCTTCTAGAAAGGTCAGGTATCTTTATGTATCCCACAATTAAAGGCTCTTAAACCTTCCTCCAAACCCCTCCCCTCATCATGTATTTCACGGATTGATTTGTCCCATTTAAAACAGTCTGGTAATGATATTCTAGAGATTCCCAGCTGTTATTACTTAATGGCAGCCCTTGAGCCAGAAAACAACACTATCAAGCTGCTACATAAAAGAAAGCATGCTGGGAATAATTGTACAGTGATGGAAAGGGGAGACTAAAAAAAACAATTCCACAGTATCTTGAGAGGGGGTTTAAGGGGACTGGGTTTTCAGAATCTTTGTGTACTATCCAAGTCCATAAATTTTACAGTATTGCCAGATGTAGTTATATAACTCAATAAAAACCATAAGCTCCCCCTCTAATACCCAGCGTGGTAACCCATTAAGGAAGAATATGTCTTAGTTGGGTCATTGACAGATTAGACCATAAATGCACACCTGCCTTCAAAAATGGCCCCCATGAATCTAGTAGAATTTTCCTTATATCATGACATTTCCTCACTTCCTTGCTAAACTGGGGGGAGTTGGTGGGAAAACTTGGAATGTTTGGATATCATAAAATAAGCTAAGTTTGACCTTAAGAGAGGATTTAGATGAGAGAGGTACTATGCCATAAAAAGGTGCTTGTTGTGCAAAAAATAAAGCTGTTCCTCTGGATCCCAGGCATGCAGACCCCCCCATCTCTCGGGAGGGGTCATTTTTACCAGCAATGTACCCCACTGGGGTGCCCCAGGAGTCTATATACCAGGCATCTTGACATAAGTGGACACAAAGATGGACGCCAGGACTGGCAGGCCTATAATCATGCCTAGGCAGCGACCCTGGGAAGCACATGAGCTCTTGTTCTGACAGCTGTGACTCCCCTCCACCCTGCAGACATCTGCATACTCCGAACAATGGACTTGCCTTGCCTGAGAGCTTCTTTTCAATAACAATTGCTAATTCTATCAATCTCTCCTCATCTTTTCTCCCCAAATTTCCTTTATAATAAAAACTCTTGACTTCTACTCCTTTTCCACACCCCAAACCGAAGTGGCTCATCAAGCAGTATCGTTTCCGTTTTGATTACTTTAAATTAGCAATCCATTAGTTCCTTGAACCACAGGAGGAAGCAATCAGGAACCCAGCCCCAATTTTACTTTGCATCTAGAAGAAAACCTCTGATCTCTTTTGTCCATTCATGGGAACTCTATACAGTGTTTCCAAACTACATTGTTTTGCCCCTGATTAATCTCATCAGTGCTGTATTCTGAGGGACCTTCACATTAGCAAGCCCTCCAGACCCATTTTTGGGTATGACTAGCCCAGCGCAGCCCTATTGCTGTATTCGTGTTGTCTCCGGCGCCTACCAACACCCCCCCGCACACACACAAACTGGATCCTTCCTCTCCACGAAGCACTAGTTGCTTCTCCTTCTCTCCTTCTCTATGGATTCCTTCTTCAGGACAGGTAGCTATTACCACACTCCCCGCTATTCTCCCACTCCTTCCTTTATTTTCCATAGCTCTTGGATGTGTGTATGCTCCATGTGTGCTCCTTGTATGTAATTTTCTTATTTTTCGTTCAACAAAACATTCTCTATTTAACCTTTGGATTGGTTATTGAGAGCTCTCTCTCTTTCTCAGGGGTCATTTCAAGCAGGAGCTCCGGGGAGCTCAGCTCCAGGAGTTGGTGCCAGCCATAGGCATCAACTTCAGGGGGGCTGGGGAGCTGGAGCCCCCCCCCCCCCCGAACTTTTCCAGGACATGCTGAGTTTCCCCCGGAGACAATGGCCTGTAATGTCTCTAGCCCAGCTCCAGCCCCCCCCCCGAAATTGAAAAGTCTATGCCCTTGCCAGCCCCCCCCCCCCACGGGGGATGCCTGCTTGTGCCATTTCTGCAGCAAAATGACCCCGTCCCCTGGAAAGGTCCTTGTTCCTCCGACCAGCCTTCTGAAGGCTTCAGCCACCACTGAAGCTATCCTCCCAGAATAGTGGTATTTCTGAGGCTTGGATTAGTAGCTGTCCCCTCTCTGCCAGCTCGCTTCTTCCTTCCTTCCTTCTTTCCTTCCTTCCTCTCTCTCTCTTCTTTCTTTCTTGCCTTCTGACATACTTCCAGTGATGTCAGGTGGTGTAATGTATGCAAATAAGTTATGCTAATGAGTTATGCTAATGAGCTCCTGCACCTCTTTTTCTATGAAATGACCCCTGCTCTCTCTTATAGGGAAAGATCTCCATAGACATAGGTAGTAGATCCCCACTAATACCCCACCTCTCACTGTGGCCTGCCATTTAGCTAAATTCCCCTCCTAGAAACTAAAGGCAGTGATTCATCCTCTTAAAATCTAAACTGGTAGAGGTAACACCAGGGATTCATTCCACTAATAGCAGCACTTCCCCAGTGCAAGGAGTCTTCCTCTGATACATGAGGTTCTTTTACCAGCAGAAGTGCCCCTTTGAACAGGGGAAGGTTCTTTGGGATGGTACCATTGCTAGCAGAATAGATTTGCAAGAATGGATTTACATGATGTATTTTCTAACATATGAGAAGCATCTTACTAGCCAATGGCAAGGATTTTGCCTTCTCATTTACTTGTTAAATTTCTTTTTCTTCTGGTTTGTCCCATCCCATCCCCATTCCACATGTGTTTTGGTCCTTCTAGTGGTTGATTCAACATAAAACAGGTTTATTTCCAGTTTATTTCCCTGCAGTTTAAATCTACAGGGAAATAAACTAGAAATAAACCTGTTTAGGTCAAATTGATCACTCGAGGGAGCAAAACACATGCGGAACAAGAAAAAAAACCAGTAGAATGAGAATGAGGAAAAGCCCTATGTAGGATTTTGTTTTGAAGATGCCCTAAAAATAAAATGCAGCGTGAAAGCAAAGAGATGGGGGAGCTCATGTTCTCCAACAGCAACTACAAACTATAGGTTTGTGTCTAATTGTTATAGCACCTTCCCTATCTAATACCATGAGACTGTTTAGATGGATACTAACATGAGGAAGTTTTAATAACTGCTTCTGTTAGCAACCAGCACCACAGACCATGCATATTATCTGTTTGGCCAAGTTTTTTGATTTATAGATATATTGACAGTTGGCAAGGCAGTGCTGTTTAATCAGGGACTAATCCAAATGGAAAACAGTCACCTAATGGTAGGTCCTCGCTAACTATTTCTTTACAGGTATACTGAATATCTAAAAAGTTCATGTCCATCAAAGGCATCCCATTCCAAATTCAGTTCATGAAATGATACTCTTTGCTTGGAACAAGCAAGTTTCCTGGGTAGTCCTCAGTCTATATAACATGACTTTTATTTCATGCTTATGTTTTTACCAGTCACTTCCCTGCTTTAGCCAGATACCAATAGAACAGAAATTTTGCCTAAAGTAGAAAGTGTATAGGATCACACACACACACACATACAAAGTTCACAGAGCATTAGCCATGCCATCTCGTACCTGGCACTATGTATTCAGAGGATCTCTCCAACCATCACCAGATCCTGAGGATACAGAGGTGTGTGTTTCTATAGCTATCATTCCTATAAATTTCCAAGATGCATCTGACAGGATACTGAAATTGAAATTAGAAAATTAAAAAAACAAGAGATGGTACAGTGGACTAGATGGACCTTTTTGATGAGATCTAAAAAACAAAAAAATGACCACTTTGACCTTGAAGATGGATACTGAGAGCAACGTGCAGCCACAAACACACAGTGCTCCCAGATTTTTTTTAAAAAGCCAGATCTCAGGAGCTAATTTGGATTAGCTGCTCTTTCTAGTTAAGCAACCAGGGAGATAGATTAGTAGTTATCCATAGATAACAGCTGTTGTGCTTGATCGGCCAAGAATTCCAAAGCAAGATATCCCCTCCCAAAAAGTATTTTAGAAAAGGAAAGGGTTTTTTTTTTTCCCCTGGACTGGGAAGACAGAATAAAATTGATCTATTTGAGCGAGATGCTCCATATTCATGAATGAGTAATATAGTAATCTTCCAAGTATCAGTGCTGGTTCAGCAATTTCAATCACAGCAGAGAAGTTTAACATAATTGTATCATCAGGTTTAAGTTCCTAAACTGCCTGCATTTGGTGATGGGCTGTATCTCTGCATTTACTTTTTTAAAAGATCCATTTTGGTTAAATGCTCTAAAATGGTAACTTTCTACCAGCTCAATTACATACCTACACCACGAACCTCAAGATGGGCTCTGGAGTCCTCCCAGAATTACAGAGATCAGTTCCTGTAGAGGAAATGGCAGCTTTGGAGGATGAACTGTATGGTATACCATACTGTCTAGGAGAAATGGAAATCCTACAGTCCATCACATCCTAGCTGAGCTCTCTCCCATTCCCAAACTCCACCTTCCCCAGTCATCACTCCTAAATTTCCAGGAATTTCCAAAGCTGAAGTTGGGCAACCCTACGCACATGCCACTATGTTCAGGTTAGAATTACCTGGTCCCTCCTGGCAACTGGAACAGGGTGTGGTGGGGGCTTACCAGGAGAAAGAGAAAGGCTCAAGCCATGTTGCCAGTGTCACATAGGACCTGACATCATCATGCGAGTGACTTACGGGTGACACTCTGGTATTTGGACAAAATTTCTATGGGAAAAGCGGCTTTTACCATAGTGTTTTTACCCAAATACCAGAGTGTTGTTCAGAAGTCACTAGCTTGATAATAGCACTTCCTGTGTGACGCCAACAACATGGCCTGGGCCTTTCTCTTTCTCCTGGTAAGTCTCCCCACCAGCCAGCTGATCAGTGGCTGGGGGACAGGGCCTGGCAGTTTGAGAGCCACTTTGAGAGCCAGTTTGGTGTAGTGGTTAAGTGCGCGGACTCTAATCTGGGAGAACCGGATTTGATTCCCCACTCCTCCACTTGCACCTGCTGGATGACCTTGGGCAAGCCATAGCTCTGTACCAGCTGTTCTCTCAAGGACAGGTCTGGAAAGAGCTCTCTCAGCCCCACCTACCTCTGTGGTGGGGAGGGGAAGGGAAAGGAGTTTGTAAGCTGCTCTGAGGCCCTTTTGGGTAGCGAAGGGCAAGGTATAAATCTAATATTTCCTTCTTCTTCAATATGGGACCCCCACCTCGAATGGGAGGGGGGTTCTGACAACCCTAGTTCAGGCATCTTTACTGGGCTTCAGCAGTAAAAGTGGCTTCTGCCATAGTTTTCCCCCCCAAATACCAGAGCATAACCTGGAAGTCACTGGCTTGATGAAAGGTTTGCCAGCCTCCAGGTGGGGCCTGGGGATCTCCCACTTTTACAACTGATCTCCAGCTGACAAAGATAAGCTCCCCTGGAGAAAATGGCTGCTTTGGCATTGTACTATGCTGAGGCCCCTCCCCTCCCCAAACCCCACCCTCTCCTGGCTCCACCCCCAAAATCTCCAGGTATTTCCCAACCCAGACTTGGCAACCCTACTTGACGATATCACTTCCTGTGCGACGCCAGCAACATGGCCTGGCCCTTTCTCTTTCTTATGTCCTCTGGGAGCATCATGCCCATACCAAGAGAGAGGAAATGAAGGGGAGTGGTAGAATTAAAAAATGTATCTGTCACTGGAAGAAAGAATATAATATAATGAATATAACTGTGTTAATGGATGTTCTGATTCTGTTGTTCTTAGAATACGTTATGCTGATGTTATTGTTGTTATGTGCCCTGGTAATAACAGTCATCTGTCTTGCAAGCGTTTTACATGAATAAATCAGTTGTGCTAACAGACTTTTTTCTGGCATAAAAGGAAGGTGGGGGCAATTTTGCCTGATTCTCCCTCCCTCCCTACTGCAGCCCCCCCCCCCCCCCCCCCCGGCACATTGTCTACAAAGCTCCCCTAACCCCAGGGTCATGATGTGCTACTGGCAGAAGGATAAGATAAGAAGGATCCACATCCATGAACCCCTTCTGCTTGCAGCGTATAGGCTCCAACCCCATGATTATTCAATGCTAATAAAACAAACATTAATAATATACTCCCTATATTCTTAACATATATACAGTGCCCACCCTAAGCTCCCTGTAACGCCCACTGACTTTGATTTTAACATATGCCTGGAATCACATTAACACTGGATGAAACCAACAGCTTGGCAGCAAAGTGGTTATAAAACAAATATGACAGAGTACTGAGGGAACATTAAAGAAAATTGCCATTTATCTGCACTGCCATGGACATTAATTTGAACAGCAGGCTGGTAACATCAACTTCACAAAGCAGACCCATCTGAAAGTATTAGGAACATAAGGGCCTCCTCATATAGACATCTGAGTACCTGGAAGTGTAGAAATTCCCATAGACTCCTTCCTGATGGTAACTCGCAGGATGATCTTCCATCAATTTTGGTGGAGCTCCAAGAAGCAGAACCCAAGAAGTAGGGAGAGAACTCTTCTCTGTGTCCCCCACCCCAAAGACTGCTGAGCAATATAAAACTCTACAGATCTTGCCCTCAACCCAAAACTAAGTATATATGAATTTCAGCAAGCAAAGAGCTAATTTTGAAGGCGAATCTGTTATTTTGGGGGATATTTTTGCACTTATGTGTGTGTCTGTGCCTGTGCCTGTGCGTCATGGCGACCTCTGGCAACTCCTACTGTGGCATGGAGGACATTTAGAGAAGTGGCTTGATAGCCTGCCTCTGGCCTCCGGTATTTTCTGGAGGTCTCCCATCCAAATATTTGCCAGGATCAGCCCTACTTAGGTCGCAATCAGATGGCTCTTTAGATCCAACCCAGGCACAAGTGCCTGGCAGATTTAAAGGGAACACCCAGACAGTGACATTTAGGAAACATGCCACTTCCATGATCAGCCCATTGAGCCCCACCAGGGAGCCATACTTTAACAATACCGGTCCAGTCTAATGCTTGCTGATGGGCCAATGGCGGACTTTCCCCCATCTGATCGTTCCAGCGTGCAATCAGCCCATTGGGATGTTCTGACTCCAGACCTCCTGAACAGCCGCCATTAAAAAAAATTCTTTGTGATATGGGCATAAAGGTGTAAACATGCGACGGCCACAGAGCTCCGCTCAAATATTCTAGACAATTTCATGTTTCTGAATAGCCCGTGAAATTTATGAACTTTGTTAATTGAAATGGTGCCTAGAGGAAGGTACCATTGGTGGTGCTTTTACCATTCAAGCCCATGCATGCACGGAAAAGCAAGTACACAGTGAGGCATATATGCGCATGTGCAAACAGATTTTTTTTTAAAAAAAAAACGATTGTGCAGCTCCTTCAGGTTGACGCTGTCTAGACAATCCACCACGGAGACTGCACACAGTAAGGCAATTCACAAAGGAGCTGTCTGGTCGTGCAACACTGGATAAAAAAAACTGGGATGGAGCCAGGCCAATGGCAGGATTAGCTGCCCATCTGAACGCACCCTTAGCTTCCGAGATCTGATGAGATCAGGCTTGCCTGGGATATCCAGGTCAAGCCAGGTTTCTGTTATTTTTGTTGCTCCATTGCCGGTGACTCTAAAAAATATCACTCAGCAGAATCCCTTCAAAATCGTGTCCTCTGCATTCAAACAATATAAAACCGGGGGGGGGGGGGGGGAATGTCTTTCCACACACAAACAGCTTTTTGAAGGGGTTGTTATCTTATCTGCTTACTCTGAGATCCTCGAATTTTGAGGTCACAGAAGTTAGCCCCATACTACTTTTTAAAACGAATCTCTAATATTTGCAGTGTCCAAGAACACTGGGAAAAATTAATGAGGACTCCTTCCACTCCTAGCACACATCTTTCTTGGACTGCTCATTGGAATCCTCATAATCAGGCTGAAATGCATTAAGCTGCCTTGTACTGAATCAGGGCCAGGAAAGGCCTCTTCTTGTGGCCATGGAGGGTTGCAGGCAGATCAAACAGAAAAGACTGGACTTGGTAGACCAAAGGTCCAGCCTCCTATATCTTTATGAGATAAAAAGGTGGGCTGTCAGCATGCAGTAAGGGCTTTACCAATGTGGCATATAAAATTTCTCAGCCTCGGACAGGACAAATTAAAATGAAAGTTCAACATGCAGAGCTATTTCACTTCATTAAAAGCCCTATTGTGATTCATGACCTTAACCTTCCTGAAAAATTTAATGCCAGCACGAGGGTGAGTATAAATATTTTACAGCATTGCGAATCTGCAGTTCAAAGTGAATTAGCATTTGGTGGAATTTGGGGGCCTTTAAAAAAATTATTTGCGAAGTGCCAGCCAGTCTCATGAGGTAGAAAAAACATTTTCACATCCAACAGAAAGACAGAACTGGGTCTTGGGGCCCCTGTGGACATGAACGACAAAGAACTGCAGACAGAGCTCAGCACTTTCTGGAAAATCTAGAAAGAATATTGGCCCCAGTTCCAACAAGATGACAGCCAAGTTATTTATTGTTTGGAGTGTGTGCATAAATTACTAGAGCATTTGCATTACATACACCTAACTTTCCTATTTGCTAAAATACTAGATGGTTTGAATGATGCACCAGAAGAGTAGGGAGTGAAAGAAGGAAGGACAGAGCCTACCTCCCAAGTAGGGCTGCCAGCTCCAGGTTGCGAAATACCTTGAGAACTTGGGGGTGGAGCCTAAGGAGGGTGGGGCTTAGGGAGATGAGGGACTTCAATGGGGTATTATGCCATGGAGTCCAACTTCCAACGGGGCTGTTTTCTCCAGCTGAATTGATCATTGCTTGACTAGAAATCAGCTGTAATAGCAAGACTTCTCCACCCAGCACCAGGAGGTTGACAAGCCTACTCCCAGACAAACACAAGCACTCGTCCCTTCCCAGCACCAACTGTCACACACACATCTATAGATCTAGTTCTTCTTTATCCCATTCATCCTCCAAGGAGCATGGGATGGTGTATAGGATTTCCCCCCATTTTATCCTCACATCAACCCAGAGAGGAGCTTTGATGGGAGAAAGGAAAGGAATCCTAGGGTGCGTTCAGACAGGCAGCTAATCCCATCATTGGCCCAGCTCTAATTTGATCTAGATCTTTTTTATCCAGTGTTGCACGACCAGACATCGTTTTACCGTGCGTGACTCTGAGGTGGATTGTCTAGATGGCATCCACCTTAAGGAGCTGTGCAGTTGGCTGTCTTTAAAAAAAAAATCCTGTTTGCGTATGCATATATGTGCCTCACTGTGTACTTGTTTATTTGTGCATGCACAGACTTAAATGATAAAAATGACTGCCAGTGGTACCTTTCTCTAGGTACCATTTCAGTTAACAAAGTTCGTAAATATCACGGGACCTTCAAAAACATTAAATAGTCCAGATTGTTTGAGCAGAGCTCTGCAGACATTGCATGTGCATTGCTAAGACTTTTTTTTTAATGGCGGCTGTCCGGGATGGTCCAGAGACCATCCCTACGGACGGATTACGTGCTGGTGGAACGACCAAACAGGGGAAAGTCCACCATTGGCCTGTCTGCAAGCTCGGGACTGGACTTTCACCCCTATCTTTTAAGTACGGCTCCCCGACGGGGATTGACAGGCTGATCATGGAAGCGGCACATTTCCCAAATGTTGCTGTCTGGATGTGCCCTTTAAATCCACCAGGCACTCGTGCCTGGCACGGCTGAAAAGAACCATATGAACACAACCCTAGACAGGAAAGGAAAGGTAGCTTAGGCTGAGAGAGCATGACTGGCCCAAGCTAGCAAACTTCATGGTAGAGTGGGGATTTGAACCCTAGTCCAATACTCTAACGACTGTATCACACTGACTCAGGTCACCGCATTATCTGACATATCATGCCTACCTTCAGTACATAGGGCTAAAGTCTAGATTAAATGTAGAATTTCAAGCACATGTACAAACGCTATCTCATACCAAGCCAGACAATAAAGCAATCCAAAGCAATAAAAAAGATAAAACATCCTATTATTTACTGCAAAATAAGTTGGTGGTAATCTTACAAAGTACCATTTATGTTGAATGAGTATAATGAAAAGCAGATTGAATTAGGATGCAAAAGAGAATTAGATAGGAGAGGTGAGTAAGCCACTAATACTAAACACCCCACTCAGGAAAGAGAAATAGGATAATGGAAAGAACAAGGGACATTCCTTGAAAATCCTACGGGGCTGCCATAAGTCAGCTGTGACTTGACAGCACTTACCACAGCTATCAATATGATTTGGGGAAGAAAACCACTGAATAAATATATTGAGTTATAAAATGACTGTTTTGTACTCCTTGTAACTTTGGCTAACATGACTATTGAAGGTGCATGAGGCATTCACACTCTGCTGCCAGGTCTGGGAGGGGGGCAGTATACATCTGCATATGTACATGGGTTCACATGAGCATGTGTATGTATGTACCATGTAGGAGGCTGCACATAGGGGAAGGTGTACTGGAAGGCTTCTTAACGTATGGCTCCTTGAAACCTAGAGCTGGCCCTGATAATTGCTGTTCACTTATCTTCATGGTGTGCTGAAGAAGTTCTTTCAGCATTAGCAGCCCCCTCCCCATTGAACACTGAGGTCAACAAGACTGGCAGGGGCTAAACATTGTCCCCCTTCCAGGCTCTTCCAGGCCATGAGGGTTGCTCTAGTTAAGACCACCTTCACTATACGATACCATGGGATGCTTCCAAGTGTGCTCCATGCATCTCTACTCCACCAAGCCACAATGAACTTGAATGTTGTTACCTATTGAAGCAGGGAGATGACCTAGCTGTAGAGGCAACTACACACACTTCAAAGGCTGCATACAGGCATTACAGGCTCCATTCCAACAACCCTTCAGTCCAGCAGAATAGCAATGGGTGGATTCCCCTCTCTCTAACTTGAATTAGAAAGAGACCAGCAACATGTAAATAACATTGGAGAACTCTGAACCTTTCCCCTTCATCCAAGTTCCCCTATTGTTCATAAAAAGGTTAATTAGGGGGGGGGGGTTCAGCATACACTTTTTGAAGAGATTTCTGAACCTTGGAGTCACAGATGCATTCAAAGTTTGTGGTCTACACAGACACCAGAAGAAGAAAAAAGGGAGAAAAAATAAAAGCACCCCAAAGTTCAACCCTCTCTCAGGCTGCTCTTCAGATCACCCATAGGTCAGGTTTCAATCTGAAGAGGAGTGGAAGACAACCAAGAGTCAGTTACGAAATCTGCCCTACTAGGATTTCATGGCATAACTTCAGTCCTTGGTGGGCCTGGAGAGAACCGAGAGCCACGAGGACTGAAGTTAGTCCATTGTTCAAGAATGGGATGATAACAATGGGTATTAGACCACACATGTTCAAGAATGGGTATTAGACCACACATTCCTATCAGATCTGTATTTTTAGGGCTCCTATCAAGCCTTTACCATTTGTGAAGTATGGTACTTCACAAGGGTTTAGTACACCTGCTTGTTTTGCTGTCTGTCCAGGACTGGAAAAACAAGGGGGCTGCCAAACACCTGTGTGGTCATACATACATGGTTGGTGGTTACATCCAGCTTGGTGGGTCACATGTGGAATGGGTCTGGCTGAGACCGTCACATCCTGCAATGCGTTTCAGTGGAGCTTTGCTATTTCACAAGCTGTCTCAGAGAGATAAAAAGAATCCTTCTACGTGGAAAGAATACAAAGGCCAATTATATATCCAGAAATTGCTTGCAGGTAAACATTAAGCTCTGGGAAGCCTGTTCTGACAAATGCTCTTTGAAGACTTAATCCCCTCTCCATGTACCTGCTCACTGTCTAGTGCTGTCTCTCCACTTCACCTCAGCAAGTGCAGCATTTTTACTGTGCTGCAAGTAATACTTAATTTCATGGTAAATTGGCTCGTCTCTCTATGTGTTTTGGAAAGCCTCATCACTTAATGCATAACTTGAAAAGACCATTTTGTCCAACCTTGTTACACAGTTCATCTATCCACCTCCTCCCACTAGGCCATCTAGTCTAATCTCTTGTTTCAAGGATCCACTGGTGCTCCACACCACCACAAGGCCAGGCCAACTGAAGAAAAATAATTTCTCTCAGAATGGAGCCTTTCCTCCTAAATCAAGCATGTCGGGCTGAGATATCTACAAGGCTGACTTGACCTGCTTCGTGGAAAAGTAAGCAGAAATCAGCTCTCCTGGCAGTCAGGTTCTGGGACCAAGGGACCAGGGAAAGGTTTGTAGGGCCAGGAAGAATAGCCAGAATAGCCCAGGCAATGGCAGACTGACATTGCAGTCCTAAAGACCCTTTCCTGGGAGTTTTGTGACACTGACAAAACAGGCAGGCTACACTTTCAAGAGACACTGCTCACTTCTTCAGATACCCATAGCTTCAACTCTTTTTTAAATTTAGAGTTGCTCTCCAGTCCCCGGCTTTTTTCGGGACTACACGTAGAATGGAATAAATCCCTCAGAAATGCTATTCTAAGGGTGCTGGTTCCACTGCCCCATGTGCACTAACTGTTGAATAAGTCACGACAGAACAAAAGATGCCTCTGTTCTTTCTTAAGAAGTGAGGAAGCACAACTGTGAGGAAACTGCTAGGACTGACCCCCAACCATAGAGTCAGGTGGTTGGTCTTTGTTTTGTTGGTTTCTGTTCTGTTTGTTAGGAGGGAACTGTCTCTGTTGGAATCTGAACCTAGAGCCAAAAATGCAGGTGTTGCCCTGCAAGAGCCTTGTGCAGCATTTATACGGCTACGGACTATGGCTGTGAGCTGAACTGTGTGATAGATATGCCAGGGACTGAACTGTATGGTAGCTCAATGATGGTGCCAACCTCCTGGATTGTAGACACATGCCCAGCCAAGGGAAGCCTTGCCTGGAAGCAGTGTGCCAGCCAGACGTGGACTCATTGACATACTCAGTGTCCTATGCCCCTGTATTCATGCAGGCGACGAATCAAGCTCCCTGATGCCAAGACTACGCAGCAGCCAGCACACAGAAGCCATGCTTTACACCAGAAGCCTGAGTGTTCCTGCAAAGGACTCCACTGACTTTTTCTCCAGCATGTAGGCAGCCTTCCCCCCCTTCCTCCTAGCATTACTGCACATACTCATCCTTAAATTAAACGTTAGGACTTGGCCATGACGAGATTACCTGAGCTGCCAAGCACACCCACTGCCCAGCAAGATAACGCAGCTGCAGATCATTGGTTTGTTGACTCTAACTACTGGCCAAGCACCCTGAATGACTGTCTTTTCTTCTCCTTTGTCTTCAGCCCCTTACTCTGAAAGGTGTCACTTTTAGGAAACATTATATCACTTAATTCCATTCTCTTGACCCATTGAGGAACTGGCAGCTTCTAGCACCTTCCCGGGGACCATGTGACTTGGTGGCACATGCCCCAAGCCACTTCTAAGGTATATAAGAACAGCATCTGTCCATTGTTCTCTCTCTTGCCTTCTACCTACCTGACCCCACCCTACCTTGCTGACTCATCTTAGCACTGTCTGGAGTCTACCACGTGTGCTGCTGGTCAGCACATGACCCTTTCCCTTAGTATTTCCCCCATTTTTCACTGCAGACTCAACTCACGTCGGACAGGTAAGTATCACCCCGCATCGATATTTTCCTGGTAATGCGACAGCCGCTATACCTTTCTATCTAATTTTCCTAGCTCTGTGTTGTTTGAATGTATGATTGTTTTTATTGCATGTGTGTGTGAAATAATTCAGTAAAGAAACCATTTTATTTAAGATCTAGTCTCCCTGTCTATTTCTGGGGATCTGGATAAATTGGACTCTGGTATACACAGGTTATCACTCCCTTTATTCAGCCATTGCTATTTAATATTCTAATTCCCCATATTTATTAAGAAATAAGGCAATTTGGCTAACACAGGAGCGCCTAAAATCCTTTTCTTCCTGTTTTTTTTGTGTGTGTGTTTTTTTTTTTAAAATGCCGATGCATCTGAAACAGACAGAGGGTCCATCTTCCAATGATTTAGCCATAGGTTCATTCCGATTATTATATTGGTGGCCTGCACTCTGGCACCAAACTGCATGGCCTCTTGGGATGCATCTGCTGCAAATTCTGCAGCCCCTTTAATCTTTAGGACAGATCTCTTAAGTATTAAGGGGTTCGTGTCTGCCTCTTGTTGGAGTTTATTAGCCTAAAGCATGATGACCCTGGCAAAATTTGAGAGCATGGCAGGTGGCTCAGATTGTCAGAGAAGTTGCTTCAGGGGATTCCCTTGCGTTGTCTCATTAATATTTTTATCCACTGGTTTCTTATATGTGTTGGCCACATCTTTCGGCAAAACTGCTTCTGAATGTGAGACTGCTACTGGAGCATCTAGCAGAGGGACTTGAGTCATGTTGCCCACCAGTAAGGTGAGGACCTTTTTTCATATGTCCTGTAAGAAAGTGCCGTTGCCTGGAACTGCCCATTCTGCCTTTAGTACGAAAACAAAGAATTTGGAGATGGACGAACTGAGGACCCTTTGGATAGCTTCTCAAACCCTCAAGTAAACTGGTTGAAGCCAACAATCTAGGTTTTTCTGTTGTAACCAACTAGTAATTAAGATAAGGCAAAGGCACCTTTTTAAATCTCCAGAAACTTTCCAACTGGAAAAACCGAGAAAATTTTTCCTAGGAAGGCCTAGGAGAAGTTTCTGACCATTCCCTTTCCTCTTTATCAGAGCTTGTAGCCATATATCCTATGGTTGAAAAAAGCTCCTCCACCCCCAAACCCAAGCCTGACACAGGTGGTGAGGGAGAAAGAGAACATCTCATTTGACTAGCTCTGAAAGTCTCTTGATGTCGCTGGTGCTAGTGTCTTTATCGCTGAGATCAGCCATAGCCATTGCTTGACCAGGAACTCCTAGACATGGAAAGGACAACATGATTCCTGGTTGCATACACATAGGGTTGGGGGAGGCTCAGGCTGGACTAAGGGCCTGAATCCTCCAATCTTCAGAGGGAGTGCAGACAGTGCGGGGGCAGGGAACCTGAGCAGCAGCCCTACTGGAATTTTAATGAACTGCCAGACCATGGGGAAAGGCCCTGCAGAGGCTGTTGGGGAGCTGTTCTCCTGTGCTGCCACCCCTGTTTGCAGTGGCCACTTGTTCACTTTGGAGGTCCTTATCCCACTGCCCATATGTATTGGGGGGGGGATTTTATCTTCAGCTCCAATCCTCTCACTCCCTGTAGGCCCAGAAGCCCCCAAGTCTGTATGGAGCAGGCCATCTGCTGCGATCTCCTCATGATTGTTGGACCCAGTGGAGCTCTGCTGGGTTTTCCAGTGCAGTTGGGGGCAGCTACAACAGAGGCACGTGCCAGTCTCTGATGCCTGAAGCCTCAGGCAGAAGAGGCCTGCCACAACTGTCTCCCACGGATGGTGACTTGTACCTCTGTAGATGTATCTGCCATTGGCCAGTCCCAATGTGTGCTGTCTTGGCTGGTTGCCACAGACACTACACACTGCAAGCTGGAAACAAGGTCTGGAGTCAAGGCAAATAACAAAGCCAAAGGTCGGATAGCCAGGAAGTCAATTCAAGGTTTCAAGGACAAGGAGCAGCTGCTACACACACAGAAGCAGGTCTGAATGTGCAAAGTTGCTGCCACACTGAAGCAGGTGCACGGAGTGTTTTTGAGCAGGTCCTCCCTTCCCTGGGAGTTGAGTCTGCAAAGGCTTACAGCTCCTCCCATTACCTTTGCAGGAACTGCAGTCTGGCACTCCTTCACTCCTGCAAAGTCAACCTCTGGCGTGCCCTCTGTCTGAGGCACTCAGGAGAACTAGGTGGGGAGTCTAGCCTCAGGGTGTCTGCAACTGGGGGTGATGGGCCAGGCTCAGGATCTGTATCTCCTTCTGGCTGCACCTCCTGTGCCACTGCTGGGAACTCTTCCTCCTCAGGTACTATTGGAGGTTCTTCTGGGCTGACTCCAGAGGAGGCTGGGTTGCTCCCTGCCTCTTCCTCATCTGAGGAGTAGTCAGCCTCTGCAGAACCAGTACCCACAACACAGTGCCTGGAACCTCAGGCAGAAGAGGCTTATCTTAACGGTCTCTTTATTCTTTATTCAGTGGGGTCTTTCTTCAAGGCTTTTCCATCTTCCATGCCACTAAGGCACGAGTATCCAAGAAAGCGAAGCTAGGTTCAAGTGTTCTGCTAAAGTGGCAGGACTATTGAAACTGGAAGGTCAGCCTCTTTCTGAGCCAATACAGTCTACACAAATTTCCATAGCCCTGCCTGAAATAAGAGGAGGCGTGACCTAACCAGATTGGGTGACTTCCCCCACTGAAGGAGATCTATTTGCTTCATGGCACAGTCTTTGCCGAGTGTAGAAGACTTGTCTCCTGCATGTTTGGAATCCCCTTGATAACTCTGCTGTTCTCACAAACAACAGGTTACAGAGCTTTGTTTGGGCTGTACCACAAACTACAAGTGGGGGCTCGCATGACTGAATGGTGCTCCATTCTGTTTGAAGACTATAATTTAAGAAAGGGGGTTCTAGCCTAGCCTTCTTGCTAGTTTTCTATGATAAAGGATTTTTAAAAAACACAAAAGAGCATAAATTCAAATTGAGCCTACACCTGCAGTTTGAGATAGTACAGCCCCCACTTAAGGTCAGCTCCCCCTCTGAGAATAAGGCCCTCGGCAACACTGGGACAATCTCCCCTTCGCTCTGTTCACCTATGAAAATAAAATCATTATTTCTAAGGTCACCAACATCAAGATGCAGCCTGGAGCTCTCCCAAAATTACAACTAATCTCCAGACTACTGAGATCTGTTTCCCTGGAGGTTCTGAGGACAGACTCTGTGGTATCACAAACCCATGAGCTCCCTCCCCAAACCCAAATTACACCTTTCCCAAGTATGACCCCAAATTTAAAGGAATTTACCACGTTGTAGTTGGTAGCCCTATGTACTTCTGTCAGGTTGCCAGAAGAAACTGAGGGAGGTTACACCTTCACTCTTCTGTTCTCAAACACAGGAATTAATACTCAGTCTCAACAGATACCTTAAAATACTGGCAGTAATGGATGCAAACATGACTCAGATTTACCCTTGTTTTCTTTCGTTGTTACATACAAATGAGAAAATAAGCACAGTGGATATTTTTTTCTCCTTTGAAAGCTACAGATCACTACAATTAAGCCTGCCTCCATTTGACACTAAGCTTTGATAGCATGGGTTTGATATTGCTTAATCTGGCTAAATTTAATCCTCTTTATCACCCTATTTCCTTTACATTTCTACATCAAAATGTTTTAATCAAACTCTGTTACCACACAGATGTGAATAGTGGTATGGAAAGCTTAATGAGTTAAAAAAAACCCCGCAAAACTTACCAAGTATTGAATTCTGTATGTAATGGGTCTCTCTTGCATATTTAAGATTTAACATGTTGATGGATTTAAGAGATCCAGTGTGATTAGGGCTGCCAAGCACCCAGTGGTGGTGGGGGACCCCGTCTTGAGATCTCATTGGGATATTTTTTTTAAACGAACAAACAAACAACCTGTCTGTGTAACCCACATGATGATGCCACTTCTGAGGGAAACTCAGAAGTGACAGCAGGTAGCTCTAGGAATCACCAGAAACTGTTTCCAGTGATTTTTAGAACGACCTGTTGTCATTTCCTGGTTTTCCTAGAAGTGACATTATCATACTGGTGATGTGCCCATGCTCTACCCCACCCTTCTGCCAATTTCGGGTAGTGGTTAGTATGCTGGACTAGGATTTGGATGACTCAATTCAAATATCTATACTGTCATAAAAATGGCTTAAAGTCCTTGGGCCAGTCACTCTCTTTTAGCCTAATCTGTCTCACAGGGTTGCTGTATGGATAAAATAGAGGAAGAGATGTTTTAAGTCACTTTGGGCCCAGTGGGGCAAAAAAAAAAAAAGGTGTGAGTAGCTAAATAAATAAGACTTCATTTTGTTTGCTAGCAAAATTTGGTACACAAAATTTTGGAACCCTCTGTATTTCAAAAAACTTCTGAACAAGAATGTCCCCTGATCGTTGCCTAATATTTCACCGCCAGGGCTGCTACAAGAGATGAACTCGGGGGACAAAATTCCAGGGCCCCAACTCAGCTGGAAGGCCCCTGAAGTCAGCATCATACTGCATTCAGAATGTATCTGGATTTATTTTACTTTGAATGCAATTCTGCACTGCAGTCCCTAAGAGCTCAGGAAAGGCAGAGCACAGTAAACACTAGTAGCTCAGACTCTGCTGGACAGGCCTTCCTGCAATGTTTGCTGCAAGGAGGCAAAACTTGCATATGCTGCTAAACCCATCAATCAATGGGAACAAGATAAGACCAGCCATTACAGCTCATGGCTACTAGAATCATTGCCAGGCTACAACCTCCTAACAGGGTTGTTGCTTATAGCAGTCTGTTTTCCCTGTTAGTGTGTCATAGAAAATAAAACAATCTCTTCTCTTTTCTTAATGTCTCTCCCTCTTTTCCACACTTTCCCCTTCCATTATTCTCTATTCCTTTCATGATCTGTCTTAATCCCACCATGCAAACCCTTGTTAATATTATAAACAGACATGTGGAAGAAGTTAACGTTTCCCCATGATCTATCAAAGTAGCAACAGGATGCTCCCCCCCCCTTAAATACATGGTAATAGAATGTTAATATTAGTGGTTACACATGTGGAACAGATGTTAGAACTCCTCCCATTAGATTTAATTAGATTTTAAATACTGTTCAGACAGTGGGATGTCATTGTATTGGCAAGCCATCTAATATCCCTTTGTAAATGCTATTTTGCTACTGGAGACATTGTGTGTGTGTGTTAAGTGCCATCAAGTCCCTTGCAATTTATGGTGACCCTGTGAATGGTCTCCAAAATGCCCTATTGTTAACCTACCTTGCTCATGTCTTACAAACTGGAGACCCATAGCTTCCTTGATTGAATCAATCCATCCCATGTGGGTCTTCTTCTTTTCCTGCTGCCTTCAACTTTTCATAGCATTATTGTCTTTTCCAGTGACTCTTGTCTCCTCATGATATGACCAAAGTACAATAGCGTCAGTTAGTCATTTTAGCTCCTAGGCAGAATTCAGGCTTGATTTAATCTGAAGAAAATTATTTGTCTTTTTGGCAGTCCATGGTATTCATAAAACCCTCCTACGACACCACATTTCAAATGAAATCAACTTTCTTCCTGTCAGCTTTCTTCATTGTCCAACTTTCACACTCAGACATAGTAATGGGGAACACTATGGCATGAATTGATCTTGGTCGTCACTGATGCATCCTTACACTTAAGGATCTTTTCAAACTCCTTTATGGCTTCCCCGTCTCAATCTCTTTCTGATTTCTTGGGTGCAGTCTCCCTTTGGGTTGATGATGATGAAGCCAAGGAATAGAAAATCTTAGAACAATTTCAATCTCTTCATCATCAAAGTTATGTAATTCCCCAGCAGTCATTACTTTTATCTTCATGTTGTAACCCTGCTTTGGCACTTTCTGCTTTAACCTTCATCGGTAGTCGTTTCATGTCTTCACTATTTCAGCTTCAGGTTATATGACAAATGACATATTTTTTTTAGAATGTATTTTAGCAAAATCAACCCCAATGAGCCCAGTACTGCTCTTCCCACACTACTACATAATCAATTTGCTCCTAGTTTTAGGCTTGAAAAAGGTAAAGTCACAAGGGTGAACTTAAGTAGATTTCTTACTGATTTACTTGCTAAAGATTTATAGTGATACAAAGTTTTTTGTGAACTACAACTCGCTTCACCAGACATAAGAAGTGTGTCCTATATTGGTACACAAATGTATATGTATACAAATATAAAATTACAAAATCATGGTTTGGATCAGGGTTGGAAGGGGGTGGGTGAAATCTGTCCAGAGGCCCATGGTGGCTCTTGGCAGCCCTGCTCACAGCTATGGAACACAAACAACTTATTATGCAAATATATCAGGGGAATCTAACAAGAGGGTCTATGAGCATGGTCTGTTTATTTCCCTGATGCTCATTCAGGAAGAGTTGCTGCTGGCCTATTCATGCCTCTGTTTTGTTGATTTCTGAAGTTTTGACATTCAAAATGAGGAGCCTGGGACTCACCATCCCCAGAATGTCTACATCACAAAGGTTTTGGTTGTTTTTAATCATGTTAGAGATCTCTTTTTTTATAGAGAGAGCTAAATTTGTATACCTTATATACGGAATGCAATATTCACTTTGATTGCACATAAAGAACCTTAAATGAAGCTAATCCCCTCCCTGAGCCAACAGCTAATCCTTTGGCAGTTGTAAAGATAGCTAGTAAATCCCCAAGTTCCCAGTCGCTTTACTTAATTAACTGATGTACTCCTGAAATACATTTCTTTTAGCTGTCCTAATCCCTGAGTAGAACAGATGGTGAAAGTTTTATTTTAGGTTACTTCTTCATTTGAACAGTTCATATTTATAGATGATCAAGAAGTCTTTTTTTAAAAAAATTACCCTTAGTTGTGCTCGAGATAGTAAAAATATTACTAGTGTTCTCTTCTGACAAACAGAATCCAAAGGCTAGTTGGTAACCTGTCTAGGATAGCAACTAAGGGCCAAACTACAGTGCTTGCTAGGGTTGCCAACCTCCAGATGGTGGCTGGAGATCTCCTGGGATTACAACTGTTATTCAGGGGACAGAGATCAGTCCCCCTGGAGAAAATGGCCACTTTGGAAGGTGGACTCTACAGCATTATAGCCCACTGAAGTCCCTCGTCTCCCCCAACCCTGCCCTTCTCAGGCCCCTCCCCCAAAATCTCCAGGTGTTTCCCAACCCTGTGAAGTTTCTGTGAAATATTGTAGTTTGCTGTTGAGCTTATTTATGATGCAATTTTATTGTAATTACCTGTTGTGTTTTATTATTGTGACCTGCATAGAGCCGGCTAACACTGGCTAGGCGGGATATAACTCCCAATAAATAAATAAATAACCCAGGGCTGGCTACTCGAGTGCTTGCTCTTAAAGAGCTGGTTCTGGGTTGGCTGGATCCAAATTGGGTTCCCCACGGCTGTGGGAATGACTGTTAAAAACTGAAGGAGGGCCCATTTGGGATCTGACGACCACCGGGGTGGGGAGGAGAAGAATTTCTGATCCCCCCCAGCTGCCTTCCCGCACTGAAATAGCACAGGGAGAGGGAAAAATAACTTCCCCCCAGCACTGTTTCAAAGAGGGAAAATGGCTTTTTGTACCCAAATGGGCTTCCCTTTATTTTTAAAAGCCATTCCTCTGAGCTGCTGTGGGGAATTCAAACCCAAGTCTTTAAAAAAAAGCATGAATAATTTGACCTTAAGGCACATACTGACATTACTTGGATATATGTTGCATTTGTGCAAATATAAATACTCCCACTGAACTCAATGGGTGTGGAAAACAAATTCCCTTCTGCCACACGTATACTGCCACAGCACTGTTAGGGATACCAACTAAGTTCTCAGTCAATCATAAGCCACATTAGCCTTATATAAGACAACACCAGTGCCTGAGATCACAGATTGCACAACATAGGGTTCTATCTCTCAGTTTTCATGTTGGGCATCCTCACAACACATGGTGGGTGGGGGTGGGGGCTTTAAAGAAAGCATACTTTCCACAAAAGCATCAAATGGCCAAGGAAGCAAACAAATATTGCTGTAGCATATTGCAATCACTGCTCTGCTCAGACCCCTTACAGTATTCCATGAAAGTATACAAACACAAGAGTGGAGCCTTCCTCTCCTCCAGCTGAGAATGCAAGGATCATGCAGTCCACACGGAAGGGAGGGGGATCTCTTGACCCAGCCTTTGATTGCTGGAAACTTAGTGCTCCCCTCCCCGGCATGTATTTACTGTGTATTGGCTTAACAACTCTTCCTCACTCAACAAGTGCTAGCAGTGCCTCCCACATAGGGGGTACAGTGTAAGTGTATACAATGCAGAAATGGAAAAACTCCCTTGAAGGTAAGCAGCCAGAAGATTACTCCAAGGACCATGCCAGTGGAACCCCAGAGAGCAGAGGCAAAACCCAGAGAGCACAGTCATATTTCTGCATTGAGATGGGAACTTTTACCTGAAGGCTCACGGTGGCTCTCAGCAGACCTGGCTGTATGACTAATGGTGCTATCCTAAGCAGAACACCACCCTTCTAAGCCCACTGGCTTTGGTGCCTAGTGCAGTGGTTAGAATGTCAGACCAGGAACTGGGACGACCAGGTTCAAAAGCCCATTCTGCCATGGAAATTTGTTGGGCAATCATGGGCCTGTCACAAACTCTCAGCCTCACCTACCTCTTAGAGTTGTCATGAGGATAAAATGGCGAACTATGTAGCACACTTTTGAGTCCTTGGTGGGGGGAAAGATGGAGCATAAGTGAAGTAAGCAAATAAATTAGAAGTGTACAACTGTTTAGAATAGCATTGCAAGTCTACTTATTTCATCATAAATCTCAGTTTGTGTGCCTTTGTCAGAGCAAGTATGCATAGGGTTGTACTGTAAAGCAGAAGTCAATACGCAAAATCAGTAAAAGCGTGGAAGAAATCTGAGGCTTAAAAAAGATGCTACGGTATTAAAGAACATGTTTTTGAATATACTACCAAAATTTGGTTAATTTCCTTGAAACCCCCCCCCCCAAAAAAAACGGGTTTTTATGCCCAGCACTGCCAAACAGGCTTTTAATTTCATAATAATTATTAGAATCTCTTAAATGTTATAGGCAAAAAAAAGAGGCAAACTAGATGTGAAGGTGTTCTTGAGGCTGCTGGGAGGACATAGTCACCATTTTAAAGTGATTTTAAAATGTTGCAACAGCGTGGCGCTCATTTCCCCCTCCCACACCTTTTCAAGTGCTGAAACAGCCGTGGGTGGTGTGTGTTTTGACCCTTGATAACGTGCTGGGGGGGGAGGGAAACATGTCCCTCAACCTGTCATGCTGTGGGCCCAATCAGGATCAGGCCTTCATGACATTTTAAAATCACTTTAAAATGGTGATGGTGTCCTCATGGCAGCCACAAGGATGTCATCGTGTCTAGTTTAGCTCAGGGCATTTTTCTGGGGAAACATGCTGGAATGCAGCTCCAGAACCACTTTGACAAAATTCTTTTTAAAATGTTTTAAAAGTTCGTGAGTTTCAGTATACAGATTGAAAACTTCATTTCCTTCTTGAGAGTTCTGGCACCCCTTTTTCAAAAAGAAGAAGAAGAACAAGCTCCAGGACACCACTAGATGCAAAGTAGATTTCAGTCCTATGAATACAATGAGAATTTGGGATGAGACTCTGGGATGGAACCAGAGCTAGTGTAGCCAGGTCTCCCTTGTCCACTGGCAGGGGATGGGTAGGGTTGCTAGATCCAAACTGTGAAACTCCTGGAGATTTGGAGATGGAGCCTAGGGAGGACAGGGACCTCAGTGGAGTACAGTGCCATAGAGTCTGCCCTCCAAAGCAACCATTTTCTCCAGGGGAATTGATCTCTGTAGTCTGGAGATAAACTGCAATTTCGGGGGATCTTCAGGTCCCACCTGGAGACTGGTATCACTAATCCAGACTAAATTTCCAATGGAAGAATGGAACTTTCCTCCTTCTCTCTTCCCATGAAATTCTGCTCCTTGGAGAGAGGGGAATAACACGGGAATAACATGAAGTGGGAAGGGGGGAATCTATGGAAATTGTCAATTAGTCAGGTTTCATCCCAAAGTCTCCTGAGGACAGAGCTAAATATTCCCTAATTTTGAAGACACACATTAATAGCTTTAAAATGTCTTGTAGAACATTTGCACTTTTGCTTTGATGTCCTTTCATTCCCCTGACCATTGCTTCTTTACTGTTCAGTTCAGTTGGCTGTGCAACCTACTTGAACATGCATAGGGGAGTCCATGATGACATCATCACATCAAGAATTATGTTATCCAAAAAATCCTGTAGGTTACCATATCCAATCTCAGTGGTGCAAATGGAGCTCTCCACATTGGGGCTGGTGTAGAACCTATGATTTTGCAGCTGCCACATGATGGGTTTGTATGTAGGAATCAGCTAGAAGGAGGATTTTCTGCAGTTGTAATATCCTGAATACTAGGGATGTGCAGGAAAAACTAAGTTAAGCTCATTTTATCAGCACATTTTTGTTGTTATTGTATTTGGTGGTGTTTACATTGTTTTCCGTGCTAAACTTGTTCCCCAAATTGAGATGACATTTTCAGTAATTGTATCCCCCTCACCTTTGTTAAAGAGGCTATTTAAATTCTCATGAGCACAAGGAAAAACATGATTCAGACAGCCAGACATTTGACATAATGAGGTAATGCAGAAGACGGCAGGGTCTGCCTCCCATTACCCACATTCTCCACTTTTATTTAAAAAAAAAATTGAGGGTGAATTTCTTTTACTTAGAATGAATTACAACTAAAGGCAAACAAATCACTGAAATAAGTAACTAACAGCTATGAATTCTACAAACATTGGGGATGGTCCAGTAAAACAAAGCACATTTTACGTTCCATGGATTTCAGTGGGGGAGAATGAAATGCATGCACAACTTTCCCACTGCCTTAAGTATATTTCATGGATCGTGCCAATATGGACCTTTGTAAGGAGTAAGAAACTAGTCAAGAACTAAATACTTTGAATGGTGGCTTAGATCTCCTCCAACCTCATTCCCCCTACCCTAGTCCAGCTCACCGGGTGAGCAATGACCAAGTAAATTCCAGGGCAATGTCCTGTCGCAAGCAGGGGAATCCACAACATCACCAAGGAAAATTATCACGCATAAATTGCAACTCCCCAACGAGCCATTTTGGAAGGGAAACTGTGTGGATGGGCGGGAGGGGGGGCAGCAGAAAGAAAGGATGAGGGAACCTGGACTGTGTGTTTCTCTGTGTGGCATGAAATTGACCAGGAGAGCTTTGTGGGGGGGGGGGGGCGGTAACTGAAACGAAGGGTCTTTCCGAGTTAGAAAAGAAGGGAGGGAGGGTGATAGTGGGTGTGGCTGGCTGGCTGCGAGGATGGTGGGGAGAAAGATGAGGAGGAGAGTGGGGGGGAGTGAGAAGCAGGTAGCAGTGGAGGGAAACCACATGGAGAAAGGATACCTGGCCTGGGCTTGGAGCAGGGAGGCCGGAGTTGGGAGCTGCCCAGAAGGAGTGGGGAAGTGAAGGGGGTATGGGGCACTCTGAAGGCACAAGGGGAGTGTGTGTGTGTGGCTGGGGGTTCATTGGTCACAACACAGTGTGCAGCTAGTTTGCATGAAGGCTGTTCCAGGCAGGAGGTGTGTCAGCCGGGCTGGACTGGAGCAGGAGGTCAGGTAACTGCTGGCTGTCAGGGCTGGGCTTTGGGAGAGCTGGCTAAAGTCCATGTGGCTGTACCTTGACGGAGCAGTCAGATTCCCTGGACAGGACTGTGGGCAAGACCGGCCTGTCAAGGAAAGACAGGCGGCTCAGCCTTCTGCCCTGTTGGAAGTGCCAGGGACACTCTGCACTTGTTCAGCCACTAGGGGGTGGGTGGGCCACTGCCTCCTCCTCCTCCTCCCTCTCTCCAGGGGCTGCTGCAGAAGGTCCACATGCCAGCATGGGGTGTGGTGTCACCAACGCGGTGCCAATTCACTGCCACACTGCTGCCCAACCCGCCCTGCCCAGGTGCCGGGGGTTGGAAGGCGCAGTGCACGGGGCATGGAGGACTTCCATGGTTCCCCTTCCCTGGTTGCTTTTTAAAAAATGTGTGAATTAAGGGCACTCTGTACAAGCTCAAAGAGGCACACAAAGAGGGGGCCCTGCTCCCTCCCAGTCTCTCTCCAGAGGGCTCTTGTGCCGGGTGCCATGAGCCCCAGCCCTGCTCACCCTCCTCCCTGGCTGGAGTTTGATCCAGGTGCATCCCTCCACTCTGCCACCAGTGTTACCTTTCCACACCACCAGTCACAGCAATATTTTAACAGGACCTCAACGACGCCCAGCAGCAGAGCGCCTTCACCCAACACCAGCAGGCTTGCCAACGCCAGGCTGCCTTCCTCATCATCATCATGGTCATGGTGGTGACACCCTCCAAATCCAACCAAGGAGGAGCAGCACAGGACAAGTGGAGCAGCCTGAGCCGAGCAGACCACCAGGTGAGGGAGGGGCGGGGCAGCAGGCAGGCCAGTGTGGCATTTCCTTTAAGATGGTACCTCAGGCAATTGCCTAACCTGTCTCCATGGACGACCCGGCGCTGCTCTTGGGGCACATAGAGTTGGGCAAGTCATAAGATTTGTTCCAATATGGTGTTTAGGTTGGGTCTGGTGGTGTGAGGGATCTTTGCCTGGAGGCTCAAAGTTGTCTTTTGATAACATATATCCAAAATAACCACTTTAAACAAAACTCCCATTTTCCTGTACTTTCCCACAATGTGGACAGATTGCTGTAGAACCATCAGTTGTATACAATTCCTAATGACTTAGAATTAAAAAAAAAATCTTTGTATTATAGCTAGCAACTAAATTCCAGTAGATAAACTGTAGAGTTGAAAGTCCTCATTATATTGTTGACAATTTGACTACAGTAAATAAAATATAACTGTAGCTTGATTGAACTCTAAGAGCACTCAGTTGAAACTTGTTTCATGCATGTCTTCCTCAAGCGATGCAAGGTTCTCTGGTTCTTGCTATTTGGGAAAATTGTTTTACCTTTAAACACTCTCTGTGTATATAAACTTGGTAGTTTTCTGCTGCTACCAGGAATTAAAAATTCCAAATCTCTCTCATTTGGTAGAATGACCTAGGGTCTGGGCACTCCAGAGGACTATGTGGCCCTGAGGAAGTACTGTACTGATTTCTGGGATAAGTTTAAACAAAATTTGATTTATTTAATAAAGAACAAAATAAGTTTCTAGTTATTTTGAACAGTTGCTGAAGAAAGGAACTTGTAAATATAACTGGCAAAGTTTGGTGCTACAAACAGTCTCTCAAACTGCACTCTGATAGGCATATCTCTCTCTCTCATATATATATATAAAGCCACACAGGCTCTTTGTTTTATTCACACAGAATAGAATCAACTCTCTTAGTCACACAGTCTAAATTGTTGGTCTTGTTCACTCAGAAAAAGACTCAAAATCCCATAGTCACACAGACTATGATCACTCTTCAAACTTTACACACAGAATCCTTCATAGACACATACACAGAGATGCCTCTCAGAACATCTCCTCCCACGCTCTTAGTCATCAGCCAGTCAAAATCACACTTGTCTCCCCCATCACTCTTCTTACATTACTGCAGTCACACTAAACATTTAAAGGAACATACACACCAAAACATGAAATCATTACAACCTTCATTCCAATTGAAACACTCCCTAGAAAGTTAGGTGGGAGGAAAGGTGACATGGTACAGCCTGATCTCAGCAGATCTTGGAAGCTAAGCAGGGTCAACTCTGGTTAGTACTTGGATGCAAGACTTCCAAGGAAGACTGCAGAGGAAGGCAATGGCAAATCACCTCTGCTTCTTACTTGCCTTGAAAGCTGCTTGCTGCGGTCACCATAAGTTAGCTGTGATTTGATGGCACTTTACACACACACACACACACACAGAGTGTGTTAGGTGGACATTAAGTTGCCACCAAAAAACAACAACAGCCAGATCTGGCACAATCAGGCTAGACCCTAAACCAGGAGAATATTTCAGTCCCATTAGTCACCCCCCCCCCCCCCACTCTGAGAATAGCAGAGCAAGATGAAAAAGGATTTTAATTACTTTTGGAAGGCAGATTCCTGCTCAGTACCTGAACATCAAGGGTTGTTATGTAAAATTTGAGAGAACAGGAGTCACAAAAGCTAAAAAAATGTTTACTTGTCAAATGGACTGCTACAAATAAGCCTTTGATGTAAGATTAAGGCAACAGCTATTAAAACTTAATTACAGTTAATGGGGAAAAAAACCTTTATACTTTAGTAAGCAAAGTATTCCTTCTCTCCTTATCATAGAATTTCACAGGCAATAGAGTTGAATGTTTTATGATTTAAAAATTGATAGGTTTAATGATAATGCTGGGAAATAAACAGCCAATCACTAATTCGTATTATATGCTTCATAAGAAATAGTTATCAGAATTCATGAAGTTCAGTTCTCGTAAGCCTTTTACTGGAAATCAGCCCAATGCAAGCCAATAGGGCATGCTGTATTTTGTGGTGGGAATAACTCACCAAGAACCACATTGCAACTATTTTAAAACTAATATCTGGTGGCTGATATGGGGCATTTTTGTGGAGCATTTTTCTACTCCCAGATGCGTTGCAATTTGACTTGGGGAATGAATATACCCTGGAGGATGATCTTTCATAGACATCGGCCATACCATTTCTGTTACCCCTGCTTAGTACTAGGGCTATCCATTCAGCTCTATCTGAGCTGAAAAAATATCCAGAAAATACCTTACTGGTATTTATTGGCTATTCTTTCAGCCAGATTTTTTTTTTGGGGGGGGGGGTATTTTCATGTATCAAGCATAGCCAATCATGGATAATCTAAAGAGAAAAAAAGGATTACCTAGGAAAACAGGATAGCCACAGTTAAATGGTGTTTAAAGGGAATGCACTCCCTTTAAACACTGTTCCTGGTGAAGCTATAGTTTCCTGAAGACATTTAAAGGGACTGTGAAATCTTTAATTGCCTTTGGTTCCATTGTAGCCTATGGGGAGTATTATAGTCAATGATTTCCAAAGGCTATAATGGGGAATCTATCCCCCCTTATTTGGACCTGTTGAACTAGCATTGCTACAGTGGCACTGGTTCTGCTGGGCACTCTGTGCATGAACTGGTTCTGTGGGGATTGGAAAAAAAAACCCTTCAGTTTCTACTGCAGAGACTCTCTGGTTTGACATCAGTCCTTTTTTTGCTGTTTTTTCCCCACAATTGGAAATAATGGAGGATGGGGGCATTTCTTGGGGGGCCCATAGAATTGGAACCCCTGGTCCAATCTTTTTGAAACTTTTTTTTTGGGGGGGCAGTCTTTTGAGTAGAGGCACTAGAAGCTGTGCTGACAATTTACCTCAAAAAACAGCCCCCCCAACCCCTGGATACCCCAGATCGATTTCCCATTGACTATAATGGTCCCATAGGGTATAATGGAGCCAAAAAAAGGGGGAGGATATCTGAAAAAAATAAAAAATGTGAATACTATACCAGTAATGGACTTCTGCTTGGGGGGGGGGGGTTCCCTGAATTTTGGGGGGTTCAATATAGTTTTTATGTGCACACCCCTAGTTAGTACCATGCTGAAGATGACAATGGTAAACTGATCATCTCTTATCTTGAAAACCCTATGGTGATTAATTCACAGGGTTGCCCTAAGTTGGAAGCGATTTGATGGCACTTAACACACACACACATGAATATACCCCCATAATATATCTCATCCAAGTTTTTCCCAAGCATGTTAACAGTATTAGCATACCAGATATTAGCATAGTGAACAATACAGATGTTATGAAGGTGCTAAGCAGGCTGCCAGCATCATGGAATTATCAAATGGCTGTTTTGGTATAATTTACAGTATACTTCGTAGTGGCTATCATGTAGAACCTACTCATAGGTTCCTACTTGAAAGTTATATTCCATTTATTACATGCTAGAATAGTTGATGTTCAGCTATTGGTTCAGGAGCCCCCATTCATTTCCCCAGAATGCCAACAGAAAATACATTTGCACATTTTTGTGCATACCAACACCAAGTAACTGGCAGAACTCAGCCCTTTTTTTTAATAAATCCTAGTGCCAATGACAGTTGAACTCTTTTCTTCCTTTTTTTGGCAATGTGTGTGTGCGTTTGTGTCTGTGTGTGACACTTTATACCTTGGAAATGGACCTCAACAGTCTGTGGAATCTACAGTTTTCTACAGTAAACACAGACTACAATGAAATACTTTCAGGGCAGCCATTCTGGCAGCCAAAGAAACAAGCCTTTTTTTAAAAGAAACAGAACACCCTAACTCTTCAGCAGTTGAACTACTGTAGTGAAATCATAAGACATCCCCCTTGTGTGCCTGGTTTTTCACTTGGGGCCAGAAGATTTGTATTCGTGACAAAAGAGCATCCATCCAGGAAAAGGCAGTAATGTTCCACCGCTGTTATTACAAATGCACTGTTCTCAGCAGCTGCTGTCCCTTCCCCAAGAGATAATCAGAATATGAGCCTTCAGTGACTTTAATTTAATTGGGTATTTTCTTTTTGTGTTTATAGATGCTTTTATTTGTAATTTGTTCTTGCCTGTTTCCAAGATCTCGGGAAGGTGAACAACGAAAACTGAATAACATACATGCATGCATCAATAAAGATTTTTATTTCATCCTTAAGACCTACAGGGCAAAATCACACTCAGAGAGAGAGAGAAATGACACCTCTTAAAACAGTTCCATTTTGTATTTATCTTTATGGCCTTTCTTTTCCTGAGGCTGTTGCCTTCAGGCTCTTTTATGGAGCTATCCTTGTTAACGTTCACCTGTGTCTTCTCTGGCCTTCCTTTCACAGCACTCATTGTGGCCTTTTTTATTGCACTGAGATTGGTAGCAGCACCTCTAGCTACACAACATAATTCTGAAAATACTTCGTCCCTCCCTTTGCATGGCCAGATTCCAGGTGGTGTGATTTGTGCCTCCTTTTCCCACCTAGCTTTTCATAAGATCCTCTGTCTAGTCCCACCGCAACACAACTACCCTTTGGTCTCCCTGAGCTTCTGTGTATTTCTGAATAATTCCACCCTTTAGCAATACTTTCTTGATAGACAGATGTTCTGTTTTCTGTGGGGAAATATGATCTCCCCTTGGAGCCAGTCAGCATATTGGGATGGCAAAATCTGGGTTCGCCAGCCTTTTGATGCAAGTATTCTTCATACTTGTATTTTTCATAGTCTTTATAGTAAAGGTACCTCCAGCTTGGTTCACTGGCAAGACTTTTCCTTAAATAATCATAGTCTTTGTTTTTTAGTTTTCTAAAATGATGACTATGCTGAGATCTTGACTTGCTTATACTCCTAGCTACAGTGTTCTCACTTCTGAATGGCAAAATCATTTTGTTCCTGTGAAGTAAGTTAACATCTTTAGATCTTGATTTCCCCTCCACTGTTCTAGGCCTACTGTCTCTAACTCTCCTGTAATTTGTATTTTGCCTTCTTTCATGTTGGTTTCTCGTTTTACCTTGACTTCCATGACCTTCCTCCATATATTCTGTATCCCCTGATCTGCCTTTTTTGAATACACTTTTCCTGCCAGGGGATACTGTTGCACATCTTCCTGAAGAGGAGCTTCTTGAGTTGCTTGTGCATACATCTGGTTTTTGCAACTGGATTGTTTCTCCTCCGGGGACATTTTGCTTATTGGAGATTGCTGCAGCATCTCTGTGATCCAAATTAGATACATTACAGTCACCTGATGCTAATACGTTTGAGGAATTCTCAAAAGGTTCAGTGTTCTTTGAGGTGTAAGTCTGAACAGGACGCAGCTCTCCCATCTGTTCACTTTCATTCTTGCATGGAAGTGCCTGATTGTGTAAAAGTGATGATTGTTCTGAGTTTGATGGTATCGTAACCAGCTGGTTTTGAATGAAGTTGCCTGATGTATGTCCATCTTTTTCAGTACCACCAGTACTGGACAGGTCTTCCAAAGTATTTTCATCTTTTTTAGGATATTGTGTGCCATCTGCCACATCAAACACAGAAAACAGATCCTTTTCTGAACTAACATGCGAGCATCCTAAGTTTCCAGCATCTAAATTAGTGTCAGCTTCGGGTGCCTGATCGTTGTCAGGAAGCTGGGAATGCTCATCATCGGAAGTCACAGAAGAGATGAAAGAATCAGAATCTTCCCTGGGAAGAACCGGGCATTCATATAAAGCATTCCAGTCATACTTCTTGATAGTGAATGGTGATTGTACAAAACTGATGAGTTCATGTAAGAAGTGGTTGGTGAAATGGCACAAGTGGGGCCGTAAGAGAGCTTCAAACTCCTTGCTCTGTAGATCATGCTGAGTCATGTTATTTAGAATGAAACTCTGCAAAGTATGAATCAATGACATTTGATTCCCAAACAACACTTTTAATTCTCGTTTCAGCCATGGGATTAACCTGTCAAAGCTACTCGGGTTTCTGCTGAAATATTCTGCTGAAGCATTTTGGTAGAAGTCTGGATACTGAGCTTTTTGAACAAGGATGCCAGCATGGTACAGAGCTCTCCTAAACTGGATAACAGCATGGGCTTTAAATTTCCCAAGAGTTATTACATCTATATTACCAGGTCTCTTTGTTTCTGCAAACTGTCTCATCGACTGATAAATATCCTTTTCTGTTTGACTGAGAGTTCCTCTAATTTCATCATGTACTATCCCATTGTCAGGTGGCGATGTGGATCTTTGAGTGGTAGTTGATGTGTGACCTCTCTTGCTTTCAGAATGAGGAAAGGAGTCATCACTCAAAGGAAGAACATATTCACAAAATGCACCTTTTGTGTTCACAATGTGAAAGAATGAATGGAATCGTTGCTTACAGAGTGGACATATCACTTTCTTTTTAGACCACTTCTGTATACAAGCAAAGCAGAATCGGTGGTTGCAAGGGTTCAGGTAAGTAGCATCTTGGATTCTTTCTAAACAAATGGCACATTTTGAGTTCTTAGCGGTATCTAGCACAATTGCCTTTACTAAAGAACCTCTACTGGTAGATCTACACCCGATCCTTGATTTACTTTCCCTGTGCAAGGACTTCATTATCTGAAAGAAAGCACAAGGAAGACTGAGCTTAATTAGTTGACCTTTTTGGACTGTATGATCATTCAATGCTACTGAAGAACGGAAGGATGACATGGATTTTATCAGGACTTGAGAGCAAATGATGAGCATATCTATCAAGGTTGGAGGACACTTTCATGTTTGTCCAACCTACTATTATATGTGTTATTTCTTCTCTGATCCAGCTGCTGAGTCTGTACTCATGGAGCCCTGTTTAAAGAGTTAAAATCCCACCAGAAGCTAGATAGCCCAGCCTAGCCCAATCTTCTTAGTGTTTGGAAACTAAACAGCATTGGCCATGGTTAGTTCTTAGATGGGAGACGACCGAGGTTGCTATACAGTGGAAGACAATGGCAAACCTCTCCTGTCTTGTCTTGAACTCCCCCACTGATGGGGTCACCATGAGCCAGCTGCTGCTTGATAGCACACAATTGCAGTAATTGACTGTTCGGCAGAAGGTATGATTCATTTTTGTTGTAGCTTTTATTAATAGAGCTTCATACATTGGAGCAGGAATTGCAGGAAAAATAATTGATCAGAACCTAAATTAACAGACAGATTTTTTTTAAAAAAAATCATAACTATAAGAAAATTTTATATAAAATCAATATCAGTGACATTCTGAAATAAAACATACAGTTTTGGAATCACTGTAAATTGCATTTAAAACTGATATTATATATTATTTATTAGCACTATTGTAAAATACAGGTATAGATCAGTATTCCTATTTTCCTTGGCTATATCTAGCATAATTGTTCTTGCTTTAGGAAGTTTGTTGCAGCACAGAAGTTAACTTCAGTGGAACGTACTTCCAAGTCAATTATTTAGGATCATGTCCAAAGTTCACTACAGGATTAAATAAGTCTCTGATGGAACACGGCTTAGTTCAGTTAACTTAGATGCAACTTACAAATGAATAGTTTGGCTTTATGGAGTTTTAGAGGCTTGGGAAGCTACACATCATGGAAAAGGGTCTGTAACTGAAAATAAAAGCACAGTGTTATATTTCCCTCTTCCCTTCTATTATGTCCAGTAGAGTTTACCTCATATTCTGATGTCACTACACAGATCATTTTTCTTGCCCCATTCTAAAACATTTGCAGCTGCTAAGAGGGACAAGGAGATGCTCTGATAAGTTGAGCAAGGCGATTTTCAGTGGCAGCCCCCTATTTTGTAACTTTCCTTCTTGCCTCTAAATTTTACAGCTTAGTGACTACTAGCATTTTTAAAACCTCATAGCTCACACCACCTACAAATAGAGAAGGATTTATCCAGAATTAATAAATAAACACATAGAAATGATACTTTCACACTGTTACCCCCCCTGCAGTATCACAACCATCCACTTTCCCCATTCACACATGATTTCCAGTTCCTGTTTACCTCTTCTGAGTTTTTGTTTCTAAAAGGGTACCCAACAGTGGCTTTCAACATACGGTCTTCTCTTCCCATAGAGACAAGACTCAAGCTGGGTAAAAAGAACTCAGTGAATGTTCTAACGATGACCTCACTATGGGGATACAGAACACGAGTTCCTGGTTGGCATAATGGTCCTTCTTCCAAAGTTTAACTTTAACTATTGTGTGGAAATTTAAGACATACAGACCTGACAACATTCACTATAACAGGGAAGCTGTGCCAATCAGAAAAATCTACAGAAGCAGAGAAGCTGCAGCGAGAACTTCTGGAAGTTAAGACTTCAGTTAAAAATCATGATTCAAGACTACAAAAAGCGGAGAAAGAAAAGGCCTTCCATTCTGATCAGCTCTTGAAACTTCAGATGGAAAGATCAAATTTTTTCCTAAGACTTCAGAATGTACCAGAGGATAAAGGAGAAGACCTTAAAAATCTGTTAAGTGAAGCGCTTGAACCAGTGACGGGCTTAAAAGCAGCGGAAATAAAAAGCGATATGGATATGGTTTACAGAACCTATCCAGATTATACTAAAAAGAAAAGCCTGCCTGGTGAGATTCAGATAAGGTTCTCCAAAAAGTCAACAAGAGATGTGGTGCTCAGGACCACAAATAAAGCAGTTCTGAAGATCAAAGGAAAAGAAGTTAAAGTGATGAAAGACATCCCATTTGAAATAAGGAAAAGAAGAAAAGCCTATGGAAAACTGACATCTTGGCTACAGTCTGAATCTATTATCTATAGGTGGAATGTTCCGGAAGGATTGAGCTTCAGCATCAAAAACAAGAAATATAAAATTGACTCTGTCCAACAGGCGAAAAGTTTTTTGGAAAAAAGCAAAGAAAAGAAAAAAGAGAGAGACTCAGATGGTTCACTGGCATCGCAAGAAAGTATGTATGGATTTGATAGCTCAAAGAGCGAAGAAGAAACGTCTGACTCGGAAAAGGGAGCAGCAGCTCCAAAAGTACAAGAAGAGACTGTTAAGACAAGAAGAGGACGAAAGAAGAAATAAAGGCTGAAATGTTTTTTGAAACTGCACTTATATATAATAGATAATTTGTATAATTAAGCATTCCTTCAAAAGAGCATGTCTGTCAAACAGCTTTTTTTTATTTTTCATGTATCATCAGTAACAATTTTATCTAAATATTAGCCAAGGTTTAAAATGCTTCATATGTATTAATGGCATAGCAATATTAAGCAAATGATAAAGCACACTCTGTATAAGGTAAACATAGCTTAGAAAAGTAGCGTTGTAGAATTAGATATAGATAAAATTAATAAAAATTTATAAAAAAAAAAGAAAAAAAAAAAAAGAAAAATCTACAGAAGCGAAATAGAATCACTCATGAAGAAATAAGTTCCTGCATACTTTGAGGGAAATCTCACGAATACCGGAAAGTATGGCTTTTTGTGAAAACCACCCCCTCCACCCAAAAAAGGAAGAAATGTGTGTGCATGTTGCTATGGGATCCTGGCCCGTCTGCATGAGTAACCAGTCCAATCCCACACTCTGCTCAGCGGCTGTTAAACTGAAGAAAACCAAACAGCTTGTTCCTTGCTTTTTTTCAGCCTAAAGAGGGGAAAGAAACTGAAGTCTCACTTTAGCCAAATCCCCCCCCCCCCCCCCCGCATTTTGATAATGGGACTTCCATGTTCAGAAGCAGTATAGATCTGTGTATGAGATACTGGAAACAGATAATGAGCAAGCTGTAAGAAGCTTCTTAAGACAAATGTCTGACTGTTGTGAAAATAAAATGTTGGACCAGATGTACATTTGGTCTGATCTCATAAGGTAGTCCCTTGATGTTCTCATACTTTTATAAAACATTACATTTTTATCCATCCTTTCCTCCAAAAAGCTCACAATAACACACACAATACTTTTCTCCCTCATTTTATTCTCACAACAACCCTGTGAGGTATGTTAGACTGAGAGTGACTTGCCCATTTAGCAAGCTTCATCAATGAATGGTGATTTAATCCAGGTTTCCTGAGTCACAGTTTGATACTTGAACCACTACACTCCATGAGTCTGACTCTCTCCATACCTACACAATTGCAATCACACATACAAACACTCTGTGATCATAGAATCAGAGTCAGAAGGGGCCATATAGGCCATCTAGTCCAACCCCCTGCTCAATGCAGGATCAGCCTAAAGCGGGGTGGCCAAACTGCTGCTTGGGAGCTGCATGCGGCTCTTTCACACAGTCTAATTTAATGTTAATTTAAAAGCAAATTTGCATATTTTCCCATAAAAATGTGTGTGTGATATTTGTTCATGTCTTGCAGCTCTCAAACATCTTGCAGCTCTCAAACATTCTGTGTGGCTGTTACGTTAAGCAAGTTTGGCCACCACTGGCCTAGAGCATCCCTGACAAGTGTTTGTCCAGCCACTGCTTAAAGACTGCCAGTGAGGTAGTGCTCACCACCTCCCTAGGCAGCTGATTCCACTGCTACACAACTCTTACTCCTGTACATACATACATAGAAATATTATTAGAATTAACTAGTCAATACTATTATTCCAATGCAGGTCCAGACCAAGGAGAAGACCAACTTGCTCATATTTTACTTTCTCATATTCCTAATCCAGACTGGATCAGCAACACCATCTCTAAAGAAGAAATTGCACACTCTAAGAAAAACAAAGCCCCAAGCACGTTACAGTTTGAGTTTATAGTGTGGGGAAGTCTAAAAAATTCAGAAAAAAACTACCAGGAACCAAAATCAACAGTAAACACTTCAAGCAGTCTTGTCCACTCTAGCTCTGACGATTGCGCTAGACTGAATAGCATAGATTGATCTTTCTGTGCAGTGTAGTTTCTGATGGACTCAACAAAACAGAGCGCAAGTGATAGTCTCACATCAATGAAATTATCTGTACAGAGATTTCACAGAAATTATTGCTTGCAGGGTTCATAAAGCATCCCCATAAGCTCTCTTCCATGACCCCTCAAATTATTCTTTGGTATGCTTCAAAATTTGCTAGTACCACCAACTGAAAAAAAAATTAAGTTCGTAAATATGTTTTAGAATATTTTACCAGATTTTTATAGAGCTGTTTTTTTCTTTTTCTTTTTCTGGCTCTCTACAATCTTTTTTTTTCTTACAAGTCTTTAGTTCACTTCTCAACTGCACAATACATGTGACACAAGTCAGGTCAAGAATCTCCCAGCCAGATACATGTCACACATAATATTGGGGAATTAACATTCTCAAGACTTGTGAGGCTAGATTCAGCTCGCAAGTGCGGGGGGGGGGGGGTAGCCTTCCCTCCTGTGACATTTTCCCAAGCTGAAACCCCTCTGGGGGCTGTTTTTCCCATTGTGGAGATCTACTTATACTGACTGAAACACATGATCCCTGACAGAAAGGCAAAAAGCCCTCCCCCTGGCAGCTAGTTGGGCTCAGGAAAGTGTCACAGGAGGGAAGCCTGAAGCCCCTCTATGCTAACAAGCTGGCCCTTGTGCTTGGAAACATAAATTCCCTAATGTTATGTGTGAAACAAATCAGGTCAGGGAATCACCAACTTGTCATATGTATTGTCTAGTTTAGTCCTTTGTTCATCAATGTTTTGCTTCAGATTAATACCAGATGTCTGTTATCATGCAGTCAGCACAATTTTTTCATATATATGAATTTATTGGATTGAGTGTAACATGAATAACCTCAATAAGAGAACAATTTAACAGGGTTCCCTTGTGGGTTATAGTATTGGCCTTAATGATGTGCCAGTCAGGGTCTTTTGATGCACGAACAGCACCCAGCTTCACACTGGTTAGATGAATCACGTGGTATGTCTTCTGTGGAGTATGGCAGCCCTGCAGAGCAAGCCATTTCTTCGCCTTGCCACAGCTGCTGTTCAGGTCTGTTGGTTTCTCTTGTTTTCAGTTCAATGTGCTCAATAATCAAAATGTCGTCTGCTTTGGGCTGCAGCACCTCGATGACAATAATCTCATCCCCTGTGCGATGGATCAGCTTTGTGCTGCTCACTGGGTCTTTTTCTTGCAATGGTGTTTGATCTACGCTATCTGTTTGTTGCTGTTGAGATGGAGTCTGCAAAGGCTCAGGTATTTGATTACTGCAGGCAAGGTGGCCAACATGAGAGACAGCTGAAGCTCTACTACCAGTGCCAATACCAAAGCTATGACTTCTTAAACTGTTCTGCTCTGCACTCACTTCTCCTTCATCAGCATTCTCAGTGCTGTGTTGTGCAATCTCCATGCAACTGGAGACAGATTTGCATAGCATTGGTGTACTGTCTTCTACCTGATTGAGGACACATTTGTGCAACGGGCAGTGTCTGTCATGTGCACCTATATGTGTATCAGGTTGAAAAATTGCATGCATGTTGTCTTCAGTTCTAACAAGTTCTCCATCTGAAGATCCAAAAGGCAGAAAATACTCCTCAGCACTCTGGTCTGAACCTAAATTGATTGAACCTAATATTTCCTCATCCCATGATGCTTCCTCATCACCTGTTGCTGATTCTTCCTCTTCCTCTTCCTCCTCCTCCTCCTCAGACTCTTCAGTTTCCACATCTTCCTCCTCTTCTTCTGAAGATGATGTAGTAAGTGATGAATAAGATTGGAAACTGTCATCATTCATAGGAAAGGGAATGTCATAAGTGGCTCGCAAGTCATAAGCCTTAATGTTGAAAGGGGAATGGGCAAAATTAATGAACTCATGCAAGAAGTGATTGGTGTAATGGAGCAAATGAGGATGCATAATATCAGCAAATGCTTGGCTGTCTAGATCATAGATGGTTATGTTATCCAAAATGATGTGCTGTATAGTATTGATCAAGGCTGAATGTGTACCATATAGCACTCTCAGCTCACGTTTCAGCCAAGGAACTAGCCTGTTAAGACGGACTGGGTTCCTGTGGAAAAAACTGGCAGATATGTCCCTATAAAACCCTCCACTCTGGACATTTCTGACACGCACTCCAGATCGATAAAGAGCCCTCCTGAACTTAATTGTAACTTGTTCTCGAACTTGCCCAAGGGATATTCCTGCTGGGTGAAATGACCTCCTTATTCCCAGATGTTTCATCAGCTTATCAAGTGTTCCCATCCTAGCTTGAGAGGGGAGAGCTGGGTATCCTTCATATAAGATCCCGGTATCTAGCAGTGACTCGAGTCTTTCAGCCGTTGGTGACCTCTCCACGCACGTGCCACAGGGTGCATTTTCAAAGCGTATAATGTATTCTTCAAAATCAGTGTCAGACCTTATGGTGTGAAAGAATGAGCGGAAACGTTGCTTACAGAGTGGGCACTCGGCTTTCCTGTCTGACCACTCTAGGATACAACCAAAACAAAATCTATGGAAGCAGGGATTTAAGAACGCCACATTTCGGATTCTTTCCAAACAGATAGGGCACCTTGAGTCTGAAGGCCCATCTGTTGCCATGGCCATGGTCTCACTTCCTGCCCCAGACTCAGATGAAAAACTGATGTCAGAATTAAGCTCTTCATTGGATGATGCCATAATCTAACAAATAAGAAAAAAGATGAGCCCCATCAATATAAACACTCAGATGTAAACATTCTCTTTGGTGATGTCTCTTAATCAAAATAGGCATATATCCTAATTATTGAAAATGTGCTAGCTTTGTGATGGCCTTGTGGGACTGAACAGTTAAAACAAATGTCAAATGTATTTTTTCCGCAAAACAACTTTAGTCCTGGGGAGGCAGGGTGGGAGGGATAGTTCTCTTACAGTGCAATCCTATACAATTACTCTAATCTAAACCCACTGATTTCAGTGGGTGTAGTCTACAGTATGTGTACATAGGATTACACTGTAAATGGTTAACTGTTGAAATCCTTTGTTACAACGGAAGCATAAGAAAGGGACAATATAGAGGGGAGGGGGCAGTATTCAACAGATACACAATATATATAAAAAAATCATATCTGTCAGACAGCCTGATCTCCTATATTGCTTTTAGCTTCAATAACTAAAGTAGTAACGTGATGTCCTGCAGTTATATTTTAAGGAATCGCTCACACAAACTTTGTCCCACTTGTCAGGATAAGACTGTTATATGACCCATCTCACACTGTGACTGTCACCAAAAATGCTTAGCATAGACCAAGGGAATATGACTGTCACAATTAGGGATGGGCACGGACCTAATTTCATCATGGGTTGGGGGCCGGTTTATGGACCATTTGCCCAGACCATGCATTTGGATTTTCAACGGACCACACACGGACTGTGATTTTTTTCTGCCACTCTGGTTCGTGGGAGCGATCTGTGAGCCAGGCAATCCAGGGCAGAGGCATTAATTGTCAAAGCGACCAACACCGGTCATCCAAGGCTTGAGAGGCAGCTCTGGCTGCCAATAAGAGAGCTCACATTCTGCTCTATGGGAGCAGACTGCATCTGGAGATAAGCTGTAATCCAAAACCAATATACACACAAGTTGGAGGGCATTGGACCCTAGGGATCTTTTCCTCTTCACCAAAGCCAACCTGCACACAACTTGGAGGGCAAGTAAAGGGCAACCTGGGGAGATCCTCTGGGAGTTTGACACTTCTAGCTTGGGGGGGGGGCATTTGACACACTCCTCCATCTTTTGCACACTGGACCTTAGGGAGGGATCTTTTCCATTCACCAAAGCCAATCTGCACACAACTTGGAGGGCAGGTAGAGGGCACCCTGGGGAGGTCCTCTGGGAGTGTGACACTTCTAGCTTGCGGGGGTGGGGGGGCGTTTGACACACTCCTCCATACTTTGCACAATGGACTCTAGGGAGAGATCTTTTCCCTTCCACAAAGCCAATCTACACACAACTTGGAGGGCAGGCCAAGGGGCATCCTGGGGAGGTCCTCTGCGAGTTTGATGCCTCTAGCTTGCAAAGGATTGACACATTCCTGAAACTGCAGCTGTGATTTCCCCAGAGATCATGTTCCTGGGGGCACCTGCTTTGGGTGATCATAACTCCCCCCTAATCCAATCTTCACCAGTCTTGGAGGGCAGATAGAGGAGAGTCATCTGGAGACTTGTTGTGAATTTGGCATCTCTAGCATGCGAGGGGGGGGGTGTTCTACCACATCCCAAAGTAACAAACCATGTGAACAATGAACTGGTCTGTTAAACAAAAAGGTCTGTGAAAGTTCCTCATCTGTTGTCTGTGAAACCCACAAGCCACAAACCTATACAAACTTCCATTTTTTTGGTCCGTGCCCATTCTTAGTCACAATCACGTGCTAGGGGCTGTGAGTGCATAGCACTGAAACCATTCATAATCAGATACTTGGAAATGCTGTCCTGATCAGAAATTCCACCATAGTTAAGAACATTTATTTATGTGATATACATATTTATTTAATGAGAAACACGGATATTGTGCCCTTCAACTAGAAAACTAGTCCTCAACCTGGCTAAAAGAAACCAATTCAAGTCACAACAATAAAACATCAATCCATATAAAAGGTCAGAAACTATAAATAAAATTCCTACAGCAAGAAAACATTAAACCCACAATTAAGCAGCGAGGGAAGCAGAATTAAGATCTACTGAACATAACAGTGCAGGGACAGGGAAGAGCAAACAAAACAAGCTCACTCAACACCTGAGAGAATAGGTCTTCATCCAGGACTGGAAAGACAACAAATACCATCAACAAAAATCATCCAGTGAAAGCTAAGTGCCAAAACTATAAAGGCTCTGCTCCTAAATGCTACCTGTTTCGCCTCCTAAAAGGGGAGAGAAGACAGAGAGCACAACCTCTTGTGATCTCAAAGGATGGTCAGGAATATATGTAACTTGTATTTGTGGCAGACATGTGACTCTCTCAAAAGTTATGACAGGTCTAGAACTCTGTGGGCAGCAGTCCCATGCTGAAGAAGGTGTGCAACTGGCTGGCCTGTAGCTGCCATGCCACTTCTGGTCAGTTTCACTCCTGCTGATCAGCTGTTAGACTGACAAGAAGTAGCAGGGCAGCTTCCCTTCCCTTCCCTGGCCTCCCCATCATTGGGGGAGGGGGGAGGAAAGAGAGCAAGAGAAGGCATTCCTTCTCTTTATTTCCTTCCCCAGCCCCCTGCACTGGTGGGGAGGCTGGGGAAGGAAAGGGAAGCTGCCCTGCCACTTCTGGTCAGTTTCACTTCCCTAACAGCTGATTCCAGAAGCAGCAGGGCGGCTCTGGAAGGGAAAGGTAGGCCCCTAAGTGACCTTTCCAGGGAACTAATCTCATCTAATTAGTGATCTAATTATGTTCCCCACTCCCCTGCCCCAGTGCCCCACCCCACCAACCAAAAATTTCTGGCTATGGGCCTGGCAGCTGGGCTCAAATTGTATCACTGGCAAGGGGAACAAAGATTTTGGCTTAGTTCAGACAAGTCTCACCTCCATACATCATTTATCATATGTTAGTGATCCACATTTGCAAAAACTCTGATCAAACAATAGAGCAATCTTCCCTGGCAGACAGTGAGTGGGTTTGCTGGAAGGTCTCCAGCTATAGGAGACCTGGCAGACCAATCCACTCCTAGCCTCCTATGACTGCTGAAACAGAATGAGGGAAATATGGCTGCCATAATCTCCTCTGTCAACTGCTTCACAGTGTGCAGGTTTTTGCAGGAAACTGCATCTCCCCACCATTGCCAAATATCCTCTGTCGTTCAAACCTCTTCAAAATTAACATTTTCATTAGACTTTGCCACATATATTTATGATAATTTTCAGTTTTACATTTCAAAGAGGCTCTTGTGGAGAATTTTTTGCTCGCTTATCTGGGTGTAAGTTCCACTGAACTTTAGTGGAACTTTCTCCCGGGTAAACATGCTAATAATGTCAATGGGAGAGTCCAAGAAATTCAAGAAGCTCAGCGGCTAGTTCTGTGGAAACCCTACTGAATTCTCTTGGCCCATTCAGAAACCCCTAACTCCAGTTACGCATTCTCAGCATTCCTATTTTGAATGTTAGAAAGCTTGATCCCTCTCTTTCTCACACACACATACATACACAATCTAAAGATGGGTTTTCTAATCTCTGTGCTATACTTGCCATCCAAGCTTTACCATGTGTATACCAGTAACAGCTCTGCTGAGTTGTTGTTTCCCATTTCAAGTTATAGTTTGAAACAAAGCTTTTTGCATTTTGCCATATCCCACAAATACAGTCTTTCATTAAATGACAATCTTGTAAGACTGAGTTTGTAGTGTACTCAGTATGCCAATCCCAATGCATCTTGGGGTAGTAAAATGTCCCACAAACAAACATGGGTTTGGTGGGAGAAACCAGAGTGTTTCTCAGCTTGCCGAGCTCATTTCAAGCACTGACAACCTAGATATACACTGTTTCTGCCACTGAGATTCTTCTGTGTGTTTAATAACTGTGTAGGGTTGCCAACTTTCAGGTGGGGCCTGACAGTCTCCTGAATTACAGCTGATTTCCAGATGTCAGAGATCAGCTCCCCTGGAGAAAATGACTTCTGTGGAAGGTGACATAGGATTCCAGCCAGTGTTTTTACCCCGATATTTATAACAACAAACTGTAAGAATCCACCCCATCAGAATCAGTTAATTTTTCCAGACCTGCTTTATGCCTCAATGCATTTTTGTGTGCAGAAAGAAAACAATCAACAGTATGGGACTGTCTCTGGGGGACACTGTTTACTAACCGGCCAGTTGATAATACCATAAAGGGGTGGAGGGAAGATGCAGAGTCAATTCTCTATGCATGCTGCCAAAAAAGAAGAGGGGAGCATAGAGGAATTACAGCCTAGGAAAATTAGTAAAAATAGCTTGCCCACAAGGCAGGAGTATGTGTCAACTGCTGCAAGTCAGTATAAAGTACTGGTAAGAAAGTGGCTGATGTTGTACCTCCATTGTCTCCTTTGAGCCCCCTGAGAGAAAAAGTGCCAGTAAGAAATTTCTTTTACCCCTGCCAAAAACTCCGGTTTCTGCACTGGATGAATTAAACCTAAGCAAACAAAAAATTATTTATTTAGACCCATACAAAACATACAGTAAATGTTTTAAAAGTACCCTGAGGATAAAGGATCTGGTTTTTAAAATGCAGAACAAAGTTTGAGTCAAGCGGCACCTTTGAGACCAACAAAGTTTTATTCAAACTGTAAGCTTTCGTGTGCAAAACACAATTCCTCAGACAGGAAAGCTTACACTTTGAATAAAACTTTGTTGGTCCCAAAGACGCCACTCGACTCAAATTTTGTTCTGCTGCTTCTGAGCAACACAGCTACCCACTTGAATCTGGTTTTTAAAACGCTTGCCACAGTTTGAATTCACATAGGACATATATATCAGTTAGTGAACAGGAAAAAAAAACCCTTGTCTAATCACCAGCTAGTCTGTTGCTTAACGTACAGTATCAACTTATTCTATTTCTATAACCTTTTCCTGTCAGTCTAAGGAAAATAATAATAATAATAAAAACCTATCACCTGAGCCTGCAAAGTGTTCCACCCTTACTCTTTCAGTTGACAAACCAACCGTCGTTTTCAAACTTTCATATTCCCTCCCATGCAGCTTGAATCTATTAATTTATGCAATTATTAATAATTTATAACAAACATTTTGTCACTCATGCTTACTTGCACACACAGAAAAAAAATAGAGAAGAGGAAAGGTGGAAAATGGTGAGCCAAACAAGACATTTAGTACAATCCTATGCAGAGTTAGCCTAGTGAAATCAGTAGGTTTACAGACGGTTACTATATATGGGACAAGAAATGCCTGATGTTTTAGCTGGATTCAGAAAAGGAAGAGTCACTAGAGATCATATGGCAAATTCACGTTGGTTACTGGAGCATATGAGAGAATTCCAGAAGAAAAACAGATTATGTTTCATAGATTACAACAAAGCTTTTGACTGTGTAGAACATGAAAAGCTACAGATGGTTTTAAAAGAAACAAGTGTGCCACAATATCTGATTGTTCTCATGAGCAACTTCTGCCTCTGGACAAGAAGCTCCTGTTAGGACAGAATATAGAGAAAGAGAATAGTTTCCTATTGGCAAAGGGGTTATCTCCTGTCTTCAATCTGTATGCAGAACATATCATCAGGAAAGCTGAATTAAATTTAGATGAAGTTGTAGTGAAAATTGATGGAAGGAACATTAACAATTTGAGATATGCAAATGACACAACATTACTGGCAGAAAATAGTGAAGACTTAAAATGACTACGGATGAAGGTTAAAGAAGAAAGTGCCAAAGCAGGTTTACAGCTGAACATCAAGAAGATAAAAGTAATGACTACCAAGGAATTACACAACTGTAAGGTTGATGATGAAGAAATTGGAATTGTTCAAGATTTCCTATTCCTTGGCTCAGTCGCCAACCAAAAGGGAGACTGCAAGCAAGACATCAGAAGGAGACTGAGACCAGGAAAGGCAGCCATGAAGGAACTAGAAAAGATTCTTAAGTGTGAGGATGTGTTGCTGGCAACCAAGGTTAAGATAATTTATACTAAAGTATTCCCCGTTACTATGTATGGGTGTAAAAGTTGGACAATGAAGAAAGTTGATTCATTTGAAATGCGATAGTGGAGGAGAGTTTTACAGATACTATGGACTGCCAAAATACAAACCAGTGGGTTCAAGATCAAATCAATCCCAAACTCTCCCCTAGAAGCTAAAATGACTAAACTGAGGCAATCGTACTTCAGTCACATCATGAGAAACCAAGACTCACTGGAAAATGCAATCATACTAGGAAAGTTGAAAGCAGTGGGAAAAGAGGGAGACACAACATGAGATGGACTGGCTCAATCAAGGAAGCCATGGACCTTCAGTCTGCCAGACCTGAGCAAGACTGTTATAGGACATTTTGGAGGTCATTAATTCACAGGTCACCATAAGTGAGAAGTGACTTGACAGCACATCACACACAAACCCAAGTAATTATAGGATTACTCATAGGTTTGCACTGATAACAACAATAGAGTGACCAATATGTATCTACACATAATAAAAGGACAAACCGTATTACACAAAAAATAGCAATGTTGTACTCCACTGAATGTCACAATGAGGATGTAACAAGCATTAATAATACTTGTCAATCAAATCTCATGTTATTAATTCAAATGACTATTCTTTAAAAAAAAAAATCACTAAAGCTATATGAGTAGTTCCTCTGAAAGGGCCAGTCATTCTGATTTTACTTTTCAAGTCTGATGTCAAGCTCACATGAGCTCAACTACTACTTGAAAAATGCCAGAAATAGGAGTATGAAATAGAGAAGCATCTTTGCTTGTAAACCTTGACCAGTTCCAGTGCCTCCTACTCAGTGTACTGGACACAAAACTTTGTTTCAAATAGTAACTCTACCGCAAATTCACAGGACCACCATGGACAAGTCACAAAGATTTTATTTTTGTGGTCAGTAAATCTACTCAAATTCAGTACACTACACCACCAGCAATGCTCCCTCTAAGCTGCAGAGTCCTGGGGGCAAAATGTCTATTTTGTGAGCTACTGACATTAAAATTGTGAGCAAGCACTTTGGCTGCTGAATAAATTAGTTTGCTCTGGAGCCATCCCTCCTGAGCTAAGACTAAAATGTGTGAGCCGGAGGCTAAAAAACTGTGAGCTAGCTCACACTAACTCAGCTTAGAGGGAACACTGACCACCAGTGCCATCCTAAACAGAATTACCCCTTTGAAGTTCCCTAAAATCAAGGAGCTTTGACAGGTCTAACTCTGCTTAGAATGACACTGCAACTATGGAAGCTATTCCTTGGCTAGAAAGCCTCCTACAAATCTCATAAATAAAATAACACGTGACTAAATTAGACATCATCACTAAGTCTTCTTCTTAGGTTGCCAGGCCACTGATTCCCTAAACAGCAGGGGAGAGAACTGAACTATAGCTTAGGAAGGCAGGGGAAAGGGCTGAAAATGTATTTCTGTTCCCACTTTTCAACTCAAAAGCACTTTTATCCTGCAGTTTTTCTACAACTGGGGCACCATAACAGGAATCAAGCCCTCTTGAAAGAAAAGTAGCTTGAAGAAGCAATGGGGGAAGGTTGAAACACCACAGACCCATCCTCCATACTAAGATTCCCTCTGTGCCCCCCCACCTCGCACATCACTCAGACCCAATCTAATCCAAAGGTCATATGACTTGCCTGGCTTCACCCCCAGGATCCCTAGAAATGTGTCCTCAGAGTCCCGCATCTCGGTGTCCCTGATGTCTTACCTGAGGCCACCCTAGTGAGTTCAGAGCTGAGGCAAGACTTGAACAAGAGACTTCTTGATTCAAAATGCTTACCTATAATACACAAATTTTCAGCCATGCTTCATACTTAATATTGGAAGAGGTTCACCATACAGGACTTGCCAACATAAAGACAGCTAAGCAACACCAAAAGTTTTACCTAGAGATATTTGTTAATATTTTGTTTTCTTCTTCTCTAGTATCTCATTCCTTTATGGGGTTGTCCCCTCCCGCTTTTTCTCCTCATGTCCCTGTGCTTCCCTTAAGGGTTCATGTTGCCTCAGCTGCTTCAGTTAAGCAACCTTCTGACTGGACATTTTGATGATGTCATAATCACACATGCACAAATACCCAGCTCATAATGGCTACCATTATGGATGGGCCTTACCACTGAAATGGTAAACTAAAACTACTATTCCAGTAGTTGTGAAGAAAGAGCTTAAAGATTAGAGAAAGGAAGCGAACATGTCAGTAGCATAGCAATATGGTATACAGTTCAAACTATAAATAATCAATGGGCATGATACCAGTTTTCTCTGATTATGTAACTATTACAAGCAGGGATCCCTTCGTAGAAAAAGAGGTGCAGGAGCTCATTAGCATAGCTCATTAGCATATGCCACATCCCCTGACATCACCAGAAGTGTGTCAGAAAGGGAATGTCAGTTTCAGCCCCCTTATACCCTATGGGCCATTGAAATCAATGGCAAAAACTCATAGGGTATATGAGGGGCTGGAGGAAAGGGGGTTTGAGGGAGAGGCTCCAAACTTGCAGGGTAGCTGCTGGGGCCTCTCCTCGAAAGACCCACCAAGTTTTAAGAAGATTGGACCACGGGGTCCAATTCTACGGGCCCCCAAACAGGTTGTCCCATCCCCTCCATTGTTCTCTATGGTAGGAAAAAGTGTTACTTAATGCATAATACTTATGCATTAGTCTAGTTTAGTGTTGTAAGTCACCTTGAATGCTGATGTAAAAGGTGACTGACAACAATGAGAAAAAGTAGTCCAGACTTCTTTAGTACCCAGAGGGGTCCCATAGTTATAGATTACTATGCTGTGCCTCTCGAGACTAGAGAAGCACTCCTTAGTCACCTAACTTCTCCAGTTCCAAAGTTGCCAGGTTCCTACCTGCTGCCGGCAGAGGAATGGAGCTTCTTTTCTGAGATCTTCTGCAAGTGATGTCATCATGCTAGGCATGTCACCAGGGGGATACTCTAGCATTCAGCCAGAAACTCTATGGTACCATAGAGTTTTTAAGCGGAGTGCTAAAACACCCCCCCCCCCAGCAATGTGCCCGGCACGATGATATCACCTCCAGGTGATGTCATCATGCCAGGCACATTGGTGCAATCCCCGCACTTTGGGGGTGGGGTTCCCCCTGCCAGCCAGATCCAGGCTGGTGGACTGGGGGACCCTAAAGCAGGCAACCCCCCCTAGGGAATGGCAAGCCTATCCAGTTCAGTTGCCTGTGGCCTATCAGAAGTAAAAAGAGTTACAATAATTAAAGAGGGAGTAAAGCTCTCAGAATGCCGCTTTCTTCTTGTTGTTGCAGTATATGCAGGGCTGCCAACTCTCGGTTGGGAAATACCTGGAGATTTGGGGGTTGGAGCCTTGGGAGAGCAGGGTTTGGGAAGGGGAGGGACCTCAGCAGGGTACAATGCCATAGTCCACTCTCCAAAGCAGTCATTTTCTTCAGGGGAATTGATCTCTATTATCTGGAGATCATTCGTAATATCTCCAGGCCCCACGTGGAGGTTGGCAACCCTAAGTATATGGACTGTAGAGGGGTTTTGTGAAAGAGCTGCCTTCCTGATTGTTCCAGCAGGATCTGATGTAGTCTGTGTACAGTACTAACATTGTGTGGGCAGAGGTCTGCAGACTTGTTCTAAGGTGTGTACGTCCCCCCCCCCCCATTCTTTCCTACCCTCACTCCCCAGTGAGGTTTTACTGGAGTTCATGATGCCTCTTGTGTGAAGCCTTAATATAATTCTTTAGTGTTATCAAATCCCCAGTTCTGAGGACATTCTGCACAGATTCTAGATTCTGAGGTATGTAATTGAGCAACAAAACACACGAGCACATACACGCTAGGAAAATACATAGGTGTGCTGAGGCGGCACACACTGTGTATACTAAACACAATCACATACCACCATTAAGCATTTCCAAATTTTCCTTTCTTTAAAGAGAACATGATACTCTCTAACCAAACAGGCCCCATTAACAGGCTATAAATATTATATAAATACATAAAAATGTTTGTTACTGCTCTCATCACAGTCTCCATCCTCTGCTGACAGATTTGCTTTAAGTTTTTTTGCAGTTCCTTTGACCCAAATGGCCAGAGGTTTTGGTCTGAAATAATTTCACTTGCCACTGCTCCTCAAAGATGTATGCTTTTAGGTTTCAAAAACAGGCCACTTTCCTTTCGACAGTGTGATTCACATACTGGATTTACACAGACAACCAACAGCCAATTAAGTAACCCTTTATCCGATTTAGTACACACGAAAACTCAGAGCAAACCCACAAGTCCTATTCCGAGAAATAAACACTTTAAAAGGCATTGGGTTAGCCTCCTTATCACTCATGCCTTCACTACAGTGCTTTCAGTTCATTTGTTTGGAAATGTTAATTTTCTGCCCATAAAAGTGCGATGCGCCAAATGTAAACAATGGTGATAGCCCATGTTTTTCCTCTCTCTCCAGGCACCCTTGGGATAGGATAGTGAAGAGGGTTTTTTCCTCCATCTGGCAATGACTGCCCAGGCAAGGGGGAGGCTGAAACTGAGAAAGCATTTGTGCTCATCTGTGTCATGCAGCGGCTTTGCATGCAGAAGGGCCCAGGTTCAATCCCTGGCATCTCCAGTGAAAGCAGTCAGGTAGTGGATGCTGGAAAAGACTTCTGCTTGAGATCCTGGACTCCTACTGCCAATTGGAGGAGATAATATTGATCTTGATAGACCAATAGTCTGTCTCAGTATAAGGAACCTTCATATGCTCAAAATTTCACAAAGCATGAACACACAGTGGATGGTAATAATATGCCCACATATTTAAATCTCCCCTCAGATCCTGTTCCCATGTGTGCTCCCCTGCATGCATGGAAGAGGCCTGAAGAAGCATCTCAACCATTGCAACAAAATATAATTTCAGTCTTTAAACATTCTGCAAGCATCTCCATTCATAAATCATGGGATTCAAAAGTAAACAATATGAGGCCTAGGCATTTGGGTGTGATAGGATCGTATTTTTTAGGGGACATGCTAAATTGAAATCAAAATGGCAGAGGAAAAAATGCACAGGATTAATCCAATGTAATTTAGACCTTCCGAGGAGACTGGCTTCCATACCTGACAGTGATAAATGGGCCTTGCTACAGTTTATGGCCACATCACACTTAAACAAATCCTTCATCCTGTTTTTACCTCCCCTTAATTCCACTAATCAGTTTACATGGTTGAGTACAAAGGGGTAAATGTACAGGGTATTTTCAAACTCATTCAAAGTGTACAAGCTGCTTCTCTGAAACAAGCATGGGAGGTTATCTAACTTATCCTCCTGGATTGTATTTTGTAATAAATTGTTTTTCTTTCTGCCAAACTGAGATCCTCAACAGCAGCAGAGTAAACTTCTGATCGATGTTTTTCATTTTCCTTGCTAAAAATGGCTAGCTGCTTTGTGAATATAATATCAAGAGCTGGGGTTTTTTTTAATTGTCTTGGTGCATCTTCTGCACCGGCTCTCCACGACTAGATTAGGAACAATTTAAATAACATCTCAATAATTTCAGTCTTTAAAACACAATTCACAAAACATGTTAAATTTTGGATTTAGAGAAGCACTGTCCCATTCACTAAATTGACTTACATCTGTAGGGCACCTAAACATGTTTCCATCATATCAGCACCCTGATCCCAAATAAAACAGTGCTGATCTAGCCACCATAATGTAAACGGAATGGATGGTATACAAACAAACATCACACGCAAGAGCTTGCATATGTGTTTTTCCCCTGCTTTCCCATTTTGATCAGATACCCCGGGTCAATGCAGTGATGACTGCGAAGTCACCTCCGAATGGCCATAAAACAATGCAGAATCTGGAAATAGCTGCGATGCAGGAGCAAAGTGAAAGTGGGTTGCAATTTGGAGGGAGATTGAGCTTCCTCCTGTGGACAAACTGTGAGGAAACAGATGAATGCAGAATCAGCGGCAGTCGCAAGACCCACATGAACAAACAACACAGGGGGGTTGCAATGAGGAGGAGAAACTGAAGGATGGTACCCCTCCTCTCTTTACTTTCCACAGAACTCCACATAAAGAAGAGGGAGTGGTTTTGCCCAGTTTCCCTTTCTCACAGTAGTTCTCCAACCAAAATGCTTTTTGTCCACGTGACTCCAGGCATCATCTTTCCAGAAGGCCAGCGGAAGAAGTCCTTTTCAAGAGGGATGGCTTTCAAAAGAGTGTGCTCGGTGAAAATCTTCAGGTATTGTACTGGTAGTTGGTTGGATCTAGCATTTCCTTTCCACTAAATCTTGTTCACTGAAATACTGTATCTCTGGGAGAAACTTCTAATTTAGTGAAAAAGAATCACAGGATCCAATCATTATGCTAATATACTTGGGGATCTCACCCCTGTCAAATCAGCTTTGACTGCAGACCGTGAACAACTTGGTTTTGGAGAACTGCTTTCTGCATGATGGACAAACAGAACCCAGAGCTCTGTGGCTCTGCAAACTTTCAGTTCTGCAGTGCTCCAAACCAGCTATGCCCATGATCCAACAGTTAAAGGACTATAATTTTCTTCATCCTGTTGCCTTTTTATATCAGCAATGACCACTTATAAGCAAAATCATTCCCAAGGTAAAAACACTACCATTGTTCATCTTCTGTAAATACATAAGGTCTTCGGATACACTGACATTTATTTCCCATCACACTGTATCTGCACTTCTACTTTTCTCAATTTATCACCTGTATTTCTCCCAACCCTTTCATCAAATAGCTGCCCCATCTTAGTCTCCTTGTAAGCCTCATTTGAACAGGAGTTTTATCATCCCTAATTCAGCCTTTTTCTAGCCATCTATCCCTTCAGCATCATCTAGCTGTCGTAATGTCCGTACTTTTGTTTTCAGAGGAAATAGATTCTGCTAATATACATCCATGGCACAGCGTAGCCTTCACCATTTCATAGATTAAAATACAGACAGCCATGTGCCCAAGTAGCTGGATGGCTCTCAGGTATGGCTTCTTCCTGATGGGACTCCCAAGGGGTGAGGTCTAGGAGTTCAGGAAATTGGTTCCAATATAATCCAGATTATGAATGTGCCAGGGTCAGAATTTGAATCTTAACTTTAATATGATTTCCTTTTTAAAGTGTGCTTGATACTGTTGTGATCTTGAAAACAACCTAAAGCAAAGCTAAAGCAGAGCGGGGGGGGGGGGGGGGAACTATTTTGATACCTCAAGCAGCAGACAATGAACATTTTCAATATCAGGAATGCCCCCCCCCCAAGCTCTGTTAATAAAGGAGTCAAATCTGCATTAGTTACTGAAAGGACAGAAGAACCTGGCTGTGAAGTATTTATTTCTAAATTAGTTCTGACTTTAAGAGAATGCTCCCTCACTGTGTCTGGATCATTTCTCCTTAATACTGGAATAAAGTGACACTGCTGCTTGCATGACAAAAAAGTTTACGGACTAATCCTATAAATATTTACTCAAAAATAAACCCCATGGAGATCCAGAGGACTTACCCTGTGCACACAGGGTTACATTCTTACTTTCTTGTAATTTTGATGTCCATCAGTTTGCCTCAGATGATGGCACTCATTTAGGGCCTATTTTCACATACCAAGTCCCTTGTGTAGTGTTCAAATCCACCATAATAACAACTTCCAATCAGGCACGCACTGCAAGTTCCCAGCCAGGAACTCAATTCCCAGGTTAATGGGAGCCCAGTTTAGATCATGACCTCAGCACGTGGGGGTAGGGCTGCCAAGTCCAACTTGGGAAATATCTGGGGACTTTGGGGGTGGAGCCAGGAGACTTTGGGGGTGGAGCCAGGAGAAAGAAAGTGACATCATTTTGTGATGTCACATCCTGTGATGTTGCTTCCACATGCTGACACATGAACTCATGAAGTTTCCTAATACTGTATCAGGCCATTGGTCCATCAAGGTCAGTATTGACTACTCAGACTGGTAGTGGCTCTCCAGGGTCTCAGGCTGAGATCTTTAATGTCACCTATTACCTGATCCTTTTTTAGCTGAAGAGGCTGATACCTCCTGCATGTCAAGCAGATGCTCTATCACTGAGCAACGGCCCTACTAAATCCTTCCTCATCTCGGCAGAATATGAAGCACTAAGTGCTACACAAGTGCTAAATATGATTTTCATATCATAAGAACAGGAGAGAAGCCACAGTGGATCGGCCCATCCAGTACAGCCCATCCAGTACAACACTCTGTGTCACAACAGTGGCCAAAATACCAGGTGCCCTCAGGAGGTCCAGCAGCGGGGCCAGAACTCCAGAAGCCCTCCCACTGTTGCCCCCCAAGCACCAAGAATTCAGAGCATCACTGCCCCAGACAAAGGGTTCCATTTAGACCTTGTGGCTAATAATAGCCACTGATAGACCTCTGCCGGATGGGGACAGAGAGAGAGAGACAGACAGACAGACAGACAGAAAAAAGAGGGAGAGAGAGAGAAGGAAAAAAACTGGCAGAGGCACTTACTTCCATTTAGACCTTGTGGCTAATAATAGCCACTGATAGACCTCTGCTGGATGGGGACAGAGAGAGAGACAGACAGACAGACAGACGGACAGAAAAAAGAAAGAACGAGGGAGAGAGAGAGAGAAGGAAAAGAGCTGGAAGAGAAACTTATCTTGCAAGATGCAAAAGCAGCCCCTTCAGTCCCTCCTTAATCTCTGGGCGGACCTCTCTTGCTGTGGAAGCTCTCTTGCTGACTTCTTAAAGGGGAAATGTCTGGTGAGGCTTTTTACTGCAGGGCAGGCTCTCTGCAGATATTTCCCTTTTAAGGCAGGGCAGGGCAGATTCCGACTTCCTGCTGGCAGCCATTTTGTCCCCCGGGGGCCAATTTTGAAAAAGCGGGGGTAAGCAGTAAAAACCGGTGTTTCCCCCGCCCTACCGGGGGACTTGGCAGCCCTACGTGGGGGAAGGATGCTTATGCTTTCTACTGTGAGTTGTTTCTCCAACTTGAAATAGCTCCAGAGGGGTGCAGTTTCCCACACTGGGGATATCTATGTGCACTCCATCAGTGTACACAGAGCCCCTATGGGGCAAACAGCACCCCCACAGGGCCATTTCAGGTTGCGAAAGCTTCATGGGGGAAGCATCCTTTTTACATGCACCACTGTCCCAATCTGCATTAGGCCCTGCTCACCAGGGAATTAAGTTCCCAGGGGGGAACTTGTACCACATGTCTGATTGATAGCACCTGTGACACGACACAAGGATTTTGATAGCACCTGTGACACGACACAAGACCCAGACACGACACAAGGATTTTGGACTTTGTAGTTAGGCCCTTAATCTTCCTCACCAGGACAGCTTTAAAACAATGTCATGCCTGGCTTAGCAGGATCTCTCCTCTCTAGTGTCCCTCCCTCTCTAGTCAATGTGACTCCAAATTATCTGTCTTTCCTAGTGGCTACATAGCCTCTTCCCTCCCATTTTCTTTTCTGTCGGGCAGAGGTGTCTGCGAGTGCCATGGTGTCACATTGGAGACCTAGTTCTGCACATTAACCATGACAGAACACTTCCACTTAGTTCAATGCTGTCTTGTCTCTTGCTGAAAAAACAAGAAAAAAGCAAGTCTTTCTCATTCCCTAACTTCCCAAACAAAATTCCCAAGGATTTTGGACTTTGTAGTTAGGCCCTTAATCTTCCTCACCAGGACAGCTTTAAAACAATGTCATGCCTGGCTTAGCAGGATCTCTCCTCTCTAGTGTCCCTCCCTCTCTAGTCAATGTGACTCCAAATTATCTGTCTTTCCTAGTGGCTACATAGCCTCTTCCCTCCCATTTTCTTTTCTGTCGGGCAGAGGTGTCTGCGAGTGCCATGGTGTCACATTGGAGACCTAGTTCTGCACATTAACCATGACAGAACACTTCCACTTAGTTCAATGCTGTCTTGTCTCTTGCTGAAAAAACAAGAAAAAAGCAAGTCTTTCTCATTCCCTGCAAAGCAAAGACCGAATGAGAGGAAAGGATGCCCCTTGCTCCATCTTCTTCGGCTTTAGATGCTGCTGGCACCAGGGAGGGAATACAAGTTCAGAATGCTCTTTTTACCCACACTGAGACAGTAACAAGGAAAAAAAAACATGTTTTCTACTCATGCTTCCTGATCACACTGAAAACTACGGTTGTACTACCCAAGTTAATGATGATTTAACAATCCCGAATTCTTGTATATTTGCATAATAGTATTTAGATTGTGTGGAGGCTTTTAATTCTTTTATACAAGAATTCCAGAATTGTCACATGTCCTTCAACAATACAGAACCCTTTAAGCTGAATCTAGAGTGATATCCCAGATAAAGATGTGAAGGCCCGGAAAAAACCAGAAAACTGGTTTTTTTCCCCCATTTTTTCCCTGAAGCCTTTTTTGGGTTTTTTTCCCCGAAAAATTGGAAAAATTGAAAAAAGAAACGAAATGAAAATTGATTATCAAATGTTTTATTTTAACATGATTAATAAAATATTTTAAGAAAAGGTGTTCAAATATTTTCCAAATCATTTCTAAAAAATATGTATGGTATCAGATTAATCTGATTTCTGTGCACTGAGGACAAGCAAGTCCTAGGTTACAAAGTGAACTCTCCAATGCAAGAACAAGATGCATTCCTTCCTTTAGGAGGTGCTATTGTCACAAGAAAAAAAAAAGGTTTCAGTTTTGTTTTTGCACGTGGGTGAATATACTGGCACTCAGGCTTCACCAGGCCTCAAAGCATTGGAAGAAAATACAGAGCAACAAAAAGGACCTGGAAGTATAGTTTTTAGAGGTCCATAATAACTGTGATAATGACAGACACAACAGAGTAGCTGCAGAAGCAGAGACTGAAACTGATACTGATAATTACAGCTCAGAAAATGATTCTGATTACATTTCATGCCAATTCATTGAAACTTAATCCCACACTCCCTTCTATACACTTTCCCCCTCTTCAATTCTTTTTATGAGAATGTTTTTTTTCTTTATTTTTATTTAATACTGTGGAGAGAAAATATGAATAATTGTTACTTCTGGATTTTTAAAAATTGTTTTGTGGAGGTTTCTTTTGTCTGTTCCACATAAACTAGTAAACAGTTCAGGAGATTGTTGCGCCATTTGTTACAATTACAAATAAATATTATTTTAAAAGTAAATTCTGTTTGTAATAATTGTATGGATACAATATATTTTTAATATGCTAGTTGTGATAATTTCATGCCAAGTAAAATTGTCCATAGTCATATTTTATGTTCCTAAAGTAACAGAATGATTTTCAATATGGAAAAGAAAAAAAAGTGCTAATGTAGCATTTTTTTCAATTTTCGCAAAAATTTCCATTTTTTTTCGAGAAAAAAACGGGGGGGGGGGGGGGTTTCCAAGCTTCAAAATTTCCAGAAATGTTACATCTCTAATCCCAGACAGCCAATAAAAATACAACAGAAAGGTGTTCTGTCACTTGGCTCAGCCAAATAGGTTGAAGACGGCCAGGGGTCATTTTGTAGAAAAAGAGGTGCAGGAGCTCATTAGCATAACTCATTAGCATAATTTATTTGAATATTCTACATCATCTGACATCACTAGAAGTATGTCAGAAGGCAAGAAAGAAAGAAGAGAGAGAGAGAGAGAAAGAGAGAAAGAAAGAGCTGGCAGGGAGGGGACAGCTACTAATCCAAGCCTCAGAAATACCACTACTCTGGAAGGATAGCTTCAGTGGTGACTGAAGCCTTCAGAAGGCTGGTTGGAGGAACAAGGACCTTTCAAGGGGACAGGGTCATTTTGCTGCAGCCATGACACAAGCAGGCATTCCTCCACCGTGGGGGGGCTGGCACCAACTCCCGGAGCTGTGCTCCCCCAAGCTCCTGGTCGAAATGACCCCTGCAGAGGCTACATTAATGATGTGGGCCTTAACTTTCCCCCTGCTCCCTAAGAGTCTATAGAGCTAGCGGGTTTAATTTTGAATTACAACCGGGCTTGCTCTCTATTTATCACAATACAAGCTGAATTCTCTAACTGGCAAATTAATTGGCCATATTCCCTGTGTCATTCTGACAGATGAATTTTCTCTGCTCCTTGCATTTTCCATTTCAGTGTGTTTAAGACATTTTAGTAACAGACATTTGGCAAAACAAAAACAAAAAAACCCACATTGTGTCATTTTAACATTTCACACTGACACTCTAAAGGTGACAGAGAATTAGGGCTGCCAAGTCCAACTTGGGAACTATCTGGGGACTTTGGGGGTGGAGCCAGGAGACTTTGGGGGTGGAGCCAAGAGAAAGGAAGTGACATCATTTTGTGAAGTCACATCCTGTGATGTTGCTTCCACATGCTGACACATGAACTCATGAAGTTTCCTAATACTGAATCAGGCCATTGGTCCATCAAGGTCAGTACTGACTACTCAGACTGGTAGTGGCTCTCCAGGGTCTCAGGCTGAGATCTTTAATATCACCTATTACCTGATCCTTTTTTAGCTGAAGAGGCTGATACCTCCTGCATGTCAAGCAGATGCTCTAACACTGAGCAACGGCCCTACTGAATCCTTCCTCATCTCGGCAGAATATGATTTTCATATCATAAGAACAGGAGAGAAGCCACAGTGGATCGGCCCATCCAGTACAACCCATCCAGTACAACACTCTGTGTCACAACAGTGGCCAAAATACCAGGTGCCCTCAGGAGGTCCAGCAGCGGGGCCAGAACTCCAGAAGCCCTCCCACTGTTGCCCCCCCCAAGCACCAAGAATGCAGAGCATCACTGCCCCAGACAAAATGTTCCATTTAGACCTTGTGGCTAATAATAGCCACTGACAGACCTCTGCTGGATGGGGACAGAGAGAGAGAGACAGACAGACAGACAGACAGACAGAAAAAAGAAAGAAGGAGAGAGAGAGAAGGAAAAGAGCTGGCACAGGCACTTACTTCCATTTAGACCTTGTGGCTAATAATAGCCACTGATAGACCTCTGCTGGATGGGGACACAGAGAGAGAGAGAGACAGAAAAAAGAAAGAAAGGGGGAGGGGGAGAGAGAGAGAAGGAAAAGAGCTGGCAGATGGACTTACCCCAGGCCCAGCAGCAGCAACCTTTCAATCTTACACCAGCCGCATGCAAAAGCAGGCCCTTCAGTAAGAGCTTAGTCTCTCGTTAATCTCTGGGCGGGGCTCTCTTGCTAACTCTTAAAGGGGAAATGTCTGGTGAGGCTTTTCACTGCAGGCTCTTCAGACATTTCCCTTTAAGAGGCCTGGAAGGGAGAAGGCCCGGCAGGCTCCGACGTTCCCCTCCTGTTGGCAGCCATTGCCTCCCCCCGGTGGCCAGTTTTGAAAAAGCGGGGGGGAAGCATGAAAAATCGGTGTTTCCCCCGCCCTACCGGGGGACTTGGCAGCCCTACAGAGAATTCGCTAGAACAATTTGCTGTTAATACTGCAGTGGGTAATGGAATCAGGGGAAAATAATGTGAGACTTGCCTGGTTCTTTAAATTTAGAAATTGTCTGTATCACACTGGGTGTTTGTGTGTGGGGGGGAAGAGTCAAAAGGTCAGACTTCATTTCTTCCTCTGTGCATTCAATCATGTAATCTTTGATCACCTAATTGTCCAGATTAATGAAATCTTCCACCAAGGTTCCATGAGTATACCAGATGAGTTCACAAGAGACCAAAGTCTGCTTATTTGAGAGGGGGGGGGGGGAGAGAGAGAGAGAGAGAGATTCTCAGTTTAATTAACAGGAGTTTTGTAAGTTTATCAAGGTGATCACTTCCATGTCTTCCCCTGTGACCTTCCAGAGACTGGCTGGTAACTGTTGTCGGCATGAAAGATCTATTATGGCATAGCTTAAGTATCTTTAATGTTCCTTCAGTAAATAAACCCTGCCTGCATATAGAAAACTAGATGTCAGGGAAAAGCCTGGACTAAAGCCATTTTCCATGACATACTAGTTTTCTATGTGAAATGACTGGGTTGGGGTTTTTTTTTTCTCATAAAGGAGTATACAATGCAATTGGAAATTGTGCATCTCAAATACAGCTTTACCATCTCAGTAAGAACTAGGCCTAAGGGGAGCAACCACTGTAAGAGACCTTGGCAGCAATCCCAAGCACACTTTTCCTGGAAGTAAGCCCCATTGAATAAAACAGGATTTACTCATGAATACAACTGCTTAAGATTGCACCCTTTGCTTAATAGGGTTGTGATATGCCTGGAGGGGGGAAATGTTCTGTTCCCTTAATAGAAGTTTTAAGGCAGGGGTGTCGAACTCATTTGTTATGAGGGCCGGATCTGACGTAAATGAGACCTTGTTGGGCCGGGCCATGTGTGTCATAAAATGCAATGCCATGTAGCGGAAATACAAACTTTGTAAAGGACACGGGCAAACACACTCAAAGATTTTTAACTCTTAAGTAAAACATAAAAAATTTAAAGCCAGTGCTTTACCAGACTTTCTCAATCGCACAAGAGAGGCTTGCCTATCTACCTCTCCTGTGCGATTGAGAGAGTCTGGTAAAGTAAGCTGTGATGTAGCAACAGCAGAACTAGAAAAGGAAGCAGGAAACAGCCAGGGCTTTGTGGGCCGGATTGCAGCCCTCCGAGGGTCTGATCCGGCCCCTATGCTGCATGTTTCACACCCCTGTTTTAAGGGATATTATTTACAAGGTGAAGTTACAAAAATCTTCAGCAGACCATTCCCACATCTTATGCCTTTATTAATGGGACAGGCTTTTTTTTTTTTAACCCTCCATGCCTGCTGGCATTTCTATAATGATCTCCAGAAGGCTAGGACATACCAAAGATGCAGAGCAACACTTTTCTGTCTTGCTTGTGAGATTCTAGAATCCCCCTTAGAAGTGGAATGCTAAACTAGAAGAACCTTGTCTAATCTAATAAAGGAATGCATTAAAAACAAACAAATTTGCGTTGAGCAGGTCTCTGGAGAGGTGGCATATGAATTCCCTAAATAAATTAAAAATATATATAAACAGAAGCTCTAAGATAGCATACACCACCGGTGTTATTAATTACTGTAACAAAGGCCGTGGTCACACGGCCCTTTAAATCTGGGACTCCTCCCGGATTTAAAGAAGCCGCTTCTCTTAAGTTCGGGTTGGGATGTTTAAACATCTCAACTCCCGGCAGCAGTGGCCATGGCAGGCAACTGCGGCAGGTGGCCATGGTGGCAGAGAAGGAGGTGGGCAGTGGTGGCAGCAGCCAAGAAGGAGACTGGCAGCGGAGGAGATTCTTGGCAGAGGTTGCGGTGTTGGAGGAAGTGGGCGGCGGCTGTGGCGAAAGAGGAGGTAGTTGTCGGCGGTGGAAGAGAAGGCGGTCATTGGCAGTGGAGGAGGAGGAGGCGGGCGGTGGCAGCGGCTGGGGGAGGAACCCTTCCCCGAGCCCCGTCGGCCACCTGGTAAGTTTTTTGGGGGGGTTCTCCTTTTACACTTGGGTGCTTGAGTGCCCAAGCGCCCAAGTGTAAAAGGGGGGAAATGGCGGACAGGACCATCTGGACAGCCCTGCTCTTGCAATGATTGCGAGAGAGGGCTGGTCCAGATGGCTCAAATGCGGGTTCCTCGCGTGACTCCTGGGAAAACAGTCAATTTTCCCGGGGTCAGAAAATGCGTGTGGAACCCGCATTTGAGCCCGCTTTGGCACGGGACTAGCCACAGCAGTTGTAGACAGTCCCTTTAAATGCAGGAGGAAACAGCCCTTCCTCCCACATTAAAGGGTCATGTGACCACATGGAGCTAGTCATGATTTAGCGTTCTGCAACATGAGAAAACCTCATGTTTGGGGGAAAAAATGATTAAAAAACAAACTAATTTGGAGGATAACCCTCCTCATAATGACATCAACACAATTTCTATTTACTTCATTTATAGACCCTGCAGCAGAGGCAGTGGCAGAGGAAGAAAGTTAAAGATGTAGACAGGGAAGAAGATGGAAAATAGGATACCACTTCCTTGTGAGTCTTCACAGGTCCCCCCTCTACTGTTTCTTTGTAATTATGGCTGAATCTGCATCTGCTGTGTAAAGCAGACTCGGTTGTGGCACCGTTGTACATTGTTCCCCTTTCCCTCCCATTCTGGCTCGGGATAAAAGCTTGCAGTCTGCATCAAACCTCACCATGGCAACCGCGAGGGCACGTGGGAGGGAGAGTGCATGGGAGAGGGGAGAGGAGTGGCCTCCTGGGGCTGGAAAGTGAACGAGCTGGGTAAAAAAACACCCAGCTGTTGCCAGGCAGGGCGTCCTGGGGTGGGCGTGCTTCTAACCCACCAGCAAAGAAACATGATTGGAGAAAAATGGGGGGGGGGGGGATTTTGCTCCAGTTGTCTGCTTATCACTCACAGTGGCTCAGGGGCAGGGAGGAGCAATTACTTCAGCTGAAAACTAGATCCACATAAGCTGTTGGGAGGTCGTAGTGACCTCGAGGTTGCACTACAGGGCAATAAAATGATGCAGACAGCCAATGCTAAATCGATACAACACAGGAGTGGCTGCGGCAAGCAATGCAGACAGAGATTTGTGACACAATTTGGGACCGCTGGCACAGTGGCAGGAAAGAGCAATGCAGATTAAACCTATGTTTCTCAGTGTGGATTTAAGGAGCCAGCACACTTGAAAGTGTTAGTGCCTTGTGTAATGCAAAAGTCACATAGAAATCCATGGTCTATTTTTGCATCATGGGTATGGGAGCAAAAGCACTGAAATGAAAAGCCATATTCCAGACCCACTGAAGCCTAGTACTTTTATCAGCACCATCTTTCAACTTGAACAGAACTTCACGTATATGTTGAAATGGCAATTTAAAGTAAAAGCTGGCATGAAGGTTAACTTTAAAAAGACAAACATTCTAACTAAAAATTGTCCTCAGGAAACAATTAAGAAAGTCCAAGAATTAACAAAGATAGAGGTGGTTAAAAAAATGTGTTATCTGGGTTACTAATAAAAACAGTGCATTATTAGAGAATAACTATTATAAATTGTTAAATGAGATTAAATCGGACCTTGAAAAATGGAAAGATTTACAAATATCTTGGATGGGGAGAATGGCGACAGTTAAAATGAATATTTTACCTAGATTTTTATTTCTAGCTCAAAATATTTCAGTGCTGAAAAATAGTAAGTTTTTTGAGGAATTAGATAAGTTAATTAGGAAATTTGTTTGGCTTGCTAAAAAAACAAGAATAAGATGGAAGTTGTTACAGGAGAGAAAAGAAAGAGGAGGCTTCAGTGTACCAAATTGGGAGATTTATTACCAAGCAGCTTCCCTTGTATGGATTAAAGAGTGGATAAGATTAGAAGATGCCAGAGGCTTGGCTCTTGAAGGTCATGATGTTTACATGGGGTGGCATGCCTATATTTGGTATGGAAAAGATAAGGTACATGCTAATTTTAACTATCACTTTTTAAGAGGTGCTTTAGTAAAAAAATTGGTTAAAAATGAAGATGAAGTATTATCGGAAAATTCCCAGATGGGTTTCCCCACTTGAAGCATTTATAAAGCCTTCTATATTAAGCAAGTCGAAAACGGCCAGTTACAAAGTTTTGCTAGATTAACAAAATAAACTGAAAACAAATGAAGTTTTGGAAGCAGTATGTAATATAAACTTAACATGGTGGGAAAAACATCAATTGCAATCTAGATATGAAGTGGATAAGATAACGGGGTTCTTTACAACTAGTAATGATTTGGATAAGGTTTGGCTAACTTCTCAAGAAAAAGTAATACAAAAACTTTATAGATTTTTATTGGAAGAGAAAATGCAAGATGAAATAGTGAAACCTAATATGATCTCCTGGATGAAGGACTTTGGTTATCCAATAGAAATTGATAACTGGACTAAGATTTGGAGAACTTTGAAACTTTTGTCTGCCATCCCTTATAAAGAAAATCTATATAAGATGTTTTATAGATGGCACTGGACACCGGACAAATTAGCCAAATGCTATGATAATATGTCTAATTTATGTTGGAAATGTGGTAAGAATGTGGGGACGTTTTTCCACATGTGGTGGCAATGTTCTAAAGCACAGGAACATTGGATCATGATTCAAAAATTCTTAGCAGGTGTTATAGGTCTTAACATTCCACTTGTACCAGAAACTTTTTTGTTAAATTTAATAGTTGCGAGATACTGTTGTGCTGATTCCGCCTTTCTAATATACACTTTTTCAGCAGCCAGAAATTGCTGGGCCACTTATTGGAAATTTAAAAAGGTCCCTACCATAGAGGATATTATAAATAAGTTATTGGAATTAGCCAAAATGGTTAACTTAAGTAATATTATTCACAGGAAAGATGATGCTTTGTTTAGAGATACCTGGTCAAAATGTTATAAATGGTTGGAAAATAAATGATGGACTCAACGTTATAAGAAAACAAGTTGACTTACAGTTAAAAGGGTTTATTTTTTGCTATATTTAAACAAGGTAGTTAATTAAAAACTTTAGTTTATGATATATTGTTAAGCCAGTTCTACTCCTTTGATAATGGTATTAGTTAATATATTAACTAGAAAACGCTTGTAATATTTTTCATTTATACTGATTGTTGACTTTGTTAAACTTTTTGCTATTTATAATTGAAAATTGGAAATAAAAAGGAAAAATATACTGTAAAAAACACAAAGTAAAATCAGAGTGCTCTGCATTCAGCCTTTGAAGTGATTGCAAATTGATTTGGGGGGGGTATTTGTGAGGGGTGGGGCCCTCCAGCTTGTAGAAACGAAGGTACCTTTCCTCACTGCAGCCCATTTATCAGACATGCCAATTCATTGTGTCAGGAGGACCACTGTGACAGAAGTGACTATTCCTAGAGGTGGCCAAGAGGCAAACAAATATTATCTCACAAAAGCTATACACTTTTAACATCACTGAGGTGCAAAAGATTTTACTAGAACTGTATAAGAGAATACAGGAGCCTTCAGCAATCAGCACCTCGAGAGTATCTGATGGCTGACTTGCAACTGAACTGGTAAATCTTTATTCATTTAGCTCAGTGATTTTTAAAAATTGTATACTAACTTTATTCATTTAGCTCCAACAAGTGAATTTTAAAATTTGCTTCTAAATTTCAGAGGTTTGAAATCAAATGTTAATATCGAAATAAGGCTTTCAAAGTCTAATAAACACTACCCACTCAAAAATAAATCAGCAGATTTCAACATTTTTAAAAATATTTTATAGAACTAGCTCTGAACTCTTTCTAAGACTTTGTTACTCAGTGAAGGAGGAAGCAGATAAGAGACATCTCAGGATGTGCCAATCAGTCAAAGGTATCCCAAGAAATCTTGGAAGGGCATTGAAAAGTGTCAGAAAACCACAATGTTCTCAGGTTCACTTAAGTCAGACCAGAGGCACAGGTCCTGGCAAGTGTTTAACTGTGGGGAATTTCACACCAATATGTTCAGTTTCAGGAACTCTACAGTAACGGTTTCTGTCTGGCATTTCACTCAGAACGGTACTAGTACTGGTTCCCTAACAGAACATATTGGCCCTTTTAGAGAGAAACGTGCCTCTCCCGTTGGGGAAGCGTTTCTGAGCTGGTTTACCTGGAAACCTCCTCCCAAGCATTCTTCTGTTCTTCTCCTGGTCCTGAAGTGCTTTGGGGGTGCTGTGTGAAATGCCCCCGAAGCGCTTCCTCCTCCGACGAGTGTTTTTGCACCTCTTTTCACCTGCGCGGGCAATCTCTGTCATTTTTCTTTGGAAGACCCAATTTAGAGCGCTATAGTAACCCCATTGGAATGCATTGGAATGAAAACCCCAAGTGCGGGCGAAAAGACGTGGGAAAAGACAGGGGCCGTCTGAAACGACGAACTGCTTCAAAGATGGCTCCAAAAAGGTAGGAGAAGGGCTGTGTAAAATGGCCGTCACTGTACCGGTTTATTCCAAGCCAGTTCAGTAACATTTTTAAAGGTGCTGTGTGAAATTCCCGTGTTACCATACAGAAGCAGCTCCATTTATTCTGTTTGTATTATATTTTAATCTTAAACAATAATCATGTCCCAGAATGGCTCACATCTGTCAAGAGACACAGGCTCTGTCTTCAGGCTCATGAACAAACAAAGACAAACAAAAACCATCAAAGACACATAGACAAGTGTAAGTCAAAGGTGGAGGAAGTGGAATTAAATATGTCAGTGGTACCAATTATTTTCACCATCAGATTGGGAACAAAACAAGAAGGGGAACAATTGTGGAAACTGCTAGAATGTGGTATCAGCTTCATACAAATACTTTGCTGGGTGGAGCATCTGCATCTCTCTAGCAGCTAATACACACTCCAGCCCTTAGTTTTGTTAATCAACATACTATTTTTTGACAGTATCAAATTCTAAAGGAATAGTCATGTGATTCAGTTATAACCAGAATAACAAAGAGTCTAAAGACTAATATATCTATCACTATATGTGTTTTCACACAAAGAACCTCACTTCACCACATTAATGAAGTCTATCTGCCTGCCTCCCCCCATATTGAAGCTAGGTTGATCTCCACCAGAGACAGAGACTGCTCAGCAGTGGCACCTTCCCCATGGAAGCCTGCCTAATGCCAAGAGCTCTGGGTGCCAGAGGAAGACTTTTTTTAATTCCCCAAGGTGTTTTAGTACCCCTGGCTACAACACGGGCCAGGGCTTTTTCAGTGGCGGCCCTGTACTGGTGGAATGAGCTCCCAGAGAACATCAGGGCCCTGCGGGATCTGCTGCAGTTCCGCAGGGCCTGCAAAACGGAGCTCTTCCCCCAGGCCTTTGGGTAGGGGCCGCCTAAGGCAAACAATTTAGCCCTGGCCCAGTCCCACCTTGCCAGCCCGTCTACCGGTACTCCATCTGCCTGCCCGTCTGTGGCACTGTCATCTGCACACAGAGACGTATGGGAATGCTTCTCGGACCCACCTGTGGGTTGATTTTATTTTGCCGCCAATTTTGTATGGAGTGTATTTTAATGTCTGATGTATGATTTTAATGTTGATATGTTATTTTAAAAATGATGTGAGCCGCTCTGAGCCTGCCTCTGGTGGGGAGAGCGGGATATAAATTTAAGAAATAAAATAAAAAAATAAATAAAGGGTTTTCAGTCTACCACTCCTGTATTATGTAAGTCCTGTTGCTAGTTCTCTTATGCTGGCTGACTTTTAGTATTGTGTTTTTCCTGCTTGCATGCCTTTTCTTTTTTAGGATTTTTTTTTGTAGATGTTTTATATTTTAGTTTGAAATCTATTGTGTGATATGTTTGAAGTACTGGTAATTTTAGGACATAGTGTTTTAGAGAGTCAGCTGATTATCAATTTTATATGTTGTAAAATGCACTGATTACATTTTGGCAAAAAGGTGGGTTAAATATTTTGAATAAATAAGTGCCAACCTCAGTTCGTACATGTGTGCATGCATAACCTCTCTCTCTCTGTGTCTGTCTCTCTCTCTCTCTCACACACACACACACAATTTACATTCTTCCTCTACATGTTATCTTTCAACTGAGGATAATGCTTCATGTATCTTTTGGAGTAGGCTCTAGACTGTGAACAGTTATGCCACAATAAATCAGTTAGTTTTTAGAGTATCACAAGATTTGTATCAATAAGCAATTTCACATTGTTCACATATTTGAATCAAGGATTGTCCTTTATATTTGCAAAAAATGCCCTTTGTACTATGTTTTGGTAATTTTACATTTTATTATTTTCCCTTATCCCTTTTCTTTATTCTGTATTCCCTCAAAAAGGTTTTAAAACACTTTTTTAAAAAAAAAATTGGAGGGACCATGTTTCACTGAAAAAGCCCCTCATTTGCATGGCAGAAGGTCCCAGGTTCAAGCCCCAGATCAGGTAGTCAGTGATGTAAAAGACCTCTCCTTGAGGCCCTAGAGTACAATTCCCCATCAGAGTCAACAATACTGATTTCGAGAGACCAGTGGTGGTCTGAATCAGTGTGACAGCTTTATGTATTCTGCTCCAAACAAATTTCCTTAAGAACCTGAATGAAGACTTGGAAGGCTAACAGCTAACCATCTGATTCTCTCAAGGCATTTTTTTCTCAATAATAACCAAAAAAAAATCCTTCTGCTTCTATATAAAGGTTTGGGAAATGCAATAAACTGATATGATAATCACATTTTGTGAAATTTGCACCAATATGCCATGCCTGGTTGCTGGGTTTTTTTACATATTTCCACCTTCAAGTGCCCACAGTGACTGTTTGGAAATGAGAAGCCTAATTATTTCGCTCTGTGGCTGGTACTCACACACTGGATTCGGCTGGAAGAGCGCCGAGGGCAGGACAGGGATATTTGTATCTTTCCCAATTAAGCCTTTTCCCTGGAGTTATTGTGCATGGGGTTGAATGCCAGCCGTTCGACAAGAAATAAAGATAGCCAGCGCTTTCAACTCTGACTGATAAGTGGTAACATTTTCAGCACTGGAGATTTCCAGCTGTCTATTAATTTGTCTGCCACAAACCTCTTTCACAAATATTTTGCTGGAGAAAAATCGCAGCATTCTGGTGTTTTGAGCAAAGGTCCCGTTGCAGTGTTTTGCTCAGTGCTGCTGTGTATGACATAACAGACCCAACTTAGTGTATTCTGAATGTGTGGCACACATGAAAGCTGATAATCGGTTAGGACCAGGCTACTTGAACAACTACCTCATCCCATACTAAATCAGGGTTGCCAGTCCACAGCAGGTAACCCCCCTCCTCAAAGCAGTCAGGGGGTAGGGACTAGGGGACAGGCAACTCCCTGGCAAGCTGATCTCACCAGAAGCAAAAAACAGAAGTGACATCATGGGGTGCTCTAGGATTTACAAAAACTCTATGGTAAATCCATATAATAGGAGACATGGAAACTCTACATACTATCCAGCCACAGGGTTTATTCAATGACGGCCTGGGATAGACTTGTGGCACATCTCCCATCCTCCAAGAGGTCTTGAAGATGACAGACAAAAGTTCTGCAAGCTTTCTAGAAAGTTCTTTGAGCACTCTCTGATGCACATCATCTGGCCCAGGGGATCCAATGCAGCCAGGTGCCTCTCAACAACATCTCTGTCAACGACCCATTCTGGATCTAGTAATTGCTCTGCTGTTTTACCAAACCCACGTTGGAACAGAAATTCCCCTCTGCATTGCATGCCACTTGCACTTTGACTGATTGTCAGATTTTATGGCAGTGTCTAGACTGCATGCCACTTTCACTTCGTTTGATCTCTCATTTTATGATTACTGTCTGCATAGATTTATGGCTGCTTTATCGCCATTCAGGGGTGACTTTGCAGTCAGTATGGTGTTGACTCAGGGTAGATGAATGTGGTTTTGAGTCACATCTTCTTCTGTTCTAGTGTGGGTTTGGTAGAACAACAGCACGAATGCTAGATGCAGAATGGGCTCATGTCAACCAGCAGTCCTTGCCTACTACCATCTCTAGATAAGCCTGTTCTCTTCTTCAAGGAAAAAACTGAGGCAAAATAGGAACTGAGCCTATCTGCTTTCTCTTTGTTCACTGTCAAGGGTTTCTCAATTTTTACCCAACAATGGGCCTATCGCCTCTATCACCTTATGTTTGCTCTTGATACATAGCTGAATAAGTTTTTCTTGTGGTGAGCCTCCTTGGGCAACCTCAACTCACTCTGAGCTTTGGCCTCTCTGACTGCTGACCTACAGTGCCTACCAACCCTCAGATATTTTTCTTTACAGGTATGTCTTTCCCTCCATTTCTTGAATGTTTCCTTTTTTCTTTCTTAGCTCATCAGAGTGCTCTCTGTTCATCCACATTGGCTTCTTGGAACCCCTTCCATGTTTCCATATTGTTGGAATAGTAATGGCTTGAGCTTGTAAGACTTCCTGTTTTAGGACAGCCACTTCTTCCTTTCCCTTCCAGCATTCTTGCCCATGGAATGACTCATCATGCCTCTGAGTTCATTAAAGTCTGCCCTATTAAAATCTAAAATACACATCTGACTAAAATACTTCCTTCGCCCCCCACAGCAGGGATTCAAGGAGAACATGGTCACTTCCCTCTAAGGTCCCTATTACAGGCCTGTAGCCACAGTGGGGCATTTGGGGGCAGAATCCCACCACCCATGAGCCCTGCCCCACCACCAGTGCACCTAGCTCTGCAGCCCCAAGGCTGGAGAAAGAAAGGGAAGCCTCCCTGCCACTTCTGGTCAGTTTCACTCCCCCCCCCCAATCAGCTGTTAGGTTTAACAGCTGAAAGGAGGGGAGTGAAACTGACCAGAAGCAGCAGGGCTACTTTCCTTTCCTTCCCCAGCCTCCCTACTGCTGGGAGGGGGGACTGGGGAAGGAAAGAGAGAGAGAAGGCATGGTGAAGGTGGTGGGGAAGCCAATCTCTCTCTCTCCCATAACTTTCCATGGTGGGGGGTTTGGTGATCATGGAGGAAGCCAATCTCTGTCTCTGGGAGTTGCCAGTCTCCAGGTGGTGGCTGGAAATACCCTGGCATTATACCTGATCTCCAGGTGAACACTATATCCCCATGAAGCCCCTCCCCCTCCCAACCCTTTGCTCCTCAGGCTCTACTTTATTTTGAAGTATAAGCAGGGGTCCTTTCGTAGAAAAAGAGGTGCAGGAGTTCATTAGCATAATTCATTAGCATAACTCATTAGCATATGCCATGTCCCCTGACATCACCAGAAGTGTGTCAGAAAGGGAATGTCAGTTTCAGCCCCATTATACCCTATGGGCCATTGAAATCAATGGCAAAAACTCATAGGGTATATGAGGGGCTGGAGGAAAGGTTGTTTGAGGGAGAGGCTCCAAACTTGCAGGGTAGCTGCTGGGACCTCTCCTCGAAATACCCACCAAGTTTCAAGAAGATTGGACCACGGGGTCCAATTCTACAGGCCCCCAAACAGGTTGTCCCATCCCCTCCATTGTTCTCTAAGGTGGGAAAAAGTGTTACTTTCCAAATCAGATCAGAGAATCTGATTCGGCCCATGGCTGCCCTAGTGGCCACTCCTGAGCTGGTGGAGCTTTGCTCCACCTCGCTCCAGCCCCAAAGGACCCCTGAGTATAAGTATAAGCATCCACTCACCCTCACTGTTCTCTCACACAGCAAGCTCAGTTAATGCTCCCCAGCAGTTTAGAAAATGCAGAAAAACCAAACAAAAGCCAACCACTCACCTTGCCAACAGCTCTCTCCCATGCTCCTTCTCCCAGCCCTGCTGACCCAGTAAATATACACCATTACCTACTACTTGAACTAGCATAGATTATCAGTGCGAGAACAGCTACTGAGGCACTGATGAATTGCTTTAATCACTTTAATGTTGTATCTCACGATGATATTCAGACCTTAATTATACTTTTAGTAGCCAAAAGCCGTAATCCTATGGACACTTCCTTGGGAGCGAGGCCCACTGAATGACATGGAATTTGCTTAGCTTAGGCCTGCTCCTTACTACTTAACCATGGGAAACAGATGAGAAACTAGAATAGTCATGGAAGATAAAATATTCATTTGTTGAGCATGCAGCATGACAGAAGGTTTATTTCTTCCTTATTTCTGGAGACTTTGTACTAAGTTTAAAAGTATGGCCTGAAAGTCGCAGGACCAGCTGAATGTGACACAGGCAGGAGAGGCTTATAGGAAATGTACAAAGTGACTCAGCTTTAGTTTTAAGCTCAGTGATGCGACACAGCCTTCTCAAGCCTACTCCCAAGACTTGGAAGCATTTCTAAGCGTATCCCACAGGCTATTTCAGCGACTACCCCAGAGCCTTAAAAACAAGCGTCTTTTACACAGCTTTGTATGAGCTCTCCTAACCGGCTACAGCTTGGATGAAAAGCAGAAAAACACATATAGTTTTCAGGATTTGCTTAGCTGTCCAACATAAGCTTCTTCTACCTCATGCACAGTTTGCCACCAAAGTAAAAAGAAAAAAATGAAAATTCAGCTCACCTCTAGACAAAAGTTCTACTGTGCCTATTTTCTCTTTCATTTTTTAAAAATCAGACAGTCTTAGCCCTCAGTGACCTTTGAGGCATCACCATAATTGAAGTCTTCATTCCCTGTCTTCAAGAGATCACAGGTCACAAAAATGGCAGGTGAGGGGGAAATACTCCAGTTGTGAGAAAAAGGCTAATAGGGTGAGAGATTCATATGAGAGAGAGGAACAACGGCATGTGAGACCTACTTATTTACAATTAGCTCACTTCAGATTTCCCACGGTTGCTAAGATGCAGCTAAACCATCTTTGAAATCTGCAAGACACATATTTATTATACCAGGGGCCGCGAAAGAATAGCTCATTCCTTTAAATGTCAGCAATTCCTTCAGACTTCATTCAATAGTTCAATATGATTGTATCATCCTGTGTACTAGTTTTTACCAAGAAAGAAAGAATTTTTTTTTAAAAAAAAAACCACAACAACACAATGTTCTAATTTGGGGGTGCTATTAACCCATTGCCCTCACCTGGATAGCCCAGGCTAGCCCAATTTCGTCGGATCTTGGAAACTAAGCAAGGTTGACCCTGGTTAGTACCTGGATGGGAGACCACTAAGAAAGTCCAGGGTTACTATGAATAGACAGGCAATGGGAAACCAGCTCTGTTCATCTCTTGCCTTGAAAACCCTATGTGGTCACCATAAGTCCGTAGCAACTTCACCACCGGAAACAATTAGATCAAGTACGCTGCAGAATGGTTTCTCAGCCACTGTAAAGTAGATTCTCAGCCAAAACTGGCTCACTGTTACACGTACCATCTCCCACTGAAGCACAAAGGACTGCTTATGACACAATTTTGTGGAGATGCTAATTATATGAACTGGTGAGGGCTGCTGATGTGACCTCTGCCTTCCGGACCGCACATAAATGTGATTAGAGATGTAGACACAGTTCACAAATAATGAGCTCGTAATATGAATTTATTCTGCTCATAAAACTTGCTTTTACTACAATTCAGGCACCTTCGCTCTCTGACTTCATCTATAATTAGTAACAAGATATATTTCCGGAAGATATCCTAATTTTGCACTCATGCAGTGACAGTAGTTTATGCTCAGAATACCCGTGATGAGTTCGAGTCCACAATGGTCTCATTTTTCAAAGTTTCTTTAGAGAACGAAGATCTGGCTAGTACTTTTATAGGGAGGGGAATTTCTTTACAGAAATTTACTTTTTAAAATATAGTCGTTGATTAATCTCATTCTCTTTCATTTCCCTTTGTAGAGAAATTAATGCACCCTTTTGTAACTTCAGCCCTTGCAGCTGTTTTATCTTACACTCCATAGAGAGGCATTCTACTAGGAGGAGAGGAAGGTTTGGAAAGACATTGGTTGCCTCTGTGCATCTACAGAGTGAGAATTTTAAATTCTGCAGTACATCTCTTCCTATCCCTCTTCTCTTTGAAATTTTCTTTGATCAGAACAAGATTGATCAGAAACTGACTTCAAATTCCTAAAAGGGGGGGGGGGGGAGAGAATCGATTGTTGAATTTAAGGGAGAAAACTGGATAAAGAGGAATTAAGTAAATTTCTCTTAACAACACCAAACCTGGTTCCATCTCCAGTCCAGCAATCTAATCAGAAAAATCAGGATAGTGAGGAGGAAGAGGAGGAAGTAAGGTAAATCAACTCCACCTCCCTCTTCTACTGGCAGCTAGATGAGCCAACCTCTGTAGCATGTCCTTCTCCTATATGTGGCAATATGTGCATTTGTGACAATTATAAGAGTCCTGCAAACTGTAGTGTGCTGCCCACAGCTCCTAGTTTTACTGCCACATAGATGGCAGAAGGTTTTCTGAAATTGGAAAACTAGTTAATGGCCGTGGAAGCTGCAGTGTCACTTGGGAAGAACAAAGAAGCAGGAAGAAAAGCACAACACATGGGAGCGGTGCTCCCTCTAAGCTGAGTGTGCGCTAGCACAGTTTTTTAGCCTCTGGCTCACAAATTCTTGTCTTAGCTCAGGGAGGATGGCGCCAAAGCAAACTAATGTATGCAGTAGCCGAATCACTCACTCACAACTTTAATGCCAGTGGCTCACAAAGTAGAATTGTTGCTCACAAGACTCCACAGCTTAGAGGGAGCATTGCGTGGGAGGCGGGGAGAGTTTTTCCATGTAGCTTGGAATCGTGCATGCAAGCATTAGAAGAGATATAACCCTGGAAGGCAAACTGAAAGAACCACGCAGACGCTCCCTTTCACAGGCTTGTTATCCACCCAAGTGCCAGCATGGAGAGAATGTCAGATTCTGGGAGATTTGGTTCTGAATCCCGAATCTGCCACGGAAGTTCACTGGGTGACTCTGGGCCAGTCACACTCTTTCAGCCTAACTTAAATCACAGGGTTGTTATGAACAAAATGGAGGAGGGGGGAAACCATGTTGTAAGCTGCTTTGGGCCCCAATGGGGAGAAAATAAGGGTACAAATAATACCCATTTGTACAACTGCCCAAAGCCCTATCTACACACGAGAGCAAGGCTTTAGTGAGACCAGTCCAGCAATTCATCTGGACCTATACCTTACTTAGCAATTATCATAGCAAAAAAACCCCCAACACAATATGGAGCCAACCTTATAATGGATATAGATGTGCTAAACAGGGTGTAAGTTTTGTGCAGTGGACCAAACAACAAATTCCCAGTTCCATTTGGCTGAAGGCCTCTTTATTAACAGTAACTGCAGGGCAGGTAACTTGGCTATTGGAATAAGAATAACAATTCAGGACCTTTTTTTTCTGGGGGAATGCACTGGAATGGAGTTCCAGAACCTCTTCAACAAAATTCTTTTAAAAATGTTTAAAAGTTCATGAATTTTTAGTATACAGATTGAAAATTTCATTTCCCTCTTCAGAGCTCAGGCATCTCTTTTTCAAAAAAACAAAACCCCAAATAGGATTGCCAAGTCCAGGTTGGAAAATACTTGGGGACTTTGGGGGTGGAGCCAAGATAGGGCAGGGTTTGGGGGAGGGGAAGGGGAAGGGCCTCAGCTAGGGTTGCCAAGTCTGGGTTGGAAAATACCTGGAGACTTTGGGGGCAGATCCAGGAGAGGGCGGGGTTTGGGGAGGAGAGAAACCTCAGCTTGGTACAATGCCATAGAGTCCTCCCTTCAAAGCAGCCATTTTCTCCAGGGGAGCTGATCTCTGTCAGCTGGTGATCAGTTGTAAAAGCGGGGGATCCCCAGGCCCCACCTGGAGGCTGGCAACCCTAGCCTCAGCATGGTACAATGCCATAGAGTCCACCCTTCAAAGCAGCCATTTTCTCCAGGGGAGCTGATCTCTGTCAGCTGGAGATCAGTTGTAAAAGTGGGAGATCCCCAGGCCCCACCTGGAGGCTGGCAACCCTAACCCCAAACCCTGACAATACTTAACTAAGCTGTTTCTACCTGGTTATGCAGATTCTTAGTAGGCCCTGCTAGCAGGGATACTGGGAAGAGAAGCACTGAGTCCCTCCTGCTCTCCTGGGTGTTCTGAGGCCTACTGGGATAGCCTCTTAAAAAGGCAGTACACAGCAATAAGAAAAGTCAAATGGTATTAAGAACTAGACTAATACAAGAGAATTCATGCAACAAATCAGGGACTTGTTCCTCAGGCTGTTATGAAAAAGGTCTTGCTCCTTCTAGCCACCATCCCAGGCTCTCGGCACAGCGCCACCTGACTCTTTTACAGCCAGAACTTGATCCAGTAGCAAAGCATTAAAGTCAAAACAGCTGAGAGCAAATTATAATACAGCAAGAAAGGCATTTCAGAAATTGGAAGGATTTTAATGGGGCCACGTGCAGCTACATAATACAAATTTATTGTGGGTGCAAACAACAGAAAATGTCGTTCAAAACCTGTTTATTAAGAGCAAATGCTCAGCTCATCAAAACTCACACACAAGTTTAGCTCACTCATAAAACAGGCCTATTTAAAATCTTTGGAAGGTAGCCAAAGGTATAGATAATATACAGGAATACCGGCACTCTGAAAACCCATTGCTGGATAAATTTCTAGTTTTTGTTCTTTCCCCCCATCTTTTTTAAAAAACTCAGGCTGTCAGTGACCCTTTAAAAAAAATTAAAAGAGCCATCTTAGAGAATGCTGAGTATACAATAAAACACACTCTGCTCATCTGTAAAGGATTTAGGTCTCATGAGAATTATTCAAAGCATAGAAAAAATAGACCATCCTAAGCAGAGGTACAGTTAAGCATACTGAGAAATGGACTGGAAAGGTTGTCCAGATAAGCTGTGGTTTGCGTGGGCATCACTTTTGAGAGTTTCAGTGATGCAAGGATACTTCACGGTCACTGGCTAAGGAACTGCGTCTTGAAGTTTTTGCAGGCATCCTTATGGAACTATGTCAAAGTACTTATAGTGAACTTTAGGATATATAATTATGGCTGGGAAATAGTTGTATTTAAAACATTCGCAGAAACACTTTTTGACCAAAACCAGGATTTAGGGTTTCACTCTGCTTGAGACCTGACCACAAGGGGGAAAAAAGGGATAACTTAATTCACTGTATGTGTAATCCAGTGACAGTAGCAATGCTGTCATCTTCCCACTACTGTGGACACTTGCATCCTAAACACGCATTTCATGCTACAGATGTAAACTTAACATTCATATTTTACTGATATAGCATGAGAGACAACCATGGCAGAGATTCTGCATGGGCAACTTACTACACCCAAGGATAATGTCCTAACAGGGCTGCCAAGTGCCGGCGACTTACCGGCGGGGGGGAGTTGTTCTCCCCCCGGGAGCTCTTCTGGCGCGTGCGCTTTTGCGCACGTGCTGGTGACGTAATGACGTCACCTCCGGGTGACGTCATTACACGGGGGAAGTCGTCCTCACCGGACGACTTCTGGGGCGGGGTTCCCCCCGCCGGCCGAATGCCGGCCGGCGGATCGGGAACCCCTATAGCGGGGGATCCCCCGCCCCCCGGGCTGACTTGGCAGCCCTATGTCCTAACTGGGCCTCACTATGGACCAGATAAGGGCATTGTGCCATTTCCTGGAGGAGTCTTTTTATAACAAATTTGCCTCCTCAGACACCACCTCAAACATTGTCACTTTCGTGCCTTCACCAGTAGCTTCAAAACTCTTACTAACCTGAACATTTAGCAGACTGTACATGTGAAGAAGCTGCCTTAGACTAAATCAGATCCTTGATCCATCAAAGTCAGTACTGTCTATTCAGACTGGCAACAGCTCTCCAAGGTCTCAGTCAGAGGTCTTTCACATCACCACTGCCAGATCCTTTTAATTGGAGACACCAGGGATTGAACTTGAGACTTTCTGTATGCAAAGCAGAGACTGTACCACTGAGACATGGCTCCCTCCCCTGGAGGGGCTAATTCTTTCTCAGCCTAACATATTTTCTAAGGCTTTGTGGGAATAATACAGAGAAGGGGAGAACAATATAAACTATCCTGAGGTCCTAGGAAGGAGGTTGGGATAAGCATTTGATCTTATCATCCCAGAGTAGTTTATCCATAGGACACTTATAATTGCAGTACCTGGTCAGTGGAGTAATATTGTCCCAGTGAGAGCTACACCAAACCACTTTTTGGGCTCTCCAACAATTCATTCAGGCAGGAGGCAAGTCTATTATCTGATGCTTCCTCTGGGTTGCGCTTTCCATTGACACCTCATTATTAAGCCCTGGTTATCAATCTTGACACTTTCTTTTCATATCGGCCACTGAATGGCATAATGAGCAGAAAATTATATATACAAGAGTGCTTCCTCCATTACTGAGATCGGCATTAATAGAGGAACCCTCAAGGGTGACTACAGGATCAAGGAAGAGATAATAAAGAGAGAGATGAAGGATGTTCTCAGGGCATAATTCAGGAACACAGGAAGTTCTGCAGAGCCCTTGAAAGAATTATATAAGGGAGAAAATTAAATTTAGATATTCATGGACTGAACATAAAGAACTACATGTGCCATGTCAACTTTGCTCTTGAAACTTGCAGCAGCAGTGGTGGGGAACAACTGTTTCAGTCTTAGGTCTAATATTGCTCTGACAGCGATTTTTGGCACATTTCCCCCCCCCTTCTTCCACAGAGCAGTGGCAGGGGTTGGAGGCTGTTGCCAGGAGACCTGGCAGCCCTATTTTGATATGCTCCACCATGTTAAAAACTCCTTATAAATAGAAAACAAGCACTGCCCATGAAGTAGGGATGCCAGACCCCCTGGTGGGGGCAGGGGTCCCCTGCTGCCAGGCCCCACATCTCTGCCATAGATCAGCTGGCCAGCAAGGGGGGGATTACCCCCAAAACAAGGGAGGAACACCCAACATTTCGATGACATGTCTATGTGATTTCAACATGACCTGGATATGACATAGGCACTTTGGAGACATTGGGGCAACACTTTGGTTTTGGGGCAAAAAATTTATGGTAGAAGCTAATTCTACAATAGAGTTTTTGCCCAAAAACCAGAGCGTCACCCCGACATCCACATGTCACTTCTGGGTCCCATTGGAAATCATGTAGGAACATCGCTGAAAAGTGTGAAAAAACTCCCAGCTCCCGGTAAGCTCACTCACCACCCCCCACTGGCTGCCTGGAGGGACCTGGCAAACCTACAGCAAAGCTAAGGAGAAGAAACCTACTGTGATAGTTTTCTATTTGCAAGGAGCTTGTTCTGTGAAAGAACATTCAACATTGGCACCCATCCACTGCAATCCGGGGCTGTAGACTCCACCAGACTACATCTGCACTCTACCATCTTGTTCCCTATAGGGTTGCCAAGTCTTAGGGACTCACCGGCGGGGGGGAGTCCTCCTCCGGCTGGGAGTTTCTCCTGACACGCGCGTGAGGCATGCACGCCCAGCCAGGGCAACGCCCCCAACGTGTTGACATCACTTCCGGTGACATCATTATGTCATCCTCGCTGGACGACTTCAGGGGTGGGGTTCCCCCCGCTGGCCAAATGCTGGCTGGCGGATCAGAAACCTCTTTAGCAGGGGATCCCCCGCCCCCCAGGCTGACTTGGCAGCCCTATTCCCTAAAAAGGCTACAGGCCTCAGAACTATTCCTTGCAACAGGCAGAATGTAACAGTGGAATTCTGGACTGCACTGCTTTACACTGCAAGTGGGAGAACGTGTTTGCACATAGTAAACTAGTGCATCTCAGAGAGAACCATGCTAAACCTTTGCATTTTTCTGTGACTTTTTTAAAAAGACCCCCCCCCCCTTCCCAAATGCAGCTATTGAGGCTGTTTTTGTCACGGAAAACAGTAGCAACTGGGGAGATATGATTAAAAAAAAAAAAAACACCCTTTACTTCCCTGCCTTGTTCCCAGTGAAAAAAGCTCCCTGTTTCCCCATTGGGTACCTGTACATTTCCCCTAACTGAGGTAAACGCAACTTGAGGATGGCTCTTTTTCAGTGAAGAAACAGAAGATTCTGACCATAGGTGTAAGGTGGCTGCTTACGTTGATGGTGTCCCAAAAAAGTTTCTGCTGCATTGTGTCTCAAAACATCAAATGTATAAGCTGCCTCCCCAAAGACCTGCTTGAGGTGGTTCCAAATCTATATATCTAATAGCCAAGGTGCCCCCTGCATGCGGATATCTAAATCTGCACGTTGGGAGCACCTAGAGGACAAACAGATTGTCCTGAACACTTGCGGGACTTGGCAAGCCTGGATAAAAAAAGAAATGTTTTGATCTGGCACCTGAAAAAGAACTGGGTAGGTGACAGGCCAGCCTTTAGTCCTTTGAGAAGAGGTGAAGATGTCCACAACTAGTGACCTATTTTCTGCCAGTGAGAGATGGCTTTGAGCTCTGGGGTGAGTTACAATGCAGAACATGGGGAACAGTGTAGACACAGATATACTAGAGTAACAATTGCCCCTTGTTTTCCTGTTTGATTTGGGACATCCATTGATTTCTGATTGCTTAACAGGGTGGCCCTGTTCCCAGCATTTTTAAAAAGTGCAATACGGTATGTAGGGCCAGCCATGATCGGTAGTACATGCTGTAAACTTGGTAGTGCAAGCCACATACTACTGACATTACACCTATGTACCCTACCAGAAGAACAAAAATATGGTTAGTGTATACTGAACAGCCGTGCAGAAGCCTGTGACTGTTTCACAAAATCCAGCAAGTCATTTCTTGTCGTCAGTGTATTTCGAAGCAGTTGTGAAAAAAATTCTATAGCATGGAATAAAGCACTGGGGAGACTGTCAAACAAAAGTAAGACTCAAGTAGAACAGAGTATGCCCCAGTACTGAAGTACAGTTAATAATTAAAAGTGATCCTTGCAGGAGGAATATATATTTTTGGAAAATGCTGAAGACAGCAGGTACTTGGTACCCAAATTAATTCTGACTGCCTTCTTAAGATGGAACAGAGCTAGTCTGGGGGGAGATATAGCCCAAGAACTACCTAAAGGCAATATACACTTCTGCGTTACATTCTAGCTTTGATATACTGATATATATCTATCTTAAATATGAATTATGTGCATATCAAAAGAAAAGGGTTGCCTGAGGATTCATGTAATTGGTCACCAGGTACAGCTTTTGTTATGCAAATTGCTACTTAGTGAAGTATTGTCATGCAACCCTGCAAACGCTAGATTTTGATCGAGAGGGCTTCCCCTCCTTAATTGGGCACCCACGGAAACTCAGAACGCTCTGATGTGCAGGTGCTCTTATGTTCCCAGTGCAAATGAACTGGGAAAACCCAACAGAGAGAAATATTTCTGCTAGTGCTACATGAATGGAATACTATTAAGGAAAGACAGTTCAGGGTTGTGCCGATTACAAATTCCTTCCCTGCTCATTTCTCAGAATAATAAGCCGCCACCTCTCTCCTTTCCTGCCAACTCCAGCATTTCATATGCCCCTATTTTCAAAATATTACTAACTATAAAGTGAACCCGAGTTGCCACCAAACATCATCTATCTCAGGAATTTTATAGTTTAAAAAACACTCTCAATAACATCTCAAACAGAGTGACACCATTCTAAGCTTCAGAACAAAGTCTGAGTCTAGTAGCATTCTAAGCCTGTTGACTTCAATTGACTTCCATGTAATTCTGTTTATGGTGGTTCTATACTTGACTAGCAACATTTCTCACTGTACAATCCTAAAATCCCTTTCCTGGGAGTAAGCCCCATTGAATAGACCTTAGTAGAATTTTAATGGAATTCGGTTTAGGATCGCTTTCTCAGGGTGAGATTGCACAGTCCTACCTGGGACCCCCAGGAGACATAACTGTAGATTTCTTGCCAAGCAACTGCTCTGGGTAGCATCTGTCTTTCACCAGTACTGAGTAACTGTATAGGTCAGGCAAAGAAATGTTCCTCACTCTACTATTTATTTATTTACGTGCCTTTGGGCTGTATTTTAACGCCGAAACGCCCAATGTGACTCACCAAAAACAAACCATCTTCCAATTTACAAAAACAAATAGACAAAAAGCCATACGAATCGGGGTTTGTCCAGGTCCCCTAACCTGACTCTTAAAGGACCAAGGCTGTGAACCCCAGGCAAAGAACCAAGAGATCTTTGACTCTTGACCCAGAGTTATGCCACTGGCTCTGCCCAGGCTAAATACCTGAAAGAAGAGGGGGAGAGTCAGCCCAGATAGACCTCAGCTGCTGCTAGATTGCTGCCAGCAAGCCAGGAGGATCTTCCTCATTTTCCCACTCTACTGAGAGAGCAAACAGGCAAATTACCTCCTTGTCCTGGGATTCAAATGCTACATCTTGTGCACTGTTACCTCACACAATGGAGCAATGCATCGAGCCATCAGACAAGCTGTACCAAAAATCAGTACAATATAGACTTCCTTCAATTGCACCTACAGTGGCGTGGAAAAACCACTTCCCCATGGTGCAATGCAGTTTGGCTGAGTAATTTGCAAACAACAGAGCCAAGAAAGGAAGGCAGCTGGTATGGGCCTTTCACACCCAATAACTGGCTAACTGAAAGAAAATGTGATGAATTGGAATTTCTTATCCCTGGTACACAGCACCATTTTACGTCACTTTGCACCAGGGGTCCTTTCGTAAAAAAAGAGGTGCAGGAGCTCATTAGCATAACTTATTTACATATGCCACACCCCCTGACATCACCGGAAGTGATGATGTCATCGGCAGTGTGTCAGAAGGCAAGAAGGGAGGGAGGGAGGGGGAAGGAAGGAAAGGAACAGGAAGGTAGGTAGGTAGGTGGGAGAGAGAGGAAGGAAGGAAGGAAGGAAGGAAGGAAGGAAGGAAGACTTTAAAAGTCAAATATAATACATTGAGTTCATTAAGTTGACTGTAATACATTGAGTTAATTTTACCCTTGCTTGAAACCTACCATCACATTTATAGCTTCAGGTTCTTTTCAGAATAATTCAGAAAATAAAGCTATGTACTGTGCTTTAAACCTCTGCCACGTGTCTTTATAAGACTTAAGAGCCCCCCCCCGCTCAGATCTTTCCCGGGGGGGGGGGCGAGGGACCTCTCCCGGGCTGGCGGCGCTCGCCTCCAGGCCCGGGAAAGATCTGAGCGGGGGGGGCGAGGGGTTCTCCCGGGCTGGCGGTGCTTGCCGCCAGGCCCGGGGAAGATCTGAAGGGGGGGGAGGGATTTCTCCCGGGCTGGCAGCGCTTGCCGCCAGGCCCGGGAAAGATCTGGGGGCGGAGCGAGGGGCTTCTCCCGGGCTGGTGGCGCTTGCCGCCAGGCCCGGGAATGATCTGGGGGGGGCAGGGACTTCTCCCGGGCCAGCGGCGCTTGCCGCGCGCCCGGGAAGGGTCTGCTGGGGGGAGGGAAGGGTGAGCTGGGGGGGTGGGAAGGAAGGGCCTTCTCCCCAGGCCGGCGGCGCTTGCTGCCAGCCCGGCAAGGATGAGCGGGGGAGGAGGCTTTCTTCCGGCTCCGCGCCGAAGCGCGGGCCGGGAAAGCAAGCTGGGGGGCGGGGCTTTATCATGTGCCCACCCCCCGGCTTCCCCTCTCCCGGAGCGGCGCTCCGGCGCGCCCCGGCCCCAACGGAGCCCTGCTTTGCACTGATCTCTTTCCCATTAAATATATTTGTTTTAACATTATTTGTGTCTCAGTAAATTAGCATTAGGGAGGTGGTGGTTCAGTGGTTAAGACACTGAACTGCAGACCAGAAGATCAGTAGTTCAGCACTTGGAGACCTGAGTGCCACGTAATGGAGTGTGCTCCCGTCTCTGGTCCCAGCTCCTGCCAACCTAGCAGTTCAAAAGCAAGAAATTGCAAGTAGATAAATAGGTACGGCTTCAGTGGGAAGGTAATAGCAGTCCATGCACCTCGGCATTTAGTCATGCTGGCTACATAACCACGGAAAAGTCTGTGGCCAGCGCTGGCTCTTCGGCTTGGAAACGGAGATGAGCACCGCCCCCTAGAGTGGGAATCGACTGGCTTTCGAGCAAGGGAAACCTTTACCTTTTTACCTAAATTAGCATTATATGTATATACATAAATGCCATACATCCTACATATAAACACCATATAAATTGTTTACTTAATAACCATGCAGCACACAAATACAACAAATCTGCCAAACGAACAAACAAATGCAGAGACCCCAAAACCCTTGACTAAAATATACATGTGTATTTTTAAAAAAACATAAAATACTTGTTCATCCCTAGAGACGATCTGATGGGAAAGACAAACCACATTCACCTGGGAGCATAGTACAGTGCTGGGATGCATATGAAGGGGACCTCAAGGCAGATTAGATGGTGTAAAGCAATGCAGTTCCATTCTCAGCTCTTGGATCCTAGTCCAGCACACTACCCACAACACTACACTGGCTTCTCAAGTGGAGTTTCTGCATTGACAGTTGGCACAGTATTTTCCATGGGCCTCAATCACCTGTCACTTAACATGGCCCTTCCACAAAAAGCTGCTTTCCCCTTTCTTCCCATATAAATCACGCCAATTTTCTGCTGCCTGTTCCACTTTAATCAATGTGCCTTTCCTCAAGCTAGTTTAGAAATCAATCTTTACATTCAGTTCTAAATCACCTGCAAGGTATTTAGATGGAACACTACGTTCCCACTGAATAAGATGCCACTGCATTCCACTATACTCTTCTGTGGAATGATGTACGCATGTCCTGTTCAAAAGGCTGTGCACTCTGAATGTGTTTAAGAAAATGCTCAGTGGTTTTCCCCATGCAGGGTCACTGGATAGTTAAGAGGGGAAAAGAAGGAGTAGATACTCAAAGTCAGAAAAGTTACCATTTGATTCTGAGAACATAAGATGTCCCAAGTGCCATCAAAGATCAGACAGTCTTTTACACCAGCATGATGATTAAAAGTTTGAATTTGGATGCTAAAACTTATTCCACTGTAAGGGGAAAAGGGAGGACATACAATTGCCCTCCCAATCAATTCAGGTATCCCGACCCTGTATCTCGTGAAAGTCTTCATCATTTCCAACGCAAGCAGTTCCTGACTTGACATGTGTGGTGAAGAAACTTCAGCCTCCCCCTCTTTTCTGACCTGGAACAATGTGTGTGTGGGGGGCCACTATCTGGCCTGTTCTTGAAACCCACAAGGGTATATGTTGGTTTCTCCAATGGACCAAATACTATGCAGTATAGAAGGCTGAAACCCTTTCTCCATGTATGCCACAGTCACCATTCCAATCAGGCGCTGCAGGCATGGGAATTGAGGAGAAACTGCAAGTCACATGGGACTGTTATTCAGGGATGTGGAGAAATGTCTTATACCTCAGAATTCATGCTAAAATTTGCAGACCCAAAGGATAATTTTTGGGTCTGTGCTCTGTACAGGTACAGAGGCTATGAGACACTCTTTGCTGACTAGCAGGAGGGAAGTGAAGAGACAAGGTGGGAGGGGTCAACTCAGAGATAGTCAGTGCAGGCCTGTAGCTACGTTGGAGCCTTACGGGGCCTGGCCCCCCAACTTCCAATTTTTAATTTTATTTATTGCACTCATCTCCGCCACTGGCAAGCCTTGTGCTGCCCTCTCTTGCCCACTGCTCTCTCTGGGCAAGGCAAGCCCTGTGCCTTCCCATGCTCCAATCCCATGTTTTTTGTTTTTTGCCAGCCGGCAAGGCGAGCCTTGCCTCCAATCTCATGCTGCTGCTGCTCTCTCTTGCCTTTATTCAGCTGGCAAGTCAAACCCCTTTGGTTGGATTATCCCACGCTGCTGCTCCTCTCCCTCTCTCTCTCTCTCTCTCTCTCTCACCGCTTGCTGGCCAGCAAGGCAAGCCCTGACCGCCTTCATCCCTCCAATTCCCAAACCGGCAAAGCAAGTTCCACACTGCCCAATCCCTCCCTCGACTTCGGAGCCCATGATTTTGCTTCCATTCCTCTCCCCCCCCTTTCCCTTTTTTATTTTCAGAGCTCAGCTCTGTTTCCCACCTTTGAATGGTTAGGATTCCTCTCCCCCCTTCCCTTTTTATCAACAGGGTTCAGCTCTGCCTCCCACCTTTGAATAATTAAATTATTTAAATTAGCCAGTGCCAAGTTTCCCCTGAGAAATTGAAATCCCCCCCCCCCTTCTGGGCTAGGGGCCTTAGTCAGTGCCATAGAAATGCAGATGACCCTGGCTAGAGAAGAACAATGGGCAGCAGAGTCTCCAGTAAGCTACAGAGCTTCTTGGGGTCAAAAGGCAGAGTGGCCATTTCCTGCAGACAGGAACAGAAAGAGAGCCTAAAGGAGGATGAGCAAAGGCAGAAAATGGAAGGGAAAAAAACCCTGAGCACGTTGAAGAAGATCTCTTGGTCATTTTACACTCTGAGAAAGAAGAACGAATTCATCTTAACTCCAAGAAGTAGCTACAAGCACATGGCACTGAACACAGCAGGAGATGACCCCTAGACCCTGAATCCAAGGTAATGGATGGTTTCTAATTGCTTGCAGCTCCATGAATTATATAGCCTATTAGGGAAATAAAAGACTCAAGATTCACAGGATTGTATTTTATTCACATTTTATTTTATCCTTGGCTCAGTCTGTTGTGTTTGCAGATGTGATGTGTGCTTTTTATTTCCTTATTCAAATTATTTCCGTTTCTTAATGCAGTCAGTCTGATCTTTGTGACCCATGTTAAATCCGTATTCAGTCCATGTGTATCAGAAGCAGAAAGAGGAGGAGACATGGTTCCCTAGAGAACATAAGAGAAGCCATGTTGGATCAGGCTAATAGCCCATCCAGTCCAACACTCAGTGTCACACAGTGGCCAAAACCCAGATGCCATTAGGTAATCCAACAGCAAGGCCAGAATTCCAGAAGCTCTCCCACTGTTGCCCCCCAAGCACCAAGAATATAGCGCATCACTGCCCTAGACATATTGTTCCATCTATACCTTGTGGCTAGTAGCCACTCGTGGACCTCTGCTCCATATATTTATCCAATCCCCTCTTGAAGCTATCCCCTCTTGAAGAGTGCTCAGCTAAGCATGTTAACCCTCTTGGTAGCAAGTTTGAAATGATAGGGAGACGCAAATACAGAACTAAGCCTTTCATGGACAAAGTGACATGTCAGAAGTTGATGCTACCAGATTAGACCCCTGAACTTGGGCACCCTTCAGTGTTCTTTGTAGGAGGTCTCTGTAGCCTCAGTACTGGGAAAGAAGGGAGTTAAACTCTCTCTGTATCCTTCCTCTCCCACACTGGGCCTCTCCACAGCTTAGCAGAGAGAGCCCTAGCATGTCCTCCTTAGCCTAGAGCTGATTCTCCTTTTAAAGGAGTTACAGAAGCCCCATCCATCCAGGAAGTCTCTGAGAAATCCTGTTGGAGTGAGTACTCCCGCAAGATTTGAGAGGATGGTGTGGCTTCATTCCTTACAGGGTGATTCCTCTGGTTCTCTTCTTGCCTTGCTGGCAGCAGGCTCAACTGATATGGGTGCTGCAGCTGTTCTAGCACTGTTGGCCTCTTGAGCACTGCTGCTGTTCCAGAGCCCACCAGCTTCTCCTTGGGACACAACAGAGGCAGAACCACATTGCTGGACCCACTGGGTGGCAGGTAGTTGCTCCTCCTATCTGCTGGCCTTGGTAAGTGCAGGAGTGGGCTCCCCATTTAGGCTGAACCCTAAAAGGAAAATTGGTTAGCTGGTGGGGCAAAAATACCCACAGAGAAGGGACGAATAGTAGAAGAGCAGCCTGGCTGGGCAGGAGACCCAGAACAGCTGAACAACTTTCTTACTTCTGTATTGTCCTGAAACAAGTGCTGGCAAGTTCTGTTTCCCCACAAAGGTGGGGGACCCACTTTGTGTACTCTATAATGTGTGAAGAGATAAAAGCAGATTCCTCAGGGCATGTGGAGGAAACTCAGGCATTTATCACCAAGCCATTGTGTTTTCTATATATCCAGGTAGTCAGCACACAAACATGGGATCTGCTGCTAAGTTTTTCTTAAATAAAAACCAAGCGGGTTTGCTTGCCCTTGTGGTTGCAGGTAAAATTCTGGGAGCAGACACTTTTCAAAACAATGGTTGTCTCCCAAAGCATCTAACATTAATCATTGCCTTCAGAACAGGACAGATAACAAGTAAGGTTGCCAACTTCAGGTTGGAAAATATCTGGAGATTTTGGGGGCAGAATTGCAGCTCATCATCAGAACACCCAGAATTGTAGCTCATCTCCAGACTACAGAGATCAGTTCTCCTGGAGCAAATGGATGCTGTGGAGGATGGGCTCTGTGGTACTCTGTCCTCCCCAGGCTCCAACCTGGATCTGGCAACCCTGCCCTCCTTCCCATCCCCTGCCAGTGGCCAGGGAGAACTTGGTAACCCAATTTGCTGGTGTACTTGGTGGGAAGTAGGGGATGCAACCTTCTAGGAGCCCTTTGATCTCTGCCAGAAACACAGGCCAGAGGGCCCATCCTCTGACGTCTGCAGTCCTTTAGTATTGACCATGCTTTTCTACATGATGTATGAATTTGCAGCAGTGGTTGTATATTCAAGAGCTACTCATGTAAGGGGCAAGGTACTCTCCTGTCATGTTGAGCCCAATGGTTCCATGTTTCATAAACCAAACTCAGAACTTCCCATTGTCTCCCCGTGACAAAAAAGCTGCAGTACCAATGCTGCTTTACCAGTATATCTATGTTACTAGTAGTATTGGACATCTGTCAGAAGGGGAATAATTGCCCATTTGGGGCTTGGAGCTGATGCTGCACTGAAGAGGCAACAAGCAAACAGCCTACTAGGAATCATGGGAGGGAGGAACAGTTTGGAAAGCCCTGCCCTTCAATCTCTGTCAGATAGTGATTTGGTTGTTAGTCTGGCACTGATCTCCTCTTGACTGTATTTAGGTGCACACTGTAACTTCAGTCATGCATCAGGCAAATCAGTTGAGAGCAAGCTTCTGTCTGAAGAACTGGAAAACATGAGAATATATGAGGTAGGTTAGGGATTGACAACAGAAGCTGGATGGTGTGCACTTCTCTGATACCTGGGTTGTTTGCGTGTGGGAAAAGAAGGAGGAGGAGATTGGATTTATACCCCGCCCTTGACTCGGAGTCTCAGAGCAGTTTACAAACTCCTTTCCCTTCCCCTCCCCACAACAGACACCCTGTGAGGTAGGTGGGGCTGAGAGAGCTCTGAGAGAACTGCCTTTTCAAGGACAGCTCTTGTTAGAACTATGGCTTGCCCAAGGTCATCCAGCAGATACAAGTGGAGGAGTGGAGAATCAAACCCAGTTCTCCCAGATTAGAGTCCACACACTTAACCACTACACCAAACTGGCTAGAGTTTAAGGGTGGTGGAAATTAGGTTTTAAAGACATGGAGATGATTTCACAGTTCAACTAGGCTGTTTTGCCATTTCCCTTCATAAAATCTAATAAAAAGACATTGTGCAGTCAGTAAAATATAGTTATATTTTTAATCATTTTAAAAAAGTTTTTCAGTTTTTAATTTGCTGCCTATTGTATGTATGAGCACACAATGAGGGTGATATAACCCTTCTGTTTTTATATATATGTTCTAAGCATAGGGGATACAGAAATACATCTGTTTGGTATAGCAATTCTGGGGCCATCCTCATTGCAAAAATATTTATATGGAGCTACACTTGCTTCAGCTCAAAATGATTATGATTTCCAGAGTAGGTTAATTTTTAGGTATTGAAACATTCACACACATTGTACAGTTTCCTCTTGAACACTAATTACAGACTCACTGGCAGAAATGTAAACTTTCCTTCTGACTGATTTAAATTATTCTCTTATTATCTTTCTTTGTCTCCTGGTGATTAAATTGCATATTAATTAGCCTCCTGTTAACCAGACAGCTTTAAACAAATGTTTGTGATTGATTGACTGATTATAGCCATCATTTTACCCGGTCTTTTCTTTTATTGTGTAGCCTCTCTCACCCTAGATCCTCCCCCTAAAATAACTTGCAGTACAGCCCTATGCGGTATTATATTTCTTTGTCTACTGAAGTGAAGCGGCTTGGAAGGGTGTAACTCTACCTGCACTGTTGCTTTGCTTCTGGGACTTCCTTCTCCATGACCTACAGGGTACATGGCCATTTTCCTTTCAGATGAACACGCCAAGTACAAGGCAAGCAACTCAGCCCTAAAACCCAGATGCCTACACAATGCCAGTGCTGGTGTGATAGCAATATAGCTGGTGGTCCTATCTTCCCAGTAAATATTAGAAGATTGGGGGGGGAGGGATCCTGAAAGGTTTTAGAGCTTAGCAATGTATTGGGGTCCACAGCAACTCTCCCAATACACAGCAGCTCCAGAGCAGACAACATCCCTATGTCAACCATATATGCAAACACCAAGCAATTCATGCAGTGTGCCCCCAAGAGCAAATTAATGGAGTTCTTTATTGCTAATTTTTAAAATCCTTATCATGAACACTCTTCGGTTTTAACAAGCTGTTATGGTTTAACTTTTAAAAAGTGTTGTTAGTCATTTTAGAGATTTTTGGGTTCAGAGGCAGGATACAATCTTTAAAAAAAATTAAGTAAAACTCTCCAGTTTCATTGTCACAGAATCATAGAATCACAGAGTTGGAAGGAGCCATACAGGCCATCTAGTCCAACCCCCTGCTCAATGCAGGATCAGCCTAGAGCATCCCTGACAAGTGTTTGTCCAGCCGCTGCTTAAAGACTGCCAGTGAAGGAGAGTTCACCACCTCCCTAGGCAGCCAATTCCACTGTTTAACAACTCCTGCTGTAAATAAGTTTTTTCCTAATATCCAGTGGGTACCTTTCCACCCTTAATTTAAATCCATCATTGCAAATCCAAATTTTGTTGGATCCAAAAAGCTACAAGCAATATGCTGTTGAAATGAGATTGCCTGTCTCCCCCTGTCTGCAGGAGGCTCTGCACCACCTGAAAGGCTGTGGAACTTCAGGAGTTGTACAAGATGCAACACGGTGGAATGCACCTCAAGCTGTAAATCCACAAAAATTTCAAGCTCCCTTCCCTTGCATGTGTGGAGGTTCCTTAGCATCTTTGCTCTCTGCACTGCTGCCTAGGTGAAACACAGAAGGTTCTTGGTTGTTCTGAGACTTTGGGATAGAATATAAGAGATGAGACATTACATAAAGCTCAGATTACTAAGATATTTTTATTAAAGTTCACTGGCATCTAAGTCATTGCCTATACAACCAAGGAAGACAGAAAATTTGTCAGTTGCTTCTCAATGTCCCTTTCCTGCCTTTAAAAATGGACTTGTATTCTTTAAGCACAGCATGCCTGAGAAGAGCTAAGTCCCTCTACGCAGCTCCAGTTTTGAAGAGAGCTTTACCTAATTAACTTCTGATAGAGGATGGGCAACCACAAGGAATTTAGCAACATATCTTTTCTCATGTTGAAGGAAGCATCAAAAGCGAAATCTCTGCAGGGTGCCCTGATTTGCTAAGCTCCCAACTGCACAAGGATCACAAATTCCCCATAAATTGGACTCCAGATCTGTTGACTCTGAAATCCCTCATGCTTTTTAACATTTCTTAATCTGTTTCTTTCACCTGCATCTGCATGAATAAGGATTCATTTTCTCCTTCTCTATTTCCATTCCCATAGCTACGTTGATAAAAGAATACCATTAATACTGGAGCTAACACCCCGCTGTAGTACAGCATTTAAAGAAAATTGCCATGAGCTCATAAACAACAGAAGACAGGAGGGGGCAGAGAGATTGAATTTGGTACTTAATTTAAATTTCAAAACAGCTTTACAGGGGAAAGCTTGCTGCGATGCAATATCTCATTAGCCCAACTGTCATGTGGGTTGGAGTATATCTCGATAAACAGCAGATTGATTTAGCAAAACATATGAAGTACAGGACTTCTTCCTAAGCTCTTGAAAAGATTAAGTCTGTTTCCCTGGTTGTCTATAGCTAGGTGAAGCTGTGCCATCTCTGTTTGCACCCTAGATAACATCTTTTTTTCACTGTGCTATTTCAAAATCACCTGGATACACTCAGCTTGAGCTGGGGGGGGGGGGAGGACACAATTATAAACATAGTGGATGGCAGATGCCACCTCCATTGTATCAGCCATTGAGAGAGGACTGGGCACACACCTCCCAATTTTTATTGGTAACCTATTAAGCAGGCAACCTACTCATAGGAAGTACCCCAAGGCCAGTGAGAGATGCGAGGTAGCAGGTGAGCATTGCCACTTGGCAGCTCCCACCACCACTGAGACCCATTCTGTTAGCACCATAAGACCCTTTAGGCTTTCAGATGCCTTAGCTGCAGGGAAATATGTTTCATTTGCATTCCTTCGGCATTCAGATGCAGCTAGTCTGATCTTAAAGTAGGATCTGTTTATTAAAGGCAGGAAATCTTCTAAGTTCTGTCAAGAGAAAGTAGCCATGTGCCTGAATATGCCAGAAGAACATCAGTCGTGGATCCTTTATTCGAATCTCCAGAGCACCTCCCATCCTTTTGGCCATAAAGCAATGTTCTATGTTCAGGGACAATAATCAAAGATCTTGGCTATATGCTTCATTCATAAACCCAGGCATATCTTCCATTTGACCTTCACCCAGTTATCAGAGGCAGATCAGAGTCAAGATGGCCACCTAGCCTAATTTATTCACCTAACATATTTCCTATGATCTGAAGGTATTCTCCCCTTCTGTCGTTGGTAGGATGTATGAACCTAACACAGGCCGGGTGCCAACTTGCACCAATAGGATATCAGATCCTAAGGCTGAACCAATCAAGATGCAACCAAAAGTACACCAATAAGTAGACGAGTTCCAAAGTTTTGGCCTGATGCCTGCTTGGATCCTAGTTCTACACCAAACTAAACTAATAATAGGGCTCCTCCATTGCAACCCAGGTAAAGTCAGGTGCATAAGGAAGGCACCCAAGTCCTCCATCTTTGTAGCGTAATCCCATCCAGAACCCTTTTCCACCACCACAAAATCACCACAATCTTCCTCTTCAAGGTAGGCAGAGTAGGATGTCTTCTCTCCAAATCCAGCTTTCATTCCCTTATTTAGCCCTTCATATCATAACCAATCACTACGTATTAGCTCCTCCATTCCCCATTTGAGGCTGGTCTGTCCTTCTGCAAGCCAGTCCTTTCCCATTTTTATCCTAATTAGAGATCGCTCCGATCCTTCCCTGCTTATGCCAGTGCAACTTCTGGATCTATTTTGGGTAGCCCCTTCCCTTTTCTGCTTCCCTTGGATTGGTTTGTGATGGACTAGCCATGTAGGGGAGACATAATTTGGAATGCTTTTGGACTGAACTTTTAATTAAAGTAAAAGTAATGCAGTTACATCCTAGGATTGGTTGACTCTCTGCCTTGTACCTTTTAGCTTGAATGTACTGCTTTAGTTTCTGATTTTGGATAGGGCAATAAAATGACTTGTGGGTTAAGTACTTGACCCATGTTTCTGTTCTTAAAGATTCATTGTGCCATAACTAGCCTGGAATTTGCCTAGTACTATGTCGCTGAGACAACATGTTGAGCTTTCCCTCCTGTCACTCTTCTGCCCTAAAGCTATTAGTCTCCAGCAGCTAATAGGACAGGGACCAACTTTTCTGTGGTGATCCCTTCCTTTCAAATCTTCCCACTACTACTGTACACACTTCCCCCAGGTTTTATCTTATCATCTAAATTCTGCACTCTTAACTCAATATCATGAGAAGTTTGTTCAGAATATGGCCTCATGAGGATCCACAGTATATTACTGTAGCACATGCTTTCTATGTACAAGATCCCAAATTCATTTTTTGTCACATCCATTTACATGGCTTTCCTTCTTTTAAAAAGTGTGATGGCCTTCCATTCCCAATCAACAAACGGGGGTTCCATCATGGTAACAGGTTTTGTAGACAGTTTGTGAAGAGGATATTATACATGCTGAGAGCCAGTATGGTATAGGGGTTAAGAACAGTGGACTCTAATCTGGTGAACCGTGTTTGATTCCTCGTTCCTCCACATGAAGCCTGGTGGGTGACCTTGGGCCAGTTTTCTTAGAACTCTCTCAGCCCCACCTGCCTCACAAGGGTATCTGTTGTGGGGACAGGAAGAGAAAGGCAATTGTAAGGCACTTTGAGACTCCTTATGGTAGTGAAAGCAGAGTATAAAAACCTACTCTTGTTGTCTTCTTCTTTTAGAATTATTTTAAAAATTCTTTCCACAGAGGTCTTGGCAGCAACCCTCCAAAAACTTGTTCATGGTCACATTTCCTGTAAAATAGGTGCTCACGCTTGTCCTCACAGCACTAGATTAACTCTACTGAGGTCTGATTTTGAAGCTCTCAATGCCTTTCACAGCTTGCCTAAATTCAGCCCTGTACTTCCCTCTCACAAAGGTATCTTACTGGGGAAATATGCATGTTTGCTTAAATTTAATTGATTAATCAGTTAGACGGTAGGTGATATAGCCCCATTTTATCTTCTTGAGTGGAATTCCAGAGTGGTCAATGAGTGAACTGGTAGACCAACATGGTCCTCCAGTCTGCTTTGCGGCCTCAGTTACCATCAATGCATTCTCAGTGAAAATTCTAGGATAGCTGGAGGGTAACATATTTCATGTCTGTTTACTGTCCCAGAGGTTTAGCTGTGCCTCTTTGGCTCTAGCTTTCCATTTCCATACCACTTCGGTAAAGCACAGTGAAACGGTCTCAGTGACCCATCAAAATTAATGTATCAGGTCACCCCTGCAGGTGTTCACCCAGCACAATATTATTATCAGAAATGTCAGCCCCCCATTTCATTCATCAGATGCTTCTGGCCATGGTCTTAAATCACTTTGCCTTACAGCAGTCTCAGATAGGTCAACGGGGTTAATTGACATTGGAATGATATGGGAGTATTGAGCTTTGCTGAGCAGAGAATGGAAGAGCTTCCTGCTGAATGCCACTCAAACAACAAGCAAAATGAAGAGGCATGGCTGAAAACATCAGGATCCATGATGATACTTCTGAGCACTTGAGTGGTATTTTTCACACAGCAGCATTTCATACCTATTCCATGGCAAAAGGGGCTTCAAAAGTAGAGATTAGCCAGTAATGCATTTTCATGTTTGTGTTTGTGCATAGTATGTTATTGCTGTAATCATTTTCAGTTCATCTTATTTTTGTTGCTGTCATTGACAGTTCTTTTACTTCATCCCTTTTAAGCAGAATTGATGCAGAAATGATGTTGAGAAATGTGTTGACCTAAGTGGGGAAATTTGGCATCAGGAAAGAAAAAAAAAACATTCATGGGTTCATTTTTCACCAAGGAGAAATAAAATCAAAATGAGGATATTGAACTGAACCAAAGAGCTTTTGAAATTTGATTTCTTCCTTATTCAGAAGCAGCTGTAATACAGAAAGACGAAAAACTTATCATCTGTGACTACCCCCACTCATAAAGCTGCCTCGCTCGGGTGTAGTGAGTCAGGTTCAACTCACAAGTAGGTTATCTCAATTGAACATGGTACATTCACCACATTCTCAACATGCCAACTGATAATGCATGAGAAGGAAACCTACAGTTTCTTCTTTCCATTTCCCTCTCATGCATTATCAGTATCCATGCTGAGAATGTAGTGAATGTAACATGTTCAATTGAGATAACCTACTTGTGAGTTGAACCTGACAACACTTTGTCCAACATTTTAAAAAACACAGAACAACGGTCAATTCCTACTACCTCATATTCACTTTAGAATCATGATCAGGTAATTTGGAGTTCAAAATGCAGGGAGAAATTCAGAGGAGCAATTTTCAACTCAAGCAAGTTTTCCTTCTGTGTTTGCTACAGTCATGCATATGTTCTGCCTTGAAGTTGCTTATTTAGGCTGTTGATAGATCAAGTTAAGATAGAGCCAAAAGTAGGGATAAGAACCTTCAAAGCAAGGTAGAAATTTCTGCATACAAATATACAGGGGTCATTTCGTAGAAAAAGAGGTGCAGGAGCTCATTAGCATAACTCATTAGCATAACTTATTTGCATATGCTATACCACCTGACATCACTAGAAGTATGTCAGAAAGCAAGCAAGAAAGTCGAGAAAGTGAGAAAGAAAGAGCTGGCAGAGAGGGGACAGCTGCTAATCCAAGCCTCAGAAATACCACTATTCTGGGAGGATCACTTCAGTGGTGACTGAAGCCTTCAGAAGGCTGGTCGGAGGAACAAGGGCCTTTCCAGGGGACGGGGTCATTTTGCTGCAGCCATGACACAAGCAGGCATTCCCCCGGGGGGGGGGGCTGGCACCAACTCCCAGAGCTGAGCTCCCCCGAGCTCCTGCTCAAAATGACCCCTGCAAATATATGATAGAATCATATCTTCCAATGCTAGTACCCACAGAAGGGGGGGGGGGCAATCACCCTATACAGTGCTTTTGCAAAAACATCCACTCAGTTGCACATCACTACCTTACTTCTACAAGTTGTATCTCAGTATTTAACTTATACATGCACCATTTCATTATAGGCCCACTTAGAAAGTACCTTGTTCAGGGTGACAGCAAGACTGAGCTCTGTCCCCCGCCAATGCGCCCTCTAAGCTGCAGAGTTTTGTGAGCAAAAATTCTACTTGGTGAGCTACCAGCATTAAAGTTGTGAGCGCATGATTGGTCTGCTGCATCAGTTAGTTTGCTCTAGAGCCATCCTCCCTGAGCAAAGGCAAAAATGTGTGAGCTGGAGACTAAAAAACTGTGAGCTAGCTCACACTAACTCGGCTTAGAGAGAACACTGCCCCTCACCTAGAGCTCTATTTGACACCAGCTACGAATAGCAACTGTGGAGAAATACATTTTCCTTTGGAGGTTTGGACTGTAGAAAATCTTTATCTTGAGTTTGAAAAAGTTTTCCTCTCTGTTACCAGAGAACATGCATTTGGTGGGGGGGGGGGGGGAGCCAATACTTTAGAAATGCTAATGGATCCCTGGGTGGTCCAGTCACACCTCCAAGGAAGAGAAATTCTAGAGGCTTAATTGTGAGAAAGCACTATCCTGGAGACTTCAGGAAAGACTTATTTGACCCATAGAAGGTGTTGGAAAACAGAGATAATAAAAGTCCATGGGCATGGTGGGGAGGCTGATTCCATGATTCTTTTTGGCTGATTCCAGGAGGGAGGGAGGAGCTTTCACACCTAGGCTTCTGTTGAAGGCAGTTCCTCCCTGCCCAGAAGACAGTTCCTCCCTGCCCAGTCTTCAAATCAAGTTTGCAGTCTTCATACTGCCATACTATAATACTACATTTGACAAACAAAACAACAACCAACCTATATGCAATTGTACTTTGGCCCTTATACTACTTGGGAAAAGAAATTTTCAAAATCTCTGTTTCTGGAGGTAGTTGAAATATATCAGCTTAAAAATCTTATTAAAAAGCTAACGTTTTTCTACTCAGTAAATTATCTTTTGCAGAGCCCAACATCACAGTCCACCCTGTTGGCAACTAGGCACGAGTACAAGATCTTTGGCGTGACTGGTATGCTTATGTCAAAGAATGCATGACATAAGAGATTAAATGATACCTAAAAGTTTCTTTGTAGGCATCATTTGGTGTGGCTCTGCTGAAAACACATAAAATTGTATATGAGAAGCAAACTGCCAAATTTACTCTCTTTTGAGATCATAAGAATTTCTCCTCCATCTCCGACAAATGACTGAGGTGCCACATTTGGAGAAGCTGGACTCTTCCTTTTTTTTTAATGGCTCCATTTCCTAAGGATGTCATCTTCCGTAATTGTTTATTGAATGACCCCGGCATACTTTGCGCACTGATGAGCGGCTCCCCGCATTCATTATTGGCTCCACACAAAAAGCCACTTTCATGTGCCTAGTCCTGATTTATTTTCCTAGGTGGCGTCTGTTTTATTCTCTCACTAGTGTCATCAGTGCCGCACAGGAAATAGATCTTCCAGATGACATTTTCTATTTCATAAGAAATTGCCTAATTCCTCTTTGCCTTGTTTTTTAATCTTCTCATTTCTGACTTGCAGATATCCTTCTTTTAAAATACCATCTTCTCAATGGACCAAGAATAGTTAAGTCATGTAAAGTTATACTGTCAGAGAACAGATTACAATAAGGGGTATTAAATAGGTCAGATTCAAAAAGATGGGCAACCTATTACTGGTATACTATCAAGGAGTTCTACACTAGGAATGAGAACAGCATTTTTAAAAAATACTAATGGAAAAATTCTGTACGAACATACACTGGCCAAGCAGAGGAGACCTTTGAAGCCAGGCCTTGGATCAGTGCACCACTGGGACCTGACTGAAAATTACAAGAGGGAATTATAGGAAGGTTAATCTTGGATGAGGAAAGCAGAGTAGGTGATTGTCACCAGTTTACCATAAAGTTTCAAATGAATCCTAGATCACTGTGTCACTGTGTCAACACGATATTACTTCTGGATTCGCTACAGAAGTGATTTAACACCATTGTAGTGACAGCACCTTTCAACTCTGCTGGATCAGACCAAGTGGTCCATCTAGCTCAGCATCCTGTCTCACACAGTGGCTAGCCAGTTCCTCTGGAGAGCCAACAACAGGGCACAGAGGCCGAGGCCTTCCCCTGATGTTGCCTCCTGGCACTGGGATTCAGACACCGACCGCGGTTGAATGTGGAAGTTCCTTTTAGTCACCATGGCTAGTAGCCACTGATACATTTATCCTCTATGAATCTAATTCCCATTTAGAGCTGCCATCCTCTGTCAGTGAATCCCACATTTTAATCACTCACTGTGTAAAGAAATATTTCCTTTTGTCCATCCTGAACCTTCATTGGATGCCCTTGAGTTCTAGTATTTTGGGAGAGGGAGAAAAAGTTCTTGTTAATTCTCTCCACCCTGTGCATAATTTTATAAACCTCGATCATGTTCCCCCTTAGTTATCTCTTTTCTAAAATGAAAAGTCCCAGACTCTTCAGCCTTTCCTCATAGGAAAGGTTCTCCAACCCCCAAATTATTTTGGTTGCCTTCCTCTATACTTTTCCCAGTTCTGTGGTGTCCTTTTTACGATAGGGTGACCAGAACTGTACACAGTATTCCAGACGAGGCTGCATCAGAGATCTATACAGAACATTATAATATTGACCATTTTATTGTCAATCCTTTCCCTAATAATCCCTACCATAGAGTTTGCCTTTTTCACCACTGCAGGACCTGGGGTTGAGACTTTCATTGAGCTATCTACTATGACTCCAAGATCTTTTTTCCCTCTTAGGCTGTTTTTACATCTGACTTTCCCGCTGGAATCATTCTAGTTCCAAAAAAACCTGCCCACACCTCTGTGCGGTATGAAACCGTGCTGCTACTGAAATGTCCACATCTACTAATTGCCCTCCTGTGGTCAAGCTAGTATTCAACCGGCTTTATTCTGCTTTAAACAATTGCTGTTGATTAGTGCACTTAGACCCCCTGGAGTGAAATTTCACACCACTGTGAAATTAGCACAGGAAAAGACAGCAGTCAAACTACTTTAGAGGGGAGGTGTAAAATGACCCACTGTCTCAGTCCCCATTAGCCTATACTTGAAGCTGGGATTTTTTGTCCCAATGAGTATCGCCTTACAGTTACTAAGATTGAACTTAATTTCCACATTGTCACCCACTTACCCGATCTTTCTGAAGCTCATCACAGTCATTCTTGGTTTTCCTTTGCTTGCATTGTTAGCCATGCTGGCATTATTTTGGAATTGGTAGAGCCTCTCCTAACTTGTGGAATGCATTCTATCTGGGTTTCAGTTAGTGTGATTTTAAATAGCCTCCAAACACCCGCTAGTAATTTTAGTCTCTCGTGTTTCCCTTTCAGATTTCTTTTAATTATCCCCCTCATTTTTGTAAAGTTTCCTCTTTTGAAATAAAATGTTACAGTTTTGGACTTTAGGAGTAATTTTCCATTGACATGAAGGCTGAACATAATATCACAGTGGTCACTGTTCCTATTGGTGCAAAAACCTCTACATCTCTCACCAGGACTTGAACTGTGCTTAGAACCAAATCCAGCCCCTCTGGTTGGCTCTGTGACTAACTGTTCCAGTGCACAGTCATTTATGATGCCTAGGAATCTCATTTCTACAGCATGACTTGAGCACATGTTCACCCTGTAAATGTGACGGTAACTGAAGTCTCCCAGTATGATAACATTATCTGCTTATTTGCTTTCGTCACCTGCCTTATTTTCTTTAAATTAGGGATGCCACAGACAAATGGCAGGTGAACCTCATCCTCATCTCAGTGCTGCCTAGCTCAAACAGCTATCAAACAGCTTTGCAGCACCTGTGGTGTTTTAGTTTCATTATTGCTGTGCTCCTTGGGGCTCCCTGGGGGTGGGCTGCCCATGGCCGTCGCACCACAGACCCCTCCCAGGTTGGGCCGTCACATGGGTTGAAGTTCGCAGCTCTCCCAACGTGTGGAGTAGGAGTGCTGGGGTGCTGAGACGGGTCGTCCCCCACCCATCAGGTAGGGTAGGGCTTGGAGATGGACGCAGCTATGGGAGCCCCGGGTAGGAACCTTGGAGGGGTCTTGGGGAAGGCCTCAGAATGTAGAGGACAAGGAGGTTACTTCACCTGCCCATCTCTGCTTGGAAACAGCTTCTTTTCCCCTGCTTGTTCTGGCTCTCTCTCTCTCTCTCACTGGTTCTCTCTCTTTCCTTCTGCAGTCTCCGCTCTCCTCACTGGCCTTCCCTCCTCCTCCTTTATCCTGCCCCGCTCCCCAGCCGGCCCTCCCTCTCTCGAGCCCCGCCCCCCTTGAAAAGGGAAGACACTAGCCCTTCCATCCCTGGGCTGCCCTTCTCCCTCCCACTTTGAGCACTGGCCTTGTCATGCCGCTCATCAGCCTGGGCCCTGGCTCCCTGCTGCCCCGTCATTCTCCCCAGTCGTTGGGGCTCCTTCCCAGCCCCTCCGCTGCTGCCTTGGCCGGGCTTGAGCCCTGGCGCCACTGCTGCTTCTTCCAGTCACTGTAGGAGCTGTGTCTTCTGTTCTGGTAAGTGGGGGATCTTCCTGGGGTGGGAGGTTGTTGCGGCTCCTGGGGGGTTGCTGCCAGTGGGCCCAAGGTTTCCCGGGAGTCCCGGGGGAAACCGGGACAATTACCATCTGCTTTTCAAACTGATTTTGTGACTATGCAGTAAGGGAAACCAATACTCCTCCAGGGTCATGGATAATCCCACTACCAAACTTCAATGGGGTGTCGCTGGTGCCAGCTTTGAGGGTTAGGAGTCTGGGAATACTCCTGGATGCCTCTCTAATGGCTGATCAGGCAGTTGGTTCCCTTCCTCAAATGCAATGATCTAGCAACAGTGATTCATGCAATGGTCACCTCGAGACTGGACTACTGCAATGCTCCCTAAATGGGGCTGCCCTTGTCAGAACTCCGGAAGCTGCAGCTGATGCAAAATGCAGCGGCCAGGCTATTGATGGGTCTCCCTATGCGGGAGCACATCCAGCCTGTGCTAAAGGCATTGCACTGGCTGCCAGTACCATACCAGATTCACTTCAAGGTGGTGGTTTTGACCTTTAAAGCCCTATATAGTCTGGGGCCTGCCTACCTGAGGGACTGCCTTTCCCCACATGTTCCCCAAAGAGCACTGAGGGGGGGGGGTCATAAAATCGTCTGGCCCTCCCTGGACCGAAAGACTCCAGATTGGCCTCTACCAGGGCCAGGGCCTTTTCAGTAGTGGCTCCACACTGGTGGAATGAACTCCCAGAAGACATCAGGGCCCTGCAGGACCGTTTACAGTTTTGCAGGGCCTGTAAAATGGAGCTCTTTTACCAGGCCTATGATTAGGAGCCACTACCAACAACTACTAAGGTCCTTTAACAGCTTCCGATACATTGGACACTGACTCTGGCCATACTTTACATCATCTCATTATGGCCTAGTGGGATGCTACCACCGCCAGCACTTTACCAGTACTGTATCTGTATTGTAACATTTTATGACATTGTACTGTGTTTTTACATCTGTGTTTTAAAATCTTTTAATTTTTAATGTGAGCCGCCCTGAGCCTGGCTTGGCAGAGAGGGTAGGATACAAATAGAAGCAAGCAAGCAAGCAAATAAATAAATAAATAAATAAATAATCAGGTCAGGTAAATTATATGGTGGGGTACCATGATTTGAAGCTGTGCAAAAACATGTATGTGTGAAATAACAATAATCTGGACTTCAATGAATACTGAAAGGTAAGACTATTTAAAAATTGTATAATATAATTTATAATCACAAACAGCCAGTTAATTTGCTCATTGTTGATTTGCTTGTGTTCCAAGTGGTCAACAGTGACAACAGGTCTGTGGTGGAGTGAAGGAAACAAAGACTCCTATTGGATTGTGTATGAGAGGAGATGCATAAAATACTCCCAATTGCACAGTACTATTTTTAGTCAATGAAAAGTAAGTTAACGAACAAGGTCAAGCCACATATAAACAGCTGAGCAGCCCATCAAAATATCAGTTTTCTGCTCACAACTGGTGAGGGGAACATGAGCTGAACCAATGGGAGTTTGAGCATCCCCATTTAATATATATTTCACACACATACACATACAGAGATATACACATACATACACACAGTATCATAGTGTGTGTGTATAAATATCTAAATATAAATATTTAACTTCTCCCCACTTTCTCTTCATTTCTTGTTCCAAGTATCATAACTGTGTTTTGGGTTATTTGCTTGTGTGTGTTGCCAGTTAATTAGGAAGCAAACAGACAATTGTAATTGGCTTACTTCTTAGGTTTCTAAATTAGCCCCATAAAACTGAACAATTCTGCTGGAACAGAGCTGAGCCAAATTAAAAGTATTTATTGCCATGAAACAAAACTAGTTGAGACCCAAGTGACCCATTAGGGCATTAGTAGCATGTTCTCCATTGTGATTTAGCATGGCATATTGTTAATGCTAACCATCCATATGAAAAGTATTTTATACATAATTTCCATTCTCTCCCTGTTAGCATGCAGGGATTAGCATATGTTACCAGCACAATGGCTCAGCATTTCATTGTGCATCTCTCTCTCAATGCTTCTCTCTCATGTATATAAAGAGGGTCTCCATGGAGGACAAAGGAAGGTACTCAGGAAAGGACTGAGGGGAGGGGGAGAATTCTGAACATCTCAGAGACTAACAACATATTGTCCATAAGTGTGGGTGACAGAATCCAAATGTGCGTTTTAAAAAAGAAGAAAATTAGCTTTAGAAGAAAGGTATGGAGAACAAAGGAAAGAATAAGAAAACTCTAATTTTTCTGCCCACCATTTCTGCAGTTCAAATAATCACAATGGTGCTTCCCCACTCATGGTCCCAAGCCACATGTGTGGAAAAAGCTGTCTTTGTGTGTGTATGGGGGGGGGGGGGGTTTATAGAGTGATGAAGTGCTGGTTGATGAAATGGTTAAGCACCTCTCCTCTTCTCTGTGAAACTTCACCTTTCCCAAACTTCCTTTTCTTTTTTTTACAAAGATTATTCTTCCAGCCCTGCAGCATTTTTTTCTATGCAACATGTACAGAAATGAACTATATGAACAAGAAATCATGTGGTGCATTTGCTTAATACACCGTGTCACTTCACAAGGTAGATGAAGTATCAGGTTTATGAATGCCCCCTGACATTTGGGGACTTACCATATGATCACATGATACATTTTTCCCAGGGTGAGTCCCCAGATCAGATTGGCAGATATATTCTGTGAGTGTGTGCCTCCAAACTGCATTCTGGGCCCAAGTCAGATCAGGACCACAGTATGCAAGAAGAAGGTGTTTAAGCCTTCTCCCCATACCATTTTCTAACCTAAAGTGGCCATGGGCACAATTTGCCTTGTTCAAGACTCCACATGTACTGATGGAGTACATGAAAGTTTTCCCAGTGTGACCATTTCAGATGGGGAAAATGACACAGGAGAAGGCTTAAGCACAGGCAAACTATCTGTGATCCAGTTTAGAACACTTGACAGAAGTGGGCATATTTTGAGTGTTCAGGAATGCTGCTTCATTTTTATGATGAAATTACAATTCAAGTAGAGGTTCACTCATTACTTCAACTGTACAGATTTTAAGATGTGTGAGGATCAGAACATGGAGCTCTAGAAAACAAGCAAAAGAAGCTTTATATGATATGGGTGGTGGTGACAGAAACCAGATAATGAGAGCCAGTGCAGGGTAGTGTTTAAGCGTTCCGGACTAGTATATAGGAGACTTGAGTTTGAACCCCCACTCATGCCATGGAAGCTCTTTGGGTGACCTTGGGCCAGCCACACTCTCTCAGCTTAACCTACCTCACAGGGTTGTTGTGAGTATGAAATGGGGGAGAGGAGAATGATGTAAGTCGCTTTGGGTCCTCTTTGGGAAGAAAGGCAGGGTACAAATGAATTAAATAAATGATAAACTATTTAAGCCACAGCTTAGAAAAGTACTCTTTTGATACTTCAGATACTACACATTGGCATTCTTTTGTACCTTAGTACCTTTTGCCTCTGTGTTCTCCTGTCATTACCTGTTGTGCCAGAAAGTAAATAGTGCATTGCAATAATATTAGGGTTTTTTTTAAGGGTATAAAATATAAAAATAGATAGGCCAGGTAGAGCTTTGACTGAATAATTGTGCCAGTAAATATGGGCCACTTCAGTCATACATACACACGCTTGGTATGTAGTGGATTGGTTAGAGTGTCAGACTACAACTGGGTGTACCTGCCTCGAAGTTTGCTAGATCATCTGGTCCTTTTAGCCTAATTTAGATCTGGTAAGCACCCTGAGATATCAGCAATAGGGGCAGTCCTCAAGCTGGGCACCTATCAGCTTGGCATTCTGGGTGGCTCAGTGGGGGGGGGGCTCCTTGGGGTTGGGGGACATGAGATGAGCCTTAAGGCTTAGCAGTCGTGGGTGGGACTGTGGCCCTCCATCCCCTCTTTGCACTCGCGTTGGGCCATGAGGAGAATGGTTCGGAAGGGTTCTGGACCTGGCTCTGAGCCAGGGTGGTTTTTGCCCTATTTGGAAGCTTTCCATGCAAGCTCAATGTAACTTGTGCTTTAGCATGTTAATTAAGTTATGTAGATCAGTTTGTTTGTAAATAAAGTTCCCAGTTTAACTCATAACTTGTGTCGTGTTTCATTCAAGGGGTGGACGGGCAAATGAACCCAACAGGCGTCAAAGCAAACAAGGATCTGAGCGATTATCAGAGAGCTGGATCCTGGTCTCATAAACAAACCACAGTTAAAAGAAATCGTGGCTTTATGTTATGCCTGAACCAAGCCAGGGTCATTTTGCCATTTTGGATTTTTGGCAGATATGGCTACCTGTAGTTACCTAGATTGGCCAGCTATTTTGCAGCCTCCAGACTGAGTCGGCTGGGCATCACGATCTTGATTTTATCAAGGTGAATGCTCAGTGGCTGGGAGCCACCGTCACACAGGCTTACTTGGATTCTCTAACGGAACATGGTCTCTTAGCACATGAATAAAACATGGCCTTCTCAGCTGGGATGCTTTTCTGCTCAAGGTAGCAGAGCTGGTGTCAACACTGCAGCTGTTCGCATGATCAAAACCTTTCCTGGCATTTGTTACCATGCGTAACTCTGGAGGAAAACCTGTTTTCGATTTGTTGGCCTGTCTGTGCATCCCTTGCAAAGCCAAGCAATGCAGAGTACACAGGTCACAAAAATGTTTTCTCCGTCCTTTCGTTCTGCATGTGTCAGCTGAATCCAGATAACTCCTAATTAGCTGAAATTAGAGAACATTTCCACTGTGCAACAAGAAGCGGAACAAATATGGATGGAAGTATTATTCAATGCATAAGCTGCTTACAGCCACAGGATCCTACAGTTTTGAGGCAAAGAGATGTTTGGAAATTAGGATTTTCTTCCCTTTAAAAATCAGCTGTAATTAAAGACGTCTGCCTTTGCTGAGAGTTCTGATGGGTTCTGAGTGCCCTTAGAAATAAGACATATGTGTTTGTCTCTTTCCTCCCCCTGCAGAATCATGATGTCAAGATAAATTAATGTCATCCAGTGACTTCTATTGCTTCTGCCCATTCAAACCAGTTGGGTATTAGACCTGAATGCTCTTTCCCCCACTGGCAAACTTTCTGGATTTTGAATGCAGCTTGAGTGCTTCTTCTTCACTGAGTTTGCTTATGGTTGATGCACTCTGCTCAGTTCGTACACCCTTCCTTTCCTGGAGTTTGCCGCAAATACACCACCATCAAGTAAAACAAACCAGGCAGGTGGCTCTTTAAATATGCTGTGCTATAACTGCCTCTAATATTTGACCACCTGTACAGTAACTTGGTTTTCTACATCTCTTAATAACCGAGAAATGTTCTCATCAGGGTAATCAAAGTCAGCTCCAGGTAATGGGAGAATTAAGTTTGATCTTAAATCTGAAAATACGGGACCAACATAGTGGGACATCATAAAGCAACGCTTTCTGAGTCTCTGCAGATGATTGATGTACCTTAGAAATTTAGTTCCTTAATAGTTAAAAAAGGCTTAATGAGAATTCTCCTTATTTTTCCCCAGTAGTAGGTTTTCCCTGAACTTGTACCTAACACTGATGCACACCATTCAATTGTTCTGCCAGAAGCTTAGGCAGGTAAAGCAAAATTGATTGGGGTTAAGTACACATAACTCTAGGAGTTCTAGGTCATGTTTACCTGAGTGGGACAAATGGCTGCTTTAAGGGGTGTTTCAGATAGGGGGGAAATGGCACAGGGAGGAAAGCGATCTCTCACTGTCACAGCTCTATGCTAAACCTGCTGTTTCCAAACTCAGTCTAGAGCCCTTCCAGAATGTGGCAGGACCAGATCCATACCAGACCTATTCTGAAACCCACTTCACCCCAATCAGACCCCAAGTTTTCATCCTAGATTGTAGTTAGGGCAGAATCTTTCTTTATCCCTTGTAGATTCTTATAACCCGTAGATGGAGCATGCATAGAAATCCTCTCATTGTGACCTTCCACACATGCATGTGTTACAAACCAATATTATCGTGGGTTCAAGATGAGCAAAATAAATGTCCTCCGAATGGGTATAAGGTTATTCCTGGAACACTGTACTATGTTGCAGCCGTGAGCTTCATTGCAAAGCAGTGCATCTTGCAGTGCTCACTGGAGAATCTTAATTCACTGCCAACTATAATATTAAAAATTGTCCAGAGATTTCATGAAGCATGTATACTTTATCTGTCCCCTTTTTAAATTTAATGTTGTTAAGTTGCTGTTCTTTGAAAGGTTCTCCATGGTCACTTGTACTATGCAAAACAGATTGATAAGATCAGTTTATAACTATTTCAGGTTACTGAGTTCTAAGCACAAAGCTTGTGGCTTTCTAGAAATAGCCTCTCTTTATAAAGTTTTCAGATCAGCCTTGGAAATGTGATGCATAGGAAGAGGGACATAGTCCTAATCATGAATGGCAAAATGGCAATCTTTTTTCAGGGTTATTTCAAGGTACTTTGTTGCCCCTTACCATACATACATCTTTCTACCTTGTTGATCCACTCTCATCCTCTGCCCTTAAAACAACAACAACCATGATGCTTCTTTGTTTCTCATCCTTTCAATAATGGTTAGTGTTGAGCATGCCTAGTAGAGCTCACTGAACTCTCACAATATTCCCCCCATCTTTTGAGACTTTGAGTACCATTTTGGTTGCTTGAGGTGATTATGAATTTACATATCTTTCTGCCATGATGCCTCTGGCCTTAGTGAAGAGGCTAGTCAGGTATATCTACTGCTTATATGGGGGTTGACTGTATATTTTGTTGTCCCCTCCTCCTCAATGGAACTGTCTAAATGCGTATGTTGAGGATCTTAAGCGGGAATACCATTCAGCGGAATCCTCGATTTTTGGAGACTTTAATGCTAGGATTGGGAAGGATAACCAACTTTTGTGTAAGGCTATGGGCTCTGACCCTAAAGATTCCCTTCCTGATTTTTTTCTTTCTATAAGGAATTCCAAAGACCCCCATGCTAATGCTGTGGGGGTCTCGGTGGCTAATTCTTGTATACCATCTTATAGATTTATTTTAAATGGGTCACTGCCTCAAGATTCACCTGGTGAATATACATTTGGCTCTACCTGGGGTGGTAGTGTAATTGATTACATTATTGTTCCTTTCAATCTGAAAAGATGTGTTCTGGCCTTTTTTGTGGGAGAGCACACTGATAGTGACCACTTTCCACTAATCATTGTTCTGGCTTGTGAAACTCCAATCTGTTGATATCCTGTTTCCATTAACTTATGCGAAAACATGTTAGCTTTTTGAAGAATCAGGTGGTATTAATCAGTTATTCCATACTGGAAGGGTAAGTGAGCAAAATTAACAATTAACAAATGCTGAAAATCTCTCTGAGGTCCTCTGCATTATGATAGTCTGATTACTACCATCACCTGTTCACTTCAACAGCAATCTATAGTTTGTCATAGCTCATCTAGAAATAACACTGACCCACGGTTTGATGATGAATGCCAAAAACTGAAGTCTCAATTATGTGCTATATATCAATCCTATCGTAATAGCACAGCAACTATAATTCCTCTTAGTTATTACAAACTGGAAAAAAAATAACTTCAAGACACTGTAGTTCATAAGAAGAGACAGTTAAGCATTAGGAGCTGGGATTTATTAATCAATGCTTCCTTAGCCAAGAATAGCAAACTATTTTGGTCTTTGGCTGCTGGTGCCTTTAATGACAGGGGCCAATCTTTAAATTGTCCTATACCCACCCAGGCTTGGACAGATCATTTTTAAACATATTTTTCAATCCTTCAGTTACTTCTTTTGACCAGCAAGAGATAATATCTTCTGATTTGCCTGAATGGCCACCAGTCAATCCAAATGAAATTAAATGTCTAATTAATCATAACATTTTGGAAAGGCTTTGGACCCTGCTGGACTTCCTCCCAAAGAATTTAAAAACTATCTAGAATGGTGGACTTTCCCACTGGCTACCCTCTTCACTTTAATAGACAACACTGGGATCATGCCTGATATATGGATTAATGCTATCATAGTTCCAGTTTTTTAAAAAGGAGATCCCAAATCTCCAGGGAACTATTGCTCAATAAGTCTACTCTCAGTTGTGGGCAAGCTTTGTGCAAGGCACTTGTTGGATAAGCTTACTGGATGTCTGATTAAAATCTTTTGGGCTCAGAACAGATTGGCTTCTGTTCTGGTAAATCTACTCTTGATCACTGAAAGAAGAAGAGAAGGAGGAGGAAGATGAGGAGGAAACTGGATTTAGACCCTGCACTTCACTCAGAGCAGCCTGCAATCTCTTTTTTCCTTTCCCTCCCCACAACAGACACCCTGTGAAGTAGGTGGGGCTGAGAGAGCTATTTCAAGGACTGCTCTTGAGAGAACAGTTCTGAAAGAACTTGTGAGTAACCCAAGGTCACACCAGCAGCTGCATGTGGATGAGTGGGGAATAAACCCAGTTGTCCCAGATTAGAGTCCGCACTCTTAACCACTACACTTAACCACTACACCTTGCTCACTTGGTAGAGGAATACAGTGGTGCAGGTGTGAAAAAACTATTTTCCACTTTTCTTGAGTTAAAAGGGGCCTTCGATTCTATATCTAGCAATCTTTTGTGGAATAAGCTGAATATGATGGGTATGGATAACCATTTACTTTTTCTTATCTGTAAATTACATTCTTCCACTAATTGTCAAATTTGATAAAGTTGATGGGGTATGCTAACTCCTAAGATTTCTTCTAATTGAGGAGTCAAACCAGGTTGCATTTTGGTTCCTTAGCCATTTAATTTATTTATGAATGACATAGCTCCTACTTTACGAGTGGTAGGCAAACATTTCACTAAATTTGGCTCTTATGCCGTCTCATTATTACTGTATGTGGATGACACAGTAGTGTTATCCCATTCCCCTAAGGGAATGTGTGAGACAAACTGTTTATCGGTTAATTTTGAGAAATCGAAAATTATGGTGTTCTCAAAATCCTGGAGATGTTTTAATTGGTGCATCAAAGGTAATGATATTAAACAAGTTAAATATTTTAAATATTTGGGAGTTCTCTTTTAGTATAATAACAGTTGGATAGCACAGCAGAAGGAGGTAATAAACTTGGCAAATGTATCTTGTCCACAATCACAAGATTCTTTTATGCGAAGGGTAGCCAATTTGTACCTGTGGCTATTTGTGTTTTTAAAGCTAAATCAGCTTCCAAATACTTTATAGGATTCCCATTTGGATTAGAACTTTCAGTCAACATGTTGAGCAAACCCAGGTGATGTTCCTGCATCACATTTTGGGGGTCCCAAAATGTGTAAGCTTTGCAGCCATGTATTTGGAGACTGGGCAGTGCCTTCTAGAGACTAGAGCTTGGTTCTTAACCTTGAAATTTTGGTTATGCCTTCACTATAGGGCAGAATCTATAAGTTATGTCCATTTTGTGTTGTCTGATTCTTTCTCATCTAATTAGTCAATTAGGACCCAATTTTGTGGAAAACACAGTCTATAGACATCCCCTTTAATTCTCTTCTTATGTTAGAAGAATCCCAAGTCTTTAGATCCATGAAACAGAAACTTTTGGACACTGAAAAACGAACTCTCTGTTTCTTAGCAAGCATGACATGCTCCCCTCTAGAGTTTGGTATGACACCTGATTATGGGATTCTAGCAGCCTACTTTTCACACCTTACATCAGCTCAATTATGTGGAGTTTTTATGCTTGCATGATTCAATGTCCTTCCATCAGCAGTTCTTTCTGGGAGATTTGCAGATGTCCTCTATCATGAAAGACTCTGCTTATGTAGAGGTAGAAAGCCAGAATCGGTAGCCCATATTCTGCTCTATTGTGATCTCTATGTTAAAGCATGGGATTTTTAAATTAGTCCCCTCCTACATCATTTCCATGGCCATTCTGATGAGAGGCTTGTTTTCCTTCTTTTGTCAGACCAGTGTTCTATATTACCAATTCTGTAGCAAGGTGTCTTCTAATTGTTATGAAGATTAGAGATCATAAGGTTAAATCTTTTGAATGATGATTCCTTTTTCTGTATGTTAAAAACTGTTTTTTCCTGTTGTTTAATCTTATAACCTGTGCCAATAAAGGTACTGACTGACTGATATGTAAGCAATCTCCTTCACCTCACATTGCTCTATAGTAATGTGTTGCTCACATCTGTTGAGTTTAGGAGCTGATTATCTTTAACAAATCATATTTATTTATCATAATGACATTTTTCACGGTATCTAACTCCATGTACTCAATACAGATTTACCCTGTTTCTTAAAAATACTGTTGGCATGTGTACGGGTTAGGTTTATATATATATAGGTTTATATAAATATAGGTTTATATATATATATATATATATATATATATATATATATATATATATACCTGACTAATTTGGACATCTGCAGTGAACAGCTGGGAGAATAAAAAAACATGCTGCTGCTAATATAGCCACATTTGAATTTTTAAACTGAAATGGATTGTAAACTGGTTTATGTCCCACTGATTCTCCCAGGAATCCTTGGACTTTCTAGTTTTATTTCTAGTTAAATTCTGTCTAACAACCTCAGTCTTTCTCAAGAAAAGTAAATTCCCATGATTCATTGTGGGGAAAGTCAAAATACTTTGTAGATAATGCAAATTGGGGCCACAGTCCTCAGTTGGTGGGGATGCTATCTAGAAAGCTAGGGGAATCCTAGATGGACGGATGCAGCGAGTCACCTTGGAGGCATTTGGAATGCTACCATTTTTCTGAGAGCCTCTACCTCCATGAACATTTTTTAGAAAACTGTAATTGTTTCTGTGGTGGAAGAGACCCACTGACTGGTGAGTACTATTTCATCTTGTCCTTTGAGGCCTCTGGACACCAACAGCTGTCCAAGTCTCTGCCTGGCAAGTGCTACACACCTGCCTTTCTCAATCCTTGGAGGGGCTTTTCTTTCCCTCTTTCAGTTCACCCACTGTCACTATCTTGCCTTTGTAGGAATGACCCACTGAGAGGGGTCCCAATTTTCCTTCCTCATGTTGCCATTCCAAGGGCTCACCTCCTGCTAGTGTCTCCTGTTACCAGCATCTGGTTACCACAGGGACAGATCGCTGTCCTTTCTTACTACTGGGGGATTAGCAACTTGCCAATTGACTGCCCTCCCTTCTTCAGGTGCAAGTTTAAAATGGTGGGTTCAAACAGTGGAGGTCTAGGTGGTACAGAGAACAGCTACCTGCATTAATAGTTATACAACATTTATTAAAAAGAAAATGCCCGCACACTCTCAACTGAGCAAGAGGACCCAAAAGAAAGGCGCAAACATGCAGTTCCCTCAGTCTCTCACTTTGTTCACGCCCGAGCTGATCTAATTCTAAGGCAGGCACTTTACCTTAGAAGTTACAGTGTTCTAAAATCTTCCAATTACCTTAGAGTCTTTGTTCAGGCCTGCAGCTCTTCCCCCCCCCCCGTGCCCGCCCCCCATGGCCATGGAGGCTCAAAGGTTAAGACTGAGCTGCAGATCAAAAGGTTGGTAGTTCGGCAGTTCGAGACTCTAGTGCCACATGATGGAGTGAGCTCCTGTCTCTGGCCCCAGCTCCTGCCAACCTAGCAGTTCAAAAGCAAGAAACTGCAAGTAGATAAATAGGTACCTCTTCAGTGGGAAGGTAACATCGTTTCATGTGCCTTGGCATTTAGTCATGCTGGCCACATGACCACGGAAAAGTGTTTGGACAGCTCTGGCTTGTCAGCTTGGAAACGGAGATGAGCACCGCCCCAAGAGTCAGATTCGACTGGCTTTCAAGTAAGGGAAACCTTTGCCTTTAATGGTTCTTTGCTGTTTTAGCCTCCTTTGGTATCCAGCTATAACCTCACTTACTAAGCAAGGAACTATCAACAGTTTCCTCATTTGGACACTACATAGGGAAAGGCAGAAGGTCCCTTACAAGGACCAGGTTGTAAGAGGAGTACTTTCAGTCTTCTATAATGTTTCCTGATTCCCCAACTACCCCCCAAATCCCAGTCTTTCATCTAGATTTTTTTAAAGTTGATGGACAAGGGGCTTCTTAGGCCTCTTCCTTCTTGTGAGTAGTACTTGTACCAATATATTTTCCACTGTGGAGGGGGAAGTAATTTGGGTGAATGTTAGCAGAAAAGCAGGGAGAAATGCCCTTCCCACATTTCTGGCAGCCCAGGAAGGTGCAGAGCTGCATCAGGAAGCCCTCAGGGGCTATGAGCTTCACAAGGATATGGTGTCTCTCTCATCCCCCCCCCCCCAAGGTAGTCTGGTAAGTGCAGGGCAGAACCCCCAAACAGTCCATGCAACTCAAGTGAGCTCTGATTGAGAAAGCTTCTGCTGGAATAAATTTTGTTATTTGTTAAGGTGTCATTAGACTTCTCCTTTCTTATGCCACCTATATTAGTAATCACTACATTATCAGCTGTGGAAAAGACCTGCAGCTCAACACATGTGCCCAAAGATCTGACAGCATATTGTGGAGATGAGGCCCCCTGCCTTCCAACCCAAGAACCATTGCTAAGACCATGGGGTGGGTTGACCTGCCTGGCATCCCTTAAACTGACAGTATGATGACGCCGCAAAAGTCATATGACTTGCCCAGCTGTCAAACTAGATCAGCAGGATCTAACACATGGTCCATGACTCACTGATATCTTGTCAGCAATTGAACTAAATGCTGTCATAAACATCCCTGGATCCAGCACAATTGAGAATTCTCTCCACAAGGAACATTGCGTATGATACTTTAATCACTATTTGTGATTCCGATACCCATGAGCTTCTTTGGGAGCCAACTTACCACTGAAAAGCAGGGTTAAAATAAAAATAAATGTTTTATGTCAAGGACTGAAAGTCCACTGTGCATCCAAGTGAATTTTTGTGAGTACTGCTAACCGTGTTAGCAAAAAGGTCCTAGGCAGCTACACCAGAAACTTTATACAAACCTTTGAAGCTTTCTTATGCTGTGTCAAGTCCTTGGTTTGTACCATCTACCCTTCAGCCAGACTTCCAATTTCTGAAAGTGCAAAACAGCACCAGCCTTCTCATTAGATGACTCACTATAATAAATAACCAAACATACTTTCCGTAGCCCAAATAAATAATGCGTCTCAAATTGCTGAAAAACCTGTTGTGATTAATAAAATAAAAATTGAAATAAAATAATTACTGCATTCATAGTAGCTTGTTGTCATTATGCATTTTCTTATTTCCTCCATCAATGGATACTAATAGTACAACTACAATCATGTGTTTTTGATGTTGAAAAGGAGTCCACATACCCTAATAGATGGGAACCTCTGGTCTAAAAGCAAAGGGCCTATCTACATGTAACAATGGACACGAGTCATGTTGGGAGTCCCACCACACTATGCACAACTATAAGTCCACAAGGGAACAGACCTTTAGTAAGTGCTCTGCTGTTTGGTGCAACTCCAAGTGCTGAGAGGGTGGAGGAGGGTCCCCTGTGGCTGTTTCTACTTGCAAAAATGTCAGAAAAGGGAAGCTTCTCCTCCCCTCTTGCAGCTCTTGGAGCTGCACCAACCAGCGGACCACTTTGTAATGGTCAGTTCCCCCATGCACGCGTAGTTGTGAGTCATGTTGGGGGACTCCCGACATGACCCAGTCCATTGTAACATGCAGATAAGCCCAAAGATCAGTCATTGTATCCCTCCAGGGCCTGTTTTCACAGGGAATTTGTTGCATCTTTTATCCCTTCCCTTCCCCAAATTTGGCTACGGCTGTTGCAGAGCAAAGATGCTTGGAGAACTAAGGCTATAGAAGCCTTCCTGGGAAATGAAGGCAGCTGACATCCAAATGCCGAAAACACTTTTAAAAACACCCTTAAGGAAACTTTGCAACAACTATTATTTCTTGCTAATTGTGTTGCGCTTCTAAAATTATCCTTTCCAGATTGTTTGCAAGTTGAGAAAAGAGCTTTTCACAGTGTGCTACAGGCTTCCAAGCACAAGTTTCCAAATTGGAGAGAAATTTAATGTCAGCAGGAATACATTTCAAAGCCCTGTTGGTATACATGAATGCACATGTCGGTTTGCTCTGGGCAACAGCCCCACATCAGAACAGACTGTATCAGTGTTCACTGCAATCTGCCACGCACGGCTACCAAACACAAGGGAGGGAGTCCAGGTGACAGCTAGGAGCCACACGTCTCAAATCTTGTCGAAGTCAATGTTTTTTCGAATAAACAGTAGGCAGCCACCATCAAATTGTGCACAAAAAAAGGAACATAACTTGTCAGGTTAAAAGAAACGTGTTAATGTTCTCAATTATTCCATAATCTGTAAATGACATATTTCCAAGCAGGACATTTAGAAGGCACGTCTCTACCCAACCCAGTAATTACGGAGGAGATTTTGCATGCGGTCAGCTTGATAAACAGAAACACTTTATGGATAAGCCTTGAGGGAATGGAGAAAAGATGTAGTGAGCATCCAGGGAACTTGGATTGCTGCAGCAGGGTGGGATTGCTGCAGCATCTCCATTTGCCAGGCAAAGCCCAGAGCAGGAGGCTGCACCCATTTATAGGTGTGGCTAACTCAGAGGCTTACTGCTTGCCAACCAAAGAGGTCGATGTTAAGCATACCAGTTTTCTGCAAGGCCTAAAAATAGCTCTGAGACTTATTGTAGTCCCAAATCGTTCATCAGTCTTGCTCTCCGCTGTAGCCTCTGAGGGTCTTGCCACACATTTCAAAGTTGTTGTGTTTGTTGGTGGCAACACAAGGACTTTGTATCAGATACACAATGGGTGTTTTGTGTCTCCCAGACACACACTGGCCCTTTGCTGCTCATGAGTGGTTTCAGCCTTCCCCCTGCATTATTTTCATGTCCTCAAGCCACCCCATGGAGCCCCTCTTGGCCCACATACATCTGGGATGCCCAAAATGCCCATCAGACATCTGACACAAACTTCTAGAGTAACATACACCCCTCAGTTTCCAGTTTGAGAACACTCAATCACTGTCTGATATTCCTTCTGGGCTGAGTTAGTCCTGCTCCCAGCAGCAGCACAAATAGAGGCACAATATGGTAAGGTTTTCAAAAGCCAGTCGAATCTGACTCTAGGGTTGTGGTGCTCATCTCCATTTCCAAGCCGAAGAGCCAGCACTGTCCCAAGATGTCTCCGTGGTCATGTGGCTGCCATGACTAGACACTGAGGCGCACAGAACACTGTTACCTTTCCACCGAAGTGGTACCTATTTATCTACTTGCAATTTCTCGCTTTCGAACTGCTAGGTTGGCAAGAGCTGGGACCAGAGACAGGAGTTCACTCTGTCATGCGGCACTTGGGTCTTGAACTGCTGAACTACTGACCATCCAGTCTGCAGTTCAGTGTCTTAACCACTTGAGCCACTAATTATGGTTGGTTGTTTTTAAGTATTGAGGCAGAGGCGATGAATCCAGTAAGCAGGCTTTTATTCATAACATCGTTCAGCTCTAAAGACAACTCTAAGAGAGCAGCACTCTAATTTATACTGTTCCAACAAATAACTTTCAACAATGTAACTATATACAAGCGATGTTATTGGACCCAAGCAGGGCTCAGCGATTGGGTACTTAGATTGGCTTAAGGACCAATGGGAGATCTTTATTAGTCAGCCAATGAGAATTGGAGCATTAGGATACCAGAGCCCTTTCATAGGTAAACCATGATTGTAATGCAGCATAATCAAGAACACAAACACAACAGTTGTACATGCCATAACTTTGGTAATGAAAGGTCACTAACAGGGCTTTTTTTTGTAGAAAAAGCCCGGCAGGAACTTATTAGCATAACAGGCCACAACCAACAGTAGAAACTCATTAGCATATTAGGCCACACCCCTGACAGTGCAGCTCCCTCTCAGGAACTGCTTCCCCAGGTGCCCCACGGCTTGCGGGGTGCATGGGGAACCTGAGGGAAGGAAGGCAGATTCTGAATCAGCTTCCTCAGGTGCCCCACAGCTTGGAAGGCACCTGGGGAACCCGAGGGGGGGAGGCTGTAGGCAGGGCCAACTCAGAAGCCAGCTGGAACTCCATTCCTGTGTGTTCATGCCCAAAAAGAGCCCTGCAAGAAATCCCAGAAAAAGATCCTAGTGACTGTCCTGTCAGATGTTGTGGTGGGGAGGGCGGGGGTATAAATTTGATAAATAAATAAATAAATAAAATATAGGACAGGCTCCCTAGCTGAGGAAGTTAGAGATCTCTAGTGAGGACCATTAGCTTGAAGCTTTCTCCAGTTCTTCCAGGCCAGCACATGGTCAGTGACTGCCTCCTCCAGACCTCAATTAAGTGTTCTGTCTGCTCTGATGGATTCTGCACCCAAGAGAGCTTCCTCTTCGCTCCCCTGAGTTTTATCACCTCTCTTTCCCCCACCCATGGGCCATGTCAGGCCGTGTCAGAGAAGTTTTTCCTGACATTTCCAGAAATTTCCTTCCTGAAGTCTCTCTAGTATTTAATTACTTCAAATCTCTGTTCCCTGTTTGGAGAAGGAGGAGAGTTTGACCCACCCATTATCTCTCCTGCTTGATCTATTAGTATTTGTATGAAGATGGGCTGCAGTACATCTGGAAAGCAATTGAATTTACCACCACCATCCCCCCTGCCCTCTTGCCCAGAGAAAGAGAATAAAACCTTTAAAAACACCGTGAAGGTTTTGCTCATTTCAAACCTCCAAAGAAAAGATTTCTTTTCTTCACAGAGGGCAATAACAACTGTTGCCTTACTGTAAACCCAAAAGAATACAAATACCATGCTGCTAACAAATTAGATTTTAATGCAGAGTATTAGGCAAGGAGAGGACAAAGCTCCTAGCTTGAAAGATGAATTAATAATCTCTGTGTCACCAAGAGAAAGCAACATGACAGAATGAAGGATGAACAAGTAAACAGAATGAAAGCAATGGAAACAGGACACAGATAAGCCACTGGTTTAGAAAGATATAAATGATGGCAGCTCCTTCGTTTTTAAAACTGATTTGTGATCAGAAAATGATCAGAGGACCGTATGCTCATGTTTTTATTTGTCAGAGATTCTCTGAACATTCAAGAGCATGGGAATGCCTCTCAGACTCATTTATTCACAAAAAAACCCCAGCTTTCCTGAAAATGTTTGTATAAATAATGGCTTAAAAATCTCTTGGCTATGTCAATGCTAATCTGACACCCCCATTAAATGCTGTTCTATTAGTGCCAAATGTCGGCTCCTTCTGGAATAGTTCTAAGAGACGTAATGCTAATTTAATGCATTTATTGATGCCTTTTCAGTGCTCTTTGTTTCCAGCACTCACTACGCATCAAACATTTTTATAGAAAGGAGATTCTTTAATCATCCCTTTTGCCCTTTTCAGTCTCATCTGAGATCAAAACCAAAAGCTAATGCTTCATTTTAAGAAGTCACCCTAAATCAGGGGTTCTTAACCTTTTTTGTACCATGGACTGCTGTGGCAGTCTGGTGAAGCCTACGGACCTCTTCTCAGAATAATGTTTTTAAATGCATAACATAAAATACATAGGATTACAAAGGAAACCAACTATATTGAAATACAGTTATCAAAATAATATATGTGCTTCTTTATTAACACATTAAATAACATTTTAAACTTGTTTAAACTTGACTGGTCTGTGTTACAAAAGGTTGCACTGCCTTACGGAGATATAAGAATTCTCATTTGAACTGTCTAGTTTTGCAAAACTTTAACAAACAATGAAAATGACTCACTTCCTTCCACATATTGATCAACAAACAATTGTCAATAGGGAATTCTGGAAAGCAATGTAGATGTCTAGGTCACTATTGTGAGAACACACAACTTCACCGTTTGGGGGCTGAATGAGTACTAGGTGCAGAGTACTAGGTGCAGAGGTGCGATGGTCCGTCCCCTCCTTAAAAAAACCATCTTTGGACCCGGCTGTATTGGCCAACTATCGGCCGGTGTCTAACCTACCCTATTTGGGCAAGGTACTGGAGAGGGCGGTGGCGATACAGTTGTAGAGCTTCATGGATGACACCTCCATGCTAGACCCGTTTCAATCTGGCTTCCGACCAGGTCATGGGACGGAGTCGGTCTTGGTTGCCCTCACGGATGACCTCCGAAGACATCTGGATCGAGGCGGTATGGCAGCACTGGTGTTGTTAGATCTGTCGGCGGCTTTTGATGTGGTCGACCACCAGTTGCTGATCCACCGCCTCGCCGATGCGGGGATACGGGGGCTTGCTTTACAATGGCTCGCCTCCTTTCTCCAAGATCGGGGACAGAGGGTTGCGCTCGGGGAACAGACCTCCCAGAGGCACCCACTGGTGTGTGGTGTGCCTCAAGGGGCGGTTCTGTCCCCGATGTTGTTTAACATCTATATGCGCTCCCTCGCCCAGATTGTCAGGAGGCATGGGCTGGGTTGTCACCAATATGCGGATGACACCCAGCTCTATCTGTTGTTGGGAGGCCAGTCCGGCTCTACCCCAGATGACCTGGAGCGGGTACTGCAGGAGGTTGCGGGCTGGCTTCAACTGAGTCGACTGAAATTGAATCCTCTGAAGATGGAGGTCCTGTGCCTGAGTCGGATCGGGGTTGGGGCATCCACTTCCGTCCTTCGGTGGGGCACCATTGGTGCCAGCTCCGAGGGTCAGGAGTTTGGGTGTGCTCCTGGACTCCGCTTTGACGATGGAGGCCCAGGTAGCAGCCACTGCCAAAGCAGCCTTTTTCCACCTACGGTTGATTAGGCAGTTGGCCCCCTTCCTCGAACGCGAAGACCTAGCCACAATGATCCATGCTATGGTCACCTCACGTCTTGACCACTGTAACGCCCTCTACTTAGGGCTGCCCTTGTCTCAGATCCGGAGGCTGCAGCTAGTGCAGAATGCTGTGGCCAGGCTGTTGACGGGTCTCTCGTTGAGGGACCATGTCCGGCCTGTGCTGCGGACGCTGCACTGGCTGCCTATAGCATACCGGATCAGGTTCAAGGTGCTGGTATTGACCTTTAAAGCTCTTTATGGTCAGGGGCCTGCCTACTTGAGGGACCGCCTTTCCCCATATCAGCCCCAGAGGTTACTGAGGTCAGGCATACAGAATCGCCTGACTTGCCCCGGTCCAAAAGAAGCCCGTTTGACTTGCACCAGGGCCAGGGCTTTCTCGGTGGCGGCTCCTTACTGGTGGAATGAGCTCCCGGATGACATCAGGGCCCTGCGGGACTTATTGCAATTCCACAGGGCCTGTAAGACGGAGCTCTTCCGCCAGGCTTTCAAATAGGAGCCGCCATCGGATGGAGAACTGGTTTTAACATCGCCCTGGTCCTGGGGGGAGTACCCCCGCCGCCTTCGCTTACCGGGAAACTCGGATGTCGCCATCTTCGGAAATTTTATGGGAATTTTATTATGTATTTTGTATTTGTATTTTAATGTTTTTATATTGTAAACCTATAAGGTACTGGAATTTGTTAGCCGCCTTGAGCTGGTCCCCCTGGCTAGGCGGGATATAAATGGAACAAATAAATAAATAAATAAATAGAATTGCCCAATAGTTGGCCAGCTATGTCACACAAATGTCTGCAGACAGCAAGACTGCAATCACATGTGATCTAGTGGCAGGTCTAATAACAACCGCAATTTCAAAGTAGTAATGAGTATAAATGATATTTTGAGATATCTGCAACAACTGTAATGTGATATGAAAATATCTATGAGTTCTATTGGTGACAAAGTTACAGGCACTGCTAATACCACTGTAGTTTGTTGCCTACATTCGTAATCAAGGGAAATGCTCAACTTTAGTTAGAGGCTGGTGAAAATAAAGATGTAATTCCCCCCCCCTCCAAATTCATGGACCCAGGTTAACAAACCCTGCCCTAAGTGATATATAGGATCTCTTTCTTTAGTGTATGTTTATGGTTACGGTGGCTTCCCTGTGAATTTCTTGGAATTATGTAGAAAATTCTGCCTGGTGACCAAACTACATGGGGGTTAACCTCCCCACAAATGTTGGCCCCTAGCACACTATTTTTTGAAAGCTACTAGGGGCATGATTTATAAAGTTTAGCATACACTGGCTCCCATATTTACACTGGCTTCCTTAATGAGGCTCATAATAAGAGTATCATTGTTGCTGGGTTCACAGTGTGGCAGTACTCATGTGAAAAGAGAGAGCCATTAGAGGGCTCAACTAGGACCTGGGAGACCTAGGTTCCAGTCCCCACTTCACCATGGAAGTTTGCTGGGTGACCTTGAGCCAATCATTTACTCCCAGCTTAACCTGCAACAAAGGGTTGTTGTGAGTATACAACGGAGGAGAAAAGCCCTGACCTGGATAGTCCACGCAAGCCTGATCTCATCAGATCTTGGAAGCTAAGCAGGGCCTGCCCTGGCTAGTATTTGAATGTGAGACCTCCAAGGAATACCAGGGTCATGACGCAGAGGTGGGTGATGGCAAGCCACTTCTGAACATCCCTTGCCTCCACTAGAGGTCACCAAAGTCAGCTTGACTTGATGGGGGGAAAATGGAAGAGAGGAGAACAATCTAAGCCACTTTGGGTCTCCATTGGGAAGAAAGGTGGGGTATAAATGAAGCAGATGTCAGGGGCAGTGGAGACAGCCTCCTCCTTCTCAGCCCACTACAGGGTCTAGCCCAGCAGCCACCAGGCCCAGTGGGGTGAGTGATGCACCTTATAAAGAGCTGCAAACCAGCCAATTGGTCAATGGCAGCTGGCCTTTTAAGACTCAGGGGCTGTGATCAGATGTGCAGTTGCTGTTGCTGTTCCCTTACAGATTTAAAATGCATGATCAGACAGCAACATAGGCATAAACTCCAAGGGGGCTTGAGGGCTCAAGCCACCCCCAAAATTTCCCGGGGGAGACTGAGCCCCCCCCCCAGCAAAATGGAGCACCCACCACCGCGCCTTCCCGCCGCCAGAGCCATGCTGCCACCAGAGCCGTTCTCCCCACCCACTCCTCCTTCCCTTCCACCTTCCTGGAGAGTGGCGGCACAGCGGCTCTGGTGGTGGGGACATCACCATGGCGGGGACATCGTCCTGGCAGTGGCTCTGGTGGTGGCAGGCAGGACACCGCTGCCATGCCTCCCTGCCTGCCACAAGCCTCCCTGGCTGCCGCTGCTGCAAGAGCCCCCCCACTCGGCTCCCCCACACCCACTCCCTCCCTCTGAGGGGTCCATGAAAGCCAGGCAGAGGGGAAAGGCGGTGGCAGCTCTGGCAGCGGGGACATCACCCTGGCTATGGCAGCATGGCGGCAGTGGCTCTGGTGGTGGCAGGGGGACACCGCCACTGCGTCTCCCCACCTGCCGCAAGCCTCCCTGGCTGCCACCACCATAAGAGCCCCCCGCCCAGCTCCCCCGCACCCACTCCCTCCCTCTGAGGGGTTCATGGGAGCCAGGCAGGGGGGAGAGGCAGCAGCGGGGATATTGTCCCACCAGTGGCACGTGCACAAAGCGTGCACGAGAGCCTCCGCCCCCCAGGAGAATGGAAAGTCTATGCCCCTGAACAGCAATATCTGTCTGTCATGCCCCAGTCGTCTGTGTCCTGTCCCCCCCCCTTTACTGCAAGTTTCTTTGATACCTGTGAAAGTCTGGTCCTGTTGGTCTGAACTGGTTTCAGAATGAATTTCCTGTTGTCTGATAGCTTTGTTCCATACCCAAGCTGTCAGGCTGGTCTGACTGGTCTCTTATTTTCCAGCCACCATTTTTTTACTAGTTAGCAATGTGTGCATAACTGCATATTCACACCTCTCTGTCTGTCTCACCCCCTGCCACAGGGGCTGTTCAAAACTTTGTTTTCTTTATAAAAAAAAAAAAGATGCCTTTGTATTTTAGTTTTTTTTCTGTGCTTTGAGAAAGGGGTTAATTGAAAAGTTTAGAGAGGGTGGACAGCAGTGAATTACATATCCCAGCAGGCTCACCAGCACTTGTGTGCATGCTCAGAGGACAAACTTTTTTAAAAAAAAATGGCCAATGGCAACACTCCCTGGCTGCTCCATCTGATCAATCAAGGATGGGGTAAAAGCGGTTCCGGCTTCGGCGGGTCGAAGGATGGACATGTCTCCTTGGTGCTCCAAGGGACATGACCTGTGTTGTGGTGGTAGGGAGGGGTCTCAAAACAATCTGGACCCTCTGGAGCCTTTGTAGGAGGCTTCCAGCCATGGAGCTTGAAGGGTGCCTCTCCCAAGGCCGACAACTGAGGGATTGAGGCTCACCTTTGCTCCGAAGGTCCCACTGTCACAAATTAGCAATGGTGCCAGAGACGCACACCAGGGCAAGTGGGCAGACGGTCAGGCACTTTTCCTTACCTTGCAAAAGACAACGGATGAACTGAGTTCTGATTAGTTGAAAAGCAAGAGAAACATGCAAGTGTTTAAGTGATTACATTCCCTTTAAAAACAAAGTGAGAGGGGTGGAGCCCACGCGCGCAAAAGAGAAAAGCCTTTTAAACTTTCAGTGAAAAGCAGACGGAAAGCTAAATTTTAAATAACCAGGACAGAGAGTAACCCAGAATCTCTCAGCTGACTATGCAAGCCATAGACACTTTTCTAACTTTTACTCAAAAGTAAACAATCGTATAAATGGCTGGGAGAAAAGTCCTTCCCAAAACAAAACCTTCTTCAAGAAGTGCTAGCCTAGCTTCTGCGGTCATGAGACCGGAAGCAGCTACAGACGTTCCTAACATGATAGCGGCAGCACTGTGCCCTCTGCTGGACCAGATGACTACACTCAATGACAACTTCGAGACTCTCCAACATCAGCTAAAATAGACTAACCTTAAGACAGAGCAACCCTCAGAATCATTAAAGAAAGTTGACGCCAAAACAAAAAAGCTTAAAAAATGACTGGAGACTGTGGGAAAAAAGAGATCTTTAGATGAATATCAACTGCTTCAACTGCAAATGGAAAAGACAACTTATGTTCTAAGATTTCAAGGGCTTCCAGAGAAGGAAGGACAAAACCTCAAAGTAACTTTAAGCACTACTTTGGAACCAGTAGCAGATATAAAAGCAGATCTTCTACAAAGCCTATAGAACCTATCCATATTAAGAAGAATAATCTGCTCGGTTACATTTTTATGAGATTCTCTAAAAGACATATCAGAGACCAAATACTTAAAGCAACAAATGGGACTACCCTAAAAATTGATGACAAAGAAATAAAAGTTTTAAAGGACATTCCATTTGAGATAAGAAAAAAGAGGAGACCCTATAAAAAACTGATTTTATTCGTACAGAAGAATTCCATAATCTACAGATGGCTGGTACCAGAAGGCATCATCTTCAAATACAAGGATAAAAAAGAAAGAATAGACTCTGTTACTAAAGCAAAAGCTTTCTTGGAACAGCTTCAAAAAGTTGAAAAAGCCCAAAAACCAGGAGAAGAAGATGGAGTGGCAGAGGACCACAGCGAGGCGGAAAGTAAGGGAAGCACAACTTCTACATCGTCTGAAGAAAAGTCTGATTCAAAACTGGGAGCGACAGCTCCCGAAATTCCCAAAGCAAGAAGAGACTATGAACTCAGGAACAGAAAAGACAAATATTAAGCCATATCTCAAACTTTGCTAAAATTACTTGAATACTGGGATACTCTCATCATGGTTGAACTTTATTTGTTATACTCTTGTGATAACCCTTTCCCCCCCTCCTTTCATCATAAGATAACTATTGTAAGTGAAATAGTATTGCAAGCATTTGTAAAATCTAATGAGCACTCCTACTTGGGATTTTAGTGGTTTTCTTTTCTTTCTCCCTTAGAATTAGATTCCCCCCCAATTGATTTCTGTGTAGATTATAGAATAAAAGCAATAAAAAATGTTTTTTTTAAAAAGGATGGGGTAAAAGCACTTTGAAGAGTGCTAAAAGGGGTGAGTGTGATCAGTATTCTCTGTTACAAAATAACCTGGATTAGAGGTAGGGCACCAGCGGATCGAACTGCACGTCTGACTGCAGCCCCTGGCACCCACCTAGCCCTTTGACATCTAGTTATCTGACAATCCATTGTTGGGAAGATCCTCCCTGGGGGTGGCAAAGGAGAGTAATGAGGTAGAAATGGTCCAGAAAGTGCTACTGGTCCCACACAGGCTAGGCCATAACCCCATAAGGCTTCCGAGCAGAGGAAGACCACTGGGCATGCCCCAGGACAAGCTACAGCCTTTAAAAGGCTTGAGGGAGGAGACCAAGGAGGACAGACTAGCTCTGGCTCCCAGCTCAGAAGGGAGTAGAGACAGGGAAGAGGAGATGGATTAGTGTGGTACCTAACCCCCACCTTTCTCTGTCTGAAGCCAAGGGAAGGTCTGCCAGTCAAATTAAGTCCTGGTACATGAAGGCTGAGGCTGGGATATCTACAGTAAATAAATAAGTAAACAGACCCTTTTGAAGCCACAGTGATAATTAAAAATTGCAGTCCCTCCCTAAGTGGAGGCACTGGTCCTCAAATGAAGCCTTTCCACAGGAATGCTATATACTCCTGGGGCATTTGCATAAGTAGAGCTGCCCCAAGAGCCCTCTTCGCATGCCCCCCAGCAGGATCTAGGGCAGCATGCACAAGAAGTGACTCTGCAACCTACTTTGGACCCCAGGAGTCAGAGGCACTAGAACACAAGGACAGGCGGGAGCAACGCTTGTTGCCTCATTCCACCTCACTACCACCCACCACTCTGGCACCCCAAGTAAATCTGCATTTGCCAACAGATTGTGAAATGTATGGGAGATTATTTCCCCTGCTGATTAGCCCAGTCAACTTTAGTCATTCTAATTATGGTCTTTGCTAGGCTACCAGCCATGGACATTGCAAACCATTTATGATGCCCTATTAATTCCATTTAGAATTTTTAAAAGTGTCACATTGGGAAAGCTGAACTCACTCCAAGTTTTACTAGTACAAATTAGGTGGAAAACATGTAAATTTTAAAAAATGATGCCTCTGGCCTGGTTCTCACTGAGATGGCAAACTAGGATCATCAACCTCAAGGTGGAGCCTGGAGATCTCCTGGAATTACAACTCACCTCTGGACTACAGAGATTAGTTCTGTGGCATTATACTCCACTGAAGTCTCTCCACAGGGTCTATCCTCCAAATCTCCAGGAATTTCCCAACCTGAAGTTGGCAGTTCTATGGCAAATCCAGGCATGGGCTATTCCACTTCAAACTACATATGGGGGCTCACATGGTGTAACAATTCACACCTCATATAAAATTAGCAGGGAGAAGGGTGATCGTTGCACTCTGACCGGATACAGCTAGGAGTGCCAGCTCTGGGTGGGGAAATAGCTGGATATTTGGGGTGGGGGGACGAAGCCTCAGGAGAGCAGGGTTGGGGAGGGGAGAGACCTAGGGCTGCCAAGTCCAACTTGGGAAATATCTGGGGACTTTGGGGGTGGAGCCAGGAGACTTTGAGGGTGGAGCCAGGAGAAAGGAAGTGACATCATTTTGTGATGTCACATCCTGTGATGTTGCTTCCACATGCTGACACATGAACTCATGAAGTTTCCTAATACTGAATCAGGCCATTGGTCCATCAAGGTCAGTATTGACTACTCAGACTGGTAGTGGCTCTCCAGGGTCTCAGGCTGAGATCTTTAATGTCACCTATGACCTGATCCTTTTTTAGCTGAAGAGGCTGATACCTCCTGCATGTCAAGCAGATGCTCTATCACTGAGCAATGGCCCTACTGAATCCTTCCTCATCTTGGCAGAATATGAAGCACTAAGTGCTACACAAGTGCTAAATATGATTTTCATATCATAAGAACAGGAGAGAAGCCACAGTGGATCAGCCCATCCAGTACAGCCCATCCAGTACAACACTCTGTGTCACAACAGTGGCCAAAAATTCCAGGTGCCCTCAGGAGGTCCAGCAGCGGGGCCAGAACTCCAGAAGCCCTCCCACTGTTGCCCCCCAAGCACCAAGAATTCAGAGCCTCACTGCCCCAGACAAAGGGTTCCATTTAGACCTTGTGGCTAATAATAGCCACTGATAGACCTCTGCTGGATGGGGACAGAGAGAGAGAGAGAGAGAGAGACAGACAGAAAAAAGAAAGGGAGAGAGAGAAGGGAAAAAAACTGGCAGAGGCACTTACTTCCATTTAGACCTTGTGGCTATAATAGCCACTGATAGACCTCTGCTGGATGGGGACAGAGAGAGAGAGAGAGACAGACAGACAGACAGACAGACAGACAGAAAAAAGAAAGAAAGAGGGAGAGAGAGAGAAGGGGAAAAAACTGGCAGAGGCACTTACTTCCATTTAGACCTTGTGGCTATAATAGCCACTGATAGACCTCTGCTGGATGGGGACAGAGAGAGAGAGAGAGACAGACAGACAGACAGACAGACAGAAAAAAGAAAGAAAGAGGGAGAGAGAGAGAAGGGGAAAAAACTGGCAGAGGCACTTACTTCCATTTAGACCTTGTGGCTATAATAGCCACTGATAGACCTCTGCTGGATGGGGACAGAGAGACAGACAGACAGACAGAAAAAAGAAAGAGGGAGAGAGAATGAAAAGAGCTGGAAGAGAAACTCACCTTGCCAGCCACATGCAAAAGCAGCTCCTTCAGTCCCTCCTTAATCTCTGGGCGGACCTGTCTTGCTGTGGAAGAAGCTCTCTTGCTGACTTCTTAAAGGGGAAATGTCTGGCGAGGCTTTTTACTGCAGGGCAGGCTCTCTGCAGACATTTCCCTTTTAAGGCAGCCATTTTGTCCCCCCGGGGGCCAACTTTGGAAAAGCGGGAGATAAGCACTAAAAATCAGTGTTTCCCCCGCCCCACGGGGGAATTGGCAGCCCTAGAGAGACCTTATCAAGGTACAGTGCCATAGAGTTTGCTCTTCAAAGCAGCCATTGTCTCCATGTGACCTGATCTCTGTAGTCTGGAGACTGTAATACCTGGAGATCTCCAGGACCCACCAGGAGGCCAGCAACCCTAGATATGGCCCATACGCAGATTTACCTTCTCAGCCAGAACTAGGCCTTTCAAGTAACATTACCAGGAGGAAAAACCATGTATGATCACACACACAGAACTCACTATGCATAACAAACTTGAACACAATCCCAATGGCCATTAAAATCTGCCAAAAACAGAGAACAGAACTTTTGGAAGTGAGGGGACAGCTGAGAATTAGCACATTGATGGGGAATGGGAGAGATGAAGTGAGGAGTCTAGGTAAGCATGGATAAAAGAAGGCAGAATAAAGATTACATTGCCTAATGAGCTGCCAGTGACTAGTGGGACAACTGAATCACCTGGCCAGCTCCCCTTCCAAGGGTAATTTCATACCTCATAGAATATAATTCCACACAGTCCTGGTAGAGAAGAAGGAGGCCTGAAGAACACAGCCTGTGGATTACGAGGAGAACTTGCCAAACTGCTGCTGCTCATTTTTGGCCTTGATACTCATTAGTCACTTATCTCCCTACTCTAGTTCTAAAAATTATGGAAGGCTATGGATTGAGAGATTAAGAGCAAAAAAGGTCAATAGGCTGAAAATAATCATAACGCATTATGGAGGACCTCTATCTTTACCAAAAAGAGATACAGAAGATTTCTTGATTGCTTATCACAATAATGGGAAGCTTGTCCTTCTACGAAATAGAGAGTATGGGTGGGGCAGGGATCCCCTTGCCAGCTGCTGAGCCTGTATGTTCTTGATCAGTTATTAGCTGATGAAAAATATAATGTAAACCATTTCATTATCAACTTATGTGAGTGAGATTCCTGTGTAGAAGAGGGGAAGAGTTTATTTGCAACTGAGTCCCCAGAAGTACAGTAAGTTTTAAAAAGAGTCACCCTTCAAAAAGTCTGAGAACCACCAGCCTACAGGATTAAGTATTCAGCAATCAACATTCCTTTTCCTTTTTAAAAAATTCATAATTTGGTCATCATCCCCCCCCCTTTTGCTAAACTGGCCACTGCCTTAATTGAACTTAATAAATTACTCCTCAGTCCCTAGCATGATCCAATGCCAAAGCCTACTGATTTCAACGGGCTTAGACTGGACCAACTCTACACAGGATTGCACTGATAAACAGTTCCAAGATCTGCTGGGCACACTTACAGTAGTCTTCAAAACTAGTGTAATACTGCAAACTGTCAGTATTATTTCCATCCAAAAAGATGATTTATAGCTTCCAACTCCATTCTTTTCACCAGCTGTGAACTGGGGGGGGGGGGGGAGGTTGCCACGAATTTCAGCTGTATTTGTAATAGGCTTTTGGGCATTATTGCCACAGTGATGGGCATCTGCTGCACACCTATGAAAGCTTCATTTCCTCTCCTTTGGGGAACTTTTTCCATGGGTAGAACCGAACAGATGCTACATTTCAACTCTTCAACTCCCACAAAATAAGTTATTCAAAAATTCAATGGATATGGCACTATGAAAGTTAAATTATCTTCATGAAATAAGCATATGTTGTCAGACGCAATGGCCTCACTTTATAGCAGTACCAGCAGTAAACGTTTTTGACTGTTCCATCGTTCCTTTGCATACCTATCACATTGTTCCTGGTTTATGCAACTGCAGTTCATTACGCATGTGACTGAACTCTCTCTAGAGTGTCAAACATCCCCTTAAATGTACACATTGGTGTATAAATAAGGACATGAAATGGAGGCTTTCATTTTGTCAGCTTGCTGAGTGGAGGCAGCAAATATTTGCATGAAGCATACTCAGGAGAGTTCTTCATGTGAAAGCCTCACATATCCTTACTTTGTAGCTTGCGCGGCACAGACTAGGAGAAAGGCCTACAAAAATTATGCAAAGAGAATTTAATTTGAAGATAGGGATGCTAGCCTCCAGGTGGGACCAGGGGATCCCCTAGCATTACAGCTCATCTCCAGACTACAGAGATAGTTCCCCTGGAGAAAATGGCTGCTTTGGAGAGTGGACACTGTGCCTTTATACTTAGGGTTGCTAACCCCCAGGTGGTGGCGGGAGATCTCCTGGGATTACAACTGTTTCTCAGGCAACAGAGATCAGTTTCTCTGGAGAAAATGGCTGCTTTGGAAAGTAGCCTCTATGGCATTATATCCCACTGAAGTGCTTCCCCTCTCCAAACCCTCCCTACTCAGTCTCCACCCCCAAAATCTCCAGGTATTTCTCAACCCGGAGGTGGCAACCCTAACTGTACCCCACTGAAGTCCCTGACCTCCCCAGGTTGTACCCCCCAAATCTCCAGAAGTTTCCCATCCTGGATCTGACAACCCTACCCACCCATCCCCTGCCAGTGGCCCGGGGATGACCTGGCAACCCTAAGTTGGGGACATAGGTACTGGCTAGCTATGAGACTGCTCTGAAGCCTTTGGGGGCTGTTTCATGCCCAGGACTGTATGAATGCTCAGGACCAGATGAAATTTAATGCCCAGGACTGGATGAAAACAAACATCTTTGATTTTTGTGCCGTTTGCATAGCCTTTTGCTACAGATATGACTAAGCAAATGATAGTACAAAAATCAAAACTCCCAAAATTTCACCTAAGTGCTAGCTGGCAAGACAACATTTTCAAAAATGCTGAACAAAGTTCAAGGAGTGCAGTGACCAAGTGCCAGCCCTTCTCTACAAAAAGTGCTGAATCAAGCACAGAAATGCCAATCTGCAAAAAATTCCAAGTCATGCTCAAAATCTGCACTTTCACCCACAGCATGACTCAGCGGTTTTTGTTTATTTTCTGAGTATTACATATCTGCAGAGGATGATTGAGAACTGATACAAAATATGCAAAATATGCAGTGTGTTTTCATGATGCAAATTTATTTCATAGTGAGGTTTTGATGAGTAACTGGAAGATCATGCTAAATTAAGCAGCTCTAGCAAAAAAATGGTTTGGGGGAAACAGCCAAGGAAATACTAATGAATTTAACGAATGGCTTTGATGCATTGGGAAGCGTTCCAGAAGTAAGAGGAAATTTATGGATTGCATAACTTCTCCCCTACCCCCAATGGCATTGCAGCATCCTTGGGTTTGCCCACCATACTGTAGAGAACTTAAAATCCTTGCTGGGGGCATTTAAATCTGCAGAAGTTGCAATTACTCTCCATGACTCAGGCTAAAAATAGGCTTTAAAATACAGCACATTTGGCACATGTGCATAATCTCATTTGGCAGTGCAAGCTAATTTGAAAGTGAGTGTGATGGACAGGTGGCTGTCCTTCCCTTCTTCAAATCAAGCACCAATCCCCTGTCACCAACTTTTGAATGTGCTGAGCCAAAGCAATATCCAGTTGGGAGGTATAGAATAACTGCTGAAGAGATCAGTGGGCTTTAAAGTCTGCTTCAGGTAGAGCAGGCTGGTTATTTGATTAAAGTTACTGAGTAAAAGTGATCTCAATCAACACTGTGTCTATCTTCTGAGGGATGTAGGCTGCAGACCCCTGTATTGTTGTGACTGTGAGGTCTGGTTGATTTGAAGAATTCTTGAAAATGGTCATATGTTGTTTGACTGAAACAGTTGTCAGTCATAGTTGAAAGTATAGTTAAGCTCTGAAGGGATTTGAGTTCTCATGCATTTAAACTCACTTGTAACAGTAATTCTCTGAAAAGGAAAAGATTTGATTCAGCTGAAAGCTGTGAAGCTATGTTGTTGTAGTAATATTCAAATTGCAGCTGTTTTTAAATGAGAGCTAAACCCTGCTAAGAAAGTAAACAAAATACAGTTCATCTTTTGTAATATTGCCTCCTGCGCCTCAGTCATGTTCACAAATAAATTCATAATTCCTCACAATAGTGAACTCTCATTAATATAGCCATGGGAATAAAGACTACATCCCATTAGCTTAAAACCCATCAAGGGGGATTTCTGTCATGAAAAGGGGGTATCATAATGAGCTTTTCCTGAACATTTCAGACTTGTAGCTAGAAGTCAAATTACATTTTGAGATGAGAGGAGTCACAATCTCTAGCTCAATGTTCAGTTCATTGCAAAAACCGCTACAAGAGATTTATGTCAAAACTGGAAAAGTGCTGAATAATTCTATATAAAAACTATCATGTGGTGTTGAGACAAGTGTTGTCACATTCCTTAATACTTTGAGTCATCTTACAGAGGTTTTACTTATGATTTGCATAAGCATTGTCATGGTTGGAATGTTCTACAAATTCAGTGTCAGAATTGTCCAGTCATGCTGTTCAAACATATGAAGCTGCCTCATACTGAATCAGACCATTAGTCCATCACAGTCAGTATTGTCTAATCAGACTGGCAGTAGCTGTCCAGGGTCTCAGGAAGAGAAAGGTCTTTGACATCTGCTGTAGCCTTTTGACTGAAGATGCTGGCGACTGAGCCTGGGACCTCCCGCATGATAAGCAGATGCACTACCACTGAGTCACGACCCTTCCTCAAATAGATCCTTGGCCCGTCAATGTCCGTATTGTCTTCTCTGACTGGCAGCTGCTCTCCAAGTCTCGGGCAGAGGTTTTGCATATCACATACTGCCTGGTCTTTTCAACTGGAGATGCCATGGGTTGAACCTGGGACCTTTCTGCATGCCAAGCAGATGTTCTACCATTGAGCTCCTGTCATGTATATACTGTCATGATGTACTGTCATGTATGAAGAAAAACTGTCAAATCGTACTCTCCAGGAACTGAGTTGTAACCAGAATCTTCTGATCCATTATCTGAAAAAATGCTGCAGATATATCAAGTCATCCTCTGCAAAAGTGCTATGTCAGTGACTCATGAAAGAAAGTTCAGTACACAAAAGTTCTTATCAGTTCTTATCAGTGCCTTCAAAAAATGAAGTGATGTTTAAAAAGGGCTCAGTCATGTTCCAGGAAAGTGCAAAGTTGTGTACTGCTGCAAATAACTGAGCTCAATTGTGCTAAGTGTTACTTAAAAGAAGTGGTTGTCACCATTTGTTAAACAGACTAAATATGCTATTTTACCATTACTGCTTCTATAGAAGGATACGGAGAATGCTGTACAGAGTGCTTCCTGAATAGCAAACATTGTGTTTCATACAACTTTTCTGAGATATGCTGAGGCGGGTACCTAGCCTGATCCCCAATGAGAAGCAAGGAGCCAAGTCATGAATTTAATGAATGTTTATCCTTAATCTTACTCTAGGAATTTAATCACTAGGTCATTCTCTCTCTCATATCTCCTAACCTTACTAAAGGGATTTCTCTGCATTCCCTCTCACGTCATCTCCATTTTGTCTAACAATAATAGTGCCGCTTTGTTACCTCTGGCTGGGATTCATTTCATTTAAGACACTGGGGATTATTAAGCCTATTATTAAGCAACATCACATCATCTAACCATGGAGTCTGAATGAATGCCAAGTCAAAATACAAGCTGCAATTAAGCAAGAGATATTCAACAGCAGCAGGGGAGAATGAAAAGTGCCAGCACACCACAATCGACGGACAAAAGTCTCAAGTTAAATAGTGGCTTGTTAATTAGTTCTCAACTAGCTAAACTAGGGAATGGTTTATCAATAGTCTCACAGCTTCTAATAAAAGGAACGACCTTAATGGTGAAATGTGGGTTCTTCGCAATTTCATGGCTTGATCTGCTTTTGCCACAGGCCTCATTCAATATTTTAGCATTTTATACAAGAGTAAAAATTCATGACACAAGTAGTGAAGGAAGAAGTTCCCATGGCTCAGTTCAGAATAGGATTGATTTAAATGAGTTATTGTCCCAAAACATTGGAAAAGCACCAATCTATTTCCAAATCTAAATCTGAAATCTGAAAATAGATTTGGTCTCTTTCCCAAAGACATCACAGAACATAAAAGGTTTCTGAACTGTACTCCACTAGGGACTACACTTTAAAGGGTCCCTGACAACTTGGAGAACGCTGCTGTTTCAGTACTCCTGATGCCAGGAAGGAACAGAGGCAGAAGAAGGCAGACAGGATGGAAGGGAAAGAGGCCACTGTGATGGTAGTGGGACTTGTGATGATAATGCTGCACTAATTATGAGCTGGGCGCAATCTTTGAAAGAGTTTGGGGACTGACTCATAAGGGGTTCAATCCAAATCACAAGAGCAGCAAATTTGTGGATCAGGCTGCCCACCCACCTGCTGAGGTCTACTGAGTACACCAAACCTGTTTTTGGTGTAGCCCCCCCCCCCCAGCAAAAAAACCCCAGCTGTTGGAATCTGCAGTGGGCAGAGGCAGTTGGTAAAAACTGTGTGCGCTAACAGAAGTAAAAATTGTGTGCACGAACAGAAGGCTTGTGGGGCTCATGGGGAACCCGAAAGAAGGAAGGCAGTTTCCGGATCGAGCTTCCACAGGCACCCCGCAGCTTGCAAGGCGCCTGGGGAACCCGGGGGGGGGGGGGGAGGCTGTAGGCGGGGCCAACTCAGAAGCCAGCTGGAACTCCATTCCTGTGTGTTCCTGCCCAAAAATAGCCCTTCAAGAAATACCAGAAAAAGATCCTAGTGACTGTAGAAGAAGGCTCGAATACTTTACAGAGGAGACTGTACTATAGAACAGATTTATAAGCAACATGGGGTCTTCTGCCCCCAATCAGCATCCTTGTGTTGAGTTAAAAAAAAAAAAGTCTGCTTTAAAACAGATTACACGCTACTTGAATCTCTCATGCAGTGCCAGTGGCCCTAGCCCTCCGCTTTTCAATCTTTTAAAAAGAAAGGGGGGGGCAAACTTTTCCCTCCCCCCTTGCCGTTTTATTTCGGGGCTTCAGGATGCCTTTTAGTTCAGTTGAGTGGACCCGCTGACTCACAGCTCGTTCAGAGATGCATCGCAGGTAAGAGTACTTTCATTTCTTTGCTGTGCTCTTTGTTCACCAGTCCAGTGTGCCACTTTAGGTGCCTGAGACTCCATGGTGACGGGACCTTACAGGGCAAAGAGGTGCCTCAATCCTTTGGCCATTGCCTCAGGAGAGGCACCTTTTGCGCCCCAGGCAGGGAGCCCCCTACAAGGGCTCCAGGGGGGAATTGGAATCCAGCCAATCCCCCTCCCATTCGCTGAGGTTGCGGGCTGTTCCATATGGAGCTCCGCTGGAACGTGCCTGCCATTAAGCTGCCAAAACTGGAAGTCCTGCACATGAAGTCTCCTTAATCAAGCCAACCAAGCTTTACTAATAACATCTACAGCCTGTCTGTGTCTTCCGGGAGGAGGAGATCTGGTGCCGTGTTGGAACAGATCCCCACCCTAGAGACTGTAAAAGTGCCCTTTAGATTTCCAATACACAATGGTGCTCAATAAGCCTTTCTCCAGTACCTTTTTGTATGATCTTTCACCAACAATGAAACTTATAGCTCTGAATGAACAGTCAACTAATGAATATAGCAGAATCAAATGCGAGACTCTAGAAAAATTATAAACACTGTTTCCCCAATTTAGAAAACAAAGTTGGCAACTATGGGTTTTTTGGGACACACACACACACACACACACACACACATTGTGACATGCTTCTGTCTATCTGGATCAGCATAGTCTCTCCAAGATCCTAGACATTAGGACACCGGGTCAAATATGCACCAAAATATTTTCTTTCCTAGATAAAGAAATAAATGCTAAAGTGAAAAAGTCTGTTGCTTTGTGGTAGGACTTGTTTAATCAAATGATTGATGGGATGTTACATTTCTTTTCTGCTTGACTGCCCACTGCAAAACAGTTTCTCTTAGAATGAAAGAATGAAGCTTAATTTCTGTAACTAGGGTTGGCATACAGGTCAATTGAAAGTTCTAGTATTGACAACTGACTAGTAGTCTGCTGAATGCTATTTAAAATCACTGTCAAATATTGCTCATGAAGCCACTGTGATGGTGGCACCTTACCTTTTTAATTCCATTTATTGGATCATTTGTTAGCAAGGCAGGAATAAGGCCTGACTGTTCCCTAACCATTCAGCACACTCAAGACTTGCACCCTTGCAAAATGTGGCTATCTGCTACGTCTGCAAGCATATCCATTATTTACTTATTTTAAGTTGCTGCTTTTACTTTGCATTATGCCTGTTCTGCTTTGGTTGTGTGTGTTTTTTTAAGCTTTGTAACTGTAGGCTGACCTCGAGGATGCTAAGGAAGACACGTTGCTTACCTGTAAGTAGGGTGCCTGTGAGCATGCTAATACGAAAACTGTCACCGCCAGCTTTCCGAGGGGGTTAAGCAAATTATAAAATTTTAAACATAATCTATATAATATAAAATGGCCTGGAATAGTATCGAATACACTGAGACAAATATAATAATAATAATTTTTACTGTGTATCAGTTTGTTTATAGTTTTGATGGTTTGTTCTCGGCATTTCCCCCCCCCCCTTTCCCCCTTTCTTCAGTCCCATTTTCGATCACTATTGGTCTTCAAGTGGTCTCTGTTCATTCACATGAATAGACTTTGTGCTTGTGCAGAGCTCAATTTCGGAAACTTCCAGGGTAGGTACAAAAATTCCCTTTCCAGGGAATGTAGATTCAGACCAGGGAGGGAGGAATTGCACCTTTTCTGCTCAGTTCCTCTTTGTTACGGTGGAGACATTGTTTTGGAAGTTCTCCAGAGCTTTTTCTCTCCTCAGAGCTACTTCAACTGATTTCTTCTTAGAATTCGTTCAACGGCACCTGGGAGTTTTCTTTTGGGCTCCTCAGCACCTCTTCTTTCTTCTTTGATTCCCTCTTGGCTAAGACTACACCATTCAAGAACTGCTGTGAGTGTGGTGGGAAACTCCCTTCCACAGACAGGCACAACTGCTGTTTCTTGTGACTGAGCAAAGGACTCTAGGAATAATTATTTGGTGAAGTCCTCTATTCACAGTGCTATCCATGTTGAAATCAATATGCATATAGTGGGAGGGAGGAAGAATATTTCAGTTGTACTACACATGATCATGAGCACGAGGCCTATTCATGTAGGAACTGGAGGCCCAAAGGGGGTCCCTCCCCATGACCAGGAACATTTAAAAAATCAGTGTTCCCCAATCACGGGGAGGAAGATTATGCAAAGTAGAATCATAGAGTTGGAAGGAACCTCTGTGCTCTTTGCTCACGAATAGACAGTCATGCATAGACAGGGGTGGAATTGACACGTTCATATCCACTCCCCCTCTACATTCACTGACTCGACACATGTAGTGTTACATGTCAAGCACGAGTGTAATTTTAGTTTATAGAACTCTTACTTCAAGTTCTTAAGTTATAATAAATATATCTATTTAAAAAGGAAGATTTCATTGTCACATAGTAATAAATATGTTCTTGTAATTAGCAACAGCATCCAACCAGCTGACAACTACAGTATTGTTGTTGTTCAGAATAAAGTTCTTGTTGCCTTAACACATAATAATGAAACACATACACAGATGGTGTTGCATGCATGTGCCTTCCGTTGCTCTCTGAGAATTGTAGTTCTTGGCACTAGTAATGGAACAACAGGGATGCTTAAGTATGAACTATTTGTTTCTCTTTTTATATGTTCTTGTAATTATGAGCCCACTTTGTTGTTTCTGTTGTTCCTGATTTTATCCCTTCTTTAAATGTAATTTATGGCATTTATAAGAAATCGATGGAAAAACAACGTTAAAATCACACACATTTAATTTGGTGTGGAACAAAAAACAGTATGGAACCAAAGATCAGTGCATCTGATCTTCAGGAAGGAAAAACAAAGACACTACATGGATTTTCAAATGGAAACAATGAGGCTACAAAATTGTGGGATATCTCTAGTTGAGAACTACTTGGAATTTCAACTCCCTCCCCCCAAACCCCCCCCCCCCCATATCTAGAAATAAGAGTGCATTTCACAGCCCAGGTGCCAGCACATCACCAACACTAGCACGCCACTGAGTACTCCTAGTCACTACCCTATGCACACTCAGAAGAGGGGAAATATACATGCACACACACCAAAAAAAGCCCCAGCTAAAAAGGTGTGGAGAACACAGCAATTGTGCTGGAGTTTGTAGCAACCCAGCAATCATGGAACTGCAAAACAACACGAGAGCCAAAGGTGGAAACAGCCAGTCAAAGTTTTCTGAGGCTGAGACACCTCCCTGATGTCACCAGCCCAGCACAGAACCCATGAGGGGGAACAAAGTTATTGCATTATTCTCTATTGTAGTGTGAGGCTGTGGTGCAATCAGTAGGAGCCTTGGGATAAAATATTCTAGGGAGGTCTGCAGATGCAGGTTCAATTCTTCTCCCACAACCATGGTCAGGGGAAAAAAGAAGGAACCAAGGCCACTGGGACTGCATTGGCCACATACTTACACACCAACCAAGCCTCACTCTTATTTGGGCATGTCTTTGACATTGCCCACTTCTATGTCAGAATTATTCTGGCCTAGTGCCTGGGTGGTACCAGCACATCTTGGCACTGGCATATCTCTAAATACTCCAGTGTATCTTCCAATTACTTTGAGCTGGCATATTTGGCATCACATTAGCACACTGCTTGGTCACTATCCTAAGCCACTCAAAAACACAATTAAGTACGTTCACAAAAAAACAGTCATGAGAACTGACATAAATAATGAAGCAGATACTTGCCAAATAAGAAGCTGCTGAGTTAGGTAGTCTTGTGTAGATCACAACAGTTAAGAGAAGCTAAGCAGGAAATTTCAGCTTTGGACATCTTATGTAGAATGTGGTATGTAGACTTCCTAAAACAAATAAATAAAAGGGTTCAACTTTAAATAACTCTTGTAAATGTCAAGATGGGTAGCCGTGTTAGTCTGCCTGTAGCAGTAGAAAAGAGTCCAATAGCACCTTACAGACTAACAAAATTTGTGGCAGGGCAGGAGCTTTCGTGAGTCACTGCTCACTTCTTCTGATACAGCTAGAATTTGAGTCCATCAGTCCTATCCTATATATTGGAAAGTGGAGTGGTTTCAGATGCCAAATGACATTAGCAGGCAAATGACAATAGAAGGTGTGATTGGAGTAGAAGTGATATGCAGAGAGGTAGTAGGCATGGAGAAATCAGCATTGATAATGAGACAGGAAATCTAGGTCTCGATTCAGTTCAGGTAGATGCATTGTCTTGAGAGTTTCATTATCTGTTGTAATTCAGAAGTCTCTCTAATCTCCCTTTGAAATCCCTTTGTAAAGTAACTGCTACTTTTAAGTCAGCAACTGAATGTCCTGGAGGTTAAAATGTTCCCCCACTGGTTTTTAATATTGTGGTTTCTGATGTCAGACTTATGTTCATTAATTCTTTGTTGAAGGGACTGTCCTGTTTGTCCAGTGGAGTGGAAGGGCACTGCTGACATATGATGGCATAAATCACATTAAAGGATGAGCAAAAGTAGGAACCTCAGGTTCCTTTGGTGGCTTTGCAGTTCACCTAGTTTCCCATCACTCAATGAGACTGAAAGTAAATTTTATATTATTCAGTGTGCAATCCAAGAGACATAGGGAACTGCTTAGGATGGCAACAAAAGGGCTAGCTACACAAGACACAGGTCAGGTTGGGGGGGTGCCCCAGCCTGACTCTCAGTCCAATGTACAATTGGAGGACTCACCTTAGAATGCACTCTGTAAATCAATGTGACTCGGGTACATCACAAGGGTAGGGGGGGCTTCTGCTTCCCATCCTGTGCTGTTTTCCCTAGTGAAAATGGCCATATGGGGAGGGGTTTTATTTTCCCTGCAACTAGGCTTCACATGTCCTCAATCACATGACCCCAGGATACTTGGTACCTGGTAAGGAAAACAGCGAAGACTTCCGGTTTCGGCTGGCTTCATGGCAGGCATGCTCTCCCAGAGCTCTGGGAGGCGTGACCCTAACCCAACAGAAAGAAGGGGTCCTGTATGGGTTTTGGGGCCCCAGGAGCCCTTGGAGGGGGCTCCTGCCTGAGGCATGAGGGGAAGCCTCTCTCAGGATGGTGACCCAGGGATCAAGGCTCCCCTTTGCCTCTATAGGTTCTACCGCCGTGGCACCTTCAGGCTTTTCGACGTGCACACCGGACAGCTGCAGAGTCAAAAGAAGCAGCAAGAAGAAGATTCTCTAAAAAGATGCATGGCAAAAATGTGAGTGGCTGATTTAAAGAGAGATTCTTGGGTTTGGACCTTGAAGTGTGGAGCCGAGGGTATAAATTTTTTTTAAAAACCCTTTTCTCAAGAAGCAGCTGTATATTAACACCCGATAATCTGAAATGTAACTGAGTGGCTGGAAACTAAGTGGGAGTGAGATAGCTATATAAGAATTTAAAAAGAACAGCTTTTAACTTATCTTTGGAAACTTTTTGAAACAGTTAACAATAAATAATGACTGGATGGGGAGAAAAGATGGCGGGGAAATCTAGACCCTCTCCGAAGTCTGTATCAACACTTCCAGGAGCTAAGACTGAGACGAGTACAGACCTGACTGCAGCAGTCGCAACAGCATTGCACCCTCTGATGGATCAACTGACCGTGGTTAATGCCAAATTGGATAATATGCAACAGCAGCTGGCAGATGTGAGCAGAAAATCTGAACAGACAGCTAAAGAACTGGTTGAGGTTAAAGCCAAATCAGAGAAGATGGACTTAAGGCTGGACGTGATGGAAAGAGAGAGGACCTCTGACAAGGACAACATATTGAGGCTTCAGATGGAACATTCATCATATTTTTTTAAGATTTCAGGGGGTGCCTGAACAAAAAGGTGAGAATCTCAAAAAGTTACTGAGTGATGTCTTAGCTCCAATGGCAGGTTTGCAAGTGGATATATTACAAAGCAATATGGATATGGTTTATCGAACCTATCCTGAATTTGTAAAAAAAAAAAAAAACCTGCCAGGAGAGATTTTGGTCAGATTCTCAAAAAAATCAACCAGAGACGTGGTACTCAAGGCCACAAACAGAGCTACCCTGAGGATTCAAGAAGAAGACATCAAGGTTCTGAAGGACATTCCATTTGAGATTAGGAAGAAGAGGAAACCTTATAAAACTTTAATCATGTTCTTATAAGCACAAGGCATCATGTATAGATGGTTAACCCCCGAGGGTTTGGTTTTTGTCTACAAAGATAAGAAGCAAAAGATTGACTCTGTTCAAAAAGCCAAGACATTTTTGGAATGTTCTAAAGAAGGAAAAGAAAAAACTGCCGCAGAGGACTCTTTAGATCAGTAAGAGAGCATCTACGGACTGGAAAGCTCAGGTGAATCTGAAAGCAAACAATCTGGGGATGAAGAGTTTGATGCTGATTTGGGACTGGCAACACCAAAATCTCCAAGGCCAGAGAAGAGGAAGAAAAAATCAGATAAATAATAAGTAATGTTATGTTAAAAGCTATACTTGTTAAATATATCCCACTTAAGATTTTAGCCATGTATTAATTTTGTTAAAAATCTTGGAAAGATAGTATTTAGCATCTATTAATGCCTGGATTGTTAAAGTTTTTCTTGAAAATTTTGAAGAAAAGATTGTAATAGCATAATAATTTGATTCTGTATACCTTAAGATAGATTAGTTTATTTTAGTTAGTGCAGTAGTTTTAGCATGTTTGTAATAGTAGAAAATCAATAAAAATACTAAAAAAAACCAGCCAGGAAGAAAGGTAGAAGCTCCTCCTCCTCTTTTGCAGGGCTCCTGAGCCACTGGAGCCAATGGAATGATTACTGCAAGCCCCCTAATGGTACATTTGAGTCAGACTGGGGGAACCCAGACCCAACTCACATCTTGTGTACCTAGCTTCGTTTACATAGGACTAGTGTGGAGATGTACTATCCCACTGAGACCAGTGTAATGCCTCAGTGCAGCTGCCCTGACGTGAGGGCCAGAACAAGTGGGAGAAGGTCCAGAACAAGTTGAAGGAGAAGTAGGGGGAGGCTTCATCTGGCATGCAAATGGCATCAGCCAATATCCTATTCCCATCAGTGTTATTTTGTTTACACCTATGAAAAATATATCATAAATATAAAAACTGAACAGATGAAGCTTCCATTTCTACTGAATTAGACTACTGGTCAATCAAGATTCTATATTCTCCCCTGACCTGGATAGCCCAGGCAAGCCCGATCTTGTCAGATCTCAGAAGCTAAGCAAGGCCGACCCTGACAAGTATTTGGATGGGAAACCTCCAAAGAATACCAGGGCCAGGAGGCAGAGGCAGGCTATCAAGCTTCTTCTCTGAACATCCTCCATGCCCCAGTAGGAGTCGCCAGAGGTCACTATAATTTCCAGGCATGGGCATGCACACATGCACACAAATACAAAAAAAATAATAAGATTCCATGTTCTCTACTCTTAATGAACAGCAGTTCTCCAGGGTCTCAGGCTGCAGTCTTTCATATGACCTACTACTCAGTCCTTTTCACTGGAGATGCCAGGGACTGAACCTGGGACCTCCTGCATACAAAGCAGATTTTCTACCACTAAGCCATACTCACTCCTTGTAAAATTAACTCAATGGGAGTTAAAAACAAGTTCTCCCCTGCCTGTCTCTTGGCATGACTATACAACTACAGCAAAACTCAGAATACCAAGTCTACAGCCAATCATGTTGCTCCTAAATATTATAATACACCCAAGTCAAATAACTATTATACTAGAAGCTAAAGAGAGAGGCATGGGGCATATATATCTTTGGCCCCATGTAATGAACACCCTCTCTGATGCTTATCCCAAAGCCAGGCAGGTTTACATCGGCCAAATTGGTCCCTTGGGTATCCTGGTCCAGAACTGCTTAAAGCCTTGATCAGTTCAAAGTTTTTGAATTGCATCCAAAGCAACCAATAGCGTCCAAAGCGTCCATTGCAACCAATAACTATATTTCAATACTTGCAAAAGGTACATTCCAGGTAGTAATTGATATTGTACATCTTCTGCCTGAGCTGGTGGAAGGCATCAGACCTTGAACAAATATTGTAGAACCTGATGTACATGCAACTTTATCACACATCTCTGGAATCGGCTAGAGCCAATACGTTTGCTTCAATAAATAGGTTACATTAAAAATGTCCAATTAACTATTTTTTTTAAAAAAAATCTGATTTGGCAAGCTTCAAATATAAATCTGGGTGTGATGCTTTTGGAAAACTCAAATGAGCACTAAGCATTTACCAACATTCAGGCTGCGGTCACACACATGAAATAATCCACTATCAATGCAGTTCACACAGTAAAATCCAGTTGGAAAGTGCACTGAAAGTAGATTGAAAATGGATTATTTAGTGTGTGTGACCGCAACCTTAATATAAACCATCATGAAAAAACATGGCTTCCAACCTGCCACCCACTTGGACCCTTGTTCAGTACTTACTGGCTCCACCATAAAATGGTGGATGAAACCTGGGTTGACTTTGTGATGCATTAAATGTGCATGACTCACCAAACAGCTTTAAGACATGGTTTGTTCTGCCTTCTGTTAAGATAGAGCTAATGGGACCTATAAGGAACATTTTCTTTTTGTTCAAAGAGAACAGTTCTCCAGTGACCAGCTCCAATAACATTGGCACTGCTATTGTAGCAGAAGTTTAATTACTATGAAGCTCTCCAATTACAAGAACTGGTAATGGTTAATGTATCTTGTTCAGCATTGAAGTCTTTTTTTTAAAAAAAATCACTAGGAATTTCCTCTTCAACATAAAAGCACTCTGAAATGTTCTTTTGAATACAAAGACAATCTATCCCCTTTCTCCTCTCCCCCTAATCAAGAATCTAAAGTATAGTTTTAATCTCTTCTTTCAAGTTTCTCTGCCTCATCTTGGAATTCCTAACTGCAGGCAGAAACCTACAGCAAAATATTCTCCAATCTTTTCCCTCTAATCCAGAATTATATTATTTAACATATAAAATGAGTTCCACCATCTGTTTGGACCTGACATCTGGATCTTTTGAGGATTCTGCTGTGGGACATCCTAGGGATCCCACATATCTACCAGAGGAGCCACTTCCCAAGGGAATTCACACAGCAAAGCTGCACACTTGTAATCCTGTGCAGACTCTTTGCAACACCACTCCTCAGTTTCTTGGCAAATTAAGAAGAGTTGGTTGGTTTTTATACCCTGCTAAGAAGCCTCAGAGTGGGTTACAATCCCCTTCCCTTCCTCTCCCCACAACAGGCACCTTGTGAAGTAGGTGGGGCTGAGAGAGTTCTGAGAGAACTGTGACTGGCCCAAGGACACCCAGCCGGCTTCATGTGGAGGAGAGGGGAATCAAATCTGATTCTCCAGATTACAGTCTGCTGCTTTTTTACCACTATATCACCCTGGCACTTATAAAAGAGCACTTCTGCTTTGCAAAATGGAAGTTATATAACAATGCATTTAAAATATTTCCAGTCTGCTCTCTGGGATAGATTTCTAAATTGTGGCACAGAACTTGCCTAGAATTTCCATGTGTGTGGGCAGAACAATTTGTGCCAATTCCACCCTCCTGGTGGAAAACTCAGATTCTCCCTTCCAAGTTATTGCTGAGGGTCATTCATCCCACAGAACCAATATTTAAAGGAACTGGGAGGGGGTTAATGCAGGAGAGGAGAATTGGTGAAAAATCAACCCCTCTTGCATATATGGACATTCTCAGTCTACGCAAAAATGCATCACGGACTCTCAGGTTGTACACAAACATATTTCCAAACTGAGAATTACATGTCAAGGATTTGATGAAGCAGATTCTAGTCTATTAAAGTATGTGCATAATAAACTGGCTACTCTAAGGTACCACAAGACTTCTGGCTTGATTTTAAAATCACTTTGTTCTTGGTAAAACTTGTACATTCTCTGAAGCCACACAGTATTTTAAATCTGAAACAAGCTCATAAAGAAACTCAGAGGTCTCTTACTCCCCCCCCCCTAATTTATAACTCAAAACTATGATTTCACAAGTACATTATCAGAACAGTTAGCTTTGCTGGATTAAGAGAACCTACACAGCTAACTTTACCTTAACAAGGATACAAGCTCCCTTGTGTCACATATCCCAGTCTAAAAATAAATGTTAATTGCTTGGATCCACCAGAGGTTTCCACAAAGAGAAGGGGTCTCTATCTCAAGAGTGGGTCCCCCCCACTGCACCCCAAAAAGCTGTATCTGGGGAAGCAGTCCCCCAGGAACAGCTGGGGGGGGAGTCAGAAGTCTCTGCAGTAGGAGAGAGTCAGCAAAAATCACATTCCACACACCACATTCATGGAAATCCCCCTGCTGGATCCAAGCCAATGTATTTTGGAGTTCTTCAAAGCTGGATATTTGTTAAAAGTGTGTAGAAAACAATATTTCCCCCTTTGGTTCAATATGACACAGTTTAAGAGAGGTGACCAGCCGCCTACCTTTTTGTTTGTTTGTGAGCATATTGCACTGGACCATGACTCCAGTACAGGCAAAATATTTATGCCTTGGTCCATAAGCTAAATATTGGTAAGCCATCTCATATGCACTCTTATTCAAGCCTAGCACAGAGACTGCATAATTGTCTTCCTCGCTGCATGTTCAGGAGAACAAAGTGGCAAAAAGCCACTACTGCCATTTCAAACAGCATCCCATCTTTTTTTTCTGACCAGCACCTGTCCTTTTGGTAAGCAGCAAATAATTCTTCTTTCTGTGTGAGATCACTCTTCTTTATTAGACTAAAGAAGCAATTCCAGGTGTAAGTGAGCTGTGTTGCTCATCCAGAGCTAGGTTGCTATGGCTGCCAGCCAGATCAAAAAACAAGGCATCCTTTATAGGAGGGACAGTGACGTGCAAATATGCCAGTTTCAACTTGTTTTTGGTTTTGTAGGCTTTTGTAAGACTTCATTTCATGCAGGTTCATTGTTGGTGTATCTGATTTTTCTGGTTTGTTTAAAGATATTTTAATGTTATTTTTACATCATTTATATATTATACCCCATGGGTGCCCAAATAACATTAACCTTGTATACATTTAACATGGAAATTCAATGTGAATAAACTGAAAATGGCACAAAAGTAAAACTTCATGGGTTTAGTTTGCACAAGGGAAAAGGTGACACTGAAGCAATGATTTTAGAGTCAAAGCAGTGAAACTGCAAAATTAAGATCTCTAAGGACTGGTGGAAATAGCTTCTTTTCCTCCCCAGGGTGGAACAAGTAAGAGTTACATAAGTCTGGCAATACCTGCAAGCCCTTTGCTTGTACTGGACCCTGTTTTATTTATTTAGATATTTATACTTAGCTTTTCTCCCCAGTGCTGGCCCAAAGTGGCTTACAAAATCATTTGTCTCTCCTCCATTTTATCCTCACAACAACATTGTGGGTAGGGTTGCCAACCTCCATGTGGTAGCTTGAGATCTCCTGAGATTACAACTGACCTCCAGGCAAAAGAGATCAGTTCACCTGGAGAAATGGCCACTTTGGAAGGTAGAGTCCATGGTATTATACCCCAGTGAAATCCCTCCCCTCCCCAAACTCCACCCTCCAAATGTCCAGGTATTTCTGAATCCAGAGCTGGCAACCCTACTTCTGAGGTAAGTTAGGCTGAGAAAGGCACTGACTTGCTGAAGGACACCAGCAAGCTTCATGAAAAAGAGCAAATCTGAACCCAGATTGTAGTCCAGCACTCTAACCACGACATAACATTGCTAAAATGGATCACTTTACCTTCCATGGTTAAAAAGAGTGAGGGGACTATAGAGGTGAAATGAACCTGCTCTACAAAATCATCCAAACTGTCCTTTCTGAATTCTGATGCAAATATTCCCCACCGACACTTTGAATGAGTTTTCAAAATTCCTACCCTCAGTATTTCTTCATCAGCATCTCCTCTGCCACAAAATTCCTGAGCATGGCAGAGGAGGGAGAATATCTTTTCCAACTGTGTAACATCTTGGTTGAGGACTGCTTTCTCCTTTCCTGTCTCAGGAACCTTAGAAAATTTGGGTGTAGCCAGAGGAGCAAGCCAAAGGGTTCTTGGCCCTTCAGCTCTTCGCCCATGGCTCTCAGCCTCATTTGCTTTGTTTGTTTGCACGAGCTCATTTATGCAGTATTGTTATGCGCCTTTGGGAGGGAGGGAGGCAGGGAGAGAGGGAGGCAGGCAGCATGGCACAGCCTGCTCTCAGAAGCTAAACAAGGGTCAGTACTTGGATGGGAGACCATCAAGGAAGGTTCTGCAGAAGAAGGCAATGGCAAACCACCTCTGTTTCTCACTTGCTTGAAAGCCCTTTGCAGGGGTTGTCATAAGTCAGTTGCAACTTGATGGCACCTATATATGTAAATAAACAGACAAATAAATCTGGGCCAAATTCCAGGGTGCCCCTTCGGTTCATGTGGGGCACTGTTTTGTGATGCATCTACGAGGGGAAGATCAGTAATACTCTGCAAGATGTATTTAGGGAAGCTTGTCCCCCATTGTTGATTTTTCTCATTGCTGAACCTATACTAGATTTCAGTTATTTTCCAGAGCATTGATACATCCTATTCTAAACTTCAACAGTGAGCAAGGCTTTCTAACTAGGTTGGCTTCTGAACTCAGCCTATGGCTGCAGCTGCAAAAAGGTGCCATTTCCCCCTCCCCCCAAGAAAACAAAGGTTAAGGACAAAAGGAGATCAAAACACCTCAAGCTTTCCAAACAACAAAGCACTTCAACAGATTTACAAAGTGTGGAATCACTTGAGCTCTGCTTGCCACAAATCAATTCAGCACTCTTCAGGCACTCCATGATGTTTGTTTGAATTTTAATGCCGAACAAAATTCATTGTCAGATGTAAGGATTATTACCAGCTTTCAGTTTAATTGCTACCTTTAATTTCTATGAGGGTTTTTTGTAAAGCACTGGGCTGTTTGTAAGAAACAAAAAAAAACAAACCCTGAGTACTGGCCAATAATTAAAACAAACATTAAGGGTTATAGTGACATCAAGTGGTGAAATCTTAATCTCTGTTCCAGTGAAGTAAGAGATAGTAAACTATAGATCTTAGATCATCCACACGTCCCTTACCAAATGCACATTTCTTTTCTCTGATACATCGTTTTATACTCCCCTGCCTCTCTTGTGACCTCTCCATCAGGACACAGTTTTAGGATTTATCCAGCAGTATAAAACTCAAACACAGAGAGAGATTTGCAGAAATCTGCTTGAAGAAATTGATTAATATGTCAAATTCTTATCAAACTTTATGTCAGGGCTTGAGAAATTCCAGGTGCCAGATACCCATGGCTCCTAGAAAGTTCACTGTGGCACAGAGTATTTTTTTCGTAATCATTTTATTGTAGCATTTCTTAATGTGAAGTACAAAGCTTACTTATCATTTCACATCAGGATATGTTTTGCTGTATGAAATTCTTGTCATTTCTTGTTTATATGTCAACTTTACACCATCCGGCAGTGGAGGCTTTCTATACTGTCCCCAGCATTCACTGGGGCAAAAAAGGTATTTTTCAGGTTCAGGTATATTGAACCTGAAATATATTGGTATTTTCTGATATTCCTGAATCCGAATACCAATATGGTATTCGAATTTAGGAAACATTCTGGTTTGCTGAATTTTTTTGGCTCCATTATACCCATTGGGGACCATTATAGTCAATGGTCCCCATAGGCTATAATGGAGAATCAATCTGGGGTATCTGGGGCTGGGGGCCCCCTGTTTTTTAAGGTAGAGGCACCAAATTTGCAGCATAGCTGTTGGTGCCTCTCCTTAAACCCCCCCCCCCCCAAAGTTTTTTTTTTTTAAATAGACCAGGTCATCCAATTCTATGGGACCCAGAAGAAGGTGACCCCAGAAGAAGGAACCCCTATTCTCCATTGTCTCCAAGTCGTGTGACTCTGCCCTGAATAAACTCTGAAGGCATTTAAAGGGCTCTCAGTCCCTTCAAATACCTTCTTCAAGCTGAGAGTTTAAATGCCCTTTAACTGTAACTATCAAGTGGTCCCAACCCCCCCCCCCCCAAGATTTTTGAGATTTTCCAGGTCAGCCATTTTCAGATAGCCCACTAGCTAACTGGCTGAAAAAAATACCAAAAAATACCAATAAGGTATAAGGCTCGGTTTATGCCAAATGCACACCCCTAGTATTCACTTAAAGGGAACTAATATAACAATGTAATGATCATAAATAGAGGAGAAGTTAGGGGTTAGCTTTTTGCTGTAGCAATGACAATCAGAGCTATTCCTATATTTATTTACATACTATACTTTTGTCATAACTTTAATAAAATTGTGAGAAACTGTAAATAGATTAGGGTTTGTGGTAGCAATAATTAGAAATTATGGTAATTTAGACTGAAAAACGACTCCAGCTCCTAAATTTTGGGGATGGCTGAATTTTAGCTTGTTAGTGTACTCCATTAAACAAAAACCCTCCTTGTATGTAGTATCTTAGTATGCAAAAGAAAGAGCAATACAAAACTTCTCCCCTTGTGTTAGTTTTTTTTAACATGTAAGGAGTACATTCAACACACCACCTGCAACTTTAACAGAGGTCTGATTTAGTGCTTTGGGAGACTAAGGTGGGAGGTGGAGACTCATTGGAATGGTGTCTCATGATATCATGATGTCACCAGAAGTGATGTCACCAAGTCACTGGGCCATCCATGGCAAAACCATACAGTTTTGTGTGAATTCTAGAGTGTTCAGCAACATAGTGATGTCATATCTGGTTACATGACTGGAAATGATCTTTTGATATCATAGGACACATTCCAGCCCCTGCTTTCCCACCCACCCACCCCCAGCTTTCCAGAGCAAGGGCAGACAACAAGGGGCAATGGCGGGACCTCCCCTAGCCCATCTGGGAAATGGCAACCCTATTTAAAGCACTGATGAATTGCATGAGCAGTATGGATGCACAGTAGATAAGACTGGAGGGAAGAGAAGGTTACAACCAGAAATGTGTTTGCACCTGAAACCAGTGGAAATGAAAATAAAATGTAATGAAGACAGTGAATATTGGATAACAGCTATAATAAATAATATAATAAGAATAAAATATTTCAAAACAAAAAATGAACCAAAACCAAGGAAAAATTGTGTACAACTTGAACGGGGAGGGGAGCTGACCCTTATGATCCATTCCTGAAGTTCTTTTCCCTTCAGCCAGAAGTGAGCCTGGCTAGGAGAACATTGCAAAAGGGAAAGGCTTTGGATGAAGTGAAGTGGTTCAGAGAAGGTTTCTTCATCTTCTTACCCATGTAACCCCATCGATGCCATACAGTGTACCCACTTCCCCAGTTGTAAATGTGCTTGTAGCAGACCCCTATTTGAAGACACAGCTCTGCTGTCAATCACAGGATTGACAGCGTTATCAACAGGGGTCATTTTGTAGAAAAAGAGATGCAGGAGCTCATTAGCATAACTCATTAGCATAACTCATTTGCATATGTTACACCACCTGACATCACCAGAAGTATGTCAGAAGGCGAGGGAGGGAGGGAGGGAGGGAGGGAGGGAGGGAAGAAAGAAGAAAAGAAAAGAAAAGAAAAGAAAAGAAAAGAAAGAAAGAAAGAAAGAAAGAAAGAAAGAAAGAAAGAAAGAAAGAGAGAGAGAGAGAGGGAGAGAGAGAGAGAGAGAGAGGACAGCTACTAATCCAAGCCTCAGAAATACCACTATTCTGGGAGGATAGCTTCAGTGGTGGCTGAAGCCTTCAGAAGGCTGGTCAGAGGAACAAGGAACTTTCCAGGGGACGGGGTCATTTTGCTGCAGCCATGACACAAGCAGGCATTCCCCCGCAAGGGGGGGGGCTGGCACCAACTCCCAGAGCTGAGCTTCCCCGAGCTCCCGCTCGAAATGACCCCTGGTTATCAAACATGGTCAAACAGTACACAATATATTACCAAGCAGTGCCACCTTACAGCGCGTTACAGCCTTTTAAGCCCAATGACATCAATAGTCTTAGAAAAGTTTAACTTTGCTTAGGACTTCACTGATAATATACTGTCTTTCAAGTAAACAGAGGACCTATACATGCCAGTGCCTGAGTCAAGATGGTAAGTTATGTAATGAACACTTCAATTATTTAATCTACCAGCTATTTTGCACACTATGGTAGACGACGAAAAGCAAAATGAAAAATAAAGCTAAGAACCAAGCAGGGAAGTTGAATCAAATGCAATATTTCATGGTCAACAAATTTATGAGAGGAATCCAAAACAGCAATAAATTGCTGGTGATACTTGCCAGTTCCTCTTCAGATGACATTTCAGCGTCAAGAACATATGCTACTGGTGTACAGAGATTTTTAATGCCTATTAAATTAGCTCAAATAGAATTTCAGATGTTTCAGTGAATGGAATCAGGAAGCGCACACGTATCTGCCGCCTTCAACAGCAAGGGTCCCCAGTGTGGCGCCCGTGGGCCTTTCCTGGCACCTGCCAAATGCTTTTAGAAAGTGAATGGGCTAGGTGGGACTTTTGCCAGCAAGGCTTCTGATTGGCCATTAGAGAGTTGATTGGCTGTACAGATTTTTTTAAAAAAACATTCCTTTGGCAGGCAGCTGCTACCATGATACAATGACCTTTTCTGTGCGGCTGAAGGCAAGCTGCAGCATTGCCTCTGCCTCCCACCACAGCCATTTTGTCCCACCACACTGTGCCCACCACACTGTGTCAAAACTCCAAAGATGCCCAGAGGCTCAAAAAGGTTACGGACTCCTGCTCTACAGAATGATTGGGGACTTCTTTGAACTGCTATAGGAATTTAATTCAATTTTGCTATTGGAGTTCATTGTAGACTAACACATCTACCTATGTCCATCCACTACTTTGGGAATACCTGAATTTAGCAGATGAAGAGAGAGATTCTCCAGCTGCATAGGGTGGGGGAACCTGAGAATGCTCATGAGGTGGTAACACTTAGTTTATCAACTAAAATCAATATCCATATTATCTATTTAGCCCTGACCTGGATAGCCCAGGCTAGCCCCATCTTGTCAGATCTCGGAAGCTAAGCAGGGTCAGCCCTGGCTAGTACTTGGATGGAGACCTCCAAAGAATACCAGGGTTGTGACATGGAGACAGGCAATGGCAAACCACTTCTGAATGTCTCTTGCCTTGAAAACCCTATGAGGTCACCATAAATCAGCTACGACTTGATGGTATTTTCCACCACTATTATTGGTGTCAGTGACTACTCTATTTTCCCCATGCTTTCGAGCCTTTTAGGGAACCACTATTTGGCATTAGACATTTGATCAAATACTGATTATAGTTTCAACTGGATGGCTTCCATTATTTGCTTCTTTTCAGAAGTCCAACTCTGCACCCACTGAAGTCAGCAAAGCATCAGATACAGGGTGTAGGTAAGGTTGCCAATCTCCAGGTGGGTCCTGGAGCTCTCCTGGAATTATAACCAATCCCCAGACTACAGAGATCAGTCCCCCTGGAGAAAATAGCTGCTTTGGACATCGAGCTTTATACCCTGCTGAGGTCCCCCCCCTCCCCAAATCCTGTCTTCCCCAGGTTCTACCCTCAAATCTCCAGCAATTTCCCAATTGACAATCCTAGATGCGGGTAAGAATGATGAAGCATTTTGGAGAATTAAAAACCTTGCACACTACGTTGTGTTATTTGGATTGTTCTTATTAAAAGATATTCTACAGCTTTCGCTTTTTGATTTTGCTATGACTGAGTGCAGCTATTACATCCTTTGTCCACTAACTTTTCTATCAAATGCTGATAAGGTGCACCTAATTTGGAAATACTGGGGGAGGGGGTATTCTTCCAAATGCTTTTGCTCCTGTGATGATAAACAGTAACTTGCCATCAGTGTCTATAAAGTAAACCCATAATCTGTTCTTATCGAGCCATCACCTAACACATTTATAGGAGTTAACACTTCAGTACTTTAAAAAACAAACAAACCTGGATACCCTAAGTGATAAACTGTTGGTTTTAACTTGTTCCCGGGAAGAGAAGGCAGCATGATACAGCCTAATCTCATCAGATCTTGGAAGCTAAGCAGAATCAGTACTTGGAAGGGGGGCCACCAAGGAAGACTCTACAGAGGAAGGCAAGGGCAAACCGCCTCTGCTTCTCACTCATCTTGAAAGCCCCTTGCTGGGATCACCATAAATTGGCTATGAGTTGACAGCACTTTACGCACACACAACTTGGTCCAGATTAACTATAAGAGTAATGTTATTTGGCTGGGAGTAAGCCCCACTGAGTAGACATGGATTCTGAGTAGACCTGTTTGTTGCCTAGCAAGGCACAGCCTGTGCTCTTATGGATCTTTTAATGTTCGTAAGTTTGAACTTTGGGTTGTTATGCTTCAAAGGACTACATGCACTCTTTATTGCTGTAAGAGGCTCCAGTCCACTCCGGGAAGCGGGTACCCGCCATGGTTCATACAAAGATCAAAGACAAGGACCCCATTGCCCAAGGGTTCTTTGACACCTCACACTAGGCAACTCCGAAACCCCCCCCCATCTACCTGTGAGATTCCACACCTTTCAAAGAGATGCTGATTTTTGGGACTATGAATGAAGTTGCTTGACCACCAATCTTCCACCCATCAAATGGCTGAGCCAAGGACATCAAAGGACACTTGCCCAGGTGTCAATTTCTGTATAGCCCCTAGTGTTATAATATTAACCACTCCTCTACCTTCCCTCCTCCTTTCCCTCTAATCAATGGTAGGGTTTGTAGGGACGGACTACCCGGAAGGTGTGTTAAGGGGGATGTGGCCAGCACTGCCCACCCCAATACCACCTAATAAAAGAGATTGCACTCCATGCAGCCACTCTCTTGAGCTTCCATGACCCCTATCTGCTTTTATCCCTCTTGTGTCCAGCTTGCTATCCCAATACCCTTCCTCCATCTTTGATTTCTGGTCTGCGCAGACAGAGAAAAGCGTGTTTCTGCCGGTTCAGAACACGTCCCCTATTTCCTTTCCAACCCCTCCATTCTTCTTTTGGAACGGACAACCATCTCCAGGACAGGTAAAGTATCTCCCAACCAACGAATCTCCTGCTCATGCAAAAGTGCTATTTCTCTATCTAAGTTTCTTAGGAGCTGTGTGTTAGTGTGCGTGAGATTCTGTTTTTGTATGCTTGAAGAACATTTTACAGTAAACATCATTTAAACTGATCCCTGACTCAGTGCCTATTTACTGGGAACTCCTGGAGGGGGCGGGACCTTGGTATAGTTGGCTGTAACCCGGTTATTTGCCAGTTGCTACTTTTAAAACCAGAGCAATTCGGCTAACATGTTTAGAACTGCATTGTTAGCCTTCTAGACCATTCATGAAACCATAAAAATGCAACTTAAAAACCATGTATTTAGCTACCAAAAACTTGCCTAGATTATATTATTCATTAATGTGGCAACGTTTGCTGTTATACAATATAATCTGATACTAGGCACCCCCCAACTCTTCTGGCTTTTACTGTTATATAATGTCCTAGCCATTATTTGAGGAAGTTCATATTTGCAGGGGGGGGGGGGGGACTTTTGCCCCTTGTAAAAAATGTTTATAAATAAATTAAAAATCTAGTATTGTTTTCATTTTAAGAGTGTAAAAACTTTTCATCCAAGTCAAAAGAAGAATATTACAGGAATTCTTAATTCTAATAATTTAGAGCCATAAATTTACATCAACAAATGCCATCTGTATTAAAAATTCAGCGAGAAAATGGAATATAGGTCAAAACAGGTAAGACAAAGACAGTTGAAAGAAAATTAAAAGGAAAGGGAATGTAGCTTATTTCTATGCTGCTTTTCTGTCATACACTCCATACATTATGTATTTACTCCCCCTCCATCAATATTATGCCCAGTGGCATAATAAATTTTACAGTAGCCATGAGAAAAAACTGTCTAGAACAATTAAATACAAGCCCAACAACATCAAAAAAAATGTCAAGCAAAAAAGTTCTAAATCAATTCAAAGTCAATCAAAGCCAATACCACCTTTGGAACACAGCACCGATTTTATGTCCAGGATCAGTCAATATCTATCAGCTCCTTTGTCAGCCACCAGAAAGTTAGAAAAGAATTGCCATTGTGACACCCCGTTCTGTTGAGGGAGTTGCATATACTTGACCTAGGAAGGCAAGGTCACACCAATGGTCTAGAGTTGAAAGGAACCCCACTGTTCCCAGGATAAACTGTTTTAAAGCCAACTTTAACGGTAGCTGCCATGAAAAAATTTATAGCTGACCTGGATGACTGCTGCTTTTGCAAATCAGGAATGTTATCAATCCCATATATTTGTGTAGAGCAACAGGGAGTTTATAATCTTTTGATAGAAATTTAGATGTGAAGGTCGGCTGGCATCTTTGGAGCACAGTCAACCATTCCTGAGGTAAACATACCACAGATAAAAGCATCAACATCCAGTCATGGTATCTGTGGGACACACACCAACTGAAGGAAGCTGTCAGACCACAGGACAGCTGAGAGAGATCACCATGATCATTCTGTGCCTAATCATCCAGGAACAGGTATATTTGAGAGATCCCATCCTATTCATCTCCAAACCTGACTTGCTCATTGGCTGCAGGTAAAATCAGTAAACTAACAACTCAATGTGGCCTGCTGTCTGCCAAAATCAGTCAATAACTGCCTCATGAACTCTACAGCTTCTGGGGTAGCCCATAGCTATAATGGACTAGCCAGCTGCCTAACAGAATGAGCCCAACAGTTCCTTTCTGATACAATCAAGCACTGATGGATTTATGAGCCAAACTAGGGCAGTGTTCTGATCGGTTTTGTTGGGTATTTCTTGCAATCCTGGTCACCACATGATAGTGAATATGTCTCATATCTTGCCAAGAGAATTTAAATACAAATTCACTTCCTTAATATTTTATACATCTTGTCTTTTGCACGTGGAACAGTGACATTATAAAGCTCCTAAAATTGCCCAGTGGCACTAAAACCTCTGAGTCTTTATGCCTAGTTCTTATTTTAATTGGGACACATTAAATCAGTTTTGATAGGTAGCAGTGGCATTATAAGCAGAATGTTTCAGTATTTTAAAGGCATATATAAAGTTAGAGCATGAATGAGATTTTGTTTTTTAAAAGTACAGAAGATTTGAAGAAATAGGTTTTAAGGTATTGTAATTGCACTATAGTTATGACCTAGAAGAAGAAGAAGAGATTGGATTTATACCCTGCCCTTCACTACCCAAGGGAGTCTCAGAGCAGCTTACAAACTCCTTTCCCTTCCCCTCCCCACAACAGACACCCTGTGAGGTAGGTGGGGCTGAGAGAGCTCTTTCCCAAGCTGTCCTTGAGGGAACAGCTGGTACAGAGCTATGGCTTGCCCAAGGTCATCCAGCCAGGTGCAAGTGGAAGAGTGGGGAATCAAGCCCGGTTCTCCCAGATTAGAGTCCGCACACTTAACCACTACACCATACTGGCACCCACAGAAAATTATTTTTCATTACAATTGTTATTTTCAGTTTCCCCCTTAATATATATTCACACACTCACAAAAAAAAATGTGGAGACTAGCACTGTACCAAATGTTAATGCATTTCACTTTTCAAAATCAAAGTTATATTTTTAGAGGCCTTCCATTTTCCAAAAGATCCCTTCCCTCTGAAAATATTTTTTTTTAATTTTTTTATGCTTGTTCAAAGCCACTTTTTCCCCGGATCTGCTCCTGCTTTTGTGATATTTTTCTGTTAATTAGACAACAGAAATCACAAAGTAAATACAGTGGTATCGCAATACTGTGTAGCCAGTCAGATCTGGCCATGTGCTAGTGTCCCTGACAGCATACAAAACTATCTAGAATTACCCCCCCCCCAAAAAAAATCCTAGGGTGCGTCCAGACCACTCTTTTGAGCTGGATTTAAAGTGCACATCCAGATCTCAACATCTGGGAATCGTGCCGCTTTCGTTAGTAGCACGTCGATCCCCGTCGGGGATCCATACTTAAAATATAGTGCTTAAAGTCCGGTTTAAAGCTGGCCAACGGGCCAATGCTGGACTTTCCACTGTCAGGTCATTCCACCAGCATGCAATCAGCCCATAGGGCTGGTCTCCAGACCACCCCGAACGACCGCCATTTTAAAAAGCTCTTAGCGATGTGTGCATAACCGCTTAAACATGTGACGTCCACAGAAGTGAAGTACATATGCACATAAGCACATATGCAGATAAGTACATATGCAGATATGCACATATGTGATGCACAAACAGGATTTTTGAAAAAGCTGACCGCACAGCTCCTTACGGTGGATGCCATTTAGACAATCCACCACGGAGTCACGCACAGTAAAGTGATTCATGGAGGAGCTGTCTGGTTGTGCAATGCTGGATTAAAAAGATCTAGATCAAATTACAGCCGGGCCAATAGCTGCCCATCTGAACACACCCCTAGTCAATCAAGAAAGTACAGGGAAAGAGTGGCGTTTTCCAGATTGCAGCCACCTTTTGGATTTTTATGGGTGTCATTGTGGTTCTGATTATCATACTATCGGTGGAATCAGTTTGCACTTATATAATTTTTTCCCCATTTCCCCCCGTCATGGTTCTGTCTGTTCACATTCACACTGAAGACTGATTTTTCCAGAGCTTTTTCCTCAGGTTTTTTGGGGGAGTTGCTCATGCGCTGAAGGTAAAGGGTAAAGGTAAGGTCAAGGTTTGCCTTGCTTGAAAGCCAGTCGAATCCGACTCTAGGGTTGAAGTGCTTATCTCTGTTTCCAAGCAGAAGAGCCAGCGCTGTCCAAAGATGTCTCCGTGGTCATGTGGCCGGCATGACTAGATGGTGGAGGACAGCAATGGTTAGAGAGATCAGTAGCCTCCTGGGTTTCTTCTCCCCCTCCTTTATTCTCCATTCCCGCCTGATTAAGATCCTCCCCATGGGTGGAAAATGGATTGTATGTCAACCACCCCAGAAATCTGCGGGATAGATGTGTGATGCCATCCAACAGCAGATTAAATTGCTGAATAGTACTGGAATTTAATTGTACTGTCTGTAATTTATTATGTACTGGTGTATATTTATTTTTTATTTTATTTATTTTGGGATTTATATCCCGCTTTCCCCGCAAGCGGGCTCAGGGCGGCTTACATGGGCCAACGGCCAATCAAAACATTAAAGCCTATAAAATCAATAAAATATTCACAATAAATACAGTTAAAACATATAAAAGCTTCCATAAAACACTTCTGATGGCGGTCCCTAAGGTAAGCTCAGAAATGCAAGGGCAACGAACAGTCAACAACATTCCTTTGCTAATCAATCAAGCCACATTTCACTCTGTTCCAGACCTACTCTCAGGATCTTTGGTTACTAAGGAGGTGCTTGTCATCTTGAGCCAAGGTGAAGTTGGCAGGCTACTGGGTATCCCCCCCCCCCCAGTTGGTCTGGGTATATATGTTGGCTCTGGTGCTGTGCTGCTTTCCCAGGTGCTGATGGAGCCCTCAATGGCTATGCTGGCTGGAGAGATGGTTGTTCCAGAGAGCCAGAAGAAGCTGAATGAGTGGCAGTTGTTGAAGATAGTTGAAGATTTTATGTATTTTATTTTATGTATATGTTATATATACATGTTGTACACTGCCCTGAGTCCTGCTTGTGGGAAATGGAGCGGGATAGCCATTAGTTGTCATTATTCTATCAATAGGTAAATGTTTTTAATCACGTGCGTACAGGAATCCAAGCACTGAATACTGAATTGTGAAACTGCTGCTGTTCAAAGTCTGGATAATTTTACTGGCTTCTTGCAGTTGTTCACACTTCCATAAGAGGTCTTCATTCATACACACACAGAGAGTTGAATGCATGAGGCTGCCTTATACTGTGTAATAACAGGAAGAATTACAATCATTTATCATCTATATCATACTTTAACTGGAACTCTCTTTCTCTCTCTCTCTCTTTTTGCCAACTCTCTTTTCTCCCTTCCCTGGGGAAATCTTAAGAACATCATAAGAGGCCCAGTGGATTAGACCAATGGTCCATCTCATCCAGCATCCTGTTTCACACAGTGGAGAACCAGTTGCCCATGGGGGACCAATGCTGCCTCCTAGAACTGGTATTCAGAGGTTTACTGCTTCTGAATATAAAGGTTCCCTTTAGTCTCCATGGCTAGTAGCCATTGATGGACCCACCCTCCATCAGTTTGTCTAATACTCTTTTAAAGTCACCTCTTCTTGTAGTCATCATGTCATCTTCTAGCAGTGAACTCTGCAATTTTATTCACTGTTAGCTTTGGATCACTGAAGTAAGTGGAGGGAGTGCACTTCTACCTGAACTCTTTGGTGAAGTTTGATTCCATTGAGAATCTTTGTCGTGGCTTTTTTTCCTCCAATGGAGCCTACAAGAACTCAGTACTCCAGAGTGAGCAATATGAACTAGAGAGCCTGAAATAAACAAAACACTATAAAACCAGCTTTATTCTCATTCCCTGTAGTCCTCCTGCACCAGCAAGCTTTCATTATGGCATCTGTTGGCTGCCTGAGACTTAATATCCTTGGCTCCCAAGGATGGCATTATCACAAAATGAGCTGTTCATGCATGAACAGCCTAACCAAAATAATTTATGCAGTTACAATTTGCAAAACATTGGGAGCAATTATTTCTCTGCTGAAGAACTGGCATGCTACCTGAAATTCTTAAACTCACTCAAGATGGGGGGGGGGGGGGGCACACCTGTCTCCAAGGCTGGGATTGCACATTACCTGAAACACGCAGTTGCTGTAGAAAATGGCAGCTGTGTCTTGGTCACCTTCTCTTTTGTAAAGTTTAATGAAATGTACAGTATTTACTTAGATTCAAGACTAGGTTTTCCCCATAGGTATGCCATAAAAAAGAGGGGGTCATCTTACATTTGCATACAAGTTACAGTTATGTCCAATAATACATTTTTGGGTGTAACATTTTTAGCATCTTACATTCGGGGCCATCTTCCTTTCAATTAAATATGATACCTGAAACGGTGATTGTCGCTAAGAGTTGCTGCACAAATTATTGTACATACTACAACTAGGTAGTTTCTCAGGAGAGCCCCGTTATGAGAAATCTTAACCCTTTAAGCTTTGGATGTCTGTCTCCAGTCAGCTAGTCAATAAAACTGGGTGTCTATCAGGGGGAATCCCTTTTCTCCACAAACAATCCTTTGTTCTAGTCTCTGAAAGACACAAACCTCCCTTGTTATCCTGATGGGAGATCTAGCCCTCAGGCTGTCAGAGTTGGGGCAAGAGCTCCAGGCAGGACTGAGGGAGACCAGCTGCACATCCATCTGTGAAAGAACTTTTGTCTAGAGGAAAGGACTGTGGCTCACTTGATCCATGGTCCATAAGATTTTTAATGCTGTTAATTGTATGGTAGTGTTCATTTAGAATGACTTGTATTGCAAGCCACCTTGGGACTTGCTTGTGGGAGACAAGCGGGCTAAAGGCATTTTAAAAATAAATAGCAATGATATCTCTTTGAAGGTTCCCCCCCCCCCCAAGTAAAAAGCACATATAGAAATATGTAAATTGAGGAAAGGAGGGCATGGTTTTTGAAATTAAACAATTGCTGATCTAGCAGTATTTCCAGGCAAATATTCACAGTTTGCCCAAGGTTGGCACAATTTTCTGTGGTTGATCCGAGACTGACAAAAAGGCCATTCTATTCAGCAATTCTTTTAGGGATTCAGTGGAAAGTAATGGACAGCCTTATAGAAATGGTCCTATCCAAAAAGCTCAGGACTACTGCCTCCACAGAATCATGTAGGTTTCAAACCCTACACTTATGGAAACATCTGCAAAGGCTTAAAAGTGCTATGAAAAGAGCTGTTAAAATTTGGACAATCTCCCTGCAATGGGCCATTAATGTCAGTAGGTTATCCCATTGTACTCTTCCTCACAGATAAGCAACACAGTGCATGACAGCTGTCTTCCAGCACTGAGATTTATGCGATTTGGGACACATGTGTGTGTGTGTGTGTGTAGCTATTTGTAATCATTCCAACATATGGCTGGCACCCAAATTCTATTCTCCCTAACAGCTGTGTCTGCTGATTCTATGAAAATCCTGAATAAATGCCTGGAGAAGATAATGGGATGTGCCAAAGTGACTCTTTGTGACACTTGCAAATAAAAATGCATACATTGAACATGCACCACCACCACACCACACACACTATAACCTCACTTATTCAGCAGCTGTAACTGCTGGTATCTTGAAAGTGTAACACCAAATCCATTGGCTAGTGCAGTGCAGTGACTATGAACACAAGATACTTTAGATTGATTTTATTTTCTTACATATAGTGAGGAAAACTTGCATCCTCTGCAACCTTAATGGAGCAGCCTGCATTAAGATTTTAAATTCACAGCAGTGCACAACAGGCAAATTGTACAAAATGACATCCCATTCCAATTTCTTTTTTAAAAATCCTGTAGATGTTGAAATATTATGCACTTTCCAAACTCCACCTGCACACCCAATGATCTGGAGTGGCCAAGAAAACACATAATGTTGCGACATCATTACACAGATTAAAGAGAATTAGATGTTACATGAGGGGCCACGGTAGCTCAGAGGTTAAGACACTAAGCTGCAGACTGGAAGGTCTGTAGTTTGACAGTTCGAGACCCAAGTGCCGTGTGATGGAGTGAGCTCCCGTCTCTGGTCCCAGCTCCTGCCAACCTAGCAGTTTGAAAGCAAGAAACTGCAAGTAGATAAACAGGTAGCACTTCGGTGGGAAGGTAAACAGCATTCCATGTGCCTCGGTGTCTAGTCATGCCGGCCACATGACCATGGAAACGTCTTCAGACAGTGGTGGCTCTTCGGCTTGAAAATGGAGATGAGCACCACCCCCTAGAGTCAGAATTGACTGGTTTTCAAGCAAGAGAAACCTTTACCTCACCTTTTTAGATGTTACAGATAGAAGAAAGATGAAAGATGTGGCTGCTAGTTGTGGTGATGTCCAGGTAATCTGTCATTCTAATCTTCCCATTATGTAAGTGGATCTAATTTGAAGATAATGCAATTGTATTAGGGTTGCCAAGTCCTACCATTGTTACAGTGGGGGGAGTCCTGGCTGTGTCCTGGAGTTATTAGGTGTGCACACTTTGCGCGCATGCCATGATGATGTTACCCAGAAGTGACGTCATTGCGTTGGGCACATTGGGGGTGGGACCAGTATAATTCAAGGGAAAACCAGGGGTCCGTTGGGGCCGGAGCGAGGCGGAGCAAAGCTCCGCCAGCTCAGAAGTGGCCACTAGGGCAGCCACGGGCCGAATCAGATTTTCTGATCTGATTCAGCCTGCTGCCGAATTGCCGCCGAAATTCGGCGGCGACTTTAAAAGCAACTGGAGGGGAGGGGGTTTGAGGGTGAGGCTCCAAACTTGCAGGGTAGCTGCTGGGGCCTCTCCTCGAAATACCCACCAAGTTTCAAGAAGATTGGACCAGGGGGTCCAATTCTACAGGCCCCCAAACAGGTTGCCCACATTCCCTCCATTGTTCTCTATGGGAGGAAAAAAGTTAACATCTTTTCCCACCATAGAGAACAATGGAGGGGATGAGACAACCTGTTTGGGGGCCTATATAATTGGACTCCTGGTCCAATCTTCTTGAAACTTGGTGGGTATTTCGAGGAGAGGCCCCAGCAGCTACCCTGCAAGTTTGGAGCCTCTCCCTCAAACCCCCTTTCCTCCAGCCCCTCATATACCCTATGAGTTTTTGCCATTGATTTCAATGGCCCGTAGGGTATAATGGGGCTGAAACTGACATTCCCTTTCTGACACACTTCTGGTGATGTCAGGGGACGTGGCATATGCTAATGAGGTATGCTAATGAGTTATGCTAATGAGCTCCTGCACCTCTTTTTCTACGAAAGGACCCCTGGGGAAAACCATAAAGTTTTCCCTCAAATGATAGAGCGTCCCTGCCGCAATGTGCCTGACATGATGATGTCACCTCCAGGTGTCATCATGCCGGGCACATTCTGCAATCCTGGCAATTTGGGGGTGGGGTTCCCCCCAGCAGCCCGATCTGGGCCGGCGGGGAGTGGACCCATCAAGCGGGTGTTTTCCTGCCCCCTGGGGGGACCTAGCAACCCTAATAATTGTACGTACCAGAAGCAAAATGAGCCAAAAAACCTGGGTGGAGGAGGCTGCAGTACAAAGAAGGATTCATGGGGGGAAAAAACCACCTCTTTCCCCCTCTTCCACTGAGGCAAGCTGCAAACAGAAGAGGGGAAAAGAGGAGATTGTACTTGATACCTTTGTCAACTCCTTCCATTAACTCTTCTGATCCATCCAGCCCAGGTTGGTTTCCTGTTTTCAAAAGCACCAGTACTTCCATTAACTGTGAGGGAAGAAGATCTATGAATAAACACAGTGTCACAAACGTTACTAATTCTACAAATGCTTTCTTAAAGTACAATCAAATATGAAATGCACGATAATAATGTACTTTTGCCCCTAGGTGGCAGTCCTGAGCTACAAAGTGAACCACTTGGTAAGCAGTACTGATACACTGAATGTACTGGAATGTTGTCTTTGTATTTTAGATTGTTTACATTCTGTATAAATCCAGCTGCTTTGTATTTATTTCCTCTGACAAATTGGCATATTTAAGGTGTGAGAGCTCTGCTGGCTAATTTGAAATCTGTTTAATTGAGGCTTAAAAAAAAAAGGCAATCTCATATAGCTGGGAATGTTATCTAGAAAATGTATTTGCTTTGCAGAACAAAAAATCCAGTTAATCCCAGTAAATTTATGTGCTTGATGCCATTCCTCATTTAATTACAAAAAAGTTAGCTTTCATCAGGAACTTACCTCCATGTACACTGAGAGAAAATCTTAAAACCATTCATATCAACAGCACCCTTAGGTAGAAAGTGCCATCAATTCGCAGCTGACTGATGGTGATCTTGTAGGAGTTTTAAGGCAAGAGACATAAAGAGGTGGTTTGTCATTGCCTGCTTTGGCACAGCAACCCTGGACTTCCTTGGTGGTGTCCCATCCAAGTTTGAACCAGGGTTGACTGACTGTGCTTAGCTTCTGAGATCTGATGAGATCAGGCCGACCCGAGCACCTTTTATCTTAGTGAAACAAGGACAAGAGAGAAGCTGCTAACAAATCTTTGATAGAAATGTTTTTGCATGAGGAAGAAAGCCAAAGCTGCTAAATGATAATATTTAGTGTCTATATACCTTTTCAATTATTCAAAGAGTTGGACCTTGCAGTTCCATTTCAATAACAGTGGTGCCTTTCCTGGATACAAGAGGCTCTTCAGCCTCCTGCATCAGGGCAATATGATTTGCATCAGAGGAAAGTATGCTATAGTGCTTCATTTCCATTGTTGTAACACCCTGCAAAAAGATTCGGAACTATGGTGACTTGGGGCACAGCAGCTTGAATAAGGACCCCTAACACCCTTTGTTAAACAGCATGTATGCTCCATTGTGGATTAGGCTTCTAATGTTACCTTTGAATTGCAGGAAGAAGACATACATGCTATGCTATCATCAGAGGAAGGTAACATAGCTCATGAACCTCTACTTACAGATAAAAGACAAATTGCATTTGTGGGCAAGATTCAGTTTAGGGGAGAGGACATGAGGGAGAGAGCAAACTTAACTTTTCCCCAGTTAGTTTCTCTGACTGAAGCCAGGGTCCCTGAGCTTTCATCACCATTTTCAAACAAACAAAAAAATTCAACCTGAATGTATACCAGCTCTTCCAGAATGTGTGTGCGTATGTGTGTGTGTGTAATGATTTCCAATTTATGGCAACCTTATGAATTAACAATCTACAAAAGTCCTATCATTAACAGCCTTGCTCAGGTCTTGCAAACTGAGGGACTTGACTTCCTTTATTGAGTCAATCCACCTCTTCTTGGGTCTTCCTCTTTTCCTCCTGCCTTCAACTTTTCCTAGCATTATTGTCTATTCCAGTGACTCTTGTGTTCTCAAAATGTGACCAAAATACGATAGCTTCAGTGTGCTCATTTTAGTTTCTAGGAAGAGTTCAAGCTCAATTTGATCAAAAACCCGATTATTTGTATTTTGGGGGGTCCGTGGTATCCATAAAACTCTCCTCCAACACCACATTTCAAAGTAATCTTCTTTCTTTCTTTCAGCTTCCTTCATTGTACAACTTACACATCCACATGTAGTAAAAGGGAATATTATAGTATGAATTATCTTGATCAGAGACACATCCTTACATTTAAGGATCTTTTCCAGCTCCTTCATGGCTGCCCTTCCCATTCTCAATCTCCTTCTGATTTTTTTGTTGCAATTTCTGTTTTGGTTGATGATGAAGCCAAAGAATAGAAAAACCTGAACAATTTCAGTTTCTTAACCATCATCTTTAAAGTTGTGTAATTCCTCAGTATCATTACTTTTGTCTGTCCAGCTGTAATCCTGTTTTGGCACTTTCTACTTTAACCTTCAACAGTAGGTGTTTCAAGTCTTCACTATTTTCTGCCAATAATGTGGTGTCCTCTGCCTATCTCAAATTGTTAATGTTCCTTCCATCAATTTCCACTCCACCACTATCTAAATCTAATCCAGTTTTACTTATGATATGTTCCGCATATAGATTGAAGAGGGAGGGAGATAAAATAGATCCTTGTCAGACACCTTTGCCAACTAAAAACCATTCTGTTCCTCCATATTCTGTCCTAACAGTAGCATCTTGTCCAGATTATAGGCTACACATCAAAACAATTAGATGTTGTGGTACACCCATTTCTTTTAAAACCAGCCAGAGCTTTTCATAATCCATGCAGTCAAAACCGTTTTGTTAATCTATGAAACACAAGCTGATTTTCTTTTGAATTCTCTCATATGCTCCAGTAACCAATGTAAATTTGCAGTATGATATCTAGTGCCTTTTCATTTTCTGAATACAGCTTGATCATCTGGCATGTCTCGTTCCATATATGGCAACAATCTTTGCTATAAGATTTTGAGCATCACTTTACTTGCATGAGGAATTAATGCAACAGTCTGATAGTTGCTGCAGTCTTTGACATTTCCTTTTTTTCAGAACTGGAATGTAGATTTTGTGGGCCATTGTTTTCTATATTTGTTGGCACATTCTTGTGAAGATTTTGATGGATTCTGTTTCTGTAGGTTGGAATATCTCTATTGAATCACAGAATCATAGACCTCCAGGGTCATCTAGTCCAGCCTCCTGCACAATGCAGGAAATTCACAAATATCTCCTCCTCCACACCCACAGTGATCGCTGTTCCACACCCAGAAGATGACCAAAAACCTCCAGGATCCCTGGACAAACCGGCCTGGAGAAAAATTGCTCCTAACCTCAAAGTGGCAATCAGCATTTCCCTGGGCATGTAAGAAAGGGCCACAAGAACTAAGAACTGAGGCAACCCTTCCTGCCCTCCCTCTCATGATCTGCCTAAGTTCACAGAATCCACATTGCTATCAGATGGCCATCTAGCCTCTGTTTGAAAACCTCCAGAGAAGGAGAGCCCACCACCTCCTGAGGAAGCCTGTTCCACTAAGGAACAGCTCTAACTGTCAGGAAGTTCTTCCTAATATTTGGCTGAAAACTCTTCTGATTTAATTTCAACCCATTGGTTCTGGTCCGACCTTCTGGGGCAACAGAAAATGACTGTGCAGAATCCTCTATATGACAGCCCTTCAAGTACTTAAAGATGGTTATCATACCAGCTCTCACTTGTCTCCTCTCCAGGCTAAACATACCCAACTCCTTCAACTTTCCTCATAGGTCTCCAGACCCCTCACCATCTTTGTTGCTCTCCTCTGGACAAGTTCCAGCTTGCCTAAATCCTTCCTAAGTTGTGGTGCTCAAAACTGAACACAATACTCTAGGTGAGACCTAACCAGAGCAGAGTAAAGTGGTACCATCACTTTGTTTGATCTGGACAATAAACTTCTGTTGATACAGCCCAAAATTGCATTTGCCTTTTTAGCAACCACATCACACTGCTGGCTCATGTTCAGTATATGGTCTACTAAGACCCCTAGAGCCTTTTCACACATACTAGTGCCAAGACAAGTCTCCCCCATCCTATACTTATGCATTTGATTTTTCCTGCCTAAATGCAGAACTTTACATTTATTCCCACTGAGATTTATTAAATTTGTTTTAGCCCAGTTTTCCAGCCTGTTGAGATCATCCTGTATCCTGACTCTGTCTTCTACCATATTTGCTACCCCTCCCAATTTAGTATCATCTGCAGATTTAATAAGCATTTCCTCTATTCCTTCATCCAAATCATTTTAAAAGATGTTGAACAAAACACGTCCCAGGACAGATCCTTGAGGCACTCCGCATCACTCCTCTCCAAGAGGATGAGGAACCAGTCACAAGCACTCTTTGGGTGTGATCTGTCAACCAGTTACAGATCCACCTAACAGTCATATGATCCAAATCACATTTTCCACTTTGCCAACAAGAATATTATGTGGAACCTTAATAAAAGCCTTACTGAAATCAAGATACAACTATGTCTACAGCATTCTCCTGATCCAGCAAGGTAGTAACTTTCTTGAAAAAAAAGAGATAAGGTTAGTCTGACATGACTTGTTCATGAGAAACCCATGCTGGCTCTTAGTAATTACAGCCGTCGTTTCTAAATGTTCAAGGACTGTCTGTTTGATTATTTGTTTTAAAACTTTCCCAGGTATAGACATCAAGCTGATGGGTTGGTAGTTACCCAGATCCTCCTTTTTGCCCTTCTTGAAGATGGGTACAACCTTTGCCCACCTCCAGTCTTCTGGCACCTCACCTGTTCTCCAAGAATTCTCAAAAATAATGGACAGCGGCTCAGAAATTACATCTGCAAGTTCTTTTAGTACCCTTGGATGCAGCTCATCTGTCCCCAAGGACTTAGTTTCATTTAAAGAAACTAGGTGTTTGTGTACTACCCCTATGTTGATCCTAGGCTGCAACTCCCTTCCCTCATCATGTGTTCCGTTTTTGCCACATTGAGCACTGTTTCCCTTGCAAGAGAACACTGAGGAAAAGTAGGAATTGAGCAGTTTTGCCTCACCTGTTACAATTTCACTTTCCTGTCCCTGCAATGGGCCTACCGTATCCTTGCTCATTTTCTTACTCTGAACATAAGAAAAGAACCCTTTTTTGTTGTTTTTAGTGTATCTCACTAGCCTAAGCTCATACTGAGCTTTAGCTTTCCTAACTCTTTCTCTACAAACACTGGTTATTTGTTTATATTCATCCTTGGCTACAAGGCCCTCCTTCTGCTTTCTGAATGAGTCTTTTTTATTTCTCAAGTCTTTAGAAAGCTGTTTATGGAGCCGCCTTGGCTTCTTTAGGCCTTTTCATAGGAATTGTTTGTGATTGTTCCTTCAGTATTTCACTTTTAAGAAACTCCCATCCCTCTTAAACTCCCTTCTCCTTAAGTATTTCTGACCATGGGATTCTACCCAGCATAACTTTGTCAAGATTTGCTTTCCTGAAGTCCAACCTATATGTTTTACCATGTACAGCTTTTACCTTACCCAAGACTGTAAATTTCAAAATTACATGGTCACTGTTACCCAGGGCGCCCACTACTTTTGCCTCATCAACCAATTCTTCTCTGTTGGTGAGAATCAAGTCCAATATAGCAGATCCCCTTGTCTCCCTCTCCACTTTCTGAAAAATGAAGTTGTCAGCAAGACAAGTCAGGAATTTATTGGACCTTTCATTTTTAGCAGAGTTGGACTTCCAACAGATATCTGAGTAATTGAAATCTCCTATGACAACCATGTCCCAGGGGCATGAGGCCAAAGACTCAAGGGGGGTGGGGGCTTCAACAACTATACAATGATGTAAGGAGAGGGGGAGAACACATTAATCAAGCCCTTGAGAAAGTGCTGAGACAGCTTGTGGGCAAACAGGGACGAACCCTCTACACCCTTGTGATATGCCAAAATGGCCACTAGGTGAACTTTTACAGAGGACAGAGTTAATCTCTTAAGAGGCAGGGAAAGCAGGTACTCCAAGATCAAAGGTAAGGGGCAGGTAAAAGTTGACATACAATCCGATCCCTCTCCTGTCAGCTTCCCTATAACCTTGCTCATGAGGGAAAAGGGAGAGAAGGCATAGAACAGAGCCCCCAATCAAGGGATTTAGAATGGATCTCCCAATGAGGTTGGATCACTGCCCACTAGGGAACAAAACTCTGGTGCCTTCCTCATCTCATATGTGGCAAAGAGGTCTGCTTGGGAGGAGGGCACCTCGCAAAAACTCACTGAAGGTATCTGGGTTGGATAGACCATTCGTGGTTGGTAAGATAGATCCTGCTTAAGTTCGCCGTGGAGCTCAAGGTTCCTGCTATGTGAATAGCTCTGAGGAAGATCCTGTTATGTGTAGCTACAACACAAACCACAATGGCTTCCATATACAGCCTCTGAGACCCTGTACCTCCGTTTGTTGAGGTAATAAACAGTGGATATGTTGTCTATTTGAACAAGAACTCTCTTGCTCCAGAGGATAGCTACAAAAGAGGTAAGGGCAAATCTAACTGAATGCCACTTGAGAATGTTGATGTGGGGGCCTCTACTGAGTGCAGGCCACCTACCCCACACCAAAACCCCTTCAGAGTGGGCACCACAACTTGTCAAGGAAGCATCATTAGTGAGGGTGATCTGTGGGACCCAACCCCCAAAATGGACTTCTGTAAAGAGATTGAGATCCTCTGCCTATCAACTGAGAGACCTCAAAACTGATCTGGAAATGGAGAAACAGCACCCAGGGACATGCCTCACAAGCTCATATTTCTTAACAAACCAAAGCTAAAAACTATGCATGGCTGTGGCCACACATGCATGATAAAGTGGGGGGGGGAGTGAAGCTATTTGTGCTGGAGCAATTTGACCCACAGTTGCGTGATCACACAGTTCCGTGAAGCTATGGGTGCAATTTGCCACTGTGTAATCAGACGCAACCGTGGGCGAGTTGGTTTTTTTTTGTTGTTCGTTACCAATTTGCTTAGGGGATCAATGAATCGCATCTCCACCTTGAGGGCTTCCAATGGCAGTGTGCAACGATGCACATACTGAGAAGGGGAAAAAAACAATGGCATGGCGTCGGGATAGCCTGATCAGACTATCCCCAATGCCACAAGTCCGTGCTGGAGCAATCACACAGGGAAAGTCCATCTGTGGCCTGCAGCAACCCATTTGATACTGGAGTTTCCCTGGTGTTTTTTTTACTCCGCTTCTCCAGCGGAGCAAAACGGCTTGCCGACGGATGCAGGACACTTGACAGATGTGCTCTTGTGATCGCGCCCTTAAAATCTAGCTGGGAGTCATGCCTATCGCACAGCTAATTCTGCGTGTGATCGGGGCCCATATGCAACTAAGCTGGAAAGCTCCTAACTATGTGGTGGCAGAAAAAGGAAATGAGGGAGAAAGGGGAGCCTGCCTCCATAGCATGTAAGAGTTTGGGTCTGAAAGTCCATCATGTCAGCTCTGGAGGGAGAGAGGCACCCCCTCAGATAGCTTTTAGCTGGAAGAAATCCTGTCCGCAGCTGGCCTGTGTAGGTGCAGTCGCAATGTGGGGTTGCACTAAAGACGGAAGATGACCTGTGTGGCTCAGCTCTCTAGTATTCCAGCCTTGCTCAGTTTGCCTGTCTAAGTCCCAAGGTTCAGCTTTTGTGTAGGTTAATCAAGTGTTCCCAGATAAGTCACAATAGTTAGCGTGACAAAAGAGTTGCTACATGGTCCCAGGTCCCAAACTATTCAAAATACTGTTTTAAAACAAAAACACCTGTGAACAAATCATCAATGTTTGATAGAGGGTGCATGATTTGAACAGAAATGGCTATTGTGAGCAGGGTAAGTTTTCCCTCAAATATCTTGTTCACAAAAATAACAGCTTCTCTATTTTATATTTTACAGTGAAATCCTTGACCCGCAGGATCAGTCAAAAGGTTAGTCAAACAAAAGGTTTTTAGCAGGTCAATTGACAGTTCATCCCATTTAGAACACATCCCTTTGTATTCTGTTGTGGAATTACCCATAAAACAAAATTTATATTTGATCACTGTATGAATTGCGGATATCCGGGGGGGGGGGGACTTAGCTCTCCAAAGTTCACTCTTTCCCCCTCTCCCACAGGCTAGATGCATCTTTATAATCTGTCTTTTTTTTCATATCAGAAGTGTGACAGAGCAGAATAGTTTGTAACTTATTTGGTTCATGGGCAAAATTTGTCAGGAGGTATGATGGAATACCACACCTGGAGGTCAGCCAGTGGTTTTGGGTTTTTCCTTTTTTCTTTTAATCTGATAGTTCACAGCTTGTTTTGACATTTGTATTGACAGATAATAACAACAAGCAATTGCCATTTGTGTTCTCAGGTGGAGAATCAGACACTGTGTGAACTCCACAATGTATTTTTTTCTTTTTTTTAAATGACAGGTAGAGATGGATTATCTGTAGGCAGTTGGCCAGTAAAAGTGAAAGTGTTAACCATTTCCTACAATCTCCAAATGTTTCCCTCTCTTGAAGTCTTATTGGCAAGGCCTCTGTTCTGTTAATTATTAACCAGCTTCAAAGTATTTTATAAGAAGATGAAGTTATATGTGAAAACAAATACAGATGTATTTTGCACTGACTGCTTTTCTAGACATTATCAAAAGTCTTATAAGCTCCTGGTGGCACTTCTGTCTCATTAGCCCAACAGTTAAGATCCTCCTCACAAGCCCACTGTCTCGTGCCCTCACAGGTAGAGATTAAGCAGGTGGCGACCCTGAGACAGGGTTTTTTTTCAGTGATGGCACCTCGCCTGTGGAATGCTATCCCTCTTGAGGCTCACCTGGTGTCTAGTCTACACTGTGGGAGAGTGTGTGTGGATGTGTGGGTGGATGATAGAAAGCTAGCTAGCTAGCTAGCTAGCTAGCTAGCTAGATAGATAGATAGATAGATAGATAGATAGATAGATAGATAGATAGATTGATAATGTTCTAGGTTGTATTTGACCTGTTTTACTGTTCTTATTTTAGTGGCTGTGTAGTTTTATAACAGGTGATAGGCAAATGAATAGGAATAGAAAGAGCACTAGAAATCCAGTATATAAAAGGATCTAATAAGAATAAATAGCAAAATCCGGACATAATGCATATACATTGTCATGTACAGATCAAGTGTCAGTTGTGGGTGTATCAATTGTTAAAAAAAAAAAGTAAGTCAATCAGCTGTCGGTATCAACAGTAGAGGAAAGCCAGCCTATTTCAATCTTTCTCAGAGGCAGAACCAACAGCCATAAATCACATGAAAAGTTTTCCTAAATCACTCTGCAGTATGCTTCCTTTTATTTCCAGCCAATATTTTGTCACACACAAGCCATGAGAGACAATGAAACTATTCATCCAGTACAGCAGGGAGATAAATATTTGTAGAAGTTGAGCCTGAGAGTTCCCTGAGCCAACATCCCACTGTTTTACTAGAGCACAATGCAATGTTCCAAACTCTTCCCTCCCTTCCTTGACAAGCTGAGACTTTAAAATCTATGTTCCTAAATGTCCAGATTTGTTGAGGAATTGTAACTGTAATTGCTTTATAGCATGCTTTGTAGCATAATTATACCTTTTAAGGCATGACAGCCAGTCTGGTGTAGTGGTTAAGAGCTGTGGACTCTAATCTGGAGAACCAGGTTCAATTCCCCACTTGAAGCTAGCTGGGTGATCTTAGGCAAGTCACAGCACTTTCAGCCTAAAAATAAGCATAGCTCGCCATCTAGTGGTGCCAAAAAGTTGCTACAGCTTCCGCAACCAAACAACCCCCCTGGGGGGGGATTTATTTATTATTATTTATTTTGTTAGACTTTTACCCCGCCCTTCCAACATCTCCTGGCTATTCATTATTCCACATACAACACCTTATAATAATTTCATTTCATCTTATATTTTATAGCTAGGAATGCAGGGAAATCCACCTGAGCCATTTTTTCAGGCCATGATAAAAGCACTATCAAAACCATTGGGGAAGCTTGGAGACTATTTAAAATTACAATCCTAGAAGCTCAGAAAAAATATTTACCACAGGTTAGGAAAGGCACAAATAGGTATAGAAAAAAAGCCTACATGGTTAATAAACAAAGTAATGGAAGCTGTAAAAGGTAAGAAGGATTCCTTTAAGTGGTGGAAAGCTAGTCTCAGTGAGGTTGATAAAAGGGAACACAGGCTGTGGCAAATAAAATGCAAGTCTGTGCAAGGCAAGCAAAAAGGGAATATGAGGAGCATAAAGCAAAAAAACATAAAGACCAACAATAAAACTTTCTTCAAATACATAAATAAATAGAAGTAGGAAACCAGCCAACGAGGCAGTGGAGCCACTGGATGACCAAGGGGTAAAAGGAGTACTGAAGGGTGATAGGGAAATGGCTGAGAAGCTAAATGCATTTTTTGTCTCTGTCTTCACTGTGGAAGATGAGAAGTGCTTACCCACTCCAGAACCACAGATTTGGGGAGGGGTGTTGAAAAATCTGAGTCAGACTGAGGTGACAAGAGAGGAGGTCCTACAACTGATAGACAACTTAAAAACTAATAAATCATCAGGCCCAGATGGTATACATCCGAGAGTTCTGAAAGAACTCAAATGTGAACTTGTGGATCTCCTGACAAAAAATATGTAATCTTTCCTTAAAATCTGCCTCCATTCCTGAGGACTGGAACGTAGCAAATGTCACTCTCATCTTTAAAAAGGGTTCCAGAGGAGATCCAGGAGATTACAGGCCAGTCAGTCTGACTTCAATACTGGGTAAGTTGGTGGAAACTGTTATTAAGGAAAGAATTAGTAGGCACATTGATGAACAAAATCTATTGAGGAAGACTCATCATGGGTTCTGTAAGGGAAGATCTTGTCTCACTAACCTGTTAGTGTTCTTTGAGGGAGTGAACAAACATGTGGACAAGGGGAACCCAATAGATGTTGTTTACCTTGACTTCCAGAAAGCTTTTGATATTGATTTGAAGTTCCTCATCAAAGGAGCCAGTTTGGTGTAGTGGTTAAGCATGCGGACTCTAATCTGGGAGAACTGGGTTTGATTCCCCACTCCTCCACTTGCACCTGCTGGATGACCTTAGGCAAGCCATAGCTCTGCACCAGATGTTCTCTCAAGGAGAGTTGCCTCAGAGCTCTCTCAGCCCCACCTACCTCACAGGGTGTCTGTTGTGGGTAGGGGAAGGGAAAGGAGTTTGTAAGCTGCTCTGAGACTCTAAGTGAGTGAAGGGCGGGATATAAATCCAATCTCTTCTTCTCTTCAAAGGCTCCTAAGTAAGTTCAATAGTCACGGGATAAAAGGACAAGTCCATTTCTGGATCAAAAACTGGCTAATTAAAAGGAAACAGAGCGTGAATAAATGGGCAATTTTCTCAGTGGAGGTTGGCAAGCAGCGGGGTACTGCAAGGATCAGTGCTTAGTCCAATGCTTTTTAACTTATTTATTAATGATTTGGAGTTGCGAGTAAGCAGTGAAGTGGCTAAATTTGCAGATGACACAAAGTTGTTCAGGGTGGAGAACCAGGGAGGAGTGTGAGGCACTCCAAAGGGATCTGTTGAGGATGGGCGAGTGGGCGTCAACGTGGCAAATGGGGTTCAATGTGGCCAAGTGCAAAGTGATGCACATTGGAGCCAAAAATCCAGACTAGAAATACAAGTTGATGGGGTCTGAACTGGCAGAGACTGACCGAGAGAGAGATCTTGGCATCATAGTAGATAACTCGATGAAAATGTCAAGACAGTGTGCGACTGCAATGAAAAAGGCCAATGCTGTGCTGGGGATTATTAGGAAGGGAACTGAAAACAAATCAGCCAGTATCATAATGCCTCTGTATAAATTGATGGTGCAACCTCATTTGGAGTACTGTGTACAGTTCTGGTCGCCACAACTAAAAAAAGATATAGCATTAGAAAAAGTGCAGAAAAGAGCAACTAGAATGATAAAAGGGTTGGAACACTTTACCTATAAAAATAGGTTAAAGTGCTCGGGGCTCTTTAGCATGGAGAAACGCCGACTAAAGGGTGACATGATAGAGGTTTATAAGATTATGCATGGGACAGAGCAGGTAGAGAAAGAAGTACTTTTCTCCCTTTCTCACAATATAAGAACTCGTGGGCACTCAATGAAATTGCTGAGCAGTTGGGTTAGAATGGATAAAAGGAAGTACTTCTTCACTCAAAGAGTGATTAACACATGGAATTCACTGCCACAGGAGGTGGTGGCAGCTATAACCATGGACAGCTTCAAGGGGGAATTAAGTAAACATATGGAGCAGAGGTCCATCAGTGGCTATTAACCACAAGGTATAGATAGGGACTCTCAGTTTGGGCCAAGTATATTCTTGGTGCTTAATGAGGGGGCAACAATGGGAGGGCTTCTAGTGTCCTGGCCCCACTGCTAGACCTCCTGATACACCTGGTATTTTTGACCACTGTGTGACAGAGTGTTGGATTGGATGAGCCATTGGCCTGATCCAACATTGGCTTCTCTTATGTTCTTATCAAAACAATAAGTAACTGTAGGGATAGCATGCTGCCACTAAACAGCCCACATAGTGTAGTGGTTAGAGTTTCTGACTGGGATGTGTGGGACACGGTTTCAAATATCCCTTTCCATGGAGATTCCCTGGGTGACCTTGGGTCAGTCACACACTCTCAGCCTAAGTTGACTCACAGGGTTGTTGTGAAGATAAAAATGGGGAAGCACTGTAATCTACTTTTGATCCCCACTAAAAAGAAAAGAATATGAAGTAAACAAAATTAAAAAATGAAGTGACCAATGGTATAATATGCATTCCTCCCCACCAGTCCCACAACCAGATATACTATGTAGCTTATGAGGGCTCAGTTGGACAAAAATGGCAAGAAAAAGGCCACTGACCAGTGTGCATGCATTTCTCTCTTTGTTTCTTATGTACTCAGAAAGTATACATATACGTCTGTGTATGTCCCAGTTATACATGATCACATTCAAATTTGCTCACTTTCATATCTTTAGTTATTTTTTCAAAAGATTTCAACTCATTCTGTAGTTTTTTAATTTTTCCTTCTTAAACATCCTGACTCCATATAGCTTTAAGTTTAGTTTCTACATTATCAATTTCCAAAGCTACTGTATCCATTTCCTGAGCTCATCTAGTCAGGGCTTTTTGGGGGGCGGAACGCACTGAAATGGTCTTCCGGTTGCCCTCCGATTTGGCCATGCCCTTTACTCCCAGCAGCCCTCAGTTGGGCCACTGGAGCAAGAAGAAGCAAGGTAAGTTTTCCTGGCCTGCCTGCTCAGGGTGCCTGCAGCCTTGCTGGTGTGGGGGGTGGCGGGGGCTTGAGCAGGGAGTGGGGGTGGGCCATGGGGGTGGTGGGGGCTTTATTGAGGATGGGCCACGGGGGTTGGCAGGGGCTTGATCAGGGTGGGGTGGGCCACAGGGGTGGCAGGGACTTGATCAAGGTGAGTGGGCTGCAGGGGTGGTGGGGGTTTGAGCAGCGTGTATGGGCCATGGGGGGGTGGCAGGGCCTTGATTGGGGGTGGGAGAGCTCTTCTCCATCCCCATCTCTTTGCCTTCTTTCCCTTCTTCTTTCCCTCTCTCTTCCTTTCCCTCCTTCTTTCCTTCTCTTTCTTTCTTTCTTTCCCTCTTTCCCTTCTTCTTTCCTTCTCTCTCTCTTTCTTTCCCTCCTTTCCTTCTCTCTGTCTCTTTCTTTCCCTCCTTTCCTTCTCTCTCTTTCTTTCCCTCCTTTTCCCCTTCTTTCTTTTTCTCCTTTCCTTCTCTCCTTCTTTCCCTACTTCTCTCCCTCTTTCTTTCCCTCTTTCCCTCCTTTCCTTCTCTCTCTCTCTCTCTCTTTCCCCCTTTCCTTCCTTTTCCCCTTCTTTCTTTCCCTCCTTCTTTCCGTCCTTCTCTTCTTCTTTCCCACCTTCTTTCCTTCTTTTTCTATTTTCTTTCTTTCTTTCCTTCCCTCTTTCCCTCCTTATTTCCTTCCCTCTTTCCCTCCCTCCTTTCTTTCTTTCTTTCTTTCTTTCTTTCTTTCTTTCTTTCTTTCTTTCTTTCTTTCTTTCTGTGCAGATCTGCATGTCCCCCTCCCCCATAGCTAGCAATCCAAAAGAGTCCAGTGTCACCTTTAAGACCAAGGTTTATTCAGGTACAAGCGCTCTCTCCTCTGTGAGGGCAGATTTGCCCTGTCAGGGGTGTGGCCTATTATGCTAATGAGTTCCTGCTGGGCTTTTTCTACAAAAAAAAGCTCTGCATCTGGCTATTAATAAAGTCATCAAGTCAATGGCATATTTATTCATAATAGCTATCAATTTATCTTTATATTCAGGATCACTAACAAACACTTTTTGTATCCTCAAAGTGCTTTTTGTATCCTCAAACCTTGAGGAATAGCCCTGCCCTGCTATAATCAGATAGGGAGGAAGCAAGGAGAGATAAATTGATCACCTTACGTTTCAAAAATTGGAACTGTATCCAATCCTCCTGTTCATCATTGCTATCACTCACCAAAAGGGTGGGGTCTTTTGACCAGATACTAGCTCTTTCCTCCTTTGTGTAGAAGAATGTATTAAGACTCTGAGCCATATCACCTAACACAATATCACACCAAATTACAGGCTGTCCCTGGACAGGAATAGGGGGAATTTTCTATACCAGAACCCCCAAATAACTACACTAATATGCAGTTTACAGGGTTTTTTATTATTATGTTTATTAGTTAAACATCCCTAAATTAGTGTGTTTGTGCTAACAGGCAGTTTACCATGGTTAGTAGAATTTGGAGCAAACCTGCCAGCATTACCATGGGCTTAGTTTATCTTCAATTGCATGTAAAACAGGGCTTAGAGGTGTTAAGCCCCATCCCTAGATGCTGTGCCTGCAATTAAAGGCTTGATTGATACCGCTCAACTACCAAGGGTGCTCCTTCCTCAGACCTCAAGGCCAACTTCACTGGGTGGCACCGTGTTTTAGTGGAGTTTTCAGTTGGTTTTTTACCCAACTCTGCACTACCTGAAGGAGTTTCAGAGTGGCTTCCCTTCCTCTCTACACAGCAGGTACCTTGTGAGGTAGCTGGGGCTGAGAGAGCTCTGAGAGAACTGTGACTGACCCAAGGTCAACCAGCTGGCTTCATGTGGAGGAGTGGGACATCAAAACTGGTTCTCCAGATTAGAGTCTGCCGCTCTTAACCACTACACCAAGATGGCTCTATTATGGGAATAGGGAAAACATTATCTCCATCCAGTTTCTCTTATTTTATAACCCTCTATCATGCCTCCCCTGAAAAGCCCCAGATACTGAAAGTATATTTCTAAAAGCACCACATAAATACAGTTAAAAATTATATTTTCAGATTCATTTTTTAAAATTACCTTAGAGTCTCTGCTACAGTAAATAAAACTGAAATGTCCCACTGTTTTTGCATCAAGCCAACATTTCTGCTCTGTCAAGCCCTGCATGTTGATGCTTCTGTGTTAGGGAGAACAAAATAATAATGCTGTGCCACACAAGGCCAGAACAAACCCATCAGCTCAACAATCCCTCCTTTGGAATATGCTGTCCCAACACGTAACGGTTTTTGCAGATAGCTCCTGAGGTTCATTCTGTTTTTAGATGGAGGTATGAAAGAATAAATAGCATTTTCCATGTTGGCTCTGAAGAGTAAGAATGATGCAGGCACTAACCACAGAAAGGCCAAGTGAGGCCTTAGAACTGTTAAGTTATAAATAAACAGGAAAGTTCTCTTCTCTGGTTCTCTCCTACTTATTTCTACCAACATCAGAAGAAACATTCCACTAGGCGCCAAAAGCTTTTGGAAAGATGATTCAGAAATATATTACAGCAAGCAGGAGACTCCTGAGGACTTCTGGAAGATGAAATCTCATTTCCCTCCCTACTGGTCTTCCTCCCCACAACTGTCTTCACTTGCCCCCTGATTCCCTGTCCCCATTTGCTCTGGCTCCAGCTGCCCCCTTGCTGGTTCCTATTCCCCCTTCCCTCCCACCCATCTTTTTCAGTTCCCTTCAGACATTGCTTTCCCTCCTGTTGACCCACCCCCCATGGTCTCTCCTGCTCACCCAGCCACCAGGTCAATTGATGCGGCGCTTGGAGCTGAAAATGCAGGAAGCATTTTCAGCTCCAAACCTCCTCTGATCAGCTAGCAGGGGCTAGCGAAGGAAGTGCCCCCCCCCCGATCACCTGGTGGGAAAGCACCTTGGCAAAGCTGTGCAGCTGCATGGTGCTGCAGCCACAGCCCTAGTAGCTCTGGCACTGCTCGGCTTGCCAGCTCCGGCTTGGGAAATACCTGGAGATTTGAGGGGTGGAGGCTGAGGAGGGTGGGGTTTGAGGAGGGGAGGGACTTCAATGGGTTATAGTACCATACAGTGCACCTTCCAAAGCAGCCATTTTCTCCAGGGGAACTGATCTCTATCACATGATCAGTTATAATCCCAGGAGATCTCCAACTGCCACATGGAGGTTGGCAACCCTAGCCACTGCATCTCCCCTCCCCCTTCAGCCAAGTCCTGTGTTAGGCTGGGATATGCTGACCAAATGTTTTATTTCTGTGATGTCAGAACATGCACAGGCAATCTTTATTTATTTATTTTTTTGATGAGGGAGAGTTTTAAATTCCTCCAAATTCCTCTCCCTCCAATTTCAACATCCGCCTCACTCTCCAGCAACCCCATCATGCAGTTCTTATGATCTGTACTCTGGGGCCAAGCTGCAAATTATGTATATGATTATTATTACAGTGCAATGAATGTTAAGCACATTTGAGTTGTGATGGATAATACCATCACCTACCCACTCCCCATCTTGGAAATGGACTTGAATACACTGAGGCATTCTCCAATAAATCAGCAGTTCCCAGAGTATCTGATATAAAACATCGGATGCAGCCAGCAGATCTCTGGAGAGGGAGCTTATAAATAAAGAACTTTCCCATGGTGGAGTGGATATACCCGAGACAGTACTCAGTGAATGCTCAAGTTGTGGCGGGGGGGTGGGGGCAAAGATGTTTCTCTCCTCTGACCTGAGGACTGACTCAGCAGCCAGAATCATGTATTGCCCTGGTGCTGCCTCTACAAAAAAAGCAACAACAAACCGAGGCGGCGAGGAGGGGGAGGAGGAAGAGAGAGCGGTTCTTCTCTGTTTGAGAGATACAGCAGGAACCTTCCTACTGAAGGAGAGGATCCTGAGCCACTGAAACTCACATCCCAGGTACAGGGAATATGAGTTTCAGCTGCATATCGACATTTATATTCCACAGGCAGAAAAGTTAAGTGCGTGTTTAAATCTCTTCTGTCATACCAGTGTTCTGGATGTTTGCCAGACAGTCAACATTACAATCTGAAGAAAATATTAAGGGAGAAATGCACCCCCCTGAGCAGCTTTTAAGAAAATGCTTGCAAGTTTCTGTCGATTTATGTTAGTCAAAAAGAAAGGGGCATTTTTTTTTGCATCCCCTGCCATTTCACTCAAATCTGCATCCCTTTCCCTTTCACTGGTTCCTTCATGATCTAGAAAAGATTCTGAATAAAATTCATGTGTTGCTGTATATTGCCTTAAATATTCCTTTTAAAGCAGCTGTATAACAAACCCGTATTATGCTCTAGAAGTCTGTTCATTTCAATGTAGACTGCAGCAGAGCAAATAAAGGTGCAGCCCAGAAATGATACTGTGTAGTTCTAGGAATCACCAGAAATTCGATGGTTTTATAATACAGCTTCAAGCGATTACTAGAGCTACAGGTTGTACCTGGAAGTGGTATCAGAAACATCGCCATCACACATCCCTCCCCACCGTGTCCCACCAACCCTTGCACTGGTTGCTAGGCTCAATCTGACAACTCTACGCATGCATATTCTTGCACAGTCCAATGGTAGTCCTGGTCCCCCTCTCCCACGCAGACCTGTTATCACTGCTGGCTACCCAACTGCGAGTGCCTTATTAGTCACATATTCAAAAAAGTTCAGTACAGTGCAATCAGCAGTATTTCATATATGTGCATTCTTACAAGACGAATGGTAGCCCTAGTTTCCCCCTCCCCCTTCCCCAAAGACTTGTCATCACCAACATACCTTAAGGACTGCTTTTCCCCCATACAAACTTACTAGCTTACTCCAATCATCCACAGAGGCCCTGCTTTGGCTGCCTCCTCAGTCTGAAGCTAGACAGGTGGCGACCCGAGAAAGGGCCTTCACCTTTGTAGCACCGAAACTTTGGAACTCCCTCCCCAAGGAGATGTCTGTTTCCTGCTATTGATGTCTTTCACCAGCAGGCTCAGTCTTTTTCATTTCATCTGGCATACCCCCAATAATGGTTTGTGAGGCAGATGGAAATGAAACTGAAACTCCACTGCTATTGCACAGCTGCACACACACACTCAGAATGTACCAGCTAATATTACACAGAGGAAAAATAGTTATTCCCGCCCCGCAGAGACAATACACATGGAAAGGATAGCACACATCACCATGCTTCCGCATACCGCTCTAGCAAAAGAGAAACCCTTCAAGAGGTCCACAGGTAGATGTGTGACACTGCAGTTTGCACAAGAGTAAAAACCCTGAGATTGCTAACACCAGTAGCTGTCTGGGTTTGCTCACTGTTAAGGAAGATTTTAGCAGAGGCAGCTCCAAAGGCACTTAGGTTAAAGAGCAGGGCCTTCCCCACCATCAACTTTGAGACTTCATTCCTCTGGTGATAGTGTAGGAACACAAACTTCTTTCGGGCGTAAATTCTGTAAGGGAAGTTTTCAACCACTAGAGGGTACTCTTACCACACACAAACATATTCTTTAACCAGACTAAACTCCCAACACTGTAACTGAGTAATATGAGCTGTTAACGATCTAGGATGCTGTAAACAGGTGCTAAACATATACAAATTCACAGTGTGGACTGACGATCTTGTGGCCAATGCAGCACAGGAGGAAGTCCCAAGAGAACATGCAGTTTACATTTGTTATGTATACAACACTGCAGTTCCTGTGATAGAACAACATTCTCATTTGCAGAAGAGGGAATGGCAATTCCCATTTCCCACTGTAGACCCCCATATTGCCCCCTGTTCTACTACTGGCAGTCTGTTGATGCCCAGGAAGAGAAGGAGGGCTTCAGTGGGCTGCAGTAGGAAGGAGAACCGGGGACATTCTGCCCCATGAAGTCCAGGAATTTTTGCATACGTGTTAATTTCCATATGACACTGGAAGTGTTAGGAGACTTATGGTGCAATCCTAAGCAAAGTTAAATCCCTCTAAGCCCATTTACTTCCACAAAAATAGAAGGGTATAACTCTGTTTAGGATTGCTCGGCTAGTCTACCTACCAGCCTCCTCATATCTAAACACAAACACCTGTCCCAACTTGGAGTACCTCCAGCCATATGATTTTCATATCTCATGACCTAGGCAGGAGGCCCAGCGACCTCTATGTATGTTTCTTGAAGAAACCTAGATGGGAAGTTTCCATAGACAACAGCTTCCCTGCCCCGTGAGAAAGAGACCGATTTCCCATGAGGTGCTGCTCCAGCGTCAAAAAACAGGATCACTGAAGCCACGGGGAAATTCGAGTAAAGCCGCGGGTCAAAATGTGGCACGTGGCAAATAGTGGGAAATTCAAGCACGCAATTGGGGCAAAGGGAAGAATGACAGCGGAGCAGTGCCTTGTGGGAAATCGGTCAGAGAGATACCCAAATCGGTTCTTTATAGTAATGGGAAATGTTATCCTCATTTCATTCTGATCAGCCTTCATTTTCTGTGAGCTTTTATCATATGCACTCGGAAAATGCCTTTGAGTTTTCAGAGTACTTAATAGACACTCAAAACGCAGATGTAAAACCACAGTCATCCATTGTACACAGAAACTCTGTAGAACTATATCACTCAGGTGTTCTTTGGCTCAGAATGCTGTCTTACAGAATTTGTACGAGACGAGAAAGAGAGGACCTTGCTGCTGCCTCCTCTGTTCCCCTACATACTACATAAATTTCCTTATGAAGAAGAAGATTTTTATACCCCACTTTTCTCCATTTTAAGGAGCCTCAAAGCAGCTTACAATCACCTTCCCTTCCTCTCCCCACAACAGGCACCTTGTAAGGCAGGTGGGGCTGAGAGAGTTCTGAGAGAACTGTGACTGGCCCAAGGCCACCCAGCAGGCTTCATGTGGAGGAGGAGTGGGGAATCAAACCTGGTTCTCCAGATTAGAGTCCACTGCTCCTAACCACTACACCATGCTGGCTTTCTTGGTTAGAGGTACGTTAGGCTGAGAGTGTAGAGATTAGAGATTTCATAGACATTAGGTTGATACTCAGACCTAGCAATGGGCATGAACTGGCTCAGGAACTAAAGTTCATGATGAAATTTGGGCAATTTGTGCAGTTTGTCATGAACTGAAGTTCATGACAGGTCAACCAGCATGAACTTTACATGGACTTTCAAGCAGTCTGTGGTGGTTCATGAATGGATACATTTCCAGACAGACTTTCCACTCAATCTAAATGTTTACATGGGGGCAGAACTTGGAGGACATGTAGAGGAGCATATGGGGAAGGTCCCCTGTGACTTTTACATCTCTAGCTTGCACAGGATCCATTCTATACACTCCTGAACACGTGTCTGTCATTTCCCCAAAAAAGCACTTTCCAGAGGGCACCTTCTTTGGGGGGCTGTAACTCAGGCACTGTAAATCCAATCATCTCCAAACTTGGAGGGAAAGTAGAGGAGAGTCAGCCAGAGATCTTCTACAAGTTTTGTGTCTTTAGCACACCACGGGGCCATTCTACTACATCATGAACCTCACAAACCAAACCAGTTCATTTGGCAGCTGAAAGTTCATGACAGTTCGTGGGTTGTGAACTGGGCACACCATGGACCACAAACCCAACTGCATTTTCCCAGTTCATGCCCATCCCTTCTTGAACCCCTACATCACATTGGCTCTCCATTTAGATGTTTGTGATTTCACAAAGCATCTATACTAATGTTTAAAAAGTCAAAACTTTTCAACAAGAGTACTGAAATTCTCAGGGGCATTGTCATATAACTCTAATTTCATGACCTTAGACAGCACACTCTGCTACTGTCAAGTAAAGCCACCATCCAACGGTACATGTGTTCACATAATGGATGATATGGAACCATCCAGTTCACAAAATTCTTCTCCCATTTAAATTTTTATCAACATTTTCCACAAAAAAATAATAACTTTCTCTAGTCAAAGATTTTGGTTCCAGTTGTGACTCACAGGACCCATATGTGTTTGCAAAGCTGCTAAGACCATTGTTCCATGTAACACAGTATGGTCTACTCTGACAGGCAATTGCTCTGGAGTATCAGGCAGAGGTGGGGAATTGCCCCCATAGACGGAAGAAAGAGTCAGACAACAAACATTGGATTAACAGCCACTTTATTTATTAACAAAAACATGGCAAGGGCTTAACCTAACAAGCGTCATGGCCAAAGCCTGCGATTACCATTAACCCCACCCTTGCCCTAGTATGGGCAATGCACCTGGCCCCCGGGTCATAGCCCGCTATAAGTGGCTCGAATCCCAGGCAGCCCAGCCTTGGAACATGCCTGGATGATCCCTCACACACAGTTGCAATGTCAGTGCTGAGTATCCCTCAACGGCACTCCAAAAGGCAGCCTGTTCCCCCCATCCCAGGCCGCAAGACTGCAGTTATGATCCGAACAGGCCCCTTTCCCACCAGGTTGCTGATAGGTGCTTACCAAGCCGCAACAACTATTTACTAAACTTCTGCCCAACCATAAAGTGACAAATTAATGCAAACGCCACCCCAGCCAATTCCTCAATCCACTGCTAGCAATGCAGGGTAGGCGAAAAACTCCCCTGTCTTGAGGCCACCAGAGCAGAGTGTGATGCCCCGCCTCACCCGCCTCGTTACCGCCCCCTGTGGCCGTGCTGCCGCTTCTGAGGACTGGCCCTGCCGGGTGAGGGGCTTTTGGAAGAGGGGGTTGAAAGGGTCTTCAGAATGACCTGGGGCAGGGGTATACCGCACCCTCAACTGCCACCAAGGCCTCCGTTGGAGTGCACAGAGGGGCCAAGCCAGTCTCCTTCCTTGGACTTGTTTGCTCCGTCTCTCTCGTGGGTCTCGTCACAGTCCTGCACCTCCGTCGGCTCCTCCTCCTTGACCCTCCCCTGTCGCTTCCTTTTATTCCCACTCTCCCCTGCATGACCGGTGCCTCCTCCCCCCAGCCCCGGACCCGCCCCCCTTTATCTCAGAAGACGCCGATGCTTCCTGCTTCCGGGGAGTTCCCCCAGGGCTTGGATGCCGCGAGCCGGCACGGCGAATCGTCTCCGGAGTCGGCCGCCGCTTCTGGCCATCGGCGCATTGCTCTGACGCTTGCTTCGTCCTCAGAGTAGGTGGGGCTGGCTGGACGCTGCTGTCGCCGAGTGGTACGCGCTCGGGCCGAGCGGCACTCAGGCGCAGGGCGCAGGAGTGCGGGGTTCTCCCTCGGCGGTGGTTGCCTTCTGGGGCTATCTTCCCTCGCTGTCTCTCCCACCCGGGGTTCGGAGTCGAGGTCGGGCTCCGCCGGGGGGGAAGCTCCCATTCCGGGCTAGCCGGGACGGGACATACCCCCTCCCTTGCGGCCGTCCTCGAAGAGTCGGGACAGATAGTCAGCTTCGCGATGGTCCTTCCCCGCCTGATGCTGCACTGTGAACGAAAAAGGCAGGAGTGACAGATACCATCGGAGCACTCGGGGGTTTGAATCCTTCATACGGTACAACCAGAGAAGTGCGGCATGATCCACAACTAAGTGGAAAGGGTTATTGGTGAGGTAGTACTGTAAGGCCCCCACTGCCCACTTTACCGCCAAGGCCTCTTTCTCCACGGTTGCATAATGGCGCTCTGCTCCCTGCTGCTTGCGGCTAATAAACAGGACTGGGTGCAACCCCTCGGGTGTTTCTTGTGCCAGCATGGCGCCCAAGCCTGTACCCGAGGCATCGGTGTGAAGCACGAAGGGTTGCTTGAAATCGGGGTTGTGTAAAACGGGTTCCCGGCTCAGACTGCTCCGCAAATGGTGGAAAGCCGCTTCCTCTCTGATCGACCAGCGGAGCTGATTGGGAGAGGCCTTCCGCAGCATATCTGTTAATGGGCTGGTCACGGAGGTGAATTGGGGGATAAATCGGCTGTAGTAGCCAACAAATCCTAGGAAGCCTCGCAGTTGTTTCTTAGTCCGAGGTCGGGGATGATGCAATAATGAATCGGCTTTGTCCGGCAAGGGCCTTAACTGCCCCTTACCAACCAGGAATCCCAAATACCTTAGCTCCTGGAAACCAAGTCGGCTTTTCTTGGGGTTTGCCCGTAGACCGGCCCGCTCCAGCGCCAGGAGGACTCTTTCCAGGTGGACTAGGTGCAATTGCCAATCAGGGCTGCATATGATAATATCGTCGAGGAACGCCCTAGCGAAGGCCTCACACCCCGCCAGAGCCCGATCCACCAGCCACTGGAACGTGGCCGCAGCCCCATGTAGGGCAAAGGGCATAAGCTTAAATTGGTACAAACCTCCCAGGGTCGCAAAGACGGTCTTCTCGCGGTCTGCCGGGTGTACGGGGACTTGCCAATAACCCTTCGTCAAATCTAGGGCGGATAAAAACCAAGCTTCACCGAGGTGGTCAATCAACAAATCCGCCCTAGGCATAGGGTAGGCATCAAACTGGGCCAGCCGGTTGACCTCCCGGTATCCACGCAAAAGCGAGTAGAGCCATCTGGCTTAGGAACCAACACCACGGGGCTCCTCCAGGCACTCTGGGAGGGCTCTATGATGTCTAATTTTAACATGTCCTCGACCTCCCGGCTTATGGCCGCCTGGAGTTTTGGGGGGATGGGCTTCCACGGGGCCCGTGCCACCCGCCCCGGGGGCGTACGGATGCAGTGTGTGGCCAGGTGTGTCAGCCCCGGCTGGGCCGAGAAGAACCCCGGATGGGCCCCAAGCAGCTGCCGTAAATCTCCCCGGCAGGCTTCTGACAGGTCACCATCCAGCGTCGGCTCCCCCGCCTGCCCGTCTGAGAGGGTCCAAGGCAAGGCTCCTTCGGTAAGTTCCCCCGGATCGGAAGCCAGCAGCCCTTGCTGTAGGGGTCCTGGGCGTGGGTGCCAGGTCTTCAAATGGTTCACATGGAGGTGCTTGCAATGGTTGGGGCGACTGCCACACCGGACCTCGTAGGAGAGGGGACCCAGGACCCAGGTGATGACAAAAAGACCCTGCCAGGGGTCTTTGGAGATACCGCCGAGCACGTCGCGAGAGACTAGCACTCGTTCCCCGGCCTGGAACGAGCGAGGACTCGTGCCCTGGTCGTAGCGCCTTTTCTGGACCGCTTGGGCTTGCTCCAGATTGCCACAGGCAAGACGCTGCACCTCCTCCAGCCGTTCCTTAAGTTTTCGCACGAACTCGCAGGGGTCCCCTTCAGGGACCTCACGGGGTCCTAGAGGCTGTGCCTCTACTAGCCCCAGAATCCCAGCTCAAAGGGGGAGAAACCCAATGATGCCTGTGGGGTTTCCCGGAGAGCCAACAGGATGGGGTCCACATACAGGTCCCAGGCCTGCGGTTTCTCATGCGCCACCTTCCTCAACATGGACTTCACCGTCTGGTTGAGGCGTTCAGCTAAGCCATCTGTTTGGGGGTGCTGCACCGAGGCGAACAGCTGCTGGATCTGTAGCTTCTCGCAAACCTGCCGCATCAGGGTCGCCGTAAAAGGGGACCCCCGGTCCGTGAGGATTTCCCTGGGGAGCCCCAGCAAGGAAAAGAAGTGCATTAACGCCCTCGCTACCCCGGCACTTTTAAGGCTGGGCAAGGGTATCGCTTCGGGGAACCGGGTGGCATAATCGATTATCACCAACAGTTACCGGGCGCCCCGCGGGGTCCTTGGCAACGGGCCGATGAAATCCATTGCAATGCGGTCGAAGGGGACATGCTGTATCGGAAGGGGGGACAACGGGGCTCGCGGGTTGCCACGGCTGTCAAGGCGTTGGCACACCTCACAGGACCTGCAAAAGGCCCGGGCATCACTGCTTGCTGACCGTTGGCCAAAAGTACCGGGCCAGCACCCGAGAGAGGGTGTTCTTCACGCCTTGGTGCCCCGCACAGGGATGATCGTGGGCCCTCAAGAGCACCTGGCTGACGTACTGGTGGGGCACCAACAGCTGATGATAGGTCCCCAACTGGCCCTTTACCTCTCGAAACCAGCTACCCCTTTCCTGCACTATGCGGGGAAGCCGTTGACTACGGCAGGGATCTATCACCACCCCCTCCCTTACTGCTACGTGGCGTCAGAGATCCTCCAGCACCGGATCCCATTCCTGATCCTTGCGAAAGTCTGGTGAGTCGGCCCACCCCGCGTCGATATCTGGGTTGACCTCCTCGGGAGCCCGAGGCTCGTTGGCGGGGACGGCCACATCCAGGTCTCCCTCTGCCTCTCGCTGCAGGTGGGCAGCCAAGGCCTCGGCCTCTTGTAAAGCTGCTGCAAAGCGGGGGGCGTCACGCCCTAAGAGGACTGGATAGGGCAGCCGAGGGACCCGAGCCACCGAGATCTCCCAGCGGCGACCCTGGTACGTCAGCGGGACCACGACCACGGGATACTGCTCCTCGTGGCCGTGGAAACAAACTACTGTCGCAGTCCGTATGACGGGCAGGGCGGCGGGGAGGACATGCGTCCGCACCATCAAGATGGAACTGCTGCTGTCCAGGAGGGCCGTCACTGCTTGCTGACCAAGGACCACGGGGAGCGTCCATGCCGGCGGGCAGCGTCCCACCGCCGCCGTCTGCAGGGCGTCGTCCCAGCCCAAATCGCACTCCATCGTTGGGCAGTCTCTGCGGAGGTGCCCCCATTGCCCGCAGGTAAAGCAGGGTCCCACCGCCAGTGGGGCGCGGGCTGATGGAGACCGGGGGTCAGCCACGGGGAATCTGCCGTGCTGCCTTGGGGTCCCAAGGTAGGGCCCCTTCCTCCGGTGACTGGAGCCGGCCGGGGTCGCCACTCCGCCTTGACCCCAGGTCCCCACGAGGGGAAGGGTCTGGCCCACCCGGGCCAGTAGCCGGCCACCCAGGAGTCCGGCCCTGGAGTGGTCGGAAGTGGTCTTCCCCCCGTGCCGCCCCTACCGCTCTTGGCAGACTCCCCTCGCCCCAGCAGGTCCCGATGTTCTGCTGCCTGGTAATTCTCCCACAACTCCACTGCCTCTCCCAACCGGGTTGGCTTCCAGCAAGCCACCCAATGGCGAATCCGGGGCAGCAGGATCTGTAAAAGTTGTTCTATCACGACCAGCTCCATCACCCGCCTGGCCTCGTCCGAGGTCGGATTGAGCCAGCGAGATGCCGCATCCCTCAAAGCGGCGACCGTGGCTCTGGGCCGGGAGGAGGGCTGCACCTGGATGGCCCTGAACCATTGCCGGTAGGTCTCAGGGGTTATCTCACAGCGATCCAACACCGCTGCCTTAACCTTATCATAATCAGCCGCCTCGCCCCTTTCTAGGGCCTTGAGGGCCGCCTGCGCCTCCCCCGCTAGGTATGGACCCAGGATGTACGCCCACTGGGCCTTGGGCCAATTGGCGGCCTCTGCGGCCCGCTCAAAGGCCTCCAAGTATGCTTCTACATTGTCCTCCGGAGTCATTTTTACAAGAGTGGGCCACGGGGCCCGAGGGAGCCCGGCCGGGGCCCCGCCCTGCACTGCCACGGGAACCTGCTGAGGGGCCAAGGCCTGCTGCATGTCCCATACCAACGAGGCCTGGGCCGCCTGCTGCTGCTGGGAGAGGTCCTGGAGCAGCTGAGCCTGGTGCTCAGCCAGCCACTGTCGAAACTGAGCGAAGTCCATCACCGCGGGGTTCTCCGTCTGCGGGGGTCCAGGGTCCACGGGCTCCGCAGGTCCCTCAGGGACGCCTGTTCCCGCAGGAAGCTGCAGCTGCGCTGGGCGCAGTAACCGGCGGGTGCTGCTCCACCCTTGGGGGACCAGGAGGCGGGGTAACAGGGCCCTTAACGGGGGGCCAGTGCCCGCCTTCTCCACCACGTTGTGATGCCCCGCCTCACCCGCCTCGTTACCGCCCCCTGTGGCCGTGCTGCCACCTCTGAGGACTGGCCCTGCTGGGTGAGGGGCTTTCGGAAGAGGGGGTTGAAAGGGTCTTCAGAATGACCTGGGGCACGGGTATACCGCACCCTCAACTGCCACCAAGGCCTCCGTTGGAGTGCACAGAGGGGCCAAGCCGGTCTCCCTCCTTGGACTTGTTTGCTCCGTCTCTCTCGCGGGTCTCGTCACAGTCCTGCACCTCCATCGGCTCCTCCTCCTCAACCCTCCCGTCGCTTCCTTTTATTCCCACTCTCCCCCGCATGACCGGTGCCTCCTCCCCCCAGCCCCGGACCCGCCCCCCTTTATCTCAGAAGACGCTGATGCTTCCTGCTTCCGGGGAGTTCCCCCAGGGCTTGGATGCCGCGAGCCGGCGCGGCGAATCGTCTCCGGAGTTGGCCGCCGCTTCTGGCCATCGGCGCGTTGCTCTGACGCTTGCTTCATCCTCAGAGTAGGTGGGGCTGGCTGGACGCCGCTGTCGCCGAGTGGTACGCGCTCGGGCCGAGCGGCACTCGGGCGCAGGGCGTGGGAGTGCGGGCTAGCTGGGACGGGACACAGAGATAAAAGATTCCTACCCAGCCTCCCTAAGAAATGGGATTACCAGCCAAAAGCCTACATTACCTACAGGGCAGGAGGGTGGGTCGAGCACAAGGCACAAATGAGGCTGCTGGGGCTGGGGCTGTCCTTCAGCATGCTAGCCCCACCCCCCAGCAAAACCAGGCTGCAAATGCAGCCAGTCTGATCAGTCCTTCTTACAAGGCGGTAACTTCATTCCCCTACCCCAGCTGGCCTTCAGTGGCTGCGGGGATCCATCCATCTTCCTCAACACGTGCTGCTAAAGACCCAGGACATGAACTGGGGACCTGCATGCAACTCTGCTGAGCCACAGTCTTCCCACACTGGAAGATCTCCCTGGTTCTATACCAGCCCTTACCGTTTCTTTCTTTAGGTAGTATGCATTTGGAATTTTCAAAATCACATTAGCTACATTTGTGCACCACACATGCCAAGAAATGAACTTGGCTTCTCATCCAGCTCCCCCAATGGCATTATTACACAGACTTGAGCCTTGTGATTTCAGACCTGCAAGGAGATGAATGGTATTCGTTGTCCTGCAGAGAACTTTTGGTCTTCAGTTTCTATTGAATCCAAGTATGACTCATCCTTGAAACAAACATTACCAGCTCATCTCAGGAACCATTCCAACTGATAGAGTAAACGTGGAATGTTTTAGAAGTACACATGGCTGTTAATAGCCAGATATACAATACATATTTTAGATAAGCCAATATTTGAGCAGCCAAGCCAGTACACATAGTTATTATCTGGAATAAAAGCACGCATATAGTCATGGCCTTTGCTTTTCTCTCCCCATAAGAAGAGCACGTGTGAAGAAGACAGGTATGAAAGAAGCAGGGTTCAGAAAAACCCGCAGCATTCAACATCAAGGGGTTAAACTGGTAAAACATTGTACAGCAAAGAGTGATGATGTGATCCTTTTTTTCAAACTATAAATATACAATTTCTGGAACTTTTGAAGGCTTTGCCCCCCCCCCCCAGGAAAACAAACCCTGAATGTTTTGTTTTGGGGGTTTTTTTGCAATAGGTGCAATACATACTTTATTATCAAACTGAAATTTATTCCACTGTTTTTACAGCACAGAATGTGTAATTTGAGAAAACAAAATTGTTTCAGGTGGGGTAGCCATGTTGGCCTGAAGCAGAAGAAAGTTTGAGTCCAGGGACACCTTTAAGACCAACAGTTTTATACAAAATTCCAGTATTCAACATATTTGTGACATTTAAAGTATAGGTGCCTTCATTTTCAGTAGGCAAAGTTTTAGGCATGTAGAGAAAGAGCTGCAATCTGCTGCTCAAATCAGTCAATCCTAAAAGAAACCAACCCTGACTGTTCTCTGGAAGGCCAGATACTAAAGCTGAAGCTCAAATACTTTGGCCACTAAATGAGAAGGGAGCACTCACTGGAGAAGACCCTGATACTGGGAAAGACTGAAGGTCAAAGAAGAAGGGGACAGCAAAGGATGAGACTGTTGGACAGTGTTATCGATGCAACAAACATGAAATTAAGCAAACTCAGGAGGACGATGGAAGACAGGAGGGCCTGGTGTGATGTGGTCCATGGGGTCGTGAAGAGTCAGATTGGATGGTGTGACTCAACAACAACAACAACAAAATACTACCTTGCCATTTGCTACCTGAGAGATAGCAAAATAAGCTGAAAATTTTTGAAATAAGCAAAAAGAAAACTGCATCCACATGGGGATTTATCTCTGCTTTGGTTTCCAACCTTCAGTGGTTTGGGAGGTGGGGGTGGAGATTATCCACACAACTTCATTCTGTAACTGTCTACTTTTGCAAGCCTTTCCAGTCCTCAGTATGATCTCTCTCTGACTTGGCTTGGTACAATCATTCCAGAAAACATGCAGTCCAAATGTGTTATGAAGCCATCTGGATGGAAGAGATGTGCATTTTTAAAGGGCCTACCTACACTGACACCATTTTCCTTCCCTCGGCTCTCCCTGGGCTCCCCCTGTACCAACAGAAGGATTGGGGAGGGTTTTTTTTTATGAAGTTAGTGTCTATTGAGCTACAGCACTGTACCATCAGAATGATCTAGTGCCACAGTGTGCCGGTTCCTCTGAATTCCCAGCTCTCATTTTTAAAGAAAGTATATCCCTAGACCTTCTCATCACAAAGCTATATCTCCACACCAAAAATTGGTTAGAGAGGACATTGCAACCATAAATATGTTTCCCACCAACATTAACAACTATTGGTTTGATACCCTAGTACAAGTAAGCTTTGATTTTACCATTAAAGAATCTTACTCAAGACTCTGAAGAGATGTCTGAACTGAATTCAAATCCAACCCTTTTTGCATGTCCCTAGTTTGTACACCAACAGACTACATTCCTTCTTACATGGAGACTTTCCAAATGACAGAAAGTGGTGAAGAAGAGAGAAATCTATATGATAATTAGATGTCAGATTTTATGCCACCATTCAGAAGTATTTCCAAAAATATGATGATGTAAACATCATCCACATGGACACTATTTGGCTCCTATTTTGCTAGCTTTGGATGAGTTGTTGTTGTTGTTGTTTTAGATAAGGAAGAAACTGAGTTTTACAGCTTTGATAAAAGATTGTAGTGCCTGGTTCAGTTTCAGTAAGGAATTATTAAAAGTGGCTCTAAGGAACAGATAAAAGAGAATGTCTATTTCACCTCTTCTTCCACCCAACATCAAACAAGCAAAAAAGAAGAAGTTTGTATATATGTTCCATTCCATATATGAACCTTAGCAAATTGAACAAACAATCTGTGCTACATAAGTAAGAGAAAGTTCCAGTACATGCATTCCTTGATGTTACGGAAATCTTGATTGTTTAAATTAGCAGAATTCACTGAATAAAAACAAATTAAAAAGGAGTGCTCTCACTAGAAAGAAACAATAAATCATCATACCCATCAAAGGTTAAAAAAAATAAATTTCATGGTGGTAAACATTTAAACCCAAATATACTACTTGGCTGTACATGCCCTTACACAGCTTCCATCCATCCATCCCCAAGTGAATAAAGAATAAAATAAACTCAAACAATCATGAATAAAATAAAATTGTTGCACACACAGTTCCCCTTCCCAATTCAGCAGTCCCAATCAGATACTCTAAATACTGCTCTAATCAGCTACTTGGTGTGATGAATCAGGGCTGGATTTAGCAACTGTTTCTCTCATCATTCCCTCATGAACGTCTGATCAAAAGTATTCAGAGTATCTGTTTATGATTGAACTTGGATCAGAGACAAATATTACTTCACCCTGCATTGCATTTAATTTTCGGGGACTGTTAAGAACAAATACTTCTTTTTAATGGACAGCATTTCTAGTCTCAGAGTTCATCTTCCTTATTCAGGTACATGCAGGATACACTGGTGTTACTTGGATAATTCACAGAAGTGGAGATTTAATTCATAATAACCATACATCAGCCATCTTAATGATCTCAACCAGTTCTACTACTTTTTTTTTTGTGATACTGGGCATGGCAGTCCTTTCTCTATATTTCCATTTGTGCAAAGTTCTAGATTGTCTCATGCTGATACAACAAAGGATTGAAGAACATGTTTGCTTCTCAGTGATGATCTGATTAGACAAGAAGACGAAACACTGGAAACTGAGAGAGGTGAGAGATCGGGATCATAATCACAGAGCAGTTTGATGACAGTGCTGGAAGGGAAATGAAAGACAAACAGCACAAAGATTTTATCGAGTTTCCTCTCCTAAACTACTGGGAAATTTAGGAGAATTCAGGATGTACAGTAATGAGTTTGTACCAATTAGATTTTGCCTAACACCCAGCCCTAATGAAGTGCTGGTAAGTATTTCTGACTTCTAAACAAAACTGGAGTGCATGATTCCACTTTGCTTCAAGCCAATAACTAATATGCAATCCATTGTTTTCCTACGCAGAGCAATATGCCATGCATATTTTGCAATGCCGGCATGCTTCCTTTTCTGATTTTTTTCCTTGATTGGAATTTAATTAGTGATGTGTAATCACTTCTCCATGCAAAATCAAACTTTGATTGAAAATTATGGATAGCACTGTCAGACAAAGAAGTTTACTTTTTTATCAAGCTTTCAAATTGTTCTAAATTGCATTGTGAATTTTCTGTACAACATAGATGCATTGCTTTCCCATGGCTGCCCCCTCCCCTGTCTACCATTTGTCCAACTCATCTGAAAGAAAAAGAATAAAGTTGTTTTCTTTGGCAGTCTCAAGCTTGCTGAATGTGCGTGTGTGTGTGTGTGTGTGTGTGTGTGTGTGTGTGTGTGTGCGCGCGCGCGTGTGCACGCAAGCGAGTGAGAGGCCTGTACAGCTTGTACCTTTAAAATTGCAGCCTTGCTGATTGACTCCCAGTGATAAGTATGTTTGTGTTGCATGAATGTTCTAAATCAGATCACAGATACTTTGCACATTCTTGCCCTGGTGCCTGGTGGAAACTGTAGATCAATTAAGTAAGTTTTGAGAACGTGTCAGCATTATCAATGTCACTGACTGCACTGGTGCTAGGCAGGCCACTGGCGGGAGACTCACTGGGGAGGGCTCGCCACTGATATTGTGACATTGCTGGTGACATGGTGACACCACTTTTGGCATAACATAGAAATAACATCATCACATAGAGTGATGCTCTAGCATTTGCCCAAAATTCTATAGTCTAACTACAGAGATTAGGATAGATGCTGGAGTGTCACCGTACACAATGATGTCACTTCCAGGTCACATTAGAAGTGATGTAATGACATCAGCACAATGCCAATCACCCCCCCCCATCCCTCCCCCCGCTGCCCTGGTAAGTTTTGGGAGGAACAGCCAACAGGAGGTAGGAGGCCTCCTGCCAAAGTGGGTGATCTGGCTACCCTAGTGCCTTAGCAGCACATACAGTATGGTGTTTTTGAAAGAAGAAAGTCCTAGCCTTAAAATGGTGGTCCATTCCTATGGTGGACATGGGGATGCCGCAATGTCTAGTTAGGCTGTACTGTAATACAGATTTTGATTGTCTGGACTGTGCCAAATACACACAGACGAATCTTTGTCAGATCAATGGGATAGCATTATGATCAATTGCAGACTAGTTTCCTAAGTTTCCTAACAACAGAATGAATGTACTATCCTTAATTAGCTCTTCTCTCTTCAAAATGAAATCTTTCTTAAACTTTCATTGTATCTTTGGAACAGACAAGAATGTGGTTTGCATGCCATTCATCCCTCATGCAATAAGTATATATAGTAAACTGACCTAGTACATTTTTGCCCCGCCCTTTCTCCAAGAAGCTCAGGGTAGGATATACTGTTCTACCCTCCCTTGTGTATCCTCACAACAATCCTGTGATGCTGGTTAGGCAGAGAAAGTATGTCTGACCCTAGGCCACCCACTAAGCATCATGGGCTTAACAGAGATTTAACCCCAGTCTCTCACATCCTGGTCAGATGCTCTAACCACCACACTACCCTGGCAAGCAAGGTAAAGGAGAGTTTGGGGAAACACAGAGATGTGCTAGTCACCAACACTGGTTATATACAAATCATGGGAGGTGGTAGTTCTGCTCTATTCTGCTATGGTCAGGCCTCACCTGGAGTACTGTGTCCAGTTTTGGGTGCCACATTTTAGGAAGGATGTTGACAAGCTCAAGAGTGTCCAGAAGAAGGCAACCAAGATGGTGAGAGGGTTGGAATCTAAGTCTTATGAGTAAGGGCTGAAAGAGTTGGGTATGTTTAGCCTGGGAAAGAGAAGGCTTAGAGGGGACATGATTGCAGTTTTCAAATATTTGAAGGGCTGTCATGTAGAAGATGGGCAGATCTATTCTCTCTTGCTCTGGATTGCAAGGCTACATCTAATGGGTGGAAATTACAAGGGAGTCAATACCGGCTAAATATCAGGAAAAACTTCCTAACTGTAAGAATGGTTGAGCAGTGGAACAGACTGCCTTGAAAGGTGGTGGATGCTCCTTCACCAGACATTTTCAAGCGGAGGCTGGATGACCATCTTTCGGGTATGTTGTAGGACCATCTTTCGGCTATGCTCCTGCAGAGTGTAGGGGGTTGGACTAGATGACCTGCAAGGTACCTTCAAACTCTAATATTCTGTGATTCTATTGGTTTAGAATATTAATACAAGGACATACCACTGAATCTGTTGCAGCAATAACAAACAGGAGTCTAGTGCAGGGGCCACCAACTTTTCATTTAATGAGAACTACCTCTATGTAATGAAAACATCCCCAGCTACTACAGGGTGTGTGTTAGTATTACAGATGCTCCCCACACCCCACTGAAGGCAAGACTCTTTTCAGTTCCTTTCACACAGGGAGACACAAGACAGTTGATCAAGCCCTCCCAGGTCCTTGAGTTGATTAAGCCCTCCCAGGTCCTTCCAAGAACATTCTCATGACCTTTCAGGGATCTTTTAAAAAATAAAATAAAATAGGGATACAGAAAAACAAGGTAACTTATTCATAAGGACAATCAACATCAGAATAAATATAGAGCATTTAACATAAACATTTAAAATACATAGTATTATGAAGGTTTTTACATACTGTATACATTTATTATTAAAGCCTAGCCTTTATTACCATTAGTTGCTATTAATATTAACTGTTAGACATTGATTATTACATTATATGTTCCATTACATCTTCTAAGAGCTGCATAAACTGCTCTTCAACAGCTGATGAGCTACCAGTAGCTCTCGAGCAACCAGTAGCTCTCGAGCAACCTGGTCTAGTGGCACCTTAAAGTCTTATAAGACTCCTCCCCCCCAACATAAACTTTCATGGCATGCTTTGTCCAGTAAATTCCACCTGAGTGAGTTCTAGTCCAGGAACGCTCATGAGAGAATAAAATCTTTGAAGTGCCACTAGACTCCTGTGTATTTATATTAGTCTATCTCATGCAAACCAGTTCCTATTTCTTCCTCATGGCCAGTTACAGGGCACACAAGCCTTGAGGTTTACCACTCATTAAAGAATAAACTTGGCACCCAATTCAATGTTGTGGGGTTTCCTTCAGCAAATGGATCCCTGGTGTAGCTATTTCCAAATAACAACACCGTCCCAGCCCTCTTACTCCAGACCCATCTATTATGCTGCACTATTACTCAAAACAGGTCAGCTGACTGTTTTGACACTTGGTCTTCTGACATTCTCACCAGTTTCGCTCAGAATACAATGGCACATATTGTTAAGCCACAGTCAATTAAACGCCATGGTAACTGGCTGCTTTTAATTATCTCTTATAACAGCTGTGAAATACGCAGAGAGCAGGCAACTCTACACTGAAACGCTGTGACACCCTCAGATATAGTAGTACATTGCCAAGTGTTTATTTAAAAAGAGAGGGAAAAAAATTATAACTTGCTTGACATTTCAGTCCATTCACCAGTTTGTTTCCTTCTAGAAACATCCACTTTAAAAAAAAACAGATTTTCTGGCATATATTAAAATATGCCCCTCTGTTCCTGTGATTTGCTCAACACATGCAGACAGCATGAGAATATTCCCTCTGGGAAACAATATTAATTATAGACCTTTTGACTACTGATTCGAACCAAAAACCCAATTTACACTAAAAGACTGATCAGAATTTTATGAAGTTTTCTCAAAATTCTATTTGGCTTACTTTGGGGGTTTCTGCTGAGCAGGAACCTTCAGTGGGAAATTCTGACAAATCTAAAGAGAAGCAACTTCATGGCTTCATTAAAATGTGGATTTGGTTTTAACGTCCTAATGCTACATATTTTTACTAGTATGTTTATTTATATTATCTGTTGAGTACACTGAGAAGCATCCCTGCCTCCCTTTATCTTCCCAACAACCCAGCCAGTGTGGTGTAGCAGTTCCAACCAGCCACCCTGCCATGAAGACTTAAATGAAATTGTCCTTTGACATAGAAAGCCTAACTTCCAGTGAGAGCACCTTCTGCAGAACAGATCTCAAGGAAAAGCATTTGTTACTAGTAAAACGATATTGGAAATCATTGCACCTGAACAAGATTCTTAGAAAACTCACTGGGCTTGCTATAGGCAAGAGAGCTCTGCTGAGATGTAAAACAATCTATGATATAATCTTGCAGGAAAATATAGGAAAACAGGTGGAGACCCACAAGAAACTTGTGGGATGGTTATCCGATTCCTCACACCTTTGCTTCCTCCCTTCTCCCCCTACCTCTCTCACACTTTCTCCCTTCTGCCCCCCCTTACTCTCTCTCTCTCCTCCATGTATATTACTACCTCTCTCTTTCTGACCCATCATCATTCTCTTTGTTTTTCTGCCTCCCCACCTCATCACTCTTTCTCTCTCTTTCTGTCCCCATCACTCTTTCTGCCCCCCACTCCATCACTCTCTCTTTCTGCCCCCATCACTCTCCCAGACTCCTCTCCCCCCACAGCAGTAGTGGTGGTGCTCTGGGAATCACAATGGATCTCCCAGCTGCAGAGATCAATTCACCTTAGGGCTGCCAGCTCCAGGTTGGGAAATTCCTGGAGATTTGAGGGTGGAGCCTTGGGACAGTGAGGCTTGGAGAGGCAAGCAGCCTCAGCAACCCTCCAAAGCAGACATTTTATCCAGGAGAACTGATATCTGTCACCTGGACAACAGTTGTAGTAATTCTGGGTGCTCTCCAGCCCTTGTCTGGAGGCTGGCAATGGTAGTTTAAGTGAAGGAAATGGCTGGTTTGGAGGGTGGAGTATATGGCATCATACTGGTCTGTAGTCCCTGCTCAAATCCCACCCTCCCCAGGCTCCACCTCTCAAATGTTCTGGAATTTCCTAACCTGGAGTTGGCAACTCTATTTCCTTCCCACCCAACAGCCAACCTACCTTTATCTGTCTTCAGTTTTTCATCTCCACCCCCCTCCCCCACAGCCTCTACCTAGGAAAATTACAGTCTTTCTCCACAGTGGGGACTAAAGCAGTTTACATTATTATTTCCTCCTTGTTATCTGCAGAACAACCCTGTGAGGTTGGTTAGGCTGAAAGTATGTGGCTGGTTCAAAATCTCCCATTCAGCTTCCACCACAAGATGGGGATCTGAACTTGGGTCTCACAGATCCCAAATGAAACTCTAACTATTATATCACAATGGCTTTCATAGGGTGGCTACTGATGAACAGTAGCAAAGCAGCTGGGCCTAATTAAGTCATGCAAATCAGGTGGTATCAAGTCACACAGAGGGTGCTGCCTAAGGATGCCAGCCTCCAGGTGGGACCTGGGGATCCCCTGGAATTACTGTTCATCTCCAGACTACAGAGATAACTTTCCATGGAGAAAATGGATGCTTTGGAGGGTGGCGTTTGTACCTCACTGCAATCCCTGTACTCCACAGCCCCCCCCCCCCAAATCTCCAGGAGTTTCCCAGCTTGGATCTGGATCCACTGCCGGTGGCCAGGGGGGTACTTGGCAACCCTAGACTGCTGCCAGTAAAAACCCTGCCCTTTACTGACAGAAACCGCTAGAAGCCTCCCCCTCCCTCGAACATTCTAATCTCTCACAGTTGATGCCTGGAGTTGATGCCATTTCAAAAGGTATTGGGGGAATTCAACAATCCCTGAAGTTTTTAAAAAACTTTTTGGATTTTTCTGTAGCCCGAGGAAGGCCCCTGACTATGTAGGAAAAGCTGTTGGGGAAGAGTGAGCTCTCTTTTGGCAGAAATAAGTATCCACAAAGAAAAAAAAAACCTCTGGGAATTAGTATATAGATGTAGTTCCTTTGGTTCAGAGCATCTTTGCTCACGAGTGTGCATGCAGCCATGTACAATGCCTAATGGAGGACCTGATATGAGTCTTCCTGACCTTGGTAAGTTAGCGATAAGACTGGTAGACAGTGCACCATGGGCACCTTGGTGGAGTGTCTGTATGTTTGCCCTAACAAGGCAAATAGCAGGTCTGTGGAGCCACTTTGGGTTGGGGAAATAGTGTAGAGGAAAAAGCTAGTCCTCTTCCCACTTCACTGTGGTCCCAATCAGAAACCAGCATCCATGCAGTTGCCATTAAATTAAATGCTTGGAATCTTCAGACACAGAACTCCCTGTGTCACATCTGTGTGGATCTTGAGTCTAATTCTACCCACATTTTATGGACACTTTTACTCAGTGACTGTTTTGTATGCCCTCAGCTGATTTTTGAGAATAATGGTTTTATGGATTATTTTTACTTATAAGCTGACTTAAGCTGTTCTCTGGAGATGCAACACAAAATTCTCTGAACAAATAAATAAATAATTGAAGAGGAGGAGCCTGGAGTGTATTAGAAATCTGGAATGAAAATTCTACTTAAGGGTTCTTCTGTCTCATAACAGATTTTCAAGAATAACATTTTAAATTGGTTATAAATTCAAGGTTTGCCTCTCTGTCTCTCTCTCTCTCTCTGTCTTCCTCACTGTCTGGAGTTACATTTCCTTCTTCCACTTAAAATCCATAGTTCTAGAGAATGGACAGTTTGACAACTATGTTGAATGTTCTGCAGTCCGATTCGGATAATATTTGTTATATCCTATTGCCAAGATATTAGTAAGCAGAAACAGTGGAATTGTGAGTACCTTCAGCTGCAGAACTTTGGAACTCTGTTACGTTGTCTGAATGATATGAGTTAGCTAACATACAGAACAGGTGTATGCTGACAAAGTCATGTTTGATCAACAGGTCATTTCAAGAGGTGGTTCTTCTGTTCTTAGCTGTAAACGCTATTTAGTCAAAAGATAACACAGATATTGGGCACATGCCAGTAACTATTGTACTGTAACCAAGGCCCCACAGAAACCAATGGAATGGGGCTTGGTCTTGACTAACTTGTTTTCTGTGGGATTCAGTTCCAGCTAACTTTTGATTGAGATTTTATATGACAAGACCCAACAAAGACTTTGGTGTTGCAGTGTCAGACGAGTGAAGTATGTTCAACACATTGAGATAGCAAAAGTCTTTTTCAGAGGTTAAAATCAGACATATCAGGAGGCCAACACAAGGAGCACATATTACCCATGATACTCACAATATGCACCAGTGCCATTTCGCATGGATGGAGCAACATGTGGATTTTCCATGCACATACAGTTTTGGTATGCACAAAACAGAATCCTTTTGGTTTGGCGCAAGCTTTGACAAACAATCCTCCTTCTGTAGAGTTAACTCCTCCCTATGAATTGTGCACAGCTTTCTAGTCTGCTCTATGAGCTTTCTAGTCTGCTCTATGAGTTTCACCACTGCATTTCGTCCTACGCCATCTAGATTTTTAAAAATCCACCATCGAACTTCCTGGCATTATAATCTGGTATTACCATGGTATGATTCCCATGCTCGATATGATAACGCTCAGAATCATATCACAGTTATAACACAATTTAGCATGAGTGTATAGTTTCCTTTACAAAATGGATATAAGGAAGGCTGCATATAACAAATTATAAATTATTTTCAATTGAAGTATTTAATTTTCTTTCTATACCTTATATTAGAGAATCATGAGTGAACAAATCTATTGGCTTGTTCCATTCATCCTCTAGATCCTCTAGAACGAAGACGAAAACAAAGACGAAGACGAAGATGAAGAGGAGAAGGAAAAGGAGAAGGAGATTGGATTTATACCCTGCCCTTTACTCAGAGTCTCAGATTTCCTTCCCTTCCTCTCCCCACCTTCCAAGGGTCAGAAAAGACTGCTGCCGGGGGGGGGGGGGGGAGCTAGGAGGATTGGTGACCAATAGTGCCTTCCCCGGACAGTTCATGGAATCAACCCCAATGGATACAACCCATTCAATGTTAAGTACATTTTGAAATTTCATGGGTTCGCACAGGATTACCAAATCATGTTTAATTCCATATCTGAAAGCAGTGGGACTTAAAGATGGCTAACTTTGAATAGAATGTAACTTTCACTCTGGGGTAGATTGTACTTAAAATTGTTGCATGGAATTATAACTTTGTAATTCAAATTGTAACACTTAAGACTAAGCTAAAATTTTTGTAAATGCTTTAAGCAGTGGAAACAAGTACTTCTCTTCCGTTTCAGCAATAGTTCAGGGGCTAACTTAGGCTGATTTTACACCTCCCCTCTAAAGTAGTTTGACTGCTGTCTTTTCCCGTGCTGATTTCACAGTGGTATGAAATTTCACTCCAGGGGATTTAAGTGCACTAATAAACCACAATTGTTTAAAGCAGAATAAAGCCGGTATAATACTAGCTTGACCACAGGAGGGCAATTAGTAGATGTGGACATTTCAGTGGCAGCACGGTTTCACACCGCACAGAGGTATGGGCAGCTTTTTTTGGAACTAGAATGATTCCAGCGGGAAAGTCAGATGTAAAATCAGCCTTAGTAGTGTGCATGAAGGTGTTCATAAATAGAAAGTGAGAGCAATCAATTTTTGAACTGTTGGAGTCACCCAAATGTCCTAACCAGAAAGCATTTGCCTCTTAATTAGCATCATTTGTACTATTACTTCATCACACAGCTATATCTCATTGCCTATTCAGTACCATGATACCATCATGTTCACTATGAAATTCCTAATTGGCTAGGATCATGCAGACAAGAAGACAGATGCCGTAAGCAAGGAAGAGAGGGGAGAAATACTGAAGCAGAAGTTCATTTGGCAACCAATACTTATTAATAGGCAGGAAAGATATTTTTAGCAGTTTTTCAAGGAATATTTTAGGCCTTTCCAAACTCTTTCAATCAAAAATCAGAATGGGTGAATATTTCACACAGGATTGGTAAAAATAGAAAGAAATCATCACTCATTGTCATTGGGGGCCAAGATGCTGTTGACCTTGCCCCCAAACCAGCTCTTTCAGGAAGAGATTTTTAATGTATGAGGAGCTGAAGTTTATTATATATTAGTTTGCACTGTACTGTGAACCACCCTTGAGTTGTGGAAAAGCATTATCTATATCTGTCTGTCTGTCTGCCTGCCTGCCTGCCTGCCTGCCTGCCAGCCAGCCTGCCAGCCAGCCAACCATAAGATTCCAACAAAATGGAAGCCATCTTTGATAGAACTGTATCTAGAATTGTCCATTAACACAGCCATCTTATTCCACCACCCACCTGGGTGGCAGCAGGCAACACCAGCAAAGGGCAGGAGGTCTCCCACTGAAGAGGAAGACCTGGCCTCCCTATGTCACTGCACGTTCATATGAAATAGCTCTGAAACATGGCAGCTGAAGAAATGCAGGAGCAGAAGGGGAGTTCAGAAGGGTTTACAGTAGCAAGCAGATCACCTTTAGCACCTATCTTATATATTACTGTAGCTTAGAATCAGACGTATTCTATCTCTCCTCTCAGGTAATGGTGATGCCTTCCTCTGTGCCTTGTTCTTGGAGACACCATGGAAAGGCAAGGTATAAATATTTTGATAAATAAACAGAAGGCTGACCTCCCTTCATTAGAGGATGGTTCCTTGCGGCATAGAGACAGGGCTGCTGACTGAGAGCCATGATGGGCCCCCCCATATGACTTTGATACAAACCAAATATCATAACAAACCAATGCACTAGGCTTCCTGGTACCATGGATCTCTAATAGTGAAAGGGACTGCCTGAGGGACCGTCTTTCCCCATATGTGCCCCAGGGTGTGCAGAGGTCAGGATTACAACATCACCTGACTCCCCCTGGTCTGAAAGAAGCCAGGTTGGGTATCACCAGAGCCAGGGCTTTCTCAGTGGTGGTTCCATACTGGTGGAATGAGCTCCTGGAGGACATAAAGGCCCTGTGGGACCTTCTGCAGTTCCATAGGGCCTGTAAAACAGAGCTCTTCCACCAGGCTTTCGATTAGGAGACGCCACTGACAAACGCGCCCTTGAGCATCCTCTGGCCTGAGACTCTGCTGGATGCTGCCTTTACCATCGGATTTGATTCTGAATGCTGCCATCACTTGCTTTTTCACTTGTTTTTTATCTGTAATTTGACTATTTTAACATTGTATTTATTATTTTATTATATTTTAATGTTGTAGCCACCTTGAGCCAGCTCTGTCTGGCAAGTCGGGATATCAATTGAAATAATAAACAAACAAACAAACAAAGGATCCCTGTGTTCATCTGTCTGTTCATTCTTGGCAGACATAAATCATCAGAAAATTAAGCTACAAGTCTCAAAATTGGCCGCCAGCTTCAGGATGACAATAGAAGTTCCAGTGCCAAAGATAAAGGGGCTGGATCATTCTAGACAAACCAGATCCCCCGTCTACCATGGAAGATTGTTGGGTGACAAACTCTCAGCCAGACCTACCTCATAGGGTTGTAGTGAAGATAAATCGGGGACTGGAGAACAATGGAAGCTGTTTTGAGTCCCCACTGGGGAGAAAGACAGGGTATGACATCTATCATGCACCTATTGTTGCCTACAGTTCACCAAAATAAAAAAAGGATGACTGCTATTGCTTTTGCTTTATCAAGTATTGCTGCAAGTCTTTTGACAGAGGGAAGAACTGCTGACTTAATATTCAAACTTGCAAGCACAGCAATCAGGGGCAGGCCCCTAATATCATAGCTGTGCAAAGCAAAGCTTTCCTCCATCTTTCCAGCCAAGCTGTTCCTGCCAAAAATGCCCTCATCTACTCAGGTTCACAGCCTGTGCCTCTCAGTATTTCTCTCTACAGCCATGTGTTTCATTTTGTAATTTTATATTTATATACACATATACTTGTTTACCAATACAGGATACATTTCTTACATCTGATGAAGTTGGCTCTATTTCACAAAAACTTGATATCACAGTAAACCTCCAGTAAGTAAATCAGTAAGAAACTCATTTCAGTTTACCCTTGCACTTTTACCTACAACAAATACAAGGGCAAAAAGGGTTTTGTAGTGGTGCTGGATGAAAAGTCCTGGGGTCACTGGACTGACTTTGCTGACTTTTAAAAAAAAGATTACATAGTTTATCATACTGTAGGCAGCCGTGTTAATCTGAAGCAATAAAACAAAGCTAGAGGCCAGTGGCACCTTTAAGACCTTGAATAAAACTTTGTTGGTATAAAAGGTGCCACTGGCCTCTAACTTTGTTCCCTTGCTTGATAGAATTAATGTTATTAAAAGGCTTCCAATGGTAGCCTTTTTGTTGCAGATCTTTCCAGTTAATATACCTGACTCTTGATTATTAAAATGTCAAAAACTGATTTGTGGCTTTGTATGCCCAAAGAGAGTACTGAGGATTGATTGGAAACAGGCACTGAAGAAGTAGAAATGTGGAGGACTTCTATTCCCAGTCAACTGGAAAATTCTATGGTTGGCTAATTGGTTTACTGAACAATTAGATCCTGCAATACAGATTGAACAAGCATTGATCTCTCTACTTCTAAGAGATTGGTGTGTGTGTTTTTGATAGACTGAGGTTTTATTTTCAAAAATCCCCACTGATAGATACTGTAATGACAGTTTAGGATAAATGGCAATGAAAATTGGTCCCCCATTGCTCTCCTTTAGCTTCAATCATGCCTGAATTCAGATTTAAGACTGGCTGGACAAGGTACCAGCGAAAATATTGGATAAATGCAAATTTAGATTACCTTAATCAGATAATTGAGGATTAAAAAGTTGGGCTGTGTAAAGTAGTAAGTTATTGGAGTAATTATACCATTCCTCTTTTTGAATACATCTGAATTTTGTTTATTACAAAATCAAAGCACAATATCAACCTATTATGCCCATCTGCTGTAAAATGCTAATAATTTGATCCCTAGTTATGTTAAGAAATGGAGGAAATATTTAGGTTATAAAGTAGATTCAAGAGTTTGGTCTATTTATTCACTTACTGTTCTTTTTTTGTTCCAGTCTTCACTTTGTTTAAGGAGAATATATGTAAGATGTTACTTTAGTGGCGTCCAGATTGCAAGAATTTAAACAAGCAGTGGTGATCATCATTGGTTTTGTGAGCAACTGAATGCTAATTTTCTGCATGTGTGGTGACACTGTAATAGAGCAATGTTCTTTAGGGACCTGATAATGTCTGTGGCCTTTAGAATAAATTTGAGGAAATCTATTGTACTTGTAAGGTTGCCAGCCTCTTGGCAGTGGCTAGACATCTCCTGCTATTACAAGTGGTCTTTAGTTCACAGAGATCAGTTCACCTGGAGAAAATGGCTGCTTTGGAAGGTGAACCCTATGGCATTATACCCCATTGAAGTATCCCCCCCCCCAAAAAAAAAACACAGTGCCCTCCTCAGGCTCCATCCCAAAAATCTCCATGTATTTACCATCCTGAAGCTGGCAATCCTGTGAAATTGTGTTGCTTAACAGTGTTTGTTCCAAGATAATATCAGACTATTGCATTATACTTATTAACAACATCTAGGATGGTTTTCACCAAAGCCTAGAAATAAAAGCTTAGACCATCAAAGAGTGATTAGTTAAAGACAGTTAAGGACACTCTCTCTCTCTCTCTCTCTCTCACACACACACACACACACACACAAATACAAAAGCCCTAGCATATTGGCACTTTCTGGCTCTCCCATTGGCAGGGCTGTCCACTCCATCAGCACCAGCCCATCAACTGCCACTCAAGAGTACTCGTGTGCCATTGGCCGGGTGCTGAGTCCGCTCCTCTCTCCTGCCCACTGCTGGCTTGGTCATTCCCTGTCTGAACAAACTGCCAAAACAGCTGTGGGGCTCACTTTCCCCTCAGTGGCTGTTGCTAGGTGACCAAGCTTGGTTCTGTTAATAAAAAGGCAGCAGCAGGAGGCTGTCTCCAGGCCTACTTTGGCCTTTGTGGGGAACTCATTGGGGCCAGTCCTGCTTAGGCTTGCCAGCTACAGGTTGGGAAATTCCTGAAGATTTTGTGGTGGAATCTTTGGAGGCCAGAGTTTGCAGAGGGAAGAGGCCTCAGCTGAATAGAATGTCATAGAGTCCACCCTCCAAAGTAGTTATTTCCTTCAAGGGGAGAGAGATCTGTTGTCTGGAGTTCAGTTGTGATACCAGGTGATCTTCAGGCTCCACCTATGTTAGGCTTGGCAGTACCCTCTGGGTGACTTCATGACACTTGACTGGCATGACCACTAAGCCTGGCTGCTTGCTCCCATACCACCAGCAGCCCCCCCCCCAGGACAGCCAGTGTGGCTGTAAGCACTTCAGAGCAGAATCTGCCAGACCCAGTTTCTTGCTGTGGAAGCTAAATGGATGGTTTCAGACCAGTCACAGACTTTCAGCCTTACCTACTTCACAGGGTTGTTGTGCAGATCCAAAGGTTGAGAGGAGAATGATTTAAGCTGCTTTGGTCCCCACTGTGGAGAAAAACTGTACGTTTCCTATTGGGGAACCATTGTTGCCAATCTCCAGGTGAGGGCTGGAAATCACTCAGAATTACAACTACTCTTCAGATGGCAGAGTTCAGTTCCCCTGGAGAAAACAATGGACTCTGTGTCATTATACCCTTTTGAAGTCACCACAGCAAATTGACGCTTTCTAGAGCCTGCTGTATTTATTTCCACAGTGGGCCTTATTCCAGACAGACAGACAGAGAGAGAGAGAGGCAGGCAGGCAGGCAGGTAGACAGACAGACATTATTAAAATTAACTTTATTGCAAAGATTACAAAGTATTGAAAGAGTCATTAGAATTTGGGATTCCATGATTTTGAAAATGATTGTATCATGAATAATTCACTTAATGTTTTTGTTTGTTTGTTTTAATATAAGATTGTCTTGATTTTTCTTTTCATTAAGTATTATAGATCTTCTGGATATATACACACACACTTAAATAAATAAAGGCATAGCCATGGGATATTACTGGCTTTGAATAGATATCACAATATTTGTCCTGCCTGAGACAGGGCCTCCTTTTTGTGATGCCCTTCAGCATAAGGATCGGATACTCTGGTTATTAGGATCCCCTCTACAATACTTTAATGTGCAGCTAATATATAGAACAAAATTATTTTAAAGATATTTATGACCTGTTCTGGTGCTGTGGGAGAAAAATGAAAATATATTCTGAGACACTATATCAGACAGAAAAATTCTACTTTTAATGCACAAGTGAGTGAACTGTTGAGTGAAGGCAATTGATACTGTGTGTTGCTAAGACTGAGGCTTTTCTTCAAAAAAGGAAGTTGAAACAGAAGAATGAATGATTAAATTTATGACTGTTAATGCCACAGAACAGATAAATCCACACAAAATACAGCTGTGATTCCATTTTCTCCAATACCCTATAAGGTTACACACACACTCCCACCCCACAATGATACTACTGGTTTAGGTAATGAAAGTTAATTTGTAGTGCTGAATTTTGGTCCAACAATGGTCAGCTCTGAAAAATCAGGGATAACAAAGAGCCCTGCTGTGAACTGTACTAAAATCTATCAGATTTCACTTGTGTGGAATTCAATTTTCTGCATGTATCCTTTGGACCAGGCAACATATGCTGTTATTATTTATGATATATTTTAATCATGTTCATGAATGTATTACTTCAGTGCCTGGAGAGATGGATTCCCATCAAAATGTTTGGCGTGACTAAAGAGGATGAGGTTTCATTCACAGTGGTCTTGGAAAAGTCAGTTCTTGGAACCTTTGCTTTTTTTCTCAATATATCAAAGATCAAAACTGTCACTGGAGATAACCCTTAGTGTTTATATAGTAACTAGGAATAAGGCCCGTTGTGGAAATAAATACAATGGGCTCTAGAAAGAGGCTCTGGGAGAGTGCCAAGGCCTTGGGCATTCAGCATCAATTTGCTGTGGCAACCTCAGCAGGGTATAATGACACAGAGTCCACCATTTTCTCCAGGGGAACTGATCTCTGCTACCTGAAGAGCAGTTGTAATTCTGAGTGATCTCCTGCCCTCCCCTGGAGATTGGCAACAGTGGTTCCCCAAGAGGGAATAGCTGGTTAGGAGGGCAGAGTCTATGACATTGTACCTGTCTGAGGCCCCACCGCTCCTCAAACCTCACCTTCTCCAGGCTCCACCCCTCAAATCTCCAGGAATTCCCCACCTGGAGTTGGCAACCCCATCTCCTTTCCAGCCAAGCATCAACTTACCTTAATTTCCCCCTCACTCTTCAGTTTTCCATCTCCCCCCCACCTGCAGTGTTTCACCTACTAACAGCCACTGAGGTAACAGCTGAACCTTATGGGGGAACATTTTAAACAAACCACAGACAGCAGCCATCTTATAAACACAGGTAGCTGCCATTTTGTTTCACCTACCAACAGCCACTGAGGTCACAGTTGAACCTTATGGGGGAACATTTTAAACAAACCACAGACAGCAGCCATCTTATAAACACAGGTAACTGCCATTTCATTTCACTTACTGAGCCACTGAGGTAACATTTAATCCCCCCCAGGAGGGAAGCAGAAGCGTCTTCATCAAGAGAGAAAGCCATCTGCCAGGAATTCTGACAGGGCACAGAGGCTGAAGGAGTGGGCAGGGAAGAGGAGCAGACACAGCACCCAGCCAATGGCATGCAAGTATTCACAGCCAGTGGATAGGGACAGCTTCTGGTTGACAGGCCAGGGGTCCAAAGGCTGGGGTGGCATGTGGAATCTTCAGGAGCATGCCACCACCAACAGAGAATTATTATATAGAGAGATATAAAACATTATTTTTCAAGAAAATTTGGAACTGCATAGTGATAAGTAATTTTAAATGTGTACAGGGCTTTTTTGTAGAAAAAGCCCAGCAGGAACTCATTAGCATAACAGGCCACACCCAACAGGCCACACCCAACAGCTGTGGGGCGCCTGGGGAACCCAAGGAGGGGAGGCAGTTTAAACTGCCTTCCCTCCCTGGATTGGCCTGGCTTCCCCAGGTGCCCCGCGGCTTGCGAGGTGTAGGTGTGGCCAACTTGGAAGCCAGCTGGAATGCCGTTCCTGTGCGTTCCTGCCCAAAAATAGCCCTGCACATGTGGTATTCACCACTAAAGACCTGCACACTTTCCTCATGTGTTTTTGCTTTGCTGGTTACAGTGTTGGACTATGATTGGTGACCACCAGGTTCAAACCCCTATTCTACCATGGAAGTTCACAGGATGACCTTGAGCCTTTCACCACGATTCATGAAACACCAGCACGAAAACAGAAGAGCAGGAGAAGTCAAAACAGGAGGTAAGAAAAACTGATAAAAGGAATCCAAGAAGATTAAAAGTAAGGTACTCTGCATCTGTGACTGCCCTACGCCATCTTGAATCTTGCCTATCACCATCTAGCAGCCTGAAATATGTCACAAAATTATTGTTGTGAGGATAGTTTGGAGAAGGGGAGACTCATGTGATAAGCCACTTTGGATCCCAATTAGGGAGAAAAGTGGGAGATAAATAAATATTTAACCTTTACACAAGCAGAATCAGAATTCTAACAAAATCATATGTGGACTGAGAGGTATTTTTTTAAAAAAGAAGTGGAGAGAAAAGGAAACAGATACAAAGATTCTGATGATGTCATGTTCGATATGCTAATGATGTCATATTCAATATTTTCTGCCATCCTTATAATAATTTTGTCAATTTCACATGACAATTTTACATAAAACAGACAAGAGGAGAACTATGTAAGCTGCTCTGTGTCCCCACTGGGGTAGAAAAGTGGGGTATAAATGAAGTAAATAAATAAATGGCCAGGAAAGAGGAAGAAAAATAGGTATATTTGATCAGGTTCTACCTAGGACATCCTGATCTCCTCACTTTCTCTCCCAGCTTCCATAACACAACTTCCAAATGAAATTTTGAGCAGAACGACCGTTTTTTTCAAAACAGCACATTTTATTCATTTATTGAAAATACTTATATTCTGCTTTTCTCCCAATCAACAGGACTCAATTCTTAGAATAACCCTGTAGCATTATTATCTCCATACTAGCGTCTACCCTCCAAAACAGCCATTTTCTCCAGGGGAAGTGATCTCTGTAAGTCTGGATACTAGCTGAAATTCTGGGAGATCTCCAAGCCTCACCTGGGGGTTGCCTACTGCTGATGAGGGACTGAATTCACAAAAGTCTAGTTTGTGAGTTCATAAATGAGGTAAGATTTGAAGTGGGTGAAATCCTGGTTCTCTGATCAATCTCTTCACCTTTGTGCTACATTAGTGGATAGCTCAGGATGATCGAAATGGAAGGGTGCCATCATCTTCTTTAAAGATGCCTGGATGAGAAATATAGTGTAGATTATGGATATATACACTTCCTCATGGACTACACACACAAAAAGCTGTTCCCATGCCAGAGTCTCCATTGTTGGATCGGCACAAAGAACTTCAAATGAACTTCATTCATGGAAATATGTATTCTTCTCACCAAGAAAATCACCCTTAACCTCATCCTTGATGGGAAGTCATTATAAATAACACTGTTTAGAGCAGAGTGTAGGAGGATTGCAAAGATTTACAACAGTAGAAGATGCCGTATAGAGAAACATACTTTGAAGGAAATGCCACGTGTTTGTAATTAACCTTTAAGGAATGTTTCTGAACTGACTGAATGACCTAATACTGCTTGGCCCTTTGTGCTGGTGGATTTGGTGAGAACGCAAGTTGCAGCAGAGTGTTTTGGGGATTACAGCACCTAATTGCCATCAGTGACTTCTTACATTCCATTATATAATATGTGGAAGCCCTGAAAAAAAAAGGTTGTAAAAATATTTCCATATTAGTTGGCACTGATGTCAGTCCAGGAGGACGAAAAAAAAAAAAGTGACATGGGGGGGGGGGCGCAACCAGATTGGCTGTACATACTAGGAATTTCAGGAACCATGCAAGACGTAGCTTGGATTTATTGGGTCCAGTGTGGCTTATTCAAAACAGGCAAATTGAAACACGAACGGCAATACAAATGCAAGCACAGACATACCTGGAAGAACCTGATGGGACTCATTACTGGGAACAATGTTAGATAGAGATTTATGATTCACCAGCATAATACTCCTTGTGATGACAGGTGGAATGTGTGTGGAAGAACTGCTTGTATTGCTGCAATGATCACTCAGGGATGGATTGCATCTCTGTGCGTGCTCTGCACACAGATATAACTGCAGATCCATACATTATCCTTGAGGACCCCTCTCAGTGAGGGGCAGGACACCTTACATTCTCCTTGTGGGCAACTTTTTCTGCCTTGTATTGAATTACCAGCATTCTGAAGGGCTTTGGGGTAAGGATCCTAATGCCACTCAGTTTTCTCCCTTGTAAAGGGTCAGGGTGGCAGGGGTTAGCTGACAGTCCACAGAAGGAAGCCAGTGAGTGTTGGCATGCCCAGGTAGGCACATAAACAGCTTGGGGCATAGGAGGAACCTATATAAGGCACCATTGCACTGTCCCCTGCCTCTCTCATTCACCTCTGGACAAAGCAGCTCTGTACATGCTCTGCAAACAGAGATTTGTGGAAACATAAATGCTCCTGAAGGACTCCTGCTAGTGTGAACAAGGACACCTCACATCAGAGATGGTGGACAAATTTCCCCCTCTTTATTGCATTACCCAAGGGCTTGATAAATCCCAGTCACCCAGGTTGCCATGGCATATATAAAGTTCATTGTGGACCCTAGTATTTTCAGAAATGATTCTCTTCTTGTATTTTTCAAAAATCCTTAGTTGACATGGGAAGGATCTGATCCAACCAGTTTTTTCCCTAGTCAAAAAAGGGATGAATGAGTCCCCTTTGATCACCAAAAAGAATGTGCTTACATCCATGTAAAATGAAGGCAGGTACAAGGATGAGGAGTAGCCAAGACAGAGCAAAAAAGTTGGCTGGATCCAACCCAGAGCTTATTTACCATTTAGCAAGAGAATATTTCATTGTATGATATAAAAATAAATGTGCATGGACATAAGAACATAAAAGAAGCCTTGTTGGATCAGGCCAATGGCCCATCTGGTCCAATGTGGCCCAATGGCCACAGTCACACAGTGGCCAAAATCCAGGTGCCATCAAGAGAAGCCCATAGCTATGGTGGGGCAATTGGGATGGGCCTCCTGACTTACTTCAAAGGGCCCTTCAAATGCCACCCCCCCCTGACTGTGCCTGAGCTGATCCCATGGAGGATTCTGATACCAGGATCCAAGACGCAGCTGCCTGATGATCAGGAGGGCCACCAGCATTGCCAGAACTCCAGAAGCCCTCTCACTCTTGCCCCCCAAGCACCCAATGAAGTTGCTGCCATTGCTTGTTTATACGTAAACTTTACACCATTCAAGGGTGATAGAGGAACTCATTTCTTAACCATTTGCTCTCTATAGTCACTCCAATATTCAGTTAAGAGATGTTTACAGCAGTGATGGAATTATGATACATTGGGGAGAAGTTAGGCTAGGATTAGAGGTTAGTTTTTTTGTTTTGGTGACATTAACCAGAGTTACTCCTATATTAAACTACAACACTTTTAAAAAATAGGTTTAATATAATTATGAGAAAATATACAGATGGTTGGATGAGGTTTTGTGGCAGCAATGATTAGAAAATATGACCATTAAAATCTCCAAAGACAGAAAAATGTGTTTAGCTCCTAAATCTTTGGGTTAGCTCCAAGGACCAAAGAAAATTGGTCAAGTCCCTCACTCTGATTTGGCTATGGTGTTTGAAACACAATGCCACTCAGTTCCATTCTATGCCCCCCAAATGACAAAACTATATCCAAAAAAAGGACATACATGTCCTTTCACGTCATCCTTAGAAATCAACCTACAATGTAGATAAGTGAGAGATATATAGAAGACCCACTTAAAAGATTTTACTACACTTGTTTTATTAGTTTTTCCCCAGATTTTTCTTGAAGTGTCACCTGAGGAGGAAGGAAACTTCACATTAACTCTAAGTTTAGCTTTTGGTGACAGTGTAAGGATGTGCACTCCCATCTGAGATTTTTTTCTAATTTTCTAAAAAACTTTTCTGGCTACCTCGGAAATGGTCTTAGTTAAGGAGAAACTTCTGCATTAGTTAAAGAGAAACTTCAAATTTTCCCTAGAGCAAATCTTGGTGGCAGCTCTATGCCAAGTGAAAAAAACAGAACCCAAAGCCTCATTTGAGACCTTGTAAATCTAGATGCATCGCAAATGTTGATTTGTGGTTATATAAATCAGCATTGTTCTGATGAGAATGAAAAACATTTTGTTTTAAAACTCAATACAACTGTAGAAGCCAGAAATTACATTTTGCTGATTTTAGTTTATATAATTTGATGTAATTTAAGAAATACATAGCCAGTTCTTTGAAGATATATGCAATCTGGGATGACTCTGTATGATTAAAACTGAACAAAAAAGGGAAGGGTTTCTGTGTGTTTTTTCAATGTCATCATCAAACTGACACAAATTTGCTTTGTAAACCTTTACAATGGAATGATGTAAGGGATTAAAGCCCAACCTCAAAAAACCATTAGTTTAATTATGCACCTTCCATTAGGCAGAATTTACTCACAGTGCTTTGGGTGGGGTCTGGAACGGAAGTGATGACTTGTGAACTGCAGGCAAATGAATGGCTACCCAGCAGATCTGAATATTTGTCTGTGCTCCAGAGCCAAATCTGATGACTCGTGGACTCTAAAGAACACAGTCATCAGATAATTTCCTCCTAACCTAATATTTAATTTCCATCTGTAAACATTTCACAGGAAAGCTTCAGATGACCTGTTTCACCCTAGAAGGCATTTAAATGGAAAGCACATTAATAGCATTTGCCTTTAAAGCTCTGTATATTTCATTTATTTCCTCCACTAAATTCACCTAATTCACAGTGGGTGCCTATTCTGATGAAAATGGTTTTTCATACATTTCAAGTGAGGAACTGTTTCATAATTTAATTAAAAGCAAGACCTGAAGGTAAGCTTATTTGGGTCTCTAATTCAAATAACATCAATTGAAAGCAGCACTGCCACTATATGCTGATATCTTTCCCACAGCACCTGTTCCAGCTGCATAACACAGAAGGCATACTCAAAAATTCTAATATGCAGGAATGTCCATGCAAAACAGTTAAATGTGTTACAACACTGTTCCCAACCCATTTATTTACATGTTTAAAGGCACTAAAAGAGATACGAACCCAGGGCACAAATGTATTTGTGTAAATCATTAGGGAATGTCCTGACCTGGATGGCCCAGGCAAGCCTGATCTCGTCAGATCTCAAAAGCTAGGCAAAGTCAGCCTTGGTTAGTACTTGGAGGGGAGACCACCAAGGAAGTCCAGGGTTGCTACGCAGAGGCAGGCAAAAACAAACCACCTCTGTCCGTCTGGTGTAGTGGTTAAGTGCACGAATTCTAATCTGGGAGAACCGGGTTTGATTCCCCACTTCTCCACTTGCACCTGCTGGATGACCTTGGGCAAGCCATAGCTCTATACCAGCTGTTCTCTCAAGGACAGTTGTCTCAGAGCTCTCTCAGCCCCACCTACCTCACAGGGTGTCTGTTGTGGGGACGGGAAGGGAAAGGAGTTTGTAAGCCGCTCTGAGACTCCCTTGGGTAGTGAAGGGCGGGATATAAATCCAATCTCCTCCTCCTCCTCTTCTTCTTCTTCTTCATCTTCTTCATGCCTTGAAAACCATACACGGTTGCCATAAGTTGGCTGCAACTTGACAATACGTTCCACGGCCATATGGTTAGGAGCACCACACACAGAAAGCTCATGGACTATACACATGTTAGAACACCCACTTTGTTGGACAGGAATGTTGGAAATATATCAGGCAGAATGGTACTACAGTACAAATATTAACTCATTGGAGTCAAATGGGCCCCAATACCTTATTCGTACACTGTTTTCTCTTCAAGTAATATCCTGGAGATATGCATTTAAAAACAAACAAACAATTAACACCTTCTTATATTAACAACTGTATCTATGTAAATTAGTCACTGTCTGGTTTTATAAGAGTTTTCATCATGTTTCATACACTTTAATTTGGATCTCAGTGACCACCATGCTACTTTAGTCAAATTAAAAAAGAAGGGGGGTTATAATACCACAGAAATGTAGTGTGTGTTCTTGTACAATAATATAATGATGATCCAGCAGCATAGATAATTGTTGTTACCCACAATCCTCCTGACACATTGGGTCATTATGTTGGGTGAACCGTGGCAGCACATGTATTTACCAAGCACAAATAACCTTGGTATTCATGTATGTAAACCTGAAAATCCTGCTTGTACATACCAAAGATGTAATGCATAGCACATATGCATGTTGCCCATGTTCACACAACATGGCATTCACATCTATAGGAAGGACAGCGGATGGCACACGCTCCCGCTACACACAATTTATATGGTTTCTACTCATCCGCCCACCTCCCGTAATATTGGTTACCATCTGCTGTGCACATATTTGGAGTGGACTCAAGAATAGCTGTATTAACTGGTGCCATAAATGATGTTGACTGGATTTTAACAATTGTTGATATTATGTTTGATTATTTTATTGTAATTTATTCTACTGTTGTAACCCACCCTGAGCTTTGCAATGCAGGGGAGATCGGGCTAGAAATTTAATAAAATAAAAAATAAAATAAAATAAATGTGTAGGCTCCTTATAGTGTCTGTAACATCTGAAAATGATGAGTGATCACAACTGAAAATGTCTAGTGATAACATCTGAAAACAAAAAGAAACTAAACAATGCATATTTGCCACATCGTTAGATTTATGCCCCATTCTATCAATGAAGAGGCATGTGCATAAACAGCCTTCCATGCATGATGCCAAAGCACATATGGAACCATCAATTTTCAGAACAAGTCTATCCACTCAATACTGCCACTGGACTGAAACCTGTTGCGTCATTAAGGTGTTTAAATTCACATGTTACATGAATCCAAGACAAGAGAGTCAACCAACAGACTATTTTCATCTGTGTTGGCCACCACAGATTCTTGCTTTCATTGATTAAAACAAACCACTGGATGTAAATAAGAAAAATATTCTCAACTGAGACATACTTTCCTCCTTTTTATAGTTCATTGACCAACGTGTTATTTTGTCAATTGTTTTCTTCTACTAATAGAAAGTTGGAATTTTAAAAAGAGAGTTTAATTTTGCTCATTTTTCAGAGTATGCCTTTGTTCTCCTGAAGAGCAGGGGATACAATGCTTGTGCATACACCCAATCAGGTTGCAGCAGAAAGGGATTGCCTAGCAACAGAAATATAAACAAGGATTCCCTCTGTGGGAGTTCTGCTGGCATGCGTGATGCAGTTTAGGTAACTGTTTACAGGTTGTGGTTGGCAGTTACCATGGAGACTAATAGCCCAGTAAGGGAAACCCTTATGACTGATGCTGCCAACATCTGTTTACTCCTCACTGCCTTGCACGCAAGCCTTTTTTTCACACTCTGTGTGGGAAGGAAGGAGTGGAGGAAAGCACAGGTGAACACTAAGCTATGGAATTACATGAGAAAGTTCCACTCCTAAAATATGCTAGCTACCATTGCATCCCATGGTTTTGGTTTCAGTCTCTTCTGCTTCCACTCTTCCTAATAAAGACTAGAAGGGGAGGGTGGGTGTTTGTTTTTAAATAGAAAGACATGCCCATGCATTGCAAAAAGATCCCACTGTAATATTCTTCAACAGTGTTTAAAAAGCAGCAGCATTTGGTCAGTACCAGTTTCCTTCAAGTCATAAAAGCACATCGAATTTTAGTTTCTCTTAGATTCCATGATGTCCTTTGAATACAATTACTGATATGCCTAAGGGGACAAGCTGAGAATAAACATTATTCAGTCTCAATTATTCACATCAGAATTATTCAGATTCCTAATCCACCCTATCTCAAAAGCACAGAATGGATACCAATAAGAACATTATGACCACACCCAGCTGCAAAGCCCATCTGAACAAATGCCTTGGGCCAACTGAGTTTCCATTCATTTGAGCAGGACTTGTGCAGGAGAATTTCTCATTGGATTGTACATTAGGAATTCAAGTCCTGCACCCAGTTATTCGCATGATAAACTTCACCGAAGCCAACGGATAAAATGGTAGCAGAAGCACTGTACTCAGTCACATGTCTGAACTCAGATCAATTTTATATGAAACTATTACATTTAAAAATAACTGATTCCAGCCACTGTTGTGCTTAACAGTTCTACAGAGGCTTGCTTCAATCAATTGGGTTAGGCAGTGGCCAGAATCAGTAGAGGCCTAGGAAGGAGCCACTGTGGGAAAACCATAATGCCACCCCACTGATGGCCTGATAGGATTCAAACCATTCTAACATACACAGACACAGATTCTCTGTCTTTCTAATAGGATATTTATATCAGTAAAGGGATTGTGAGTGTGCATGTGTGTGCGCGCACATGTGTGTACTAGGGTTGCCAGCCTCCAGGTGGGGCCTGGGGACCTCCCGCTTTTACAACTGATCCCCAGCTGACAGAGATCAGCTCCCCTGGAGAAAATGGCTGTTTTGAAGGGTGGACTCTATGGCATTGTACCATGCTGAGGCCCCTCCCCAAACCCCACCTTCTCCTGGCTCCACCCCCAAAGTCCCCAGGTATTTTCCAACCCGGACATGACAACCCTAGTGTGTAAGCTTGGAATGGATTTAATAGGGGCTTTTTTGTGCGTGGGGGTTGTGTGTGTATATGCTTGCATGCCTGGAAGTCATGGTGACTTCTGGGGACCCCTAGTGGGGCTAAGAAACTTAAGAGAGGTGGCTTAATTGCCTGCCCCTGTGTCCTAAGCCCTGGTATTCCTTGAAGGTCTCCCTTCCAATTACTTGCCAGGGTTGGCCTGTACTCCTCTGGGTAGTGAAGGGCAGGGTATAACTCCAATCTCTTCTCTTCTTCTCTTCTTCTTCTTAACTTCCAAGATGTGATGGTATCTGGCTTGCCTGTGCTATCCAGGTCAGGGTGGAATATGGTTTAATAGGTTTGTGGGTGTGCATGCTAGGTTCCAGGCTAGGAAATTCCTGGACGGCTGAACATAGGGAGGATGGTGTTTGGGAAGGTGAGGGACCTGAGTGGTATAATGCCATAGAATCCATGTTCTGAAGCTGCCATTTTCTTCAGGGGAACTGATTTCTGTAGCCTGGAGTAATTCAAGGAGATCTCTAGACTCCATCTGGAGATTAGCAACCCTAGTGCATGCATATGTTTCTAAGGACAAGTAACTCTGAAGTCCTCTCATCTGAACCTGATGCTATATGAGAGAATCCCAAATAGTTGGATCAATGGGCAAGAACCTTCATGGCAGAACCTATAGAAAAGGAGGAAGTGGAGGAAGTTTATGCCCTTCTTTGGGTTCCTGAAGCACTATGTTTTTATCCTGTCTATCAACCAAGTCCTTTTTAAACCCTCCTGCTCCACTGAGGAATTCAAGACATTGTATATGCTATTCCCTTTCCTATGTTTATTTTTATCTTCATAGCCCACTGTATTACTCAGTCTCACCTAGGTGTTCCCCCATTAACCATCAACTGGCAGTCTTCAGTCCCCAAACTGTTGCATACTGTGCAAATTCTTCTTTGGGCTAAACTGCTCAGCCCATGAAAAATAAAGGGAAGAGTGGGTCAGGACTGTATTCAGCCAACATCATAAATGCTATCTAGCCCCTCAAGCCAGCTGAAAATGTGCCATTGCATACTACAATTCATATTCTAATCTAGGATGATCTTATACACACACACAAATACTGGGAAGCTACATTTATCTGAATCAGTTTAAACAAGTGTAAAATGAACACAATTTCCTATGACATCCTGGTGGGAAATTCGTAATTTAAGCAGAAAGGACCCCTATAGTAGGTATCCTCAACTTTACTTAGAGTTTAATTTGTACAAACCAATTTGTTTGTTGCATTCTGTTTTCAATAATTTTGGTATATATTCAAGACAAATCCACCCTTTTAAATTCTATGCATAAAATTGAAAGGCATTTTACCTCTGTTAAAGAGAGATTAATTCCCCAGATATCTCGTGTTCTAAAACAAAAACTGTCATTCAGCAAGTAAACTGCTTACCTTGAAGAAAAAACATTCAATGCAATATCGGTCTTTGTATTTACAATTACAATTCTGTGTTTTGAAATTAAAATTGGCATTCTTCCATGTTAAAAACCATGCATGTTAAGAGAAACCAAGACTTATCAGTCCCTGATTACAGAAACTCTCGGTTTCGGATTGCAGACCAGTATCTACCTGATTAAATTCTGCTTTCCAATTCAAATGGATGGCATCAATGTTATATGACTCAATCGATTGTATAAAAACAAAAGGAAGCAGCTTGAAAACAATTTCATTATCACTGATATTGAACTTCAGAATACTGGCATTATTTCAAGACACTTGTTTTTATTTGACTAGGCAGCCACATTTACCAAAATCTCTAAAAGTGCCAGTTCAGATTTTTTTCAAAAAAACAACAATGTTCATTCCATTAGAAAGAGCCGCAGTACAAAAATGGATCCAAGCTACTAGAGTAATCATGATCTATTGTTTCCCAATCTCCCTAGCTTTCTTAGCTCATCTCTGTTTCAAATATAATTTGAATATTACCTACATAGCTGAAACTACTTGGTACCATTCAAGAGCCAACACTTGATGAATTCATGAGGTATGGAGTTTAGCAATGGGAATCAGACTGGCACAACATGCCCCTACATGAAGCAGAACAATTCACTGAGGCTTCCAGAGATATCATTTTGGAAGGGTCCTTAGGCAACATTTCAGACTACATTTTATTTTGGGACACTTCTAAAGCACAATATGTGCCCCAGGAATTCAGGTTATTGGTTCCATACACTGACTGATGGTTCTAAACAGTTAAATAGAACTTGCTTACCAGCTATGGATGCCAAAGGTATAATTATTAGCTAGTAAAAACAAAAAAAAGGTTCACTTGTTGACCTGTACATTTCATTGATGTCAGCTTGTCTGGCAAGACAGGGTAGAAATACAATGAATGAAGGGATGGATGGATGGATGGATGGATGAATGAATTGAGGTTTGCTTTCAATTAATCTTGGACAGACTAAAGGTTGTGCTTCTACAATTTATTTATTTGGCTTATTTATAAATAGCTTTCTATCTGAGATTCAAGACAGATTAAACACTATGGCAGGGGTGGTGGTCATCATACAGTATCGGACGCCAGATGGATAATGCAATAGGATTAACAATGCAATAAGACTAGAAATTCAAAATAACAGAACAATTCCATTAAAAGAATGCTGTCCTAAACATATCTCATTTTGCATATTTTGTGGAATGATAGTACTGTAGGAGCCTTCATTCCAAGGAGCCTTCTATCCATACCATACTAGTAAATGAACATGGTTAGTTATACTACAGGATATAGTTACATGCTTGATTATCTGCCATTTTGGCTCACATCATGGTCTTTGTCATGAGGCAAATTCAGACATGTCTGCAAAAACTGAAGACACCATATAATGGCTATACAACATGCATATTGAAGATTGTGTTTTGTGTAAATTGTTCCTTAGCTTAGGTTTGACAACCATCAACTGAATACTGTCCAAAGTGATACTAGCCCATATATTAGATATAGCACCTACTGTTTTATTACAACTTAGAGGACCCCCCCCCTTGTTCACAGTCAAGCAAGCTCACTGGGGGCTTGAAAGCAGCCAATCCTGGATGAGGGGAGCTAGATGAGATGGGTAGAGGTTAGCCTAGCTCTGATATGCCTAGCTGGATTATCAGTGTAACATAGACATAGGCTTAATGGGTTTTAAGCGTTTAAAGTGGTAAACAGGATAGATTAGGTATTCTGTTTATGTACTGTTCATTTCTTCTTCTGAACAGATCCCCACCTGAGACAAAAGAAGTCATCTCAGAAATGGCATTCAGCTCTTGAAGACTTCAGTTTCCATGCGAAGGTGCCTTCACCGTTATAGCCCAGGATTCCACAACCCACATGACAAACATGGCTATGGCTATCCCCCTAAATGACGGTTCCTCATATACACTGCAGGTCACATTCTAAAGTTTATTTTGGCCATCTCAGGTACATTAATCATTGTTATATCATGTATTCTGGTATTCATTCAGAAATATCTGGCTACTTGGGGCACTTGTTATTCACTGTAGTCTTTTGCAGGATAAATTAAACTCCACACAAAAAGATTCTATCAGCTTTCTATCCTATTAAAACTTTAATTATTCAATGCTGCTGAAGTCACTACAAAAAGTGTGCTGTTGAATACTACATGAGAGAGAAAATCATTTTGCAGCATTTGGAAGCAGGATAAAATGTATCTGCTTATGCTTAATTATAGCAACATTTCTAACAATTTGCCTACCACCAAAGGCATGATGGGAAAGTAGGCAGAGTGCAAAGCAAACCTGGCCTTATTCTATGATGGATCTCTCAGAGATGGAATGCTGCCACCTCCTTGATTCTTTATCCCCAGCATACCTAAGTAAATAAATAACTTATCCCTAGTTTCACCTCTTGTCCAACACAATAAAAATTATTCTAAATACCAAGAGTCTTGACTCAGAAAGAGTACAAGTTATTCTGCCTAGCCCTGAGGACTGGGGCCACCATGGCTTATCAGGGATTCAGTTCAATATAAGCAGGAAACAATGAGCTTTCTCTCTCTCTCTCTCTCTCTCTCTCAAAAGTTAATAGAGGGACAAATAAATGAACTATAGTAAGACCTGGGGCTTGGTGTGCTCAGTTACTTTGCAACTTTAGAGGGAGTGCAACCGCATCCAGAACAGCAGACACCTCAGTTCCTGGATCAATCATTCTTCCCATCAATACCACCTCCCTTTTGTCAGAATTAAGTTTCATCTGATTAGCTCTCATCCATAGGGTTGCCAGCCTCCAGGTGGGGCCTGGGGATCTTTTACAACTGATCTCCAGCTGACAGAGATCAGTTCCCCTGGAGAAAATGGCTGCTTTGAAGGCTGGACTCTATGGCATTGTACCATGCTGAGGGCCCTCCCCAAACACCGCCCTCTCCTGGATCCACCCCCAAAGTCTCCAGGTATTTTCCAGTCCAGACCTGGCAACCCTACAATCCATCCCACAACTGCCTCCAGACACCATGTTCATGGTTTCCATGGCGTCCCTGGGATCCGCTAGGAGAGTGAGACAGAACTGAGTATCATTTGTGACAACCCATTCCAAATCTCCAGATGACCCTTCCCAGAGGATTCGTGTAGATGTTGCATTCTGTGTGCAGGAAACATGTGTTAATTTGTGCTCTGTTTCGTATCATATTTGCATGTAGACTGTTGTTGTTTCGACTGGCATTCCCTCAGCGATCTCTCCTTCATGCCCCATGTTTTAATTTTAAAGTGTTTTTGTATGTGTATTTTAGCTTGGTTTTAATTGTTTTACGGATCAATTTTTGTTTTGTTTTAATGGTTTTCAGGACACATTTTTATTATGTGTGTTATGAAGCTGTTAGCTACCTTGGTGTCTCTGAAGAGGGCAAAAAGGTAAGGTACAAATTTTGCAAATGAATAGATTAAAATATAGGATTTGGGATTGTGACCATCAGAACAGATGACATCACATCTAAAAAGCAAGATGTGAAACAAACTTGAATACTTTCCATTCTGGGAATGGAGTATCTACTGGTGCTGAGAAAACTCTCATTAGTCCAGTTGATTCTATTCATTGCCAAAAATTCTCAGCGCCAGAGGATCTAGATTCATAAAACACTGTGGAATGCAAGTGCTCAGCATCAAGAAGGACAGGATATAGCTGCTGTTTCTACAGGTGTTTTTACTGAGATGACACTTCTGACAGATTTTACACAGGTGATTAATAGCATAGACAGGTGCATAATGAGCCTTCCACTATGGGAAGGTGTCTAATTGAAGCTGGTGGGGGGGGAAGGTAATGGGTACATTCAAGAAGAATTAGCTTGTCAAGGGAAATGAAGAGCTATTAAATATGGTAGTGCTCATGAAACCTGGTTGTAAATTGCATTCATAATTGTCCACATTATGCAACCAAGTTTCATCAAAGGGATGAAACCCAAAAGGCACTTGTGTGTCAATTCACTTTTTTTCCTAGTCATCAACTTGTTGACTGCATTTTAATCATCTCTGAAGTACAGAAAGAAAAAGCTGACTGTCTCAGCTGTGTGTGCAACCATCCAGCCCACACATGCCATAAAAGACACCTGCGCTGTGGAAAAAAAAGTCATGCTAGGTCAAGGTTTCCAACAGCATGGTGCCTGGCCTGACTGTGGAGGACAGATGAAAAGAAGCCAAAACTCCCTACATTACCTGTCTGAAGCACACTGGGGTCTGAATCTGAAACTGGGGACAAAACCTAGTGAGTTACCATGGAATGAGGCCTCAGTAGGGTGGCTAGCTCTGGGTTGGGAGATACCTGGAGATTTTGGGGGTGAAGCCTAGACACGGTGGTGTTTGGAGAGGGGAGGGATGTCAGCAGTACAATGCCATGGATTGAGTCCACCCACCAAAGCAGCCAGTTTCTCCTGGAGAACTGATCTTGGTCATCTGGAGATCAGTTGTAATAACTGGATATCTCCAGGTACCACCTGGAGGTTGACAACCCTGGACCTCAGTGCTATCTTCTCAAGTGAAACAGAAGTATGCAATATCAGCTAGCAATATGAATTTCTTGGATTGACAAAGTCTGATGGAGAGAATTTGGCTTCCTGTTCCAAATTAGTCAACAGAACAGTATCTTCTGCCTACTTGTCTTGCTCCCAGCATCTCCAAACTCCAGAAGGAATGTCCATCTAGATCCCTGAGTTGGAGAAAACACCTTCTAGTCTATGCTCAGGTTTGGCAGCACACAGGTTTGGCTTGGACCTGACACCTCAAAGAACTGGGAGGAGGAACTCATAGAGGCTTAAACACAGAGCTGAATGCTGTGCAAATACATAGTCCAATTAGTGGATGAACTGAAGTGGAAGCAGTGATTCCATGACTATTAAATAACATGGATTTGATCTCACCCTTTTCCTGAAGGCTCAAGGTGGACCATAAAGTTTTAAAAGCCAACATGTAATTTTGGACAACAATATGGGCTACAAAGTTTGATCTGCAGTGCAAAAAAGATCTATCTATACTCTGATTTATATATATTCTCTGATTATGCAATGACAGTATGCTGACGATTGAATGTCTGTTGAAGTAAAGGGCTATGTTTTTCCTAATCTCTAGAATTCTTCTCAATTATATAAAAAAGCAAGCTCTTCCAACTCCATGCCTGCCAACTCTGTCACTCTCCCATGGGAACTGAAACATACACTGCTTATTCATAATCACCCAGATCTCAGATATGTGACACATTCACCTTAGTCTGAACCACAGGCTGGATCAGTGAGACTGACCAACATGTCTTTTGTTTCCTCTAAGTCATCTTCAGAGTTCCAGGAAAAGCAGTACAACTGGCAAGTACAGGCAACAATCCTCAAACCCTGATATCTCATCTCCCCCTTTTCCTTCATCCAACATGCCCCAAGCACAGTCAACCAATTTGATAACACCTTATAAATCTGTTGATCATATGCCACATACACCAAGGAGATCTCATTACCAAAATAGTGCAGTTTGGACAGGAATTAAAGTTTTGCTTCCAAGTGTATCAATAAAAGGTTTAACACCATGCTATATATTTTAATTGCACATTTTCATTAGAAAGGATTTATGTTGCCCATCAAAAAAGTGCACATGAACAGGGCATTTTCTGCTTGTGAATGCCAACTCCTTGTTTTTATGCCCTGATACAGAATTTCTGTGATCTATAAAGTCCAAGATTCCATGATTCATTTCCATGACCTAGTTTTGGTATAATTTCAATCTACGGTGCGGTAGAATATTTTTTGCCATCTGTGTGAACAAATATGTTGGGTTTCCTACAAGTGTAATCATGTAACATGCTGCTTCATAGGGCTGCCAACCTCCAGGTGGGCCTGGAGTTCTCCTGGAATTAGAAGAAGAAGAAGAGATTGGATTTATATCCCGTCCTTCACTCACTTGGAGTCTCAGAGTGGCTTACAAACTCCTTTCCCTTTCCCTTCCCCTCCCCACAACAGACAACCTGCGAGGTAGGTGGGGCTGAGAGAGCTCTGAGACAACTGTCCTTGAGAGAACAGCTGTGCCAGAGCTATGGCTTGCCCAAGGTCATCCAGCAGGTGCAAGTGGAGGAGTGGGGAATCAAACCCAGTTCTCCCAGATTAGAGTCCGCATACTTAACCACTACACCAAACTGGCTGATCTTCTGGCTAAAGAGATCAGTGTCCCTGGAGGAAATGGGGCAGTACACCATAGATTCTAGGCAAAATCCCTCTCCAAATTATCCCCTCCTAAGGATCACATCCCAAATCTCCTGGGATTTCTCAGGCCAGAGTTAGTAACCCTATCTGTCAACCAAGTACAACTTAAACAGCTCTACATTAAACATTAAATATCTCTGTGTATGGCTTTTTCTACTGTATCAAAATGAATTTGGGTATCTGTTCTCTATCACTTTTCAAGAAAGTAAGCCATGTGAATTTCAGAAGCCAGATAAGCAACACCACCGGGACACTTCCTATTTAAATGTTACATACTTCTGACTATAAATGTTGCAGCTTGTCAGAGGCACCTGCAGGGCCAAGACTTCAAAGGGTATGTCTCTATTAAGGGCATATAAACCTTGCACGTATGTTTATTTGTTCTTATAAGATGTACAGGATGCACTCTGTAACAAGAATATTTCCAGTGACAGCAATGATCAATCCTTAAACGTTGTCTTCCTCTAATGCAAGGGTGTTATGCTTTTAATATTTTTTTATATAGAGTCAAATGGTTCTCTTTGATTGAATTACTTTGAACATCTGGACACTAAAACCCTTTTGCAAGTCATGTAAGCCAAACAATTAGTAAGAATTTCAGTCACTGCAGATGGAAGGATTCAGCCAGTAGGTGGTCTTTCCCCATTGAGCTCAACAGGGAAATACAAGAAGACTGTGTGTATTAACATCCCCCCACAAAAAAATCTCCCCAGTCCCCCCCAATCAATATTCCTGGTACACATGTCTGAAACTTTTAAAGCAATCTGTTTTCTACTTGTGTTTAGGGACATTTAAAAATCTGGATTATGATGATAACATTTTTTAAATTGAAAAATTCTGGGTTACACACATCAGTAACCAAATGGATCCAACTATATAGAAGTGAAGAAAAGGAACAAGTCCCCAAAGTCTTTATTATTACTGAGGAGTGGGTGGCAGAATAGAAACAGATGCAACAACGTTGCTTCCTCTGCCTAATTGGACCATGAAACTCGCAAAGATAGTGCCAGGTCTTCCTGAGGCCAGGCCTTGTGAGCCTTCAAGAAAATCACCAAGCACTCATTTCCAGTTTGAAAGATGATATGATTGTTTTAAGCTGCAGTTATCACTTGGAATTTTCAACAGACTACACTCACTAAGGAGTCTCCAGATAGTTTGCCTGTTATTAAAAAAAAAAAGTGAAAAGTGAATGTTCACATAACATTTATGTTGCTGGTTTTTGTGTTTTTGAGGTACCATGTAAAGGGGCAACTTTGTCATCTTCCCTACAGCCACTAATACCCAAGCTTCATTTCTCTGGACCCACTACCAACTAGTTGATTTGGGTTGCCAAGCAATGCCTGGCAACCAGCAGAACAGCTGAGGATGGAGGGTGAAATGCTGAGTGCAGCGTCACATCACTTCCAGTAAATAACTAGAAGTGACGTAGGAAACTCTAAGAATAGATGGAAATTGCGTTGTAAAACCATAAGAGTTTTTGGTGATTCCTAGAGGTACACAGAAGTGTGAACGTTTTTGGTTTTGTTTTGTTTTTTAAAAATCCCCCATGCCACAATGGGAGTTGGGGGAAATCCCCTACCCTAATTGCAGGCCTGGCATCCTTGTTGTAGATCCTCAGAGCCCAGTAGAGTGGACCCACACCGGCCATCACCAATGCTCCCTTTAAGCTGTGGAGTCTTGTGGGCAAAAATTCTACTTTGTGAGCTACTGGCATTAAAGTTGTGAGCGAGCAATTTGGCTACTACAGAAATTAGTTTGCTCTGGAGCCATCCTTCCTGAGCTGAGACAAAAATGTGTGAGCCAGAGGCTAAAAAACTGTGAGCTAGCTCACACTAACTCAACTTAGAGGGAACACTGCCCATCACCCATACACAGATCCTGACTGGTAGATCTGCAAACTGTTGTTATTTCTACAACATGCATGTTTCCTTGACAGAAGGTGTCTGAAACCATCCTTTCATACATACACTAGAAGAACAAGGAGATGCATTTACTTCAGAGTGCCCCCTGTCATGCATGAATCTATTGTTACAATGTTAATTCTTCACATATGTGGAAAACACATAAGTGAAAAAATGGCAGCTGCACCAAGTTTACTCCATTTTTTTTCTTGGTGGACATTGGGAACAACTGAGACAGACATCCAGCAGGTAGGGTGACCTTCTATCTCTTACCTTCTGCAGGTGCTTTAAAGCCTGGACATAGGTGTGAGCTTTTGTTAAGAGCCAAAGGCCAAGAGCAAAAAGGATTCCAGCCTATTGTTTGCTGCCTGCACCCTTACATGAGCCAGCCGAGATCAACACTAGCCCAGGATGCTGTGTTGTATTTTGTGTTGTTGTTTAAAATTTTATATTTGTGTTTACTATATTTATTTATTTATCTATTTTATTAGGCTTATATCCCGCTCTGTCCCAAAATGGGCTCAGGGCGGCTCACAGCAATTAGAATATAAATGAAATAGCAATAGCATACATAAAACCAAGTTAAAACAATCAAATAATCAAGCAAGATGGCAGCAAACAAAGACACAAACTCCAGAGCAGTCCATAGTGCCTCCTGCAGGATGATTAGTTTGATAATGTATTTCTGTAAGCAGGAGAGGCCAAGATGGATTGAATGCCTGCCACCTCATCCAAAGGCCTGGTGGAGCAGCTCCGTTTCACAGGCCCCGTGGAACTCTTAACAAGTCCCGCAGAGCCCTGATCTCACATGGGAGTGTGTTCCAAACAGATGCCTCAGACCAGGGACTACCAGTAGGTGTTGACTGGAAAAGCGCAAAGCTCTCCGGAGTATATATGGGGAGAGATGGTCCCATAGGTATGCTGTTCCCAGGCTGCTTAGGGCTTTAAAGGTCAATACCATGACCTTGAACCAGATCTGGTACTCAAGTGGCAGCCAGTGCAGTTGGTGAGAACCCTAGGATTCCATTGAAACTATTGAGCTGTGCCTATGTTATTTTGGAAATCGGGTTCCATTTTAGCAGCTGCTATTGAAGATTTTATTTATTTATTTATTTATTGAGATTTGTATCCCGCCCTCCTTGCCGTACGGCAGGCTCAGGGCGGCTAACAACAAGCCAAAATGGCAACAATATAATTTCTTAAAATAATTAAAAACATATTAAGCAGACATTAAACATTAAACATATTAAGACATTAAAACATATTAAGAATACACAGATGGTGTATCTTCAGTTAAGAGTATCAAAGCAGCACCCAGATGTACCCATCATATCTGGTCAGATACTGGCGGATGGAAATCGCGCCAGGGCCAAGATGTAAATATTAGGTGGCCCCTATTTGAAAAGCCTGGTGGAAGAACTCCATCTTACAGGCCCTGTGGAATTGTAATAGATCCCGCAGGGCCTTGATGTTATCCGGGAGCTCGTTCCACCAGTAAGGGGCTGCCACAGAGAACGCCCTGGCCCTTGTAACTGCCAGGCGGGCCTCCTTCGGCCCTAGGATGGTCAGGCGGTTCTGGGATCCAGACCGAAGTGTTCGCTGGGGGACATATGGAGAGAGGTGGTCCTTCAAGTAAGTAGGTCCCGGGCCATATAGGGCTTTATAGGTAAGCACCAGCACCTTGAACCTTATTCGGTATGCTATAGGCAGCCAGTGTAGTGCTTTTAAGGTGGGCTGGATATGCTCGCGTACAGGGAGGCCCATCACCAGCCGCGCCGCTGCATTCTGCACCAGCTGCAGCTTCCAAATTTGGCACAAGGGCAGCCCCATGTAGAGGGCGTTACAGTAGTCCAGTCTTGAGGTGACCAAAGCATGGATCACTGTAGCCAGTTTGTTGCGTTCAAGGAAGGGAACCAACTGCTTGACCAGCCTTAGAAGATAAAAAGCTGACCTTGCAGTGGCTGCTACCTGGGCCTCCATTGTTAACGAAGGGTCCAGGAGCACTCCCAAACTCTTAACCTCCGACGCTGGTACCAACTGCACCCCATCGAAGGCTGGGAGAGGAATCCCCACCCCTGGTCCACTCCGACTCAGGCATAGGACCTCCATCTTCATCGGATTCAATTTCAGTTGACTCTGCCTGAGCCAACCAGCCACAGCTTGCAACGCCAGGTCCAGATTACCTGGACTGGAGTCTGACTGCCCACTCAACAGCAGATAGAGCTGGGTATCATCCGCATATTGATGACACCCAAGCCCATACCTCCGGGCTTTCTGGGTGAGGGGGCGCATATAGATGTTAAATAACATAGGGGAAAGTACTGCTCCCTGTGGGACACTGCAGATCAGCGGATGTCTTCAGGAGAGTTGATCCCCTACTGCCACCCTCTGTCCCCGATCCTGGAGAAATGAGGAAAGCCACTGTAAAGCTAACCCCTGGATCCCAATATCGGAGAGGCAGCGGGTCAGTAACCGACAGGTCCAACAACATCAGCACTGCCGTACCGCCTCAGTCCAGATGCCTCCGGAGGTCATCCATGAGGGCAACTAGCACCGTCTCCATCCCGTGGCCTGGTCGATCATTGAAAAGTCTTGATTTATACCTGGGAGAGGTGTCCAGCTGTTATTCTTTCCACAGTGGGAGTCTTCTGCTGCAGTTACTTTCTGTTTGGAGGTCTATGAACCCTATCTATGTATGGAATTACAGAGGAGCCTACTGTTGGTTTTGAATATGTTCTTTTTGTAAACTATGCTTAATTGTCATGAGCAATCTGTTGGATAAGTGTCTATACAGTCTATTGGGTTATGACCACTAAACCTTCTTTGTAATTCAGTGAATGCAATATAAAGTTTTGAGCACAGATAGCTGTGAACTGTAGGCGGTTTTCCCTTGGTGGGTGTTGTACACTAAGGGTTCCCTATTGTCTTCGACAGTGCAGTCAGCATAGCATCAGCTGAATGCACGCCTGCACAGAAGTTGCTGTCACATTCTGCACTAGCTGCAGTTTCTGGGTCAGGTTCAAGGGCAGCCCCATGTAGAGCAAGTTACAGTAATCTAACCTGGAAATGACCACTGCATGAATCACTGTAGCTAAGTCCCAAGAGGTGAGTTAGGGAACCAGTTGCCTGACCAGCCAAAGGTGATAGAAGGCTGACGTGGCAACAGTGGTGACCTGGGCCTCCATCAATAATGAGGCATCCAGGATCACCCCAAGGCTACTCACCCTTGGAGCTGGGGTTGATGATGAACTGCCAAGCATTGGGAGCCAGATTCCCAATCCCATACCCCCATGACTCAGGTACAAGACCTCCGTCTTTGTTTGATTTAATCTCAGCCAGCTCTGCTGTAACCATCCAACCACGATCCCTATTGCCATCCAGAATATCTGAGGCGGAGTCCAGCTGGCCATCCATCAACAGACAGAACTGGGTGTCATCAGCATACTGATGGCAACCCAGCCCAAACCCCCAAAGCAACTGGGTGAGGGGGCGCATAAAGATGTTAAACAACATTGGAGAGAAAATTGCCCCCTGAGCTACTGCACATTCCAGGGTGTGTCATGGAGACATCCTCTCCCCGGGTGCCACCCTCTGTCCCAGACCTTATAGGAAGCAGGAGAGCCATTGTAAAGGTGTCCTCCATATTCCTGCATTGGCAAGATGATGAGTCAAAAGATCATAGTCAACCATGTCAAACATTGCTGTCAAGTCCAAAAGCAACAGCAGCACCATCCTGCCTTGATTCAGGTATTTTCGGAAGTCATCTGTGAGGGTGACCAGCAGTCTCTATCCCATGGCCAAGGTGAAAACAGGACTGGAACGGATCCAGGATGGAGGCCTCATCCAAGGAAGCTTGGAGTTGGCTCAGCCACCACTCTTTCAACCACCTTACCCAGAAATAGGAGATTATGTTTTGTAAACTGCTTTGAGTCCCTGGTATGGAAAAAAAGTGTAGTTTTAAAAAAATTGAATAAATAAATAAAATAAATCTGAGAAATTTAAAGAGAAGTTAAAGATCTGATGAATGGAATTAATCAAGGGATTTTCACATTCTTCTACAGTTGTTAATCAAATGTTTTCTAAAGGAAATTTTTGAGAGATAGGAACAGATTCCTTCCGTAACAAAACACTTCAGGGGTTGCAAAATAAAGTGTTATAGGTCTAAGATTTTGTCTCACACATCCCTAACACAGAAAATATTAATACAGGTTTGTATTTCTTATGCTATAGATGTCAATTATGTTCCTGGCTTATTGCTGTCACGTTCCCTGTCATCTTCCCGGGTGGGAATTGGGTGCCCTGTACTCGCCACGTCATTGAGCTCTCTATCTCCTCCCCTCCCCGTTTGCTCTCAGACCTCTGTTTCTGTTTCTCTGAGAAGCGCCTGTAACCTTGAAGTGTTTTCCTAACAGCACTGACTCCAGGTGGCTGGTAGTATGGGAATCACCAGGGAAGCTTAGTGGGAGGTGGGGAAAGGCTGCCAAGTCTGAGCTGACTCTGTTCGGTGCCTTTTCGATGGGAAAGCAACGGCTAGTATTTTTGCGCCTTTTTACAATTATCCTGATTGGTGCCATGTTCTTATCCTGATGTTTGAAGTTGGTATAATTCACCCTCTGCCCCATAACTGTCATCACTAACACTGAAAGTGCTTACTGAGTAGACCAGGGGTGGCCAACCTTGCTTAACGTAAGAGCCACATAGAATAAACGTCAGATGTCTGAGAGCCGCAAGACAGGAACAAATATCACACACACGTTTTTATTTTTAAAAATATGCAAATTTGCTTTTTATTAACGTTAAATGGGACTGCCAAAAATAAAAACAAACGAGGAAAACCGGTTATTGATAATGATATTACTTGTTTGCTAATGATATTGAGAGAGAGAGAGAGAAAAAAAGAGAGAGATGGAAAGAAAGAATTAAAGAAGTGGAAAGAAAGAGAGAGAGAGAAACTAGGAAAGCAAATAGATGGGAGGGAGGAGGGAAGGAAGGAAGGGAGAAAGAGAGAAAAAGCATGCCTCCCCTTTGCTTCCCCAGCCGCCCTGCCAGGAGCCGCACAATATGTGTGAAAGAGCCGCATGTGGCTCCCGAGCCACAGGTTGGCCACCCCTGGAGTAGACCATTAAGAAATAAAAGGACTTTATTCAATATCAAGGCCTGGCTTATTGGATCTAACAAGGTTCTCACAATTGCCATCTCTCAGTGTTGTCAGGTATCTGGATCTGGTGAAGAAACTCAGAGCAAGAAAAGTTGACAAGATGTGGAACTAGAATTGCCTTTAACTTGGGATGAAAAAAAGGGTAATTTTAAGGTTCCAGCTTAGGCACACCAAGCGAGTCCTTTTAAACAAAACAAAAAGAGTTTCAAGGGGAAAGGGGGGGGAGTCTTATGGAGAAGGATCTTATTCTTCCTGGGTATCTGTCCTTACAGCTTATATTATTTTCTCCTTTTCAAACTTTGCCTTCAGGAAGCCCTTTCCGTATTAACTGATCTAGTAAGGAACCTCCTGCACATTAAAAGCAATTTGTGTGGCTGACGGTTCAGATGATGGTTGTGTGTTTTATTATCTTGTGGCCCGATATGGCTGTACTTTACGTTTTTATTTATGTTGTAAAAGTAAAAAGTCAATAAAGAGATAATTAAAAAAAAAATGATGGTTGTGTGTGTATGTGTTCTATAGTACATGCTCAGTTTATTTGAAGACCTGCCTGGGCTTGTTGTTTCTCAGAGTTGCCCTGCATGAACTGAGAATGCACCCTAGAACACACCCAATGTTCTCCAATAGCAGCATCTTGCAAGGAAAGAGTGGTATTTATGGACAAGAGTTCCTTCAGAAAAATCATCCACTATGTCCTGCCTTCATATTGAGCAGCCCTGAGTCTTCAAGCAACTCTGTGATTTCCTTGAAATTCCTTTCTCTTCCACCCAAGTCAGAATTTCTTAACTGATCTCAAGATACTGCTCTAGGGGGAATTCTTTAGAAATGGACACATGTTGACCGCTTCAACCACCCTCTCCCATTGGAGACATTTTGCCAGCTTTATCTAAACTATTTTTTGCTTCCTTCAATATTTGACAGCAATTTTGTCCAAGTAGGAAATTCCTAATAACATTTGAATTTTTCCTTCTGGCACAATTTGGTGGCAGATCTAGATTGCAGCTTTAGGGGGGGGGGGGGGGGACTTTGTTGAATCTCTCACCACCACCTGACCTGACCTAAGAATTAAAGTAGGGCTTTTCCTGTTACATCAGCATGAGAAAGACTTCACAAACTAATCTGCAATGGCCAACCTTTTAAGAAGCAAGGTGTTATACTTGGTAGAAACTGGTTTAGAAATTATGGGCTGTTTATGGAAAGGCTGATTCACTGCTTCTAAAGCCAACAAGAAGCTTCTTCTAGAAACAATGACTCAGGTGTGATGAGGGACACAGCCTTGCCTAGAAGGGAAAGTAACCAAGCAGGCAAACATATATTGATCCTTTGGCATACCAGAAGAATTAAAAGTGCTACATTAATACATAACTCAAGAGTCACATGTGACTGATCCCTGTCCTCTGGCGCCATGGAAAGAAAAAAAAGTTTGTTATGAAAGTATCCTACTGTTGAACCAGATGCCAGATAGTTACGTTGATGAGGGACACCGTGTTATACCAAAGCTCAAGTTAAAAGAATAAATTCATCATAGAAGCAGGTCCCATAAAGATCAATGAGGTTCTGGTGTTATATTTACTGGAGAACAAAGCAAACTAATGAAAACATTCTAGATAGGTTGACAACTACACACTTTTTATTGTGCAACACAAGTGCAGGTTGGCCCAAGGGTTTTTGCTGTCTGCCTTAAGTAAACTACGTCTTCGTCCCCAATTCAATATTTGATATTTTCATTTATAAGAGTTGACATATTAATAATCTTTTTTTTTTCAAAATAGAGAAAAGAAATTCAGCTCCATCTAATTTGGCACCCCTTAAAACCAGGTGCCCAGGGAGACCACCTAGTTCACCTGGCCCAGCACAAATTCACAGCTAAGCAAAACTAGAAGATATTACAAAAGAGCTGGTTCAACAAACATAAATGGCAAATTCACTGAGATATACAAATGTATATTCCATAAGTTATCAGTCACTCTGACTAACATAATTCCCTTTGATTGGTAAAGTGTTTTACTATAACATTAATTATAATTCATCCCATTCTCAACAAATCATTCTTAACAACCCAGCATCACCTCCTATATAAGGGATTCCTTTTCTGGCTATCCCAGTTAATGTGTGCCTGACTATGCAATCCTAAACAGAGTTACACCATTGTAAGCTCACTGACTTCAATGGATTTAGAAGGATGTAACTCTGTTTAAGACGGCACATGAAGGTTCTTTTCAAGGTTAGAACCGGTAGTACTCCAAAGTATTTCAAAATAGAGATTTTGGTGATAGAACATACCCGGCTCTATACTGGCACTGTGTAAGGCTGTGCAGCACATTATGGACTTTTGCTACAATATAAAAGCTACACATGAATGTCCCATTAGTTATGTCCCATTAGTTATGTGGGACATGAGAGTACATTAGGTGACCAGTTGGAAGATGGGGACAGACACCTACACTATAGGGTCAAAGCACCATGTTCTGAGGTTGCCACCTCCAGACGGGAGGATTGATATTAGAGATCAAAAGACACTCTCACACAAAGACAGGAGGTTGTAAACTTACATCTGCAACTCTATACACGCATACCCCGTTTATGTACACCTCCTGGCGCCCCTTCTGGCCAGCCTTCATCTCCATATGACACATCAAAGAAGCATCACACCTGGGCATGAAGACACCGCGATGCTTCCTGAAGACCGGTCCCCATGGTCGGCGTTCCTGTGATCCAGAAGATCGGTGCCAGATCCCGCTGGCAGCGACATCCTGTCTGACCATCAGATAGATCTGAATATTGACCCATCCCCTGTCACCCCCTTAGTGGCTAGAGATAACATACGGGCCCATCTATAGGTTTTCTAGGGATGACATCATACTATGCCATCCTCCAAGGTCCTCCCAGGTAACACCTCCCAATAAAATATACTCCTCAAGGTTACCAGTTCAGTTCGAGCTCCAATTCTAGTCCTCCTACCTGTTCTAACCCCCCCCCTTCACGGATTCCTGGGTGCACCACTGGGATCTGCTCCGTGGTCCTCTGCCAGTTCAGAGCCACGACCCTTATCGTCTTCCTGAGTTTTTCTCATCCTCGTTTTCCAACCGGATTCCATCGCATCTATATAGGTAAATATCACCCTCGACGGAAACCATCAATTACCTGCTCATGCACAAGTCCCTGTAACTCCTTTCTAAGTTCCTAGTACTGTATGTATGCCTAAATGACAGAACAACATTGCTTCTTGTAATCCTTTTTATTATATCTCAGTAAACAAACTATTTTACATCTTTAATCGAGTCCTTGTCAGTTCCTCAGAAGTATCGGTTAGCGCATCCCCTGTATACACTGGTTAAAGGTCCCGTAAGCCTGCTGCATATTGCTAATAGCTAATATTCCCCAAATATTAATAACATAAAAGAGCAGTTAGGCTAACAACTGGCTGTGGCATGTAAGGATTATGCTTCTCTTTGGCTTGAACTAACCCTTGCATTTTGGGGGAGACTTAAGAAACTACTGTTCCAGTCAGAAATCTGAATGATGACAAGGCCCTCAGGGCAGAAACCTTACATTTTTACAGATATTGTCATGAAAGTGCATGAAGGTGACCACAATGTCTCTCTGCTTTTAAAATGATGGATGAGCCTTTTAATGTTCACCCTATGCTTTCCTTCAGTCTTTTAATGTCATTTACTTGTTATATGGATATGTTATTTCTTATAAGAGGGAACAACATTTAAATTGACATTTTTTTGAGTCAAAACAGTAATTACAAAATTCAGAAGCATGTGTACATATCTCACTGAAAGTAATGCAGTGTAGTATAATGCCATCTATATGTGTTTTCTGATAGCAGGGGAGAAGATAAGAAGAGCCCTGTTTGATCAGACCAGTCACCCATCTAGTCCAGCATCCTGTCTCACACAGTAGTCAAATAGTTTCAGAGGTTTACTGTCTCTGAGTATGGATGTTCCCTTTACTCATCATGGCTAGTAGCTATTGATGGATCTATCCTCCATGAGCAAACTCAAAGTACGTTCTTATGGGAGAAGAACTGTTGGGAGTATCTCTGCCAGACTGGTGAAATCTGGGATGAGCTTCTGTTTTCCCTACTTATTACAAGCATTTATCAAGTTATGGATAAACACCAATGAGAAGCCCACAGGATTTGACTTGCCATGTAAAGTATGGAAGACAGCTAATGGAATATGAGGAGGCTTTGGCAGTTGTTTAGACCTGTTGTTTAAATGGGGCAAAATACCAGGACCCGAATGTGATTGTGGTGCAGCCCGCCAAACTATTTTCCATCTGTCACAGGCATGTGAGCAGCACACTTTCCAGGCAGATGTGTCAGAGCTCTTTGAACTCTCCCCAATTGTGATTGAGTGAATGGAAAATTTAGATATTAGTATTTAGGGAAATTGCCCAATCAACTTGATTACATATTTTATATTATTATATGCTTCCTGTGTGTAACTCTGACATATGATACATACATACATACATACAAGCATTTAAACCTGTGTGCAGCCAAATGCACAATCCTTTTGGTGTGAGCCAAAGGCCTCCTAGCCCATTACTTGTTACCTATGGCTTTGAATGAGTCAACCCAGCAGACCCAGAGGCAGCACAAGATGTAGTTTATAGTACTCTTATTTAAATGTTTTCTTGTATTCTTGGGTCCCCTATCCCCATGTAAGTTTTATTTATTTATTTATTCGATTTATACCCCACCCTCCCCACGAACAGGCTCAGGGCGGCAAGTTCACTTGCCACAAGGTTGTTACTTCCTACTATATTGGATAGAGGGCACTGTTGTCTACATCCTATTCAAAATGGAGCAGGAGATGTGAAGAGCAGGGCTCAGAGTGAAGTCTTGTGCAGTCAATGAAAGGGGGTAAATGGAACAACTTTTAAGTCTGCTCCATGTGCAGTAGCTACTGCATTTGCACCTGTTGTCCTACCCCACCTTCCCAATCACTTATAACTTTACAGGGTGAGCAATAATTTTGGAGGAACTTCCTCTAGATTGGCCAAAATGAGGTTCTTTTTCACCTCTTTTGCATTACAACAGGATTTTTGACTAGTCAGGCTCTTATTAGGTTCATAGGAATTATGTGGACTACTGTCATATAGACAGCAGGGATAACTGGTGAGCTTCTCAGCACATGGGAAGATGAAGGATGGTTTTACCAGGCCAGCTGTGACAGACTAGATTTAAACAGCTGCTTCCTACTGCAGCAAAATCAGAGAAGGGAGGTGAATAGTTAACTCTGCTCTAGAATGTTTCACTTGAGTGACAGGTTGCTCCTTTTCTCTGATTGGATCAGATTAGATCAGCTGTGTGCTGAGGGCAGAGTTAGTTCGTTTTGAATTCAGTGGCACTTAAAGAAAGGGTTCAGCTACAGGAATGGATGTCTGAAGAGTCTGACTAAAAGTCTGTCAGACAGATTCACCTTTTGAATAAAGGGAGAGACTCCCGGTCTTAGCTGAGAAAGAATTCCATCTAAGAATTCAGAGTCTAGTGTCAGCTAAAACTGAATTATGTTTTCACACAGACACCAAGAACTGGGGTTTGAGATTTTCAGCAAAGAGTGACTGGGTAGCAGGCTGAAGCTCCCAATTAGGCTGAAGAAATAGGAGTCTATTTTCTGGGAAGAATTGGCACTGAGGCAGTCCCTGGTCTGTTGTGAAAGGAAAGAAGGGGAAAGAAGATCCATTGTGATTTCAGAAAGGGGGAAAGAATTTGATACACTAAAAGAATGACCTTTCCAGGAAACCTGAACAGTTATTAATAAACTATATGCAGAAACATTGTATTAATAAACTATATGCAGAAACATTGACTAAGTACCAAAGTACTTAGTCAATTATCTCTCACTGATAAGAACCAAGGATTTGTAAAAATAAGCTGCTACAACACCATCTTGTTTGTCAACTGAAAAATATAGTTTTACCAACGTTTCCCTCAGCCTTTCCAATACCTGACTATCCCATACGATCCCTGCCTGTTAAATAAAATCTTTATTATTGTTAACTGTTACACAGTCTCCAGTGCCATTTCAAAGGATCTAAAAAAAGGGCTCCTGTTTTCTCCTTACAAGTTCCTGGGCTGGGCAAAAGCCAAAATAGATTCTGTCAAAGAGTGGAACATTTAGATTTATAAAGCCACAGATATTATCACGCTACTAGGGGGCTAGCTCAGTACCTGAAGGCAACTAAGAATTTTGGTTGGAAAAATCTTCCTCACAGTCAGTGAAGAAACAGCAGGGGTCTGTCCATAAAACCAGCCAATCATTGTGGGTGAGTGTGGACTCCCTTGGTGCTGAACACCGTCAGCCAATTTATGGGTGGGAGGCAGATGAAGCTTGATGTCTTTTAGGCACAGATTTCTACACAGATGAGGATAAACAAGGCCTCAGGATAGAAATGTTGGCAGCCAGCTGACCCACCACAGCTGAGACCAAACTAAAAAGTAAATGCTTAAATGTGCAAATCTCCTATTAATAAACCTAACTTAACCCCAACTTTGGCTTCTCATGTCATCATTTTGTACAGCAGGGGCAATCTGGAACTCTGGGCCAAACTACACAATATGACTTTTACAAAGCTGAGTATGAGTTCCCTGGATCCAACTCACTGTGGTCCTGAGCCAAATCATGCTCCTTGGGCTTTTAAAAAGCTGTTCCCTGATGCTCTTGTGAGGGCTGCAGGGAAAGTGAATTGGGTCAGGATTTCCCAGATTTGATTAGGTAAAAATAGTCTCATATAGTTTGGCCTTAAATTCTGTCCTTCTCCCCAAGTGGCAGCAGCATAAGATCACCAAAATGATCAGTATAAGCAGATGTTCCCAAAAAGGGAGAGGTCTCGTAAATATTTTTTTACACTTTCTGAAATGGTTATTTTCACAGTCAAACGTGAACCTCCTGAAATTTCAGCACACTATTGGTAACAAAATCCCTTGAATGTGTATGAAACTTCCTCCAAGAGAAATATTAATGGACTTATATGTAGAGAAAGAGGCTATAACAGCCAAACTGGAAACTGCAGCATATGACATAAATATAGGTCCAGCTGAATTTAATACAAACTGCTCCCACTTTTATTATTTTAAATTATGGCATGTTGTAAATGGAGCATCTGTGGGTACTATCAAAATATACAGTGAGATTAGGAATTTTATTTCTATGTATTCATCCAATTTATGACTCAAAGAGGCGAGGGAAACTACAATTACCATGAGGCAAACGGATCCTAAAGCAAATTGATTTAAAGGCAAAGTGCACCTTTGGCACTGAATCAGGCATCCATGAGGCATACCTTAAATTTACAATCAGCATGGTGAAATGTTAATTTTTCTGTATCTTTTACGAATGCCAAGAATAGCAGACAGGGAGGCAGTTGCAATGGAGGGGGGGGGGGGGGGCTTGCTTGATAAGCTTTGAGCACGATCAATCACATTTGCTCACACATAATTAGCTTTGTAGCATAATCAATGGTGTTTCAACCCAGGCAAACAATTGGAACATTCAAACCAGGCTGATGGCAGCTTTCAGATAAGATGGCAAACAGAACTCATGGGAGAGTATTCCTGGTTTCAATCCTTTCCTGTGAAGCAAGCTCCATGCAGACAGAAAAAAAAGTAAATCAAGGAGGAGGACAGGATGAAGACTCCCTTCCTGACTTGCCAGTTTCCTACCTGCAACAAGGATTTCCCCCAAACACTCAGCTCAAAACACTTAGCTACTCTTCCCTGTAGCCTGATAATAGCCCTGGACAGCTGCTTTCTCTGGATCCTACCTACTAATCTGGCTAGGCTCTGCTTCTTGCAGGTATTGTTTCCTGAGAGCCAGTTTGTTGTAGTGGTTAAGTGCACAGACTCTAATCTGGGAGAACCGGGTTTGATTCCCCACGCCTCCACTTGCATCTGCTGGATGACCTTGGCCAAGCCATAGCTCTGTACCAACTGTTCTCTCAAGGACAGTTGTCTCAGAGCTCTCTCAGCCCCACCTACCTCACAGGGTGTCTGTTGTGGGGAGGGGAAGGGAAAGGAGTTTGTAAGCCACTCTGAGTGGCGCGGTATAAATCTAATCTCCTCCTCCTCCTTCTCTTCTTCTTCTTCATTTCCTCTGTGCCCATCTTATTTTCCCCCCCTCTCAATCCACCCACACACAAGAATGTGCTTGATGTGACATCGTGAAGGCTTCCCAAGCTCGCCTCCAGTGTTGATGTGGCCTGCCAAGAAGAAAATACCTTTCCCCCATGTGACTCGCTTCCTCCTTTGCAAGAGCCTGGCTTAATTGCAGGCTGCATCTGGCCTTTACACAGCCCCAGCGATTAACAAGAGTAAGTCCTGGCTTGAGCTTCTGCCTCCAGGGCCCGTATCAATTATCATCTGGCACCCACCAGTCTTGCCAACTTTAAAGAAAATATTTGTCTCTCCAAACGCGTCAGGACCATACTAAATCACTTTTTTAAGAAAAGGGGGCACTGTTGTTTCCGCCGTCTTCTTTGCTATAGTAACGCCTTTTACTATCATGCCCACTCATCATAAAAAAGTAGAAATTCCAGGAGTGATCCTTACAATGTGATTGCATAACAGGTTCCTTTGACGGTTTGATGCAACATTCAGCTTACATTACTCAAAGACCAGTCTTAGGAGCCAGTGATTGAAACTAGCTTGGGGATCTGCTGATCACCATGCTTTGGGCCTTTGGGTTAGCTGAAGCCTCATGTTTTAAAACTAAAATTTAAAAGTGAGATCAATGATTTAAATCTGGATAGTCAACTTGGAAGTCCCATTTAATTTACAAGAGTTAGTCATGAGTAGCCTGAATAGCCCAGGCTAACCCATCTGGTCAGATCTTGGAAGCTCAGCTGAGTCTGCCCTGGTTAATATTGGATAGGAGACCACCAAGGAATTCCAAATCATGACACAGGGGCGGACCACCTTGGAATGTCTCTTGCCTTGGAAATCCCACAGGGTCACCATAAGTCAGCTGTGATTTGATGGAGGAGGAGTGAATCTGTCTTGTTTTTTTCAGAGGGGCTTAAGTGTGATGCATTTTCTTTAGATAGGGCTGCCAAGTCCAACTTGGGAAATATCTGGGGACTTTGGGGGTGGAGCCAGGAGACTTTGGGGGTGGAGCCAGGAGAAAGGAAGTGACATCATTTTGTGATGTCACATCCTGTGATGTTGCTTCCACATGCTGACACATGAACTCATGAAGTATCCTAATACTGAATCAGGCCATTGGTCCATCAAGGTCAGTATTGACTACTCAGACTGGTAGTGGCTCTCCAGGGTCTCAGGCTGAGATCTTGAATGTCACCTATTACCTGATCCTTTTTTAGCTGAAGAGGCTGATACCTCCTGCATGTCAAGCAGATGCTCTATCACTGAGCAACAACCCTACTGAATCCTTCCTCATCTCGGCAGAATATGAAGCACTGCTACACAAGTGCTAAATATGATTTTCATATCATAAGAACAGGAGAGAAGCCACAGTGGATCAGGCCAACAGCCCATCCAGTACAACACTCTGTGTCACACAGTGGCCAAAAATACCAGGTGCCCTCAGGAGGTCCAGCAGCGGGGCCAGAACTCCAGAAGCCCTCCCACTGTTGCCCCCCAAGCACCAAGAATGCAGAGCATCACTGCCCCAGACAAAGTGTTCCATTTAGACCTTGTGGCTAATAATAGCCACTGACAGACCTCTGCTGGATGGGGCAGAGAGAGACAGACAGACAGACAGAAAAAAGAAAGAAAGAGGGAGAGAGAGAGAGAGAGGGCAGAGGTACTTACTTCCATTTAGACCTTGTGGCTAATAATAGCCACTGATAGACCTCTGCTGGATGGGGAAAGAGAGAGAGACAGACAGACAGACAGACAGAAAAAAGAAAGAGGGAGAGAGAAGGAAAAGAGCTGGAAGATAAACTTACTACTTACGTTGCCAGCCACATGCAAAAGCAGCTCCTTCAGTCCCTCCTTAATCTTTGGGCGGACCTCTCTTGCTGTGGAAGCTCTCTTGCTGATTTCTTAAAGGGGAAATGTCTGGTGAGGCTTTTTACTGCAGGGCAGGCTCTCTGCAGACATTTCCCTTTTAAGGCAGGGCAGGAAAGAGTTCCCCTGCCTTCCTGCTGGTAGCCATTTTCTCCCCCGGTGGCCAATTTTGAAAAGGCGGGGGTGAGTATTTAAAACCGGTGTTTCCCCCGCCCTACCGGGGGACTTGGCAGCCCTATCTTTAGAGTGAGCAGTTCTGTCCATAATTTTAAATAGGTTTTGAATTTGCAACAATCTTTACAAAAGGAATGGAGTAGGAAAAGTCAACATTGACTTATTCAGGTGAAATGCATTCACTGTCCGCATACCAAATTTAGCTTGGACATAATGCTTGCTAGCTGTAGAGCTGAGCAGTCTTTAAGTAGTGGCTGGGCAAACACTTGTCAGGGATGCTCTAGGCTGATCCTGCATTGAGCAGGGGGTTGGACTATGTGGCCTGTTTGGCCCCTTCCAAGTCTGTGATTCTATGATATGAACACCTCAACAATTTGCTCACAATTTAAAACAAGAACATTGCAAGCAGCTTTGCATTGAACAGTGGTGCATTCAGCCTATCAGGCAGCCACTCCTGACACATGATCACCATTTGTTTGAATTTACATATGCCCTGGGTCAGGGGTCCTTTCGTAAAAAAAGAGGTGCAGGAGCTCATTAGCATAACTTATTTGCATATGCCACACCCCCTGACGTCACCGGAAGTGTCAAAAGGCCACACATCCCTGACGTCATGGGCAGTGTGTCAGAAGGCAAGAAGGGAGGGAGGGAGGGGGAAGGAAGGAAGGAAAGGAACAGGAAGGAAGGTAGGTAGGTAGGGGGGGAGAGAGAAGAAAGAAAGAAAGAAAGAAAGAAAGAAAGAAAGAAAGAAAGAAAGAAAGAAAGAAAGAAAGAAAGAAAGAAAGAAAGAAAGAAAGAAAGAAAGAAAGAAAGAAAGAAAGAGGGAGGGAGGGAGGGAGGGAGGGGGAAGGAAGAAAGAAAGAAAGGAAGGAAGGAGGGAGGAAGAAAGGGGGAAGGAAGAAAGAAAGGAACAGTAAGGTAGGTAGGTAGTTGGGGGGAGAGAGAGAGAAGAAAGGAAGGAAGGAAGGAAGGAAGGAAGGAAGGAAGGAAGGAAGGAAGGAAGGGGGAGAGAGGGAGGAAGGGGGGAAGGAAGGAACAGGAAGGTAGGTAGGTAGGTAGGTAGGTAGGTGGGGGGAGAGAGAGAGAAGGAAGGAAGGGGGGAGGGAGGGAGGAAGGGAGAGGGGAAGGAAGGGGGAAAGGAAGGAACAGGAAGGTAGGTAGGTAGGTGGGGGGAGAGAGGGAAGGAAGGAAGGAAGGGAGGGAGGGAGGGAGGGAGGGAGGAAGGAAGGAAGGAAGGGACGGAGGGAGGGGCGCTTCTCCCCCCACTGGTGCTGGCGTTTCCCTCCTCCCCCCACCTACCTACCTACCTTCAATCAGCACTTGATAGCACCGGGGCTGGCAGCCAGCACTTGATAGCACTTTTGCACATATGGCTGTGAAAGCTGAGGGGTTGGGGGAGAAGAAGGTGGGGAAAATATGTCCATGTGGCTGGGGATGGATTAAGGACTCCCTCTAGGGTTACCAACCTCCAGGTAGTGTCTGAAGCTCTCCCAGAATTACAGCTGATCAGCAGACTACAGGGCTCAGTCGTCCCCTGGAGGAAATGGCAGTTTTGGAGGGCAGACTCCTCCAAATCTCCAGGAATATCCCAAGTCAGAGTTGGCAACCCTAACTCCCTCCTATGGGCCACATTTCCCATCCAAAGTATCCCCATCCTCTTTTTTAAATTGAATTTTTTCAAACAGATTTTGTTTTGCAGAAAAGAAAAGGGCAAACTATACCATCAAAAAATAGTATAGGAAATGGCAGGTGCAAGTTTGGACATGGGTATTTACTTCTGCCTCATCCTGGCTGGCCTACTTTGTTTCTCCTTCTCTTTAGTCGGTTCTATGTCTTCCCCTGTCTTTGGGTAAGAGGAAGAGACAAAGCAAGTCAAGGGGCTGCTGATTGCTGCATTATCCTAATAGCATTGGAGGAGCATTTATTGTCTTTTTGATGGGCATCAGGAAGTGGTGGTAACAATCCTTCCAAGAGCCTAGGAAGCATAACTGGATGCTTGTAAAACAATTTTGGTGGAAGTTTGTCCCTACATTGCTTTCTAGGTCCTGCAATTCACTGCTCAGCCTAAGGTTTGCTTTGTTGACATCTACTTTCTCAGCAGTACTGCCAGCCTTTGGAATCCTTAGTCTAGGGTTCTGTGTGTGTATAAGTGAAAAGAAGCTGAGTTCATAAATGCACAATGGACCATGAGCGGGACTCATTAACATGAAAGCCCTGATCAGACGGCTCCTTGTCTCTCCTCTAGCCTGCACTCTGATTAACCAATTGGCTCTCTGTCCTTATCCGGTGGCCAGCCGCGGCCCCGGGGACGGTGACTGGGGGAGGGAGGGAGGTCTTCGTTGGGCCGGCGGCTAGCCGCGGCCCCGGGGACAGCGACTGGGGGAGGGAGGGAGCTCTTCGCCGGGACAGCGACTGGGTGAGGGATGGAACTCTTCGTTGGGGCCGGCGGCCAGCCGCGGCCCCGGGAACGGCGACTGGGGGAGGGAGGGAGCTCTTCGCCGGGGACGGCGACTGGGGGAGGGAGGGAGCTCTTCGCCGGGGACGGCGGCCAGCCGCGGCCCCAGGGACGGCGACTGGGGGAGGGAGGGAGCTCTTCGCCGGGGACGGCGACTGGGGAAGGGAGGGAGCTCTTCGCCAGGGACGGCGGCCAGCCGCGGCCCCGGGGACAGCGACTGGGGGAGGGAAGGAGCTCTTTGTTGGGGCCGGCGACTGGGGGAGGGAGGGAGCTCTTCGCCGGGGACGGCAACTGGGGGAGGGAGGGAGCTCTTTGCCGGGGACGGCAGCCAGCCATGGCCCCGGGGACGGCGACTGGGGGAGGGAGGGAGCTCTTCGCCGGGGACGGCGACTGGGGAAGGGAGGGAGCTCTTCGCCGGGGACGGTGGCCAGCCGCGGCCCCGGGGACGGCGACTGGGGAAGGGAGGGAGCTCTTCGCCGGGGACGGTGACTGGGGGAGGGAGAGAGCTCTTCATTGGGGCCAGCGGCCAGCCGCGGCCCCGGGGACAGCAACTGGGGGAGGGAGGGGGCTCTTTGCTGGGGACGGTGACTGGGGAAGGGAGGGAGCTCTTCGCCGGGGACGGCGGCCAGCCGCGGCCCCGGGGATGGCGACTGGGGGAGGGAGGGGGTGAATGGGGGGAGGCTTTCTGCTGGGGGGGCGGGGCTTTGTTATGTGCCCGCCCCCCGGGCCCTTCTCTCCTGGAGCGGCGCTCCAGCATGCTCCGGCCCCAACGGAGCCCTGCCCTGGGTCATCATGAACAGGTTATTCATCATTTGACATCTACCATATTAGAGTATATGTGCTGCTTTTGCACCTGTGCAGTTGATGGTATTCATCAGCCAGCTGGCACATGTTCAGAGTATATATAGGATCAAACTACAACTCCTAGGTTGTAGTGCAGAAAGTATAAATGGGGTAGCCAGGTAGGCAAAATAAGCAAAACTGGAACTAAGGTTGCCAGACCCCCCGGTCCGAGTGAGGGTTCCCCTGATTTCAGGGGATCCTTCCTGGCCCCAGTCAGCTGGCTGGTGGGGGGAAAGCCCTGCCCCCAAGAATGACCACTCCTAGTGCAAGATTTAAAGGGCCTTCCAGCTGACCAATGGGGGCATGTGGCCTGCCAATCAGCTGGAGGGCCCTTTAAATCTTGCAGGAGGGAGAGGGATAGCTGCATGCACCTGCACTCCAAGCTGCAAATTCATGACTTGGAATGCAGGCACAAGGCCTCCCCCCTGCTTCTTCCCCAAAAAACTTGAAGAGGCATGAGGTCAGAGGGAAAGCTCCATGCCACAGGCCCATGCTGGATTAGGTCCTTGCAACATTTTTAAATCACTGTAAAATGGTGACAGTGAAGTCGTGGTCGCAGCCCCATAACTAACAACTTTTTGCTTGGGGGGGCAGTGTTTTTCTCGGGGGGCCTGCTTCTGGCATGATCCCTAGGGGGGGCTGGGGGGGCTGGGGAAAGGGAGGGAGTGGATGGCGGGCAGACCTCTCCAGGCAGTGGCTGCAGGAGAAGGCAAGCGAAGCGTCGCAAAGGGGCTGGCTGAGCTGCTCGCAAATTGGCCACCTTCCTTTCTTTGCAGCCCTGCGAACTGGACTACTTTCCGGGCACCATGCTGGCTTTCTCAGTGTCCCAGATTTCATCAGAACCACAAGCCTGAGCCTTTAAAGGGCTGGTTTCTGGCAAAGAAGGGAGCTCATGCCACCCTCTCTCCTTAAATCCAAAGGGGGCTTTTTAAAAAAAAATGGTGATTCAGTTTAGGTCTCCTCAATTGCTCCCCTGCAGGTGTTTGTGAGGGACACCCTGCCTGGGCTGCCTGCACTCTGAGCCTGCCAGCACTGTTTACTCAGAAGTCAGTTGATCTTCTGTGGAGTTCTATGAGGCCGGCTCCCACGGAAGCCACCCACAGTCTGAAAAATGCAGACCTGAAGACTTTGATGTGGTCCAAATGTCCTGGGCCTGAGGGATGCCAAGTGAGCTGCTGGGGTCTTTCAGGCACTCTCTGCAAAGAAAAGGTGTTCTGGAGGAACTCAGGATCAGAACAGTTTGCCCTGCCCAAAGATGTACCAAGTTGCCCAAACAGGCAGGGGTGACTATTCCCAAAGGCTCTCCTCCTGCCTACTACAATTTGGGGGACCTACCCTAAGCACGGGCCAGCCCACATGAAACCTCACTGGTTTCGCAGGGAGGGAGTCTGCCAATGCCTGGCCATCCTCTGCTCTTCTCCTGACTGTGGGACACCACAATCGATCAGGGATGAGGGGGTCGGAGGGAGGGAGGGGAAACTGAGGATTGGGGGAGGGGCCCATAAAAACCAGGGGGGGACCGGGCCCCATGGGCCCCATGGTAGCTATGGGCTTGCGTGGTGGTCTCAAGTTCACCATCATGTTTAGCTGGGATCTAAGAAAAACACTTTTTTTGTAAATTAATATTTTTTCTGTGCATTGCTTTGGTTGGAATGGAAGAGAATGGGACAGCATCTGCAGAACAGTGAAAGAATGTGCACATACACAAAAATCTGTGTCTTAAACCTGAATGTTCTTGGGAACAAAGATGGGGTTAAACAGTTAAAACAGTGTGTAGACAGAATATAGAGCCAGGCCACACAGCTTCTTCCCTAATGCTAGCAGCCTTTTATTTTAATTATTTTAAAAGTATGTAAGGCTGCATCCAGTCAACTTTTTCTCTCCATCCTACCTAATTCCCCTCCTTACTATAGCCTTGATTTCCCATAACTGTCCTCCATACAGTTCCCACAACCCTTATTATAATTTTATTAGTGTTTGGCCTCTTCCTCCATTCTTCAACGATATATGGAGGGGAATTCCTTTTTTCCCAAAATTCACTTTTTCAGATATAGCCATTGTTCCTCTTATTCTTGGTTTCTCTTTTAAAAGAGGGGTTTCTCTTTAATTTCCCTTTGATTTCTTTGTAGAAAAATCAGGGCACCCTCTTGTAACATCAGCTGGTACCGTTGTTTTATGTTACGAATCACTGAGTGGAACTCTAGCAGGACCATAGGAAAGTTTGGGGAGACACTGCCTGCCTTTGAACATCTAAATTCTGGATCTTTGCAGAATCTCCCTTCCTGCTCCTCCTCTGTTCCAAGTGCTCTTTGATCAAAATGGGATTCATCAGACACTGATTCCAAATTCCTAAAAAGAGGAAGAAATTGATTGTTGGATTTCAGGGAGAAATTGAGTGAAGAATTAAGATAAATTCTCTTAAGAACACCAGCTGAATCTAGTCTGGTACAAAGATTACAGAAGGACCATGAGGAAATGGGACAACATAGTGAGATACACATGCTCATGGCCTTTACGATTAAATCCTCATGAATTTCAAGTGTCCAAAATAAAATTATCAAATTACAATCTAAAAAGAGGGATGACCATGCATGCCTGTTCATGGTATGAAATGTATAATAATAATATTCTTTATTGTCATTGTACATAGTACAATGAAATTAAAAAGTGCCATCATTCAGTGACTCGCAACATGAAATGTATACATTCTCCGTAGGCCGTATGCTGTCACAAACATGCAAAGAAACATGAGAACATTACTATAACATCCCCCCACCAATGGATGAGAAAGATGACACTCAATAGCACATGTTTTGCACAACAATTTTAATCTGCATTTTACTGGTTACAAAGTTGCCCTGCACTCTTAGATGGGGAATACAGTAGACAATTAGGGTTGCCAAATCTGGGTTGGAGAATACCTGGAGACTTTGGGGGTGGATCCAGGAGAGGGCGGGGTTTGGGGAGGAGAGAAGCCTCAGAATGGTGCAATGCCATAGAGTCTACCCTTCAAAGCAGCCATTTTCTCCAGGGGAGCTGATCTCTCTCAGCTGGAGATCAGTTGTAAAAGCAGGGGATCCCCAGGCCCCACCTGGAGGCTGGCAACCCTATAGACAATTCAGCCAGTTATAGATAACAACACAGATAGGATATGAACAATGATTCAGATCTGAATTGGGGGGGGGGGGAACCCTGCATATCCATTTTGGATAAAAGCTGTCCTGAATAAATAATGCCAAAAAGGAAGCATCTGGAGAAATAAAGGAAGAGGTTTCACAAATCTCTGCATGACATATTTGAAGAGAAGCATTAGGAACGGAGATTGCTCTGTTTAAGACCACTATCAGCTGCAGTGAAACAAACCTTCAGAATATATTATCTTTTTACAAGAAAAAATACAGCAGAGTCTGTATGGAAACCTGCAGACGCACCAGGCTTTTAAAGAGATTCATTCCACTTGAAAATACATATATAGACAGCACAGCTAATCAGACAGCTGGTAATGCAGGGAAAAACTGATTTGAATTCCCCTCTGTTAGGACATATCTGGACAATATTTCTTAGTTTTAAAACAGCTCAATGGAATGTTTAAAAGGGCCGTAAAATGAGTACAAAATTGCTAAAACAATCCCCAAATCACAGTAGCAGTTTTGGTTCATTTCTGGTTATGATTGTGAAACCACTTCAGGTTGCCTTGTACATGCCTGCACATCATATCACTCAGTGTGCTACAATTTGATGACCTACCACTCGGGGACTTGGTGCACTGAAGAAATAGGCCGGCTCAATGGAAAATGGCTGGCCCCAACCCAGCAAAAGCTCTGTACTTAAGCCTCTTAGAAACTGATAGGACAAGTTAGTCACAATTAACACCAAGTCCATTAATCTACATGGATTCTAACAGTGACTAACTTTTTTTGGATTGGAGCCACTGGCCCAGGGTATCGTTGGGGAAAACAGGATACAGCAACCTTGTTAATACTAAGCTTATATGGACCAGGACAGGAGACCTGCTGAGAATTCTATGCAAGTAGCCTTGATGAAAGGAATTAATACACTATTTACTTATTTGGATAAAACATACCCTACTCTTCTCCCCAGTGGGGACTCAAAGCAGCAGACATCGTTCTCTCCTCTTCCATTTTATCCTCACTACAGCCATCAGCCTGTTGGGGGGGGGGGTAGAAGGAGAGTGATTGGCTCAAAGTCACCCAATGAACTTCCAAGGCAGAATGGGGTTAAAAGCTGATCACAACCTTGAACCCACAGATCTGAAGGACCATAGGGTTGCCAGTTCCAGGTTGGGAAATGCCTGGAAAATCTGGGGGTGGAGCCTGGGTAAGGCAGGGTTTGGGGAAGGACTTCAGCAGGGTCTAATGCCATAGAGTCCACCTTCCAAAGCAGCTATTTACTCCAGGTGAGCCAATCACTGTTGCCTGGGGATCATTTGTAATAGTGGGAGATCTCCAGACCCCACCTGGAGGTTGGCAACCCTAGCCATCTCCTTCCAATATGTCCCAACTTCAGGCAGCCATTCATTGGCTATCCCACCACTGAGAGTGGCCCATCTGCCATCAATCACAGCCCAGGCCTCTCCCATCATGGCTCCTGATCTGTGAAATGGGCTCCCTGAAGGGGTGATGGGAGCCCCCTCTTTGGAGATCTTCATGAAGTTCTGCAAGGCCTGCCTCTTTGCCAGGGCTTTTGAGGGGGATTGAAGAGCAGGCATCTTGTAAGAGGAGGGGGATCATGTGCTACAGAGAGCTCTTACTTAAACATATGGAGCTACTCCTAAACAACTTATTGATGAACCACAATCATCATAACTTGTAATGGCATGGCACTTAGGGTTTATTTATATTTATATGCAAATCATACCAAGTCTTTTAATGTGAGAAGCTCCAACAAATCCATCACAAAGTAGTACAACAACCCCCAAGGCCAAGCTAACAGCCTCAGTTGGAAGAAGACTGACCTCACTTTATTGCCCAATATACAAGGCAAGACTGTAATCAGTCATCCCATGACAGCTCAATAACGAAAGCTTTAAGCTGCTGAGAGTAGAAAGTAAAACCTTCACCCCATTCCCTGGAAGCACCAGAGTACAGCTCAGGAGAGGCAGGGCTTAGCTCCCCTTGCTTGTACGCTACGATGTGGTATAGAAATAGACCTTTAAATTCAAGACATCTGACAGAGATGGAGATCTCAGATCCTTCCTTAGCAGAGATATCTTGGCATGTTGTTTGAGTACATGAAGGTGTCTGATAGTAGCTGAGTTCATGTGTTCCAATGAATGCATGTACATCCTGCCCAGCTGTTCACTTTGCAACCTATACCTGGATAAAAGTGGGGTTTAAATCACATTCAGTTGTGCATGCACTGGATGTAACATGAGAGTTATGCAATGCCTGTGGAAAGAATGATGCACTGTACATGGACTGTACATATGTTCCCTGAAATCTGTGAACAGGGACTGAGTCAAGCTATTTGTTTATCAAGGCCATTACTGCTATTTGTGCTTCTAGAAATTCTCAGTGTCTTGCATAGTCTTTGAAATCTAGTAAAACTTCTTTATTTTAACTAGAGAGGCCAGTGATTGAATCTAGGACTTCCTGTTGCAATACAGGTGCTCTGCCACTGAGACATACCCCAAACCTTCTTTTGGGGGGGGGGGGGGAGATTTATCTCTCTACATCCCCTCGTCTTTTCTGTTTTCTCTTGGAGAAGTGGGATTCAGAATGGCTTAACTTCTGTCTCTGTTTTTGACCCCCATTAGTCTGCAGTTGTACTTGCCCTCTGCTCTTCCCCAGTACCATACTGGACACCTTCCGACCTGAGGGGCTTATCTTCCAATGTCATATCTTTTAGCCTTTTGTTACTGTCCATGGGGTTTTCTTGGCAAAGATACTGGAGTGGGTTGCCATTTCCTTCTCCAGTGGAGAAGAGCAGAAAGCAAGTACAAGTAACCCCAGAAAGAATGAAGCAGCTGGGCCAAAGCTGAAAGGACGCTCATCTGTGGATGTGTCTGACGGTGAAAGGGAAGTCCAATGCTGCAAAGAGCAATACTGCATAGGAACCTGGAATGTAAGATCTATGAATCAAGGTAAGCTGGACATGGTCAAAAATGAGATGGCAAGACTGAACATCAACATCTTGGGAATCAGTGAACTAAAGTGGATGGTAATGGGTAAATTTAACTCAAAGGACCATTATATCTACTACTGTGGTGACGAATCCTGTAGAAAAAATGGTGTGGCCTTTATAGTCATCAAGAGAGCAAGAAAGGCAGCAATGGGATACAATCTCAAAAATGACAGAATGATCTCAGTCCGAATCCAAGGCAAACCATTCAACATCACTGTAATCCAAGTCTATGCCCCAACCACCAACACAGAAAAGGCTGAAATGGACCTACAATACCTCCTAGAACTAACACCAACAAAAGATGCCCTTATCATCACAGGAGACTGGAATGCGCAACAGGGGCCACAGGATTGGAAAAGGTCAGTTTACATCCCAATCCCAAAGAAAGGCAATGCCAAGGAATGTTCAAGCTATCACACACTGAACTCATTTCACACACATAAGAACATATGAGCACTTTAGACTGTTAATTGTAATCTGTATTTTAATGTTTTATATTGTTTTAATGTTTTAGTATGTTTGAATCCTGGAGTACCAGGTCTTGTACACTGCTCTGAGCCTGCAATCGCGGGGAGAACGGCTTAGAAATCAAATAAATAAATAAACATAAGAGAAGCCAATGTTGGATCAGGCCAATGGCCCATCCAGTCCAACACTCTGTCACACAGTGGCCAAAAACACTAGTAAGGTCATGCTCAAGATCGGTACAAGCTAGGCTTCAGCAGTACATGTACAGAAAACTACCAGAAGTACAAGCTGGGTTTAGAAGAGGAAGAGGAACTAGAGATCAAATTGCCAACATTTGTGGGATTATGGAGAAACCAAGGGAGTACCAGAAAAACATCTACTTCTGCTTCATTGACTACACTAAAGCCTTTGATTGTGTAGATCACAACAAACTGTGGCAAGTCCTTAAAAAGATGGGAGTACCAGACCACCTCACATGTCTTCTGACATACCTGTATAAGGGTCAAGAAGCGACAGAACCGGATATGGAACAACTGATTGGTTTGGAATAGGAAAAGGAATACAACAAGGATGTATTTTGTCACCTTGCTTACTTAATTTATATGCAGAGTACATCATGCGAAATGCCAACCTGGATGAATCACAAGCCGGAATTAAGATTGCTAGAGAAAACATCAACAACCTCAGATGTGCAGACGATACCACTCTAATGGCAGTAAGCGAAGAGGACCTAAAGAGCCTCTTGCTAAGGATGGAAGAGGAGAGCATAAAAGTTGGCTTGAAACTCAACACCAAAAAAAGCTAAGCTCATGGCATCTGGCCCCATCACTCCTTGGCAAATAGAAGGGGAAGTCATGGAAGCAGTGACAGACTTCATGTTCCTGGGATCCAAGATCACTACAGACTATGACCACAGCCAGGAAATTAAAAGACACCTGCTCCTTGGGAGGAAAACTATGGCAAACCTAGGCAGCATAATAAAAAGTAGACATCACCCTGCCAACAAAAGTCCATATAGCCAAAGCAATGGTATTCCCAATAGTAATGTATGGCTGAGAGAGTTAGACCATAAGGAAGGCTGAGCGCCGAAGAACAGATGCTTTCGAATTATGGTGCTGGAGAAGACTCTTGAGAGTTCCTTGAACTGCAAGGAGATCAAATCAGTTAACCCTAAAGGAAATCAAACCTGCCTGTTCCCTGGGAGGCCAGATACTGAAGCTGAAGCTCAAATACTTTGGCCACCAAATGAGAAGGGAGCACTCACTGGAGAAGACCCTGATGCTGGGAAAGATTGAAGGTTCAAGAAGAAGGGGATGGTAAAGGATGGTTAGACAGTATTATCGATGCAACAGATATGGAGCTGAGCACACTCTGAGAGATGACAGAGGACAGGAGGGCCTGGCGTGATTTGATCCATGGGGTTGCGAAGATTCGGACTCAACTGTGCCCCATCCAGAGGTTGACAACCCTAGCCAGACCTCAGCATTTTGTTTGTGACACCAGAATTTTCCTTTTCCTCTACCTGGCAGTTAGCCCAATCCAGGAAAGAAGGCTGAGGAGTGTATCTCCAGTTTCTGGATCTCTACAATTCACTCAAAACATTGTTTTCTTGTAAACAAGATCCCTCCCACTGACTTTCTATATAAAATGAAAGACCAAAGTTCCTTAATTTTGCAAATATTTGATAAACACCACTCAGTAGTCTTCAAACAAGTGGTACACTCAGGGGAAAAAGAAGCTGGTAATTGATATGAAATCCACAAAGGTCTGCCACTGAACAAGCCACTTTCCCAAAATAATGGGAGGAAATGCTGTGTGCATAATGAGTCAGTCTGACAAATGGCTACTTAAGACCTAAGAGCTGTAGCTTTTGGCATCATCTGCTGAGACAGACCTGGGAAGTAATACCATGAACTTTCATTTTCTTTCTAGCAGACAAAAGGATGGAGCTTTCGGAAAGAGACCAAAGAGAATGACTTGAGCCAGAGCAGGCTTCAGCATTGGCTGAGATGGGGCAGAAGCCAAGGCCCATCCCTACTGTGAAATAATTGCACAGTAAAGGGGAGAATGTCAGCTTTATTAATTTATGGTGATGGATTATTTGGGAAAGCAAGCATCTATTAATCTCTCACCAAGGCGCCAATGGACAATTTGCCCAGTCTAATCGTGTGCACTCCTCTATCTTAACAGCATCAAAAAGAATATTTCGGAATTTCTGCATGTCACAGACACAACAGGAAAGGTCTTGCAAGTGATGTTAGACAGGGTAACAGAAAAGTATAGATTGTTGGTGTTTGATATTTGTGGCCAGTTTCATGATAATGATGCAAAGGAACGTAAGCCATTGTTGGGGGGGGGGGAGAATCCCTGGTGTTCTTTGGACTTTGCTCTCCCCACAACTGGAATCTTGTGGTGGTGCATGCTGTAGACAGTTCTGGCCAAACAAATGATTTTTAAAAAATGTATCAAATTTATTCATTTTTCATAAAGAGCAGAAAACACAAACCGCTATGAACCACCATGAACTGCATAAAAAATTGTGAAAGTGTGTGGCAGTTCTTCAGTTCATGAACACTGCTTCATGAACTGGCCAAAATGTGTGAGGCATTTTAATTTATTAGTCAGTCCATGCCCATCCCAACAGTGGTTCATGGCCTTTCCATTGCTTTTCGTGTATTTAGTTTTAATTCTGGTGTAATTAGGTGAGAGATATTTTTATGTAATGCAATGCATGATTTCATTCATCCTTCAATGGGAGACTGACAGTGCTGAGAATGTTGCAGTTTGCTTGGATGAGGAAAACAGAATGGTCATAAGATTAATTATGAATGGCATAATGTAAGAGTCATCTTCAGACTTGGGATAATGGAAAATGAAAATGGTGATTGACAGAGTTTCCTCAGGTTCTGTAGATGTATGAAAACCAGGGGAAAGTCATTAATAGATAATAAACAATGGTGTTTGAAGAGGTGAGGTTGAATATTGTAAAAGTCTGTGATTACAGAAAAGGGTAAGCAAAATAATCAAGAAATTGGAGCATCTCCCCATGAAGAAAGGATAAAACACTTGAAGCTTTATCATGTGTGTTTTTTTTAATGACTAAGGGATATGGATTGGATCCAGTGGAGGTTTTTTTATAGAAGAAAGGGATGTCTGTGTGTCCTTGTGTTTGTCTAGGCTAGCTCAGCCTCCATAGATCTGGGCTGCTAAGCAGAGCTGAACATGGTGAGTACTTGAATGGGAGACCACTGAGAAAGTCCAGGGTTGCTACACAGAGGCAGGCAATGGCAAACCACCGCTGCTTGTCTCTTGCCTTGATATCCCTATGGGGTCACCATAATTAAACTGTGACTTGACAGCACTTTACACACAATTTAAGACTCAAAAATATCAGTGTTTGGGCTACAGAAACTCTATGATTATTAACCAATGTGTCAATTATCAGTGATGTGAAGATGTATATTTTTTTATTCTGCAAGTGGACTTTCTTAAACAGGTTCTTTCTTAATCTCTTCCTCTGAATTTTGATGAAGTTTGGCTAATTATAAAAGTCTGATGACCCCTGTTCTGGTACAAGGAATGTTCCTTTGACCCTCTTGTGTCTGGGGAAGGTTCCTTGGATTGGAGGAATGCACCATTGTTCGTGGAACATGTCCATAAGATCTATCGGGTTAAAAAATTTCAATACAAGTTTATTCTAAGTGTTCAATTAAAGGGTATCAGTGCGAAGGCTTTTGTTTGGGGGAGGTAGGCTAGGAAGGATTGTTTGGCCTCCCTTTTGCCAAAAAATGTGAAATGTAAATGAAATTGGATTAGGGGACGAATAATTCAGATTGGCACGTTAGGTAAAAATAATTCCCTTGGGTGTAAATAAACAGAGGCAGGAAGGGATTTGTGGATTAGAAGTCAGAACATAGTGCAATATCTTATCTTTAAAGGAATTGTCTCTTAATTGAAGAAATAATAAATTAAAATACCAAACTTTCTCACAGTGGGCCCCAGTAACCAAAGCAAACATAGGAATAGAGTAATGAATTTCAGAACCCATTACCTCTGAAAGATGATCAGGTGGTTCTTTTGATGAAAGGGAAAATCACCCCAAATCAAGCATGCCTGTACATAGCTCATCACATCTTCAGGCTGAGTACTCGCATGTTTTGCTCTAGGCACATTCAAATGTAACCTGGTTTGACAAGTTGCACTGGACGAACGCCAGGCCTGCAAATCTACATCTCTTAATCTACTCAGCTAATATAAACATATTTTTGCACAACCTTATTTTTCATTAAACCTTGTCTCTTCTCTGCTCCCTGTTTATTGGTATGCCCCCCCTCCCCTCCCAGTTTTTCTAAGACAGTGATGGCCAATTTCTGTGTTCCCCAAGGATGCTGTATTCACCAGTGGTCCAAGTAGAGATGTGCATGCAGATATTAATTGATCAAAGCCTGAACCAAATTTCATCTTTCTTTAACATTTTTAAGCTAACTAAATGCAAACTAAAAATACAACACTATTTGGTAATCTTTGAAAATGAACATTATTTTGGTAATTCACATTCTCTTCTAGTTGTGTAAGAGAAGGGAAGGAAAATAGGAGAGGCAAGAGGGGGAAAGTGTAATTCAGCAAACAGTCTAAATGACTGGGGTTTCTTCCAACCAGATGAGTTAGCAAAAGCTTCTGCTGAAGGAGATCATCCTCACAGGCATTTCTCCCTACAGTCTTTCCCATTTCTGCCAATCACTCTATTGTATTGGTAGTAGGCATGGACACAAACCAGTTTACAAACTAAAGTTCATGATTAATTTTGGGTGGTTCGTGGTTCACGTACTGAAGTTCACGAAGCTTGCACTTTTGAACCTGTGCCTGACATTTCCTCCAAAAGGACTTTCCTGGGGGCATCCTCTTTGGGGGGGCCATAACTTGGACTCACTAAGCCCAGTTTTCACCAAACTTGGAGGGCATATAGAGGAGCATCAGGTCCCCTGTGAGTTTGATGTCTCTAGTTTTCACAGGGTCCATTCTATACACTCCTGAATCTCCTGAACCTAAGCCTGTCATTTCCCCAGAAAGCACTTTCCTGGAAGTACCTGGCTGTAACTCAGACCCTGTAAATTCAATTCCTACCAAACTTGGAGGACAGGTAGAGGAGAGTCAGATGGAGACCCCTTTGAGTTTGGGGCCTCTAGAGTGCTTCTACCACATCATGAACCTAACAAACCAAACAGGTTTGTTGGGCAGCTAAACGTTTGTGAGAGTTTATGGTTCGCAAACCAGGCATGCCTTGAACCAAACTTCATCATCTTGGTTCACGCCCATCCCTATTCAGTAGCTTCAGGAAGCCCTTTGGGAGGCAAAGAGAGGTGTATGACAGGCAAGCTTTAGTAAGAGCCAAAAGGTATACTGGCACCTAAGGCAACCTAAACAAAAAAGTAATTCATACTGAAATAGTGGAAGTAGAATTTCATATTCAGCATCTGCATTTCAAATTAGAAATACATCTTATATTTGGAATGTAAGCAGTGAATGTAAGTAAAGCGTGGGCCAAACTGACATCTGATGCTGTAGTGCTCTGTCCCATATTTCTAAAGTGCTATTTCACTAGCAAAACCCAGACTTGTTTCACTAGCAAAACCCAGACTCTGCATTGTAAGATGGTCTTTGTAACAATTAACAAAGAAGTGGCTCCAGTTAAAAGTAATACAGCTATCTGCATAATGCATAGATGCATAATGCATCTTACTGTGACCTGTGCATGCAAATATCATATGCTACTTGCATATTAAATATACAAAGAAGCTAGAGACCAAACCTCTCTCAGGCTCCCCCTGTATTTTAAAATGGAGAAATCATAAATAATATAAACATGTGACCTTCATGCAATCACTTACCTGCTTCTGAAGTGGCATTGTGCTCCGTGCCACTTCCTTCTCTTCCCAGGTATGGTTGCCAACTGGTGACTGGCACCAGGCAGATGACTGGGGAGGTGGGGAAATGGAGGTCGCTGTTGCATCCATGCCATGTCATCATTTTCAAGGTGAACCCAGAAGTGATGTCACATCACTCCAGGAGTCAGCAGAAAACCTATCATTTTACCACAGACTTTCCATTGAATCCTATGGCAGCATGATAACACTTCCAGGTTCAGCCCAGAAATGATATCATAGTGATGATATCATTTCCGTAACTGGAGTTGTGGAGGCCTCATTAGAACCTGGATAGGCACATTGTGAGGTTTCTCCTTAATTGGCAATATTGCTTACATGCTCTTTAATCCTGCTGTAAATTGTGGGCTGCCTGATTTCTTTCTTTCCCCTAATTTGATTGAGGTGACAGAATTATCATAGAATTATACCATTGGAAGTGACCTCCATGGTAATCTAGTCCAACCCCCGGCACAATCCAGGGAATTCACGAATACCTCACTCACACCCACCCCAGTGACCCGTTCCGTGCACAGAAGATGACAAAAAAATACCCCTCCAGGATCCCTGGCCAAATCAGCCTGGAGAAAAATTGCTTCCTGGCCCCAGAGTGGCAATCAGCATTTCCCTGGGCCTGTAAGAATGGGCCACGAGAACTAAGCACTGATGCAACCCTTCCTGCCCTCCCTCTCATGATCTGCCTAAGGGCACAGAATTAGCAATGCTGTCAGATGACCATCTAGCCTCCATTTAAAAACCTCCAAAGAAGAAGAGCCCACCACTTCATGAGGAAACCTGTGCCACTGAGGAATCACTGTAACTGTCAGGAAGTTCTCCCTAATATTTAGCCGAAAACTCTTTTGATTTAATTTCAACCCATTGGTTCTGGTACATCCTTCTTGGGCAACAGAAAACAACTCCGCACTATCCTCTATATAACAGCCCTTCAAGTACTTGAAGATGGTTATCGTATCACCTCTCAGTCATCTCCTCTCCAAGCTAAACATACCCAGCTCCTTCAACCTTTCCTCATAGGACTTGGTCTCCAGACCCTTCACCATCTTCATTGCCCTCCTTTGGACACATTCCAGCTTGTCTATATTCTTCTTAAATTATGGTGCCCAAAACTGAACACAGTGCTCTAGGTGAGGTCTATCCAGAGCAGAGTAAAGCAGCAGGAAATGATGGCCAGGAGCCTGGAATCTGTACTGTAAGTCATGAGGTCCTATAAAGGTCCTATGAGTCATGAGGTCTTGTGTCAAACAAGCTCTTGCTACCACCATTTCTCCTCCTGCTGCTTTGTTAATTTTTGCAGCTTGGATAGGGAAGGTGGACTGGCTCGTGGCAGATGGTAGCCCTCGAGGCTCATTTTAAGTCAGACCTGTATACAGTTCAAACTCAGGGAGAAAAACAGAGTGAGCCTTTTTGAAGAGGGCGGTTGGGGTGTGAGCTCTCCCATGTACAGAATTTGGCAGCCTCACTGGTTACTTTACACTTATATGCTAGAAAGTGCATTCTTTGATGACAGCCCATGAGCTGGAATCCTGCCAGTCACGTTTCAGAACAAGAAGTGTTGCAAGGCCAAAACAATCCTTTTAACCAGGTGGCAGACTTGGGGGGGGGGGGGGGGGAACCTGGTAAACGGGGACAGGCTGCGATGGGAGGTGAAATACACAAGTAGGCCTGTAAGTACAGCTGTTGAATCTTGCACGTGTTTGGCAAGAGGAAGGAAACCACTGGTATGGAGGAGGCTGTCCAAAAGTAAGCTTTGTGAAAACTAACCCACCACCGTACAGACAGAAGGAAACCCAAGGCAGAAGGAAACCTCTCAAATGTTATAATATCCCATTTTTTCCCTCGCTGAATGTATCAGAACCCCTTGTCTCCTTGTGCCTCAATACCATCAATGGCACAGAAGTCTCTTCACTAGCTTGGAGCTGCACAACACTTTTTCCTTCACTTTCCCCTCTTAAATAAACTTTGCTCAGGTACTTCCTCAAAAAACATAAATATCACAGTTAAATTACAGGGTTTGAAGGCAGGTTACCAAAGTGATGAGAAAGAAGATGGGGAAACAAACCCTAGAAGATGTTTTGATTGAAAACACATTTTTTTGTTGTTTCCTTGGCTCTGCAATATATTTTCCCCCTGGCATCGGCTGATGCATTCTAAATATTATTTCAGTATGTGACTGATGGAGGAGTACGATTCAGGTTTCATTCTTTCTTCCTTTAAATAAACACAAACCAAACTTTGATTCTGCACTGAGTAAATAAATAGGGATGGTATGTACCCATCAGTGCGGGCCCGAGCTACACAGGGTTTTTGTGGTGGCAAGTGGGAAGAGAATGACAAAAGATGGGCATATACACAAACACCAGCTCAGAGTCAAGATTGGACACACTCTTTGCTGCCTTGCTCCTTGTTTGTGAACTGAGTGTGCAAACTGAGGAAAACACAAACTTACACAATTTAGGGGAGGAATACTGAAGAACTGGCAGTGATCTCGAAGTGGCTGTCTGATCCAACCCCCTGCTCTATGCAAGAAATCCCAAGGCAGCGCTTCCCTGACAGATGGCTGTCCAGCCTCCACTTGAAAATCTCCGGAAACAGAAAACACCCACAACTGCTGCCAGTTAGAGTAATCATTGAACCACTTGTCACTATTATGAAGTTTCCCTTCATGTTCATCTGCAATCTGCCTTCCTGTAATTTATGTCTATTAGATTTCATCTTGCCTCAAGAGCAGGTGAGAACAAGTATTTGCCTTCGTCTACTGGTCTGTGTCTAAGCCCACAGTCCATCTGATGGAATGGCATTCCCGTTTGCAAAAGAGGCCATTTCTGCCAATTCCTTCCCTCCCACTGCAGACCCCCACTTCAACCCTCTGTGCTGTTCCTGAGGGTCCACTGAGCCCCCCCTCCCCCCTGGAAAAAATTCAGGAGGCTCAGTGGGCTGAAGCAGGAGAGGAATGTCCTGCCCTGCAAAATCCACTGATGATTTACATGGCCCCGTGTATAGATGCACCATCAGATATAAGCCAGTAAAAACTTGGATCAAATCCTCCCACATTCTTTAATAGTGTACTTTTACCAATCCAAATTAGAAAAATTAATGAGTAGGAAATATTCAGATCAACCCATTATTTTGGCACCTGGCTGTCTACCCGGAATTTCAGGAAGGTCAAAGGGAGTGGAGAAAGCAGGGAAGGGGGGGACCCAGTTGACAGATAAGTGACAGGACCAATTAGTAAACAGCAAAGCTACACTCATATCACATCATCAAAGAAGATTACATCATGGTTCTATACCTTCAAAGTGAAATTTAGATCATAGGCTTGATGGCATGAGGGGAGTGATTGCTCCAATCCTTAGTGCTATAACTGCCGTGTGGGTTTGCTATATGAGCTAGTGTTGTGCAGAGGTTAGGGCTGGACTAGGATCTGGGACACCCAAATTCAAATCCCTACTCTGTTGAGGAAATTCGTTGGGTGACCTTGGGCCAGTCAGTCTCTTTCAGTCTAACCTATCTCAGGGTTGTTATTATGAGGATACAAACAGAGCAAATGTTAATAATGTTGGGTCCCTAATGGAGGGGAAAACTGAGTATAAATTTCTAAAGAAATGAACAACATACTAGGGTTTTTTTTATTATACTGTGCCTGCAAGGGAAAAGGGAGAATTTTTTCTTTTATACGTTGTCTTATAGAGTGGGGAGGTTGGGGAATGCCCGGCATAACTATTTTAAGCATTTTTTCTTCCCAGCATGCCTTGCAACTTAGAATGTTAAGTGCCTGTAGAACAGGGATGTACAAATAGACCATACATTGTTTCTTTTTGTTTTCATGCATGGTGAGCCTTTTCATTCTCTTTTTTTTTCTTTTGGATGATGGTGTTCCCAATTCACATTTTTATTTCATTTTATGCTTATTTATATGCAATTGATGCTCCAATAAATGTTGAATAATGCATACATTTTATGAGAAGCCCAGCATGAGGAAAACAGAAAATGGCACAAGATAGACTCATGGGTTTGATTCATGCAGGGAAACAAAAAAAAAGAAAAGAAATAGGATTTATGAGCAATTCAATAGCATCCCTACTCTGGAATGGGAAGGCACTCTCTTATCTGGTGAAAACTGACAGAGATGATCACTTAAGGGAAGGATACAGTCCCTGAGAATTTCATCCCAACTGGTTGGGATGAACCATGCAGTTTGCCAAGCAAAGAGTGAGGAGCCAGCATTTTATAGGGGTTAGAATGTCCAAATAGGATCTCAGGTTTGAACTCCAACTATGCCATGGAAGGTCGATGGGTGCCATAGGCCAGTCATTCTTTTGCAGCCTAACCTACCTCACATGTGGTAGAATGGAGAATTCTCATGTAAGCCACTTTGGACCCCCATGGAGAAAACCAAGGTATAAATATGGAGAGGGGGAGGGAGAGAGAGAGAGAGGTACCTGCTGAGATTCCCTCTAGTAATCAAGGCCAGGAGCTCTGTTTTTCTTTGCATCTGGTTACTCAAGACTGTTTGGAGAGGGCCATAACAGCAGATTCTCAATATGCATATAATATCTGCTTCAGTCCTTGACATGTCCAATAAAAGATCTCATGCACCAGAGCCTGACAGGATCTTTAAGATCCAACACTAGTCTTAGATCTACCACTAGACAGATTGGTAGGTTGACTCAGCATAAGGCACCTGATATGTTCATAAATCAATAAACTGACTGTGGCAGCACAGAGATACCTTTATGTATGATGAGCTCAAGCGTGAGGATGTTTCATTTTGGATATCTTCATCCCTAGAATTGCCAACTTTTGCTTGGGAAATGTCTGGAAATTTGGGTGCGGAGCCTGGGGAAAGGACAGGAGAGGGATTCTATAGAGTCTACCCTCCAAAACTGCCATTTCCTCCAAGGAAATTGATCACTGTAGCCTGAAGATCAGTTGTAACTCCAGGAGATCTCCAGGACACACTTAGAGGACAGGCACCCTACTCATCCCTGCTGTTTTGATTCAACAAAGTCACCATTGCAGTATTTGAGGAGAGGCTGTAGCTCTGTGCCTTATGTGTAGAAGGTTAAATCCCTGGCATATTCAGTTAAATAGGTCAGATAGCAGGTTAGGTGAAAGACTTGAGATTCAGAGAGGCACAGCCAGTCAAAACAGGAGATACTGACCTTGACAGATGAATGGTCTGACTCAATAGCACCTTGTGTTCAGTGTTATGAAAATTCAATCTCTGAAACTTTATTATCATGCCCTCTTCTCATACTGAGTTGTCCCCATAAAATGAAACAACTTAATATTCTTAGTGCACCAGTAAATGGATATTATAAGGTATTATAGGGTAATGTGTGATGTAGTGGTGGGAGTTTTAGACTCTGATCTGGGAAACACGGGTTTGATCTCTGCTCAGCCGGGGATGCTTGCTGGATGACTTTGGCCAACAAAGATTCCCACAAAATCCTAATGAAAATAGTATTCTGTTCATGATCATTGAACTGGATACACCAATTCATAACATGTTATTCAATAATTATGAAGCACGCTAAATGGAAACACTGCGCATGTTGAGTTTCCATTATGATAATCGATTACATAATTCCATTATTTTTGATGTTTAAAAGACTGAATTGCATTGAAAGCACACTGGGAGGAATAAGGGAAGGGGTAGAATGAAGAAACAGTACAAGTGCAAGGCAACAAAACCTATCCACCCCTACACCCACCCCCAAATGAAAGGAAAGGAACTTCATAGACAGGTAATTGCACATGAAACCTCACTGCCCATTTTGTCCCAACATTATAACGTTGCTCTGTTATAATGAGTTGTTTGCTTTTTATACTTTGCATCTTTATATTGATTTAACTATAATTATTATATTGTTGCAAACAACTTCAGGCCCTACTTTGTTGGGAGGGGCAGTATGTATATTGAAATAACAAACCAACAAATAAATAATGAAAAGAAGCAAAGCAAAAAGGTTTGCAATGACAATATCCACAACAAAGTGAAGCACAAAAGGGTCCATTTGTACATCCCGTCTGTACACATGTGTTTTTTTCTCAAGGATCACAGAACTGTGAAAGATGGGTTCTCCTAGAAAACTACAAAGTAAGAATATTATAAGTAAATATGGCTCCCACTTTCATTTGTGCAGTAAAGATGTTGTATGGTCTCACACACTGTGCTCACTACAACTTAGGGTCTAAATGATCACAGCTGTTTTTTGGCCCTTACTCTTCTCATCTGCAGCACAGCAGCATTTAGCCACAAATAAAGTTTCACTGAAGACTTTTGTATTTCTTTAAATTACTCCAAGTTTTGATTTAACTTGCTTGACTTAGTTTGTCTTTGGGAAATGGGGGTCTATTTTTAAAAAAATCATTTTGGCTGCATTCAGACATCACACTTAACCATGTTAAGAAAACTGGAGCTTGAAGCCAGCTTGTTGATTGACTCAGATTATTTCTTCTTGCTCCCAGAATCACACTTAAAAACTAATTCTGGTTATCCATGATGTATGACTGCGGGCATGCACATTAACCAGAGTTAGTATTCTCCCATGTTGCTTCTTTGGGACAAAAAGTGACCAGGTAATAATGAGGAAGGCATGAGGGAGAATGAGTAGAAGGGGTCAAAATAACTGGGAGGAGGGTTCAGGGAATGGATATAAAAGTACCTTGATGGAACAACTGGATAAATAGCATGGTAACTAGGCAGGAAAGGTAGTTCTTGAGTGAGAAAAAATGTGATGGGGTGAGGGACTGAACACAAGTGGAAATGCTGTTAAGGATTCACCCAATCCTCTGTTGAAATCAATTAGGACTGCCAACTCTGGAGATCTGGGGGTGGTACCTGGGAAGGGGCTTCAGTTTCTCCTAGATACTCTATTGTACCACAGAGTCCACCTTCTGAACCTGCCAGCTTCTCCAGAAAAAAAAAAAGATCTGTGTAATCTATAGATCAGCTGAAATTATGGAAGAACTCCAGGCTCTACCTGGAGGTTGGTAACCCTAGTTATCAGTTCACCAGTCTCCCTACCTATCTCCCCTTTGTTGCACTCTAGATTACCCCCCCACCCATGACCTCATCAGTCTTACTGTCCCTGTCTTCTCATTCAGCATCATAAGTTGTACATAAGTTGGAAACAGGAGTTTTTTTCCTTGGGCTGTAGGGAAGATGTTCCTGAACACCCACTGTTTTGCATAGACTAATAGGCAGATGAAGGTAACCTACACAACTCGGATGCATGGTAGAAGCCCTTGGTTCCTGGTTACCTTTACGACTTAAAATTATTAAACCAAACCAAACTGTGGTATGCAGGCAAACTGGATGAGGGAGAAGCTGCAGGACTTGATGACTTGGTGAAGCTAAATAAAATGGCACCCACTGCACACACCCATTTGACTGCCGCACAGCAGGCAAACTGCATCTGATTTCTGAAATCGGGCCATCTAGTGCAGATCAACCAAGAGATCTTCCCTGTCAAATGATACAGTGACAGAACAAATCACTTCTCTTTAATAAGGAACAATGTTTGCATGATCCGTTAAGGGAATGCAACACACCTTTCCCGCAGAGCACTTCCCAAGGCCGTATCATAAACACCTTCACCATCTCCATTCACTGAAGAACATGGGAAATGGCAGTCATTAAACCTCCAGAACAGATTAAAAAAAAAAAAACTAAACAAAATGCACATCTCAGTGTCACGCTGAGGGTGGTGTTTTGTTTTGTTTTGTTTTTTGACATTTGCATTTAAGACACATAGATTTAAACTGCTGCCAATTCAAGAACAAACAATTGCAGGACACATCTAGGGGAGAAAAAAATCCCTCCTTTTGGCTCTAGCTCTAAACCCAATACAACACAGTCATGTAAATGAATTCTCTGAAAACTGACACTGCACTATTTGCCCGAGTGCTCTCCCACACCAAATTTCATAGCAATAGGCAAAGCATATGGACTTTATAAGCAACATATTGGGTTTAACACAAAAATGTTACTTGCTCTTGCTTTCCACTGAATGTACATACACACACATATGCCCAAACACGTTAGTCAAGAAGAGACTGAAAAGCAGGTTCTCACATACTGAAACCAAAGACACCATACATGAATCAGTCAACTGAAGTCAACCTAGATGGGTCACAAAGGATGCTCAAGCCAACAGATTGGTCAAGGCATAACCAACTTCTGCCTTGGACCTTATGAGACTAGAACTCACAGAGTTGGAATTTTCCACCTCCCCAAGTCCACTTTAGCCCATTGAAACCTCTGGAATTCTGTTCAGGGGAGCAGGAGCAGGGACAAAGCTAGGGTCTGCGTTGAAGAAGAGGAAGAGGCAAACATTTCCTGCTGCACCACCAACAGAAGTGTCCTTCCAGCAGCAGAAAACAGACCAAACTGACACTGAAGAATCCTGATGTGTGCCAAATCTGCAAATGAATTCCAGTTCAGCTGCCTAGAAATTCTTCTAGAATTTACCATATGCTCATATGACTCAGAAGCATGGGAAAGGAAGTGCAAGTCACTTGCATTTAATTTCTTTTGCTGCTTCTCTGGAATGCTGGAAGCTGCTCTCAGTGCTGTTTCACACAGGAGTATGAAAAAACAGCAGATACCTGTTAGACTGTTGCATACAAAAACCATCTATCTGGTACATTCTGATCCCATCCTTCCTCCATGAAAATCAGAGTGGTATATGTAGTTCTCCCATTATCATTTATCGTCACAACAACCCTAGGAAGTAGGCTAGTCCTGGAGTGATTGGTCCAAGGTCATCCAGCAAGCTTCATAACAGAAGTGGGATTTGAACTCTAGTCTCCCAGATCTCAGTCGGCTATGCTAAACTATGACACCATAGGAGGAAAAGGACAAGGACGAGGAGGAGATTGGATTTATACCCCACCCTTCACTACCCGAAAGAGTCTCAGAGTGACTTACAATCTCCTTTCCCTTCTGCTCCCCACAACTGACACCTTGTGAGGTAGGTGGGGCTGAGAGAGCTCTTTTAAGAACTGCTCATGAGAGAACAGCTCTGGTAGAACCTGTAACTGACCCAAGGTCATACCAGCAGCTGCATATGAAGGCATGGAGAATCAAACCCAGTTCTCCCAGATTAGAGTCCAAGCTTCTCCTAACCCCTACACCAAACTGGCTCTCTTAATGTTTGGGAAACTGTTGCATACTGTCGGCAAATTATCTCTAACAAATCCAGTCTTCTCTCACTTCTGGCAAAATAGAGGAGGTATCATATTATACACTAAATTATGCAAGAATAGCCTAGACTTAATCCCTGACTGTAACATGTGGTGGAGAAAACAACCCTGGCAATTAACCCCATTCAAGCTGTCACTGAATGTCACAGTTGCTCCTACTCCTTCCAACTTCCTCTATAAATCCATCTTGGATAGTAACGCTCAGTCCCACGATTGCAAAGATCATTTCTACAGGCCTTTCCAGCAGCCCGTGGAATTTTTGTTTATGGCAGCAATTGTTCTCATGTCCCCACCAAGTTCACATCCTTCGCCTCTTGGCAGATTATGCTTTGAGTGACAGGAAGAGCTTTGTTGTGGTCGGTGAGTCACTGCACTTCTCCCCCTGCCACTCCTTGGGTGTGTGTTTTATACCCATCGGGGCCATTTCACAATTTGCAGTCGGTGCGACTCTGAAACAATACCACATTGCATACAACGTCAAGGAAATCGAGTGATTCAGAGACTTTGATACGAGGCCAAGGAATCACAGCGTTTCAAGACTTTGGGCCGCAATGGGCCTTGAGAAAGCAATCGACGCGCCAGTTACATGGCTTCTACTCGAAGGGATGGTGCTCACTCGAGTCCTGGGGTTACCTATGTATCAAATCCTTCCTCGGTAACACTCCTCACTGCACACACTTATGACTCATTCCTTCTGACAGGTACAAAGGAAGCAAATTATTATTGCTCTACTGAGGAATAGAAAACCCCCAGATGGGCTCAAATCCAGTTGTTCCATTAACAGAAGTCCTGGCATGGTATCAAGACAGCCAGGAGTCATTCCTCTCCCATCCCCCACCAACTTCTTCAGAAGCATCAGGGAAGCCACCTGGCCCAGCCGGCAATAATGCTCACTGTCACTTCTGCTTCATGACTTGTCATAGCTACCTTTTCCTTTCAGAAATGCTGTGATCTTGCCCATACCCACCTCCTTCCCAGCACCGCCAGAGCAAGAAGAACTACAGCAGAACTTGGTGACTATGAAGCAGAGGCTAGAGGAGTCTAGGAGGTCACCCATGGAGCCAGGGTAGGGATCTAGTGGTTCTGTAGAGCCAAGGTGAAACTTGGTAGTCTGTAGCCGTGGCCTGGGAGAAAATGGAAGATTAAGGACAGAACAGCAGAATATGGAAGTTAATGATTGTACAGAATACAGAGTTACCAGCTGGATCCCTGCTAGTACCAGACACCTACCAACAGATTTGTTTATGTACATGGCTAAAATACCTGTTTGAATCCAGATCTGAAGTATCGACTGATCGGTGACAAAATCTCTGAAGGACTGCCAGTTTTAATACCCCTCACCCCAAATGACATGCCCACTATTGAGCAAAACACTTATTCTCTGTCTGTGTAATGTTACACTCCGTTCAAATGAAATTTGCAGGTTTAATTTACAAATCATTAACCTATCTCATCGCTCTTTTGCAATTTTCTTTCTGACTAGTGACCATGGAAGGGGGAGTCAGAGTTGCTTTCCCCTTAAGTACATAACATGGTTTGTGGGATACAAATGTGACAATATATTGGCAGCCAGTCAACCACCATTGGGTGGTCCTGAATGGTCCAGACAATCTTGTCAGATGTCAGAAGCTAAGCAGGGTTGACCCTGGTTAATCCTTGGATGGGAGATCACCAAGTATGTCCAGGGTTCTTGTGCAGAGACAGGCCACGGCTGACAACCTCTGGACATCTCTTGCCTTAAAAACCCTATGGGTTCACTGTAAATTGGCTACAGTTTGATGGCCCCTTTACACACACGCAACAACAGCTGGCTATAAGTAGGAGCAGATATATGGGGGTGGGGAATGACAATTCATTATTTGAAGGTAGTTATTTAGTCATTTCAAAATGATATACCAGCATCTGCCCAAGGCAACTTACTACACTATCAATACAAATACACCAGTATAAACAATAAATTATACAATAAATTGCACAAATAAATTAGACCAACAACTGTCCCACCCAAGACAAGAGAAGATAGAGATAATTCACCCAGAACCAGAGACAACTAACTCAAACAAACATCCTTAATAATAAAGCAGTTTTACAGGCCATTTTTTGTTGTTGCAAATAGTGACTGGGCTTTGTGAGCCTCTTCAGGTGGAAATCTTGTTCATTTCAAGCCTTTTTAACCTGCACTTTTCTTCATAATCAGATTCAAGGCAAATTCCATGGAAGAGGCCTGGTGATGCAAATCTCCATTTCTTGTAGATGCCAAGCCTGCCAAAGTGATCTCAACTATCATATCAGGAAAGGGAATTATTCAGGTATGTGAGTTGCAGGTCACAAAAGGCTTTAAAGGTAACAACCAGCATTTTGAATTGCACCTGGAAGCAAACCAGCAGCCAGGGCAGTTTACATGCTCATACCACCTAGTACCTGTCACAAGATGAGCTGTTTCATTTTGCCCTACCCGAAGCATCTGAATTTTTGTCAGCCACATAGAATGCACTGAAGTAGTCTAAACTGTTCTTTTAATATATATTTATTTCATGCTTTAGAGGGGTTCAGGAAGGAAGATGGCATGGTATAGCCCAATCTTGTCAGATTTTGGTAGCTAAACAGGGTTGAAATTTGGATGGGAGACTGTTATATTTTCTTATTGAGTTATGCATTGCTTTGTTGGGGTTCTGGTATTCCAGTTCCCTCATTCTTATTGGCTGCCAAATAAAGACTTCTCATTGGTCCTGAAGCCAATCCAGGGAACCAATCGCAGAGCCCTGCTTAGGTCCAATGAAAGTGAGTCTTCATAGTTACATTGTATATAGTTATTTGTTGGAACACTATAAAGTTGAGTGCCGCTCTTGCCAGAGCTGTCCCTGAGCTGAGCGATGTTATGAATAAAAGCCTGCATTTGATTAATCATCTCCTGACTCAGTTCTTAATAGAGACCACCAAGGAAGACTCTGCAGAGGAAGACAGTGGCAAACCACCTCGGCTTCTCACTTGCCTTGACAGCTCCTTTCTTGGGATTGCCATAAGTCAGTTGCAACATGACAGCACATACATACATATGCTAGAGGGGTTCAGCGCACTTTTGTACATTCTCCTGTTGTAATCTTTGCACCATCATGATAAGGAAGATCAGCATTATTACTCCCATACTGCAAAAGAAGGGGAGTCCCTGAGAAAGTGGCTTCCCCAGGTCTACCATGCGAGTTCAATGTAGAAGCAAGATTCAGCCCATGAACTTCCCACCTTGTAGCTCAGTCTCTTGTCAAAAAGAGTTTTGACATAGAGGACAGACGGTAGGAGGACAGTCCTACCGTCTATGTACAGAAGGCAGGTGGGATTTTCACATGTTCCTCTCTATTTATTTATTTATTTATTATTTAATTTATACCCTGCCCTCCCCTCAAGGCAGGCTCAGAGTGGCTTACATTCATTAGTGCATAATACATAAATAACAGTTAGGATTCAATAGAATCCAATAAAATCTATCACTGTAGCTTCCTCTGATCCCCAGAAAAATCACTCCAGGGTCACAGGAGCCTTACAGGAGAACAGCCATGAGGGTCAGTAGCCTAGAGCGAGAAGAGACAAAGGGATGAAACTTCCCCCTCTGTCATTGCATGCAGAGCAGGAAGTTGGAGCAATTTCAGAAAGCCATTCATCCACATGTAGCCAGCTGGGTGACTTTGGGTCAGTCAAAATTCTCTCAGAGCTCTCTCAGCCCCACCTACCTCACAGGGTGTCTGTTGGGGAGAGAGGAAGGGAAGGAGATTGTAAACTGCTCTGAGATATCTTTGGGTAGAAAAAAGAGGGATATAACCCCCCCCCCCTCCTCCTTCTCCCCCTCCCTGAACCCACAGGGCATTTCCCCCATATGAGACCCACAACCCCAGGACTGATCCCTTCAGGGGTGAACAACAGCCACAACGATGGAACGGAATGCAGGAAAAACGACACCTTCGGCGCATGGAGTGATGGGATACTGACAGTAGAGGGGTTTCTTTCTTTCATGGAGGAGCGCTCATACCTAGGAGCCCCCTGTCTGCAGTCTGAAGTGGAAGAACCAGATAGGAGGCTCACCGCATTAGTGAGAACCAGTCTTATCCACTGAGGTTTTCAAGGATGTGGACTCATGCTCCATTCATACAAAATCACACCTTTGAATATTAACGCTGCATTAGGATTGCAAGATTATATGCTTCCCTGTGGCCAGAGTCCTCGAAGAGGACACTGCTCTGCATCTGGCCTGTATAAGGGTTAGATGTGGATGGAGGCTGAAGGCTTCTGGGAAGGGGGTGTCCTGCTTTCGATTCTCTAGAGGTGCCTGACCAAACAGGTAAAGACGAGTGTTTTTAAAGAAGGGATGTTTCCAAATGTTGTGACAATTTTGCTTTGATTGTAAAGTTCTGTTATGCTTTCTACACACTCAGGAAGAAACTGGTCTTGTCTTTTTCCCCCCCAGACGTATTAACATGGTGTAGTGGTTATAGTGCCCGACTAATATTTAGGAGTCTCAGGTCTGAATCTCCCTGTGACTGTAGATCCTGGGCCAGTCAATTCTCTCAGTCCAGCCTGCCTCACAGGGCTGTTGTTGTGCAGAAAAACCGGAAGAAGGGGGAAACAGTGTTGTAAGTGGCTTTGAAACTTAAAATAAAACCATCAACATCAATTTCAGAACCAAAATCTGATTTTTAAAAAATATTTTTAATACAACAAAATCTGATAAAAACCTTGCCATTAAATTTGATGCCTGTTTTCGTGGAAATTGCATAAAATGGTATATAATTGGCATAAAGAAGAAGAAGAAGAGATTGGATTTATATCCCACCCTTCGCTCCCTTGGAGTCTCAAAGCAGCTTACAAACTCCTTTCCCTTCCCCTCCCCACAACAGACACCCTGTGAGATAGGTGGGGCTGAGAGAGCTCTGAGATCTGATGAGGCAGGACTAGCCAAAGCCAGGGCAATTTTTTTTAAAAAAATTACCATAACCAAGCTGTAGCCTAAATAGTAGGAATAGATGAATCAGGGAGGTGTGGGTTGGTACAGAGCTGGTACAGAGCTATGGCTTGCCCAAGGTCATCCAGCAGGTCATAGGGCTCGAGGGCTTGAGCCACCCTCAAAATTTCCTGGGGGGGGACTGAGCCCCCCCAGGAAAATGGAGTGCCCGCCGCCGCACATCCTCGGGCCCTTCCTAGGGCTGCCGCCTCTCTCTCTCTCTCTCTTCCCACCCCTCCCCAGCCTGGCTGCCTCCGTCCCTCCCTCCATCCATCCGTCCAGGGGCCAGCTTGGCATTTGCTTAGCAGGAGTGGCCAGGCGGTGGGGGAGGCAGTGGTGGCGGGGACAGGGTCCCGGCATACACACGCACGAGCCCCCCCCCCCTGGATTTTAAAACTTTACGCCCCTGCAGCAGGTGCAAGTGGAGGACTGAGGAAAGTGTGGGGGGGGGAGTAAAAGTGAAATGTACCTGACAAAATAGGTGGGATGGACAAGGTCTGCTTGACCACACAAGGAAGCTGAGAGAAACCAACCAACCCACACCTCCCTGATTCATCTATTCCTACTATTTAAGCTACAGCTTGGTTATGATAATTTTTTTTAAAAAAAATTGCCCTGGCCTTGGCTAGTCCTGCCTCATCAGATCTCAGAAGCTAAGCAGGGTCGGCCCTGGTTAATATTTGGAAAGGAGACCACCCAGAAATGCAGGGTTGCTACGCAAAGGCAGGCAATGGCAAACCTCCTCTGAATGTTGCTTGCCTTGAAAACCCCATGAGGGCTCAGCATAAGTTGGCTGTGACTTGATGACACGTTCCACTGCCAATTTTTTAGTGCACTGCCCAGGTTTTCTTGCTTGGTTTATAAATTCGTTATGTTATACTGTAAATTACTTTGAGCAAATGGATTACTTTGAAACTCTGCTAGCAAATACATTATGGGCTTGATCCCACAGAAAATCTCTGCTGACTCGAGGTATTTCTGTCAGCAGACCAAGACTTCCCTCACTCCCCCCTCCCACTGCAACCTAAAATGCTCCCCTTTGCATCGGCAGAAATTTTCTCTGGATCCAGCCCTTCATTTGTTCAGTGAAATATTCTTACATCTTGGCTACTTCCAAAAGAGTGCCCATTCTGGCAAGCTTATCTAAGAGTATAGCTGTGAACACAATGAATGTTTGTGCTGAAGAAGGTATTTTAAGATACTGTGTACCTCAGAGTGATAAGTCAGTGAAAGCCAGTGAGCTATCTTTGATAAAGTGCTGGCTTTGGACCAGAGAAGCCAGGGTCAAAAGCCCCAGGGTGTCTTAACCTATCTCACAGACTTCTGATGAGGGAGAAATGGATAGCCCACACACACTCCTCCGAGCTCTTTGGAAGGAAAGGTGGAAAAGAAGTATAGAACAATATTAATATAAGTTTTCATTTATACTGAGGGGACATGAATATATGTGGGTTTAACTGCACCGCACAGGCTCAGTTTATATGTTAAACCCCAGTCTGCCATCAGATGAACCCTCAACAGGTAGCTATAGTCCATAAGAGCATCCTGATGTGCACATGGGTTTGTGAGTGGAAACACATTTTCTACATTCAGATTCTGCATATTCAAGAGCATGCTAAAAACAGCTTGGGTGTGCACACATCCCACCCCCCAAAGCCTACTGAAACTGTCAGAAGAACTGTTCAGTGTAAAAAGCTCTTCCTTTCAACAGAAGGGGTTGTTATGACCATGCTTTGAGCACTAGGTGGCAGTACTGGATGAACAATACTGGAAAGGAGGGGGAGAAGTCATTGTTTTCACAGATTGCTCTTTCTTTAGGTCATCTGTTTATAATGCAAAGTCAATGGTCCTTATGACTTAAAATGCTGGCAAAAGAACTACATCCGAAGAGCAAATAATGAGCACAAAGTTAAGGCACTATAAGCAAAGATGTTCATTTAAGGGTTGATGGTGGGGAGGGGTAAATATAGTGGATGCAGAGACAGGATATGTTCTGATACCAGTCAACAAACTGCTTTCAGGGCAATCAGAAGAGCAATTGAGAGCTGAGCCAAAATAACTCACAGTTTTTCAATGTCATGTTGCCTTACAACAGACCCACCTTCATTTTTGGCACCAAAAAAAAAAAATTGGCACCCATCTCAAATAATTTTATCCATGTTTTGAATGGCAAAGCCCCAAATTTATGGACAGTCACATCTAGCATACAGAGATGTTACTGTAGAATAGAGCAAGAGTCCAGTAGCATCTTAAAAACTAACAAAGTATGTGGCAGGGTATGAGCTTCCGTGAGTCACTGCTCACTTCTTCAGAACTGGCTCGGTTGAATAGACTGTACTGAAGGCCAGCAATGTCATGTGTGAGGGTAAATATCATGCTCCTTGCTGTGCAGTATGTGGGATCTAAAAATTCGACCCCATTGAAAACGCGTATTTTCAGGCAAAGATGGAAGTTGCCAATGGAAGATGGCTGTAATGCAAACCACTCACTTTCATTCCCACAACTGCAATACTGGAATAATAATACTGACCTATCTGAGCACCAAATGAAACTACACAGGTAGGTTCCCCCGGACCCAGCTCCAGGTTCCCTGCAGCTACACAGCAGCTGTATAAACGGGCAGTCAAGAAATAAAGGAGAGCCCATTTGGGATTGGAAGACCACCATGGTGAGAGGAAGTGCCCCCCCCAGCTGCTCTCCCACATCATAAGAGTGCATGGGGGGGAGGTATTTCACCATTCTTGTTGCTTTATGCAGAGCAGCAAAAATGGAGAAATACCTCCACCCCACTGCTGTTTTGACATGGGAATAAAGCCAGGGAAGAGTCAGAAATACCTCCTCCTGCAGTGGTATTCCATGCCCAAACCAGTTCTCCTTAACTTTTTTTTTTAACAGCCTGTGCCCATAGCTGTTGTGTGGATATGGGGAACCCAGACCCAACTCTTGCAAAACTCACACATCTAGTTTGGCTCTTAGAACTGTTGTAAGGAAGGTAGCTACTGACAGCCAGTTAGACCCGGGATTTGTGACTGACTCTTCCAACATTCTAAAGCTACTTGGTTTGAGGTGACAGGAGCAGAACCCCCCCCCCCAATAGAAATCATGTCCCCTGAGCTGTTATTACCTCAGGTAGAGGGAAAAGACAGGAAAATGGATGGTACCTGACTTTTTCTCCATGTGGTACATTTGTCTGTCTCCCACCATCCCCACCCATCAGGTCTAATACCAAATTGAGAAAGGAAAACAAATTCCTAGGGAAACAATGCAGGGGATCCAGTACTATGGCCACAACCCCAAATCCCCCAGATGCTTTTTTAAGTTAAAGAACTCATCTGGATATCCACACAGTGATCCAAACCATAATGTGTAGTAAGGCTGTCAGGTAGTAGGTGTGAAGCTCTCAAAAGATAGAAATGTGAAATATTGTTTCATTCAAAATGGGTTATGTGAACCAGTGTGTACCAGGATAAAATGTATAAATCGTGAGCACATTCAGATGGTGATAAAGAAGTCTAGATTTGAACAAGAGTGAGTTAGGTTATGACTACATGCAAGTGGGGACAGGAACAGAATATGCCAGTACCTTTTATCTTCAAATTAGTGGCCCAACAATACAAACAATTTACCAATAGAATAAATAGAAAATATACCCCAGTAAATACCAGTCTGTGTTGGTCGTTTCTATACATTTACAGTGGGCTTGTCCCAGAGTAAGAAAAATAAGAGGAAGGTATCTCAGTACAAATGAGTGACTAACTATAAAATGAGATTAAACTAGAGCCTTTTAAGAATGTAAGAAAATAAGAGAAGGAAATGTTGGATCAGGCCAATGGCTCATCCAGTCCAACACTCTGTCACACAGTGGCCAAAAACACCAGGTGCCCTCAGGAGGTCCACCAGTGGGGCCAGGACACTAGAAGCCCCCCCACTGTGCCCCCCAAGCACCAAGAATACAGAGCATAACTTGCCCCAAATTGAGTTCCTATCTAATAGCTAATAGCCACTGATGGACTTCTGCCCCATCAAAAATATAAAATGTAACACAGAGAATGAACAGCTAAGGTGATGCAGGGGCAGAGCTCTGTATGGGAAATTTTGGAAATATGATAAAATACCAAGAATTTCTGAATGATCTGAGAAAGTACTTGTGAGAGGGATTACAGTCTAATATCTGAAATCACACATTTTAAGTAAGCAAAATGAGGTATGCTGAATTGAAACATTATCAAAACTGGTCTTTGGTTCCAGATTTTAGTAAGTGTAATATGGATAATTTAAATACCAGCAGAAATGCATTTAATATGCTGTACTTAAGACTGTCTGCTTTGTCCAATTGCCCCATTCTAAAAACAAGACCAAACCTAAGTAAGAAGGCAGGGAAACAAACAACAGGTGGTGACTTCTGCAGTGACCCCTGAGCAAAAAATCTAGCCCTGCTTTACTACCTTCTGGAGCCATCCATGAAGGGTGCTTTCCCACATCCTAGCTCACTCAAGGCTGACACAACATCTGACTTGGAAGGACTGTGTGACCATCCTAGCAATGTTTGGCTTTCTTTAAGGAGGCCCTTTCAACACACCTATATTTGGCCCAAGTGGATACCAAGGCTTACCATTGTTGGCTCATTTTAGCACATAAGGCAAACAAGAGAATGCAGTACAAACAAGACCTCCTGCTGATATCAGGCTTCCAGCATGGGAATTAAGAGCAGTAAAGCTACAACCTGACCCATGCATACTTCAAGGCAGGCTGCACAGAACTGAACGCAATGCTGTTAACCTCCCACACATGCATGGACAGGCCGCAAGCGTCATATAAGCCATCCACCAGGACTTCATTCATGACCACTCTACAAAAAAATAGGCTTCTGTGTATGCAGAGAACAATTTTTTAAACCCAAAGGGAGCACTTTGTAGCGTCTGGCATGTAAAGGATCTGATCCCCTTCCGTTTTTACTGGCACGGCATTCAAAATAGTTTTGTGTCCAACCGCAAGTATCAAGAAGTTAGTTCCTTTTTCTGATCCGCTTCCAAAGAAAAGACAAATCATGAAACAGTTTTTAAAAAGAGATTATCTGATGGGGAGAATGGAATCTACCTGTCCCTGGAAGAAACATGGGAACTGGAGCAATACTTCTGCCTTTGGGCACAAGCCACAGATTCCTCCTCAGCTTCTTGCAGACCAAATGGCTGACACGTCACTTGGCTACAACCAAGGTGGTTTCCACTTGAGGGTTGGGTGGAGAGAAATCCAGATTATAACATATCCCTGGTGTGTTTTTTAAATAGGAAGGAACACACATTGCCCCCAAGAGGTTCCACGGTAACAGTTTTCCAAAATGTTCTTGCTCTGGAGATAGTCCAACACAGATGAACTCGTCAGCAGGAAAGCATTCATCGTGAAGCTCCATCCCTGGCAAAGAGCTAATTCAGCAAGAATTCATTCCTCAAAAATGGCTAATAGGAAGAAGTATTTTATTTGATGCTCTGATCTTTTTTGGCGGGGGGAATACACTGCAGCAGTCATGCCGGATTTAGGAAAGCCCATAACAAACAATAGCAAGGAACAAGCGCAGCAGGCCATCTGGTGTCTAATGCTCATAATGATGATGCGATAATCACAAGGCAAAAAGGGTTGTGCACCACAGAAGAGGGAGAGAGGCACTGCCTTAATCATAATCACATTGCTCTCATTTGACGACCAGCCCACCACCAGGGAAAGAGACTTAGGGCCAAAGAGCAACCTACAATTTATTGTACACTGAGAGTTAGTGTAGCATGGTAGCTAAGCGACTGAGCTACAACTGAGGAAAATCCCTGATTCACACCCCACATTTGCCATTAACTCACTGGACAGGAAGGAATCCTCAGTCTTTATCTGCACATCATTGGATAGTGCGCTCTTGTGCTGTAGCACTGTTTTGCAACTGGATTGGCTTGTACCACACTGGATAATCCAGTTACAAGGAAGGAAAGTACAATATCCAGCCATGTTTGGATGCAGCTATAGCTTCCCACCCCCAATATGGGGATAACATGACTGGCCTACAGCCAATCTGCATCTAGCATTGGCTCTGTTGTTTTACCAAACCCACATCGGAACAGAAAAAGATGCAGCTCAAAACAACATTCAGATACCGCAGGCCAACGCCATACTGACTGTAGAGTCACCCTTGAACGGCCATAAAACAGCCATTAATCTATGCAGACAGCTCCATAAAATCAAGAGATCAAAGGAAGAGAAAGTGGCATGCAGTCTGGACACTGCCATAAAATCCGGCAATCAATCAAAGTGAAAGTGGCATGCAATACAGAGGGGAATTTGGTAAAACAGCAGAGCAAATGCTAGATGCAGATTGGACCTACATTACCAGGGGCAAGTACCATATAAATGCAAAATATTAAGATTACACAGAAACAAGAGGGAACACAAGAGTCCATCGACACATACACAAAACGTAAAATATATGAGAGACACGTAAAAAATAGGCAAATATGTCCAAAGCATTTAAAGCAACTTGCATCTTAGTGTAAACAAATGTGTCCTTTATCACACATGCAGTTGGTAACACCACAGACATACTTTGCCTTTTCAACACTGGCACCCATGTGCCAAGTTACTTCTGAACTCCACCCCAACAAAAAGTCTCCCTGGGATATGACATTCCAAACTGAGTTTTCTCGTTGCAGATAGAAGTGCACCCATGATCTTTTATCTATTTCTCATCACCATGTCCTGGATTTTTGGGGGGGGCGGGGGGAGTATAAATTTGTATACACAGTACCATGATGGAAATACAGACTGCAAAACATATACAGAGAAAACTCGTACATATCAAACTGTTAATTGAGCATCTACACAAATTCCTACAACGGATACATTGGTGGATGTGAGACAGAACACCTGCCACAGTGTCACTATGGTACAAGTATGGAAGTGAATGAGTGACATTCATTCAGCTCTACTTTTGTGTGATGTTCAATATGCCAAAATAAACATGGAAACAGGAGCCTAATCTTTTCTCACTGTTCATTGCCATGTTCTTCATGGGAAAATCTGGCCATCTAATGCTTGTAGTCACTCCCAAATGAACATGCCACACATGGAATTCTCCCTGTAATTTCAAGTTCTTTTTGTATGCAAATTACAGTAAACTGAATCAATTCTTTGATGCTTTTGGTCTCGAGACTCCAGACTGACATAAAGTCAACTCTGATTTCCAGCTCGTATAGAAGGACACATGGCAGATGCTTCAGTTTTTAGCGCCCATCTATTAGGGTGATGCAACCGCCGTGGAAATCTTTGTAATGTTGTTTGGCTTCTAGGAAAAAGGGCTTAAAGGAAAGTACAGGGGCTTAAGCAATGCATTTCTAAAACTCAGCAGACATGTCATAATTGGCTGAGTGGGTTTAGTTCTAATGAAATCTACAGATTATAACCATCAGGCACAAAAGGATGCCAAAAGCAGAGACTGCAACAACAGAAAGACCACCATGATCCAACACAGAGCTAAGTGCCAGGAGCAGAAATGTTTTCTCTTAATTGAAATAAATGTTAGTTCATTATACGCACTGTTGTTTAAAGTCAAACTGGCTCATCTTCCCTGGCTCCGCTCATGTATCTCCTCCTCAGGAAATTCGACAGATCGTTGCTATGCATTGGGACTGACTTAACTGTTATGCCCAGAATGCGACTAGAATTTTGTGTTGTATATAAAAACAGCTGACTTGGTACATCCTACATTTTCAGTATACAGGTGTTTAACCCAATATCTGACAAATGGAAAAAGAGCTACGACAAAATTAAGCCGTGGCAGAAGGAGATGAGGAAAAAGATGGGTATAGCTTACATATTTGCATAGGATGCTGCATGAAACTAGTAGTTCTGGGGAACTGTAAGAATAATCTACTTTTTCCCAAGGGTGTAGAACATTCTGCTGCAGATCGGTATTGAGAATTATTTATTTATTTATTTACTGGGATTTATATCCCACCCTCCCCACCATACAGTGGGCTCAGGGCAGCTAACAACAAAAACAATACCATATTATAAAAACATTAAAACATATAAAATAACATAAACATCAGATGACATATCTTCAGTTTGGTATATCAGAGCAGCTCCCAGATGTAACCATTGGATACGGCTGTATAGACTGACCGACAGAATCGGACCAGGGCCAAGATGTAAATATTAGGCAGCCCCTACTTAAAAGCCTGGTGGAAGAGCTCTGTCTTGCAGGCCCTGCGGAATTGTAGATAGTCCCGCAGGGCCCTGATGTTATCCGGGAGCTCATTCCACCAGTACGGGGCCACCACAGAGAAAGCCCTGGCCCTTGTAACCGCCAGTCGAGCCTCCTTCAGCCCTGGGATTCCCAAATATTTTTATTAGCAAAGAGATTCATCATTTCACTACTTGGGATGGCTCTTGAATTATATTTAGGACAACTATGTAAGCAGATATGTCACTCAGTGTGAATAACATAAACAGACTATAGTAACTGTATGGAAAGGGCATGCACCAAATTATAATCAGGGAAGCCTGAGAATGGCTAGAGGAAGGTCACATCCTGCTTACCCATTTTAAGCAGGGACCCAATGATTTGGCTGGTGATTCAGGTTGCTTGCAAAAAAACTCAAGCCTAATACACATAACATACATTTACACCCTCCACTTGTTTTTGGTTTGTGTCAGCCTAATCAGCTTTCGAGGCTCCCCATCTGTTTGGATCTGCAGAAGTTACCACATGACCACATGTGCATTTTCACACCGTTTTTTTTTGGGGGGGGGGGGTGTTGTTATTTTTCATCACCAGCAGTATCATGTAGTTACCTGGTTCAACCTGGGAGGACACTGATTTCACCTATTGTGCAGGTGCAAAAGATGCTACAAAGCATAAGGAAACGAAACTCTACCACCACAGTAACTGCAAAGCTGCCTGACACAGTATTCGAATCAGGTACAAACACTGAAAGTAAGCTGAGCTGATGCTCATGGCCTTTACTGTATATTCACCTGTGGAACATGTTTGCTCTGGAGTTCTCAGAATGCCTAATGATAATTCACTAGTATTGTCTTGTCTTTTCTGCCACTGTAGACAGACAATAGACTTTTCAAGAGATCTGACAGTCATTTGACAGAGCCACTGTAGTTCATGGTCTATATAGTATTTCCTTTTGTTCTCTGTGGTCTCCGGTTAGGGCTTCTGAATAATGAAAATGCACTACAACACCTGCCACCCCCATTTTACCAGAGATTGTAATGGTGCAGCAAAATAAGAGTTTGTACACTGTATGCAACAATGACGTTACCATGGCACTTTCAGCCCTCTTAAAATAATATCCTGTGTCCAGCTGTGGCTAAATTAACACAAGAGAAGATTGGCATTCTGGCTAACGTAGGTTTTTCATGCACATTACAAACCCAGCTGGATCAGCTTCTTGTGTAAAAACACTCAATGAATACAGCTGTCTTTAGTGGGAGAGGAGTATATACAGCACACTTTTATCAATCATACATTGAATAATACTATATCTACAGCACATAGTTTACTCTGAGCCAAGTCTATGCTGGCAATCTCAACTCTGAATTCCTCTGTATTGTCTATTGCAAAAATTTCCACCATATGATAAGATAAAAATTAATATATTTCTCATATATGGCATATACAGCAAATTCTTAAACTAGCATCATCCCTTCCTCCACCCTGGAAAAAAATAAGAGGCATCTGGCACATCTTCTGTTGCTTTTGGAGACCTGGATGGAGGACAATCTTTCTTCCTCCCTCTTCTTTACACTTTGGCATGTTATTTCAGCCTGACAGCTTTGTGTTTGTCATATACCAGTTGAAGGATTAAGCCCAAAGATTTAACATTTTCAGTCAACAGTGTACAGGACGTTTTGATGGAATTCTTTAATCTTGCCTCCAAATCTGAACCATAAATGCACAAATACAGTGTAGGGAGGGAAGGTCATTCCTTGTACACGTACTTGGCAAACAGGTTCACCATCACCTAAAGAAATGACATTGGAGCAGCCAAATCCAAAGGGGTCATTCGTGTCCCCTCCAAAGGTGATGGTGAATTTCTACCATGGAATGTGGGGAGGGGAGGGAAAGAGGCTTTAATTACCATGTCTCATGAGGACAATCAGGGTCTGAATACCACACATTTGCTCTTTCAGGGCATGTCAACGTCTTTCCTTTTATTATCCATTAAATACAAGACAAAATGGGGAGGAGGTTACTAACTACAGCAAGGAACGAACTGCACCAGCTAATAGGCAGTGTAGTACAGTGACTTGGAGCAGTGGTTTTCAAATGGTTTCAAAGAATGCAGGGCTTTACTGAAATATGATAAAGAATTTCCCAATGAGAACATTAACCTTTGCTAAATGCTTTGCCCAACATTTCAAATCGTATGCATCATATAGTCACAGTGCTGCATTTGGCAGCATTAGAGAAAATTCTCCAGGCTCATTACAAACAACTGTGGGGAATTCTTGGGGGAAATTAGTTTTACTCTGAGCCTTCTAAAACTGATTGTAACTGTTGGCCAAGGATACTCTTCAGGTCCCATACAGCTCAGGAGTGCCATCGAGTCGCAACTGACTTAAGGCAACCCCAGCAATGAGCTTTCAAGGCAAGTGAGAAGTAGAGGTGGTTTTCCATTGCCTTCCATGGCAGAGCTTTCCTTGGTTGCTTCCCATCCAAGTACCAACCCTGCTTAGTTTCCGAGATCTGACAATATCAGGCTATATCATGCTACCTTCCCTCCCCAAAAGCTGTATAAAGAACTCAGATTTCCTTACCTCAGGGGGTTGCTTCTTGAGAGACAGTGGAGGTGACTGTAGCTCCATTGGTGGCACAGTCTCTCTTCCTTTCTCTTCCCTCCCCAGAGCTATAATGAAGCTTTGATATCAACAGAAGAGGGAGGGAAAGAGGCTCTAGTCAGTTTGTCTCCCCCATCCCCTCCTTCCTGGCACTTTGAACACTGCTATGGACAACATTCAAGGTGCTGCTAGGCAGCCTGGGAAATACAGTTTACCTGTCAGTTCCTTCAGCACTGCTGTGGCAGTGTTCGTTGTGATGGAGTGAGGAAAAGAGAAACCTTCTTTGGCCTGCTGCTATCACTACCCACCAGCACTGCACTTGGGGAGGGGGCGGAAGGGGGGAACGAAATGGTCCTTTTGCCCCTTCCATACTGTTGCTGTTAGAACAGCACCAGCCATCATTTGGTTAAGACAGCAAGTGGAAAGAGTTCTCAGTCATGGATTAAAATTGCAAGGCCTTTGAACATTTCTTGGTAATCATGTGACCCACAGTATATAACCAAAGCTTCCTCATGATTCCAGCCAGATCAAAAACACAGTGATAGCTTGCACACCCACAGGATATCACAGCAGGCCTGTAAGTTGAAATGCTCCACCAGCATTTCCAGTATTAATCAAAAAGTGCAAGGTACCAGCAACTTTGTGGGAAAGAGGGAAAACTTCATTATGCAAGAAAACTGACAGAAAACTGCACAAATTCACCATGTTCTTGCATAACTAGGTTATGTGATTTTGAATGTTGGCATATGCAGGGGTCATTTCGTAGAAAAAGAGGTGCGGGAGCTAATTAGCATAACTCATTAGCATAACTTATTTGCATACGCTACACCACCTGACATCACTGGAAGTATGTCAGAAGGCATGAAAGAAAGAAGAGAGAGAGAGAGAGAGAGAGAGAGAGAGAGAGAAAGAAAGAAAGAAAGAAAGAAAGAAAGAAAGAAAGAAAGAAAGAAACAAACAAACAAACAAACAAACAAACAAACAAACAAACAAACAAACAAAGAAAGAGTTGGCAGAGAGTGGACAGCTACTAATCCAAGCCTCAGAAATACCACTATCCTGGGAGGATAGCTTCAATGGTGGCTGAAGCCTTCAGAAGGCTGGTTGGAGGAATAAGAACCTTTCCAGGGGATGGGGTCATTTTGCTGCAGCCATGACACAAGCAGGCATTCCCCCATGGGGGGGGTGCTGGCACCAACTCCAGGAGCTGCACTCCCCCGAGCTCATGCTCGAAATGACCCCTGGGCATACATGCCTTTCATTACTTTGAATACATCCCTGTTCGATATCTCATTCATCTGATTTATTACTTTAGAGCTTATTTCTAAAACTCAAGTCTCTTATACCTTCACACGCTATGTACGCTGCATACGCTTCTGGCATCTCCACTGAAATCATAGATCACGATGAACTGATTTCTACAGATACAGCTCTAAGTACAAGAGAGTGTTCATTATCTAACCTTTGGGAAATATTTCTCTGCTGAGTCTGGAAGAATTTGACCTAAAATAGTTCACGTTCTGAGGAGCTATTTCCTCCAAATGTAGTAGATTCCTGAATTAAATTTATGTATTTAAAATGTATATCTTTTCCCATTGTATAAGATCCTGGTAGGAAACATCCCATAGTATAAGATCCTGGTAGGAAACATGAGAAAAATTTAGGGAAGTACGATAAATTGAGTTTCTTCTCCAACTGTTCTCAACTTAACCCTGGGCTTGTAAAACTAGCTTTACCTTGAGAACGGCAACTGAAATCTTTCCAAAATTTAATACTATCTTCTGGGGTCCAAAGCTTAATTGCACTGTTAAGATTTGCACTTTCAGGGAATTCGGTTTCTGAATATGAGCGCCTTCTACAAGCATTTAGTATAGCAGCCAAGAAGTAAATTATAACATGTGCAAAACAGAGATTGGAGCCATCTATAAAACATCTCTTTTGACATGTTTGACTTTATTCAAAGGAGGGAGAGAGAGAGAGAGAGAGAGAGAGATGGAGCTGGGGAACAAGAATACGAATCTGATGTCTTCTGAGTCATCCATCTCCCAGAAGATTCCCTATACAGAGCAGTAAATCAGCATTGGCCAATACAAAAAAAATAATAAAAAGAACTATTGGGGACAATTAGCATGAAGAACAATGTAATTAATGTGGTGTGTATACATGACAATGCAAAAAAAAAAAAGGGGGGGGTGAGCCAGAGACCAGAAAACTATGAACCGAAAATAACCCATTATGGAATTTTCTAGGCACTGCTTGTCAACAGATAGAGTTCCCTACCTCTTTTCAAAAAAACTATTTTGATGTACTCTTTTACTTTGTTTTAGTACATATACAGTACCGCCACAGTTTTAGGTCACCAACACTACCCTACGTTTCATAGTTCAGCTGGCGCTTCCTGTTCAAACCATCCAGACTGACTGGCAGTCTGAGAACATCAGATCCCAAGTCTGTCTCAGGCACACAGTAGATTCTTGGTGGACAGCCAAACCAAAGGTAGAGCTTGCTCAGCGCCTGGTGTTACTAAGAAGATCTTGAGTATCACATCCTCATCAGCAGGGCTTGAGCTGCAGAATCAAAATGTCAGGCCGGCACAGCAGGTTGGGAGCTGCCAATAGCAGGAATGATGTAGGGTGCCTAATCATGTGAGAAGCAGAGGCCATTTTTAAAAAGAAGAAGAAGAAGAAGTTGGGTGTTTCAGGTGGGGTAATCACACAGGCAATTTAGAGGGAGGAGAACAGTTTTTGATAAGGTCAGAAACATTATTTGGTGGTCCGCACATTCCCATCCTTTAAAAAGGAATTATAGCATCAAAATGACAGAGAAGTCAGAAGAACTCAGCAGAGCATTTTCAACTGTTATCTAAAGCTCCTCCCAAGTGAAGAAGAAGAGAGGACAAGCCTGGCTAGAGTTTTCAACAAGGACAACCTACTACAACTTCAACCTGTACAAAATATTTTAAACAAAAAGCAGCTTCAGTTTCATGCCTATTGAAATCTGCCAACAGTCACTGGCTCAGCTCACCTTCTGATAGCCAGTGGCAATCAAGCATCCAAATTTTTTGACTGGCTGTTCATTTCTTCATGTCTGTGTTCAAGGCTTGCAGGGAATTAAGAAGCTGATGCTCCTAAGGAAAAGAAGCTGATGCTCAAGCGATTGGCCTTGCCCTTCAGCTTCTCCCTGAGTCAATGTCTTGCAAAGACACAAAAGACACTTCTTGTGAGGAGAAAAGAAGCTAACTTTACCTCTGTTCCCCACCTAGGGGCGAAATGAGAGATGGCTTCTCACCTCCCCTTGTTGAGTTTGGAGATGACAAACTGATCATTTGTATTCCTTCTCCCCCCCCCCCCCCCGCCCCAACTCAGGACAGAACAGAAACATCCAACATGGTATAACAGTTAATGTTGGGCTAGGATATCAGAGACTCAGGTTTGAATCCCCAACTTTGCAATGGAAGCTTGCTGGGTAAGCCTGGGCCAGTCAAACACCTTCAGCCTAGGGATGCCAGTCCCCAGGTGCAGGCAGGGGTTCCCTCAGTTTTTAGGGCTCAGATCCATCGCTTGCCATGTGGCCGGGGGGGGGGGGGAGAAGCCCCACCCACAACAGTCAGCTGCAGCCCCGCTTGAAAAGAGCCGGTGCCGCACACACCTACTCTGCAAGTGGCAAATTCACTGCTTGCAGGGCAGGTCCGCGCAAGCACCCACTCTTTCCAAGTGGGTGCTGCCCGCTCCTGCCTTGCAAGAGGAGAGTTCCCCCCCTTGCAGGGCAGGCACACTTGGCACTCGCTCCCCCCCACACACACCATTTAAAGGGAAGGTTCCCTTTAAATGGTTGGGAAAAGGCAGGGACGAGCTGCATCCAGGATGTGATGGCATAACTCTGTGTGAGGTCATCAAGCCGGGGATGGCCACAGCCCCTCCTGGAATGCCCCCTAATTCCCCCACCAGGGAGAAGATTGGACCTGGCAACCCTATCTCAGCCTGCTCTACCTCACAGGAGATGTTGGGTCAGAAGTCTTCTTGACAAGACCTGGACACAACAAAGTTAGAGATCAGAAACTTCAGTCTGAGGGACACAGCAACTGGAGGGGGATTAGAATCCCACTTGGGAGTTATTTTCTGAGTCTCCAAGCAAAACAGACAAAAACCCTGCTTTGCTCTTTCCCAGCAAGCATGGCAGGTAGCAAACTTTTGAGGGGCCAGAAGTCAGAAGCTAACATTCAGCTGATCCTTGCAGTCAGGTGGGAGCGGGCTCTAATTTCCATCCACATCAGTAAGCATTGCTGTCTCCTTGCAAGGGTGGGACTCGGGTTGACAATCTGTGTTCTTTTCATCGTCTGATCATGAGAGTCAAACAAGTTTGCTGTCAAATTTGCAGCATCCCTACCTGAAATGTGCATAGCCACATCTCTACCACCACTCAAATATTTTGTGACTTTCCCCATAAGTTTTACATTATATTTTCCCCAGAATCCTTACAAAGCTGCTATTATTGTAGCTATGTAATGAATATGGGACAGCTTCGAGAGTTCTGTTTAACAGTTGTAGACACTGAAAGTTTTCTCCCATTTGAACCACCTGTGAGGACCCCGCCTCTTCCCCTAGCCAGGATCCCCTTGGATACTAGGGCCCCCCTTTTATTTTGGACTTTTTAAAAAATAGGCACCCCCTTTTTGAGCCTAAGTGCCAGGGGGATCTGAAATTTGGGGAGTCTCATAAAGGCACCTGGGTGCAGCCACGACATTGGAAAGTCTCGGGAAAGGAGGGGAAGAGTATGCTGGAATTAGAAACTGATTTGAGTGCCGCCTCCCCCAGCTCAAATGGCACATCATTCTCAATAAGACTCTTCAACACTGGAGGCATCACCCAATATCCTGACACACCCTGGAGGTGTCTGCCCAGCTCCAAGGCGGGTTTAATACAATCATATCCATTGCTCCAAGGGGTACTTCATCTAGGCAATGTGAACCATTTCCACCTATCAACAGTTGGGCAACCCTTAAGTATCACTAATCCAATCCATACATAGATAAAGAAGAAGAAGAAGAAGAAGAGGAGATTGGATTTATACCCCGCCCTTCACTTCCCAAGGGAGTCTCAGAGCGGCTTACAAACTCCTTTCTCCTCCCCTCCCCACAACAGACACCCTGTGAGGTAGGTGGGGCTGAGAGAACTCTTTCCCAAGCTGTCCTTGAGGGAACAGCTGGTACAGAGCTATGGCTTGCCCAAGGTCATCCAGCCAGGTGCGAGTGGAGGAGTGGGGAATCAAACCCGGTTCTCCCAGATTAGAGTCCGCGCACTTAACCACGACACCAAACTGGCAAATAAAGGCAGCCTAACATCCAATTTACCCAGGATGAGCCATTAAAGGACAATCCCACAACTGCGGAAAGTGTACCAGGTTCTCCCACTACCTGGATACCCCTGCAATCACTTCACAGGCTCCCCTTTCCTCTTTGATACTCCGTTTCCTGGACCTCTACCACATTTACCTCTGGATCCCCTCCAGATTTCAAGGCCTGAATTTAAGGTTGTATGTCCCTTCCTGAAATTTCCAAATTGCCTCCCTTCTACCTTTTATAAGTACACCCTCTTGCTGGTGTGTGTGTGCATGTGTGTGACTGTTTAGAAAATCAATTCTCAGGTGCTTGGTGTAGGTTCTTACTCTTTTTATGTTTACAGTCACTCTCTCTCTCACTCTCTTTCTTCATAATTTTATTTTAGGGTACCCCTACTGAGATCCACGCTGGTATACACAGACTATAAGGTTAGTGTTATTCCTTTCTGGAACCCTTCTTAAAGCTAATTTCCCCTTCTCTGGATCCAGTTTGGGTAACACACCAAATAATCCTTCTACTCACAGCAATGACCCATCATTTCATGGATGTTTGGTGTGTTTTCCCTTTCCAGTAGTTGCTGTTTCAGTCTAGCTTTCTTTTAAGAATTACTAAGAAACCTTTGTTTATTTGTTTGTTTATTTATTTAAACAGTATGTCCCACCCCTCAGCCTCAAGGCTCCCAGGGTGCCTCACAATATAATACAAATATAATAGACATTAAGACTCCACCAAGCAGAAACAATCTAATGTGATGCAACCCTACTAAAACCATTAAGAACAACTTAAGAATTAACCCCACAGACCCTATGTAATAAGCATGTAAATGAAGTCACCATTAACAAAAGCAGAGCAGCAGTCAACAACTGGATGCCAGAAAATATATGGATTAACTAACCGACGCATTGTACAACCACAAATAAACCAACAAAAGAAATCATGGCTCAACCATTCAAACAAAAACACTGGGCAAACAAGAAGAGCCTTGTTCAGTCTTTGTTATTTCAGTGATTCAGCCATGCATACGGGGAGATTGTGCTAAGAATAAGCCTCTTGATATACATGGTCACCATCTTGCATGAAAAGAGTAATTCATATTATTTTCCGGGTTTGGTATATGCAATCAGAAATGTAGATTTTTGAGTATTTGTTTTCTCATGTATGAAAGCTGGAAAATACAAGCATTGCCCTGTTCACACAAAACAGTGACAGTCTCATATCAGGAAGCTTGCAGATGACACTAGAGTTGCCAATCTCTGGATCTCCTGGAATTAGAACTGGTCTCCAGCCTACAGAAATCAGCTTCTAGAGAAAATGGCAGCTTTGGAGGGCGTGGCTCTATGGCATCATACTCTGTTGAGATCCCTCTCCTCTCCAAGTCCCATCTTCCCCAGGCTCCATCCCCTAATCTCCAGAAATTTCCCAACCCTAGATAGTGCACTCTCCTGTTACATGAAGTCGGAATACCAAAATTATAGCAACTGAACAGCTCTAATGTTTTTACCCACTCCTGGAAACTCACGTCCAGTGCCTCATGAGTAACTTGGGGAGGGCTTTTCACAGCTGTGATGCCATGACTACGATTGCCAAGTCTGGGTTGGAAAATACCTGGAGACTTTGGGGGTGGATCCAGGAGAGGGCAGGGTTTGGGGAGGGGAGGGGCCTCAGCATAGTACAATGCCATAGAGGCCACCCTTCAAAGCAGCCATTTTCTCCAGGGGAGCTGATCTCTGTCAGCTGGAGATCAGTTGTAAAAGCGGGAGATCCCCAGGCCCCACCTGGAGGCTGGCAACCTTAGCCATGACTAGGGTTGCCAGATCCCCCTGGCCTCTAGGGGGGTGGGGTGGGAGGTAGGGTTGTCAAATCCAGATTCGGAAACTCCTGGAGATTTGGGTATGGAGCCTGGGGGGGGGGGGCAGGGCCTCAGTGTGGTACGATGCTATAGAATCCACCCTCCAAAGCAGCTATTTTCTTCAGGGGAACTGATCTTTGTAGTCTGAAGATAAGCTATAAATCTAGGGGATCCCCAGAGGCCCTCTGGAGGCTGGCATTCCTAGCCATGACCTAAAAAAGCCTTGCTTCTTGTAGCAGTCAGCCTTGCTTCCACTGGGAAGTGTAGCAGAACCTCTACCAAAGGTGGTTACCCGCTTCCCAGTACATGGAAGGGTGCTGTGTCTAGGCCCTTAGACCCCTGTAATGGTGACACTAAGCAAGACATATCTGCCCTAAAGATATCATGCTCTAAATCCACCACACATAATGGCTGCATAGAAACCCCAGGCAGATTTGTACAAGGAGATGGAACAAACCCAAAGCACTAAAAGAAAAGTCATTATGGCCTGGGAAAATCCTTTGCCTGGCTAGAGAAATTAGGTGTTTGTAACCATTAAATTGGTTTGAGTTTCACATATGAATTTTTGGCAAGACAAAGGAATAAAGGGAGGAAAGTGAATTAGAAACACCAATTATATGGCATCCAACTAAATAAAAAGGAATTAAACGAAAATAAATTAAACTCTTAGGACTATGAGGCAGAGAGGTTTTAAAAGGCAGAGAATCCAATTTCAAATATTTATGAAAGGAAATAAATATTTGATTCATTAACTGAAGAGGACCGGTTTGTTTTAGCCTTTCTGGCTGTGGTGAGGCCTGCCATATGCAACGAACAAGAACATCACCTGTGTTTGAATGTAACTGTGGTTCGCATAACCACCTTCTGGAAGACGCTGCCCTTGACTTCAATAGTAAGCATGCTGCACAGAAAAGGCAGGACATAAGCTGCTGTTTGCCTAGCTAATCCCGCTCACTTTCTTGGTACAATTAGTGGTTACAACAAAAAGCTTGGAGATTACCTGCAATAAACTTTTATGGAGTCAAACAGGGAGCATAAATAAGATGGGCTTGCTTACCAGACATTGAGACTGAAACGGTCCATTAATTTAAACTGTTACATACAGAAACCGAGAGATCAATGCAGTGAAGCATACCCATTCTCGATATTTCTTCCCCACTCATTTTAATCCCGGCAGTATTTTCTTAAATTCGTTCCATTTGTTTCCTCTGCCCTGCCATTTCCCTGACTCTCCTCCTGTGTGTCACATGGGAGAGTCCAGTTTTAAACCTTGTGAAGTTCAAGAACAGATTGTTCCAGTTTACGGTTTCCAAATACAGGCGCGCACACAAAAATTACCAATTAAAAATTATGTCAGAACCAGTAGTAGTCAAAGTGCTGGACTAGTATGTGAGAGACCCAGATTCAAATCACCACCATGCCATGACGCTCATCCTGTGACCATAAACCAGTCACTCTCTCTCTCAGCCTAACCTACTTCACAGGGTTGCTGTGAGCACAAAAAAAGGAAGGGGGGGGGGACCAAATGTGTTACTCTGAACTCCTGGGGTGAAGAGTGAGATAAAACTGTACTAGAAAGTGTTGCATTACCTTATGAACCTTACAACAGCTCTGTTAAGACAGGGCAATAGTAGGACTCCTATACCATCGCATTGGGGCACTGAAGTTTAAAGAAAATGGTTTGCTTTGATCATGACAGAGGTGAAACTTACAATGATTCCCAAATTTTATAACTTTGGGGCACCTTTTCACAACCAGTCTGCCGAGGAACCCCTTTATATTTGAGTCTTGGACATCTTCAAACCCCAAACAGAGTGTTTTTTATTAGCAAACAGCAGCCGGGGCCCTGGCATGGGTGGGGGGGGGAGTTTAACACATCTTCCCCCCCCCTTCCCCCCCCCCCCAACCACAAATGTGCCTCTGGAGTTGATGTCTGAATTACTGAAACAAACACACATGGAACCTTATGTACCCCTTCCTGGGAAAAACAGCAGTTCTGGGAAATCTTTGACATCTAGATAATTGTGCATTGGGTCAGGATTAGCTCCTACTTCTTGCAATCCCACAGCCACAATCAGGGCCCTCTGAACCTAAAACATACCACTTAATCAGGCCCAGGAGTTTCGGTTGAGAATCGCCCTGTGTCTAGGGTTGTTAACCTCCAGGTAATGCATGGCTGGAGATCTCCTGGGATTACAACTGATCTCCAGGCAACAGAGATCAGCTCACCTGGAGAAAGTGGCTATTTTGGAAGGTGAACTCTATCAGAATATACCCCATTGAAGTCCCTCCCCTCCCCAACCCCGCCCTCCTCAGGCTCCACCCCCAAAACCTCCAGGTATTTCCTGACCCAATGCTGGCAATCCTACCTGTATCTTATCCAGTCTGACTTTACAAATTTCAGATCACCTTTCAGTTTTCACTTAAATGTAGCCTTGCCAACTCCAGGTTGGGAAATGCCTGGAGAGGGCAGAGTCTGGGATAGGGAAGGAGCACAGGTGCTATCCTACAGATCCCACCTTCTGAAGCTGCAATTTTCTCCATGGGAACTGATCTCTGTAATCTGGAAATCAGTTGAAATTCCAAGAGACCTCCAGGCCCCACCTGGAGGTTGACAACACTATTTAAACCAGTTTCCCCCCCTCACTTACAATACTCAGTAATTGCCCTTTTGGGCTGTGTCCTAGTTGAGGACACAAGTTCAGTTACTTCTCCTGGGAAATTCTTCTCCCCCCCCCCACTTTTTATTTTCTTTTCTATCTTTTCTTTTCTTTGCTCCAATGTTTTAATGACGCTCTGCAAACAATTTCTCATGGGAGCCAATTGTCATAGGTTTAAAAGGACAGTTTCATCTTTCATCCTTCTGCTAAAAGGTGCATGACACATCACTAAGTTTTTCTAAGATGTCAGTCACGGAAGATCATCTTGATGTCAGAGAAACAGTTTCTTTCACTAAAAGGGTTTAAGCAAGAGTTGTCTGGAGCCAGGCTCATTATTTGAAGTTGCCTGAATGGCACCTTAATGATTTGTATTTGAAAGCTTTTGATGTGTTTTCAGGGGCTGGGTGCCAGTGCAAAGAAAGAAGTGATCTTCCCGTGTTTGTGAGCGCAGCCGCAGAGCAAAACTATCACGTCCCTTCAAGAAACGGCATTCCTTCAGCCCTTCTCAGTTGTTACTTTTAGTTATCAACTGCACATATGGCAAGGCTGCACACAGCAGGATCCTCTCAACACACAGAGTCACTATGTTGTATGAACAGGGCAACATGCAAATATTGCTGCTTCAGTACACCTGATGAAGTACTTTAAAATATCTGGGTTTTCTGAACGGGTGTATCAAACCAGTAAAATACGTGCATTGCTGTGTTCACAAAATACTGCAACCATGTTTATCAACAGGATAACACTGTTCATGAGCAATGAGTGAAAAGAGTTTTACCTAGAGTAACACAGGTTCAGGATACGGGTGCAACTGATTTTTTTTTTAAAAAAAGTCGATTGATCTCTGCATTTTAACTGATTGATTTATTCATATATTAAGTGTGCATGCAGTTTTGTATGATCCAAATTATTAATGATCCAAATTATTAATGACATATTGAATTAAACTTATGACCAATGCTCCCTCTAAGGTGTGGAGTCTTGTGAGCAAAAATTCTACTTTGTGAGCTACTGGCATTAAAGTTTTCAAAGTTTACCACCAGATGTTCTTTCTCACAGTATGTTACGAAGTAATCTAATTAATGCCCTTCGTAATCCTAGCAGTGTTCTACATAACAGGGCCGCATCATCTGCATATAGCGGAATCGGTAGGTGATGTGAAGCAAGGTTTGGCGGATGGAATTTAAGGTCTGTCATGTGTTTCACCATATCACTAATGTGATAGCTGAATAACATAGGGGCCAGGAGGCAACCCTGCCTAACTCCCTTAAAGGTTCTTATTGGGTTAGTGAGTGCGCCCTGCGAACTGTATCTGGCATTAAACTTGCGAGCAAGCGATTTGGCTACTGAATAAATTAGTTTGCTCTGGAGCAAGGGTGTAGACTTCCCAATTTCCTGGGGGAACGGGGGCTGGGCCTAAGGGTGGGGAGGGAAACAGGAGTTCCTCACGCGCATGCCGGGATGATGCCACTGCCAGAGCTTCTCCCCCCCGCACCCCTCTCCCCACCCACTCCTACCTCCTTCTCACTCTCTCTGGGGGCTCTGGGCATCTGCCCAGTGTGATGACATCACCCAGAAGTGATGTCATCATGCTGGGCATGTTGCCAGGGCGATGCTCTGGCAATCGCCCTGAAACTCTATGGTGCCATAAAGTTTCCAGGGCGATTGCTAGAGCGTCGCCCCAGCAATGTGCCCAGTGTGATGACGTCACTTCCGGGTGATGTCATCATGCTGGGCAGTCACCCGGATTGGCCCTGGAGAGGGAGGAGTGGGTGCGAAGGAGCTGGGGGGGGGTGCTCTGGCGGCCACAGCTTCTTGAAGCCATGGCAGCTGGGGGGGGGGCGGGGAGGCACAGCGACAGGCAGGTGCTCCGTTTTGCCTGGGGGCTCAGTCCCCCCTGGAAAACTTCAGGAGTGGCCCAAACCCCTGAGCCCCTGCATAGTTGACCCCTATGCTCTGGAGCCATCCTTCCTGAGCTAAGACAAAAATGTGTGAGCCAGAGGCTAAAAAACTGTGAGCTAGCTCACACTAACTCAGCTTAGAGGGAACACTGCTTATGACTATGGCCCTGTTAATTCCCCTAGATCTTTCAGAAATTTTCAATACCATCTGTTATGGTATCCTTCTGGGCTGCCTTTCAGGGTTGGGACTTGGGGGCGCCAGTTTTCGGTGGTTTCAGTCCTACCTCAAAGGTAGGTTTCAGTGTATGGGTCTGGGGGACCTCTGTTTGGCTTCTTGTTCTCTGGGGTCCTGCAAGATTCCATCTTGTCCCCCATGTTTTTTAACATCTAAAACGAGGAGTGGCAAACCTGCTCTGGGGATTGGGGTGGAGTTTCCACTCTCACAGAACCAGCCAGTAAGTGCTATCCACAGTGAGACTTTCTCAATATAGTCAGGCTTGCAAAGAAAGAAAAACAGCCCTCCCCTTCCTTCTGCTAGTGAGAGTACGCAGGGTGAAAGGGAGAGAATGATGAGGCCTCTCCTGCCCACACCAATTTGCCCCCCTCCGACTATTTTTAAGGTGAGCCCCATATCACAAGTTAAATGTAAAATGGTTTCCTCCAGCCCAACTCACATTTAATGTACTGTCTAATCCGATCCCCATGAGCACGCTCAGCTTTGGGAGTCAAGCTGTCAGAATGGGCAGGGCTGGAATACTAGAAACAACAGTTCAAGCAAAGGAGCATTTGCCTATCACTGACTAACACATAGGATTAAAAAGTGGAAACTGAAAATGAGCCGAGGAGCCAATAAGAATTATAAATAGCATGACTAGTTTGGGAGTTAGTATGACAAGTTGAACTTAGTATAAACAGACTGGGTTGGATCCTATGGATGTATGAGTAGATGGTCTATGCTCTGGAAACTCTCTGCTTAGGTGCCATGGAACCCGCAGAAGCAAAATGCACCACAGGATGGCAGGATGATGGAATGAGGAAAGACACCAAATAGAACAGCTTCCCCACTGCTTGCACTTTCATTAGAACCTATAGGTTCAAAATCATTATACAGTATTTACCTGAAAGGAAGAAAAACCCTGAATACCGGTAACTCTTTTAAAGGGTTATACAAAAAAAAGTATTTTTTTTTAACTAACATGAATGCCTGTAATTTATAGGTGAATTTAAGATAACCACATATTTTTGTTGATGGCTTTCCGGGGGAAAAAAACACTAGGCTTCCTTTCAGGTAAATCTACTTGCTTCAGATTCACTGGTAATGTTCTATATGCTGCTTGAGAAACATTCCAGTGTCTGATCGTATGAAACTCCATCTAGGCGATGGAAATTAGTTCGCATTAAGTCAGCTGCTTATCATTGGACACGTTTGATCAAGGCAGCTGTACGCAGGCACTTTGGGCACAGTACACTAGAATGGCCTTCAGCAGAACTCCCCATGATCCAAATGGCAGTGGTCTGGTAGAATTCCCATTCGTTTCCATGGGACTTGTGCAGCACAACTTCAAGAACTGTGCCCTTCATTAATTCCTACTTTGGCACTTCAGGTCAGCCTCCAACATATGAAAGTGGTTAACTAGTTGTTGACTTATTTTTTAAAGGGCACATAATAAAAAGATAGAGGGAAAAATATGAAACACCTGAGTGTCCTTATTGCAAATGTTGAGAAGTATTTTTAATACGTAAAGAAATCCAGATTGCAAACACAATCAAAGAAATTCTGACCTCTATCTCTAAAGTGGGGAGTATTTTTTGCTCAAAGGAACAGGAAGCTTTAACATTTATCAAAACAATTCAGAGTTGCCTTGAAAATGTAAAGCGGACACTTTATGAATGCAGGAATCCTTGGAGGAAAAGTTTATTCAAAAGAAGGCAATCTCTTATATACCAAGTATAACCTTATTCACATTATGGAACAAAAGGATACAAAAAGACCACAGTGTTTGGTAAAATAAAGTTTTTATGGGGGAAAAATGTCTTTCCAGACAGATTTTGCTGCTGTTGTTATTGTTGTTGCTATTGTTGTTGTTGTTACAGGAAAAGGCATTTGGACACCCACAGCTAGCATTCAATAAGTATAGTAGAAGCAGTACAAACTTAAGCAAAGTTACATCCTTTGAAGCCCAGCTTGCCAGCCTCCAGGTGGAGCTTGGAGTTCTCCCAGAATTACCACTGATCTTGAGACTACAGAGATCGGTCCCCTAGGGAAAATGACAACCTTGGACTGCATGGCATCACATCCCAGCTGAGCTCCCTCCACAAATTCCACCCTCTCCCAAATCTCCAAGAATTCCCCACCCCAGAATTGGCAACCTTCAGATTGATGTGAACCCCTCAGTAAGAGTTAAATGCAAGGTGCTTTAAAATGTCACTTTTTTACACTAGGGAGTATCCAGGAGCAGGGAACTGGCATCTTTACCACTTAGCCCTAACCCTGCTGTTGTAGTCAGACACACGAGGGGGTGGAGTTTAGAGGTAGTATTGCTCTTGGTCAGAGTATGAGGCTTCTGGATTGGTCAGCCCTGGCATCAACACTGATATATGGAAAGGCTGGCATCAATAAAGAGATGGCTGCAGTCTCCTCCTTCCTACTGTCCAGTGAGAGCTTGATGGTCTGGAGGAGGGGAACAGTGTTATACTGCTGGGTGATGTGAACAATGCCCTCCCACTCCATGGTGTAGGTCACAATGAAGGAACGCTCATGCAGCATGAAGCTCTCTACTGCCTTCAGCATGAGTTCCTCCTCATCACCGGGGGGCGGGGGGGATGCTGGTGGTCACCATGGAGCTGATCTTGAAGAACATCTGGGGTGGGGGACTGGCAAAGACCGTGGTGCTGATGTGGCCTCATACTTCAACCTACATCAGATACCGAAAAGCACACTGATAGGACAATTAAGCAAAATCTGTCCTCTACTTTTGCCCATAATCAGTTGGTATTCAGAGCTTTACTGCTTCAGAATATGGCTAAGAGCCTCTGATAGAAATATCCTCCAAGAATTAATCTAATTTTTTTTACACTACTGGCCATCTCCATATCTTGTGGTGGGAATTCTGTTATTTAATTATGTATCCAGAAGTACTTCCCTTTGGTCTGTCCTGAACCTTCTACCAACCAATTTCAGAGGTTGATCCCATTCTAAAAGAGGAGGGAAAAGTTCTCTCTGTCCATTTTCTTTTACCATACACAACTTTATAAATTGCCCATGCCCCTCCCTATGCACTGGAAAAGAAACCGAAGGTAGCCTAGTCTTACAAAGATTTTCAGGATCGAGATGCGTTCGCAACGAACACACAGTACATGCACGCTCCTATTGTGGCACTTTGGGTTTTTTTTAGTATCCTATAACTTTTCCATGTCTGCAATGGTCAGCTGCATCCTTTTATTACAACTTTAAGCTTTTCTGTGATATGTTAATATATGTGTTATATATATTTAAAAGGTCCCGACTTCTCTGCTTTGTTTTTCTTCCCACCGGTCAAAGGGGCCAAGCCATCCTAAACTCATTTGGAACTTATACCTTTGGAACGGAAGCCAAGGCTGCTCTTTTGTGTTCATAACACCTTCCTAGCCTCAATTTGTGTCTCCTGATGCACTTCTTGGCTCTGCACAACAGTTACTTTTGCTGATCCAGTTGCCGAAACGAATCTGTTTTAGTCATGCATGGTGTTTTGCACCCAGCTGTGCTTGGCTTTTGAAAATTCAGGCCTAGCTTCTCTCCTCTCAATGCTAAAGTGAATTGGGAATACGGACTTTGAAGTCAATAAAACATTACTGCTCTAAGTCAGAACTGAAATGAATTGGCCACTGCTTCTATCTGAACCAACGTCAGGTATTTTGATGAATACGTGAATATGAATTTGCTATCTCTGTAAGGATTATTCAGTTCACCTTCCTTTGTTACCATGGGGCACAATCCACCAGGATGCTCTTCCTCACAGGCACAAATGAAATGAAAGAAAGCCAAAGAAGACCTCAGCTGATGAATTTCAGCTTGTCTTGTAGCAGTTAAAGTTGAAAGAACATTACGGGGGGGGGGGGGGGGGGATAGCAGGTGACTCAAGCTCAAGTTTACAGTATGGGACACACATTATAAGGGGTGTGGGACTGCTCCTATTTGCAAGTTACACAATTTCTGCAAGGACTCAACCATGTATATGGAACCTGTGCACAGCTGAGCTGTGCATGTTCTTACAAACAAGATATAAAACACGTGCATGGGGCACCCACTCACCCATATATACACTTACTATATAGATGGGCAATGTCCCCACAGTCCTTTGGTGTCCTTCAAAATCAAAGGCTTACCTTTTTATTGAAACTGACCTGATATTTGCAAGCCTATGATACCTTCACAATTTGCTATGAAATTCCATGAACTCATTCTGCCCTGAATGACTACCATGATGTGCTTTAAGGGTTCAAACTCCTGCACATGAAGCTAACTGCAAGGAGGCTTTGGACAGAGTTACTATTGCTCTGCCTAGTCTTCCTCACAGGTTTGTTGTGAGAATAAAAGATGACTAACTTTGATCTGCCTTAGGTTGTTGCAGGACAGGTATGATCTAAGTTGGACAAACAAGCAGCACTGGAAAAGTAATGCTCTGAATCACTTGGAGCACACAGCCATGAGTCATATACAGCCTCAGAGCCTATATAAGACACACAACCTAAAATCTATCCAGATGAACTTCACAGGGAAAATATGCAAGCAAACTAATCATACCCGCCCCCCAAAATGTTACTGCTGGAGAAGGGAAAAAAGCTTGCAACTTCCTCTTTACCAAAAGCAAATATTGTTTCTATGTGAAAATAGTCTCTCACCAAGCTGACTCATCTTCTAAGGCATGTGTCTACAGATCCAGTTTCACAAGCAAATACTAGCTGGTTTGACTAGCAAGAATTTGGCACACCAAATCATCCTTTTCTAGCTAACATCTCAAGAAACCAAATTATTCCTGCTTGTAATCTACAGGAATGTTGCATGTGAATATCCGCATGGAAAATGGTGGATGCAAGAAATGCAGTAGTAGATACTGCAAGAATAAGCCACTGGCATTCTTCCTGCTCTTGATCCACTATGACCTACCCTCCACATTGTCCTGCAGCATTAAAACTGGGATTTTAAAAAATACCAGTAACGAACCATTCATTTAGAATGCTTAATGTGCTGCCTCTTCAGGGGACCAGCTCAAGGTGGCTTACAGCATAAAACATGGTAAAAACATAAATATACATAATGTTAAAAATTAACAAACTATTAAAAGCCCAACCACTACAAAACCAAGCAGAACATTTAAAAAGAAAAAATACAAAACATTTAGCAGCCTAAAACAATTCTCATAAACCAGTCTTCAGGCTACAAGCAGACTCTAAAAACAATTTTAAAAGATCAGTTCCTTAATTAAAACTCTGGGTAAAAATAGCAATAATAATGTTTTAAGGCTTGGTACCTAAAAGAGAGCAGTGTGGGTACTGGGTGAGCCTGAAGGGAAAGGGCATTCCACAGGTGAGGTGATACCATTGGGGAAAAAAAACCCTATCTGGTTACCACCTACCTAACCTCTGCAGGCCAGGGCACAAAGAACAGGACCTTACCTGGCAGGCTGCAGAGTATACAGAGTAGGTTTGCCAAGTCCGGATTGGAAAATACCTGGAGACTTTGGGGGTGGAGCTAGGTGGGGTTTGGGGAGGGAAGGGGCCTCAGCATGGTACAATGCCATAGAGTCCACCCTTCAAAGCAGCCATTTTCTCCAGGGGAGCTGATCTCTGTCAGCTGGAGATCAGTTATAAAAGTGAGAGATCCCCAGGCCCCACCTGGAGGCTGGCAACCCTAATACAGAGCTGCCAACCACAGCATATAGAGCTGCCAGGTGTGGCCTAGAGATCTCCCGCTATTACAACTGATCTCCAGACAACTGATATCAGTCCTCCTGGAGCGAATGGCTGTTTTAGAGGGTGGAGTCCATGGCATTTAGAGGGTGGAGTCCATTGTATCCTGCTGAGGTCCCTCCTGTCTCAAACCCCAACTTCCCCAGGCTCCAGCTCCAAAATCTCCAGGAATTTCCCAACCCAGAGCTGAGAACCCTAATAGTTTGGGAGGTGGTGATCCTTCAAGTGTTCTGGCTCCAGGCATTCAACCATTCCTCTGCCCCCTCCTACAGAATCCCACTGACCGTGATGCTGTTAGTATACCAAACAGCCCTTGTGAGTGAAGGAAATGAAAAAACCGCACACTCCACGTAGACAAGGAATGGGATGCTCTAGCAAAACAACAGGATAAGCAGCAAATGGAAAGTCCTTAGGGAAGAGAAAGATATACAGAGCCCCACCATTCACTGCAAGAATAGGATGGATTCCCATTATCCTCTGCTCTTTCAGCTTCCATTCTTTTGCCACTGCTCTTGTCTGCTTCCGCACGTGGCATTTTGCCCTGTCTCATTTGCTGCCCTCCCTTTGCCCTGCCGGCTTTCTTCTGCCAGCCTTCCCTTAGCCCAAGTGCCTATCAGTTCTTCTTGATCCCCAGAACCCCTTTCCCAATGGACCCGGCCTGCTCCCTCCCACCCACTGAAGTTACATTTCTGCATCATTCTGCCATGACTTCTTTTGTAATGTAGGTGAAAAGGACAAATGCATAAAAGATAAAAATAAAATAGTAAGTCAAAGATATAATCATATTTTTAATTATCATTCATTGGCAGCTCTTCCTTGAGGAAATCCCCACTCCCAAGATCTCTCCCTCTGGGATCAGCCATCTGATTTCTCCCACCACACACAGGCACACACACACCAACTGACATTCAACAGCTCTCAACATTACGATACTCATTGGGCCATTTCCTGGGGTTTTGTATTATTTCAGTTACCGTATTTTTTGCTCCATAAGACTCACTTTTTCTCCCAAAAAAAGTGGGGGGAAAAGTGTGTGCGTCTTAAACCCCCCTCACCTTTCCCAAGCCACGACACCAAGCAGAGCTAAATGCGTCTCATGGTCAGGTGCGTCTTATGGAGCGAAAAATACGGTAATTTACAAAGGTTATGTCTTTTCTGCATGCCTGAGTGTTCTCTGAGTATGTAGAGGATCATACCTTGTCTGCAGGTGGCCCAGTTTTACTGCTTTTATGATCGGCAGTGAGATCATTCACTTTATTGTTACTTACAGTGAATAAAGGTGATATAAAAACCAGTGTCCTTACTATCTGCCCTCATCCACTTAGGATGCTCCGTTTTACAACTGTTCAAAGCATTTCAGTAAGAATCTACAAGAGTGTTATTATGAAAAGTGGAATTTCTTTTTCTGAAACGCACTTTTGTAGATGCATCCAATTAATTCCTCTTTTTAGGAATGGAATCTGATTAAAATCCTTCCTTTTTGATCAAAAGAGAAATTTAAAGTAAGATCAAAGAGAAAGTAAAAAAGAAATTCCTCTTTTGGGTAAAGGAATTTCCTTTTAATTTCTCTCTGTTGATTTCTGTAACAGCCTGCATGTGTCCTTTTTGTGAATTCAGCCCTTACTTACTTTTGATGTCATGTACCACATGGTGGCACCATAGAAGGAGAATAGGAAGGTCTGGGACGACATTGCCTTCCTCTGAGCATCTGTAGAGTGTAATTCTGAAATTGGGTAGAACCTTCCTTCCTGCCCCTCCAAATTTCTCTTTTGATCAAAAAGGGAACCGATTCAAAACAGACTCCAAATTCCTAAAAAGTAGGAAAGAAACAGATTATTGGATTCCAGGGAGAGACTGAATAAGGAGAAATTAAGATATTTCCTCTTAAGAACTCTATGTCCGAAACAAATACTAGGATGGGGCACCTTTCAACCAACCATGGCTTTTTTTGCAGCACAGGGAACCTTCTTTTTATGCAAGATTGCTGCTGGCACCAGAACAAAGCAGCAGCACCACTAGTAGAACCGACACACAGTATCTATCCATACCAGTATTTGTTATAGTGCATTCTTGTAATGCTTCCCCAGAAAATAACTTGTAGCACTTCAGTCGCACAATGCACAGTAGCAGGGTCTTCCCTACTTTGTACTTAATGGAGAGTCTCATGCCCAAAGGACAAATTTCACTTAAAGCAAAACCTTGAGGCTAATTTGAAGGATCCTGTTAGACATCTGAACAATGGAGGGAAGCAAAAAGAGTTCCAACAATTTTGAAGGACACATCCCTTCCTGGAACCTGTGGAAGTATTATTTTATGTTACTGTGCTGTGGCTGTCACCAATCTGATCAGCATTTCACATGTCCCGTTGGAAGTCTAGAAGTAGACACGAGCAGAATTATTAGAAGCAGGACAAGAATCCCTACTAGATTTTGTTCAGAGTGAAATGTCATGGGGAATCTGAATGTTCTTGCTCAGCAGAAACATCTGAGAATTTGAGAAAGCAGCAATGGGTTTAGTAAGAAAAATACAAAGGCTAGCTTTTCCATTCTATCTTGCCCAGTAACATTCCTTATTACAGCCCCCATTACACATGGCTTTTTTCATGTAGGTACCATGATTCTCAGCCCAACTCCTTGGGCAGCAAAGGAGACCCCTCCCCTTGTTCCTTTTTTGCCACTTGAAAAGCTGACTGGATCCAACCCAATTTCTGTACAGAGTTATGAGTATCCTTAGCCAGGGTTTTTTTGTAGAAAAAGTCCAGCAGGAACTCATTAGCATAATAGGCCACACCCAACAGCAGAAACTCATTAGCATATTAGGCCACACCACTGACAGCACAGTTTATTAGCATATTAAGCCTCACCCCCATGTTACCAGAAGAGTGGTCATCCAGCCACACCCACCTTTTGCTTCTTATTCTGTTTACCTTGTTTGTTGTCAAAACGCAGGGCTTTTTTGGTAGCAGGAATTGATTTGCATGTTAGGCCACATACCTCTAATGTAGCCAATCCTAAAGAGTTTCTGCTGTTGGGTGTGGCCTATTATGCTAATGAGTTCCTGCTGGGTGTGGCCAACTCAGGAGCCAGCCGGAACTCCGTTCCTGTGCGTTCCTGCCCAAAAATAGCCCTGTCCTTAGCCATGAAGCAGCAAGCCAACAGAATCTGTGCTTACCCATGAAAGGATAGACCAGGGGTGTTAAACATATGGCCTGTGGGCTGAAACCAGCCTGTCCAGGGCTCTTATCTGGCCCACAAGCAACTAGTCATTACCTTTGTTGGCAATTGACAGAGGCTGTGCATTATGTCCCTGTATACTGCCCCAGTGCTAATGAGTAATGGGTGGTGGAAGTGGGCGTGTGGGCATCAGGGAGATACTGTAAGGAAATACTGTAAGATTGTTGATGTTTTAAGCATGTTTGCATTTTGAGTAAAAATTAATATTGTTAATTGAGTTTGCCTGTGACCTTTATAAAGTTTGTATCACCCATGCCAGGCATTACATTCTATGGCACACATGGCCCGGCCTGACAAAATGACATTTATGTCAGATCCAGCCCTCACAACAAATGAGTTTGACCCTTCAATATGCAAAAAACTATCCCCCCCCCCCCGCCATTTTAGTGAAATAGGCTGGCAAGAACGAGGAGCACAAGAAATCCAAAAGACCTGGATGCCTGTCCAAAGACAATCTGGACACTAGCCTGGTTCAGATGACAAAGGTGATAGGCCTCTAGAGAGAACTGGATGACAAAGGGACCTGGCTTTTAGCTCCAAAACCATCTCTGGATTTATAAATGTGAACACTGAACCAATCATCAGGATTACTTAACAGGGAGTAAAGGAATATGACCTGGCATCCGAGTGCTTTGTTCGTGGACAGATATCTCAAATCAGCCATTTTTAGTTAGCACATAACACCCATCTGCCACACAACATTTTCATCAAGGAATCAAATATTTCACCTGCTTCATTCAGTCTCACTTTTTAAGTGTCCTCTTGATCTTCATAAAACAGAGGCAATAATATTATGCTGGGTTATCGCTGCTTATAGTCAATGGGTTGAATCCTACAATTCTCTTCTGCTAAGTGAGGAATCTTGTTCTAAATGAGGAGGAAGAAACCTTTCTTCCAGCAGAGAAAGCAGGGAGTCCTAGGATCCAATCCTTTGACTCTTTGTTCCACAAAAAAGAGTATTATTGGTACATGTTTGAATAATTTGTTTCAAGTAGTAGCAGGTATAACACCATGTCTCTTAATGAATCTATTTCTTTTCTCTCTTTTTTCTGGATGCTGAGATCCCTTTTCCACTGAAACCATCACCAGCACCAAAGATTCTTGGAGACATAAAGCAAGAGATAAAAGGAGGTGTCAAGAAGAAGGAACAGAACCTCAGAGATGGTTCTGAATTCTCCTCAAGCACAATGCACCCCAGGATTGCTAATTCTGATTTACTGAGTTTTGTTTTCGAAATGCAACTGATGTTTTAGGAATCCTCTACTGTTTCATATTTTTTATTTCAATTTTTGTACACAACATGTCTGGAATGTCTGAATTGCTCTTAGTTCCTTCAGTTTCTTTGCATCATTAGCCTTCTGTACATTACCAATGAACTTGTATGCACTGATGAAATGAGACCCAAAAAAGAGATGGAATCATACACACAATTGCATCAAGATTCTTTTAGTGTACTGTTTTATGGCTGATAGGGTTGCCAGGTTCCCCCCCCCCCCGGCCATTGGCAGAGGATGGGGGGTAGGGTTGCCAGGTTGCTTTGGAAACTCCTGGAGGTTTGGGGATGGAGACTGGGGAGGACAGATACCTCAGTGGGGTACAAGTCCATAGAGTCCACCCTCCAAAGCATTCATTTTCTCCAGGGAACTGATCTCTGTCATCTGGAGATGAGCTGTAATTCTGGGGGGTCCCCAAGTCCCACCTGGAAACTGGCATCCCTAGTTTGTATGCATTCATAAAACACCACAAAAACAGTCTTAATGTGACTGCAGTACAGTTGTATCAAGTTTTTTCCTCTGTTTTATCACTGCAAAGGAGCACATATGCACACAACAAGAATCTTCATAAAGGCATACACACAACATCAGGATTGGCTGTCTGGGACATTGGTTTATCAATACAGTTGACAGTTGCATTGAGGAAGGAGAGATGACAATGACATCACAAAACGGAAAGGTGCAGCAAAATTGTGCATGATCAAATTCCAGAATGAAATAAATTCCCATTGTAAAACCAAAACTGAGGAGGAACTGAACACAGCCCATATAGAACTTCTAAAATAATAAGAGAATTGAGGAAATCCACTCATCATTAATTGCAAAGTTAGCCAGCAAAAATACTGGCAATGACAATGGGGGTGAGAAAGCAACCAGAGAGATAAGATTAAAAGGAGCCAAAAGCTAAAAACAAAAAGTAATAGCTTAAACTGCATCTAACAAGGAAACAGAAACCAATGAAGGAGGTGTAATGGAAGAGGAAAATGAGATACAGAGGACCAAATGAGAAGCACAGTTAAGGATGGAGGAGAGAAAATAAAGTTAGGAAACAAGACCAAGGAAAAGTAAGATAATTTGTTGGCCTTTTCAGACAGTTTGGCTCATCATGGCAGTATACAAGGGTTGCCAGTTCATGGTTGGAAAATTCCTGGAGATTTGGGGTGGAGTGTGGCGAGGGAAGGGTATAATTCCCGCAGAGATATAATTCCATGGAGTCCATACTCCAAAGCAGCCATTTTCTTCAGATGAACTGTTGTCTGGAGATCAGTTGTAATTCTGGGAGATCTCCAGGCCCCAGTATTCATAGTTGCCATTTTGTGTGAATAAGGCAATGCACATATTTTCCAGCTTTAGCATATGCAAACATGTATGTGGAAAAATCCACTGTCAGTTTGCATGTACCAAAGCTGGAAAATGTGCATTCACACATAATAGAAAGCACACATATCAAATTTCTGTTACATACAGTAGGACAGCCAAACTAGGCTAGCCAGCCCCCAGGTCTGGGTAGGGCATCCTCTGGTTTAAGGGGCTTGACCCGCTGTGGACCAGGTGGCTGGCAGGGGAAACCCCTCCCCTAAACAGAGATGTCACTGTGCAATGTCCCTGACATGACGACATGACCTGGAAGTGCGGGGAGATGCTCTGGTATTTGGGCAAAATCTATGAGTTTCACCCAAATACCAGAGTGTCACTGCCCACCACCAGAATGTTCCACAAATCCCCCCGCCTGAGCGATGAGGGTACCTGGCAACCCTATGCCAAACTGAACAGGGAAGTATAGCAGGAAAGTATATGCCAACAACTTGCCAGCATAGGAAAATAAAATCAATGTGTTAGCAATATTAACAAGATGGATATGGCAAAGCTCTGAAAAAACTTTGCAATGTTTTCTTAAATTCTGCCCCTCAAGATACTGAACTGTTGCCAAAACAGAATAAAGAGAATGGCAGGGGGAAGTGATAGAATTTATAATTTCAAGATATTCCCTTGTATTAGTGTGTTAATTTGAACCTTCCCCAAGGTCACATGTTCAAGTAGGCAGTTCAGTGAGTAGAGAGTGCTTGCATAAACCTGTTGGAGTTGCTCCTTAGATTAAAACTGTTTGAACTACTCCTCATTCTTCTGGTCTCTATTTTGGAACCCAGAAACATTGCCGGGAGTGATTTGACAGGTAGTTAAATATAAAATTTCAGCTGAAAACAAATCAATATGAAAACAATGGAGCCTGCCGCCCAAATGAACTATGCTGAATAAGACATGTCTCGAAGTTTCAGAACATCGCAAATGGAACTGCGGATTAAGAAACCAACAACACATCTCCCAACATCTAAAAGGAAGAAATATGATCAGCAATGTGTTTTTAAAAAGAACATTCTGTTGGTAAAAGCACAAAACACGCAAGGTGCGCACATGGACGCCAACAGCTTTATACTTAATGTTTTAATAAAGACTACAGAAAAGTTTTTGAACTTTCAAGGAGGAAAGATTAAAGAACCAGCCTAATTATGACTATGTTCTACTATAAAATACTGTTGGTTTTATTACATAAATAGAGGCCTTACACGCAATCCTCCCCACCAACACTTTTTTAAAATTTCCCCAATATATAACGTATGCCAGTTAACAACTGGTTGCCAGATAAACCATTATGCCAAGTGAATTGCCGATTGGGACCTTTATCTAAAATAGGTTCTTGATGTGGAATAATTCTCCCGTGGGCAAATATGGAATCTTAAGAATTGCAGGGTTTGTTTTTTATAAAAGGAAAAGCCTCCAGGCAGAGGGAGAAAAGCTTTAAAATATGAGAGTAGTGGCAGAGATCCAACAGCTGTGATGTACCCATGCAAAGGTTTCCCGATTCTTTTCTATAACCAGGAGAACACCCCATGCACGCAATGGGAAATCTCAGCGCATATAAAGCATTTCCATTTACAGAGGAGAACTTGCCTTCCACTTCTGAGGCATTGGATCTAGTCCAGTATCAAATAAAGAGAAAAGGAGGAACCCATGTGAACAGAATGTTCAATCCCCTTGTAAGTCCCTCCAACTGACCCCTCCACAGCTTTAACACAGCCCACTCACCCATATGTACTGTTTCCCACATGTCACATGTGCACACTCTCTGATACAAGGCTTCCTATGCCTGTTAGGAATTCAGGGAAGCACATAGGTTGTATAGTGGTTAAAAGTGGTGGTCTCTAACCTGGAGAATCAGGTTTGATTCCCCACTCCTCCACATGAAGCCTGCTAGGTGAATTTTGCCAGGAACAGTTCTCTCGGAACTCTCTCAGCCCCACCTGCCTCACAAGGTGCCTGTTGTGGGGAGAGGAAGGGAAGGCAATTGTAACTCCTTAGGACAGAGAAAAGCAGGGTATAAAAACCGACTCTTCTTCTTCATAGGAAGAGCCTTGCTGGATCAGGTCAAAGGTCCACACAGAGCCCAAAATCTAACAAACCAAATGTCCCCAAGCAGGACATGAAGTCAAAAACCCTATCCTATTGTTTCCCTGCCTTTGAACAAAGAGATATCACAGCTCATAGTCACTGATCAACTTATCTTCCAAGGACTTCTATAACCTTCTGGTGGTCATCGCCTTGTCTTATGACACTTTTGAATGCATTGGGAGCCTTTACGAGGGAGCATTCAACTCCTCCCCCATATATATTCTAAAGTGGTGCAGTCCAGGAATAGTTTTACTATGTAACCTTTATGTAGGCCAGCCTTAAAGCATTCTCAAGCAATACCTCAAGCCAGATTTCCTGGTTATATAAGGTCATTCATTTATACCCTTCACCTTGCCTTGTTAGACCATTTCTGCAGAAGTGAAATTCCTGCATTGATGTTTTTAAAACTGTGTGTTAAGTGACATTTTCTGCAGTAGATTTTTCTTCACCAAAGTTTTCTCCTTCTTACTCCCCATTTTTGGAAACCCCAGTTTTAGAGAGTTTCGAATATGCAGGGTAAGAAGGAGAAAACGTTGGATTTGCGCCTGGTGAGGAAAAATCCACTGTGGAAAATTTCATATATTGTGCAGTTTTAAAAACATCAATGCAGGGAATTTCACTACGGCAGAAATGTTTCACTTATCTCAACTAGCAGAGTCCTCTCAGAGTTCATAATGCTGAAGAAAACTTGAAAAACTAGAAGAGTCTGAGAAGCATCAGTACACCGGTACTGTTAAAAAGCAGAGTACAGAACCGTTTCAATACACTGAAATGATTTCTCAAGGAACTGGCAGCTAGCTCCCTGATACATTTGTAAACATTGCCTATTTCTGTTATTTCTTTTAAATCATGCTATCTTGCATCACTAGAGGTCACTGTTTTCAGGTTCCAGGGACCATACATCTCTACAATGCAGCACCTAGTTTTACAGTAAGTGAGGAAAGGAATAGGAACAGCTCATCAGTTCCAAATGTACTTTTTCCAAAGTGCACATAAGAGCTACTCTTTAGTTTGTTCGTAATTTTAAAGCAGTAGATTATTTTAACTGCTGCAAGACGACGTGTAACACTCTGTTGGAAATTCTCTGTAATCCCCCCGTATTATTGACTGGATTATGAGAGTATGAAAATTGCTCTCAAATCTGAATTGACATATCAAAACAGAATTATAAACCAAGAAGTTACAAGGGCTGATAGATGGGCTTTGTCTATAATGCCATGGAAATATGAGGTTAATGACGTTTTTTCTCCTTTTGTGTTTTTTGAAACTTTGTAATGAGTGGTTCTTTTAGTGATTTCTTCTCCTTTTACTCCCCCCCCCCACTGTTAACTATATAAGGGAAAAGGTATTAGACAATGCAATTAAAAAACAGGAGGAAAATGGAGGAAAATGGGGACTGAATAGCTGAAAAATAGAGATCTAGCCCTTCATCCCATGTGAACCAAGAAGTCTCCAGTTCATGTCTTGTCTTTACCATAAACCAAGAATGTGCATTCAGAATGCAACTAAACTAATCCTACCCTGAATATGAACGTTCATTACCCCATTATTTTATCAATGAGATTTCACCCAACTTTCAGAGTTGAACTAATCAATCCAACATTTACCTTTCCCCCTCCTGGCACCACCATAGTATCTACAGCTAAATTCTGCTTTAAATTTTCATTTCCTTTTGCCATCTTTGAGTTCCCATAGGAACTCTCAGTCTGGGGCAAGTGATGCACTGTATTCTTGGTGCTGGGGGGGGGGCGGCAACAGTGGGAGGGCTTCTAGTGCCCAGGCTCCACAGCTGGACCTCTTGAGGGCACCCGGTATTTTAGCCACTGTGTGACAGAGTGTTGGACTGGATGAGCCACTGGCCTGATCCAACACTGGCTTCTCTTATGTTCTTATGTTCTAAGAGGGAGAGGGAGATAAACTCAACACACATACGCCTACAATATCTAACCATCTAATCCATCTAGTCCAGCATCCTGTAGCACACAGTGGCCATCCAACTGCCCTGGGAGGGCCAAACAAACAGGGGTTATTCCACCAATGATGCCTCCTAGCATCAGGATTCAGATTAGGGCTGCTGTCAGTACACTACTGAATTGGCCCTGAATTAACCCAGTTGCAGCCTCCATCTTTCATAGTTAACATTTTATTGAATTCATGAAAAACAAACAATAACAACATATGGATTAGTAGTTAACATTCAATAATAATAAGCTCGAAGGTTACGTGTATCTCTTGAGTATCTAGATGGTAGGCAAAGTACAACAAGAATACTTAATCTAAATTTCCTATGAATAGTAATAGGCTATGTAAACACTAGAGAGAGAAAATGGATTTTTATTAAATATTAAAGGCCTATAAATATTTCAGCAATAAAAGCCTTTTACTAACAATTGATTATTTAAAAATGGGTTGAAGAGTTTAGAGTTCATAGAACCCTGCTGAGTCAAATGACAGAGTGAGGAGGGGGCCGTTTGGGCTCAGAGCTCTCGGTTATTGTCCGTTAACAGACTCAGAAGGGAAACGCTGAGGGAGTGAAGCGACTTTCACCTTCTGAAGAGACTCTGTGGAGAATTCTGTTTCTAGGAAGGAACAGACTCAATCATAGTGAACTAAGCGAACACAAACACTAACATACATCAATCCTGGCGAGCCTGTGAGATGTGGTTGTGGGAGGGCTGAATTCTGGCAGGGTCTAGACAGCTGTGTAGAGGCCAGCTGTGACTCCAAGAGGCCAGTAAGACACAGCTATAGAGGAACCACAAAGCAGGACAGGAAAGAGTATAATAGAAGAGTTGAGCGAACGTGTAACCATCTGTATGCAACAACAACAAAAAAACCCATAAGCATACAGCCTGAACATAGTCTGAGGACCAGTGCCAGCCCTTTCAGCAACAAAGAGTGCTCTGTACAAACAACCAATATTCCCCTGTTGTGTTCTGCCAATAAATTACAGTTTTATTTTATCTTGAGAAAACCTTGGTGCCTGATTCATACTTTAAAAACCAATCCCCGAAGAGACTACTTAAGAAGAGAGGGACCTGATTAGTATTCATAGACCACTGGGCCGATCTGTTCCCTCAGAGGGAAAGTTAAAACTACAGCTTGTAAAGAGGAGTAGGGTCATAGGGGGGGTGGAACCTAAGGAGGGTGGGGTTTTGGAAGGGGAGGGACCTCAGCAAGGCACAATGCCATAGAGTCCTCCCTCCTAAGTAGCCATTTTCTCCAGGAGAATTGATCTCTATTGTCTGAAGATCAGTTCTAATAAATCTCTAGGCTTTACTTGGAGGTCGGCAACCCTAGAGACTCTTGTTTTGCTGCCCTGTGTGAACAAGAGTTGTACTGTAGCATGCTGGATGCTTGACATCACTGATAATCACCACTGCTTGTTAAGCCACACATAATACAAGCCTGATGAATGATTCTGTTTCTATAGCAGACTTAAAAGGTAGAAATACAGTTGAGTTTTCTCAGCCTATCTACTTCAAACTCTGTTGTTTTAGCAAACTCATGCTAGAACAAAAATTCCCCTCTGCATGGCAAACTGTTTTCTCTTTGGATTTTATGGTACCCTCCACATTCCATGCCACTTTCGCTTTCTTTGATCATTGGATTTTATGGTACCTTCAGCGTAGAGTTATGCCTGTTCAGGGGTGACTTTGCAGTCAGTATGGCGTTGCCCGAGATATGTGGTTCTGAGCTGCACTTTTTCCTCTCAGCTGAGAAAATGTGGAGCGAATGCTAGATGCAGAATTGCACTGTCTTTTCTCTGGACCAAAGGGGGGCAGGGAAAGAGAGAGAGATACCACACTAGGTATGCCATTGCCCTGTTACTCTCTTTTACTGAGGGAGCTTCTCGCTGCCACACGGGGACAAATCCCTGCACGGAAGCAGCCAGTTATATATATTTTTTCCAGTTCCCTTAATAAACATGCAGTAGGTTAACAAGTCATTTATAACCATTTATCTTTTATCTAGGAAAAATAAAACCCTCTTCAAACATTTTATCATTGCCTATGGCACATGTCAACAAGAAAACAGTGCAACGGAAAGCTCTGAGGTAACCATAACAATCTCAACATTTTGAGGGGACTATGATAAATCAACATTCCTATTAAACTTGGAAGTGGGATTAATTACATTTACCATATCTATTTGTCTTTTCATTTAGATACCAGCCATTCCAAGACAGCAGGTTCCCTAGTTCTGCTTTCAAGAACTTAACCTCACCTCACTTTCAGAATGCCGCATCCGTTCATCCTGCGCGCGCACAAACACACACAAGCAAATACTTAATGAAAGGGGTTAGGTGCAGAAAATGTACTGAAGCAGACTGCCCTACAGCACAACCCAGACTTCCACATCCCAGGATGCACTTGGGCAGACAGCAGCTTCAAAGGGAAATCGCTTTCCCTGAAGGGTTAGGGTAAAATTGGAGTTGGGCGAACCTCAAAGAAACTTCCCGTCTTCCAAACATGACTTGTTTGGATTTCGAACTGTATTTGGCTCTCTCACCAGGCATTCCTGCCACATGCTGCAAGTTACACTAGCCACAAAGGAGGTATGGAGGGGCGAGGGGAAGTGAGCTTGGGGGGGAAGAGAAATAAGAAGAAATATTTGAGAGAGAGAAAGAGAGAATATGATTTGAGCATTATTTCCTGTTTATTTTGAGCCTTACTGTCCCCCCCCCCCGCCTTTGAATACTGTATCTACTGGTTCCAGGCCTCTGTCTCTCTCGCATCTCCTAGCAGGGCCAGTTCCAGGTTCTGAGAGGCCCTGGGCAGACAGTCTCCAGGAGCCACATCTACCCACTGCCATGGTCCCCCTCATGCCCTCCTATATGCCCCCACCTGCCCATATGCTCTTGCCTGGCTTGCGAGCCCTCCCACCATCCATGCTCAATTGCCAGCATCACCTGCCATTGCCACTAGGCAGGGCCAGCCCAAGGTTTTTTTGCACACTAGGCGAGGCTACCTTTTGGTGCCCCCCCCCCCAATGCACCCACCAATTTTCAAAAATAAATGCACTTGAGGAAGAATGAAAAACACAAAATTTGAAACTGCTAATTTCTTTTTTTTTTTTAATTGTGAGAACAAGTAATACAATCACCACTTCCTTCAGGTCAAGCACTGATGCTTCAGCATGCTCAATTGAAATAGTTGCCAAATCCACTCTATCAAGGTAAGAGGCTTAGTTGGAAGGAAGCCTTTTTTGCAACTACATTAACTTGCTTCTCCAACAATCCTGTTGGGTCCAGTAAAAACCTGAGGCTACAAATGATTTGGCCTTAGGGTTTTACATAAAGGAAGAGGAGTATGATGGGTAGGGGAGGATTCACTCTCTTCCCCCCCTTGCTCTTTCCACCATTTCAGCAACCCTCCAGGTGATTTATTTCTTTTTAAAGTCTCTCAGATTTTCACACTCAAACTTTTTAGGCTGGGGGGGCAAGAAGAAAGAAGGAAACCTTTGCAGGGGTCAAGAGGCAAAGAAATTCGAGTCTGAGCCTTCCACAGCTTGGGCTGCAGGGTGGGGAGAGATAAGTCGTCCCACGATGCTGCATCCTTTTCCTCCTCCTCTCCCCCCCACCTCAGAGCTGCTTGTTATTCATCCCAGGGAAGGCGGAGAGGAGAGGAGGAGGTGGAGGAAAAATGGGAAACTTTGCTTGGGCCGCCCCTCCATCCTCTTTGGCAATTCAGAAGCGAACCCCCACACACACACAGAGGAAAGGAGCCTTTCCACTTCCCCCCCCCCACTTGGCCTCCCTAGCAAGCAGCTCTGTTGGTTACGGCAAGCATTTAGCTGGGCTGAATGAAGGAGGAGGGTTTCCCGCTGTTTCCCCCCGCTGCGTCTGCAGTTGTTTCTTCTGCTCCTGCCGCCACCTGCCCACCCTGGCCTACTGTGCTGCATGGACAATAGCTCGCTCACCCTGACTTAGCTTAGAGTGGACACTGCTCGGGACTCCGATGCCCTCCTCACCCAACACACGCATCCTTGGGAGGGGACTGGCCAGATAGGGGGGAGTGGCAGGTGTGCGCACATGCCTGCCTCTGTGAGAGCCGATCATTCTCTTCCCCCACTGACTCTGTAGCAGAGCGGCCAGGCCTACAGGAGGTTTGGGAGATGGGGGAGGGGGCCGGGCACTGCCGCTCTGATCCAGGAGGTTTGGGGGGCACCACTCCTTCTCTTCCCCTCCCTCCCTGGAGTCTGGGGACTAGCTCGCCACGCCCCCCCCCACTCACCAATCAATGGGCTCTCTCTCTGGGTGGGCCAGTAACTTCTCTTAAAGGGGCGGGGGGTGCGCCGGGGGGGGAGTTGGATGGGAGGCCAGTTTAGTGCTCACCAGCAGGGGGTGCCCTAGGCCACTGACTAGTTTGCCTAGCGGGTGGGCTGGCCCTGCCACCAGGAGTGCCACCACTGTGCAACACCTGCATGCTCTTCATTAATGACTCTGGGCAGTTGGAAACATACACAGACAAGTGACAGGGAAGATGTGTGGGTGGGTGGGGGTTAGTAGCAATAAGCCCCACCAGAAGCCTTGGGCCCTGGCAGCTGCCCCACCTCAGGGTATGCTGGTGCCAGTCCTGTCTCCTAGCCATGAAGATTTTACTCTTCTAGGGACACATGTGCTGTGGTGGGCACATTCAACAGCAGCAGCAGAGGAGGATGCATAATATGCATGAAAGAAAGTCAGGTGTCAGGAGAGTGATATAGCCAGGGGTCATTTCATAGAAAAAGAGGTGCAGGAGCTCATTAGCATAACTCATTAGCATAACTCATTTCCATATGCTAAACCACCTGACATTACTGGAAGTATGTCAGAAGGAAGGAAGGAAGGAAGGAAGGAAGGAAGGAAGGAAGGAAAGAGCTGGCAGAGAGGGAACAGCTACCAATCCAAGCCTCAGAAATACCACTATTCTGGGAGGATAGCTTCAGTGGTGGCTGAATCCTTCAGAAGGCTGGTTGGAGGAACAAGGACCTTTCCAGGGGATGGGGTCATTTTGCTGCAGCCATGACACAAGCAGGCATTCCCCTGTGGGGGAGGGGGCTGGCACCAACTCCCAGAGCTGTGCTCCCTCGAGCTCCTGCTCGAAATGATCCCTGGCAAACAGAAGAGGTGCTAATTATTAAGACGTGTTCCTCAGTCTCAGAGACCCAGTTTAAATGTCCTGCATGGCCTTCAGCAAGCTACTTATCTCACATAATGAGGTCTGCAAGGAGATAACTTCTGGGCATTCAAGGTTTAATGTGCAGATCAATCAAGACTGGCCTGCATGCTGCACTCTCGCCGAAGGATCAGCATTCATTTCGTGAGTTCTCTTTCCATGCATTTTAAATATTGGTCTCTGCAGTACAAGTAAGGGTGATTATATTGAGCTTTTCCCTGTAAGTGACATAGCACTCATAACACAAGAACCATAACCTGCAGTGACTTGTACGGACAAATATCAGCCAAGGCTTGGAGATTCACTAGAGGGTGCTGACTCCCCTGTGTTACAGACAAATGATCTTTCAATATTTTTCCACTTTAATGCTCCAAGCTTTGAAAACTCCTATCAATTGCCTCTGTTTGTTTGGCCAAGATAAATCTAGTTGTGACAATTCTCAAGGCTGAGTTCAGCTGTGTAATTGATAAGCCATAAATTCAAATGTAATTTCTCTTGACAGCCAGTGTGGTGTAGTGATTACACTGTTGGACTAGGATCCAGGAGACCAAGGTTCAAATCTCCACTCTGCCATGGAAGTTTGCTGGGTAACCTTTAAGGTTGGTCACTACTGCAGTGTCCATGTAGGGGAAGAACCAGTTTCAACCCTGGGTGAGGACCTGGGCTCAGACCTCTGTGCAGGTGATCTGGCTGTGACCATCTGTCACCGCATTGATTGCCAGGGTTGATTTAGCTGATATGGCTGGCCAGGTGGGTGTTCCCTATCTCCCTCACCACTCCATGTGCATCCCTCCCAAAGCTGCCCATACATGAAGTCTACCAGAAGGCCTTGGGCCCATTTGCTCTAACTTACATCACAGGGTTTTTGTGACAACAAAATAGGGGGAGAACATTGTACACTGCCTCAAACAGCTGGAAGAAAGGGCTGGTATAGATAAACATCTGGCTGTCTTCTGGGTCACGCCTCAGCCTACTGAAACACAAACCTGCCTTTGGGCTACCAGCCCTTTGGTATTGCTGTCAGTCCTACATTAACATGAGTAGCCATGTTAGTCTTTCTGTAGCAGTAAAAAACAGCAAGGCTCCAATAGCATCTTAAAGACTAACTTTCCTAGTTCTACATTAATTAGCTTTTCCTGAAATGGAAGATACACTTTGGGATGGTTTAACAGATATTCATAATTAAAATTCATAATTAAAATTAATTAAATTAAAATTAAATAAGAGAAACAAAGGTGTGCACAAAGGCATCCTGAGACATATATGCATAGTTCTGCCATTACCTTCTCCTCCCTCAGCAACTTCGACTATGCCCTTATTGGACACAGAGAGACCGGTTGGTTAGAATCCATGTGTGTATTCAGTTCTGCCTGGGGGTGCAAAGGTCAAGAAACTTAGGTCTAGCCTGGATTATATAATTGTCACAGGGAGATTTCTATTTTCACGACATGCATTTTGGCATGCTGAATAGTTAACTTGCCACCTTAGGAAAAATCCTCAAGAGCATGGCTTTCAATATCTGTTGGCTACTGAGTTAGTTCTCTTTCAAAATCATGGCTTTTCAACTTCCTTGAAATAGTTTGCAGTGACTCATGGCCTCCAGAGTTCTGAGAGAACCTCCAGAGTTCTGGGAGAAGGGAGGGGGGAGCACATTATGATGGAAAACACTGTCAAAAAATTCTTTATACCATGAAGTGAATATTATTGTTTGCAGTGATCAACATTCATAACAAGTAGTCCCGCCAGACATCATGTCACCAGCCAGGAACTATGTGAACTGTATCATGTAGACCAAGTTTTAGGGGTGATCCTACAAGCAAAACCAAAATTTTCTGCTCTCTCCACCACAAGTGTTCAAGATAGTTTGCAGACACTGAAAGACAAACTAAATTTTAAAATTCCAGCATGAAATAATTACATATTGAAATAACACTGAAAAAATCTAAATTAACAGTTGTGAGAGAACAAGTACCTCTTTATCTGCCACTGAAACTTTCGCACACTCAGCACCAGCCAATTAGCTCTAGAGTGTATGTTCCATAATTGAAGTGTCACCACAGAAAAAAACCCTGCCCAGTACAGTCACTAACCTTACGTTTATATATGAGAAGGTAGTAGGGTTGACAGATTACCCCTGGCCACTGGTGGGGGCTAGGGGGGGTAGAGTTGCCAGAACCAGGCTGGGAAACTCCAGGAGTTTGGGGATAAAGCCTGGGAAGGACAGGGACCTCAGTGGGGCACAATGCCATAAAAATCCACCATACAAAGCACCCATACCCCCCAGGGAACTGATCTCTGTAGTCTGAAGATGAGGTGTAATTCCCAGCCCCCACTTGGAGGCTCCATCCCTAGAATATGGTTGCCAGGTCCCCCCAGCGTGTGGTGGGTCCCCCAGTTTCTGGCCCTCAACCCCAGCACTGGCCAGCAGGGGAGAGTTACTATCCCAAATGTGATGTGCCTATTTCACCTAGAAGTGATGTAGGCACGTTGGTGATGTTGGGGGCAATGCCCTGGTTTTGGGGCAAAACTCTATAGTAGAATTAGCTTCAAACCATAGAGTTTTGCCCCAAAACCAGAATGTCATCCCCGATGTCCCCAACGTGCCTATGTCACTCAAAGGTGATGTAGGCACAGCACTCTTCTTCCCTCCTCTCTTCCAGAGTGTCCCAGTAAGTCCCCTGCTGGCTTGTCATTCGGACCTGGCTTCCCTACCCTAGAAGGTGGTCCTCCAAATATCCTGGTTCCAGGACTTGCAAAGGTCATGTAAAGCATTCTGAATGGTGCCCAAAAGAGACCCACTGGCCAGCACAAATCCTTAGCACAGCTGAAATGTATATTCTGTAATTTATAGAGATTTTATAGTGGCTGGCCAGCATGAAATCTGTATTCTAATTTTTATTATATGTAGCTATGGCTATAATATATATATGGCAAGTCCTTAAAGAGATGGGAGTACCAGACCACCTCACATGTCTCTTGAGAAACCTGTATAAGGGTCAAGAAGTAACAGTTAGAACCAGATATGAAACAACTGACTGGTTTAGCGTAGGAAAAGGAGTACAAGAAGTATGTATATTATCACCTTGCTTATTTAATTTATATGCAGAGTACATCATGCAAAATGCTGGCCTGGATGAATAACAAACCGGAATTAAGATTGCTGGGAAAAAACATCAACAACCTCAGATATGCAGATGATACCACTCCAATGGCAGAAAGAGAAGAGGACCAAAAGAGTCTCTCGTTAAGGGTGAAAGAGGAGAGCACAAAAGTTGGCTTGAAACTCAACATCAGAAAAGCTAAGCTCATGGCATCTGGCCCCATCACTCCTTGGCAAATAGAAGGGGAAGCCATGGAAGCAGTGATAGACTTCATATTCCTGGGATCCAATATCACTTCAGACGGTGACTGCCGCCAGGAAATTAAAAGACACCTGCTCCTTGGGAGGAAAGCAATGGCAAACCAAGGCAGCATAATAAAAAGTAGAGGTATCGCCCTGCCAATAAAAGTCCGTCTGGCCAAAGCAATGGTATTCCCAGTAGTAATGTATCGCTGCAAGAATTGGATTATAAGGAAGGCTGAGTGCCAAAGAATAGATACTTTTGAATTATGGTGCTGGAGAAGACTCCTGGGAGTTCCTTGGATAGCAAGGTGATTAAATCAGTCAACCCTAAAAGAAATCAACCCTGACTGTTCCCTGGAAGGCCAGATCCTGAAGCTGAAGCTCAAATACTTTGGCCACCAAATGAGAAGGGAGCACTCACTGGAGAAGACCCTGATGCTGGAAAAGATTGAAGGTCAAAGAAGAAGGGGATGGCAAAGGATGAGATGGTTAGACAGTGTTATTGACAGGGGTCCTTTTGAGCAGGAGCTTGGGGGAGCGCAGCTCCAGGAGTTGGTTCCAGCCACCCCCCACCCACAGGGGAATGCCTGCTTCTGTCATGGCTGCAGCAAAATGACCCCGTCCCCTGGAAAGGTCCTTGTTCCTCCAACCAGCCTTCTGAAGGCTTCAGCCACCACTGAAGCTATCCTCCCAGAATAGTGGTATTTCTTAGGATTGGATTAGTAGCTGTCCCCTCTCTGCCAGCTCTTTCTTTCCTCTCTCTCTCTCTTCTTTCTGTCTTGCCTTCTGACGTACTTCTGGTGATGTCAGGGGGTGTGGCATATGCAAATAAGTTATGCTAATGAGTTATGCTAATGAGCTTCTGCACCTCTTTTTCCACTAAATGACCCCTGGCTACCGATGCAGCAAAGATGAAATTAAGCAAACTCCGGAGCACGACAGAAGACAGGAGGGCCTGGTATGATGTGGTCCACGGGGTCGCAAAGAATCAGATTCGACTGCGATTGAACAACAACAACAACATGGCTACAACTATTGATCTATAGGATAATGAACTATGCCAGCTAATTATAATATACTTTTTCTGACTGTGTTAATCCTTGCTATTTGGCAACATATTCCATAATAATCTAGATTGTTGTGTTGTACTTCCTGTCCTCCTGGACCACAGAAGTAAAGCAAGAAGGGTTATTTTGCCTACATTGCTTTATATTATCATGAAGCAAAATATCTGAACATTAGATGTCCTGGCCTGTATGAATGTTCAGGAAGAATACCACCCAAAAATATCACCCTGGGCAAGGCCAAACACAACTGTAGGGCCAATTGTAACTGAAACCCCAAACGAAGCCTAGGGGAGAAGGCAAGGTCACAAGAGAAAGATCCAGTTCTCAGTTTCATGGATACAAGTGTCAGATTCTCCAAATGCTCTCTTTTAAACTGGCTCTCTGAAAATACCTTCTTGTAAAGGTGGGCAATTCTAATAATGCACCCAAAAAATCCACGTGACATTACCAGCACAGGTGATCACATCCTGTGCTCGGAGAGCAAATGATGCCTGAGAAACTCTTGTGCAGCTGGGCAGGCACCACCTGCATTCAGATTTCATCCTTATTCTCAGGGATCATCCCGTATACCAACCAGGATTAATTAAAAACTTTCGACAAAGGTAGAATTATTTTCTCTAATGTAAGGCTTTAGGAAAATAAGGGATGCACAAGGCTAGCTAAGCATAATTCAGCACAGGCATAATTTCAAAAGGGATTAAAACTAATGCAAGTTAAGGCAACATTCCTCAAATGATGTACACACTGTTCTCTCAACACACTGTTCTCTCTACATATTATGAAGAGAGCTCTGACTCATGAAAGTTTATGCTGGAAAAATTTTGTGTTAGTCTTTAAAGTGTCACTGGACTCTTGTGTTGTTGTTGTTGTCATTGTCATCATCCCATTGGCTACTTTCAAAGCTCACTTGGGTGAACAGATACCTTTTGTGCTGGGCTCCTCCCCAAACTTCTGGGCTGGCTTCACTCTTTGGCCTTACCCCATACTACTGAGTTCCCTCTTGCCAACTACACCATAGGCCCTGAGGCTTACACACACACCCCCCTCCATCCTAGGAACCGCAGTGCTCTTATTTCAAGAGTTGGCAACCTTATTTTGTAAACATATGGGTCTCAGGCCATGCAGATAAGCAACAGCACCGTGACAGACCAATTTGTCCTTACATAAGTAGAGGAAATCCCCTCATTATCTTTTAATATGGTCCATCGCATCCTGAAATCAATAATATGGACTAAATGTCCCATAAAATTGACTAGGCTACAAGGTTTTCATTAAGTTCAAATAAAATTAAAGTTAACATGACCATACAAACTAACATGGATAAATGGTAACTCATTCTGATGTATTATGCAATTTTCTAATCTTTGTTGGCGATGCTTGTTAAGAACTGGAAACTGAATGGCTGGTTTCAATCATATATACTCCTAGGCCATAGGGATTTGAGCCACAAATGTCTGAATTTATGAACTTCTTCAGCACTTAGCAAATTTCCATGGGTTTATATATGAAAGACAAAGATTTCATCACAATGGTGTCAAACAAGACTATCAAAAATAAATGGTTATACGTAACAGCTAAGTGGGGAACAACTTAACTTAGAAATGAGTCCACTGGAACAAAATTCATTAAGAGAACAAATGAACAAAACTCATTAAGTGATTACATCAATCACAATGTGGTATACAAGCATTAATGTGACCATTCCCAAGTTTCAAGTTGGTTTGTTTGTTTTAAAAGATGACCCTCTAGGCCAGGGATATTGTCAGAAAACAAACAATAGCCAATCTACTAGCTAGTAAGTAACAAATTGACTAACAAGTGCATTTTCTATTATCAGTCAACTTTGTTGGGAGACCAAGTTCCTGCTAGCCCCTGGGGAATCCCCCATGCCCAACTCCCATTGCCCACCAGCACTTTGACAGTTGGCAGGAGGGGGGAAATCACCACTAGATGATGGGGCAATGTCACTTCCAGCTGACACACACCTCATCTACCACTGGTTGCCTGACTATGCTTGGGAACCCTATGCTATGTTGATACAAGACCCACTGCCTTACCCTAGAGTGCTGTCTTCGCATCTCCCTACCAGAAACACACGGTATTGTGCACAACCTCAAAATACAAGGCAAGCATATCCAGTCCCTTGTACATGCTGGGCAATGAGAGGCCATTTACCTCCCCCTATTGCTGTTTTTCCTGCAGCAAGGGAACTTGAAGCAAGAGACCCACATGACACCTTCCCTCAGGTCCTTCCAACAAGGCCAAGGCATGGCACATCTGGGACAGCACAGCAGAGGCAACAGTGAAGGCAGGTCAAGATTGCAGCAGTGTCAGGACCTCAGAAGGAGAGACAGCTGTACAAGCCCCAGCTCATTTCAGACTGGTTGCCCCTAGCCTCCCTCCTTTTTTCTGCTGTGAGGCTTTTCTCCCCTGCCCCTTGTTAAAGGAACAAGGGAGTTATGCTGAATTGATTGGCCCTCAATAGAGGATTGAGCTTGGGGAGGGCCATTTACTCCTATAGTTAGAATAATAACAAATACAAGGGAATTTGGTCTTCCATTAAAGGAAGACATTTTTGTTAGGGATAGTACCACCGTTTTTATAGTCTGCTTCTGGGCCTCTGTGTGTGTGTGTGTGTGTGTGTGTGTGTGTGTGTGTGTGTGTGTACACACTGTTAAAAACTGTGAAAGCTTTGTCAAGACATTTGAGGATTAAGAATGGGTCCTGAGAAAGCCAAGGGGAAAGAGGGAGTATAGTCTTATCCACTGTGAAGCATCCAACCCTGAAAGTGCTCGTCCATTAAATTACCATCCTCTGGTGAGGGAGAGGAAGTTCAGGTATCTACATTATTGCCTCATATACAGACCCTAGAGAGGGATTACTTTGCAGAAAGCTGTCTCAGTTAAACACAATGCTCTAGGAAATGCACTAGGGCAAAGGGTAAAATTAAGCAATTTTCTGATCTCTCTCTTGAGGAGCAGAGGGATAAAGAAATGCCACACACATCGGGTGTCAATCTCTGGTGGGAAATTGGCCTGAGGAGTATCCTGGCAAGCCGCCTTATACACCTACACTTGCTCAAGCTCAGAGGGGTTAATTTTGTGGCTTTACCCTCAAGCTGCACTGGGTGGTTTGTCATCAACACATTGCCCTCAATTCAGGCACACACATCTCCTGAGTTCTGCATGTACTCAGGTTTGACAGAACCAGGGGGCTAGTGCTTGGATCTCTGTTACTTCTACTTCTCAGCTTCATTTCTAAGTTATGAATAGGGAAATGTCTGATCTTTATCCATATGTAGAGATTTCCCTTCTTCTAGGCTTTTACCTTCTGCAAACAACAAAGGAGAAAATATGGTGTGAATAATATGTATGTGCATTTTCTGTAGGGTTTAGGGAACGGGTGGTGCTAAGGAGGAGGAGTAAAATCAAGCACATCAAGGCAAACTGGTTCCTGGTACTTTGTAGATGTTTGCTACAAAGTCCAGCCCTGGTGGGAGCCAACATTATTGAAATATCTGAATATCATTCAGTGTTCTTTTACTGAGCATCCCAATATACTGAAATGTTCTATATTTGTGCTGTTAGCAACCCATTCATTCGCTGCAATAAAACAGAAATCAATGCATTGTATGACTCCTACCAGACTCATAGAAGGTGTGTCTTCTGGTCACTACCAGACTCATAGAAGGTGTGTCTTCTGGTCACTTATGGACTAAATCTCAGGGTATCTTCCCGCCACAAGAGGTACTCTGCTAAAGCTGACGTGTTTTGTCTTCTTTTAGAGGATTTTCCATGCAGGGCTGATGCAATTTACTTACACCAAGGCTTTATTTATTTATTATTTTATTTATAGTCTGCCTTTCTCACAGGGACTCAAGGCTGATTACACATAGTGAGCCAGTTCAGTCACAAGAATGGGCTATTCAATAACTAATGTATTAGGATTTTAGAAGTCTTGAACCAGTGACATTCTGTGATGATAATCACAACCCTGAGTACATAGGATGTCCAAGAATCTGAAGTTTGCCCCATTGCAGGTTGTTTAATAAAGCTGTGGCCCGATTACTATACCACACAATATGTTTCTGGCCTCTTGTTTTTCTGCATGTGCATACCACTTTTGTTTCCATTCAGAAATGAAAATAATTGACGTGTGTGTGTTTCCAAGGGAGAAACCATCATTGCTTCTCTGCCTCACACTGGCATTTATGCAAGGTACAGTTTCAATTCAGTTATTCTGCTAAGATTGTCTTTTCTGACCACCTTAAGATTGAAACAATCTGCAGACACATCCTTTGCCAGAAACATCTTTTCCCCCTTTCTCTTCTAGTTGGCTTTCCCCCCCTAGAACATTCAGCATGAGGAAGAGAACTGTATAACTCAAAAGCTCACATGCCACATTGGAATGGAGTTTTGTCATTTTTTACTACTAACCAGAAAAATTCCTACAGGTAATTCCATTTATAATGCCTGCTTGCAGCGCCATTCCTTTATTAGATTTGCTGTCTGACATTTGGCAAAACGGAACAAAGGTCCAAAACAGTATTGAAATAATGTTTTGAATCTTTCTCAAAATGAAGACAGACACATATTGAAACCATTTTTAAAAAAAAAAAAGAAAGAAAGAAAGAAATGAAAGCCAGGATTTAAGAAAGCAGGATTTTAATCACAGCCTTTTTATCAATGGCCATGACACTAAAATGTGATCTGTGCACCAAGAATGGGGTATTTTCAAAGATAAAGTTTATGTAAAATCAGGGGTCATTTCGTTGAAAAAAAGGTGAAGGAGCTCATTAGCATATTGTATTAGCATAACTTATTTGCATATGCCACACCCCCTGACATCACCGGAAGTGTGTCAGAAGGCCGCTCAGGCTCCACCCCAAAAATCTCCAAGGTATTTCCCAACTCAGAGCTGGCGAGCCTACACGTGGGGGAAACAAACCAACCACCCATGTCAGGTAAAGAGGGCAAAATTTCCTTTTCATTAAATTTATTCATTGATTTATTTCCTTTATTATACTCAGCCTTTCTCTCCAGGTGGGACCCAAAGCAGCTCACATCACATGTGCCCAGAATCAGCTTGGTGGGGGAGGGTGACATTTTTAAAGATTAGATCCTCCCACCTAAAGCTAAAATGGCAGAGTCGAAGAACAGATATATCACATGAGGCTGCTGAACATGTGTTTTAGTTTTCATTCCCCAGAGCTTAGTATCTGAGGGATGGTGCTTGCCAAACCAATAATTAACACATTGTTGTTGTTTTTTGTCATGGCAAGTAAAACAGTCTTTAATATTGAGGTATATTTTTAGAAATCTTGAGCCAGTAAAAGAAAACAGAGGGACACCAAACCAAGGCCATATGGGGCTGAGTGGCAGAATTTGTTCAGCAAAACTACACAATGTGTTAGCTCTAAACCAGACCTAAAAGTCTTCAGGAGCTTCACTGTCTACAGTTCTTCCAAAAAAAAAATCAGTTTGAGACCAAGGATCTGCAGACTCCCTGACATGGTTCCCTTCCTGTCCCCGCCCTCCACTTTGCAGTTTCCATACTTTTCTCCTCCCTCCTTCCCCATTTGGGATTTCCTTCCTGTCCTCATCAATCATGACTCCAGGGGAAAAAATGTGCAATATGGCTGCATCAGGCTCCTTTTAGTGCCGTTGACACTGGAAGAACTAAAGGAGTCACACTTCTCAGCCTCGAGTCCTCAGCCATCAGGAAAGGGATGATTTCCCCAGAGCAACCAGTGATTAATCCCATTTCATGATGGAACGCATTCTTGGTGGCAGTGCAGCACAAGTCTTTTTGTGCTTCTTTTAGCTCTGCCAACAGTTACAGGAGAAAAAATCATGCCCTGCTCCTCCCATTGCAAATGGTGACATTCTTGGACAATTCTCCATTTCCAGGAGAGATAAACACTAGGAGAACAGACTAGCAGATGCTTCCCATTCCTTTAACAGCCCTTTCCAGACATTACATCCATGTGAACCAGGAGTCCAGCAAGTACATGTAGATTCTCCCGATGTGTCTGAACATGGTCAACATGCATATTTTGCTTGTGCATACAGTTTCATAGGTGGGAACTGGCCACTGGATTTTTTCCAGAGCCTTGGTGCAAAATTCATGCAGCGTATTTGTTCAGACAACGTGGCATCCCTAAATGTGGAGAGCATCATGAGTAGCACAGGGTCCTGATTTGCATGGGTGGCATGCTCCCAGTATGCATGAACATAACATCTGAAAAGGGCTAAGCTCTGCTGACAGTGATGGAGCTAATAATGTGAGAAATGAATCACATTCTGCTCTGTGCACCATTTCTGAGAACAATGCTATATGGGCTTCTTGGACGAGCTACTGTTTCCAAAAAGGAATGTCACCTGAAGAAGGCAGCATGTCATGGCTTTCATCCACTATTACCAGGAGCTTCTCCCATCAATGGGAAAAGTGTCTTTGGTGGGCACTCTACTGGACTATGAGAGTCAGAGTGTGTCTGACCACTGATTCCAGATGCCAACCCTGTTTGCCTGCTCTAAAAAATTTTATTGAAGAAGTTTGAGCTCACCCTCAACATAGAAGATGCCAAAGTAGCCAGTGTTTATTTGCTTTCATCCATACTAACTTGCAGATAGTGAGGCAATTACTCTTGTTTGAAACTATCTTCAAAACTTTTATACCACCTCTCTCTGCAAAATGCTGATTCAGAGCAGTTTATGTTTATTTCCAAAACACACTACAAAATCACCTCAGTTAAAAGATGCAGCAGACCACATCTGATAAGGGCACGTTTATACTGCTACCTTATCCCAATTTTTTCCCCTTGCTGCCTCCTCTTTCACTGAAGCAGCTTGGGAAGGAGATGTCAGATGCTCCAAAGAAAGAGGAGAGAAAGATGGAGGTAAGGAATGCATTGAAAAATTCCAGTTTACCCTAAAGAGGCAAAGCAGCCCCACCATATAGCTAATTTGTTGCTAGGAGAAGGGGTCTGTAAAGAGCGCTCAGGTTTACAGAGGCAATGCCATATGAGGGAACAGTCTGGGAAGCCACACAACGCATATATTGCATACAAAAGAAACAACACATCACCGACTATTTGGAAAAACAAAGGAAAAATGGAAAATGGATTAGACTACTTGTATGAGAAAGGTACAAAAAATTACTGTAATTTGGCAGCAAAACCTGTTTGAAAATGCACTAAATCAAATGAAGGACTGACTCTCATCTCAGCTACCTGATCAGTGTTATCTGAAGTACACTATCTCTTCTCACTGAAAAAAAAACCCCTCGCTTCTCCCTCATACATAGAAGGCATTTACCCTAAAATATGTATGATGTGGTTATCTCACTGGCAGGTGAGATGAGATAGGGATTGTGTCTACACCACATAATTATAACATTGTGATCTGGTGCCACATGATTTCACTGTCATGTTCAGTGCCATATCAACATAACACAAAAACATTTCAAGAGCCACAAAAATAAAAAATGAGATCTAATTTTCACAACAGACAAAAACAAACATAAAAAATGTTCAGTTGGGTTCAACCCTTCTTGCAATATGTTTATAGGTATTAAGAGTCCTTGTTCCTGCCTACAATCACCTTGTAAGTGCCTGCAACTTTTTAAGTGCTTCCCTTACATGATTTTGATTGAACAGGGAAGCAAGTAATTTTTCCTCATGCTCAAATTCTCAGTATTTCAAGGTTCATGAGAATATTGTGAAGAGGCAAGCAAAATCTGCTTTTCCACCCAGCAGTGCCCACCATATCAAGTTCCAGTTGCTAGCTGTGCAATTAATAATGGTTGTTTTATGGATTGAGCACACACTTTTGTTTTACTGACACAATTCTCATCTTCAACATGCCAAAATAGGTTGTGCATGTCCCTCATTTTATTTAGATCACCTAAGCCCTCTTTCATTAAAAGCAAATTCGGCGGGATTTAAACATGCTCTAACTTTCTAAACCTGAGTCATAAGTTATAATAATGTAAAAATTACTTCCTGCTCGTTTGTTATATTAAAAAAACACACCATTTCTCACAGGTCATATTGCCCCAAAGATTATATTCTATTTTTTTTAAAGCCATCCACAACCAAGGAGTTTAATCATTTATACAAGCAGTGGCATAGTTTTTCCCCAACTCTGTTTATGTTCTATCTAAGATCCCATCAAAAGATGTCTGTCTCTTCATGACACTGGTATAAAACTACACTCTGACTCATGTCTTCTAACAGTCTTCAGTTGAAACAATGAAGTATGATGAAAAGAAGGAAGGGACTCCAAAGGCTTGGCAGTTTGTTTATTTTTGGACAGCCTACTTGAATTTGAGTTTGCTTTTTAAGAAAAAAAGTATTGCTGCAGCTCCTTTCCATCAGCCCTCCAGAAACTACATGAACACTGGCATGGCAGAAGCTCTTGCGTGGGCTCTATAGCCACACAGTTCACACACAGGAAGGTGTGGCCCAGCTAAGCTACCACACTACTGGAGTGCCAGGGGAGTCCAGCCTATATTTCAGATTTGGTCCGTGTTATGTTGATAACCCAGAGGTGGAGAAATGTAAGGCTCATATAAAGCCTTGAAGTAAGGAACAGTTGCAGACAACCAGTTATTAACAGCAGTAGATATTGGAGAGGTCCATCTAGCCCTGTAGAGTTCAGAACTACCCTGTTTTATAGGAAGGGTTGCCAGCCTCCAGGAAGTAGCTGGAGATCTCCCAATTACAACTGACCTTCAGGCAACAGAGATCAGTTTACCTGGAGAAAATGTCCATTTTTGAAGGTGGACTCTGTGGCACTAAACCCTATTGAAGTCCCCTCCCCCTCCTGAAACTCTGCGCTCCCCAGGCTGCACCTCCAAAATCTCTAGGTATTTCCCAACCCAGAGCTGACAACCCTATTAATAGGGCACTTTGACTTTATTATAATTATTATTATTTAAAATATGTATATACTATCTTGTCTCCTCAGACTAGGGTTGCCAGGTCCTCCTCCCTTCCCAGCGGGAGACTTTGGGGGGGGGCATTCCTGGAGGGAGCAGGGATGTTCATCACATGATGACATCACGCAGAAGTGGTGTCATCACATGCACCAGAACTCCAAGCAGCGAATTCACTGCTTGAGATTCAGGTGCAGGAGGCCCCGACTCCTCAAAAAGCATTTAAAGGGACCCTTTAAATGCCTTTTGAGGAGTGGGGGCCAGGAGTGCCTGAACTCCAGCAGTGAATTCGCCACTGGTAGTTCAGGCGTGCGGCCAGTGGCTGCCCCTTGCCCTTCCCTCCTGCAAGATTTAAAGGGCCCTCCAGCTGATCGGTGGGCCATGTGCTCCCGCTGATCAACTGGTGGGCACTTTAAATCTGGCAGGAGAGGAGGGAGACGGGTGTCTGTGGGTGGTCGCTGTTGGGGCCGGGGCTTCCTCTGCTGGCCTGCTGGCCAACAGCAGGCAGGAGCCCCTGAAGTCAGGGGATCCCTGCCCCCACCTAGGGACTGGCATCCCTACTTCATACTCAAAGTGGCTGACACCAAAACAACTAGGTCTGTCTCAACAAGTGGTCAGTGTTCCCTCTAAGCTGAGTTAGTGTGAACTAGCTCACAGTTTTTTAGCCTGCAGCTCACAGATTTTTGTCTCAGCTTAGGAAGGATGGCTCCAAAGCAAACTAATTTATGCAGCAGCCAAATTGCTTGCTCACAGCTTTAATGCCAGTAGCTCACAAAGTAGAATTTTGACTCACAAGACTCCACAGCTTAGAGGGAGCACTGCAAGTGACCCACATCAAATGACCTCTGGAACAGGACTGTTTTACACACAGTCCTGACATGAAGGTATCCTCAGCACCCACACAGGTAGATCATTTCAGAAGAATGGACTTACCACAGAAAAAGCTAGTGATCTTTAGCTATTATTTATATGCTGTAATTACTCAAAGGGCCTTCTGTACAAGGCTTTATGGATTATTGTGCTTGTTAGCCCAAGCGCCACACCCTCACATTCAAACAGAAGCAGACTGGGAAGTGAAAACAGCACTGATGCAGGTCTAGCCCCCAGGTAGGGCCTGGGGATCCCCCAATATTACAGCTCATCTCCAGACTACAAAGATCAGTTGCCAGGAGAAAATGGATGTTTTGGAAGGTGAAGTCTGTGGCACTGTACCCTGCTGACGTTCCTGTCCTCCCCAGGCTCCATGCCCAAATCTTCAAAAGCTTCCCAACTTGGGACTGGCAACCCTACCCATCCCCATCTCCCTCTCATGACCACCAGGGGGACCGGGCAATCCTAAATAAGTCAAGTTGAGTGGCCCTTGCCGTGCTATATGCCAGTACCGCAGGGCTACTCAGCTCACTGGGCCCAACATGGGGTATTAGCTAACTCACTGCCTCATCCACCCATAGCAGCACAGGAGGTGGGCAGACACAAACAGACCTGGCAGATGAGGGGTCTCACAAAGGATGAAAAAGGGAAAGACAAACACAACCCAAAATATACCTACAATGTTAAAAGGGTCAAGTTGACCTCCAAATAAATGTAATCAAATACATATTTTTACAATCAAAAATATTTTTTTATTTATGGTGTACACAATGGCAAAGATTAAGAGATTAAAAACAAACTGTCTGAAGATCAGGCTACATGGAACATCAACATGAACTTTACATAGTCATTTTACATACAGAGTTGATGATTTCACATACACAGTTGATGAATATATCAAATTACACCTTATGTGTTTCAGCCTCTAGAGCCTTCCTCAGTGGTCATGAGGTCTACCATGAGTGGGAGACAGTAAAAATACTTGAGGACTGCCCTCTAGCTCTTTGGCTGCCCCCTCCAGCAGCACAGCAACTTTTCCTGAGAAGAGAAGCAAAAGCTTTGCCTCTTTCCTGCACAAGGTTGCCAATTCTGGGCTGGAAGAATTTGGGGGTGGGGCCTGGGGATCGAATGGTTTGGAGAGGGGAGGGATTTCAGCAGGGTATAGTGCCACAGAGTCCACCTTCCAGTGTAGCCGTTTTCTCCAGGGGAACTTATCTCTGTAGCCTGGAGACTAGTTGTAATTCCAGGAGATCTCAAGCCACCACCTGGAGAATGGCAAACCTAATCCTGCAAGATCCACACAGTGAACTCAGGGGTGGGGGTTTAAGCAAGACCCTCTTCCTTTGTAATTCTCTACCTTGGTACTTTCCAGGACAAGAACAGCTCACTCTTGCAGAGGGCAATGCTAGAGAGCCGGAAGCGTTCTGCTTGTTCAGATTGAGACCCATCCCTAAACCAGAAATAATTTCCATATTGTGAAGTACTTGTCCTAATGAGCAACAACATGAGGACTTGGAATCAGATGTTCAGTGAGAATTTTATGCCTCCGAGCCTTTTTTCCTGGCAAATGAGGCACACAGACAGAAGAGGCTATTGCCTTCCCCCTTTGTGAAGTTTATCCTCCTTAAACTAAGAGCTGGTACTGGCCACATTTTTGAAATTATGTTGGTTACACAGCCCTGACTGGGGAACACTATGTACAGAAAAGCCCATCAGGGATGATGCTGTGTAATGCAACCATGGGCAAAGTGTTCTGGTTCTCTGACATGCCTTTCCAGCACACATCTGCTGAGAGCCTAGCTATACAATAAAAGTAGCAGGAGCTGGGTCAAGGGTACCCTGATCCAATGTGCCATTACAAGGAACATTGGGAGACTTACCTTTCAAACCCCTCCATCACTCAGCATATATCAGAGAGCTGTGAGAGTGGGAGGAGGGACTTCTGCTGTCCCTCTCACACCATGACCCCCCATAGCCATTTCCTCTAGGGAAAATGGCACAGAAGAGAAGGCAGAGTCCTCTCCTCTCCCTTGCAGCACTCTGAGCCACACCAAATGAGGGGACAGTTTGAAAGTTGAGTGTGTGTCTTCCAATGGTACATGTGACCTTGAGTTGGGTCACGACAACCCTGACCTGGCTTGCATCATGTTTACTGTACAACTAGGCCCAAGCTCTCACCCTCCTTCTACCTGTGAACTAGAAGTTGCATCAACATGGTGTACTGGTTTGTGTGCTGGACTAGGATCTTGGATACCTGGGTTTAGATCCCCACTTTTCATGAAGCTCCCTGGATGGCATTGGACCAATAGTTCTCTCTCCACCTAACTCAACTCACAAGTTTATTGTCAGCATACAATGGAGGAGGGGAGCTCCATACATACAGGCATGAGCTTCTTGGAGGAAAGACAGATTAAAAATGCACCAAATAAAGAAAGCACAGTGTGACGGAAACAGTAAAAAAAGAGGAGACGCACTACGGCACCGTCAGGAAAATGGCCAGATTTAGCCTAGTGGGTCTGAAAGCCAAAGGGAATGCCATCTGGATTAGTTACTCTCCTGAGATCAACATAGTGGGTATAGTTAAACAAGATTTTGATTAGTTACTTTCCAAATGCACATATCTAATAAAGATCCATTAAAAAAAACCCATAATTAGCTGCTGCCCAGAGTATCAGGGGTACCAAATGAAGCAGTACTAAAACACTCAGAACGTGAAATTTGCAGCCGTCCATAGACATGGCAGCTTCTTGCTACAGACTAATACTGGCTGCTGGCCTATTTTTAATGTTAAAGAGCAAAACATTCTTTGGGATAAAAAGAGCAGAATTTTTAGGAAAAAAAACAGGAATTTTTCATTGTTTGGATCAGCTTGTTCTTCTTAATAATAGGTGAACAAATATGAGAAGTGGGTACACTTATGCCTATTCATGGGTTTTCAATTGCATTATGTTTTAAAACATTTCCCTCCTTTACATTACAGATAAATTATCTTTAAAAGCACGACATGTTTTCTTGCCAAGGGCTTGAGTATGAATCATTTTACCTATAGCTTTATTTTAGACTGAATAGCAAACCATGGCCAAAACCTTCTGATGAGCATCGCTTCAGCTATTTTCAGAGATATTAAGGGGAGAGTGGTTCTCACTGGCAGGTGTATTGCAGCTGAATAAATAAGTTATCCTTTCCCCAGAAACTATAAAAGCCTGACTCAAATGTGTTTCAGCTGAAATCGAAGGCTCATGAAATACATTAGGACCTGTGACTGGAAAATGAAAGAATAATGTATTTTATTCCACTCTCTGCATTATGTGCAACAGAAAAAATGACATTTCTTCAACTGAAGTTTTTCCAGTAAAAAATAAGGCAAGCATAAAACAAAAGGAAAACAAGACACTGGGGATCAAACTAGAAGTTATGTTAAATGCACGGTTGCTATAGAAAAAGGCAGCCATGTGTTTCGTTCCCTGCTCCAGAACATCTCATAGAGCTTGACTCGAGGCATGATGTCACAAGTTTCTGCAGTTTTCCACCCCCACTATACATCATTGGTTGCTACTAGGGGAAGTAAGGAACTCTGACATTACAACACAAATTAATTTGAAGTAGACATTACACAAGAGAAAGAGGACTAAAATGTGTGGCTGTTGTTGTTGGCAGCGACCAAAAACTTTAGTGCAATACCTAGTATTGCCTGGAAATATAGTGACTGTATAAAGCATACACGCTTATGCACCTCATACACTAAAATAAACAGTTAGGGATGCCTCCCACAGCCATGAAACAAGCTTTTTTAATCGTTTTGTGTAGTCACTTTTGCTAACTAGGTTGGATATACATAGGATGTTAGTCACATAAATCCAGAGTCATAAATACGTGGCCAGTTTGTGTACCATGAACAGTGGGACTGAAAAAAAAGAAATCTTATTTGTTTCAGGGCCCTTGAGTCTTCACTCCCTGCCATAACTGGTGCTCATAGTATGCCTGACTTCACCAAAGACCATCATTGTTTTGATTTAAAAAAAAATTAATCCTTCCCCACCCCTTCCAACACAGCTCAGGGTGGCTTCCAGTAGATGACAACATCCTTTCATGCCTTACCCAGTAAGGAAGTGTAATTTGCATTCAGGAAAAATGGAAGGAGGGGAACGGAAAATGAAAACAAGTGAGCCTGACAAATTAGGTACCACCCAAAGCGCAGCACAATGAAATGTGTTATGTCCCAATGTTTCTGTAGAATGGTTTATGTCTGTACTTAGACTTCTACTCTTTCTCAACTAGGGTTGCCAGCTCCAGATTGAGAAATTCCTGGAGATTTAGGGATGATGTCTGGGGAGGGTGGGGTTTGGCTACAGAAACACCACAGAGGCCACCACCAAAGCAGCCATTTTCTGCAGGGCAACTGATCTTTTTTTTTGTCTGGAGATCAGTTATAACTCCCAAAGATTTCTAGGCCTCACCTGGAGTCTGGCAGCCCTTTTCCTAAGGAGCTGGGGTAGGTAATCACACAGAAAAAGTAATACCAGAATTACACACAACTGAAAAACAAAAAACTCTAATAAAAAATTATCCCACAAAAGGATGAGGCGGTAGGGGGTTTGAAAGACCTCTGCTTGAGACCTTGGAGAACCATTGCCCGTCAGAAGAGACAATAGTAACTCTGTTAGACTAATAGTCTAACTCAGTCAATGGAAGGGTCATGCGTTCATTTTTGTTAACTGCATCACATTTACAGGTTTTTTCACTGCTACCTGGGAACTGTAGTTTTGATCTACTAAGTTCTGAGGAAGCACTCATCATGGGGAAGGTTGCCGGCTGATAAACGCTGCCAGTTGTGTAGGCACAAGAGCAGCACACACACTTTAACTTTGAGAGTGCTCCTCAACAACCTGCCATACTGAACGTCAGGACTATGCATACACAAAATGCTGCTCATTTCCAATTATATCCTTAGACAATGCTTGACTGGACAGTGAACTTGCATAGCATGCAAACAAGGTAAATTCAGTTTTCAGTTGTGTAAATATCAAATATTCCTGGTCAGAATTTTTGGTTGCTGGAACACGCCACAGAGAACATGCCTCGCTTGTCTTAATACAACTGTGCTGTTCAGCTCAAAGTGCTGGTCATCATTTTTAAATTCCTAAATGGATGGGGACCAGGAAATAAGGATGGTCTCCTCATGTTTATCAGTTGAGACCTTCATCAGTAACCTTGCTCTACCTCTGTCCTTTTCCTGAGGTGAAATGTCCAGCTGGTAAAGGCAGCAGAGCTTTTTCACTTGAGATACCCCAATAGTAGAACATCCTCCCCTTCTGTTGGCTCTTCTCCTGGTACAACATGGTTTCCCCCAACAGCTCAAATAATGCTGTTATCCTGTGGGTCCTGTGGGTAAGGGAAGCAGTGTAAAGGAGGTCATTCTCCACACATACCACAACTGCAGTCCAAATTGGGCCACGCACATATGGGAATCAAGGAGAAGACACAATTCAGGTGGGGAGCATGGACCCAACCTCTACACTATGTGATGCATGACTCAAATGTCAACTTGGTATTCAGCATAGGTGCGAGCAAATGAGATATTCAGACTTCTTGTCTACTGAGGCAAAGCCCACAGCTATCCACTTCTAAATTTTGCCTTGGATCATTTAGTTTTTTCTGGCTTAATCAGTTTTATCGAAAATTACTTGAATACATTAGTAACTGAGAAACCAGAGAGGGCCACTGCTAAAACAAAGTACCTTCTTAAAGGAGAAGCTAGTTTTCTCCTCACTTTTCTTGTCTCAGCCCCACATGACAACCAACCGTTTCTCCTATACACAGATCCCAGAGGGCTTTATCAGCTTAAAAAAAAAAAGCAATTAATGGATTTCTATAGCACAATGATGTTATAATGACCTATCAAAACAATGTACTACTGATAAAAAACATTTGCTGATGTAATTCTGGAGTCTCGTTCCTTTTTTAAAAAAGAATTCTTGGAGAACAGGTGAGGTGCCAGAAGACTAGAATGTTTTCCCCATCTTGAAGAAGGGAAGAGGGGAGGATCCAGGAAACTACTGATCTGTCAGCTTGACATCTATACCTGGAAATGTTTTAGAACAAAACATCAAAGAGGCAGTCCTTGAGCATTTAGAAAGAATGGCTGTGATTACTAAGAGCAAGCATGGGTTCCTCAGGAACAAGTAATGTCAGGTTAACCTTGTCGCCTTTTTGAGAGAGTTACTACCTCACTGGATCAGGGGAATGCTGTGGACATAGTTTATCTTAATTTCAGTAAGGCTTCTGATAAGGTTCCACATTATATTCTTGTTGACAAGTTGATAAAATGTGGTTTCGACCCTACTGCTCTTAGGGGGATTTGTAACCGGTTGACAGATCGCACCCAAAGAGTGTTTATTAATGGTTCCTCATCCTTTTGGAGAGGAGTGACAAGTGGAATGCTGCAGGGACCTGACCTGGGCCCTGTGTTGTTCAACTTCTTTAAAAATGACTTGGATGAAGGACTAAAGGGGATGCTCCTTAAATCTGCAAACGATACTTAATTGGGAGAGGTAGCAAATCCAGTAAAAAACAGAATCAAGATAAAGGGTGATCTTGACAGGCTGGAAAACTGGGCTAAATAACAAAATGAATTTCAACAGAGATAAACAAAGATATGCATTTAGATAGGGGAAAAATCAAATGCATAATTATAGGATGAAGGACACTTGCCATGGCAGTAGTACTTGCAAAAGGATCTAGGGGTCTTAGTAGACCATACACTGAACATGAGTCACCAGTGTGATATACTAGCTAAAAAGGCAAATGCGATTTTGGGCTGCATCTATAGAGGTATGGTGTACAGATCACACAATGTGATGGTATCACTTTATTCTGCTCTGACTAGACCTCACTTCGAGTACTGTGTTAAGTTTTGGGCACTGCAGTTTAAGAAGGATGTTGACAAGCTGGAACATGTCCAGAAGAGGGCAACAAATATGGTGAAGGGTCTGGAGACCAAGTCCTATGAGGAAAGGGCAATAAAGACATTGAGTCTGGAGACCAAGTCCTATGAGAAAGGTTGAAGGAGCTGGATATGTTTAGCTGGGAGAAGAGAACTGAGAAGTGATAGAATAGCCATCTTCAGGTATCTGAAGGGCTGTCACATCGAAGATGAAGTGTTCTGTTGCCCCAGAAGGTCAGACCAGAATCTTGACTGAAATTTAATCAAAAGAGTTTTCAGCTAAACATTAGGAAGAACTTCCTAACAGTTAGAGCAGATCCTCAGTGGAACAGGCTTCCTCAGGAGGTGGTGGGCTCTCCTTCTTTGGAGGTTTTTAAACAGGCTAGATGGCCATCTGACAGCAATGCTGATTGTGTGAACATAAGTAGATTATGACAGCAAGGGCAGGAAAAGATGAGGTAGTGCTCAGTTTTCATGGCCCTTTCTTACATGTCCAGGGTAATGCTGATTGCCACTTTGGGGCCGGGAAGAAATCTTCCTCCAGACTGGCCAGGGATCCTGGAGGTTTGTCTTCCTCTGATTGTAGAGCAGAAGTACTGGGGGGGAGGGGAGGTAGTTGAGCATTTCCAGGGGTTTGGACTAGATGGTCTTTGAGATCCCTTCCAGCTCTTTTTCTAGTCAATTTGCAGTTCAAGGGCACGTACCAAGGGTGAGGCAATAACTTAGCATTTATACTATGCAACAAGAATACCATGTAAAACTAGTAGTCACTGTACTTGGCTTCGATTCAATTGAAATTCTCAATTCCTCATAATTTATTAAGGAATAAATCCCAAGCACGGGAATTGAAAGAATGTGTGTTTTAAAAGGATGGGCTTATGGATCAGGATGTGATGGCACATTGTCTTACAGCACCCTTATTTAAGGTTTTTTTTTTAAGGGATCATCGTAGGTCCCATTATTTAGAGATGTTAACCATCCTGGAATTAAGAACAGCTTTTACAGCTTTAAGATTTCAATCCATGCCCTCAATAATCAGGACTAGACACTTTTTTGGTATCCTCCCCACCCCCCCACCCCCCCGACTTTGTTTTTGTGATATGGGGGAAGTAGATATCCTGAGATGCCCATGGCATGAAGCTCCTAGACTAAAGTACATCATCCGACGAAGACAGAGATCCTATGCCTGAGATGGAGCGGATCAGGGATAGGGATTCCTCTCCCGGCCTTTGAGCAGGTGCCATTGGTGCCAGCATCGGAGGTTAGGCATTTGGGAGTGCTCCTGGACCCCTCGTTAATGATGGAGGCCCAGGTAGCAGCCACTGTGAGGTTGGCCTTCTATCATCTTTGGCTGATCAAGCAGTTGGTTCCCTTCCTTGAACGTAATGAACTGGCTGTAGTGATCCATGCGTTGGTCATCTCAAAATTGGACTACTGTAACGCTCTCTACTTGGGGCTGCCCTTGTGCCAAATCCGGAAGCTGCAGCTGGTGCAGAATGCAGCGGCGTGGCTGTTGATGGGCCTTCCTGTGTGGGAGCACATCCAGCCCACCCTAAAATTACTGCACTGGCTGCTATAGCATACCGGATAAGTTTCAAGGTGCTGGTGTTTACCTATAAAGCCCTATATGGCCTGGGGCCTATCTATTTGAAGGACCGCCTCTCTCCATATGTTCCCCAGCAAGCACTTCAGTCTGGATCCCAAAACCGTCTGGTCCTCCCAGGGCCGAAGGAGGCTCGGCTGGCGGTTACAAGGGCCAGGGCCTTTTCTGTGGTGGCCCCACACTGGTGGAATGAGCTCCCGGATAACATCAGGGCCGTGTGGGATCTCCTACAATTCCGCAGGGCCTGCAAGACGGAGCTCTTCCATCAGGCGTTTAAGTAGTGGCTGCCCAACATTTCCATCTTGGCCCTGGCCCGACTATTCGATCTTATCCGTCAACCTACTGTGACCATCTATAAGGATTACATCTGGGTGCTGCTAGGACATATTGAGCTGAAGATATGCCATCTGTATAGCTAAGCTGTTTTATGTTTTAATGGTTTTAAGAATTATTTGTATTGTGTGTTTGTTGTGAGCTGCCCTGAACCGCCATACAGCGGGGAGGGTGAAATATAAATCTCAAAAATAAATTAAAAATAAAATAAATAAATAAATTTATCTATCCAGTAGTCCCTGAAGACCAGCAGAGTATTACCAGCTATTCACAGAAACAAAATGGCAGATTCTCTTGGATGCATTTAAATACATAACACCGAAGACCTGGTGCTATCTGCACCAACCTCAACCTATGAGATCCATCCTGGTTGTTGCTTATCACGGTGTTTAGACCCAAGAGAGTATTAGCACTTCCTTAAGGAATGGCATTCTTTCTGTACTATTGAAAGCATAGCTAGACCATGGATGAAACTAGACACAGTTCATTCTCCCTTATGCCCACGTTTTGGACTGAAACTTTTGATTACCAAGATGGATGTCCTTTCCTGGAGGGTTGTGATTTTATGGACTGCTCAGGACAACTCAGCATTAATCAGCATCATCACCCATGAAATCCTCTTGGGACTGATTGCAAGGGCTGGGAATAGGGAGCATAATATTGCCATAGTTTTGTTCCTAACTTGTAGGTATTTTCCAGAATATAGCAATGATTTAAGGGTTAAAGCTCAAACACTACGGCAGTTGCTTCGTGGTATCACAGAACAATCACTCTTATTGAACGGATAATAAGTTAATAAGCTTTCAAGGGAAGCTTGTCCACCCTTATTGAAGGGAACCCTGGCGAACACCCAGTATGGGTACTTCTAGGAATTGTCCAAGCAACCCCAGGATTCCCAGTGTGATGCAAAATACTGAAGACATTGACTGAGTACAAATAAGGGCAACTTTTCCATATGACAGTCTTGCATTGAGGCATGATGGTACCGGGAGGAAAGGCTTAAAATTAAGGGGGGGGGGGATGAACAACCTAGGTATAGGCATGAACCGCCTAAAAAGTTGTGTGAATACCTCTCAGCTGTGAGAGTTTTCAATGGCACAACTCTCTCAAGTGAATAAAGAAAAAATGCAGCAGTTTAAACTTGAGCTGACAGGGATTTTAAAAGGATTAAACTTAATTACTCATATTAAGAACATACAATTTTAGGAGTACCTTATATAATTTTGTCCTAGGAGTTCATAATAACTGCAGCCCTTTACACAGTGAAGCCTACCTGCACTACCAGTTTAATCCTCCTATGGCTTTCTGATGATAACAAAGGTAAGGAAATGGCCCAGTTGTTTGCCTTTTCAGTCCATATGCTGCAGCTTGTTCCCACTGAGCACAGCCATTCAACAACACACACAAAATCACTTAACGCACATAACAGTGACACAATAACTGAAATGAGCCTCAGCAAGTTAGGAACGCATAGTAGAAAATAAATTTATCTCAAAGGAAAAGGTTAATTAAAGGTGAACTCAGAAGAACTTTTGAAAGGGTTACCTTTCTTTACAGCGAAAATCCATGACAACGTAACAAATGTCTGGCAACCTCTGCTAAACATGCGAGATTATGTCTGTGGAGAGTTTCTCATGTTTTCATTATGTGAGAGATTCAAAAGGAGGCATAATTCATAACTCGCCGCATGCCAGGCAAAGGTAAAGAGCCTGGAACGTATCTTAACCCTGTAATTGTGAAGAACGCAGGTGAAGGCAAAAGAACCAATGTAGTACAGTGGTCACAGTGTTGGACTAGAAGCTGGGAGACACAGGTTCAAGTCTGCCATGAAGCCCAATGGGTATATTTGGCCCACCCACACTCTAAGCCTGACCTACCTCATAGATAGGTTATAAAATTGTTGTGGGAGTAAAATGGGAGAGAGAAGAGCTATGTACACTGCCCTGACTTCTTTGGAGAAGGACAAAACAGATTAGATAGCACCAGCTAGAATTTAGCCCTGACCAGGATAGCCCAATCTCATCAGATCTCAGAAGCTAAACAGGGTCAGCAGTTGTTAGTATTTGGATGGGAGACCATCAAGGAATACTGGGATGTTACACAGAGGCAGACAATGGCAAACCACTTCTGAATGTCTCTCACCTTGAAAAACCACCTGGGTCGCCATAAATTGGTGTGACTTGATGGCAAAAAAAAAAAAAGCTAGAATTTAGGGCATCCCCATGTCTAACAGGGGGACACACCACCATTTTAAGGCTAGGATTTTCTTATTTCAAAAATGCTGCAGGAGCAATCTTGAAAGCTCTGGCAGGGCAGAGGCCCAGGTGGGGCCAGTTCTAAATACCCTGGCTGGGCATAGTCCCAGATGGGATTCCTCTGGCTTGAGGAGACTTGAAAATATCATGGCAGGATGGAGATAGGAGAGCCAGTTGTAGGGGTGTCTCCATTACCTGGCAAGTACTGCCCCTCACCTCTGCTGCAAGTGTGGGTCCTCCTGTCTCTCCTCCCTCACTGCACCATTTTTTTTAAAAAAAAGGAAATCTAGCCTTAAAATGGCAGGACATGGGATACTGTAATGTCTAGTTAGGCTCATAGTCTCATATGGGGGTGTGTGCACAGGTAGGACAGATACAACTCACATCTCTTTAGGTTCCGTGTTGTGGTAGCCGTACCAGTCAGTGTTGGCAGTCAGTCAAATCTAGTGCCTTATTTTTTCTCCACAGAAATGAATGGCAGCCATCCATTTAAATACCCTGAGGTATCCAATGTGAATATAACCTGCAATTGCTCTCACCCTCTGTGCCCCTCTACCGTAACTCTATTTAAGCCTTTAAAAATCATTGGAAACTAGCAGGAAATGAGCCATCTACACCACAAATTGTGTTTTCTGTGTGACAGAGATGTCTATGTTTCACAAACTGCAACAGCTGGATTTATGACCACTCGGGTTTCTATTCATTTCTACTTCACAGCTATTACAGAAGCTTTCATTCTCCAAAGAGGGGGCCAGAAAATAGCTACTGATGATAACTACAATCTAGGGCATTGTCATGGGCCAGCCAAGCTCAGCAGAGCAAAGGGAAGGAGAGGACTCCTCTGAGGAAGAAGGGGTCAGCATATCTGACCCAAGCCCACAGTCAGTGGCAGAGATACTGCAGGAGGAGGCAGTCTCTAAGAGGCCAGATACAGATTCTCAGCCAGGAACCAGCACACTGGCCCCTCAACTTCCCAACCCTGGGCTGGCAACGGAGAGCCAATTGCCAGTCAGTTCACACACACACACACACACATCACCACCACCACAGCCTCAGGAATACCATCAGAAGAACATTAGGAGAGACCTGCAAACCAGAAACCGTAGTGCCTGGCTAGCAGTGCAGCACTGGCCCAGCTGCAACAACAAAGATGAATGCTTGCAGAAGCAGGACTGAGGGAGCCAGCTAGTGCATGATGTGATACAGGTGGTTAGCAGTGTGGGGCTTAAAAGCAACAGAGAAGAGAGCAGATGTGGAAGTGACTTGTCTGTTAGTTAACTGCTAACCTTGGCCTATATCACAGAAACCTTGCTCTTGGAATTCCCTTTAGACTTGAAGCTGGGAGTGTCTCCTACCCTATGCCTGAACCCCAGAGCTGTGTGCGGACTAACTCTGATGTCGAGAAAATAACTCTGTGTGCTTACTGTGTGTCAGCAGTCAGGACCGGCATAGATCAGAGAGAAGAAACATTTCATCTGGGAAACAGAAAGGTAACTGCACCCCCCAATAAGACATACAAAACACTGTTTTGTGTAATTTAGAAAGACATACAATGCTGACTGCAGAGGAATGTCTTGAACTTCAGGAAGAAATTACTTCTATTTTCTGACCATTCCTTCCTTTCCGTCATACACCGTCTGGGTGACATGTGTTTGGTTTGCAGTAATGAGAACACAAGTCAATGAGTCATCACAAGTTTCAGTGCAACCCATTAGCTCCTTTTCCTTCTGTCTGCAAAGAGTTGCATCAGTGTTTTCATGTGGTCATGGACACAACCACATGATTATGCTGCTAATGAGAGCCACACGTAACCAACCATCACATTTAGAGGGAAATCATAGATGTATTTTGCAAAAGTTACCAAGGAAAATCTGGACAATGCCACAATCACTTGCACTTTTCAATATACCCTAACAATGCTCAAAAAGTGTTTATGATTGTGGCAAGCAGAAAATGGACAACTGCTTCATTGTGCCTTTCTACAACATAGTTGGCCAGTCCTTTTCAGTTATTACCATCGTGTATCAAAAGACCATCAGCTGCATATAATGGGAACGCAAACTATCCATGAGCCTTCTAATTCACACTCATTGTGTTGTGTGAATAGGGGCAATGCATATATTTACCATGCATGTACAGCCTTGCTATGTGTGAACATGAGCCCTGAAAAATCCAGTGGTCAGTTTGCATATATGTATATAGAAAAGACACATGTTGCCCCTGTTCACACAACATGGCAGCCACATGTATCAAGATATTGTCTTGTTGTAACCTGCTGTAGGCCTGCTTGCAGGGGAGGGAGGGCTAGAAGTCCTCTATCGACCAAGATCTTCTGGCTGTCCCTGGTCCAAAGGATGTCCATCTTGCCTCGACCAGGGCCAGGGCTTTTTTTGCCCTGGCCCCTGCCTGGTGGAACATGTTCCCTGTCGAGACGAGGGTCCTGTGGGATCTTTCTCAATTCTGCAGGGCCTGCAAGAGGGCACTGTACCACCAGGCTTTTGGGTGAGGCAGCAGGCATCCATGAATGGCCTACCTGAGGTTGTTGTCACCCACTAGGGTTGCCAACTCTGGGTTGGGAAATACTGGGAGATTTGGGGGGTGATTCCTGTGGAGAGCAGGGTTCAGGGAGGGAAGGGACCTGAGCAGGATATAAGGCCATACAGTCAGCCCCCCAAAACAGCCATTTTCTCCAGGGGAATTGATCTTGGTTATCTGGAGATCAATTGTAATAGCGGGAGATCACCAGGTGTAACCTGAAGGTTGGCAATCCTATCACCCACCTACCAAGCCAAACAATATGCCAGGAAATCTCTCACAGCCAGCTGACTTTGTTTGAACTGTGACCATTGTTTTTAATGTCTATTACTGTGTTTTAAATTTTTCACTGTATTTATTGTATTACTGACATGCTTGCAGGATGGGCGGACTATAAGTATAAATAAATAAATGAAATGAAAATCATGGTCAGCATGTGCCCATTACGTTCAGTTGGTATGCTCCTGGTATACAAGACCATAATGTTTGAAAAGTTCTGATATGCATTCGTCTCCCCGTGTGCTTTATGTCTTTGGAAGAGCAGAAAAAAGTGCTAGTTTGATTAGTTTGTTAGTTTAAAACTGAAAAATAAGCCAAGTTGTTTAAAAAGCAGATTCACAGGTTTTCTGTTTCAATTACTTCCTCTTTTAATTATTTAGTTTATAAAATTTGTGAGCTATGGAAGCAAAAAGCAGGGACATGAAATGACATCATCACAACATCACTTACAGTTTGTACTTGAAAGTGATATCATGATACTTAGAAATTCTCCCATATCTGTGGTAAAGATCATAGAGATGTTTGAAGTCCTAGAACACTGTGACATCACTTCCAGTTACAGACCAGAAGTGATACCTCACAATCAGTGGTCCCTCGAAGCTGAGTTAGTGTGAGCTAGCTCACAGTATTTTAGCCTCTGGCTCACATATTTTTGTCTTAGCTCAGGAAGGATGGCTCCAGAGCAAACTAATTTATGCCATCGCCAAATCGCTTGCTCACAACTTTAATGCCAGTAGCTCACAAACTAGAATCTTTGCTCACAAGACTCCACAGCTTAGAGGAAGCATTGCTCACAATGTCACTCTCCACTCCCAAAATATTCCCATTGGCTGACAGCACTCAGCTGGCAATCCTATTTTCCCCTCTAACCAAAAGATAATGGCTGCCTTGTGGATCCAAAGAGGTGGGGTTAAATATTATTTTATTATCTAAATGTGCCTGTGTAAAAAAAATGTGGATTTGTTTGATTGTCTAGGCCAAATTCTGAATGGGAGAGGGGTGGCAGCTTTGAAAAAACAGTATACTATCATTGGGCATTTGGTCATTAAAAGTTTTCAGTTCATCAATTTTCTCTTCCCTTCCCTCCTTCATAGGAAAGAAGAAAGATTGATGGGCGTGGTCGATGGATTCTTAGGGATCCATTGATCATTCAGGGATGCAGAGGGAGTAATAAGAATGCCAAATAAACTAATGTACTGCTGTGGGTGGGCCCGAGGAAAAAAGCCCTCTGCCTCTATTGGGAAGGACTTGCTTTCCTGTGGCAATGTTTTAAACATGGACAGAAGTTATCTGATTGCCTGCAGCCCCCTGAACAGTGTGCTATGAACACTATGGAGGCAGAGAGGAAGGGGCTGGGGGCAACCTGAATGGCCGGGACACACTGCCCACTTGTCCTAGTGGATCAGCCCCAATGACAACAGTCCTGAAATATATTTAGCCCATAGTTCAGATGTGTCTGTTTGGGGGGGGGGGGTTGGGTTGTGGGGGGCTAAGCACTAAGAGGTAGCAGCTTATCCAAGATTGTGCTGGAGAACAATAGGAACTCAGGTCCTTCTGGCTCCTAGGTCACACTCATCTGCTGTATCACAGTCACTCTTCCATGTTGCTTCAATATATTTTATCAATTTGCCACTGTGAACAACTTAATTAGAAAGAGTTGTCTACAGTTTTACAAAAGAAGACAAGCAAACGATAGAAGGTCCTTTTAAAAAAAAAGTATTCAAAAAAGAGAATGTAGAAGTTCCCCAGCTCCAAGAAAAGACATGCTTGAGAAAATCTTAGTCCCATCAAAATAATATATTTTAAAAACAAATGCCTGAGACAAATCACAGAGAGACATGATCTGTCATGAGCTAAGTGAGGAAATTTTCAAATCCCACCTTCCTGGTATGAGGAAAAGTAAAGCTTCTGTCACTTGCAAATACTACCCAAAGGTGCATTTCATTCTGATGCACTGGGAAACGGGTCAGGACATGAGGGGAAAAATAGCTATTGCCAAATGTTATTACAGTAGGTACATGGCTCTTATGTTCTTCGAAATTATGGCTATTAATGTCTATCTCACTCTACTCTGAACACCGGCTTGTCCCTAGCTGCTCATTGTCCACATAAGGACTCCAGGATCCACACAACCTCTAGGACAAGCAACAGGCATGTGCATTCACATTCAGAGAGGCATGCAAAACAGATGTACATAAGGCATGCAATGCATATCCATGGCTTTAATAACCAAAGTGAAAACTATTTTTTTTCCTAACTACATGATAGGTAATCATGGATCACCTGACATTTTCTTTAAGATTAAAGAGCAACTGGGGAAGGGGGGAGGGTAATAGTAGCCCTTTCCTTCCCAGATACAGATTACTCTCCCACTCCTGAAACTACTATTAGCATTTAGGGGGAAACAGCTAGAGTTGCCAGGTCTGAGTTGGAAAATACCTGGAGACTTTGGGGGTGGATCCAGGAGAGGGTGGGGTTTGGGGAGGGGAGGGGCCTCAGCATGGCCTTCAAAGCAGCCATTTTCTCCAAGGGAGCTGATCTCTGTCAGCTGGAGATCAGCTGTAAAAGCGGGAGATTTCCAGGCCCCACCTGGAGGCTGGCAGCCCTAGAAACAGCAAAGGTTTGTATTGTACATTATCAAAAAAAATTGTCACTAAGTACCAACTACACAAAGGAAGACTCACAAATTGTACCTAGTATGAGTTTCATTCTTTGCCTAACATCTTAAACAGCACAACATTATCGTACAGTGCCATTACAGAGTTACTGCAATCTAAGCTCCTAAGATCTCCAAAAAGCAGAGGCAGCAGAGTGTCTTTTTTCAACCATCTGGGAAGATGGGGTAGAAGGGAATAAATTTCCAGACACAACTTTTGTTGCACCAAATGGTGTGGCTCTAAGCAAATTTGTGCTGAGGATGTGATGGAGCTCTTCTGTAGAATTCTGTCATGAAAACAAACTTTTCAGAGGTGCTCCATACCAGTTGGCCTCACCAAGTTCCCCCTGCTTGTCTCTACATTCTTGAAGAACAGAAGTAGGACTCCTGAGATATGACCCTCTTTGTATTCAGGGCTCGTGTACTGCCTCAAATATAAAGCTCATGTTACTCTTGTCCTGGGGATTTCCTATGTTGCTAGTCATCATTCATTCATTTTATGGGATAGACATCTTGTGCAATGTTCCTACACTGGCTCGAGGAGTATTTGTTTATAGAGAGCTGCCACTGTGATTTATTTGCCATCAAATTATAATTAGTAGCAACAGATTGTAAATTGTCCTTTTGCCTACCTGATAATTATCCCTTGGGTTTCGCTGGGTGAGGCCTTCAACTGAAATTGCGTGGTTCATGGCAGGATCCATATCCACATTAATCTTCATTCGCTCTGCAAGAAAGAAAAGGAAGGTGTGTGCAGGTAAGGAGAAGGTACATTGCTTTCCATTGGAAATCAGTGAAGTCTCAGCAATGAAAGTCCAAGCTCTGCATCTAATGCTTTAAAGGTGTTTTGGGTGACAGCTGAAGTCACTTCCCCTCATTACCAAAGCACAGTAACCCTTGAGTGGAGTTAGTGGCACAACAGAACATACCACAGGGCTGTCAACTTTCCCATCAAACCAGCTCTTGTGATTTGTACTGTAGTATGATTTACAACTACTACCAGGTGATCATTCTTTAATCTCCATGCCCTTTAAAGGACCACCTGATAATACCTCCTATAAAGCTGTTTCATTATAGCATTCTTCAATCCAGATGTAATGTTTTTCATATAATGCAAAGGGAGGGGGCTGTCCATGATGGCTGGGCTGAAAGTGATGTGTTGCTGCTGTAGATGGGACACCCCAACGTCGGAGATCTATAAAAGACCTGTACAGCTGAGGAATGAGCTGTGGGGGTCATCAGAGAAGGTAGCTGTAGCTGTCCCAGGAAAAAGCCCTGGGACAGCTGCAAGGTGACCAGAAGGCAATACTGTGAACACCATTAGAACCAGTGATATGAACATCTGCAAGTTTGGCTCACATCCTACTTGCCAGTCACAAACAAGGAGCTGATATTTCAGTGATAGGTTTAACACCTTGTTATCCCATCTGTGACTATTTAGCAGGATGCCTCACTGTATACCTTCCTAATGATGGCTGAGGACAGACTGGCAATCTGGAGTGGGATGAATCCGGAGGCAAAAGCTGCGGGGGAAAAATCCCCCGGGACTGGCTATCCACATTGGCCAGGGTATTGCGCAAGGATGCTGTTATGGAGCGTTCAGACTGCTGTGGCATGGCCCCAGGTGGGCCGGCCTCTGCAGCTCATAATAGGGCTGTTTCTGCAATTTGCACATGTGCGCATGAGCGCATGAGCGCTCATGCGCAAACTGGCAAAATGCCGCATTTGCACTGCTGCCTCCGCTTGCCTCCCGCCTACTTCCAGTTCACACTGCCTGGAAGCGGGAGGCAAGCACAAGGCCTCTGGACACCGGTTTCTCCTGGTGTCCTTCTAAAGCGCAAGAAAACAGGCTTCAAAGCGGATAAGTGTGGAAGGGAGCCAAGGGACAGCTGCGCATGTCTGAACAGACTCCCTTCCCCTGCTTCCCATGCGGACCTATCCCGGGGCAGATTGCCAGTCTGTCCTCAGCCGATGTGTTACAGTGCAGTTTATTTTTTTGTGTATATGTATTCTCACACAAAGGGTCATGGTGGCTCAGAGGTAAAGACACTGAGCTGCAGACCGGAAGGTCTGTAGCTCAGCAGTTCAAGACCCTCATGTTGCGTGATGGAGTGAGCTCCTGTCTCTGGCCCCAGCTCCTGACAACCTAACAGTTTGAAAGCAAGAAATTGCAAGCAGAAAAATAGGTACCGCTTTGGTGGGAAGGTAACAGCATTCTGTGTACCTCAGCGTCTAGTCATGCTGGCCACATGACCATGGAAAAGTCTTCTAACAGCGCTGGCTCTTTGGCTTGGAAACAGAGATGAGCACCGCCCCCCTTGCGTTGGATTCGACTGGCTTTCGAGCAAGGGAAACCTTTACATTTATTCTCACACAACCCAATTTAATTTCTGCTATCCCCCCGGCTCTTGCCACGTAACTGCTCCACTCAGCAGGGAACTGTTTAAATAGACAATTAAATTAGTCATGCATCTTAAAAATAACTCAAACAAATAGTATTCATAAAATCCTCTTCTTTTGATATTTGTTTAAGTGGTCCTTAGCCGTGGCAATGAATCAGCAGCATTACTACACATGTGCAGTTTTGAAACACCTGATGCAAACCAATTCCTCAGGCTTTGCAGCTGTTCAGAACAAACCAAACAGGCTGTGCAATAGGCTCATATCTGATCGACACCTTTGAACATGGAAAATTCAACTGTCAAACATGTTCATGGTGAAATATGCAGCATCCCTGTGCCTCAATATTTCTTCCAGAACCATTTCACTTAGCAACCTCTTTTCAGAAACGTAACTACAGGATTAAAGGAGGTGCTACTTTACTGTAACTATTCTCAAAGGCGCAGCTACAGACCAATAAGCATTTTCTGCCCATCTCAGAACAAGACAGAAGATTACACTTCAGTTCATTATACTCTGGGTCCTAACCATTAGGACTAGCAATAGTGGGAAAATGTAGTCCAGAACTGCAAGATGTATGAATGGATCTCACTAGATAACAAATCTCATGTGCTATTACAATCCTAACAGCTAAATTTAAATGTTGACTCCAATCTTTCCTCATTAACATTCACCCTATCCATTCCCTAGAGATCGCTACAATCCTCAGCCCATGCATTAAAAAAACCAAGAATAAAAATAGACTTCTCCCTAGTTAACATTATTATCTGAAGTAGTGAGCTGTGACTCATGGAAGCTCATACCCTGCTACAAATGTTGTTGGTCTTTAAGGTGATACTGGACTTTTCCCCTTTTCTATTATTATCCATTATTTGAATTAGTATGCACAAAATTTAAAAAATGCAGCAACACAATACAGGTTCTCAGACAACACCTTAAAGACCAATTATTTGATGATGGCATGACCAGCTATTTAATGATGGCATGCTTTTTCACGGAAGAGAGAGTTTTTTATGCAATAAGTGGACCATGACAATGGAGGCCATACCAGGTTACCAACCTCCAGGTGCTGCTTGGAGATCTCCCACTATTACAACTAAACATCAGACAACAGCAATCAGTAGCTGTAGAGAAAATGGCAGCTTTGGAGGGTAGACTCTATGGAATTATATACCAGTGAGGTCCCTCCCCTCCCAATCCCCAGAAGGTCAGACCAGAACTAATGGGTTGAAATTAAAATAAAAGAGGTTTTGGCTAAACATTAGAAAGAACTTCCTGACAGAGTAGTTCCTCAGTGGAACAGGCTTCCTCAGGAGAAACCTCTTTGGAGGTTTTCAAACAGAGGCTTGATGGCCATCTGTCAGCCATGCTGAATCTGTGAATTTAGGCAGATCGTGAGAAGGAAGGGCAGGAAGGTCTGCATCAGTGCTTAGTTCTTGTGGCCCTTTCTTACACATCCAGGGAAATGCTGATTGCCACTTAGTGTCAGGAAGCCATTTTTCTCCAGGGATTTGGTCAGGGATCCTGAAAGAGTTGTTAGTTTGTTTGTTTTTTTGCCATCATCTGGGCTTGGAGCAAGGGTCACTGGGGATGGGGGGGAGGCAACTGAATGTCTTGCATTGTGCAGGTGGTTGGACTAGATGACCCTGGAGGTTCCTTTCAACTCTATGATTCCTTGATTCTTCCCCAGGCTCCACCCCCAAAATCTCCAGGTATTTCTCAACCTAGAGCTGGCAACCTTAAGGCCAGAAAAGACTAGTAGAAAAAGTTTGGGCAAGATTAAAAACTAAATGCTAACTTTAGCTGCCTGGTGCATGGAATTAAAGTTCAGTCATAAGGATTAACATGGATGCTGCTACGTACAATCATCTACTGTCTGTAGTGACTACTTGATTGAGGACTTTACACAACCAATTCAACCCCAAAACAACGTTAGATCTGTCAAGGAACACAGTTTAGAAGCTTCACACTCTATCCCAGTGTTTTTCAACCACTGTGCCACGGCACACTGGTGTGCCGCGAGATACTGTCAGGTGTGCCGCGGGATTTTTTCAATGAAAGAAATGTGCCTTCCGGGCTGACCTTCCGGGACGCGTTTGGCATGCGAGAAAGAACAGTGGCACGCTCTCGCTGATTCCGCTCGCACACTCTGTGGCCGGCCTGAGGTAGGAGGGAGCTGCCATTGAGGCGCAGCTCCCCTTGGCCTTGCGAGGACTCGAGGGAGGGAGGGAGAGTGCCGAGGGGCTCTGTCTGTTCGCCCACCCGACCTGCCAGCGCCACGACGGAGGCAGCAGCCATGAGCGACCCGGAGCAGCTGCTGCAGCGAGCCCGCCTGGCCGAGCAGGCGGAGAGATACGATGACATGGCCACGGCCATGAAAGCAGTGAGTGGCCTCTCAGCCCAGAAGGTGGAGGTGGGCCTCCGCGGGTCCCGCTTCACGGTTGTCTTAGCTCAAAAAAGGTTGAAAAACACTGCTCTATCCTAGTGATCCTTAACATGGTGTCTATGGGTGTTTTGGCAACCACTAACGGGTTTCCTGGTAGCCATTTGCTTCTTTGACAAAGGATCTCTTCCTCAAAGCAAAAAGCCAGTCCTCACTTCTACCTAACCCTCCGTGGACCTTCAGAAGAATTAAGAACCTCCGTCTTGGTTGGATTCAGTTTCAGTCAATGCTTCTTCAGCCTCTAGAACCTCGGCCAAATTTTGTGGCCACCCATTAACAGATACAGCATTAAGTGAGAAACTCATAGAGAAAGGAAGCCCACTACCCAAACTGGAACCATTAGCACTGCCTAGCATGATATCCTTACATGGGAGACACATTTTTTCCATATGTTCATATTTCATGATAATATGCATACATAGCCTTAGTGCAGTAGTTAAAAAGTATTGCACTAGGAACTGGGATATGTAGGTTCCCATCCCAGCTTGCTAGGTGATCTTGGGCCAGTCACTCACTCTCAGCCTAACCTAGCCTCACAGCATTGTCACATAGGTAAAATGGAAGAAAGAAGACCAATGTATGCCACCCTGAGTTCTTTAGGAAAAGTGTACTAAATACGTAACAAATAAAGGGAAATACTGTGGGATGAATTACTCACACCATTAAGGCAATTTATCTGTTTGATATATTCCTATCCTACCTTTTGACCTCTCTGGGTCCAAAAGGTATCTTATGAACAATCACAAACCCAACAACCAATAAAAATCAACAACCGATAAAAATATCAACAGTGTAACACCCACAGGAAAACCAGTAACTATCAAAAAGAACTCACAAATTTAAAGCTTAACAAAGGCTAAGTAGTCCATTAATCCCAAACTGTTTGCTAACTAAAGATTAACAAGGATGGACCAAGATAGGCCTCCCTAGAAAGTGAACACCATAGCCTGAGTGCCACAACTAAAAAGTCCTGTCTTATGTAGTCAACTACTGCACCTGTGGTGATGGTGAACATGTAGCAGAGCCTCTGTAGATGAACTGAATATACAGGTAAGTTAATATTGGTAGACCTTAAGTTAACCTGACACCAGAGTATTTAGAGCTTGGTCAACCAGAACTTTCAACTGTGCCTGGAAACGAACACTGAAATACTTGATACATGGAGACAACAGGGGCAGTGTTACTACAGAGCTGCATGTAACAGTGTCTACTACTACTGAGGTTCAAAGCTGCCTAGTGACTTCTGAAGCACCATCTGAATCTAAGCAGAACCTCACTGAAATGTCATCTAATGCACAACCAGCTCTGTGGGTGCTTCTTGAGTCCCTTCCCTTTATCTCCCTAGAAATCTTTCACTGCAATAAATTGAAACTGAAACTGAGAACTGCCCATAAACCAAGGACATCTGCCAAATTTACCACACACCACCCCCAAAAAAGTCCCAATGTGCTTCAAAAGTTTTAAGTTACATATTTTGGTTGCCTAGCAACTGGCTTCCCAAGTTTCCTTTCATGTTTTATCTCTGTGTGTTTCTCATGTTTATGGTATAATTATTGCTATGACATCATAATCCCACCATTCAGCAGCTGTCAGGGCCCCCCAATGCAGAATAAATACTCTCTTACAGTCTCCGCTACTACAGGTTAGTTTACTAAATAGATCAATATTTGAGATGTATAGTCAGAAGGATTAGGAGATGGAAGTGACTTTTCAAAAGCTTCCTTATCATGCCAGGGTCTTGGAACACCTGAGAATGTTGTAAAGAAAAGCCATTTCAGAAATAATAAAAGGCCCATATAAAAAGCTACTCAAGGCTCTTGCAAACAGGTTTACAAGGAAAACCTGCTTTTATTTTGAAATCAGTAACATATTTAAACATTTATGGATTTCACAAAAACCACCTTTTGTTTGCAGAGTGTTCACCGAGGGCATCCATCTTCCCCTTCTGTTTAATCCGTTTAATGGATCTGAGCCTGCAGGGGGTGCCGTATTACCTGAGCACTATCAACCATCTGACTCCTCCTCTAATTTTATGGGGAAGTTCTTCCTGCCTTTATTTTTCCTTGTCTAATAAATACACTCCATAGTTCTTAAACGGAAAAAAGTGCACAGTTGCTAACGATGCCAACAAAAATGGGCTTCAACCATTCTGTAGAAATCACTTAACTCACAATTGGATTTTATTACCATACTTTCTACACACCAGATGTGCTCTTCCATAAAGGGAAGTTACTTTATGTATCGACATCCCTACATTACAAAACCGTTACACTCCTGTTTTGTGTATCTGATGTGGCTCAGGTGCCACCATCACTACTGGAAATATAGAAAAGCTTCTTGCTTACTGGTTTGGTTATCCTCACGTGTTTACATAACACCTAAGACACAGATCTCCCAAGGGGACAGAAGTCACTTGCGTGTTATATTATGTGAACAAGCAAAGTCCAGCCAAACATGTAAAAATTAGATGTGTTCCTATGAGCGCAGAATCAATCATAGAGGTGGTAGCAACAGCCACATCTCCTCAGGCATATGAAAAGAGGACTTACAGCTTGAATCTAAATTTACTTACAAGTAATTCCAAGTCAGTTTAATGGGGGTTACTCCAAAGGAATGAGCATAGGATTGCAAAGAGTTAAGTCCATTCAAACATAACAATCGCAATCCTCTAAAATATGAGTGGGAAGACAGAGACCGTGCCACAGGCTTGCATCCTCCCTCCTCCCAGGACTGTTCAAACACATGGACACATCCAGTCTCCAGTGATGCAGCCCAACAAGAGCTCTGCCATTATGATGAATCTCCAGTCCTATCCTGCTCACCAGGCTAAAGTCAAGTCTCAGCAAGGGTTCTAGGGCTCCAGTCTAAAGTCAAAGCCCAGGGTTCAGTAGCACAGTCTAGAATCATTGTCTAAAAGTTCAGGTGGCAAGGTTCCAAGAGCTTAAAGAAGGCAGGTAACTGGTTGGCTCAGCAGTACAGGTGAAGACAAGCTGATCCCACACTTTCTGCAGCCTTAGAGAGGGAGTCTCCCTACAGGTGTTGCTGGGTCCCATGTTAGGCTTCTCTGCAGAAGCTGAGTCAGCTCCCCTCCTCTTGAGCAGTACTGTGCCCAGCTCCTGTGGTGACTTATCTGTCTCTCCTAGCATCTCTTTAGCAAAGGAGAGGCCTCAGGCCACCAGGTACTCATTCCTGCACCTGTCCTATGTTTCAAACCTAGTACTTTGCCTTCTCTGCTTCTGGGGTGCTTCAGAAGACCATGGTGGCTCTGGTCACATGTGGGTCCTCCCCCGTGCTGGAACCTCCAGGCTTGAGGGCCCTGCTGGCCCAAGGGCTGGTGCCAGTGCTGCCTCAGGGTCCCTTTGGGGAGGCATTTGAAGGTCCATCTCACTGAGAGGTCCGCCAAGGCGGGGCTTGGGGGCAGGTTGTCCTCCTCCTCCAAGGACTCCTCTTCCCATGCTGACCCACACGACAGGTCCTCTAAGAAGATTTAGAATATTGGATCAGTTCCATTTTTCCCTGCAGTAGAAGCTGAACAGCTAAGTATATTTCCTTAGGTATACATCTGCAATCATAGACCAAACAAGCAATGTACCAGAGAAGCCTTTATTTCAAAGGATATGATGGAATATTAGATACTCCAGTGTAAAATATTAATGATGGGAACGATATTCTGCTCATGTAAGCTAATACAGCCTATTATTTTCCAAAGCCTTTGGGGCTATGCACTAAGTTAATCCATTTAGTAGGTCTTATATATGGGCTTCTAACCTTTTATGAGCCTGCAATTGTGTTTAACAGCAATGATATTATGGATGGATTTCATGACATCAACCAACATGAAAGAGAAAAAGTGTTTGGTTTCCATATTAATAAGAGCTCAGTTTTCTATGAAAACTCCTACTTTGCCAGTAGGGAAAATGTCATTCAAAAGATAAGAATTCCATTTTAAAAGGCACACTTTACAACTAACACATGAAGCCGCATAAGAAAATATCAGTTGTGTCATTCACACAGTAAGAAAATGTACACTACTATTCTGAAGTGCAAAGGGGGGAACAAGCGAAGACAAAGGTAAGCCTTTTTAACCCAGTCATAGAATCACAGAGTTGGAAGGGATCTCCAGGGTCATCTAGTCCAACCCCCTGCACAATGCAGGAAATTCACAAATACCTCCCCCTCCACCCAGTCAGAAATACTGTATAGGGACAGGCATGAACCAAATTACAAACAGAAATCTGTCACAAACAGGGCTCAGTTTATGATTTGCAAGCCTTGGTTTGTGTGATCGCATCTCCCATAAACTGAACCATTTTTCATGGAAATTCATGAGGTTTGTGGGAGCGGTTCGTGGGCCAGACATGCTGGTGCCAATGAATCAATTGTACAGGCAATGGGGGGTGGACTTCTACAGCCCTTCTACAGCCCTGGAAACACCAATAGTGGCCCTCCAAAGTTTGATAGACAGCTCTGGCTGCCAACAAGAGACTTCCTATTCTGCTCTATAGGAGCAGAATGGATATATACCCCCAGCTCACACTCAGTTTCTTTCATGTTGCAGCAGGCAGTTAGGCAGAGAGGGAGTAGTTAGAGGCAGACAGGGAATGAATTGGAAGTCTGTGTGAAAAGTGTTGGTGCTTCAGGGCTCTGAGGCACCTGACCCTCTGCTAAAGGGCTGCTACTCTGCCCCCCCCCACAGCCATTCCTCACCAAACTTGGGGGGGGGCAGGTAGAGGGGCATCTTGGAGAGGTCCTCTGCGAGTTTGATGTCTCTGGCTTGCAGGGGGGCTGTTTGACATACTCCTAAGAAAGCACTTTCCTGGGGGCACCTGCTTTGGGGGGCTGTAACTCAACCCCCATAAATCCAATCCTCACCAGTCCTGGCTGGCAGGTAGAGGAGAATCCGCTAGAAACTTGCTGTGAGTTTGGCAAATGTAGCCCACAGGGGGGCCATTCTACCACACCATGAACCTCACAAACCACAATCTAGTTAATAAAACTGAAAGGTGCATGGAGGTTCATGGTTCATGAACCCCCATGGAACCACAAACCTCAATTTTCCCAGTTCATGCCCATCCCTAATACTGTATCTCTACAGATCCTTAACAATATGGAAGTATCTCTGGAGACCAAGATCATGATCATTCATACTATGATGTCCCCATTACTAGTTGCAAAAGTTAGAGAGTGAAGAAACCTGACAGAAAGAAATTTGATTCATTTGAAATGTGGTATTGGAGGAGAATTAATTAATTGATGAGGGCCCCCCCCAAAAAAAACATTATCATTAACAGCCTTGCTCAGATCTTGCAAACTGAAGGCTGTGAAGAGCCAGTTTGGTGTAGTGGTTAAGTGCGCAGACTCTAATCTGGGAGAACCGGGTTTGATTCCCCACTCCTCCACTTGCACCCGCTGGATGACCTTGGGCAACCCATAGCTCTGGCACAGCTGTTCTTGAAAAAGAGCAGTTTCTGTCAGAGCTCTCTCAGCCCCACCTACCTCACAGGGTGTCTGTTGTGGGGAGGGGAAGGGAAAGGAGTTTGTAAGCCGCTCTGAGACTCCTTTGGGTAGTGAAGGGCGGGATATAAATCCAATCTCTTCTTCTTCTTCTTCTTCAACCACATTTCAAATGCATCAGTTAGCAAGATCCAAGCAAGGCTGTTAATGACAGGATGTTTTTGGAGTGAGAAGAAAAGATAGCTGATAGCAGTCCCGTAGCTACAGTGGGGCATTTTGGGGTTAGGCCCCACAACTTACTGGCAAGGCCCCACAACTTCCCATCCAGCCCAGGGCCCCTGAGCGGCAGCAGGTGCAGGGAAGGAGCCGGGTATACCCGCACGGCTGTCTGGCACAAGGGTCCAGATTAAATATTTTGATTAGCCAGTGCCCCCTAAGAAATTTAAATGCCCCCTAACTAAAACAATCCTGGCTATGGGCCTGGCTGATAGCTGAAGATATTCTACAGTACTTAGCTCACTAGCCCGCTACACAAGCAATGTTTCCCGTCACAGGAGAGAGCTACATGTCACAGACTAACCATCACAAGGGTGGCAGACAGAGCCAGTGTGCTTTAACACTCCTTCTTAGGACTGCCAGGGCTGGCATTGCAACCAGCAGAAGGGTTGGGGGCAAGGACATAGGGGGTATGTAATGTTGGCATCGTTGCTGAAGTCACTATGTCACCTCCAAGAACAAACCAGAAGTGACAATGGGTAGCTCTAGGAATCACCAGAAGTGATAGGCCAACAGAAAGGATGCTTGTGTTTTATTTTTTAAATTCTCCCATTACCATTCACAACCAATGGGAGGCCTCCTGATGTAGCAAGTGACCTGGCAATCCTCCTCCCCCTCTATGCATATTTATGTCACACTTGTAATGTCAAGCACAGAAGGCTACTGTCCCAGGACTATAGGCTGCAATGGTAGTGCTCTTTGCAAACAGCAACATTTCCACTAGGTCTCTGCATACCTTTGCCATATTTGCAGAGCAGTAAGTCCATTTCTGAGGACTTGGTTAAGGAGACCACTTTTATATTTAGAACACTGTTAAAAAGGGCATCGTGTAATTTTGTGTAGCCATTTTAAAAAAACAGAAAAACCGATGGTTGGGATGGTCCACATCAATGGGATAGTCCTAAGGGATGATGGCAAACTGCAAGGTTTAAGAAATTGGAGGGTCGGTATTCTCCAGCAAACTCAGAAGGTGGCTTTCAGCATGCCACGGTCTCTGCATCAACCCCCATTTGAAATATAGGACTGGTAATACTGACCGACATACCTTAGAGACGTTCTTGTAAAAAATCCAATAAGATAATGTGCACTGAATGTTTTGAATTACTATTACTTGATAACACAGAATACTTGGCATGCCCATGTAAACAAATGTTCATGCCCACAACTCACTTACAGCCTATTTAATTTATCAAGAACATCCCTGAACAACTTATGGCAGTAAACAGCCAATCAAAAGACTGCTTACTTCAGTTTTCAGCTGCACCAACGGTACAATGGAGCTGAGGGGGGGGGGATTAAAAAAAGAAGCTCTGAGCTATAACAATGAATTAAAACTTCAACAGAATCTAAGATCTAATGCAAACATCTTATTAAAAAAGATCTAATCCAAATAGCCTATAAAGAAGGCAGATGAGAGCAGATTGAGTTTCTGGTAATGGATTTTTCTACTCTGTTCTTTCTCCCATGCTGCATTTCTATCACACGCACAAATGGCAGTCCTCTGTGCCTCAAGTTCAGTCATTGGTCTACTCAGGTTGGATTTCTGCAATGGAATGGGTCCAATCATTCCACCTACTGTGCTAACATACGTTGTTCACAGCTTTAATCCTATAAGTATAAAAACAATTTTGTAATTGCTGTTATAAATAGTGCCATTATTTTAATTAAAAAAAGCCTAAGATCCCTCATCCCAGCAAGAGTTTAAGCGGAGATAGAATCTTTGAAAAGATCATATTTCTTTTAGGGGGGAAAAATCTATTCACTCTAATTGAGCTACCTTTGACAGCTCTGTCTTGCAGGATTGCATTCCTATATAGAACAGCACAGAAGAGCTAGGCTTCTTCCATTAATCTTTAAATATAGAGCTTAATGGCACCTAGTGTAGAAAGACATGTTTAGGACAGCTTGCCAGCCTGCCAGCCAAGCCACCATATACCATCAGTTGATCAGATTTGTATCTACCCTATCCTCCTATATCAAAGTTTATGCCATACTCAGGCTACATTCAGTCATCATAGACATCACAACTGCAGGTAAGAGAAAACGTTCACAGTCTCACGTGTGAGACTTCCGTCTCCTCTCCTCTCTTCTTAAGCCCAGAATCACAGTGATCCACTAACTCTGGTAACCATGACATACAAATACAGGCACGAAGATTAAGTGGAATGAGTCTAATCCCACCCAAGCTGGCCCTGATTTAGGATCCTGGTTAGGGAGGAGGAAAACTGACTACTGATAACCACATTCTTACATGATGGGTAACAGGAGTTAATGGGTTGGATCTGGACTAAACTAGCACTTTCTGCTGATTTAACCTTCATCAGTGGTCATTTCAAGTCTTTAATGTTTTCTGCCAGTAATATAGTGTCATCCAGGAAGTTTGACTCAAACACAGGATACTCGTTTGCTCTCTTAATATCTGCTGTTTTATCAACAATTATGTAGTCCCACAGACACATATATCTGAATAAGTGGTAGCCGGTATTGGAGAAACTTTTAAAGAATGTAGATTCCCTGTTTTCCTTTAGCAATCATCGTTATTTCAAATTTATTTCGTGAATGTAATGATTAAGTTTTGTATAAGATAGTGCTGAAGTCTGCCTTGTAGAATAGGTATTTCAACTCTGTTGTTTATGTTTTATCGATGTTCTGTTACTGGTTGATGTTTTGTCACTGACTGATGTTATTATTGATGATTTTTCTTAATAAAATATTAAAAAATGAAAAAGTAGTGTCATTTGAATATCTCAGATTGTTAATGTTACTTCCACCAATGTTCACCTTTATCTAAATCTAATCCAGTTTATGATATGTTCAGCATATAGATTGAAGAGATAGGGAGATAAAATACATCCTTGTCCGACACTTTGGCTAGCTGGAAACACTTCTGTTTCTCTATATTCTGTCTTAACAATAGCATCTTATCCAGAGTATAGGTTGCGGATCAAAACAATCAGACATTGTGGTACATCCATTTATTTTAAAACCTACCATAGCTTTATATGGTCCAAACAGTCAAAAGCGTTGCTGTAATCTATGAAACACAAACTGCTTTTCTTCTGAAATTCTCTTGTATGCTCCCATTACCAATATAAATTTGCAGTATGATCTCTAGTGCCTCTTCCTTTTCTGAATCCAGATTGAAAATCTGGCATATAGTAACAGTCTTTTTTGTAAGATTTTGAGCATCACTTTACTCATGTGAGAAATTAATAATGATGGTCTGATCATTTGCTGCAGCCTTTGATGTCTCCTTTTTTCAGAATTGGGAGAGAAATTGAGCATTACCAGTCACTGAGCCACTGTTTTGTTTTCCATATTTGTTGTCATATTCTTGTTAAGATTTTTGATTAGGGTTGCCAGCTTTGGGGAAATACCTGGAGATTTTGGAGGAAGTCAAGGTTTGGGAAGAGAAGCAACTTCAATTGGATATAACGCCATACAGTCCACCTTCCAAAGTGACTGTTTTCTCCAGGTGAATTGATCTCTGTCACCTGGAGATCAATTGTAACCCCGGAAGATCTCCAGCTACCACCTGGAGGTTGGAAAGCCCAATCTGATGGACACTGTTTCTATGGCTTGGAACAGATATCCCATCTACTCCTTATGATTTGTTTCTCCCAGCTGCTCTCAGTACAGCTTTCACTTCACTTTCTAAAACTGTAGGTTCTTCTTCAACAGTTTCTTCTTTGGAGGAATCTGTCATCCTTTAATCTCTTCTGTATAGTTCTTCAGTGTATTCTTCCCATCTTTTCTTTATTTTGTTCTGTTTAGTTAATCTATTTCCACGTTGTTATTTCAGCATATCTAACCATGCTTTAAATTTCCCCTTGATTTCTTGGATCTTGTTCTTCCTTTTTTGTTGTTCTCTTCTATTTCTTTACACTGATTATAACAATAGTTCTCTTTGTCTGTATGTGTTAGTCACTGAAACATGTTTTTAAAATAGTTTTACTCCAACACGCATTGGTTAGCTAATATCCTGCTTGCCTGACATGAGCTGATCGGTTGACAAGGACTTTAGTTGTGTCTGCTTTACATAATACACAGCTGTTATGACACACTGCCTTCTGTTTTCTCATAGCAGCTAGCCCATCCCTCCCTTATTTAAAAAGGTTTTTAAAAGAAATCTTTGACATTTTTGAGTTAAGAACTTAATTAGGTCTTTCTGTGCCCATGTGTCTGCCCATAAACCCAAATGATTTTAAGATCAGTTCTTGCAACCATTTCTTAAATAGATGCTACTGACTGCACAGGTGCAAAAAGCATGCAATGCATTCTATCTATTTAATGACCTTAAAATCCATGACCCTGTGGGATACTTCCTCTTTGCCAGAAAATAAGATTATACAGTTATTAGACTGGAGAAAAACAGCCACAAATTTCAATGAACAAGCAGGTACTTTAGCTGCAGCAAAATCACTCAGCACAGTATTATGGTAAAAATGAACTTTGCCAGGCAACTTAGAGGCAAATGTTGTTGGTTTGTGTATCACTGAGACTTCAAACAAGGTAAGTTTGCCTGGCAATTGAATCTGAGCTGAGTTTTGCAGAACACTTCCTTTTTTGTAACTCCTTGCATCAGTTCTTCTTAAAGTTCCAAAATGATTCAGATGACATGATTGAAATGCTGCTGAATTCAATTTTTATATGAAGAAAGGTATTTGCCATTCCTAGCTATGCCCAGTTGTGTGACTGCTGAATTTTCTCAAAAGAACAGTGGCTTGTATGCTATGGTTCATTTGTAATGATAGATGTGTAGACCCCATTTTGCCTTTTATGTTGTTCACAAGCATTCCCTGACACCTAGGAACAGAATTTCATGGTGTGGAGAGCACTGCAGGGGAGGGAGAGCCCTGAAAAAAGAACCTTTACAATTGTTCAAAATTTGAAATTTTAGTATTCAAAATTTGTGAATGTGAAATTCAACATGCAAATTTTAAAATGTAAAAATGTTAGGGGTGTTCAAAACCTTCTCCTCTAATCACTTCTGCCCCACCAAACATGTTTAGATAAGTAAATATTGTTGCAATGATTTAGAACATTTTTGTGCCACCATTCTGACAGATTTTCTATTGTTCACAGTGCCAGCTGTTTGCATGCTTCCCAGTTCTGTGCAAATTCTGTACCTGTGTAATATCTGCTTTTACTTGGGCCTCTGAATGACTATACTTTTTTTCTAAATGAAAACTGCATAGCTATGATATCCTTGCTATATTCATCTCAAAACATTCAAATATGAATGATTTTTCAGTGTAATCCTAAGCAGTGATTCCAGTCTAAGCCTATTGAAATCAGTGGTTAATGACTCTGCTTAGTATTAAATTGTTAGACTTGTGGGTATCACTGGATTGTTTTATTTTTGGCAGGTGTCAGAAAACAGTCTTTTTAATATGTCTAAGGGACCCATATTTCAACTTCACCATAGGGCCCCCCATATTAGGCAACTGAGCCTGATTAAAGCAGCCCCAGAATTCATGCTGATTTTTCCCTCATGAATAAACTCTCACCCTAAGGATTCATAAATGTAAAATTAGAGAACATAGATGTCAACATCTAGTAAATCCAGAGACATATCCCAAAGGGCCAAAGAAAGAATGTGCTTGGATGGAATTGACACATTTTGCAGATGAGGAACGTTTCCAGTGCAGATATCCCTCTCTGCCCTCCCTAGTAGCACAGCAAGTCCCTTTGGATTTCTTATTTCAGTTTGAAGTATTACTCAGCAGCTCAAAAGTTGCCAAGGTTCATATTTTACATTACTGTAAATACCTAATATTTCAAAGCTGCCAAGATCCACCCAATCTCATTCAAAACTTCAGATCCCTCATGTTTTTCATGTGAAAATGTTAATCACCACAGGTGTGCTTTGTGAACTTTGTTGTGCTGCAGCTCTGCACTTCACATGTGAAACACCCAGCTGCTCAAACAGGTGACATCGGGGTCCATTTTGAATCTCCATTATGGACAATTGACACAGCTGCAATTCACCACAAAAGGTTTAATTACAAAAGAGTTTTCACACTGGGGTTGCAAGATAGGTCAAAAGTAAACCCCACTGCATTACAACTCCTTGGCAGAAGTCCATATATAGTTCCTCCAAAGACATCTCTATAGACCTACAGTGCAAAGGCAAGGAACAAAAGCCAAAAAAAAATTAACATTTCACCTCTTCATTGTGTCCTAACTTAGACCTAAGCCCCAATAACCAACCCAAACAGGCAAAAGTTGGCAGGCTTGACCTTTGGCAGTACTATGTTTGAAGGGAATTCTACAGTAGAAGAGGGCAGCCTTTCTTCTTGACAGTGCAGTCTAAACCTGATCCTCAAGTGGTATAATTAAGAGAACCAGTGTTGACCATTATGACCATAATAGGACACAAGGAAGGACACAGTTTCTCAGGTATACTGGGCTTCTTCCTTCTGTCCTAGTGTCAGAAAAATAAAAGAATACAAAAATAAATATACTGCATGAGTCCGCAAAAACTAAGGGCTGACCCTTGATGAACTGTTTTTATATGAAGTGGTTTGATTGTTCCTAGCATATCTGATTATTAGAACTGAGAATATGAAAGAATTGTTATGGATTCCAGAAGGGATTGTTATGGATTCTCAGCCTGTCACAGTAAATTAAACAAGAGCCCAGTGGCACCTTCAAGACTAGCAAAATGTATTCTAGTAGATGCTTCTGTGAGTTAAGGCTTATGTCGTCAGACGCACAGCATCCCTTGAAAGTATCTGAATTTATAATTCAAGAGTTCAAGCAACAGAAAGATATGGAGAGCTATAGAACCGCCCACTCTTGATCTTTTGCAAGTACCCAGTTTGGGCTGGCTGCAACTCTAGCCAAGTTAACCTCTAAGTCCAGGTATGCTGGCTAGAGAAAAGGGGTCAGCCATTACTGTTATTAGAAGGATGGAACCTGGAACTTCTTTTCAAAGCAGGAGCTCTACCACTAGACTATGGTGCCTCCTCTAAAAGAGCACAATGGGGCCCCTCACACCAACAATGTAGAACTAAAATTAACAAGTTTATTAGCATTAGCAACATCATCCACTGATCAACCAAAATAGTTTCAGAGGGCGGCCATGCTGATCATCCCCAAGATTTTTGGGGGGGTGAGCTTTCAAGAGTCACAGGCCCATTCTGTATCTAGCATTTGCTCCATTGTTTTACCACACCAGAACAGAAAAAGATGCAGCTCAAAACCACATTCAGATACCCTGGCCAATGCTGTACTGACTGCAGTGTCACCCTTGAAAGGCCATAAAATGGCCATAAATCTATGCAGACAGTTTCATAAAACCAAGAGATCAAATGATGTGAAAGCAACATGCAGTCTGGACACTGCCATAAAACCCGACAATCAATTGAAGTAAAAGTTGCATGCCATGCAGAGGGGAATTTCTGTTCCAGCATGGGTTTGGTAAAACAGCAGAGCGAATGCTAGATGCAGAATGGGCCACAGTTCCTTTCATCAGATACAAGAAAATCTTGTTGGTGTCTAAAGTGTTGCTGGACTCAAATCTAGCTGACCAACCAAGCTGTCACTAGATATATAATCATTAGCCAGTAGACTGGTGAGCAAATTTAAAAATAAAAATCTGAAGTCAAATCTTGGCTCTCATCATCTCTTTAATAAACAGGGGATGAGAAGAAGAACTTATGCAGGTGGTAGAGAAATATGGACTGATCTCCGCAAGTAGACATGACAGCTATAATGCTGCTTGTGCAAAGGGTGTTTTTAATGAGCTCTCTCAAAGTCTGCCAGGATCTTAAGTTTCAGAAAGTTGCCAAAAGTAAATATTTTGCACATTGCCATCACTTGATCCATTTCTCAAAGAAAAATTATACTGCAGTGTCTCCCAAGATCCTTTTTTTTTCACTTGGTAAATGCAAAGCAGAAAAATAAAGGCTCTGCGAGTGCCTGGGTCTTCTTTTTTTAAGTGAGCATCTAAATACTGTTATTTGGGGACAGAAAGAATTAATGTTGAAGCTCTATGCAAGTCATGAGTAGCATGTTTTTCAGGGCAAGATGTTGGGGTAAAACAATGGTCCTTTCCACATTTGCCTGCCACTCTGGATTTTCTCAGCGTTCAAGTCGAGGCAATATAACTCCATGGCAAAACAGCATCCAAATAACCTGGGGCAACAGCTGGCTGAAACTGGGCTGACAATTGAAGGGAAGTAATGTTGAACTCGATTTTAGTGCAGAATGGGGGGGGGGGGGACTGGATTAAGAATGTTGAATTTGATTTTAGTGCAGAATTGCTTGGAGGGCACCACAGTGAACATGGATTAAAAAGAAAGTGCAGAAAGGGCCAATGTCTTAGGCATCTGTGATTAATGTTTTCAAGTTCCACCCTCTAGGAGCCTCAGCCAATCACTTTCAAATGGTGGATTGGAATGTTGAAAAGAAAAGAAGGAGGCATTTGGCAGTTTAACAGCTTACCAACTGACAGAGTTGAGGGTTGCTGGATTTTGGTCAGAGAAGGATTAGGAAGTCTGCTGGTTAGGCAGCCCATTAGTGGCTTTAGGTGTTTTGAAGATAGGTAGGTTTTGAGTGTTGCTCCTGTGAAAAACCGTGAAAAATTAAAAGTCTTTCTGTTCCTTGTTAAATGTAAGAATCAGTCAAACAAAAAACCTGCTTTGTAACTGTTATGTTTTCTCAGGCTCCAGCTCTCCAGTAACTTTGTTACTATAACTATAACATACTATAACAACATACTATATATGTTGTTGTTAGCCGCCTTGAGCCGGTTGAATTACTGGCAAGGCGGGATATAAATGAAACAAATAAATAAATAAATAAATAAATATAATGCTGAGAGGTTGGAGAAAATTAAAACAAAGAAACAACCAACCAATGCATACCAGTGAAATAAACCTCTCTTAGCTGTTTTCATGAAACCTACTGTGTGGTTGCTTCAAGCCACTCATAACAGGCCAAACAAATGCCAGGTAATACCCTGAATCCAAGCAATGCCCTCACTGAGGGCTAGAAGACCAAGCGACCCCAAAAGCCTCAAGTATTAAAAAAACAGTGTAGGAAAAACAGAAGTTAAATTTCATACTGATTTCTATTTTTGAGGCCTGGAGATGGGATGTTATCACAATATCAAAAGTATAATCTGCACTATATCTTTCAGGATTTACCAACAAGTGTATTGAAGAAGAGGAACAATTTTGACTTTCTGAGACAGATTTTGCAAAATAAATAAAATACAACTAGAAAATACCATTTGCAATAAAGATATATTTACCAAAAGGAAAGTAATCAAAATAGAACAATAAGCCAAACTAGTGGCTGAGGAACTGCAAGTGGAGAATCTAAACAGAGGAACTGAAGGAAAATCTTCAAGCAACTCAAAGCAAATTTTTACTAAGAACTCAGAAGTAGAAATGATGGTGACATCAACATCGGGACAAAATAGATAAATTAAAAATAGTATTAGTAAATATTAATGGACTGAACTGTGTCACAAAATGTACAAAAACTTTTAACCAACTTAAAAAGCAAAATGCAGATATGTTATGCCTACAAGAAACTCATATAAAGAAGAAATACTAACATATTTTAATAAATTAGGTAAAAGTATATCTTGCTTCAAAATAAAAAGTGTGGAGTACCTATTTATATAAACAACACACAATTAGAAGTGTTAGAAGAATTTTAAAAAACCAGAAGGAAGATATCTAATCCTAAAAATGAGGCTACCAGAAGGTAAAGTGTGTATGCTAGCAACAATTAATGTGCCAAACATATGCTAAAATTAAATTTTTCAAGAACTTTTTCCAAACTATGCTAGAATTTCAAGATGAAGATATAATGGTTTCTGGAGACATGGAGTACTAGATCTAAAGAAGGACAGATCCAGGAATTTTAAATGTGGGAAGTTATCAAAAAACATATTCCAATATTTGGGAATGCTAGAATTAGATGATGCCTGGAGGACCAAGCATCCAAAGGGTAGAGACTTCACTTTCTTCTCTGATAGACATCAAACATACTTAAGAAGAGATAAGTGTTCCAAAAAAAATGAACAATAAATCTAGACATAGCAGAGATTCAGTCAAAGATATTTGTAGACCATAATCTCATAGAAGTAGGTTGGCAATGGAACAGAAGACTAAGAGAAGGATAGAGAGTAAATGATGCTCTTCTATTACGAGATGATGTAGCTAGCAAGAGTAAAAAAGATCTGGAAGATTTTTATTATTTTTTAATAAACAATACAAAAGGAATGTCCTCAGCTACAGTTTGGGAAGCAAGCAAAGTTTTTATCAAAGGAATTGTCTTAGCAGCTGTCATGAAAAAGAAAAGAAAAATCAGAACAAACCGAGATAATTGGAGAAAAAATCTAGAGATTGGAACAAGAACATTAAAAAGATCTCAATAAAGACATGAAAAAGAAAAGAAAAATCAGAACAAACTGAGATAATTGGAGAAAAAATCTAGAGATTGGAACAAGAACATTAAAAAGATCTCAATAAAGACACGTTAGCAGAAATAAGATAACTAAAAACCCAATCAAACATGATAGAAATGGAAAAAGTACAGAAAAAAATTAAAAGTTCTAAAACAAGGCATTTTGAGCATGCAAACAAACCCAACAGATATTTGTGTATTGTCTTAGGCTTGTCTTAGGAAGTAGAAGGAAAAAAGAATAGTAACAGGTCTAAAGAAAGGGGATCAAATTACGCATGCAGAAAAAGAAATACAAGAACAATTTATCAATTCTTTCTCAGGGTTATACAAGAAGTCTGTCTCAAAAAAAGGAATAAGAGAATATTTCAAAGACATACTGACCACAAAGTTCATATCAGAACACAGAAAAATTTTAAATCAAACAATAACAATTCAAAAATTTTTTGCAGGCAATAAAAAACATGAAAAAAGACAAATTTAGAATGAGAAGTAGTTCAAAAAAATTGTACACAAATGTATTGAAATGTAGAAGCAGTATGAGTTTTAAATGTAACATCCTGTATTTAAATTGCTAAAGTTGATCCTGAGCAGCAATATCCTCTGCCTTCTTATTATGAGATATATAACAGATTTTTCTTCCTGAACTCTGATATATTACTTATTGTTAAAAGTTATGCTGAACAGGTAGATGTGGCAAAGTATATATAATACCAGATATGCAGTAAAAATGAAATCAATAGATGTAAATTAAAACAAACAGAGAATCTGTACTCACTGCCTTTGTTGACCTTCAAGCAGCTTTTGAACTGGTATCCCATACTCATTTATGGGGAAAGTTGGCCCTGATTAAAAACTTATATACTGAGACTGTTCCACAGTTAAAAACTTTTAATATAAATTCATCTCTGAGATTAATAAGAACTGAAAAAGATGCACAGCAAAGATGTGTCTTAGCTCCACACTTATTCAACTTACATATAAATAACTTCTTCCCAAATCTGCAAAATAATACTCATGTACCATATTTAGCAAATCATCCTCTACCAATGGTTTTATATGCCGATGGTTTAGTTCTCCTCAATCAAACCTTGATTGGCTTGAAGAAACCATGAACTGTTTCTGTGTCTTTTTCATTCAAGAGTTGTTGACAATTAATTTTGCCAAAACAAAAATCCTGAGATCTAAATCAAGGTGTTTGAAGGAACATCCCTGGCAAATTTATGGAGAGACTATAAATGAAGTTAGACAGTTTAAATATCTCCCTTCAAGGCATTTGAAGGAACATCCCTAGCAAATTTATGGAGAAACTATCAAAGAAGATAGACAGTTTAAATATCTCCCATATAAATTTTGCCATAAGAAGGGCTCAAATGACATTAATCATTCTCAAGAAATTCTTTTATACCAAATGTGGTCAACTTATCCCATTTTTGTTAAAGTTATATAAAGCCATTATTCTTTCAAAATTGCTCTGTGCAGCCCAAATTGGAGTCAACAGACCACTAGATCCTCTTGACAAGCTCCAACAAATTGTCTTCCATAAGTACCTTTCTCTTCCTCCCAGTGTACCTTTGGCCATGGTGCAGCTAGAACTCAGACTCCCTTAGATTTCAACAATAGCATGGTATCATGTTATCAAATTCAGATCATCACTTCATGACCCTAATGCTGTACCATCCTTACTGCAATTGGTAATAGCTGACTCCTAGTTGGGCTCAGCCCAATTGGCTCAAAGCTTGCTACAGTAAACCTGAGCCTAAATTTCAGGGACTCACCGAAAAAAAATCTTGTTAACTGTACAAAATCAATTACTTCAAAAAGATTGGGTTATGCTAAAACTCCAAGCTGATTGGAAATGCTCCCCTATTTACTTCCATTTATCTTACATGTTTGAGTTGACTAAATATATTTTATCTAACAGTTCCAAAATATCACTGATATTTCCTGTCACTTAGATGCAATGCATTACCTTCCACTGGTGTACATCTTCCAAGCACATCTTTGAACACCTGTTTGCTGATACCTGTCCAAAGACAAAAACAGCACAGAAGGGTATACTGCAGTACTGCTTGAATCTCACTGTTTTTACCTCATGGTTTCCATTGTTCACAGTTTATTTTTGCTCTGTTCAAAGCGTTTTCTTTCTATTTCGGAAGTTTTCAACACACTATTAAGCCCCCATTATTAATTCCTTTTACTGAACATTATGATTTCATCCGCTCAGTATTTCTCACCATGGAAACTGGATTTGAGTGGGACAATATTGTGAAAATTCTGTGTTCTTGTCGCCTCTGTGTATCTTGTAGAAAAAATTTTAACAGTAAATTTTGCTGAACTGGAGAGTTTATTGCAAATTGTTTCACAAATGTTGCCTTTGGTTTTCTATACCAGGTCTGTTTTTAATAAAACTTTATAAAGAAGCATTTAATACTGTATTAAAATTCAATAATTAAGCACATTCTATACTTATGAATCATAATGAACAAAGATTTAGATAACATGAAATGCTTACATAAGTGTACTCAGCGTTTTATGATGGTTGATGTTTGTTTTCTGGTTGAAAATTAGACTGAGTGAATCTGCAGTGTGAAATAATGGCACAAACGTACTCACTGACCAAGTTCTGAGGTGAGCAAAGGTATTTGTTGCTTTGTCAACATAATCATTTTTTTTACAAAGTGATTTGGTCCTGTTGATGTCAAACAAGTCATATACATAACCATGAGTTCCTGAACATTGTTTGTTTGTCACCATGGTTATACAGTGGTATCAAATATATTGCCTCCATTCCCCTTCCCTGTAAAGCAGTTTCTGGCATGAGAACTTCAGATGAACATGCTAACCAGACAAGCATTCCTGGCTCTAACTCCATCAGTTATATTTAAGGCTCAATAAAGACTGGGATTGCTTTGATGTTCCCTGACATGTTTGTCTTGAACACAGAACTGTATTCTGGCACAGTGGTTATTTGGGTCATGAAACTGAGGACTTGTATAAAGCATAAAACTGCTTGTTCATTGTCCTCTCCTTGTGCCAGAGCAGTTGGATGCATTCCTTAAACAAGCAATATCAGAGATTGCATTGTACTTTTTTGTGTGTGCATGCACAGTCAGTGGCATCTATTTGAGCAGCGGTCACAACAACTGACTGCAAGAGTACCTGGATTCGTGGACAGACAGTGAAGGCACACATAAATGCTAAATAGTAAGTATACATTCAAAAATCTCAAATTTATCTCTTTTTTTCTTTTTGTATTGTTACCTTTCAAAGTTGGAAGCAGTTGAAGACAATCAGTGGCATGGGGGTGATTATTGGAAGAAAACCATCTAATCATGTGAGAAACCAATGTGATACTGCAGATGGATGTATCCAAATTCACTTGGACACATCCAAAGAGTTTCCAAACCAACTGTTCCCTGCTTGCAACTGCTAAGTAGGATGTAAGCCAAACTTTCAGATATTCAAGCATAACCATGTTCTGGTGTTCTTTTTCTAAGGAGTAAACACAGTATATCAAACACCTACTAGTTCAGAATGTAGAGGAAGCTACAAAGAGTATTCTAAAATCAAATAAGAATAAATCATAAATTAATAGCAGGTAAATGTTACAGCATATACAATTGTGACAAATTGCCTTTCCCTAATCACAATCTGAAACAAACTACAAGATAAGAAAAGCTAAAGAGTAGAGCTAAAAATGTTTAAATACATATAGTGCTAAAACTGTCTGTTCAGATAGCCAGAAAGGAGTTCAGAACAGCACATACAGTTCTCCCTTCCTGCATTTTGCCTTCACAACAAACTGAAAGAGAATGGCTTATCAAAAGTCACCCAGTTAAATTCATCGTGGGTGGGAATTCGGACCCTGAATGTCCTCAGTCCAACGTTCTGACACCAACACCACAATGCTCCCCAGTATTAATTACATTGACTATGATTGATAGATGATGGATTGACAAATCCACACAGCAAATCCTGCAATCTGCCAATCAACTAGTCTTCAAAAGTAATGGCTGTGTTTCAGACAACAACGCTGGTGCTAAATATGTGTCTTTCTTAAAGACCCCGATAGAATGGAACTTCTAAAGTTCTTTCCAGGAAAATATTTATTCTTGGTTTTCCATAGCTTCCCAGTTTGGCATCACACAAACTTTTAAAGCGATTAACCAGTTGGTAAATGCCTGAAAGCGCAGAGCGGGGGGTGGGGGAGATAGGCAGGACCAACTAGGAAACATTGACATATTTCATTAGTTTTTCAAAAATCTGAGAAAATGAACATAAAAATGTAATCTATCATAAAGGGTTTTTCTCAGTGTTTGCTAGTGGTGCCAGTGGAAGAAACCAGATACACACAACACAGCATATGTTTCTCCACTCAGTTCTTCTCTTCCCCATCTGCACTTACACTCTTGATTGGTGAAAGTATTAAACATGCTCTGGGTGTAGCACTGAGGAAAAGGAAGTCTCTAGCCTGCACAGTGGCCTTCCACAATCGCTGGCGGTTACAGGCAGTGGAATAAAACAAAATAGTCCCCATAAAACATTGCAAGAGGCTCTAAAATTTTTATGAAATCATATTATGGCATCATCGCAAGTATATCTTACATATGCTAAGTGGCGTAGCGTTCTGTAAAGCATTTAATGGTATTAGATTAAGATGCCTGAATCATGCAGTCATCCTAAGGTAATGCATGAGCCATTTTAAAACACTTCCAGGCCGCTATCATTAGCCCTCTTGAATTCCAATGCCACAGTTACAGTTGATGTGAAAGGGAAAGGAGAGAAGAGGGCTGCCTGTTCAATGGTAGCCCTAATGGTGCCTTCCTGGGTCTTTCCTCCCTGTCTTCCCTGCATGGTTATAATGCAAGAGCACCTACATCTCTCTCCTATGGACTGATAACTGCTTTGCACATCACACAAGGGAACAACCTGGGTTAGGAACTGCTTTCGCATATACCATTGCTGCCAAGGCTGCTGCTAGCTTCAGCGTTTCTCCTGCAATGGGCTACATAAGCACAAAGACCTTTCATCTGTAAGCAATTCACGGCTCCTTGAAAGATCAATCACTTTTAGACACCAGGAAACTGAACCAGGTAGCTGGATGTTTTTATATGTATGTGGACAACTGTGGTGGTAGCAGTATTTTTTATAGTAAACATGTTACACTGTTGGCTGTGGCCTGGAGTACTTTTTTCCTGTATTGGTGGGTTCACTAGCTACATTCTCTACAAGAAGTAGGGTTGCCAGCTGTGGGTTGGGAAATGTCTGAAAATTTTAGGAGTCTGGGGATGGTGGGATTTGGGGAAGGAAGGGACCTCAGTAGGGTATAATGCCACAGAGTCCACCCTCCAAAGCAGTCATTTTCTCTGGGGGTATTGATCTTGGTCATCTGGAGATCAATTGTAATAGCAGGTGATCCTAACTAAAAGACCAAATTAATTTCAAGGGTAAGCAGATTTTAGCATACCTATGCTGAAAAGCAACCACAATGGCTACCAACTTGTTTCCAAGCCCAATTCAAGGCATCCTATAAAATCATAAACTGTCCTAGTCCACAGTGTATCAGTGAGCACCTACATAGGAGGATATTTTTATAAAGGGAATTGTTTATTGCACTACTTATGGTCAGTGCTCCCTCTAAGTTGCACTAGGGGGTGCTGGCACACAAAATTTTAGCTGCCAGGAAATTCAGCTTCCAGCTCACAAGCATTTTCCCCTCCATTGCAAACAATGGAGGATGGGGGCACCTCCTTCTTGGGCCCATAGAATTGGACCCCCTGGTCCAATCTTTTTGAAACTTGGGGGGGGGGGTTGAGTAGAGGCACCAGCAGCTATGCTGCAAATTTCGTGCCTCTACCTCAAAAAATAGCCCCCCAGAGCCTCAGATACCCCCAGATTGATCTTCCATTATAGCCTATGGGGCCCATTGACTATAATGGTCCCCAGGGGCTATAATGGAGCAGGGAAAATCAACACCCCTGTTATGCTTCTCAGTATGATTTGTAAGATGCCTTGAGTCACAGTAAAAGTGAGATATAAATATTTCAATAAATAAGTAGTTTGGGCAGGTTGATAACATTTACGCAACCTCCTGTTTGTTAGGTGAAGCAGGGTTCTGACAATGATTGTTCCACACCTGTTATACTTGACTTGTAAATTTGTCATATTTTACTAAAAAACAACAAACCCCAAAGTAGACTGCAAGAACCCCTCCCCAAATGCTGATATGTTTTCTAAGGCTCAGATCAGGTCGATGGTCTGAGGCCAGGTCTACCAATATATTGGAAAGGGGTGGGTAGACCTGTTCTCTGGAGGTCGGGTCTACCAATATAGTGCAAAGGGACAGGTAGACCTGTTCTCCAGAGGCCTGGTCTACCTCCTAGAGGACCTTTTTTGTAATGAAATTTGACTTGATTCTATTTTCTCTTATAATGTTTAAGTTATTCTTAAAATATAGTTTAAATATAGTTTAAAAGAATTCATTCTGAGATTTTTTAATCTTCTAAGAAATTAATTTATGTGATAGTCAAATGTAGACTTGCTCACAACTTTAATGCTACTAGCTTTTTCCACCCAAGAGGTAGAATTTTTGCTCACAACACTGTGTAGCTTAGAGGGAACATTGCTTATGGTCTATAACATTTTGTTTACTGCACTATTTTCTAATCATTGCAAGCCAGTTTTTGCATTGTTTTGCACTGTTTATGGTATGCCAGGTCTTATAGTACTTTATTAGCAGTGTTTTTAGTCTTATTTTCACTTATTGCATTGTTTATCAGATGTCATAATGGTATTAATGCATTGTTTTTATATTGTTTGTAATCTGCTTTGAGTCTCTACAAGAAAGGCAGACTATAACTAAGTAAATAAATACTCCCAAATACATCCCCCCCAAATTTGGAGAAATTTAACTTCAGATACCTCATGTATATAGGCATGATTGGCCTCCACTATAAACAGAGAATTCTCATTAGTCCTTCCTGAGCTTGGGAACACTCTTCCTTGAGAAATTCATCTGGTGATGATAACATTCTGAAGAAAGACTAAAACCTGATTATATCAGCCGGCATTTGATACATCATTGTTCCTGGCTACCTACTCACTCTCCAACTTGTATGCTTTCTCATTTTGGAAACTGTATAAACTGAAAATCTTAAGTAGTCTAGAATTTTTTGTATTTTTGAAAACTCCCTTTTAACTGCAACCTTGATTTGAAGCAGTAGATAAAATTTGATTTAAATTAATTTAGATGCCAGGCAAAGACCCTTTTATTTAGAGAAACCTTCTGCCTTTAGTATAGGGGTCCACAGTCACATATCATCAACTCAATAAAATACTTTATATTTTGGGTGCTGGATAGGCAATATTGAATACTGCTCCTCTCTCTTCACCTTGATTCCTGGATTATTACACCACCCCCAATGAACTAGGAATCTTGCTGGAGAGGCTAATATTTTCAATGGGGAGGCCAGGCCGGCCCCTGCTAAAAATAGTAGCCCTTGCCCCTTTAATGTTTAAAGGGCAGGTGTGCTGCTGACCAGCTGGGGGTCTGGGGATCCTTCCTTTCTCTCCCTCCCTCCCTCCCTTGTTTTAGTTCTGTATCTGAAAGCCAAGAAGAGCATCATTATAGTTTTAATTCAGTATCAGGAGTATTCTGATATTTCCAGAATGATTTTCTGGAACAAGAACAATACTCCTAATATTTAACTAATCACACCCTTCTCAACTTCCCAACGTGGAATTAAAATGATATTTGTGCTAGCACACACAGCTTCAGTTCATTCTTCAGTTTGTTCTGCCCTAGTTCTATTTGGCTTAACTAGCTGTTTTTTAGATAGATAAATTAAAATTACCAATCTGATTTCTACCCCACTTTTCACTCCGCAATTATGAAGTAGCGTTCATAAAATACAATTAATTTTGGGATGCGTCCCTCTACCCGCACATAGTAACACTCTAGGCTGGTATCCCACTCAAACCCCAGTTCTCGTTACATCAGGGAGACAGCTGTATTAGTATGCTGCAGGGATATTAAACAGAAGTCTGTCGACACCTTAAAAACCAACACTATTTATTCCAGCATAAGCTTTCATGTGTCAGAGCTCAGTTCATTAGATGCCATTAACTAATGTTAATATTATTTTGATTGCACTGATTCTACTATAAACTGCATTTCAGTTATTTTTGCAAACCGCTTTGAGCTTACTTTCTTGAAAGGCGTGGTATAAATACCTTAATAAATCACAAACAAAAGGTATGTTATGTGTGTAAACTTAAACATGTGTTGTCACATTCACACATCACTTCTACAGTCTCTACAGACTGGTTTTAACATCTTGGAAAATGAAGTCCCCTACCTTGCTGTAGGTTTGTGATTTGGGTTTGTGATACGCTCATTGCATTAATAAGGAACTTTTTAAAATATTGTAGTTTAGAAACCTCTGCTCATATCTGGAGGTGCTTCTTCAAGTTCTGTGTTCTGGAGCAAAAAGGAAGTGTATGAGGGGGAGGGAGGGGGATAAACGCAAAGGGAAGAATCTGGTGAAGAAAGATGGGCAGCGGGGACTTGAAACGTTGCATAATTCTCATGTGTGATGTCATCTGCAATAGTGGATTTAACTGAATAAAACCTGCTTAAAACATATAGAGGGGAAACAATGTGCGAACTTGCACTGTATAGCTGGTAGGATGACACTGGAAATCATTCCCTTGTGGCAACATCCTACAGTATGAGTATGCAAAAAAATTATTTCGCTTTCATTTTTAACATTAAATCATTTTCATTTCACTCATTATTCCATTCACTTTTTAAAAATTCCCCAAAGGAACAATACAACCACCCCCTCCTTTTCTGCTCCCCCCCCCTTACTGTGATGTAGGCTGGTGCTACTGTGGCTTGCAACATACCTGGTGGGGCAAACTTTTTTTTCTTCTAAAAAAATATCCATGACATTTAGGCAGGCACTCCAAAGACTAATTGTCCAGGGCAGGGGTCCGTTGGAGCCGGTGCAAAGCAGAGCGCCGCTCTGGCAGTGAAGAGGCTGAGGGCGGGCATATGATGAAGCCCTGCCCCCAGCAGGGCGGCCCCTGCGTTGGATGCCGGGCCTGGGAGATAACTTTGGGGGCTGCCTTCCCCTCCCCGCTACGTCTCCCAGGCCTGATCCCCCCCCAGGAAGAAGCCCCCCTCCCTCCCCCCGCTCAACGTTCCCGGACCGCGGCAGGCCACTGGCTCGGGAAAAAAAAACCCTCCCTCCCCCGCTCAACATTGCCAAGCTGGTGGCAGGCCACCGGCCCCAGAAAAAAACCCCTCCCTCCCCCCACTCAACGTTCCTGGGCCGCGGCAGGCTGCCAGCCCCGGTAACCCCCCTCCCTCCCCCCACTCAACATTCCCGGGCTGTGGCAGGCTGCTGGCCCAGGAAAAAACCCTACCTCCCCCCGCTCAACATTCCCAGGCTGCAGCAGGCTTCCGGCCCAGGAAGAAGCCCTCATCCCCCCTCGCTCACCATTCCTGGGTGGGGGGGCGAGGGAGGGAGAAGCTGGGCCCGAGTGGCGTTAAGCCACTTGGGCTCAAGCAAGAGTGAGGGGGGAGGGAGGGAAATGCTGGCCCCAGTGGCTGACAGCCACTTGGCTCCACCGAGGGGGGGGAGAAGCGCCTAGTCTTCCTTCCTTCCTTCCTTTCCTTCCTTCTCTTTCTCTCCCCCACCTACCTTCCTACCTACCTTCCTGTTCCTTTCTTTCTTTCTTTCTCTTTCTTTCTTTCTTTATTTCTTTTCTCTCTCCCCCACCTACCTTCCTACCTTCCTGTTCCTTTCTTTCTTTCTTCCCCCTCCCTCCCTTCCTTCTTCCCCCTTCCTTTCTTCCTTCCCCCATCCCTCCCTCTCTCCCTTCCTTTCTTTCTTCTCTCTCTCCCCCCACCTACCTACCTTCCTTCCTGTTCCTTTCTTTCTTTCTTTCTTTCTCTTTCTTTCTCTTTCTTCCCCCTTACTTCCTCCCTCCTTCCTTTCTTCCTTTCTTTCTTTCTTCCTTCCCCCTTCCCTCCTTCCTTTCTTTCTTCTCTCTCTCCCCCCCACCTACCTACCTTCCTTCCTGTTCCTTTCCTTCCTTCCTTCCCGAGCCTGAGCGGTGGGTATTGCCTTCTGACACAGTTCCGGTGACATCAGGGGTGTGTGGCCTTCTGACACTTCCGGTGATGTCAGGGGGTGTGGCATATGCAAATAAGTTATGCTAATGAGCTCCTGCACCTCTTTTTTTACGAATGAGCTCCTGCACCTCTGGTCCAGGGTGAAATGAGTGCCACAAAAAAGCATCAAAGTAGTGAGGGAAGTGGCAAAAGAGAGAGAGATTCTCTAACCTGCATGCCAGTCAAAGGGGAACATGATCAGTAGGCTGAGTTTTAAGTGAAGGAAGGAACAGCAGTCTACAAGGCTGAATTAATTAGTTGTAAACCGCCCTGAGCCCCGCGCAATCAGGGAAGGGCAGTCAAGAAATCTAATCTAATCTAATAAATAAATAAGTCAATGAATGGGTAATGACCACTAGTTTTTGCCATTTTTTGTTGTTCTTCAACCAAATAAAATGAAAAAATGTTTCCATTTCATTTATTTGGGAATGAATGCACATTCCTATCCTACAAAAGTCCAACAGCACTACAGAGGAAACCAAGTGGGCAGCCTTGCTGGTCTGAAGCAATAGAACAAAATTTAGAGTCCAGTGGCAGAGGGAAGTCACAGGAAAGGGGCATATGATGCCATTATTTCCATCAACAGCATTATCCTATGGGAAGCAAGACACCATATTTGATAAATTTGATAAATCAATCAATCAATCATCGTCTATGGTGGTGGAAAGTGCTGTCAAGTTGCAGCTGACTTGTGAAGACCCTGTAGGGTTTTCAAGGCAAGCAACATTCAGAACTGGTTTGCCAGTGCCTGCCTCTGTGTAGTGATGCTGCACTTCCTTGGTGGTCCCCCATCCAAATACAAACCAGAGTCAACGCTGCTTAGCTTCTGGGATCTGACAAGATCGGGCTAGCCTGGGCCATCCAGGTCAGGCATCACCATCTATGTTTATCACAAAAGCAAGGAATGCACGTGAAAGGAAAGTTGTTCTTTGCTGCAGCTTCGTCCAGCTTCTTCTTCCTCTTGTGATGTTTACCATCACACTTGACATGCCCTCAAACTATCTATGCTCTATACAGCTCCCTTGGGGCTACTTCACATATTGTTCCCTTCACCTTAGAGAAATATAACTGAAGGCCAAGCTACATGTTACCTGACATGCCCCCCCTGCATCCATTTCAGCTTGGGGAAATGGCACCGGGGGATGGGGATGAAGGCCTTCCTCCTCATCTGCTGTGCTCCTGAGTAGAATCAGGCCCCAGTGTGCTTAGGAACATTAGTTCCCCAACATTTTTCTTGCTTGAGAAATACTCAGTTCTTATGATGAAGACAGAAATGCTTCAATCTGTACACAATCCCTTAGGTTAATGGCACAGGTTTATTGAAAAACTGGAACTGAAAGCTGGGGTTGAAGAGAATTGGTCTTTATCTAAAGCCAAGACCTTGTTGAATTGTTTGTAAAAGTTACACTGAACTTTAATTAAATTGATATATTGTAATATTTTGCTGATCTGATAAAAATTCTGAAAAACCACCTGTTATTTGTAAAGCTTAACCTTCCTGTACATGTTCTTTCAAAAATGTTAAATAAAAAGATATATTTAAAAAAAAAAAATAGCTCCCCAACATCAGGTCTGTCTCCAAAAAGGATCCGGTTGGGTTGGGAAACACTAGGTAGCTTACAGCAAGAAACCAAGGAACTAGCCTTCAGAAAACATGTGAAGAGCCTTTAATCTCTGACCTCTGCACATGCTGTTGAGCTTTTTAACAAATTATATTAGCAAACGAAGGTATGGAGCATTTACACACACAAAAAGAACCCCTTATGGCTATGATCTGTATGGAGTCCACTTAGCCCCACTGATCAGAGCAAAAGAAGCTGCTGCTGATTTTGTGCAGAGAGTTTTCATTATTCTGCCTGGGTATCACTTGTAACCGTTCCCTGGAGTGAAGACATCAGCCAAAAGGGCATATTTAAAACATCCCACCATTTTTAATTCCCATTTGTGCCATTCCCATTTGTGCCAGCGCAGACCAAGTAATGTCTAGCTTGCAATGTTTTCCACTTTCTAGACTGGTTTTCTAGGTTACCTGCCTAAACAATGAACTTAAAAAAAAATAAAGAACACATTTTTAATATCTATGCCATCAGCTCCAATTGTCTGAAAGGGAGCTTTGATATTATGCAGTAGTCTGGAACGGAATACTAAAAGGATAGCTGGAAAATCTCTCTACATTACAGTTATTTGTAAATGCATTTTCTCTGTCTGCACACTTCTGGTTCACTTTCAAGACTGGTCTCTTTTGAAAATATCCTACTAGGTGAGACAAGAATGAAAGCAAAGATCAGGAAGGTGCTTCATGTCTCTTAGTCACAAAGAAGAAGAAACAGCATGAGGGATTCCGTGCATACACTAATGTCTAGCACTATGGTTTTAAAAGCAATTGTGAGAGGGTTGCTCCATGCATTTCAGTGGCTTAAAGCAGAGGGGCTTGTCTGGGTCCTTTGACAATTTACAGAGTGAAATAACATTAAAACAGTCAAGTAATGCAAAATGTGAAAGAAGAGACCCACAAGCTCCATTCCTTTCAGTCCCAAGAGGTGGAGAAACCCCACAGCCAACCCAAGTCTCTGCCTGACTACACCCTTTTCTCCTACTTCCCATGAGTATCAAAATCAAACCGGGTAATAATGTCTGCCACGAGTAAATCTGAGAATACCTCATCCTAAACAGATTTGCATATCTAGCACCCTTGTGGCCTTGCCATTTAGAGGCTCCACCTTGTTGTCACACCTCCCCTTTTGCTCCTGCAAGCAAGCATGGAGACGATCAATCACACTTTCACAGTTTCAAGCCACTGTGCTCAAGGAATGGCAAGCTCACTCACTGCCCCTCCCCTTTACTACTCCTTAGGTAGCAAGACTAAATAAGAGTGGTGCATTTAGAGAGAGCAGACTTAGATTATTATTTATTATCATATGCCAGAGTTACACACAGGATACATATAATAATATCAAATATGGAACCAAGTTGATGCAGCACATATGCAGACCGATTGAGCAATCCCCCTAAATCCCCCTATCTAAATTTTCAGTCCACTCAATCGCAACTGGGGAGAGTTCAAAGAACTCCATCACATATCCCTGGAAAGCACGGTGCCCACATTCCTGTGACAGATGGAAAATAGTTTGGCAGGCTGCACCATAATCGTATTCAGGTCCTGGCATTTTGTCCCATTTAAACAACAGGTCTGCACAACTGCCAAAGCCTGTTTGTATTCTATTAGTCATCTTCCATACTTTATGTGGCAAGTCAAATCCTGCAGGCCTCTTGTTGATGTCTATCCAGTTATGGATATCAGATGGAACTGATTGCATCCATGTTTGCAACCATTTATTCCCTAGATCAAAATTCTGTGACTGCAGGATTTGTGCAGATTTTATTGCTGCGTGTCAGAATTTTAGTCTGGATAGGCCCACATCAGCCATGTCTTTGTGGATAGGCAACTCTCTGTTTTCAATGATCTTTCTATATTCATGAAGAGCATCTTGTCTTTGGAATGCCTACTGGAATGCCTGAAATCCAAATTCATAGTTGTCTCAGTCCATTTTTGTCTATGTGCAGCATCAGGTTCATGGAGTAGTTCATCTGCCACTTCTGGGTCTTTGCTCTTGAGGAAATTTTGATACAGACTCTCACTCTGATTGCTCCAGCCTGTTATATATTATTTCTGATATCCTCAGGAAATGTGTATTTTGGCTATAGATATAACACCTCCAACGAATCAGCGGTAGTTATTATGTGTTAGAGGGATGTATCCAAGACACCTATCCAGATATTCACTGAAACCTTTCCAATTCGCCCTCTTAAAGTTCCATCGTAGTCTTGGAAAAAACCTGATAATTTGGATTCCTAGCTTGAGGATTACAAGTCAATGTTGACTGTGTGGGAAAGCTTCAAGAATACATCTCAACATAGGCAAGGGCTGATTCAACAGCAAATGTTGAATCAGAGTTGGTCTTTCTATTCCATGCTACTGATCTGAAGGTGCCTCTGTCCTCAGTGCCAAAAATGAGATACAAGCCATGTTCTTCAGCCCAGTCAACAGGTGCTTCACGATTCTTATAATTAACTGTGTATATCCAATTTTCATGGTTGCAAGCTTAGCGTATCCAAAATATAATTAAATTAAGTGCTTATTATTGGAAACAACCAACATTACCTGACAATTAGAGTTGATGTTGAATAGTTATCAATAGTCAAACTAACAGCAATTTAAAAGTGCAAGTTTATTTCAGATGACAAAAATTGGCAACAGTTGGCTGCATTTTTAAAAAGATCCTTAAACTGTTTGAAATTGAATTGATAAGAAAGGAATAACTATAATAGTACACAGGGGTCCTTTCATAGAAAAAGAGGTACAGGAGCTCATTAGCATAACTCATTAGCATATGCCATGTCCCCTGAACTCACCAGAAGTGTGTCAGAAAGGGAATGTCAGTTTCAGCCCCATTATATCCTATGGGCCATTGAAATCAATGGCAAAAACTCATAGGGTATATGAGGGGCTGGAGGAAAGGGGGTTTGAGGGAGAGGCTCCAAACTTGCAGGGTAGCTGCTGGGGCCTCTCCTCGAAATACCCACTAAGTTTCAAGAAGATTGGACCACGGGGTCCAATTCTATGGGCCCCGAAACCCATTGTTCTCTATGGAGAGAAAAAATGTTAACCCCCTGGTCCAATCTTCTTGAAACTTGGTGGGCATTTTGAGGAGAGGCCCCAACAGCTACCCTGCAAGTTTGGAGCCTCTCCCTCAAACCCCCTCCCCTCCAGTGGCTTTTAAAGTTGTCGCCGAATTTCGGCGGCAATTCGGCAGTGAGCTGAATTAGATTAGAGAATCTGATTCAGCCCGTGGGTGCCCTACTGGCCAGTTCTGAGCTGGCGTAGCTTCGCCCCAACAGACCCTTGATAGTACACATTATCTTCCTTCATTTGTTTTTAATTTGTGAACCAGACCTGTTGTTTGCTCTGTATACTACTTCTCATTATGTATTGTGGCATTCTAATAAAAAATTAAAAAGAAAGTTGAGCAAAAGAAGTAATACACAATTTCTTTTCAAGTATCAGAATGAATAAGGATACAAAGAAAAGATAAAAACACACAATTCCCTAACCCTACACTTGGTACTTATCCTAATGGTATGTTAGCCATTCTTGAAGCTGCAGCATTTAAAAGTGTGTCATTAGCTGTATTATCAAAGCTGGGACTTCTCCCCATTGGCCTTTGCCACGTGGATCAGATCGAGTCCCTAAGTAAAGGTGATAGCTTGAGATTGGTTTTCCTGGAAGAAATGGCCGCTTCATAGGATAGACGCTAAGGCACCACATCCCTGCTGAGCTCCCTCCCCTACCCAATGCCACCCTGCAGAGCACTACCCCCAAATCTCCAGGAATTTCCCATGCTGGAGTAAGCAACCCTACTTCAGACCTTACCTCTCTGAACTTTCTATCCTGAGATACCTTAACTTGCCCTCGTAGTTCTTCCTGTCTCTAAATCTGTTTAAAACTTTTTCCTCAGCAAACAGACTATATACTTGAACTGATCAATTGGGAAAATTTCAAAATTCTCCTCATCCAAACTTCTTTCTACATTTTTGGAATTCCAGCCTACCTAGTCATACAGTTCTGGAATCAATGTCCCCACTTGGTATTTCCCAGTCTTTGACAGAGTGAATGTGCAGCCTGGCTGTAGTTTTCAGTTCCTTTCACTCACCTTCATCTTTTTCTTTCTTCTAGGTTACTGATCTGAATGTGCACATTTCTAAAACATTGCCCAAAAATATCTTGATGTGATTGGTAAAACAGCCTGCTCAAAAGAACTTTGATACAACTGTATGTACAATGCATTGAAGCTCATATATGCAATACATGTTGCAAAAGGGGGGGGACTGAGATGTGATCTTATGAATGAATGTGACATGTCTGCTGTTTTGCAGTTTCTTCTCAATGAACTCACGTGCACTGGTAACACAGTGGTGAAAACATGCAAATCAACTGAAGGAACCAAAAGTTGCACCAAACACTAGATGATTAATTTCTGGCATTAATTTTAGAAGTGCTTCCAGTTAAACTAGAATTCAGGATAGATGGATTGCCGTGCAGAGATGCATTCTGGAACAGAGGTGAACAGGTTTTAACTTACAGGGAAAGTTCCTGGTGAGCCCTAAAAGGTGGCCTGTGTCCAAGAACAAGAGAAGCCAAACCTCAGCAACTACAACCACACCCCCGAGGCCACTTGGCTCAGATACCTCAATAGCCATTATGATCAGTGTCAGCTCTCTAGTTGCTTCCTTCCACACTAACACTAGTTCACAGGAAGTGGCAACTAGAGAGCCAATGCCTATCACTGGCACAAGTCAGAGCTGATTGGCCCTTGTGTAGTGTCAGTGGGGGCATTAGCAGGGCTTTCTCAGCTCAGCTGTCTTCTGCAGCTAACTGTGGCCAGATCTTATGTTCCTGGCTTTCTCCTAGGCCATTTTAATTTCCTTCTGTCTTTTTATAGTACTCTTTTGCAAAGGACTTTGGATTCTATTTTGTTGGCAATTATGTAGGGAAAACATAGTTATAGTGTCAAGAAGTCAAGTTTCACCAAGACAAACCACTGTGGGTTAGGGCCAAGGTTTGCAAACTCTGTCTTCATGATGCTCATAAAAACAAAAATCAGGATCTTGATTTTACTTTTATTTTATGCTTGTATTTTCCACCAACAAAAAATGCTATGATGATGGTTATAATCCCTATATTTCATACAAGTGCTCACCGTGATCTTTTAGGTATGTTTTATTTCCCTCACTACAAAAAGTACAATTCCTGTTTCATATATTCCTTTCACATAAGGTATCAGTTCACATACATAGTGAAGATTAAAATGCATTGCTAGGACTGAAGCGAATCAGCATCTATTCGCCTAAGTTTGATGTGTGCTTTATGGTTACATTTACCATGCTTATGGCTCTTGATTTCTTAGGAAAATTATTTCCAACAGAGAATGCTAAACTTGTTTTCGATGGATGTAACTTGGAACTAAGAACGAGAGATGTCCATCAAAACAAGTTATAGTCATGAAGTCTCACTGGATTTCAGTTGAGGCAAAGTAATTGACCATTTGATTTAAAAGAAAGGTCATCCAAATGTTACTTCACACCAGATCTCCTTCACCTCCATTCTGATTCCCCACTGATTTTCTAAAGTTCATTCTTGTGTGCCATAAATGACAATGCACAGCTTCCTTGAGGTCAAAGTTATCATTCAAGCACTTCTCAAAACATTACAGTGAAGGTGAGACTGATCCTTAGCTACACATCCATTTCTGCTCTTGAAATGTCTATAGCACTGGGCACTAAAACAGAGTGTGTTGTTCATAAACTTCACTGTTCTCCACTTGGTTGTCCATAAAAGTGTAGAGGGGTGCAGGTCAATCTGTAACCCACATGGGGCTACCACTTGAATTTACTTATGGCTGAATGGACCTCTTGCTTCTCATAACAATGTCAAAATTGTGTACTATTAACACAAAAGTAACCATGTATCCAACCGTTTACACTGAGTGGGACTTCCTTCTCCCACTGCAGTTCACTAAGGCCCCTAAAGTATCACACCTGAGGGCCAAAAGATGACATTGGGGCCAAAGTCTGCAAAGTCTGCAATGGGAGAAGGTTATTAATGAAAACTGCTGCTCCTTCTCCTAAAGACGCAAGCGCCAATAAGTTTTTGGATCTACATGGCTGGATATATACCAATATTTTTCAGAGTACAATGAAAATTCAAAATATAAAATCACAGTATTGGAAACACATAGAAAACTAGCCAAAATTAAAGAGAAAAAGGACCACGGACGATCAGTGACCAAGCCCAAAGTGCATTATTGCCTCTGTGCACAATCACAGTAGCCTCTTTTCAGCTGGTCACCCAAACCATACTTATAACATCTGTAACAGGAACTGCTGTCATGCAGAGGCTCACGGACACATTCTCCCCAGATTTCCCATCCCTGTTACAAAGCTGGGAGCAGAAAGATGCCTCTCTCTTGTCTCCGGTAGCATGCTGCCACCTCTGGGTCTGTTAAATTACCCATCTCATCTGGTTATCACTCTAAGGCATGATGTTCAAGGGGGATCTTACACAGTCCCAGCAGCATTAGGTAAGGAAGTGTGTAAGGCTCCTTAAACAAGTTTATTAACTACAAGGCACAAACGCATTGGTAACTGCAAGTCAAATCTAAGTACAACTAACCAAAATAAAAAAGAACATGAAAGGAACATTATAGGCTAGTTAATTTAACATCCTGGTCCAGCCTCTGAAGAAGGTTGATGGCTGCATAGGGCACCCCCTAAGGCTACACCTGCAAGGAACATCCTCTTTCATTGCTCACACTGAACTCTCCTTGGTCCAACTCCAATCTCTCTCTCTCTCTCTCTCTCTCAATCCTGACCTCCCAAACAAGGGAATAGTCCTCCTACATGGGTTTCTAGGCATTAGCCAATCTGTGTGCCAAGTCCTGGAGTTCATGTCTGCAAGAACCATGGCAGCCATCTGACAGCTGTTAACTCATTAAAGAGAAAACATGTTTCCCCTTTAGGTTGTAAATAACCCGCTCAATCCACTGAAGTGTATCTTCCCCAAGCTCTGCCAGTCTTTGGGATGTTATCTTCTCCATCCACCTCCACAACTGTTATAGAATAGTTTGCCCATCTGCCTCTTATCCACAATATCATCAAATGCAGAAAATTTCTGCATGTGACACACAAGAACACTGGACATTTCAGTAAAGGTTAAATTGCCTGCATTGCAAGTACTCACCTGTAGTTGGATGATCAGATAACTCCAAATGTTTCAGTCCTGCATAAATATATAGGTTGTATTTCTTCATACAGATTTCACCTACGCAGGGTATATTATTTCAGATGCCTCCTGACATACATTGGCTTCCTTTTAAAAATTCTTTGCTCTCACAGAGGGTGTTATGTATGCCATATGCTCTCAAAATGACCTCCACACACATCATTTAAAAGATTCTGTTTTATTTGGACTGCAATTTTTGCTTAAGCATTTCTCTCTGTTTTTCTTGAATTTGTGAAAAATTGATCTTGCTGAGAATGAAAAAAACCAGGCTCTCCTTGGTTCATCCAAACTACTCATTAACATCTTCACATTTACACTTTGGTTGGGTTCATGACAAAAAAAAAAGGGACTGGTGCCTTACATTCATGCATTTTATAGCAGATCAAGTTTTCCAAACATATAAAGTGATTTAAATAATCTCATATTGGACTTGGTTTATATCTCAGCAAAAGATTCCAGGTTTTATTTTAAAAACATACACAAAACGGTTCCAGCTGGATTTCTGCTTGATAATATTATTGGGAAATGAACATTTTCTTTCATATGGAAGATAATATTTGATTTGTGTGCAAAACCAAAAACCATTTTTGGGCATGAACAAACATTTTTAAAAGCCTGATATAAAAACCATAAAGGACTGGAAGTCAACTTTCCCCCTACAGCATCAATGTGAACTAAGTATCTGGATAGTAAAAAAAAAAGGTAAAGGTTTCCCTTGCTCAAAAGCCAGTCAAATCTGACTTTAGGGAGTGGTGCTCATCTCTGTTTCTAAGCTGAAGAGCCAGCACCGTCCGAAGATATTTCTGTGGTCATGTGGCCAGCATGTCCAAATGCTGAGGCACATGGAATGCTGTTACCTTCCCACCAAAGCAGTACTTATTTATCAATTTGCAATTTCTTGCTTTCGAACTGCTAGGTTGGCAGGAGCTCGGGCCAGAGATGGGAGGTCACTCCGTCATGCGGCACTTGGGTCTCAAACTGCCAAGCTACTGACCTTCCGGTCTGCAGCTCAGCATCTTAACCTCTGAGCTACCGCAGCTTTGGATAGTACAACACATAAAAACATAGAAACGAGACTGAGCGGTGGTTGTTCCTTTTTGTTCTTTTGTTTGAAAAATTAATAAAAAATGTAAAAAGATAGTACCATGCTGAGAAAAGTTAAAATACAGTGATCATTACTTGAGTTACAATTTGCATGAAAAAGGAACTTCTGTGAATACAGGATGATGTGTCCTGGCTTTATGGCAGTAGTGGTAAGGAGATAAACACTGTGTAGATTTATGTCCACTTAACTTGCTAACTGCATGCAGTTGTTTACTCAGGTTAAGATGCTGATTTTTCTTTCGATGTGTGTCCTCTCCAAGATCAGGAGTTTTTTCGATGGCTTTCTTTTACTCTCACTTCAGCTGATAGTTTAACTTTTCTTTGCGAGTGGAATTTGTCACTAGTCACCGCTACGGTGTCAGTGCAGCTTACCTCTCCATTTGTTTGGAAAACAAAAAAGATACAAATTACATAACCTGACCTTCAAAAGAGATGCAGAAACGATAATAAAAATAAAGATTCCATCACTAATAAAACTTGCTCTGGGAGTCTTCATTAGACAAGGTTTTAAGAAAGATGACAGACTCTGCTACAGTTTCCTCACGTGAGCCAAAAGCAATACATTTTCATAAAGATAAAACAGTCTCCTTTTCTTTGTGTTGGTTGGACTCACTTCTCATGTAATGTATTTTACCTGAAACCCGCCAGTACATAATTACATAAATAACACAGAAGTTCTGCACTCCAAACGCTTTGTACTCATTTGTAGATTTTTTAAAACTATTATTTGTTCAATAGCTGAAAAAATAAATCACCATGTATTTCAAGCCACTTGCCTCTTCTTTGTAGGAACCCACCTCAAACAGGGATAAAACAAATCACTAAATCAGTCACATAGACTTTAGGAATCTAAGCTTACCAGGTGCCCGTTTATGGTGGACACGCTCCTGGTAATTGTTTCTGATCCCCACCAACACTCATCTGGTCAACAGGCAGAAGCAGGCTAGAAAATGGGGGGGGGGGGGGGGAGTTTCCTTCATCATCACACAATGACAACATTTCTGGCATGACCCAGAAGTACTGGCATCACATGGTGATGAAGACTGATGCCCCCCCAGTAAGTACCCACCCACCCCACCTCCCACTGGTTGCCAGGTCATGCACTTGATACTCACCTGAAAGGAGTGCCTAATATAATATAGATTAGAGACAAAAAAAATCTGAAACCAAAAATACAAGAAGAAATAGCAACCTATCATAGATGTAAATCCAGGAAACAGATCATGCAAGAAACCAAGATGCCTTCATATCCATTCAAGCAATTCTGTACACTTGGGGCATTAGCAAATATACTGGGTGGCAAATGACTTTGCCAAAGAGACAAGATGTTATGTTTACTCAGGGCCTTTTTTGTAGAAAAAGCCCAGCAGGATCTCATTAGCATAACAGGCCACAACTAAGAGCAAAAACTCATTAGCATATTAGTCCACACCCCCTGACAGCACAGTTCCCTCCCAGTATCAACTTCTCCAGGTGCCCCGGGGCTTGCGAGGCGCATGGGGAACCTGAGGGAAGGAAGGCTGTTTCTGGATCAGCTTCCCCAGGAGGGGAGGCAGTTTAAACTGCCTTCCCTCCCTGGATCGGTTTGGCTTCCCCAGGTGCCCCGCGGCTTGCGAGGTGCCTGGGGAACCTATGGGGGGGGGCTGTAGGCATGGCCAACTCAGAAGCCAGCCGGAACTCTGTTCCTGTGCGTTCCTGCCCAAAAATAGCCCTGTGTTTACTAAATCAAGTACAAATAATAAATGACAAGATCATAGGGTTAGCAGCCACCAGGTTGGGCCTGGGGATCAGGGAGGGGTTGTGGATCAGTGGTAGAGCCTCTGCTTGGCATACAGAAGGTGCCAGGTTGAATCCCTGGAATCTCCAATTCAGGATCAGTTTGTAGATGGTGTGAAAGACCTCAGCCTGATACCCTGCAGAGCTGCTGCTGGTCTGAGTAGACAGTACGGACCTTGATGATTCAGTGTGTTCATGTGATCTCTCAGAATCACAACTGATCACCAGATGACAGAGATCACTTCTCCTAGAAAAATGTCTAATTTGGAGGGCAGACTCTACGGCATTATCCCTCCCCTCCCCAGGCTCCGCCTCCAAATCTCCAGGAATTTCCCAACCCAGAGATGGCAAGCTGAATAACATCAGCCATACTGTTAGGCACTCATTTACCTGCTCATTCATTGACACCATTTGTCCACTATGCCCTTCTAATTTCTACTGAGCTGAAACTGGTAATTCTCTTAAATACCATACACATATATATGATGCAAATATGACATGAAAATGGCAACATTCAAATATGGTTTGAGAGCATTTCAGTCTCCCAGGACACTGTTGTTGGCCTAAAAGTCATCATTATTTCACAAATGAAATACCAAAGAGATTCCAGCGTGAAATTGTTGAAGTGGATTTCAAACGGAAGCTTAACTGTACTCATCTAGGTTCGAATCAAGGTGAAGGGTTTTTTTTGTTATCTATTCCAGGTGTTAATTTCCCCAGTTTTGCTGAACTAATTAGCCTTATTGCCAGTTGCTATAGCTGTGCATGGTTATTGTGTTTATCTTGTCCACATTTGAACTTTGCACAGAAATGTCTCAGACTGTACTGTTTATATTTCATGGCCATTTGTCCTCACTGCTCACAGTGCTTTTCACTATACATAGGCAAGTGTGGGTGTGTATATTCTGCCACCTGAAGACATACTTCAGGCATCTGATGAAGTACTTAAAGCCGTCAAAAGACTTCTCTTCTTCTTTTTTCTACAAAGTTGAAAGAACACATACAGCAAAATCCTAAATAGGTTTAGAAATAAGGCCCGCTAAGTACAACTCAAATTAATTTACTGGCAACTGTTTCTTGAATTGTAGCTATGGGATCCTGAATGTTCAATGGATACATGCTTTAATGCCATCTCATGCTTAAAATGTGAAGTTTATGGTTTCAGTATACCATGGAAGTTTTACCAGAATTAACATAAAAAATATAGATGCTTGGAGTAAGGTTTCAGAGAAGTAAAATTTGGCTATAAAACATTGCTCCTCCAGGATCTAGGCCAGGTATCTACTATCCTTTTCTTCTAGTGCAATAATATTGACTGGTAGCAGGTTCAGACTGAAAAAAAGACCCCCAAGTTCTCCTTGAAAGCATTTGATACATGTATGGTATTCAGAGCCACAAGAAGAACTGATACCCCTTAGTTTTATAGGGCTGCCAGGTACTCCCAGGCCACCAGTGGGGGGTGGGGGGTAGGGTTGCCAGATCCACATTGGGTGACTCCTGGAGATTCGGGGATGAAGCCTGAGCAGGACAGGGACCTCAGTGGGGTACAATGCCATAGAGTCCACCCTCCAAAGTATTCATTTTCTCCAAGGAAACTGATCTCTGTAGTCAGGAGATGAACTATAATTCTGGGAGATCCTCAGGTTGGTGCAAGCTGGGAGGGCGCAATCAATAAATCTAAAATAATAATAACAACAACACTTAGATGACTCCAACACAAAAAGATCAGTGAAAACAAAGGTGGTGGTAGTCCATCAAAGTGAAGTAAATAAGTGAGCCTTGGTTCCTTTCCACATTTGTCAGCCACTCCAGATTTTCTCAGTGTTCGAGTTGAGGCAATTTAAGCCCACAGCAAAACAGCATCCAAATAACCCAGTGCAACAGCAAACTGAAACCAGGCTGACCACTGATGGGAGGTAATGTAATACAGAATGGGGGTAAAACCCAGAATCAAAAGAAGGTTGAACTCGATTTTAGTGCAGAATTTGGGACGGGGGAGAGACTGTATTAAAAAGAAGATTGAATTCAACTTTAGTGCAGAATTGCTTGGAGAACACCACAGTGAATACAGATGAAAAGGAGCATACAGAAACAGCTTAGGATGCTATAAAAACGTTTTTAATCCAATGCTTTCAAAAGGCATTTATTGTGTTGAGAAAGGAAAGCTACGTCTTTTCAATATCTAGAATTCTCAGAGTCAGCCATTCTTGAAGCAAACTGGATTATTGTGGTTGATTTTAAGGTACAAGCTTGAAGGCTTCATCTGATTTAGCTACACAATTTGTGTGCTAAAAACATAAGAAAAGCCCCTCTGGATCAGACCAATGACCCATCTAGTCCAGCACCTTGTTTTACACAGTGCCCAACCAGTTGCCCTGGAGTGCCAGCATGCGGGATACAGAGGTCAAGGCCTTTCCTGATGTTCATCGTAGCACTGGGTCTCAGAGGTTTATGGCCTCTGAATACAGAGGTTCCCTTTACTCACCATGGCTAGTAGCTGTTGATAGATCTATCCTCCATGAATTTGGCTAATCATCTATACCCTTATAATACAGTTCTTTCATGGTATTTCTATAATTAGCATGTAGCAAACTATTCTATCACATCTTCTTTCCAATACTGTCCACAACAGTTTTTTGCTAAGAAAGCTAGCTTCCATTTAATCTTTCTATATTTTATCCCTTCCCATCTGAATTTGTTTTTATATTACCTTTTGTGATTATTGTCAGCTTTAAGGAGGTCAGCATCAACTACCAAAATAAATTTATTTCCATCACCAACATCCATTTGTCATAGTACTTAAAGGAGTACGTGACATCCATGGGATCATTACAGGACATCCATTTCTCAGGGGGAAAATAGCTATAATTATCATTTCCCTAGTATTATTATAATAACAAAACTGGGAGGTGTAAATACCTGGGACTGACAGGCTGCCAAAAGAAGACATACAATTAAAACTTGAAACATCCATGGAGCCTACAATGACAAGCCACGTCACAGAGGGTAAAGTAAGGACAGGGAGGATTAACAGTGCAGTCCTATGCAGAATTACACCCTTCTAAATGCACAGAAGTCAGTGGACTTAGAAGAGTGTAACTCTTCATAAAATCATTTTGTAGAACTCTCATCTTTGAGGTTACTCTTAACTGCTGAGGGGCTATAAAGGCAAGGTTTATGCCTACTGTTTGAAGCTGTGATAGTTCAAGTCAGACTACTGATCCTGAGCATGCAGAAGATGCTAGATTAAGTTCTTGCACATGCAGTTAGGGTCCTGGAGGGAAAGTGCTCAAGAAGAGTAATTTCTCTGCCAAGACCCTGGAGACCCCCTATCAACAAACACTAAGCAAAACGGATCAGTGGTCCAACTTGATACAAGGCAACTTCATACGCTCATTAGGCAGGCTGAGAACTTCAAGCCTGGACAGAATTGCCAGGCAAGCATGCATTGCTTCAACCTCCTTGAGTGCATGCAAGACAAGTCCCTGACTGGATTGCCCTGATGGTCATCTCATTTAGTGAAAAAGAGGAAGTGTCCATGAGGCCATGGCAAAGACATTAAATTGATTGACTTCAACTGTAATGCAGAAAATTGCTTGAAGTTCATTGCACCTGCACGCTAAGATACATGCTTCTGCTACCAATTGAAACCTAACATCTTAAAAACAGCTATTTAGAATACCTGAATGGCATATGCAGGGCACCCCAACTGCTACCTCTATGGTCCTTAATTATTACTGTTATTAAAATATATAAGACATGACAGAAAAAAAATTAAGAGTGAAAGAACAAAAAGGAAAGCATTTAAACAGAACGATGTCTGTCAAAACTAGGTTTGCCAGTTGGCGAGTCAATGTGATGATATCCCTTCAGTTTTGTGCCACAGGTGATGTTGTACATTGGAACAACGCTAAACAGCCCTCTCAATTTGCCCCCAACCAGCCTGTGAAACAGCAACACGAAAAGAGGGCCAGGCTGGGAAATCTCCCAATTTATTTATTTGTTTGTTTGGGGGATTTCTATCCTGCCCTCCCAGCCAAGGCCAGCTTAGGGCGGCTGTATTACAATACAATACAATACAATATAGTAGGAGACCTGTCCCCTCTAGTTAAAACTGTCATTACAACTGGCCAATAAAGGAGTGATAGATCCTTCTTGACTAAGAAGGCACAACCGTGATTTCTATATCCATTACTGAAGAAAGAAACAAATCAACTATTCTTTTTAAAAAGAGAGAGATGCTGCCTTTCTGCCCAAATTATTCAAATTTGCTTACATAACATAAAAATAAACAACCCCGGAAAAACAGCAATAACAGCAACTCATAAAAACAAACAGTATGAAAAACAGAAAACCACAGGCTTTGATAAGCAGGATAGATTTTGCCTGGACTTTCACTGTGGTCCGCTTCTGAATTTTTTTAAAAAAAACTTTCTTAACTCTGTTTCTTCTTAAATTAATATAATGTGTGAGCATTGATCACAGTGACACTTCACACATTTTTCATTATTTGTCCAATGATAATTTTTACTCTTCCAACATTTAGTTATAGTTAATTTAGTTGTAATAATCATATTAAATATAAGGCCTGTCTTTTCCACAGGAATTAATCCTTTCATTATGCCCAGTTAAAATCATCACGGACAAAAAACATTTTCAGATTTAGATTCTTCTAGTCTTATCCTCCTGATAATCCCTCACAATTTTGGGGTCTCTGCATTCCTCAAATGTATGTATTAAGTACCTTTATGACAAAGATGTTCCTAGCATATATTGCTATTATTGACCTTATTTAAAAAAAAATCTAACTATAGTTACGTCCAACCTAAAATTTTCCTGTAATCTTATGCTACATGAAAATGTTGTCCCAGTTTGTCATAGATAGAGCCAATTACCCTGGCGCCAGTTAAGAACACAAGGGTAAACTGCAATGGGCTCATTGTGAGTACTCAATTAACAAAATTTCACAATGTACCATTTTTGACTGTAGACAAAAAAAAGCTGCTTTTACAACATTTACAAACTCAGTGACTGGTAACTGCATCTATCTAAGGAGCTAGTCATCCTTAATGACTGGCTATGTGTTGAAATCTCACAGCATCATCCTTTCCACATATAAATAAAGTAGTGAAGACCTGGGATATGGCTTAATGGCAGAGCATCTGCTGTGCATGCAGAATGTTCCAGGTTGAATCCCCAGCATCTCCAGTTAAGAAGATCAGGTTGTAAGTGAAGTGAAAGACCTCTACCAGCATGGTGACTGGACTAGCAAGACTCAGGTTCAAATCCTCACTCTGTCACGTGGGCTCACTGGAGGACCTTGGGCCAGTCATTCACTCTCACCCTAACCTAGCTCAAAGAGTGGTTATATATATATTATATATAAAGCTGTTTTCAAAGTGGCAAGATTCCATGGGGCACCAAAATCAGTTGGCTGCAAGAACTGCCACTCAAGTCCTTGCCCACTGGCTGCATTCCCTCCCTGCATTGCCTCACTCCCTCCCACAGAGCATTGCACTTTGGGAGTTGTAGTTCTCTGCAAAGGGAATTAGAACTACAACTCCCAAGTTGGGAGTCCCAAGAGGGTGGGCCAGAATAACTAATCAGCTGGTGTTAAACGGGAAGCACCTTTGCAATTGAAAGGGTTTGCAGGGAAACTAAAGGAAAACATCCAGCACAGAACCTTGCGGTCAGTTCACTGTGCATGCCCATGAAAGGCTACCTACAGTTAAACTTCGTGGGTCTTAAAGGTGCAGCTGGACTCAAACTTTGTTCTCTTACGTGCTGGCTTGCACCAACTTTCTGGCTCCACCGCTCTGCACCAACCTCTGGGGATTTCTGTAGCTTTGGGAGATGAGAGAAGAGCTGCAGATGGTGGGGCTCAGCACAGGAGGAAGTATTTATTTGCTTTCAAACTCGACAACGGGGGAGAGCCCCTCTGCAAGCCCTTTTGCGGTGCCTACAAAATGGAAATAGGTGAGCTGGCCCCAGCTTTAGCCCTAATAATGTGTGTATGTGTGCACAGCCTGTTTACTCGGGACTAAGTAAGGAAGAGAGATGCACTCCGACACCCACTCTGTTAATAAATGCAACAGCCTCTACAAAGAGGCTCTGTTGCGGGGGGGAGATGGCAAGGGTGCAGTGGGGGGTAGCTGAGAGGAAGAGGGAAAGAAGTTGAGATAAAGAGAATTGCTTCCTTCCTTCTTTTTCTTCCTCTTGCTTTGTCTGACTCTTCAGAATTGGATAGACAAAATGCAAGAATATGCAGTTATGGCAAAACTGACAGATTACATTAATCAGAGACTGAAAGATGAATTTGAGAACAATTGGCAAGCTTTTTATGCTTATTATAATTAATCTTTGTAGTTATATATTTAAATGGTTTATTTTATAAAATGCACATTATAATTTGCATAGTTTTTATTACAACAAACTAATGTTAGAATTGTGTACAAAGTTAATTTATCTATATTTTATTTTATAATTGATAAGATACGACAAAATGAAAACACATTATGAAAAAATTCTTGGGGCTTGGGGGGGGGGGGCAACAGTGGGAGGGCTTCTGGTGTTCTGGCCCCACTGGTAGACTGCCTAATGGCACCTAGTATTTTTGGCCACTGTGTGATGGAGTGTTGGACTAGATGGGCCATTGGCCTGATCCAACATTGGCTTCTTTTATGTTCTTATGCTCTTAAAATAGTAGAATATTTTGAGTAGGTTACTAAGCTACCATGTTATACATCTTTTTAATATACTTTAAAATCAATTATTATACTTCAGTATCCATATAAATTGCCCTTTGTATTTTGCTTTTTATAATTTTATTTTCTTCCTTTCCCCTTACCTCCTTTCTTTATTCTGTATTCCTATAAAAATTAAAAATTAAAATTATAAAATGTTGAAAGAAGGAGAGACCAACACAGAGCTTGTTTTCCTAAGTTCTTTACCTGATTTTTCTCTCTAAATTAAATTTACTCTTAGTGGTGGAAAGTGCTGAAGGAAGGGTTGCCAGATCCCTTTCACCCGCCGGCAGGGGTATGTGAAGTGACATCGTCCCCCATTCTCCCTGAAACAGTGATGTTGCATGTGACGCACCTGTATCACTCAGAAATGACACCAGCACGTTGACGACGTTGGGAGCGAAGCTCTAGATTTTGGGCAAAACTCTATGGTAAAATCAGCATCAAACCATATAATTTTGCCCCAAATCCAGAGCGTCACCCCCCAACATCACTAATGTGCCCATGTCACTCCTGGGTGACACAGGCATGTTGTGTGTGACATCGTTGTTTTGGGGGTGATGCCCTCCCATTGGCTAGCTGGCCAGCAGCAGGCAGGAGCCCACAAAACTGGGGAATCCTTGCCCCCACGAGGCAAATGGCAACCCTAGCTGAAAGTCACAGTTGACTTATGGCAAACCCTATGGTTTTCAAGGCAAGATACATTCAGAGCTAGTTTGCCACTGCCTGCTTCTGCATACTGACTTCCTTGGTGGTCTCTCATCCAAATACTAACTAGACTTGACCCTGTTTAGCTTCCAAGATCTGATGAGATTTGTCTAGCCTGGGCCCTCCAGGTCAAGTTTTAAGCTTAAGCATCAGTAAGAGTAAAAATTATCCTCAATGAAGCTGACCTGTGTGGTTCCTGCCTCAATCATTCTTGTGGCCATATCTTCTAAATGAAAGAAATCAAGCCAAAAGAAGCAACTCATGCAGAGATGTAATGGGCAGCTCCTAAGAAGCTGAGTAATTTTCTGTTCTGCTTCTAACACTGGGAGCAACTGAATGACGTGTCAGACAGGCCTGCTGCAGAGACCTGATCTGGAGAAAACAAGGTCATGGCAGTAAATCATGTAGAGATAGAGCAGGCAGACTCCATTGTGGGTGGATACTTTGCGCTCCCAGAAGACATCCATTATTTAATTGTCCAAGACACACTGTTTGGGATTTATTAGCTGTCTTACTACCTCAAAATGCAAGGCAATGCCCAAGATAAACACAGAAATATACAATTAAAATAACATCAATGCATTTCTGCACTCTAGGTAACTAATGACAGTAAAGCATGTTGTGTATGTAGATTATGCACAGGGTGGTCCATGGCATGACTTTTACAACAAAATTTTGACAGAACTCAGTATATGAGTAGATCACTCTAACATAAAGCAGGCTGTGACTGAAAGTCCTCTTGTTATATTTATGTAAAAAGTACATGGCTGACACACAGCCACTCAGTTTGTCCACTTATAGGCCTTTCCATCAGAAGGCCAAATTTCATGGCAAGGCTAACATTAGAAGCTGAACATCATACAAAGCATCACAATCTCCGTATCAAACTCTGTATGTGGATATGCATCCTCAGCCACCATGCTATTTCCCAGTATAGTTTGCTGGCAGGTAGAAACCCCTATTTTAAAGCCTCAAGAATATAGATACATCCTCAAGAGAAGAAAAAAGAGCCAGACAATGTCCAATGAAGATACCATTAAGTTCTCTTCTGTGCCTATGTAAGATTCAGAGGGTGGAGCAGGAATGCAGATTTGACAGCATTTTTGGCAAGCTCACCAGTTTTTAGCACTTTTGCAAAGGCATGCAATAAACAAACAATAAGCCTGCGACGGCTGTGAGATGTAAAACGCAGGGAGTGTAAAGGAGGCAGAATTACGCTCGAGAGATGCCGAGGAGGGGTATCCAAATATAACTCTCTGCAGCTCAAGTCTAATGTAATCAAGAGTATTAAGGGAACATTTGCTTTCAGAGTTGGGGAGCCGGCACATGGAGTCATCGGAGCCTTATCACTCAGCTGTTTTGGATTATGATAAAATGAACTGTTTGCCTGCACCAGGCCGAGTTAGCAGGTGGACTGTGTTTATTATTCATGCCCTGAGGGGAGATCCTGTTTGGAATGGGCTCGCAAGCTTCAGTCCAGCGTTCACCCACATTGACTTTAATGGTTTTATTTGGAAAACAGCCTTCTCAGGCTTGTGCTACACCCTGTTTTAAAAAGAAACAGAAGAAATTACTTTGGGATTACAGGCCAGGCTGCAATGTTTAATTAACTACTTAAAAACGTATGAGCAATTTTTTAAAAGATGCAACCAGTTAACTGGAGTAATAGAGGTATTTTTTTAAAAAAAAATAATCTGAACTTAGGAAAAGTTTTGCTGAACCAAACTAAAGATCCATCTAGTAGAACACTAGGGTTGCCAGGTCTAGGTTGGCAAACACCTGGAGATTTGGGAAGTGGAGTCTGGGGAAGGCAGGATTTGAGGAGGGGAGGGACCTCAGCAGGGTACAATGCCACAGAGTCCACCCTCCAAAGCAGCCATTTTCCTCCAGGTGAGCTGATCTCTGATGCCTGGAGAACAGGTGAAAAAACAGATCTCCAGCCACCCCCTGGAGGTTGACAACCCTACTGTGCATCCTGTTTTGTAGACTAGCCCAGCCAAATACTCCCAGGAGGCCACACCTCAATAACTGTATTCAGAACATGGAAGCTTCCATTTCTGCCATCTTGCCTAATACCTATTGATGGAACCACAAAGTTGTCCAATCCCCTTGGCTCTAAGGTTCCAGACCTCCAGGTGGGGTCTGGAGGTCTCCCAGAATTACAACTGATTTCTGGGCTACAGAGATCAGTTCTCTCGGAGAAAACAGCTGCTTTGGAAGGTGAATTATATGGCAATATACCCCCCTTGAGGTCCCCCCTTCCCCCAAATTCTGCCCTCCCCAGGTTCCACCCCCATATCTGCAAGAATTTCCCAACCCAGACATGGGGGGATGAAATGGTAATGAGACAACAGGATGAGGAAGCTGACTGTACCACTGTCAGATCTACTATAGCACTGTGGACTGTTGATATGGAAGCATGTTGTTCATAGTTCTTCAATGTTCACAATTCTCTGCAAGCGGAAAACTAGTACAGCACATGAAGGGCTAAGCTAGAACCACTCTGTTGTGCTATTTTTTTTACATGGGAGAGCATTAACATCTCCTACCTCCCCACCTGCCACAACTCAGAATTCAACCACTCAGAATTCAACCACTACATTCTGTGCCCCGTGTACAGTAGGTATACAATAGTGACAATTACAAAATACCATGACAGTGAACTCCACAAGTTAATTACCAATGAGTGAAGTAGTGCTTTCTCTTGTCCATCATGAATCTATTTCCTACCCGTTTCCTTATGTGTCATTAAACATTTCTTCATGACACTGAAAAGCCTCCATACTGTTAGCTTCTCCTCATAGGAAAGATGCTTAAACCCAGGAGCCCCCTCATGGTGTTTTAGAAGTGTTTTTAGAAAGTGGGTGGGACCAGGCCAGCAAGGCTTCTGAATGGATGCTGGAGATTTGATCAGCTGTGCAGATTTTTAAAATGTTTCTTTGGCAGAAGCTGCCACCACAGTATAAGGATTTTGACTGTTTGACTGAAGGTAAGCTATGGCAGCCATTTTATAGCTGTCTCAACGTCCTGTGGTAGCCATTTTGCAGCTGTGTCCACCATGCAGTGTCAGAATTTCAAAGGTGCCCACAGGCTTAGAAAGGTTGGAGACCCCTGCTCAAACCTCTTAATCATTTTGAATGTCCCTCTGAACCATTTCCAGACCTTCAATCCCTTTTTCAGGATGGAGGGACTAAACTGTGTACATCATTCCAAATATGGTGGCAACACAGATTTACATGAAGGCATTTACTATACTGGCTGTTGTTTTCAGTCCCTTTCTGATAATCCTTAGGACAGAGTTTGCCTGTTCCATCATCCTCCATGATTGGAAGACCACCTATCTGGTCAGTCTATGCCATTTCAGACTGCAGTATATATTTATGTTAGTATTGTTCACTCCAGTGTGCATCACTTAACACTTTTACTCTGATTTTGCCCCACAGTTGCCTGCTGACCAAGTCTGGGTAGATCCTATTGGAGCTCTTTGCAATAATCTGCTTTGGTTCTTGACATCCAGAACAATGCAGCATTGTTTGCCATCTTGGGCTCCTCTCTTATCATCCCCCACTCTTGGCACCCCCCACTCTAAGTTCTGTCCATCATAATTTGGCATTCAAAAGAACAAAGGGACAAAAAGTGTGTTAGAAAGTACACCATCCAGAAAGGACATGAGTGGAGGCACTAGGGAGGACACACAACCCCCCTCATACTTTTGTATACAGGGGTTTCCTGCGTACCCCCAGCCTCTCATGCCCCATGAAAAGCTGCTCCCCTCACCCAGGATACAGGGGATCTCTCAAGAATTATGCTGGGGAAGGGGAATTGGTGGAAGTTGCCTGCTCTCTGCCTGCCAAAATGTTCTTGCAATGATGGAGTAGCTTTTGCTAACAAGACACAAAGCACATATTGAATACTGAATGACAAAGAATGAATGTACTCAAACTCTAAATATCAAAAGATACCATCCATATCAATTACTGATATTATATATTATGAATATTGAATTTGTAATGGATGAATTTGCAAAGGGGTTAGAGAAGCAAACAAAGTACAGTTTGATCCAAGAACCTAAGTTCCAGTTTCACTATGACTCAATACTTGGCAAGAAAAGGAAGAAAATAGTGCCAAACCAGTTTTGGATCTTTGCAATTTCAGGGGGAAAACGATTAGTTATTCAGATGAAAATTTTGCTTTCTTCCAAAACTCCATAATTTGATAAAAGAAAATCTGTACATGGTAATAATTGAGGGCAGCACTAATTCACTCTCAATAACCTAAAATCACGTCAGTCTTTTGAATTCGATACTGGGCTAACAAATTCTTCCAGCTATAATGTCATCAAGAATTATGTTGGAATGTGATTATAGGTACACTGCTATCCTCCTGTGAGGAACAACTTGACCTCCTTAGTAATAAGGCTTCAAATCAGAACAGCATGCTCAAAGTTAAAACAAAAACTGGATTTCTTCCAGGGCTATCTTCCCAGTTGTCTCAACATTGCAGCTCTTCTCGGAATCCCAGTTCTATGAAACACAACCTTCACACTGTGAAAGATGCACTGGGAATGGCAAGAATGGAAGCTTCCAAGACCAATTCTATAATGTTAGTTCAGTCAACACGAGACAAGAAGAAGAAGAAGAGATTGGATTTATACCCTGCCCTTCACTACCCAAAGGAGTCTCAGAGCGGCTTACAATCCCCTTTCCCTTCCCCTCCCCACAACAGACACCCTGTGAGGTAGGTGGGGCTGAGAGAGCTCTGACAGAAACTGCTCTTTTTCAAGAACAGCTGTGCCAGAACTATGGCTTGCCCATGGTCATCCAGTAGGTGCAAGTGGAGGAGTGGGGAATCAAACCCAGTTCTCCCAGATTAGAGTCTGCACACTTAACCACTACACCAAACTGACTCTCAATTGAATGGTAGATATAGAGGTATGTCCTGTTTCAGTAGTTCTTCAATGTTATGTTCACGATATTTGAATTCGGTAGCACCTTAAAAACCACCAATTTTTTTCAGGGTATAAAGGTGTTATGAATCAAAGCTCACTTGGTCAGGGTATCTGCTACAAGCTAACAAGGCTACCCACCCAAAAGTTTCATCAATTCCAGTAGATTGCCCTCAAGACCTAACATTCCCATTACAAATTCAAATGCTTTGTAGCATTCAGTGAAAACTCAGGATGCTCTAGTATCTGTCTTTTTAAATTATAGTTTGATTGCAAATTGTGAGCACCATGCTTGAACAGTCAACTGCATGCTTTTTTTTCAAAATCCAAAACTAGTCAGAATTGTTTCATAAAAGTTTTGTGTGTGCATGTTCCCCACAATGCCTTCCCTATCTCCCTGTTAAAAATAATAAAACAAAAAGTTTCAATCCTGCTGGGAATGGAGCGGGGGGGGGGGGGGGGGAAGCTTCATGGCTTACCTCCCTGTTCTTGCCATGACCCATTCTGCTTGCCCAACTCAGACTTCCTGAGCATTCTGTGTCTGGATAGCAACTATTCTTGTGCATTTTCACAAACTGCTGTAACACTGTTTTCCCCCTCCTCTTCCCAGCAACCCACAGCATCCAATAAAAAAAATATTTACAAAAGAGGTACTCTCTTCAGTTGTCTCATTCCTGCTGGGGTGGGAAGTTGCATGGCCTATGTCTCTACATCCCTAATATTGCTTGTTCCACCAGCCTACCAATGTCAAGCATGCTCAATCACAATGTATCTATGCGTTTCTTGCACCTAGGAAATGTGGCTTGATTAAGTTTGGAGCATGTACTAACACAGTGAATACTATCAGTGGATGCCACCAACTGCGTGGGCGAACAAGCAGCCTAAGAAGTCTAGTATGGTTTATTTAAAATAATGACTACTACTTGAGGGCATAAATAACTTCAGGATATTTAGAGCATGTGTCAACACAGCTACACTGCCAGCTGCCACACTGAATGTTGCAACCACCACACACAAAAACCTCTGGACCAGTGTTCCCTCTGAGCTGAGGTAGTGTGAGGTAGCTCACAGTTTTTTAGCCTCTGGCTCACACATTTTTGTCTTAGCTCAGGAAGGATGGCTGCAGAGCAAACTAATGTATGCAGCAGCCAAACGGCTCGCTCACAGCTTTAATGCCAGTAGCTCACAAAGTAGAATGTTTGCTCTCAATACTCCACAGCTTAGAGGGAGCATTGCTCTGGACCCCCCACCCCGCCCACAGAACTCAAACATCATATGAAAATAAATCATGTGACATGCCCAGCCTTGTGAGCCTTCTAAATAATGAAGGCCTCCTCCCAGAGTCCCTAACTCTTGGCAAACCTGAGGGGCTTGACCAGGAGTGAGCTCATGCATAAGTATAATAGTAACTCTCCAACATTTCAGGCAGAAGCTCCGTTTAGCAGGGATGCCTTTTAAAATGTTTAAAAATATTTTCTTGCATACACACAACTTATGTTCTGTCATGTTGAGAATATTGTCGTGTTGTGATAGCAGCTGATGATGATACATCTTTTTTAAAAATCTGCCAACGAGATCTCCAGGGGTCAATCAGAAGTTCTTCAGGGCTAACGCCCCCTCGCCCCGCCCATGGGCACAGGGAAAAGTGTCCGCAGGTGCCATGGCACCCATGGGCACCACACTGGAGACCCCTGAAATGTTTAATTGTTACAGTACTACTATCACAGTTGTTTAAAAACAGAGCTCCACTAATGCCATGGGGCTTGCCTCCCCCTTTCCTACTGCAGTTCCCCCAGGCTGCTGCTGGAGGGGAGAATCCATGGGAATCAAGACCTCCCCTCATTTCTGAGAGCAGAAACATCTGCACACAGAAGGACCTGGAGACACAAGTAATTATGATGGCTGAGATGCCAGCGTAAGATGTATGTAAGCATTTGTTGGTGTCTTTTGTGCATTTTTATCCTGCCCTAACCACCAAGGAGCTCAGGGTAGAATACACCATTCTCCTCTCCTCCATTTTCTCTTCACAACAACCTTTTGAGGTAGATTAGGCCAAGAAAGAATGACTGGCCAAAAGTCATCCAGTAAGCTTCATGGCAAACAAAGATTTGAACCCACGTTTCTCAGGTTCTGGCCCAACCCTACACACCCACTTTCTGGGATGTCTAACTCTGGAGTGAATTATTCTATAATATCAGCAGAATTCACAAATTGCTCTCCAGACTAGTTAAGAACAGGCAGTCCAACAGAGTCAGCAAAACTCAGGAGCCTTATCATGTGTGGCACAAAACCAATATATCAAAAGTGTTTGCAGTGATTCAAAGCAAAGCACAAGCAGTTCTACATAGCTGCTATACTCCAAAATTCTATCGCTGTATTTTTTTTTTTAAAAAAAAAAAGAATATCTGTACGTGCTAGCAATTCAGGACAGCAGTACTTTATTCTTAATAACCTAACCTGTCAATCTTTTGTATATGATACTTGGCTAACAAATACTTTCAACCATAATGGCATTTAAGGATTACACTGGAATGTGGTTGTAGGTACATTGCTCTCATCCTTTGAGGAACAATCTGACCTTTTTACTTTAGTAAGAGATCTTCAAATCAAAACAGCATGCTCAACACTGAAACAAATCTTGGATTTCCTCCAGGACTATCCCCTCTGTCATTCCAAAGTTGAACATCTTCCTAGCATTCTAATTCTATAAAGCACATACAAAAAATACTTTCACACTACAGAAGCTTGACCAGGGGCGTAGAGTTTTGGAAATCCCGGGGGGGGCGGGGGCTCCTTAGCTCATGCGCAATGTTCTTCCCCCCCTCCGGGAAACTGCCCCGCCTCCCCGGGCCCTTCTGAGGCCCGCCAGCCGCTGCTGCCGGTGCCTCTCTCCCCCCCCTTCCCTCTCCCTCTCCAGCAGCAGCCGCCAAGCCTCGGAAGGACCCGGGGAGGCACGGCGGCAGGCACTCCATTTTCCCAGGGGTGGCTCAAGCCCTCGAGCCCCCCCGTACTCTACACCTATGAGCTTGACTGGTAATGAACTGGGAATTGTCAATGCCTTGAACAGGTAAGGCTAGATCAGGATCAACAGTTCTCATACTATGCAAACAGTCTACCATACCCCAGAAGCTCAGATGCTTGTTTCAGTGCTGAGGGGAAGAATCAGCACTGTACATCAGTTTTTGTGCTGAACCCCTAAGTGTAGAACCAAAATGTTATTTGGCAAAATGAAAACATTTGATTCAGTATTTACATTTCAGTATTTGAAATGTGGATTTTGACATGTTTTTGGACATTTTTAAAAAAAAATTTGCCCCTTTTGATTGGCTAAAAGAATAGATTAAGATATTGTGAAATTCACTTAATTAAAATTTATTGATCTTGTTACAGATAAGGAAACCTCAAATTTCATGGCAAACATTGCCCCTGCATCTGTTCTGTTTGCATCAGATGACTTGAATCACTGCTGTGCAGAAGCTATCTCCCAAACTTCTTGCTCAGACTCCGGACACCAGAAGAATCTTGAAGAGGGAAGTCAGAAGATGACTGCTGAAATTTGTTCTCTCCCCCCACCCCCAAGCTTTTCCCTCTATCTCTGAAAGAACGTGAGACAGCTAGAGCCTTAGAGTGGGGAGGAGAGAAGCAAATACCTTCTGTTCTTACCACAAGCTTCTGGGATCCAGTGAGAAGTTTGAGTTGGGGAGAACACAAGAAGATTGCTCCTGTTTTCTTCTCCCCAAGCCTGTTTTCTTCACTTCACCTCCTGTTTTCTTCACTTCTGTTCTCTGCCCCACCTGAAGCTTCTTGCTATGTCAGATCAGCTGAAATAGAAACTGGATCCAGTTGACTTTTGATCTTCCCTCTGCCATGCTTCTGCCTTAGCCCCTGCAAGGCTGGGATAAGCTGCCAACCTCCAGGTGGTGGCTGGTGGTGGCTGGAGATCACCTATGATTATAACTGATCTCCAGAAATCAGCTCTCCTGAAGAAAATGGCCACTTTGGAAGGTGGACTGTATGGTATTATATCCCACATGGTTAAGTGTGATGGGCCCTAATCTGGAGAACCGAGTTTGATTCCCCACTCTCCCACATGAAGCCTGCTAGGTGACCTTGGACCAGTGGCAGCTCTCTCAGAACACTCTCAGCCCCACCTACCTCATAAGGTGTCTGTTGTTGGGAAAAGTGAGGAAGGCGATTGTAAGCCACTTTGAGACTCCTTAAGTTAGAGAAAAGCAGGGTATAAGAACAATTCTTATTCTTCTACCACTGAAGTCCTTCCCCTCCCCTAACCCCATCTTCCTCAGGCTCCACCCCTCCTACCTCCAGGTATTTCCCTGCTTGGAGCTGGCAACCCTAGCTAAAACACAGCCAGAATTTTCCTATTTTTGTTGAACAGCCCTGAACAGTCCACTGAAAAACCAGCTTCCTGACTGTAACTGGATATCAGAATCTGAGCTGATGTGACAAGTGTTTGAGCATCCCTGGTTACACATTGACCAATACTGCATGTTATTTATCAAATGCTGTCTGGTACATGTCAGATACTATCAACACACTGACTGCTACCACATGCCAGCTGCCAGATACTATCAAGCACTGAGAAACCTTCCAGTGTCAAATGCAGTGGTACAATATCCATCTGCCATTGGATATTCAAAGTATACTTGCATGTCCAGAAACATATGGAACATATTTTCTATCAGAACTGCAGGGGAGAACTTGGAGGAGGCCTTTAAAAGTATGACGGTTGTATGTCCTATGAACAAGTTCTTATCATATGCCTCAACAACTTGTGACTCAATAGTCAAACACAACCCACTAGCCACATATGATAGCTCATATGTCACAGCCTTCCTATCACACTTTGTTAAGGTGAGAGGTACGTAGACAGGGCTTGATCCTTTGTTTTTTGTTTGCCCGGGAATGCAAAAACCATGGATAGATGACAATCTGTGGGTAGTAAAGTGAACATGAATCTGCAGACCAGTTGTAGGGCAACAGGAGATGTAGGGCAACAAGAGATATAGGACAACAGGAGAGTAGTAGTTCAAGTCATACCTCAACACTGTGCTTTGTAAAATGAATCAGATTTTTTTTTTTACTGTTAATGCTGCCAAGAGCAAGAATTACAGTTATATTTTATTTGAGGGCAAGGATTCAAAGCCTGAGTAGGAAATACTTTGATTCATTACTATTTGTGTTTCCTAAAGGTAAATAAAGGTTGCCCCTGCCCCACTCTGGCTCATGAAAAGTACAAGGAAGCAATTTGTGTTACTGGAGTTTTGAAAGAAACTGAACTAATGCCAATATCAAGGGAGCCAATATCCATCTGCCATATTTCTTCACAAGTTAATAGCTTAGATTAGCATTTAACATAGCATGGATAAAAGGGACAGATGAGTGATATGGGCCACATGGCCATTAAAAAGGAGAATCTAAGCCTCTTGGTTTTGCAGAATGCTACATTTACTTAGATTTGCAATCCTAGTCACACACCTATCATTAAGTTGCCTTTTCTCCCAGCGCAGGTTAGGTTAGCAAGATAGGATCCAATGTATGTTCACACATGCTTATAAAAACTTGGTGGCTTGTATGAACCTGGTCATCAGTATATCCCAAATTTCAAAACTGCTTGAGAGTGATGGAAGAGGGAAGCATATTGTCCAACATCTCACAAATCAAATGAGAGATACTCTTCTGTACTCATCATAACACACCACTTCTCATACAGAGAAACACTGCATGAGCACCTCCCTCATTCCCCTACCTTGTCCTATACTGGCTTCCTCAAAGGAACTCAGACTTCCTTAGCATCAGGTGTAGAATTTCAAAGCATTCTCTGGGACAGTAGAAGTGCAAAAGCCCTGATCACAAGTTACAGGTTACACTTGATTTTTTTTTCTTATATGTGCATTGGGTAAAACTCATATTACATTCAACACATATACAGCTGTACATGTGACTTAATCTCCATACTTATCCAGGCACTGGTGCATGGTTTCATTTGTAAAGTGAACATGCTTTGGCTTTTCCAAAGAGATGTATGCACATACATGTAGGATGCACAAGTGTTCACTGTAACTTGAGAGCATGGCTGGAGTGGTAGTTCAAAAGGGCTTCATTACCTTTTCTTTGTTGATGCTTTTCCATAGTTACTAGGGTCAGGGAGCATATAAAGACCCGAGTCTGGAGATGATCATCACAGATGATGTCACCTGCCCGGCTGTTGCTGATCTGAGAATTTTCTGTCACAGCCTTCCTATCACACTTTGTTAAGGTGAGAGGTATGTAGATACGGCTTTGGGGACATAAGATAGACCTGAAACGAAGCAGTGAACAAACCACAGGGGGTGGGGGGGTGGGATACCAGCTGCCAGTGCAACCAGAGCAGCAGAATGAGAAAATCTAGACATGAGAGCCATGGCAAGTCAGATTTCTAACGTAAATTTATGTTATGACAATTTTTTAAGTGGGCTACCATAACTAAACATTGCAAATATAGCTAGGAATTATTCCGTTTCTAAATCTGCTTTATCAATATTTAACATTTCTATTTGCTCACACAGATCCCTTGTGCTGGCTCCAGTTTTCTTTCAGAGATGTGGCAACAGAAGGCCCTGTCCTGCAAAAACCATCTTGCCAAGAATAGTTGTCCCAATAATTCTGACTCTATTCTGCCATCTGTGAGCTGATGCGCTTGCACAGGTATTATATCTGTCGTGACTTCAGCTCTTCGGCCACTCATGGCCCATTTCTTTGTTTATAGTATGGTTCAAAAAAGCTCCTTAAGAAAGCCAGGCTTTTTGGTCGAGTATAGTAGAGAGTTTTGTAAGTGTTTCAGACACCAGTGAATTCAACTCTTATAACCTTCCCCCTGTTTGTTTTTGTAGCATTCTACTATTTCAGAAATACCCATAAATTGTCCTATATGATTGTGCCAGCAACGAGCCCACTTTTTCCCCCTGCCTGTGGCTCATTCCAACCACAAACCAGAAAAAAGACACATCTCCAGAATGTGCACGCTAAAGCAAGCAGCATATGGGATTTCTTAGGAATGCTTCTGCTTTTTTATGAGATTATCAAATAGTCTAAGGTGGTTTTGGGAGAAAGCAGAGGCCCTTCATCACAGGGGGTGTGGGAGAAGACTGAAAATACTACCTCCCTACTCACAATGGGGAGACCAAAGTTATTTCCCGGCTTATCATTTCCATACTTCCATTAATTTTGATTTAGGCAATTAAATACATGGGCAATCCAGTCGAGGAACTTTTAACTTGTGGGCCAAGTTCCTGGTGGGCTGCTGCCCTAGAAGATCCCTACTAGTCAAGAGCAAGATCAGCCGAGTGGACCTTGCAGTGCTGACAGCACAGCACCACTGGGTCTCTGCAGGACAAACTCCCTTGACAATGGCAGTATGTTGATAACTGCATTGCCATCATCACAGCAGCCTGAGTCCAAGCCAGGATGATCCTGCAGTTCTGCCAGCACCACCAGGGCCACTTGACTCACCTTGTGCCAGTTCCCTTTCCTTGTCTCAGTCCACTCCCAAATCCTACACATTTTTAAACTGAGGTAAAGTCACTCCTAATCCTGCAGTCCTATAACCCTTACTTGGGACTAAGCCTGATTAAACACAGTGTGGGATTTATCTCAGTGTACACATAGATATGGTATGACAAAATGCTGAGCCAAGACTCCTTAAGGTGGAATTGCAGCAAAACAAATTGGCTCTAAAATTGCTGTCATAAGACATTTTAAATCTTCTACATCTCATACCTGTACATCAGGAGAGTGATAGAACTATAAATCAAGTGTGACCTTTCTGTCACTTACAACCAAACAGTATGGTATTTCTGAAAGTCTGAACTCCCTCACATTTCAGCATGTCAGATGTGGACTGGTTGTACAATAGCTTTGTTCAGATATTCAGAACCAGGGATGTTTAACGTGCATTGGGGGAACTAGGACTATGGATTCACTATATGTGCAGATAGCAGACTGTTTGCTGCATAAGTGAGCACAGATTCCATACACACCATGCCTGGGGTTTCCTTGCATAAAGTTTTCTATATGAATAGACTGCATATCTTTATAGACGGTGCACTGAATGTACATGGGTGGTGGTAGTGGTGGTGGCATGTTCAAAGGTAAATGATATCAGATGGCCAGAAATATCCAGTGCATTGGCTGTAAGTAGAAGAGGTTATATACCTACTTAAGGCTGCAATCATACACACAATTTGACCTAACATAGGCACGAATGCTGGGCGGATTTAAAGTGTGTGATCAGACAACATCTGGGAAGCACCCCGCAGCCATTGGCAACCCATTTTGCTCCGCCGCAGAAGCGGATTTAAAAGACACCAGGGAAAAACCAGTAGTAAACGGGTTGCAACAGGCCACAGATGGACTTTCACAGATGGACTGTCTGATCACTCCAGGGCGCTATCATGGTTTTTGGATGGTCTGACCAGGACATCCCAACTCTGTGCCATTGTTCCCCCCCCTTCGCAGTACGCGCATCATTGCACCCTCCATAAGGAGCCCTCAGTGCAGAGGTGCAATTAATCAATTCCTCGTTTAAGCACATTGAAAACATATGGCAAAAAAACACCAACGCACCCGCGGTTGCATCTGATCATGCAGTGGCGGGCTCTGTCCGCTGCTTCAAAAGACTGTGTGATCACACAACTGTGGGTCAATTTCCTCCGGAGGGAATAGGCTCTCTTCCCCCCCCCCCCCCCCCCGGTTTCATCTGGCATGTGTGCCTGTGACCTAAGTTAATTCTATTTTTATTCCACTCCATCCCAAGGGCTCTGAGCAAGTTAGAAAAAAAAATACTTAGCATTTTACATTAAACAAAACCACAACAACAACAAATATATATTTCTTACTGGTATTGTTGCTGGCAGGTAATTCATTTTTTCTTAAAAAAAAAAACAAGCTCTGAACAAGGTTGCTGAGCTGTATTTAGCATTTGGCCACCACTGTTGGCAGCTGTTATTGATTGGCTACAAGCTGTAGCACCTGATGTTTTTTAACTGACAGTACTTTACAGGTATTTTAGATATGCTTCTGGTATTTGATGTGGAATGGCTTGATCTCTGGAAATCATTAGCTTGTAGCCAAATGCTGGCTTTTTAATTCATCATTCATTCATTTAACCAAATGTCCCTTTAAGAACATACCAAAAATGAACAAACAAAAAGTCTAAAGCATTCAAATGTTGAAAGGTCCTCCTGAGAATTAGTATGTGCCTAGGAGTGCTTGCACATCAGGTCAGGGTCATAATCTAGTGAATGGTAACACAGAAAGCACATATTCAGATGTATGCTGACCCTGTCACACAAAGCTGCTCTGATAGTAAATGAGATAAACTCACATTATCAGTAAAGGCCTGATTTGGGAGTATGTATTCATCACTTGATGGCTTCATCATCAAGTGGTGACTTGCAAGTATAAATGAGCTGCAGAGAGAACTTTCATATCATCTATCATCTTCAGCACAATGTATACTGTCACTCCACTAAGAAAAATTGAAAGCTTTCCTCCAACTTGTGGCTCTTTTGGAGGGGCAGGATACAGAGCAATGTTTTTCAAGACAGTCATATAATGACACAATAATCAAATGTGTACACCTATGACCCAGTCAACAATGAACAAGGTATAGGGATTCTCTGGGTTGGTATAGCCAGGAATCACCATTAATTTAGCAGGGTGCACAAAGGCTTACCATGCAGCAAAACTTCTCGCCAGTCTACATGTATGCTGAGATGAATCAAAGTTACACAGAGCCTCTTTTACATTTGCAAACTAATTTGAGTTCCTTTATTTTCCATTCTAGATAGGAAAGGGTAGAGACAGGGTAGTAACCTATTCTAGCTAACTAGGATGGATGCAGATACAGGATGCATGTTCTGCATCCATGATGCCAACATGGAGAGAGATGGCAATGTGTGTGAGAGAAGGGAAGAAGCTGGAAGATCAGATAGCAGAAGGAAATGGATGCTCTGCATCCTGACCCTTCTGTCTATGTAAGTCTATGGTAGCCCCCTCTGAATGCTGAGGAAAGAGACAGCAAGAGACAGCATACACTCCTTGACTTCCAACACAGAGGACCATCAACCACCTTAGTATTCATGCATCAGATGCCATTCCAATGGGATTTCAAAAATTACGATCTCTGACTCGTGCCCTCTGAATGCCTTCACAGCACTTATAAGCCCTCTGCTGACTGCTCAGATGTGTGCCGGCTGTTGACCTCAGTTATTTAAATTGTCTCTGTGTGTCTAAAATTATAAAACCTGATAGCCATGACATCCAACTTGGCGGGAGCCACATGTCTGCAGTTGAAGGGTCCTTTGTTGTTAAAGCTTCTAGTGCATGCATTTTCCGAATTAGAGAGAGCAGGAACCAGGATAACCACAGAACCTACACGAACCTATTCTGAGTTGCCACAAGGCAACTTATTACATATAAGAAAAGGGATCAGCTTATGCAGCTTCAGAATGGCAGACCAAAAGCCCTGCTAAATATTCCCACTTTCTCCTCACATTATTAAGGAATGCTGAAAACAGTTCACTAGCTTCCACAGGAAATACTGAACACGCACACAGTTGTCTATATGTATAGTGTGCCTTATTTCTAACGTGCTGCCTTTTGGCAAGGGATCAAAATAAACTTTGCAGCAATTATGCCTGCTGCGCTTGATTTTCTCCAGCGCAGAAAATACTATATTTGTATTCTTTTAAACTCAGCTGCGGTTTGATCCTTCTTTGCCCGATTAAATCAAACATTCAGATATTCAAGGATTCTCAAACACACTGGTTTGACTTGAGATGGCTTCGGTTACACTGGCTTAATTATTCACATCGGCTGCATCTAGCATGGAAATCAATGGCATTAAACAGAATATGGAAATGTGAAACTCAATTCAAATGGGAGCAAACTTGTTTTTAAAGGTGGCCTCCATGTGCCCAAATTAGCAATAGGCTAACATACCTTTGTTCAAATATACCTTTGTTCATGTGAAATACAAGCACCTGGTTGGTGTAATTCAGTACAAGACTGAGAGACATGCTTTCATCTTCCTCCTTTCACATAATGGAGGGACACACAAGAAACACCATCTATCATGTTGTGGGAGCAGCAAACACAAACTGAGCTACTCCTTTGTTAACAAGGAATGATTTATTTAAAAACAAAAAAGTATGTGGAATATCATGAGCAAAATTTAGAGTGGTGCAACCTTACAAAACATTTCCCTTACTCCAGCTTGGCTTTCAGAACTAGTTTTTCCTGCATTCTGTAGAGGAAACTGCAGCCGGCTGATGTCAGAAAGCAATCTGTATGTTGCTGAACCACAATGCTGCAAAAGTGCCATGAAGCCCTATCCTAAAAACACAACATTTCCTATTAAAAATGAGTGAAATGAATGAGCAAAGGATAGTCCTCAGGAGATGTTTGCTGTCTTCTCATGTTCCTCACACAATCCTTTCACATGGCACATCACAGTCATTCTTTATTACTTCTTACCAGGGGTCATTTCGTAGAAAAAGAGGTGCAGGAGCTCATTAGCATAACTCATTAGCATAACTTATTTGCATATGCTAACCCACCTGACATCACTGGAAGTATGTCAGAAGGCAAGGGGGGGGGGGAACCTCTACTAATCCAAGCCTCAGAAATACCACTATTCTGGGAGGATAGCTTCAGTGGTGGCTGAAGCCTTCAGAAGGCTGCTCGGAGGAACAAGGACCTTTCCAGGGGACAGGGTCATTTTGCTGCAGCCATGACACAAGCAGGCATTCCCCCGCTGGGGGGGGGCTGGCACCAACTCCCAGAGCTGAGCTCGCCCAAGCTCCTGCTCGAAATGACCCCTGCTTCTTACACCATTCCCACTGTTTGGAAAGAAATGAGGGCTTGCATGTAATAGCATGCCTCTTCTCTATACTTCTTAGAACCAGGGGTCCTTTCGTAGAAAAAGAGGTGCAAGAGCTCATTAGCATAATTCATTAGCATAATGCATTAGCATATGCCACGTCCCCTGACATCACCAGAAGTGTGTCAGAAAGGGAATGGCAGTTTCAGCCCCATTATACCCTATGGGCCATTGAAATCAATGGCAAAAACTCATAGGGTATATGAGGGGCTGGAGGAAAGGGGGTTTGAGGGATAGGCTCCAAACTTGCAGGGTAGCTGCTGGGGCCTCTCCTCAAAATACCCACCAAGTTTCAAGAAGATTGGACCATGGGGTCCAATTCTACGGGCCCCCAAACAGGTTGTCCCATCCCCTCCATTGTTCTCTATGCTGGGAAAAAGTGTTACTTTTTTCCTGCCATAGAGAACAATGGAGGGAATGGGGGCAACCTGTTTGGGGGCCCGTAGAATTGGACCCCCTGGTCCAATCTTCTTGAAACTTGGTGGGTATTTCGAGGAAAGATCCCAGCACCTACCCTGCAAGTTTGGAACCTCTCCCTCAAACCCCTTCCCCTCCAGTCGCTTTTAAAGTTGCCGCTGAATTTCGGCGGCAATTCGGCAGCGGGCCGAATCAGATCAGAGAATCTGATTCAGCCCGTGGCTGCCCTAGTGGCCACTCCTGAGCTGGCGGAGCTTCACTCTGCCTCGCTCCTGCCCCAACGGACCCCTGTTTAGAACTATAGATTATGCTTAAACCCATCACTTTTAATGTTTATAATAAGGATAAGAAAGAGTTATTGGTTACACATTTAGTAACTAAGGTTGTTGCGGCACCCTTCCCACATCAGCTTGGCACAGGCACCGGAAAAGGGCCAGGGGCTCAGGGAAACCCTTGAGGAAGTGATTTGCCCTATTTTTAGTAGGACATGGCCATTTCCTGTCAACTTCCAGATCTTCAGAAATACCACATTTTAAAAATTCCAAGCCCAAAAGGCCATAATTTTGAATACAAAAGTTTCTGCTGGTGCAGATCCCTACTTGGAGGTACTCCTGGGCTTGGTTGTGTTCCTGCAGTTTCAGTCACATCCACAGTCAGGACTACCTTTTTATCAGCTTTAGCTAATACCGCAACTGTGGGCATTGGTAACTAGGCCACTATTATATATATGGGCCCTAATAACATCCAGGCTGGACCACTGTGGGATGTTGTCCATGGATCTCCATTTAAAGACTACTCTGAGCCTACAGTTGCTCATCATGTGGTATCCCGCTTGTTAGCAGGAGTAAGTCACGGGGAGCATACTACATCAATGCCAAGAAAACTGCCTTGGCTTGAAGTTGATTGATAGGCACATTATAAAAAGTAATGAGTTGCAACAGGCAATTTGCTTAGACTTTCAGAAAATCAGTGAAGACCATTTAATTCCAGTGCACTAATTTTGCAATCCAGGTCTCTCTAGATGTTTTATGAGAAAGCCTATAGCTTATTTTAACCTTCTGTCATCTTCTGTTTTCTCTTACTTCTAAAATTATGATTTTGTTGATGGAACTGCATCTTTTAAGGTGTTTAAACATCATAAGCTGCCTTGAGGGATTTTTAAGACATGTTGCAGACTATAAAATGTAAACAAGTAAGTAACATATGAGAGTTAGTTATCGGGTCCCAGAGACTCTGACCCAATTTGCACACTTTCCCCCCCCCATAATTCTTTATTGTTTTATATCATAAAGCACATCCATCACCAACACCACCCCATGCAGCCTCCAGGCAGTAGATATATAAATAAAATTCCATACAATATTATATCACAATCAATCCAAGTACAACTCTATTGCTCATTTAAACTTCCATCTCAATCTTATAATCACTTTAACCTCTCAATTTCCTATTAACTGACTGATCATCCCAAATTTTTTAAACTCTCCCAAATACCTCGCCATTCTTCTAAACCAGTCCTCCTCCTGTTCACTAACCTTTAACCCATTCATCCTACGTATCTTCATCATAATATACTCTAAAATTATTATACTATTCATTTTGTCCCTCCAGTGATTAATCGTCAGTTCCTTGGCTTCTTTCACTTGTCTTGCTGCTACTAACATCAAATTTATCCATTTACCTTCCTCTTTTGACCTTAACCCCATACCATCCAGATTAATAGGTACCATTGCTTTAGATATTATTTCCCTTCTTCCCACGATCCCCGACATTTCCATACCAATCTGATCCCAACACTTTTTTTTACTAAAGGACAATCCCACCAGATATGACTGAACATTCCCACCTCTCCACATTTCCTCCAACAATTTACTCCCAGTTTTTGAAATATAGTACAATTTAACCAGTGTGTAATACCATTTCTGCATCATCTTCAAACCCTGCTCCTGTATTAACCTAGACATTGTAACAAAGGGAGGTAACCCAAAAATCCTTTCCCACTCTTCATCCAAAATTTTTCCTTGAATATCTGTTTTCCAATATTCCTTCATAAAATCTCTTGGTGATTTCCCTATGCCTAATAAAACCTTATACAATTTTGAAACTATTTTTACCTTATCTTCTCCATACTCTTTCACCAATCTTTCAAAGGGAGCGATAATCCTTTTACCAATATTATTAATTTCTTCCTCCTTCAACAATGAGGAAATTTGACTTTTTTGCAACCAATTCATCCTATTCAAAATATTATTCTCCTCTTCCATCATCCCTTCTGTTCCCCAGATCTTCTTCAACTCTCTAATCGTTATCTCCTTTAATCTATCTCTTACCTCCTTTGACATTAATCCCCTTAACGGGGTAAATTTATCATAATACCCCATTTTGGTGATATTCCCGGAGCGAGCTCTTTTTTCCATTTCTCCCATACCATGCAAGGCCTCAGAAAGATTGATAATTTATCACCTATCTTCTTCCTCCTTTTTTCCCTATCAAACAAACTTCCCTTTCCACCTACTACTTCTAAATTTTCCCGTTCAATCCAACCAAGATCTTCTCCTGACTCTCCCTCCAGCCAAATAATTAGATGTCTTAATGGATATACATCATAATAAATACTAATATTGGGAATCCCCCATCTTTTATTCCATAATATCTATACCTTCCAGCCGTCCTTGGTTTCTTAGATGCAAAAACAAATCTGTCTATACCTCCTTGCTACCTCTTCAGTATATATACTGGTATATGCCAGGGTAATACATAAAAAAGATAAGTCAACCTAGGAACTAAAAACATTTTAACCATTGCATTCCTTGTACTAATTAATTCTTTCCTCCTCCCCCATTCTCTTATTTTGGTTTGTATCCCACTCCAAAAAATTTTATAATTATACTCAAATATTTTTTTATCATTCCTAGGACTATTTACCCCTAAATACTTCACTATTTGGTTTGCCATGGGAATACCCAAGGTTTTAAATGCCACTAATTGTATATTTGGTTTAACATTAAAACACATCATTGAAGATTTTGAAAAATTCACTTTTAACCCTGACACCCCTTCAAATTCCTGTAATATCTTTCTTAACGGTGCCATAGCAGACTCCAAATCCTTAATTGTCACCATCATGTCATCTGCATACAATGTTAAAAGATTCCCGTCTACTTTCCCTATTCCTGGGACTTCAGAGCCTATTATTCCTTTATTCTTTTTAAATTTAAGCACCAACAGTTCCAATGCTAAAACAAATAACATGGGAGATAGTGGGCATCCCTGTTTTGTACCACTCATTACCTGAACATACCACTCTGCTGATCCACTAACTCCTACCATCGCCTTAGACTCAGTATATATCGTCTCAATCATATTTTGAAATTTCTCCCCAAATTTATACTTTAGAAATATATTTTTCATATACGTCCAATCCACCGAATCAAATGTTTTATAAATATACAACACCAGGAGCGTAAGAGGCAACTCCCTATTTTTAGCTAAATAAACCATACCCATCACCTTCCTAACTGTCTCTACCAAATACTTCTGAGGCATAAACCCGAATTGATCTTTCCCTATCAATTGTGTTATACATCTTTTGAGTCTCATTGCCATAACCTTTGCAGATATTCGATAATCCATATTGGTGATAGAAATTGGCCTATATGAATCCCTTAAAGTTTGATCTTTCCCCGATTTTGGAATTAACACCAACCTCGACTCCAACCATGTAGACGGGGTACTAGATCCATCCAAAATTCCCTGAAACAATTCAGTCATATGTGGCACCAATATATCCTTAAAGCGCCTATAAAACAGCACATTAAACCCATCCAGTCCAGGTGCAGATTGCACATTCATAGATCCTATTGCCATCTTAACTTCTTCTTCAGTTATATTATTATCTAGTTCTCTTCTACTTTCCTCACTCAATTCTGGGAAATCTACTCCCTCACAAAAATGTTCTATATCATATTTTTTAATTCCCTTACTTGCATACAATCTATTATAAAAGTCTAAAAAATTCTCCAAAATCTTTTTAGGTTCCGTTTCCAACACCCCTTTATCATCCCTAATTGCCCTTATATTTTTTCTTACCTGGAAGTTTCTAATTTTATTTGCTAATATTAAAATATTAGCAATTCACACACTTTTTGAGTGGGGTTGAAACAACTTTGATGGGGTGGCTCCCCACCATAATCAGGCATCATACAGCAAGCAATCATATTTGTGTGGATGGCCCAGGCTAGCCCAATCTCATCGAATTTCAGAAGCTAACAGGATTGGCCCTGGTTAGTGCTCAAATAGGAGACCACCAACGAAGTCCAAGGTTGCTAAACACAGGCAGGCAACAGCAAGCCACCTCTGTACTTCCCTTGCTTTGAAAACCCTATGGTATCGCTATAAGTCAGCTGTGACTTAATGGCACTTCACTGTTTACACATATACAAGAGGACTCACTGGCATAGTTGTAATTATTAGAACTTTAGTAGGAAAACCTTTGTAGCAATGACTCAACTATGTTGGTTTTCGGGATCAAATCAAACCATTTTAAATGTCAAACTGAAAACTTAAATTTAAAAGGTTTTTAATAACAAAGTAATAATAAAACAGTTCTGTTAATGAGACAGCACAAAAAAGTAAAGGCACAGACTTGTTTTCCAGCTGTCAAATATTCACTGAAAAATAGCAGCCAATATGAAATTGTCCAATAATGTGTAATGTCAAATCTTAGCAAACAGTCCACACAGAAAGATTCTGAGGAGAATTTCCAAGAGCTAATTTCTTTAAGCTCTCCCCAAGGGTCTTTTCACATCTGAAGCCTTTTCACTTTGACTCGCCTGTTAAGAATGTCTCATGCATCTGCCATGGAACCTCTGTGCAATGCTACCCTTCTGATGGACAAGTCACTCAAATCAGGCAAATTTAATACATGTTCTTTGGAGCTGTTCTAAAACACAGCCTTTTTGGCACCAGATCATTTTCTCAGTATTAGAATTAACAGGCCATGAACAATTCAATGCTGTGGTTGCTTTATTGTGCTATATTAAAAAGTGTATACCTGTCTCAGATAGAGAACTTGTAATGATCCTATTAACTGCTGCAAGACAATCTATATATCTAATTCCCAAGGCACCCCCTGCATGCAAATATCTAAATCTGGGGGGGTCTCCTGGGGGCAGGGAGAGTTTTCTGCACCTGTGGGGAACTGCCCCCATATGCAGAAAAATCTTAAAACTTTTAAAAACTTTGGGAGGATATTTAAATCCCCCCCAAAAAAACTAAAGAGCATCGGCACATGCGCCACAGCGCTCAGTGGGTGGGCGCGCAAGTCCTTCAGCAGCAGTGATGACAGCAGCAGCAGCAAAGAGGTGACAGAGAAGAGGGCTGTGGGCGCTGCTCCTCCAGTCACTGTCAGTGGAGGGAAGCAAGCTACTAGGCCCCTTCTGGCTGGATTAAGGTGAGGAGCCTCGAAGGGGCTTGCGGGGACGTGGTGCGGTCCCTGGATGGGCGCTGAGGCACCTGCTGCCGCTTCTGCCGTTGCTCTCCTCTGGGGAAGAAAGAAGCCTCAGCTCTTCGTCCTGCCTCTCTCCCCCTCCCCCAGCCACCCAGCTCACCTGCCGGCTCAGGAAAGCAGTGAAGACATCGCCGCCACAGCCATGGTGCAGCCCGGGGGGCTGTGCAGAGCAGCGGCCCTAGGCTAACCCGGAGAAGCTGCCTCCACTCGCCCATGAGCACCATGGCTCCACCACTCCACACTGACAGAGGCCAGCCGGCTGCAGAAGTGGCGGCGGCAGAAGTGGCGGCGGCAGAAGCAGCTTGTTTATATGTCTAATTCTCAACATGCCCTCTGTGTGGATATCTAAATCTGCAGATAGGAAGCACACTTACCCCAAACAAATTTTCCTGCAAACTGAGGTAACCCCCTAGGTTTGCAGAAAAATCTGAAAACTGAAAAAAAATATGTTGGGGGGTTTAAATCCTCCCCCCCCCCAAATAAAAGGCATCTGCACATGTGCAGACAATGGAACTGTCCGGATCAGACTCACCTGCACTGCCACTGCCCCCAACAGAGCAACCGTTGTCCCAGCCTGGGAGCTCAGCCCTAATGCCACCACCAAGCCTGCTGCCACTGCCAGGCCAGCCATTGCCGACACTGTGCCTTCCACCACCAGGAAAGCCGTTACTAATCCCGGCACCGTCATCAGAGCTGCCACCACTGAGCCCATCAGTGGCAAAGGAGGTGCTGATGGGGCCGCCAACCCCCAAAGGTTCATTGGGTCTGTCTGGACCACTGCCATGCCACCTGCTGCTGGGGAGGCCACCATAAATGTCATCACTGGCACCAGGCACAATCTTGCCACCTCAGTGCCAGGTGCTCTGCACACTAGCAGTCCACCTCCTGGGGTCTCACAGAGCCTGCCTGGTAACCACAAAGGATACAGGGCAAGGCTGCTAAGACCCCGAGGTGGAAGCGTGTAATAGGCATGCTGGGTTGGGTGAGGAATAGGGAGTGGGGAGGGAGAGAAAGATCATTTGCCAAGGGACAGAGAGGAGTAGAGCCACCGCTGGGCTCAAAGGTAGGGAAAGGGGGGGAAGAAGGGAGATTGGCTTGGGGAGAGAGAGAAGGGGAGAGATGGGGGATTGGCTTGGGGGAGAGAGAAATACAAAGAAGGAGGGATTGGCTTGGTAGAGGCCTGGAAAGAAAAAGAAGGGGCGATTCACTTGGGGAGAGAAAGAAAGGGGAAGATGGGGGGAGAGGGAAGGGAAGGAAGCAAAGGTGAGGGAATGCCCCCTTCCCGGAAGTTTCTTGTGGAAATGCTACTTGTGTGTAGCATATTGTTGGAAATCCTCTATGGCTCCCAGCACTGATAAGTGGATTATAAGACTATGGGAAATTGCTCTTATGTCTAAAATGACACATCGAAGCAGAAGTACAGATCAAGAACGTTTAGGGTTTGATAAGTTTACAGAAATATGGACTTTGTAATGTTATGGAACAATTAGTTTAATTATGATCTTTTTCCTTTTATGTTGTTTGAAACTTTTGTAATTTTCTCTTGTATTTGTTTCCCCTTTTCTTTTTCTTATTAAAAATAAAAAAAATTAAAATGGCTTCAACATCTTGCAATATACTTGTTTTATTTGTTGGTTGATTGGTTTGTTTCGCTGTACCATTCAGTATATTTAGATTCCTCACTCTAGGATTCTAACATATAACTTGAGGTTTGTAACCTTTATAGTTTTAAAGATATTGATTTCTTTAAAAGAAACGATAAGGTGCTTGGAACTGCCCATATCTGAGCACTCTCTTCTTGGGATCAAATCCCTGTGGTCATTTATGAAGGTTTAAAAGCTTTTAGAAAGCCGAGAAAATGGCTGCTTTTTAAGTGGACCACTCCATCATTGTTGGCTAATAGTATACAAGGTTTTGGATTTCTTTTCCTTTCTTTTGAGTTCTCTGTGCTTACATAATGGCTTTGTCTTTGTATGGCCACATCTTCCCTCCGTTGGGCTTTTATTAAAATATTGCTGCATGCTTCCCCCAAGCAGTGAGAAGTTTCAAGGTTGTCTCTTTCTGGATTTAGTTTCTTTTGTATAGATGAGTACAGGACACCTCTGGTGAAACTTGATTTACAAATATCCAAGCAGAGCACTTCAAGGAGCCAGATCTGCTATCCCACATCATATTTCCAGAAAAGGAGAGAAAGTCTGCACCCTAATGTGCCTCACCTTCAGCCAGCTCCCAGCCGAGTCTTTCTCTCTCCTTGTCTCTTCTAAACTGGGAACTGCTATTTCGTTACAGGCAGACACACAAAGGCCCTTTGCTGGGGCATACTGGCCATTATGTCCACTGGAATTCTTCCTCCTGGGTTAATGGCCTCCTCTGCTCACCGGGGTGGGGGAGGCAGCACCTGGCCTGAGGTAGCACATGGCCCATACCATCCAGGAGAGGCAGTGCCCAGCCAGTCCTAGCCTTGCACAGTCCAGAGGAGGCTGCACCTAACCAGATGAGGTAGTGCTCAACCCACCTAAGCCTGAGGTGGCGTTCAGCCTGCCCAAGCCCTGCACAACCCTGGGGAGCTTCTGTCCAGTCTGGCTGAGCCTGAGGTGATACTCAGCCCACCTAAGCCATGCACAATGCAGGGTAGAAGATGCCCAACTAAGGAAAGGAGTACCCAGTTAATGGATGTAGTACCCAGCCCACCTAGGGTTGCCAGCCCCCTCTTTGGAGGGGGATCCCCTGCCATACCACCACCAGTCCCCACCCCCCATGATCATCTGTCTGGTAGGGGGACTTACCAGGAGAAAGAGGAAGGCCCAGGTAATGTTGCCAGTAATGTGGTGATGTCACTTCTGGTGTCACAAGAAGTGATGTCATCATGCAGGGGATGTCCAGATGATGCTCTGGTATTTGGACAAAAACTCTATGGTAGAAGCCATTTTTACCACAGAGTTTTTGCCCAAATACCAGACTGTTGCTGCAACACTGCAGCATGATGACATCACTTCTTCTGTGTACCAGAAGTAATATCACCACCTCACCAGCTGTGTTGCCTGGCCCCCCCTCCCTCCCTCTCCTGTTAAGTCCCCCCATCCCCTCTGCCAGTTGCCAGGAGGGACCTGGCATCCCTAAGCCCACCCATGCCATTGGTGATGGAGGTGGCACCTGACCTACCCAAGCCTTGCATGGAAAGTTGTCCAAGCCAGCTGGGCAGATAGGTTGCCTCTTCCTCCCTTCCTCTTCTCGGGGGCTGGGCCCTTTTATCTGGAAAACTAGAGGGAGGAACATAGGGTGAATGACATCAACTCGATAGCTATTTTTTCCAGCTGCCATACAAAGCAGTGGTGAGAAAGCTCCTTCTTTGCATACGCTCATGTCTGGATGCTGTCACACTCTCCTGACTCACTGCTGTTCCTTGGGCCTCGCTTGCTTCAGCCAGGAATAAGTCAGTCAGGAAGCCTTCAAGGTGGCCGGCCATGTCATTTAAAGATACTGGCAAGGTCCCTGTAGAACAGGAAGTAGCAATTCACTGAATCAGAGTTACCTTGACAAGTTGTAATGTGAAATCACTGGAGAAAGTCTGTGCAGATCTGATCAGAGGTGTGAAAGAAAAAAAACCCCTAAAAGTGAAAGGACCTGTTCACATGCCTACCAAGACTCTGCAAATCACTACATGGAAAATGCTATATGGTGAAGGTTCCAAGACTTGGGAATGTTTCCAGATGCATATTCATAAGTATCTTATCAATTTGCACAGTCCACCAGAGATTGTCAAGCAGATAACTTCTATCACTATTGAGCCTGGTGTATAAGTAGAAGTTACTACTGCTGATGCCTAAATGATTGTCACCTGTTTCAATAAAAGTTAAACTTTTACTTGCCATTAAAAAAACAGTGGTGAGAAACCGAAGGTGGTATAGGGGATCCCTGAGCTCATCCGGGGGGGGGGGGGGGCGGGGGGAGCACTAATACTAGCAGAACAAGCAACAGAAATGGTCAGGAGCAGGAACAAGAATCATACTTGTTGGAGGGAAGAACATAAAGTAGGCTTTGTAAAAAAATCAGTGATTTTAGCAAATATCTATCAACAACTGTACTCAATATGCTTTTGTGATTTACAGAACCTATACCTTGCTAAGTCTACTGAAGTCAATGGGCTTAGACGCCTGTAACTCTGTTTAGGATTGCACTGTTAGCCTCATAACTACTACTTCTGATTAATCAACAAGGCTGAAACAAAATAAGGTTCCAGTTGGACTCAGATCCCTTGAATAGCTACCAAGAAATTTGCACAAATGTACTAGCTCCCTCATTTCACATCTCACTCTAGATAATTCCAGAGGGGCAGCTGTGTTGTTAGTCTATTGTAGCAATAGAAAACAGATGTCCAGAGGCACCTTAAAGACTAACAACATTTATTCCAGCATAAGCTTTTAGGAATGAAATCATTTTGGAGGTTTTTATAACAAAAATCACAGAAAGGTGAGGGAGAGCTGAAGTAGAGAATCCTGTCATAATTCTTTCTGGAGAGATTCCCTGTGTAAGGGTCTGGAATGGATTTGGTTGTTACACATAATGGATGGTGAGAGAGGCCTCGTGGGATACAGATAAACAGTGTAATGAAGGAGAATTAGCATGACTAATCATGAAAGAAGCAATCTGAAGCATAAGAAAAATTTACTACCATCGGCAAAGGGTTATAGTATGATACAATATGTTATGGGTCAATTAAAGTCTCTAAAAGTTGGTCCCACTGAGCTATTAGAAATTATAATGAGTAAGGAACTCCAAGTCTCTGTTTGGGCCAGGGTAAGAGATTAACAATTTCTTCTTATGTTCTAAATCACCACTTCCACACTGTGTACTCCCTTAAAAAAAATTAATGAATGGTGACTTTCAGATCTGCAGCAGTTTATCCAGGAAGATTAAAACATGCTGTTTTTCATGTCAGATTTGTGTTCCTTGATAACTCTCACATAGAGGCAGATGAGATAGCAGAAGGGTACTGTTGGCACATGGTGGTGTATGTTAAATAGGATGAAGAACCCAATATGATGTAGTGGTAATGGATATTATTAGGTCCTGTAACAGTATTGTCGGGGTGCATATGGGGACAAAGTTGGCCTCTAGGTCTGTTGTAGGGTTGGTTTCTGGGTTTGTGTCTCTATTGGGTGGTCCATTGTTGTTGGTGAGAAGCTGTTTTAAGTTGCAGAGCTGTGTAACACAGCAAAGGCCTGCCACCCATCACCCATGAAAGAGAAATATCCTTATCTAGGAGAGGTTGTAGATCACTGATAGCTCTTCAAAATGTCTCTACAGCCACTGCAGGTAACCGTCTCCTAAGCAGCCCAGTCTCCTACTACCATATTTTTACTCTATTCCTTGCAATCCCTGAGCCCTGCATATACTTCTACAGCTCTCTCTCACAATGTGCAATCATTGTGGAACAAAACAAGATAATTCCTGAAATCAAACCAGTTCAGTTTCATTATTTTGAACTGGGAGTCTTCATGTGTTTGGAAACATCTCTATTTTCTTCTCCTGCCCTAAAAGTTATGATAGCAATGCATGCCTCTGATAGTGTTGTAAGCCAGCAAGGCATATTATATGCTCTTATGAACTGTAAAAGTTCATAAGCTTGAACTTTGAGTTGTCATTCTGCTGAGGGCAAAATGCACTCTCTATTGCTATGAGAGGCTCCAGCCCACAGCGGGAGACATCCTTCAGAGTTCACACCTACATGAAAACCAGAACTCCATTTCAAAGAGTTCTTACATCTCTTTCAAGTGTTCACACCAACAGGGAGACCAGGACTCCATTTCAAAAGGTCCTTTTCTCCTTTACGCTGGCCTCCTCACACCTTCCCCCAAAGTTCCTGTAAGAGATTAGGTTGCTTAGCAACTAATCATCAACCATCGAGTGACCTGGCCGAAGCCATCACGAGACCAAGGATTGGTGCCAAGAAACCCTCCAGATGGCCCAGGTGTTAGATCCTGCTTAGCACCTAGATTTGCAATATTGCCCACTCCTTCCTGTCTCCTCCTCCCTATGACACTGACCAATAGTAAGGTTAGTAGGGACGGACCAACGAGTAGGTGTGACAAGGGGATGTGGTCAGCGCAGCCTGCCCCAATGCTACCTGATAAAAGATCTAGCACAACAGAAACACATTGCTAGCCACCTTTGACCCCTATCTTCTTACCAACCTCTTATGTCCAGCTTCCTGTACCCAACACCTTGCCTCCACCTTTAATCCCTGGTTTGCGCAGCCAGGACGGAGCGTGTATCTGCAGGTTCAGATCTCGTTCCCCCTATTTTTCTTATTCATCCCTCCCTCGATCTTCTTGTGGACGTGGACCACCCATCACCAAGATGAGTAACGCATTCCCCCCCAACGAAACTCCTGCTAATGCAACAGTGCTATTTTCTGTCTGATTTCCTTAGATCTTGTGTGTATGCGGTTTTTGATTACTTCTTGTATGCTTGAACCACACGTTGTAAGTAAACACCATTCAAAGAAACCACTCCGCCTCATTGCCTATTTTCTGGAAACTCCTGGAGGGAGCGGGACCTTGGTATAGTTGGCAAGAACCCGTTATTCTGCCAGTTGCTAATCTTAAATTAAAGCAATTCGGCTAACAGTGTGCTAGTTTAGAGTTTTCAAGGCTTTGGCAGATTCTCCAATAATTTCCCATCTATGACGAAGATGCTCAATGGTATACAGCTTTCTCCATCACTAGACCCCTTTGATGGTTGAAGCACTCTATGCTGAGTATCTCTCTGCCATGACCCAGAAAAAGAATGGAATTTTTTTTTTGGCCACTGTGTGACAGAGTGTTGGACTGGATGGGCCACTGGCCTGATCCAACATTGGCTTCTCTTATATTCTTATGTTCACCTTGGCTGAGGAAACAATAGCCATACAATTGGCTTCCCAGTCCCAGAAGTAGGGTTACCAACCTCAAGGTGGAGCCTAGATTTCTCCTAAAGTTACAACTGATCTCCAGACTACATAGACATGTTCCCCTGGAGGAAACAGTAGCTCTGGAGGGCAGCCATTATGTCATCATATCTCTAACGAGCCCCAATTCCACCATACCTGGACATTGTTCGCAAATTTCCAGAAATTTCCTCAACCAGAGTTGGCCACCTTGCCCCTGAAGACAGACAGCCACCAAGCTACTCACTGAAGCATCACTACTGAAAACCACAGGATCAGTAAAAACATATCGTTGGTTATAAAGGCAACCATACTGTTGTCTTCTTTCACTTCAAAGGACAGAAAAAATGGGTTACACCAAGCAACATGTTTGCAAACCAAAACAGGAAAAGAGAGACTAGGTGACAGCTTTATTGTTATACAAAGCCCCTATGCGTTTTGTTGTAAAAGCTTCATCAGGGGGATTAGAGAATTCACTTCGTACAGAACCATTCCACAGCAATTAGAACAGGTTCAGTACAAAGTGAATTATCTGATCTCCTTGATTAAGATTTTATGGCACAACCTGTAGAGGCTTTGTATAACAATAACACTGTCACCTAGCACCTCTTTTCCTCTTTCACTCCAAACAGAACAAACCACATTCAAGAATTTTAAACCTCCCTTTACAACATGGATTGGTCTACTTCCTTTGATTCTAGAATATTTACAATCATACGATTTGGCCATCCATGCTTGATTATTATAAACCACATATCAGGAAGCTGAACTAGACTGGAACAAGTGTTTATGTGTGCCTGGACCAACATAGAAGCAATTATGTTATGAATATAAAGATCTCACTGATTTCTGTGTGCTTAACATCCCTGGGGTGAGTGGGCAGTATTTCTGGCTGGATTGTGTCCATAGTTATTTTAACCATTGCTCAATCTGATTTGAGAATTACTTGGGGAAACAACATTTCATTTTACAATGTACTTTCAATAGTTCAAAGGATATCTAGGCCACAAAATGCACTGGACACTGCAGATATTATTGACTACATAGAGCCGTCTTCATGGATCAGATCAATTTGATACCACAGCTATGATGATCAAGGCCCACAACAAGAGAGAAAGTAATACAGAGACATGGTTCACTGGTTTGTTTTATAGGTGCAGGTTCCGGGGGGGGGGGGGGGAGAACAAAGGCAAATATGTACAGTACTATATTTATGAAAAATCATTCTGAGGGATATAAAATTCCTCCCAGGTATGTGACTAGGGTGAGGCCAGAATCAATATTGACATTAAAATGGAGCCAAATTAACAGTTCACATACAGGTATTTTAATCAACTTCAGGGCTGACAAAAAGCATAGGGTACATGAAACACATGACTGTGTTACTACCTTGTTTGCATTCAATTGGTTTCTCTTGAGACCTTGAAACGATAGCAATTTCCTGAAAGGTTACATAGGACAAAAAAAGAAATTAGGCTACATTCTCCTGGCTGGTCCTCCTCTTCCCACAATCGGATCTGAAAGTTCTGAACTGGTGATTTACTGCTTGTTTAATCATAAACACTTATCAAGATGATTTATCTGGCTTCTGTTTTACTTGAAAGGGATAAACCAGGGCTGACGCTCCTTCCTGGCTCGGTGGTTTCATTTCACATAAGCCTTACGTGGCAGGACTATGACTACAACCCAGCTATAATTTTGCCTAGTTGACCATGACTAGATGGGGCAGAACGAGTGTGGGAGACACATCCCCTAGAAGATAGTTTCAGGTGGGTAGACATGCTAGCCTATAGCAGCAGAACAAAAGTTGAGTCCAGGAACACCTTAGAGATCAACAATATTTCCAGGGGATAAGCTTTTGTGAGTCACAGCACACTTCACCAGATATGAAACTGAAGCAAGTTTTGACTCACAAAAAACTTATATCCTTGAATATTTTCTTGGTCTTTAAGGTGCTATTGGACTCAAACTTTGTACTACATCCCTTAGAGCAGGGGTGTCGAACTCATTTGTTATGAGGGCCGGATCTGACATAAATGAGACCTTGTTGGGCTGGGCCATGTGTGTCATAAAATGTAATGCCAAGTAGTAGAGATATAAACTTTATAAAGGACACAAACACAAAGATTTTTTTAACTTAAAATAAAAACATGCTTAAAACATTAGCACTCTTGCAATATTTTGTTTAACAGTGTCTGATAACTGACACCTCTTGCTCTGAATTATTGCATCAAAATGTCTGTGCTGCTGCAATCTTGAGTATGCTGTTCAGGTGTGTATCTGTAAGCTGCAAACCTCCTTTTGATTTCTTGACATTCACCACAGAAATCTCATGCTCAGAGTTCTGAGTCTAGGACCCAGGGGAAAACAGGAAATGGCTGAGCAATTGAGAGAGTCTGGCGAAGCAAGCTATGATGCAGCAGCAGCAGCAGCAACAGAACTGGAAGCAGGAGAGGGCCAGTTCCAGTGTGGGCCTGATAGAAGCCCTCCAGGGGCCTCATCCAGCCCCCGGGCCACATGTTTGACACCCCTGCCTTAGATGTAATGAACCGGATCATTGCAGCTGTCAACCACACTCACTGAATTCATTTGAATCTGATGTGTATTTTGCTGCACATCAAAATGCACATCCACAATCATTCCCTCCTCTTCTCAGCTTTCTACTCTCCTTCCCTCACATTGTATAACTGTGAAAAACAGACAGTTAGGAGCTAGAGTAGCAACCATTTTCAAAGTCCTCCAGAAACTAGTGCCATTATTTCCAGTAATTTCAAGAACAGATGAGATTCAGTCTGCTCTCTGCTTAGTTGATTTCCGATTCCAAAACCGTAGCACATGACAAGTCAGTGGGATACCAGGTCACAAGTTAGCATTATTGACACATGGGTAAAAAGACTACAATGCATATTTGTCATTCTGGTCATCTACAATATTGGGAGCTTTTGTTGTTGTTCAGTCACACAGTCGAGTCTGACTCTTCGCAACCCCATGGATCACATTATGGCAGGCCCTCCTGTCCTCTGCCGTCCTCCGGAGTTTGCCATCCCCTTCTTTTACCTTCAATCTTTCCCAGCATCAGGGGCTTCTCCAGTGAGTGCTCCCTTCTCATTTGGTGGCCAAAGTATTTGAGCTTCAGCTTCAGTGTCTGGCCTTCCAGGGAACAGTCAGGATTGATTTCCCCTCAGATTAACTGATTTGATCTCCTTGCAGTCCAAGGGACTCTCAGGGAGCAAGTTCAAGTTTATTTTAGAAATAATCTTGCAGGAAGATAGAACAAATGCACTCAAGTCTAGTACACAGCCTCAAAACAAAAAGAGCATTTCCTTGGGTTTGGAAGAAGAGGAAAGCTGTGTGACTTGTTCCTATAGTAGTCCAGCACTACTCTTTTGTTGTTGTTGTTTTGTTGTATTGTCTTACAGACAAAGCTGAGTATGTTAACCAAACAATCCACATAGAATCACAAATACTTTGTACCTTTACACACTGCCACTTGGGAGCTGTCATTTGATCGACACGTTCTCCACCACAATGAATTCCAGTGACTGGTGAATGATGCTGACTTTGCAGGTACGAAAGCACACACAGGCTCAAAATGTAGTTGATTTTAAATGCAGCACTTAATCATTCCAAAGCATCAGTGAGCATCTTGAAAATGAATTGGGAACTCAGCTGGTGTGAAATGCTGCAGTCTGTTATTTGGAATGGGCCACTGGGAGCACACACTTCCCATTTTGAGTCCTCTACATTGACTGCCACTTTGTTTCAGCATTCAATTCAAGGTGCTGGTACTTACCTTTAAAGCCTTTCATGACCTGGAACCTACATACTTGAAAGACCACCTTTCCCTTCATGAACCCCTGTTTGACCCACCAGTGGTCTTTCTCTGGGACAAACTACATGAGTTTGACATGAGTTCCCAACATGGACTGGCAACAGGGTTTCCAGGAGGCCTCCCACCTTAATGGAACAGTCTCTGGCTAGCACCTTAAGTGCTGGTGGGAGAAAATGAGGGGAAACGGGGGTACAAAAAGGCATCTCACCAACACACATGCTAAATAAAACCATACGTATAGCAAATCCAAGCCTACTCCATGATATCATGTCCGGTTTTCAGTGGAAGTGATGACAACCCCCTGCTGCAATGACAGAGTATGAGTTCCCGCCCCTAAATGTTCCAGGGGATTGTTGGCTCTAACCTGGTATCCCTAACTGGTTGCCCTAACTTTACTGCAAGTGCAAGTTCCTGGCAGTAACTCCTTATCAGAGCACCAGAACAGCCTGATTCAGATTGGAACCACAGCACAGGGAGAGGAGGGGCTCCGGCCTTCTTCCTCCACACTCTTTGCTAGAGCAAAAACTGATCCAGGGAGCTGTGGAGGGCATTATTTGCCCCACTGGGTGGCTGAACATGTAGCATTTGGTGCACATGCTGCTCCCCAACACAGCAAATAACCCCCCCAGGAACCCCTCCCCCCCATGGTGTGGTGACTATCTGAACTGGGCATGTGGCACATTTAATATGGCTGCAATTCCCTGAGACTACTTTGTGTGAAATGTAACATGCAGTTTGGCCCTCTGTCCCCTCTCTTGTAAGGTGTTCAGTTGTTGCATTCCTATTAGGAACAGCCTCTGGAAGCAGGTTCCAGCCCTGCTGGCCTTCCAGAGAGGGGGTGAAAAACCAAATAATTTAGGCAGTCTTGGCAGTTGATAGACTGTACTGTCATCGGGAAAAGTAATACACCCGCCCTGACCTGGATAGCCCAGGCAAGCCTGATCATGTCAGATCTTGGAAGCTAAGCAGGGCTCACCCTGACAAGTACCTGGAAGGGTGACCTCCAAGGAATGCCAGGGCTGGGATGCAGCGGCACCTCTCTGAAACCCCACTAGGGGTTGCCAGAAGTCACTATGACTTCCAGGCTCACAAGCACATACACACACACAAACATCAATATAAAGAAAGGAAAAAGTAATACACCATATCATTGGCCTGGAATTGTTTTATCTATTCATTTTAGGTTTTAACTATCATTTTATTTATTTTTTCTGTGTTGTCATCTGCCTTGTGCCCAGAAATATTGATCAACGATCAATCCAGCAAACTGTAAGCATGAACCAGCTACCTCCTGACCAGTTGGTTTGCTGACTGCTGCCCATTCTGCATACACAAAATCAATTAAACTACTACTCATTTAAATTTTTGAACAATCACAAATGGAAGGCTCAACGCCAAAAAAAAAAAAAAAAAGAGGACATTGCAGTCAATTTTGCTTTGATTTTTTCTGTGATTGTCACAGGATTAGCGCCCAAGAGGTGTACTTAAAAATATAAGTAAAGTATTCAATCTGGCGAAAATGATCTGGTACAGTTTACCACATTGTCAGGAGACTAGTTCGTTTTACATAAGACTACAAAAAACAATTCTTCATAATATTGCCTAAGTGGAAATACAATGGACCCATTAGTAACCAATTCATTAATGAGACAAACAACACCTTTCAACATTACAGCAAATTATTCATTTAAATATTATGCCTCACCTTTCTAAATCACTCTAGGTGGGGAATTAGGTGGAGAACTTTAAAAATAACTTTGTCAGATGCATTTAATGATACCCTAACTAACTGGCGAGAATTTGACCTTTGGATGTAATGATTTTTTATAAGTGAAACAGGACGAGAGCACGTCCACAGAAATACTATATCAGACTCTAGCTTGTTGGGGAATCAGCACAGCAAATAAAGGGTGAAATGGGTGTATCCTAGAACAATGTTGGTAACCACTCAACTTTGTCAATCAAAATGACAAATACGATTAAATTCAAAGGTGCTTTTTAAAGGACGTTTTGAGCTTCTTTCCTGCCTTTACTCCTCTGTGCCAGTTGTGCTCCTCAGATAGTCTTCTCTAGGTTGTTCCCCCACCTAGGATTGTTTGGCAACTGTTAGATTACAGACATTCTTTGTGGCATGTCCATTTCTCTGGAATAGCCTACCAGAATGGGTGCAGTGGGCACTTTCATTTGCAACCGTCAAAATGTATACATAAGGTAGCTTTGTTCCAGAAGGTATTGGAGAAGAGTATACTGGTTTTGGCTGCATTTTACACTGTGTGCCTTAATTATTTACCAGGGTTGATTTGATGGATGCTTACAATCCAAGTATCTTGCAGCTTTTGCTGCTTTGTTAGTTGTCTTGGGTTCACACAATATTTAAATAAATATATAAATAAATAAACCTCAGTGCTCATGTGTGAAAGACATGGGCCCAATCTGCATCTAGCATTTGCTCCACTGTCTTACCAAATCCACACTGGAACAGAAATTCCCATCTGCATTGCATGCCACTTCCACTTTGATTGATTGTCGAATTTTATGGCAGTGTCGAATTTTATGGCAGTGTCCAGAAAGCATGCTGCTTTCACTTCATCTGATCTCTCGGTTTTATGGTAGCTGTCTGCATAGATTTATGGCCGCTTTATGGCCATTCAGGGGTGACTCTGCAGTCAGTACGGCATTGGACTGGGGTAATTGAATGTGGTTTTGAGCCGCATCTTTTTCAATTCCAGTGCGGGTTTGGTAAAACAACGAAGCAAATGCTAGATGCAGATTGGGCCATGATTGCAGACAGTAAGGCAGTTAGTAGGTATTTGAATCCTACTGATCGCCCTTTAGAAAGGCTGACTTTCAATCACATCTCAGCTTTCCTACAGCTTGTGTGCCACTTGCAAACAGAAGCATTCTATTTGTTGAGCACCCTAGCATGGCAAACAGATAGAACTTTTTAAATATTCTAACCCCTCTTTTCTGTACAGAAGTTTCTTTGGGTAACTTAAACAGGCACTGTCCTTTAAGCATTGCCTGTAGTGTTCAAAACTGAATGCTGGCTTTGCAAGTCCAGTGTCAACACACTAGAAGCCCATAGTGGTGGTAGGAAGTGCCATCAAGTGACAGCCAACTTATGGTGACCCCCATAGGGTTTCAAGCCAAGAGACATTCAGAGGTAGTTTGCCATTGTCTGCCTCTGTCCAAGGACTCTGGTACACCTCCATTATTTTCTGGGTTAAAATGACAAGACTGGGAGACTCTTGTCAGCTTCCCAGCTGCCTTGGTTGTCTTTTTTCCAGCAGTATGTTCCTATTCCCAATTTTTCCTTTGAAGAAGAAGTATCAACAGGTCAGAGAGAAAAGAGTGGATGAATGATCTGAGAAGCAGCAACTCCTCTCACCCCTTGGCGAAACTCTCAATGCTTTTAGTGCCTCTGGCACCTCTTTTCTGACTGCTTACCTGCCAACCTTCTGTCTCTTGCTGGCTCTCCACCACTCACACACCATCAGCTAGATTCTCCCCTTTCCTCCCCAGCACAAGAGAAGAATTCTGTAGACTTTTGAGACTCCATCTATGCATTACAAAGCCCTTGGAGTTCACTGGCAAACAACTAGCAGATGTATCACACACATGCTATGGGGGTTTTGTGCTCCACAGGCACACTCACCACCTCTTTTCAGTTTGCAATCACAGCCTATGGGGAGAAAAGGTTTTAGGCTCCCCAACCCACGGTTTTCTCATTCTCAAACTGTTCCATGGAGCCACTATTGTAAAAATCATGTTACTTAGGTGGCTACACATAAAATACGCAACACAGCCAATGTGTAGGTGGAACCTTAGCTTGAGACTCTTGCCCTCAAGACTGCTTCTTCCTGCCTGCCTCACAAGAAGAGGAGGAGGAGGAGGAGGAGGAGGAGGAGGAGAAGAGTTGGTTTTTATACCCCACTTTTCACTACTTAAGGAATCTCAAAGCGGCTGATGATTGCCTTCCCTTCCTCTCCCCACAACAGACACCCAGTAAGCAATGCTCCCTCTAAGCTGTGGAGTCTTGTGAGCAAAAAATCTACTTTGTGAGCTATTGGCATTAAATTTGTGAGCAAGCCATTTGGCTACTGCATAAGTTAGTTTGCTCTGGAGCCATCCTGCCTGAGCTAAGACAAACATGTGTGAGCTGGAGGCTAAAAAACTGTGAGCTAGCTCACACTAACTCAGCTTAGAGGAAACACTGCCTGTAAGGTAGGTGGGGCTGAGTGAGATCTAAGAGAACTGTGACTGACCCAAGGTCACCCAGCTGGCTTCATGTGGAGGAGCGGGGGATCAAACCTCGTTCTCCAGATTAGAGTCCACTGCTCTTAACCACTGCACCAAACCAGAAAAGCATGTCTACTGCCACTCTGAAAAAATGAGTTGCTCATTACCAAATCCTAGTAGCATACATCGGGTGGGGGATACCATTCCTCATGTTTCAGTCCCACTGGTGCAGGAATGACATAGTGAAAATATTATAGAAAAATAAGAAGCAAATCATGGAACTGCAAAACAGAAAACCAGATAATCACATTCCTGTTGAATCATGGAAATGGTTAAACTAACAACAATGGCGGAAAACGTGCCACCTACCCCCCCCCCCCCAAGTGTACAACAAACTTGGGAAAGACCTCCCCTAATCAGAAAGTACTGTGTGCCATCATCTGGGGTATCCAGCTATGGGAGAGTCCTCTTTTGCATTAGTTGAAGAGGTTGATGGGACATTTAAAATGGAAAAAAGTACTCTCTTGTGAAAGTTCATAATGAACATTACCTGAAGAATTCCCAAATGCCAAAGTGCTTTACAAAGCATGCAACAATGTCTGCCCAAGTTCTTCCTTGGTTTGTTTAGTTTAAAAATATTGCAGTGCGAATGCTCACAGTCATATGTAAAACAAAATGGCTGAATAGAGCAAACAGACAAAGGGAGCCAAGACAGAAATAAAGGTACAAACACTTGCATGATCAACCCTATCCCATGTTCAGGCTGTACTCTGAGAGCCCACAGTCATGACCACACAAAAAAGTTCTGATAATAGCTTACTGAACGCTGGCTAAATGGTAAGAGAATGCAAGTGTTGCTCAAAGCCTTCAATTTCTCTCCCCTTTTCAGCACTTTTATAAAATTAGAAGGGTAGCATTTCATGCTGACCTTGCAGAGGTATGTGAAATAGGGTAGGGGGAGCAGAAGGTTCTTCTTGCTTCTTAAAACATAAGCTCCCTTGAGTCTCTGAATTGACTTTGAACACCATTCTTGATTTTTCTTTTTTCTTCTAGGCCTCTTTTAACATTGACTCATTCACATTAATATTTTATAACAGTGTAGTTGTTGTGGAGGTTTTTTGCTAAAACTCACAAGAAAGGGCCTGTTTTGTTCTTTGTTTCCAAACCATCCATTATTTTTGAACTCAGATGGTCTACTGAACACCTTTGAAATCACATCTCTCACTGTCCGTTTTGGTTTGTTAGATCACCAGCCGCCCTTCACTCCAAAGCCTCTAGAAGCAGTACACACAGAATGGGTTTGCTCACGGAACTTTATTCTGTTCCTGTTTAAACTGTAACTCCACCGATAGAAGTGGTGATAATCTATTGTAGCTTATTGTTTTATTTCCTTGCAGAAGCTCAGAATGCCCCAGATGTTCAAACAAACATATATGCCAAGCTTCACAGCTCTGGGAAAAAGGAGATCTTATCATATATGCCACAAATGTTTAAGTAGTAAGTCAATATAAATACATTCCTTATTTTCTCAGACTTGCTTGCCACAGCGTTTGGCCCCCTTCTTTAGCAAAGTGCAAACAGAAAACCTATTTGCTTGCTGCAAGCTTATCATAATATCCCCATTCATAGGAAAAGCCATTTATAACAAGTGTTGAAAGTACATGAAATAGCCGTTTATTATTCAGCGCCTACATGGGAAGGGACTTGCCTCCTGCTACCAAGAATATCCACTGGACAGAGATGGGTGATAAAGGGCATTGTAGAGGCTGCCCTCCAGTTTCCAAAGAACTATCAGAAAGAAATCTTATATTTACTTTTACCAGGAGGGGAAAGGAGCTACAGCTGCCTCTAGATACTTCTACTCTAGGGTGAAAAGGGAAAGAAGCAGCACTCCTCCTCCCCAACATACATATCTTTCCAAGATTTCTTTACAGAAGGGAAATGCTAAAAAAGACTCTTCTTTGTATAAATCAGCTTTTACAACACTAGTCACACCTCCAATCACAATAAGTTAAATTATAGTCAATAAAGATAGTTGAATCAGCTTGAACATTTCATTTGTCTGCTAGAAATCTCTGTACTGCAAGAGAATCTGTCATCTGCCCCTTTGAGAGTTTGCATTCAGACCTGAATTGATACTAATTGTTTAGAGATCACCCAGTTATACCTGGCCAGTTGTTCTGCTGATGTGGATTACTGATGTGGCTCTTGCATCTGGGATCCCATGCCTCTTTCCTCCATTCACATTTGACCCATGCAATCCTTTGCACAGTGCGCTCTGAGACTGCTAATTGTAGCTGTGCTCTCCAGTGAAGACTATGCACTACAGAGGAACTACATCATGACACATGGTGCAGCACACCGTGTAGTACTTAAAGCTACCAACATTTTCCTTCTTCCTGTAGGTCACAGAGTGGTGAACTCTAATCTGGAGAGCCAGGTTTGATTCCCCACTCCTCCACATGCAGCCAAGTGGGTGACCTTGGGTCAGTCACAGGTCTCTCAGAGCTCTCTCAGCACCACTACCTCACAGAGTGTCTGTTGTGGAGAGAGGAAGGGAAGGTTGCTATGAGGTTCCTTCACGTAGTGAAGGGCAGGGTATAAAACCAACTCCTCCTCTTCCATCTTATAGTCAGCACTCTAATCATTAGCACATCAACCTGGAAACAAGGGACCAGCTCTTATACTCCATGACTGCCACAGGAAAATATACAGCCCTGTCAAATTCCAGCACAGGTTAATGTACAATCAGGGAGTCATGGGAGGCTGCCAGCATGGAGTAAAGTAAGCTTTATGAGGACAGGTTTTTACCATGTGTCCACAAAAGCAGGTTGTACAATTGATGCCAGCACATGATAAAGAACTACAACTCATCATGTGCTACCTATTGGCATCAGTTATGTGCTCCATGAGTCTTTTGTTCAACAGATGCCAGGGAGACATATTTCCACCAGACATTTTGTCACAGTTTGGAACATGTTTTCTTCCAGACTACATCACTGCTTCTTCTCTGAGAATCAATACAAAGTAAAAAGCTAAGAGAAACAAAATCTATGGTAAGACCACTGCTATGGCTATCATTAGATGAGGCTGCAAGGAACCACTGGAAGAAAGTCTATGGATCAAAAATCTAGACTCCATATATCAGGACAGTTCTGGAAAGAGCTTTCTCAGCCCCACCAACCTCACAGGGTGGGGGGAGGGGAGGGGAAGGGAAGGGAGTTTGTAAGCCACTCTGAGACTCCAAGTGAAGGACAGGGTATAAATCCAATCTTTTCTTCTTCTTCATAAGATCTCTGCTGAACTCCAGAACTGTCACCCAGATGGCTTAAGTTTTGGAGTGATACTCTGAGGCTCTTGGTGAACTTTTAACACCATCATACAACATAAGAAAAATGATCAATTTTCATTTTTTTAAAGTCAAAATGGAAAAATACAGAAAACATGGTTGCAATTACTTGTAACTGATGTTCCGTCAAGTGGTCTTCTGTGCAGGCACACATGGGACTGCACACATGCCTGTTAGCCACAGAGAAAATTCCAAAGCTTTCTAGCTGTTCCTAGGCTCCAGAGTGCTCCCCCTCCCCTCTGACACAAGCCAGAGTTTTCCCGCCCAAACTGGAATGTGACAGAGGTGGGAAGAGCACTCTATCCCTCAGTCCTCCCTTCGCCACCATGGGGAAGAATTTCAAGTCAGAAAATCCCACAATGGGGAAAGGAGGAAGAGATGTATGCCTGCACTGAAGACCACTGGATGAACAACATTTAAAGGTAAGTGCAACCAGGGCCCATTTCGTAGCAGGAGCTCCTTTGCATATTAGGCCCAAACCACTAATGTAGCCAATCCTCCAAGAGCTTACAGAGCTCTTCTTACAGGGGCTACTGTGAGCTCTTGGAGGATTGGCTACATCGGGGTGTGTGGTCTAATATGCAGAGGAGCTCCTGCTACGAAATGAGCCCTGAGTGCAACCATGTTTTAGTTTTTGCGGCTTCTGTGTAGTCCCACATGGGACAGTAACAAACTCATTTACCACAGGAGGAAGGTGTGGGATCCTCAGCAAAACAGTGACTATAGTACTGCCTTTCCCACAGCCACATCACTCCTGGAGTTGGCGTTGATGGCATAGTGTGTGATGAACACTGATGTAGAAGACCATGTTGCTGCCTTGCAGATATTCAGCAGGGGGACCTTTCTGAGAAAGGCAGCAGAAGATGCTTGGGCCCTGGTCACGTGTGCCTTAACAGGGAGCAGACAGTCCAGCTTAGACAGTCAGTAAGCCATATACAGGCCCCCAAACAGGTTGCCCCATCCCCTCCATTGTCCTCTATGGTGGGAAAAAAATGTTACTTTTTTCCCACCATAGAGAACAATGGAGGGAATGGGGCAACCTGTTTGGGGCCCCATAGAGTTGGACCCCCTGGTCCAATCTTCTTGAAACTTGGTGGGTATTTGGGGGAGAGGCTCCAACAGCTACCCTGTGAGTTTGGAGTCTCTCCCTTAAACCCCCTCCCCTCCAGCCACTTTTTAAGCAGGCACCAAATTGTCACCGAATGTCGGCGGCAATTCAGCAGCAAACCAAATCAGATTAGAGAATCTGATTTGGCCCGCAGCTGCCCGGAAGGGGTCGAATAGGCCATTTTCAGGGGTGCACATCCCTAGTCTGAATGCAGACTCCTGTAAACAAATGCAAAAACAAAAGAAAGCCCTGAAACAAAGTGAAAGTGACAGTGGGAGGTAATGCAGAAGGGAAGAATAGGATGTGCTCAGAAACCGAGGCAAAATATGGGTGCAGAAAAGGCCAGTGTGGTCATGTGGAATTTGGGGACAGAGAGGAACTTATTCAGGACTCTGGGGTCCAGTATAGGCCTCTTACCCCATCTTTCTTAGCAACTAGAAAGTATCTAGAGCAAGGGTCATTTCGTAGAAAAAGAGGTGCAGGAGTTCATTAGCATAACTTATTTGCATATGCAACATCACCTGACATCACAGGAAGGAAGGAAGGAAGGAAGGAAGGGAGGGAGGGAGGAAGGGAGGGAGACAGACAGACAGACAGACAGACAGAGCTGGCAGAGAGGGGACAGTTATTAATCCAAGCCTCAGAAATATCACTATTCTGGGAGGATAGCTTCAGTGGTGGCTGAAGCTTTCAGAAGGCTGGTCGGAGGAACAAGGACCTTTCCAGGGGACAGGGTCATTTTGCTGCAGCCATGACACAAGCAGGCATTCCTCTGCGGGGGGGGGGGGGGGGGGGCTGGCACCAACTTCCGAAGCTGCGCTCCCCCAAGCTCCTGCTCGAAATAACCCCTGATCTAGAGTAAAATCCGGAAGAAACCTCATTATCAGGTACCAACTAAATCACCCTTTATTAATTAACTGGGAAACTTCAAACTGCAAAACAGCAAAAACAGGATCTGAACTAACGGGAAGCAAACGATCAGGAGACAAACACTTAAAAGGGAGATAACAACCAGAAAATAAATAATAAACAACACCCAAGCATCTTGGATGACAGCCTCCCAAGCATCTATGAATGTGGCTAGCCTGAAGGCAAAGCAGGGAACAGGTTCAGAAAGTGGTACTAATCACTGGGAATGACTTCCTCTACCAACAGACACCTTTGGGGAGTGCAGGGCCTGTTTGTTCCACTGCTTCCCCAGATGTTTCTTGGGAGGCTGAAGTGGCCTATAGTGAGGGCGGAAGGGGGGGTCTCCTGGAGATGCTGGGACTGGGGCCTGTAGGGCCTCTGATATTGCTCATAGGAACTATGCCTTGGGAAATACCTGTGCTTGAAGCCCTGGGCAGGTGAGGTAGTGATACCTAATGTCTTTGAGGTAAGTCTGTTATTCTGAACTCTGTCAAGCACATCACCTATCTGAGCACTAAAAAATACCCTTCCACCAAAATAATCAACTTTGGCCCTAGCATCATTAGTAGAATTGCCTATTGGTTCTTCCTTGAAGATCTTCTAGTGCGCACAAAAAGTGCAGTGCTGACTTCTCCTTGAAGATCTTCTGGTGTGCACATGAAGTGCACACCAGAAGAGACATCATCACAATTCTGACATTGGGGCCGATGCTCTAGGTTTTGGGCAAAACTCTATGGTTTTTTTGGTCTCAAAACCATAGCGTTTTGCTCTAAACCTAGAACATTGCCCCTGACATCAAAAACACAATGATGTCACTTCCAGGTGATGTCATTGTACCTGCACCAGCAGCAACAGAAAGGGGGCTTCTCAGGGGTGGGCATTCCCCCACTGGCCATCTGGGCCACAGCAGATTGAGTCCCCCAAAATCAGGGGATTCCCAGGCCCCATCAGGGGGAAGGCAACCCTAATATTTATTTATTTATTTATTAGATTCATACCCCACCTTCCCAGCCAAGGGCAGCTTACATAAAAAGTAAAAACACATAAATATAGATTTAAACAGTCCTAAAACCTTCTAAAACAATCCAACATTATAAAGTGCTAGTAAACATTAATAACAATGCTTAGTGACAATGGCCACAGTTCCCTGATCTGTCCTAATAATCAGCTCATAGACCTTTTCCTTTGTGCAGCTGGTGTAGGCTGTTGTGGATGGTTCCAGGGGACAGGGTTCTCTGCTTTTCAACTTTTGGGCACGGCTCCTTAGTTGAAGACCTGATGGAAGAGCTCTGTCTTGCAGGCCCTGTGGAACTGCATAAGGTCCTGCAAGGCCCTGATCTCTTCTGGGAGCTCATTCCACCAGAATGGAGGCAGGGCAGTGGATTGGAGCCAAGAATAAAGAGAACTATAGCCAAATCAATAGCCCTTCTAGCAGTGTCAGCCACATGGTGAACAGCATTGATCTGCTATATCCCTAACTTTACACCCTCAGCTTGTACAACTTTAGCTAGAGATATCTTTTTATTAAGCAAGGCAGCAAGATGTTGAGTGATATGTTACCAGAGGAACATTTGATACCTTCTCATAATAGCATTGAAATTCACCATGTAAAGGATGAGGGCCAATGAGGTGTACATTTTTCACCCAAGGGTATCCAGTTTTTTCACTTCTTCTTATTCCCAGAGCAATGCTTGGAGTGAAGGACTTCTGTGACTAGTAAATTTGCTGTAGGGTGGCTGAAAAGGAATTCACAGCCCTGTTTCTTCATCTTGTATATTGCCTCTGATTTTCTGACAGAGGGGGACACTGAGGCAGGCTTAGCCTACACCCCTTTAGAAATATTAAGCAGTCCCTGTAACATTGGGAATGCCACAGATCCTGAGGAAGCAGGGCAGAGAACTCTGAGAACTGGATCTGAAAGTAAAGGATCGGAGCAGGCCACATCCAGTTCAAGAAATTTCACCATTCAAATTAACTGTTCTGTATGGAGGTGAAGATCCTTCATTGGTGAAATGGTCCCCAATTCCCCGACAACTTCCCCAGAGACAGTTCCAATGGGACATCAGATCCAATGTTGGAAGCAGTTATAGCACTCTCAGAATCAGAAACTTCTTTCTCTTCCAGTGGGATGTGCTGCATAGAACATTGGAAGAACTTTGACATCAATGGCTGTTGGGGTCTCCGAGAACCATGCTTTAGAACCAACGGTGGCAGAGGTGTCTGGAAATAGGGAGGATATTGCTCCCAAGGTAAGTTGGGTTGCCAGTACATAGGCAATGGAAGGGTCAGGTAAGGGAGCCACGAACCCTAGGTTGGGCCCTAAGGGAACTGAACTGAAGCTAGTGGATTCAGTGTTCTGACTCCCTTCTCTTCTGTGGAATCGGGTGAGTCAATTCAGGAGAGGATGGTTGCACTTCAAAAAACCTCCTCTTGTTGGCCAGCAAGGCACTGCTAGTGCTCTTATGGATTTTAATATTCATAAGTTCAAACTTGGGTTGCTGTGCTGCAAGGGCTATAGGCATTCTCCATTGCTGGGAGAAGCTCCAGTCCACTCCAGGAGGCTGGCACCCACGATAGTTCACCAAGACAGAGACAAAGACTCCTTTTGCAATGAGGTTTCTTTCTGTCACATTGCGCTGGTCAACCCCTGCCCCCTCCCACATACCTGCAAGGATTATGCTAAATAAAGCTACCTGGCAATTAATGGCCGGGCCATCAGCCAGCCAGCTAGGGCCATTAAGAAACAATAGACTGGCCCCAGTGAGTCATCGGACTTTGCCCAGGTGTCAGTTTCCTGTTTAGACTTTAGTTTGCAATATTGGCTATCCCTCTACAACCCCTCCTCTTTTACCTTAACCAATGATAGGGTTTGAAGGGACAGACCACCTGAAAGGTGTGTCAAGGGGATGTGGTTAGCGCTGCCCGCCCCCAAAACCACCTAATAAAAGACCTTGTACTGCAGGCAATCGGCCTCTTGAGCTTCCACTATCTGCTTTACCACCACCACCCCCTTATGTCCAGCTTGCTATCCCACTACCTTGCCTCCATCTTTAATCCCTGGTTTGCGCAGCCAGAAAGAAGCGAGTATCTGCAGGTTTAGATCACGCTCCCCCATTTTTCTTTTCCAATCCCTCTAATCTTCTGTTGGAACACAGATCTATCTCCAGGATAGGTAAAGTATCACCCATCAATGAAACTCCTGCTAATGCAACAGTGCTATTTTTTATCTAAATTTCCTTAGACCTGTGTGTGTGTGTGTGATTCTGTTTTGTATATGCTTGAACAACATCATTCAGTAAACAGCATTTAATTTGCCATCTGCCTCACGTGCCTTTTTCCTGGAGAACTCCCGGGAGGGGTGGGACCCTGGTATAGTTGGCTGTAACCCGGTATTTTGCCAATTGCTCATCTTAAATTAAAGCAATTCGGCTAACACTCTTCTCAGAAGAGTACAGGCTAGCCACCAGAGTAGGAGGCGGTAAAGGAGTATGAGGACAAGCTGCTTGTGAAACTGAGGGTTTTGACAGAAAAGAGTGCTTGGTTGAGGAGTCCTTTGACTTAAAATTCTTGGCCTTGGACTCCTTTGAAGGTGGTTCTGAGGAACTTCTCAGAACTGACCCCAACTTTGGAGCCAAGGATGTAGATGGTTCTAACAACAATCCCAAGGGTACTGACCCCACTGAGGGAATTCCGACCCTGGCCTCCAGTTCCTTGACCCTCCAAGATGGCTGGTCTTTCCCCTGGGCCTCCAGTGCTTTCTCCCATAGGATGGCTTTAAGGCAAGAGGTTATCTCCTGCTGTTCCTTCAGGGTAAAGTAGTGGCAGATATTACAAGCTGCCACATTGTGGGACTCACCAAGACATGTCCAGACAATGCTTGTGGCCATCTGATTGAGCCATCTTTGTCCCACATTCAATGTACTTCTTAAAAAGCCCCATTTAAAGTATGATACTCTCATCAAGACAAGAAGAAAAACTGATGAAGATATAAGCCAGTCCTTTCTCCATGGTGGCAAAGAGTGGACTGACTGAAGGAGCACTCGCTCCTTCCTGTCACATGCCAGTTTGGGCATGAAAACTCCAGCTTGCATTGGAGGGGAAGGGAAGTGCTCCAGAGCCTATAAACAGCTAGAAAGCTTTGGAATTCTCCCCGTGGCTGGCCTGTGCATGTGCAGTCCTGTGTGGGACTGTATAGAAGCTATGAAGATGAAAGAAAGCCTTCAGGTTAACACTGCTGATTTAGACCAGGTACATTTCAGACCAAAGGTTGACTGAGGTTGATACATTAAAGGCCCACCAATCTTCAAGCTGAGGACTTGGCTCAATAAAATACATTGCACTCGAGTTTTTCCTATCCATGGCTGATTAAGGAATGAGTCAACCATGCCAGGACTCAGCTTGTGGTTCCATGGAATCTCAGTATTTTGACTGTGATGGGAGACCACTAAGCTGGTCTTTCTTCCTAATGGCATCTTAAATTTCATTTTATTAAAAATGTGGCTTATGCACTCTAGTAAACAGTTTGGTGCTGGAAGGAGGAATTCAAGTCATTCTGATACCATGTTCCTGTCATTATAAATAGATGGCACTTTAAACATAGTGCAGAGGGCTAGGTTGTGGTGTGAACTTTAGCTCTTAAGCCCCACATAACGAGTCAATGTTCTCCTTCAAGCAGCTTTATAGCTGTGATATAAATTTCTGGAAGCTGGAGGTTACTACCTGGACATTAACACATGGGACTCATAAACATTTAAAAAAAATCTGCTATATTACATTAATGTGCTATGTTCAGTTACTGGCATGGTACAGTCCTTTAATGCAAGTCTACACATCACGTTCACATGTGGGGACTGTGAATTTTTTGAAAAGTACTTTTGTGTCAACATGGCAACCAATATAAGAAAAACTTCAGGGTTGGGAAGACAGCTGCTAACTTAGCTTCCTTTCTACTTAGTTCAGTTTACAGACCACCTTTCAAGAATCCATGAGGTTTACAACATACTATAACTCTATTCATACAATTCTTCACGTGAGGTCCCAACCAATAAAACTAACCTGGCATGGAAACACAGTAAGAAGAAAGCACATTTCAAAGCCAGTCTAACAAAGTCCTGAGCTGTGGATCCACCAGTTCTGCTCATAAACCACCATACTTTCTTCTCTCACAATCCACCAGATCCCACCAGGGTATGCTACTGTTCTACTCTGGATCAACCACTCGAGACAAATATTTTTCAACTTCACAGTTTTCAGCCCTGATTGTACCATATTACCAACCACATATCTGAATCAGTGGTTAGTCATATCTGTCCAGCCATTCCAGACCAAATGCCCATGATAATATTCCCTAAATTAGGCAGCATATGGTGCCTTTTAACAGCTAGAAGTAAGAAGGCTTTCGCTATCATCAAGTCAATCTTTTCCGTGATCAGTATACAGCATACCCTGACACATGTAAAACTCGTCTCAGATTGTAGATGTGCTTCCCATACACACATCCATTTCCAAACTAAACATGCAATTATGGTTTCAGTGCTTTAAATATTCCTTCTTTCATCTCCTCATTCAAGTGATCCACCGAGATCGTTCTGACTAAAGACTGCCTAGACTGGTTTGTTTTTCCAGTTTTCAAGAGTCCTCCTTATTTATTTTCTCTCATCCATATGAAGATGGTTTATCCCCACTTCTTCCCTCCCCCAAAATAGTCTATATTCTAAGAGGCTTTTTAAACAGCTCACTTGGTTTGCCTCACTTCAGAGTTGTGGCTAAAAAGCTGTGGTTTAAGAGGCCTGGGTTTTCATGCCGCTTATTGACACTAAAGGTCAAACATCTGCAAAACGCCTGTATGTAAAAATTTAACATAAGAAGATGATTCTGGAATCATCTCCATGCATTAGTTCTCCCACAAACTACAGTATCCACAAGAAGCGCTGAGCTCTGTGGTTCACTGGCTTAGTGTGGAACCGAACATTTCAGGTGGAGAACTGAACACTTGAATACTTCCCAAAACAGATACTAGGGCTGCACTTATGTTCACCTGCTTCAACCTAGGGGCCAAAACCAAAGCCTTCTCGAAGGGCAGTAGTTGCAGTTAGATTAAGATGGGTCTGTCTGTAGCAGTAGAAAAGAGCAAGAGTCCAGTAGCACCTTAAAGACTAAAAAAAAATTGTGCCAGGGTATGAGCTTTCATAAGCCACAGCTGTGACTCACAAAAGCTGATACCCTGATACAGGGCTCTTTTCATAGCAGGAGCTCCTCTGCATATTAGGCCACTGATGTAGCCAATCCTCCAAGAGCTTACAGTAACCCCTGTAAGAAGAGCTCTGTAAGCTCTTGGAGGATTGGCTACATTAGGGGGTGTGGCCTAATATGCAAAGGAGCTCCTGCTATGAAATGAGCCCTGCTCTGATACAAATTTTGTTAGTCTTTGAGGTGCTACTGGACTCTTGCTCTTTTCTACTTTAAGGTGCAGCATAAGTTATGCGAGCTATGGCTACTGCCTTAATTAGGGCCCAGAGAGAACTAGTCTAGGCTAGAACCATTATTCCCATAATGCAAACTTTCTGAGCCACAAGTTTTGCATATATGGAAGCATTAAAACATTCCATTTCCCCCTACATGGGGGTTAAACATGCATTTCTAATAGAAGCAGCTCATTCTGCCAGTGGGCAAGTCATCGCAAAAGGAAAGAAGAAAATGTGTATAGTCATCACCAGTGTGCATTAGTAGAACCAACCCTATCATTGTTTAATCAGCCTATTAATTTTTAAAATGGATTTTGCTTAGTCATGGGTGAGCATTAAAAATGCCCAGTGATTCATTCTGAGCAATCATTGAACAATTCAAATGTGTAAGCTCTACTCTCTTCTTTTGTGAATCTGAGGAAGAATGGTATTAGCAACCACCCCCAAAAGTTTAGACCATACACTCACTAGTCCCTTGTTATAATTTTGCTACCTCTCTTCCTCCTTTGAGCTGGACCTTTCCTTTAAATAGGATCAAATTGCAAAGTTCTCCATCCTATGATAAGATAAAATGGGTTTTAATTGTACTCAAATGTTAGTAGGGGTGGGAGGAAATTCTGAGCAGATTCTGAGCAGATTTCAGATAGATAATCTTGTTTCAAAGTGAAGAACAGCGGAAGAAAACACTTTCTCCCTACAGAAAGTAATGGTCTTCAGTGTAATGTTAAGGCTACTGTCCTAGCTACCAATACAGCCCAAGGAGACGACAGTCAGGGTATGGCACTAGAACAGGGTTGCCAGCCTCCAGGTGGGGCCTGGGGAACTTTTGCTTTTACAACTGATCTCCAGCTGACAGAGATCAGCTCCCCTGGAGAAAATGGCTGCTTTGAAGTGTGGACTTTATGGCATTGTACCATGCTGAGGCCATTCCCCTCCCCAAACCCCGCCTTCTCCTGGCTCCACTCCCAAAGTCCCCAGGTATTTTCCAACCTGGACTTGGCAACCCTACACTAGAACTATATCTGCCTCCCTAGTTCTAGATGAGCAGGTTAGGCTGGTGGATTTAAGCAACCCTCCTCCCATCTCTACCATAATTTGAGCGCAAAAATGGATCCCCCAAACACTTCTGGGAATTTGAGAGGGGTGAGGGTACTGAGAGTTGAATGTTGAGATTTCTTGGTCCAGTTCATCCTTGGGCAGAAACACAACAGTTGAAGTGGGATAAATCTAACTTGGGCTTTACCCTTTTGACTCATCTGCTGAAATCACCTTATTTTCTTTGTTACAGCATGTAACACTATTCCCCAACCCGGTGCTGCCTAGTAGTTAGAGCACTGTACTGGGACCAGGGAGACCCAGGTGTGAATCCCCCTGCCTGCTGTGGAAGCTCACTACGTGACCTTGGGCCAGTCACACACACTCAGCCTAACCTACCTCACTGGGCTGTTGCAAGGATTCAAGGGAGGACTGGAGAATGATGGGTCTCCATTGGAGGGGAGGAAGTAAATAATTTATACTTTTATTATTTCAGTATATAAAGCAAGGTTGAAACAGTATAATGGAGGCATCAAAGATGAATCAAGCGTGTCCAATCAGACAGCTTTTGCTTTCCTGATGACAGCAAGGGACCAATATTTGTGGTTAAACAAGGAATCAGAGTCTGAGGTTCAGCAACAAACTAGGGTTGCCAGCCTCCAGGTGGGGCCTGGGGATCTCCCACTTTTACAGTTGATCTCCAGCTGACAGAGATCAGCTCCCCTGGAGAAAATGGCTGCTTTGAAGGGTGGACTCTATGGCATTGTACCATGCTGAGACTCCTCCCCTCCCCAAACCCCACCCTCTCCTGGCTCCACCCCCAAAGTCTACAGGTATTTTCCAACCCAGATCTGGCAACCCTGCAACAAATGGGTGATTAGAGTTACTGGACTTACCGTTATTGATTTTACTAAACTGATGCATAATGTGCACATTCATAGACCTGCAGAAAGGCAGGCTTAAATCTTTTTTTTAATCTAATTCTTTCAAAAGAGTGAGATACTATAATATTATAGTTCTTAAAAGGGGTGACTCACATCATTTTAAAAGTGAAAGTAGCTGTGTGTGTGAGTGTAGGGAAGGGGGAAGCTAAAGCAATATAGCCTAAAACAAGAAAGTATTTCCTTCCTACATTGGAGAGAAAATATATAAGTGGTAAAAAATGTGCTTAGAAAAATCTTGGTTCCTGCTACCTGTGCAAGCATCCTTGTGCTGCAGAACATCTTTCAACCTATGACAATGAGCATTTTCCCCATTTCCAGTTAACTCTGAAAGTGGAAACATCTTGGTGGAACACATTCATACCCAGTGCCATAGGATATTCTTTATCATCCCCTATGAAAAAGACCTCTCCATTTCAGCCATAGGTTGCTTTTTTTGGCAGGCAGCTTTACCCACATAAACCAATCCACAGGGGTATTTTAACATGCGCACAACACTGATCACAGTGAATAAGACGAAATCTCTGGTGTGGAAAGCTTTGCCAGATAGAAGATAATAAAAAACATCTGTTTTGTTAAGCGTTGCTGAACTGAGCATCCTTTTAACAGAATTTTAAATGCACTTGTACTTTGATGAAACATTAGCAAATGGGAAAAAGGGAGTAGAACAAAAATGTCCAGTACTTTATTGTTTGAAAGATATGGCATCCAACAGCTCACATTTCAACCCTCTATATATGAACACTAAAATTTATGGGGGGGGGGGGAGACTAGTATAAACTAATTTCAGACCTCATATTTACCCCCCTGGTAAATCATTGCACGATGCACCAGGGATGTCAGTTGCTTATTATTCTCAGCAGTCATTCAAGCATTCTTTTAATCTTCTGAAAATGAGGTGGTGGTTTGCCACCAAGGATGTTTCCAGCCACGCACGTGCTCCTGCAGAGTATTCCAGAACATAATGGGGTGACTGCCAAGAGGTTCCCATGAGTGTTGGCAGATCTATCCCACTTCCCCGCAATCACTTGGGAGGGCTAGCCAGTTGAAGAAGTACTACTAAAAATACCCCAAAACCCTGCAGCGATGTGCTAGCATACACTGTATCTCTGCAGAATGATTTTCTCTCTTTTTTTAGTACAGACATAGGGCTGCCAAGTCGGCCAGGGGGGCGGGGGATCCCCCGCTAAAGGGGTTCCCGATCCACCGGACAGCATTCGGCCAGCGGGGGGAACCCCACCCCCGAAGTCATCCAGTGAGGACGACGTAATGACGTCACCGGAAGTGACGTCAGCACGTTGGCGTCAGCACTTCCAGTGACGACGCCGGGCGTGCCGCGCTTCGTGCGTGAGCCAGAAGAAACTCCCGGTTACAGGAGGACTCCCCCTGCCGGTGAGTCCATAAGACTTGGCAACCCTATACAGACAAGACACAATGTTTTTTACAAATCTATCTGCTTTCTTGTAGTCTTTGGCGACATAAATATTTTGTATGTGTTTTATTTTTGTCATTTAGTATGAGGCTTTATATGTTTGTTGCTGTGGGTTAACATGTAGGCCTTAAAAGTGGGGTGGGGGGGACCCTGGATGATTGGGTGATTGAAGTGTATTTATGTTTGGATGGTAGCTTTTCCCCAGGGGGTGGAATAGACTGTGTGAGAAAGGGAAGAAGGGAGTTGAATGGGTGAAGAGTGTGAAGTGTGAGAGAAACCTGTGTTCTCTGTGGAAGCTTATATGGCAAGTTAGACTAATAAGTTTTGCAAAGTTCAATTTCCTAAGTGGCAAGTAAGGAAAACAAGCCTTTATGGCTAGGTCTATTTAAGGATCTTTAGAAAAAGGCGGAGAACTGTACCTATCTGAAACATTACATTTACGAACTTTACTGAAACAGTTATGCTACGAAACATTTCAGTAAACTCTTATGTTTAAGTGAAACAACTGTTTTATTTAACGATCCCTTTTACCTCAGAGCCACCCCCAGGTGCTGACCATTCTGTCATTCTATCAAATATAACTAAGCCATCCTGTCTTTGGATCCAACTAAAAATTGTAAGGCAAGAGCCTCTGATGGCAGCAAAAATAAGCACGACACACTAAAGAAGACAAGGAAGCAGCAGCATAACACATGCCACCTCAGAATACTACAGAGTGATGCTTTTATAGGTACTGCATATAAGGGGTCACAAAAAAGAGCAAAAAAAATGCACTTCTGATCACAGTTTTTTGGATCAAATGGTACCTCTACAGGTTTTGCAGAATTTTATTTATTTATTTATTTAAATTTATATCCCACCTATCCAGCAAAGCCAGCACTAGACAGCTAACAACAGTTAAAATCACATCCATATATAAGTTAAAGTTAAAATCCATCTACATAAAATTAACATAATAAGACCCACAGATAGCGGCAATACAGAACATCCTGCAGAGCGGAGCAGCCTAAGTGTCCCAGGCCAGAAGGTTTCCATCGGCCGATTTCCTGGGCCGAAAAATTAAACCAGCCAGTTTTCCAGGGGCCATTTCCCCCCCAGTGGTGGCTCCTAATTAAAGACCTGGAGGAAGAGCTCCGCTTTGCAGGCCCTGTGGAACTTGAGAAGGTCTCGCAGGGCCCTGAGGTTCTCCGGGAGCTTGTTCCACCACTGAGGAGCTGCCACTGAGAACGCCCTGGATCTGGTGGTCGCCAGTCTGGCCTTTCTAGGGCCAGGGAGGGTCAGGCGATGTTGAGTGCCTGACCGCAGTGCTCTCTGGGGTATATATGGGGAAAGACGGCCCCTTAGGTAGGTTGGCCCCTGACCATATAGGGCTTTAAAGGTTAAAACCAGCACCTTGAACTGGATCTGGTACACTATAGGCAGCTAGTGCAGTGTCCTCAGCACAGGCTGGATGTGGTTTCACACTGAGAGGCCCATCAACAGCTTGGCCGCAGCATTCTGCACTAGCTGCAACTTTCGGAGCTGAGACAAGGGCAGCCCCATGTAGAGAGCGTTGCAGTAGTCCAATCTCGAGGTGACCATTGCATGGATCACCATCGCCAGGTCTTTGCATTCGAGGAAGGGAACCAACTGCCTTATCAGCCATAGATGGTAAAAGGCTGCCTTGGCTGTGGCTGCTACCTGGGCCTCCATGGTTAAGGAAGCATCCAGGAGCACTTCCAAGCTCCAGACCCTCAGTACTGGCACCAAAGGCACCCCCTCCCCCCGAAGGCCGGCAATGGGATCCCTACCCCCAGCCCACTCCAACTCAGGCACAGGACCTCCGTCTTTGTTGGATTCAATTTCAAAATTGAACAAAGGTTTGTGCTTTCATTTAATGAAATAAAGGCTGCAATCACACACACAAAATAATCCACTTTCAACCTACTTTCAGTGTACTTTCCAACTGGATTTTACTGTGTGAACTGGCAAAATCCACTTGGAAAGTGTATGAAAGTGTATTATTTTGTGTGTGTGACTGCAGCCAAAGGCAGGTGATTCTTAAGAACTTTAAGAGAACCATATCTGGTGGGGCTGTAGAACTTCTTTAATTCTTGGACTGAGATATCAAATGCTGAAGAATGTCATTTTTTCATTTTTGGCTTTAAATACTTTTAAAACTTACTTGATTTTTTTTATCCATTTGCCATTCATTTTGCATTTGCATTTGTTTACTATCGATTTCACCAGGAAACACATTTCCATCTCAGGGATATAGAGTTCACCAAAGGAATCCTCTCTGGAAAATTTCAAGATAATCAGAGAAAAGGCCCTAGTTTCATATGGAATTAAAATCCTCTCTTACGATTCAGCATCTCCACAAGACAAGCACAGAGATTTCTACCTCACAACCAAACTACACAGGAAACATTATGGAGTGGGCAGGCAAAAGTTCTGGCAAGCCAAGGAGGACAGGCAGCAGTGTAAAGGGTGAAGAGAGGCTTACCACTGGCAGCCCAAGGAAGGCAAGCTGCGGGACATGGAAGCTGACATTGATGCAACAATAAGTGGGAGTGCTCTGTGGAAAACAAAACCGACAGTGCTTGGTTGGAATCACGTAGGCCCAGCACTGAGGCTCTTACACACACACACCCAGAAGCAAGAAGAATAACTGCTCTTGTGGCAGTTTTAGGCATTGGGCCAGATCCAGGCGTCTGTGTGCCTGCCTCCCCCAGGTGGGGACCCCTTTAAGGAGTCTTGGGGTTGGAGCCAAGGGATGGCGGGCCCAGCTCGGGGGGTGGTTGCAGGGCTCCACTTTTGATGACAAGGGATCCACACAAAGGTGTATGCCCATGTGGCTCCCCCCTTACTTGCCATTCCAGGTCTACCCCCAGCAGAAGGGCTGGGGTGAGGGGTTCCACTAGCCAGCAGGCAGGCCACCCAGTGGATCTGTGCTCTATGCCACACCAATTCTCCTGTTGTTGTTATCTATAAAGTTATGGCCTGGTTCACCCCAACACTGTCTTTGCATGTTTGTTTGTATGGTGTTGCCTGCGTTTCCACCCTTCACTTGCCCTTAGAACCACAAGAATAGCTGAGCATGTGTGATTACTTTGGCAAGAAGGTACGATCACATTATCTTCCACTTTCTTGCCAGCATAAACAACAGAGGCTCAAATGCATTGAAGAACTTTGCATGTTTTCCCCTTACTATACTATTCTTCGGGGAATCCGGAACTCACACAGTCCCAATCCGCCCTCCCCCCCACCCCCCCCCCCACCCCCCGGTCAAAGTCACGAGTCTCCTGTTCATCTGCAGGCCCTTTGAAATTAAGGAAAAGGTATCATTAAAATTAACAAAAAAAGTAGGCGTTTCCAATATAAATGAAGACAAAAATCACATTACGCAAGCACGTTCAACACAGCTGTATATCACACTACAGATATAGAACAGCTTTACATGTGATCAAGGCACCACAAAAACTCAAAATACATTCATCTGCATTGTTTTTAGTCTGTATACATACAATTGCAAAGCAGCAGTTTATGGCATGACAGTGCTGTAGAGGCAGCAATCTACTGAATCAATTAATATCATAGCAGGCTGGTGAACTGAATGAATATAGCTGATCATTAACCAAGTGATAACCTATGGCAGCCGGCCTGTATCATCGCCTGGAGTTTTAATCAGGTGCAGAAGTACAGTAAGATTTTCCTAAACCCCTTCACAGGCCAATGCAAACCAACTTGTGCATGTGTAAAGTGCTGTCAAGTTACAGCGACCCTCGCGAGGGGCTTTCAAGGCAAGTGAGAAGCAGAGGTGGCTTGCCCTTGCCTTCCTCTGCAGAGACTTCCTTGGTGGTCTCCCTTCCAAATACAGACCCTGCTTAGCTTCCAAGATCTGAGAGATCAGGCTATACCATGCCACCTTCTCTCCCACAAACCAACTTACCATGGAGTTACTAAGTGCAATTTTGTTGCTAAATTGGCACTAGGGAAGTCAGTCATCTGTTTAAGCCCCTGGCAAAGAACATCTTTGTGATTTCTCCAGAACCTCTGTCTCTGAAATTGCAGGAGCATACTAACAAAAGTTATCATCTCTGGAGGTTGATGTGTGGAACAGATGGTGGATAACTGCTTAAGATTACCATATTCATTAGCAGCATTAGCTATCTTCATTGCTAAAACCCAGAGGCAAATGTGCTGCTCTTGCAAAATTATGTCATTATGCAATTTAAATTGTGAGAAAGTAAATAGGCAGGTAACATAAACAACAAGTAATCCAGTCCAGAAGCGATCTCTGAGTCATCAACTTCACACTGACACTATCAAACTACAGGCAGGGTCAGAATCAAGCGGAATGTAGCACAAGAAAAGCAGGTTGAAATCAGTGAACCAACTACAAGGGCCAAGAATTAAAACTAAGCATGGTTAAAGTTCAATACTGGGCCAATTACAAGGGTCAGACCTATCTAGAGACACTGGTTGCTACAAACTCAAGTTAGAAACTGAGAAAAGAACTGGAGAATATGGGCTGAAAGACAGTGGGAGCAGAGGAAGGTGTGGTGGGAAGAAGATACGAACAGGAGGTGGCAACATTACTCAGGCAAAGCTCAAATGACTGATCTGCAACTATTTACAAGGGTGCTCTGTCAATTGAGACTAATCACAGTTCTCAGAGCTGGGAAATAGCTGGCATTCTTCTTTATTAATGTCTTTTCAAAGCCCGATCACTATGGTTCATTGGGAAGACGTTCAAAGCTACAGGCCCAAGGTACGGTTGCCCAACTCCACATGGCACCTGGAAATCTCCTGCTATTACAAACTGACTTCCAGACTATGCAGATCAGATCCCAGAAAATGCCTGCTTTGAAGGATGGACTCTACAGTGTTATACTCTGCTGAGGTGCCTACCCTCCCCAAACCCTACACTCTCCAGGCTCTACCATCCCCAAATCTCCACGTATTTCCCAAACCTAAGCTGGCAACTCTAGCCCAAGGTCCCGAATTCAAGGGTTTTGATCCCAAAAGAAAGTCTCCACTGAGAGAAGGGGGGGGGGATTGGCACTGATTCCCCCCAAGTTGTTCTTGGGGGTTCCCAATCCCTCAAATAGCAATATTTCAGGCATCATTTGGAGCTTCAGCAGAAGGTGGGAAACAAAGTCCTCCTGTCCCACTGATAAAAACCCATCAGCAGAAATTTACTGTGTGATCCAAGTCAACGATAATTGGTGCTCATTCCTCTGTATACTGTAATAGTGCCTACACCCACTTACTCTAAGTTTTTCTCTTCCAGAGACATAATTTAGTATTTTAACAATGCTTTTGAAAAACTCAAGTCTTTGTCCATATATTCTATTTATGTCCATATATCACAAAGGTAGATCCCAACTCCTATGTTCTGTAGACAGAATAACATGTTATGACTATGATCCTTGCCATATGGGGGGGAGGGAGATAACATACTGTGACCCAAATGTGGTGTTCATCAATCTGTAGTTGTTCATCAGCTGATTCCAGGTTCCAGTCCAAACTCTTAGGCTCAGATACTTACATATATTACTGTATGTTTGTATATAATCAGAGTACTCAGATCTCCATGGGTCTTTACAACACAGCTACAATCCGGGAGATTACTGTGGGACCTCACAGAACAAAACAGAAGGCCTTTTTCACTTGACACCTTCATGGTGGTTGCTGTGTAACCCAAAATAAAGACATGCAAGGCATGTAGGGGTTATTGCCACGAGAAGAAAATAAAACCCTGAAGTTAGGATCACTGTCTTAGAGAGGCCAAAACTCTCCAGTTATGCTAAATATTTGTCCGGAGATCATCATTATAGTAAACAGAGTATAAAAACTGGACAGCCAAAGGACATCATTTCATTCCTATTCAACAGGCAATTAATCCTTGCCAATGAATGTGTTTTTTCACACACAGCCACTCCATTAAAGATGTCCTGTTTACATATTTTTTAACACATAGCATTTAAAAGCGACTACTTCCAAGGGGTGGAGCAAATGAAATGAAATTTTGTATGTTTACGGCTGAACCAAACATTGTTTTTGTAACTCAGCCTCCACAATCATTTATAGCTGATATGCACAAAGAGCAGACTGTAGGTCTAAACAGTTCCTAGATTGTAGTACCAGTTGCAGAGTGTGGGATGAACAGCTGAAGCTCGCCCATCCTCCACATACAGAAACTTAGCACATGAAGGCAAGAACTCTTTCTCCAATATCTTTTTTGGATGGGTGAGTAGGGAGGGTGCAGCCTACCTGTTTGTGCAGAATCAGCTCTGAGGTTCCCAAGCCAGTGAGACCATTTTAGGGACAGGTTTGCTGACACACTTTTTTTACTAAATTCACAGGCCTCTGGCACACAATAGCCATATGGATCCATGCAAAATTTCCATAGCCTCCAGGGTTCCTCAGTTCCAAATAAGGAAACCTGAACATTTATTTGCGAAAGCTACTCCTCATAATGGGATAACAGACACAGTACTAAAAATCCATGAAGTCACAGAAGGGTGTCCTCATTGATTTTTTTCAAAAGATTTTCTTCAAAGTCTACATTCTCCCTCCCCTGAAAAGTTTTGAGATTTAGGTTCCATAAATATGTAGAGTTTCCTTTGTTTGGTCATACAAGGCTATGACCAGGGTTTAAAATGTCTACATATATGGCTGGGTACACAGGGGTACTTTAGGAATGCCACTTTCAAAACCTGGTCTAATGAACAGTAGAGGGGGGATCATGCTTTTGGCAAGATTTCAATGCTTGCATGGAAGGTGAGCTTTCTAAATGAAGCTGGAATTGGTCCACTAGTGGCAACATTCTTCACCAATGTGGTATACCCCCAGTGGGCTAGCAGGGGAACCATCAGGTTATCTCATCTACTGTGCAGCTGTGGCCTAGACCTCAATAGATCCATGGATGGTTCCTGAGGATTAGAGTGTTACTGTTCCCTAGTGGTTCCAGGACCAGTGGTTACCTTTCAACATCTCATTCAGACTCAAGAGCATCCAGACCCAACCTGGGCCAAATCCTCTCACCCATGTTATTGTCCCTGTGAAACTTCATGTCAATAGGAAAATATATTCTATACCCATTTAGAATTCTATACATACCTCCTTAAAATTCTATACATTTCATACCTCCTTAAAATTCTTCATAGTATAGTGGACATGGGAGGTGGGAACTGACCTGTGAAAGAGTTCCTTCCTTCTGGAAGTCAGTCAGGCTAGGAGGAAAAATGCTGAAAGCACCAGAGTAGAGATGATATTTTACTTATTTTACCCCTCTTTTATTACAGGTGAATGGAGGGGATTGCCTGCCTTTTTCTCCCACTATAGCTAATGGTATTTGTGGTGAGGAGTGATTCACATCAAGACAAAAGGTCAGACTGCTGTCAGGTTTTTTTAAACATGAAATTAGACACGGAGAAATCTCCAGCTCCGAATCAGCAGTTCTCTGCCATCCCTGATCTTCTGCATCCCATTTGTTCACCTTCGCCTCTAGTCAGTATGAAGGTTAGGTGGCCAGCCTATACCTATAGTTTGGGAGGGGCAAAACCTGGGCCTTCATTTTCCCATCTATCTGAACAGTCCTGCTTCCTGCCTATCCGTACAAGCAAAGTGTTTCTGTCCTCGGCAAGGCATGTAAGCTGGCTGGCACAGCCTTACTATTGCAGAGGGGTTTGGACAACCCATAGAATCTGCCCTGCCCTGCTTCTAATGCTCACAAGCTCAGAACTGTCTGAGCCTGTGCAACCCCTCAAACAGGCCCCATGTTATAAAAAATCAGAAAGTCAGGAGATAATGCAATGATTGTTGGAAAGTAGAAATACTGAACACAAACACCAGCTGGAAACTGGCTGGGTATCATGATCCAACCAGTCATCACACACCTATCTGCTAGTGCTGGGTCACGGTGTCTTCTGTCACTGTCAGTTCCACCTCCCAAGAAATGAGCCAGACAACAAAGTTCCAGAATAACCTACCAGCTCCTGTTTGCTCCCAAACATCAGAATTAATTTTGTTTAAATTAAAAGTATGACCCCCTCCACTATGCTGATTAAAAACAACACAGAGCAGGGGAGGCAACAACACAGGGGTAAGGTAGGGTTTTTTCCTCATACCCAAAGGAAACTCCAGGTTTGCAGAAAAATGTGGTCTTAAAAAATAAATTTGGGGGTCAACCCTTAGCAGGAGTATCAGTGCATGCACAGAACTCACCCGGACCCCAAAAAAGTCAGGTGGCATTTTGGGTTGCCACTACTACCCAGAATTGGCACATGAAAACAGGTGCTGCAAACAAGTGGTGGTAATGGGGGGAAAACAGGTAGTGGATGGGGAAGGGAAGGAGGAGACACAGTAGGGCTGGGGGGGGGGGGGGGGGGAGAAAAGAATGAGTGAGTGGGAAGGTTGCTGCTGCTGGTGGTGGGGAGGCAGCAGTGAAAGGGGGAGTAGCAGTTGTCTGAGCTCCACCCCACCCCATTGGGCCCTGTGGCAGAAAGCATGAGTGGGGCTGTGCTGTCATTGGCTGGAGCAGGCCATACTCTGCCAAGCACACCACTGCGAACTGCAAGGAGAGCTACAAAAACCCTCCTGTGCTCAGCCCTGCAGAACCCTGTGGACAACATCCCCTGTCTTCCTGTTGGGACTCACATTCAGCGTTGCAGCAAAAACAGCTGTTGTCCTTGTTACACTTCAACACGGTCTTATCATTTCTGCCACAGAAGAACTGCCGACAGAACAGTCACACTCTCTCACAATGTCATCAAAGATAGGGCTACTCTTTTCTTCTGTTTGCTGCTAGCAGTAATTATACATGCTACTGTCCACAAAATATGAGTTACATAAAATTAACAGGCAAATGAAACAGGTGCGTGAAAGGTTAGGGGGAGAAAAGAGTGGGTGGGTGATTGGGTCAAAGGACAGGATGGTAAAAAGACTGGGGAAGAGAATGACCAGAGATGGATACAAGAGCAAGACTGGGAAGGGGGAAAGGTAAAGGAAGTAAGGCAGAGCAAGAGGATAGAAGCCACCACTAGGAGGGAGACAAGGATTTCCTCTGCTCCAGAAGTCTCCCATCTGTTTGCTATATTTCTCAGGGAGCTATGCTTCCCTTCAGACCACTCTTAGAAAAGTTCTGAATGCACATCCCTCACCAGCAATCTCAGCCTTCCCTTTTTTCCTTCAGCCTATGGGCAGTTGTTACTGCCAACTGCCGGTTCCTCCAATGTTGGGGGTTGCTGCCTACAGATCTTTTAAGGTAAGGAAAGTCTGTTTCATTACCTCTGAAGACAGTTCCTGCCTGTGATTCATTGTCTGGAAACAGCCCTCTCTCTACCATTAACAGAGAGGCACTTGTCAGTTTCTGTCATAGCCAGGGAACATAGGAGGTTCCAACATTTTGCTTTTGCTTCTCTCCCCCCCCCCCCCACCTCTTTTTTGGGAGGCTTCTTTGCAGTCTGGAGGGCATTCTCCATGTGTCGATTTTGCTTCCGTTTCAGAATCTTTTGAGTCATGCAGAAAACGGGAACTTGTCAGAGGCGCATAAAGTGCTCCTGGCTGAAGGAATCAGACAAAATTGAGTGGAAACTGACAAGAGACAACTGAAACACTGCATGGGACTACCCCAACAAGCAAGCATCCAATCAGATCCAATTAATATTGCACAGGGTGACAACATCTCTTTAAATGTAGCAGGGGAAATTCTACATGATAAGCCTTTCACATAAGAAAGCACTAACTATTTGCAATGTGCTGCTTAATCCACACCTGTTTGCTTCTCTCCCATATTCCAGCTTCCCTGACTGACTAGAGATAGTCTGGTCCCTGCCCCCTGGAAAGTCATTGTCCCCATTTTTGCCTTTGAAGAATGGCTTGACTATAAACAAACAAATCATTTTAAAATGTGTTACATTTCTTTGAACTTCAGCTCTGTTCCCAGGCCTCAACAAGTTAAATAAATTGGAGGGGTATGCATTTTTCTTCTCTAAGTGTGCATGCACATAAACAAATGCACATGAAGGTACTGCAAAGTGCAAAACCTGGGCTGCTTAGACTAATTTTGAGCTGTTCTTAACAGCTGTTGAAGCTTTTTTAAAAAAACCAACAACAGTGCAGGATGAGACTCCGCAGACTAAATTAATGCAGCTCACAGCAGACAGAGAAGAGCCACCAGCACTGTGCAATGAGCATCTGAGATGCTTCAGCATAACCTTTGGTATGTGCACGTCTTTAGTTTTGTCTGTGCAAAGAGCTTGCAACTAGGGGTGGGGGGACAGAGCAACCGCACTTTACTAAAATTCTGGTGTACAATTACACTTCTGCTGTCTTGTTGCAGTACTTGGCCAAGATGTTGCTTAGAGGCCAAATGAGTCTAGTGCTGTTTCAATTCAGTTTTCCACTTAAGACATTTTTTTTAAAAAACCCCATTAAAATACCGATAGGGGGGGGGGGGGGGAACCATCCTTTATGATACCAAATCCTCTGCTTGAATTTTTGTGGCCAGGCCCAAACAGATTTCTATAGGCTCACCACCATCACAGCCCAATGGAAGCATTTTATTTACCATTTCTTTTGTCCCTTGGTGTAGTTTCAGACAAGGATTTGGGAGACCCAGGTTTCAATCCCCATTCGGTCACGGAAGCAAGCTGGGTGACCTTGGGCCCGTCACACACTCTTCACCTAACCCAGCTCAGAGGGTTATTGTGAAAATAAAATGGAAGGAAAGAGAACAATATGAGCCACTTTGGGTCTGCACTGGGTAAAAACGAAGGGAGGTAAGAACAAAAAAAGAGAAATGGCTGAAAGGGTGGAGTTACTGGTAGTCGGGGGGGAGGGGCTAGCCTGGCATTGCAGTAATGCTACCAGAGATTCAGGGGGGGAAAAGTCTCTTCCAGTGTGAACTGGACATGACATCATCACACCACGAGCAACACAGAACACTCTGGTAATTGGGCAAAATATGGTAGAAGCCACTGCACACCAGAAGCGATATCAACGTGTCTCCAACAACATCACTGCCATGCCAGCTAGGCTTTCCCCCACTGCCAGTAAGTCCCCCTACCAGCCAGCTGGTCAGCAGCAGGAGTGGTGATTCTGGATGGGGGATCCCCTGCCCCTGGTGGGGTATCAGCAGTTCTGGGCTAAGACAGAATTGATCTCTGCGCTATGTCTGTATGCCTACTCAATCTTCCTTTCACTTTCTAGTCCAAAGCAAACGATGAAGTCCTAGAGTCCCCAGCAGATGATCCCTGCTTCTGACCTACAGTAATTTCTGTGATCTATTAATTACAGTCATATTCAGGAGTAGACTAAACAAGAAGGCAGTCATGTTGGTTCATAGCAAAATCCCCAGAACAAAAGTAACACAGCATATTGTGCAAGCTTTCAAGTTTGCTAGAGTTTTCTTCTTTCTGAAGAACTCAAACACAGGAACAACAGGTTGAATTCTGTGAATGTTGCATCTTTGCGCAAGCAGAACCACTAGAATTACTCCTTGCTGTTTGCATGCACCATGCGATAATGATTTCACTGCTGCTATCTGTTCTGTGTACACCAAACACAGGACAAGGTACTTCTGATACATTTCCAAAGCAAAATGAAATCATGCAAACCATGTGTTGGACATTCCACTTTTCTATTTGCATACTGTTATTTTGTTAACATGACTTTTAAAGCAGACAAGCCTCTGCAGCCATTGCTCTGCTGCATGCACAGACCGGAATGGTTTGAGTACATTTTCCTTTCCACTCATGCACTGCTGTGGATCCAACCCTATGTGTCGTGCTATTTTAGCTGGGCTCAATAAAAAGTATCACACGGCTTTTGGTTTCAGATCATATCCAGGGTTTCATCTGAACACAAAAAAAAGGGGGTACATGGGATACATGGGGTTATCCCATCTTTTCCTCACAACCACCTCTGGTAGTAGCTTCAATTTTTTTAAAAAATCAGTTTTCCTAAGGCCAACTAATGAAATTCAAGGTCAAGTGGACATTTGAACTTAGGTCACTGTAGTTTCCAGTATAACATTCCACCTATCATGAGGCAGAGGTGGAAGTCCCAGGTTTCCAAAAGTGATGTCGCTTCATTGTTTTCACCCCACAAAGCCTAATTCTCAAAAGACGACTTCAGACAGTTGCAAAGTGAGGAAGGAAAAAGATTCTTACTTTTCTCCTTTCCCAAGCAAGGGGAATCTACGTGGCCCAAAAAATTGCTGGCACTTTCTCTTGTGTTCCTTCTTTGAAGGATGAATGAGCTCTGTTCCGTGTTCCTCTACTGGAGCTCAGCCCTTAGTTCACCACTGAAAATATGCACTGACATTACCCTTGTAGCAGGAGCGCCCATTTGAACCAGCAGTCGTTTCATGAAGATAAGCGGTGCTCTGACCTGCCCCACCTTCTTATCCCATATGCAAACTGGAGGTAATCTCACTTCACAGCACAATTGTAAGGCTCCCCGATAAAGAATTTCAGCTACCTAAGCCTCATTATCCCAACTTCTGTTTTATATTGCTGTAAGCCACCTTGAGCCGGCCTCGCTGGAAGGGCGGGGTAAAAATCTAACGAAACAAATAAATAAATAAGGTAACTAATCTTCAGACCCTGACTTGGAGAGCCCAGACCAGCCTGATCTCAGCCAGTCTTGGAAACTAAGCAGGGTTGGCCCTGGCTAGGATTTGGAGGAGAGACCTCCAAGGAAGACCAGGGTCGTGAAGCAGAGGTGGCAACCACCTCTGAACGTCTCTTGCCTTGAAAATCCTACAGGGTCATCATGTCAGTTACGGCTTGGCAGTAAAGGGGGGGGACTCCTCCAGAAAGCCAAAAACTCCAGCATCTCCCATGTTTTCATCTGATATATGCTTCCAAGATGGCAACCGGCGTGTAGCTCAGGAAGGGAGCTCCGCCAAGAATAAATTTAAACAGCATTAAAATTCGGCAAAACTAACTAAAAGTCGATAAAGTTGGCAGCTAGTGTAAAGTGACTAGTCCTGCCCGACTGTCGCATTGGACCTGGCGGCTGGAAGGCTGGGAAGAGAGCGGCCCTTCGAATAAGGGAGTGGCTGACGACCGCGGAAGACCGGGAGGTGAAGATCCGAGAGGGGTCGGGAGGCGGAGGCTGCGGAGGACCGGGGGGAAGGCTGAGAGCTCCGTACGGTCGCTGGGACTGGCTGCCACCCTCGTTGCCCTCATTGCTCTCTGGACGAGACCCAACGCGGCCCTCACCTGGACCCGAGGACGGCGGGCTGGTGAGCCGGAGAGTCTGTGCGTGTGGCCGGAATAGCTGGGGAGGTGGCCGGAGCAGCTCCGCCGATGGGTTCCGGCTCGTGCCTCGCCGGGTGACTTGAAACATCTTGGTGTTGGCAAGGGGTCGGATAGCCGACTGGGGATCCCACGGGGGACTTGGAGACGCCGGGCGGTGTCGCTACTGTGTGACGGCTTTAGGGGCCGACCGGCACGCCCACTACGCGACTCAGTTCTCCGACCTGGCAGAGGCTCGGCGGAGGCTCGTAAAATCGCAGAGACCATCGGAAGCCTGACGTCTGCCTCCAGGCCCCCGGGTAGTTCCAGCTCTGGTGCCGCTATTGGACTCCTGTCATTTTACTGCCCCGGAATAGGCTTATGGCCCTGAAGATCTAGGAGGAAGTTAGTCGCTGGGCTCCTCCCCCCCCCATTGGGGAGTTGGCTGTTCTCTTTCGTTTCCTGTCATCGGAAGCCATCCCCTTGGTGCCATCCCCCCCCCCCCCCAGAATCCTGTTGAAGCCTCCCAGATACCAGGAGCTGAGCTTACCAGCCCTTATTGACAGAGCCTCAGGTTTTTAGCCCCGGAGTGTTCCGTTGGTGGTTTGGGCTGACCTGGATGGTGATATTTGATTTCATCTGCTGACCTGGATTGTGACACCTGAGGAGCTGGTTCGTCTGTACCTGCCACGAAACCTGGCTCCCATTGGACGGGAGGACAGACCTGCCCTCGGAGATTCAGATCAGAAAGCGAATGGGGCTGGCTGAGCAACACCGAGGAGCTCTGGACCATCTACAGAGAACTGGGGGGAGGGTTGGGGGGGGGGACCAGCTAGCCAGGATAATGGGACTAAGGGCCAGGAATTTGTTAAATAGGGTAGTTTTAGTTAGTTAGGTAAGTGTTAGTTGTCCTTGTTTCCCCCACCCTTAATTAGATAGAGATAGTATTGTTAGGTCTGTAGGGACTACAGACAAAGAGGTTGGGTTGGGGAATTAGTTAGTTAGGTATTTTAGTTAGGTAGGGTAGGGAACTCTGACCTAAATTAGATCTTAGGACTCTAACAGAGGCAGGGAGAGCTGACATCGGCCTATTCGGATCTGAGACCAACAGGTAAAAGATCCTGGCATGGCCGGGTCGCAAATTCCGGTGCTCCTGGGGAGGAGAAAGAGCGGTGGGTCCAGGCTTTTGAAAGAGGGAAGGATGTGAAGAAACAGGAAAGCTCGACGCCCTTCCAGCCTGCGACCCATCCCGACGGTTGTTGGCAGTGGGGCTAGGAATTGGTGCTGTGCAATGCCAGGTCAATTAACAACAAGACTGCGGTCCTCCGGGATTCCTGGGGGACCAACAGGCTGACCTGGCTTGCGTGACCAAGACCTGGGTCCGGGAGGGAGAGAACGTAGCGCTCTCCCAAATGGCCCCGCCAGGGTTTGCGGTCCTTCACCAATCACGGACTATGGGGCGGGGGGGTGGGGTCGCGATTTTCATTCGGGAGGCTTACTCCTTCAGGGCGCTTCCACTGGTGGAGATCACGGGCATTGAATGTGTTGGCCTGGTGTGGGAGGCTGAAGAGAGTTTGGCTGTGTGGCTGGTGTACCGACCGCCTAATGCACCAGCCAGCAGCCTGCCATCCCTGCTGGAGGCCGTATCAGGCTGGGCGTTGGAGTACCCTAACCTTTTGGTTCTGGGTGACTTCAACGTCCATGCTGATGATGCGGCCTCTGGTCAGGGGGTGGACCTGGTGTCATCCATGGCAGCACTAGGACTCTCTCAGTACATCTCGGCCCCTACACACCGGGCAGGACACATGCTTGATCTGATCTTTGCTGTGGGGGTTGTAGTGGACCGAATTACCACTTCGGTAGTGCCGTGGTCGGACCACTTTGCCCTGGGGGCCTGTCTGAACTTCCTGCCCCAGCCCCGAGGCGGTGAGCCGATTTTGGCTCGCCTGCGGAGCCAAATGGACCCGGAGCGGTTCCAGATGGCCCTGCGGGAACCGAAGCCCCCTGGCGGCTCGTAGGATGAGCTGGTTGAAGATTGGCACAACCGGCTCGCTACAGCTATCGACGAGATCGCTCCCAGGCGCCCTCTCCGCCCCCGCAATAGACTGGCCCCTTGGTATACCCAGGAATTGCGCCAGGTGAAGCGGGAGCTAAGACGGCTAGAGAGACGGTGGCGCCGCACTCGCGACGAAGCAACAAGAGCATCTTATAGGACGCTTATGAAAGCCTATGAGATGGCAACTAAGAATTCTTTGCCGCCGAGATTGCATCTGCTAGCTCACGCCCAGCCCAATTATTTAGGACAATTCGGTCGTTAACAGTACTGCCACATGGCAGAGTAAATGCTAGGGAATCGGAAATTGGCTGTGAGGCATTTGCGAGCTATTTTGCGGAGAAAGTCTTGTCGCTCCGCCGAGACCTCCCCACCACAAATGATACAGTGAGTGAACTCGAGGCCCCTTGCATGTCTTCGTTTCCGGGCTTAGATGGGTTCGACCAGCTGGATCTTGAGGAAGTTGACAGACTGCTCTTGACTGTTCGCCCAACCACATGCAGCCTTGATCCGTGCCCGTCCTGGCTTATAAGATCTGGCCACGAGGGGTTGCGAGGTACCGCCCGGGAAATAATTAACACCTCCCTTGTTGAAGGGAAATTCCCGGGGGCTCTCAAGGAAGCGATGGTCCACCCACTCCTAAAAAAGTCACATCTGGACCCGGCAGAATTGGCTAATTATAGGCCGGTGTCCAATTTGCCCTATTTGGGCAAATTAATAGAGAGGGCGGTGGCGTTACAGTTACAGAGGTATCTGGATGACGCTTCGGTTCTTGACCCCTTTCAGTCCGGCTTTCGCCCGGGCTATGGGACAGAGACCACTCTGGTCGCTCTAACGGACGACCTCCGACGACATCTGGATCAGGGCGGTGGGGCGGTATTGCTGCTGCTCGACTTGTCAGCAGCGTTTGACACAGTAGATCATCGGCTGTTGTCCCGCCGCCTTGCCGACATGGGAATCAGGGGGCGGGCCCTACAATGGCTCGTCTCATTTCTCCAGGGTCGGGGACAAAGGGTGGTGCTAGGGGAGCAGCAGTCCTCGAGGCACCCGCTCGAATGCGGTGTGCCGCAAGGGGCAGTGCTCTCCCCGATGCTCTTTAATATCTATATGCGCCCCCTTGCCCAGATTGTCCGGAGGTTTGGGCTGGGATGTCATCAGTATGCGGATGACATCCAGCTCTATCTGATGTTGGGCGGCCGGTCGGACTCCGGCCCGGACGATCTTGACCGGGCATTGCACGCCGTGGCTGACTGGCTCAGATCTAGCAGGTTGAAATTGAACCCGGCAAAGACAGAGGTCCTGTGCCTGGGCCGCTGTGGTCCAGAGTGGGGGGTCCCGCTCCCGACCTTCGACGGGGCGCCATTGGTGCCAGCGCCGAGGGCGAGGAGTCTGGGAGTGCTCCTGGAGCCTTCTTTGTCAATGGAGGCCCAGGTAGCAGCCACTGCCAAGTCAGCCTTTTATCACCTACGGCTGGCGAGGCAGCTGGTTCCCTACCTGGACCGCGATGGCCTCGCCACAGTGATCCATGTGACGGTCACCTCAAGGTGAGACTACTGTAACGCTCTCTACATGGGGCTGCCTTTGGTGCAAACCCGGAAGCTGCAGCTGGTGCAGAATGCTGCGGCCAGACTACTGATGGGTCTCGCAAGGCGGGACCACGTCGGGCCTGTGCTGGCGGCGCTGCACTGGCTGCCTATAGCATACCGAGTTCGCTTCAAAGTGCTGGTTCTTACCTATAAAGCCCTATATGGCCAGGGTCCAACATACCTTAGGGACCGCCTTTCTCCATATCAACCCCAGAGAGCACTACGGTCGGGGTCTGAACACAGGCTACGTGTTCCTGGCCCCAGAGACGCCAGGCTGGCCAGAACGAGGACCAGGGCTTTTTCGGTGGTGGCTCCTATCTGGTGGAACGAGCTCCCAGAGGAGATCAGGGCCCTGCGGGACCTTATGCAGTTCCGCAGGGCCTGCAAGATGGAGCTCTTCCGCCAGGCTTTTGAATAGGAGCCGCCACCGACGATATTAGGATACCAGCTGACATCACAACCATCTTGATGTGCCCTGGTCCAACACGGTCTCAGCGGTGGCCGAGGGGGGGGGTAGATCAGCCACTTGGTCGCCATCGAACGCTGTTTTATGGAAGCTTTTAGGAGTATTTATTTGTTGAATGTTATTTATTGTTATTTATTGTACTGTTTTTAATCGATTTTACAGGTCAATGTACCGAACCGGCCTCTGGCCCATGTAAGCCGCCCTGAGCCCGCTTGCGGGGAGGGCGGGATATAAATACGAAAAATAAATAAAATAATAAATAAACTTTATCTCAACTCAGTGTTTATTCACACAGATCTGTGCAAACATAATCACACTTAAAGATATCTGAACCTGCCATTATAATTCCCCCTCCCCCATTTGCTCAATCATTTCACCTACTTCTATTGTCTTCCTGGTGTTCAAATTTTAGATTGTAGTCTTCTAGAGAAGTAATGCACCTTTTATCAGCATTGTATAGAGGATGCCAAGTGCATGCAGGTAAGTTGCCCCTTCTCTCCGGAATCAGTTCCTTGGGAAAGTTTGTGCCTGGCAGGATCTTCCAACATTCAGTAGGGCAAGGCTGCATTGTCTCATGAAGCCTTTGGTTAACATTGAGAATTGGGGAGCCAGCCAACTGTTTCAATTGTCCAAGTAATTAGTTGATGTTTTAATGGTTTTATTGCTCTATTTATTGCATTTATTCATTTTTATTGTATTTTTTTTAATATTGTAAGCTCCCCTGAGTCCCCTGTGGGGAGAGGGTGTGGGGTATAAATTAATTATTTAAATAAATATTTTAAGTTTCCAGTCTAAGTAGAGTTGGGTCTAGATTTAACACAAGAACTTTTCAGGCATTTTAAGCATGAATGAATATACGTGTAAATAATCTTAGATGCCTACAGGATAAAAGAAATTGTATTTTATGCTGTCGAATTTATTAAGTGTTCCAGTATTGAAATACTGTGAATGCTGTCTTAGGTCACGTCACATACAACATCACATACAACGTAGAAGAAGAAGAAGATATTCGATTTATACACCACCCTTCACTACCCAAAGGAGTCTCAGAGCAGCTTGCAATCCCTTTTCCTTCCTCTCCCCAAAACAGACACCCTGTGAGGTAGGTGGGGCTGAGAGAGCTCTTTTGAGAACTTCCCTTGAGAGAACAGCTCTGAAAGAACTTATAACTGACCCAAGGTCACACCAGCAGCTGCATGCACAGGAGTGGGGAATCAAACCTGGTTCTCCCAGATTAGAGTCCATGCTCCTAACCACTATACCAAACTGGTGTACAAACATACATACATAAGACATGTTGTCTTAGGTCATGTCACATACAACACATCTAAAATGTTCAACATAGCAGTCCTCAGGTTCTATTATGTTGGCTGGCAGGGCCAGTGCTACCATTAGGCCAACCTAGGCGGCTGCCTGAGGCAGAGACCTCAGAGGGGTGCAGAACTGACAGTCTGCATTACTGTGCAGGAGACCCGCCGCCAGGCCCAGCACCAGCAATTTCAAATTTTCTGGTTTTCAGTCTTTCTAAAATGCATTTATGTTTGAAAATTGGTGGGCACATGGGGGGGGGGGGGGGAGGTGCCAGAATGTAGCCTCACCTAGTATGCAAAAAAACCTGGCACCGGCCCTGTTGGGTGGAAATACCAAGCAAGGGATTCTGGTCCACTCTTCTGTTCCAGGATACAAAGGCAATGCAACCCACAAGTAAAGGGGGGTATCTCCTGCCTCAAAGTTTGATTTAACCCCAGTCTCTGACAAGGCTCTCTTCAGAACATCTTCTCACTGGGAGCAGTGCCAGAGGTTACTCCACTTTTGGGGTACTTGCACTAGGGTTTAAGCTGTGGTGCCTCCACTTTGAAAGACGAACCAGGAGAGGTCAATAATTATCAATCTGTCTCAAATGTTCCATTCTTTACAAGGTGATTGAACTGGTAGTGGCTGGACAACTCCAAACCTTCCTGGATGAGGCATATTATTTAGATCCCTTCCAATCTGGTTTCAGGCCTGGTTATGGGACTGGAACAGCCTTGGTCACCCTGGTGGGATGACGTGCACCAGGAGATGGACCAAGAGAGGGCAACTCTGGTGATTCTCCTGGACTTCTCAGTGGCTTTCAATCCCATTGATCATGGTATCCTTCTGGACTGCCTAACTGGACAGGGATTGGGAAGCACCATTCTGCAGTGGTTCTGGTCCTACCTGGAGGGGAGGTTTCAGAAGTTAGTGCTGAGGGACTGCTGTTCAGCCCCTTGGCCTTTGGCCTATGGGGTGCCACAAGGTTCCATCTTGTCCTCTATGCTCTTTAACATCTACATGAAACCCCTGGGTGACATCATCCAGAGATTTGGGCCAGGTTGTCACCAACATGCGGGTGACACTCTGCTCTATCTCGCACTTCCAGCTGATCCCCAGGAGGCTGTAGAAACCCTGAACTAATGCTTGGAGGCAGTATTGGAGTAGATATGGGCTAATAAACTGAAGCTTAATCTCAATAAGACAGAATCTTGGAGAGGACCTTCTCAATCACGGCACCAAAGCTTCACCTATCAGCACTCAGACACATGTCCGAGATGACTCACACAGGTTTCCTCTAAAGTGAGCTGTGACACTATTTCAGGTTTCCTGCTGGGAGGATGCATAGGATAAACAAAGGGAGAGTCACTGTTTAACGCAGAATAAATCACAAACAATATAATAGTCCAACAGGGACACAGCCTCGCTTTGTCGGTTGCCCATCAATGCTCTTACTTTTGGAATAATCATCTTTGAATAAAACAGAAATCGGATTTCTTGTTCTGAAGAGGTTCAAGCTGAAGAACCTCCGATGAAACGAAGGATCAAAGCCGGCATCTTCGTCTCGTCCTTCGTCTGAAGATTATGTGTCTTTATTTTATTGTATTTTGTACAAGAAAGACTTATATGTTTGCTTGTAGACCCTGGTGGGTTGTTTATTACACATATAGACCCTGTTGGGCTATTATATTGTTTGTGATTTATTCTGCGTTGAACAGTGACTCTCCCTTTGTTTATACATTACTGTGGTTTTTGCTGTATTGTGTATTGAGGATGCATAGGATACAAATTATATTACTCAAGAATTACTGGCTGTAAGCAGCCACTCATGTGGGCAGGACCATAGGATTGATTTTACAGCTACAAATGTATACTAAGCATGCAATAAATGAGGACAAGATTGACCTTGATGCAATTGTATGTATAATGTTTTACTGATGCACAAAAGTACTGATGTGCATTCAAAAAACAGCATACAAAGATATTGATGCAACTGTGCAGTCCCATGAAGACTGCTTTTTCACAGTATTTTAACACACACACACACAATCTGGAGCTGAAACCTGCAGCATCCTGCATAAACACTATTCAAAAATTAGGAAATCAATAATGGAGACTCCCAAATTAATCAGCTCCACTTTGGTAAAGAGACCAGATACTACAAAACTCCAAAATCCAGAAAGTAATTCAGACTAGCAGAATTTTAAGTATCCTTAGATGTGATGCTACATTCCTTTAACATGCAAAGAAGGAATATGCAGTGTATTTTTGTGAAACCCTGCCTTGCACTCACCCTATTCCCACTGGTCAGTGGCTTAGAGTTTTTACATTGTCCAACCTTGTGCAATGCCAAATCTCTGTAATTTATTCTGCATTCATCATAGCAGACACATCTTGGAAAGCATTTGTGATATGCTCATTTTTCATTTGTTTGCAATAATAAACTGCAAAATATTAATCTGGTCATAAGATAAATATTTCTGAAGGCTCTCAGCTGAGCTGCTAACAGGACCACCAAGTGTAAAGCAAATGTCCTAGGACAATGCCGTATGGTCAGTTTTAATTATTCTCATCAGTTATCTTTCCCCAAATCCAGTTGTTTGCTGAAGATCTGCAGGGAAGGAGATATATATTAACCATCTATGAAAATACCAAAAGAGACCATTTCTTTTTTTAGCCTAGTACAAATGCCTAACCCTGTCCCCATACACACAAACCTACCTACCTACCTACCTATCCAATTTGTTAATCACCCAATCCCTGCAATGCAGGGCTTTGGGCAATGTACATAATTCATAAAAACACTGAAATAAAACAATTAAAATATTAATAACATTTTAAACAAAAAGAAGGTGTATATTAATTAGTCCCATTTCAGACTGCTGGCTGCTTCATGGGCAGGGAAGAGGAGGACAAGACAGGCACGAAAAGCAGCTGGAGCAGAAAGTACCACGCCCCCATCCCAGACGTACACTGTCACAAGTCATGAAATAAAAGTTTCTATTTTATGTCCAAAATGACGTTTCTGACATTACATTTCTGACATTACACCGTGGCTCCTCACTGGGGTATTTTTGTCTCGCCCCAAAACATACACCACCTTTTGCTATTTTTGTTTAACATAACAGAAAAATCCTACAAAACTTCAAATTATTTTGCAAAGTTTTGGTTGGTCTCAAAGTGTGGTCCCATCAATGCTCTGATTTTTTAAAAACCTCTAATAAACCAAGATGCCTGCAAATATTTATAAACAGAAAATCATTAAGTCTCTTTCCAAAGACTGTTGCTCTTGCAAGCAATGTTCCCTCTGAACTGTGGAGTCTTGTGAGCAAAAAATCTACTTTGTGAGCTACTGGCATTAAAGTTGTGAGTGAGTGATTTGGCTACTACATATATTAGTTTGCTCTGGAGCCATCCTTCATGAGCTAAGGCACAAATGTCTGAGCCAGAGGCTAAAAAACTGTGAGCTAGCTCACACTAACTCAGTTTAGAGGGAACACTGCTTGCAAGTTCACATTCACTAGTGTTTCTAGCCTCCTGGGACAGTACAATGACTGTCCATTCACCAGCTATTTTTGGTAGCCATTGATATCAGCCTCTCAGAGGACATTAGATTCATATCCATTCTACACTTTCAGAGGGGATACAAGACTGCACTCTTTAGAAGGGCTTTTGGATTATTCAGATTAACATTTTGGCTTTGAATGGCTTTAGACTACATTTTAAATGTGATATTACTGACTATTTTAATGGCAATATTTTGATTTGTTTTTAGCATGAATTGGTTTTATTGCCATTACCTACTCTAGAAGAATGGTGGATCTAGGAATGTTTTAAATAAATAAGTGACAAACCTGCAGCCCTAACTAGAATTTTTGGTTTTAAAGGTGCCACTGGACTCAAACTTTGTTCTTATCATTCTAAGCCCATTTAATCAATGGGTTTAGGAGGGTATAATTCTGTTTAGGACAGCACTGTTTACCGTGCTTGGCCTATAGCAGAACACCAGTTTTACATGAAAACTAGCTGGCTGAATACTCTTACAGTTTCAAATCAAAACTGGTTGCCGATTCTGACAATCCTGACCAAACAACCAGAAAAAACAAATTCTAAACAAGCTCTAACCTGGCTCACAATGTGAAACAAGTTTCTACACATGTGTATATATTGTATGCTTAAATCTATTTTTAGCTCTAATCATAAACTCTAACTGGCATTCTAGTACAGTTAAACACACGCACCCCACAAACAAAAAGGGGGATTTTAAAAGCTCTGTAGTACGATAGGCAAGTCCAGGAATGCTATGGAGCCTTGGGGAAATCTTTGAAATGTGTAATCCCTCTTTCTTTTATGGAACTTTGGAAGCTTCTCAGCCACCCACACTTACTGGTTTATACAGAGGCATGATTGTTTTCTTGGCTATTTTCCCCTTTACCACTTATTTTTTTGACCTTTTTTGTTATGGTGAGCCAAAAAAAAAATTAACTTCCCAAAGCCTCAGTATGAAATGCATTTCTATCATGACAATGTATTTCACACTAAGGACTTGGGCAGAAGTGTTTATTAGGATCAAAAACAGTTGCTCCCTAAAACCTCAGCATGAAATGCGTATTCATTTCTTGCAAGTCAAACTGTGGGCAAATAATATATGGTATGGCCAATTGGGGGGGGGGGGGGAGGCAAAAAGAAAAAACCTGTGGGACAAATATATCCTGCTAGTATAAATACTTCAATTCAGAATTAAAGTTAGGCTGAGAGGCAAATATGATCCTTAAAAGTCCATAGGACAACCTTCTGCCAGTGACCATAGTCCCCTGCCACCACTCCATAACATGTTGGAAGAAAAATGGGGGAAGTGAAATGGCATCTGTTAGAGTCATGACATCATTTCTAGCTACATAACCAGAAGTGATGTCACCCACACTATGGAGCAACAGGTGGATTCATCCACAATTCTGTGTTCTATCTATAGTTTTCCTGTCCTCCCTGGTCACCCAGGAAATGCCAACCTTGGATAGCAACCTTATCTGAGGATCTAAACCAAAGTGTCCCCAACTTTTCTGAGCCTGCAAGCATCTTTGGAACTCTTACACAGTGTGATGGCACAGTCACAAAATGGTTGCTGCAGGAGGTGGAGCTAGCCACAAAATGACTGCCACAGCTCACCTTCAGTACTGTGGTGGCAGCTGCTGCCAAAGCAACATTTTTGAAAACTCTGCATAGCCAATGAAATCTCCAGTAGCCAATCAGAAGCCTTGCTGGGCAAAAACCTAACTTGGTCCCACCAACTTTATAAAACACTTGGCGAGCACCAGGAAAAATGTTGCCAGGTACCCCAGTGCCCACGGACACCAGGTTGTGGACCCCTGCTCTAAACTGTAGCTTATTTCGCCTGTGCATAAATCCAGCTAGCTGGGGGCCCTGCAAAAACAAGCATATGCACGAAATTCAGCAGGCATGATCCCATTTGCCCTCAATGCACTCCTACAGGAGAGTAACATCTCTACAGGGGTTAAGTTCATTCGCACAACATATTCCTGTCATTTTGAGGCAGCTGACTGCCCTGATGAACAAGTCCAAAGAAAATGGTTTCCCTCTCAGATCTCACATAAGCAAGCTACTCATTTTAAAGATTTATTTATTTAAAATATTTATTCCCCCTTTTCTTGACTAATACCTCAAGGCAGGTTACCAAACTCCTCAGCAAAAGAAAACGTTCCAGCCAAACGAACCCCTTAAAGGCATAATCTATAGTATTAACAATATTGATAGAGAAGATGTAACTAAAGAGCAGAAATGTCAGAAGTGTGATACAAGCCAGAAGCACAAAAATCACAGCACACCCCAAGGATTCTGTGACCCTATTCAGTACTATTTTTACCACAGGAAGTAATTACTAAAAATATATAGATATTCCACAAGCAAGAGAAGGCTTGATCTATTTTTGCCATCCTGATTTCTTTCCCTCCACTGGCACAGTAATGAACAAGCAAGTATAGCGCAGAGCATCCAATTCAGTCATCAGAAAAATTTCCACTACAAAGAATACTTTCAAAATTAGCTTACCTTCTCAAAGTGAAAATTAACAGTTCAAAGGAAAAGAATTAATTTCAATAGACAAAAGCATCATTATACTTGTTATTAAAAACAATTCAAATCAAAACACCTTTGTTAAAATCAAAGTGTACAATATTTTTGTCTTCAAAATTAAAGCTTTAAAGGAAAAAAACAAACACACAAAAAGAAGCAATTTACTGCTATCTAGATGAATTAAAAATCATACTGTTGTAGTCAGAGTTTTTTAAATGGAGAAAAGAGTGGTAGAAAGAGATGCCCACAATTGCCCATAATTTAATTAAGCATGGTAATATAGAAAAGGGGGGGGGGGGAACCTAAAACCTACACCCTCAAAAAAAGTTAACAAAAATCTATTCATGTCCAACAACTATTTATTCTATGGATCCCCTTTTGTGGATTCTTTAAACTTTTCACAAATAATTGACATAAAGAAACAACAAAGCTGAAACAAATCAGACAGACAAACTAAACGTGGCAGCTGAGGATCTATCAGTTTAACCATGGAACTGCACCAGTCATCTCAGAGCTCTCTCAGCCCCACCCACCTCACAGGATGTCTGTTGTGGGGAGAGGAAGGGAAAGGAGTTTGTAAGCCGCTCTGCGACTCCCTTGGGTAGTGAAAGGCGGGGTATAAATTCAATCTCTTCTTCTTTTTCTATCTCCAAAGCAGTGGATGGAGGTTTATATTTAAAAGCAAAAAGAAATCACACTGCTGAAGATACTGGCTTGTGATCTTCCCACACTCCACAGTAAAATACTTCCTATAGGCCTCCTGCCAGGTGACCTCAGGCCAATTACACACTCTCAACATGACCTCCCTCACAATGCTATTGTGAGGATAAAATCGAGGGGGAAACCATGTAATAGCTTTAGGGAGAGGAGGGAGCTAAGCAGGGATGTGATGCCAACGTTTCCTCCAGAAGAACTCATCTCTGTAGTCTGGACTGTTATATCATGGCAAGTTGTGAATTTGGTGATGTTCCCTTATTGAACTGTTTAGTTATTTTAGTTACTGTTTAGCTATTTAGCAGCTGCTGGATGACCTTGGGCAAGCCATAGTTCTGTTCCAGCTGTTCTCTCAAGGACAGCTCTGGAAAGAGCTCTCTCAGCCCCACCTACCTCACAGGCAGTGTTCCCTCTAAGCTGAGTTAGTGTGAGCTAGCTCACAGGATTTAAGCCTCTGGCTCACACATTTTTGTCTTAGTTCAAGAAGGATGGCTCCAGAGCAAACTAATTTATGCAGTAGCCAAATCGCTGGCTCTCAACTCTAAAGCCAGTAGCTCACAAAGCAGAATTTTTGCTCACAAGACTCCACAGCTTAGAGGGAACATTGCTCACAGGGTGTCTGTTGTGGGGAGGGGAAGGAGTTTGTAAGCGGCTCTGAGACTTCAAGTGAAGGGTGGGATATAAATCCAATCTCTTCTTTTTCTTCCGCTTCTCAGTCAAGTAAATGGGAAGTGTGTACTGGTATTCTAAACCTGATAATGGCCCGATGTACTGAGCATCTCTGCACATATTCCTTAGAAGGGGGAAAGAAAGAGAGTTCTGCTATGTCCTATGAGCATTTATCTGTACATAGGCACTGTGCCCACAGCACATTAGATCAGGTTAGAATTGCTGTTTTAAGTTTAAGCCCTAGTAGAAAAAGATAATGGAGAAGATATATATACACACACACACAACCACCGCCAGAGTGGCTACCTTCTACTGGCACTAATCACAACCTGGTAGGCATGCAGTATTGGGTAGAGTGTCAGACAAACATCTGAGAGACTCAAGGATGAACCCCCCCCCCCCCCGGTGAGCCTCCCCACACAGCATGAAAACTCATTGGGTGACCTTGAATAGATCACATATGCTGAGTCTTGTTATAAAGCGGTTGCAAGGGTAAACTGGAGAAGGGAAAAATGTTGTATGCCACTTTGGAAGAAAAGTGAGGTATAAATGAAGTAATAAAATAAAAACAAATTTTCAGTTGGGAAACTGGCATAAGGGGAGAGAGATAAATCACTGTAGTCCAGTGCCATTACCTCAATACCATAAAAAGCATTATGTGCTGCTCATTAATACAATGTAAAACACATACAATAAATAAAAACCTTACTGTGGCACTGGAGGAGACTTAGGAATCATTTATGTGCCAGCACATTACACACTTCTTTTAAGAACACAAGTAAATACATATGTCCTCCGCAGCTCCTTGATGCCAGCTCTCCCTTCAGTGGTATTTCTAGTTATGATGTCTAAAACTGAAACAAACTGAACATATAAAAATGTAATTGGGTGAGAAGGCGGAGCTAGTTACAGATTTCTGTGAGCTTCTAAGCCTCACCAATAAATCCACAAAATTGCTTTTGTAAAGTATCTTCCCTCTCCTCAACTCGCAATAGATACTTCTCAGCTTCAGTATGTCTGGTAAACACAGAACTGCTATTGCAGAGGTGTTTGTTTGTTTGAAGCAAAGTAACCCTAATCTTACATTTGCTGAAGGCTCCTGCATAAGGTTCCCAACTCTGGGTTGGAATATTCCTGGAGATTTGGGTGCAGTGACCTGGATGGGTGGAGTCTGGGGAGAACAGAGAACTCAGCAGTGAAATGATGCCATAACGTGCACTCTCTGAAGCTGCTATTTCCTCCAGGGGACCTGATCTCTGTGGTACAGAGATCAGTTGTAATCAGGGGTGTGCAAAAAAAAAAAAAAAATTGCATTATTTCAGATTCGGGTCTGTTGGACCTGAAAAATATCCATAAACCCAAATATATTAGGATCCATTATACCCTATGGGGATCATCCCCTTAGGGTATAATGGAGTATTTCACTCGCTGAACTGCGGTGCAACTGGGCAAGTTAAGGGAAGGTGTTTTAGCTTTAAATACCTCCTCTTCCCTCTGGGGCTTGTGTTGCCTCCGAGGCACAACTCATGCAGAGGCAGCATGAGCCTGAGAGGGAAGGGAAGGGAAGGTATTTAAAGCTAAAATACCTTCCCTTCACCAGGGAAGCGCACAGCTGTGGCACACCTCCCCAGCAAAGGGAAGGTGTTTTAACTTTAAATACCTTCTCTTCCCTGTAGATTTGTGCTGCCTTTGTGGCGCTACTCCCCAGCAAAGGGAAGGCATTTAAACTTTGAATACCTCCCCTTTGCTGGGGAGTTGCACCACAGAGACAGCATGAGCCTGAGAGGAAAGGGAAGGTATTGAAAGTTTAAATACCTTCCCTTCACTGGGGAGTCGTGTGGCAGGAGCCGCAGGACTCTGTGAGTAGCTGAGCCTAAATAAAATCCGAATAATATGGGCTTTTATTCGTGGGCAGATACTTTGGTAGCCGAAAACAGATCTCTAATCTGTATTCCACTGAATAAATACCAAAAAAATACCAATAAGTTATTTTATTCAGCTTGGTATATACCAAGTGCAAACCCCTAGTTGTAATCCAGGGAGAACTCCAGTTTGGCAACTCTACCTCTGCAGCTCATGTGGACTATGTGCTTTCCTTAGTTCTGGCCACTAAAAAATGCAAAGAGAAATTATTGTAATTAAAAGATCAAGGTTAGTGTAGTCATTGTAAGAACTTTAAAGCTGACTGTGTAATCACAGTCAAAAATAAATTGGTGGGTTCACACAACATATTTAACTGCTGTATTAAGTGAAGACTTACATATGTGAGTGAGCCTTCATGGCACAAATAGAGCCTTTACATGGAGCTTTCACATTGCCATGTGTTGCTTCAGATGCAACACTTTTCCATTCCTGATCAAATGCTGAATAATAATCTACCAGTCTCAAATGTTTCATTCCTGACTGAGGTGATTGAATGGGTGGTGGCTGGACAACTCCAAGCCTTCCTGGATGAGGCCGATTGTTTAGACCCCTTCCAATCTGGGTTTAGGCCTGTTAACGAGGCTGAAACAGCATTGGTCAACCTTGGGGATGACTTGCACTGGGAGATGGAAGAGGAACTGCAATTCTGTTGGTTCTCCTGGACCTCTCAGTGGCTTTTAATACCATCAATCTTGGTATCTTTCTGGACTGCTTATCTGCCTATCTGGACTGGGACTGGGAAGCACCATTCTGCAGTGGATCTGGTCCTAGGGGACCTTGGCCTTTGGTGTCCCACAGGATTCCATCTTGTCCCCTATGCTTTTTAGCTTCATCATCCAGAAATGTGGGCTGAGTGGTCACCAATATATGGATGATGTACAACTCTATCTCGCACTTTCAGCTGATCCCAGGGAGGCTGTAGAAGCCCTGAACTATTGCCTGGAGGCAGCTTTGGAGTGGATGCAGACTGATAAACTGAAGCTAAACCCCAATAAGACAGAAGTGCTACTGGTGGGCAGAAGATCTAACCATAAGATTTAAGGATGGGGTTGCACTCCCCATGAAGGAACAGGTCCTTAGTCTAGGGGTGGTTTTGGACCCAGTCCTACTGCTGAATAAGCTGCTGGCAGCTGTGGCCAAGAGTGCCTTATACCAGCTTTGACTGGTTAGCCAGATGCAGCCTTTCCTGTGCAGAAAAGTTCTGGCCACTGTAGTACATGCCCTAGTTACATCTAGATTAGATTAGTGCAATATGCTCTACTTGGGGCTTCCCTTGAGAAGTTTTCAGAAACTTCTATTGGTACAGAATGCTGCAGTCAGGATCTTGACTGGAATAGGTTGTAGAGAACATATCATTCAGTTCTGGCCCATCTACACTGGCTCCCAATTTGCTTCCGATCACAATTCAAGGTTCTGGCCTCGACTTTCAAAGCCCTATATGGTTTGGAACCAACATACTTAAAAGGATCAACTACTACCTTACAAACCTGCCCATTCACTATGATCCTCTTTGGAGGCCTTGCTTTGGAGGGTCCTGCCCTCTGAGATTAGGCTGTAGCATCCTGGAAGAAGGCCTTCTTGGTCTTCAGTGGTTGAAGACCTTTTTGTTTCATTTGGCATTCCCTCAATGATCCCTGCTTCCTATGTTTTGCATTTAATTTGTTTTTAATTGTTTTAATTCTGTGTATTTGGGAGGTATGGTATATATAAGAACAACTCCCAGAGGCTCTCTAGAAAAGAGAGGCTCAGGTCTTGTGAACATAACCGGAGGAGGACTTAGAGTTACTGCAGCCTAGTTATGGCCTGCTTGGTTAGCTGGTTGTTGGGTTCCAATAAACAGTTCTTACAACCACTACTGCCTTCAGCATTGATCTTTTCCCTCTCTAAAGACATAACAGGAGAGGAGCTGATTTTAATGGTTTTAAAATGTAATTTTATCACGTTTGCTTTAGATTGTTGGCAACCTTGGTGGTCCTTGTAAGGGTAGGATACACATTTTTTGTATGGGCAGGATGAACATTCTGTTAACTAGTGGTATAAACATGTGCGTGAAGAAGCCCATTCTCTTTGCTCATTGTACATAATTATAAATAGCATCACATAAAGCCCAGAAGCACTTGATCCATAGAAGTATTCCATTTCATTTTCAGCTTCACAGCACGTTAAGATTCCTAGATTTTCGCAGGAACAAGGAGGTGGGCTTACCATGTGCTCACCTATGGTGTACAAACTTCCATCACTTTCATCAGTTACCTGCACTCAATCAATTGAGCAGTAAGAGAAAAATGGAGAGTGACATCATAGAATCTGCAATACTATAGGAATTTCTCCCAGTTTCTGTGGTCTATACTTCTAGGGGATCACCTGAAAGTAACATCACAATGTCCTTGACATTTCCCCCCTTTCCAAGGCTAGGGTTGCCACCTCTGGGTTGGGAAATACCTAGAGATTTTGGGAGTGGAGCCTGAGAAGGGTGGGGTTTGGGGCATGATGTCAGAGAGTCCAACTTATAAAGTGGCTATTTTCTCCAGGTGAACCGATCTCTGTCACCCTGAGATCAGCTGTAGTAGCATGAAATCTCCAGTCACCACCTGGAGGTTTGCAACCCTGCTGATTGCTCCACCACCAAAAATTCTTGGAATTCAGGGGTACATGACTGCCAGCTCTATGGAGGGGAGCAATGTTTGCCAGTTCTCTCTAGCTGTTTTAGGGGGTCCCTGTCCCCTGGGAGCAGCATTTCAGGAGCCTTTTTGGGCTGGGGTGGGGTGGAGAGATGAGGGAAATCACCTACCCATGGAAGTGTAGGCCAGGACCAAATCCAAGTTTTGCTATTTTTATAACTAGTATCATTACTGTTTAATTATACAGTAACAGAACCTATCAAACTCTGCATAATGACAACTTCTACACAATGGTTTCCTGATAGCATCACATTCCTAATTTCTCAGTGAACCAGAACTTCAAAACATAAGGCATGCAGAAGGAGCAATTGTCCATTGCCCAATTAGTCACCCAATGATGCATCACTGAAACTGCAAATATCAGCACTCTAGATAAAAATGTTTACTCTCACTCCAGCATTTTATGAAATATATTTAAATTAACACTTTATTGCTCAATTCAAAATTGCAATTTGATGAAATTCTAAAATTCAAACCTTCTGAAAAGCAGAACCACTACAAAAGATCAAATTACCCAGAGCAGCTAGGGCCCAGTGCTAAGAAGAATTTTATTCAACATCAGGTGCATAAGTGTAATAAAACAGGTTGCATATGGTATTTTGTAATGTTCCACAATTTCAGCCCTGATGAAGAATCTAATTTACATGCTCCAGGATACCACACTATGTGTAAAGCAAACCATTATCGGGAATGCATTTTTATGGAGCTTCCATTGACAGTTCACAGGTTTCAAAGCAGGCCTGATTCTATGCATAGCTGGGCTTTTTCTGACACATTTGTTATTTATTTCAGACATTTATACCCTACTTTTCTCTCAGTGAGAACCCAAAGCAGCTTACACCATCGTTCCTCTCCTCCATTTTATTCTAACAAGGTAGGTTAGGCTGAGAGAGAGTGATTGGGCCAAAGTCAACCAGTGCACTTCAGTGACAGAGTGGCGATCTGATCTATCTGAACTAGGGTCTCCCACATCCTAGTTCTATAATCTAGCCCAGGGCCAGCATCAATATACCTGAGATCGGGCAGCTGCTGGGGCACAGGCTCTCTGGCTGGGCTCCCTGCTGCTAATGCCCCCGGAACACTCACCTGTTAGTGGTCTACAACCCACCCATGCCCCCTTCTGCATGCACTGACCAGTGCCACAAGGGAAAAGACCGCAGGTAACAGTGAACAAGGGAAGTGGGAGTGCTTGTGAGCAGACCAGGGAAAGAAACACAAGCAGTAGGGTTGCCAAGTCTGGCAAACTTACTGGCGGGGGGGAGTCCTTCCCTGGCTGGGAGCTTCCCCAACGCTCGCGCTTTGCGTGCACACCGGACGACGTCACTGGAAGTGATGTCAGCACGTTGGGGGCATTGCCAGAGCGTCGCCCTGGCAACGCCCCCAGCGTGATGGCGTCACTTCCGGGTGACGTCATTATGTGGGGGAAAGTCGTCCAGGCTGGACGACTTCGGGGGTAGGGTTTCCCCCGCCGGCCGAATGCTGGCCGGTGGATCCGGAACCCCTGTAGCAGGGGATCCCCCGCCCCCCGGGCTGACTTGGCAGCCCTAACAAGCAGGTGAGAGGCATTCAGATGGGTGGGAGGGAAGGATACAAACAGGGGCCCGGCAGTGGGCAGAGGAAAGGAAAAAGACTCTGGGAACTAGGGTTGCCAGTCACCAGGTCCCAGCAGAGGTTCCCCTGATTTTAAGGGCTTCAGCCCACTGCTGGCCAGCTGGCCGGTGGGGGAAACCCCACCCCCAAACAGCCACATTCTGGCATGATGTCCCCAATGTGATGACATCACTCAGAAGTGACATCATCATAGAATCATAAAATCACAGAGCTGGAAGGGGCCATACAGGCCATCTAGTCCAAACCCCTGCTTGATGCAGGATCAGCCTAGAGCATCCCTGACAAGTGTTTGTCCAGATGCTGCTTAAAGACTGAAAGTGAGGGGGAGCTCACCACCTCCCAAGGCAGCTGATTCCACTGTTGCACAACTCTTACTGTAAAAAGGGTTTTCCTAATTTCCAGACAGTACCTTCCCGCCCTTAATTTATTATTATTATTGTCCTATCCTCTGCCATCGTTTTCCCCCCCAACCTTCTCTTCTCCACACTAAACATTTCCAAGTCCCTCAGCCTTTCCTCATAGGGCTTGGTCTCCAGGCCCACTTTGTCTTCTTCGATCATCTTCGTCACTATCCTCTGCACCCGCTCCATTCTGTTCACATTCTTTTTGAAGTGAGGCCTCCAGAACTGCACACAATAGTCCAGGTGTGGCCTGACCAATGCAGTGTACAGCAGGACTATTACATCTTGTGATTTAGATGTTTTGCCTCTGTTGATACATCCCAAGATCAAATGAGCCTTCTTTGTCGCCACATCACACTGGCTGCTCATATTTAACTTATGGTTCACCCTTATCCCACTGCCTGCTACCCAGAAGTGTATCCCCCATCCAGTATGTGTGTTCCTCATTTTTGTTACCCAGATGTAGAACTCGGCACTTTCCTTCACATATTATGCTTACTCTGTATATTGGTCTTACGACCATAATAATAAATGAAACTAAAACTAAAACTAAACTAAACTAAACTCGGCACTTATCCTTGCATCTTGTTCACATCCACCCACTTTTCCAGCATGTTCAGATCTCATTGAATTCTCTATCTGCTGGTGTGTTCCCTGTGCCTCTCAATTCAGTGTCATCTGCAAATTTAATAAGTAGCTCCTCCACACCTTCATCCAGAACATTTATATAAATATTGAAAAGCACCGGGCCCAGAACTGAGCCCTGAGGCAACCTACTGGAGACCTCATTCAGATGAAATGCCATTGACAACTGCTCTCGAGTGCGGTGCTCCAACCAGTTCCCTATCCACTTAACTCCCATGAGGAGGCACATGTAGATGCCTGTTAAAAAATATGTTCCAGAATAAAGCTATGATAAATGCTTTTGACATTAAATGTGATTTCAATAAATTTAGAACTTAAAATGTCACTACTTTTCCTCTACCCTCCACTCATTGCCAAAGTTTACAGCTTGAGGGAGTTCAGGTTTAAGAAGATTCACTATTCTTTTAAGACAAATCTTCTCCACCAGTAATTAAGACAGAACCACACTTGGACCTTGTGCATGTTTGTGTGTTTTTACTTCCTCTGTATCTTCTTTACATAGGCAATGTGCCCACTCTTTTCTCCATCCTTAAACAATTCTAGCACAGAAATTGCTTTAAAAGACCTCTCACACCAAGTGTTCTGTCTTGATAAGTAAACTGCACGTATACATGCTGATAGATTTATGTGTAATCCAGCCTTTAGATGCACTAGTAGGCCTTCACCTCCTTCACAGGAAGGCGAGAGAGAAAAAGCAACTTTTACTCTGGCTGCCTCATTCCAATTGGGCCTTCCCTTGGCCCGTTGGGCTGCCTCTTTATCAAGCTTGTTTGCTTTCTAGTTAGGGTTGCCAGGTCATGTCAGTGGGAGACTGGGGTGGGGAGGCAGGGATATGGGGTGGGGGCAGCATGATGTCACTTCTGTAAAAACTCAGAATGGCTGCTTTCACCCAGACTCCGTGTGATCTACAGAAAGGTCTTCCGACGTAAAGTACATAGTAAATAGCTCAGCAGGTTTTCAACCCATCTCAAGTTCAAGATGGCCATAGGAGTAAATGGACTTCTCTGAGAAAAGAGAGGAGGAAAGAGAAGAGAGGGGCAGGAGTACCAGCTTGGTTTATACTGTAGCTCTCAGACCTCCCTTACTCTGAACAATGTTTCAGGTAAAGCATGCCAAACAGAATGAAAAGGGCATTGGGGGGGGGGTCATTTTGAGTAAGGGCACAGAATGAGAGACAAGGACAAAGGGACCTGTGGACATTTTATTGGGGAGCATTTTGTGTGTGGGGGGGGGGAGGATTATGAGCACCATTTGGAAATTTCTACCACACTCCTAAATCCTAAAAACCTGTTCTCTCTGGTCTTTTTCAGGAGCTTTGTTTCAAATTACATTATACCCAGCTGAGATCCCTCCCCTCCAAAACTCTGTCCTCCACAGGCACCACTCCCCAAATCTCCAGGTATTTCCCAACCTGGAGCTGGCACCCCTAGGATCAGGTTTAGGATTATGGCCTAGCATCTACTTTCTAATGGGCAAATCCCTCTGCTGTGTGTATGTGCGCATGTGCACATATTTGTACCCATGAACTGAGATATATTCAAGGCAGTACTATATGTTTACAATTACTACAGGAAGCACTGTTACATTGGTGTTTCCAACCACAAACATGTCAAGTGTGGAAGTAATACACACATGAATGCCCATTAGGGTTGCCAGGTCTCTCTGGCGGGGGACTTTGGGGAAGTGTTCCAGGAGGGGGAGGGGACTCCCCAATGTGATGATGTCATGCATAAGCCCTGAGCCTGCTTCGGCAGGGAGGACAGGGTATAAATCAAATAAATAAATGTCACAATGTTGGGGACACAGCCCCTTGGAAGGTGCCAGCAGTGCCCACTCGCAAGAAACCATTTAAAGGGAAGCTGCTTGGAGTTCAGACATGCAGCCAGTGGCAGCCCCTCTCCCTCACCTCCTGAGGATTTAAAAGGCCCACCAGCCGATCAGCAGGCCCTGTGCTCCTGCCGATCAGCTGGAGGGCCCTTTAAATCACACTAGAGGGGAAGAAGAGGGGTGGCTGTGAGTGGTTGCTGTTGGGAATGGGCAGGAGCCCCCAAAATCAGGGGGACTCCCACCCCCATCTGGAGGTTGGCAAGCCTAATGCTCATTGCTAAACATTTATGTATATGCAGGGCTATTTTGGGGCAGGAATGCACAGGAACGGAGTTTCGGCTGGCTCCTGAGATGTCCGCACCCAGCAGGAACTCATTAGCATAATAGACCACACCCAGCAGCAGAAACTCATTAGGATTGGCTACATTAGGGGTATGTGGCCTAACATGCAAATTAATTCCTGCTACAAAAAAAAGCCCTGGGTTTTGACAACAAACAAGGTAAACAGAATAAGAAGCAAAAGGTGGGTGTGGCTGGATGACCACTCTTCTGGTAACATGGGGGTGTGACCTAATATGCTAATAAGCTGTGCTGTCAGTGGTGTGGCCTAATATGCTAATGAGTTTCTGCTGTTGGGTGTAGCCTATTATGCTAACGAGTTCCTGCTGGGCTATTTCTACAAAAAGAGCCCTGTGTATATGTATTCAGGAACTTTGGCCTAGGCAGGATTCCCAAAAGCCTTTGCTAGGATGTACCCGATCTGTATTGGAAACAATGGTTTAATCTAGTTGCCGCACTTCCACTTTGAGAATTTGGTTCTTATTTGGAGTTCTTATCAACTACTTACTTCAAATTGTTATTGAGTGGGATACCAACCACAGCACAGCAATCCCAAGTGGAACTAGATAGATGCCCTTAATGCACAAGATAACAGAAGCAGTAAACAGGTTAATGTGGTTCTGCAACCTGATTCTTAAAATCAAGATAACGACACCTCTGCACCAGGCCATAAGCTCTTTGAAAACAACGTAAGAGGCTTCTGCGACAGCAAGGAATTTTGCTATGAGGAACAGCCCTGTAAAAGCAATGGCTCTCAGGAAGTACAGCCTACAATGTTTTCCATCTGCCTCATTCGTAAGCAACAGTTCTCAAAACAAAAAAAGCAAACAAACAGAATTTATAGAGAACTCATAAAACTATCACATTATGCATTCTCTTGCTCGGCCTTGAATCAGCAGTTCCAGAATGTCCTCTGGGAAACAAGAAAATAAGACTGTACTCACAATGTTCCTTTTTTTCCCCGAGCTTGGCTAAACCCAACGTATTCTTGCATATAAAAACAAATTAGAGAGGAAACAGAAAACAGTCTAACACATGGTAGCCAGGCAAATGCTGGCGTGGAAAGGCAGTCTGAAGCGACAGGCACAGATGCACATATAGACATCTGCAGCTAGAATCTCTGAAGCCATCTGTGTCAAGTGATTGTCCCGTTACGTGTTTATGCAAATGTACAAACACAAAAGAGATATAAAATTTGTTCCACATGCCTCGTGTGTTTTAATGCACCGTGCCTGGGAATACAGTACCAAAAAAAAAAAAAATGCATTCATTTCAGGCCTCTGAATTTAAAACAAAATCTCCTGCAACAAGAAATTGGGTTGGGATTCAAGGGCAGTTTCAAAACCTTATACTTTTTTTTAGGGATCTACCTGAGATGTTTAAAGGCAAGTCTGCACAACCTGTGCCATCCCAGGCTGAGCCAAGATCACTAGCCACGTACGAACCTGGGGCTGGATAAATTTCATGCTTTGGCTGCCAATCAGGGACTGTATAGATGAGAAGGCTGTCAAACATTCAGCTGCCCACAAGAAGATGTGGCTGGTGGACTGGGTTCAGCTTGGAGAGTCATAACTTCTCCAAGCCTGTTTTAAGCACACAGTGAATGACTGCCACAAATATGTGTATCATACAGCCATGTTGGTGGAGAACTGGGATTAGGTGTCACAGTAACCTTCTCCTAATAACACTGAAGAAGAATGTACTGTAGAATCACACCCGACTCATAGTGACCCCATCTATGGAACACTGCAGACAAGAGACGGGCAGAGGTGGTTTGCCACTGCCTTCCTCCATGTAACAACCTCAGTCTTCCTCGGTGGTCTCCCATTCAAGTAATAAACATGTTAAAATGAATCCATGTAGAGGGGGAGTGGGCATCAACCTGGAGATTTTTTGGGGGGGGGTGCCTGTGGAGCAGAGTTTTGGAGGGGAGGAACTTCAATGGGGTATAATGCATAACAGAGAGAAGAAATTCGCCTTTCTTCTTGGTGTGCTCCTTTTTGACACCCAGGGAGGATAATATATATGTAGTCTTTAGTGGGGGAATAAAGCAATATATGGCTGTAAGCACACGCACCTTTAGATCCGACATAGCTGCAAATGCCTGATGGATCTAAAGGGCAAGATCAGACAGCAGCATCTGGGAAGTTGTGAGCAACCCATGCAGCTATGCCATGGAAGCGAAGTTAAAAGACACTGGGGAAAGTCCGGTTCTTATGGGCTCCGACAGGTCACAGATGGACTTTCCCGTGTCTGACTGTGCAAGCACAGTCTGATCAGGCCATCCCAGCTCAGTGCTGTCCCCCCCCCCCCCCCCCGCTTCACAGTATGTGCATCATCACATACTCCACAGACAGCCCTCAGTGCGGCACAGTGATCTCGCAACTGCATGTCAAATGCCTACAGAGAAAATAGCCTCACTTCCCCTCTGCTCCAACTGGCATGTGTGAACGCAGCCTAAGCCAGACTCTGGAATGTTTTTGGCCAAAGCCCCCCCCCCCCCCCCCAAATATCTGCCTGAGATGACATTACTGGCGAACAACATGGGGAGGAGGAGAGGAGAGCTATACCTGATCAGACACACTTGCAGCAAGCCAGGCCCCAGCAGTGCTGGACAACTTCTTTGAGATTTACCTTGAATCAGCTGGTGGCTGTGGGTGTCTGGGAGGAGATGATAGACATAAACCCTATCTGTGACCTCTCCTGTACTGCTGTTCCCAGTGCTTCAGTTGCTTGGACAGAGATCTGGGGTGCCACTGTGGCACAAGTGTGCCAGGGTTGCCTACTTCTACTCTAGAAACTGGATGAACCATTTTGGGAATTAATTCATACATACCAGAGTACCCATCCAACTCCATCATTGGTACTTCAGTAAAGGCACTACATTAAATGGCATTCTGGCACTGCCACATATGCAGGAGTTTTATTCAGCACTAAAACACACAGAGAGATTGAGAATGGGGATCCCATTTACCTCTCCATGCATTCATAAAATGTGCAAAGGGGCAATGTGATTCAAGTGGGTTAATCAAGTGTGTTACTACTTCAGGGCCTCCCTCTGACCTGGATAGCCCAGGTGAGCCTGATCTCATCAGATCTTGGAAGCTAAGCAGGGCCAAACCTGGCAAGTATTTGGATGGGAGAACTCTAAAGAATACCAGAGCTTCGGACACAGAAGCAGGCAATCAAGCCCCACTAGGGGTTGCCAGAATTCACCAAGACTTCTAGGCATGCAATCACGTATACACACATACACACACATACACACACACACAAAAGAGAATAGTTCAGTGTCTTTGATATGTACATTATCAATCTGATTTGGTCATTACAATATTAATGTCAGAAAACAGGTGTAAAAATTATCCATGCCTCTGCTTAGCTGCAGCTAAAATAACGTGTAAATGGATCTCACCCATCAGAACTGCATTGTGACATGAACTTTTAGAATATGTAGATCTGACCATGGGTGACAGCAATTGTATCAGTGATTGGTAAATTATTAGGTCCAAACTACATGTTTCATATACCACATGACTGTCATGGGGACTTCCAACCATAGAACAGCTGAAAGTTCCCCTCAGTTTAGAAGTGCTGCAGGAGCCTAATTTGGATTGGAACTGCCACACAGGGAGAGGTGGGGCTCCCGCCTTCTTCCTTGCACTGTTCCCTGATCTAATATGACTTGGGGACATTATTAGCTCTATCAGTGAATTGACTGCACTGGTGTCCTGCTGCAATTTCACATGACAATCATATGGTAGATATAACATATGGCTTGGTCCTTAGTAGCAAAGACAGTCTCACATCTATTATTCCCAATGAGTGTGTGCACTGGACAACTGGTTGGAGTTGGACTGGAAGACCTGGGCTCATATTCCCATTCATTCTCAAAGTTCACTGGGCTCTTTTGGGCAAGTCATTTCTCTTTTTAGCTGAACACATTTTGTAAGACAGTTGTAAGAGAAGGTATTGAGCATTAAGTAAATAAATAATATGATGTCCAAATTAGAGCCGCCTATTTGCTATGCAAGAGAATGCATACTATTTGGGACATCTACTCTAGACTTCTCAGCATCCCCCTTTTCCAAAAAAGGGAGATTTGCAGACAAAACAGGTTTCTAGAAGTGTTAGTACAAAAGGAATTATAAAAGCCTTCCAGGATAGTGTTGTGTACCCATCCAAAATTAATTATACCTCATTCATTCCAACCCACATTTAATTAGATCAACCCAGGGATTAACTGAACCTAAATCATCCCTAGCAGATACTTATCTACCTTTCTTTTCTCAGCTAAAGGGACTTGCACAGCATTTTGAGTAAAGCGCAGTATTTTGTGTTAATGTAAAAACCATGCCAAAATACTTCACCATAAATTAATTTTGCCACTCCTTGAATTATGGACATCAATTAACATACCTGCGATACTGTAAATCAAATTTCCTACAAACCTTGTTGGTAGATACCATATAGGCTGCATATAGTCTTGCAGAGTCATCAAGATGGTAGGAGTCCCTGGGATAAGAGCCTGAAAGTAATATAATAGACAAAGGGGGAAAAGCCTCTGCTTTGCATGCAGAAGGTCCCGAGTTTAATCTCTGTAGTCTCCAATTTAAAAAGATCAGGTAGTAGATGATGAGAAACACCTCCACCTGAGATCTGGGACAGCTGCTGCCAGCCAAAACAGGTGATATGGATCTTGATGTATCAGTGGTCTGACTCAGTATAAGGCAGTTATATGTGTTCCATAACAGGGTAGGAACAACTGCTTAGCATACATGGCCAAGCAGACAGTTGCCCAGGAACTCAAACCCATTTTATAAGAACCTACATAGCCCAAAGAGGTCAGGAAAGGGCAACAGACTGCTTGTGCAAGTTGAGCAAATTACCCTAGACCCTACAGACATTGTCTCTCTAGGAACTTCTTAAATCTGTAACTTTTAGAGGCTTGCCACACAGGTCGTAGAGCACGATGGCTAGCAGGACAGTGGCACCTTCCAGGGAGTAGGTATGAAAGCACCATTAAGAATGGTCTATTTTTCCTCTCTCATGCACCTTGCACTTAGATGTTGTTTGCTTCAAAACCCATTTTTTATTCCACTTTTTATCTTAAAGTATTCTTCCAAAATCTGAAGGCCAAACCTGCTGCAATGCTGGGAGTTACCTGAATGAAACTTCTTTTTCAATAGCAGGACTGCATAGCTATGGTTTGAAGTGAGTCTTCAGTCCTTTCTCTTACACCATTTTCTTAACTTGAAACAGATCTACTGAGCTGCTTTCTCCAAACATACCAATAACATACAGAACACCTATATGTTCTTCCCAAAGGTAAACAGAAGCCCCATGGAGCTCTTTCATATCAGGTTCAAATCCCCCCCTTACCACAATCCCAAACTACACTGGGGTCCCCCATGCTTGATATTTAAGAAGAAAGTATGCCTGGGACCTGCAAGAGCCAGTTTGGTGTAGTGGTTAAGTGCGTGGACTCTAATCTGGGAGAACTGGGTTTGATTCCCCATTCCTCTACTTGCACCTGGCTGGATGACCTTGGGCAAGCCATAGCTCTGTACCAGCTGTTCTCTCAAGGACAGCTTGGGAAAGGGCTCTCTCAGCCCCACCTACCTCACAGGGTGTCTGTTGTGGGGAGGGGAAGGGAAAGAAGTTTGTAAGCCGCTGTGAGACTCCGAGTGAGTGAAGGGCGGGGTATAAATCCAATCTCCTCTTCTTTAAATCAATACCATCTTTGGTTTTGCCCACAATGTTCAGTGCCAACTCTTGCAGGTTCATGCTCCACACAGACTATGGAATTACTGAATCAAACTCCATAAATTATTGCATGACCTCATGATAACAATGTGTACCTGTCTGATGATGTGGGGTTTTTTGGCCTTGCTACTTTAATTTCTTCTGCAACAATCTTGACCAATAAAGGAGCATGCTTGAAAATGTATGTAACTGTCCACATCAGAAAGAGGAGCATCTGGATTAGCAGAGTTCAGTTCAATACCAAGTAGATAGCAATATTATCAAAATTTGGCTCCATACCAGGGATTACCAGATTTATAGTAGTTAAAAGCACTTGCCATGACACAGCCAAAGTTAAGCATTCTTCCATTGTTCTAAATAGGTAACAAATGTTATTCAATTTAATGCCTGTTGTCATTAAACCCAAGAAGCCCAACATCTCAAAATATTTCAGTGCTTCAAATTACAATTTAAATTTTATGCCGACTGCTCTGGAGCTTGCTGGGCCAAACTTGGGCCAGTCACACACTCACTCTCAGCCCAACCTACCTTACAGAGTTTGTGTGGAGACAAAATGGAAGAGAGGCAAATGAGATATGCCACTTTGGGTCACCATTAGAGAATCAGGCAGGGTATAATTGAAGTAAACAAACAAGCAAACCTATTTGTGATGGGTACACACTGGCTTGTAGCCATGTGCCCATGTTCCCTCCCCCTTACATGTGGAGTGCGACTGACAACTTCCAGGTTTGAAAATCTGTGGATCAAATTGTAGTTTGACTAAGCACCTACATCTAGATGCCACAGAAGGGGGGGACTTGATTCAACTGCAGTTTGTGCATGAGGGTAGGAGAGAGCACAGCAACAAGCCAGATGTGTGCCAGTCATGACAAAGGTTTGTCAGGATGTCTGAATACAGCCATAGTTCCATCCCTTACCACCCAAAAAGCACTCATTATTTGCAAAATCGTTTTAGCTAAAGCAATAGTTCATAATAATGTGACCCAAGCACATTCCGTAAGAATAGTTAAGAGCCTCATGTGGTCAAAGGGAGAAAATGGCAGAGAAACTGACAGATCCATCAGACAATGGGTGCATTCAGACGGGCAGCTAATCCTGCCATTGGCCCAGCTGTAATTTGATCTAGATCTTTTTAATCTAGCATTGCACAACCAGACAGCTCTCCCGTGAATTGCTTTACCGCAGTGGATTGTCTAGACAGCATCTGCCTTAAGGAGCCATGCAGTCAGCTTTTTTTAAAAAAAATCCTGTTTGTACATGTGCATATCTGCATATGTGCTTATCTGCATACGTGCATTTCTGCATATGTGCATATGTGCCACACTGTCTGCAGAAGTCGCATGTTGAAGCAGTTATGCCGCATCGCTAAGAGGGGTTTTTTAAATGGTGGCCATTCGGGATGGTCTGGAGACCATCCCTATGGGCTGACTGTATATGTGCTTATCTGCATATGTGCCTCACTGTCTGTGGACGTCGCATGTTTAAGCGGTTATGCACACATTGCTAAGAGTTTTTTATAATGGCGACCATTCGAGATGGTCTGCAGACCAGCCCTATGGGCTGATTGTGCGCTGGTGGAATGACCTGATGGTGGAAAGTCCAGCATTGGCCTGTTGGCCAGCTTTAGACTGGACTTTAACTGCTATCTTTTAAGTACGGATCCCCAGTGGGGATTGATGGGCTACTAACGAAAGCGACATGATTCCCAGATGCTGAGGTCTGGGTGTGCACTTTAAATCCACCAGGCACTCGCGCCTGGCATGGCTCAAAAGAGCTGTCTGAATGCACCCAATGAGAAGAAATTACAAAGCAAGTAGTGCTGGTATTACAAACAGGAGTTTTCAGTGGGGAAAGGATTAGCGCAGAATTGCATTTAATTAACTTGTGTTATTCATTTCCACAAGACATGGTCAGTACTTTAGTTTACTGGTTTATAAAAAGACTGGACAAGTTATTAGATGCAGACCTATCAACCATTGTTAGCCAGGAGCATTAAGTGCAACATCCACATTTAGAGGCAGTCTGCAACTGAATACCAGACATCCAATGAAAGACCACCTTTAGCCTGTTTTCTTGTGAATTTCCCATGTGTCCAGCTATTGGCTGTCAGTCAGAGAATGCAAGGCTGGACAGATCTCCAGTGTGATCCAGAAGGGCAGTCCTTACAGTGCAATCCTAAACAGAATTATACTCCCCTACACCCATGGTCTTTCATGGATTTAGAGAGTTTCTTTTACTGCTAACAGCAGACCTTCCTGCAGAGCCTCTTGGTTTGGAAAAAAGCACTTTGCACCAGTGGAAGGTTGCTAACATTAGCAGGAAAAAAAACCCCATAGGACATAACCTTTAGAAGGGTGTGGTTCTACTTAGGATGTCCCATCAGGCTCTTATTACCCTGAAATTAAATGGATGCTTTGCTGCCCTATGAAAATCCTAGACATAATGTTTTAGAATGGTCTAATAATTCATACAGAAAACACCTAAGAGACTGTGGCTTATGAAAGCAACAAAGTGCTTCTTTGCAGACTGAGACACAACAAGCCTGCCATTAGGTGCCACGCTGTTCATTGTCAGGATGCTCAGTGCCACATTAAAGGGAGATGCTAGAGGCTCACATTGATGTTTAAATTAGGAAGGGAAAAAATAATAAGCGTCAGTGTAATTATGGCCTATAATAAATGTGGATCCTGAACCTTAATTGCTATGACATGACTTCATTGTCAAGGTATTCTGCATCTGCACAAGCCCACAAATCAGCAAAATAAAGACACAAATTAGTTATTGGCCCGCTAGAGGAAAATCACGTGGCTCTTTTGAAGCTGATTGGATTCTAAAATTCCAGCAGAGCCTTGCCCGATTTAATCAAGCGTTGCTTCAGCGAGAGCCTTTGGTTTTACTGGAGATCTTGGCTTGATTTAATTAACGAAGAAATGAGAGATAGAATCACATTGGGTCTCTGGCTCCCAGCCATTTGTCAAGCAGTTAAGTGTAGAACGCTGTGGAGCTGAAGGGGGAAGCCCGTGTGTCTTTTCTCCCGTCCAGTTAATAAAAGCATTTCAGCTGGCAAAAGAGATTCAGTCCTATTCCTTCAACCGACCCCGTTCTTTTCTTAATCAGGATGATGCACACTGTAAATTAATATGTGGTTTAAATTGGATCAAGGAAGATGGCATTCACTCTTTACTAAGATTATGGAATCTTGAATAAAGCCCCCCCCCCCCCCCCGGTAACTGACTGGGTTTTCTAACAGGATCTTTGTCGAGGAAAGGAAATATTAGAAATAAAGTAGATTGTCAGGGCATGCAAATACTGACCAGAGCAAAATACAGACCAAATGTGACAATACCATATCATGCATCCTTTTTTAAACATTATCAGGGAGATACAGAGATGATGTGTGCACAGATCAGCAGCAGCCATGTGTCCCACAATATTTGGACCCTATGAGCAGCTCAGTTTGCACCCTAAAATGTTCCTCAGTGGGAGGGAACAGGAGGCTGCTGGGGGGGGGCAGTGGGTGGAGTCACTCCAATTGTGGCTTTAGCATAGTAGAACAACCTTATCTGCAGTTAAACACAGCCCCTTTAAAAAGTGTATCTCTCCAGTACTTGGCATTAGGTTTTATGGCACACATGGTCCAGCCCAACAAAAATCACATTTATGTCAGATCTGGCTCTTGTAACAAATAAGTTTGGCCCTTCTGTTCTAGAGCCTTATGTATCTTCTAATCTTGGTACACACCACAGGGTATTAGAGACAGGAAGAGCAAAGCCAGTAAACTTGAACCACCAAAGCATAGGCCTTTGGAATATTCAAGAAAAGCTGGAGGCTGTACAAAAGAGGAAGACCCAACATGAAATGGATTGACTCAGTAAAGGAAGCCATGGCCTTCAGTTTCCAAGGCTGTTGGTGATAAGAAGTTTTGGAGATCATTAATTCATAGTGTTGCAATGTCAGAAGCAACTTGGCAAGCTTTCCTCAATTTCTCAGGAAGCTAGTTTAGATCAGACTTCTTCAATAGTCCAAGAAGTGGGGCTGAGAGTCTTAGGTGTATGAAAGGCTCTTAGGTGAATGAAAGGCTCTTGGTTCTGACACATGTCATACAAACATTTCAACCTCAAGAGAAAAATCAATATATTCACTCAAACAAATATTTAACTCTCAAAACTCATGTAGAAGCCTGTTAAATCAGGCTAGTTGTCCATCAAGTCCAGTATACTGTTTCACATATTGGTCAACCAGTTGCCCTGAAGGTTGCTGATCAACAGGTTGTAGAGACAGGTTGTCCTCTGGTGCTGCCTCCCAGTACTGGTATTTCAAGGTTTACTGCCTCTGGGTGTGGAGGGTCCCTTTAGTCACCATAGAAAGCAGCTTTGTTGCTTATGGAGGCCCCCAGCAGCTCACTCCCACAAGAGCAAATCACATTACTAATTTGCCCCTAGTGGCTGCCTCCATCACCACACTGCATAGACAGCCTGAAATTTGCCTTAAGCAGGAATATTAGATCCAAATGCTTCTGTGTGTCACGGTTGGTGCAGTCTTATTACAGTGTTGAGTCCCTCTCTCATTAAGTTGCCTTCTCGGGCTTCTTTCTCATGTAAACCTTTGCAGCTGGCTAATTCCTTCAAAACCCTCCCTTGTTACAGAGCAGTTCAACTTTGCTTGTGAAGATAGGAGCATTATTTTGAGGTGAATTTAATGCTCAGATTTTATGCTCAGATTTTGTATTTGAATTTCTTAAAGTATTATGCTTTTTTCAGTTTGGAAGGTAACCTCTTGATAGCTGTATGCTAACTCTCTAAACACATGTAATATTACACTGTCTGGTTTTGAGATTTGTGACTTTGTTGCATCATTCACAACCCTATAACATTCTTACTAAGTGTTTTTACTTACATGTAATAACACCTATATGCAATAGTAAGATGTTTCTTTAACCATTTTTAATAAAGGAGGGCTTAGGTGGCTAGGCATTTTTGGTAAGCAGTTATATTTCAGATAGGATATAATGTGGTGGGACTACCAGTAGCATTACTGGCTTATATAATATGAATGTATGGTTAGCAACTATATAGTTTGTTGTTTTTGTACAATAGATTTAAGTTTTAATTAAAAGAAATGACCTTATATTGACAATTTATTCATTATTCTCTACCTTCAAATCTATAAGGTAAATGAAGTAAATTTTTAATTGGTTATAGTGGTAAAAATCAGAATCTTTCATAATACTTTTGCAATTGATATCCCAGATTACCACGAGGCTATAATTTATGCCTTCTGTTGTTTTGTCAAAAAAAGCATGAACTATCAAGAGGCTATTGTTTTCTTCTAGTATGATTGTGCAGACATCGTCCTTATTCTTTATTCAATATTGAGAAGATGTGAGGAGGATATTGAAATGAGTTAGTAACTGGTTTCTCATAGTGTTACCCTGTATGTTTCATTGAATATGTTCATTAAAAGGAGGGTGTATGTTACCCTATAGCAAATGAATCTTTTAAGTTATACTTCAGTTTTTGTTTATATGTCATTATATTATTCCAGCTGGGATATATAAATATCAGATAATTTTTCCTTAATAATTCCTGCCTTTTGGATGTAAGCAGAAGTAGCCATTTTGCACACTCAGGCAAGCCTTAAATCAAGTGGATTAGGGAGTTGCAAAATGTCAGTTTCTGTTTATGGCAAATGACTGAGAAAACTGTCATAAGCCTTTAACTTGCCCTGCTTCTGTTCCCAACTATCATACAGAAATTAAGTAGCTAAAACCTTTCCTTACTTAAAGTGATAACCTGCTAAATTAACCTGCTATGTTTCTCAACTTTAAAGAAGAGGGATTATACAGAAATATATGAAATCCCAGAGGCTGGGGGGTGGGATGTAGTGGGGTAGCTTCTCTAATGCTGTTCAGTCATGGTGAGCAACTGGGACAAGCTGTTCACCATGACAGGGGACAAAAACACCTGTCCCATATCAAGGAGTCAGGTACTTTAGCCCTGATCTGTGTCTGAGAATGTGACTGGAAGTATTTAAAGAAGCACATTAAAGTGTTGTTACTGACAGAAAAAGTATCATTAAAATTTCTAAAATGCCACAGGATCAAAGGCAGATGATTTATTAGATAGCAGCAGCATTTTAATCAAGTTACTGCATTGGAAAGCTAGCAAAACTGCAATCCTGTGATGGGAGGAGAGAAAAGTTTCCTGATTTAGCTGCCAACAAGTTTAGGGCCCAGAAGTCTCAGAGTTCCAGCAAGGTCTGCCTCCCCTCTTTCTCTGCATCCGTTCTGGCTGCAGGGGGAGGGGGAAATGTTTCTTGTTCCTTTGGTCTAGAAATAGAAGCCTCACTCACATACTCTTCCAGCAGAATTAAGGTGAAGAATTAGCCATTTCTCTTTCCAGCTGAACGTGACCACTTGGGAAAGGAAAATTTGTTTCAGTTGCCATTAATTTCCATTGCATCCAGGAGGAGGCACTTTTCCCAATAGCACAGATAGCACAACCCTTAAGAGCCACTGGAAAAGGTGGTCTTGGCCATAGAAATGTGGGGGTAAAGCAACTCCCATGGTGCCTGTCACAGCCTTGCCACCTCAGTGGCAGCAGGAAGTGAGGACTGTCAACTACTCTGGGCCTTTTTTATATCTCAGTAAATGATTGACTTACTGAAAAGAGGGCTGACACCTCACATTCCCTAGCATTTTTCTGTATTTGGAACTTACTTAAGGTGTAGACGTACCACCCTTGAGGTCTGGCTAGCAAGCTTTAGCAGTTGATTGTTTCACAATATCCTGTCTCGCAGGTATATGTGGAGGGAATTGCCATGGTGTGGCACAGTGGTACTGTGGATCAAACTACGTGTGCATTACAGTGTTTTCTGAAAGCAAACCAACTATTTTATCACAGCCCCCCCCCCCCCCCCCCCCCGCTCGGACTTTTGTCAATTTAGCTGCTGGTGTATTTCCCGAAAATCAAGTCAGCATAAATATTGAGGAAGTAAGCTATGGCACATGAAAAGCTCATACAGAAATAAATACTGTTATTCTTGAAGTTACTGATGGACTTCAGTTTTCTTTTACTACAACAGACTAATGTGGCAACGCTTGGGAACCCATGTCAAAATTTGGTGTGTGTGTTTTTTTTGGGGGGGGGGGCAGCAGCATTTTTTTTGCACTGATTCAAAAGCATAGTGAGCATGCTCAGTAGCAAGTAGCTGTTTTTATTGCTACATCAGCATGGAACAGAGCAAAATGTACTTCCAAGGGAATCCACACAATTTCTTGGGAAAAACTTCTCTGCTCCACCTCCCCCAAGCAATTTTGCAAGCAACACAGATCTTAAGTTCTGACATTTATGTTACTAAAGCACACGTGTCCTGCAAATGATATAAAACACATGCATTTTTAAAAATCACAATAATACCGCCAAGCTTTGCTAGGATACTGTCCCCAGTGAGATTCGAGCTGCCAGTTTGCACAGCATGTGTGGACATGACTATAATCAGAGGTCATTTCGAGCAGGAGCTCAGGGGAGTGCAGCTCCGGGAGTTGGTGCCAGCCCCCCCCCCCCCCGTGGGGGAATGCCTGCTTGTGTCATGGCTGCAGCAAAATGACCCCGCCCCCTGGAAAGGTCCTTGTTCCTGCGACTAGCCTTCTGAAGGCTTCAGCCACCACTGAAGCTATCCTCCCAGAATAGTGGTATTTCTGAGCCTTGGATTAGTAGCTTTCTTTCTCTGTCTCTTTCTCCTTTCTTTCTTGCCTTCTGACATACTTCCAGTGATGTCAGGTGGTGTAGCATATGCAAATAAGTTATGTTAATGAGTTATGCTAATGAGCTCCTGCATCTCTTTTTCTACGAAATGACCCCTGACTATAATTATTTAAAGTCCTAGGATCTGTGTCATGAAATGATTAGTATGGAACATTGTATCTGGCAGAAATAATACTGATGTCTCCTTAGATTGAATCAGATGCCTGTTGTATATCACTTCAAACTTCAAATGTCCGGAGAAGCAACACAAACTGAGAGACTCTGGCTGACCTTGTACCATTTGTGGCACCATTGTCAAAAAGTCTAGCCACTGTTCAAAAGCCTAATCACATGGCAGAGCTTTAAGGAGGGGGAAAACAGATCTACGACTGCATAAAAAGTGTGCAGTTCAAGGAGGGAAAATGTATAATTCCAAAACATTTTTGCAGCTCAAAAATATCTTTGCTAGGTGGAATATAATTCCTCTGGATTAATGTTGTCAGATTCCCAGTTCTGAGGATTTTCTCCTGCTCTATAGGCTCCTAAACGGCATGAAATCTAAGCCACAAAGCATGCAGCCATACATAAGAAAAGTATACAGGTTGTGCTGATGTATGTTACAAGCATGCACTACTATCACATGCTGCTGTGCAGTTCTACATTTTAATTTTTTTAAAAACCTAACATTAGTAAACTGTCCCTGGATGTTACCATTTCAAACTGCAAAGCAGTGACCAAGTGCTCTTACACATAAACACAAGAAAGAAAGAAACCAGCAGTTCAAGGGAAAGGCTGAGCTAAAACCCTTAGAACAAAGCTAGCTTTCTAGATTTTGGACAGTGTGGGGGGAACATTCAATGAAGTATTTCCTCTACCCACCATCTGAAATGGTACTGTCCAGAAATAGGATGACTTGTTTGTCACTCCAAAGGTTTTCAAGCCAAGAACTGATATTAAATACAATGAAAATATCACTGCTTGCTTAACCAGTAAAATGTGTTCTGCAGAACACTCCAATGCAATGCAATACCAATGGGATTGTAAATGCTTTGCCTTGAAGTGAAGCATTCTGGCATGAAATAAAATCGCTATTATGGAACAGTTATTTTATTGCATGACAATCTAAACGTATGTTGTGGAAGCATTTACATATGTTCTCTTGGATGCTGCAATTCTCTTTACTTTGAAAGAACACAGATAACATTTTTATAACCTTAAAAATTGCTTTTCACTTATTTTTAATACTCCCTCAGAAAATTGAAAGTGCAATTTCCACCCTAGAAGTGGTTTTCCTACCAGCACTCTCCTCCAGAGACACAATGTCGCTGTTTCAGACTCGCATGTCAGCCTTGTTCAGCACATAGAGTAGGAAAACCATTACCAGACCAGACCATTTCAGGATGCAGGTGGCTATTCATACAACAGAGCACTGGTTGTTGTTTTTTTAAGTTTGAGAAAATCATCACACGGAAATATGATGCATGATTATAAAATTATGGATGTAGTAGAGAAAATTGATTCAGATCCATTCCCCCCCCCCCTTCAACTAAACGATGCAGCTCAGGGCCACCTGTTGATATCAAGGGAAGACAGATTCAAGGTGCAGTCCTCCACAGAGTCACACTGTTCTAAACCCATTGGACCAGTTACTGACAGGGGGAAGCTGAGGGCAGCTGGCTCCACAGATCGCCTACCACACCAGGCCATTGACAAGATCAGCAGCAGGAGGGGCTAGCAGCCTGGGGCAACTGTAGACAGGCTGGAAGGGCCTTTCCTGCATCTTGGAGAAGGAGGAGGGTGGAGCTGTGATGCTTGTGAAGGCCTATTTAAACCCTTGCAGAAGTGGGCTGAGGAAAATTCTTCTGCCTGCTGTCTGTACTGGCCCTAACAGTGAGAGAAAAGGCTGCCAGGCAAATGAGAAGCAGAAGAGGAAGGAAGGCAGCCCCCACTGGGTCAGCCAGGCATGTGTTATATGGAGGCGACTCTCGATGGATACAAGTCAGAATGAGGGAAGGGATGTTCTCACATACACATTCAACTGAAGAATATGCGCCAGTTTGGAGTAGTGGTTAAGTGTGCAGACTTTAATCTGGGAGAGCTGGGTTTGATTCCCCACTCCTCCACTTGCACCTGCTGGATGACCTTGGGCAAGCTGTAGTTTTGGCACAGCTGTTGTTGAAAAAGAGTAGTTTCTGTCAGAGCTCTCTCAGCCCCACCTACCTCCCAGGGTGTCTGTTGTGGGGAGGGGAGGGGAAAGGAGTTTGTAAGCCGCTCTGAGACTCCCTTGGGTAGTGAAGGCTGGGGTATAAATCCAATCTCTTCTTCTCTCATTAATCCTGCACCCACTTAATAATATTTGTCTATATGGAACAAGACTAAAGTGCAAAACTTCCTGCTTCCTAGACCATTAAAAGCTACCCTGTTTTGTGTAAAGCTCTTGAGAAGCAGTCAGAAGTTCCACAAAAGCTACTGAGGTTCTACTTTAAATTCACATCTGGGAGCCCCTATGAAATTATCAAGAATTTTATATTTCAGGATGCAGATGAGACAAAGCAATACATAGTAACATTTCATGTAGAATAAGTGAAGAGATCTCCCTTTCCCTACTAATCTTCGATAGACAAGTTTTGGGTTCAAAGCTCCTACCGGGAAGGGGGGGACCCCTCAAACATTTTCAAGGACTCAGGCTTACCAAACCTGAGATGTTAGGCATGTTTCAAACACAAGTATTACAGAATCAAAAGGGCTTCCTGAATACAAAATATGGCAGAATTTTGGAGTCCATATAAATAGTACTAACACAATCCATCTGGAAATGTGAACTCCCCCCTCCCCAGCTTAGAGAATGGCTGTTAACATTTCATTCTTATGACAAACAACTAAAAGTGAGGTTCTACCATCACAGCTTTAGGAAACTGATTAGGCTGAGACACAGGAGTATGCCCAATGCACTTTATAACCCTTAATAAGCCAACAAAATTGCTACTTATTCAGATATTTATATCCGACTTTTGTCCCCAGTATACACCCATAGTGGCTTACAACATCATTCTCCCATCCTCCACTTTATCCTCCCAACAACCCTGTGAGGCAGGCTAGGCTAAAAGTGAATTATTGGATCCAAGGTCACCCATTGAGCTTCCATGACAGAGTGGTGATCTGAATTTGGGTCTTCCCAACCCTAGTTTGACACCTATTCACTACACCATGCTGGGTTTGAATTTGGTTTTTTTCAACCCAAACTCTAGCTACTGTATAGATTGTGTTGGGAAGTTCCTGGGGATTTTGAGGTGGAGAGGGACTTCAGCAGGGTATAACATCATAGAGACCAAATTCCAAAGCAGCCATTTTCTCTAGGGGAACCAATCTCTGCTGGATGGAGACCAGTTATAATCTCCAGCCACCACCTGGAGGTTGGCAACCCTTCTACTGTACCAGAGTTGTAATTCTAATGAAAAACAAACATTCAACATTGTCTCAGCCCAGCCTTCATTCATACATCTAATTTCAAACCAGGGCACAGAGTGTGGATTAATGGATTCACAAAATGGAACTAGGGACAGACTGGGGTGGGATTTCTCCTGAAGGAAGTCCCAAATAGCCAATAAAATCTGAGATTTTTTTTAAATGGGAGAAAGCTCCCTAAAATAATAGAAACAATGCATGTAGATTTCAGAAAAGAATGCCCAATGAGCTCTCAGTTGCAATTTTGGAGGCTGCTAGATAGCCACAATGTTGCTCAGCATTCCAAACCTTGGTGTCTATAAAGTAAATCCATGGAAGGCAGCAGAGGAGGATTTGGAAGCCAAAACAGGCCCGTAGAGGGTTCTGTCCCCCTCAACCATCATGTTGCCTGATTGAGAAGGACTCACCAGGGATGGGCCTAGCTGCAGCACACTGAGCAACTGCCCAGGTGACAACCACCATACAACTAAGCCAGACATTTGCTGGGGAGAGGCTGCCAGGGGGAGAGGGGGCAGGAGCTGAAGACAGACAGTTGAAGGAGAGCAGATAAAAGTAGGCCAGCTACTGGTGAGAAGAAGAGAAGGAAGCAGGAAAGGGGGAGAGTCTAGAGGGGTTGCCAGGGATCAGAACAATGAAATAGTGGGGGAGGGGATACTGAGGGAAAGGAGGTAATCTCTGCAAGTCCTTACAGGTCCCCTACTTTCAGGTGGGTAGTAGTGATGGTCTGAAGCAACAGAACAAAGCTGGAATCTAGTGGCACCTTTAAGACCAACAAAGTTAAATTCTGGGTATAAGCTTTCATGTTTATGTACACTTTTTCAAATACATTGAAACAAGACTTTCTCAACCATTACCTCTCTCCACCCATATGTAATGGTTTCAGTGTATTGAACAATGTATTGAACAATGTCTTGTTCCAATGTATCTGAAGAAGTGTGCATGCACACAAAAGGTTACACCCAGAATTTAACTTTGTTGGTCTTAAAAGTCCCCTGCTTGTCATTGTGTATGTCAAGACACAACCGCCCCCCCCCCACCATCTTTCATTACTCCTATGTCCAGAATAATTGTTTACAATAATGTTTGTGGAAAAACAGAAAAGGTCAAAATATCTTCCAAATCAAAATTCCTGTCATTAAACAACTCTCTGTGTGCATGCTGTTTTGCTGAGTAGCCATGCTGTTCTGTTTACCACTAACTGGATGTAAGCTCTACGCTGTCCAAAGTACAGACGCCAGTTTAAGTCAATGGGGAGACCTCCGTTGACTTCACTCGAACATTGAACCAGGGCCTTAGGCATCCGGAGCTGGAAGGAACCCTCCATCCTGCTTGCCAGTTCTGACAAAATCCATTTGAGCAAAGCACTCGTCATCCAAACGGATAGCACATACTTGATGGAGGCGGGGGAGAAGAGGAGGAGCAGGAGACCGTGTGTTTCCATTTAAACTGTATTGCTTAGGTCGTCTCTCTTGATTTACGTCGCAGAGCACTACGCCAAGTTGGCATTCACATTTGCTGGAATGGAGAAGGCATCCAGTTGCAAGTTCCGAAAGAATTGGAAACAGACTACACTTGGAAAAAAAATGTTTGGGAATTTGAAAAACCCAAAGACGTCACTGAACAAACATTTGATTTCTTGCTTTCTTCCTGATCTTTCTAGCATTTGGTTTGATGACAATAACTCTTTTTTTTACGCTGTAAAGTCATCTGGGCATGTGAAGTTGCACCCCATATAAAGAAAAGCATGGAACATTGAACAGACATTCCACGCAATTAGTGCATTTCCATTTGCTCAATGACTTGAACCAAGAACCTTGTTGTGCAAAATTTGGGACCTAGTCTGGTGAGCCACCAACAGTGCAACCCTAAGTAGAGTTATATCCTTCTAAGTACATAGAAGTCAATGGACTGAGATTGGTGCAACTTGGTTTAGGATTGCACTGCAATCTTTGCACTTGGAGTCCTGTTCGGGTACACAAGTCAATAGGACTGTGAAACATCAGCCTCTGTGATGGACATGCAGTTGGAGCCAGCCCTGGTATAAATACTAGGAGAGTGAGACTAGCATTTACACTGCAGGAGTCTGGCCTTTTGCCCCTGATTTGTCAACAGAACAATACCTTCTGCACTTCAAGCTTTCACTTCTCTAGCTTTAATCCTAGGGACCCTGAGCTGAACATAAGACTAGATTCAGCCATCTGCAGGTCATTCTGGCCCTGATACTACTGAAGCACCTTGTATTCAGCTTCCTACAAGACAACAAGCCCTATGAAAACAAAGATTATGCTGTTATCCTGTTCTCAGGATTAAGGTGGTTCAAGGCCAGTGGATTTCATTTAAGACTGAGTCTGGCTTCATCCAGGAAACAAGACATTTATGTATTAATCCAAGCTTAACTTGCATTTCAGATTTGGAACATTAAAGTGGAAAGAATATGGGGAAAACTGGCTCTCATGAGGACACAAACACTTCCTGCTGTGTCTTGAGCCAGAAATAGGCTGAGGACAGAGAGTCGCTTGCAGCATTTTCTTTTGCTTCAGAGACTGAAATAAGCAAAATTCACTCTGAATATCTGGTTCAAGTTCTGGGCACAGATTCATACAGGAAGGAGGAGACTTTATTTTTACTAATCCAAATTGAATTGTTCTTTAAAACTGTGTGTAGGAATGTACGTTATTGAGGATGCTTGGTTAGAACCTGGCCCTGAAGTACCATAAAAACTCTAGAATTTCCAAGTCTAAAGTTCTTACTTTCAGAACATCAAGAAGGATACCACACTCTTATAAAATTCTGGCAACCTGGCTTGGAATCCTTTCCCCTTTTCAAACATGTGGCAGTTAAATCAAACATGGTTCTTGTCAGATACAGAAACAGATCTTCCTTGCAACATGCAGACATGTCCATCCCAGAGATTTCTCATTAATGGTCAAGAATCAGAAAAGAGGCACTGCATGTCCCATCACTGATGCTTTGTTATATCTGAAAATATGGAAAGAGAATAAATTAAGCCTATACAATTTGTGACCTCAAGCGAAACACAGTCCATCAGTAGAGGTACTGGATGGGGCTTGGAGATCTCCTGACATTACAACTCATCTCCAGACTACACAGATCAGTTTCCCTGGATGAAGCAGCATCTTTGGAGGGTCCCCAAATTCCCAGGGATTTCCCAACCTGGAGCTGGCAACTCTATCCATCTGTCACATTTGGCAGCCCACCGGGGGGGGGGGGGGGGGGGGCTGCCTACTTGCAGAAACTGAAAGATGGGTATTCAGATCAATGGGTGATGAATTTTGTAGACCTGCTCTGTGTAACTAACCCTTCAAAACAGAAAGGTATACAGGTCCCACAAGTCCTGTTCATCAGTAATGGAGGTAGGGCTGGCTGCCTGGACAAAGGTAAGAAGTTGGGGCATGTATGCAGTTCAGGGACAGAGGCAAGGCCATAGTTATGCAGAGGTGGCAGCGGGGGTTGCCCCCTCCCAAATCTGCAACACCCCCTCACCTGGTCACCCCAAGCCCCTCTCCCCAATCATTCTGCCTGCTGGCCTGAATTACCTCCAGAAGGGACTGGGGGCAGCACAGTGCCAGCCAGCCACACACTTCCTGATAGGGAAGCACATATCTGCACAGCTGGCTCTGCTGCCAGCCCCAGCATGTGCAAAGGGCCTGGCTGGCCCACATGGCCAAGCTGGCCAGCAGTGCAAATGGCGAGCTGGCTGGCTGGTGGGGAAGGAGCACACGCCCGGTGCCAGCACTCTTTCTTGAGGATGGCCAAGGTCAGGCAGGATGGAGGCTGGTTGGCTGGCTGCCGGCAGGCTCCTCTACACTGCCACTGAAGCATGCCGCACCTTGTCAGGTGAAGGAGGGAAGGAAAGAGGCAAAGGAGTGTGCCTGCCACATAAGGGGCAGTGCTGGTGAGGCAAGGCTGGGGTTCTGACTCTAGCCTGCCACCCTCCATGTGGGACTGCTGAGGACTAGCACCATCGAGGGGCAGATCAAAGCCTGCATGCAGCAGCTCTCTTGCTGGCCAGCCCCTTTTCATGGAGCATGGAGGGCCACAAGCACCTCTGACCCTTGCCCCCACCATGGCAGCTTGCTGGCTGCTGGTGAAGCAAGGGCATGGGGAGACTGGCAGGCCTCGAGAGGGTGTGCTGTTCTCCGTTCTCCCTGGCCAGGCTTTTCTCCTTCAGACCACCAGCTCTTTCTCTGGCTCTTCTATTTTTATTTTATTTTTATTTTTTGTGATGTCATAATAAATGACATCATGCCCCGCAATGCCCCCCCCCCCAAATCTTCTAACTACAGGATTGGACGGAGAACTGTGTGTTTATACCCTTTCTTTGTATTCCTTGCTCAGTCCATTGCTGTGACAGGACATGTATGGACTTCTTCCTTTTAATACATTCTTTATACTAAATGCTGGCAGTTGTTCTCCATGCCACTTAGACCTGACTGTTCAGACACACTATACAGAATGGGTACTGGGAGAAGGGAAGTGGATGCTTGCTAGATTGCTAATTCCCCAGGAGTGTGCAAATGCAGTAAGCACTGTCCCCATGATGACCAGTCGTTGGGTAGCAGGAGATGAGGGCAACAGGCAGAGCCTTTAATCAGCAGTGCAAAAGGGAAGCTGGGAGACTTGGCCCTCTTGGTGTTAATTCTGATGTTAAATAATGGTCTGTGCACAAACAGAGAACAGCATCATGTGGAAACCTTTAAAAATGCACTATTCAGGTGGCTGGAACTTGGGAATTCCTTGGTGTGGAAAAAGCCCTGGTCTACTTTACAGAGCTGTTGTTAAGGAGCCCATTAAGAAGTGTTTTGAAAACTGAAAACACTCTATTGATGCTATTAATATTTACAGTTGAGCCAATGCCTTCCTAGCCCACCTCTTAAATAACTACAGACCTGCCAGAACCAAATCTCTACTTTCTGGAGTTTCTTGCAGATTCACTCTTTTAAAGATCTGGAATCCTCACAAATTCAGATTCCATGACACGTACCAATGTCTGCAAAACAGCTTTGCAAACATGAAAATGCTGGAGATGTCTTTCCCTATCTAGAGGTGATAAGGGAATGTTCCTTATCTGGCTACATGGAACTCTGCCAAGTGTTGTTTGAACTACATCCCATGGGAATACACCTTGGTGAATGAACATTGGTCACTGAGTGACAGCTGGCATGAGGCGTCAGCACAGCTAAGGACAGCTAACTCTAACCATAGACACACAGGCGCTGTGTTGCATGAGTGAACAATGAGTACCGAACAAGACTTTTCCATCACACAAGCCAAGGCTGGCTCCACCGTCCTACCACAATAGTGTGCCATTTATTGTTTCTTTTAGAGTGTCTGGTAGTGAAAGGAGAGACTCCCCCACTCCCCCATGGTTGGCAGCTTTAGACAGGCATGCTTCTGGGGATAAAAAATAGAGTAACAGTCAGGGGAGTCACTAGTGCCTGATACCCATTTAGAAAATAGTACCAACCTAATTGGCGTGCAGGCATTCACTGCTGTGTGAAGCAGCATGTTACCTTCAATAGCATCAGCAGGAGAGCTGTAAAATCTCCATGGGTATGCAATAATCCAACTCATTGACTCAGTTTTCTGTTACTTTGAACTTCTGCAACCACTTAACACTAGTGATTTCCCAGCTTGATTACTGTAACGCAATCTACATGGGCCTCAAATAAAGCTTGGAAACTGCAGCTGGGTCAGAAAGCAGCCAAAGCCATTTCAAGGAACTTTCTCCCACTGGAATCATCTCACATCCTGCAGTCATCCAGGATGGGTTAGTTTTGATTTCTTCTACCACTGGAAGTTCAACTCATCACTAGATCAGATCCTGCAGAACTTTCAGGAAAGTAGTTAAAACATTTCTTCTCTGCCAGGCTTTTGGGGTTTCCCATCTTGTTGCTACCATTTGCAGTTTGTTTGTTTGTTTGTTTTTTGCTTTAAGCAGGGTCTTTTTTGTAGAAAAAGTTCAGCAGGAACTCATTAGCATAATAGGCCACACCCAACAACAGAAACTCATTAGCCTGTTAGGCCACATCCCTGACAGCTCATTAACATATTAGGTGGGGGCTGGGAAAGCACAGGGCAGGCATGGAAGCTTGCCTCTTCCCCCCTTCTGAGCTTCTCTGCCCCACTTCAGCATCGCCTTTCTAATCTACCCCTCCCGTCTGAACCAGATGCTGAGGAAAGGCACTGCTGAAGAGGGATCTTTCAGATCCCAGGCACTTCAGCATCACCTTTCTAGTCTCCTAGTCTAGTTGCGGGGGGGGGGGGGGCATGGTTAAATGCCTTTCTCTCCCTCCCTCCCTCAGATCGGGGAGGGAATGAAAGGCATTTTCAATGTGCCTGGGTTCCCTGCCTGCCCTTTTCCAGCTGTGATATGTCAGCTAGAGAAGGGAAGGCAGAGAAAGGCTTTTCCTTGTCAATTTCACTCTCAGCTGACTGGCAGGCAGTAAAATTGACAAGGAAATCCTAAGGGACTCCCCAGAGGGAAAGGTGGCATTTTAACATGCCACCTTTCCCTCTTGTGTGTAATGTGCGGAGGGCAATGTGCTCTGTAGCCATGCATGCCAGAGGTTTTGGTTGTAGGCGTGGCCAACTTAGGAGCCAGCCGGAACTCCGTTCCTGTGAGTTCCTGCCCAAAAATTGCCCTGGTTTTAAGGATGATTCAATAGAACCATGTATTTTGCTGATTTGGGGTTGGATCTCAGCATCAGTGGTCTGCATCATTTTATTGCCATTTAGTGGTGACTCCGAGGTCACTACGGTGTCTCACCGCGTTATGTGGATTTGGGTTTAAGGTGGTTTAATTGCTCCACCTTGCCCTCCGAGCCACTGTGAGTGAGAAGCAGACAACTGGAGCCGAATTCTCCCCCCCCCCTTTTCTAAGGAGATATGCAAATTGTCACAAAGGAAACAAGTTAGGTGAAAATAGAATCGCCTGCATTTAAAAGCAGCTAAGGAACATTTCTCTGCAATCATATTGGGAGGGTTGGAAGCACGCCCACCCCTGAACCATTTGTTATTTCCTGGGGCAGTCCCCAGAACGCCCTGCCTGGCAACTGCTGGGTGTTTTGTGTTTTTTATCCAGCTTGCTCTGCCTCTCCCCCCACCTCCCCCTCCGCCAGGTCACCCCCCTTTACTTTCTGTAGGGGACTAAGGGGTGCTGTTTTCTCCCTGCAGCACCCTCAGGAGACTGCTCCTACCCCCTCTCTTGCACACTCTCCCTAAACATGATGCAGACGGCGAGCTTTTATTCTGAGCTAAATAGGAGACAACAGAAGCCAGCGCCACAGCTGAAAGAAGCAGCATTACACGGCAGATGCAGACTGGGCCAATGGGCTGTAGTGGGAGGCAGGAAAAGTTCTGTTCTGCTGACAGACGTGTCTTGCAGAATTTCACATAAACAAGAAAAAAAAACTGTACAACTCTCCCAGCCTTTCTTGTTGTGGACAGATTCTCCTTGCCTGTTCTTGTCTTATCCCATGATTTATCACAACATCCAGGGCTTAGCCCAACAGTCTGTTTCCAACATTTACAGAGTCCTGGAATATGAGAAGAAAAGTATGTCTGAGAACATACAGGGTACCTCTCTCTTACTACTGAATAATCAATATCTCCTGCACCTTGCTCATTTAGAATTCAGAGGGTTTTTGAGTACAAAGGACAAGACTACAATTCCCAGGATGCTTGTTTACATTATATATATACAAGTGGGAACCTGCAAAACCCTCACATACAACATCCTCTTTCTGTTTCCTGAAAGCCCTATTAGCCTCTCCCCTTTTACTGCCTCTTTCTCTCCTTTCCACCCAACAGCCAACCTACCTTTATCGGCCCCCTTTCTTCAGCTTTCCTTCCTTCCCTCCCCCTGGCAACCTCTCCCCAGGAAAACTATAGCCCAGTTGCACAGTGCCAGCTTTGCTGTATCCATTTGCACCAGGGAGAACCTGCAAGAGCTTGCACCTCAGTTTGTGCATCCCCTCCCCACACAATTTCCTCTTTCCTTTGTGCTAGCTACTCCTGTACTTTCACCTTTTCCTACTTCCTTCTCCTTCACACCCACCCACCAATCTACCTTTTATCTCCCCCCCACCCATCTTATTTATTTACTTCATTTATACCCTTCCTTTCTGCACAATGGGGACCCAACTGTTCAGCTGCTTTAGGAAAGGAAGGCAGAAAATTTTCAACTTGGGATGGTGTGCATAACTGCAATCTCTGGTGTGGCCTGGCCAACAGCAGCAGTTCCAATCACATAGTAACTGGGGGTTCATGAAGTATTTTAAAGAAGAAATAATAGACTCTTTTAAAACAAATATGGAATAAACATCCCTCCCAACCTGTGTATATTCCTATTTGTGATCCTGTGAATTAGTAAGAATTGCATCCATGTCTATAAACTCCCAAAGGACTTCAAGAATCAAAAATTCTCATGAGACAAGAGACCTGTTGGAGGGAAGATCTTGCAAGAATTTGGTGGTCTGGCAGGCAATGGGGGTGACAGTCAAATTCCACACAGACTTTCTAAGGGACTTCTTCAATTAAGCCAGCATAACTCTCATCCAGTGAAGCACAGGAAAACAGAAAATGTGCATTGTTTGGTAAAGTGAGAACCATTTTGGTAGCAGTTCAAGCTAAAACTGCATCAGATAAGGAAATTCTGCAGTCACAGGCCCAGTTCCCTCTAGAATGTTTTCTGTTACACACATACTCACTCCCTTCATACTTTCTTCTCATCTCTCTGTCAGTCACCTCTTTCATGCACTCCAGCACTCTATGGCAACAACTATAATCCATCAGCTGTCTGTGCCACAGTCCAGCAGTGCAAGCAGAGCTTAAATTGAATTTGTTAAAACACAGTTTGAAGAACACATTGACAAGGAGAGAAAATAAAGGGGTGGGAGAGAAGGGACAAGAAAACCTAACATTTCTTGGCAAATTCGACATTGGTTACCTAGAAACAGATTTTTCAAAATAAACACTAAATGTGTTTCTTTTAGGGCCGGCAACATTACGTGAACTGTACAGAGATGGCTACGAGACACGTCCCTTGGCCAGTCACCAGGGCAAACTATCCCTTCTTGGGAAGCTGAAAATATTAATGCCAGGTGTCCAAGTGCTGAAATAAGAAAGTTTGTGAAGTGTTTCTCTTCTCTGTAAAACAACAGAGAAGTGTTCCCCTCGTTGAGTCATGTTGCATTTTCCAGCCAGGTGCTTTCTGACAGCTTTACAGCAATGTTGCAGAACTGTGAATCAGCAAGACACCAAGACACGTCTTTTGGTGGAAGGCAGTTGCTGCTTTTTATGCAAAGGATGCTAGAGAACTTAAGTCCAAAAAGAACAAGTGAAAATGTAAGTCATAATGTTAATTTATTTGTACAGTTTAAGCACTGAATCCAGGTTAAGGACTGAATCCAGTTTGCACAAGGACTTCTTCCCCTCCACCTGGCAGTCTTTTCTAACCCCAGAATACTTAACTCCAGGGCTGCAGGAACCATATGCAGTAACAGCCACACACAAGGACAAGGCGAAGGGGACAAAATCACTCCACCACCTTCTGTTAGCACAGCTACACCAGTGAAAGAGGGAGGAAGGGTGAATAAGAAGTGTCTAATTCATTACTACCTGCTTTATTCCAGACATAGGGTTGCCAAGTCCGTTTTGCTTACTGGCGGGGGGAAGTCCTCTGCCGGCCAGGAGCTTCACTGGTGCGCGCACTTTGCGCGTGCGCCGGCTGACATCATCAGAAGTGATGCCACCAGAAGTGACGCCCTGGCAACGCCTCCAACATGATGGCGTCACTTTTGGGTGACGCCATTGCGTGAGGGAAGTCGTCCAGGCTGGACGACTTCGGGGACGGGGTTTTCCCTGTCGGCCGAATGCTGGCCGGCGAATCGGGAACCCCTGTAACGGGGGATCCCCCGCCCCCCGGGCTGACTTGGCAGCCCTATCCAGACATAATATCCCATATATACCTGAGGTGACATTGCATTTCCTTAATTGTTCTTTCTTAGACTGTGTGAGATCCTTTCTCTATACAATGTTATACTTTACTAACAGAAGTAGTCTGCTCTACTATTCCATACAGCAGTTTCGAAGCCAGATTCTATTATTCCATACAGCAGTTTGGAAGCAGATTCAATTGACTACCATCTCACAATAATGTCCTTCTTACTATGGAGCACCTGTACTCATACCTGGCTGAATATCATTTCCAAAACCCAGAGAGAATGAAACATCAGACACTGGAATAGATGCTAATTTTCACAACTCCTGAAATTCTCCCCTTTCTTCTTATAGGAAAATATTTTAACACATTTGCACTAAAGTTTTAGAAGGTGGATAGAAGCAAGACAATCATCTTCTGTGAGTTGGATCAGGCCTACAAACCACCAGGTCAGAATCCTCAGCCTACCAGACATGGAACCAGAAAATCATAGTCTTGAGATGTTTTCATGGAATCTACCAGCAACCAACAACTGTGAACTGGTCTTTAGTAAGAACATAGGTACGGCAAAAGAAGGAGCTTAAAGTAAACAATGGCGTCTTTCAAAGAACATTTTTGGAAATATTTATACTGTGACACTGATCACAATTTCACAGTGGCTTATATACATTAGTATATGGAACCAATTTTGCTGGTAGGTTCATTAGCTGACCAATCAATACCTCTTTTGTCTAGCAAACAATCCTGTGCATTGAAAAAGCATTTAGTTAGGTGGCATTTGCAGCTTCTTTCAGCTCTACAGTCACCAGAACAGAGTCTGTCCAAACTTCACTACTTGGAATTTCATGCTTACAGTTTCAGATCCAGGCCAGGGGGTGGTGGTACTGTGATTGCTTGATTTTGAGTAGGATGTTAACAGTTCAGGTTAGAAATCTCTACCATATTTTCATTTTCTGGATTTTCAGGACCATTTTCTGTGCACATGCAATGCACACATTGTTCTTGTCAATGCACAGCCAGTTCAAGGGTCTCTTGCATAGCAGTCACTGAACTTAACACCAACAAAAGTGCATGGAACATACTCCCTTCTTTCTTCTCCAGACCCTCTGAATTTCAAGCACATGCAGTGACTCCATTTTACTTTCCCCCCCCCAGTAGCTCATTTCTGCACACACACACATTGTAGACACCATTCAAACAGATGCTAGAACCTTGTCAGGATCCCATTGGAAGGAAGGATGCCACTGGTTGGGAAATGAGCAGAATCAAAGAACAGCACAGTGAGCACATGTACATGCTACTGCTGGCTTGATAAGCACTCAAAATTGAAACAAAATGAATTTTGGGTGGAGGGTAGTTTTGTTTCACTAAGACTCCCAGAGTCCTAATACCATTCTGGAAAATCAAAGTCATGCCCCGAAATCATGATTTTTGTATATATTTTTGTCTCAGGCGTTCTGTTCTGCACACCCCACTTAAATATGTCCCTCTAAAATGCAGGGAGATTTAAATGTTCTCAAATTAAAGCTAGCTCATACCTAGCTTTTCACTTTTTGTAAAAGGTGTTGCAAGCTTTGGTGTCTACAGTATATAGTGATCTGAAATTAAATGGGATAAGGGAGCGAAAATTTGGCTTCAAAGCTGCACCTTATCATATCAGAACATGACACAGAGTACCACTATAAATAAGGAAAGATGGCTTCTGATGCCTTACAGCCAGGGGCAATAGCAGGGATTAGTGATGGACAGGAGACACTGAAAACTATTTTGCGTCAAACATTAAACCTGTCTGCCAGTCTGTCCTGCCCTCAGGCTTTGTTTCAAAAGTTGATTTAATGCTTTATTTTATTTTAAAACTTATAAAACATTTAACAGGACAGTATACTTTTTTCCAGTTTATATATGTTAACACATCTGTGTGCTTAAGGCTGAGATTCAGAGAATACCAGACACCAGAAATGCTGGATTTTTTTCTTTTTTCAGTCAATATCTACCTTGTATAACCACTTGGGACAGAGTGAAGCATTTTGAAGTCTCCAGGATGGAGAGACAGAAACAATGCATTTTTACATTCACTAGAATTCAGGTGGCCAATATTCTAAAGAAGGTGGAATCCTAGGGGCAGGACTGGTCAACTTGACCTAGAATTGCAAACTTTTTTTTAATCTGAAAAACTGCTGTTTTGTCATAAACATCAGGTCACTGTGTTACAGCAACATAAATGACAGATTGAGAAAAGCCTGAAAAGAAACACCAGACCATAATCGACATCTGTGGCACACCCATAAGAAGCACCTTGCTGTGTCCTACATACTGTCTAATGAAAAGTCTACTGGGAGAGGCCATAAAAACATAAATTGACATGAGAATATGGAGCATCTTTTTTTTCAGAAAAAGGTTTGTTTAATTCTTATTCAGATAATCTGGCAAAATGTGCCTAGACCAGTAGGTACAGATGAGGGAGGAGAATAAGTAGAAACTTCCACAAATAGCTAGGACAGGAGCAAGAACTGGTGTTGCTTTATGGTTAGAGTGTCCAACTAGAATCTAGGAGACCTGCACTCAAATCCTCATAGTGCCACAAAATTTGCTGGATGACTGTGGGCCGGTCACTCCCTCTCTCAGCCTAAGCAACTTCACAAAGTTTTGTGAGGATAAAATAGAGAAGAAGAACCATCTATGCCACCCCGAGTTCCTTGGAGAAAGAGAGGATAAAAAAAACACACAACATGGGTAAGTCACTAAGCCTTTCTAGGGTCCTGTGGTTCTGATTTATGACAGAAGGGAGCCTACTCCATTCTTCAGGAATCCAAAATAAGAAAAAGAGGACACAAGTTCATTAGGCACATAACATTTGACCAGTCCTACATGGACAGCCCAAAGCAAACACATTCTTGGATAACTAACCAAATCTACACAGAGAGAGAGAAGCTATCCTAGGGATGATGTCCAGAAGGATCTTGTTCCTTCAGTGGCACTTACCTGAATTACTTAGGTCCTTTGGATATAGAGTTCCTGTTTATTTTTGTAGCAGTAAGCTAACAGGACAACCTCACCGTAATCACAAAGACAGAGTTTCCTAGGAAATAGCAGGCCTTCTAAAGAGCACTTCAAACACTCTGAATGGATCCGTTATTCATTTTTCTTTTAGGAAAATTTGACCCTGTGTTGGAGGAAACCCAGAAGATTCATCCAGACTAATCAATTGACTCTTGCCAGCTGTTTGTGCAACATCCTTCTTGGAAACGATTTGGCAAAATTAATTCAGTATGTTCAATAAATGCTGGCTCTGACAATATTCTGGGTATCAGCAGTGTATAATTACCACATTTTAAAGCTCTTTAAAAAAAAAAAATCTACAGCTTAATGTTGTTGCCCCACAAGGAGCAGCATGATGTTCTACAATTAGCAACAGGAAGCAGACAAGCTTTTAAAAATGTCAGGGTTTATTTCTTCAATCAATGCTTTATAGCATTCCTTTTATCAAGCATGTAGCAAGGAAAGAAACAGATCAGTAGTAGCCCACTTTTCTGGCAATTATACTATACGTCAAGTCCAAAAGTGTGACAGAATCCCACTGGACTAGAACAGTGGCCTCCAACCTTTCCAGACTCATGACCAACTGAGCAGCAAGTGTATGACATCAAAGTCATGTGACAAGAAGAAGAGAAGCCAAAGTTATGACCTGACAAATGTCAATGACAGGACAGCAGAAGGTTAAAGGAGCTGAAGACAGAAAACATAAGTCAAGCACCACCTGGAGTATCATACTAAAAAACAAGCCAACAGTCACAGCCCTGAAGGAATCTTCCCTACCACAGAGTGACCTCAGCCTTGCTGTCTCACTCAGCATGCATGCTCATGTTCACTGAAGCAGGAGGCAAAGCTCCATTGTTCTCTGTGCAGCATGTCCTACCAAAACAGCTCACAAACCTGCAGGAAGAGCTCCATGACACACAGATTGAAGACCATTAAACTTCAGCATCTTGAAACTTGGTGTAGTTTTGCTTCTAGTCCACTACTGAGCCCTGGAATAGGTGGCAACACAGCATCACAGGGACAGATCTGCACAATGGGATTGAATGCATCATAGTCAGATTTAGGCCATTCTGCATCTAACTTTTGCTCCATTGTTTTACCAAACCCGCACTGGAACAGAAAAAGATGCAGCTTAAAACCACATTAAAATACCCCGGGCCCATGCCATACTGACTGCAGAGTCACCCCTGAATGGCCCTAAAATGGCCATAAATCTATGCAAACAGTATCATAAAACCGAGAGATCAAAGGATTTGAAACCGGCATGCGGTGCGGAGGCTTCCATAAAATCCAATGATCAAAGAAAGTGAAAGTCATGGGCGATGTAGAGGGAAATTTCTGTTCCAACATGGGTTTGGTAAAACAGTGGAGCGAATGCGAGATGCAGAATGGGCCTTGCAGACCCTCCTGCAATCAGGTGTGCAAAAATATTCACCAACCTGTATGGTTGTGGCAACTGTGTCATAGGCTGGCGGTCCATGAAATAGGTTAAGCGGGGGCTACTTCTTACATGGCATTTACACTCTGCATTATTTATTTATTTAAAACATTTATATGCTGCCTCTCCACCCAAATAGGGTCCCCAGTAAATCATACCAACTATTTGGTGCACTGATTTCTTTTAGATCATGAGCCTCTATATGGTTGCCACCTTATTCAGATGCCCAAGTTTTATCCAGGTTCTGGGCAACTTGCCTAGCAGCCATTTGGGCCAAGCACCCACATAGATTCCTAGTTTACTTTTTCTTTAAAAGAAGAAATAATTTTCCAGCACTTGTCGATCCAGATATACAAAGCAAAATGTGCACGCTGTATTCTGCCTAATTGTTGAGTGAAGGACCAATTCAGAACAGACAGCACCATAAAGAGAAATGTGAACACCCAAACATCTCCTTTCTTAAATCAAAAAATGAAATACGGATTTCATTAAAAAAAAAATTGCTCATGTTCTGAACTAAAGGAGGGGGCAGAATCAACATTCTCAAGTAAAAATAATGCACCTGAATGGCAGGTCATTGCTTTTATAACCATTGCAAGAAACCAGAGGCATATGAACACCTTACAGGCCAGAGATCCACCTAGTGCAGTGGTTCCCCAGGGACTTCCCTGATCTTGTTACTTTCGTATTTCAAACCAGGAACTGAACTTTGGACCCTATATATACAAATGCTTGTTGCTGAGTTAGGGCTCCTTCCTTGTCAAGTATTAAACATGCAGCGTTAGCAGGCAAAGCACATGCTCTGTCACCGACCTATGGCCCTAACAAGAAGAGAAATGGTAAGTGTTGTGTATCAATATCACGGTCGCCTTGTGCTCACATAATGGCGACCACCACGTGGACATTCGCACATGGCCTGAATCTACCTGAGCTTCAGCCAGGTAGAACAATAGCCAGTCAGATCCTAAACGACCACCAATCATGAGCCTAGGTTTCCCCCAGGGGACCTATGAACTGTAACCACTATCTTAAGGTCCTATCAGGACATTGGGGTGAGGTTGGGGGATTATCTCTGACTGGCATAAAAAGAGGGCTCTGAGCCCGGGGTTGCTATGTTCCATCTTGACCCGCAATAAACTACAATGCTGTTTTCACTGTTACCGGCCTCCCGATTCCTGTACTTTTCAGTAAGCCGAAGTGGGAGGAAAAGCTGCTCTTTGGAAAGAACACTGTGACAATCTTTGCACCATCTAATTATGAGGAAGTCTTCAGAAATGCTTAGAAAATGACCTACAGGTGGATTTCCATTAAGCGACTGCCTACATCGTATCGGCACATGAGTAATTATGCTTTTTAAAAATCAGTCTTAACAATTTTTTTTAAAAGTCATAATGAAGTCCCCACAGGGTCGGGCCTGGTTAGTACTTGGATGAGAGACCACAAAGGAAGTCTAGGGTTGTGACGCAGAGGCGGTCAATGGCAAACCACCTCTGAATTGAAAACCCTACGAGGTTGCCATAAATTAGCTTCAACTTGATAGCACTTTCCACCAATGCCAAAGCTCATCCAAGCTCAGTTGAACAGCCTGAATGCATCTCTGGTAGGACATGGCAATGTGTACCCTCACTTAGGGTCCTCAGTTGTAAAGCCTGCTGGCTGGCTGCAAAAACAGGTGGATTGCATTTTATACCTAAAAACAAAGGCTCCCAGAATTTCCTCCTAGACACCAAAAACAACAGAGTCAAAACTATCAGCTGAAACCAACCCTCCTCTGCACTCATCTATTGTGCAACTATGATCCTTAACAGAAGTTAGGAAAAAGAATCAGATTAAATTCAGTGGGAGCAGGATGAGGCAATAAATACATCATTTCTCAACAACATCATTTATTCCACATAGTATGGATTGAACATCTTCAATTTCTAAGTACCTCTACTAAGAGGTTAAAGTTTCTTTCAAAAGATAGATCCAAAATAGGTTGAACAGAAGGTGCAAGTCAAATTTTACTGAAGCTAAGCTGGAGCTTAGGAACGAAGCAGGAGTCCAGAACAATTCAGAAAAAGAAGGCATAACATTGCCAAGATCTTGTTTACTGAAACAACCGTGTGAGAATTTTGAGCATGCCTCACTGAAGCCAGTCTGGAAAGTCTCATGATGAAGAAAGAGGAGAACATGAGCAACTGTACTGATAGTTAAAGAGTTTTGGCTGCTAGCGAAGGTCTGGTGGCGAGAGCAGCCCAAGGAAAACCCTTGAGGAGAAACAAACACTCAGAGCAACATCAGAGGGAACCCATTGTACATATCCAAGTACTAGGTGCTCAGCTTCATGGCTCAAGTGACTGCAAACAGCAGGAAGGGAAATGGGGGCAGGACATAAGCTTCGGAGGAAAGAATTCATATTTATTAACAGATCCTCAGAATTCACCAGCTACTTTAAAGTTGGAGCAACCCAAGGTCTGCCCACATGTGCGGGGGGAAGCCCTATGGCTTCTAAACTTTAGCAGGTAATGTCGAGACATATATTATTGCTATTTATAAGTGTGCCAGACTATCAGATTTAAATTCCAGTTTAAAATGATTAATTGGTTCCTAATCGTACCAAGGCATTTTGAACACATTATAAAGCCTTATACCGGGCCAGACCATTGGTCTATCATGGTCAGTAATGTCTAATGTTAACTAGCAGCTGATCTCCAAAGTCTCAGGCCAAGGTCTTTCATATCATTTCTTACTTCATCTTTTTTACTGGAGATGCCCAGGACTGAACCTGGGACCTTCTGTGTACAAAGCAAAAACTGAACCACAGTCCCACCCAATCTTCTTAAATTGTGGCTAGGAGATAGGTTCAGTTGGTGGATGGCCGATAGCTATCTTCTAGATGCAACAGTAATCAAATAAAACTACTGTAGAGAGATGAAAAACCCTCATGCTCAGGGACAATATAATTTGTGGACAATGGGGAGGAAAGAACAATTGGATAATCACACTGCTTCCCAACAAAGGCTTTCAAGTAAAACAGATTTTGGAATATCTACCCTGCATTTCTATTCTTGTGAATTTTCTTCTCACCTGCACTCTGATTATCATGACATCTGCATTCTTTGCAATAGCATGTGCTAGACTGCCCCAGTAGGAGAACTCAGAATTAGATACATCACTTGGTTTGTCTGTATGGGGGGGTGTCAAGGGAGAAACCTTCAAGGTTAAGCCTGTGACCTTTTGCTTCCCCAGCCCAACCACACTGAGCCTCCCTAAATCTTCTACAATGAGTCTCTACCCATTCTGCTGAACTACCCCTTAGATCTTCAACACTCCCTCCTTCAGCATCTGTGTGATGTTTCACTATTTGTCTTCCTTTAAATTCTGCCTTCAAGTCTTTCTCAGCCAAGCCTCTCTTCCTCCAGAACCTTGTCAGAAAGGTTTTAATATTTCAGCTTCCAGGAGCCAAAAGACAATGGTGTTAATGTAAAACATCTTTCATGCTAGATTTCTTTTCAGGACTTTGATGTACAAGGAAGTTTCAGTTTCTAATTTGGGTTATTTGCAGAATGGTAAACTGCCAGTCAGCTTGGGTTCCCCTCTGTAAATAACTTTTCTAATTCAATCTAGGACACTTAATGAAGCAGTCTGCATAATTAATAATCCCTCCAGGGCCACAGAAGTCCCCGCTTTATAATGCACCTCTTGCTTAGTCCTAGTTTTATAAACCGTCACTGCTGGTGAGGAATGTAGATTTACTTTGACATCAAGGGGGAAAAATGTGTTTCCTCTGACTTTTAATGTTTACTAGCAACTTACTAATTTATTTCAAATGGCATGGGAGCTTCAGCTTTCAGTCCCTCCTCTGTTTCTAGTCATACATACTTTCCCCCTGTGCCCATTTTATTTCTCCCCTTTCCCTCTGTTCTTCTCCTCTTTTCCCAATCCATACGCATAACTGCCCTTTTCCCACCATTCTTTCCTGGGCCCCTGTGCTTCTGTTTAACCCCTTGCCTCTCTCTCTGAACCAGAATCTTCTAGCTTTCTTTGGACTGTCTTGCTTGAGAGCTGCTCTGACCGAATCAAGTGGGCAGAGCAAGCAAGAGAACCCAAGGAAACCTGGAAGATGCTGCTTTAGAGAGAGGGCTAAGAAGGTATCTGCTGGGCCATCATGACAAAACTCCTCACTGCATGACAACAACACTAGATAGAATACATGGGCGTGTTTGTGCAGATATTTGGCAGATTTCACCAGGCGCTGCTGATAACCAGCCTCTCTACATTTCAATGCAGCGGTCTCACAGGGACCGCCTGCAAGCCCCAAACAAAACGAACCAAGCTTGACCTTCAGCCGTGCCTGGTGGATTGTACCAGTTGTTGCTTTTCGATTCCATTTGGTCAACACAGCAGCTGCAAACCTTAGCTGGGGTCAACAGTTAAGTACGGCAAACCATATTTTACATGACTTGCTCTTATAAATAACTGAAGAATTCACTCCCTCCGTCTAATACTAAGTGAAGCGGGGAGGTAGAGAAATGCACCAAACAAACTGTAACATGGTGTAACGATGTTTTAAACCCTATTTGGACAGAGCATTAGGAGACACAGATTTTCTTTTTTAAAGCACGGCTATCACTCAAGCGGGTTGGGCAGCAGCCCAAAGATTACCAAAGAGACACCAGCTTGTTCCAATCAAAGACACACAACAGTGCAAAAGACAACCTCATACCTCTATTTCATGCTCAGGTTGGCTCACGATCAAACACCCTGATTAGGAGTGTTTTTAGGCTGTGAGGCTGTTGCCAACAGAATGACACCCTCAACCCAAATGGCAGCTCTGACACTCAAACGTGCAACCCAACATATTTCTTATATTGAATACACCCTCAAATGATTCTCACACTCCCAATCAATTCAATCACCTTGGACCCAAAAAATGAAAAAGCTTGTACTTGTGCCAAAGATAACTCCAGATGAGCCAGTTTAGTTGATTCACTGATTTTAAAAAACAAGAACATCACACTTTGGGAAGGGGGGAAACCAACACTAAAGCAGATATAGAATGAGAGGCAGTAGCGAAGGAACAACAAAACTTTGGGCAGACAGCCCCCTATTTCTGTTGTTCTGCAGCTATTCTGTCTCCACTGTCTTATGAAAACCCTTCCCAAGTTAGCCTCCAGGCTTATTCTATGGCATTCTGTGGTTCCAGAGAAATGGCTGAATATTAAACTCCATACCTTGTTTCCTCCCACTGGCTTGGATCCAGAGGAAAAAATTCTGCTAACAGAAAGGGTGCAATTTTCAGAAATCCCCCCTTTCTGCTGCAGACCTTTCTTTATGACATCTTACCTATACTATTCTCAGGGTCCAAAATCACATTCATCAGCACAAATTTATCATGGGATCGAAACCAGTTTTCCTTTCTGCCCCACTATTTTGCAGGGGAAAAGAAGGTACATGATTCAAATGTTTTTCATGCATACAAATCTTGTAAATGAACCTAAATGTAAATGAGCCTCTTTGTTCAGCAGACTTTCATCACAAGTATCTAACAAATGTCAACTGCAGTAGGATGACCTAAATAGTTTTATAAAATCTCCCAACCATATTCAGACTTGCTCCTGAAAGATTATCAGGAAGGGAGGGAGGGAGGAAGAGAGGGAGGCAGGGAGGAAGGAAGAAGGAAGGAAGGAAGGAAAGCTGCCAGGACTGTTTGGAATGGGAAATCAATATAGGGAGTGGCCTATTTAAGTCTTTCCCTTATGTCATTTTCCCACAAGAAAAATCACAACCTCTACGCTACTTTTGCCCCAAATGCATGTTTTCCTGTACTTTTTTCTGTAGTAAGGAAGGGGGTAAAAGCATATGGGGCAACTTCTGGCTACAAAACATTTATTTGTTTGTTTGTTTGTTTGTTTATTATATTTTATCCCACCCTCCCCGCAAGCAGGCTCAGGGCAGCTTACATTGCTTGGTAAATTGTACCAAGTACATACAGACATTTAAAACCAGTTTATAGTTAAATACTCACAATATCCTTCAATCAGATGGCGTACCCTATAGACAGCACCCAAAAGTCCCCACATAGCAGTCTCCCCATGCCTCAGGATGGTAGGACTCAATCTCCATTTTGGCCAGCCCTATGCCACCGATGTTGGTGGTGGTCGTTGATGGCAGTGGTGGACGGCTCCTGGTGAAAGAGCTCCATCTTGCAGGTAGGGCTGCCAAGTACCAGCGACTTACCGGCGGGGGGAGTTGTTCTCCCCCCGGGAGCTCTTCTGGCGCGTGCGCTTTGCGCGCGTGCCACGGCGATGTAATGACGTCACCCGGAGGTGATGTCATTACATGGGGGAAGTCGTCCTCACCGAATGACTTCTGGGGCAAGGTCGGGAACCCCTATAGTGGGGGATCCCCTGCCCCCTGGGCTGACTTGGCAGCCCTACTTGCAGGCCCTGCAGAATTTGCTGCCAGCATTCTCAGCACTGAATCTGGGGTGGTCTTTCCCAAGAGAGACACCCCAAAGCGACCTCTGAACGTCCATAAGCAATGCCCTATGAAGCCAGGCTTGGCTTACACACTGGCTTTTGGTGGGGCTAGAAGAACCACATTTTGGCTGAGAATTCTCAGGCCAAAGAGAATTCTCCGTGCAAGCAACACCCCCCCCCCTCTTCTCTCCTGTCAGCTTAGTCCAAAAAGGACGAAGAATGAGCAAGTCTCTGCCCTTGCCTCAGGCATCTTCTTCTAACCAAATGGCTAGTCTTTTGTCTGTCAAATGTACAGGGAGGGAGGGACAAAAAGCCTCTGGTCTGTGCTATTGTCATGAATGAATCACGCTGCATGTTTCCACCCCCCCTCTCCTGTTTCACCCATTTCAGGAAGTATCTTTGGAATAATCCTCTCATCCCTGTCTCCATATATTTGTCTAAGATATCAGCATTCTTACACCTGTGCCAGACCCATCAAGGTAAACATTAACTCCCCATGTATAGTGAATGTCACCCATTCAGGATCATTCTGCCACACATTAAGAAACATCACTCCTTTTGTCTGGCACCAGGGAAACACCAGACCACTCTATTGTTCCACAATGGACACCCCCTAGTACTGTCATCCAACACCTGGCTTCTATTGTTAAACCTGACTCTGCCCCCTCTGAGAACTCATTGGTTACATCTAGGACTTGCCCATCCTGATACCACACACCCCTGGGACTCATCATTGGTCCAGGTGATCTATTGTTCTCACCTGAGACCAGCCCCCAAGACCTTCCATTGATCTGCATTGTTTTTCCATGTCTATATCTGTAAGCACATGGTTTTAGACCATGTGTTTTCTGTCCTGATGCCAACTGGCAGGCCACCCCTTTACCCTCTGGGTTTAGGCCATAATTCTTTCTTCATGGACCTCTGCACATCTGGACAGGTAGTATCACCCCATAACTCACCCCCTCTATTCTCTATCAGTCACCTCTGCTTCCTTAGTTCTGTATTGTGTGTATGAATGTCTGATTCTTGTTTATAAATTTAAGAATCCTTCAGTAAAAAGATCACTGCTTTAGTTATCTAGTCTCTGTGTCTATTTCTGTGACCTGGATAAGGTGGGAATCTGGTATACAAAGGCCATGTTCTTGTAGTTATGTCAATTGCACATTAATATCATAATTCCCCAGCCTTTTAATAAAGCAAATAGAGCAATTTGGCTAACTAATTGCACAAGATTCTGCAGGGCCCTGATCTCCTTCAGGAGCTCATTCCACCAGTAAGGAGCCACCACTGAGAAGGCTCTGGCCCTGGTAGCAGCGAGCCTGGCATCCCTGGGGCCTGGGATAACTAGACGGTGTTGTGACCCCGACCATCGTGCTCTCTGGGGTATGTATGGGGAAAGGCGGTCCCTCAGGTATGTCGGATAACATCTAGAACTTCCAGTGGAAGTCACCAGTGAACGGGAAAGTTGCAGTGGGGAAACTCCTTTTTCCCAAGACTGCTTTTCCTAACAACTAATTTGACTCATGGACATATGCACACATGAAACTGCTTTATGTTGAACCAGATCACTGGTCCACCAAGGTCAGTATTGCCTACTTAGCCTGTCAGCAGCTCTCCAAGGTTTCAGACAGAGGTTTTTCACATCACCTGCTGCCTGATCTTTTAACTGCAGATGTCAGGGATTGAACCTGGGATCTCCTGTATGGCAAGCAGATGCTCTACCACTGAGCCACGGCACACCCTAGTTTGGCCCAACACTCTCTGTCCAGCAAATCTGTGGCTCAGGAAAGATTAGAACCAGTGACCTCTTTGTTTATCACTTAGTCTCTTAACCCCTTCATTATATGACCTCTCATAACTAAAACTGCCTTGTGGTAGGTTGTGAACTACAAAACAGAGCACAAACAGAAATTCAAAATGATGGAGCTGCCCTTTCTGTGACATCTGCCCCTTTTGTGGACTGTCAGAGAAGGTGAGTGTAAACATAAATCTTTCTAGGTTTGCATGCAGTCGTTTGCATGTACACAAATCAGCCCATCCTACTGTGAGCCCAGTCGCAAACCTGCAGGTTCTGTTTGTGAACCAAGAGCTGCTATAACATTAATCTAACACCAGAAGGATAGATAAATGGAAGAACAGTGGTAAAAGCTGAAGCTTATATTCAATACGGACTGAGCCTTCTTCTCAACAGTAACTTAACAGGCATAACGGTGTAGTGATTTAAGTGTCAGTCCAGGATCTGGGAGACCTTGGTTCAAATTCCCACTCATGGAGATGTTCATATTGATTCTGTGGCCCTGGGCAAAAGTCCGGGATGAGGCTGCAGAATCACTGGCACCCTGTCAGATCCCTTCCCCGAATGAAGCCAGGAGCAGCTGTTTCAGCTGCCTAAGACCACCACTGCCCATTCACCATGGAAGGTTACTGGGTGACTGTGGGCCTGAGTCACATTCTCTCAGCCTAATCTACCTTACAGGATTGTTGTTGTAGAATGGAAGGCAGAATGATGTATACCTCTTTGGGCCCCCATTGGGGTGGGGTATAAATCAAATAGTCATAAGCATTGCCTTACAACTGTTGCCCATTTTGGAAAACGAGGCCAAGAAGAAAGGTAATGCTCTGCCATCCACATACCTGTATTTTTCACTCCATAAGACGCACCTGACCATAAGATGCACCTAGCTCCGCTCGGTGCTGTGGCTTGGGAAAAGTTAGGGGGGTTTAAGACGCACACACTTTTACCCCCACTTTTTTTGGGAGAAAAAGTGAGTCTTATGGAGCAAAAAATACGGTATATTGTTTTACACACAATCCATACATCTGTGGGGTCCAGCCCCATGCCAGCCAGCAAAGCTAGCCAAGCCCAATCACTTCATCTTGACCTTCTGAATTTCTATGCATTGAGTTGCTTTCAAAGGCAAAGGAGTCAGTCACTTATCTTCCATTTAAAAACAATATTTAATTTAAAAAATCAAGTGAGAATTATGCCCACAGTTCATACTTAACAATATGCATTGCAATGCCACATGAGCGTGAGATGCTGTAGCATATTCTTACTCAACTGGTTTCCCTTGATGAAAAGAGATTTCTTCACCTTCCAGAAATAGTCAAAGCCTTTCCTTTGTTGTGTAATAATAATTAACTAGTAAAATAGATCTGGAGCATGGCCTGACTCATTGAACTAGCTAGCTACCCAGGAAGAGCTCTCCCTCAAATGAAATGTGGTTATTCATGTTTCACAGAAACTTTATTTATAAGGCAACCAGTGATGGATGCAGATGTCCATGTGGTAGCAGCTTTAGATCTCAACTGTGTTACAGTTCTATGCATGTGGACAAATGGTCGTTTTGGAGTTTTCACTTCCCACTATTTGCGGGAATGAGGTAAGCTAGTGCAGTGGTAACCAGCAGCTAGTGCAGAATGTTGCAACTAGACTGCTGGTTGGGGCCAGCCACTGGAAGTATGTGACCCTGATACAACAGTTACACTGACTTCTAATCTGCTTCTGAGCCCAATTCAAGGTGTTGGTTTTAACCTTAAAAGCCCTAAATAGCTTGAGATGCGGGTATCTAAAGGACCATCTTCCCCCATACGTTCATGCCCAGGAATTAAAATCACAGGTAGAACCTCTCCTGACTGTCCCACCCATCAAAGAAGCTCATCTAGTGGCTATCCAAGAGAGGATCTTTTTGGTGGCAGCCCCACAATTATGGAACAACCTCTCCAGGGAGGTGCACCTGGCCCCCTCACTGTTGATCTTCAGGAGGCGGTTGAAGACAGTTTTATTTAGGCCTGCATTTTACCAATTAAGTTTTTATTTATTGATGGTACTAACTGGAGTTTTAAATTTGTGGGTTTTAATGAGTTTTTATCATTGTTGCTTTATTTATATTGGTTTTTAATTTTTTTATATAATGGTTTTAGTTAGGATATAAGCTGTCTTGAGTTCTGCAAGACAGAAAGGAAGCTAAGAAACGTTTTAATACATAAATAAATAGAATAATGCTATAGTTACAAAAGGACAGAAAGCCACAGACTACAATCTCCACACAAACTTGGAGAGCATCTCACAATAACATCTGTGCAGCTTCCTCGTGGTTACGGACCATCTGTTCCCAATGCTGAATTTGGTTTGGAATTTTCTTGTTGGATTAAATGACATTTGAAAGGCCAGTCATCACAGCCATAAGCAGAGGTCTTCTACAGTCTAATAGACCAACTAAGGGGGACTGGTAAAACATGTTTCTTTGCAGCATGCTTTGAAGTTTCACTAGCTAGAGGAATTGAGTTACCAATTGTCAGTTCTTTTTGTTAGATTTTCATCCCATTTTTTCCTCAGTAAACTCACAGCTGTTTACCTGGAATTTCTCGTGATGTCCCATCTGGTACTGGTCATGTGGCAGGTCCCACATTTTGGGCCCTGGTCTGCTTGGCTTTGACAGGACAACAATAACATATGTTCCCAGGCTACGTGCCAGGGCCTCTACAAATGCAGTCCTAAGAACTACTTCCTGGGAGTAAGCCCCATTGAACAGAGTAGAATTCCTAACTGACCTGTTCAGGATTATTCTTTGAATTCTCCATAGCCAAGATATTGCCATTCAATGACAGTCCTATAACACTATTTCACTCAAAAAAGTTATTTTTTTTATGTATAGTCTCAGTTGCCTATTTTCAAAAGCTTGGAAACTGATTATCTTTTGGACCCTTGAATAAAGTCAAGTATACACCTGTACAGCTTTTAAGAATAAGTTATTTTCATAAACGTTCCAGGTTCTCAAAGAAGGGAAATATTGCACAATTCCATGTTTTACAGTTTTATTAAAAATTCAAGATTTTCCAGAACTGAATGTTTACAATAACAAATCTCTCTTAGATTCTCTGCATCTGTTTCAGATAAACATATCAAACTTCAGAAGATTAAAATGCTTGATTTAATGCAAAGAAGGAGGAAGGGTCCCACGCGTTTTGCCCTAGCAGCATGATCCTCAGCATCAACAGAACTTGCTCCCAAATGAATGTGTGTAGGATTGTAGTCGTAATTACAGAAAATGTGTAATGGAACATTTTTGAACCCAATACATGATGTAAATGCTTCAACTCTAAAGGAAATTGCACAAGTGAAGTCCTTCTGCTTTCTTTAGTGCAATGATAAAGCCTACATTGCCTAGAATGTCCAGTTGTATCAAGGACATGGTACAAACATCCCAAGAGAAGCTCAAACTCTTTCCCGTGACCTCAGCATACAGCATCCCAATCTTTCCTTGACAAACCCCTTGCTTTAAAACTGCTACTGTCCAAGCACTGCATTCAAGCTCTACAGTTTCAGAGTCACTGGTCTGAGGTGGCCTGTGTTTCACACTTAAACAATGTGCAAGTCAAACTCTTTATACTGAATGTCGTACACTGTGCAAGAGAGATTGTAAATTGGCATAGCTCACTTTATCCACACAGGGAACAGCAAATATCCTCCCAAGATAGACTAAAGGTGGCCTTTGTACTGTGTTTTGGAACACAAAGGTCACCCTGGATTTACTCGTTTCAATGATCTGTCAAAGTAATCTGGTTTACTGTAGCTAATTCTTTTTTAATACTTGGCCAATCCTTGTTCTGTTTGAGCGCTGGCAAAAGGCAGTTTCCTGGCAGTGGATGCACAACCAGGACAGGAGGGAAGAGAGCTCCGTCTGCTGTAACTGGAGGGTTGGGGGAGTAGGAACTGGGCAAATAATTGTCATCTGTGCATTCCCAAAATGGTTCCTCTGCTTGCTTTTAAGGCTGCAGCCCATCAAAGTTTTATCAAAGATCTAAAAGGGTCTAAGAGGCACACACACAGAGACTTGGAATCAATATATTATGGAAGTCAGCGGTGGCCATCGTGTGTTCCTTATGTCCAATTCAAATATATAAAACTGTCAGCCTTGTGTGCACTATAATCCATATGGAGCACTCCATCACTGGGTGTAGTCTTGCCTCTGAGCACTGAGCCAGCAAACAGTTAGCTCCTCCACTTGGGAGAAGAATGGAATATTGCAGACTTGAATCTATACCGTAGCCAGGCACATGCACAGCCGTTTTTGCTACAGTCCAGGCCTGTTAAAAAAAGTCACACTGCCTATGTCACAGGCTGGCCCTTCTACACTGAAGCTGTAGGAAAGGTCACAGAGTAAGAGTGTAGCTTTCCCAAAAAAAACCCCACAGACTTTACTGTACAGTTATTACTTTTTTTTTCTCCTGTCTCTACTCCTATCATTTATATACTGGCAGCAATGTACGTAGTGTACTGCACAGGCAAAACCAAAAAATAGATCTCTTCTCTTAAGAAATTACAATCTAAAATTGACAGTCAGAAACACAACAGAGGAAGGTGAGTGTGAGAGACAGGCAGCCAGATTTAAATGTAGTTAAACGCACTTATGCATAAGCCCTTTTCAGACATTAAGCCCACAAGTACCACAAACCTCCCTACCACACATAGATCATCCAGGCACAGCTCAGATGGGGTCTAGACTGCTCCGAGAATTACGACTGATCTCCAGATGACCGAGATCAGGTCCTCTGGAGAAAATGGATCCTTTGGGGATGGACTATGGCATTATGCCCCACTGTGGTCCCTCCCTTCCCCAGGCTCTACTCCAAATCTCCAAATATATCCCAGCCTGGAGCTGACAGTCCTATGCAGTTGCCATGTTGTCTGAATGGGGGCAATGTATGTATTTTGCATGCACCTTCAATTCCAATATGCACAAACTGACTGCTGGATTCTTCAGGGTTCTGGTTCACATGTATTGAACCTTAAGGGGCATGCAAACTGTGTGTAGCCCTGTTGAGAGACAACAAGGTGGCTGCATGTGACAGGAGCATTGTGGATAGCTTGCACTCCTGATAACATAACTGCCCCACTCCCAGTATGTGTGGATATAAAAGAGCTAGACGTAAGCTTGGATTCAGCTGGGGTAAGAATTAAGGTGTCAAAGACAGGTTTTGATGTGAGAAATAGGAGTCCTACATACAAACAGTCAACAAAGCTTATCTCTGTTCCAAGAAATGTTTTACCTGTTCAAAGCATAGGAGCACAGCCAGGGGGAAAAATGGCAGTCCTAACACCACACAAAATACCATATCCAAATCAATCAGCTGTTATAGTGGGTTATTAGATGATATTAGGGGCTCAGCCACTGTCCTCTTCCCTTGGAAGGAATGTTTAGCATGAGATTTTTCTCAGGCAGTTTTGCTTGCGTGATTCTGCATGCCTGGCTAAGTGAGGTTAAATAAAGCCCACTGTTGTGATGACTCAAGAGCTTGCAAACCATCTCTGGCACTTTAATATTTTAATTATTCCTTGTGCTCAGAGCTAGCTTTCATAAGCAAATCAGCATGATGGCTTGACAAGCTATGGGAATTGTGTTTTTTTAAGAGCCTACTCAACTTGTTAGACTTCAGATGGGCTGAGAATGGCAATCCTCATAATTGCCACAGAAGTGAAATCCCAGATCCCCATGCACTAGCAGGCAATTCAGGAAGCTGGAATGGTACCCTTTAAAGGGTTTACTGTTGCACTAAGAAAACAGGGTTCAGGTGTGGACAGCAAGACGTAAAAGCCAAAATAAGTTCAGGCCTCTTAACATTCCAATGCAAGACTACTTCCATTGATTAAAGTACATACTCTTCATTCAAAATTAATTGTACTAGCGCCACAAACCATTTATCATTTATATAGCACCTTGCAGGGCATTTTAACAAAGCAAATGCTTGTACATTATTATATATGCTGTCATTCCAAAACATCAAAGATGAAGGTTCTTAGGATGACAGCTTACTTTTCATGGACTTGTTCGATCACGTTTATCACTTAATATCCTGTATCTTTATTAGACAATCCACTAGAGAGGTAGAGCGTGAGTTCTCCCAATGCCCGGGTAACTGTAATTCTAGCTGCTGTTATTTAACCAACAGTTGTTTCCAAGTCTTCATTCTGTAAATGTCTAAACTGCAGTATTAAAGGATCTGATGTAACTTGTTATTTTCCCTATTGTTTGTAAATTTTATGCCCCCTTCTTGCTGCCATCATCAGAGCCACTGGCAGCTAACAGATTAAAAATATACAGTAAAAACAGTAAACAAACTTTTAAAACTTTAAAAACAAAGCATTTCATCCAAACAATTAATATACACATATGATACAGTAAAATATACATACATAAAAACAACAAAAACAGGAGAGGAAGGAGGGAACGCCAGACAAAACAAAACAAAATCTTCACTTGATGGCAGAAAATGGCAACAGAAGGGGACAGATGAGTCTCCCTGGGGAGAAAGTTCCAGAGTTTCAGTGTTCGGTTGCCACCTGCCTAATCTCTGAATGCAGAGACACCTATAGCAAGGCCTCAGAAGGTAACCTTGGCAGTCAGGTGGGTTCACAAGGGAATAGGTATACTAGTCCCAAGTCATTTAGGGCTTTAAAGGTCAACACAAATGCCTTGAATTGTGCCAGGAAACAGATTGGGAGCTGTTGTAGATGGGCCAAGACTGGAGTGATATGGTCCCTACAGCCCATTCCAGTCAACATCCTGGTGACAGCATTCTACACCAGCTGGAATGTACACTGATAAACTGATAGCCAAGAATAAAGTACAGCAAAGAGCTTTCCAAAACATACAATAATAAGCCGCTGTACCTCCTCACTTCTATTTGGACAGCAGAGATTCAGTTTCAAATCCCGCAACCTGCTACAAAGCTCAGTGGATGGCCTGGGACCATTCACTGTCTCTCAGACTGCCTCTCAAACTAATCTGTTTCCTCAGGGTTGTAAGATTAAAATGGGAAGGAGATAATCATGTCAGTTTGAGCTCCTTAGAGGAAGGGTGGGGATAAAAATGTTATCTGCATAGATTTGTCTTGACCCAGTCTTATCTTGATAGGTTAAGAGATTAGGAGAATTAAAGTTCATAATAGCTTTCAGATTTACAGAAAGTGATCTTTATCTATATCCCACTGTATCCTTCTAGAATCCTATTATGTTGTCACACTTAGCTAACAATTATTTGCCCCAAAGACACCAAGTGAACTCTCTAGCTGACCATGGTTTGAATCAAGGATTCCCACTAGGGTTGCCAGGTCCCCCTGTCATCACGGCAGGGGAATTTGGGGGGTGGGGCATTCCAGAGGGTGGGTGGGATGTTGCACAGGATGTCCCTGATTTGATGATGTCACCCAGAAGTGACATCATCATGTCAGGGATGCCAGGTGCACAATGCAGCCCTTCCATCCTGGGCTGGCAAGCAGGAGACCACGAGGGAAACTAAGAACAACCCAGACCCAGGGCAACCTTCCCACTACTCCCTTGGTCTTTAAAAGGTGAGCATCGTAAGGGGGATTGATCATGCCCTTCTGCCTACTCGCGAGCTGGCAAACCTTAGCAGGGACTACCCTCAAAATTATCTGATGTGGCTGATCAGGCCTCTGCCAGCTCAACTGGTGATTGATGGCCTCCCCCTAAACCAACAAAGCCCCCTTTCAATGCCTAGAGAGACCATCCCAGCCGCTTTTCCTGGTATCGCTGCTCTCCCAGCCCTGGAGCTAGGCAACAGTGCTCCCCCAGGGAACTCCATTGGCACAGCATGCACAGAGACACGATGCCCAGCACTGCAGCATCCTGATATGCTGTGGGCACTTGAAATTCTGCTGTCACCACTAATGAGGCTGGCCATGCTACCACTGCAGACTCAGCTGCCGATCACCACACTGGAGAACCCAGCAGCTGGTGTAGATGGAAGGCCTTAAGGATGATGACATCACTGTTTGGGGGTGGGGTTTCCCTTGCTGGCCAGCTGGCCAGTGGAGGGCCAAAGCCCACAAAAGTGGGAGAACCACCGCTGGGACCGGGGGGCTGGCAACTCTACTTCCTATATTCAAAATCCAACATCCTGTTCACTGCACTTCTCAGGGCTTTTTGCAGCTGCTATCACTGATGCAGACTGAAATCACCACTTGAGCTAGAGCCTGAGATTTGTCAGATAGTCAGAAAATTGATCCTTCTACAACAGCAGAAGCTGAATGTAATCACATTGCCATGAACCCAACCTCAGATGATTGTATACAATGGGGATCTTCAGCTTTTTAGAGCTAGACTTGTGACATTCAGAATTGTAGGACAGGGTGGTCAATGCATCCGCAAAATGGCTTCCACAGAGGGCAATGCCCAGCCACAAAGTACCAGAGAGTAATGTTATACAGCACTCTCATAGTAACTTTTCAACATTTCATGTAGAAACTCTGTTTAACAAAATGCCTTATATTGTTTAAAAAAATATTTTTGCACACACACAGCCTACTTTCAGTAAAAACAGTGGAGATCCTTGTGCTGTGGTTACAACTACTGCCAAAGCAGCTGGTTAAAAAATCTGCACAGCCAACCAGATTTCCAGAGGCTAATCAGAAAACTTGCTGGGCAAAAGCTCCACCTGGTCCACCTACTTTCTAAAAAGACTTAGTGGGGCATCAGGAAAGGTGCTGGTGGGCACCATGGAACCTCCTATAGATATTAGCAAGCTACACTGTCCAAACAGCAAAGATCTAAGCCATATTAAAGATTTTTGCAAAATCAGAACAACACTTAATATAAGACTTTCAAGCCCTTTGTGGCAAGATCCAAAATCATAAAAGCCCATTTGGAATTTACAAAAACAAAACAAAACCCTCCCAGTTGTGCTTTAATCATACAGTCCCAAAGCTTTAAATGCTTATAAATGTTTAACATTCAGTAGTGTTCGGAAAATTCAGCTTCATGCAAGCTTGTGTATATAACATGGTGTACTGCACTCAAGGGTGGTGGTCACACGGTAATTTTGATCGGGTTTCACCACTGTTCCCTATCACATTTAAAAGGGCTGATCAGACAGCTGCATCTGACTCCTGTATTGAAGCAGACTCACCCCCGCAATCGTCCCGGTTTCCTAGCGATTTTTCCAACACCGGGAAAATCAAGTACTTTCTAAATATTTCTACTGTGAATCCGCAATTTCGCCAATCTGGACAGCCATCTCTTGCTATGAATGTGATTAAGTCGTCTGAACATCATTCTCACACTGTATTTTCTCCCCAGCTTTCGCAATTGTGCGCATGAGCAATTCTGTGCTGAATATATTCAATGCATGAACATTCAAGCGCCCATATATAGACTCCTGAGCTTGGTTGTACATCAGTGGATCATTTTGTTCACTGTTCGGGGGGGGGGGGACCACTGCAAAAACAAGGGAGTACAGCGCATCCAAGTGGGAGCGGTGATTTGGCCATGCATATATGCACATGTGCAAAGAAAGAAATGTTTAAAACTTGTGCTGTGCCACCACTTGGGTGCTGCAGCTATCTGGACAGGGCCTGGAGCCTCGTCATGCAATGCAAGCAGTTCAGGGAGGGATGTGAGATCATCCCAAGCCGCAAAAAACATATCCCTGATCAAATATACAGTGGGAACAAATCATTATAAGCTTGCCATGTGACCACAACCTAGGAATCAATTTACCACATTATCTAGTATTTGTGAGAACTAAGCCAAAAAGCAACCTAAATTTCAGGAACTGGGACAGCTTTTTCAAGCTACTCCCCAGCATATACGATTTTCTTATTGACCCTGTATGTCAAGAAGCATTCTTGTCCTTGCAAATTGATAGCAAGCTTTATTAAAAAAAAAAATAAGGCACAAAATTTAATTAGGATTGCCAGACCCCAGGTGGGAGCAGGGGATCCCCGGATTTAGTAGGCTCCTGTCCACTACTGGCCAGATTGCCTGCAGGGGAAACTGCCACCCCCAACAGCAACCACCCATAGCAACATCCCTGGTGTAATGATGTCACATGGAAGTGATATCATCACACCAGGGACACCATGTAGTGACACTCTGGTATTTTGGGCAAAACTCTATGGTAACCATAGAGCTTTGTTCAAAATACTAGAGCTTTGCCGATTGACACCCCCAATGTGATGATGTCACTTCCACATGTCACCATCATGCTGGGGACATTGCGTGCGGCAACGTTGCCCTACCCCCATTCCCGACGAGCTCCCTCCAATCCCCTGCCAGTGAGAGAAGATGAACTGGCAACCCTAGATTTAATTTAAGTCTTGTACATCCTAATTATATGCATGATTTCACACTGGGGCTCACTTCTGAGAAAGTCTGCTGTGAAGGACATGCAACTTGGAACAGTAAAACCAAATGAAGATTTTATTTATAAGGGTAGGCAGACAGGGAATATATATACACGGGAACAGTGGATGCTTATGGATACATAGTTGCAGATGGTATATTTCAGCTTTAGGTTAGTTGCTTTATAATCAGTCACTTCAAATGACACAGTACAAATCTCTCTCTCTCTCTCCAAACTCAACCCTTATGCTGTTTAAGACAGCCAGTTTTTACGTGGGATTCTTAGGTACTCTCCACCTTCACAGAGAGATACCTCTGCTGTACCTTAGTTTGAATTTGGACTAAATTCTTCTGGCACACACTAAATTCCATAAACCAGGCTCTTTCTCCAGCAGGGTATAATTTCTAAGGGAGAGGAATGTGTATTTCTTATTTATCCACTCAGAGCTTATTTTCCTCATTAAGACTCCTGAGTTATCATGTTTGGCTTTTCTCAGTTTCCCTTAATATGGGAATCTATATAGATATCTCCTTTGTTCCAACAAGATTTGTCAATCCCCTCATACAGTACCAACACACTAAAAAAAAAAAAACCCAACTGCCAGGCTCAACTGCCAAACTCCAACTGTCAAGAGTATCAGTTTGTTTTCTCATTCGAACCCCCTCCTGAGTTCTGCCTTAGGATTACATCATCACTGCTAGTCACATGACTGCAGGTGTTTTTCCTTGCAGGCTGATTCCAAGCCCTGGATTCCATCACATCTGCGTAGGACAGCAAGCACAAGCTCATCAATTGTTCTACATACATTAATCTAACCTGCACATACCTGACCAACCCATGAAATGACATTAGGTTGCTCCTAGACTGCAGCTCCTGTACTGACATACTGATGCAGGAAGTGCTTCAAGAATAAAATAATTTCTAATGCTGGGTTTTTGTGCCTCAGAAACTAGAGCAGTAGTACCCTTAGGCTACAATCCTAAAAACACTTTGCTGGAAATAAGATCTATTGAATAAAAAGGGATTCTAAATACAATGACTAGGAATGGTTCCTTCAGTATTCCAGTTACACTGAGGCTAATTTGGGTTTTAAAAGTGGTGATCCAAAAGAGATTGGTATAAACTAGGATTACAGATGTTCTATTTTTAGAGGACATGTCTTCTTTCTTTGATGTTCATCCTCTTTTGGGCTCTTTTTTAAAAAAAAAAAAAAACCTTATGAAAATATTCTTTTTTGGATTAGAAGGTTAGGAATATTCCTAGTTAGTAGCAATTATCACAGCTTAACTAGTAGGGGTATTTAAAATGAAATTTGTCATAGCAATCACTTGTTTGAAGTAGTCAGTCAGGAAATAACGTCCTCTTTTTTTGTTTTTCAAAATATGGTAACCCTATATCAGGGGTGGCCAAACTTGCTTAAAGTAAGAGCTACATAGAATAAATGTCAGATGTTTGAGAGCTACAAGACACATGAACAAATATTACACACACGTTTGTATTGAAAAATATACAAATTTGCTTTTTATTAACATGAATGAAACTGCCAAAAATAAAAACAAAAGGGGTAAAAACAGATATTGATAATGGCATTTATTTTTCCAATGATATTTATTGATTTGCTAATGATATTCATTTGTCTAAGAAAGAGAGAGAGAGAGATGGAAAGAAAGAATAAAAGAAATGGAACGAAATAGAAAGTGCGAGAGAGAAACAAAGCAAATAGATTGGGAAGGGGGAAGGAAGGGAGAGGGAGAAAGAGAGAAAGAAAGGTGGAAAAAAAGCAAACAGATGGGGAAGGGAGGAAGGAAGAGAAAGAAAGAGAGAGAGAAAGAAACAAAGGCTGAGGACAGACTGGCAATCTAAAGCGGGGCAGGCACGGTTCGCAAACAGAGGAAAGGAGCACGTTCAGACATGCGCATCTGTCCGTCGACTCCGTTGCGTACTTACCCGTCTCCCAGTCACTTTCCTTCCGCTTTAACAGGACACCGGTTTTTCCCGGTGTTCAGAGGCCTTCCTCCGCATGCCTCCCGCTTCCAAACAGTGTGAACTGGAAGAAGCGGGAGGCATCCGGAGGAAGTGTGAACGCAGTCTGGCTACGCGGCAGTCTGAACGCTCTGTGGCAGTCTGAACGCTCCGTATCGCCGCTGATCCGCATTGCTCTGGCCAGTGTGAACAGCCAGCTCCGTGGGTTTTTTCCCCCACTCCAGTTCTCTCCGCTTTGCCTCCGCTTTAGATTGCCAGTCTGTCCTCAGCCAAAGGAAGCAAATAGATGGGGAGAGAGGGGGCAGGAAGGACAGAAGGAAGGAAGAGAGAAAGGTGGAAAGAATAAAAGAGTTAGAAAGAAAAAGGGGAGAGAGAAAGCAAGAGAAGCAGAAACAAAAAAGCAAATATATGGGGGAAGGAGGAAGAAGGAAGGAAGGAAGGAAGGAAGGAAGGAAGGAAGGAAGGAAGGAAGGAAGGAAGGAAGGAAGGAAGGAAGGACAAACAGAAACAGAAATACCACAAAAAATTAAAATATGGAAAGCGCTGCCAGAGGATGTAGTGATGATCACAGGCACAGTTTTAAAAGTGGATCAGACAGATTCATGGAAGATAAGTCTATCAGTGGCTACTAGTCTTGGTGACTAAAGGAAACCTCCATGTTCAGAGGCAGTAAACCTCTGAATACCAGTGTCAAGAAGCAATATCCAGAGAAGGCCTTGGCCTCTATGCTCTGTTGCCTCTCCAGCATAACTGGTTGGTCTCCATATGAGATAGGATGCTGGACAAGAGTCACATTGCACAAAAAAAAGAAGGGTTGGTTCCTATGGAAGCAAGATTAGATCCCTAAAGAACTTAGTTTTTGTTATGGCCTGAAAACTCACAATTATCATTGCTATGTAAAACCAAAGCAGGATTGTTTGTTCTCCATACCATCCCAGTGATCACTCAAGAAACAGGAATGAATATAGTCTAGCAAAGAGTCTATTAGGAAATACGCTAGCAAAAGATTGCCACAATGTCAGTTACTGAGGGAAATCATTTATTTATTTATTTCATTTGTACCCTACTTTTTTCCCCCAGTAGGAACCCAAAGTGACTTACAACATTATCCCCTTCTCCACTGTATCCTCAGAATAACGCTGTGAGGTACATTAGGCTAAGAGTGTATGACTGACTCAAAGTCATCTAGTGAGGTTTCATGGCAGACTGGGGATTTGAACCTGGGTCTCCCAGCTCCTGTTCTGACACTATAACCATTACAAAATGCTGGCTATCAAGGAAGGGGCACAACCATATTTCTTTTTTTTTTAAATTTTTTATTAAGTTTTCAACAAATAAACTAAAACTATACAACCAAGATGATTTCCGATATATACTCATTTTGAGCCTTTGTACATCTTTAACCATACATAGAATTTGGACCATACATGTTCAGGATCTTTACTTTTCTCCGGATTTAACATGTAGCTAAGTTTTCCTAGTTCTGCTAATGCTAATAGTTTATCAATCACTTCCTCTTTGTCGGGTATTATGTCAGCTTTCCAATGTTTGGCTCTAATTATTCTTGCTGCTGTCAATATTATTATTAAAAGTTTCTCATCTTCTGGCAGCATTCCATCCGACGTGATATTTAATAAGAAAGTCTCTGGGTTCATGATTATCTCCATCCCCAATATCTCTTCAATTAAGTTTTTCATTCCCATCCAAAACTGCCTCATCTGTCTACACTGCCACCACATATGATAGAAAGATCCGATTTTCATCTTACATAGCCAACATATATTTGACACATTAGGATAACACTTATGTAGTTTATCTGGTGACCAATAGAACCTGTAAAAAATTTTATATGTGTTTTCTTTAAAGTTTATTGCTTTCAAGCTCTTAACTCCTTTCCAAATTTTTGACCATCTATCTGTTTCTATTTGGTGCCCTAGATCCTTCATCCAGTGTATCATAACATTTTTAATTGTTTCATCCTGCATTTCTCTATCTATAAACAAATTATATATCTTTTTATGAGCTTTTTATCATTGTTTAACCAAATCTTATCTAATTCATTTTGTTCTTTATAAAACCCTATTTTCTTATCTTTATCATATACTGATTGCAGTTGGATTTTTTCCCACCATGACAGTTTAATACCTAATTTTTCTAGTTTATCTTCCCCTTTTATATTACCTACTTTATCAAGAATGGATTCATAGTTGGCCAAATTTTCCTTACTTAACAACGTAGGTTTGATATAGGCTTCTAATGGTGATACCCATCTTGGCGTTTTGGTGTAGAACTCATTCTTGATCATAATCCAGATTTTCATTAGCGCTGCCCTTAAGACATGTGAGTGAAAGTTTGAGTGTATGGCCTGTTTCCCATACCAAATGTATGAGTGCCAGCCCATATATAGGTCGTGACCTTCCAAATTAAGTAATCTGGTGTTCTCTAACCTCACCCATTCTTTAATCCAAACCAATGCTGCCGATCTTCCATAGAGTTTCCAGTTGGGGAACGCCAGTCCTCCTCTCTCTTTTTTATCTTGGAGTAATTTTAATTTCACTCTGGGTTTTTTAGGGAACCATATATAATCCCTGGTTATCTTGTTAATTTCCTGGTAAAACGGTGCATGTTCTTTTAACAATGGTATATTTTGCGCTAAAAATATAAATTTTGGGAGGATATTCATCTTTATGGATGCTATTCTACCCAACAGTGACAAATTAAATCTTTTCCATTTTTCCAGATCTTCCTTGATTTCTTTTAATCATTTTTTATAATTGTCTCCGATTATGGAACTGGTTTTATTTGTGCAAATAATCCCTAGGTATTTTATCTTTTTAACAATTTCTGTATTAAAGGTTTTATAGATTTTTTCTTCTCTCGCTTTCGTGCAGTTTTTAGCTATAAGTTTGGTCTTTTTTTAATTTATTTTTAATCCTGCAACCTCTCCATATTGATCTATTTCTTTTAGTAAATGTTTAAGAGAGCTCTCTGGTTCCTCTAATATGAACATCAGATCATCCGCGAATGCACATAATTTATATTCCTGGCCTTTGCATTTAAGTCCCTTTATTTGGTTGTTCATTCTAACCTGATCATTAAGTGTTTCCAATGCAAAAACAAACAATAGTGGAGATAATGGACAGCCTTGCCTGGTACCCTTCTCTATATTAACCTCATTTGTCATGTCCCCATTGATCCTCACCTTTGCTTTTTGTTTGGTATAAATAGCATTTATCATAGTCTGAAATTGCTCTCCTGCATTATATTCGTTTAATTTTCTTTTTAGGAAGGACCAGGATAGATTATCAAAGGCTTTTTCGGCGTCCATGAACATTAACAGTAATGCTTTATCTGGTTTATTTTCATAATATTCTAATACATTTATTAATGTTCTTAAGTTGTCTTTCATTTCTGATTACTAGTTACTACAGCCACTGCTACTGCTGGGCAAATAGTCATGACCCCTGGTGCCTTACAAAATCAGACCCCTATGGAGCACCCAAAAAGAAACTGAAGACAGAATTCCAATGTTCTGCCGGCACATGATTTTGCAAACACACTCAGTTCATGAACTGAGACTGAGGTGTCATCTAGCACACTGATCATTCTCCAGCAAGGACAGATGTCTTTTAAATAAACTCCTGAATACCAGTGCAAGGAGGCAACATCAGGGCCTTGGCTTCTATGCTCCATTGGTTCTCCAGCATAACTGGTTGGCCACTGTGCAGGACAGGATGCTGGACTAGATAGACCAGTGGTCTGATACAGCAAGGCTCTTCATGAACTGAAACTGGGGTGCTGTCTAACACACCAATCATTCTCCAGCAAGGATAAAAAGAAGTGGACAGGTTGTGTTTCAAATAAAGTTTTTCTGCCATTATGGAGCTTTTCAGTCAGGTATCTTTGAAATGTTTCAAAAGATCCATTTGGAAAACCATTCAAAACCACATTTGAAAACCAGTGCTACTCAGTTATTTACTTTCAGGATCACACCAACCTTTCAGCATACCAGCAGGCATTTGACATTTCACAAACTGGACTTTGTGCATTATAAAAGTAGTTATTTTACATGATCATCTGACAACTACGGAGCTTTTCACCTGGTGTGTACAGTAAATCCTCAAGTCTACTGATACTAAAGCCATAAAGAAAGAAGTTTTGCTGCTGTTGACTCACCAATGAATGGCACAGCACTATACGACAGTTGAAAAGCTACCAGGAATTGGACCAAAGAGAGCTGGTGGAAATGTTTGCTCAAAAAGGAGTGCTATTTAAGAGAAGAGAAGCAGGGGAAAGGCTACCACCTCACCACCTCACTTGACCCTTGTCCTGCAGTAACCTCTCAGAGAGCAGTGGGTCTTGAGGGCTGTATTCTCATTTAACAGCTGAATTACAAGGTTCCTTGGCAACAAGCGAGAGTTCGGTTTATCACATTTTCTATCACTTTCAGATGACGTCTTAGGGCTCTCTTTTCCTGAGAAAATTTCCATACTAGAGATATAAATGGCTTTCTAGGCAGTCTTTCCTTCCTTCTGTTAGCTGAAGTGAATGCCTGGCATCTGGCATAAAAGAGGTTGCAGGCATCCAGGAGTGTTCAAAGCATTTTAAAAAAAAAACCAGGAGCTACATAAGTATCTCTTATTAGGACAAATCCAAAACAATGCACAAGCTTTTGAATTCTCCAGAAATCTTCATCAGTTTGGAGGTTTATAAAGGGAGAAGGAAGGAAGAAATGGGAAGTTTCCTGACATGAGCTTAAAAGCCTTACCTTGCCAAGATCCTTATTTTTTCACCACTCTCAGCCATGGAAAGGACCTGTGCATTCTGTCTAGCATTAGAGAGACATTTGATCAACAGATGATTTTGATTTTCAGGGGGAACCCTCCATATTTTGTTGCTTCTTTCCAGAAGGTCAAGGGCGCAACTTGACAGTAGCACTGTAGGGTTGCCAGTTCCAGGTTGGGAAATTCCTGGAAATTTGGGGCTGGAGCCCTGATGAGGGTAATGTTTGGGAGGACTTCAGTGGGGTATAATGCTATAGAGTCCATCCTCCACAGCAACTATTTTCTCCTGGGCAACTGATCTCTGTAGTCTGGAGTAAGGATGGGCATGAACCCCGTCATGAACCTAATTTTCTGACAAATATCACCGGTTCATGATTCGCAAACTGGAGGTTCGTGCCCAACCCTCCCATGGCCCTCCTTATTCCCGACCCTCCCATGGCCCTCCACATGGTTTTAGAGGTTCATGGGGTTTGTAGTAGGGAGCAGGGTAGAGCAAAAGGGATTATTGAAATGGCTTGCAAAAGCCATCCCTACTTTGTCCACTGAGTTCAATAGGAGTTTTCCAGCAAAATACATAGAGAACTGTGCCACCATCATCCACTTTGGATCCCAAAGGACAGGAAAAGCAGCTTAGATGGGGGGAAGGGAACCATTGGCTGGGCCTGAGCCAAGTGGCCCATGTGGCACTCACAGAGTTGCTGCGAACTGGGCTCCAACACTATCCAGGGCAGTGAACCATCAGAAACTCTGACCCTGACTTGACCCCAGACATAAAAAGTGCAGTTGAAACTAAGGCAATGAGGGTATTTTCAGATTAGCTCTGTCCTTTTCCATGTTTTAGATCATCTCCTTCCAACACTACTTAGAAGTCCATGAAGGACAATAGAACACAGGAGCTAGAGTTTCGACACATAGTAAGATTTCATTTCATGAGAAAAGCACACAAAAAAGGTGAGCTTCCTTCCCCCTAAAGTGAACCGACAAAACCATTTTGATTCTTACCCAGCCCCTTCCCATCCATCTGCTATTTTTCTGCTGGCCTATAATGATGAGTCAGAGCCTTGGCTGTTCTGTAAGAGAATAACTGCTCCACAGACACCAGAGTCCGGTCCACAAGGCTAATACAATCTGACCTGCTTGTTGACAGTGTGCCTATGAACCTCTTGTTTGTTTTGGAGCTGTGCTTGCATCTGGCAAGTTTGTTTTAAAAGTATACACAAAATCCAAATATTTAGCCCTATGGGAAGGTAACATATGGGGGAAATAAATTAAAGAGGACAGGCTGCTTGAGGATTCGGTCCCCTAAACCACCCTCAAAATTTAAGACAGGCTTTTTATTAAAAAATATCTTCTGCTTCAGAGAGTGGGAAAGAGAGAATTGCAGCTGAACAGAGAGATGGCAACTTCTAAGAAGCAGAAACTCTCAACAAACAAACAGATTAATTATCCACCACAGGAAATATTTAGACTCTTCACTCTATGAATTCTATCCCCAGCAGTGGGCTAGATACAAAGCATGACTCAACAGGATTTCCATATGCAGCCACGTCTATAAAGGTGGCATGGTTCTGTGATTTTTCTGCTCCCAGTGTGAAAATTACCATTCATGGTGTCAGATAAGTGTTCCCATCAGACAGCAGGTTTGAGACTGGCTATGTAAGAAAATGGTAGTAACTGTGTCAACTAGTTCTCTAGCAGTTAAGCCAATTGCACATGCAACATACAAGAAAGCTGCTTATGGAAATAGATAAGCTTTCAAATGGGAGAAAGTGCTAAGGAATCAAGCCAAATGCAGATAGCACAATGGATGCAGTGTGCAACCATGATTTGGTTCTGCATTGCAAAAAGCCATGTATCTGCTTTTGTGAATAAGTATCCCAAACATTCAGTGATGGCATGGAGGAAAGTGGGAATATTCACATAAAAATGAAAGGACAGTTTTTGCACAGGCCAGTCCACATAATTAATTATTATGTTTGTATTGCTATCACTGGCTCAGCTGGACAAAAATGGCTGGAATCCAAGAATTTGGATTTAATAACAATAGGGATTTGGGCTGCTCCATTAAATAAAATGCTTCTGTCAGTGCTTAAATTTTTAAACTTCACAACCTCTGTGTGATAACTGATATGGTATGATAACTGGTGGTAAAAGTATAAAATCTGTAGTGAAAAACATAAACTATTAAGGCAAGGTGGGGTTGTTTTCTACTGCCATCATGATTTTACATGCTGAGAAAAAACAGCAGGATGATGAGATGAGATTACTCAGTGGTAGGAGATGATTCCTACGTGGCCCAAAGTTTTGGCTTGTCACCATGGTACATCTTCTGGTGAGGTCATAACAGTGGCTCCTCCTCTTCCTGTTTCAAGACTCTAATGTCACATGCTTTAAATTCAGTAGGTCCTGAGTCTGGAACAACTACAGGGTTAGAATATCCATCTCTGACAAATCATCCCAGATAATCTCTTATCAAGATTACATGGTGTAATGGTTGGAGTGTTGGAGTAGATTCTGGGAGATGCAGGTTCAAATCCCCTATCTGTCATGAAATTCACTGGGTGATCTTGGGCCAGTTGCTGTTTCTCAGTCTACCATACCTCATAGAGTTGATATTGTGAGAACAAAATGGAGGAAGGAAGAAAAATCTTGTAAACAATTGTGGGTCTCCATTGGGAAGAATAGCTGTGCATAAATGTGTTAACTGATTATTAAATTAAAAAGAAACTGGCCTTAATGGAAATCAATATAGGGACATTTGATGTGACATTTTATTGAGTTTCTAATATTTGTATTATATTGTGCTAGGAGATTTTACAAAGGCTATAAGTGCTCCAGTTGTCTGCTGCTGGGCTAGTTAAAAAAAAAAAAACATTCCAAACTAAGAACCCAGAGATGGGTTCAAACATAACTAGGGACAACATTAGCCTAAATACTACTCACAGGAAACTTTGTATGAGTAAGTTACTCCTTTTGCAAGATTTGGCCTGCAGCAAGTTCTAGCCAGATAACCACATTGTCAATCTTTGCTTTGCTAAATAAAGCTGGCCCTGGAAACGAGTTGCACAAACATTGGGCTTTATCGCCAGTCAAACACAAGCAAAGCTGCCAAACCAAAGAGGATAACGTGAGTTCATTATTATTTTTGCCTTCTTGGAGGAACAGCATTCAGTATGATGTGGCTTCCCACTTAATAGCAGACAGCTACAATTATTAAATAAAGACAGGCCCCAACACTCTGCTATGATTCTGTAGTGGGTTTTGCATGCTCATGCTTATGCGACAGGGAAAAGAGGCACAGAGTACTTGTGTTCATGCCAGGGGATTGAGAATTTGTATTTTTTATGGCAGGCTCCAGTTCAACTGAAGAAAAGGGCTTAAGAATGATTTCTTTTTTTAAAAAAAAAGTGGCTCCATATAGGAAAAGAAATCAACCATAAAGACAAACGAATGATATTTGGATGTTAGATTTATATTTTTAATTTAATGCCACCTGAAACGAAATCTAAGCACGTGTGGCTACATTTAGACACATCTTATTGACCTTGCATCTCCCTTTCCTGTTCTGTGGAACCATTATTGTCTCCTGTAGGGTTGCTGGAGACCTGATGGGATTACAACTGATCTCCTGGTGATAGAGATCTGTTCCCCAGGAGAAAATGGCTGCTTTGGAAGGTGGATTCTACAGCATTATACCATGATGGGGTCCCTCCCCTCCCCAAACTCTGCCCTCCTCAAGCTCTAGACCCAAAATCTTCAGGAATTTTCCAGTGCAGAGCTAGCAACCCTAGTCTCCTCCCTTAGTTTTGATTGTAACTTCCTCAGGGCAAGGCCCCTTTTTACTGATATTTACTCTGGAAAACACTGTGGACTGTGTGGCTAACTTACATGCCCATACTGAAAGAGATCCTTCAAGGACTGAAATGTGTCTCTGCAGGGGAATGTCCCTTTGTAGCTCATAGGGAGCTTAATGTAAACCTTCCATAAATACATTCCCAGCCGTCATAATGAGGAGCATTTTGCCAGTATATCACTACTAGGTTGATGGCCATGTTCATCTGTGTTAGGGCAATAAAGGAGAAATTCAGTGTCACCGTAAAGACTAACAACATTTATTCCAGCAGAAGCTTTTATGAATCAGAGTTCACTTCATCAGATGTCTCTATTAGGCTGATACTTTTATATTCACAACATGGGCGTCAACTACGGGGGGGCTCGAGGGCTCGAGCCCCCCCCCCCCGAAATTTCCCGGGGGGGGCTCAGCCACCCCCGGCAAAATGGAGCGCCCGGTGGCCAGTCAGCCGGCCATCGCCGCCTCTCTTCCCCCCCACCCCCGGCCTGCCCTCCTGCCTCCCTGGGGCGGGGGGAGAAAGGAGAGGCGGCGACGGCTGGCTGACTGGCCACCAGGTGCTCCATCTGCGCCACCGCCGCACGCCCCGAGCGCGAGGCGGAGCGGGAGCCGGGGGCCCGCAAGGCCGCCGGCGCCCGAGACTGGAGGAGACGAAGAAGGCAGTCCGGAGGGAATGAAAGGTGTTTTTCTCCCTGAAAGAAAGGGAGAAGGGGGATGGAGGGATCTACTCTAACCGTGTGTAGACGTGACGATGGAGACCCATTCGAATTCGCTTGGCAGCTTCCACTCATCCGGAGCAGGGAGCGAGCAGGGTGAAAGAGGTGGCGGCCTCGGCAGGGAAGCCAGCTGCCCGGCCGCCCGGGGGCTTCTTCGGGAAGGCCAGCCGCTACGAGGGTTGGGGAGAGAACAGCCCTGGCTCACAGCTTCCTTTCAGCGGCGGTAGGCCCGGCTTGCGCTTGGAGTTGGGGGGAGAGCTCCAAGGGGGCACAGAGGGCGCTCAGCAAAATGCCAGGAGCTCCGGGGACCCTTCCCCTCTCTCCCCTGCCCCTTCGGACGCTCTTTCTTCTTCGCCTTCTCTTCCCTCCCCCCGTTTCTCTGAAACTTTTTCCTTTAAAAAGGCCCCCCAATCCTTATGACTTCCCCATTCACTTTCTCCTTTCCTCCCTTTCTAAAACTTCATCCCCCTTCGGCGGTTCCCTCCTTGCCCGTTTTGTCTTCAGTCCCTTCCCCTGTTTTATTCTTCTCCATTTCCCCCCGTGCTCCCCCCTCCCGGCTTTTAATCCCCCTCCTCCCGATCACAGAGGCTACGACCCTCCGCAAACCCACAGCCCATCGAGCAAAGGGGCTCGACGGCACTTTCTAACTGAGGCCCGCAAGGCCATCTTGGCACCGGCCTGGGCCTGCAAAGAAGCTGGGCGGCCTGCCGCGGCCCGTAGTGGCTCAGACCCCAGACTCTCCCTGAACTCCCCGAAGCGGCTGGACGAGCGGGACATTGCTGGGGGCGTGCTTGACCTTTGGGAAGAGCTGGAGAGGGGGGCGCATGACCTATCGCCGGCAGGAATATGTATGAATACATGCCAGTAATTAATGAAAAAATCGCAGGCGATTGGGAAGCGGCCAATGGGCTTGCTCAAACGGCCAGGGACGGCACTGGGCGGGGAGAGGGAGGGAGGGGGGCTGGGAGCGCGGCGGATGGGCGGGCACGGCCCGGGGGAGGGAAGCGGCGGCGGCTCCCTGGGGCGGGGGGGAGAGCGGCGGGGACATGGTCCCAAGCGCGCGCGCACGACAGAGCCCCCGCCCCCCCCGGGGATTTCAAAAGTCTACGCCCCTGATTCACAATAGAAAGAGGGATGGGTGTTTCAAAGCGTGGCCAGTTTAAAACCAGACCTAATAAAACTACCACCAATTGTTGTTAGATGGCAAAGCAGGATTGAGGTAAGATCCAGTATCTAGATTTTATCTATTAGTTGGGGGTAGCCCTTATGTCTTCTGAGTGACCTGCTTGTTTATTTTATTTGATCTTATTTTAAACTGGCCACTCTTTGAAACATCCCATTTTGGCAGTGTTGGCTTTCTGTGGTGAATATTTGTTTGGGTGTTTGTTTGTTTAATTCATTTATATACCACCATTCTCACCCAAAACAGCTTACATCGTTCGCCTCTCCTCCATTTTATGCTCATGTGAGTTAAATTAGGTTGAAAAAGTACGACTGACCCAAAGTCACAGAGTGAGCTTCTATGGCATGAGTGAACATTTAAACCTAGGCCTTCCAGATACTAGTCCAACACTCTTAACCACTACACCACACTGGCTTTCCATGTATAAAAGCACTGATCTATATAAAATAATATAAAAGCACTGATCTAATAAATATAGTAAAAGGTAAAGTCTTCCCTTGCTCAAAAGCCAGTCGAATCCGACTCTAGGGGGTGGTGCTCATCTCCATTTCCAAGCTGAAGAGCCAGCGCTGACCAAAGACTTCTCCGTGGTCATGTGCCAGCATGACTAAACACCGAGGCACACGGAATGCTGTTACCTTCCCACCAAAGTGGTACCTCTTTATCTACTTGCAATTTCTTGTTTTCAAACTGCTAGGTTGGCAGGAGCTGGGGCCAGAGACGGGAGCTCACTCCGTCATGCGGCACTCGGGTCTCGAACTGCTGAGTTGCCAATCTTTTGGTTTGCAGCTCAGCATCCTAACCTCTGAGCCACTGCGGCTCTCTAATAGATATACACTTCAGTATTTCTGATGAAGCAAGCTCTTACTCTGTTATGTATTGACCATGCGGTCGCCATTGCGACCGCATGGCCAGAGCACATGGCCAAGAAACTACCTGAGCTTCAGCCAGGTAGAACAAAGGCCAGGTGGATTCAAACCGGCCACCAATCCTGTACCTAGGTTTCTCCCAGGGAACCTATGAAATGTAAATAGACTTCTAATAGCCTATCAGGCCAGTTGGGTGAGGTCAGGGGATTGTCCCTGACCAGCATAAAAGGAGGGCTTCGAGCTCTGGGTTGTATGCTTCATCCGGACCAGCAATAAAGATCATGCTGTTTCACTGTTCCACGGACTCCCGACTCCAATACTTATCATACTCATAAAAGCTCATGCTGGAATAAATTTTGTTAAGCCTTTAAGCCTCCAGTGGAATCCTGTTTCATTTTGCTACCAAACTATTGAAATCTCAGTTGTATCCACGTTTACTGAAAATGAAATCTAACTATATTAAATAGAGCTTCCACCAAGGTAAGTACAGGAGGGAGCAGCCCTGTTGAACTGAATGGATAATTATTTAAAAGGCTTACGGTGCAATCCTAAACATGTATACTCAGAAGTACTATCCCATTCCCTGTCCCAGTTACAACTGATTTAAGAACTGTTATTTCCTACCTTCTCTCACAAATCCTTGGCCTGAGTTTTAATTCTGCTAAATGGAATCTAAGCATTGTGGAATGTTACATTTCTTTGAGGTTATCATCCAACTTCTGGGAACTATAAAAAATGGTACTAAGGAAGGAATAATCTAGTGATTTTGCTAAGCGAAGGTAGAACCAAAATAATGGCTAAGACTGTTCAGTGCCCTGACTCATGGTGATTAAGAGTTAACATCTTTGAATAGTTCAAGGGAAAAGTGAATAAATGAAGCATTGTGTTGTTTGGACTCGTGTCAAGAAAAGGACTGGCCAAATGTAGCAGGAATGGAGCACTGGATGGATATTAGGAGGTCTCTCTGCAAACTTCCTTATAAAACCAGAGTTCAGTGAACAACAAACTCATCCCAGCATTAAATCCTGGCACCTCACTGATCTGTTTTAGTTCAACAAGGACATAGGCCGGGAGAGGGAGAGGGAAAGGGAGAAGAGAATAAGACAGCAGATAGTTAAGTAAGAGGCATGCTGTCCCACCAGCTGAGTATATAAATGTCATCACCCAATAGGATTGTACTGACAGGTCTTTGTGCATTCCAAGTCCACCAGTTGTCAGGGAGGGTGTTCTGGAATCAGAGCAGCCCCACAGTTCTACTGTCTATGTTGAATATTTTCTTTGAGAGATTACATTTCTGGTCCTTGCAGCTCTTTTGCCTGCTTTCTGCGGTGGCTTTAACACCATTCTGTTCCTACCCTGCAAATGAGAATCAAGGACCCTTGCTCCTACCTGTCTAAAATTTGGTATGGGGGATTCCTCAGGTGAGGGAAGGATATGATCTCAATGAAATCCATCCCAATGGGCTGGAAAGCAAAGAAGTTACACCCAGGAATGTGTTCTGCTTTTTATTGGCTTGTAAAAATGGGCACACTTTCTCCTATCTAACTGGAATTTGGCAGGGATCGCCCCAGGAGTGAGAGGATTTCATCCCACTTGGATGGAGAAATACAAAACTTACAGCCAGAAATGTGTTTCTCATTGAAAGCAACAGAAACAAATAAATAATACAATAAAGAAAACGAACACATTGGATAACAAAAACAAAGAGAAGCCAATGTTGCATAGTGGTTACAGTATCAGACCAGGTCCTGGGAAACCCATGTTCAAATCCCCACAGTTGTGTAAAGCTTACTGGGTAACTTTGGGTCAGTCACACTATCTTTGCCTAACCTACCTCACAAGAACACAACAGAAATGGGAAGACAATGTATCTCATCCTGAGATCCTTGGAGGAAGGAGAGGACAACAAGGTACTAGCTAGATAAAGAAAATGAAGAAAAACAGTTAAAAGACAAAAGAAGAATGAATGCAAATAAAAATCTGGTTCACACCTCTAACAGTATCTCTAGAGTGAAAAGGAAGGCTTATGTTGACCTTTTGAGAGCTTCTAACTACAGCACATCTGTATGGGAGAAGGGGATCAATATGGGCTGAAAAACTGTGCTTTTAAACTGTGAAGCATCCAACCTCATTGCAGGGAAGGGGACTAATGCACAGTGGTGCAGTTATGTCACTTCCAGTAAAAACTGCAAGTGACATGCTGTATGCTCTAGCATTTTGCAAAAACTCTATGATTTTACCATAGAGTTTTTACAAAATGCTAGAGTCTCACCAGAAGTGATGTCAGCACACCAACATACCAAGCCCTACCCCCATTTTCTCTTGGAGGTTGCCAGCTGTAGGCTGTAGGCTGGCAACCCTCGTTTGGGCACATGATTGTGCTCAAATTAAATCCTATACAGACAGGATGTTAGCTCTAACTGAGAAGCTGTCTTAAGAGATGTTGGCCCCTTAAATGGCCAGTTCTTTTTTACTCCTTCAGAATTTACTCTACTGGAGAAATAATTGTAGTCAGTCTGAGGACCTGGTGGTCAGATTCCACTACTCAACCTGGTAAAAAGGTGGAATGAGTCAGACATTACTTCCTGTCCAGGGAGAGTAGTCTAGGAGTCCTTCAGGTTCAAAGCTTCCCTTCATCTGTAGATGAAATATCTCTCTATATTATAAAACGAATTTGGAGTGGCCAGGCTCGATGTGCTCCCTCAGCCATAGGCTGAGGGGGCCACCACTCATGTTGGGGCCACTGGCCACAGTCTCCCCCACCCACCCACAGACACGGCTCCAAGACGAATGTGCCCCGCTATTTGAGCGCACTGTGTCGGAGTCCTGCCCCACCGACCACAGAAGTGCCACCCAGCCTCAGTAGGCTGTGAGGCAATGGATGGGTGGGCAAGAGGAGCGCAGGTCCCCCTATGGGCAGCAAGCGCAGACCCGCTGGTGACTGCACATGGGGCCTGAGCCTGCTCCTTGTGGCGACCCAGCCCTGCATGTGCCCGGGTGGGCAGCCATGGCCATGGGGGTGCCTCTGCTGGAGGCAAGCAGCCCAATGCGGTGGCATGCCTGACGCCTGCAGGTGCTCTGCCCCATCATCATCTGTGAGGGAGTGGAAGACAGTGGCGGCGGCACCTCAGTCGAGCCCAGCCACACTTCTCCCTCATGAACAGCCCTGAGGAGGAGGAGGAGGAGCCCGCCACCGCCTCTTCCCACCTGGCCAAGCTGTGGAGCTGGCCCCCGGCCCGCTTCCACAAGAGCTCGGAAGCACGGCCTGACAGTGCTGAGATGCTAGGCGACTCAGAAGGGGCCAAGGAAGAAGCGGCAGGCCGGTGGCAGCTGCTATGGCAGTAGCCCACTCCTCCACCAGCCACCCAGTCGTCATCATCCGGCTCACACTCCCCACAGCAGAGCTGCCACCGCACCAGATGCCTCCTGCTCCTGCGTCCAACAGTGCTCTGGCCCTGGCGCTCGGCCAGCACTGCCGAGGGGGGGATGGGGGCCTGCTGCAGGCCACTGCATTCTTTCAGGCCCTCTTCCTAGAGCCCGTTGCATTTCTTTCTGCAACAGGCCTTATTGCTAGTATATTATAAAAGGGTTTGCCATAATGTTGCCAAATCTGGATTGGGAAATTCCTGGAGATTTGGGAGTGGTGCCCGGAAAGGGTGGAGTTTGGAGAAGGGAAGGAGCTCAGCAGGGATGTGATACCATAGAGTTCATTCTCTGACGCTCCAGGGAAACTGATCTCTATAGGCTGGAGATCAGTCCGAATTCTGGGAGAATTCCTAGAGGTTGGCAACCCTAGGTTGTTATCTGATCTGGCTTATTGCTAGTCAGTCTAACCAGTTTTTTAAATTATTATTATTATTCTATTTTTAATCAACAAAAGAGTTTTAAATCAGGAAAACAGCTTGCATTATGGGGAAGGGGAAACACCATGCATATTGCAAAGCTACACAGAGAAGTCCATTCTCTCTGTCCTGTAAAGCCCTTCTGTCCGAAAGTCTTGCTTATCTGCAGACAGCCTTAGAGGAGGCATTTGCCAAGCAAGAAAGCCCAAAGAGATCTCATATAAAGATAGCAGAGCCAAGATGTTTGGGCAGGCTGTGTTTTGTAACACTTTCAATTTCCTAGTGAAGCAATCACTTAGTAAAGGCAGAGTTTGGTTAAAGGGGAGGGGTGTTGCACAATAGGTAGAGGATATTACACTAGCAGTTACACATTTGGAGACAAAAGCAGACTCAAGAAATCAGCTGATCAAATTCCCTGGCCCGCTTGACGGAGGCTTAAAACCAAAATAAACAGGTCCCCTCTACTCACTGCAGTAACACTTTCTCATTAGTTTCACAATAAATACTATTCTAGCCAATCCAGCAAATATCCCTCCCTTTCATCTTTGCTTGCCAGTTTTATCAGGAAGTTACTAGGATGTGGCTTCAGGGCAGCACTTTCCCTTATGGCACTCAGTGGCTGGCACAGATATATTAACACACAAGTTTTTTTCCCCTAAATACCTTCTGTCTCTATAAAACCCAAATCCCAACATTCCATCCCACCCTACTCTGGTGTGACAAAGCTCAGAACATGCAACACAGGAAAAGCCTTGCTATGTCAGACTTGGTTTCTAGCTAAGCTGACATTCTATCTCCAGCAGTGGCCATCTAGGTGCCCTCAGGAAGCCTGTAAGGAGGATGTAACAACAACAGAGCTTCTTCACTCGATGTCTCGAGTATCTGATATTCAAAACTAAGTGCCTTAATGTGGAAGTTCCATTTTGCTATCAAGGTTGACAACTCTGGGTAAGGAAATTCCTGGAGATTTGGGAGTGGAGCCTGGGAAGGGTGTGGTTGGGGGAGGGGAGGGAGCTCAGAAGAGATGTGATTACCCCAAAGCAGCCATTTTCTTCAGGGGACAAGATCTCTGTCATTTGGAGACCAGATTCTTCTGGGCAGTCTGTGATTGCAATGATACTGCTGGGCACTCTATATATTGTACTGGTTCTGCTGGGCTTGCAAAAATCCCCCCCCTTGATTGAGCTGGCATTGCCACATTGGTGTAGGGTTCTGCTGGGCACTAGTACATTGTGCTGGTTCTTCTGGGCATGTGACCCCCCCCCCGCTAGGATTGTGATTCTGTTCTTGACATCAGTCTTGCGGAGCTGGCATTGCCACACTGGCACTGGGTTCTGCCAGACATTAGTATATTGCACTGGTTCTTCTGGGCTTGCAAAAATCCCGCCCCCCAATTTCTATGGTTTTACCTTAGTCCTGTTGGGTTTGCACTGCCACACTAGCAATGGTTCTGCTGGACACATTGCACTTGTTTTGCTGGACTTGAAAGAATGCTCCCCACCTTCTGTTTCTCCTGCAGAGATTTTCTGGGACTTTGTTTCCATTCTGCTGGGCTTCTATTGCCCTTGGCTTTTTTGCTGTTTTTTTTCAATGGAGGATGGGGGCACCTTCTTTGGGAGACTGTAACCCTGACCTTTTAAATCCAATCCTCACCAAACTTGGAGGACAGGTAGGGGAGGGTCAGATGGTGAACCCCTGCAGGTTTCGTGTCTCTAGCACTCCGGTGTGGGGTGTTCTACCACATCATATACCTCACAAACAATACAGCTCATTTTGCTCTTAAAAGTTCGTGATGGTTCATGGTTCGCAAAATGGGCATGCCACAAACCATGAACCATCATAAACCACATTTTCCAAGTTCATGCCCATCCCCAGGAGGTACTCAGCTGGGCCTTCACTGTCTAGTGAACATCCAATGGTGTGGTGGGAGAGGGATGTTGTGGAGCCAGCTCCTTCTCTCACCACCAGGTATTGAGGGATGGCAGTTTGAACTTTTATTGGTGCAGTTAGGGGAGAATGGTTTAGTGCAGACCAAGGTCAAATCTACATCTGACTTTCCCGCTGGAATCATTCTAGTTTAAAAAAAAACCCATCTATACCTGTTTCTAGTTTCAAACCATACTTGTTCTAGTTTAAAAATCATCATCTACGTTCATTAATTGCCCTCTTGTTGTCAAGCTAGCATTACACTGCTTTAAACAGATCCTGTTGCTTACTGCTCTTCAGACCCAGGGAGTGAAATTTGAAACCAGTGTGAAATGAGTGTAGGAAAAGACAGCAGACAAACTACTTCAGAGAGGTGGTATAGATTTGGCCTACGGGTGCTAAACTGGTAATAGAAATGACTTCAGGGGAATCCAGGTAGACTGCCACAGAGTGTTGCTGGTCTGATTATAGTTCTTTCAGAGAGGGGTCTAGAGGGGTGCGTTAAAACCTAAGGCTATTTAAAAGGCTTGTCGTAATGCCGATACAGTCATTATAAAGTCAGTGTTGGAGATGGGAGTAGCTTTTATATCCCATCCGCTATGATATTTCACATCTGTACAGAAACAATAGGATCCACCTTTCAGAAGATGGGAGTGACATTTACCTGGCTGATCTTCATCAAGGCTTGCATAATATTCTAGTCAGCAGGTGGGACAAGGGGCATTAAGCTAGGGTAACCCTCTTATGCGGCAAGAATAGGGTGGGTTACTCTGGATAGGTAGGGTTAATTGGCAGGCACCCTGCGACATCTGCATGATGGAAAGTGTGTCCGGAACAGGCCATCGCATGCCTTACAGTTGGGTGCATTGTGAAGGCATGCCCCTGGTGCTGAAGCTGGGCACCTATCTGTACATACAGCTGTGCAGATGGTGATGAGCAAGGCGAGCAGAAAACACTGGTTGAGTTTGGAGCTGGAGTGGATCTGTCCAAAAGGCAGACCAGGTGGATGCCCAGGGCAGCCCACCGTCAAAGTCATTGGACTATTGAAATAAGCAGTAACATAGATCAGCCATTGGCATAAGTTGTCTCGTGTCATCATTTTGGTGGGTGCTGGGGCAAAAAGAAGTAAGCATCAGGGAGAAGTAAGCATCATAAAACCCTCCTTTTCATACCAAAAAAATCTCAACCTTTCAGGTCAGCCTTCATGTTTTAAAAAATATTATCACTGTATGTATCTTCTAATATTTGGGACTCTAAATCTACAGATCATTGCTGTAAGGCTTTTAACATTAGTATACACTTGATTTTATTAGGGTGGGGGAGAATTTGGGATTTCATTGTTACATAGTGGTTTCATTACATACTGTAAGCCATCATGAACCACGGGGAAAGGCAGGATATATATGCTTTAATTAATAAATATTATGTCCCTCAGTTTCATTCATACGGACTGGCTTGGTTTTTTGCAATTCCCTTTGTATTCTCTAGGACAAAGGAAATGGGATGAAACTGGCATACAGCTGAGAAGAGGTAAAGATGTGAAAAGGTGGGAAATACGGTAAACTTTATTGAAACTTGTTTTGTTTCCCTTGAAATCCCTCAGGAAGGACCTACAAATTCATTTTGAATGTAGCCTTGGGTTGTTACCAACCTAAGGATGTGTGGAATATCCTCTGAGAAATGTTCCTAGCCTTAGGAAAGTTGGTTTAACTTTCCTCAAAATTCCTGAGGTGGAGCTCTGAAATTCTCTTCAAATGTGGGTGAAATTTCAAGAATAGTTCTTAAAAGGGCATTGTTTGCTTCTCACTGCAGAAGCATGGAACACCACCCCAAAATGTAGTTGTTTACCTTGCAAACAGTCTGTCTTCTGGATCATTCCCAGCTGTTCAGAAGGATATTTCCTCCTAGGTTTCTGTTTTTCTCCTGAAAAACTGACTCAGACTTGATGCATTAATAAACTTCCACTTGCTGGAAGCCTTAGCTAGTTAATAATTCTCCTTGCCCTGAGGTTTCCCCACACCAATTAGCTAAAGATTACATCTTAAGGCGGCAAACTAATTTGGAAAAAAAATCCTATTCCTACTCAGTTGGTTGCTCTCTGGAAGCATGGCAGCTCTGCAATTAAAGCTGTCATTTGCACTTTAGACCTTTTTGACCTTTTGGTCAGTATTAGAGTTGCCAACTGGCCTGGAGAAACATATACTGTCCCTTTAACAGAGGTTTAATATGTGGACGTGGACAACATAAGCTTTTTGTGACATGGAGGTAAATAGAAGGTCATTTTTCTCCAGGCCTGTTGGCAGTCCTAATTGGTATTTGTATAACATTGTTCTTCTTATATAAATTTTCAAAGCAGAATTATAACCTGAAGCCATGGGCAACATATTTACTGAGAAGACACTGAAGTGAGTACATGAAGTTAAGCAACCATTATTAAATAATATTACTGATTTTGTCATGTTGTTGTAAATGAGCAGCTGTTGAAGGAGGGCCAGTGTGGTATAAATTACTGACAGTGCGGTCATAAAGTTCTAAGTCCATTGAAATCAATGGATGAAATACATAAATATATTAAGGTAAAGGTTTCCCTTGCTCAAAAGACAGTCGAATACAGCTCTAGGGATGCGGTGCTCATCTCTGTTTCCAAGCCGAAGAGCCAGCACTGTCCAAAGACATTTCCGTGGTCATGTGGCCAGCATGACTAGACACTGAGGTGCACGGAACGCTGTTACCTTCTCACCGAAGCAGTACTTATTTATCTATATGCAATTTCTTGCATTCAAAATGCTAGATTGGCAGGAGCTGGGACCAGAGACAGGAGCTCACTCCATCATGCAGCGCTCAGGTCTCGAACTACTGAACTACTGATCTTCTGGTCTGCAGTTCAGCATCTTAACCACTTGAGCCACAGCAGCCCCTATAAATATATTAGTTCCTCGATTATTCCTTTGCCTTCGGATCACTGCTGAGAAGGAACAGCATTAGGTGCTTGTCCCCAGAGGGAATAGAAACGAAAAGGACTTATTTTAACAAGACAATAGCCCTGTGGCTCATCACTCAGGCATGATGCCAACCCTTGTTAGCATATGCAAATGAGCAGAAATTCTAGGAATAATGTTTCATTCTTAAACAGAGGCTCAAATTCTCAGCTAGGGCTAACTGGCAAGTTTCCATGGTTTCAACTGAGTCCTGCCAGCTTATGCCAAAGATGCAATCCTAAAACCACTCATTTCAGAGTAGGTCCACTGACGTCAATGAGCTGACTCCAGAATAATTTGAGGGGGAGACGTTTTGCTCTCGATTTTAGGAATTCATCCAAACAATGATCCAGTCCCTGGATGCAGTCTCTCTTGGGAAATAAATGGAACTAAATAAAGGCCTTATTTTTTTAATCACGTTGCTTAAGAACTGTCATACCATTGACAGAACAGCATTGAATGAAGGATTGTAAATTCATGGCTTTTGAATCTCCTTAGCAAAATTATATTTGAAACAAGAGGAGAGACGAAAAGAAATTTCACCAAATCCCTCTATTATTCCTTTGCCAAAATTTAAATGAAATAATCTCTTTCTCTGTATTCCAAACAGGGAAAGGGTGTGCTAGCTTTGTCTCAGGAAAGAAGCCCATGTATGACTCCAAAAATAATAATGAAATCTCTCATTTCTCTGCAATTACTGTCGATCCGGCCTGAACTTCATGTGCCTTAGCAAGCTGAATGCAGAGCCTACTAGTGATGAATGCCAGCCCACCAGGGGCTTGACGAACCTTCTCATTTTGCTGCTCGTCTGGGACTTGGGAGAATGTTCAGAACCTGGCAGGGCTATTGGGCTGCTGCTGCGTTTGGCTGAGTGGGACACCAGTGATACGGGCCAAATGCAGATGTCAATTTTGAATGTGTGGAAAGTTGTTCAGCTGAATAAATATCAGGTTTTTATATACCGGGGGGGGGGGGGGCATAGTTTCAGGTGAATCCTATAGCATCATCCAACATGATGACATCACTTCCAGGTTGTGCTAGAAGTGATGTCGTGTGTTGGCATGCTGCCAAATTTTCCCCTCCCCCATTTTTTACCCACTGGCCTGTTCGGCAGTAGTGGGGAACAAGGGTACAGGCCCCCTATCACCGATATTGGTGCCTCATTGGCACAATTGTACAAATTCAGTATCTTATCTCTGATATCAAGTCTAAATCAGCATCATCAATCTGGATCCTATTTTGCGCCACTGAGAGACATTTAGCCAGTAAGAAGACACAGGCTTAGTTCCTTTAACAAGCGGATGGGGGAGGAGAATCACATGGCCTTGGGGATGTCAGGATTTACTTCAGAGCAAGACTGATCCTAATGAGCTAATCATTTCATTCCAAAATAGAATCGTACAGGAATCCATCCTAGGTAAACATATTGATACTCTATAAATGATATGTAAAGATGGCCTGGTATCTATGTTTCATGGTATTTTTAACTGTTGGAAGCCGCCTTGAGCCAGCTTGTCTGGAAAGGCGGGGTATAAATGTAAATAATAAATAAATAATAAATAAATAATTTCTAGGAGCCATTGGTGCAGAATGAAGAGCAAGAATGAGGTGGTAGAATTTGACCTGTGCAAATGGTCCCAGTTCCAGTGCACTTTGATGGGGACTTCCTGTTTTCACTTAGATATGGCCAGTTGGTAACAACCCATACCAGGCACACAGGGTTTGTCCCACTAGGGCTGCCAAGCCCTCGGTGGGTGTGGGCATCCCCCACACCATCTCCCATTTCATGCCGTTGCTGGTAGTGCCCCCCCTATTCCTGCCACACACACACATCTCTCACTGATAGCCTGGCAACTCTGTGCCCATAAAGATATAAAGTTTAAAGGGACACCTTGCAGCCAATGGGGGTGAAAAAGTAGGAGACAGTCAGGCCTGAAGCTACAGTGGGACATCTCAGGGCTAGGCCCCCCAACTTACTGGCAAGGCCCCACAACTTCCCCTCTAGCCCAGGGCTCCCAAGTGGCAGAGGGTGCGGGGAAGGAGCCAGGTATTCCTGCGCAGCTGTCTGGTGTGAAGGGCTGGCTACGGTGGCCATGCAGAGACAGACAACACCTCTCTTCCCCCCCCCCCCCCCCCAGAAAGTCTATTTCCCTTGGAAAGTACTTGTTGCTGGTGGGCTGCATTGTGCTGTCTGGCACGAGGGGCTGGCTATGGTGGTGCCAGGAGCTGCTGTGAGGAGGAGGCAGCTTGGTAGAGGCCCGGGTGGCAAAAACATCAGAGCAGCTCAGGAGGGGAGTAGGGGTGCCCCCTAAGAAATTTAAATGCCCCCTGACTGGAGACAGTAGAAAAAATGTTTGTTACAGATTGCTCCTTTATGAAGCTTTCTTGTCCTAACAGAAGCAGCCTTTGCATTTTCATGTATACATGTGTGTGTTATGTATAGTTCTACCAAAAAGCAGGCTGGGCCAGCAATGGATCTTTTAAAAGCTCCACTTAATGCCATGGAACAATCTGAACAGTTTCCTCCTCCTCCTCTCCTCTGGCCTATTTCTCTGAAGTCTGGAGTGAGGACTGCCTTGTTCTCATCTTTCCCACCCTCTCCCTTTAAAGATGGAGGCATAGTTGCTGCAGACCTTGAAGGGGCTGCCCCCTATGCTCTCTAGCCTTCAGAGAATTGCCACTGGCCAGCTGGGCAGAGGGTGAAACTTCCTGTGGGGTCCAACTGCCATTCAGCTGGCTGGCAGGCAGGGCTCCCCCCACAGTCCCACTGTCAATCAGCTGGATGATATGTGAGACTTTCCTTAGAGCAGGGGTGCTGAACTCATTTGTTATGAGGGCCAGATCTGACATAAATGGGACTTTGTCGGACCAGGCCATGTGTGTCATAAAATGTAATGCCAGGTAGCAGAGATATTCCATTGGAGCCCCACATCAGGAGGGAGGGGAGTGTTAAAACTAATATTTCTCTGCAAAATGGGAATCTCTTGAGTTTGTAGAACTCAATATTTTAACTGTGGTTGGTCCCAAACCTCCCCCCCCCCTTTAAAAGGTGCCTGCCTAAAATGGAAAGGCAGGGGGTTAGTGGGGTTTGGCAACCCAATTTTTAAAATAAAACATCAAGAAGAAGCACAAGGGATCACAGTAGAAGGATGCCCAGCAGCCCCTACCTGTGAGGAGGAGGACAACGGAGACAGGGAGCGGTGGCTGGGGGGGTGGAGAGGAACGCACTGAAAGGCCAAGAGAGCTGGGAAGTTCAGCAGCCCCACCCTCTGCTCCCTGCCCTCAGCCGCAGCTCAAGCTCAGAAGGGTGAGTGTGGGCAGGGGAGGGGGCAAAGGGGGGGAGAGAAGAGTGCCCTACTCATGAGCCAGATTAAAGCCCTGGCCCACCCAGTTCTTCCCTGCAGGCTGTAGGTTTGACACCACTGCCTTAGAGTGTGACTACCAATCAGACAGGGCTCCCCCCAGTTTGGCTGCTGATTAGCTGGTGGTAGGCAGCACACTAGAGGGTTAATCTAGAATTGAGGACTGACTAGGGTTGCCAGCCTCCAGGTGGGGCCTGGGGATCTTTTGCTTTATAACTGATCTCCAGCTGACAGAGTTCAGCTCCCCTGGCAGAAATGGCTGCTTTGAAGGGTGTATCATGCTGAGGCCCCTCCCCTCCCCAAACCCCACCTTCTCCCAGATCCACCCCAAAGTCTCCAAGTATTTTCCAACCCAGACCTGGCAACCCTAGGCCTGACCCCCTCATACAGAATTATTTCTGCCAACCAAGCAGTTCGAAAGCAAGAAACTGCAAGTAAATAAATAGGTACCCCTTCGGTGTGAAGGTAACAGCGTTCCGTGTGCCTCGGCATCTAGTTATGCCGGCCACATGACCACGGAAATGTCTTTGGGCAGCGCTGGCTCTTCAGCTTGGAAATGGAGATGAGCACCGCGTATTCGACTGGCTTTCGAGAAAGGGAAACCTTTACCTTTTAATCCTATTGAAATCAGTCTATGCAACTCTGCATTGTATGCGCTGCTAATGTCCCATTCTGCCTCTAAGCTGCTCAGGGCAGATTATCCCATTTAATCTTCCCATGGTTAAATAAGGTGGACTGAGAGACACCACATTGCCTAAGGTCATCATGGTGTTCTTCGATGAAATGGGATTTTCACACCCATCTGCTGCTTTTTTACTCCCACTCCACTTAGCCCATCTTTTTTAGACCCATGCGTTTCTGATGTACATTTGTGTGCATAAACATGCACTGGGAGCCCCGTGGAAGGAACAGAACCAGTAGGGTGTAGTGCTTAAAGTGCCAGACTAGGATGGTGAAGACTCTGGTTCAAATCCCACTCTGCCATGGATGCTTACTGGGTAGGGTTGCCAAGTCTTACCTGAATGAAAGCAGGGGAGTCCTGGTCTGTCCTCGGGAGCCATAGAGTTTTTAGGGCGATTGCTAGAGTGTTGCCCCAGCAACGTGCCCAGCATGATGATGTCACCTCCGGGTGATGTCATCACGCTGGGCATCCGGCCGGATCGGGCCACTTTGGGGGTGGAGTTCAGCTGAATCCGGACCGGCGGATTGGGGACCCCTTTATCGGGGGAATCCCCCCCCCCCCGAGGGGCCTTGGCAGCCCTATTACTGGGTGACCTTGGGCCAGTCACATACTCTCAGCTGAAACTACCTCACAGCGTTGTTGTGAGGATAAAACGAAGGAGAGAAGAATGCTGAAAGCCTCTGCGGGTACCCATTGTGTATAAACTAAGTAAGTAAATAAATAAAAATAAGCAGCAAAACGGCCCAAGAGGCATTGGGGTGAAAAAGCAGAAAGCACTGGAAGTGTCAACATCCCTACTTCTTCTCTGTTCCATATTGGCTACTTACTAAGCTCCCTTGCCATTAACACATGTGATCATTGTAGCCTTGCTACGTGCATTTTCACATGTTGTTCCGTTCACCAGAATGCAGGTGGGATATCTAATGTCTGAATACTTCCCCGCATAAAACAGCTCCCTTCGAATCAACAGTAGCAAGTAAGGGTGAAAGTTAGGCTAGAGCCTTCTCTCCTTGAACACTACTTTCCTCTGAAAGGCTTTTGTTTTTGTTTTAATACAGAGGAGCATTCAAACATTTAATTCCCCACCACCACTCTCACAGCCTGAAACAGAAAGCAAATGCCTTCAATAGGCACGCGTGAATGTTTCCGCTCTCAAAAAGCCAGTATTGGGATGCTGAAGTATACATTGTTCAATTGGCAGTCCCGTGTGTTTCTACGAAGTGTAGCCACCACCTGCTAAAAACAGATGTGAAAACGACCCAGTAGATATGACTGGCTCGGAAGACTCGGGCCCAGTAGCCCCCTACTTGAGCAATGCCATTGGCTTGCAGATCAGAGATATCTAATGCAGGAATGTTAAGAGTTCTGTGTCCCTTAGGAGCATCCCATTGATTTTTGGAAAAGGCAAAGCCCTCCACATACAAATGTACTTCTGAGGATCAGATGCATCCGTGGAATTCCAAACATCTGGTTTGCATTACTGTACTAACCTTCTTGGAATAATTATTTAATTAGTCTCTTTTTTCACTTTCTCCCTCCTCCCTTCTGTTTTCCTCACTAGCCTCTTCCCTGGCTGTGAGGATGGACAGGGAATTCTTGCCAGAAACCACCACTCCCCACATGAGCTCAATATGCTTGAAAATGCCTTGATACTGTTGAAAGAGACACTGAAAACCTTTGTGGGTTTTATAGGGGGGAGTTTTATTCGCATTGAAATTGGGGGGGAGGAGAGATTTTTCCTGTATCTTTTTCTGACTTTGATTAGATGTTTCCACTTGACAAATAAACTGAGGAGAAATATCCTAGTGCTTTGCAAATCGACATAACAGAACATCCTGGCAGATGGTGTGTAGGCTCATCTCTCTAACCTCTCTGCTGCTTCTTGATTAGGCATCTGCCTTTGTCTCACCAGCCAGATTCAGAGTCTCAGCAAGAATGGTTTGGGTGCTGGTTTCCTACCAATTTTTCCTCCATTTTTCACCATGAAATTTTTAATGGTATTGTAGTGCCTTTCTCCTCACTGGCTGCTCAGTCAATCAACAGGGACCAATCAAAAGTAAGGGAGAGGAAACAAGAGATAAGATTTTTTCCGTTGGGGCCACCATGTGACAGGGCAAGCTAATTAACATTCACATTTGGACCCACTGTATGGTTTTTTCTCCATCATGACACAAATGACCAGTAATGCTGGCACTAATTTATGAGACAAACCACATTAGCCTTTTTCAAATATTGCAAATGGGAGTCTAGTGTACATGCCAACGCAAACCCTGCAAGAGTCATAGGTCAGTTTGCACGCAACAGATGTACCCACATGATTAATATATGCTCTATCATGTGGTAGTATGAGTTCATCTACACATGCAAAATACTTCCTTACCATATCTGTATGCATGAGAGGGGACTGCATGTCAAAACGCTCTCACATGGGTTTTTTAAAAAAAAAAATCTTGTGAATCAAATGCTGGCATGTCTTAGAAAGAGCATTTTTATAATCTAGCTTCCTCACATGCTAGTTTTCTACATGCAGGAAATTTGGCTGTGTTTTTATCCCCCAGAACTTCAGGCTGCGTTACCATTTCCCAACCTGCTACTGAATACTGATTGTTGGCCTTTCTCTTTGAGTACTGGACCACCAGTGCAGAATACTCTACGGTTGCTTCCAGAAGGGGAATATTCCCTCTCATTGCTGGTGAGAGGTATTCCCTCATTGGGCTCTCATTGCTGATGAGGTTGCAAAGGCATTCACAGTAACAACAAAGCTTCCACATATGCCAATTCCTCATTCTTTCCTCCCTTTCTCCTTGTGCCCGCCATTCAGGGACAATCTCAGCCATGGGGTATCCAGGTCAGCTGCTGGGGCCCTCTCTTGAGGAAGCCCCACAGGGGCTCCCTACCAGCCTGCAGCCAGGTGCTCCTGTCACTGCCCTAAATCACAGAGAGAGAGAGAGAGAGAGAGAGAGAGAGTGAGTGAGTTGTGGTAGTGGCAGTGACAGTCAGATGGCTGTTCTCTTGAACTGTCTCAAGCTCTGGAAGCATGGGGAAAGGTGATCAGCTGTAGAAAAATGGGAGGATGGGATGCAAACTGGCAGCCAAAGCCAGGCCCTGTGATTTGGGGAAGAAGACACCTGGCTTGCCCAAGCACTTTGCCACCCTGTGAGGGGACAAGGATGCCAGTCCAAACCCCAAACAGGAGGGAGAGTGCCTGTCTGACCTTTGCAATGAGGGGAGGAGGGTACCCACTCAATCTCTGCACTGTATGGGGAAATGAGCACCTGCTGTGGGTAAGGGTGTGCAGAAGTCCACACCTTTCCATAGACACTCTCCCCAAAGACCACTCGGAGGGGAATCCTGTTTAGGATTGCACTATAACATTTCTGCTTTCGTGTGTAAATGAACTCTGATCTTTGGCCCATTCTTTCATCCCTGTCTGCCCATGGAAAGAGAAAGAAATACACTCACCTGATTGCTGATGACTCTGCCCACAAGTTTGGTACAATCTGAATTAAGGAAATGAATAAGACGGCAGAAATTGTCCAGGAGTCTTTGAAAAACTGCAATGACAGAAACAGAAAATGAAAAAGAAATGCAGGTAAGCTCAATATTATACACATAAACAAAACTTAAGCATATTTTTATTTCAGTTTGGCATACACAAAATATACGGACATGTACAAAATGCACTAACGGTTGAATTTATACATGAATTGTTTGTACAGATCTTTATTTTTGCCTCAGTAAAGATTTGCACTAAGAATCTTACAGCTGCAAAAATCAGTGGTAGGATGAAATTCAAATCTATAGATGAGATCCTAGAGACGCCAATTATTTCCAACTAATACATGGTATCCATTCAATGCATGTTAAGTAATTTACATAAATATCAGCTAACTTGGACATTAAATGACTTTCACACAAGTAACATTTGTCCTTACTGTATGTCTCTTTTCCTCTGCTTTATGAATGTAGAGTCGGATGGTGTAACTCCTTTCCACTGTCAGCAGCCTTGTTCCAGTGGAGGGAACCAATCTGAATTCACTAGATGGACCATTAGCCTAATCCACCAGGGCTCTTCTTAAGCCTTGCTCCAATGGAAGAAACCATCTAGACCTGACTAGATGCACCACTGGTGTGATCCAGCACAGCTCATTATAAGCCTTGTTTTCATGGAGAAAACCATCTAGAATGGAGTAGCTATACCACTGGTGTGATCCAGCAAGCTCTTCTTAAGCCTTGTTCCAACAGAGCACAGCTCCTGACCAAGTAAGGCTCCTTGTACTAAAGCTGGCTTCTCAATAGAAAGGAGTCATATGGGCATGATCATACGCACCCATTAGCCATGCGAGAGGGATGATTCACCGGTGGATCAAAGCAGTGCAATCACACCAGTACATCTGGGAAGTGTCCCGCAACCATCGCCAAGCCATTGCGATCCACCGGAAAAGCGGAGTAAAAAACTACTAGGGAAACTCCAGTATCAAACAGTTTGCTGTGGCACACAGCTGGACTTTCCCTGTGTGATAGTGCCAGCGCGGAAGTGTGGCATTGGGGATAGTCTGATCACAGGCTATCCCAACGCCATGCTGTTGTTTTTTCCCCCCTTCTCAATGTGCACACCATTGAAAACCCTTAGGGTAGAGGAGCGATTCATCAACCCCCCATTTAAGCAAATCGGAAACCAATCACAAAAAAAAAATTAACTTGCCCATGGTTGCATTTGATCATGCAGTGGTGATTTGGGCCGACAGGTCCACAGACCTGTGTGATCGCGCAACTGCAGGGCAAATTGCTCCGGGGCAAAATAGCCTCGCTTCCCCTCCGGATTATCTTGCTCGTGTGGCCGCGACCCTGTGATCCAACCCATAGCAAACTCAGATGTGCTCGTATTATAGTATAAATTTCCAGTTGGCTCTTTATAAAAACTATGGAAAAGATTTAGCAGTCATTAGAACTCGGTTCCTTAGTGGTCACTTTTTCCCTTTTTTAAGTCCCTCCTTTATGTATTTCCTTTTTCTCCCTGTCCCACTCAACAGTCAAGTTCAGCCATTTTAACTGATGTCATCCTTGGTCTCGAAGCTCTTTCTATCACCAGGTTGATGCTTCATTGGCTCATAAGAAAATTATTATTCAGATTCAGCTCAGTGGTTACTGGTCACTTCTATGAGCAGTTCAGAACTATGTATGACAAAATTGTTGAGCAAATCTGAGTGAAAATGTGCTGTGAGGAAATCTGAGCATGGATCGCTGACAGGTTTTAACCCAGAAATGAAGTAGTGATTAAAAGGATGTAAAAACAACACATCACAAAGAAGAAAAATGATAGTGACATTAGTTTTCCTGGGTGAAATTCTTCATCAGATATATGAAGAAGCTATGGGGATATATAAGTATTGTATTTATTTTTATTTTTATTTTAAATAGATGCCACCTTTTTCCACCCAATTTAGGGTCTGCAAGCCTGACCCTATGTAGGGAGATAAACAAACACATATGGCAGGGGGAATATCGAAAGGATGAAAAACACATGTAAAAGACACATTATATACAGGTACTCAGGGCTCATTTCGTAGCAGGAGCTCCTTTGCATATTAGTCCACACAGCCTTGATGTAGCCAATCCTCCAAGAGCTTACAGTAGCCCCTGTAAGAAGAGCTCTGTAAGCTCTTGGAGGATTGGCTACATCAGGGGTGTGTTGCCTAATACGCAAAGGAGCTCCTGCTACGAAATGAGCCCTGTAGGTATTATATATACATTCTGAGGCAAATACTCACTGTCATCCTGACTTACCTAGTCTCAGCCCCAATTTACACCTCCCCTTTGAAGTAGTTTGACTGCTGTCTTTTCCTACGCTCATTTAACGCTGGTTTCAAATTTCACTTCCTGGGTCTGAAGAGTACTAAGCAACAGAATCCGTTTAAAGCAGTATAATGCTAGCTTGACCACAGGAGGGCAATTAACGAATGTAAACAGTAATTTTTAAACTAGAACAAGTATGGTTTGAAACTAGAAACAGGTATAGATGTGTGTTTTTTAATTAGAATGATTCCAGCGGGAAAGTCAGATGTAGATTTGACCTAAGTCTCAATTCAAGCAAAAACATAATATTTTAAATCGGTTGATGAACTCTAGTTATCTACCCCCTAAGCATCTACTGCTTGAATAGTGATCAATACATGTACTGCTGAAAACCTACCAGTAATCCAAGCTGACCTTTTGATAGCTCTTATATAATCAAGAGTTTGCTTGCTAACAGTTTTAGGATTTTTAAAAATGCAAGTAACCATCTAAGTATTAAGTGTTACCACCCCCAAATGGAACCCAGTAAAAACATCTGGACTTGTAACTGGAAAGTTTCTCATCTCTACATGTCACCACAGTGTCACTTTTGATCAAGAAGCACCATAAAGCAGGACTCATAATAATGTATATCTTCCAGAAAAATGAGAAATTTTGGAAACAGAAGATAGCCTTTGTAAGGTCAACTGTTATGCATATAATAGAATTATGAGTGGAACCCAGAAATATTATTATCATTGAAATCTAATGCTTTGTCTTTGTGAGAAACTCAAACTGGAATAAGAACATTTTGTCCTGATAGAAAACAAGATCTAATAAACATTGGTTTGCATATCTTAGAAATGGATCTTTGGGGACCAAAAGATATCAGCGTTTTGCAGCGTGGGCCTGCTGAGTTTCTAGCAACATAAAAATTTTCCAGTTCCGGGCCACACATAGGGTGCCCATCCCCCAGTAGTGGTGAAGGATGCCCTGCCCCAGCTTCTGGGGTCGCACTGTATGTGGCGCTATGACGCTTCCAGTAAAAACCTCGAAGGGATGTAGGGTAGCTGTAGGGATCTACGGTTAGCCTTTCTGGTGTTCCCTAACCCTAGCCACACGTAATTTACAATGAAATCCTATAAAGGGTTAACATTGTTTTAAGATAATTGACATCAATGGTCTTAGCAGGATATAACCCTGTGGATAGTATTGTTCTTTGCTGCCAGCAAAATCCTTTCTTTGTATGACCAGTAACTTGAAAGGATCTTTTGCCCAGCCATCAGGGCTCTTGTAGATCTTGAGAAATGGGACATTTATCACAATCTGATGGTTAAAGGCAAAATACAGTTGGAAATTCTTCTGTGAAAACCTCATTGAAATGCATGGGAGAACAATGTGAGAGCAATGAGTAAAGATCACATTAATTTCGACAGGGTTTCCACAAGGAAGTTCCATTGGACTGTGCTTTAATTTTCAGGACATGATAAACTGTACCAGTGTCATAGCTTATAAAATTATACCAAATGCATCAGAAGGATCCTTGAATTACAGGTGGCAATTGATAATGCACAGGGAAACAAGGCAAAATTTGCCCAGTTTCAAATTTATGTACAAATGCCGAAAGAAAGAAAAAAATCCCTAAACTCTCAGTGATTTCATCGGGAGTAACTTGCAGGATAATTGGACCCTGCCTTGCTTGGAAAGGTTTGCCAGAGTTCATAATCCTAAGCTTAAATTCTGAGCCACTCAAGAGACAAATTGTGGTTTTGGGTGAAATTAAGCCAAACTCAGTGGTTCAGACCCCAAAACAGATGAACTTGGTTTTTCTTTGATCCCCCCCTTCCTTCACATTTAGAAAGCGGAACTGAAACCATAAGCGGTTCATATGTAATCATAGCTTGAAAAAGAGAGGGAGAAGAATTATTTTTAACCTTTCATTTCCTAGGAATCTTGCTTGTCAGAAGCCCACGCATGTCATCCCAACTGTATTTCACCACTTATTACTGCCTAACCACTACATTTGTGGAAATAAATTTAGAAAATATCAGCATGTTTTTAAAAAATATTCAGTACAATTGGCAACACTTCTCCTATGCAATACATGATTATCCTATGCAACATAATTATAGGGGGGGAAGGTTGACTCTTTCCTATAGATATACTTCTGACATAACTGGTCCATGATCATAGTATGAACACAGTGGAAACTACTTTAAACAGTGATGGCTTCTCCCCGTTAATTGTTTACAGGATTACTGAGAATTCTACCAGAGAACCCCAGACTCCATGCAAAGTTATAATTCTCAGAGTAGCAAGTTATGAGTATAAAACCAGATTAAGCCTTAGATGCACCAAAAGATTTCAGCATGTGTGAGGATCCTTGTGCAAGTGGGAAATTCTTACACTGATCCCATGTGCAAAACTAAACATAGGATGTCCCTAGCAATATTTCTGCTTGCACAAGATGTTATACAAGTAATTTCTGGGCACTATAAGATATAGAAAGGAAAGCACTGGTGTTGCAGAAGATTTCTGTTCAAGCAAAACTGCACTGAAGCAGGTTACATTGCTGCCTGCACACTGCTGAATCTAAGCTGAAACTCATAGGGCAGACATTACATCACAGGATTTTTCCCTATGACAGTTTGAATGCTCCAAGTAACCTGCACGTGTATTTGAGAAAAGTTATCACACACAAACATACATAGATTGCCACAGCGAGGCATTCCCTATGATCTCACAACTGCGGTAGGGTTGCCAGGTCTGGGTTGGAAAATACCTGGAGACTTCGGGGGTGGATCCAAGAGAGGGCGGGGTTTGGGGAATGGAGGGGCCTCAGCATGGTACAATGCCATAGAGTCCACCTTTCAAAGCAGCCATTTTCTCCAGGGGAGCTGATCTCCGTCAGCTGGGGATCAATTGTAAAAGCGGGAGATCCCCAGGTCCCACCTGGTGGCTGGCAACCCTAAACTGAGGACATTACACAGCTCCATTTGTACATTTGAAAGTCCCAAAAGAATGGCCTGTTTTTGTTTTGTTTTATAATATATTTTATTCGTTTTCAAAAGTAAAAAGGGAAAAAAGAAAGAAAAGAGAAAAAGAGATTGTTACATTGTTACAGTATCTAGTAGCTCACACATAACATATCAACGAAAGTTATCCAAAGGTTTGCTAATGTTAACAAGCATCTTTTTAAACAACATTGTATATTTTTAATAATTACTAGTTTTCTTTACACTGCTATGTGTCTATATTTTTTCCTACTATATATGAACTTGAAACAATTTAAACAAATATAGTCCATAACATTATAATCAGTCTTCTACTGATTTTTTTCTGTTAAACCTGTCTTATTTAAAACATAGTCAAGTTGTATGAATCCCAATAGAAACCAAAGCCTTAAAATGTCATTGTAATGTTGTTGTTGTTTTTTGTTTGTCTGTTGGTTTGTTTATGGTCTTGTAAGTTATTATATTTTCAGTATCAACCAAAGTCTTTAATGGAAACAGCATAAAGATAATAATCTAAAAGAAGAAAAGATTAGTAATTTCTAATTACAGTTCACAGAAAAGTCATCATCAATATGTAAATCTAGATCCAAAATATCTTTTTGGTGGGTTGTACCTATAAATACCTTTTTGAATGTTTTTCTGTTTGATTACTTTTATTTTCAGCTGTAACTCAACTTAAACCCTTAAATATATATATCAACATTCCTTATTACAGCCTAGTTATATTCGTACTTCTCTCTCTTTTTTTGCATTTTATTTTTCATGACCATAAGCATGTGCCTTTTCTCTTTATATCTGTTGGAGATGGTCTTTGTTTCTTCTCTTCTGTATTTCATGTTTGCACTGGATGAAGTTTCCTGTCTTATATTATTTTGTGTGTTGTTTTTGATTGTAGAGGCCAGACCATATTGTATTTTTTCTTCTGGCAGATCAAAAATCAAACCAGTTGGTCCTCTTCCCATTGTTTCTTTGAATTGTTTTGTATTGCCTCTTATAAAGTCTTTGTCTGAAGCCAGGGTTTCTTGAAGTAGTTCATATTGATTAGAATCCTGCTCTTTAGCTGGGTGTGTTAAAGTCGAGTGGTCTTCATTTTCACTTGCAAGTTCCTTTTGTAAATTCAGATCCTTATTATGCAGATTATGAAAAGCATTCTGGATCTCTCATCGAATTACAGTCTGAAGCATCTCTTGAAATTGTTTCAGGGTAACTTGTGTGTCTTGTAACTCCATTTTAATTATAGCACAGTTCCAGTCTGTTACTCAAGGTCAGCTTTCTTTCGTTTACTTTCCCAGAGAGTCTCCCAAAGCTTATCATTAATTCAATATGCCAGATTCAGTAGCTACATTCAAATCGAAGAATCTTCTCACATAAACCAAACCACAAGAAATCGCTTTATATTTCTCAAAAGCAGTTACTCTAGAATATATCTTCAATGTAAAAGCCCAGTCTTAGGCCGCGGTCACACGGCCCTTTAATGCGGGAGGAAGGGCTGTTTCCTCCCGCATTTAAAGGGACCATCTACAGAGGCCGGGGCTAGTCCCGTGCCGAAGCGGGCTCAAATGTGGGTTCCTCACGCATTTTCCGACCCCGGGAAAATCAACAGTTTTCCCCGGAGTCACGCGAGGAACCCGCATTTAAGTTATCTGGACAGCCCTCTCTCGCAATCATTGCGAGAGCAGGGCTGTCCAGATGGTCCCGTCGGCCATTTTCCCCCCTTCACACATGGGTGCTTGTGAGCTTGGTCAATCAAGCGCCCAAGTGTAAAAAGGGGGGGGGGAACCAAACTTACCTGGCAGCTGGCGGGTCCTTTGCTGCTGCTTCCGCCGCCGCCTTCCCACTTCTTCCGCTGCTGCCGCCGTCACTTCTTCCCCTGCCGCCGCCAGTTCTTCTGCTGCTGCCACCTTTGTGGCTTCTGCCGCTACCGCCACAGCTTCTGCTGCCTCTTTCGTGGCTTCTGCTGCCACTGCCGCTTCTACCGCTGCTGCTCTGCTGCCTCCACCGCCGGTGACCTCCGCAGGGGTTGGGATGTGTAGACATCCCAACCCAAGGTAAAAAAAATGCGCAGACTTAGAGGCAATCAAGCCTTAGAGACCGCAGCCTTAGAGGCAATCAAGCCTTCAAAAACAGCCAGAGTCCATTTTAAAACAACCATTCTGTTGCAAATGTTAAGCAAAGTCTCTTTTACTTATATCCCATGTAGCAGAAGGAAAGGACGTTGCATTGTAAGTTCAAAAGTAATAATACCACTTAATAAGCGCAGATAAATCTGTTAAGATGTTCAAATGGCAGTATTTAACTCTTTTGCCCCACTATGTAGTTTTGGAGATTTTAACTTCCCAGTCTCTTGGCAGCTGCTCAGGAGGAGGAAGGAGAGGGAGGGAGACTCCATGTCTCGTTCCCTTGCTTTTGGAAAGTTTACAGGGGCAAGATCAGAATGTCTTAAAAGATGGGTTGTTGTAGTTACAGGTACTCACATCAAGTCTTATCTTTACCGCTGTTATGGTGAGGTTTGAGCTCTCTTAGTCAGATGTTCACAGCTTATTTGCAGTCATGGCTCCATGAGTGTGCCATTCCGCGCCATGCTTTGGGACAGCCTCAGTCTTCCAGCCACTCGCCGCCACTCACGGAGAGGTCAGGGCAAGTCTCCTGCAACCGATTCTCTCTCCGGGAGAATCAGTGGGGTCTCAGATATCAGAGCACCCCCCTAAAGGCATAAAATGCAGTTGATGTTTGGGAGCTCGCCCGAGTATCAACCGCCTCACTGTGCCACTGCCCACTTGCTCCAAGAATAGCCTGTTGATGGAATTCAAGAGACGTGCAAGGATTTGTTTACTTTTATTTTACAAAATTTTTACACTCCCTTTCTGCCCTCATAATGGCTACTGAGACAGTTAGCAAATTAAAAACATACATGATATAATCACATCTTTAAAAGCATTGAAACCAACAAAAACACATCATGAAAACAATTAGAAGCAGAGTTCAGATACACACAATAACATAAAAAGAACAATTAAAATATTGGCACAAAGAAGGGAATGAAATCGTATAATCTAGAGCTGTGCATTCATTTAGAAAATGGTGTTATCCCTCTCCCTGTGGTAAGGCACTGTGGTGGAAAAGGGTGATGAGATTGGTGGAGTTCATCATTGTTGAAATCTAGCTCTGAAGTATGATTAAAAGAAAATGGTTTTATTATAGCTGGATTTTAATGTTTCAGCAGTCTTAAATCAGGCATTGGAATAAGTTGGATATGTGTTTGAATTTTACCTTACCAGTGATTCATATACTGTGGTATCTTTTATTCACACACACCGTATTCATATACCATGAACAAACCAATTTTTTTTGAAGTTTTATTTTATTGAGTTTAAATCTATATCACATTACTACTGATTACATGAGAGAAACATTCTAAATAACAAAAATAAGAATATAAGACATATAAGACTAAACAACTGTTTCCACAAATCCAGTCATACAATAAAACAAACTAACATGAAAAAGAAAAGAAAACTTTGATGTTCTGTGCCTCTTATACATTAAGTGCTTATAACTTTTGATTTAACCATTCATATAGCTTTCCCCAAGCTATGTTAAAAGTTCCCTCCCCTTTACCTTTTAATACTTTTGTCATTTTATCCAGGGGTCCGTTGGGGCCGGAGCGAGGCGGAGCAAAGCTCCGCCAGCTCAGGACTGGCCAGTAGGGCAGCCACGGGCTGAATCAGATTCTCTAATCTGATTCAGCTTGCTGCCGAATTACCGCCGAAATTCGGCGGCAACTTTAAAAGCCACTGGAGGAGAGGGGGTTTGAGGGAGAGGCTCCAAATTTGCAGGGTAGCTGCTGGAGCCTCTCCTCGAAATACCCACCAAGTTTCAAGAAGATTGGACCAGGGGGTCCAATTCTACAGGCCCCCAAATAGGTTGCCTCCATTCCCTCCATTGTTCTCTATGGTAGGAAAAAAAGTTAACATTTTTTCCCACCACAGAGAACATACTGCCAAGCCATCACCTTGTCTAGTTCTGCTATGATTTCTGAGTTTCATAAGGCAGTACTGGCTGCTTCTAGATATGAGCACAAAAACATGCCCACAATATGGCCACAGCAGCAAGTGGTATGCAAACAGGTGGGAATGGTATCCACACATTCCTGATCCAGCTCCATTCACTCTGCTTGTCCCCACCACCCATTCCCTCTTTCCCAATTGCACCTGCACAAAAGCACAGACACATTCTCAGTCGTACCAGAAATCCCCACTCTCAGCCCTGGAAACCTTGTGTATCATCTTGGTTTTCTTTTCCTTGCTCCACTTCAGTACCACTTGTCATGGAAATGGAAAAAACCAGTCCCCCTCCCTATGATAGGTACAAGTGGAACATCCAGATGGACACTCTACCCACAGCCACCTCGCAAATGCCCCTAGAGGTAAACAGGTTTTGAATGAAGGAGGAAGTCCTGCAAGCTTCCTGCTTTTTTTGGGGGGGGGGAGGGGAATCCCCATTTGGAAACAGCTATTATTAGAACCATTGAAAACAAAATAGAGACCACTGTGCTGCTGCTTCTGTTAGGAACTCTCTTCCAGCACACTTACATGGGGCCACAGTTCTTCCTTCAAGCTCATTGGCCTGTGGGGTTCTGCAGGATCCCATCTTATCCCCCATGCTATTTAATGTGTATATGAAGCCACTGGGGAAGGTAATCAGGAGGTACAGGCTACAGTGTCATCAATATGTGGATGATATCCAACTCTTCCGCCCTGATTCTGAGGACACTACTGACGTTCTGAACCAGTGCTTGGAGTCAGTAATAGGCTGGCTGAGGGTAAACAAGCTGGCACTTAATTCTAAAAAGAAAGGGGTTCTCTGAGTTAGTAGAAAGGCCAACCAGAGACTTGAGATCTCTCCTGTCTTGGATGGAGTTATACTTCCCTCGAAAATCCAGGTTTGCATCTTGGGAGTGCTACTCAGCAAAGCGATCTACTTGGAAAACCAGGTGGCTGAGGTGGTAAGGAGTGCTTTCCCCAGCTGATGTGCCAGCTGTGTCCATTCCTGGGTCAGTCAGATCTAGTCACCGTGATACATGCTTTAGTTACATATAGACTGGACTATTGCAGTGTGCTCTACTTGAGGCTACCCTTGAATAGTGTTTGGAAGCTGCAGCTAATGCAGAATGCTGTGGGCTAGATTTTTGGTCAGGGCCAACTATTGGGAACATGTGACCCCAACACTACAGCAATTACACTGCTTACCGATAAGCTCCTGAGTCCAATTCCAGGTGTTAGTTTTGTCCTTTAAGCCCTACATGGCTTGGGACAGGGATATCTGAAGGACTGTCTTCTCCTATACGTTCCTGACCAGGAGAGAGGCCCTGACTGTCCACCAATGAAATAAGCTCATCTGGTGGGCAAACCAGAGAGGATGTTTTTGGTGGCAGCCCCACAAGTATGAAACAACCTCCCCAGGGAGGTGTGCCTGGCCCCCGCACTTTTGATCTTAAAGAGGCAGCTGAAGGCAGCTTCATTTAGAACTGCATTTAATTTAGTTTTTATGTATTGGCAGTCCTAATAGGGATATTAAACTGTCACCTTGTATGTGCTTTACAACTTGTTTCATTTATATTGTCAGCCACCTTGAGTACCAGAAGGTAGAAAGGTGCCTAATAAATATTTTCAATCAAATAATAAATAAGTAAAATGTCTTCAGTAAAATATTTAACTTAACTCCTTAGTCTTTATCACCTACTCAAACTCAGCCTCAGTGAATTTAGGCTTACTGTTCCTCTGTTACCTCCATCTTACTTCCCCCTTTTGGTGGCGTTGAAAAGTGCCGTCAAGTTGCAGCCACCTTATAAGGCATTACCTGCCTTTGTGTAGCAATCCTGGACTTCCTTGGTGTTCTCCCTTCCAAGTACTAACCAGGGTGGACCCTGCTTAGCAGCCAAGATCTGGCAAGATCAGGATAGCCTAGGCTACTACCTTCTACTGAGAATAAATTTGTCTAGACTGTCAGACTGTAAGTTCCTTCAAGGTGGACCTTGTCTATAATTCATGTTGCTGTTTACTTCTGTGTTCTTAGATCTGTTGATATGCCATTCACACGTGCCAGTCATCAGTTAACTGGGCAGTCATCAAATAAGGAACATGCAGATGTCAATCAGTCCTAATGTTCAGGGTTATCCAAGTTTTTACAGAATTAACTGGGAAACTTTGCATACAACCTGCAGAAGGGCTTAAGGCCAAACAGCTGGGGAACCAGAGATTCAATCTTTGATTTCTAGAATATGACTAAAAATTTTCCTCATAATATTGTTGTATTTAAACATGCAAGTCAGCACAGATGGAGAAAACTGATGACCTACAGTTTGTCCCCCAGGGAGTGAGGCCTCAGTGTAAACAACAGCACAAGATAGTTGAAGGTCTTCATGTGCAACCAATGGGAAGAAGGTATTAAACTCAAGAGGACTGTTTTCATCTTTTTTTCCCCTCTGCTTCACTGATTACATTTTTCCGAGATTAAGAATCTCCTTCATATGCACATGCACTCACAGTTAGTTATCACAGCTTAAAAGCCTTTACTTTGTATTACTACCTACAGACAGTATACCAAGAATACAATCTAGGCCAGGACAATATATAGGACACAGTTTTAAAATCTTTATTTAAGTAATTCTGGCAAAAACTGCTTGACCAGGAATACACTATTTATTCATTAACAACTGATGTAAAATAGAAAAATCAGTTGTCCAAGACTCCCTCTCCTATCTTTTGATGCATCAGTGCAAATCCTTTCAATTTGCATGAGGATGTTTAAAGGGAAAAAAATCAGAGTGTGAAAGAATAAAGCATTTCTGGAGAGCCTTTTAATAGAAAATATAATCATTAGAGGACACTGCAGCAAGATTTAAATGGTTTGCCATTGCTAGAGAGCTCCAGTTCTCCTTCGTGTAACCTGAAGCTACATCCACTTATGTTTGGATATCACATGACAACAAACAATCGGCAACTGGATTTTCCTGTATAAAACAGGACTCCAGGTGGTACCTTAAAGACTAACAAAATTTATTCCAGCAAAAGCTTTCATGAATTAGAGCTCACTTCATCAGATTCACTGGAGTGTACATCCATCAGAATCTCTCTGTGGACAAAGCCAAGCCATAACACAATGATAGTGCAATATCTACCTACGGGCGAATGCAGTCTCAGAACAAAGTAGTTTACAGTATATGGTAACCAGGGCTCATTTCGTAGCAGGAGCTCCTTTGCATATTAGGCCACACACCCATAACATGGCCAATCCTCCAAGAGCTTACAGAGCTCTTCTTACAGGGGCTACTGTGAGCTCTTGGAGGATTGGCTACATCAGGGGTGTGTGACCTAATATGCAGAGGAGCTCCTGCTATGAAATGAGCCCTGATGGTAACTAAGGTCTACTCCTCACTGAGCTCTAAAACTATGCTACATGAAAGACCCATCATAGCTGCTTAGTCTTGGAACGATGACGTAAAGATATGTTCAGAACAAGCAGTGATATTAAATGGTCCCATGGCCTTCATCATTCTTGCAGATGAGAGGTCTTTTCAGGCTGAAGCAGAAACTTAACGGCCTCTGCAGAGTAACTGTACAAGCCTGGAAGCAGAATTAAGGAAGTATGTTCACATGAACACAACTGCAGATTAACTTTAGCCAGATATCACTCCAGCTTCAATGCACAGTAGAGTACAGGAACTTTCCAAGTGATTCCCTTCCATCCCATGCAATTCCTTGCTTTAGAAGCAATTGCTGCATTGTAGGATCTAGATACAGGAAATCAGTAACCAGGCTGCTGAAGTAACCTAGATAATGGTTATTTGCCTGCTTTGTTCTCACAATCAAAAACGTGGAATAGGATTACTATTCCACCAAACGCTTCAGAGGAATGACAGAAAAATCCACCCTTGAGAAATTCTCTGTGTTGTGGCCTTTAATGTCTTCATCTGCCTGGTATGCAGCTGTGTTATACACTATCCCTTTTGGCTTGTATCCTGATAACATATTTGAAATTCAGCTGAAAGACTAATGAGAGCATTACATAATGGAGAGAGTTGCTGACATCCTTCTTTCCCAGAAGTTTTTATCCTTTGCTCTTCCCTTTCTTGTTGATTTCAAAACTGTAACAAGTTTCCATCTGTCAAAAACAATTTGTCTGAAATGACAGGAAGAAGAAAACCAAGAGTTGATCTGTGCACAGAAGTGCCGAACAGCCATCACTTCCACTGAGGTCTATAGGAGCGCAGACACCACTTTTAACCCCTTAAAGAAGGACTACTACTTTCTTCAGGAATTTATTGCGGTAACTAAAAAGATAAAGGTTTCCCTTGCTTCAAAGCTAGTCGAATCCAACTCTAGGGGGCAGTGCTCATCTCTGTTTCCAAGCCGAAAAGCCAGTGTTGTCCGAAGACTTCTCCATGGTCATGTGGCTGGCATGACTAAACACCAAGGCACACAAAACACTGTTTACCTTCCCACCAAAGCAGTACCTATTTATCTACTTGCAGTTTTTCGCTTTCGAACTGCTAGGATGGCAGGACTGGGGCCAGAGACAGGAGTTTATTCCATCATGCAGCACTAGGGTCCCAAACTGCCAAGCTGCCAATCTTCCGGTTTGCAACTCAGCATCTTAACCTCTGAGCCAAACTACTAATTCCTAATATTCCAGATCCCAATTTGGAATTTAATTTTTAAAAAGATCAGGTTCTAAGAACTCTACTCCATTCTGAAGACTGAAACCAAGGTATCAGCCATTTAGCTTTGTGTATATACTTTATAACTAAGCGGGATTAAATATGAAATTATGTCATGGAGCTGTCAACTTTTAAAAAACACCTCTAATGCTAACACCATAATTTTAAACATTATATGCCACCTTTCTAATAGAAATTCAAGGTGATTTGCAATAATAATAACAGAGCTGCAACAACCTACGCATACAGTTCCCAGTACTGCAAGGGAATCTCAACACGGAAGAACTTCCATGTGATGATATTCTTTGCTGCATCATGATGAATGATCACAAAGTGTCCCCAAATCCTAATTTTGATTTGTTGACACTATAATGTCAACAGAGATAACTTTTTCTTCCTCTCCCACAATATAGAACTAGAGGGCACTCAATGAATTTGATGGGCAATAGATTCAGGATGAACAAGAGGAAATGCTTCTTTACTCAACAAGTAATTAAATTTTGGAACTTGATGCTACTGAATGTGATGGCAAAGAGCACTAAACAACTTTAAAGGGGGGTGTAGATTCATGCAGGAATTCTTGCTGCAGGCCATAGTGACCAAAAGAACCTTGATATTCAGAGGCAGTAATCCTCAAAAACAGTGTTGGAGGAAGGCCTGGGCATCTATCCCATGTTTGTTTGTTTGCTCTCTAGAGAAACAGGTTGGCCTGTGTGAAACAGGATGCTGGGTTCAATGGACCACTGGTTGGATTCAGAGAGTACCATGGAATATCATGCTCCCATGCCAGCTCACCAGAAAACAGCTCTGGGTCAAGAGCTCAAATGAGCTGCTAGAGAAGTCTTTAGGGTTGCCAGCCCTGGATTGGGAAATATCTGGAGATCTGGGAGGGTGGGGCCAGGGGAGGGTTGAGTCTGGGGAGTAAAGGGAGCTCACCAGACTATAATGCCATAGAGCAGGGGTGGCCAAACTGTGACTCGGGAGCCACATGCGGCTCTTTTACACATATTGTGTGGCTCCCACTAGGTGGCTAGGGAAGCAAAGGGGAAGCATGTCTCTCCAGTTGGTCTTCCCTTGCCCAGCCAGTGCAGAGAAAGAAGCAACTTTTAACTTCAAATGCATTCTCAAAGCCCCCCCCCCTCCCCCCAAGCTGGCCAGCCACCTTGGAGAAGGCATTTGTCTCTTCTCCAAGCCAGGCTAGCCGGCGGGGGGGGGGGGGGGCAGGGGGCTTGGAGGGTGCGTTTAAAGTCGCTTTCTTTTCACCTCTCCCTCCCTTCCCCATCTATTTGCTTTCTTTCCACCTTTCTTTCTCCCCTCCCTCCCCATCTAAAGTTATCAATTTAATATTAATAAAAAGCAAATTTGTATATTTTTCAATTAAAACATGTAATGTTTGTTCATGTCCTGCTGCTCTCAAACATCTGATGTTTATTCTATGTGGCTCTTACGTTAAGCAAGTTTGGCCACCCCTGCCATAGAGTACACCCTCCAAAGCAGCCATTTTCTCCAGGGGAACTAATCTCTGCTGTCTGGAGATCCACTATAATAGCGGGAGATCTCCAGGTGATACTTGGGGGTTGGTAACCCTAGCAAGTCTTTGATCAGCCTGAAGGCAAAATTCAAGATAGAAAGTTCAAAGCTGCTTGTAAATGAAAGCAAAACTTGGGTTACTTTCAGCTGTTCTCCTCAGTTGACTTATCGAGAGTATAAGAAAAGTCCTGCAAGCATTCCATTTTTAATACAAACCAACCAGATGCCACTAGGAAGTCTCCCAGTAGGACAAGAAGACAACTGTCTCACCATTGTTAACCCTTGGCACTTCAGGAGTATACTGCCTTTGAATGTGTGGGTTTCTTCTATCAGCATCCATATAATATCAGACTAAAAAGAAGCCCTGAGCACCTAGCATTTGATGCACCTAGAAGAGCAACTAATCTGAATGAAATTTCTAATCCAGACTGACTTTTGGACCCAGGTTTTCTGGCAGTGCCACAATGTTTGTAGTTCCTCTCTGCTTTCAGTTTCCTTTCCCATGTTTTACAGAACGCCATGGGACAGTGGAGGGGTAGCAATTGGAGGGTGTGACTCAGCAGATGCATACTAAACAGGCATGCTGCCCAACCAGAATGCTTGGCCCATATTTGTGCAAAACAGAATCATCCCTGATGGGTGATTCTGTGTTGCAGCGTTTTCTCCACGCAAGCCTGCCAGTTTCTTGATGGACAGAAGGAAGCAAATTGAGTTATGCAGGAGCTGGAAGAAAAATACCGAAATGAGCAGAGTACATGTGTGCTTCTACAGGTTTTACCACCCTTTGCAGCTTAATTTAAAAACAAACCTCTACATGCTGCCTGAAACAGAGGGGATTAAAAAACCCACCCCCACAATTATCTGTGCCTCCTCTGCAAGGGACAATTGTGATGTCTATCACATGGAGAGGCTTTCTTCTCTCTGCCAGACAGCAGGATCCCTTGGGGAAAGGGAACAATCCCTAAAATTCCATCCCAACGGCAGGAGTGGGAGGAGTTATAAATACAGCTGCCAAGCCTCCCGCTGTGGTGGGAAGCCTCCCAATAACAGCCCTCATTGCCTGCTACTCCACTAAACAGTGGCTGAAGAATTTTTTTAAAAAAATTGCATCATTTTTGTGGCAATGTCACTTCTGGGAAAAACGTGGAAGTGACATCCGATAAATCTAGGAATTGCTGGAGACTATAGTTCTACCTATACTTAGCTATCTACAGTACATATATAAACTACTTAGGGGTGCTTAGGATTGCACTGATGGACTTTAGGAGCCTTCACTATTGCCAGTTATAATGCAATTTATGAACCAGAGCTGAAATACATTTTAGTCCAGAGCTGAAATACATTTTCCTCTGCACATTTTAGTTCTGAATACTTGCCAGATATTCTCTAAATACGCAAACATTTATTCATAATCAGTCCATGTATCCAAATATATTTGATTTCAATATTTGCTTTTGATAATTAACAAACAACAGGATTTAGCCCTTCACTGCATTTGACAGTCGTATTGCAGTGGTATTTAGCATATGAAAATATTTTATTCTGGACATGTAATGCTATTTGATGGCATCTGACAGCTAAGAAGCAATGATTTTCATGTAATATTTGACAGCTTATGTCATGTGTGATGCCTACCAGATTCCAAACAATCAGAAGACGCCAAAGCAGCCAAAGCACTCAAACTTTTGCATTCCAAATTCGAATGGCAAAATTAGGCTTTTGCTCACTTTCAAATACATGCAAATTATCATTTTGACTCCAGTGTTACCAGTTCTTACATATAAATTAAAATATGTTGCAATATTCCTTAGAGAGGAGTATGATGAGCCAGTATCTGAGTTCCACAAGTACATCTGGGGCTTCTGCACATGTGACTCTCTGAATATCCAGCCAAGGTAGAAGAAGAAGAGGCTGGATTTATACCCTGCCTTTCACTACCCAAAGGAGTCTGAGTGGCTTACAAACTCTTTTCCCTTCCCCTCCCCACAACAGACACCCTGTGAGATAGGTGGGGCTGAGAGAGCTCTGAGAGAACTGCTCGTGAGAGAGCAGCTCTGAAAGAACTTGTAACTGACCCAAAGTCACACCAGCAGCTGCCTGTGGAGGAGTGGAGGATCAAACTTGGTTCTCCCAGATTAGAGTCCGTGCTCCTAACCACTACACCAAACTGGCTCTCAGGTAAAGTTGACAGGTCCTACCTGGCTTCCAGTGGGGGGCTCTCAGGTCCGTTCCCGGAAGTGACAGCATCATGTTGCTGATGTTGGGGGGGTGACGCTTTAGTTTGGGGGCAAAAGTCTATGGTTTGAGCCCAATTTTACCATAGTTTTACCCAAAAACTAGAGTGTCGTCCCCTGATGTTAGTGACGTGATGACATCACTTCCAGGTGATGTCATTACATCACATTGGGGGCCATTTGCAGGTGAGTCCCCACCCACACACTGGCCAGCAAAGAGGGGCCCGCAAATGCAGGGGAACCCCTGCCCAGACCGGAGGCTGGCAACCCTAAGCCAAGGTGTTACCTTCTTCCTCTGAAGATACTCTAGAAAAGTTCTGATCATATATGTTGGCAGATCAGAGCCCAAGTCAGATACACATGTGTAATTCCGTGGTCGGCAGTCTAAAAGAAAACCAGGCAACCAAAGAACAAACATGCAAAACAAACAAACAAACCCTGATGTCTACCTTCTATTATAATTATTTGTAAAAGGACTATTGCATCTTCTTATGACTGCATTAGTGAAGAACAACCAAGTAATTGAGCTGCAGTCATTCCTTTTAATTTCCCAGGAGGAATCTGCCACACTGTTATGTAGTTTCCAAACCCAGATGTATGCTAGAGAGTTCAGGAAATTAAAAAATATGAGGTGAAACTGCTGAAAACACTGAGAATTACTGGAGGTCTTTTACCCCATAATATTTGCAAAGAAGCAAATAGTTTGTACTGATCAAACTAAGGAAGCTTAATTAAACAAGGATCTTTCCCCAACCCCAGAATTTGTACCCCAGTTTCTTTATGAAATTCGAACAACTTCACTGAAACACCAAACCAAAAAGCAGCGGTCAGTAGCCGTGGGGGAGCAAAGGGAGGGACTAGCTCTAGAATACAACTTTCAGATGGCAAATATTAAACTTTAAAACCAAGCAAACATAACCATTTGCCTTAATTCATCTTGGGGACCCAGGGAGCAATTCTAAACAGGTCAGCTCAGAAATAAATCCCATTGTATTCAGTAGGACTTATTCCCCAGAAACTGTTTGTAGACTACAGCCATACAGGTCTATAAGTGGTCTTCTGTCCACATGTCCTTGACAGGATAAGGAACCATCTGGTGTGCAAAGGGGTGCTGCACTCCAGATTCTTCTTCCTGATCCAGCTGCTGAAGCTGTATGTGAGGAGCCATATTCTCAAAGCAGTCAGCTCGAGGGGAAACAAGCAAGAATGGCATTCTGCAAGTAACAAGCACAGGGCTAGAGCATCACAGGCTCACTTCAGAGCCCAGTTCCCTCTATGGTGCGTGCTGAAGCAAGGCAATAATTTCCCCTGCTGCCAGCACAGCTCCAGCACACCCAGGTCTCCAGCTCTGAGTTTGAGGAGTGCTGGGCTCAGGCAGCAGCCCCGCCCCCTCGTTAGTAGCCTCCTGGATAAAGGACACCCTGCTCCCAGCAGCCCTCACTTGTGGCGATGCATGGGGGTCTGCTGCTTGTTCTTGCTGTTGTCTGCATCAACCCTCCATGCCTATTTTCTTTGTGCTTTTGAAGCAGTTTTTCTCCAGATAGGCTCATCAGCTCTGAGTTGGGAGATACCTGGAGATTTTTGGGGTGGAGCCTGAGTGGTGGGTCTTGCCTTCTGACACACTTCCGGTGATGTTAGGAGGTGTGGCATATGCAAATAAGTTATGCTAATGAGTTATGCTAATGAGCTCCTGCACCTCTTTTTCTATGAAATGACCCCTGAAAAGTAATAATCCTTATCCCTTTGGGCTGAAAGCAGGAGGTCTTCCTCTTGCTCTCCCATCACCACTGATTTCTGCTTCTTGAAAAGGGCTCCATGTACACAGTGCTGGCTGTTTTTGGTGGTTCAAGTGAACCAGGAACATTGGGCTGGACTCAAAGTACTGTGAAAACAGCAGAGCATAAGGAATCAAACTTTCCCACATTCTCCCTTTCATTGCAACCTAATGAGGCTCTTGAACTTCTGTTCCTGGGGAATCAGGAAAGACCATCATCATCAGTGCGGAGGTCGGTAGTAGAAGGAGGAAATCAGCAAAAATCACCCAGTCCTCTGCCCACATAAACACATTTCCACTGTCCTAAGGGCTATTATGACAGAGGAAGAGTGCCAGAACGTTACAGTGACTAGAGTACTGGACTGCAATCTAAGAGACCCAAGTTTGATTCCCCACTCTGCCACTGAAGCCTGCTGGGTGACCTTCAGCCAGTTACACAGTCTCACCCTAACCTACCTCAAAGGGCTGTTGTGAGGAGGAGGGGAACATCTTGTAAGCCTCTTTGGGTCCCCACTGGGGACAAAAGCAGGGTATGAATATATATTGGTAAATAAATAAGCATTCTTTAGGATCTAGCATGTTATATTTACTTGAAGTTTCTCACACCGGCATTCATAAGAGCTATAAAACTTTTCTAGAAAGAAAGATGGATGGATGGATGGATGGATGGATGGATGGATGGATGGAAGGAAGGAAGGAAGGAAGGAAGGAAGGAAGGAAGGAAGGAAGGAAGGAAGGAAGGAAGCTGAGCAATCTGATAGACGGAAATCAAATTAAAATCAAATCGAGGGCCAGTAGTTATAGTGGTCATTGTGTTAGAGTTGGATCTCAGAGACCTAGGTTTGAATCCCTACTTGGCCACAGAAGCTTGCTGGGTGATCTGAGGACAGTCACACACTTTCAGCCTAACCTATATCACAAGGGAATTGTGAGAATGACATAGTGGAGTGGAGAACCATGTAAATTGCTTTGAGTTCCCACTGGAGACAAAGAGAGGATATACATAATGTAAATAAATAAATAAATTCCATTGGATGCCTGTGGCTCGAGTGTGGTCGAAATCTTAACCAGTGTGATTCCCAAATTTTTCTCTGCAATGATGAAGGCTAGAAATATGCTTCTTAAAAATGAAACCTGCAAATTTGAGGCAGCTGGTGCACTCACATTCTACAGAAGTATTAATTTTAGCTTGGCTATGTTCAGCATGTTCTATTTGACTTGTATTTGGTCAAGACTGGTTAACCTATTATTATTTTGCATTCTAAAATTACCTAATGAGTTTTCAAGGTTCCCCCCCCCCCACCATTACATTCAGGTTTAATTATCCATGATGATCAGTCTAGAGAGTATTGTTTTGCTTTCAAGTCTAATCTTGGAAACAGAGTGCACACATTTTGGTTAGAAGAAAGAAAACAATTCATTTGGTTGACTTTTCAAAGCCCTTCGTTTTTGCACGCCTCTGCACTTCCCAGTTTTAGAAGAAGGAATAGAAATGATCCAAGGGTGAAAGACCACAAAAAAGTCACTGTGAATATATTTCTAGCTTGCATGAATCAGAGCAGCCCTCTGCCTTTCATTAAACAGGTTGGCTTTGGGATATTTCTAACTGAAAGGCTTCTTCTGCTGTATAGCTAAGCATTTGAAGCTAGCAAAAGATCTGATTCACAGAAGCCCAGTCTTTACATTGGTGTATGGTATGGTCAGTGTGCCTTATAGCTGACCACTAGGGAAGTGGTCATTAGAGTGATTCAACAGGTGGCCAACTTACAGAATTGGTCAATTTTCAGAACTCCCCAGGTCCCAAGAGGGAACAGGGATTCCTCACTCAGTATAGTATCTTGCACGTCCCTCAGTAACTTCCAACTGTATCTACTCATTTTGCATTCAATTTTATGTTAATCTTACTTTGCCCAACAATTGTGGATAGCCCTCATCCACTCTGAGTGAACTGATTACTCCTTTTATGACCAGTGGATCCTGCTTTAAACTGGTGTCTCTTTGAAATATCACTCTCCCACCCACCCACCCCACACACATATTGCCACCTTTCTGTTGTGAATACAAAACCACAAGTGGGATTTGTGGGGTGAATTTCCCTCTCCCTCCACTATTTCCTCTTTCCTTTCCTTGAAAGCCCCACTAGCCCTCTACCCATTTCCTGCCTCCTCTCCTTCCCATCCACCACCAACCCTATGTTTATTTGCTTGCCATATTCAGTTTTCTGTCCTTCTGTACCCTCTACACTCTTTACTCAGGAAAACTGTGATCCAGTTGCATGGTGCTGGTTGCCAGAGTGGGACCAGTTGCACAGTGGGGACTCAGCAAAGACTTGCTAAAAGTCACCCATTTCCCCGTGTCTCATCTTTCCCCTCACTATCCTCTTTCCCTCCACCTGACTATCCCATATCCTCAACCTTCTCTGCTTCCTTTTCTCCTTCCCATCTACCCATCAGTCTTGACACCCCTCCATCTTCATATTTATTTATTTATTTATATCCCATCTTTCTCCATAATGGGGAATCAAAGCATGTTTCTTCATTCTCCTTTCTTCCATTTTATCCTTAGAAGAACTCCATGCAGGGGTGGACTGGGAGTGAACAAATCTAGGAAAAGGCTGTTCCCCCACCCAGCCCACCCTGGCCTTGCCCCTAAAGGAGGGAGGGAGAGATGAAAAGGCAGTTTTTCTGACCCTGCCCCTCTCCCCTAAAGAGCAGATGGAAGGAAGGAAGAAGCAGACTGCTTAACCAGTTGGCCAGCTGCTGCTTTCCTCACCTCACGCAGCTCCAGGCACTGCTTCCCTCATTTCACACAATCCTGGCTCTGCCTCCTGCATCTTGGCTGGCCGCCTCCTTCACCTTCTGCAAGACTTGACTGGGCTGAGCTGGTCACCACCCTCTGTCTCATGTGAAGCTCAGCCAAGTGCCACCCCTTGTCTTCACTTTGTGGGGCTCAGAGGGGCAAGACACCACCCATAGTCTTGTCTTGCTTCACTCAGGGTTTGGCCACCCATTGCCTTGCCTTGTTTCAAATGGAGCTCTGCTGGGTGGGGCACTGCCCATTGCCTTGCCTTGTGTGTGGGGTTCAGACGTGCTGGATGCCACCATCTGCTCTGCCTTGCACTGGGTTCAGCCAGGCAGGGCTTGGCTGGGTGGTGCGGTCTGGATCATCTGGTGCAGAGCTCAGCCAGGCCAGGTCCATGGTCTGCCTTGCCTGGGGCTCAGGCAGTCTGGGTGCCACCATCTGCCTCACCTCACACGGGGCTTGGCTGGACCAGACACCACCATCTGCCTTGCCGCTTGCAGGGTTCGACCGAGCTGGGTGCTGCCATCTGCCTTGCTTTCACCTCATGAAGGGCTCAGTAAGGCTGAGTGCTGCCATCTGCCTTGTTTTACCCAGGGCTCAGGCAGGCACTTGCCTTTCATGGGACTCAACTCAGATGCTGCCACCTGCTTCACCTTGTACAGATCTGTCTCACTTCAAGCTGGCTGAGCCGAGCACTGCCACCTCCCCCATCTTGCCTCAGATGAGGCTCCTGTTGAACGGTCTCTGTCTGCCCTGCCTTGTGTCAGGCTGGCTTTGTGCCTCTCCCATCTTGCATGGGGCTTGGGTGGGCCTGGCTCAGTCCTTCTGTCAGAGGGCTGGCTGGCCCAGGTGTGGGTGGGAGGCCACAGGCCCACCAGGAGGCATCCAGGTGCTCTTAATGGGCAATCTTGGCCCTGTCTGTGAGGTATGTTAGGTTGAGAATGGTCCCAAGGTCACACAATAAGTTTCCAGGGCAGAATGGGGATTCAACGTCCCAGTCTGAAATTCTAACCACTACACCACTATGGTTTTTGTGGGGTGGATGCTGCTGAACATTAACAAGATGAGTCATGCAAGTTGTGGTATCAAGTTGCCCCAATGAGCCCACCCTCAAAGGCCAAAACAGTCCTGGAAAGGACCCTTTCTCTCCCCCCCTCCACCTTTTACTGACAGAAACCAAGCCTGTTGTAGTTGGCTAGCAACAGCCATTGAGGGCATCTGTGTCTCCAAGCTCCAGGCACTATTTTTATCATTTGTGCTTTTTTAAAAACCCACCTCCCAATGTTTTGTTTTTAAGATTTCAGATTTTTCTGCAAACCTGGGATGTTGTTCAGGTTCATAGAAAGTTCCATCTTGTCTACTTATGGGGCTAATTTCCAGATTTAAGTATCCTCAGATTTGGCCAACTTTGCTATTAGAATACACAGTCAACCTAATTGATGTACAACCCAGTGCATCAGATAAAGTGAGCTCTGAATCATGAAACTGTACATTGTAACAGATTTTGTTAGCTCCTGAACTCCTGTTTTAATTAAGTAGGAACAGATACCTTATTGCGTACTAAATGTCAGTCTGGGTGGGTTTTTTCTTTTCCTTTTCTTACCACCTATATCCTGAAATGGTGTAGTCCATTCTTCCGTGTTACCATTCTTCTGTTCTTCTTCTGGTAGAGACCAGAGCAAGGTATATAACAAGGATGCTTCTATTGAGGCTGGAGGTAATAGTCACATAGAGGGATGCTGGGAGTAAGGTCAGCACACGCTCCTCAGCCACCAGTTGTCCCTCCCAACCTGATGGTCTTGCTGACAGGTGTTTGTTATCTGTTTTAATAAAGTCTGCAATGATCAAAAGACCAGCCTATGGGATGGCCTTCTGAAGTCATGCCATTTTTGTGCGTGCATACTCTTGTGTGCTCATAAACAAAGCAACCATCTCTGAATACACCACACTATTGACACCACTCCTTTGTGTATGCTTGCTTTTGTGTTCCAAGTTGCTCTGGTTCCTTATTCCGTATATCACATTAGGCATTTCCCATTGTTCAAGCGATTAAGACAGGATTATAATGTTACTGCTGGTAATATACCATGAAGAAGTATACTGCAATCAGATCCAATGTTTTCTTTTTGGCATGGATGACAGCCATAAAGTACCTGTTGCTCTCATCATCAGCTTCTATGGAAAACAACCAACAAAAAAAAATACAAAGAAAATGATAGCTGTATGCTTCTCATCCTGACAAGCCTTCCCATTTGGTACAGATCAGGAAGACCCAGAATTTGTTCCATAATAAAAATAACAAAGAGGTTTGTTTATACAAATTTCTTCGCAGCCACCTGATGGTTAAAATTTGCCTTCAGTCTGGTGGGCCTAGCTTCCTTGATCCTTGATGAGAGCCACCAGTCAGCCTGGCAAAGAGCAACAGAGGGAAAACTCCAGGATACTGGCCTTTCCCCCCAAGCCTTATTGTGCCCTGGTCACCAAAAAGCAAAAGAAACAGTTAAACAGTATCTCTGGGATCAAGCTTTACAATTGGACAAGGCACAGACACAGAAACATCCAATTATTCTCCAATATACTAAATACTTTCAATACTTTCAGCGGATTACCTCAGGCCCCTCACAATCTCGAAATACTGGAGAATCTTTACTCTTGCACACTTTAACGTTCTCCCCTTGGCCCCCTGGAAGGCAGATACCATTGCATCCCACTCTTTCAACAGCTCTGCCCATGCCATGCAAGGAAAGTAGAGTCCATTGAACGCATTGTGCTGCACTGCCCATTTTACAATGATATCCAATCTCAATATGTAGCTATAATTCTGTTCTGAACTATATGTCTCCCTCCTTCTTGCGGACTTTTCCCAGGAGACAACTAATAAAGTTGCAAAATTTTGCCTTCAGGCATGTAGGATACACAAACGCCTGACTGAAGCCCAGAAATAGCCTCTCTGTCGGAGGAAAGTACCTCTTCACCACTCCATAATTTGTGCTCGATGTTAGGTCCGAGGAGCACTGCATGTGCCCCTTACCTTTTTATTCCTTTATTTTGTTTAAATTTCTTTTTTATTATTGTTGTTGATTCTTCAGAGCTGATTTTGTATCAAAATAAACGATTGATTTAAAGACTTCCTTGCGGCTTTGCATTGGTTCCATAGGCTATGTTTCCCCCCCATATCTCTACAGAAACTGGTTATTTAGACTATACCAGTCTCAGCCGTCCTTTTTATAAAGGGAATTTCTAGGTCTCATGGCTTTATAGTGTGCAATGGCAGGACATTCCTTTAAGCAACTTGCTCTTTTTCTTTGTATTAGAGCACAAGATGCTCAAAGCGGGGTAGTCTTAAGGATACCAGCCTCCAGGTGGGACCTGGGGATCCACCAGAATTACAGCTCCTCTCCAGACTACAAGGATTCATTCTTCTGGAGAAAATGGCCACTTTGAAGGGTGAACTGTATGGCATTGTACCCCACTGAGGTCCCTGCCCTCCCCAGGCTCCATCCCCAAATTTCCAGGAGTTTCCCAGCCTGGATCTGGCAACCTTGCCCCCCATCCCCCAACGGTAATGCAGAGGGACCTGGCAAACCTAGACTAGCCTACAATGTGGATGTCTGACTTTTACACATCCAGCCTAACACAGATGGGGGTGCTTTCCCAGTTGCCCTCAGAACCAAGCTCAGAAACAACCCAAGCTATTTGCTGATAGCACTATAGTTTGAGTTATCAAGAGCTTGGAGAGCACCACAGTACACCCCACAATGTCACTAAGATTTTCTTGAGATCTTCCTGTTCCCACCCCAGAATTCCTTCTCCTGTCCTCCTCTGCTCTCTCTGCCTTTCACCAAGTTCCTGATGCTGGGGGCTTACATAGCATGGACAGCAAGCAGCCAGAAAATTCTCCCTGCCTTTATCTATCCATTTTATTTCTTCAGGGAGGTCAGTGTGGCCTACATGGCCACTCTCCTTCATCCTTCCTTCCCCCTTTGTTCTGGATGCCCTTGAAACGGAGCCTCTGTAGCAACTGGAGCATTCTGGGAAAGTTAGTTCCCAGCATGATTTTGTCTTTATTCTGAACACAGGAGAACCAGGAGTACCCTACTCTAGTCAGCAAAGGTTCAGGTTATTCTTGTTTATGTTTCCAAAAGCATAAAATCAGATGCATGCGGAAATTAGCCATCCCCCTACTGTTTGTTCCACAATCTGGTATTCCAAGGTACATGTTCCATTCTGTCTTCCATGGTTTGTAACCAGTGACAGACATATCCTTCATGAATTTAACTAATTCCCTTTGTCATCTAAGATAGTGACCATCACTATATCTGGTGGCAATGAATTCCGTAAGTTAATTATTATGTGAAAAAGTATTTCCTTATCTCCTATAGCCAATCCATGGGAGACTTCACATGCTGCTATTATGAAAGAGGAAGAAAAAAATCTCCTGAAATCCCCAAGCACCTTACCTCATAGGAACTTCCCTAGACTTTTAAAAATAAATAAATAATTCACAGTTATCTCAGATTTTAGATAAAGGCTTTCATGATAAGGCCATTAAGAGCAAGTTTAATTTGCAACAGGCTTACCCGGTCAGCTCTTGAACCTTTTTTGGGGGTGGGGTGTATGCCAGAACGCAGCCCTGGGATAGACAGACAGATGATCAAATGGTACACTATTCCTGGGACTTTAACCACTTCAGAAAAATTGCATGAATGAAAGTTCATTTGAAAAAAAAAAAGGCAGGTTACATGGCCACAGGTTATATAGTCTTCTCTGCTGTGCTGCCTCCATTTTGGAATCTTCCCCTCTCCACAATCATTTACCAGCTGCTGAGCTTTTAAAGTTTTTGGTACAGGTAGGCATTTTCTATCTCTGGGGCTCTTCCCCTTGATTCCCACCCTACCTTAGCCGGCATTCATATTATCAGCCTTGCCTCTGGTGCCCTTTTAATTACAGTACTTTGTTTTATAGCTGAATGTTCCATTGCTGCTAGTTTTCATCACTGATTGGCTGCTATTTTAAATTGTTTTAACTGTGTGCTACAGATGCAGTCTGTGCCAGTGGACTGCTTCTAAGTTTTCCTAGTCCCCATGTCATTGATTATTATATGGTTTATATGTGTGAGGCCACTGAGGACACCTGACAATCTGCTTTTGTAAGCCACCTTGGGGAATCAATGCTGTTGAGGGAGCAAGATGTAAAATATTTTTAATACATAATAAAATTAGTGTTCTAACTGCAGATCTGACCACTGTAATCATGTGAAGCCATCATACAGCTAGGCTGCAGTCACACACACTAAATAATCTATTTTCAGTGCACTTGCCAATTGGATTTTACTGTGTGAACTGGCAAAATCCAGTTGGAAAGTGTACTGAAAGTGGATTATTTAGTGTGTGTGACCGCAGCCCTGGTTTCTATAGATTGTAGGGGTTTATATAAATGGCCTCTCACAGTTAAATGCAACCATCTGCTTTGGAGAGGAACTGCAGCTGCCATGTGTGGTAAACACCTGCTTATTTTTCATGTTTGTATTTTTACAACCCATTGCTTTTGTTGAGTGTGAATCTTCACTCATGGACCATCAACAGCACAAACCTTAGTCCATCAGTGGCTAATTGCTTGACCAAAGCTCACTGGCTTGCTTAATTTGAAATGGGTCCAGGAAATAGATTTCCATAGGAAATAATAATCAGAAGAAAACAGCAGCTCCTAGCCACAGAAGAGCTTGTGTTTGGGGATAGATTTACACAAGAGCTGATTCACCAAAGGATAAAAGTCTAAAAATACCTCATAACCAAAAGTGAGTCATGAAGAACATGATGTCCATACAACTTTTGGTGCCTGTTAGAAGCTCAGTAGTGCTTGCCCAGATCATTGTGCCATCTTGCTCTAATGAGAACATGATGCTTCCCTAAATAAAATCCTTGTGTAAACAGCTGGGGAAAGCCCACATTGCCTGGCAACATTAAACCATTTCTCAGCATCTAAATTCTTGAAATTGTATCCTGGAGTTCTTGAAATTGTATCCTGGAATTCTTGAAATTGTATCCCCCCGAGAGAAGAAATACTTCTGGAGTAGTGGTATAGGCAAAGGTACAGTTCCATATACAGGCAAGTAACCAAGGTTACTCATATATACAGGTGCAGATGTACTTGAGTTCCCAACCTCCAGGTGTGGCCTGGCGATCTCCCACAATTACAGCCAGGGCTATTTTTAGGCAGGAACGCAAAGGAATGGAGTTCTGGCTGGCTTCCAAGTTGGCCACGCCTACAGCCTCCCCCCCCCCCCTCGGGTTCCCCAGGTGCCTTGCAAGCCATGGGGTGCCTGGGGAAGCCAAGCCGATCCAGGGAGGGAAGGCAGTTTAAACTGCCTCCCCTCCTTGGGTTCCCCAGGTGCCCCGCAAGCCACGGGGCACCTGGGGAAGCCGATCCTGGGAGGGAGCTGCACTGTCAGGGGTGTGGCCTAATATGCTAATGAGTTCTTGCTGTTGTATGGTATAATGCCTTAAGTCCATCCTCCGAAGCATCCATTTTCTCCAGGTGACCTGATCTCTCTAGTCTGGAGATGAGCTGTAATTCTGGGGGATGCCTAGGCCCCACCTAGAGATGTGAAATTTCTGGAAATTTTGAAGCAGTGGAAAGAAATGTTCTTCCCCTTTTTTCAGACCAAAATTGAATTTTCCAGAAAAATTGAAAAAAAATGCAATATAAGTACTCTTTACAGATTTAAAGTCACTTTGTTACTTTGAGAACATAAAATGTAGTAGGCATCAATTGGCTTGGCATAAAAGTATCATGTTTGATATATTAAGAGTACAGCTTATTCAGAGAATAATAACAAACTGAATTTACTTTTAAATTTTTAAATCTTTGTTACAAATGGAACTACAAGGTCCTGAAATGAAAAAAAAACAAACCCAGAACTATAAGGAATCAGTTTTATCAGTTTATGAGAGCAGGCAAACAACAACAACAACAACAACCAATAGAAACTGAACAAACCATCAGAATAACAAAGCCGAGAACATTACTTTATCTCCTCTAATCTAAGTACAAAGAACTGAGAGGACAGAAAGAGATCCAGCAACTGTACCAAGATAAATCCACAAGTGAAAAGGAAACTGAAAGCTTTTCCCTTGTCTTGTGACAACTGCAGTGTCCACTAGAGACAGAAATGCATCTTTCTCTTGCATTTGAGAATTGTATCCTCAGTATTTTCTCAGTATTTGAACTGTATTCCAGCATTTGCTTATCCACAATGTATAGGAATTGCAGTGATTTCATACTTTACATAGTCTAAGTCTTCCTGTTACATAGTTTTTAAAAATACTATTGGAGGATTAACTATATGAACACCTTTTCATACGCATGTTATTTATCATTGTAAAAAAAAATTCCATAATCCCTTCCCCCCAATTTTTCCAGAAAAAAAAAGCTTCAGGAAAAAAATGTGGAGAAACAATTTTCCCCTCCCAATTTTCCCGTTTTTTTTTCTGGGCCTTCCCACCTCTAGTCTCACCTGGAGGCTGGCATTCCTAGGCAGCCTCCATGTGGCAAGCCATTCATGCACAGTGGCTTAGAGAATGTGCCAGTGAATCTCCTTCATTCCATCAGAGGTTAAGTCAGTAATGTGGAATTACTTGCTACAGCCATTTCCATGAACTCTGCTTAGAGAGCACAGAATGTTATCTCATGGTAACTACCAATGTTTAGAACATTTAGCTGCACGGAATGTAGGTTTAAGGTGGAGGTTAGGTGGAAAAGATTGGTAAGAGGTTTCTAGCAGGCAAAATCAGCTTAGCAGGATATTAGGGTACTATGCTGATGTTGTGTTGGGAGTACTGTTGCTTAAAAGCATTCTTATTTGTTGTCAGTACATCCTATACATTTGTAAGAAAGTTATTTATTACAAAGGCCACTATAACTTTGCCATGCTTTCTCTGTTTCTGGCTTTTAGCAAAGTCCTAAGACATACAAAAATAAAACAGTAAAAATAAAACCACATGACATTTTAGTGCAGTGTAACATGGTTAAAAGATAAGAGCCAATGATATCTATGTGATTATCTCACATACTGGTTGAGTGTATAAAGCAAACATCCGAATTGAGCATCATTAGGAAAAAACATCATTCAATGGCCCCAATCACACACAGAATTAGCCGTGCGATAGGCATGAATGCCATGTGGATTTTAAGGGTGCGATTGTCACGGGCTGGGTGCCAGTGGGTCAGGAGCCAAGCTGAAGTCCGGGACAGTCCGAGGTCAAGCCAAATCAGGAACAAGATACCATGTCCAAAACACTAAGCCAAAAGCAGAGTCAGTCCAAGCCAGGGTCAGAGAGGGAAACTCACAAGCAAACCAGTCCAAGGAGTCAACAAGAGCCGAAGTCAAACAGAGCCGGAGTCACAAGCCAGAGGATCCAGAATCAGGTTAGCTATTGCGAGCCGAGCAGGTGCAGAGCTTAGCCGAAATGACTTGTTACTAGCACAAGTTGGTAGTCTCTGTGCTGTGCCTAAATACCCAGCCACTTCCTGTGCTTGTTAGCAGCTGGCAGTGAGGTCCCGGCTCCTTCTAAAACTCAGGACTTAGTGATCTGCGACCACGCATGCGTGCCTCTTTTCTCCTAGCCGCTAAGTCTTGCCTGTATCTGGACCTTAGACGTTCCACCCGAGGAGGTGACTCAGGTGGGCTTGAGCTTTGCTGTGGCTCAGCTGCTGCTGGTGCTGGGATAACACCCTGGGAGGTGCTTGCTCAAGCCTCATAGGGTTCAGGTGGAGGCTCCTCTGGAGCTGATCCTCCACCTCACTTAGGTCCGCAGGAGGCAGGTCCTCAGAGGCATTCATGACAGCGATCACACCAGAACATCTGGCAAGCATCCCAAACCCGTTAGCAACCTGTTTCTCTCCGCCGAAGAAATGGAGTTAAAAGATACTAGCGAAAGTCCAGTATCAAACAGGTTTGCTATGGGCCAAAGACGGACTTTCCCCATGTGATCGCTCCAGCATGCACTCATGATCTGATCAGGCGATCCCGATGCCATGCCATTGTTTCCCCCCCCCCCCTTCTCAGTATGCACATCATCGCATACTGCCATAGGAAGCCCTCAGGGCGGAGATGCGATTCATCGATCCCCATTTAAGTGCATTGGGGAAAAAACAGCAACCCCCCCCCCCCCACCTCACCCGCGATTATGTCTGATCACATAGTGGTGGGCTGTGCCTGCAGCTTCGCAAAACTGTGTGATCACGCAACTGCGGGTCAAATTACTCTGGAGCAAATAGCCTCACTCCCCCCCACCCCGGATTATCTCGCTCAATGTTTAGTCACACATCTTTTTCTCAGAGAAAACTCCTCCCTCTCACCTTCAGTACAGATCAACAACCTACCATTTGCATGTAAGAAAGCAGGGAGTAGGTTCAGTGCATCTTTTCTTAAACAAAACCACAGCCTTGGAAGCAAAGGAAGCTAAGCCTGGCATCTTCCTGCACCACATTCTAAGACATTTTTATTCCAGCCCGGCTTCAGTACTAGAAGCCAGCTGGACTGGGGGAAATGTGCCAAAATCGACTGAGGGCAGGATTAAGCTGTCCTCACCTGTGCACTCCAATTTTGTTTCAAAACAGGCAGGCATGCACACACCATGCTTGAAAAAAAGTCACATGTCAATTCACACCTCTGTAGGCCCAGTGTAAATGGAAGAATTTTGCTTGCCTACAAAATGCAGGCGAATTCTCCTAAGAGTCTGCTGTTTGTCAAGGAGGGTCCTGGAGATGCGAGTTTTTGTTCATTTGTTTTGCTCGGTTTCTGCTGTCAAGTCACAGCCAACTTATGGCAGCCCCATAGGGTTTTCAAGGCAAGAGACATTCAGAGGTGGTTTGCCATTGCCTGCCTCTGCATCACAACCCTGGGGTTCCTTGGTGGCCTCCCATCCAAATACTGACCAGGGCCCACCCTGCTTAGCTTCCAAGATCCAACAAGATACCATCCGTGAAAATGTCATCCCAGTTTTTGTGAAACAAAAAAGTTACATTGAAAAGTGCCTCATTCAATTTCTAGCTTAGCCTTTTGCCTAATAGGCTAGTTTTCTTTCTGCAAAAAAAATTTTGTTGCTGTTTTGTGGGGAGAGTATTTAAATAGGCAACGCTTCCCATGAAGTGATACAATCCAGAAACAAGTTTTATAGTTTTGAGCCATTTGTGTCGAACAACCCTTTTCCCCCGCTGCTCCTTGTATTACAGAACATATTTATTTTTGCTGCCACCCAAGAAAATCCTGATGCCATCATGGGCATTGTGACATCTGCCCACCCCGGGTGGTTCACACAAACAGGTGATTGTGTATGTTTACATCATATGGGCATGAATGCAGAAATAAAGCAACATTTGTATATTTGCATACTTTCGTGGGCACGCATATAAGCCATAAGCATTACCTGTGACTATTTATTTTTATGGATTTGAAGCGGAGGAGAAGTTGCTGGGCCTTGTGCAATATTTGTTTAATCGCATCTGCGCGTTCATCATCCCAGGCCATTTGGAGCTTACGCTCCAAAAGTATTTCACTGATGTTTTTACAAGAGAGAGCAAAAGATTAAAAAATCCTGAGGCAGTGTCTGAAAAGTGCCTTCCCAGAGCCACATTGTGCAAACAAGTTTATTATTATTATTTTCCATTCCAGATGTTTATGGGATTTCAGTTTTCAAAGTGATTCTTGCTGCAATTACAAGTGGAAATGGAGAATGTCTGTTCTACTCTTATAAACATCAAGCGGTCCAGAACAACATTTTGAAGACGGATTAATAGAGCGATGCAGGGTTACAGCTGCCAGCTCTTGATTTGAAAAGTTTTGGTATCTGGGAAAAAGTGGAGTGACTGAAACTGGGAAACTGGCACAAGGGGAAAAAATTTAATCACCCATGGTCTGAATTTGAATCCAGTCCCCCATGGCTGCCAGTTACCATTAAATAGAAACACAGAGCTGTTCATGGATCCACATCATCTGATGTGATCTATAGCCATGAAATTCACTGGGTGACCTTCACTCTCTCTCTCTCTCTTTCTCTCTCTCTCTCTCACACACACACACCCTTAATCTACCTCATAGGCTTGTTGCAACCATAGCATGTGGGAGAAACCTGGACACTGCTTCTTGTAGTGATGATTAAAATGTAATAAAAATCAAATAGAAGTACTGCTCATTTATTAAGGTTTTCATACCCCATTTTAGTCCCTAATGGTGACTGAAAACTGCTTACAACATCATTCCCCTTTTGTTCATTTTGTCCCCACAACAATCCTATGAGGTAAGCTCGGTTGAATGGGGGTTCATGGGCAGGTTCAGGGATGGTACCTATATTTTTGCTGGGTTTAGAGATGGAGGCTTTGGAAATCTAGGAGTGGGGCTCAGCCTGAGAGCCAGCGTAGTGCAGTGGGTAGAATGTTGGACTAGGACCCACTTTCAGGTCTTTTATCTTCCATGAAGCTTGCTGGGTGATCTCAGGCCATCCATGTTCTCTCAGCCTAACCTAATTTACAGGATTGTTGTGATGATAAAATGGGAAAGAGAAAACTATGTCTGCTCCCTGAACTTCCTGGAGGAAGAGTGTGATAAATATGCACCAGACAGATTGCCCTACATGACACCATAACACTTCTCCTGTGACAAAAGGACTCAAAAACATTGGTGATGGGTTTCCTGACCAGCTGAAAGACTTCCACAGTTTCTGCATACTTAACTAGCCATGAAGAACCATATAGAAGAAGAGGAGGAGGAGGAGATTGGATTTATAACCCGCCCTTCACTACCCAAGGGAGTCTCAGAGCTTACAAACTCCTTTCCCTTCCCCTCCCCACAACATACACCCTGTGAGGTAGGTGGGGCTGAGAGAGCTCTGACAGAAACTGCTCTTTTTCAAGAGCAGCTGTGCCACAACTATGGCTTGCCCAAGGTCATCCAGCAGGTGCAAATGGAGGAGTGGGGAATCAAACCTGGTTCTCCCAGATTAGAGTCCGCGCACTTAACCACTACACCAAACTGCCCTGTGCTGTATAGAGGAACAGTGAGATAAAAATGTGATAGATATTTTGAGTAACTGACTTCTAAAAGTCTTTGGGCAGGCAATTTTAAAATAGCCACAGTCTTGTTACTCCTAGGCCACTCTTGTCTTGGAAAAACTCCTGCAAAGTGGTTAGCCCCCCACCACTGAGAAGGAAAAAAGGTGAAGGAAGAAAAAGAATCAAAGAGGAAAACTTCCTGACCTACCCTCTTAATAGGCCTAATCTATCAAGTTTGGAAGGAAAGTGTCCACCAACCCCATATAGCTCCTGGACATGAACCAATCAATAATTTCCAAAGTGATTAGAGCTGTGATTTGTGAAATGCCACTCAGAAAAGCATATACTGATGGGCTTGGCAAGCGCTCCCTGGAAGTGCTTAGTTTGGACTTCTCCCACTTCACTGACATGCATACCAATAAAACCCCACCAAAATGAAGAGGAGGTAAACATGCACAGAACAGCAGCCTAAATCTTATTTCAGGTGACTACAAGAACTGTCCATTTCAACTAACTAGTGGTGGCTTATGGGGTGGGGCACAGGGAATATCCCAGCCTCCATTACTTGCATGTGTATTGGTAAATACAGCAAATCCTACAAGAACACCATAAGTAACATGAATACATCAGTCAGTTTTGTCGTCATTTCAGGTCAGTACTGTCGACTTAGCAGCTCTCCAGAGTCTCACGGTGCGATCAGACGGCTCTTTAGATCCGAACCAAGCACAAGTGCCTGCCAGATTTAAAGGACATGTCCAGACAGCGACATCTGGGAAACGTGCTGCTGTAGTGATCAGCCTGTTGATCCCCGCCAGGGAGCCGTACTTAAAAGATAGCGGTGAAAGTCTGGTCTAAAGCTTGCTGACGGGCCAATGGTGGACCTTCCCCCGCCTGGTTGTTCCAGCAGCGTGTAATCATCCCAAAGGGATGCCATTTAAAAAAAATCTCTAGGCTACATGTGCATGCGCGTAAAAACACGTATGCAGGGAAACACATATGTGCATGCGCAAATGCAATTAAAAAAAAAAAAAAAAAAACCACATGGCTCCTTTAGGCGGATGCTGTCTAGACAATCCACTGCAGAGTTCTTGCGCAGTATGGCACTTCTCGGGGAGAGCTGTCTGGTCATGCCAATCCAGTTTAAAAAGATCGGAAACAAATTACAGCTGGGCCAATGGAGGGATTACCTGCCTGTCTGAACGCACTGTCATACTGAGGATTTTCACATCTACTACTACCTGATCATTTTAACTGGAAAAGCCAAAGACTGAACCTGGGACCTTCTGCATGCCAAGCAGATGCTCTGCCACTGAGCCACAACCTCAGTCTCTTCCTAAGGGAACCAACCCAGGCAACTGCTGGCTCCTGGAACTTTTCACCACTCATAGAAAAGGGCATGCGTTACAGTATTTAACTGTTAAAGATTCAAGACTGCATGGGAAGTTCTACTTGGTCATTAATTGAACAGAAGCAGAGTCAGGTACTGCTAGAGCAACAGATTAGAGAACACAGGGGCATGCTCCATCTTTCTATCTTCTAGACAAACTTTGCCATTGCCTAAGCAAATCCTGACAAGAGCAAAACAGGACAAAAGATGTTCTCTGTGATTCATTTCCAACTTTTTTTGTAAGGAGATGCAAATAAATGGTAGATAATACAACAATTAATGACCTTGTTTTGCATAATTATCAAACAATTAGAATAATATACAAAAACTCAGATTTGGAAAACCTAAGTATGGTGACCCTACATCATGCCATTTAATATGAGTCCAGTTCACGACATACAACATGTTCCCCCATTTAACATCTGCTTTGAGGGCAGATGGTCCCAGAAACAATCCTGGCATCTCTTGTGAAAACTTCAGATAGAAGGTGATATGAAAGACCTCAACCTGAAAACCTAATAATCTGATGAAGTGATCTCAGAATAAAAAAAAACTGGAATAAATTTTGGGAGACAGCATGGTGGAGTAGGGAGAGAGTCACACTTGGATCTGGGAGCCATGGACTTTGAATATGCACTCTGCCATGGAAGCTAACTAGATGACCTTTGGCCAATCACTGGCTCTCTCCGCCCAACCTAACTCACATAGTTGTTGCTGTTAGGATAAAATGGAGGTAGGGAGAATGATGCCATGGTCGCGATCAGACAGCTCTTTAGATCCAACCCAGGCATGAGTGGATTTAAAGGGAATGTCCAGACAGCAACATCTGGGAAAGGTGCTGCTTCCATTATCAGCTCGTTGAGCCCCACCAGGGAGCCATACTTTAAAGATACCAGTGAAAGTCCAGTCTAATGCTTGCCGATGGGCCAATAGCGGACTTTCCATCATCTGGTCATTCCAGCGCGCCTGACTCCAGACCATCCCAAACGGCCATTTTTTAAAATTCTTAGCAATATGCACATAAACGCGTAAACGAGCGATGACCGCAGAGCTCCATTCAAATGTTCCAAACAATTTCATGTTTCTGAATGGCCCGTGAAATTTATGAACTTTGTTAATTGAAATGGTACCTAGAGGAAAGTACCACTGGTGGTACATTTGCCATTCAAGTCCGCGCATGCGCAGAAAAACAAGTACACATTGAGGCACATATGCGCAAACAGAATTTTTTAAAAAACAAACCCGACCACACAGCTCCTTCAGGTGGATGCCATCTAGACCAGGGGTGTCAAACATGCAGCTGAGGGGCCAGATTATGCCCCCAGATGGCTTTTATCAGGCCTGCAAGGGACTGGCTGTCTTCTGTTTCTTCCTTCAGTTCTACTGCTGCTGTTTGCATCATAGCTTGCTTTCCCAGACTCTCTCAATCACTCAGAAGAGATAGGCAAGCTTCTGCTCCCTGCACTGGGCTGAGGCTCCTCCCCCTCCCCCTCCATCGCTACAGCACAGACATTTTGAAGCAATAATTCAGAGCAAAAAGTGTCAGTTATCAGACACTGTTAAATAAACAAAATATTGCAAGAATGTTAATATTTCAAGCATGTTTTTAAGTTTTAAAAAAATCTTTATGTTTGTGTCCTTTATAAAGTTTATATCTCCGCTACCTGGCATTACATTTTATGACACGCATGGCCCGGCCCAACAAAGTCCAATTTATATAAAATCCGGCCCTCCATAAAAATGAGTTCGACACCCCTGGTCTAGACAATCCACTGCGGAGTCTGTGAGCGGTAAGGCGATTCACAGGGGAGCTGTCTAGTCGTACAACACTGGATAAAAAAAGATCGGGACCAAATTAGAGCCGGGCCAATGGCGGGATTAGCTGCCCGTCTGAACACACCTCATGAGTGGCTTTAGGTCACCACTGGGGAGAAAAGTGGATCACCAATACCTTAATAAATAATGATTTATCCAGTATAAATATCTGAGGAAGACTGGCTTATTGCCTTGTGCCAAGACCCAACGCAACAAATCAGCAGAAATACAGACTGATCACTCTATGCTATTCTGGACCACCCCCTCACTGTGGTGGTGGAAAGTGCCATCAAGTCAAAGCCAGCTTATGATGATCCCACGGGGTTTTCAAGGCAAGAGACATTCACAAGTGGCTTGCCATTGTCTGCCTCTGTGTTGCAACCCTGGACTTCCTTGGGTGTCTCTCATCCAAGTACCAACCTAGGCCTGTCCTGCTTAGCTTCTTAGATCTGAAGAAGTTGTGTTAGCCTGGAGCCATCCAGGTCAGGGCCTCTCCCCCTCAATGTACTCAGATTTTAAAAGTAACTAGAATAATAGGCTTTAATTAAAGAATAAAAAATGTGTCATGGAAGTGTGGGAACCACCCCTACCCCCCACCCGATCCATTTTTGCAATATTATTTACATTGGTAGCAGCAGCATTCAAATCCCAGGGAAACATTTGTTAGCGTCAGTGGAGGCAGTGGCACTGTTTTATCCTAGCTTTCCAGAGGGTTTTCAGATGCATGTAATATTTTTTTCTACAGGCACAGCAAGAATGTTTATGATAATAACAATGATGTTTATGTTATGAGGATTATGCTGAAGCAAGTTTAATTGTATTAGTAGAAAACAGATCAATGCCGGGGCTGACGTAATGTGTTTAGCATCAATATAAAGGTTGCTAAGTGTTGTGCTTTCAAATGGAATTAAAGAAGCAATCGGACAATGGAACATATGGAAGCCATTTGGGGGGGGGGGGTTATGTTCCTGTCTAGCAAGAAGAATTAGTATATTTGCTAAGTTTCTGGAGGGCCAGCGGAGCGGTGCATTAGCAGAATTTTTTTTCCTAGTTAAACCTGAACCCAAATGTTTAGAGAGTCTTAAGAAGCCTGACAGCTGGTTGTAGCTTGCAATTATTCAGAACGTGCTTCTTAATGGGTTATAAAAGGAGTGGGATGTATACAGTAACATCTCGAGCGTGAGAGATTGTATATAAGGTTGTGCCAAAAGGCCTTGCGCATTGGATTTATCAATCTATATTAGAACTGGCATTCTAATAATGATGGCAAAGGCCTGGATTTTATCTGTGCTTCGTAAGAGTATCCTGATCAGCAAGTTATTAAAAACAATGAGTCCAATCAGGAGGCCAGCCATAGCTTTTGAAGATAGATTCCACATTTATGTTACATTACATACACAAAACCCCATGCTCTTGACACACTTCTTCTGTGGAAAGTACATGGCTAAGGAGACTGAGATTTAATATTTTAATTGTGGAAGCTGACAGTGGTCCGATTGAGACAACACTTTTTCTGGTGTGTACACGCATTCTATTTTTACCTCTAGTATATACATGTTGTATATTTTTGTAGTCTCGTGAAAAACTTGTAAATTCCCATTTGACCAGAGGTAAATGCTGTACAAAAGAAGCATCTGTACGCACCACAGGAAAGCAAAAATTATCTCAAACCACTTTGAACTCTCTCAAAAAGCCATAGCTTTCCTTAGGCCTCAGCATGCTTCTTGCATATATTTCTTCAATGTTCCTTGAAAACTCAGCTGTCCCCCAACTAGATATAGAACCCCCCTTGTTTCTAGATATGTATGTTTTTAGGGAAGGACAGTTGAATTTCAAAGTGTCTTGTTGCCATTGCTGGGAGCAGGGTTGCCAGCCTCCCAGTGGAGCCTGATGTTCTCTTGGAATTACAACTGATCTCCAGACTTCAGAGATCAGTTTCCTCTGAGAAAATGGCTGCTTTGGAGGGTAGGACTCTGTGGCATTACACCCTACTGAGATTTCTCTCCTCTTCAAACCCTGCCCTCCCCAGGCTATATCCCCTAATCTCCAGGAATTTCCCAACTTCGATTTGGCAACCCTAGCTGAGAACTACAATTCCCAGGAGGCAAAATGACAAGGGCATGCAAACAGCGCCATCAGTATTCATGCACCAACATTATCATCTGGGAGATATTTTTCAGGTAACAAATGAGGGTCGCCCCCCCCCCCCCCCCCATGCTTACCAAGACTTCCCAGAATTCCAAATCAAGCCAAGGAGAGTTTGCCTCTCGCTAAACAGAACTCTGTGTGAAGAGTGAAGCACTTAACCCTTCCCCAGCATACCACTTTCCCCTCTGCAATCCGACCTTCTTCAGAGGTCAAACACAAAGAGGAGCATATTGGCTTATATCATACTACAGTACAATCATACACTTAGGCAACACAGATGCAAGATGGACCAGAAAATAACTGCTGTAAAAAATAGAAAAATGTGAAGTTAAATATATAAAATAAAATGAATAAATAAATAAATGACACCCATATTCTACTAAAAAACATATTGATTTACTTCCAAAGTGAAACCACTAGGCATAGAATAAAAGTATAAAGGAGGCTTCCAAAGATGCAATCACATGTATTTAATTTCACATTTTTCTATTTTATACAGCAATTCTTTTCTGGTCCATCTTGTATCTATGTTGCATAACTGTATGATTGTATACAGGCCAAAACATGTCAGGTCAAGTCCATCAGCCCTTGTGTGCTAAATTCTGGTATTTTTACAAGAAGTGTGATTGGGCCCTTATATGTTTTTTTAATTCTTTGTTAATAAATACATGTATCTTTTTATACTATACACATTAAGTTTTTATTGTTGGCCCTCTATTCTGTTTGACCTACCTTTTTAGGTTCTTGTACTTCAGAAACAACCATGGGATCTGGATTCCTACATTGCCTTGACGTCTAGCTCTAGCTGGGATTCTGCATTCTAACTTTTTACATTTTAAGAGAAGGCTACTTTTGCTGCTGCGAGGTATGAATGTCGATTTATTCTGTCCAAAATATGGCAGAAAGATACCTGATTACCAGGTTGCTATGAAAGAGAAGAAAGGTTATATGATTTCCTTGAGGTTCAGGTTTCACGTCCCATTTGCCTTAGTAGCACTATTATTCTCTCTCCAACTTCTAGCCACACCCCACAAACAACCGAATGCTTCATTCCCATCTGGCAGGGTTTTGCTGTGCAACTCGTATGTGACCACAAGAATATACTGTGACAGGAGGAAAGGAAACCAGAGGAAGAGTGGCAACATCTTCAGCTATTTAACAGAGAGGGATTAAAAAGATGGCCACACATGCACACAAACTTGGCAGCACACGCCAGACAGTGTCTCTTAGGGCTGATTCACACTTCCAGATTCCTACATACAGATGTTGAGTGTGGGTACAGGGCCACATCGAGAAAAGATAGTGTCTTCAGAGCAGTCTACACAGGAAGTCAGTAGCCACCTGCCTGATCACAGCTGCTGGGAAAAAGTCTAATCACAACCACAGAAATGGCTGCTGAGCAGTTCACAGTGTGAATAGGCCCTGTATTCTAGGATACTCTATAGATGTGTGCCTTTTTCCACTGTTACAATTTTGGTGTTCAAACCAGACCTGCCAAGTCCCTGGTCAGGGTGGGGTGTTCCCTGTCCCCTGCTCCCATTGCCCACTGCCACCTCTGGGTGGTGGTGGGAGAAAAATATCCCACCATGTGCCATGCCAGCTGCACAGTCATGTCATTTCTGGTAAAAACCCATATTTTTAGGAATCCCTAGAGCTACCTTAACACGGAGTTTCTGGCAATTCCTAGAGTTACTGTAAGTCACTGGTGTTTGCAACCAGTGTCGCACCTACAGCTTGGAAACCCTAATTCAAACTGTGAGGGGAGCTTGCACTACCTGCAATCCTTCCATTGGCTAGCATCTCCACAGGTGCATAATCATCCCATACCCTTTCCTGTAGCAGTTGCAAATGCCCCCCCAATCCTGTTCAGGGGAGTTCCCTATCCCTGAGAAACCGAATTTGGAAGAGCCTTTTGAGATGCCACAAGTGGAGTGAGGTGAGAAATTTGTGTTCTGTAGGCAGAAATCCTTCAGAATGCATAAAGACTAGTCTGGACTCACTTCAATATAAATGGTTGCCATTTTGTGTGAATAGGACAAACATGTATTTTCCAGCTTTGCAATGTGTGAATGTGCACTTGCAACAAATCTTTGGTTCTTAGCGTGCTAATCTAAACTGGAAAATACATGTTTGTCCTATTCATCTGAAATGGAAGCCATACAAAGAGCCATACAAAGAGCCATACAAATTGTAAAGAACTGTGGCCACATTACATTTATGTTTGTCTTCCTTGAGAGGAATGGACCTCTCATTATCAGGGACAAAGGTCAGGTTTTATCTTACTACAATTGCAACAGGCAAGACAACCTATTGTGGCTCCATACAACTTTGCAACCTACTTCAGACAAAAGTTGCCCAGACTATGGCTGAGGACAGACTGGCAATCTGGAGCGGGAGAGCTCCGCTTGGGAAGCGGGGGAATGGAGCCTGTTCAGACTGTCCCCCGCAGCTGTCCCTCGGCTCCCTTCCGCACTTTAGGAGGACACTGGGAGAAACCAGTGTCCAGGGGTTGTCTTCTGCATGCCTCCCGCTTTCAGGCAGTGTGAACCGGAAGAAGGTGGGATTCAAGCGGAGGCGGCTGTGTGAACGTGCCGTTTCGGCAATTTGTGCATGAGTGCTCATGGGCACATACGCACATTGCCAAAAACAGCCCTGCCACAAGCTGCAGAGGCTGGCCCACCCAGGGCCGCTCCACAGCAGTCTGAACGCTCCGTAACAGCATCCTTGCACAATACACTGGCCAGTGTGAACGGCCAGCCCCGGGGAATTCCCCCCCCCCCCCGGCAGCTTTTGCCTCTGGATTCCTCCCGCTCCAGATTGCCAGTCTGTTCTCAGCCTATGATAGAGCAGATCTTGAAGCTGTACAGCAGGCCTTAGCATAGGTCTGACTCTTCAGAATGTCCTGATTCCCAGAACCATTGGGAATCTATCTGAAACTATCTGCAGTTCCTTTCTCTGTCCAGCACTCTTAGTGATGGCAGGGTGCATACAAGAAATGTCTGATTCCTAGAACATCTGGTCTGAGCCCAGGAACATCCAATATTCCTTGTACGTATCATAGTCAGGTCTTTTTTTCTGGGGGAACATGATGGAACGGAATTCTGGAACCTCTTCAACAAAATTCTTTTGAAAACATTTAAAAGTTCATGAGCTTTCAGTACACAGATTGAAAATTTTATTTCCGTCTTGAGAGTTTTAGCACCTCTTTTTCCAAAAAGAAAGCCCTGATCACAGTCAATCATTTATATGGGACAAGGTTACACCTGGGGCTCAACTTACTCCTAGTGTTTCCCAATGCCTTCAGCAATAAGTAGGTTTTGCTTCCTCTGGAACTAGATGGCAGACTTTTTATTTTGTTTGTATAACTTAAGGGAAGCTGCTGAGACCAAGCCAATCAACTCACCCCTTCTTCATAATCCTGTCCTAGGTTTGTTCATTTAAAAAAAAATTACATCCCACACTCACCCACCAAAGTTCCTGAGTCAGCTAATGACAAAAAGTTCAAACAGTATCTGACAAACATAAAGCACATAAAAGCAGAGTAATCGTACAAAACCCTACAAAAAGCATCAAGGGACTGAAGTACCATTACAATGCACACAAAAATTCATAATAAATAATGTTAGCAATCAGCTCTTAAAAGCAGACTGTTCAAGGCAGTAAAAACACTATAAACCCCTGAGGAGGAAAGAACTCCCTAAAACCAACCACAAAGAGATATGGAATATGGGATAAAGGCAGCATTCAGAATAATGGGTAAACAAGTGAGAAGTTCAGATGAAATGGGAATAAGCATTAATATAGTCAGAGAGAGGCAACTAATTAAAAAGCCTGGGAGAATTTTAAAAAACCTTCACCCTATGCCCAAAAGACTGTATATACAGCATACAGAGAGCTTCAGTGGGGCAGGGATTCCAAAGAGGGGCTACTACAGAAAAAGTCCTGCCCTGCCCTGGATAGCCCAGGCAAGCCTGGTCTCATCAGATCTCAGAAGCTAAGCAGGGCCAACCCTGGCAAGTACTTGGAAGGGAGACCTCCAAGGAATACTAGGGCTGGGGTACAGAGGCAGGCAATCATAAGCCACCTCTCTGAAATGTCCAAGCCCCATTAGGGGTCTCCAGAAGTCAACCATGACTTCCAGGCATGCGTGCACACACACACACAACTCACACACAAAAAAGTCCTTTCCCCAGTGCTCACTGGCAGTACCTCAGACCATAGAGACCCCCCAGAGCTGGTCTTCTGATGATCTCAGCTGGTGGTCTGACTCATATTAGGAAAGACTGTCCTTCTGATAGTCCCAAGTGATGGATTCCATTCCATTTATTGGATACACTAGAATATGCTGAAGAGCCATATTGATGGGGAAAGGGTCTGAGAGATCCAAGTTCAGATCTCTACTCTGCCATGTCAGTCACTGGCTGACCTTGGTTCCAGTCTCTCCTTTTCAGCCTAACCTACTGTTACCCAAATTGATTATCTCTTACTTAATTGGGGAAATTAGCTTTATTAGAGACAAAGCGAGAGGGGGTAACTTGGGATCTCCACCGATGTTTATGGGGATTCGTAATTTATTGAAAAATAATAAAAAAGGAAAACATATGCACAAAAACACACTTGGGACACACAAGCTAACTAAGAGGAAAAACAGGGACGAGTGGGGGAAAGTGAGGGAGCTTTCAGGGTGATAATTACTAGTTTTGAAGATTCAGGTCCGTGGAAAGAGAGAGAGAGTGCTGCAAAATGACCAGTGCTTCAAGGAGAAGAAGAGATTGGATTTATACCCCGCCCTTCACTACCCAAAGGAGTCTCAGAGCGGCTTACAAACTTCTTTCCCTTCCCCTCTCCACAACAGACATTCTGTGAAGTAGGTGGGGCTGAGAGAGCTCTGACAGAACTATGGCTTGCCCAAGGTCATCCAGCAGGTACAAGTGGAGGAGTGGGGAATCAAACCCAGTTCTCCCAGATTAGAGTCCATGCATTTAACCACTACACCAAACTGGCTCTGGAGAGAACCCAGAGAGTGGGGTTGTGGCAAGCACACACACACACACACACACTGGAGATGAGGGCTTATATTTATAGGGAAAATATTCCCTGAGGCACTATTTATAGGGAAAATATTCCCTGAGGCACTATGACACATTTGCCCTCAAAACAATAGCTTGATGGGTTTACCAGATTTTTCCCAGAGACTTGATGGCTCTCCCAGGGGGAGATCAAAGAACCGAGTGGAGCCAAATGGCTAGGATATTAGTGGTAATATCCATTTATGCCCCCCAGAAGTACAGGATAGGAGGAACTTTGAGGTGTGAATGTGCCAAATGGGGGAAGCAGAATCGGAATGAAAGAGGTTGATTCAAGATAAGGCGCTGTTTTCCCGAGAAACCCATTGTCATAAATTCTACATTACTTGAAGGTGGGATAGAGTTATTTCCAAGTCAGCCTTTTGATACACTTCCAAATAATTTCTCAGGCTGGTCTTCTGATTGTTATCCCATTTGGGGTCATTTCTGGGCCAGGCAGTGTGTTGTACTCATGGTATTTGGAGTGATATAATATGAAGGTATTTGGGATTATTTTCTCTCTGGAAGCCAACTACCCATCTGAGGGCAGGGTCTGACTGCTAACACTACCTTACAGTATTGTTGTTGTGTGGACAAAATGGAGGAAGGGAGAATGATGTGGGCCCCCTCTGAGAAGACAATTGGGACATAAATAAAACAGAGATGAAATCCAGGCTTAGAAGTATATAATGTTACCTTTCTAAAAACAGTACACTGGTTTTCTGTCCTGTTTTAAAATGGAGCATTCTTCGCCTATGTTGATATTCAAGGTTTGAAATACCTCTTTAAAATGCTTAACAAGAATGGGGGCTTGGACTGCTCAAACTTCTTGGCAACATATTGGAAGTACCGTGTCTGTTTGTCTTTCATTTTCTCCAGTTCCTTCTCAACTACAGAATGGCGACTTAAAAAAAAAAAAAAGCCACAGAATTCCAGGCTATAAGTAGCATACAGTGGTTGTTTGTCCCAAAATACCGCCGAGCTGACTACAGCAAACACAAATTACAAGCTTTACCTAATCACAGATATGCTACCAAGTCATTTCTGGTTTGCACAAATGACGGTGAGCGGGTGCAGTCTTGCTGCTGCCTGCGTTTGGTTGGGTTTCTGTTCTGAGTCTTGCTGTTATTTGAAGGACTTTATTTCCGATTTGGAACAATGCTGTCTATGGGTAAGTTGAGGTGAAGAAAAGAAATGGAGAGGAAGAACAGTACTGCTCAATATGACATCATGAATTTATGATGTACTGCTGACACAAAAATTAAGTTTAAGCCATACTCAAAGTCCTAAAGTTACTCTGCTCACAAGGGCATATCTGTGTCACAGATTTAGGGTGCAGTGTTGAAGACATGTTCCTAGAACTAAGTTCTACTGCATAACATAGGGCTTAGTTGCAAGCAGACCAGCTTACGATTGCTGTCTTCTTTCACAGCTGATCTCCCTCCCCATGAAATTCTGAGAACTGCAGCTTGCCAGGGGCGGGGGCAGTAGAGATCTGTAATAATAATAATAAAGACAATCTCTTAAAAGTCAGCTGTTGGCAAACTGCAGTTCTCAGGATCCTCTAAGGGGAAGACATACCAGTTACTAAACTGGTACAGAACATATACCAGTTGTATGATACATTTATCCTGAGGATAGCTGTTTTATTTTCTTAGCAGGGTTCCTATGCCTTGGGAAGATGCATGCCAGACAGGAATATAGCAGGGGTTTCTAGTATGAAGACAAAGTGCTAGGAAAACTTTGGAGTGCAAAACCAAGGAAGTGGCCACCCTGTGATGGCCTGAAGAATTATCTTATTTTGGTCTGAAATGCAAGTGAGAGGATTGTTTCCCCTTCCCTCCCTACAATGTGTTTGATTGTGAGAGAGGCTGAAGACCTGTTGCCACTTCTAAGAACGGCATGTGTGTGTTCACTCACCACTTCTGACATACCTTCAAGCTTCTGTGGCAGGCAAAATAACTTTCCAAGCATCTATCTGCATTACTTGAAACCAGGGAAACATTTGGAATTAAGCACGCACAAGCAAAATTGTGTTTATTGGATGATGGATAATAAGCTCTGCATCTTGATGACCATTTAAATATACAAGCACAAAAATGGCAAGTCATCTCAAGCAAAATAACTGATTCCCCCCCCCCCCCTACTTCCTGTCCTTGAGCTGTTTGCGGTAACTAATGCATTATTCTAATACAGCCCTGACTGTGCAGTAACATGTAGTCACTCTGTGGAATGGACTCCCCCCCCCCCCCCCTGACATTTTCAAAAGGTGCCTCAGATTTTCAGCTGCATGCATTTTTGGATGCCCAAATCAAGAGATCATAGCCTCATTTTTCAGGGGGGGAAAACATTCTAAAAAAGCTTGCACAGTTTCTGACAGAAAACAGTTTTTCTCATATATGACAAGCACTTGGATGCTGAGATACCAATGGGCCACAATACTTTTGTTGGCAGAGTGTAAATATGCAGTAAAGCGGAGCATAAGCTCTTTAAAGAATAAAGATGGCTTATTAAGAAGACTTTGTAAGAAAGAGGAGAGAGAAAGAGAAGTCTAACTGTCTAGCTAGCAGAGAGTCAATAACTAACTTCTCAGCAGGAGCAGAAAATAGGGTTGCCAGCCTCCAGGTGGGATCTGGAGATCTCCCGCTGTTGCAACTGATCTCCAGCTGACAGAGATCTGCTCCCCTGGAGAAAATGGTTGCTTGGAAGGGTGGACTCTATGGCATTGTACCATGCTGAAGCACCTCCCCCCTAACCCGACCCATTTCTGGATCCACCCCCAAGGTCTCCAGGAATTTTCCAACCCAGACCTGGCAATCCTAGCAGGAAAGAGCCATAACTGAGCCAATCAGTAGACAGGAAGGAGACTATCTGAAAATAGTAGGAAGTCCCTAATCTCACTATGCTAACTAGTTGTCCCTTCTGCTGCCCTCTGCAGGATGTTCCTGTCAACTTTTCTATCTATGCACAACTGTCCTTGCATATTCCAACAACTTTGCTGACAGGCTGAATTTGGCACAGCAAGTCACAGTCTTTGTAGGCCTGGTATCATTCATGTCTAGTCAATATTTAATATTTTTAATCAAATGTTGCTGAAGGGCCACAGGGATTTAACTCTAAGGACTGTTCGGAGCCCTGAGGCCCATCAAATACTACCTAGATACCCTATGGTAAGGGTCCCCAACATGCCAAGTTTTCCTAATACCCACCAAATGTTTTTAGAGAGTGGGAAGGGTCAGGTGGGGCTTTTGCCCAGCTGGGCTTCTGATTGGCCATTGGAGCTTTGATGGGCTGTGCAGATTTTTTTTTAATGTTGCTTTATCCGCAGCTGCTACCACAGCACAAGGATCTTCACTGCATGAGTGAAGGTAAGCTGTGTGCAAGTAAGAAAATATTTTTAAACATGTTCCTTTAAAAATGCACCCTCTTAAACGGAGCTTCTGCCTGAAATGTTGGAGAGTTACTGTTAAAGTTATGTATGACCTCATTTCCTGACATTCCGTGGTTGGGTCTGCCTCCTGTGGCAATAGGGTTGTCAGCCCAAGGCTAGAAAACAGCAGGGGACCCACTGAGGCAGTGGGGACTTGCAACAGTGATGCATTGTCACTGCACGTGTGACCACAAGTGATATGTCAGCATGTTGCTGGGGACACTTTAGCATTTGTGAAAATCTCTATGATTTCCCTAAAGTTTTTGCCTAAATGCTAGAGTGTCCCCAGTGACATACTGACATTACTTTCACAGGAAGTGATGTCAGCATGCCAGGATGACAGCTATTGCCCCGTTTTCTTCTTTTTTTTTTTCTTCTGCCACCCAGCTGAATGCTTAGCTTTTTTCACCCCCCTGTCCCATTGCCCCCAGCAGGAATTTGGGAAGCATATGTGTAAGCTGTTTTGTGACTGAGCCCCCCACCCTGTGGCAGGATTTCAAATGTGCCCAGAGGCTCCAACAGTTTTGGGACCCCCAAACTATAGGCTTTCAGAGCACACCAGGCCTGCATGACTTGCCATCTACCAAAATGTACTACTTGGACCAAACCTCCATAGGCCACATTTGACATGAGAGCATCTCAGAAAACAGCAACCAAAAAGGCCATGCAGTCTCTGTCTGCAAGAGCTAGCCATCTCAGAACAGCAAGCACCACAAACAGGCTCCAGGAAAAGAAGATGAAAGTCGGACTTGAAGAGGAAATTGCAACAGTGACAAGATCTCCGAACCAGGAGGCAAGAAAAGGACAAACATAGTTCTTCAGTAACAACTTACACCGTAAGTGAACTACTTCCTATAAGATAAGACTATGGCTCAATTTCTGACTAGGATTGCCAGGAAAATGTCCTGTCTCTGTAACAGAAGCTTACTGTGTAGAAATGGGCGACTGAAGCTTTTCATGACATGGAGGTAAATAACATCAGCCAGTATTCAATCTCCCATCAAGCAACTATTAAACATACAGCATATTTTTTTCCATGCCTATTGGTAACCCCAGTTAGAGTTAGACATAAAGCAAAACCATGGCTTATTTTAATTATGGGTAGTTTCAGAGACTCGGATGCAGATGAGCACAAATAGCTTGTTATGATAAATCGTGGTTTGTTTATTTAGAATATTTCTATGCCACCTCTTCAGAATCCAACTCTAGGCAAGTTTACAATTAAAAACCACAGTATAAAAAACAAGTTTAAAAAAGCCGTTACCAAACATGCCATTAGAAACAAGTAGCATAAAAAACTGTCCATAAAACGGAGCAGACTATTGACAAGATAGCAAGATAAAACCCATAATTAAAAAGCCTGGATAAATATATGTTTTAGCTTGATGCCTAAAAGAAAGTAAAGTCAGTGCCGGGCAAGCCTCAAGGGGGAGGGCATTCTCAAAGGCGAGGTGCCACCACAGAAAATGCCCTGTCTCTAGTCACCATACACCTCAACTCTGAATGCGCAAGAACAGTGACAAGGGCTTAAGAGGCTGGATAGCATGGGAGAAGACAGCCCTCCAGGCACCCTGGTCCCAAGCCATTTTGGACTATCTGAAGTTTCCAAATAGTGTGATGCAGTGTGATGTGGTAGTTAAAAAGACAAATATGACTTTGGGCTGCCTCAACAGAAGTAGAGTGTGCAGATCACACCAAGTGATGGTATTACTTTACTCTGGTTCAACTTCACTTGGAGTACTGTGTCTGTTTGGGGGCACCGCAGTTTAAGAAGGTTGTTGACAAGCTGTAATGTGTCCAGAGGAGATGATGAGGGGTCTGGATACGAAGTCCAATGAGTAAAGTTTGAAGGAGCTGGGTATGTTTAGTCTAGAGACGAGATAACTGACAGGTAATATGTATTCGAAAGGCTGTCATATAGAGGATGGGGCAGTTATTTTCTGTGGCCCCAGAAGGTTGGACCAAAACTAGTGGATTGAAATTAAATTGAAAGAGTTTTCAGCTAAACATTAGGAAGAACTTCCTGACAGTTAGGGCAGTTCCTCAGTGGAAAAAGCTTCCTTGGGAGGTGGTGGGCTCTCCTTCTTTGGAGGTTTTTAAGAAGAGGTCAGATGGCCACCTGATAGCAATGCAGATTCTGTGAATTTAGGCAAATCATGAGAGGTAGGGTGGGAAAGGCTTGGCTCTCATGGCCCTTTCTTACATGCCCAGGGTAAGGGGTCGGGAACGGGCCAGGAAGGAATTTTCCTCCAGGCCAAATTGATAGGTTTTTTGCCTTTCCCCGGGCACAGAACAGGAGTCACTGAGCGAGTGGAAAGTGGAGGGAGATAGTTGTGAATTTCCTGTGTTCTGCAGGGGGCTGGACTAGATGACCCTTGAGATCCCTTCCAGCTCTATGTTTCTAATTTTCAGAGACAGCCCCACATAGACAGCGTTACGGTAATCTAATCTGGATGTAATCAAAGCATGGATCACTGTCACCAGATCACACTTTTCAAGGAAGGCTCTAGCTGATAAATCAACTGGATCTGATAAAAGGTGCTATGGGGCACAGAGGAGACCTGAACCTCCAACCACAGGCCAGGATCTAGTAGCACCCCCAAGCTCTGAACTGTTTCTTCAGGGGGAGTAAAAACCCCTCCAGGACAAGCTGGCTCAGCAGTCCCCAAGCAACTTCTCCACTGACCAATAGCACCTCATTCTTGTCTGGATTTAATTTTTGTTTACTGGCCCTTATCCACCCCATTACCTTCTCCAGGCACCGGGTTTCAGGACTTCTTAAAATATCTGGTTGCTATCCCAGCATGGAGTGCAGTACACAACTGAAGGAAAGCCAAAGTGCAAGTGTAGAAATGCACACACCCCTTTTCTCAAAGAACTTGTATAGTTCTGACAGTAACCCTTTCCTCACAGCAAATCAGAAGATGAGCTGATTAAATGGAACTCTATACATAGGCACCTGTGTCTAAACTCCACACCCCCAAGTTTCATCCCATAACTGACAACCTACTTCATCTGCTGCTAGAGCTCACTTTGCAGCACTGGTGGCAGCGATCCAGGCCTGGCATGTGACACATTCCCCAGACACTGATGCTGGAGCCAAAAGTGGTGGGAAGGAGACATGCACCTTGTACACATGAAACTGCCTTAAACTACTCAGACTGGCAGCAGCTCTCCAAGGTCTCTCTCTTTTTAAAAAACTTGAAATGCTGGGGATTGAACCTGGAACATTCTGCCTGCTAAGCAGAGGCTCTGCTACTGAGCCACAGCCCCTCCACCTTCCAAATCTGTGTCCATTCCACTCCAGCTGCCTCTGGAGCTTGCAGCCTTGATCTCTGCCAGCAGTAGCATGAGGGACAGGCAGAAGGACCCTCCTTCTGGGTCTTGTGGGCGGCAAAAACAGCACTTCTGCAATGTACCTTGGACCCCAGAGTGGCACAGGTGTGGGGTGTGTGCATAACCTTTCTGCAGTTGTTTCAGAACACAGCCAAGTGGCAGTGGTGTGGGTGTGAGGGGCAAAGAGCAGGGAATCACTCAGACCTGGCCTACCATAGGCGAGTGGAGCCAGCCTTGCAAATCAGCGGCAGTAAGACAGCCGAGGGCAGTGGCCTGTTGCCACCCTGCAGAAGTAAATCTTCTTTTGATTGCAGGACATAAGGCATGTCAGAATGACAGAAACTTTTAGAGTAGGAAGTGATGGATGCAGACAGGGTGAAGTGCTTGCAGAAGGAAGTAAAAAGTGGTGCACACTTGCATTTTAGCTGCTTTGAAAGGAGAATCTGTGGCCAGGGTGGATGCAAAGCATGGGTACATAACTGTGGCAGGTCAGAAATCAAGGGGTGTAGTGGGATCAAGGGACTGGGAGAAGCAAGGCAGGTAGGAGGCCCACCAGTGGAGAGGTGGGTCACCACCCTGTTGGGAAGGTGTAACCGGGGACACCAATGATTGGAATGGCTGATTCATGCAGCGACAGTTAGAGAATGGCTGATTCATGCAGCGACAGTTAGAGAAGAAGGGATACAGCTGGGATCGAGAGGATCAGGGGCCATGACAACTGTACACGGGGAAGAGGGCCAGGAGCAATTACCAGGGAGAGCACTCAAGCTGATGGTGCAAAGGAGATGGGAAGCAGCCCGAGAGTGAGACAAGCTTGGGGGTCCACTGGCCTAGGGTGAAAGGAACTTGTGGGTGCAAAGAAGGAAACCATTAGTAAGGAGTGAAATCACTCTTGACTGTTTGGGATGGCAGTGTCTCTAAGTATTTGAAGACGCAATAAATGGGCCACAGAACCTGTAAAGTGAGCCGGTTTGGTGTAGTGGTTAAGTGTGCAGACTCTAATTTGGGAAAACCAGATTTGATTCCCCACTCCTCCACTTGCACCTGCTGGATGACCTTGGGCAAGCCATAGTTCTGGCACAGCTGTTCTTGAAAAAGAGCAGTTTCTGTCAGAGCTATTTCAGCCCCACCTACCTCACTGGGTGTCTGTTGTGGGGAGGGGAAGGGAAAGCCGCTCTGAGGCTCCTTTGGGTAGTGAAGGGCGGGGTATAAATCCAATCTCTTCTTCTTCTTCTGAAGAACTTTTTGACTTTTTTATTAGGAATGGAACTCCATCCCATGCCCAGCCTGTTGTGGGCCTCTGCCCTAGATAGCCTGCTCCTTCCTACCCCTACACAGCCATGTGCCATAGTAGCACCAAACCATAGTTAAGAGTACCTGTTGTTAATAAAGCAACTGACAGTAACCAACCATTGTCAATAGGGATGCCATCTTCCAGGTGAGGCCTGCAGTTCTTCCAGAATTACAGCTATCCTCCAGACCATAAAGATTGGTTTCCTCAGAGGAAATGGCAGTTTTGGAGGGTAAATTCTATTGAATTACATCCCTGCTGAGGTTCCTCCCCTTCCCAAACACTACCCTCCTTAGGATATGCTCCCACTTCTCCAGGAATTTCCCAAGCCACATTTGGCAACTGTAACTGTCAATGTTGTTTCCTGCATTTGTACAATCAGTGTAGTATGGGTAGTTAAATTTTGGTAGGTAAAATTGTTATGCAGTGCTCTAATGAATCCCTTCTTCATGTCTCTCCCATTAAAAAAAAAGGAACAAAATATTAATGCCGTTTAGTTTATTGGGACATATTTATAGAGTGTGACAGAACTGAGATTATGATGATAATCAGGCTTGACACAGCATGAGCAGAAAATGTGCAAGCTGAAGGATGGGCCTTGATGGGAACGCTGTCTCAAGTTTAGCTGCAGCCGGTGGATTCGGAACATCAGGCTTCCTTCTGTCTTTGAAATAAAAGGATTCATAGGGTTGATGTAGGCATGTCGGTGGCAATGCTCTGGTTTGTGAACAAACTCTTTGGTAGAATTAGCTTTAAATCAGAGAGTTTTGCCCCCAAACCAGAACGTTATGTCCCCTCCCCCATCACCAACGTACATATTTCACTTCCGGGTGACATAAGGCATGTCATGTTTCCTTTCGGTTTCTTGCCAGTTTGGAGGGTAATTTCCCCCCGTTTCTGTTAGCCCTGAACTGGGGGGAGAGGCTCCAAACCAGGAGATCCCCCGCCCCCAACTGGGGACTGGCAACCCTAGGGTCAGTGGAAGGGTGAAGATATGTAAAAGTGGTTTAGACTGTGGTGGATTTTTAGATGAGTACTAATTCATGAAGCAAGTGAGAGCCCAAATAGAGGGTACTTGGAGGGTAAAAAAAAGAGATTGTGGGTTTTCCTAACAGTCCAAACAGTCCCTAATGGCACTGGGGGAAGGTTAAGATCCTTCTCAACATGTACCACAGTCATTATCCAAATTGGGCATCACAAGCATGGGAATTGAGAACCTGCAGTTCATGTGTGACTGTTACATAGGACACAGGGTACAGACCATGGTCCTAATCTGTGTTCTCTCTAATGTGTGAATCAGCCACCCGCCACTTTGCACATTCATACGCATAATCATGAAAGCTTTTCCTGGGGCTTAGGTTTTTAGTTCAGCTAGTTCTGTTCTTTCCCTGGACCTAAGGCACTCCAGTCCTCCAAGGGGAGATGAATTGCATTCTTCCCCAAACTCAAGACATTCCACTCCTCATAGCAGATTCAGGCTTTTCAAGAGGTCATCTTGTTTAACCTTCCTTCCTTCAGCCCTGAAGCCACCTGAAACTGAAGCTATGCTAGGCTGAAATAAAACTGCTTCCCTCCAGCTACCCAAACTCCGAGCTCTGCCTAGAAGAAAGAAAACACTTACTTACTGCATTCTGCTGCCAAGCATGTTGGGTGACCAGGTCTCCCATTATACCGACAGTGGGAGATTTCCCACCCCAGATCCTGTTGCTCCTGCTGCTGCTCAGTGGAGCAGTGGAAGGAAATTTTGAGGGCAACTGGCATCACACTGATGCCACAACGTTACTTCCAGGTTTGTGCAGGAAGTGATACTGCCGAGTCGGCGTGACAGCACTTTAATTCTTCCTGCCTCCCAGCATCTCCTGCCAGTTGCCAGAGCTTTGTTGGCAACCCTATGTCAGGATATTCTATAATATTTTGAGGGCAGCATGCATGCCAGGACCCTAAAGTTACCAGCTCTGGGGTGGGAAATATCTGGAGATTTTGGAAGTGGAGCATGAAGAGGGCAGGGTTTGGGGAGGGGAGGGACTTCAGTGGGTTACAATGGCATAGAGTCTACCTTCCAAAGTGGCCATTTCTCCATGTGAACTGACCTCTGTCACCTGGAGGTCAGCTGTAATAGCAGGAGATCTCCAGCCACCACCTGGAGGCTGGCAACCCTACAGGGCTCCCATACATGTCAGTTTAGTGTAGTGGTTAGGAGCACGGACTCTAATATGGGAGAACCAGGTTTCATTCCCCACTCCTCCATATGCAGCTGTTGGTGTGACCTTGGGTCAGTCACAAATTCAGAGCTGTTCTCTCAAGAGCAGTCCTCAAAACAGCTCTCTCAGCCCCACCTACCTCACAGGGTGTCTGTTATGGGGAGGGGAAGGTAAAGGAGATTGTAAGCCACTCTAAGACTCCAAGTGAAGGGTGGGGTATAAATCCAACTCTTCTTCTTCTTCTTTTTCTTCTTCTTTTTCTGGAGAAGTTACTCTTTGTTTTTTCCTCTTTGTATATAGCATACACACAGGGTCTCTATAGCATCCCAACTCAAAGGCTTAGAAATATTTACAGCAGTGCTATAAACATTAAGACAATAAATGCTGCAGACCACAAATGGAAAATTAACTCAAGCAGTTATTTATTTTAGAAGTATTATGATCCTCTCTCAAGCCTACAAAACCTCACCTAAGTCCCCAGGGCTGGGGCTGTAGCTTAATGGTACAGAACCTGCATTGCATGCGAGGACAGATGTTCAATCCTAAACATCTCATGTTATAAAGGGATGAGGAGCCAGATGATGTGGAAGGCCTGTGTCCGAGACCCTGGGGAGCTCCTTCCAGTCAGAGTAGACAATATTTACCTGGATAGACCAGTGGGCTGACTCAGTGTAAGGCAGGTTCATCTGTTCATCGCAATCAGCAGAGGAAGACCTGTTTGTTATTTATTAAGTTAATTTAGGCAATATTTTAAGTTAAACCTTGGCTTCCATACCCAACTCCAGTTCCAGGAAAAAGATCCCTTGCTTAAGCTTGAAGCTGGATGGACCCTTGTGCTGTTTCCTCCCCCACCCCTTTGCACATCTCTGGTGTGGCTGCAACCAGTTCTTCCTTTGCTAGCCCTTAATTCTGAGCACATGGACCTTTACACCCCTTCCCCCCCCCCCCCAAGAAACATTTGGCACTAGGGAGTTCTCAGCATGTGAATCTTCCATCAGTGCATATGCGGCCCAGAATGGAAGGATATAGAATGTATTCTGCTTAGCGCTCAGAAGAACAGGGGAATGGAAAGAAGGAAAAGATGCCTCATTACCAATCCCCAGCTAGTGCCAGACTGAGAGGGAAAGAAAGAGGTTGGAATCAGGAGTGTGCAGCTTATTGTTCGTATGAAAAAGTAGCCCTTTGATGTACCTCTACAGCATCAGTGAAAAAATGCCATGACATTTAAAAGAATGAGGAAACAGTGGGGTTTGGGTTCAGGGTTATGTTGTAATTAAAGAGCCAAATGCCACTGGCCAGAAGGAAACCATTTCAGGAAATGATTAATTAAACAATAAACTGCTTCTACTCTAAACGGGAAGGCTCTGCTGTGATCTTAAGAACATTTTCTAGGCAGTAAATCCAATTGAACTAAACAGGACTTGCTTCTCAGTAAACATACTTAGGGTCTTGGCTGTAAGGCTGCAGTTCTTAATCAGTTATGCACAAAATACTTTTTTCTTTGCTGTGAGGAACAGGTTTGCAGGACTGCAGTGGGGAGTAAAGGACTCTGTAGAACCCATTCCAGTGCCAAAGGGCAGGAAAAGAACCTTTCAGCAGCACAAGACAAAGTTGTACCATGGAACCAGTCGAAGTACAGTCCCCCTCCCAAAACTCCCTATATGTAAGCAAAGACCCAGTCCTTTCCCACAATGGGAAATGGATCAGACCACCATTCTGCCTCCAACAACAAAAAGGTGAAGCCCCTGAAGACGCACTGTTTGTCTGCACAAATATACTAACTCTGATCATGGAAGTTTTGTTCAAGGATCATGGCTAACAGTAATTGATAGACTGAGCTATATGAATCTGTGTAATGCTTTCTGCAGGTGCCTTGCAGCTTCAGTACATACAATATAATCTTTTAATAACAAGATACTGACATTTTTTTAATGAGAACCTGCAGCTTGCGAGGCACCTAGGGAATCCGAGGGGGGGGGGGCTGTAGGCGTGGCCAACTCGAAAGCCAGCCAGAACTCCATTCCTGAGCATTCCTGCCCAAAAATAGCCCTGGTTTCTTATATGGAGCAGTTCAAAATAGCTGTTTCATTCTTTGTCTGCCCTTCAGATGAGCATGTCATCTACTGCAAAACAGAGGAAAATTATTATTGGAAAACCAGAGATATAATCTGAACTGAGGTCGGGATATGCCATTCCTCTTGCCAGTTGAGGAGGACTGTAGATCTGTAAGAGAGAAATCCATCACCCTCACTAACCTACTGTTCCCAAGAATCTTGGGAAGCCATCACAGGTAAACTTTTATCACTGTAATCCTAAACAGAGTTACATCCTTCGACAACCATTGAAGTCAGTGGACTTAGAGAACTGTAACTCTGTTTAAGATGGCCACTATATAAAACACACACACACCCAAGCATAGATATACTTTTACCCTAACCAGCTAGCACGAGTTGCCACAGGTCATGGAAATAATTACTTTCTTGTTACTTGAAGTCTTACAGATAGCCATCTGGGAATATTGTGGAACATAATGGGAACTAACAGACTAAAATTTCTCATAGTGCTCAGTATGGTTCATATTATCTTATCACTATGACTGCTTTCTCTTTCGGATAGGCTTCCAGAAAAACATCATCTAATTAACCTGGACAAAGAGATATTTGTTGCAAATGATAATGTTTCTACAGACATTTTTCGATTTCTTCAAATGCTGTTGTTTTTAATGAGCCAAGACAATCCCCAGTGAAAACAGGAGAAGTTTAGAAAATGGAAATCTAAATTTAGGTGCATAGAATAATATTTGGCATTTTCAAATATGCAAAGGGCCTGGCCTCTATCTTAGGGAAATCAATTCAAAACAAAGCAACCCTAAATTTATTGTATTATTGCCAATGCTGGTAATTTATTTCACAATTCTTCCTGACATGGTACATTTCTCATAAAATTGGCTCACCATCTGAAGTGATAAGGTCTCCACAAGGGAATGGCAATATATCAAAAATGAATGTAATAATTGCCTTTCTGGATCAGATTTTTTTAAAAAATCTTTGGAGTTGTCCCATTGACTGAAACAATCTTGCCAATCACTTTTGGATCAAATTGAAATTTCAGTCTTGCGCTATATATGTTTGTGAAGCTAAAGAATCACCATGGACCTTATAAGCCTTTGAATGGTCCTTGGTTTTGGTTTTATGATTGGTTTTTGCTTGTATTAACAAAACAGACATAAAGAAGACATTTTTAGCTCATGCGCAGAGAGAGGCCTGCAGTCCTGAAGACGGTTTTAGGATATCTGAGTTCCACCACCAGAATGTCAGTGGATGTGCTTAAAAATATAGAATGTGCAAGGGAGTGAAAACAGGAAAATTATTAGACACATACAAGTATATGACAAACCTGATATGGATAAAAAATGAGGAAAATAACACAAATCAAGCCTAGAAAAGCATTGACTGACTATTTATACCTGTCTTTCCACCCAAAATTGCTATACACGCACACACAATATAAATGAAAAATATATGTAGCAAGATAAGATGGCACACTTCTCCAACAGTCAGAGCAAAGGGGCATAAAAGCATCAGCCAATGAAACAAACAACAGCAACATAAAAAAGACCTACCTAAGCCCAAATACTTTTGAAAATGGAAATGTTTTAGTCAATTCTTGAAAGGCTGTGTGGGCAGAAAGAACATACCAGCCTTCTGGGGCAGCAACACAGTTGCCAACCTCCAGGTGCAGCCTGGAGACCGCCCAGAATTACAACTGATCTCCACACTGCAAAGATCCATTCCCCTGGAGGAAGTGGCAGCTTCTGAGGGTGAGCCCTATGGAATTACATTCCCGCAGAGCTCCCTCACCTCCCCAAACTCTGCCCTCCCCATTCTCTGCCCCCAAATCTTCAGGTATTTCTCAACTGGGAGTTGGTAACTATAGATGGCGAGTTCCATAATCAGATGCAACATCTTTAAAGGCCCTGTCTCACATGCCTACCTATCTCACCTCAGTGTGTGCACAAAGAACAGGGTTCCAGCAGAAGATCTTGGATTGTGGTCATACATGCAAAGGCAGCCCATTTAGGGCCTATGAGCCTACACATAAGTCAGTACCGTGTGCATTTGTGAATTTATAGGAGCTGGGAGGTGGAAGCCTCCTCTTCTACCCGGCAAACAGGATCCTTGGCTGAATGAATAGATTGGTCCTACATGATCCTCTTCTTCTGCAGCTGGATGAAAGACCCGCCATGGATAGCCATGCTCCTCAGGCCTGGATAATGTGATGGCAAACAGCTGAAAGTTTCTGTCCTAGAACGCACATACATGAAATATGCTACACACTCATGTGAAACTAATCATCCAACATGTGCTTTGTAGATTCCTAAAGCTCAACCTCCACCCCATAGTGTGTGTCTGGGGGGGGGGGGGTGATAATGAAAGCCAGAAACGTAGTTCAAGGCAGTAGTCATGTTTCATCAATACATTTAATTCAAATAGACAAGATGAGTGCAGTGAGGATCCTGAGCAGAAAACAGAGTGTGCTTCACAGAAAGAGAGTAGAAAACAAAGATCAGAAAAGGCAAAACAAACTGTGTGGTGGGTGCAGGGAGTTACTGGGAAAGTTATGTTTGGAGAAAGCCACAGACAGATGCTGGACAGGCATAACATAATCCCAGTGTACTCCATTGAGACTAGAAAGGTGAATGAGAGACCCTGGCCCACAAAAGCAAGTGCAGAAAAAGATATGCCTGATGCATGCCACCACACACTTCAGTCCATCGGCTACGAAACAAAATGTTATTTGTTTGTTTTCTAATAGCATTCCTATCCCACTGTTGTATTGTAAAAAGGATTTGTGGGGCAGGTTACAATAAATTCAAAAGCAACAGTAAAAATATAGCAAAAATATTAAAAATGCCAACTAGCCAACCTCCAGGGTCCATACAGAACAATAAACATAAATATCAGCACCAAAAAAAATATTTTTTTTAGAAAAAGAGCTAGAGACCATCAGTTTCTCAGCTTGACCAACACACCCTAAGGCCTTCTCAAAGATTTATTTTCAACAGTTTCCAGAACACCAGGAGCGATAGGGCCAGACACATTTCCTTTGGGAGGGCATTCCAGTGTAGTGGAGCTGCAGTTGAGAAGAGCTCTCTTTAAGCTCCAACTGTACTTGATGGGATGGGCACTCAGAGAAGGGTGATGTGATGGCCCCAGCACCAAGAAGATGTATTTAATGCTTTGAAAGTCACAACTTTTTGAAAGCTGCCCAGAACGTAACTGAAAAGCATCTGCCTTGGCTGAGATCACATATTTCCTATTATATAAAGCCGTTTCAAGATTCCAAGGGGCAAGATTCCATGGGGCGCCAAAATCAGTAGGCTGGACAGACTGCCACTCAAAAGGGGGTCCCTTGCCATTGGCTTTATTCTCTCCCTGCTTTGCCTCAGTCCCGCCCACAGAGCCACCAGCCAGAGTCCCGGCCTCAGTCTGGAGGGAGCCAGCAAAGGGGAAGGACCAACTGGGTGCTGGGACCATTCTTCTCCTCCTGCTTCTGTCAGTGAAAAGACAATGGACTATCAGCATAATCCCCTCCACCGCACACTGCCAGCGTGCCCAGAATAAACTGTCAGAATAAACTGTCAGAAACAGGGGGCATTTCACACAGTACCCCATAGCGCTTCAGGACCAGTACAAAGAACTGAAGAATGCTTGGGAGAAAGTTTCAAGGTAAACCGGCTCAGGAACGCTTCCCCAACAGGAAAGGCATGTTTCTGTGTGAAAGGGCCACTATGCTCCGTTAAGAAACTGGTACTAATACAGTTCTGTGTAAAATACGTGACAGAAACCGTTACTGAAGAGTTCCTGAAACTGAACATATTGGCTGTGTGAAATTCCTCAAGCCCTTTCTCCTGCTTAGCTCCAACATGGCTGGCTGGCTAATGAGGTGGGCCAGCAACCATCAAACTGTTCCCTTCAACCCCCTGCAGTGCGGCTGACTTCCCCCTAGGGTTGCCAATCTCCAGGTGGGACCTGGAGATCTCCCACTGTTACAATCAATCTCCAGATGACATAGATCAGTTCCCCTGAAGAAAACAGCTGCTTTGAAGGGTAGACCTTATGGCATTATAGCTTGCTGAGTCCTTCCATTCCCCCCCCCCAAAAAAAATGCTGCCCACCAAAGGATCCACCCCCCAAATCTACAGGTATTTCCATCATAGGGTTGCCAGGTCTGGGTTGGAAAATCCCTGGATACTTTGGGGGTGGATCCAGGAGAGGGTGGGGTTTGGGGAGGGGAGAGGCCTCAGCATGGTACAATGCCATAGAGTCCACCCTCCAAAGCAGCCATATTCTCCAGGGGAGCTGATCTCTGTCAGCTGGAGATCCATTGTAAAAGCGGGAGATCCCCTGGAGGTTGGGAACCCTATTCCATCATCAGAGCTGGCAACTATCCCCTCAGTGCCTGTTACTAGGCAACCAAGCTTGCTTCTCTGAAAGCCCCTATCCACACCTATGTTGGCCTTTGGGAGAAAACTCACTGGGGCCATCTGAACAGAGTACCATAGAGGCCACCCTCCAAAGCAGTCATTTTCTCCAAGGGAGGGGGGAGGATCTGTTGTCTGGAGTTCAATTGTGATACCTGGCGATCTTCAGGCTCCACCTGGAGGTTGGCTACCTTAGGCATTTGTGTTTGTGAGCATGTTTGTGTGTGTATGTGTGTTTGTGTGTGCGTGTTTGTGTGAATGTGTGGGTGTGGTGAAGAGGCTTGGAAAAAAACTGCAGTCTGAAATGGCAAACCGCTCCAAAGACGGCTCCAAAATGATAGGGGAAGGGCTGTCTGAAACAGCTGTCACTATACCAGTTTATTACAAGCCGGTAAGCACATTGTTGCCAATCTCCAGGGGAGGGATGGAGATCACGCTAAATTACAACTGCTCTTCAGATAGCAGAGATCTTCCTCTGGAGAAAATGGTGGACTCTGTGTCATTATACCTTGCTGAGGTCGCCACAGCAAATTGACGCTGAGTGCCCAAGGCCGGGGCACTCTCCCAGAGCCTCTTTCTAGAGCCCGTTGTATTTATTTCCACAACAAGCCTTATTCCTAGTATACTAAATAATCCACATTCAATACACTGAGCCGGCCTTGGTGGGATAAAAATCTAACCAAATAAATAAATAATAAATAAAAATCCACTTTCAGTGCACTTTCCAACTGGATTTTTGGGTTCCCTCCTTTTCCACATGTGTTTTGCTCCCTCTGTGACTACTAAAGAGAGCAAAACGCATGGGGGGGGGGACCCTGAAGCAATAGGGACAAAAGTCTGACAAAAATGACAGTGCAGATGTGGCCTGTGTGAACAATCCAGTTGGAAAGTGCATTGAAAGTGGATTATTTAGTGTGTGTGATCGCAGATTAAGTTTCAGTCAGGGTTGAAAGTAACTTCTCACTGGTACTGTCTCTTGAAGTGGAGAATTTCAAAGTAAAAGATGGGAGGTGCTATTTTCTTATTATCACTCACTCCTAATGGCTTATCTACCACCCTGGTTTCATTTCAGTTAATTCAGCTTGCCATGTTTCAAAGATACAGTCACACATTCAGTGCACGATTTATATCCTTTTAGCAGGGGTGGATTTTAATATTACATTGGCAGTTGCCAAGTTCTTTTTTTTTAGTCTTAGTGTGACACTGTCCAGAGCCAAATTGGCAGTAAGATCAGTATCATTAAAGATATCATCAACTCTCAAGTGAAATAAAGTATTTTAGATGTAATTTCCTTATTGTTTGTAATGGTAAGAGTTGGCTCCTACAACTGGTAAGCACCTCACTGGTGCAAAAAGTGCACAGAGTCTCTTCTGGCACATTTTATCAGTGATCTGGTCACAGTGATCCTTGCCCTGATCACATTGTACCATCTTCATGATACATAACAGCCTGGAGAGTATTATTTGCCCCACTGCAGGCCTGGCATGTGTAGATGGACCACACTTCCAGCCTCCAAATTTGCCAAATATAGCCCCTCGGTGCCATTTTAGATTGGGAAAATGGCACAGGTCAAAGGCTGAATGAGTTTGCTCACATCTGATGACTGACTGTCATCGTCAAAGTCACTGGGACCCAGTAGGTATGTAGGTGGGGAAAAGGGGAGGATCCAGTAAGTATGCCGGTGGTGGGAGAAAGGAAGGAAAGGGCCTTCCCAATGAAATCAGTGGGAATGAAAATGAATACAGAGAAGACAACTGAAGCTCCTGAAGTGAATTTTTAAAAAAGATTGCTCATCCTTATTATTATCCTCAGAACAATCCTGTGACGTTGATTAGGCTGAGAAACAGGGCTAAGTAAAATTAGATGGTGGGAGATCCATGATCAGGTCTGTCATAACACTTTTTAAAGGCAATCGGAATGGTGCGTGGCCATGATTTAAATCACTGTTGTAGCACAGGGAATGCAGACAGCTAAACCTTACACTGCTCAACAATTTCAACAATGGAAAGTGACACCTGTGCACCCAGGCTGCTAGCTGGGGGGGGGGGGGGAGAGAAACAATGAAAGAGTGCATGGCTCATTTCCCACTCAACCCCCCCCCCCCAGGTTATTTACAGCACAGGGGAGGGAATGCCAAACCTGTGCATAAGTAGAAGGGCTGAATCCCTTATCATTTCCAACACCAGCACCCTGTACTGCAACCCCAATCTGAACTGCAACCCACCCACCCCACGTCCACTGTTTGGCTTTTTTGAATGCTAGGAAAATCCAATCACAGATCTCCCAGTATTTGGCACAGCAAGGTTCTTAGCAGCTGCCCTTGGTTGCCCACTGAAAGGTTTGTGGCTGAGCAGGGATGCCCTTGATTTCAAGATGATATGGACTGCAGCTCATCTGTCTAACTTGGCAGGGGTTGGTTACTTATTTTAATTCAGAGCTGCAGTTCCTCGTTCGTGACATTTTCCATAGTTTTTTTTTCCTATTTACCAGACAAAACTGGTTTGCTTCTATTAAAACACACACACACCTCTTACCAAATTGTAACATCAAAGAATTTTCTTTCCCTTCTCTCTGAAAAATGGCCAGGAGCCAAGACTTGTTGGTTTCACTGTACACCAGAAACTTTTGTACGCTGCTCTCATTTCATACAGGTTCTACCCTGGAGGCATTGAGAAGGACTGGACCTATGCCAAGACCCTCCAGCATGGAGCCCCTGAAGTTCAAAAAGTAAGTTGTTTACCTCCCATGAAGGAAGTTAAGTTAAATGAAGGTGCCCTTGACTGACTGAACTCCATACCCCTTTCCACCCAAATGCATTTTTAAAAGCCATGTGTGACTTTTCCTTCATAGTTTTTAGTTCCCCAAATATATTCCTATTTGATTCACTGGAAAATCCAGGTGTGATAGTCCTCAAAAACCATAGGAATACAAAACAGTCTTTAGCCTAAGGCATATTAAAACAAAACAAGAAACAAACAAAGAAAAGATGCCTTTCATTGCATAAGCTTCTGATAAAAGTACATGAAATCTTCTGAACAACACGGAACTCTTTTCAGACTCAATGAGAAAATGGTTGCACTCCTGTAACTGTAAATTACCTAGAGCACCTCATCTGCATCCTAGAAGTAACAGGGATGCCGACTTACAATTTGCTATCAAACTTGGGTTCAGTAAAGATGGACAGTAACTAACTCACAAATGAAAGTAATTGACAGGGGTAAAGGACTCCTGGTATGTGTGCTGGACAGAGATATGGCAGACCAAGATTCTTGTTGATCTTTGTTGTATCTGTACAGGCGCCAACACTGCTATTCTTTCCCTCCTCCCCCAGCATTTTATATCCCCAAATTAGTGTTTTTCCCTAAAACTTTAATCAAACCTGCATTTTCCTGGAGTTTCAGATCCCTATATTACAGCCGTGACTGACCTCATTGTGTAGATTTAATTCTGAAAATATTACATTTTGCATATTAATTCCACAGCTCTAACAAGTGACAACCTACTCTGTATGTATCAGAGATGTGAAATGTACTTGGTTAGACTTATTCATTGACTGAAACATTTGTAAAATCCAAATGTATAGCTTTTTAAGAAGTTAGAATCTTGCCTTCGTGTTCTTAACCGTATCTCTAAGGCCATGCAGACTAGAAATTATTTTGAAAAAGTATTATTTTGGGGGGGGGAAGAAGAAAGAAAAATAAAAAAATATATAGTCAGCATGTTTTACTAGGACATGGGATTCCCAGATTCGAATCTCAACTCTGCCATGGAAGCTCATGAGTGACCTTGGACCAGTTATACACTCTCAACCTAACATACCTCAGAGGGTTGTTGTGAGGACAAAATGGATGTGAAAAGAATGATGTAAGCCACTCTGTGTCCCCCTTAGGGAGAAAGACAGGGTATAAATTAAGTAAACAAATAAATAAATATTCCTATAGAGTCTAGCAATATCCATCAGAGCTCCTGATGGTCATATATTTGCCATTCCTTGTTTTGAATAAAAGAGACACCACTGAAATTACACACTGAGGAACTAGCCTACTTTTTTCTGAAGAACCTGGAAACTATATTGTAGATGCATACTGAATGATACCGAACACACATTAATACATGAAGCTGTCTTATACTGAGATAGTTCATATTGTCTACTCTGACTTGCAGGGGCTCTCCAGGGTCTCAAGTGTGGTCTTTCACTTTACCTACTACCTAATCCTTTTAACTAGAGATGCCATGAAGTGAACCAGGGACCTCTTGCACGAAAAGCAGATGCTCTGTCACTTAACCACAGCCCCTCCCCTCAAGAATCCTGGAAGAAACCCTGACCTGGATAGCCCAGGCAAGCCCAATCTTATCAGATCTCAGAAGCTAAGCAGGGCCGACCCTGGCAATTATTTGGATGGGAGACTTCCAAAGAATACCAGGGACGGGAGGCAGAGGCAGGCTATCAGGCCACTTCTCTGAATGTCCTCCGTGCCCCAGCAGGAGTTGCCAGAGGTCACCATAACTTCCAGGCATGGGCGCGCGCACACGCACACACGCACAAATGCAAAAATACCAAAAAAAATTAAGAATCCCGGAAGAAGTCTGGCAATGTGAACCTGAACAGATTAAGTTGTTTTATAACAAATCAGACCCTTGGTTTGTGAAGTTTAGTACTCTGACAGGTAACACGACTAACTTCATTAGCTATTTGTATGCTTTTAAAACTTTTCCTTACTTACAGGGATTATCTCCTGTTGCTGTTTTCTGCCAGCAAGGTCTCCAGTACCCAAACTGTTTAACATAAGCAATGCCCTGTTGCATACGTGCAGGATTTTTGTTGCTATGTTTAAATTTTTAAAGCATGATCTGGTACATTCTGAGCAATACGGAAACTTCATTTTCTCTGTAATCATCTGCCATAAAGATGCCAGTATTGTTGGTTTTATGTCTGTGTACATACAATATATGTTATGTGTGTGTGTGTACATATATTGTTGTGTTTTATGTGTGTGTGTGTGTGTGTGTGTGTACAGTATTGTTGGTTTTATGTCTGTGTACATACAATATATGTTATGTGTGTGTGTGTGTGTGTGTGTGTGTGTGTGTACACACAGGGCTATTTTTGGGCAGGAACGCACAGGAACAGAGTTCTGGCTGGCTTCTGAGTTGGCCATGCATACAGGGCCCCCCCAGGTTCCCCAGGTGCCTTGCAAGCTGCAAGATCCAGAAACTGCCTTCCTTCCCTCGGGTTACCCATGCGCCCCCGCAAGCCGTGGGTCACCTGGGGAAGCTGATCCTGGGAGAGAGCTGTGTTGTCAGGGGTGTAGCCTAATATGCTAATTAGTCTCTACTGCTGGGTATGTCCTATTATACTAATGAGTTCCTGCTGGGCTTTTTCTACAAAAAAAAGCCCTGCACACACACATATACATATATTGTATGCAAACATACACACACATGCATGGCTAGCCGTAGCTGAGATCGAGCCATATCACCCTAAGGAGCTGCGAGACCACTGAGCTGGGAACTTTGGATGCTGTACTATATGGTACACCATCTTGATTTAATGAGACTGTGAGCACTTTAACTGTAAATTGTTCTGATACTGTGAGCATTTTAACTCTAAACTGTTTTGATTGTTTTTAATGTTTTTAAATGTTTTATATGTATTTGGTACATTGTGCCAAGCAATATAAGCCACCCTGAGCCTTCTTACGGGGAGGGAGGGCTATAAATGTAACTAATAAATAAATAAATAATAAACAAACGAATAAATGTAGCACATTTCCATTTTAAAAAAACCCGACAGCTGGATATCATTAACCAGTCACTCAGACTTAGTAAGTTATAACAACACCTTTGGTTTCAATTGCAATTTCATCTACCATTGCTGAAGCTACTCTAATACTTTCCATCACAGCCACCTGTAAATTCAAAGCAGAAGGAAAGGAGGGTCTTTAAACAGACTTGCCAATTCTTCCAAAGATGGTAGACTACAAAGACAGATCTACTTCCTTGCTACACTACTTAGCTTATTTACTATCTTACCGTTTGTTTGGCCCCGATCACTTTTACCTCATAAAGTATCTTGCAACGCAAAGAAACACATGTACGTAAAATGATGTTGTCTCCAAAATCCAGAATTAAATTCATACAAAAGTTCCTAAAGGAGATCAGCACCAGGATTTGTTTTATTTATTATCTGGCTGGTCTCTAGTGAAGTCCCCCCCACAATATAGGCTCCTTTCCCCAATGGGTGTGAGGTTCTCCTTGGGCAAGAACAACCAAGCAACTAAGCCCTAAATAGGCTATCAAACCACTGGTCGCTTTAGCTGACTGGAGAATTCCAGATTGCTTATATACTTTCTAGGAAGTTAGTACCTGTTATACAAGGCAATAACTTTCCTGTTCAAAATACTCAGAAGTGGAGCATGGGTTGGGGACAGAACCTGAGATGAGGAACAGTGTCTGCCAGCAATAATGAAATACTCCCCTGAACAATATGTTCAGGGGAGTATTTCATTAAAACAAATGAACAACAACAACAACAGTTGACACTGATATACACTAGGGCTTATGCCTGTTTGTAAGAAGTCTATTCCATGAGCTCCATTTTAATTTAATTTACTGGATGTTTAAGCATCTTAATTGAAAGGCTCCTATAATCAGACTATGATTAGGCACTCATGTGGCATGATGCGAAGTGTAGTATAACCACCACACACAGAGATAAATGCAGCCACCATGACAACTTGGCTAAAAAATTGAATGAATGCTTTGTTGTTGGCATCCAGCTTCATTTTAGAGGCCAAACCTCCAGACATCCCTGAGGAAATTTGGACTCATGTCTAGAGATCCTTTGCTGTGTTCCTTGGTCCTATTTCTCCCTTTAAACAGACCATTGTTTCTTTCAATTGGAAAGAAAGAAAAGAAACCTGTCTGGAAGATTGGCAAATGTGGAACAAACAGCTGCAGTAAAATTTCCAAACCCTAAGGGTAGCATTTACAAATTAGCTACCTCAGTCTATCCAAATATTAATTTGCCATGTTTGCCCCTTGTGGTTTTAGACAGGCCTAGTTTTTTCTGTGGTTAATTCTGCATTATCACTTGTCTTTTCAGATTATCTTTAAACTTTTTTAAAAAAACAGACACCCTTGTGATATTTTACCACATTTGTGGTTTTCAGTGGAAGGAGATTACCCCCCCTCCACACCCCCTAAGAACATTCACAAACGCATGTTGAACATGGTCAGAATGCCAGGATGGAAACATTTTAACCAAATATAGCATGTCTGGACAACGTGGTCACACACCCCCACACACCCCTTCTGTCTGTGTTTTCTGTTTTTCTACAGCTGCTGGAGTTACACAGAACTTGAATGAGAAAGTAATTGCTTTTATTTTTGACTGGTTCCAAGCCAACCTGACCACAAGGCCATTTTGCAAAGAGCAGCCGGGGGGTGGGGGGACACACTTTGAAAACCTCTTTAGTCACCAGTTAATGACCATGCATTGCAGAGGAGTCCCCCCCCCCCCGCCCCGGTCTTTGGTTCCCTTTGGAGTTTAACAGGAATTTATATGCTGCCTGCTACAATCGAGGAGATATATCTGACAATAGGAAGTGATGGATATGATTTTCCTTGCCTTTTCCCTGCTATGAATGTGTTTACCAGCAAGTAATATTTGGAAGTCAACTTACCAATTTCATTGCTTCCTCAAATTTGCAGTGCAGATCTACTTAGACTCCTAGTGAAGTCTAATCAGTGGTACTTACTCCCAGGAAAGTGTTCTCAGACTTGCACTGTTAATCCTGCTGACATCGACTGACACCCCCCCCCCTCCAAGTTTGCACAGTGTGTGGGGTTTTTCACTTTTTTATCAAAAGCTCAAAACGGCTGTTATAGTGCAAGACATTTCCTGCATCCATGTTCTGACACCCTTTTCTCCCTTAGCTGTTCCACATCTTTCAAACACATGCTATTGTTAAATGTGAGCAGAAGAGGCATTTTGACCCTGCTGGGATGAAGAAGGGAGAGCTGCAGGGCTTATGTTTCTTTTCTAACCTTGCCCCCTTCATCCTAGGTGACTCAGTGATCATCCAGTGGAGTGTTCAAGTGCAGATCAGAGATACCTTGGCCATGGAACCCTTTCTCCATCCATCCACCCAATGTGCCTGACAGAAATTTTATGTGATTTCCTTGTTTGTCTCAGCCATGGGGGAAGGGGATAAGCCACATGTTTTTTCTCTCTAGTATTTCAGCCTTCCTTGGCAACGTAAATATCTAATTTCTATTGCCAAGTAAGTTCATATTAGCAGTGTTCTAAACTGAATCACAAATACTTTTCACATTTTTACATTGCTGCCTTGATCCCATTGTTCCACATCCAGTAAGTTCTAAGCACAAGGCATGCTACAGACTGATGGATGCCACTACTGCACAGGGGGAAAAATCCAGTACTCTTAACATAGGTGATTTTAAATGACACATGATCTACCCTCAGGCATACACAACCAAAACAAGCTAGTACATTGTGAGCATGCATCAGCACTGGCTACCTGCCATCTGCCATGTTGAATGCTGCTCACTGCACAGATGCAGTGAGTTCACTGGAAGTACAGTTCACTTGAAATGGTGAACTAATCAATATGATCCAGTGGATATGTTAAACTCAAGAGAAAATGGGCATTGTGAGCAAGTTCAATTCACTTTTCAAGTAACTGTTTTGCAAACATTAAATTATCCCTGGCTTCAACAGCAACTAACAAACTGTTTTTTCCCTATGTCATGGTCTGAAATTATATATACAGAGATTTTGGCCATGGTCACATGGCACCCTAATCCCGGATAAAGTCCCACTGGACTTTAATCCGGGATTCTTTATTTCAGGTTGGGATGTTCACACATCCCAACCCCGGTGGCGGCTGGGGGAGGCAAGACGAGGGCCACCCACACTCCCGCGCACAGCTGCCTCCCCCCAAAGCTGCAGGAGTCTCAGCTCAGGAAGGAGGGCTCCAGAGCTGCAGCAGCTGAATCACTCGCTCACCGCTTTAATGCCTGTAGGTCACAGTAGCAGGAGGAACTGGCTGGCGGCTTGCCCCACACTCCGCTCCGGGTCCCGAGCCCCACTGGCCGCCACCAGATCAGAAGTTGGAAGCATGTGGGGGGGGGGTGCTAGGCAGAGGCAGCCGGCAGGGCTCAGGGCCCGGAGTGGAGTGTGGGGCGTTTTTTTCCCTTTCTTGCACTTGGGCGCTTGAGTGCAAGAAAGGGGGGGGGAAACCCTGGAGGGACAATCATAACTGACAGGGACATCCCTGGATGGGGTTGCCAACTCTTGATTGGAAAATTCCTGATGATTTGGGGGTGAAACCTGTGGAGGGAATGTTTTGGGAGGGATGGGACCTTCATTGGTTATAATGCCACAGAGGCCACCTTCCAAAGCAACCTTTTCCCCAGGGGAACTGTCTGGAGATCTGTTGTAATTCCAGGAGATCTTCAGAACTCACCTGAAAGTTGGTAACCCTATCCCTGAATCAGGTGGAGAGGCGTATTTTGAATTATCATGCTTCTCAAATGCAAACAATCCCAATTTGGACTGAGACCACAGCACACAGAACATGGGGACTTAGACCTTCCCCCCCTCAAGCTGTTTTCCTGACCAAGAACAATTCCAAGAATGCTGTTTGCCCCATTGTAGTGATGTATTTTGCAGCTCACCAGTGCATTTGCATACTTTAATGGAACAAATAGTTCCCTCCCCCCATTATTTCAGATTGGTTAAATGGCATGGCAGGGAAGGGCTAAATCCCCCTTTCTTCACACTGCAGTTTCAGTCCAACTCAGTTCCATGCACAGAGAAATCCATATGCTCTTTCCATATGCTGTGGTCCAAATCAGGTCCATGGGCCCATCAGAAGCACAGAACTTTAGAATACTACCTGACCCAGGGATGTGTCTGGGAAAACATAATGTACTAGCTTGGTTTATTAATTTGTTTTTTCCCTTCATTCACATGGCTTTATTCAAATTGTAGGAGGTGTGCTGTGTTCAGATACCAACAAGCAAGAGGGTGCAAGGTGTGACATGGGGAAGAGTAATAAAATTTAAGTCATTTTGGTAGAACAGTTTTTCCCCACACTGACAGAAAAATGTCACCCTTGTTTTGATGTTTGTGTTTGATACACCTGTGTGTGGATGTGTGTGTGCAAAGTGCAGTCAAGTCACAACTGACTTATGGCGACCCCAGCAAGGTGCTTTCAAGGTAAGTGAGAAGCAGAAGTGGTTTGCCATTGCCTTCCTCTGCAGAGTCTTCCTTGGTGGGTCTCCCTTCCAAATACAGGCCCTGCTTAGCTTCCAAGATCTGACAAGATTGGATTATACCATTTATTTATTTATTGTTTTATTTATTAAATTCGATTTGCAACCACCCTTTCCCCAAAAAATAGGACTCAGGGAAATGTACAACATAATATCCAATAATACATCATTAAAAACAAATTAAAACCAATAAAGCCACAGTAATCAGATGGCGCTAAAAATATGGTGCTATACCTTGCCGCCTTCCCTCCTTGATAGATCAATACATAATTACTTTTTTTTAAAAAACAGCACATTGACTGGATTAATATGGTAGCTATCTTTACAGTGCATTGTGTGCTTCACTATATTAAACTTTCACTATGCTGTAAATCTGGCTGAGCCACAGGCAATGTGAACAATGGCCTGATTTATCCTTTTCTGTGTCTTGCTAAATCAGTCTCCATTATCTGTTAACTTGTCAATTACTTCTGCAGTTGCCAAACCACAAGTGTCAGTAGGAGGCCAAGAGAAGGGGGATGAATTTGATTATTTATCTGGATGTTTTAGTCCACTCTATCATCAAAGAATGAGGATAAGTAATGATTAATTATAAACACATTGCAAAAATGTCTTTTAAAACACACACACAAGCCTACAAAGCAGCTGTTCATTTGCAGGAAGAAACTGCTTGCCTTGCCTGAATAAAAAGTCCTGCCTTGCTTTCAGAAGATATCTAAGCCCTATTCAGTATTAGGTTGTGTTAACTGAAGGCAGAGGGGAGTGGGACCAACCCACAATCTCTGATAGGGCTGACAACTCCTGAAAATCTGGGGGTGGTGCCCATGGAGGAGGGGAATTTGGGGAGGGATTTCATCTAAAACAGGAGTGTCAGACATGCGGCCTGGGGGCCGGATCAGGCCCCGGGGGGTTTCCCATCAGGCCCGCACTGGAACTGACCATCTCCTGCTTCCAGTTCTGTTGCTGCTGCTGCTGCTGCTGAATCATAGCTTGCTTTGCCAGACTCTCTCAATTGCTCAGCCGTTTCATTATTTTCCCCTGGGTCCTAGGCTCAGAACTTTGAGCAGGAGATTTCTGTGGTGAATGTCAATAAATCAAAAAGTAGGTTTGCAGCTTACAGATACACACCTGAACAACATACTCAAGATTGCTACAGCACAGACATTTTGATGCAATAATTCAGAGCAAGAGATGTCAGTTATCAGATACTGTTAAATAAACAAAATATTGCAAGAGTGCTAATGTTTTAAGCATGTTTTTATTTTAAGTAAGAAAAAATCTTTGTGTTTGTGTCCTTTATAAAGTTTATATCTCCGCTACCTGGCATTACATTTTATGACACACATGGTCCGGCCCAACAAGGCCTCATTTATGTCAGATCTGGCCCTCATAACAAATGAGTTCAACACCCCAGATCTAGAATCTAGGTATACCGTAGAGTCTGCCTTCTGAAGTGGTTGTTTTCTCCAGAGGAACTGATCTCTGTAGTCTGGAGGGAGAACTCTAGCGCAGTCACCTGCCCTTCCAAACCACCTTTTTCTTCTCTAACAAAGACACTTGTCTTCACAGCCAGAACCTCAGGATTCTACTGCTGCCAAGAAGGAGCTTGAAAACAACATAGGATTGTGGTACAGTTGCCACAAACTCTTATAGTTTTGAATTTTAAGAAAAACAATTTCTGGGCTTAAAACAGGGAAGGAAGGGGTTAAAACAAAGACATATGAGGCTGGATCTATCAACTAGTTGGCCTTCCAGCTGTGGGGGTGAGAACCAAAGACACATGGGAGGTAGGAAGCTGAGGAGGAATCCCTCCCACTTAAGCCTAGCTTTTAAAAGCCAAGGAGAGGCCAATGAGTAGAGACCAATCTCAGTTCCAGGTACTGGAAGAACCAGCTTGGGGGGGGGGGGGAATGACAGGAAGAGAGGAATGAACCTCCATCCCCTTTCCAGGACTGAGGCCTTAAGAGTAGCATGCAAGCTGCCCACCCAACAGGGACAGAATGGCAGAAGGAAGCCAGCGGATGGAGCATGACATCTGCATTTCAGAAAGATCATACATGGCACATAGAATTTCAGTGATGGGTCATTAGCCCTTTTAACTATTAAGGAACAAATCTGCAAGTGTTAACATGTCAAGGACCCCTCCTGGCTACACTGACATTTCTCAGGACAGAGGACAGTGGTTCCAGTAACCCAGCAGAACTCAAACTCAGCATAACCCTGCTTGCAATGCCACTGTGATTCTCTTCGCCAGTGGTGATCATGTGTCCTGTTTTCACATAAACCTTGCCAGTGCAGGCACTGCTGAGAATTCTATGGGTGATGTGCCAATTCTCATTGGACTTCTTTGAAGTTTGGGGCACATATGCAAAGATCACCCTGGCTGAGGACAGACTGGCAATCTGGAGTGGGAGAGCTCCACTTGGGATGCGGGGGAAGAGAGCCCATTCAGACATCCACAGCTGTCCCTCGGCTCCCTTCCACACTTACGTGTTTTGCAGCCGGTTTCCTTTCACTTTAGGGGGACACCGGGAGAAACCAGTGTCCAGGGGCCATCTTCTGCATGCCTCCCGCTTTCAGACAGTGTGAACCGGAAGAAGGTGGGATTCAAGCAGAGGCGGCTGTGTGAACGTGCCGTTTTGGCAATTTGTGCATGAGTGCTCATGTGCACATGTGCACATACGCACATTGCCGAAAACAGCCCTGCCACAAGCTGTGGAGGCCAGCCCGCCCAGGGCCGCTCCACAGCAGTCTGAACGCTCCGTAACAGCATCCTTGCACAATACACTGGCCAGTGTGAACGGCCAGCCCCGGGGAATTTCCCCCCCCCCCCCCGCAGCTTTTGCCTCCGGATTCCTCCCACTCCAGATTGCCAATCTGTCCTCAGCCCCTGTTCTGCACATCTCCCTTTGTCCCTTGGCAAACTACTCAAAAGATTATAAGGGTTTTAGTTTTTAGTTCCACATCCCAACAGTGCAGGGCAATGGAAGCCGTACATTTAGTTACAATGAAGGTTTATTATGAAGTTGGCCTATTCAAAATGCGTAGTTGTATAATAAGTACAGACATTTAACGTAATCTGCATGCCTGCATGCCAGAATTAAGTCTGGAATGAGTGTTTCCATACTGTTATATAAGGGTAATATTTATTGAAAGGCAATCAAGAAAATGTTTGTAGCCAAATTTTTACTGCCTCATGAGAAAAAGGAAGTTTTGTGTGTACTTTCCTGAATTACATGACTCTTCCTCCTGCACTTATATCGAAAAAGAGAGGAAAAATGTTGAGGAAGAAGCAAACTGATAGATCCCCCAACAAAGCCAAGATTCCACTGGTAAGTCTCTTAATAAAATTTGGGAGGGGCAACTTTAGAAACTGAAAATAATGTTCTAATTGGAAATTCTATTGGAAAAAATAGGGTTCTCCACCCAACGGGAGAGAAAGCAGAGACACTTCCAGGAGTTGTTCTGATCGCTCTTCCATCTGCTCCTGGCTAATTGCTTTGATTTCTTCAACTATCTGCCCAGGTGTGGGTACTTTCCCAGAGAAATGTGAAAACAGTACAGAATGCAACAAACAAGTACACCAAGTAACCCTGATGGCGCTGACCACATTTATCATCAACCATACCATAAGCACTCATTGCATTTCCACACACGTGTTGGTTTATCAGGAGTCTTTTGGTCTGTGAAAAGTAAAAACCAAGACCAAACCATTTACAGCATCATTCTAAGCAGACTTACATCCTTCTAAGCCCATTTACTTCGGTGGATTTAGAAGGATGTAGCTCTGTTCATGTTTTTAAGAAAACATGTTGCCTGTATTTCTCACTCTGTCATAGACCCTTCCTATGTAGCTGACATGGGAAACTTAAACATATTCATCCGCATATGAATTATATATTTTTTTCAAAATGACCATAAACTCATGGATTTCAAGCAGTTCCTTCCAAACAAATATCCTGATCTTTACTGTTGTCATTCCATTTCCATACGCATAATATTTAAAATAAGAGAAGCAAAAAGACAAACCTGTGCCCTGCGGAGTTTATCATCACAGGCTGGAGGGTAGGGATGGCAGGAAAGGAGGGCAGCAAAGATGACGAGAGAAGTAAGTGACCCTGTGAACATTCTGTCAAAAAAAAAATCACTTCATTTATTTATACCCTGCCTTGTTCCACAATGGGAACCCAAAGTGTCTTACACTGTTCTTGTCTCCTCCACTTTATCCTCACAACAACTCTGCCAGGTAAGTTAGGCTGAGCATATATGACCATTCCCTCATACAATATATGCCCTCCACGTATCATATCAAGAAAATACTCATTGAAAACTTTGCTCCTAAAATACTAGTTTTATACATGCAAGAGTCATCTCTCTTACACACACACACACACATACGCACACAAACACCCTAATATTCTTTAAATTGAAAGGGGGAGGGAGAAGATTTTGTAAAACTCAACATTAGGAGACCATGTAGATGTTTTTTTAAAAACACTTTAAAAAATGAAATTGAAACTCTGATTGTCCTAAGATTGGATTTAAAATAAGCAGTGTGTTGAAATAATCATGGTCTCTTATATTCTGCTTCTTAGAACTGAAACATTCATTGTACACTGGGACGTAACTTCTAGCTTGTTGCCACAACAAACAGAGATAAACTTTCATTTGGGGAAAAACCAGCAATACTTCCAATGTTTCCATGAACTTTGTGATTTGGGAAACCCTAAAGCTGCAAGATTCATAAACTGGCAGAAATTAGTAATACTGACTGATCTAAAGCTGCGCTTAGATGATTACTCCTCAGGGATGCTGGAAGAAATTTCCCTCTTAGTACTAGTCTTGATTCAGTATTGATAGTCCATTAGAGGAGAGGAACCCTTGCTGGAGAGGGAAGAAAGCTTCTGCGCTATATTTTCCTAATTGCTGCTGATAATCTTAGTACCTAAAGCAAAAATGTGCCTTTAGGCATGTCGTGGGTCCCACAGCGAACCTAAACCATCATGGGCAGCCAGCCCCCCCACACACACATACCCCATACCAACAGTAAATGCATTTACCCTCCTGAAGCTAGCCTGTGCCTTCAGGCCAAAGTCACACCCACCTAGCAACAGATAACTCTGACACTGCTAATGCAGGAAATCATAAATTAGTTCCACTCGAAGTATCAAGAGAGATAGAATTTGCATCAACAAAAACAAAACAACTGGGCTGGAGCCCTATCAGACAGGGAACAATCTACACACCTGTCAGTGAAAACCCTGAAACCAAAGCAGCTTTATATGTATTGGTGGCTACTTTTCCTTTGGAGTTAATGTTTGAAGTAAAGAATGGGAGAAAAATGCTTTACTCCAGATCAGGTTTTTGTAGCCAACACTAGAGAGGATATTTGGGGGGCAATCCTACACAGGCCTACTCAGACACAAGCCTATATTATTCAATGGGGCTTACTCACAGGAAGATATCCTTAGAACTGCAGCTTTCTTGCTTGCTTTCAAGCATATGGAAAATTTCCAGATTGAACAGATTTCCAACATGTGTAATCATTATACACACTGCATATTCACACATGCAACCATCGTTTACAATGGCCTGTACATAAACTGTGTGTTCTTACATAGAAATGTACCCTGAGTAAGGCAAGTGTTAATTTTATCAAATGATTTGATAGTTGCATTTTTGGACTCTTGTCTTTTTCAAATATAAACACTGCATACAAGAAGCCATTAGGAAGAAATTTCCTGTGCATCCTATAACATGGGGCAACTCCTAAAAATGGAAATAAGCTCTCTTCTACTCTGACTGTATTACTGATAGTATCTGTCTATACTTTAGACAGTCTGCTTCACCCTCTCAGAGTCAGCATTTTTTGTATTTGATTTCTGGATGTTTTGAAAATTGCTCTGAACAAGATGATAAATTCTTTGTTGTACTATCTGGGCCCATCTTGCATATGTGGTCAGTCATTCCAGCAACATAAGTGAAAAAATACTGAAGGAGTATTTTTTTAAAAAAGCTTTGCCAAATGGAACTGCTAATCATACATACTAATTATCAGCCCTACCAGATCGGAGGATACTTACAACTGGAGTTTAGAACCATGAACAGTCAAGACAGATTTTTCTACAAACCTGAAAAATGCCCAAGGGTTGCAGAAAAATCAAACAAACAAACAAACAAACAAAACATTGGGGGTTAAAAAAAACCCAGCAGAATAAAAGAAGCACCTCTGTACTTTGGGAAACAGATGCCTCAGTGGCCAGTGCTAGGCAACCACAGCAGCCAGCACTTCAGGCTTGGTTTCTCTCAGTAAAAGTAAAATGGAAGGGGCAGGGCCTTTCTCTGGGCAGTTTTGGCCTTAGAGGGAGGACTCATTGGGGCCAAGCCCAGCAGGAACTACCAGGCACTTACTACCACCTGACTTTCATCACTCACTTAGGCCTGCCTGCTTGCTACTGTTCAATAGCAGACATTCTGCGAAAGCCAGGGTGGTATGGTGGTTAGAGCTTCAGACTAGTGTCTGAGAGACCCAAGTTCGAACCACCAGTCTGCCATGGAAGCTCAGTAGTGAGTTTGGGCCAGTCACCTACTTTCAGCCTAACCTCATAGGGTTGTTGTGATGATAAAAAGGAGAGGAGAATTATGTAAGCTGCTCTGGTCTCCACTGTGGCAAAAGGTGGGGTATAAATGAAGTAAATAAATAATAAGTACAGTTGAAAATAGGAGGCAGATAAAAGACAGGTTGGTGGTATATAGCTGAGAAGAAGAGAATGCAGCAGGAAATGGGGAGAGGAAATGGGGGTTGCCAGGTAGAGGGAAGCAGAAAATAGTGCAGAAAGGGGGATATAAGGGAAGGTGAGATGCCCCCCAGAAGTCCTTCTGGGTTCCTTACCATGCAAGTGCCCCTTGCACTACACAACAGTACGCACTACACAAATAGTTTTCCCAGGCGGAGGCTGCTGTGGAGGGAAGGGAAAGCTGAAGATGGGGGGGAGATAAAGGTAAGAAGAAGAGAAGCAGGAAAAGGGGAGAGGCAATGCGGTCTTTCATGGAATAGAAAGAGTGCAGGAGATTAAAATAAGATACTGCCTGCAAGTCCTTGCGGGTCCCCTGTTTGTACAAACTTAATCAGGAATCTACAGTTCTCTGTGTCTTATGCTAGGATATGGTCTACACTGAATACTTTTCTAAGCAGTAATAGAACCATGGAGGTTAAATTGATAATACACCCATAATACTGTAGTGTAGTCCTTCTCTCTTCCAAGCAAACCCTCTTCTCACTTAATGAGCTGCAGATATTTTGGCCCTGTTCTGGATGCATGTGTGACCATTCAGAACCATCCTCCAGGGGTAGATGTGGTCATTCTTTTCCATCTTTTTATTGTGATTATTATTCTTATTCAGCATTGTGGAATGACAAAGAGTAAAGAATTTTAAAAACTCTTAGATCAACCCCTGAGGTTTTGAGGCTGTGCCTGGGTGGAATCTGTCCTTTTTGTGAATCACTGAAAAGGTATTTGCAATATGTTCAGGGTACTTTTTAAAAGAGAGAGAGAGATTATAGTTAAAAGATCATGTTCCATGATGGGGGAAGAACAGGAAAGCAAGCTTGAATTTTGTGATAAAATATTATTCCGCTCAGCATGTCTCCTGTTTCCTGCTTTCAAAGGGTATGTGTCTTAATATTCTGGACTGTTTTTCTTCAGTGTTACTTTTCTCTGGACAAAAGACATACATCGAAAACATAGCTGTACCAGAAGGGGAAAAAAAGGTAAATCTGGAATTATGGTAAGAAAAAAATACTTAACATAGGTAACTGGCAGAGGAAATGGTGTGTCTTTAAGGAGGAGATCAGGTTGGGTGATCCTGCTGTTTCTCCCTTGGTATGTAAGTTAAGATTGCCAGACCCCCCCCCCCATGGAGGCAGGGGGCCCTGCTACCAGTTCCTGCAGCCTCACTGCCGATCAGCTGGCTGGCGAGGGGGGGAACTTACCCTGAAAAAAAAGGGAGGCCCATTCAATGTGCAGCAACATGTCTACATCACTGCCCATGACTCAGAAGAGATGTCATTACGTCGGGGACTTTGGGGTGACACTCTGGTATTTGGGCAAAAACTCTATGGTAGAAGCCAAATTTACTGTAGAGTTTTTGCCCAAATACCAGAGTGTTGCCCCAACACCCCCAATGTGATGGCATCCAAACTGTGTTTTGTTTTTGTGTTCATCTTGTTCTTTCCAGTGGTACTTCTACAATAGAATTTGTGTGTGTATGAGTAAGTTTGAGAGATCAGACTGACATTTGGGTTTTGTCTCCGGTATTAAAATCACTTCTGCTAGGCCTACTGTAGGGAACATTGTTGGTAAATTCTAGCTTGGAGATGTGATTCATTTTATTTAGCCAATATGATGCAGGGCTGAAGAAAAAACTGCATACTTTAATCGCCTGTTTCAAGGATTATATCTGTATTATTTGAAAAGGGCCTTAATTCAAGCTCTAAAATATAGAATAGACCCTCACCATTTGCAGATTCATGACCCGGTTTATTTATTACACTTACATCCCATCTTCCTCCCCTATGGGGACCCAAAGCAGGTTACATTTTTCTCCTCTCCTCCAACAATTCTATGAGATAGATTTGGCTCAGTGGGCATGACTGGCCCAAAAACACCCAGCAAGCTTCCATGACAGGGTGGGAATCTCATCCACAGTCCATTCATGTGATACAGCTTCCAGCTTTTTTTACTTTCACCATGACATCACTGTTAAGTTTGCTGAAAATTTTGTTATTTCTCCCCTTCTATTGTTTTCTGCCAGCAAGTAAAAACGGGGGGGGGGGGGGGGATTCCATCACTAACTCTTAGTAGTTCTTCTCCATATTTGTGTGTTTTTATGAATTTATGTGTTCATTTTTATGTGTTTGCAGGGATCATTTCATAGAAAAAGAGGTGCAGGAGCTCATTAGCATAACTCATTAGCATAACTTATTTGCATATGCTACACCACCTGACATCACTGGAAGTATGTGAGAAAGGAAGAAAGAAAGAAAGAAAGAAAGAAAGAAAGAAAGAAAGAAAGAAAGAAAGAAAGAAAGAAAGAAAGAAAGAGTTGGCAGAGAGGGGACAGCTACTAATCCAAGCCTCAGAAATACCACTATTCTGGGAGGATAGCTTCAGTGGTGGCTGAAGCCTTCAGAAGTCTAGTCGGAGGAACAAGGACCTTTCAAGGGGATGGGGTCATTTTGCTGCAGCCATGACACAAGTAGGCATTCCCCCGCGGGAGGGGGGGTTTGGCACCAACTCCCGGAGCTGCGCTCCCCCGAGCTCCTGCTCAAAATGACCCCTGTGTGTTTGTATTATGCTTTATTTGTTTTTTAAACACACACACACACAAATATATGTGTGCCTGTATTTTAAATGCTTTTTAATGTTTGAAACGTTTTAATAGTCACCTCCTTTCTCCCAGTTGGCCATGGCAGTTCTTCTGTCCTGGGTTGGTGGTTGTATAATAATTATAAATGCTTACCTACCACCCCATAATAGAAAATCGGACACTGAAGAAATTTGGGAGTCTTTTGAACAATATGTAGCATCTCTAATTTCAGACCATCCAGAAGCTATGATTTTACTGTTGGGGGATCTGAATGCCAGGTTGGGTCCTAATGATTTACATCCAGAGTCCAAATATAAATCCCTTCTAGGTAAGGTGAAGGGGGTTTATAAGAGTCCCCCCCCCTTCCATGGCTGTTTAAAGATCAACATTCAAATTATGCTGGGTTTTGTTTAGCAAAAGCTTCATACAGGTTAGGTCTCCATGTGTTAAATGGCTCTGCATCTGGAGGCTATCCTGGTGGATATACCTTTATGTCAGGTGTAAAATCTAGCACTATAGTCACCGCCTTGAGGGTCCTGAATTGGATAAAAAGACAGCATAGAAATGTTTTAAATAAATTATTTTTTTAAAAAATGGAAGGCAGCAAAACCATGACTTCCATAATTTGTGGATTTTACTGTTTACAGTGATCCCTGGAATGGTTCCTCTGCAAACGGTCTACTGTATACATTCAGATCCAAAGAGGGAAAGAATACTTTTTCATCAGGGGACAAAATGCCCTTATTTGATTTGTGGGATATATAATTGTATTAATGTTGAAACTTGATTGAAATTCCAAGTTTTTATTTTAAGCTTTCTAAATGATGCTGTGCTTTATGGGGTTTCTTTCCCCAAAATACTATCTGAACGACATCTGATATTTTCTGTGCGCCATATCTGGCCCCCTTGATTAACTTTAACTTATAAAGATTGAAAATGAAAAAGGCAACAGTGGGAGGGCTTTCTGCCCCCACTGCTGGACTTCCTGAGGGCACCTGGTGTTTTTGGCCACTGTGTGACAGAGTGTTGGACTGGATGGGCCACTGGCCTGATCCAACATTGGCTTCTCTTATGTTCTCTTATGTTCTTAAAATGAATAATGTCAAATTTTGTGATGCTGTTTACCCGAGTTAAGGTATTGTGATTTATGTCACATGTGGATTAGTGGTAAAATTGCCCATTGGGCCAAGTGTTAAAACCATAAGAACAATAATTTCAAATGAAAAGGCACACAGTTTCTTTGCCTATCCTCTCCCATTAATTTATTTAATTCCCTTAGCTAAGCCATAGATTATCCCTAGCACTGTTTGAAGCTACCATGCTTCCAGCAAATTTCATAAGAGCACAGTGCTGGGAAACATATGTGGTACCTAAATTGCTCCTCTGCATGGCTTAACTCTTACCTTAAGTTGGGACATTCTGCCTCAGTGTCTCACAAGGATCTCCAAAATAGATTTGTACCCTCAAGGCTTTATTCAAAACCCCATGACACATAAGCAATATCTTCCTTTTATGCAGGTGGCTTCTGGGTCTCGGAATTTAAAAAAAATCAAAGGTTTCCCTCCTGTTTCAAACAATCAACAACAGCTCAAACTTCAGAGGGCCTGTGCTTCGTGTCACAATAGTGAGTCTGTAATATCACATCTTGAATTAGCAGCATGCTGCTGATTTGCAAGTATTAACACAGGCCCACTGTGACATAAAAGCAGACCGTCAATGAAATTGAAAGTAACAGCAAAAACAAGATACAAAAGTACAAGAAAGTATATCAAAAGTATGGGTGTATTGTAAACCATAAATCGAAAACACAACCTAAACCAACGCTATGAAAAATAATATGTGACAAGCATACAACTGTAAATAAGGTTCAGCTGATGTTATTTTGCATCTCCTTGTTTTGAATCGGTGGTGGTCTTTAAAATCACAACCGCTCTGAATAAACAGAACACAGAAAGACAACACAGAAATGTCCTGATGAAAATTTTCTGGAAACAGAGTTTGGCTGGCAATCCATCTGTTTGTCATGTGTTTTAAGTAGTTTTCATGCATTATCTATTTATACTATCAATTTTTCCTACTTTATTCCTATGTATTTATACATTTATTAGTAGTATATTGAACAGTGTTTATAATTGTATGCTTGCCACATTATTTCTCATATTGTGGGTTCAGGTGTTGTTTTTGGTTTGTAGTTTACAATACACTCCTATTTTTATACACTTTCTTGTACCTTTGTACACCTTTGTTTTGCATTTCTTGAGGGTGTTCATTCTTGTTTTCCCTGCTGTATATTGAAAGGAGCAAGACTAGCAATGAGGACAGAAGTAGACAAGGCAAAAACAGTGGAAAATGTGAATTAGGGGGAGGGGTGGCATCACATGATCCACTAGATAGGTGAATAATTGAAAGCACCTCTGTAGAAGTGTCTTCATTTCCCCTAAATTAAGGTTTCTTTCTATCATGAAATTCTAATCGCCAAATAAGTCTTAGAATCACCTCACACAATATATGAACCTGACTCAGATTTCATTTATTTCTGACCTGGGAATCACCTTAAGAACAGAGGGAGACGATTGGCTCTGGAGCACAGCATGGTGGTGGGAGGGGTGGTGGGACGGGAGAATCAGTTCTCCCAGTGGCCATTTTTTCTGTCAAAATTGGTGCAGGATGGAAGGGAGTGAAAGTTGAAAACCTCCCCCTTTGCCACTGTGCCATGCTCCAGAGTTGTCTCCCCTCATTGTTTTTAAGCTGAGTCCCATGTCAGACAGGAAATCCCCATCAGGCATAGGCGTAGAGTACGGGGGGGCTCAAGGGCTTGAGCCACCCCTGAAATTTCCGGGGGGGGGGCTCAGCCACCCCCGGGAAAATGGAGTGCCTGCCTCCCTGGGTCCTTCCGAGGCCCGGCGGCCGCTGCTGGAGAGGGAAGGGGTGGCGGGGGGGGAGAGGCACTGGCAGCAGCAGCTGGCGGGCCTCGGAAGGGCCCGGGGAGGCGGGGCAGTTTCCCGGAGGGGAGAGGAAGAACATCATCCCAGCGAGCGTGCACGCAAAGCGCGCACGCTAAGGAGCCCCCCCCTGGATTTCCAAAACTGTACGCCCCTGCCATCAGGTTGAGGTTGTTAGTTGCTGGAGTGATGGGAATTTAGACATCTGATGGAGCTGCACAAACGGTGGCTATCTTTGCTAATTCAGTTAGAATCAGGAAAAGAGATACACAGATACACATGAAATATTAATTCAACCTTCTTAACACCCAGTGCAGCTTAACTTAAGCCATCTCATCTTTTCTGTCAGGTATGCAAGTATTGCCTGGAGACTAGGGTGGGTATTGAGATAATCAGATTTTGGCTGACCTGTTCACTCATCTGTGTTCTTCTGTGTTACACTGAATGTTTCAAAGTAATATTTGTAGTGAGCCATATCCCTACATGGAAATGTGACATAATTCTAGATCAAAAGCCTTCCTCTCTATAAAAAGATAAGGTTTTATAATCAAGAAGGCAAGCTGGCATTTAGTTATAATTCTGCTTAATGTATCTAAAGTAAAATGGGAGCTTTGTAACCCTAATTCATACATCACAAACAAACCAAAGTTTGTCCATGATGAGAACAAGACTACTAGTTTATTTTCATGTGCAAGCACTCCTTCCCTCATCCCCTCATGTACAGATTCAGAAAGTCTTCAATCTAACCACAATTTGTTATGATAACAGAATTCAGGCGCTATAACAAATTAAAATTGGGTATGTTTCGTTCCCACACCCAAGCTTCTTCTTCCCACCCACCCCCACTGTCACACTTGGATTTTGGCTCTTCACATGGTTCCCGGCACAGGGACGCTCATCCCAGCCATTTTTTAGTTGCCAAAAGGGTGCAGAGTGGAAGAGAGCCTCTCCTCCTGCTGTGCTGGGCTGTGGAACAGAATGAGGGCAGAAAGTACTTCTAAAGAGTCCTGGGTCACACATCTGACATGAGTCAGGTTGGTTTTTTTACCAACCTAACCTGCATCAGACATCTCATGTAACGAGACCTCTCTTTTAACACATTTTGGGTTATCAACCAGGGTTCAGTGTAGATGATACAGACATCACAGGGACTTCCCTCTTTTCACATTACGTAATAGTTTGTTTAGAAGATTGACCAAGGGCATTTGTCACCTCAGGAATCCACCAACAATTCAATTATGGTTCCCCCATGATCTTTTTAGCCTGTACTAATAAGAACTCCCATGGAGGGAGTCTTTATCAGCTGTAATACTAACCTGCAAGAAAGAACAGGGACTAGCTAGTCATAAGTGTCTATGGTTCTCCTTCCAAAATTATGACTTCTGAAACTTCCTTAAGGAAGCTTGCAATGGCTTATAGGATAATTCCTTCAGAGCTTTAAGATTTTTTAAAAAAAGAAAATCCTCTACACCACACAATGCCATTAACCGTGACAATCAGCACTCATGGCAAACACTCTTGCCAAATATCACACCATCAGCCAGAAACATGATGAGCTTTAGCCCATGTTTTTTGTAGCTGGATATAAGTATGATAAAGTGTTACTGCTTGCTTACAATAGCTTTGTATGCTGCTTGTGCTTTTAAATAACGCCAACTGGCTGGGGTTTTTAATGTTTAGACTGGTTCTTGATCTGTCAGTCTTTCAAAAGTTTAGATAATGAACCACAAGGTTGTTTGTTTTCTGCTTATTCTGCATGCAAAACATTGCATATTATTACTGAGTTATAATGCATCTTGTTTCCATCTGTACTGGATTTCATGATATTCTTGCTTGCATATTTTTTGACTGCTTCGACTACCCAAATATCTATTTCTTTGGCAAAGCGGGGATTGTTTCAGGGGCTTTCTCTCTTCAGCTTAATGAAATTCTCCCACACAGTTCTGGTGGGGAATACTGGAATTCAGTCGTGTAGAGATTGGTATTAAGATCAGAAATATTGTGTTTTCACAAATCATGCTTTAATAAGCACAGTTTTAATACAACTTGTGCCATCTATGTTAGCAGCTTCTCATTATGAACAATATTATGTAAACCAGCGATCCCTCCTGATGCACCACCTGTGGGCACTGTGGTGGTTGCCAGTGTGTTTTCTGGCACCTATTTTGTTCTCCCCCCAAAGCAAACAACCCATCTTGGCTTTTCTCAACTTCTCTGCAGCAGGAAGTGCTTCAGAAGAGCCCAAGAGGCATCACCTTTATACCTTCATGTAGCATGACACTTACCTTGTAACCTCCCAAGATTTTGTGACGGGCCCCCATTTTCAAGACAGCCATTTTGTGGTAAGCTATGCCTCCCATGGCAACTAATTTTTCTCAAACTTCCAGAAATGTCCACAGGCTCAACAAGGTTGGGTAGCCTTAACCTAAACATGTTTTATGCAAAAATCCTTGACAGTATTACTAAGTTTTTCCACCACTTTGATATCTTAGTAATTTCCTTTTATCCAGTCTTTCTCAGGCAAAATGACAACATTTAGATAATTGCAGTGATGACTGTATACAATTCGTTCAAGCATTATACTCTACTGGCTATGGCCTGGCTTTTGGAATTTAGTATGTACAGAACTATCTTTATTAACACAGATATTGTTGCCACAGTTAAGCTTCAGGCAATCAGATCCAGCCAATGTTTTCACTCATTCTTGCCCAATCCCCCTTCTAATTACTTAAATCCCCTGTGGCTTTTCTATGGGCAGGTCCATGATCCTCTGCTAGCCTTTTATGGATATCAAAGGGGACTCTTCCTTTGTTTTTTTCACCAGCAGAAAAGCAGTTTGGATCCAACCCAGGATACCTAACCACCTACTTGTGACACTCATGTTCCTGTTCTCAGTAATGGAAAGAGGTCAGATCCATACATGAAATGCAATGAATTAATACATTAAGCAACATCTTATGAAATAGCTCAAATGAAATCAGTTCATCAAACAACTAATTGTTGGTTCTCTTGAGTCCACTCAATAGTATTTCAAATATTTATATGCATTAAACTGCCAGACATATTTCAACTGCTGTTATCTTCAATATTTCAACTGCAGTTATCTTCAGTGCCTGTAGATAAAAAGTAACTAAACCCCAAAATGAAAATTGTATCTTCTGGCAGTATTCAGAGTTGCATATATCAAAAAGCTCATAAACCTCAGCATGTGTCTGAAAATATTGCCAATATAAGCACATATCTCAACAATATGCTGTATCACCTTATAAAAGTCCTCTGTGGATGCTGGAATCAAAGAGCTCCCACACATCCCATCGATACAATTTTTGCAGCTGCTTTTCCCAAATACTGCCAGAAGATGCAATTCTCTGTTTGTAATGCCATTATATTTTAAACTTTTGCTGCTGCAGAAGATGCCAGTCAAAAATTTTGTTCAGCGATTTTGTTTTCAATGTATTTGGAATGAACTTAGAAAACAAACAACAATTACTATTTGATTAACTGAGCTTGTTTAAATTGTTTTATAAGTGACTTGTTCATAAATTGTTGTTTTTATTGTTTGTGTCCCTCCATTTTCTGGTATTCCTGTTTCTTGTTTTTCAGTCACAGAGCTGCAAAGAATGCAACCTTTACGACCACTGTAGTGCTTGGATATAGCACAGAAAGCACAGATAACCATGATGTTAGGAGAGACAGAGACACACCGGGGGGGGGGGGGGGGGGGGGGAGAGACTATACTTGATCTTAGCCAAAATGCTGAGAAGCGACGTTCCCTGATGAATTGTTCTTGTTGTATTGAGCTGAATGTGAGTTGAGGTTTTAGAATTTTAACTCTGTAAATATGTTTCAGGTTTTTTCCAGTTTCATAATAATTTTATTTGAATATCAACAATATGGTTACAATGCAACAATGCAATCCCAAAGATAGCAACATAGTAATACATAGTAATACAGTCTCAAAACCCTTGACTATGTGAGCACTTCCAAAAATAACCTGAACAATCAGAACAGGAAAAAAACACCTCTTTTGGGTATGAGCATTGAATGATAACTTCATTTTTAGCAATATAATCAATTACAGAAAACCACAGTTCCACAAAATGAGAGTTTTCTGGAGAGACACTATTAGTATACAATTTATCTAAAATTTTATCCCTTATATAAATTTCCCATACCCTATTACACCAAGCAGAAATTGTTGGTACCTGTGGGTTTTTCTAAGAAGAAGCAATTGCCATTCCACCTGCTGCACATAACATTGCTATTAAGTCCCTCTTAATTACAGGTATCATTTTATCAGGCAAGACATTAAGTAGCATTATCTCAGGTCTAAAAGGAATTAGTCAGTTATGAATGTAAGTACCAATTATGAATGTAGGTACCATCATCCCCACATGACTTCCAACACTCTGCACTTATTTTTTGATTGATCTTATGCAATTTTGATGGAGTCAAGTATCACCTTGCTAATTGAAAAGTACTGAGGTCAGAGATGCATCAAGTGAAAACAGCTCATATTTTATTTGAGGTCGGAACAAGGATACAGAGCAGGACCTGGGGGTCCGATTATATTTATGTTCCCAACCACACCCATCACACACCCCACTCCCGTGACTGGCTAATTACAAAGGGAACCCTTTCTATAGGTCCCCTTCAGGATCCAGTCCCTCCTATTGGCCCTTCTCTGGATCCGCTCTTGCTACTGCCCTGTTGCTTGAAGCTCAGGTGCTTTGCCTGGCCACATGTTTGTCTCGACCGCATGGTCGAGTTCCCTGTGGGGACATAACATGGAAATGCAGGATCTAAATACTGAAATAAGTTAATAAACTGTAAGACAGAGCCACCTCTGCTTCTAAGAGCTAGCCCACGCAAAGAAAAAGGATCCCAACTCTTAAGGGACTTGTATGCAAGGGTTAAGAGCTGAAGTGGTACAGTCTTGCCTGTACTGATTTATCTAAAGTACACAGAGGAATTAGGGAATGCAAAACAACTAATGACCATGATGATAACCCATTCCTCTGAGGTACAAACTGCTTTGCCAGTGGTGGTGGAAGAAATAGTCCGGAAAACAGCTTCCCAGGCATCCTTGGGAAATTGCTTAAAGAAGCACTAGTTTCTCTTGCTTTGGAAATTCAACATGTTCTTATGATAGCAAGATCCATTACAACCATTGCCACCTGCATCTCCCACCTTTATGAATGAGTTTTACCACATGGCAGACTTGAGGCAGACTAAGCATGGGTTCTGTAAGGGAACATCTTGTCTCTATAACCTGTTAGTGTTCTTTGAGGGGGTTAACAAACATGTGGACAAAGGGGACCCAATATATGTTGTTTACCTTGACTTCCAGAAAGCTTTTGATAAAGTTCCTCATCAAAGGCTCCTAAGTAAGCTCAATAGTCATGGGATAAAAGGACAAGCCCTTGTAGATCAAAAAATGGCTAATTAATAGGAAGCAGAGAGTGAGTATAAATGGGCAATTTTCTCAGTAGAGGGTGGTAAACAGTGGGGTACCGCAGGGATCAGTACTTTTTAACTTGTTCATTAATGATTTGGAGTTGGGAGTAAGTAGTGAAGTGGCTAAGTTTGCGGGTGACATGAAATTGTTTAGGGTGGTGAGTACCAGAGAGGATTGTGAGGCACTCCAAAGGGATCTGTCGAGAATGGACGAGTGGGCATCAACGTGGCAAATGGGGTTCAGTGTGGCAAAGTGCAAAGTAATGCACATTGGGGCCAAAAATCCTAACTATAAATACACATTGATGGGATCCGAACTGGTGGAGACTGACCAGGAGAGAGATCTTGGAGTTGTAGTAGATAAGTCAATGAAAATGTCAAGACAGTGTGCGACTGCAATGAAAAAGGCCAACACTGTGCTGGGGATTATTAGGAAGGGAACTGAAAACAAATCAGCCAGTATCATAATACCCCTGTATAAATTGATAGTGCAACCTCCTTTGGAGTACTGTGTACAGTTCTGGTCACCACAACTAAAAAATGATATAGCATCAGAAAAAGTGCAGAAAAGGGCAACTAGAATGATAAAAGGGTTGGAACACTTTCCCTATAAAAAAAGGTTAAAGCGCTCGGGGCTCTTTAGCATGGAGAAACGCCGGCTGAAGGGTGACATGATAAAGGTTTATAAGATTATGCATGGGACAGAGCAGGTAGAGAAAGAAGTCCTTTTCTCCCTTTCTCACAATACAAGAACTCGTGGGCACTCAATGAAATTGCTGAGCAGTCGGCTTAGGACAGATAGAAGGAAGTACTTCTTCACCCAAAGAGTGAAGAACACATGGAATTTACTGCCACAGGAGGTGGCAGCGGCTACAAGCATGGACAGCTTCAAGAGGGAATTGGATAAACAGAGCCACAATGGCAACTGAGAAAACACAGATTAGCATGGAGCACACTTCACATTAAAAGTAGATGTTAAAAGGTGAAAAGGTCTGGAGATAAAGAGCACTACAAAGATATGGAACAGCTAGCATGGCAACTCCAGATAAATTCCCAACATTTAGTGAGCATTTTGTTAATGCCACAAATGATAATAATAAATCAAACATAACTCCAGTTTAAGTATCTGTTTGGCATCAGCAGTGGATATGATCCAGTGAGGCTTTCTTAGCATGACAGATATAAAAAGTGCCATTGCACAGGGAAAGGACAGATAGTTCTTGCATATTATGGGATTTGTGCCATGTCTATTTGTCATGATTTTGAATGGGTGTCAGGCAGCTACGTGTCAGGAAGCATGTCTGTTTTGTTTCCCCGGGGCAAGCACCATTTTGTTTATCATTCATCTGGCTCTTGATTCAGAGTAATAGAATTTTTATTTTACTCTGGCAGCCACAGAACTCTTCCTGTTCAGGAGCATTCAGGATCCCAGCCAATAATTCAAAACGGCAGCATAAAACCAGGGGATGGCATCACCTGAGCAATCTTCAGGAACTCTTTTGACTGTTTGATGTTCAGTTTTGTATCATACAATCATAGATAAGTTGGAATGTACTCAAAAGACATAGAATCATGGCTGGGTATCTTCCACATTAAAATTATTTTCCTGTGCAATCCAAATTCTGATCTGCAACATGAAGAACTGAATCCTGCATCTTCTTGTAAATGACGCATAGTAATTTTTTTTGCAGAACTTATTTTGCAGGATTCCATCACTTTTACTGGTTTGTAAATTCATTCATATCCCACTAGTCATGGAAAAGGGCAAATACAGTTCCACAACCACTGGCAATCTTAGTCAGTCACTTCTCTGGAGATTTCAACAGTCTTTTCTCACTCATTTTCACATTTTGTTTTTTTTTTTAAATGAATGTTTCTCAGGTAGCTGAATTTTGTGTTCTTTCTTTGCAGAATTATGGTGTGTATATATTGCTCCTGCATTTTCTGCATCTAAAACATTGTTAAGTTCCTTACCCAAACTTTTTCAGCCAGTGTGTTCTATTGCTAAACTATCATTATTATTATTATTAGGAAACTTTTAATGTCCATTTACACTTGTACATTCAGTTGTCCTGCCCAGTGGTTTCATATTTGCTACCTCTAGAATTGGGATCCAGGAGTCAAAAAGGCTATTTCATATTTCAAGATATTTAAACAATTGTTGTGGGTTTTTTCTTTGGTGTCATTTAGAACCTGTCTGATGCTCAGGCTTGTTGGCTGGGGAAAGAAATAAGTTGGAAGCCTTTCTTCCTTGGATACTGCTCCTTTGTCGCTATGCTTTAAAGCTTTTCCCAGATGCAGGAAAGGAAGAACTTGCCTCTGCTCAACAAATCTGCAGCTTCCTACTGCAACTTCAAGTCAGAATGATTCCTAGAAATACTTGAAATTAGAGCATTTACATGATATATTGCATAAAATGGTCACGAAAGTTTGACTCCAGCAAGATAACTGGTATTTCGTGAACGCCTAGTCCAAGATACCTAAATGTAGGCAGGAAAAGTAGACAATGCAAGAATGAGAATACTTGATTAACACAGTCTAACCAGGAACCCCAGTACATAACCCTTTTCCGTCTCATTAGAACATAAGGTTGCCAGCTCCAGGTTGAGAAATACCTAGAGATTTCAGGGCTGGGCCCTGAGGAGGGCTGGGTTTGGGGAAGGGAGGGACTTTGGTGGGGTATAATGCTATAGAGTCCACTTTCCAAAGCAGCCACTTTCTCCAAGTGAATTCATCTCTGTTGCCTGGAGAGCAGTTGTAATCCCAGGAGATCACCAGCCACCACCTGGAGGTTGGCAACCCTATTAGAACATGGGGAACTGTATTACCATGTTTATGATATGCATTGTCTAATCAGTTTGGTTAATGAAACAGCGGGGATTATACTGTACTCAAAAGTGAAAATACTTTCAGCCTATCAAATCTTTCAATAGGAGAAATCCCAAACCCAGACATTTTATCTTCTTTGTTTACAGACTCTGCTGGAAAATATCCAAGAATCCTCATTCTGAGATGCTCTCAACTCTGTTTGGCAGATTTAAAAAAAAACCTCAGAGCAAATAAGTAATTTTTTGCTGCAACTGGACACTCAAAGGCATCAACGAAATCATATTCTTTGAAAGCAATCTCATGGAATTCCCAGACATGGAATCATAAACACAATGGTTTGCTTGGCATTCTATAACAAAACTGTTTTCATTTTAAAAAACAACACTGTTTTCATGGAAACAGTGAATTTTCAAGCTAATTTGTCACTTCATATGCCAAAACATAGTGGGCTATGAAGGAAAAAAAAATCTTCTTCCAAAGGCATAACGATAATTCAAGTAACATGGCATTAATACTTGATAACCACAGCAATACAAATGAGATAAGCTATTGAAGTGCTCCTTTGAATTATTTAATTAAATGTTTAGAAGAATGAATGAAGAATACAGCCAGATGAGTAGAATTGCAAACTTAATGCTTTAAGAGCTGGCTTGGTGACTAATTATTCGGTGCAGCCTATACCAGTGGTTCCCAACCTGTGGGCTATGGACCCTTTTGGGGCCATGGGGTTATTGCAATCAATCAGCCAGTCAGCATTTATTACAATCAACAGATCAGTCAACAACAAAGCACAGATTACATATAAATATAAAATTAATATACAGAGATTAAAATTCATAACCTTCTTGTGCTGCAATTAATCATATATAAAAGTTATTTAAAAGTTTGGAATGTCTGCTTTCTTATGGAAAAAGTCTCAGCACAGAATTTGGCCACTTGAGAGGTGGTCTCATTTGAGCAGTCTTTCAGGAGGATATATGTATGGAATTTTTCAGATCTACTAGGCATTTGGATAGATTAGGGATAAAAATAAGTGAGATAGGCTGTGGAGGCTGTCAGGGAAAGGGAAGAATAAATAGTAGGGAAAAGGAAAATGAGATGCCCCACACAAGTCCTTGCAGGTCCCCCACTTGTATGTTTCTATTTTTCAAATAGGAAACCCATCCTTGAAAGCCCTGCTTCAGTCCCCCCCTCCAAAAAAATATATATCTGAGGCTCAATGGGTTCTGATCTGATAATGGGCCTTCTCTGTCATGGCACCAAAACTTTTGGAACTCCCTCCCTGGGGAGATTTATCTGTCTCCTTCTATCACTGTCTTTTGCCATCAGGTGAAGACTTTTTTGTTTCATATAACATACCCCCGATAATGGTTTTTGGCCCACCTTCTAGTGTTTTAAACTGGATTTTATAGTTTTAACTATATTTTAATTGTTTAAATGTTTTCATGATTTTATATTCGCTGCCTTCTGGTCCCAGATTGGGTGGAAAGGAGGCATTACAATGTTTTAAATAAATAAATAAAATGTAGATGCTGATGTTATTAACAAAATACAAATTCATTCAAAAGAATTACTGAAGTCATAATAGTTTGTTGTTATTATACCAATAATACAACTACTATCATGTGGATGACCATGGTTTTCTTTGGCATTTGAAAGGGGTCCTCATACTCAAAAAGGTTGGGAACAGCTGACCTAAACATTCAAAATAATCACAAGGTACAGCATTGTTTAGGCTCTTCCAGTTCTGGTAGAGTATTCTATGTTTGAATATTCCACATATTAAAGAAGTCCAATTTATATAACATATCAAGCTCTTCTTTTCTTACTAAGTGAGACGACCACATTTCCAGTGGGGCTTTAAAGAAATGAATGGGGCAAAGGTCTATGATTTCCTCAAAACTAACAACCATTGTTCCATTTCAAGCCCAAATGTCTATGTATATTTTAGTAGCTATATACTGTTAACAATCAAAAAGTCTACAGTGAATAAATACAGTTATCTCTAAGTTCTTTCCTTCAATTTGGCCATCCCCCTTGCTCCATTTCTGTTTTCCCTCTCTCCATGCCAGTACTACATCTTCCCTCATCCATTCCCTCTTTGTCCCCTGAAAATCTGTGAGGTAGTTTCATGAGATCTTAGCAGCCATTTTGGATCACCTAGGTCAATGTTGCCTGAGAATGCCGGTGCTGGTGGAAGATGCCATAAAGTTGCAGTGGATTTATGGTGACCCCATAGGATTTTCATGGGAAGAGGCATTCAGAGTGGTTTGCCATTGCCTGAGACTGGCTGTGATCACACTGGTGGCTTGGCGCGATATGGTGCCACCTCTAATTGAACCGGGTAAAAGTACTGTGGGGCATATCAGCCATATAGCACACCTGGCTGCAGGCTACCTATGGAGACATCCTGTGGTAAAGCATCCATATTATTGCAGCGCATCAGCCACGGAGTGCACAGCCAAAATATTTTGAAAATTCATGCACCCAAATAGTGTGCATGTGCGCTGTCATGCACACATGGGCATGCACGCACATATCGGCAATTTTTTAAAAATCACATTCCCAGTAGCAGAATGGATCCACAGGTTCAGACTGCCAAATCCGTTTTGCACGTACTCCCTCGTGTTCAGACATCCAGCCATGCACAACGAATGTGCGGGAAAACAAAAACACCACTTCAGAGGTGGTGGCTTTTTAACCTAGCTTCAAGTCATCCTCTAACGGGGTAAGTATGCCCGGGGAACACCTGACAGATACGGCTATGTGACCAGGCCCATTTAATCCATTTGTGAAATGTGCCTATATCAGGCCAAACTGCCAATCTGAACACAACCTCTGCATAGCATCTCTGGGCACCTTGACAACCTAAAATGGAGGACAAGATTTCATAAGGTAATTTTCTCCATCTATGACAGCTATTTTGGTTAATATGTCCATCACTTCATCTCAATATTCTAAAAGTATCCAAAATTTCAGAAGGTTGTAAGCCCCTGTTTTAAACAGTATGGGTTTTTATTTTTAAAATTTTTATTCTATCAACCATCCCATCCAACAAAATGTCATACATACATACATACTTCAGACTAACTTCAAACTGCAACATGACCTCTGGTGGAAATACACACCTTACTTACCTTCTATTCCACATCCCATTATAACATTCTCAACATTGTCCCTTCAAACTGATAATCATTATTTTTCCTTTATAACAACAATTCATCTATCTACAATTTCTTCTTTCAACCTGTTGAATACCCTTATGTACATTCATGCCATTTTTATAATAATTGTAACGTTACATGATTAAACAGATCTATAGAGCATCTCAGTTCCCTCTGCTGAAACTGATCTCAAGTTACAAGCTGAATAATTTCCCCAGTACCTTGGAGAATTGCTTTGTGCCCTCCACAGCTTTTACCTTCCCCATGACTAACAAAGCCAAAATGTATACAAATAATGACAAGTGCAAAATTATGCAAAACAGGTGATATTAAGTACCTATGTTCAATTTACATAACATATATAGATTACAGAATATACATATTCTTGGTGCAGAACATGAATTACTTAGGTACTGAATATGAACTGTTTTTTGTAGAGTAAACACTGTTATGGTTATGAGTGAACATAAGATGGTTTACATGAACTTGTAGAAAATGTAACATCTGAAGTAGCACTTACCTATATTAATAAAACAGCAGGCAGTAATTCATAACAAGGCCATACTGGTACTTGGTGACACTGTGTAGTTCCCTACCAATATCCTGTTCTGCTACAGCTGTAAAGGCCACAATTGTCAATATTTACCTTCTTATCACTTATGTACATCTCTTGTCTCTGGTATTTGAATTTCTGCTTGTATATTTGTACAGTAACTACCACTCAACCTTCATGCCCAGCACTATTAAAGTGTCACAGGGCCCAAGTGCATGCAAATGAAAATGAAATACTTTAACTCTTTTTACAAAAGAAACCTGAAATCACAATTTTTGAAGTATATCACCCATCTGTCTGCAATTTTTTAATAATTCAACATAATCCACAATATATTGTGCTTCCTGCTATCCTGGTTGCAGATGTCCATTTTTTTTCTTTTTCTGGGGAGGATGAAAAATTAATGTGTGGGAGTCAAAATTATTCTATTGTTGAATTTTGACTGGTCAGACTCATATGGCATGCAGCTTCATACTCACAGAGTGGCATCATAGACTGTTGCAGAAATGCCAACAAATGCAGCTGTCTTGGGGACAGGGTTAAGAGAAAGGAGTAGGAATGCAGGACACCACGATGATGAAGAAGAAGAAATGCTACAATAAAAAGGTTTGTGTATTATGTACTCATGAATTCCTGCAAAGCTTTTTTTCGAGATTTGACCTGAATTTTTGATGTGTTCAATGTCTGGCCTTGAACGATGGAAAAATGAGGTCATCTTCTGAATGTTCTACCATGCAATAGAATTGCAACCACACATAATATGAGAGATCCATAATTGGATCTCATCCCCTTCTTAATTACTGAATAGAAAGTATGGAAGACTGTTATTTCTTTGGAACACTGGTGGGAGACAAGAGTTTATAATCCCTCTCCAGCACCATTTCCCCTGACAGCTCCTCTTCTTTCCTCAACAGTTGCTAGGATTGCCTCACATTTAAGGGCTCAGGGCAAGTATGTGTACAGTACAGCAAGGTCAGTTCCTTGACAATATACTGGTCCCCTGATAATATATATCACTGTGATGTTAGCATATTGTCATGCTGGTATAAGCCCACATGCAAATGGAAGAAACAAGGAGGACAGCCACATTTTGGGATGACTACCAAGCATTCCAATTTCGTTTTTGCAGGCCAAGGACTCATAACCAATTTTGCCTTGCAGAATCAGAGCCTCATAGAATAACTTTCATAGAAACTACAAACAGCATTCCAAAGTGACTTCCTATGAGGGGTAGGTAAGTATTGACTCAGGCTGTGATCAAACAAGCAGTTTGGCCCAACACAGCCACTCCTCCGCTCCAGATCAAATGGGCGCAGTCAGACAGCCACATCTGTCAGTTCCCCAGCCATACTTATCCTGCCATAGGATGACTTGGAGCCGGGTTAAAAAGGCACCACATCAGACAAGTGTGTATGGCTGAATGTCTGAATGCAGGGGATTGAGGGCAGAACGGATTTGGCAATCTGAACCTGCAGATCCATTCTGCTGCTAGGGATTTTTTTTTTAAAAAATGCCTATATGTGCATGTGTACACACACCCATGAGTGCATGTGCGCATATGTGCGTGCATGGCAGTTATGTATGCACATGAATTTTGAACTTTTTTTGGCAGTGTGCTCCGTGGCTGAGGCACTGCAATAATGTGGATGCTTTACCACGGGATGTCTCTGTGGGTAACCATTGTCAACAGTTGCAGTGCTGCTCTACTGAATGATTGCAGGTTTCTTGTTCCAGCCCTTCTCCCTTCACCATTGTAAGATGCTTAATGGACAGTTTGACAAGCACAGTTTTCTCCCTCTCATGAGCACAAGTGACAGGATAACATGTGATTCTGTGGTCTGTCAATGCAGCTTTTAAAGGCACAGGAATCTTGCTGCACCAAGAGAACTGGTAACCCCATTTATCTGGCTTGACTTTAGAAGCTCCTTCTTGATGCTGTTCAATAAATGGAGGTGCCCAGCCCAGGGAAGGAGGTGCTTGGCCAATCCATGCATAGCACAAGACTGGGTGGGCAGGCTTATCTCTGCCCCCCCCCCTTGGGAGGGTAGGTGCCAAAGGTGGGCTGGGGCCTTTTTTCCAGAGCTTGGTTTTTTTTCCTTCACAGTCCTCCCCTGGAACTGAGGCATGCAACAGTCATTAACCTCAAGAAAGCAATGAAAGTATGACTACATGGGAAAGTTCAAAATTATTGCAGGATGGGGGCAACTGATCATTAGGTGTAGCCAATCCCAAGTAACTGGGTCTGACACTGCAAAATCTCAGCTGTGCCTGGGATTGCTTTCAGAGCTGTCTGGTACCTAGTTCCATGCAAAACTTAAACTGGTGACCTTGTACTTGTTAAACTGATGATGGTGCCTTTCTCTATTGTCTTTCCTGTTTTGTTATACGTAGTGATCCACCACCATTTCTCCTTTCTCCTTTCCCACCAGTCTCCAAGTGATGGCAAGGGATCGGTGTGTATGTGAAGGGGCTTGTACTCACTTGTTCCCTTCCCTCCTGTTATATGTGGGTTAGATACAGGGATGGATCTACTATGAAACTAATGAAGCTTAAGCTTCAGGGCCCCTAATCCTGGAGGGACCCTGAAGCAATTTTTATTTTTAATGAATGAATTTTTCAACAAAATTAATGGAGTTTTTTTAAGTGTTTGTTACTTTAGTGACAGAATCATAAACCAATGGGTTAAAAGTATTTAATACTGACCTTAGAATATGCTCTGATGTTTCATATGGCCTCAAAGTGTCCTTATAATTGGTCAAATCTCAAAATTTTCTTGGGGGCTTGCAGCACCTGAACCCCCAGCTGTACGGCCTTGCTGAGCTCACCAGAATCCAGGGCTATTTTGGGGGCAGGAATGTACAGGAACGGAGTTCCAGCTGGCTCCCGAGTTGGCCACGCCTACAACCAAAACCTTTTGTGTGTGCGGCTACAGAGCATGCTGCCCTCCCCACATTACACACAAGAGGGAAAGGTGGCATGTTAAAATGCCCTCTTTCCCTCTGGGGAGCCTCTAGGGATTTCCTTGTAAATTTCAATGCTCCAGTCAGCTGAGAGTGAAATTGACAAGGAAAAATCCTCTCTCTGCCTTCCTTTCTCTAGCCAACATGTTGCAGCTGGAAAAGGACAGGCAGGGAACCCCGGCACGTTGAAAATGCCTTTCTTTCCCTCCCTGATCTGGGGGAGGGAGAGAAAAGCATTTAACCATGACCCCCGCACTTTCCTGAGTCTCTCCGGAACGGGGCATGTTTGCCTGGCTGCCCTCTGTCTCCCCAGCCTGTGCACCTTGGTGGGCTGGCTGGGGAGACCGAGGGCAGCCAGGCAAACATACCTGCTTACCTTCCCGATCTTTCAGAGGGGGGATAGGAGACTAGAAAGGTGATGTCAGGGGTGTGGCTTAATACACTAATGAGTTTCTGCTGTTGGGGGTGGCCTATTATGTTAATGAGTTCCTGCTGGGCTTTTTCTACAAAAAAAGCCCTGCCAAAATATATTCATAGCCTACATTTTGGCAGCTGGATCCTCGAATCCTTCATTGGTACACAGCTTAATAGTTCTACAGCTCAGCCCTTAGCCAATCAGTCCCATAAAATGACATCTGAATTCTCAGTTCAGGCTGCACTAGTCTCACTTGTGCATTTTAACACCAAAAATTAGATTTTCACCTTTTTATCCTGAGCCCCGCCCCCTCTGATGACCTTCTACCTCTTTAATAGAGAATGAACCAATACTTTTTTCCACATATTGATGTTGGGTGGTGTGATTTTCATTCCTCCAAATTTTCTTTTTCTTCATTTTTGTAAGTTTTTGATTATATCTTTGCTAGTGTTTAGTGTCAAAGATGTATAGGTCAAAGTGTGCTTATAATTTTGGTCCATAGTTAGCATGGATGATATTTTTATGTGTATATAATATTTCTGTTTTGTTAGCCACCAACTAGTGCTTCAGGTCCTATATTTACTCAGATATTTCTGTTTTCTAGCATAATATTTTTATATTTTGCTTATTCAGTTGAGTTTTTTGGAAGTGGCAGACCTGGCTTATTTCTGATTTACTATATCTCTAGTGGTAGAATTCTTTGTAGACAGTTCAACATAAGTATTCACATGGGTGATGTCAAGGGTAATGCCTTACAATTGTTTGCCCGAGCCATTTTTCCTCATGGTGTCTTCAGTCCTCCCCAGCACCATCTATTGAGTTTTTATATAACTACTGTTTCGCTTCTACAAAATTTGGTCCATTCAGTATTTATTTTGCAGAATCTGATTAGTTTGGGGCATTTTTGGGGACAGTACAATGCATATTGTCTCTAGAAAATGACATTGCGAGGAAGCTCTCATATGACAAAACTGTATGTGAATATGCTGCTAGAAAAAAACAGAAAAAAGAGTATTTTGTAAAAAGTGCTTCAATTATGTATTCTTATAGGTGTCTAAAATAAAAGATCATATTCTGTGGTCTTTGCTATGTTTTATCAATCTATGATGCATCATGCATGTATATAATGCTTCCCTAATTTTCATCACCCATAACTCAAAAACTATAAGGTATAGCCAAGGAAATTTTTATTTATGCAAGTGACTTTGACATGTGAGATAACCCAGTACAGTAATTTTAATCAAAATCTGAAATGTAGTGGTTAATTTTTTAAAAAAATTGTGGTGATCTGCCATGGAACAACCCCATGGAAGAAGCTAACAGTGGTTACCCAGACCTCACTGCTGGTGGGAAGGGGCTCACTGTATGGCCCATTTTCAAGGGCTGCACCCCACCACCCCATTCTCCATCATTTGGGCCTCAAGGTCCTTGCAACGGCAGCAAGGCCATTTGGACCTTGTTGGATATTGCCCTGTTGTTGCTATTTGATAAGGGGCCCCCATAACAGTTCAAGTTTCAGGGTCCCAAAAATGCAGGTCCACCACTGGGTAGGTACCTGCCACCATTTAAACTTATTTCCCTTCCCTTGCTGGCAACACTCTAAGGCACCAGCAACAGAGACCTGTGTGGAGGTGCTGACTGCTACACACTCCCCTCACGCAGCCTGCAAACCTTCTAGCCCAGTCAGATTATTTGGTCTTTGTATGGATTAAAGATCAGACTCATGGGTAAGAACTTTTTGGCCAGTCTGAGATCTTTAAAAGGAACAAAGATTTTTATTCACATCTCTGTTCTCTAATAGCCCAAGCGCATAGGAAACTGGTATCAGAACATTAGCAGAAGTATTACAGAAACTGAATTAAAAGAAACAAAACCAAGAAGCTAAGCAGACTGAACATGTCACTAGTTTTTTTTTAATCTTGACATTCCCTTCAGAGGAATGGACACAAGCAAAGTTATAATAGAAGCTGGTCGATGAAAACTTCAATCCATTTCTCCCCATTACCTGGTTTTTCGTTTGTGCACTTCCAAAGTGTGTGTTAAGTCCTTTAACTCTTTCTCCCCCATCTGGGAGTATTCCTTTCTGACCTATCCTGAAAGAGGGGTTGAGTCCTAGTGTCTGTATCCCCTTGCCTTATCTCTGTCCCTTGCAACAAGCTGTTCCTCAAGGCATTATATCCACTGCATTCTTGCCCAGAAGAGGCCATTGCCTTCTGTGAGGATTTCCTCTGCCAAGTGAACTGTGGAACAAGTGAACTGCCATGCCAGCTGCCTATGTGACCACTGGCCAAAACTGAATGTTTTGCAGGAGGGGATGTGAAGCCTCATCCAGAGAGCTTGCAGGAGTGTAGTAGTTACAGAACTCCTACACTATGGTCCCGCCTACAGCGGTGGGTTGTGGGCAGGCCCTGTTTAATTCAGGGGGCCTTTAGATAAGTTGGGGCACCCCTGCACACACCCCTGAGGAGAAGGCTCACAGGAGTCAGAAGGGATTCCAACCCACCCACCCCCGCCACCATGGGTCTCCTGCAAGCAGCAACCCCAGGCAGTGTCTCTCACCACTCCGGCTGGAATATGCATGCTTGGGGAAGGGGCAGTGGGGGGGGGGGGGTCCTCTGGGCAGCCCAGAGAGTTGGGGGGCCTTGGCAGGAAGGGGGTGGGTGGGTGCCGAGAGGCTCTACTGTAGCTACAGGCCTGGTTCTGGGTTCTTTTTCCTGTTGCATTCACAGGATAGGAGAGCAGGATGATGTCAGAGAGGTATGCTGGCATTGCCTCTTGTTTGTAGGCTGTTCTATATATGTCTGACACAAGGGTATCTTCAGCATTTTGCTCCATGACTGGTGCTTGTTGGTGGAGTCACTACAGACTACAGTACAACTGCAATGCTCTTGTCTCCTTGAAGTTGGGTATTTTCCCATTCCTTTCACTACCAACAGAGCATAAGATACTGACTGGCTAGGCCAGCCACATTGTCAGCAACAGCATCACTTGCATCTGGGATTTAGGACTGAGTGAAAAATGTTTAATTACAGCTGGATTGCCTTTGCTTTTTACCAATGTTTGTGAAGTTGTGCTTTTGGAGCTCATCAGCTCTGTCTTCAATAAAAATGGGGGGGAAGAAAATTGGAACTACTAATTTAGTTCCTTTAGAAGGCATCTATTTTCATACACATTAAATCCATCTGTCTTTGAAATGTAGGCCTTTCTTCAATATGTAATTTGATAAAACACAAAAGAAAAACTTCGGAGCTCTAAGCAGAAATAGTGAGAGTGTGACTCAGAAGTGCAGTGTGGTACAAAGAAAAGAAAAGAAAGGGGAAACTTGTATGTTTGGAATTCACAAATGTTAGAAATATATCATCCACAACTGCATTTACTTTAACTTCCAGTCCTTACAGTGACCAAGAACAAGGAATAACACATGTACAAAATATACTGTGGAAGGAATTAGCATCAGCAACCATCTAGTTCCAAGTGGAACTAGATTTCTAACAGCCTCCTACAAAATACTTTTAGTAGCATAGGTTTTCTGCAGTTTCCCAAAGAAGCTTCTCATGAGATAGCTTGCCAACTCTTCTCCCTAAGAACCATGAACACTGGTGTCATTCTATAAACAAAATCAACATTACTGTACTCTCCAAGCATCTTTTTCATATGGACAAGTACGCCATTTTTGCATATGCACGTGTACATGTCTGCATACACACATACTTCCTTGCATAAACAAATGCATAATGACCAAAACCTGAAACAAGATCAAATATACAGGAGCAGACTGGGAAGTGAAAATGGCCCTAGAACAAGCCAAATCGAGAGGCCTTCGTAGCACTACAAGCCAGCACTACAAGTCAGCATTTGTTGTTGTTGTTTTTTGCTGTCAAGTCACAACTGATTTATGGTGACCCCATAGGGTTTTCAAGGCAAGAGACTTTGGAAGTGGCCTGCCATTGCCTGCCTCTGTGTGGTCATGACCCTGGTATTCCTTGGAGGTCTCCCATCCAAATACTGCCGACCCTGCTTAGCTTTTGAGATCTGATGGGACTAGGTTAGCCTGGGCTATTCAGTATTACTATATTTCAAAAACATAAGAATCCCCCCACACACTGGATCAGATCAAGCATGTATCTAGTCTAGCATCCAATTTCTCACAGTGATCACCTAAGTTGCAGAAATGCAGAAAGTCTGCAGAAAGTCTGCACCAGCTTCAGGGTCTGCATGCCCTCTGGTGCCCCTCATTCAAGACAATTAACTTTTTAGACACTCCCCAGTGGCCCCTTTTCAGGTCACAACAGAAATTTAGGGGAACAAAGTTTGAGTCCAGGCCAGGGGCTCCTTTAAGACCAACAAAGTTTTATTTTGGGTATAAGCTTTTGTGTGCAGGCACCGAAAAAGTGTGCCTGCACACGAAAGCTTATACCCAGAATAGAACTTTGTTAATCTTAAAGGTGCCGCTGGACTCAAACTTTGTTCTGCTGCTTCAGACCAACATGGCTACCCATCTGAACAGAAATATAGGACTTCCACCAAAAAACAGCAGTCCCTTGTCATGTTCCCTTCTATAATGTCTAGTACTATTTACTTTGCATCCTTCTATAATGTTTAAGGCAACTTACTTTGCATTCTGACTTCATTAGAGTGTGTGTTTCCCTGTCACCACTCCACATTATTGGCTGCCGATGAGACATACATTTCAGCTACATAGACATAAATAAGTAGAACAAAGTATTGCAGATAGGGGTTAGGAGAACTCAACACAGAACTCCCATTTTCACTGTTCATTATCAAATGTAGCTTCATCTTTACAGATCTTAAAATCCCAGTGATATTTGCAAAATAGGGCACGCATACTGTGAAGATCTGAGATTCGGTGCTTAGTGCTATCAAACAATAAAAGAAGCTAAATTCCTCCAAACCAAATCCAAAGAATCAGTCACTAAAATATGTTAAATTCTTGCTGAATATATTGTTAGTATTGCACAAAAAACCCCAAGCATTATAGACAAATGTGAACAATGTTTATTTTAGAGTATCAGGTCGCTGTCTTAATAATTACAGCATGAAGAGAAAGAGCCACAATTCCACTCAGCCAAGAATCAAGGGCACCAAGTTTACTTCACTGATTGCTGGAAGGGATGAATGTTTCAATGAGCTTTCTCCTTGAGGCACGGACATGGCTTGCCACTACATTAGTCAACTATTTATAACTTTAAGTATATTCAAGATCCATGATTACTATCAGGAAGTTCTTTCTGAAAATCCTACAGTAATTTTAATGTAATGTTTTATTAGAAGAAGAAAGCAGCTTTTATTCTTGCAACACAAATATTCATGCAGAAGAGTTTCTGTGATGCTCTTATGATATACACATGAGGTTTACAACTTTATATCAGCAGCAAACCATCATCATCTGTTATCAATAGCATAAATTCTTTTTATTTTGAATTTATTTTCTGGTTTTTCCAAAGGGGCATGATTTTGTTTTGTGTCTTAATTATAAAAGTATTTTAGTGAATTGGATATAAAATCATCCTGTGGTAGGACAAGACAGATTCCACTGAAGCACATGAAAGCCCCCACCCCCGCCCCTTCCTGGTGCTGGTCTCAGAATTCAGCCATGAGTGAACTATGAAGATAAGTTGGGATGTGTTTGAGCAAGGTATGCTTGCTGAAAACTCAGAAGCTGAGCAAGATGGGAGAGGCAAGCAAAGATTTTCAGTGGTTGGGATGCATAACACTTTGTTCCTCTTCGTAACTAGCAAAACCCAGAATAAATTATGAAAAACAGTTAAAATACAATTCTTCACAAAATAAGATTGTACACATTTGCATAAATTTGCTTAATTTGCCAGTAGATGGATTAGATGGACATTACATTTACATTTACGTTACAAAAGTCTTGTGTCCAGCACAAAGACTTTGCATCAGACCTGTGAAGGGAGTTTTGTGACTCCCAGATGCATACTGCCTGAAATGTACAGGCAGAAGCGCCTTCTGCCTCCCTTTGCTCCACCCATGCCATTTTTACATCCTGAGGAAACCCTGGGAAGCCACTGTTTCCTCTGTTGTGAAAATTATGTGTAGCCACATGACTTAGACAGTTTTCATGATGGAGGAAATAGGGACTTCCTGAGGCAGTTTCAGGTTGCAAAACTGATGCGGGGGGGGGGGAGGTGCATCATAGATATGATCAAATTGGCCACATGCATTTGGGAAGCTCAAAATTCCCATCATATGTCTAATGCAAAGTCTTTGTTGTATGTAGGGTTGCCAGGTCTGGGTTGGAAAATACCTGGATATTTTGGGGGTGGGGCCAGGAAAGGGCGGGGTTTGGGGAGGGGAGGGCTCTCAGCATGGTACAGTGCCATAGAGTCCACCATTCCAAGCAGCCATTTTCTCCAGGGGAGCTGATCTGTGTCAGCTGGAGATCTCGTGTAATAGCGGGAGGTCCCCAGACCCCACCTGGAGGCTGGCAGCCCTAGTTGTATGTTATGGATTCAAAGGGCAGCCTTGATTGCTGAGATAATTATTTTAGAGCACTGGAAATCTCATATTCCTCCCTCTGTGGATGATTGGGTTAGTGGTATGCTAAGATCGCCGTATAATGGAGAGAACTGCATATGACAGACAAGAAGCTCCTCAAACCTTCTCTTCCGTCTGGCAAGATTTCTTGTATATCCACTCCTTGCTTAGCTGGGTCCATATTACTACTTCTTACCTCCCCTCAGTCTGCCATTTTGCTCTCCCTTTTATTTATTTTTTTAAAAAAAGATACTCTCTATTCTTGGGTGCCAGTGTGCACCACTTTTACTTTCTTCTCTTGCTGATGGAGTGTGATGGGGGGAAAGGTGGGGGGAAGAGTTACACAAAGTTTTTTATTATGTTTACTATGTAGAAAAACAAATGGGAAAATGTTTTTTGTGGTAGACAGGAGAACCCTGTACTATGTGAATTGCCTCTTAAGACTTTAGTTACTGGTCTATATACAGGTTGATACTTTTGTAAGGTTTAAATTACATTTCTACATTTCTGTAATCCTACTGCGATTCAGGTTATTGATTGTTGTGTTCCATTATGCTATGAAAAAATTCATAAATAAAGTCTTTGAAAAAAGACTTTAGCTACTATACTGCACCAGCTTGAGAGAAAATGGCATTGATTCCCTAAGGTTAACTAAATACTAAGTTAATTCATTCTTTAGCTGGTGGTGCATGATCATCATGTCTTAAGATGAAAGTTGTGGATCCTACCAATGATGTGGATCCTACCACTCAAATGAGCAAAGTTTATTAAAATATTTATACCCCACATTTCCTTTTGGCTCAAATTCAAAGCCTTCCTCCAATCTAAGGAGGCTTCCTCCAGTGTAATTGGCTCTTCTATTGGAGGAACAGCCACTTAAAAGCTTCTTAGACTGCACTGGAAGATGGCTACTTGGAGGATGGTTGGTTCCACCCTAATGTCACTTTGCAACTTTCATCTTGGATATGCCAATCCTGTACCTTCAGCCAAACATAATGCTGGCCAACCTTACCTCCTCTATCAGCTTCTATTTGTGCATCATAGATATGATCAAATTGGTCACATGCATTTGGGAAGCTCAAAATTCCCATCATATGGGAAGCTCAAAATTCCCATCATATGTCTAATGCAAAGCCTTTGTTGTATGTTATGGATTCAAAGGTCGGCCACTGTGTGAATGGCCCAAGGTCACCCAGCTAGCTTGCATGGCAGAGTGGGGTCTTGAACCTGAGTCTCCTAGATCCTACTCCAGCACTCTGACTACTACACCATGCTGGTTCCCCCTCATACACACACTTTACTTGGTGAATTCCAGCCCAAAGCTCCAACAGAAAAGGCAAAATGCATATATAGCATCCCTAAAGATAAACAGTGCTTGTGCCTTTAAATGTCTGGATTCTCCTTTAATACACAGAAGCAGGGACCTGATCTTTTTTGCATTAAAGTATGACCCTTTAAATTGCATCCACCATGTATATTTGAAGCTTCAATCATCTATTTTGCCATTTTAAAAGCTGTAAATGGGTGAATCATAGTAAAAACTTGTTTCCATCAGCTTATTACATTTGTCTCCTGCTCTTCCTTCAAAGAGCTAAGACCAGCATCTCTGAATTTGTTTAATATTACTCCTTATATAGAGATATCTGTTGTCATTTCACCCTGTAAATTTTTCACACTTCCAAAGCTATCACTTTTGAACCACTAGTTTGCACAAATTTATTAATGCATGGGGTAAGTAAAAAAGCCAAAACAAACTTTTAGAAGGATACAGACTGTACATCTAAAAAAAGACAAATAGATTCCCTGTGAGAAACAATTAAGCTTTCAACTCACAAGTTAATTACAATCCTAGGTTTCTCAAGAGATGGCTCTCCTCTGATCCAGCACATCCGGAAAATGTTCTTTATACAAAAAATGTTGCCAATTAATTGTAAATAATAATGGCAATATTAATAGTAACAACAGCTGTTATGGAGCTGCATTCATCCAAGGCTGTCTGAGTGCAATGCATAACAAAAGCCAGTGCCATGGTTTGGGCATTGTCATGCTGGTTCCACAGAGATGTAATTGAGAGCCAAGGTGACAAACTGGTTCGAGTAGTGGGACTAGGATTCTAGACAGCCGAATTGGAATCCATGTTCTGCCATGGAAGCTCATTGGGTGACCTTGGGCCTGTCACAATCTCTCAGGCTATCCCACCTCACAAGACTGTTGTTGTTAGGATAAAGTGGTGGAGGGGAGAACAATGTGGTATGCTGCTTTGGGTCCCATGAAGGACAAAAGCAGGATATAAATTCAAAATAAATAAAATAATATTCAGGTAAGTAAGACTATCTACCAGGAGCAAGTTTAACCAAGCTAACTTCATGAACCTTGTCATATCAGGTACCATCAATAAGGCCCCACTGGTGGACCTCCTGATGGCACCTGCTATTTTTGGCCACCGTATGACAAGAGTGTTGGACTGGATGGGCCATTGGCCTGATCCAACATTGGCTTCTCTTATGTTCTTACGTCACACAACTGATCGTTAATCATTTGAATTCTTCAAAACTACATGATAGACAAATTCCAATGAAGGCTCAATGGCCATTTTCAATGTAATTGCTGGTTGTAAATAAAATGGTTTCCTTATTCTTCAGCAGATTCTAGGCCCCATATACTTTTAGCCTGGGTGTGCAGACACACAAAGGCATGCTCCTATTCCCTGGTCCTTCTTACCCATTGGTCTGCTATTAGTTTTGCAAAATGCCTTGAAAATTTGGGAGGAGCCTCAATTTTTCCCATGCTTCCAAGTAGCCTACTAACAAGTCTCATTACCACTATGCTGAGCTGTCTACATTTTTTTTTACTTCTAAATTGGCAATTGGATTGGATTTCCTACGACCAGCACCAGCAATCCAATCACCTCAGAGCGCAGGTACAAGTGGCTTCTGCCAGGTTCACAGTCATGCTTGGACTGAGTGGATGACCATTATGTACCAGGAGTTCTACAACTTGAAGAAATGCATCATAACTACATAAATCATCTTAGAACTCTTCAGTTTGAAGAAATGCCCCATAACTGCATTAATCATGTAGGCACAGGTGCATATAAATAGTACCTTCATGTAATCCCATGTTGGTGGCAAGCCTGCCCATTGCCCTGAACACTACACTGGGACTTCAAGGATGTCAGGCCAGCCTTGTATACTGCCAGCAATCTCTGTCAAAAAGAAGGAAATAAAGAGAAAACCAGCCCAACCATCAAGGAAGACTCTCAACAATAAGTTGCAGTTTGTCTTCTGATACCTTGTACATATCAAGCTTGATTTGATTGTGGCAAAAAGGGGACTCTGCAGGTATGCTCCCTGTGATTCACCTCCTTCAGCTGTGCCTCAGTCCATCCCCTGATGGAAACAAGGCATGATCTTTATAAATTAATAATAATTATATTCTTCTGTCATCAAAACTAAAAAGAATATACAAAACTGAAATATGCATAGACCTTTACTAGACTCCAAGCATTAAAAATGTAGCATGAATGTATGACCAACCAATCAGTACCAGGCATAACAGGCTGAGATTATAAAAGAACCCAAAAGAACCCCCCACACACGCACACGCACGCACGCACGCGGAATAGCAGAGCAGCCCTAGAGATCAAGGCGCCTCAAGGGAATGGAAGAAAGTGAGAGGAAAGATCAGAAGATTACAGGAAAACAGTAAGTACAGACCTGTTGGCTCTGGCTGGTGATTGTTTATTTTTGTAATAAACACAGTAACTCAAGGAAACCTGGGTTTGCCAAAAGACAACTGGAAATAATTAACCAGGAAAGCTATATGAAAGACTCCAGCAGCTCCTTGTAAAGCATGCAGACATATAGACATATAATGGACAGACAGTCAGTCAGTGAATTCTTAGGTCTGATTTGGTTTTGGGGTGTTTTTTTTTCATTTAGTTTGTAGACTGTCTATTGGAGAAGTTCACATCTGGCATATACTGCAGCCATAACAAAATTTCAAGGAAAGGAGGAGGGGAGAAAGAAAATCCTCCTCTCCCCATTTCCAGTAGCAATGTAAGCTTAAATTGATGTGAGCACTTTCACTGTAAACCACGATAATGGCACAAGGTCTGTAATCATGTCTAAATATCATCAGTCACATATGGGGTCAATGACTTAGCAGGCCACACAGTTATCTGACTAGGCTACCATGAAACCAACTTTCAGTCTAGGAAAAGTACTAAAGAAATCCCACCAGAGGGGGAAAAATTAAAACATTTAAAGATGATAACTGAACTAGAACTTCATCTGGCATACATGTGGATAGCCTCATAGGAGTGGTACAGCATTTACAGCTGTCTGACCCTTTCTCCTTACTCATCCCATCTTGCCCAAGTGGCTACAATTCCTGCTTGTGCTTTGAGAAAACATACCATGATTGAGCAAAACAGTGATCACGCATCAATTAACGCTTTGCACAGCAATAATATTTGCCATGGCTACAGTAGTGTATGAGGACTGGTGGTGGTGGTGGTGGTAGTAGTAGTAGTAGTAGTAGTAGTAGTAGTAAATAACACATTAAGTGTGAATGGGAGATGTGCACCTCCCGTGAGTCAGGGACACATGGTAGACATGTGTTGACCAGTTTTCTGGCACATGGTTCTTGGTGTATCCGAAGCTGAGTGCTTCGCCACCACACCATTTACTTATGTAAGTTTTATGTTGCATTTTGGCCCACATGAGACACCCACGAGAGTTAACAACTGTTATAGATAAATATTCAACATTAAAACAACATCATAAACTCATCCACAGAATACAATAAAAGAGAACAGGCATCATCCAGTAGTTTGATCGCAAGCCTTCTGGAACAGAAATGACTTGAGCTTTCACCACAGGGCATGTAGCAATGGATATATAGTTCCATAGTGAGGTTTGCCAACCTCCAGGTATGGCCTGGAGTTCTTCTGGAATTACAGCTTATCTCCAGGCTACATAAATCAGATTCCCTGTATAAAATGGCAACTTCAGAGGATGATATCACTATGGCATCACATCCCTGTTGAGCTCCCTCTCCTCTCCAAATCCTGCATTTCCCAGCCTCTGCCCCCCAGATTGCCAGGAATTTCCTAACTCGGAGTTTGCAAAGCTAGGCTTTGGGGGGGGGGGGGGTGTAACCAAATGAGTCCCTGCTAATCTTGCTGCAGACAACAGAAGTTACCCCAGAAAGGACTCATCCATTGATCTCAGCACCCTGACATATTATGGATGAAGACCATCATTCAATATTTTGGACCCAAACCATTTAAGGCATTAAATGCTTTTTTTTAAAGCACCTTAAACTTAGTTGGAGGGAAAATTGAAGCCAGTATAGGCATAGGAGAACTAATGTTATTTCATTGTGTTCCAATAAGTACCCTGTATTTTGCACTAGCTGAAGTGTCCAAACCATCTGCAAGGGGAACATCACAAAGAACTAATAGCTGGATTTTGCAATAGTTTAACCTGGATATTGTCATAGTTAGATTTTATGGGTTCAATCCTGCAAACTTTTCCCATTTGGTCTCATTAATTCCCCTCTTTGCAATTGCCCCATCCCACATGGCTTTTGTCCAAGTAGGTCCCATGACCCCCAGCATAGCCTTTTTGATGGTCAAAGGAGATCTGTTCCTCTATTTTTCACCTGTGCAAAAGCTGGTTGGATCCAACCCATTATGAGAAGCTAGCTTTCCTGAAGGGCCATTTTGAGGAAAACAAGGCCAGACCTTCAACCCTGGTTCTCTAAAGTAGCCTGCCTACAAGTTCTGTTGCCATAGATGCTGTTCTCTTGCCCCTGGGTTAGCAACCAAGTTGGCTTCTCGGGAACCAGATTTGGCCCAGGATTGAAGATTTCTACTTTACAGCTTTATAGAAACAGTCAAACAGTGATATACAATAAATACACTGTGAATAGGGTGTTACATGACACATTTGAATATCCCCTTTGCACTTCCTTCGGTTCCTGAGATGGAGGACCTCAGATGGAGATGGAGGACCTCAGAATGAGAAAGACCTGCTTAGTTTTAAAATCAGAATTTCAACCTGGGTCTGAAACACTGGCATAATGCATAGAATGATCCCATCATCAGGATGGATAGGGGAAGAGTCCTAAATTCTGACTAACTGAAAAGGAATCTAAAACAGCCTGTGTGAAAACTCTTGGGGACCAGGTCAAAATATTGCTATCAGATGCTGATGTCTTGTCTTTTAATTTGCTACCTATTAACTATTTTATCACCACACTACAAGTGAAAACTAGGGTGAAGAATACTGAAATCCAAAACAGTCTAACTGCATCAAATATTTTACTGGGGCCAAACTTTTTTTTTTAATGAACACCCTACCCCCCAATAAAGTAAAAAACTTTTTCTTTACCCTATTTCTTTATTGCAGGGTAGTTTATTATGTGAGTTCTTAAAAACACTTATAAAAAGTGTTTGCTGGATCTGAGGAGTTATGTGTAGTAAAGATTTTAGATAGCTCTCAGAATTGTCATAATGTCAGAGATTTTACTATGGATATACCTTAAAACACTTTATGAAACTACAACTTGCATTTGCAGATCTGGGAAAAACTGAGGATCTTTCTCATACCTATGGATGAACTTTATTAATCACATTCCAATCTGAACCACAACCATTCTTTAGTGTAAATGCTCCAAATATGGTTGGAATTATTTCCAGTAGTCCAGAAACCTTTCAACAGTTATGCTGTCTGGTTTTAGTTTTCAAAGTTACAGAAGGCATGAGCAGCATCAATGAAAGAGACCTGTTAGCAGACACATGTATGATCAGTTCAGCAGGAGGCCTTGGCCTCTATGCTCCATCTGTTATCCAGCACAACACATTGGTTGTGTGCAAAATAGGGTGGTGGACTACTAGATGGATCCCGTATCTGATTAAGTTCTTATGCTGCATGTTTGTACACTTTTTCTGTTATTTTGGTTGGTCCTATTAAAAAGCACTACTTAGCTTTTGTCTGGGGAGTTTGCTCCTTAGGAGTGTCTAACACATCCCACTATTTTTTGGCAACAATGTTCCTTCTCAAAATGTCTATCCCAATGCTTATACTGATACCAAATTTTGATTACTAAAAAAAACTGAGGTAGCTTGTGCTTACCCAAAATGAGCTTCACTTAATCTGTTGCCTCATCATCAGCCTGCTTGACAAAAAGCTAGAACCAAGTCCCAGGTTCTTAATGAAAAGGAGGCACATTAAGAAAAGATTCCATCCTTTCAGAGATATAGATCAGCACTAGAATATAGCGCATCCATCTTTCTGGGCCAATGAGATAATGAGCAAGATAATAACCCGGGGATATAGCTGCACTAATGCATAGAGATCAAGGTTCTAAAACATACAGAGATGATAATGAGGTTATATCATTATGTTCCTATAACATACTTATCAGAGCCAAAATGAGGAGACATTATGAAGCATTTCTTCAGAATAAGACTGATCAACAGCTTGGGGTGGGGGGAGGAAAAATGCTCAAAGGAACACTGATGATGCCATAACAGAGGGAAAACACAAATGAAGGAGCTAGAATTTGGTATTCATCGGCCATCTCTGGGTACCAACAGAGTCAATAAAATTCCTTTTTTGCTGCTCCAGTAAGGAAAAACTTTGGAAGACCTACCACCTTGTCTCTTTCCAGATTATCTCAATACATCTGCTTTTTTTACAGATCGTGTTAGTCTGAATTGTGTTTTTGTGATGATTAATCACAACTCTTGGCTCATTCAAATGCGGGCAAATACAGCAGTAGCAAAACATGCCACGGATGTGATTGGTCATTGGCTAAATGATGCGTTTAGCCTCAAATGCTTAACAGAAGTTGGCAAGCTCAATGACATCCTTAGCAGCAAAATTCCTTCCTGCCCTCCACAGGCAACCCATTTATGCCCTGTAATTTTGGCCTTTAAAGGAAGACTGCAGCATACAGTAAAAATAGCCTAACCACTCTTAATTATGGAGAGGGTTAAAACAAACAGCAAGCGCACGGCTTGCCACCATCTTCAGAGGGCTCGTGGGACTGGAGCAATTTGAGTCCACTTGAAAAAGCCAAGAAAGAGACTTTCAGAATGGGTTTATACCCCGTTGACTGACAGCCTTAACTGACAGAAATCAGATTGGTTCATAGAAGATAGACTGTATCCTTAGACAAGTCTCAATCAATCAATCAATAATTTATTACGGTCATGGATGAGCAGAATAAAACATACATTAACAGAGAGATCTTAGACCAGTTTGCCTCTTGGATTTGCATCTTGAGGGCTTCATATGCAATCACCTTATAAAATTTAAAAAGTTGCTACCCCTTCACAATATTACAACTTTCATTTTAAGTTTGGACCGCTCAGTTTTGAAAGATAAGGAATGTGGGGGTGTTTCAGTGTGTAAGCCCTGTTATGATTTTTAGGACCCTGAGTTTTGGAGGTTCTTCCTGATCCATTTCTTTTTCCCTTGTTGATATGTTGCTTAATTATTTATTTTATTTAGTACATTTTTATATTGCCATTCAAGAAGCTCAGAGTGGTGTAATTGTTCTATAGTCCTCCATTTTATCCTCACAGCAACCACCCATAGTGTATAAAGTGTCAGACTATGATACTGGGAAACCTGGGTTTGAATTCCCACTTCTAGCACGGAAGGTTGCTAGATGACCTTGGGCCTGTTACAAACTCTCAGTCTGACCTGCCTCACAGGGTTGCCATTGTGAGAAATATAGAAGGGGAGAACAATGTCCTAACCACTGTGTGTACCAACTGGGGAGAAAAACAGGATATAAATAAAAAAATAAATGCAAATGCATTTATTTGCATCCTGTGAGGCTGACAGCAACTGACTGGCTTAAGGTCACTGCAGAGCTCCCATGGCAGAGAGGATATTCAAACCTGGGTCTACTAGATCTTGTCCAACATGCTAACCATTACACCATGCTAGCTCATTTATTTTAGTTATGTATGGTAACTATCTCTATAATAATTCTCTGTTGGTGGTGGCACGCTCCTGAACATTTCACATGCCACCCCAGCGTTTGGTCCCCTGGCCTGTCAGTCAGAAGCTGTCCCTATCCACTGGCTGTGAGTACTTGCATGCCATTGGCTGGGTGCTGTGTCTGCGCCTCTTCCCTGCCCACTCCTTCAGCCTCTGTGCCCTGTCAGAATTTCTAGCAGACGGCTTTCTCTCTTGACGAAGACACTTCTGCTTAACTTCTGTGGGGGGATTAACTGTTACCTCAGTGGCTGTTGGTAGGTGAAATGAAATGGCAGTTACCTGTGTCTAAAAGATGGCTGCTGTCCGTGGTTTGTTTAAAATGTTCCCCCACAAGGTTCAACTGTTACCTCACTGGCTGTTAGTAGGTGAAACGAAATGGCAGTTACCTGTGTTTATAAGATGGCTGCTGTCTGTGGTTTGTTTAAAATGTTCCCCCATAAGGTTCAATTGAGCTGTAGTTCCAGAGCGGGGCCTGCAGGAGTATCACTCACTGGGTTGAATGGGGCTTTCTCATCTGCTGGCCTACAGTTCCCAGCTGCCCCAAGGCCAAAAAGTGCGGGAAAAGAGGGGCCCTCCCAAGGAGCGGGGCCATCAACATAGACTCCAGCCCATCCAGGGAGGATTGTGTAAATACTAAAATAAATTATTCTGTTTGGACCAATAATCTGTGTTGTGCTCTGACCCCATAGCCTCCCCCGCTCTGCCAATACCAAAGGGAGGGGGTAGCCCAGGGAAGCAAAAAAAAAAAGGCCAGACCCTTGGGTTGCCAACTTTCCAGGGATCCCCCAAAGACAGGGGATTCCATCTCCAAATAGGGAGATTTGGCCACAGGGGTCTCACGAGATAGGGTTGCCAACTCCAGATGGGGAATTCCTGGAGATTTGAGGGGTGGAGCCTGGAGAAGGTGAGGTTTGAGGTGAGGTGGGGCCTCAGACAGGTACAATGCCATAGACTCTGCCCTCCAAACCAGCTATTCCCTCTTGGGAAATCACTGTTGCCAACCTCCAGGTGAGGACAGGAGATCACTCAGAATTACAACTGTTCTTCAGGTAGCAGAGATCAGTTCCCCAGGAGAAAATGGTGGACCCTATGTCATTATACCTTGCTGAGGTTGCCACAGCAAATTGATGCTGAATGTGCAAGGCCTTGGCACTCTCCCAGAGCCTCTTTCTAGAGCCCGTTGTATTTATTTCCACAACGGGCCTTATTCATAGTAGTGGTATAATTTCTTGTATGCTGATAATGATTATGGCTGAATGATGTTAAAAACAAAACCATATTATGCTGATAATGATAATACCAGTCACCTCCAGACTAGACTAGTATAACTTGCTCTTCTCTGGGCTACCCTTGAGGCTGACCCAGAAATTACAACTGGTTCAGAATGCAGTGGTGCGTCTCCTTACAGGAACATCATCCTGAGCCCATATACAACCAATTCAATTTGATTTATTACGATCAAAGATCAGCAAATACCTTAAAATGTTACATACTGTTAATGAAATACAGCCAGACAGTTGGTACGGGTAAAATTTTTAGTTAAGATGACGCAGATTTTAAAATTTCCAAGGAATTAATAATCTTCTGTCTGGTTAGGATAGCCATAGCAAAAAATCTTGCTACCTTAGCAGTAGTCATTGATTCTGCCCAGAAATCAGCATATACAAAGAGTGCTCTGCCAATTGCACCAGGCTCCAAGTTGAATACTGGCTTAGATTCAAGGTTTTGGTTTTGACCTTCAAAGCCCTACATGGTCTGGGACCAACATATCTTCAAGACCCTCTCCCCTCCCCCCAAAGAGCATTGCCCTCAATGAATAATAATCTCCTGGTGGTTCCCAGCCCGAAATACATTCGTCTGGCCTCAACTCAATCTAGGACCTTCTCAGCACTAGCCCCAGCCTGATGGAATGCTCTTCCAGATGAGATCCAGGCTCTGCAAGATCTAATACAGTCCCACAGGGCCTGCAAGACCAAAATGTTCCACCAGGTGAATGGCCAAGGCAACGATAGCTTCTAGATTGGCCCCCCTCCTTATTTCCAGCCACCAACTCTGTCTTAATATCAGTTGTAATATCTATCGACACACATGATGCACAATCCTTTCCTTGGAAATTATGCCTTATGGGCTATCTGTTTGATTATTAACTGTACTGGAATGGATTTCAATTGATATTGTTGTTACCCACCCTGAGCCCTGCTGTGCAAGGAGGGAGGGCTAGAAAGCAAATAAAATATTTTTTAAAATCTAAAAAAAGGTGCCACCTAGCTCACTAAAATTTACCACCCCCAACCGTAGATGAACTTTGCAGCCCTGCTTTATATACCTCAGATGTTCTATTTTGTCATGATACCCTCCCCCACTCCTTACTCATTAATTCCCAAACTTCACATTAGTGAGACTCATTAGTGTGCCCTAAGAGAGCTGCCAGCAGATCATGAAAAAATAGATGAATTAAGTAACTGAAGGCTTCTGACAACCCACTCATTGAATAAACTGGTTACTGTGTATGCACATGATTCAGTACTTGCCTCTCTCCAATTAGCCTCCATCTGTCCCATGTTTGCACAAAGTATGTAACTGAATTGTTCTGCTGAAGAGATGCAACAGTCTACGCATGGAGGGGGCATGCCCAGAACAGGGACCCATGTAGAAACACAGGGGCATACATTTCTGAACATGGAAAGTTCTTTCACATGCTAAAGGTAACCCTTTGGGAGCATAAGAATAAAATTTAGTTCTCATTTAACTCTTTTAAAAGTACCTCAGGATTTCCCCGAGAATTACATCTGATCTCCAGACTACAAAGATTGGTTCCTCTAGAGAACATGGCAGCCTCAAGAAGGGGGCTCACATCCCCACAGAGCTTCTTCCCCAAGCTCCACCCTCCCCAGGTACTGCCCCCAAAGTATCCAGGAATTTTCCAAACTGGAGTTGGCAACACTATTCACTTGTGAGAAGCCTGGAAAACATTAGCCTAGCTGCTAGAACATGGTAGTTGAAAGAATGGTGCTAAAACTTCGGCTTTCTTAACATTGTCACAGTACTGACCCTGCTTAGTTTCCAAGCTCTGATGAGGTCAAGTTTGTCTGGGCTATTAGGGATACTACGACACCAGGCCTGCAGATCACTCAAATCTTGCACTAGGTAATGGCGAGCATAAAGAGAGACTTTCCATTGGGAGCAGGTAACATTAAATGAAGACAGGAAAACAGACACTTAAAAAAATCACAACATTCTACCCTACGCAAAGAGTGCAACAATGTTTTCAATACATCTGTCAGGCTGTATGTCCAGTAACTAGTCTCTTTTGCTTTCTTCATTTCATATTTGAAGATGTTACAGTTGTATTTAAAGCACAAAACACTAACCTCCACTAGTGAATAAAAAGGCTGCACACCTCTCCCAAGTCCTCGTTTTAAAAGCACATTTTACAGACTCAGGCAGAGACTACCTATTTCACAAGGAAAAATGAAAACTGGCTATATGAGGTTAAAATCAAAAGACATTATTCCAAATAGAGCCCAACACCACAGATACACTCAGTCTTCAATGCTGAGACAAATGTCTTGGCCCAGTTCCATTTCTTTTTTCTTTGACGAGTCTGAGGACGTTTGTTCTACCAAAGATAAACCCATTTATGTCTATTTTTGTGTTTGGAAAGCACAGATAAAATTCCTAATTCTCCAGCAATTTCCTGAGGTACAGAAGTGCATAATTAAACCTAAGCACATTAGCCTCTAGCCTAACATACGATCCTTCTGGAAACTCCCTCTATCAGACTCAAAACCCAAGAACGCAGCACACATCACGCCAGCCCCCTCCTGAAGTGCCAAGTTGCTTTGGCTTCCTTCTGTTTTTACCGTCAACCACCAGCAGGTTTTTCCCTACATGTTTCCCTAAGTCAAGCATACTGAGAGGTCTAGCAGCTCCCTCTTTGGCTGCAATTCCTTGTTAGCTGGCATCTTCGAGAAGCAAGCCACAGAACCTATCAAAATCTAGAATGCACATAATACAGAGGGCATTCCACGTACAGGAAGGGGGAAGAGTATCTGTTAGCTACCGAAGGAGTTCCAGCCCTGTGCTAGATGCTGAGGAATTTCAAGTACAGCTAGAAGCTCAGAGAGGAGCACAAGTGTTTCAGAGATACTGCAGTTGCTACTGAATTAACCTTGAAGTTATGGCTCAAGGAGTTTGTTTTTTTCCAGCTGCTCAGTAGTAGATAAGAGCTGCAAAGATTAGGAAGGAGGAGTGAAAACGGTTGAACGAAGCTGCTTCAGGGTAATGGAAGTCAAACACCATTTGCATGACGTCTTTGAAAATAGCTATGCATATAATTTCACCCATTTTCTTTTACAAGAAACATCTAACAAATTCCTGTGATGGTGGAAAGTGATGTCAAGTCACAGCTAATATACGGCGACCCTGTGGGTTTTTTCAAAGCAAGAGACATTCAGAGGTGGTTTGCCAATGCATGCCTCTGTGTAGCAGCCCTGGAGTTCCTGGGTGGCCTCCCATCCAAGTACTAACCAGGGCCAGCACTGCTTAGCTTCCAAGATCTGCCAAGATCGGGCTAGCCTGGGTCATCCAGGTCAGGGCAAGGTGAAGGGTGCTGTTGAGTTGCAACCAACTGGTGGTGAGTTCCATCTCACGGAGTTACCAAGGAAAGAGATGAGCAGAGTTGGTTTGCCATTACCAAGGGTCATTTTGAGCAGGAGCTCAGGGGAGCGCAGCTCCGGGAATTGGTGCAAGCCCCCCCCCCCCCCAATGGGGAATGCCTGCTTGTCTCATGGCTGCAGCAAAATGACCCCTGGAAAGGTCCTTGTTCCTCCGATCAGCCTTCTGAAGGCTTCAGCCACCACTGAAGATATCCTCCCAGGATAGTGGTATTTCTGAGGCTTGGATTAGTAGCTGTCCCCTCTCTGCCAGCTCTCTCTCTCTCCCCCCCTCTCTCCCCCTCCTTTCTTTCTTGCCTTCTGACATACTTCCAGTGATGCCAGGTGGTGTAGCATATGCAAATAAGTTATGCTAATGAGTTATGCTAATGAGCTCCTGCACCTCTTTTTCTATGAAATGACCCCTGGCCATTACCTTCCTCTGCTTAGCAGTCCCAGTCTTCCTTGGTGGTCTCCCAAGCAAGTACCAGCCCTGCTTAGCTTCTGAGCTCTGACATGAGCTATTAAGCCTGCTAACAAATTCCTAACGAACAATGAGTTATGGTGCAGTTTTGTGACTGGGATAAAACTGGGCTGGAACCTTTGGAACATAGCATAGCAATCCAGGGTTGCCAGGTCCTCTCTGGCCACCAGTGGGGGATGGGGGAGTAGGACTGCCAGATCCAGGTTGGGAAACTCCTGGAGTTTTGGGGGTGGAGCCTGGAGAGGACAGAGACCCCTGTGAGGTACAATACCATAGAGTTCACCTTCCAAAACAACCATTTTCTCCAGGAGAACTGATCTTGGTGGTCTGTACCAAGTAGTCTGTCTGGAGATGAGCTGTCATTCCAGGGGTCCCCTGGGCCCACCTGGAAGATAGGACCCCTAGCAACAAGCTGAGAATTTTCAGAGGCTGAGCACAGGGACATTACAAAGGCTTCAGAATTACATTCAATTTACTTTAGTACATAACAGATGCAACTAAGTGCAGGTCAAATTCCACAGGGCTGAGTATGAACCCAAAGATTAAACTTCCTCAGAAATCCACCGGACAGTGGGGGGGGGGGGATTGGACAGAGGCTATTCTTTTCAGTTCAGCATAAAAATAATTATACAACCATCATAACTATGTAATAAGTAGAACTAGGACAGATAGGCAATGTAATCTTTAAAAAGCGCCTGACTTTCAACCACTGAGTCACTCCTGAGTACTCATTCCAAAACACTTTCTATAGAAATAAATAGCTCAGAGTTGTTCTTCTGTAATGTTCAAACAAAATATTATTATGACTTCTACAAGAGAAGAAAAAGGATAGAATTATTTGGCCTTGACAGCACCATTTGTCAAAAGTAACTTAAATAGTTGTTTTCGTTTACTCAGGAATCCATCTATGTATTAAGAAGTCAGCTTCAAGATGTGTGGTAAATAGACACATTAAAAGTATTTTAGCCTATCATAAAGCAGAAATTATAACAAGGATTTCAGAGTCTGGATGCCATTTGAAAAATCAGATTCACTGACAACAGTTTCTATTTGCCAAACTTAAGACTCCTGTTTGTTTTAGTTCTTTACTTTCATTTTCATTTCTGTCAGTTTCTCGGTAAGCACGTTTCCAGAGGCAGCTTTTTTTATTCCTCTCCGACTGGCATTTCTCAGGAGCCTTATCCCTTGTGCATGAGTCCTTCCTGTCCGTCAGGTTGCAGACATATAGGAGAAAGTGTCCTTGCTTTATGGGCAATTTTTAAGGCAAAGCACATTTCTAGCTGTCACTTTTTTGTTTCCTATCCAATCGGGGGGAAATTTACAGTAATTCTACCCATTACTCCTTGCCAAATATCAGACAGTTAAGTGAAAGGGTCCCTATTTTATAACCAATTAAAATCCTGGCTTGCAAAAGAGGAACAGAAAGGCACTTGGCATCCTCACAAAGCAGACAGAACGGGAAAGCGGGCACAGGCAGGCGTTTGGCAATCAAAGGCAAATAAAGGTAGCGTGCCAGAGCAAGCACAGAGGCTTGCATCTGACAACCCAACAACTCACTATTTGTGTCTGCTACAAATAATTACAGAACCATACACACACACACCATGAAAACTGTAGGTAGAAAATTATACTACAACAGACCCTCAAGGGAATGAATAGTGGGGGAAAACCTCAAATGCTATCTAAACAATATCACTTTCTCTCATACACAAACACATTCAAATTTGGATGTATTCAACATGAAATCATACTCTCACATACCATACAACTCATAATAGCTGAGAGCAATTGCTAATAGCAAAGCAAGCTACAGAATGCAAACCTATTAATGTATAGTCTCAGTGAGTTAAACATTTAGGCAAGAAAACTGCACCATGCTGCTATCTTATATATACAGTCCAGAGCTCTTACCTAAACCTAGTGTAATGACTGGCAGAATGCCACACAGAGCTACAACCTCTCACCACAATCCACTTCCACATGAACATCTACTAAATCTTCTGGTCGGATAAAGTGCCTTTCATTTACACTATCTAATGACAGACCCTCTCTTGCATCTTATCAACTCCTTCCCTCCCCCCCCTGTTGCCTTGTGCAGTTTTGAAAAGCAGATAGCACAGGTGCCAGAAGTTACTATGCACATTTCTAAAGATTTCTGGAGAATACCATCACGAGGGTGGGATTTTTCAAAGAAAGCCAATATTTGGCAAAGATGCTCATCTACATAGCATCTTGAGAAATGATGATGCAAGAGTTACCCCTTATCCCATTTTTGCAGCCAATTTGGACTCCTTCAGTTACCCCAACTTTTTGGCTTTCTGCTCCTTCTATTGCTCCATGGACCTATCTTGCTGCACCTTCTTCCCACCTGGTCAATTTAAAGCCTCCGAAGCTACCTCATCGTCATTGAGGAATCCTCCCCCACAACCAGACCTGTATGTTTTGGTTTTCTCCTTTTAATTTTCCCCCTGTAGGCAGGTAACTTATTATGAGAAAGGTTTTGACTGTTTTTCTAATGCATTTTTCCTTTCTGTAGTTCCATTTTACCTTAAACTTATTTCTTTTCTGTTAATTAAACAAAAACCTCTTTTGTTTAAGAAGGCTTATTCCCCCTCGTTCTTTCAAGTGCTGGTCTGAATCTGGACCTCAGTATACATAGGGTTATGGTCTCAAATATATATTTAATACCCCCAGAATACATGTGTTTACTCTGTGCTAGCAAGGGGCTGCCATTTATTGTTATGGGACCTCCACATGTACAGCCATTTGGGTATCATTTTTTGTGACTCAAGGTAATGTTACAAAACCTTGAACACATCTAAATAATGATTTGTAACTATTTTGGAAAATCTTCCCAAAACAGAATGAATGGTGTGATGAGCTCCAGTTTTCATACTTGCCAAAGAATCTGAGAGATGAACAGACAAAATTGCATTTAAAAAGACAATTCAGATTGACTGCCCCTTTCAATATATACAAAATAGTCTGATGGCAAATGATATTTTCTATATATTCCAGTAATCACACCTGTGAGTCACCCCTTGGAACTTCCCTAGTAAGGGAGATCTTGTTAGACAATACCTTGAACTTTTACATATAAAAAACATTCTCTGGCTACTGATATTGATAATATAGGGTGGGGTTTTTTTACTCTTATATGGCATAATTAAATTGGTTATTACTTGTATTCATTATTTTTTACTTATTTTAATATCACATTGAGAGGAAGGTTTGCTCTGAGATCCTTTTGGTGACCAACAGCTAAAAACATTTTAAACCAATAGTTAAAAGTAACAGCTAAAAATGATCCTTGCCAGACAGCAAAAGAAAAAAAATCTAAAAGGTTGCACTAAAATTAAGGTACCATCACATCAATAATAGTCATTTCACATGACTGCAAAAGACAGTTCTATGCATCATATTTGGCCAAATTTTGAATGGTTTTGGCATATTACTGTAGTAACTCACACCACTCTGGCATGAACAATTCCATTCATTGCAGCTCTACTACATTTCTACTAAAACAACTTGTCTTGGATAGTCTCCACACCAGGCAAGGAAATTCTCATCCAGCAATTATATCAGTTATCTCCCTTACCTTGGCAAACTCCAAAGCATGGTGGCAGGCATGGCAAGAATTGACTCATAGTTACAGTTCCCTTTTAACATGCTTTATGTTTTGACCTGGACCTAATTTTACAATGAAATGCAGGAAAAAATGTGCCTTGCATGCCTAATTCACAGGTCTTCTATTATTCCTTCTTTTTTAGGGATGAACAGAATATAAAGCTGGAAGACTTCTGTGCCTGCAGTCAATTAAGTTAGCAAGCACAACAGAGAATCAATTGCACTGGAAGTAACTTGAATAGTAGATTCCCATTCTCCAGACAGTAATAATCACAGGTGACAATCCAGATTTGGGAGGCCCACAGGCAAACTGCCCTCAGTGGGAATAGGTTTTCCTTCCACCTCCTGGTTGCTCTGCTGCACTGCCACTACCCACTTGCTTGCCATGGAAAAAACTGGTGAGCAACTGATGAGCAAAAGGGCAGTATATTGCATCTTGATAGAATAAACAGCAACAATATGGGTAAGGAATATCCATCATAATCTGGTTGCTCACCTCAAGTCAGTCTGGGTCCAATCCTCACCACCACCCAGAGGAAGAAGACAGCAGGCACTGTAAGCCAGCAGCTGCTCCTCCAGGTTCTCCTTGTGAGTCAGTAGCAATACCAAAGTGAACAGGCAGGAACAGGAAGGAGGAACCACAGCAGGATAACAGAGCTCTTGCCCCAAAATCCATCACCACGATATGGGCTTCAGCAAGCCCCCAAGCAGCCAAACCCTAATGATCGCAGCCCCATAATAGTCCACTGACATATCTTCAGAGCTTCAATCTGCTCATACCACCCATGCACAGAAAACTTACTGTTGTATACATTTGGAAGCAAGTGTTTAAGAGCAATTAATCCAAGACAGATGGTCCTAAGCAGGGCTTTTGTGTGTGTGTGCCAGTATGCACCAGCATGGCTTACCAGCACCTCTTTTGGCTGTCAGGACATGGGCCAGCCATCTTTCCTGTGGTGAGGCCAGGCTGATTGAGAAGGTGCGGCCTGGCCTATCCTGCACTTGATGACACCATCAGCAAACGCAACAGAGTATACCAACTGCCTTTTCACATTCTCTGTAGTCCCACCTGCTGGCTTCTTCACAAAGAGGGCAGTACAGAAGGAGGCAGGGCAGCTGATATGCACTGTCACACCCACTACTGCTATCATCAGTGGATGCTGCTCATCGATGACATCATCCATAGGTGTGATGGAGTATTTCATTCATTTATTTGTCACAGTCCAAGACCAGCATACAGTGTGAACATAATATGAGGTGTGATGGAGTATATTGGCTGCCCTGTTGTGGGTACCGGCACCCTTTTTTCTACAAAAAAAAAAAAGCACTGGTCCTAAGCATATACCATAGCGCCACAATATAGAATAACAGAGACACAAGATATGATCCTTATCCTGTTCATCACTTATTCCAAAATATCTATCTTCTCCAGTTTACCCTCTGCAGACCTGTAGAATCCCTCTTCCTCCACAGAGTTCACATGTCAAATATTTATTATTTATTTAATTTAAAAAGTATACCCTATTTTTCTCCTGATCAATGGAACTCACTTAGGGTGCAATCACACGAGCAGTTTGGTCCAGCATAGCCACCCCTCCCCTCCGGATCAAATGGGCAAGATCAAACATGTACATCTGGCTCCCATGCCCCAGTCGTCCCTACCTCGTGCTAAAATGACTCCCACGTGGATTAAATAGCCACTGGCAAATTCCAGTGGCTACTTCACCAAGGCACTTCCATGGTGGGTTTCCAGGCATCTGATCACCTGAGTGCACCATGGAAACTCATGAGCAATGTGATCATTCCTCTCTGTTTCCAGCATGTTTCTTTGTTTTTTTCCCTCCAACCCCGCTCTGAGGTGCACTTCAGTGCTCCCATAGGCTTCCTGTGGTACTCCTGTGTGGAAGTGAACATACGCATGCGTATGTTTGGGTGAGGAAGCAGGGACTGGGGAACCTAGAGATGCTGCAGGAAAACTCTAATGCCAAGTAGGAGAGTTGTAGAACACTCATCATCCAGGTGTCAGGATCCTAGGATCCTAACAAAGTTTTCTTTATGCATTGTGTAGCTTGCTATGTGCAGATGCAGTTGTAACTGTTTGCTATCTCTCTCAAGCTGTCTCAGGTTTCCTCCCCTTCCTTTATTGCCCTGAGTTATATTGCTCTTTGAAGGTCTGGTCAATGTAACCATTTCATCTGGGAGAATGGCGACCTCGCATACTTACACGTCACCTGAGACCAAATGGCCTCTTCCCCCATGCATTCCTCCTCTCCCTGCCCTCGGAGACACGGAACTGTCTTATCGCTGTGAGAAGTCCTTGAAAGGCCACTTTGTTATGTATATGCCTAGCACATCTGTGGCGCCTAATTCAAGAAGGGAAAATTTATAACTTTCACACTTCACCTTTCCTGTGGGAAGTAAAGCGGCTAAGATCTTTTAACCGCGCTTTTTTCCTTTTTTGTGATTGGTTGAATATCGGGGTTTCAAACTGCACCAGAGGGTATATTAACTCTGGCTATATTGTATGTGGCATCTCTAACAAACATTCGAGAACCTGTCATGCAGTATTAAGAAATAAAGAACTCTGTTTCATCAACAAAGGTCTGATCTTTGACTGCTTAGGGCAGAAGCCTCACACCAATTCCCTGGTCACCAACTGCTCCACTAAATGTGGATGGGACTGCAACTGGCCACTCCAGACAATGGGGTGATATCTGGTGGGCTGTGCAGACATGACAGGATGAAGGAATTCTTGAAACTATAAGGGGGCAGACTAAACTTCCTGACAGGAGCACATCTGTGCTTGTCTGCTTCTGCACGTGCACAGCAGGACTTGGGGGGGGAATTCATTCAGCCATGGGTCCATTGTTGCAGCATGTGGCCGATGTAAATGACCGACCATGAACCTGCGGCACTATGATGCTGGCTTAGTGGCCGCTGTGTGATCGACACAAAGCATCCCAAATTCAAGTGGCTTATTTAGAGCCAATATACTGCCATGACAACATGCCCATCTGACTGCACCCTTAGAGTCTTACAGCCAAGTGCGTAGACTTTCCGACTTCCCGGGGGGGCTGGGGCTGGAGAGGCCGCCCTGCCCTTTGAGGTCTGCCAGATGGACTCATGCATCCCTGCCCAGATGGAAGGAGGGCCGCCAGGCCTGGAAACTGACTGATCATGCCTGCCTGCCCACCCACCTTTCCCACAGCAGCACAGTGCCGGGAAGGGGGAGCACAGCCGTGCGTGGGTCTGGGACACACGCAATCAGTGGCCAGCACCGCACCTCAGGTAGGATGGCAGGAGCTGTCTTGCTGCTGCCAAGGGCAAAGTGGTTCTGGCAGGGAGGGGGGAGGATGCCTGGCCCTGTGGGATTCAGCTCCGTGGCTCTGCCCTGCTGTGTCCCAAGGCTGGCCACGCCCAAGGGTCCCTGCACTCCCTGCCCCACCCACAACATGTGGCAGGTCCATGAGATGAGGAGAGCCTCCACACACAACTGGGCACTGCCCACTGAGGGTCTCCGCACGCTCCCCACTGCTTGTGCCACAAGATGCCGAGAAGAGCCCCTTGAAGGCGGATCAGGCACCCAGGAAACCGCCCCACCGTTTGCACCACCACCTCATCTGCCAGGCTTTGCCACACGGAGCTAAATGGGGCTGTGGACTTCGGCCCTCCCCAGGAAAGGCCACAGCCTGGGCACATCCACAGGCCCTGGATGGCAAATGAAAGGAACCAGGGGGAGGAAATTCAAGGGCTAGCTGCCCAGCCACCACCCTGAGGCCGGCAATCCTCCACCATGGATGCCAGCCTCCCCCCATCCCCCCTGCATGGCTGCTCAAGTCCCTGAAAACATCCCCCCACCCTTGCTGCCCCAGGCTAGCCAGCTCCTTACCTTGCTTTCTCTGCGAGCACGTGAAAGCAGCAAACTGCTCCACGTGCAGCCCTCCAGGCTGAACTGAGGGCTGCTGGAAGCTGGGGTTGGGGCTTAGCTTCCAGAAGAAGCAAGCCCCTGCTCTGACTTCCCTCCCAGTCCCACCCCACCCCAAAGTCTCAGAAAGTGGAGGGAAAAATCCTCTGCTTTCAAAATGGGGGGGTGGCAGTGATTGCCACCAGGGCAGGCTCAGTCAATTTGGGGGGGGGGGGCAAGCCCCCCAGGCCTCTCATAGTCTATGCCTATGCTTACAGCACTAAAACCATCTAAAATTTCATTTTGCAACAATACAATAAAAATAACAAAAAGAGAGCAAGCCAATCATAATTACTGGCCTCCACTCACAAGCTATCAAAAGCACACTGAAAAAGCCCCACTACAGACCCTCTGAAATCTCTGATGAGTTGGGGCCTTCATCCCTTTCAAAGGAAGCTTGTTCCACAAAGCAGGAGGAACCTCTGAGAAAGTTCTCACTAACCAAGGGAGATGAACTGCTAATAAGCATTGATCTGGTGATAGTAGATGCCTTTGGGGCACGTATGGATGGAGGTGGTCTCACAGACTGAGAGTCCCATATTGTGAAGAGCTTTAAAGGAATATCAGCACCTTAAATTGAACATGGAAGCAAACTGGCAGCCAATGTATGGATCTTAAATTTAGGATAATGTGGTCAAAACACTTAACCCCTGTCAAAAATCCAAATTAATTAACTCCTAAACTACCCTGTTGTACTCAGAATCTGAGTGATTGAGAAGGAAAAGAACAATAAGAGCCATTGAGAGTATGGAACCAGGGAAGTGAGTTATCCTAGATTAAGTCACTGAATACAAACATATGATTTATATACATTATCACCCTACATAACAGGCACCATGCAGATAGTCACCAATTCTACAACAGTAACTTTTTGGAATGTGTAAAGTTAGTCTGTCATGGCGGCTCCTGCATGGTAACTTCGGTTATTCGTCTAGGAGTCATACGGTTAGCATCTTACAAATGTTACAGCTCCATTGACAATTGGCCCTGCTTCATTCTTAACAGCCACCATTAAACAGTTTCTCAGGCAACATCATAGCTATTCCCGTGTCACTCTTTGCAGACCCCCCACATTATTTTGGCTTGCTTGTAATGTCACTACAAGCGTCAATGCTTCATAGCTTGGCAGAGGAGGAAGCCAGCAAAGAAAGCGAGAGCTGATTTCAAAAGTGGTGCTGTCCCTCAGTGACCGTAATGTGTGGAGAATGCAGCAGCCAGCAGCTCTTTGTCAGGATGGAGAGAGGCCCTTAAGGTTTGCCTTGAATTGGCATCTGTAAGCAGAGAGACTGGCTGGAGAGCCGGTTATTTGATTTGTAGTTTTTCATAAACACAGCTGATTTTTTTGCATGTTCTGTTTTTAAGTCTGTCACAATGTTTTCCTTCCTCCTCTCTACAGTGAATGTCACTGAGATCATTGTTGTAAGTTGGGTCTTCAACACCCACTTTGCAAGGGCCTTTCGCTCCATCATCTTCCCCAGATGTGGCAGCATTTCCTCCGATCTACCCTCAAAGCTGTCGTCTAGCTTGGGTCTGAAAGCAAATGGATCTACAGACCTCAAGTCAAAACTACACCCAAGCAGTCTCCCAGGGGACCTGCTTTACACTGTTACTGCTACACTACGGCCAAAGCAACATAGCTATTTGCTGTTCCAGAAAAAAAAACACTAACATAGTCAAATGTAGAATTACAGAGACAAGCCAATCATATGAAGCAAAACATCTTTGAAAACACTTACTCATATTGCAGCCTCTCCCAATTCTGGAAAAATCAGTGCTAATAAATCAAAATAGTTCTCAATTAGATGTCATTTAATGCATGCCGTGATACATTTTTTAAATTTTATTTTTTGACATTTTCCACTTTTTTGGCATTCTTGAGAATTTGAGAAAGAATCTCGAGGTCACTGATGCAGGATGCAGACAACAGCTTTTAAAGAGACAGTTAAAATGGTTAAAGAGAGATTATATTTTTCACAGTGCATATCAGAAACAAGTGGAAAGAGTGATTGAATTTAATGAAAATTTAATGAAAATTTTCAAAAACTGCAAAAGGCACCTCCCCTTTGACAATACAGGGGCTATGAACAGGGGAACCATCACAAAGCCAGTTCAGAAGGCAGGCTGGAAGCATGGCCTTTCCCCTGAATCAACCCCCCGCCCCCAAGTGGCATCAACCCCCTGCCCCCAAGTAGTTAAACCTTACAACCTTCACAACATTGTTAAATTATCATTCTATGTGATCCCCAATTGATTAAAATCATGTAGTCCTGGTGGAGAAGTTTTTTTAAAAAAGAATGGTGCAGAAGCTGCTGGACGTACAACAAAAACTGTATACTAGGAATTAAAGAGAAATAAAGGGGACACTACCGTTTCCCAAATTCTGCACATGTCCACAATCATGGCTTATGAACAGCCTGGCTATACACAACCATATCTGTAACATTTGAGGTGAACAAGAGTAGATTGCTAAATGCTTCTCCTCTTCTATTAAGACACATGGCTCAAAGAACCATGTATTTCTCTTGAACAGCATGTTTGTCCTTTTATTATGCTTCTAAAATGATGGGCTTGCTCACAGAGACAGTGCCTTTGCTCCTTGATTACCCTGCACTTTTCTAGCCTCCCCTGGAGTCATAAGGCCAGTAATAATTCATGGAAATTATGGGTTTATCCTTTGCGGTTTTACATATCGCTCTGCATTTGTCTGGTTAGCAAGGCACTGACAAACCCTGACATTTCATTAGCTTTGTGGTGTGGTCCCCCTGTTGCCTTTTATTACACTGCTGCTCTGAGCTGATTAAATAGCAAACAGATTTGGAAAGCCTCGCATGCCACATATGTTTCAGAAAAACAGTTCCACATCCCAGCTGCAGCAACACATCCTGGTCGTCTGAGCATTGGTTCCGACAATAGTCTGGGGCCAACTCCTCCTTAAAAAAAATCCTGCTCTCATAAGCAGTCTTCTAGAGTGAGCAGTTTAATATGGGAGCCACAAAGTCCTGCATCATCACCATTCCCCCTTTGAAAGATCAATTTATGCAACCATGGGAGAGAAAGCCCAGAGAAGATGGAGGGAGAGAAGCAAAGAGACAACCTCTCTCTTGCTTTCCTGCATCTGGGCAGAGTAGCCAAGTTTTTAAAATCATAAAATGTTTGACAGAACCGTTGCAGTTGCACATATGCCAAGGCGCTTTAGGGATAAATCTAACTACATACAAATGAACAAAATCTGGTTATGAAAGAAGATTCAGTTTTCTGTTAACAGAATTAACCTGTTTTGCTAGAACATGAGATGATGAATATTGTTGTCTTTGTGCTAAAACAGGGGTCCTATTTGCCACACTCAAGAATAATACATTTCAAGAAAGCTCAGTCTGGCATTTGATTTCATTGTCAGAAATCTGTATGAAACAGCATGTACCTCATCAAGTAAATATTTCCCCAGGGCAGGTGGTTGTTTCTCCTACTAGCATCACAGTAATTGCTTTTTTATTTCAAACATTTTAACAATGTGCCTCTAAGCATGTATTCCTACAAAACATTTAAGTACATGTTGCTCCTGAGTACACATCTCTTGTGTAGGGAACCCGCTTCTGTCTTCCAAAACAGACAAGGAATCAGTAATGCTGAGGATGCAGACAATGTAGAATTGCAATGTGCAAAGGAAGAACCTGTCTCACGGGAACTGAAAATTAAAAGTGTCAGTGTAAGTTCACTAGCACAGGGGTGGGCAATTGTTTTGGCTCGGGGGCCACTTTGTGGGAGCGGAGATTAGCGGAGGGCTGCACCTTTTAAAATGATTGCATTCATTAGTTAACTTTGCATTTCAGAAAAAGTATAAATTGTGTCATAAAAATCAATAAATATAAATTAAGTAAAATAGTGGTAGTTTTATTCAATTTATTTATTATGCTAATTTCCTATCATCTATAGCTACAAGCACATTTAATTTTAGAATCGGTTTAATGAGACAAATGTACCCTACCACACCACGTGGCTGACTGTCTTGGCGGGCCGCAAAAAACTCTGTGGCGGGCCGCATGTGGCCCCCAGGCCGCAATTTGCCCACCCCTGCACTAGCAAAAGATACAGTGAATTAACATAACACACAATGGCCTGTTATGCACTGGTCTTTTCCCTCACTTTCATGGTGCATCACTGTCCCGGGGGGGGTTCTCATTCTGAATTTCCCCCCACTGTCACCGTGCACTGTCAGGTTTTCTTTTTCATTCTGTACTGTTTCCCACCTCCCTCCCTTCACTGCTCAGTTGACTTTCTGCTTGCAGTTTTCCAAGAGTTTCTCAGAGTGCTTTTGTGGCAGTCTTTCCCCTTGCTTCACTTCTGTAGGTAAAATTCAAAAGCAGATAGATTCCCTCAGGGCTTTTTTTGTAGAAAAAGCCCAGCAGGAACTCATTAGCATAATAGGCCACACCAAACAGCAGAAACTCATTAGCATATTAGGCCACACCCCACGTTACCAAAAGTGTGGTCATCCAGCCACACCCACCCTTTGCTTCTTATTCTGTTTACCTTGTTTGTTGTCAATACCCAGGGCTTTTCTTGTAGCAGGAACTTCTTTGCATGTTAGGCCCCACACCCCCAATATAGCCAATCCTAATGAGTTTCTGCTGTTGGGTGTGGCCTATTATGCAAATGAGTTCCTGCTGGGCGTGGCCAACTCAGGAGCCAGCTGGAACTCCATTCCTGTGTGTTCCTGCCCCAAAATAGCCCTGGATTCCCTTGGATTTTTTCCTCCTCCCTTTCCCCATCCCTTGGAGGCCACTCCCCTGCGCACACTGAGGTCTGTGCTCCCACCCTGCACCTTCCACCCTCTTCCCCCCATTCTCAGGGCTTATTTGCAAAGTTTTGGGTTTTTTAAACAAGCGGGATGAGTTTAGTGATAGGATTTTATCGTAAACTTGGATCGCTGGGGAAAATTTTTTACTGAACCGGGGGGGGGGGGTGTTCTCGGCTGGGGCTCTGTTGAGCAGCCTGGTTTAGACCCGACTTCCCTAACAGAGCCTGCCCAGGATCCAATCCTGCAGGGAGAGTTCTCCCCACAGGCTCGGCTGCAGCTCTCCTCGCAGGATCAGCTCCTGGATGGGCTCTGTTGGGCAGTCTAAACCAGGCTGCCCAGCAGAGCCCCGGCCAAGCCTGCGGGGAGAGTTCTGGGAGGGCTCTGGGTGCTCCTGGGAGGGCTCTGTTGGGCAATTTGGTTTCAACCGGGCAGCACAGTGGAGCCTCAGCTGAGCACACACACACCCCGCCACAGTTCAGTAAAAAAACATTCCCCAGCAATCCTAGTTTACCAATAAACTCCTATCATTAAACTCATTCCTGAGCAAAAAAAAATTAAAGCACACTGTTTTAAGGTTTAAAATAAGTTGTGAAGGTTTAGTTCCCTGCAGGTTTAAAGGGGACTGGAGAGGAGGCAAACCACAGTACCCTCAGTGGGGGGGGGGAATGATTTCAGTGTTACATGCAAACAAAATAGGGGGGGGGGGACAAGAGAACTTACGGTCAAGTGTGCTGCAATGTACCAAGCTTTGCAAAAAGCCCTGAAAAATGTAGATTTTGTTACATACATAAAATTCTGTCTTTTCAAACACCATGGATTCTGCTGTTCTTTGTGAGGCTCAAACGCACAACCTTCAGATTATGAGACTGATGCGCTGCTTATGGGGCTATTGAGGTTGACTGTTTAGCCCCGTCCTTGTTCCTCAGAAGCAGGACAGTAAGCACCCAGCTAGGGAGGACAAAAAAAGCAAACAAAAAGAATGATTTTTCCTAGTATTTCAATAATGCTTAACGTGAAACAGAGATCTGTAGCCCTGTAATCAGTGAGATACAGGTCTTTGAGAATGAAGGACAGATAATCCATGTTCAGGTTTGCAACCGAAGGAAAGAGTGGAATGAGTGTGACAAAGAGAAGTGAATGATGGAAGGAATCAGTGATGACAGACTTAGGAAGGAGGGACTGAGAAAGTTCAAAAAAAGCATTGATTCTGCATAATCACTTTACACATGAGATTTTACTTTAATGAGCATTGCCCTCTTCTACGCAGGAGAAATGAATGCCAGTGTTTATATTATTACTTTACCACACATATTGCTTCAAAGTAGTAAATCAATGGACAGTAGAAATTAAGGCTGAACCATGCATACATGTTCATCTTATTGCTCTGCACTTGATGATCCTGAATTAAATGTGTCCATTGCAAAATCCTGTGTGTGAGTTAACTCTGGGTAATAAGCAAATTCTGTAGTTCAGCCATTAATCTGGCATAACTCATTTACACATCACAAACTCATTACAACTTACAATGCTTCAGTCACTAAGCAATGAATATTGGTACATGAGAAGTTTTTCTCGGCAGAAACAAAATTCTTGGGGCTAATGTATGCCATTACACTGAGGGTGCTCAAGCAGATCCCCAAATATGTACTACAAATTACAGAATGGGAACTTATAAAAGTATGAACTCAGAGAAATGCATTCATACAGGAGAGGAAATTGTGCCAGGGTGTTATCTTAGAGCATCCTACGTTTCCACTTAAACCACTGAGATCATGAAACAATTGGAAGAGGGCTGTGCAAAGCCACTCCACTCAACACAGGCCACTTTAACAGGAACATCTGCTAACTCTTCTGGCTGGATAAAGTCCCTTTCATTTACATTATCTGGTGACCCCCTTCCCGGGTTCTGCGGCTCCATCTCACCAGAACTGCTTTCCTGCAGTTCACTTGCATCTGGAGAACCATGACTCTAACTTGTCACTTGTAGTTTATTCCTTAAAGTTTGCTGCCTAAAGAGCTATTATTAAACTGATGGGGAGGCATATTGTTTGCATATTCCTCCATTAGTGCAATTGTTTCCAAGAGCACTTCCAGTGCTATTTTTCTGTCTTAACCACTAAAGAGCAACAGCCTTTACAATGGGTTGTCATAAGACATCTGTGGGGACTGGCACCAGTCTTAAGGTGCAGATCCAAACTATTAACAGTGAAGCATGCAACCATGAGCTGCACTGAGCATGCTAATTATGCATGCTCCCTTTTACGCTTGGCCACTTCTGGCAACCTTTCAAGCCATTTGTAGTCTTTTCAAAGACAGAACATTTTCAGAGCCTGATGATTTTCTCACTCAAGTGTGACATGAATACCATTGATTGAGAAGAAAAGTTTTGATGGGAAGCGGGTAAGCTAGCCCAGGAAACAGAGCAGGAGGCAGGATTCTTCTGCTGGTGAAACTCATCATAGCCCTACTGAAATTCATGGAAACATGTGGGCTTATACCAACTGAAAATCTACCCCCTTAAATTACTGTATTGGCTTAGGGCCAAACTGAACATACCTATGTACAGCTTGACACTGGGTACGCATTCCCTGGAATGAATGAAATGCCATGAATTGAAATTTGTCCTACGTATCACCAATCATAAATTCAGTTATTTATTTTAATATCTATATAGATTTCTAATCAAAATAAATCCTCAAAACGCAAACAGCACTGAAAATACTGTTAATAATAATCAACACTGTACAGTCTGATAAAACATAACAGCTAAAAAAATTCCTCCTTTGTACTTTATTTATTTATATGACCCACCCACTCCCGCAAACAGACTCAGGGTGGGTTACAGCATACAAGATACTGGACAAAAAGTGAAACAATTAAAAACCTTAGAAACAACTATTTCAAAAGTCTGACTCTATTACAAGATGGCAATTTCAAACAACTTGTGGTAAATAGAGGCCTAGATGTTCCAGGTTCTCAGAATGGTAGGACCGTTGCTGTCAGACACAGAGGGCTGCTTAAGCAGGAGGGGCCAGATTAACTGGATGTCTACCACCTCAACCAAAGGCCTGGCAGAATAGCTCCATTTTACAGGCCCTGCGGAGAATGCCCTGGCTCTGGTCGAGGTGAGGTGGATGTCTTTTGGGCCAGGGATTTCCAGTCTTAGAATTTCTATGTGCTAAGGATTTCTTCAGCACAACACAGTTTAGATGGTTGGTCATTGTGATTTTCAGTTCTGTAACAGATTGTTTATATTATTTTAAAATATATATATATTAAATGCTTTAGACGTTAACATTACTCCCTTCTAGGGGTCCGGGCAAAACCTTGCTTTTTAACTAGGTTTTTAACCAAAAGGTTTTATCTTTTATCTTTTTAGCTCCCTTTAGTTCTTGCTTCTCTTTAGTTCTTGCTTCCTGAGGACTGTTTTATGGATATTTCTCAGCAGCTCAGTGGTTGCTTAATGCTGTTTTTATGATCATGGGTATTTTTAACATTGTTAACTGATGTCATTTAAATAAATTTTCTTTTTTTTTTAAAAAAAAAAAGGGATTTCCAGTAGGTGGTGGTCTGCAGAGCGTCGAGCTCTTTGGGGCACATATGGGGAGAAGCTTTTACCACTTTTGTACTTACCCTCATCCGGTTGTTCCACTCACTGATCACACTACTCACTACATATGCTCTCTGGTATCCAGTAGTTCTGTCTATAAAACCATTTCTCCATGTGATAAGAACTGACCAATCAATATTCATATTGGATGAATCTTTCTAGCTTTGTCCACCAGCTGACACAACTCTACTCATCCTCCTAACCAGCCAGCAGAAGTTCCATCTTCATTGCCATGACAGGGGCTGGATTAAAGGATTAGATCAGCCTGGCTATGTTCAGTCAGACATCCCTTCCACCATGGCAACCAAGATGGAAGGGCAGAATTCACAGAATCACAGAGTTGGAAGGGGTCACACAGGCCATCTAGTCCAACCACCTGTTCAATGCAGGATCAGCTTAGAGCATCCCTGACAAGTGTCCAGCTGCTGATTAATGACTGCCACTTTTACAGCTGATCTCCAGCTGACAGAGATCAGCTCCCCTGGACAAAATAGCTGCTTTGAATGGTGGACTCTATGGCACTGTACTATGCTGAGGCCCTTCCCCTCCTCAAATCTCACCTTCTGCTGGATCCACCCCCAAAGTCTCCAGATATTGTCCAATCCAGACCTGGCAACCCTATCCAGGCCCCTGATCATCCTTGTTGCTCTCCTCTGCACCCGCTCCATTCTGTTCACATCCTTTTTGAAGTGAGGCCTCCAGATCTGCATACAACACTCCAGGTGCAGCCTGACCAATGCAGTGTACAGCGGGACTATGACATCTTGCGATTTGGATGTTGTGACTCTCTTGATATACCACAAGATTGCATTAGCCTTTTTTGTTGCTGCGTCACACTGGCTGCTCATATTTAACTTCCGGTCCACCCGTACCCCAAGATCTTGTTCACACACACTGTTACCCAGAGATGTGTCCCCCATTCAGTTTTCATGTTCCTATTTTTTGTTAGGGGCAAATGTGACTGACAGCAGAGTAACTGAATGTAAAATGTGCAAACAAGATCCATAGAGCATTAGTCAAAAGTATGCTGAGTTTCAAAATACTGCTTTACAAGAGAGATACCTCATATATATTACAGGCATTATTTATTGCATAGGTCTCCTTAAATCATTGTGAGAAAAGCAAGGTTACAAATTTTAAATAAACAAACATACTTTGGAACTTTTAAATGATAAAGGATGTTTTCAAAGTAAAACAGGATTAAGCTGCACTTATTTTTATGGGGGAATTTGGCAATGAATGGGATTGATTGATTGATTGATTGTTTAAACATTTCTCTGTCACCTAAAATGAGGTATATATGGTTATTCATCCCAGTATGAACACATATTTTAAAAAGCAATCCTAAATAGATTTTCTCATTAATCCTCCATGTTATTCAATGAGACTTACTTCCAGGAATGTGCCCTTAGGATTGCATTACATGACTACAATCCTCAGCAGGCACACTCAGGTCTATTTAACTGGGCTTTCTCACAGGAAAATGTGCTTAGGATTGCACTACAAAACTGCAGTCCTAATCACACTTTCCCAGGAGTAACATGGGACTGAATAACATGGGACCCTTCAGAATAGAAACGTTAATGCTTCCTCCCAAAATATAAAAGCACTGACTAGTGAAATATTGTTATTAGAATAATTTCAAAAGCTTTATTTTTTCAGATCAATCAATTCTAATGCAGCAAATCTATTTAAAATATTTTACTTTTCAGATCAAACATCCAGTTCTAATACAGCAATTCCACGTATTTCAAAGTCTGTTTCGAGTATACATTTCAACACTGTGTTTAATTAGGTGATGTTCTTTTCATAAATGTTGCCACAAAATTAGAATGACTGAGCAGCAGGAAACCATTATGCTTCCCAGACTAAAGCAAGCTATATTTTTATGAGACAGTTGGGAAATATTTTAGTGAAACACTTGTTTGAAAACAAAATTAAAAAACACAAAAGAAAGAATTTCAACAGCTACAACAAAAACTGATATTACTAAATGTGTTGCAGATGCAAAAGAAGAAAGTGGTTTTGATAGGTAAGAAAAATTGTAGAAATTGCACTTTACATAGAAGTCAAAAATATAGGAGCCCTTTTCAGCTGAAAAGCATCTACACTACAAGCTTATTATGGCTGCATACCATTTTATTGTTTTAGCATTCCCTAATCTTGAGAACTGTCAGTTAATAAGGATAATAAGAATTTTAAAAATTCTCATTAGAGATCTCTCTTTAGTTCCTTTCAAAGAGCTTCATATCCTAGCATTTCCAAAGGAGATGAAAAACAAGCAAACCAACTCAAGTTTGTAATGTAAATATGTCCCTGCTTCTCTCGGTACCAGGGGGCGTGCCAGTGTTATACTTGCCAGTGTTAATACTGCATCTTTTGTTACTCAAAAAGTGCTGTATCTCAAAAGGTTTTTTTTTTAAAAAAAATGCTAATATGCAAAAATATTTAACAATGGCATTATACTAATTCCCAGGAAAATTAATAGCTGCATATTTTACTAAGGACGTATCTCTCCACCACCAGATCGGAGGGATAATACTCAGACTGAAAGTTCTCTATGAGCATCTCACACTGATTGCTGACTGTTAGGAATTAAGTTAGCAGATTCTTCTGTGGTACTACCCAAATTTAGAGAATGATGGACTAGAAGTGTGGTCTCTCACCTTTCCAGATCTAGGACATGACAAAAGTCATGTGACCTCAGAGTGACAGGATAGGGGAGCTGAGTCGAAGCACCTTGTTGTGGGTCAGCCAGGACTCAGTGAGAGTGAAGACTCCTTATGGACCATGAACCACTGCTCACACTCTTGGATGAAAATAAGTCGGTACCTCCAGTGACCTCAAGCAGGATGCAGTGGTGAGCCCTAACGTTAGTTGCCCATCAGTATGAGATCAGATTCCAAGCAGGTGACCAGCACTTAAATGTTGATGTATGCAGTAGATTGCCGTTGCCTGACTTCCCTGCATGAGTATCAGACACAGGAGATCTGATCTTGCTTGTGGAATTGCTCAGTGGCACACCTGGGACAGCTGATTGCATCAGTAGGGAAACACAGAGAGATGTGGAGTTGGCACCCCGTTGTGGAACAGGTGCAGAATGGGTGGCCAGGCAGAATCCAGGGTGGGGCTATACAGCCCTTTTTTCAAAGATGATTGGAACTGGGATTTCATGTGGGGCGCCTCATATAGGGGAGTAGAGTGAGAGTACCTGGGAAACAGAAAAAGAAGGTATTGACTCAACTACATGAAACTCACCCTGGTATTTCCAGAATGAAATGTGTGGCCCGTGGCTTGGAATAGTGGCCAGGTTTGGGTCGTAAAATTGATCAATTGGTGGGATGCTCTGCCCATTGTCAGGAAACTCATTCAGCACCTCCAGGTGCACCAATCCACCCCTGGGAATGGCCAAATAACCCCTGAATTTGACTGCATGCTTACTTTGCAGCCCCAGGCAGAGGTAAAATGCCCAAAGTGGTTGGAGGTACGCATAATGTCTTCAATCGCTGCTAGGATTGCCAGGTCTGGGCTGGAAAATACCTAGAGACTTTGGGAGTGGACCCACAAGAGGGCGGGGTTTGGGGAGGGGAGGGGCCTCAGCATGGTACAATGCCATGGAGCTCGCCCTTCAAAGCAGCCATTTTCTCCAGGGGAGCTTATCTCTGTCAGCTGGAGATCAGTTGTAAAAGCGGGAGATCCCCAGGCCCCACCTGGAGGCTGGCAACCCTGATCGCTACTGAGGCCACAGTGAGACAGTTCAGATAAATCTTTGACACTTTTGGTTTGCCTGAAATTTAGTCACAGACAATGCCCTAACCTTTACAGGGGCCACCTTCCAGGATTCTGGAGAATGCAATGGTATTCAACACATAGGCACTGTCCCATCACCTCTCTTCCAATGGACTGGCTGAGCGGGTAGTGCAGTCTGTAAATAGGGTCTGCAGAGCGTGGAACAGATGCCTCTTCAGACTCAGCTAACCAGATTTCTACTGGATTATCATGTGACACACCCAGGGCTCCGTTGGGGCCGGAGTGAAGCGGAGCGCCGCTCCGCCAGTGAAGACGCCGAGGGGCGGGCACATTACAAAGCCCCGCCCCCAGCAGGGCCGCCGCTGGGTCAGACCCCCTCTCACCCCCCCCCCCCCGCTCAATGTCCCCGAGCCAGTGGCAGGCCGCCGGCCGGGGAAAGAAAAAATCTCCGACCCACCCCCGCTCAAAGTCTTTCCCAACGAAAAACGACGCAACCCGGCCAACCTTTGCCTGAGACTGCAGCGCCAAAGCCAAGCTGGGAGGCTCCGCCTGCCGCCGCAGGATTCTCTCTGCCTACTTGCTGGCTGGGAATTAATCCGCTCAAAGAGGAGCCCGGCTGGAAGGAAGGGAAGAGGTGGAACCTCCCGGGGTGGGTCCTCTGGACCCCGCTCTGACCCACCCCCGCTTGCCGCCGGCTGGGGAAAAAATCCTTTCCCACCACCCACCCACCCCCGCGCAAAGAAACCCCATCCCTCCCTCCCACCCCACTCAATGTCCCCGAGCCGGCGGCAGGCCGCCAGCCGGGGGAAAACCCCTCTCCCCCCCGCGCAAAAAACCCTCCACCCACCCACCCCGCTCAGTCCCCGAGCCGGCGGCAGCCGCCGGCCAGGGAAAAAACCCTCTCCCACCCCCACCCCCTGCGCAAAGAAACTCCCTCCCTCCCACCCACCTCCCTCAATGTTCCCGAGCCGGCAGCAGGCCGCCAGCCGGGGGGGAAATCCTTTCCCACCCCCACCCCCTGCGCAAAGAAACTCCCTCCCTCCCACCCACCCCGCTTAATGTCCCTGAGCCGGCGGCAAGCCACCAGCCGGGGAAAAAATCCTTTCCCACCCACCCCCCGCGCAAAGAAACTCCCTCCCTCCCACCCACCTCCCTCAATGTTCCCGAGCCGACGGCAGGCCGCCAGCCGGGGAAAAAACCCTCTCCCCCCCCGCGCAAAAAACCCTCCACCCACCCACCCACCCCGCTCAGTTCCTGAGCCGGCGGCAGCTGCCGGCCGGGGAAAAACCTCTCTCCCACCCCCTCAGGCGCATGGCTGTCTCCTCCAAATGGAGGCGCCTGCCCTCCCCCCCGGGAGGGATTCGGGGCTCCCGGCTCGGTGGCATCCCATGGCCGTCGCTGCTGCTGTGCGCGGAGGTGTGCCTCGGAGGGCAGGGCAGCACAGCACAGCACCCCCCAGCGGTGGTTCAGCCTCTAGGACCTGGGGGTGGCAGTGTTCTTCTCCACACGCAACAGGCGCCGGAGGGCCTCAGCCAGAATGTCCGGCCGCCCGCTGTGGAGCCTGCGGGAGCCGAAGTGACGGGTGTGCAGGTGGGTAGCCGCTCCCTGGACGGAGTTCCGCAGATGTCAACAGCCCCTCGTCCTCCCCCCGTCCCTGTGCCCCAACCCATCCCCCCTAGAGGCTCTGAGGCTAGCCGGGAAGGCCAGGTGCCTCCAGTCTCCAGGCCCTGAGTGGCTGGAAAGGGGCACGGTGTGCGCAGCGGGGTGGAGAAGGCGCACTGGCTGAGGAGATGAGCTGCAAATTAGGGAGACCCGGGTTCCAGGCTCACTTCAGTCGTGCTGTTTCTGGGCAGCATGAACCTGGGCAGCCAATCTATGCCAGGGCTATGTGCTCAGAACCTTCCAGTGCTTACTCGATTGGCAGCTCATAAGCACTGCTGGGTCTTGGTGGAATAAAACTAGATTTCAGAATTTCACAACTAGCTCCTCTGAGGTCTCTGGCCTCCTTGGTAGAGAAGGAAAGAGTGCTGATTATCAAGAAACTTTTAAAACAAGACTGGAGCCTTTCTTTCTTTCTTTCTTTCTTTCTTTCTTTCTTTCTTTCTTTCTTTCTTTCTTCTATCTATCTATCTATCTATCTATCTTTCTCCCCCCACCTACCTACCTACCTTCCTGTTCCTTCCTTCCTTTTCTTCTCTCTCTCTCTCCCCCACCTACCTACCTACCTACCTTCCTGTTCCTTCCTTCCTTCCTTCCTTCTCTCTCTCTGTCCCCCACCTACTTACCTACCTTCCTCTTCCTTCCTTTTCTTTCTTTCTTTCTTCTCTCTCTCCCCCACCTACCTACCTTCCTTCCTGTTCCTTTCGTTCCTTCCCCCCTCCCTCCCTCCCTTCCTTTCTTCCTTTCTTCTTTCTAACACACTTCCAGTGATGTCAGGGGTGTGTGGCCTTCTGACACTTCCGGTGACATCAGGGGGTGTGGCATATGCAAATAAGTTATGCTAATGAGCTCCTGCACCTCTTTTTTTACGAAAGGACCCCTGGACACACCCATGCAACAACTGGGGTGTCTCCAGTGGAACTCTTGTTTGGTTTATCGTTTTGCTCACATTTTTTTGTGCCCTGCAGTAGAAACTATAGTGCATTAGAGCAAAGCATTTATACATCATGGATAGTCCTGTCAAACAGTGCCATGTGCCCTTCAACTGGCCCCACCACTGGACCTCCTGATGGCATCTGGTATTTTTGGCCACTGTGTGACAGAATGTTGGACTGGATGGGCCACTGGCCTGATCCAACATTGACTTCTCTTATGTTCTTAACCAAGAGACCATGTTTGGGTATCTGCTTCTGGGGGAACCAGACGATGGGTGTTTGAGAGAGAGAAGCACCAAACAGGGCTAGTATCCTTTCAAGTAGAGTTGTCTTCAGGATATATACTTAAGAGACACATGGACTGCATACATAGGACGTCTCCAGAGTATAGGGTTGCCAGCCTCCAGTTGGGGCCTGGGGATCCCCTGTTTTTACAACTGATCTCCAGCTGACAGAGATCAGCTCCCCTGGAGAAAATGGCTGCTCTGAAGGGTAGATTCTATGGCATTGTACCATGCTGAGACCCCTCCCCTCCCCAAACCCCACCTTCTCCTGGCTCCACCCCCAAAGTCCCCAGGTATTTTCCAACCTGGACTTGGCAACCCTACCAGAGTACCCAGCAGGTGAAGGGGTAGCGGTAGCAAGGCAAGGTCAGCAAGAACACAGGGGAGATGAAGGTGTCCTAGAGACACCAGAGGAAGGCGATAATCCCATCTCAGGAGGTGCCCAACAGTCAGACACAGATGCACAGGAACCCCAGATATCAGAAGTGACTAGGCTGCAGGAGACCCAGGACTATGAGGGTCAAGATCTATCATAAACTCTGAAATGAATGTCCCCCAGACATCACAGAGAATAAGAAAAGCACCAGATAGATTAAAACTGTAGACTGAGTCTTAGAAGAAGAGGGGTGTTATTGGTTGCTGGCTGTGGTTGGCTATGGCCTAGCAGGGCCTAGACAAGGTTCAAATAAAGTTCTGTTATCTTTTGGCATGAGGTGCTATTGGGTTATTATATAAACAATTGAAGAACAGGAGCCTTCTTTTCTATTGCATCTACACAACTAAGCAACTCGACATATTAAACTGACAACAAGCATTATCAAAAAGGAATTGATTCTTATTGAGATTCTATAAAGTTTATTTCAAGGATGAAGACTGAAAATGGTCAAGATTTCAGGCTGAAATTAGCTTAACTTTTGGGAGTTCTGTTGGAGAAGTATTTATTGTCTGTTTAGCATAGCCAGATGCTGGGATTATTACAAGAATTCATCAAGGAAAGAAGCATGTTATTAAGTCATAATGCAATCGTTAACCCTTAGGATAGCAACATGATATAACTGGCAAAAGGAGGCAAATTCTGGCTGGGGTTAGCAAATTTTAAAAAATTAAAAGTAAATCACTTCATTCAGGCACGCAGGCTGAGATATAAAACACTAGACTCTCAGAAGACTGGGCTCTAGTCCATGAAAGCTTAAACTAGAACAAAATGTATTAGCTTCTAAGGTGCCACAAGACTCCTTTGTATTTTGGGCTATCAAAGACTCACATGAAAAAAAAGTATCTTGGATATGGTAGAGAAGGGTGGGGGGAAGAGAGGAAGCCAAAGTATTCTATTGCTGCTGTTCTGCCTCAAATTATAAATCTACCCGCTTTATACTCATAACTACTATGGCTACTTTGTGGATATAGAAGAAATATAAAGGGGCTTGGATCTACTGGATCATTTTCTCCATCCTCCAGAAGCAGCATTTCAGAGACTTTCCATCCTCCAGAAGCAGCATTTCAGAGATCTTTATTTAAGAAAACCCTTTTTTGAAACCTCTCTTTTCTTCTTGGATTTCAATTCAGGATGGAAGTGAAAGATTCTGTGGGCTTGTTTATATTTATTGGTTACTCCCATACAGTGGCCACAGTGAGCACATGGTGGGCTTGCAGCTCAGCCAGGCTATACTGAAGGCGTAGAGTGCAGGACTGATCACTTTTAGCATGCAGCAGTCAGAAGCCATTTTCTCAGCCTCTGTGTAAAGATGTCAGTTCATATAGAGGTGGTATGAACTAGCATCCCATACCTAAAAGTCTTCAAAATATGATTGCTTAAGTTGCAATCAAACAAACATCCTGAAACTGCTATGACTGAGAAAACACTGTTTTGATTTCAGGCCAAAGTAAGTCTGTAATGATTTCATGTTTTGGTGTGTGTGTTTCTTTAAATGTTTAGTTTGACTACAGTAATGTAAGGAGAGTGATAGAGGGAGATGAGTGATGATGTGATTGGCTGATGAGAGAGAGTGTGGGAGGAGGGGTGTCTCAGTGGAGATTGTGTGAGTTTTAGAGAGATGAGGAAAGAGTTTTTAGTCTGTATGGCAGAAAAAGCAGTTGGAGTCTATCCTGTGTGGCTAAGACAAACCGTTTAGCCTGTGTGGCTAAAAGAAGTAGAGTTTAGCCTGAGTGGCTAAGGCTGTCAGAATGGAGTTTTGGTGTTTCGAGAGACAGTGTGTGACGCCCAACTTTATCAGTTATATTTATAAGTTCCTTTCTTCAACAACAGTTCAAAATACTTAGAAACATATTCTTTTATAAATGAATCTTTATCCCAGCAGTCAGAACAGTCCTTCATCAGGGCCACATAGTCCCCTGAAGGGCCCAGACACAAAGTCATTCTACTATAACAGAGAAATTTGGGATTTTTAATTCCTGGTGGCAGAAGTAATCTACCAAGTTTATGTGGACATAGTGAGTTTTAAAGGAAAAGCAGTCTCCCCAATAAGAAGGATGTCGCAAAGTCTTTATGTTTTGCCCTGGGCAGTACCTCATTTCATGGTTACCCCAACTAGCTAGTAACCACTGAGTAAGACTTGGTCTTACAAAGTAGTAAATATATAGCACTTACTAGCTCAAATACAGCACTTACCTAATTCTTCATATACACATCTGTCCTACTGAACATTAGTAGAGGAGGTTATAAAGGCTTAACTGTATCCTTAATCACTTATTCTTGTCTGTGCTAATTAGGAAAGTAAATTAGAAGGCACTCAATGAAAACTATCTGCACATAGTATGTATAAAACTGAAAAAGGAGCCTTTTAAATATGATTGATGGAGTTGTGTGCAGAAATCATCACACTTGCTTGAAACTGAGAGCTTTTTTAAAAAAAATGCCTGTGGCTCAATACAATTTTTGAAGCAGCCTCACATTTCAAGAAACTTGTTGCTGAAGCTCAAATTTTCAAGTAGTGAAACCTTCAGGTGGATGATCCTGACCATATTTACTCAGATATCACAGATTTCAATGGGATTAACTCACAGTAAATACACTTTTCATCCTTAGATCTCCTCTCTACCATCATGTCAAAGAAGTTATATGGATCAGAATTAATTAGATAACAGAACACAAATGTCAAAATACAAGCTTAAAAGTTATTTTTTCTCACTTATTTTTTGGATTGTTTTCAGGGTTGCAAGTAATATGGTAAATTTCATGTCTTTAAAATCATGTATCTTTAGAATCATGTATAAATACTATGTAACAGTGATTATGTTAGTTATGTACATTCTCTACATTTGTATGATGTATGTATGGTGTACATTTGGATGTATGTATGGTGTAGTGGTTAACCAGATTTGATTTCCCTCTCCTCCACATGCAGTTGTTGGTGTGACCTTGGGTCAGTCACAAATTCTCTCAGAGCTGTTCTCTCAAGAGCAGTCCTTGAAAGAGCTCTTTTAGCCCCACCTACCTCACAGGGTGTCTGTTGTGGGGAGGTGAAGGGAAAGGAGACTGTAAGCTGCTCTGAGACTCTTAAGTGAAGGGCAGGATATAAATCCAATATCTTCTTCTTCATCTAATCATCTCTTGGTAATTTTCAGATAAAACAAGGTTGCACTTAGCTGTAACTGTTGTTCATCAAGTGGTCTTCTGTGCAGCCACACAATGGGACTGTGTGTGCACAGGCCAGCCGCAGAAAAGATTTCCAAAGCTTTCTATTAAACTAGGAGTACCCCTCCTCCCTTTGGTGCTTTCCTGCCAAAATGATCACAGGACCAGGAGGAGGATGCTACTCCCTCAGTTCTCTTCATGGTGCTACCAACGACCCCAAGAAACTAAGGTTCCAGAGAGTTCACAGCAGGGCTCAATGGAGGCATGTGTGCCTGCACAGAAGACCACTTGATAAACAATTGTTACAGGTAAGTGCAGCCCTGTTTTCATCATTGTAACTTCTGTGCAGTCCCACATTGTGAGACTAGCCAGTTCACTGAGTGAAGGATGTGGGTGTGAAGCTCTCAAAGGAAGAGACCATGGAGGAACACTTACCCAACAGTTGTTTAGCATCCCATATTGACCTTCACCCAGAAATAGCTTGTAAAGGAGCAGAAAGTTCCCTACAAGTGTCCCAACTGAAATACACACAGGAACATGGCAAAGATAAACAGCACTGTTTTGCAGAGAGCCATGATAAATAAAGTGGCATTAAATAGCCATGCAGTCAAGATGTGTTACTGTTGTTCAGTCGCACAGTAGATTTCGACTCTTTGCCACCCCATGGACCACATGACGCCAAGCCCTCCTGTCTTCCGTTGTGCTCCGGAGTTTGCTTAATTTCATATTTGTTGCATCAATAACACTGTCTAACCATCTCATCCTTTGCTGTCCCCTTCTTCTTTTACCTTCAGTCTTTCCCAGCATCAGGGTCTTCTCCAGTGAGTGCTCCCTTCTCATTTGGTGGCCAACGTATTTGAGCTTCAGCTTATCTGGCCTTTCAGGGAACAGTCAGGGTTGATTTCTTTTAGGATTGACTGAACTGATCTCCTTACAGTCTAAGGGACTCTCAAGAGTCTTTTCCAGCACCATAATTCAAAAGCATCTATTCTTCGGCGCTCAGCCTTCCTTATAGTCCAACTCTCACAGCCATACATTACTACTGGGAATACCATGGCTTTGACCATACGGACTTTTGTTGGCAGGGTGATGTCTCTACTTTTTATTATGCTGTCTAGGTTTGCCATTGCTTTCCTACCAAGGAGCAGGTGTCTTTTAATTTCCAGATCTGCAGTGATCTTGGATCCCAGGAATATGAAGTCTGTCACTGCTTCCACGACTTCCCCTTCTATTTGCCAAGGAGTGATGGGGCCAGATGCCATAATCTTAGTTTTTTTGATGTTGAGTTTCAAGCCAACTTTTGCACTCTCCTCTTTCACCCTTAGCAAGAGGCTCATGAGGTCCTCTTCACTTACTGCCATTAGAGTGGTATCATCTGCATATCTGAGGTTGTTGATGTTTTTTCCCAGCAATATTAATTCTGGCTTGTGATTCATCCAGGCTGGCATTCTGTATGATGTACTCTGCATAGAAATTAAATAAGCAGGGTGACAATATACATCCTTGTTGTACTCCTTTTCCTATGTGCAGTCATGATAGCCTCTACCAATCCACAAGGATGGGTTGTGTGAGGATGCTGACCAATCCTCCTTAGAGCCTGTGAGACCAATACAAAGTAGTGCTGGGTCCCTAGCAGACCAAAACCCAAGAAAAGTCACATTCACGGAATGTAAGGAGTGCACAGGTGTTTTGCATCAGAAACAAGTGTAAGAATAGTATTGTGTGACATGAGGTCTGAGAGACAATCCCTGGTAGAGGATCCTGGCCAAGGTATCAGACACCCTAACCTTGTAAAACTTCATGAATGGAGGAGGTATAGGTTACAATCCACAATGTCCTTATTTCACAGTTGGAAGTGTTGCATACTAAAAAAAAACCCTACTCTAAATGAAGCACCAAGGAAGTGCAAAAAATCAAATGAGGGGTTATACTTATGTTTTGTAACATTGTTAGAAATCCAATAAGGAAGTGGGAAGTTGAGAGAGTTTGAGAGCCAACAGTGGCCAAACCATAGTAAAAAGCACAAGAAGCAGGGTCCAAACCTGGCTACAGCCTCAGCAGAGACTCTTTTCTACTTAGAGGTGTGAGTACTGGTAGTGAAGGAACGGTGATTCCCATTCAGAAAGGTTGGAGGCTACTGCTGCAATGCAGGAAAGGAGCTGATGAAACTACTGAAGTTGTCAGTGGTCGTAGAATAAGCAGATCTGCACCATAATAATGAAAGCAAGTGTGATGTGGTCAAAGAAGCAATTGACAGGATACCCCACAAACAAAACAGCCAGAGATTATCAGAGAAGGAAGGGCAGATTGACAAAGAAGGGAAGGGGCAAAAGAGATGGGGGTAGGGTGACAAAGAAGGGGAGGGGGGAAGAGGAGGAAGAGGGAAGGAAGCGGGGAAGGGATGCACTCTCTCCACAAGTTTATTGCAAGTCCCCACTGGGGGGGGAAGGTTGGAAGAGGATTCAGTGGCCAAGGAGAAAGTGCCAACTTCTCAAGCAGCTGCGGGAGGAGGACACCGCTGTGTTGGAAACTGTGAGCTCTGAGCCCCATTGGGGAGGGGGGGTGCCCTGTTGCCTGTTTGGGAAGGGAGAAACTTGTGGGGAGGGGGCATTCCCCCACCTTTGCTTCCCCCTCTCCCCAGGAAGTCTAAGCACTCTCTGGTGGGCTTCCCTTTCTCTCCCCTACCATCCCCTCCAGCCGGCCTGGCCCACCTGACCCCCCAGAAGTGCTTTGCAGTCAAAGATGGGCTAGTGCTTGCCGTCGCTATCATAGTGCTGTGGCTGCTCCCCACCGAGCACCTGGAGGAGCAGGCCCAGGCCAAGCAGCAGCAGCAACAGCTGCATCTTGGCCCACAGTACAGAGCGAGGCGATGGCGGGGAGAGCCGGAGAAGCGCTGCTTCATCGCCTTAGGCACTGGGCAAGGGGACAGGGTGTGGCCCAGCTTGGCTGAGACAGCTCCTTCCCTCCCTTCCCTCCCCAAGCAAGGTGAAGTCTGGTGGGCATCAGTCAGCAGAGGGGGTGAAATAAGTGGCAGCTCCTGGGGTGTTCTGCAGGTAGTGCATTTTGCTGGGGTGGTTACAGTCAGTTCTCCTTGCAACTGCAACTGCTTCTCCTGGTGTTCCAAATGGTGGTGGTGGCGGTGGCCTCCCTAGGGCTCTCCAGCACATTCTTCTGGCTTAGTAAGTACACCCTCTGCACAGGCACAGTGAACACTGTTCTACTTTTTGGATGTTTTTAACCTCCCCCTTACGTTTTCTTTAAAGTTTTTAGATTTTTCCACACACCTGGGGAGTGGCCCACATGTGCAGGATAATCCCTTTTCCCTCCATGTGTCCCCAACCTGCAGAAATAAGTATCCGCACACATGGGCCATGTTGAGAATTAGATACATAGATTATATCATTAGACCAGTCTGTGATGACACCTCATCTTCACACCTAGAAACTAGGGACTTAAAATTCACACCCTATGAATTTATTTCATTTGCTTTGTTTATATTTTTTTTACATATGTAACCAAGGCTTTGGGGACTGCTTAGTCTCCTAGTCCTCGATGAGGGCACCCCAGGGTGCCACCCAGCAGTCACTTGACCTATTGTCCAGGGATTATAGGCTTGAAGCAACCACCCAATAGGCTTGATGAAAACAACAAAGAAGCAGGTTTATTTCAGTGGTATGTGTAGCTCAACTGTTCCTTTGTTTTATTTTTCTCCAGCCCTCCTAGTATTGCAGTAACAATGTTACTGGAGAACTGGGTCCTGAGCAGGCTTCTTTGACTGATTCAGACTTATACCATGGTATAAAACAGAAAGGATTTTAACTTTTGACTGCTTTTGACAGGAACAGTACCCAAACCCAGGGGTCATTTCGTAGAAAAAGAGGTGCAGGAGCTCATTAGCACAACTCATTTGCATAACTCATTTGCATATGCCACACCCCCTAACATGCAGGAAGTGTGTCAGAAGGCAACACCCACCCCTCAGGCTCCACTCCACAGGTGAGTGAAACTGACCTGCTCTTCCTCCATTCCCTTCCCCATCCAATACTTTGTGCAATAAAAATAAGCGTAAAGAACACACCCTCATTCTCTTCCTGCTCCCTTGAAACCACCAGGTTGCAAGTACACTTGAGATACCCAGGACATGTGCACCACCCATCCCTTCCCCTCCCCCTCCCCACAACAAGACACCCTGTGAGGTAGGTGGGGCTGAGAGAGGTCTTTTGAGAACTGCTCATGAGAGAACAGCTCTGAGAGAACTTGTGACTGGCCCAAGGTCACACCAGCAGATGCATGTGGAGGAGTGGGGAATCAAACCCGGTTCTCCCAGATTAGAGTACAACTCCTGACCACTACACCAAACTGATAAGGTGGAAGCTGCTGAAGTGTTGGTGAAATTTCTCCAGTACTTATGTGACATGTGCCCAGATAAAAAATGGTATACTTAGAAAATTTATATGCCACCTTGAGCAAGTCTCTGGAAAAGCAGCACACAGTCATAAAAGGAACAATGATAAAATTATCAATATTAAAACAAAACATTAAAAACAATAAAGACCCTAGCAGGGCTTTCCCCGGGGCGCTGCGCTTCTGCACTGCTCGGGGAAGCCGAGGAGGGTGTGGGGCTTGGTCATGTGCCCGCCCCCTGGGCTCCTCACTCCCGGAGCTGCACTCCTGTGCGCTCCCACTCCAACGGACCCCTGGTTATAGTAACCACTGATTGCTAATTCCTTCATCTCTAATATCTTCATCTCTAATATCCGCTATGTCGGTCAGGCGGGATATAAATCTAAATAAATAAATAAATAAATAAATAATATCTTGCCAGGACTTGAGTGTCCCCTGAGCATTTACCATATTGCCGTACATTAAGAAACCACTTTTATTTCTCGTATTCTTATTGTGGTAAGCTTCTATTGGGGACATGAGCAAGGAATTTGGAGGACTCAATAAATTCTGGCATTTAAACCATATTCTCCAAAGTTGGTCTCTAATTATATAACTCCTTTCATGTGTTATGATTGTTTGGGTTGATTTCTTTATCCATAAATAATTATGTGAGCATTCATCTAGGTCTGCTGATTCAAGTTTTACTGTTCTGTGTCCTGGATTTTTAATCCAGTCCACAATCCAGACCAGATCTGCCGCTTGATCATTTTATATTTGGAACTGCTAACCCTCCTCTCTTTTTCTCATCTTGGAATATTTTAAAACTTATTCTTGGTTTCTTGCCATTCCAAATAAATTTATTTGTCTTTGTTGTTAAGGCTGTTCTTATGACACTGTTGTATACTCTCATCTTTGTCACCCACACACCAGCCTTTTGCAGGCCACTTTATGTATTTGTCTGCATTTGAATTTAAAACCTGTGATCATTTTCTCAACCCTGTATTGCTCAAATCAAAGGCTTGCTGTCAGGTGTAAAAAGGTGATCCTTAAGAATGAACAACTTTTTAGCCTTAGTTGTGGTAAAGAGTTGCTCTATACATTCACATTAAATGCACTATCATAGTCTTTCTGTTGCCAATGTTTTTGCCAGCCTGCCCTGTCTGACTGGTTTTCATTATAGGCCCCCCAACATTTCTTTTATGATGTTCTTCTGTTCTATTCTTCTCTGGGCTTTGAAGTTCTCTTGAGTTAGCAAAAAAAGTACAATATAAATACAATGATGACACTCATTATTCGCATGAAAAAGACATTTTGTTCCAATTATCTTTGCCTCCTCCCCCTCCCACTCAGCCCCTCTGTTTGTAACAATAAAAGTTGCTAGAAAACAAACAAGGACAATTTTGAAAATTGGGAACATTATCACAAAATACAGGAAGAAGGAAACCCTTGTATATGCATAATTCATACTCAGGCCAGAATGATCATGCAGGGAACTACAAAATCTCATCCCTGCTTGTAGTTATACAGACCTATGGGCAAATTCAAATGTTACATGTTCTGTTCACACTCATGTCAATGATGCCCAAAACACTTAAAGCACAGCAGTACTCCACATAGGGGACAGAACGCTTAAAATCTGCTTATAGCAGCAGTTGAATCAAAAAGGAGAAAGACAAATAAAAGCAAACAAACACAAACTGCAGATATGAATTTACACTAACATAATATTATACATATGGACTCTGATATAAAGGCAGATAAGAAATGTAAAAGCATACCATGCATACTACCACCTAGGGCTGCCAGGTCAGCAGGGGTGGAGATGTAATGTTGCCAAAAATCACTGGTGTGATGGCACGATGTTATGTTATATTTTGAAAATTTATAAATAAAGTGTTTTTTAAAAAAATGATGCTCTAGGAGTCATGATGAATTCTAGAGTGTCATGTCAATGTAATTACACTTCTGGGTTTGCCCTGAAAGTGATATAAGACCACTGCTTCAATGGCACCCTCCGTGTCCTGCCCCCCCCTGTCCCTGCCCCCCCCCCCCAGTCTTCTACCAGGTGCCAGCCAGCCATTGACAACCATACCGCCACCTGTTACAAGTTTGGTAAGGCAACTTTTTGGGTCACCATGTTCTTTTTCCTCAGGGAATTTCACAACAGGATTTCAGTAGAGTCTTAAAGTAGTCTAGCAACAATATCAAATTTTACTAATTATTGTCTTGTTATAATTCCCTCTGAGTATCACAATTTTAAGATGCCTGCAAATAAACATATCAAGCCAAGGCAGACCAATGCCAATTATTAAGAAGAAAGTAATCAAAATAACAGCATAGTTCTAAGTATAATCACCAAATCATGGTGTTTCAGTACTAAAACCTTCTAGTCAAGAAAATGGCCAGGTTTTTAAAGGAAATCTTATAATAGCAGTACCATTGTTCCCATAAGAACTTGACAGCCACAAGCCTCATGACAAGAGTGAAAAAACATCATCATTCCTTCATGCATATTACAGATTTAAACCATTGCTGCAATAAAATCAGCCACAGTCTACTTGACACGGTACAGTAGTTATTTTTATTACATCTGTTTTGCCCAGCATTTGGGATAAATTAGTGTCATTTATTTCAATTAAATTCAATTCATTTAATGCGTTCATTCATTTATGTAATGTATTCATTCAATCCACTTATTTGGGACAAGCACCATCATTTCAAGGCAAGTCATTGTAATTTATTAGAGTTGTTAAAATTTGCCATTTTAACAATAAGCCCATATGGAGAGGATTGTTTGACAGAAAAAGCAAAACAAAAAAAGAAAGTGTGTTCCCCATAAGCTTTACTGAAATATGTCCATGTTTATGAATGCAAAACTTATTTTTTGGCTTGCAACTGCTAAAGGCATATCTGGATCACCTGAATTGCTAGGAAAAGATACACAGGCGCAATATACCATTGTTTTACTTGTCTACATATCCCTACCTATAAAGCACAATGAACAGAGTATATGTCATACTTCAAAGCCTTTCCAAAACATGTTCCACCAGGTTTTCATTAAGAAATATTATTTTACCCTCACTGTTTACCATTTAATCTGTTAAACAGATTTTTTCCCTTCATGCATTAGTTTCTATTTATACTTCCTCCTTCCTGGTTTCCAACAAAAGCAATATGACAAAATACTGGGAAGGAGTCATTGGTTCAGCTCTCCTTACCGATTCCTGGGAATGACTGCTTTGTCACTTGGTTGTTTGGAGATGTTATTCTTTACATCATCATCTCTGTTTCAGGTCTGTACTTGCTCAGAGATAACAATAGGATTCCCTGGAAAACAGTGTCTCTGTCTCACCACATTCAAGTCTCTTACAAAGCCAATCTGTGTTCAGCTTACTATCAGGACTCAACTGCAGCAGAAATTAATGCAAATATGGAAAAAGGAAATTTCCAAGCAAAGTCACCAGGGTTGCCATCTCCAGGTTTGAAAATACCTGGAGATTTGAGGAGTGAAGACTGAAGAGGGTGGAGTTTGGGGAGGAGAGGGATTTCAATGGGGTATAATGTCATAGAATCCACCTTCCAAAGTGGTCATTTTCTCCAGGTGAACTGATTTCTGTCACCTGGAGATCAGTTGCAATAGCAGGAGATCTCCAACCACCACCTGGAGGATGGTACCCATAAAAGTCATCCATTTGAACTGGGTTAATTAATATTTGTCTATGTTTTCAGTTATAATGGAGGTTTTATTATAGATAACCATTATAATGTATATAAATATATTCATAAGTACACATACAGTCTGCTTTTCCTCCAGGTAGCCTAAAGTTAATTCCTAGCTGGTGTCATAGTGTCATGGGCACCTCAGACTGAGGCACATGCACCCAGAGGGCACGTATCCCCAAATGCAGGGCCTGAAAGGATAATTCCAAAGTTGGGCTGACAGCAGAACCAAAGCACATGAAATTTAGAGCCAGAAAAGCAGAACCACAAATGCTTATTGCCCAGGCAATGGCCCACCCTGACCCAGAAGTCTTAGTAGCACTGCAAGGTTGACAGCCAATTCAAGTGGGCAGAGTCACAACAGGTTTTGAAGGCCAAACTAGATAAGATGTGGAAGATCGCTGATTGAATACTTTGCAAGGCCTTTTTTTAAAGTATACATGTGAGTAGAAATCTATCCCCCCCCCATTTATTTATTTTATTTATTTATTTGGTATATTTATATCCCGCCCTCCCCGCAAGCAAGCTCAAGGCAGCTTACATTGCTTGGCAGCATGCGCCAAGTGAATATAAAACATTTAAAACCATTTAAATCACTCAAAACAATTCACAATTAAAATGCTCATAATATTAAAACAAGATGGCATACTGTATAATACAACAACTCAGTGGTCTCCCAGTATTTCAAAATAATATGGCTCCACCTCAATTTCGGCCAGCCCTCTGCCACCCAATGTTAATAGTGGCCGTTGATGGTAGTAGTGGGTGGCTCCTAGTTGAAAGCCTGGTGGAAGAGCTCCGTCTTGCAGGCCCTGCAAAACTGCACAAGATCTCGCAGGGCCCTGATCGCCGGGGGCTCATTTCACCAGTAAGGAGCCACCACTAACATCAGGAAGGCTGGGTAGGGAGCACATTGGAAAGGGTGCTGCATTCCCAAATGAAAGCCTCCCATAGCTGCTTTGAAAGAAAAAAAAACATTACAGATCCCTCATGTCAAATCTAGTTTGGCCTTGCAAGCTCATCATAGTAGGGGAACACTTTGGGGGCAACAGACCAAATACCTGAAGTTTCCTGGATCTATCTCCACCAGCTTCTGACTAGTGGTTCCCTTCCAGAGTGCTCAGAAACCAGCCCCACAGCAGACCTCTGGTATGCCTTCAAAGGGACCTAGGGGATTAGAAAAAGCAGTAATTAAAGAATGGCAGGATGACCCTTAACCTTATTGCCAACCCCAGGTTAGGAAATTCATGGAGATTTGGGGGTGGAGCCTGGGGATGGCAGAGTTTAGGAAGGTGATGGACCTGGGCAGGGTTATGATGCCAGTCTATCCTCTGAAGCTACCAGTTCTCCAGAGGAACTGACTGATGTAGTTTGGAAAAAAGCTGCAATTCTGGGAGAGCTCCAGGCTCCACCTGGACGCTGTTAATCCTATCCCGAAGCCAAATCCCAGTGTATCTCATGGCAGAAAATTTCCAAGAATTTTCCTCAGGCGGGCCTATGTTGGAATCATTATAATAGGTGTGGATGGGAGAATATAAATTGAGGAGAGGATAACTGTCAAATCATCCAGCTTTAATGAAAAGGCAATAATCAAATCATTTACCACCAAAAGTTCATACGATCCAATATTCAAACTGGATAACAAGCCAGACCTCGTCCCCATGGCCTACCGCCCTCCCCACCAGACCGATGGACACTCTCTGAAAAAAAAAATGATGTAACCAGGAAAAATAGGTTCATCCATTAACCTAGTCTCCTGAAGAAGTAGAACATCAAAGAAGGCTACAAACACTTCAGTATCCTTGCAATAAATTCTCGAGAACCAGCCAGATATGGAGTCTGCAGGTCCCAGACAGTCAATTTTTTGCTGCTGGGGAATCTGGTACTGGCATCTTGGGGATATTTCCCAGATTCATTACTATTCTTGGCTGAAGAGGAATAGGAATTTTCTCTCTTGTCAGGCTTGGTTCCCATAGCCTCTTACTGGCCAAGGGAAGGGTGATTCCATCTAAAGGACTAGCTAAAGATTGATTCTTATTCTTCTCAGGAGACCTGTACAGAACAGCTAATGATAACTCTTCTTGATTGGCTGCCTAGTTTTGATCCTGATTGATTTGTACTAGTGTATGCTGTAATTTCTTAAATCAGGCAATTATATTGCCTTGTTCCTCAAAGGGTAAGGAATGAAATGACTGAAGGTTAACAGCCGCTAAGCCCAGCTGCATGTCCTTTGAGAGGGATGGCATAGGAGAGAAGGTTTTAACTTCATCCGTTGGATTAAATTTTGTTGGATTCCAACAAAAACAAGAAATTATGGGGGCAGTGGTATCACTGTGTTTTACAGTACTAAAACATCCAGAACTTGAAAACACACTTTAACATGAGACAACATTTCTTTTACAGAGATCTACCCCTCCCCTTTAGCATATTAAGTAACCAGTATGATTCTTTTACAGAACTATTTTTAAATCTGAAGCAAAAAAAACTATGTACTGAACCTAAACTATTAGAAAATTTACATAAACTTTTATAAATGTTAAAGGAAAACATTTTAAATTAATATTTTCTATTGTTTTTGTATCTTGGGGTATTTTTCTACCCCACATATATATCTACCTGTGGTTAGGTAAATATTCTCCAGGTTACCATGAAGGCTCATCAAGTTGTCACAAAGGGCTGTATCTCTCCAGAGCACTTAAAAATGGTTTCTTGGAGCAGAATTTTCTTAATGAACACATGATGTGTTTTGTAGTCCAACATGTTAAATGAGCTCGGGGTAAAAAAAAAAAAAAATACCCTACCACAATGACAAATGAAGAGATTTCTGGGGTTGTTTGGTATCCCAGGTGCTTTTTTGTTTCCAGAAAACAAACTGTAAGTGGTAACTTGGCTGTACTTTGGGGACATTGTTTACTACCGAAAATGTTCTACAGAGGACAAAGTTGAACAGCCCGTTCTCTATGCATTCTGCCAAAAAAGGTACAGCTGGGGGAGCAAATTCATCCTGGAGTTATGTCCAAGGTTAAAATTCCTCAACAGTGCTTACAAGTTAGTGTTGAACTTCAAAAGCAAAAAGCTCTAAAGTTTGAATTCAAATTTGACCACATTTCAAATTTGTGCAAAATCTAATTTCTAACATGGCCAAGAATAGAGGCCATGGCAAATGCCTTAACAAAAGTGAGCTTCCTACAGGAAGGTCAGCACTAAATGGCTGGAACTTGCTAAGATATTCAAGTATTCATCCCTGTGGATGCTTTTACTATGCACTTTCGCAGCAATACTGCACAGAAAAAAGGAAAAAGCTAAAAGTGGCCTATTTTTAGCTCAGGTAGTAGAATTAGATCATTTTGCTCTAGACATTTCAGTCTCTCAAGGAGAGCAAAATTTTAACATCATAGGTAAACCATCATCTTGCACTCTGCCATGCATGTTCCTCTCCCAAAAGCCATGGATGGATACCTCAAGGGGGGAAATGAGCTGCCAGATGGGCATAGGTGAGTTGTAAGAGGGCATTTGCTTACCATGAACTGAATGACTGTGTCAGAATGTGCCCAACACAAAAGTGATACATCCAACAGCAGTGGGGCCTTAAAAAGCAAAGGAAGCTTAGAACAGTTTTGGGAAAACCTTTCTCAGCCTTGCATCTGAAAAAGTGGGCTCTAAGCTTATCTTTCCTATATAATAAAGCTGTTTTCAAGTGACAAGATTCCATGGGGCGCCAAAATCAGTTGGCTGGAAGGACTGCCACTCAAAAGGGGGTCCCTGGCCACTGGCTGCATTCTCTCTCTGCTTTGCCTCAGTCCTACCCACAGAGCTACCGGCCAGCATCTCGGCCTCTGTCTGGAGGAAGCCAGCGAAGGGGAAGGACTGACTGGGTGCTGGGTCCAATCTTTTCCTCCACCCACTGCCAGGTGGGTCTAACTGTCCCCTCAGTGGCCTGCTTCTGTCAGTGAAAAGACAACGAACTTTCAGCATAACCCCCTCCCTCACTCACTGACTTTCCAGTCAGAATAAACTGTAGAAACGGCAGGGTTGCCAGGTCTTGCTTGGAAAATACCTGGAGACTTTGGGGGTGGATCCAGTAGAGGGAGGGGAGGGGCCTCAGCATGGTACAATACCACAGAGTCCACCCTTCAAAGCAGCCATTTTCTCCAGGGAGCTGATCTCTGTCAGCTGCGGATCAGCTGTAAAAGTGGGAGATCCCCAGGCCCCACCTGGAGGATGGCAACCCTAAGAAATGGCTCTTTCTCCCAGGCTGTGATCAGAAGTCCAGTTTGATCCATTGCCATTGCTGTTCCCTGATGGATTTAAAGTGCATGATCAGACAGCAATATCTGTCTGTCATGTCCCAGTTGTCTGTGTCCCTTCCCCCCCCCCCTTTACTGCATGTTTATTTGATACCTGTTAAAGTCCGGTCTTTTTGTCCTGAGCTGGTTTCAAACCGGATTTCCTGTTGTCTGATCACCCAGTCAATCAGGCAGCTCTGACAGCCAGGGCTCTTTTTTTCTGCCGCCATTTTTTTCAGTAGTTAGTGAAGGGCACACGACTGCTTATTCGCACCCCTCTTTCTCTCCCCCACACCCACAGGGGCTGCTCTAAACATTGTTTTCTGCATAGAAACTTTCAAATAAAAACACCTCTGTACTTCAGCTTCTTCCTGTGATTTGGGGAAGGGGTACCTAGAGAGTAAACTTTTTTAAAATGGCTGACGGCCCCATGAACTACATATCCCAGAAGGCATAGCAGTGCTTCTGGGCATGCTCGAGGGAAAAATTATTTTTAAAAATGGCTGGTAGCAACATTTCTTGGCTGCAGGGTCTGATATGCAGGGCTCCGTTGGGGCCGGGGCGCGCCAGAGCGCCGCTCCGGGAGAGAGGAGGGCGGGGGCGGGGACTTAACAAAGCCCCGCCCCCCGCTCACTCTTCCCGGCAGGCCGCCGCCACCCCGCCGCCGCCGCCCCGGGAGAAGCCCCGGGAGTGTGAAGCTCCGGGGAGACGCTCCAGGGAGTCTGTGGGGGCGTCCCCGGTCTCTCCCCAGCCGCCCTTTCCCCGCTCGAGCAGCTTTCCTGCTGGCGGAGCGAGGGGTTCCTGAGGTGGCTCGCCACTGGAGAATCCCTCGGCGAGGGTCCTCCGCTTCCCGGCTGCGGTGCGTCCTGCCTCAGACTCTCCTCGGCTGCCTCTCGCAGTGGCTCGGAGCATGCGCCCCCTTTTTGGTGGGAAGGGCACCCCCTCCCCTCAGGGCTGGCCAAAGGGCACGGCAGACGAAGACGGGGCGACCCCTTCGGGGACCGACCTCCCGCCAGCGGGCAACCCAAGGAAAGACGTGCCCGCGCTTTCACACCGAGTCGTGGAGGCTGCTCGTGCCGCCACCGCTCTGCTCGCTGCGGCTACTTTGCACTTGCCCGACTGCATCCTGCTGCTGCTGTTCCTGGGGGAAAGTGTCCCCCCCCCACGGCTGGGTGAGTGGCGGCTGGGAGGGGAGGGGAGGGGAGAGGAGGGGGCTGGCTGCGCCCCTCCAGCCCGAGCTCTTCGCGCCTCCCGGAGCTGCCAGTGCGCTGCTTCACCCCCCCCCCCCCCCGTTCCGGCTGGCCTCCGAGCCTGCCCCGCCCCCTCCCTGCCCGACCTGAGCTTTTTATACTTGAAGGGAAAGTTCCTGCAGAGAGCCAGCAGGAATAGGCTCCACCGGGTGCTTTCCCTTTAAGAACAAAAAAAGCCAGCAGGAGAAAGCCCCGCCCAAAGATTAAGCACAGGGGCTAGGCTTTCTGCATTTGGCTTGCCGACGACGTTGCGTGGCTTTCCCTGCACCAGTAAGTTCTCTGTTCTCTTTTCCCTCTCTCTCTCCCTCTCTCTGCCCCCCCCACTTTCTTTCTGTCTTTCTTTCTGTCTTTCTCTCTCTGCCCCCCCCCACTTTTCTTTCTTTCTGTCTTTCTTTCTTTCTCTCTCTGCCCCCCCCCTTAAAAAAAATTGAAAAGGGGGGTGGATGTAAAAAAGCAGAGAGCCCAGGAAATGCTGGTTTTGACAATATCTTTAATTTTTGAGAATCTCTTTAGTTTTCTCATGGCATCTTCTGCTTAAGAAAAGTAACTTTGAAGCCTGAGTTCAGTAGTGTCTTGTTGGGAATGGCTTGCAAATATATGTGTGTTTAAAGTCTGTATTAAAGTGGTTTGGTGCTTACTGCCATGTAAGAGAAAACATCTGAAAAAGTAGCTTCATTGTTGTGTGTGTTGAATAGAAACCAGAATAGAAACCATGCACTTAACCACTACACCAAACTGGCTCCTAGCGTTGTTCTGCCAGTGAACTAGGGTTGCCAACTCCAGGTTGAGGAAATCCCTGGAGATTTGGGAGTGGAGGGTGCAGTTTAGGGGAAGGAGGGACCTAAGCAAGGCATAATGCCATGGACTCTACTTTCCAAAGCAGCCATTGACCTGTAGTTTGGAGCTCAGTTGTAATTCCAGGAGATCTCCAGACCCCAGCTGTAGGTTGGCAACCCTAAAAAATCATATTCAGCGTACTAGTTCTGCAGGAAGGCAACCTGATTTCCATGGGAACCTAACCCTTAGGAATTGATTCCAATCCAGTGTGGGAATAATTGTTGGACATAAGTTATTGGTTCAGGCAAGGTTTTGAATAGATGGGACAGAAAATAATGTTTTTATTGGTTTTGTCAAAACTATTTTGACAACAAGGTAAACAGAATAAGAAGCAAAAGGTGTGGCTGGATGACCACACTTCTGGGAACACTGGGTGTGTCCTAATATGTTAATGAGCTGTGCTGTCAGGGGTGTGGCCTAATATACTAATGAGTTCCTGCTGGGCTTTTTCTACAAGAAGAGCCCTGGGTGTTTCTATGGGAGAAATATATCCATCAAGTTGGATGGATATAATGAGCTCCAGCCATTAGCTGCATGCAGGTTTGTTCCCTCAAACTTTGGGGGATTCCACCATCACACTAAGTTTTGGCAGCTAATTTAATCTGCTGTTGTTTCCTCTGTGCCAGTCCATCATTCACTATATCCCAGCTACCTGGGATTCACTTCTAAATCCACTTCATTGCAGCATCACAGCCTATGTAAAGCCCTCCTTCTGTCCCTTCCCCCCTCCCTTTTTTGGTGTGTCAGTATGACAGACTTGGACATGATTGCTATTACATGTCATAAGTGCTAAGAACATTTCACACCTTATTTGAAAAAAAGAAGAAGCAGCAAGTTCTGTGTTAAAGCTGCCGCTGTGGCTGGAAACTCCCTGCTGTGTTTATTTAAGCCTTTGCTTCCCCCGGGAGGGCCAAGTCCTGTGCGCAAAGTTCCCCTTTCGAGCGCAGCAACGGCTGGGTGGCACCCTTGGAGGGCGGTTCTGCAAGGGACTCCTGGGAGGAAACGAGGGAGGCCTTCCTAGGAACGCCATTGGAGGACAGACGGCGGCAGCCGGCAAGCGGGGCTGCTCTCGGGTTTGGAAGCCCAGACGGGGGTCGCTCCGTGCAAACAGGGTTTGGTGGGGTTTTTTTGGGTGGGGGGGAGGGCTGCGACCCAACCCAACCCAGGTCAAGGAAGGGAGGCGCAGATGAAAAGCCACCCCTCCACAGTGCAACGCTGTTTGAATTGGAGGCAGCCTGGAGCAGGACTCTGAAGAGCCTGAGAAAAGATTCAGTGCATGGGGCATAGTGGTCAGAGGGTGGGACTAGTTCCCCTGGGAGACCTGGGTTCAAATTCCAGCTCAAGCTGTGGAAGCTTGCTGGGTGACCTTGGGCCAGTCACAGGCTTTCAAGCTAACCTAACCCACCTCATAGGCTTGTTGTGAGGATAAAATGAGAATGAGGTTTGTGTCCCCACTCGAGGAGAAAGGTGGGGCATAAGTGAAGTAAATTAACAGAGAGAAATGCCCAGAATAAAGAAATTCATGGGGAAAAACTGAGGAGGCCTATGAATTATGCTAAAGGTCCTCTAGACAGCAGGGAAACCCAAGTGTTTGTTTAACCTCTGGAGGAGACCTTGTTCCCCACCCCCCCAGTCTCCGTTTGTAGTTCTTTAGCTGGAGTGATAATTGGATTGGCTGATGCACAGTGGCCTCTATTCTCCTGAAAGGCAAGCAAATCATAGAGTTGGAAGGGACCTTCAGGGTCATCTTGTCCCACCCCCTACATGGAGGGGCCCAAGATGGTGGAGCTGGGCTTCTCTGGTCTGGGAGTATAATTCTCACCTCAGATAATTGGGGGGGACCAAAACAGGGTCTCTGAGGATGGCCAGAGTGAGTGGGGAGGTTTGTCTGGCGGGGGTGTGATCCTTTGGGTCTATGAGTCCCAAACTGTAGGACAGGGCTTTAAAGGTCAAGACCAACTCCCTAACACACTTCCGGTGATGTCAGGGGGTGTGGCCTTCTGACACACTTCCAGTGATGTCAGGGGGTGTGGCCTTTTGACACACTTCCGGTGATGTCAGGGGGTGTGGCATATGCTAATGATTTATGCTAATGAGCTCCTGCAGCTCTTTTTCTACGAAAGGACCCCTGCTGATATGTGTCTGACCGCTCAAGAATGGTACAAAAGCGCTTTGAAGAGTGCTTAAAGGGGTGAGTCTGATCAGTATTCTCTGTAATAAAATACTCTGGATCAATTAGAGGCGGGTTAACGGTGGATTAAAATGAATGTATGACCACAGCCCAGCTTAGCTCCACCATGGCTGGCTGGCTGGCTAATGAGGTCGGACAGCAACCATCAAACCATTCTCTTCAACCCCCTGCTGTGCGGCTGATTTTCCCCCTAGGGTTGCCAATCTCCAGGTGGGACTTGTAGATCTCTTGCTGTTACATTTGATCTCCAGATGACAGAGATCAGTTCCTCTGGAGAAAATGGCTGCTTTGGAGGGTAGACCCTATGGCATTATACCCTGCTGAGTCCTTCCATCCCCCCCACAAATGTTGCCCTCCACAGGATCCACCCTCCCCCAATCTCCAGGTATTTCTCTAATCAGAGCAAGCTTGGTTGCCAAGCTGGCAGTGGGCGGGGGAGGGGATTATGCTGAAAGTCCATGGTCTTTTTATTGCCAGAAGCAGGCCACTGAGGGGACAGTTAGACCCACCTGGCAGCGGGTGGAGAAGAGTTGCCAATCTCCAGGTGAGGGCTGCAGATCACTCAGAATTCTAAGTGCTCCAGGGCCCCAGAGCATGGTGGAGGCTGTGGCGGGGGGGGGGGGAGGGGAGAGATGGAAAGTTGAAGAGTGAAGTTAATACTCAACCTAATTTGGCATTCAAGTCACAGTTCTTCTTGATTATTGCAAGCTTTATTGAAGTTGATATATCTTCGTTTTATCATTGTAGTTGAATTGTTTATGAATTTATGCAATGTATTTTTATGCTGTTATAATAATCTATTTACTTATGAAAAATGAATAAAGATACTTGGTTAAAAAAAAGAGTGAAGTTGATGATTGGCTGGGAAACAGGGTTGCCAACTCCAGGTGGAAAATTCCTGGAGATTTGAAGGATGGAGCCTGGAGACGGTGACGTTGGAGGAGGGGTGGGACTTCAGACAGGTACAATGCCATAGACTCCACCCTCCAAGCCAACCAGTCCCTCATGGGGAACCATAGTTGCCAATCTCCAGGGGAGGGATGGAGATCATGCTGATCTACAACTGCACTTCAGATGGCAGAGATCTTCCCCTGGAGAAACTGGTGGACTCTGTGTCATTATACCCTGCTGAGGTTGCCACAGCAAATTGATGCTGAGTGCCCAAGGCCTTGGCACTCTTCCAGAGCCTCTTTCTAGAGCCTGTTATATTTATTTCCACAACAGGCCTTATTCCTAGTGCTGAAATAAATTTCTGTTAGTCTTGATGGTGCCACAAGACTCCTGTTGATTTTGTATGCCTCAGTTTGTTCTCCATGTATACTCAGTACAAGATGATGGCCTTCACTTTTCTACAAAGTAGAGATACTAATGTCTGTAAAACGTTTCTCTTCAGGAAACAACCTCCACCCATTATGATATTCTGAATTAACAGAGTCTGGTTTCTGAAGCTGAACTAAGGAGTTAGGGATTCTCCACTGTTCCATGTTTTATTTCTACAGATGCTGTTTGCTTTCTTCAGTTTATGTACATACTCCCCACCCCCATGCTCCCAGTGTGTACATGCCTCTGCAGTCTTGATGTGATTAGACAAACAATTATTATTAAGGGTTTTTTGTACACCGTGTACCAATGCACAAGTATGAAACAGTAGAAAACCACATCACGAGACTTCTCATGCAGTCACAGTGCTTTGTTGCAGTGTTTTTGCAATGAGGATGGGAGGGCAGCCTAAACAGCCCAGACTAGCCCAAGCCTTTCAGAGCTCAGAAGTTAAGCAGGATCATCCATGGTCAGTACTTGGATGGGAGACCACCAAGCAGGCCATAGCCTTGGTGGCCCACAAAGGGGCAGGGCCCTACCAATCATTTGTCATGCCCCTCCCATCAGCACTAGGGTTGGTATAAAATCTGTCACAAGTCTTCTGCCAATGAAAGAGATTGTCTCCTTCCCTCCTAGGCTTTGCCAATAAGGGAGAGATTCTCCTTCCCTCCTCGGCTTTGCCAGTAAGGGAGAGATTCTCCTTTCTTCTTCCCTCCCAGGATTTGCCAGTGAAGGAGAGAGTCTCTTTCCCTCCTCCCGCCTCTCTCCCAGGTTTTCCCTTTGCACTTGGTTTCCTGCACAAAGTATTTGCTCCTGCTGTGCTCTGAAACATATGACAGTCCTTTTCCCACCCTAGCTTGCAAGCTCATGGCAGCTATGGATTCCTCTGATCAGCAGCACATAAGGGTAGAAGCTTTTTTTGTGTGTAGCTTTATTTTAGCCTGGGCGGGGAGTGTTCAAAGGGGAATCAGAGGGGGTGGGTAGTAGCACCACAAGCCCACAGTTGGTCGGGGCATCACAGCATTTTAAGATCACTGTAAAATGGTGATGATGAATTGGTGCTCGCAACAATTTTGCCTTCTCTTTTAACTGGGCTCAGCGGGGAGGGGAGAGTCAATCTCTGTATCTGTAGAGGGGAGCTTCCCCAGATTCTCTTCCTATCTGCATTAAGCAAAAAAGCCACCCTTCCCCTGCATGCCAGGCAGGCTGTAGCTGCAAAGGAAAAGTGTGTACACACACATACACATACTCGCTACACAAACTCCATGTTTGGGAATCCCTAGAAATTTGGGGGGGTGGAGCTTTGGGAAGATGTGGAAGGGACATTCATCAGGTATAATACCATAGAGCCAGTTTGGTGTAGTGGTTAAGTGCGCGGACTCTAATCTGGGAGAACCGGGTTTGATTCCCCACTCCTCCACTTGCACCTGGCTGGATGACCTTGGGCAAGCCATAGCTCTGGACCAGCTGTCCCCTCAAGGACAGCTTGGGAAAGAGCTCCCTCAGCCCCACCTACCTCACAGGGTATCTGTTGTGGGGAGGGGAAGGGAAAAGGAGTTTGTAAGCCGCTCTGAGACTCCCTTGGGGAGTGGAGGGCGGGGTATAAATCCAATCTCCTCTTCTTCTTCTATCCTCTGAAGTAGCTGTTTTCTCCAGGGAAAGTGATCTCTCTCATCTGGTGATCACTTGTAATTCTGGGAGACCTCCAGGCCTCACCTGGTGGTTGCCAACCCTATATGTCTGACTGCCTGTCGCTATCCTTGAGACTTCCTATAGCAAGTTATGTGGAGCTAAATCAGAGCAGGTTTGGGGTTGGGGGGAGTGAGTTCAGTGGAAGATGGTGTTTTGAATCTAGGGGGTTCATCCATCCAAGAAAATGCACCTTCTTCAGTGAGCTCTGTTAGCAAATCCTCATTGCATGCTTAGAGGAAGAAACAGCCACTTTTATGGTGATCTACTGGTGGGGGGTTCCCATTTGGCACAATGCAACCCAGGAAAGTGGAAGTGGGACAAATAATATGGGGGTGGGGATCTTAGTGCATTTGCAAGACTCTGTTCATCATGTGTAAATAAAGGAAGGGGATATTTGGTTTTAAACAAAATGGATTATCATTTAACCTTCTTTGTAGAATGATCCTTTGTAGAGACTTTGGCATACATAATATCTCATTCATAATAAAGTAAATAAATAACAATGTGCTCACCACCACTGTACTTGCCCCCCCCCCAGTCATAAAAAATTTCTGGCTACAGGCCAGCCACCAAGGAATACCCAGAGGAAGGCACCAGCAAGCCACCTCCACTCATCTCTTGCCTTGAAAACCCCATGAGAGGTCACCATGAGTTGATTGTGACTTGACAGCACTTTATTAATAGTAGTAGTAGTAGTAGTATGTAGGAGGAGCCAACTGCAAATGAACTTGAAGGAATGAAAAGCAGTGTGCACTCTACATAACTGAATTCCAAAATTAACTCAATGTATTCTCCTTGTTAAACTAGACCTGAAGAGGAATGGAATGCAGCATATAAAGAAATTCTTAAACAATAAAGGAACAGAACCAGAGAAATCTGCTTCACGCTTTTCACATATAATGCGTAATACCAAGCAATAAGATATTTTTCAACAATCACCTGGTTCACATGACTTGGTTTATTTGCTTCACCTCTGTGTTTATAACTTGGTGAGAGCATATTATATCACTTTCCTAACAAAATAATTCAAGCAGTTTACAATAAAATAACAAAGACAGGAAATCTAAAGATCTAAAAATATAAAATAAGAGAACTGATCTCTATAGTCTAGGGATCAGTTATAATTCCAGGAGCACTCCAGACCCACCTGGAGGTTGGCAACCCTACAAGGCGATCCCTCACTATCCAGGTAGGGTTGTCACCTCCAGCTTGAGAGATTTTGGTGATTTGGTGGTAGAGCCTGGGGAGGCCAAAGTTTGGGGAGGGGAGGAAGCTTGGCAGGTATGTAATGCCACTGACTCTACCCTCTGAAGTTGCCATTTTCTCCAAGGCAACTGATCTCTGTAGTCTAGAGAGTAACAACTCCCACCTGGAGGTTGGCAACTCTATAACCAGGGCTTCTGAGGTCAAGGCTCTTGACTAAGGACTCCTTGACCAAAGGTCTAATGTCAGACCATACTAAATTATTTCTACGTTATGCCAGTAGTAGTAGTAGTAGTATAGAAGATATAATCACTTAAAAGAATTTTGCCACAGCTTAAGTAATCCTCCTTGGGTCCTGATCCGTTAATAAAATGGTACTATCTTAGTTCTATCAATAGACACCAGGTTCCTTAGCATTTGATCCAACCAATTTACTCTATATAAATCATACTATGGGCAATACAGGTTCATACAATCCAATGTTTCAAGTTCTCTCCGTTCACATCCACAATATCTGTCCTGGAATGTGATCTTCATGTAATGGTCCCTCAGAACTATTGATGGGAGCTCATTCATCCCAGCTTTTTTTTAAAAAAATCCTTGGCTATATGTTGGGATGGTTAACAATTTCAAATAGGCTGGCAGGGAGTGGGGAGTCAGAGACCAACTGAAAATAACGAGCAAACCCTGTGTGCTCTAAAAGAAGTGATTATCCTAACTCTACTATTCGCTTTTTTCAAAAGAAAAACTGCTGCAGCTTTACCCAGCTCCTGCACGATTTCCATTTCTACTCCTAGCATCCTTTTTTTTTTTTCATCAGTAAGTTGGAACCTTTATTCTCATATTCATTGCTTGGAGGCAGGCATTTGCCTCCAGCAACCTCAACGTAAGCTCTTCCCTCAGAGCAATACTAGAAACAGATTGGAACCCCCGGATCCTTTTCACAAAGTAGATTAGAAGTTGATCACTTTTCTCATTCACTTCTTCAGCCTATATCTCCATCCCATAAATTATTTGCAGAGTTATTTTAGCCTGAGATACAGCCAATGCTGAAGGGACAGAATAGCCTTCCTCCTTATAACAAAATCTTGAGACAATGCTAACTTTTATTCTGGCCTGTAATAGTAGCTGTGAGGAGAGAAGGCAGCATGGTATAGTCTGACCTTGTCAGATCTCAGAAGAAGAAGAAGAAGAGATTAGATTTATACCCCGCCCTTCACTCACTTGGAGTCTCAGAGCGGCTTACAAACTCCTTTCCCTTCCCCTCCCCACAACAGACACCCTGTGCGGTAGGTGGGGCTGAGAGAGCTTTTTCCCAAGCTGTCCTTGAGAGAACAGCTGGTACAGAGCTATGGCTTGCCCAAGGTCATCCAGCCAGGTGCAAGTGGAGGAGTGGGGAATCGAACCCAGTTCTCCCAGATTAGAGTCTGCGTACTTAACCACTACACCAAACTGGCTCCCAAGCTGACTCAGAAGCTAAACAGGGTCAGTACTTGGATGGAAGACCACTGAAGAGGGCTCTGCAAATAAAGGCAATGGCAAACCAACCCTGCTTCTCACTTGCCTTGAAAGCACCTTGCTGAGTTCATTGTAAGTCAGCTGTGACTTGATGGCACTTTACACATACACACACACACACACAACTGTAGCCGTGACTGATCACACAGTACTGATGTAATATGTTCTCTTTATGCTACACCAACTAAGGAGCAGCCTATACCAGCTGCATGCTCACCAAAATGATCTCATCATAGTAGTCCAAATGCTGGGAAACTGTAATCTCCTTGCAATGAAAGGGTTTCTTGAGGAAGTTCATGTGAAGGTTGGTTGGGAAATCAGTAAATTGTGATGTGAGTTTATATGGTTTTTCTCGAAGCCTTTATTTTATATATACATTATTTTAAATACTGTTTTGAAGTTTTAATGTTTTGATATTCACCACCATGGAGACCTTATTTGGGTGGAAAGGTGGCACAGAACTGCTTCAAATAAATAAATAAAATACTGAACTTCTCTGTGAAAATCCATCTGGAAAGGACTCCAAAGGAGTCCCTGATTTTTAAAAAAAAATCTTTAAAAAATGCTGAACTATAACAGAAAGGGGAGAAATGGGAAGGTAGTTTCAGCTTATGTGCTTTCAACGAAAGTGAGATTGAATCATATTACAAATTTGAATGGGATCCTTCTCTGCAGACTTGCACAAGGTCTTTGTTGTTCACTCTCACCATGTCAGATTTTACAAGAACTATCTGAACCTGAATTGGTTCCAACAATCCCACATGATCGTGTGTGTGTGTATGTATATGTGTGTGTGTGTGTATACACATGCACATACATATGCAGGTGGATTCCTTCTGGCTAAGGCAGATCCAAACGTCACTCAGCAGGTGCTAATAGGCAAATGAGCCTTTGAAAGTGGGCCAGATAAAAGCATTAAGAGGGGAAAAAATAACCAGGATTATCTCCTGACAATCTGGTTTCACATCAACAACACCTCTCTCCCCACCATGCTGTCCTACATCTTGCATTAACTATCTGATATTAAACATATCACTCTGTTCTCCATGCTCATTCATTGTCTAAGTAGCACCTCATTCCCATGATTCCACCCAAAAAGTTTAGGATCCATAAATGACTTGTGGAAGAGAACTATGGAACACCTGGGCTAAGGGGAATTTCATTTCTAGCGGTTAGGACAGATAGAAAGACAGAATCCCACTGCTGAAAAAAATGATTAAAATAGCAGTGTCAAGTTACTGTAGTACAAGCTCTTTAGAGTTGAAAGTGCATGAACACAGTTTTCCTTCACTGTTTTTTTTTAAAGCTAAGTGCTTTTGAGAGCTTAAGGGAGAGTCTAGTCTAGTGAGGCTTTTTATGAAGGAGCTTGGATAGAAAGCATTACCTATTCCAGTACAATGGCCTGTGATAGCAGTACTCAGGCTATTTTTCTAAGAGGGAAAGAAATACCAAAAGATGCACTGAATTTCTGCAAAGAATCCTTTTCATAAAACATAATGACAACACTATTTTAACCCCTCTACACCCTCTCCTCATTTCAGCAATTATAATTTGGTTTATGGAGTTTGGTTTAGGACTAGGGCTACAAGCATCTAGGTGGCCCCTGGAGTTCTCCCAGAATTACAGCTGATCTCCAGACTACAGAAATCAGTTCCCCTGGAGTGAATGGCAGCGGTGAACAATGTGGGTGAACTCTGGCATCACATCCCTGCTGAGTACCCTCCCCTCCCCAAACTTTGCTCTCCCCAGGCTCCCCCACTGAATCTCCACAAATTTCCCAAATTGCCATTGGCAACCCTAGTCAGGTCATGACCAAACAGAAAGAGACATTAAGGAACAGCCCTAAATCCAGAACTTTTGAATAGGCACAGAGGCAGTGTAACAATGGATAATAATAGCACAGCTTCACAATCAAGCCTGGAATTGGAGGAAGGACTAAAAATATACATGTGCTGCTCCTCATATCCATCTTTGACTTCAGGTCATTAACTGCGGGTGTGGATTAAACCATCACAGAACCATACAAGGTTATGAAGAGACCATGGCTTTGTGGCAGAGCAGATGTAGAAGATCCCAAATTCAATTCATGGTATTTCCAGTAAGAAGGATCAGGTAGGAGGAGACATGAAAGATCTCTGCCTGAAGCCCTGGAGAGCTGCTGCCGGTCAGAGTAAACAAGACTGACCTTGATAGACCCCATGGTCTGGTTAAGTATAAGGCAGCTTCACATGTGTGTTCATCAGTTAGCACAGGTACTGTTCGTGCTAAACAATCTCTTCCTATCCTCTCCAACCTCATGATTTCTCCATTTTCAGCGGAGCCCATTCACACCTGCAGCTGCAAGTCATCAAACAATAAAACATCAAATGATGAGATTCAAGGCAATGTATGTGCGTGTGTGAACCGGTCCTATCTTGCCTCCATCCTAACGTGATAAGCAAAGTTTAGCATTAGTTCTCTTGCAATCCTGCAGAACAATTTCCATATCTTTCGTCACGCCCTCTCCTTTTATCTTCCCTCTGCATCTAAATATTATAGCAGCAAGTGCACAGAGCAGAGATTGTTCTCCTTCTGATTCTGGTTAAGTGGCATGCGCTATGATGTGTTTTTTCAAATAATTAGCAGAGAGGCTTGCGTATCTCCTGAGCATGTGAAGTATGAAAAGCCAGCGGGCCCACAGAGTCCAAACGCTGCAGCCGTCTAGTGATGGACAACATAGAGAATTCTCATATGGAGAAGCCGAAAGCCTGCCCTGATGAGTGTGTTCATGCCAAGCAATTAGACTTAAAGAGTGGAAAGTCCCTAGCCCGGCTGGACAGAAGCGCTCAGTTACAAAGCTCCTTGCTAATCCTGCCACAAGGTTATTATTGAAGAATCTTTCGCCAAATGCCATTTCACACTCCTACGATAATGACTCTCCGGCCTCCTTCACCCCAGCACAGCAAGTCATTTCTCTTGAATATAAACATTTATTATGGGCTTTTAATTATAAAGCCAGGTCAGAGGCCCAAGGGGAGCTTGTTTATCTGTCTGAGAATCACCAGTGGAGCAGAAAATCTGTGCTGCTCATACACAGGCCTGCTCAAAGGCACAGTTTGTTGCTCCAAAGGGAGAATGATTCAGTGTGAAATGAGATGGGAACTAAACACAGGAACCTCTACAAAGCACATGACAATAATCAACAGCCATTTGTATTTAACCCGGTGTTAGGTCATTTGGTTTTTATTGCTTTGCATACTGCAGTGCCAACAGAAAGAAAGCATTTTTACAACAGTGTACTGCTGACAGCAAGCACAAGCAGAAAAACTGCCTACGTGACAAGACAGGTAGGAAGTTTTTTTTTTTAATTAACCCTGGAGATAGTTCTATGCACTATGTAACCTGCCACGAGTCTATGTATCGGAGACAGTCAGGGTAGAAATCTTCAACATCCTCATAATTCAGTGTAATTGTTGTCAATAAGAATACATGCATACCACATTTATACAGCTGTTGCCTCAGCTAGGCAACACTCCTGTTACCTCTGCCCCATCTTGTGTGGGGATAGGTGGGTAAAATGAAGTAAAAAAATTAACTGAAAGAAAACTAAATGTGTTCAGCAAATGTTTCATGGACTTGGATTGCTCTGACTTAAAATCACTGAACAGGAATGAAGAATTATTTATACTTCATTTGTACCTCACTTGTCTCACCAATGAAGACATAAAGTCTCCATCTCCATTTTATTCTCACAACAACATTGTGAGGTAGATTAGGCTGAGGTTGTCTGACTGGCCTAAGGTAACCCAGCAAGCTTCCATGGCAGAGTGGGGATTCGAACCTGGTTCTCCCAGTTCTTATTTTGACACTCTAGCCCAGGGGTGTCGAACTCATTTGTTATGAGGGCCGGATCTGACATAAATGAAACCTTGTTGGGCCAGGCCACATGTGCCACAAAATGTAATGTCAGGTAACGGAGATATAAATTTTATAAAGGTCACACACAAAATTTTCCTTGTACTTAAAAATATGCTTAAAACAGCACTCTTGCAGTATTTTGTTTATTTAACAGTCTCTGATAACTGGCACCTCTTGCTCTGAATTATTGCATCAAAATGTCTGTGCTGTTGCAATCTTGAGTATGCTGTTCAAGTGTGTATCTGTAAGCTGCAAACCTACTTTTGATTTATTGGCATTCACCACAGAAATCTCAGAGTTCTGAGTCTAAGACCCAGGGGAAAACATGAAATGGCTGAGCGACTGAGAGAGTCTGGCGAAGCAAGCTATGATGCAGCAGCAGCAACAGAACTGGAAGCAGGAGATGGCCAGTTCCAGTGTGGGCCTGATAGAAGCCCTCCGGGGGCCTGATCCAGCCCCCAGGCCGCATGTTTGACACCCCTGCTCTAGCCACTACAGACTGTATTCAGGGTGCTTTTAGAGTGTATTCCATTTTCTTTGGTCTTTTCTTTCCTCCCTTGAATGTATATTAACTATTACTGATGACATTTCATCAATTTATTCTTTAATGCTTTCTACGTTGGGTGTTTTTCAAACACAGAGAAACACAATTTCATCCACTCTGCACATTTCTAAAGGGAACCAAATTCTCCAGGTGAGTCAAGGCAAGCACTTCTGTACCACGATGTCCACCAATTCCTCTTCAACAATTGGAGGTTAAATGATTCCCAGGCCATCAGACAGTGCCAGATCAGTATTGCATCTCATTTTTTAAACCTATCTTGTCTTTCTCGTTTGTTTCCATTTATATGGATGGAATTCATCCCTCAGACAAATCATTTACATCTCTTGTAATGAGCGCCTCTGATGCAAATGCCAGGAAAAACATTATTGTCTGTTACTTACACAACATGCTATTTACCTCCCAGCCAGCATCACTGTACATAATACATTTGTCTGTTAAAAGGCCTCAGGTGGTTTTAGAAAGATTAATGAATTTTAGAAGCAATACAGCACATCAGTCTTTGGGTATCAGAGAGCAGTACACAATGGCATGTATCCAACCAACAGTGCCTCCGATGGAATGACGTTTCCATTTGCAGAAGAGAAGGTGGTAATTTCTGCTGATTCTTCCTCCAACGGCAGACCCTCACTATGCCCCTACGCTGCTCCTTATGGTCCACTTACCACAGGAATAACATTTGGGGAGGATCAGTCAACTGCAGCGAGAGGAGGAAGTGGGAAAATTCTGCTCTGCAAAATCTGCAGATGGTTGTGTACATGTCATTACTATAATTTACTCCCATTGCAAAATGCTGTGCAAGAGAGAGGCCAATGCAAAGGGGAAATTCCCCTTTCTCCATCATCACTGCTGACTCTGGTTCCCCCCTCCCCATCTTCAGCCCTGATTCCTCTCTCCCCACTCGGGTCGCCAGCGCTAGGTTGGGAAATACCTGCAGATGTGGGGGGAAGGAGAACCTGAGGAGGGTGGAGTTTGGGGAGGAGAGGGACTTCAATGGGGTGTAATGCCATGGAGTCCACCTTCCAAAGCAGCCACTTTCTCCAGGTGAACTGATCTCTGTTGCCTGGAGATCAGTTATGATAGCGGGAGATGTTCAGGAACCACCTGGAGGTTGGCAACTCAACCCTCCACCCACCATCTTTGTCATGCCTTCCCCCACTGACCCTTCCTTCACTGACTCTAGCTTTCCTCCTGCCTGCCCCTTCACCATTCCAGCTCACCTCCCCCACGTGCACCCCATCCCTTCACTATTCTATCTTGCCTCCCCCAACCCCCCTGCTACCCCAGCTCACTTTAAAGCTGCCAACTCCTGGAGATTTTGGGGTGGTTCTGAAGAGGGTAGAGTTTGAGGATGGAGCTCAGTAAGGATGTGGACCTATAGATTCCATCCTCTGAAATCTGCAGGGGGGAGTTTAAAAATGTCAGCTCCATAATTCATCAAAAGTTTTTGAGCATATGCAGTGAACCATAATGCAGCTAGGGTTGCCAAGTCTGGGTTGGAAAATACCTGGGGACTTTGGGGGTGGATCCAGGAGAGGGTGGGGTTTGGGGAGGGGAGGGGCCTCAGCATGGTACAATGCCATAGAGTCCACCCTTCAAAGCAGCCATTTTCTCCAGGGGAGCTGATCTCTGTCAGCTGGAGATCAGTTGTAAAAGCGGGAGATCCCCAGGCCCCACCTGGAGGCTGGCAACCCTAAATGCAGCCCCAGGACATTGATGTGTCCAGTCCAGCTGGAGAACTGAGTCATCATTGATCTGAGGAGTATGTAAATTAAGCCAGACTGCAGCCCAGGGAAGTCCAAACCATATGCATCAGAGTATCGGGGTTGGGGGGGGGATCATCTTTAGAGCTCCAGTTCTGCAATCCCAACTGACATTTTACCAGAATGGGACTCAGTGGTTCTGCCTATCCATAATTTTTCTCACCATGCTGGTACTGCTTTCGAATCATATCTACTGGATTTGCTTCTTTAAATCAGGTTATTCATTCTGAAGTATACTGTCTGCCATATGGGTTGCAACCAGTGACTGAATTTTAAGTTCTAATTAACAGATGTTATGGAATTGATACAACAAGCAATGTGGACTTTATATAAGCTTCCACTTCTATCATGATGACCGAATTCTTTCTGCCCCTTATTTCACAAGCACATACACAGAATCCAAACAGCATTCATTTTGGATTGCTGAATTTCATTTTCCTTGTTCCAGTTGCATTCCAGTGTCCATATGTTTGTACAGGGGCAGCTGGTGCTGTTAAAGAGACAGATAGCTGTCATTTCCTTCTGCATGTCTCAGTTTTCTCAAGTTCCCTTCTGTCTGTCAGTCTTCTTGTGCCCCAGATAGGGTCATACACACCAATCTGGGGATATGGCTTGATACAGTGCAGGCCCTACTTTCAGTGTAAGAAGCACTAGTAAAGCTGCTGTTTCCTTCAGAGGAACTGCACTCTGTGGTCTGGAGATCAGTTGCAATTCTGAAAGATCTTCAGGCCCCACCTGGAGGCTGGCAACCCTACACCAACCCGGTTTACAATGCTTCAGTAGAACTTAAGATTCTAACTAATTCTGTAGCCAATCACAGCACATGTAAGCAATATATAATCCCCAGGTAGGACAACACGTATCAGAGATGGCAACCAGGGTACATGGCATGGGGCCATTTTTCTAGCTTGCTATCATATGCATTTAGAATTCACATGCCATGTGGGGACTTTGGTAGTAAGAAATGGCATTTTGCACAAAAAGGGAGTGTGTTGCAGAAACAATCAAGGACAATAACAAACATGGTAAGAACATATTGCTAACACTTGTCTCCTCCAAACTTTTACAGGTAGTCCACCTTAGGAGGACAAAAAAAATGCAATGGGAATCTCCACTATACTTCTACAGCTGGGAATGCAAGGACAATGTATGACAATATAGATAAACAAGGGAGGAAAAATCCATGCCTTGAAATGAAGCTTTTGCAAAGGTCTCCTATGTGCTACACATACATATAAACACACACGATCTGTAAATACTATGTCTTGCTTAACAACCCTTTCCTGTTTCTAGCAATATCTTCCACGGGGTACCAAAGAGTAAGTATGCAAGGTGGTGGGAAGCCCCTCACTCCTTTTGCAGATATGCAGGCATAACATCACCACGATATCAGTGTGATGTCATACGGATGTAATCATGACTATTTGTCAGGGAGCACAACCACACTGAGTAGCTGAAAGCGGAAACTGCAGACAGCGTTCTAATGCAAATCCCTAAAAGGGGATGGATAATTATTGGCCCAATGACTACATGATCTCCTCTGACAGGTGAATTCCAAGGGAAAAAGAGGAGGTATAGGAACTAGAATAACACCTAGGTGGTGCCCTTCTCTCAAGGCTGTAACTCACCACCATGTACAGAGTGCCTGAAGCCAGTGCCTGCAGCAATTCTGTGTTCCTGTGTCTCTTTTGACTGTTCCTTGGCAGCCCTTCAACTGGATGAAGCCCTTTCACAGTGCACTGCTAACCACCTGCTGAATCTACAGCATGATGAACCGCTGCAATGAGCAGTGGGCATCTTGCTGTTTTCCTAGGCAGCTGCCAATTCTCTTTTCCTTGCCTAGCTTCCAAATAATTGCAACCTATGGACACCCATATTGCTGCTCCCAATTCCTTTGGGTTGGGTTTTTTTTTAATTCTATCATTTTCCTATTGGGAGAGCACAAGAGGAGCTATGGCTCAATGGAAGAGCATCTGCTTTGCATGAAGAAGGTCCCATGTTCAATTCTCAGCAACACTGGTTAAGGGATGAGGTAGTAGGTGATGTGAAAGACCTCAGCCTGAGGCTCTGGATAGCCACTGCCAGTCTTAGTAGACAACAGACCAATGGTCTGATTCGGTATCAAACAGGTTCATGTGCTCTAGGATATCAATTAACTATAGCAGAGTAGATTCAAGCGGGTAACTGTGTTTATCTGAAGCAGCAGAACAAAGTTTGAGCCCAGTGGCACCTTTAAGACCAACAAAGTTTTATTCAAAGTATAAACTTCCATGTGCAAGCACACTTCCTCAGATACGGTGAAACAAAACTTCTTCAACTTTTGTTTCACTTTATCTGAAAAAGGGTGCTTGCGCGCAAAAGCTTATACCTTGAATAAAACTTTGTGCCACTGGACTCAGACTTTGTTCTACAGCAGAGTAGTAATGACATCAGCAGCATATTGGTGTCACAGACCTCAAACCAGAGCATTTAAGTTCCAGGAAGTTTTATTTAAAAGTTGCAACTGAAGTGTTAGGTTACTAATCAGTGGAGGAGGAGCAATTTTAACCAGCAGGTCTGGATGCTTTTTGCTCTGAAAAAGACAACATCACAGATGGACTTTTCTTCTTAAATTGTTTTCAGTCTCTCTCTCTCTCTCTCTCTCTCTCTCTCTCTCTCTCATTACTGTTACATAAGTAAACAGTAATTATATTCCAGTTAATTTAAAATGTAATTGTCTGATGAGCTTAAAGGTACATTAAAAACAACTGGGGCAGCTCTGTTTGTTTTATCAACACCACTCTCCTAAGCAGGGTTATACCGTTCTAAGTTAATTTAAGTAAATGACCTTAAGGGAATATAGCTCTGTTTAGGATTGCATTGGTTTTCTATTGATTAAAGACCCTTTCAGCCTTACATTTCTTTATTTTGTATTAAAGCAAGATGTGACTGTAATTACTTATATATCCCATTAATTACCGTATTTTTCGCTCCATAAGACGCACCTGACCATAAGATGCACCTAGCTCTGCTCGGTGCCGTGGCTTGGGAAAGGTGAGGGGGGTTTAAGACGCACACACTTTTCCCCCCACTTTTTTTGGGAGAAAAAGTGAGTCTAATGGAGCAAAAAATACGGTACTTATTTAATTGTATTTTATATTATCTTTTATAGTTATGTAAATTGTATAAGGGAGGGAAGGTGACATGATAGCCCCCAGTCTTGTCAGATTTCAGAAGCTAAGCAGGGTCAGTACTTGGAATGGAGACCACCAAGGAAGACTCTGCAGAAGAAGCAATGACAAACCACCTCGGCTTCTCATTTGCCTTGAAAGCCCCTTGCTGAGTTTGCCATAAATTCACTGCAATTTGACCGCACTTTACACACCATAAGTTGTATCTGAAATGCTTGCTGGAAAACTCATTTAAAAACATCTCTGGGATAAATAAATATAAAAATGAAGGTGATAAAATCATTCTTATTAGCAATTAAACAAAAAAAATCTAATTTACTCAAATCTGTAGTATAATCGTACGCAGAGTTGCTCAAGTCTAAGCCAACTGAAATCAAGGGATTTAGATTGGAGTAACTGCACAGACTGTAATTCTTTTAAATAGTTAGCTCAGTTAATACACTAGGATATGCATGGCTAAAGTACTTTGAGGATCAAGTAGAAGACAAAAAAAAAGAAATCTTAAGAAACAGATCAGAAATTATGGCTGTAGTTTTGCTCGGGGGGGGGGATTAGAAGTGAGCCCCTCAAAGGAGGTAGAATTACAACATCCAAAACTAGTAACATATTTTAGTTATTTTGCTAGTTTTAACTTATTTCATTTTACTGCTGTAATGATGCGATACCCTAAGAAATTATCTCAAACTACAGCCCTGATGTCTATTTGACAGTCAAGAGCAACTCACAGCAAACCAGAGAATGACCTGAGCTTACAAAGATCGGATCTAGCTTCTTCAGCAAGCAAACGCTTGTCCTCAAGATGAGAAGAGAGTCAGTTACAGGCCAACAATAGAAAATTGTGCAACATACACAGCTGCGGTTGCAGATGGCCCTATCTAACCAAGTCACAAGTTTCATTTCCATTGCCCAGAACCAAGCATTTCTTCTGAAATGGGGGTCTTTCCACAACAATTGCTAAAGCCTCCTTAGCTTCCACAGTCTATGCAGTGCTTACTTTCTAGTGGCAGAGAGACCAGACAGATCCCATTTCCTCATTGCAGGATAGAATGCTCCAAAGCATCTGAGCTTCTCATGATAACAAGTTGTGGGATAATTCAGTGGAGAAAAAGTTTCAGCCTTTTGTTGCCATACATATTTCTTTGGAGAAGTCACCCACAAAATGAGTTTGCCTGCTCTATTTACAGGAAAAAAACCCTAGCACAAAAAGGTATATTCATCTCTGAATGCAATTCAGAGGGAGTAATCCTAAACAGGTCTACTCAGAAGTAAGCACCATATCATTCAGTGGGCTTATTTCAAGAAAGCAGCCTTAGAATTGCAGCTGCATTTACAGTTATAGTCATGATCAGATCCTGCTGCAGGAATGAATGTACCAGTTGAAAATCCCCATAGCAGCAGAGTCTCTGAATGAAACAGATACAATGGACTAACTCTTGCACTTACATAAAAATTAACTTTGGTTAGCAAATGTTATGTTAAATGCCTGGGTTTCCTAAGAGTCTACCCAAATGCCTGGGCATGCCATTGGGATTTGAAACTTTTCCCCTCCTTTGAATGGAAGGCCCTCATACCACATCACAAATTACCTTTGAAAGACCCCTACATTTCAAAAGCAGTTTGATATGTGGCAAAAACAACTGTTGTTCAAGAAAAACAAGTGCAGCCCTCTCTAACATCTATACTGCAGGCACTGGCAACTAGTTATAGGAATATTTGGAGTCTGGCCCAAATTCCTAAGAAAAATAAGAATAATGAATAATGGCAATTAATAAGGCTTTTCAGGCAGAAGCAAACTGACATTTACAGAGCAATCCTAAGCTGGTATACTTGGAATCCTATTCAGGTTTTTTCAGTGGGGCTTACCCCAGGGAAAGCTTTCTTAGGATTGTACTGTTAGTGTGCATCTGAACAGCATGAAACTATGCTTCATGGTGGAAATGGGGTGATATTTTTCATTTTTGTGGTAAAACAAGAGTAGTAGCAATACTATTTCTGCTACCCAGCACTATGCATGCTTACCCAGAACTAAGCCAACAGACTTGAATTTTTGTTTTGAAAAAGACTTATAGCCATAATTTTAAAAACTGCTAACTTCTACTGAAGAAAATGTTTTAATATGATCATGAAATCTGGTGGTGGTGGTGGTGGTGGTCACTGTTCATTTTTTTTATATTGCAAAATATTGTTCCTGTTAGTGAAAACATTGTGACATCACTGTCAAGGAGCAAAACTTGAGTTTTAATTCTAAAGAATGCCAAAAAACAATTTAAATGGCAGTTGCTTGAAACCACATATGTCACTGTTATGTCCTATGATTTTTTTCCCCATCATGAATAAATAGACAGGACCACTGAGGCCTGCAGAATTAGGGGGACAAAATTCCAATGGCCGGGATCTCTCTCAGAGGCCCAGGAACCAAGCCAGTCTTATTTTCGTATGATGTTTACATTGGGAAGCCTGGATGGTGTGAGGATATACCAAAGCAAATCTTTGAGTGGGAGCAGCCATATTTGCAGAAAACAATTGTAGGCATTTCAGGGGGTTTTTGCCTACCATTCTATTATTTCTGTGGTAAAAAGCTTGGTTGTAACTCACTCCTTTGGGGATCTCTGGCCAGCTGTGGTCCCAACTCTTAAATAGTGAATGGCTATGGTTTAGCACTTTATGTAAATTATTCCTTTAATTCCTGAAAACCAGTGTAGTATGGTGGTTAGGGTGTCAGACAAGGATCTCAGAAACCCAGGTTCAAATCCCCGCTTTGCCATGGAGGCTAGCTGGGTGACCACAGACTCTCAGCTTACTACCTCACAGGGTTGCTGTAAGGACAAAATGGAGGAAAGGGCAATAGTGTACGCTGCTTTAGGTCTCAATGTGGAAAGGTGAGGTATAAATGAAATAGCTATATAAATAAAGTTGCCATCTTCACACTCCTCTCCCCCACTTTTTGTAGTTAACTTCTACTGCCGATGCTACAAGTGAGTCCTTATTTCAGTAGATGGATCCACTTCCAGTACCAAGACAGTTATTTCTTCAGATCCGTTTGAAAAAGTACCCTAAGGCAGAAGCAATTCTGATTGCCAAACTTCACAGAGTTCAAAATCTTTCATAATCAGTCAACTTTCGTAATCAGTCAATGGCAAAGCTGCAAAAATTTTAGCATTATATATGATATATATATATATATATATATATATATATATATATATATATATATATATATATATATATATATAGTGGGTTTTAAAAGAGAGAGAGAGAGGAAGAGTCAGGAAGCACTGGTTTAAAGTTAGCTCTGATCAGCGCCAGAGACAATGATGTTAGTGTGACCGGAAAGGTTGACCTATGGTAAGTCAAGATTTATGCACTGTGTAACAAAAGGGGAAGCTGCTGGTCCAAGGAGTTTCTTTCCCCTTTTCCTTTGGCAAGCTCAGGACATTTGTTTTGAAAGTGCAAGACAAAAAAAAACAACCATTCAAAAGACTGAGGTCATTTCCAGGTAACAAAAATGAGGCCATATGCAACAAAATAAAGCAAAAAAAAAAAAGATGTGTTGATATGTTGTTACATGCCAACTACTGGTTAAGCGTGAAACAAGAACAGTTTGGTTTTTTCTAAAAGTCTTTTAGTCAGTAACTTCACATTTCTCCTAGTTGCATACGCACTATATTCTAGTTTTTATTCAGCTCATTTTGTTTTTTTTAAGGTTTTTTTTAATGGATTTTTAGTGTCTTTATGGCATATGTTCAGATTAGTTAATCAGATTGGTAGTCATTTCTACTGGTTTCAATGGGAAACACATTCCCACTGATAACTTTTTTGAGATGTGAACTGGAACCTGCTTTCTCTTCTTTTGAAGGCTTCTCAGGAGGGAAGGACAGTCTGTCCTGTAAAAAAAATAGTGCCTACAAGAGCAAAGTCGCACTCGCCGTTTCTTTCAGCATTTTCTCCCAGTCTGGCTCACTTGGGTAAGAGTCCCGCTGGGACTCACTCACTCACGCTGGGTAAGAGTCCAGCTAAGAGAAAAGTCCACCTCTAAGTCCACAAAAGTACTGCAGCAAGATGTTGTAATAATCACAGTGACTGTTTGAGAAATGAAAACTATCAAACATATTCATTATTATATATCAAATATATTCATTATTATCTTGGCCTTCTCGAGGAAACATCAACAGTCAGACATAGGGTGGGCCTTCTCTGATTACATGTATGGGGCAAAAACAGTATCTAAATTACAAAACTGCTGGAGGAGACGTTGTTTATTATTCATTTGCTTTCTTATTTAAATTTATACCCCTTCCTTCTTCCCAATGGGAACCCAAAGTGGCTCACATCATTCTCTGCTCCTCCATTTTATCTTTACAGCTCTGTGACGTAGGTGAGGCTGAGACAGTGTGACTGTGCCAAGATCACTCAGCAAGAATCCACAGCACAAGTAGAGATTCGAACCCAGGTCTCCCAGATCCCAGTCCAACACTTTAACACTAGACTACACAGGCTCTCAAAGTATTTTCCAACCCAGCCATAGCTATAACATCCACCACAACAGTATTCCCAAATATACTTCTTGGTTATGGCTGCTATAATTTTTATGGGAAAATACAGAAAACTACACTTGGAAAAGCTGTTGTGGTACAGGATAAGCATTCCCCTTATACCTTAAACTTGATGGCCCAGTCTCATTCTGCCACTATTTATTTTATCTTTATTTAATTTGAAAAAATTCTGTGCCACCTTTGCACCCAAATAGGGTCCCCGAGACAGCAAACATCAAAACTTTAAAACATTTCAACATTAAAACAGCTTTCAAAATAAAGTATAAACAATTCAATAAAATATATAAACACACAAACACACACAGTAAGACAACATCAGTGGAGGAACACCAAACAATACAAAAAAGTCTTTAGCTGCTGGAGGAAGAAAATGATAGGAGACAGACAAATGCCCCTGCAGAGGGAATTCCAAAGTATCTGTACTGTAACATAGAAGGACCTTTCTCCGGTTGCCACCTATCTAGCCTTACATAGTGGTGGCAGTCAAAGTAGGGCCTCTGAAGATGACTGGTGTGGTCAGGTAGGTTTATAGGGGAGAAGGTAGTCCTTCAGTATGCTGGCCTAAAGTTGAATAGGGCTTAAAAGGTCAATACCAGCACCTTGAATTGGGCCCAGAAGCAAACTGAGTGCCAGAGAAGCACACATAACAAAACTGGAGTGATGTGGTTCCTATAACCCATCCCAATCAACGTTTTGGCTGCAGTATTCTGGACCAACTGTGGCATCTGGACAGTCTTGAGGAAAGCCTCACATACAGTAGGCTAATGTAGATGTTACTTGGGCATAAGAACATAAGAAGAACCCTGCTGGATCACACCAATAGTCCATCTAGTCCAGCATCCTGTCTCACACAGTGGCCAACCAGTTCCTTTGGACAGCCAGCAACACGGCACAGAGGCTGAGGTTTCCCCCTTATGTTGCCTCCTGGTTTTGGGATTTGGAGGATTAGTGCCTCTGAATGTGGAGTTTCCCCTCAGTTACCATACCATTTTGCCTCCATGAATCTATCTAATTCCCTTTTAAAGCTGCTTATTGCTGTGGCCATTGCTACATCCTCTGGAAGCAAATTCCCCATTTTAATCACTCTCTATGTAAAGTAGTAATTACTTTCGTCCATCTTGAACTTACTGCCCATCAGCTTCACTGGACGCCCACATTTCTAGTATTTTGGTAGAGGTAGAAAAATCACAGTAGCAAGATATTTCCTGCCCAGGGAGGGCCACAGCTGGCTCACCAGCCAAAACTGGGAAAGGCACCCTTGCCCATTATTGCCACCTCTTTATCCAACAGGAGGCCCAGGTTCATCAGCTACAAACCTGAGTCTTTGGGAGAGTGCAACCTGATCTGGAACAGGAAATATCCCAAATCCTGTGTCAAACCTTTCCCCCACAAGTAGTACCTCCTTTTTTTTAAGATTAAGTTTTAGTTTGTTAGCCATCATCCACCCCAAACTACCTCCAGGCACCTTTTCACAGTTTCAACAGTCTCCCTGGGATCTGCTAGAAAAGCAAGGCAGAGCTGAATGGCATCTGCATATTGGTGGCAGGGCCAATCTTTGAGCTAGGGCCAAAACCACTGCCAGACAGTGCCTCCCAGTCACAGCTCCAAATGGTGGTCCAGAAGGACACCATGATTTTTTTCTGTATGTATGTGCTTACATGCCTTGAAGTCATGGGAATGTCTGGTGACCCCTCGTGGGGTTTGGACATTTCAGAGAGGTGGCTTGATTGCTTGCCTCTGCATCACAAGCCCTGGTATTTCTTGCAGGTCTCCCATCCAGGGCTATTTTTGGGCAGCAATGCACAGGAACAGAGCTCCAGCTGGCTTTTGAGTTGGCCACGCCTACAGCCCCCCCCCCCTCAGGTTCCCCAGGTGCCTCGCAAGCTGCAGGGCGCCTGAGGAAGCCAAGCCAATCTGGGGAGGGAGCTGCACTGTCAGAGGTGTGGCCTATTATGCTAATGTGCTCCTGCTGTTGGGTGTGGCCTAGTATGCTAATGAGTTCCTGCTGGGTTTTTTCTACCAAAAAAGCCCTGCTCCCTTTCAATTACTTGCCAGGGCTGGCTGTGCTTAGCTCTCAAGATCTAACAAGATCAGGCTTGCCTGGACTATCCAGGTCAGGGCCAGAAGGACACCATGATAGATGGTATCAAAAGCCACGGGAAGTCCAGAAAAATTAACACAGTTGCAGTCCCCAGTCCCTCTGCTGGTACAGGTCAGCCACCTGGGTGACCAAAGCTGTTTCAGTTCCATAACCAGGCCAGAAATCAGATTGGAATGGATCCAATCTGCTTCATTCAAGAATCCTTGAAGTTGCCCAGCCACCACTCACTATGCTCAAAAATGGTACATTTGAGAAATGCCAGTAGTTATATAACTCTCCTGGGTACGGCATTGGTTTCTTTAGGAGTAGACACACCACTGCCCACTTCAAAGCAGGGGCAACCACACCCTTTCAGGGAGGCATGTAACTGTACCTTAGACTCAGTCTGCCAATTCGCACCTCCAGCAGATCTGAGCAGTCAGGAGGGGCAAAGGTCATACAAGCAGGTGGTAGATCTCAAACTTCCAAGAACCTTGGCCACATCCTCAGACTGGACAAGCTAAAATGTACCCCATACTACCTCAGCCTAGCATAACGAAAGGAAATTTTGCTATCATCTGTATTAAGTATACAGGGTTGGGGGGGGGGGTGTTAATTCTGAACCTCCCACCCTTTTTGGCTCTCTTGGATAGTAATTCTTTGGATACAAGCAACTTGTTTCTTTACATTACACACCCTGAGCACAGGGTATCAAAATACTATTAAATACACTTCTAAAACTATGCAATACAGTAATTGCCATCCTGAATGGAGCAGATTTTCATATAAATAAGCCCACACATGACATCCTTCATATAGTCCATGGCCAGAAAGCAGAGCTGCACATCCAGTCTTTCCAGATGGTTGGCAAAGGTTCATTTTTTTTAGTAAACTCCTCGCAGTGGGGGATATGTGACACTCCTATGCAAACAGAAAATACCCTTTTGCTATGCAACATGTGTCCAATGAACCCTGTCATCCTGGCAAGCCAGACCTCCTAGGCAGATGTTGCTCTAGGCTGAATGTATGCTTGCCATGCCTACCTCACCAGGGGGCAATCTGAAGCTCTACTGAAGTATTCATGCATCTTCAGTCCTCTAAGGCAATCTCATTTTGGGAAGATATTTTTAAAAACAACAACCATGATTTCCAAGTTAAGGGTTGTATCCAGATTAAATTTTCCACTCACACCAGGGTAGTGGTTTCAGTGAAACAGAACATTCCTGTTTGCCCTCTCCACTCTAGCCCACTGATCTATCTGAAATGGGGGGAGGCAGAACCCTCAGGAACAGTACATGAGGAAAATCAGGGGTCTGCAGCAGGAAGAAGGAACTGATTGAAATTTCCCCGCCTAGTCCATGAATAGAAAATTTAGTCTGGATTCAACCTGGTATCGATATCTATTGTGATTCGTTATGACGAAGTTTTAAAAACTGCCCCCAAACCTGAATTTGAGAGACGATGTAAGAAAACAATGGGCAGTGATTTTTTTTTCTTCACTGGTAGGAGTACACACTGGACTAGTCTTTCTAGTGGGTGATTTCTCAACCAGCCACCTGATTTATGGATGGAGAGGCTGCTTATACTGACCCACACAATTGACGCATGATCAGTTCCTTCACCGGGAGCATCCTGAGGGCACAGCCAAATGGATGAAGTAGCATGGGATCTCATGCCACTTTGCTCACAGATTATATTTTTCAGTGGAAATACGTGTGAGTACAACAGCTCAATTATTTTTAGTCACACCGTCAACACAAGCAGGAAGCAGCCAATGTGGTCATCCCAAGTCAAATCTATGAGGTAAACCATTATTTTGTGATTTTAAAAATTGTACACAGGCATGTCTGATTCAGTTTAGAGTAGCCACCTGGACAATCCCTCCATACAGCTGGTTTCACAGGGCGGCTCCACATGTCAGAGAGGTCAGTGAATCGGTCCCTCAGATGCTCTTTACTGACCAGTGAGAATTTTTGACCCGATAAGAACTCTGAGTCTATTAATTGTGGGAAAGAACATTGTTCCTTCCTGAACTGATGTGTTCTTTCCTCTTCTAATCTCCCATGAGCAGAGCTGGGGCTGAAAAATTAAAGCAGGAAATTTTCAGATTTTTATGTGTGTGTGTATGTGGTGTTCTAAGTGTCAGTGTTGTCATGGTTAGAGTGCTGAACTAGGATCTGGGAGAGCCAGATTCAAATCCCCATTCTGCTATGAACTATGCAAGGTAATCCTGGGCCACTCACACTCTTTCACCCTAAACTACCACACAGGGTTGTTGTGAGGATAAAATGAGGGCCGGAGAACCCTGAGCTCTTTGGAGGAAAAGCAGAATACAAACATAGTAGGGGCAGAGAGAATTACGGTGCTTCAACAAACTGGAGTTTGTTTCTTGCTCACAAACCAATATTCCTTATCATGGTTTAATCTGGATTTAGAATCCTAGTTGAAAGGCTAAAAAAACCATTCCTGATACATATTATGTGCCTCTGCTTCTTTGCTGCTGCTCTCCTCAGATCATATTTTGGATTATTGGCTGCCCAGAAACAGAAGGATTTGGATTTCTGCTTGGAACCTCTTGAATAAGTATAGAGTTATATAGCCCTGCTTTACCCTTTTCATCTACCACCTCCCTTCTTTAGTGATGCATATTGTGCCTGTGGGCTTTTGAAATAGCTGTTGAGTGTTATTACAATATGGTTGATGTTACTGACATTGCTTGAGCATTCTAATTATTCCTCTCAATAAACTGTTTCTGATTTCACCGTACCTAAGTTATTAGTAATTCTTCCAGTGTTGTGCTACGACCTTTGCTAGCTTCATCAAAAGACCCCTTCATAGCCACTTGTGTAGGTGGGCGCATTTGTGTGATCACTCAGATTGGACACACTCTCTTCAAGTGTGTTAAGCCCTGGCCCAGCTACACATGAAAGAGTGAGAAGTGGCTGAAGGAAAGGTCTTCCTTATACTCAGACCACCCTAGCATGAAGTTGGAACTATGATACATGTCTCCCTGAATGCACATGGAAATATAATTCCTATAATTTAAATTTTGTCTCCTAGTTTTAAGGAGAAACAGCACTTTCCCATCAAGCTGGATGAAAAGTGAAGCATCCTTAAGCTTCTGATCCAGGGTCCAGATGCTCCCTCTAAGCTACGGGGTCTTGTGAGCAAAAATTCTGTTTTGTGAGCTACTGGCATTAAAGTTGTGAGTGAGCCATTTGGCTACTGCATAATTTAGTTTGCTCTGGAGCCATCCTTCCTGAGCTAAGACAAAAATGTGTGAGCCTGAGGCTAAAAAACTGTGAGCTAGCTCACACTAACTCAGCTTAGAGAGAACACTGTGGGCCTAAACATTAAGATCAGGAGGACCTGCTTCACATTCCTTGTTTGATAGAAATGACCTAGCAGGGAGAGGAGCCGGTGCTCCTCACCTATCGACCTTATGCCCTTCCCAGTGGCACCCAAAGATGCAAAAATATGTCAAAGGTCCTCCTCCAAAAGGGGTGCTACATGGTTTGGGGCTCTTCTGTTTATTAAAAATAGAGACACCTAAGAGGGTGGTTTTAATACACTTATACAAGTATGCCAGATGTAAAGAAAGTAGGAGAGAACTTTTTGCTTTCAGTCCCATAATACTGCAAATCAGGTCCCCCAATGAGCAACAGATTCAGGACTGGCAAAAAGAAGTACTTCTTTACATGCGTTACATAATTAACTTATAGCACTCGCTGCCCTTGTTCACAGCCAGTGTACTTCTAAATACTAGTTGCTGCTGGAGGGGAAACTACAGGGGGACACTTTGGTCCCTCTACCCTCCTTACAGGCTTTTCAAAGGCCACTGCGGCAACCAAGACAAGGTTGGACTAGAAGGACCTTTGTCAGCAGAGTTATTCTGATTAATGTTTTTAAGGTTATTTTTATATTTGGGCTGTTTCATTGGGATTTTAGTATTGGGTTTTATCTTCATACTGTGAATTGCTTTGACTTTTATAAGAACATTTTCCCCCTAAACCTGCAGAATAAGTATTAAACTAGTGAAGCAAACCATCGTGTTTTTTATTATTCTATGATATTTCTATGTGAATGGCTATATAAAAATCAAAGCACCCCCTCTGCTAATGTAAAACAACGGCTTGTGTTAGCTGATACTACCATGTTATACAAATAAATACACATCGATTCAAATATTATATACCCTGACAGCAAATGAGCAATAATAAAAATAACTTGGCTTTAAGAGCTGTTTTAGTTTTAAAGATGTGGAAGCGGAATTTGTTTGTTTTTTTTAAAGGCCTTTCTCTTGTATCGTTCTCGTTTCCTTCCACGGCGGAGGGCTCCTTCTTCATGCAGGCGCAGCGCTGAGCTTGGGAGCTTTTAACGGTTTCTAATCCTGGACGGCCGTCTGACATCACCCCGTTTCTTGTCTGCTGATATTTCGTACAAGCCTCGCATTTCCTTTGCATTTTCCAAGCCACCAATTACTCCAGCAAACTTGTGTTTATAGAGTATGCTCTCCCCCCCCCCCCCTTCTTTCCACTGATTTTTTTTGGCCTTTCTCCCAACCAGGCTGCCTTCTCTAAGATTATGTTTTACGCCAAGGGTTAAAGTGGACCGAGCTATTAGAAAAGAATTTGGGAGGGGAGGGGGGGGGGGGCAGAGTACGTAAATGAAACAGCAGGAGGAACTCCCTCTCTTCTTCTCCACTCCCCCCCCCCCCCCCGGTTTTCATTGACTTCGGCACCATGTGATCAGGAAGCCTGGCCTTTTTCCATTTCCCCTCCCGACTAAAAGGAAACATTGTGTAGCTCTGGCTGCCCGGGCTGCTGGTGGGATGGCCTTTTGCAGTGTTACGTAGGAGGATAAAAATAACCAAGATATTTAAGGCCGACAGTGGAATCCCAGCACACGCAGAGAGTGCCTGGTCAGTTTACTAGCGCAGCATCGGCTCCAGCGAGCAACGGCACACACGGAAGAGTAGAGTTTTGTGCTGTCCTATGATGCAACCGTAAGATCCTGCAGACGTGTTTGGCAGGCAAATGCCCCTGGAGTGGACTTCAAGGATACTTTAAAAAAAATCTTTTCTTAAGAACACCCCAATCCTGCCTAAATGCAAAAGAGATTGTTTGCTAAGATTTGCATATTTTGCCCGCAAGAGATGGTTTGAACGGACTCCACAGAGTGGTAGCCTAATGTACAACTCAGATCAGCTTTGGATTCTTTTTCAGTTTGTCTAGTTGTTATAATAACACAGATTTTTTTGTTCTGGGTAAACATCCAGGAACAGGTGCTAGAAACTGCCCAGATAGAAACTATCTGAGGAATGAAAGGCTTTGAAGACAGATGGATGTTGGCTGATGTCTTCCAAGTCTGCAGCATAAACCAGAGCAGGGCTTGGGAACCAGAGATTTAAAGTAAACTGAAAGGCAAAGCCAGAATGTTTTTAAGGATGTTATGTGATAACTGGACAAAATGTATATGCAATGCAAAATTACAAGAAGGAGAGTTACTAGTTTCAGTTACTACTTTGAAAATATATAGATGTACTACATAAGTGAATACACGCATCCTCATTGATCCACAGCAGAATCCGAGCCGAGTCAGTGGGCTCAGAATTACACCGTCAGTGATGTAGTAAAATCACCTCAACAAACAGAAGTTTGGGGCCATGATTTTTTTCCCCCAAAACAAAAAAAAATCTACAGTCATTTCATAAATTGTGGCACAAAATACATGTTCTTTTTTTGCCATGAATACGCACACATTGGGGGGGGGGGCTGGCTTTGATTCCCCACCTTTTCTTTCCGTATTAAGTTCCTTTGCTGCTTTTTGCATATCAAGCAATGAGAAACACAGGGATTACTGGCAAGTAAGACACCCTGCTCTATTTATCTATCTAGTTCACAAGCACCCTGCTGGCAATGGGGATTCCCACCTAGACCGAAATTCTTCATAACACAAGCCAGAAGCATCGGGTTGCCATGTGCCTGCTGGTAATCCCAATGTAAAACCTTATAGTACTCCCTACAGTAAAACTCACTATGTTCCTAAAGAGGAGGAGGAGGAGATTGGATTTATACCCCGCCCTTCACTCACTCAGAGTCTCAGAGCGGCTTACAAACGCCTTTCCCTTCCCCTCCCCACAACAGACACCCTGTGAGGTAGGTGGGGCTGAGAGAGCTCTTTCCCAAGCTGTCCTTGAGGGAACAGCTGGTACAGAGCTATGGCTTGCCCAAGGTCATCCAGCCAGGTGCAAGTGGAGGAGTGGGGAATCAAACCCGGTTCTCCCAGATTAGAGTCTGCGCACTTAACCACTACACCAAACTGGCTCTCAGAGATGTAACATCACTTTCACTCCCTCGTCCCTGGACCCCCAGTCTCCCACTGGTTCCCAGGCCAGGCCATCATCTAGGTGATTTCATTTCTAAAGGACAGAAGCTGCAGCATCCCCCCTTAAGAAGAAACCTAATCAGAACCTGCTTGCCAAAAGGGCTCCAGGTTTACAACAGTACACTAGAACCCTCCTCTTTAGCTGATCAGCTGGCTGTCAGCTTGCCTCTTGAGTCAGCACACTGGGGTGTCTTTCAGTGAGAAAAGTATTCACAAGTAAAAACTTTGTCTCCACCAGTCTGAGAGACTGTAGAGGTACAGGGAACAGTCTTAACAATATTTATCTAAATTCATAGCAAATTTCTCAGTGAGGCCTAAATTTTTAGCTCGACTCAGGTCATGGTGCTACCTACTAGCTCTTTCCTGAGTTTGGTTCAGTTCCTCAGTAAAATCAGATATGAACATTCCAAAAACATTAAAAAATGTACATGATTTCATAGTATGATTTAAAGCAGAATTGGGAAACGTTGCTTATGCATAAATTCCCATTCGAAAACGTCATCAATTGCGAGGTTGCCACATCTGGGGGACAGCACTTCTGTTTTGGCTGCAGGCATGTCACATTGCTAGGATACCAAAGGAAGGGGGTAACTAAGGCACCTCAGCCCTGCTACACTTATCTTAAATACATTTCTGGAACAGAATACATAAAAAAAATACTGAGGACATGAAAGCTAGATTTCAGAGCAGACCCACATAATTCAAAAAGAAGGGTGGTGACAACTTCCCCCTACCACCTGTGAGAATAGAAACTTACAGATAAAACATATTTTCCCTTCCTCCCATGGTGCCAATGAAATGCAATTGTTCCCTCTGGAATATTCAAAAGTAGTTCCAGGTTTCGGATGGGTCCCAGTAATATGGGCACTACTATTTTAAATGCTCCTGCCCAGGGCTTTTTTTGTAGAAAAGGCCCAGCAGGAACTCATTAGCATAATAGGCCACACCCAACAGCAGAAACTCATTAGCATATTAGGCCACACCACTGACAGTGCAGCTTATTAGCATATTAGGCCACACCCCATGTTACCAGAAGAGTGGTCATCCAGCCACACACACCTTTTGCTTCTTATTCTGTTTACCTAGTTAGTTGTCAAAACCCAGGGCCTTTTTTGTAGCAGGAATTAATTTGCATGTTGAACCACATACCCCTAATGTAGCCAATCCTAATGAGTTTCTGCTGTTGGGTGTGGCCTATTATGCTAATGAGTTCCTGCTGGGTGTGGCCAACTCAGGAGCCAGCCGGAACTCCGTTCCTGTGCGTTCCTGCCCAAAAATAGCCCTGCTTCTGCCAAACATTTCTCCCAAGAACTTCTTCTAGACCTGTGTGCTTCTCCAAAAACATGTCTGAAAACAAGGGCTTTAAAAAAAAGTGCTGGAACTCTCAAAAGGGAAATTAAGTTTTTAATCTGTATACTAAAAACTCATGAACTTTTAAAGATTTTTTAAAAGAATTTTGTCAAAGAGGTGCATTTCCCCAGAAAAAATTCCCCCATGCAGTTTTTCCTTTGGCAGTTTCCTATTTCGGGAGTTCTTTGCATGGTTACAGGGCACCTTTCCTTCTGAGTGTCTAGGTCCTGACAGACATCAGCAAAGCATTTGTGAGCTCTAGTTTCATCAGGATGTGTGTGTGTGGGGGGGTTCCTTCCTCTTCTCACAGGACACAGAAGCCAGGCCACCCAGATGCCTTCTCAGTTGGTTGCTTCTCCACCCAGGACGGGGTGGGAGGGGATGATACTGCCCACTACTTTAACCTGAGGCTGTTTGTGGGGGGTGGAAGGAAGGGGCCGTTTGGGCTCATATGACTTGTGCCTCAAGGACACATACCTTCCCCACAGCGAGGGAAGGGGAAGAGATGTGGTACTATGCAGGACATTCTGCTACTTCTCTTCCCTATGAAGAATTTTTCTTCTCAAGCCTCATGGAAATAAGGAAATGGCAAGAAAATGTGATCATTTTAATTTTTCATTTTGACCCATCTTGAGCTTATGCTGAGTAGAGATAGGAAGGCCCGGGGGGGGGGGGGGACACCAGAAAAATGGGGGAGGGACTGGTTTTCCCAGTTTTCTCTGAAGTTGCTTTTTTCCAGAAAAATTGAGGAAAATTTATTATGGAATTTTTTTTTTACAATGATAAATAACATGTTTATGACATGGAGTTCATATATTTAATCCTCCAATATTATTTCTAAAAACTATGTAGCATGAAGACTTTTACGTAAGACTATGTAAAGAATCAGATGGTTGCAATTCTTGTACACTGAGGGTAAGCATACTGAGAAAATACTGAGAATACGATTCGGTTTTCATGGGGGGGGTTGCATGTTCTCATAAACTGGCAAAAGAGGTTCCTTATCATTCAGGTGTTTTTACATTTCACAACCTTGTAGTTCCATTTATAACAAAAAATAAAATTTAAAAACGTAAACTCAATTTGTTATTATTTTCTAAATAAGATGTACTTTTAAAATATCAAACATGATACTTTTATGCCAAGCCAATTTATGCACACTGCATTTTATGTTCCCAAAGTAACAGAGTGACTTTCAATCAGTAAGGAGTTCTAATATTGCATTTTTCCAATTTTTTGGAAAAAAAACACCCCAGTTTCAAAATTTCTGGAAATTTTACGTTTCTAATGCTGAGAAAGGCAGACTGTAAATCTTGTACATAAATATATTTTTTTTAAAAAAATGTTTTAACTAGGAAGCTAGATATTCCTTCTCCTCAGTATCCTACCAATCTGACCCTGACTATAGCCAAGCACAGGTATTATTCCAGAAGAGCTATATTTTTCTAGTATGTTATTTATGATACAACTGCCATTGAGAAACCTGAGTAAACTGAGTAAACTGCCATTTACTCAGAGACCTTTCTGGAAGACTGGAAAGATTTGAAAGAATATGTTGAAAAGTATTGGGATATGAAAAACTATATCTATACATGGTTATAATAGCATAAAGGAATAGAAATATATTAAATGAATGTTTTAGTTAAAATTAGACAATGAAACTGTTTTTATTTAGAAATACATAAGAGTATAGAAAATAAGAATTGGTATATAAGTATAAATATTTTAAAGCTATATAACCGTTACCAGAAACGAAACATAGATATAAGTATTACTATTTTGAATAAAATGGAAAATGTGTTATGTTTCAGATGTGGTGGGAAACCACCAAAACAAGATAAAAATAGAATGTACAAATAGAACAAAATGTTATTTAATATGGAAAAAGGGATTTGTATAAGGTTAAATGTATTATTTTCGATGTTTTTTTTTTTTGAAAAATAAAAATTTCTTTACAAAAAAAAAAAGAGAAACCAAATGGTCCTTGTTGAAAGAAAATGTTCAAAAATATTCCTGTTTTGACACCAACAATCCTACTTTATGCTTGCTTAATATTAAAGTCTGCAGAAGTGCTTAGCTGCCACCATTGGAAAGTCACCGATGTGCCTGATGCCCATTATGAGGTAAATGCTTGCTTCCCATACAATGTTTCCCCTACATCACAATCCAGTTATGTATTAAACAATATTTCAATTTTAATTTTTGCTATGGATCAACATTCATAAACAAATTATCACTTGTTATGAAGTTGAGATATTTTACCACATAGCATAGAATTATCAGAATATGAATGAACTGAGTGGGACTCCAAAATTTCTGAGGTTTTGCAAGAGGGACATCGGGGTGAACTGGGAAAATGGCCCAGGAACAAGCTGAACAGTTCCTGTGGGAATACAAATCAGAAAATTGGCAGGGGTACAGATAGGGATGCCAGCCTCCAGGTGGGACCTGGGGATCCTCCAGAATTACAGCTCATCTCCAGACTACAGAAATCAGTTCCCCTAGGGCAGTGTTTTTCAACCTTTTTCGAGCTAAAGCACATTTCTTTCATTGAAAAAATCCCGTGACACACCTGACAATATCTCACGGCACAGTGGTTGAAAAACACTGAAATACAAGATAAATGGGTCATTAGTTGCCTCAGCTCAAATATTAACTATGACAGTATTACAAATACACGTAATAGCCACTCAACTTGAAATCGTAAGTTACAGATCCAAAGTGAGCCTCAACAGCGGCTCCCTCCTACCTCAGGCCGGCCACAGAGCGTGCGAGCAGAATCAGCGAGAGCGCGCCACTGTTCTTTCTCGCATGCGCAAACGCGTCCCGGAAGGTCAGCCCAGAAGGCACATTTCTTTCATTGACAAAATCCCGTGGCACACCTGACAATATCTCGCAGCACACTGGTTGAAAAACACTGCCCTAGGGCAGGGGTGGCCAAACTTGCTCAACGTAAGAGCCACACAGAATAAACATCAGATGTTTGAGAGCCGCAAGACATGAACAAATATTACACATACATTTTTATTGAAAAATATGCAAATTTGCCTTTTATTAACATTAAATGACACTGCCAAAAATAACAACAAAAGGGGTAAAAACAGATATTTATAATGATATTTATTTGTCCAATGATATGTTTGTTTGCTAATGATATTTATTTGTCTAAGAGAGAGAGAAATAGAGACAGAGGTGGAAAGAAAGAATGAAAGAGGTGGAAAGAAAGAGAAACAAAGAAAGCAAATAGATGGGAGGGAGGGAGAAAAAATATGCCTCCCCTTCCCTTCCCCAGCAGCCCTGCTGGGAGCCACACAATATGTGTGAAAGAGTCGCATGTGGCTCCTGAGCCACAATTTGGCAACTCCTGCCCTAGGGGAAATGGATGCTTTGGAGGGCAGCCTGTATGGCATTATACTCCAATGAGGTCCCTGTTCTCACCAGACTCCTCCCAAAATCTCCAGCAGTTTTCCAACCTGGATCTGGCAGCCTTATTCTCCATCTCCCAGCAGTGGCCAGGGAAGACCTGGCAACTCTAGTTACAGAAAATGGATACTGGTGAGCTGATACCAGTCTTCATTGCCACTGATAGGTCTGAACCAAGTCACCCCTGAAGCACTGGCAGAATTTCTGAGGTTTTGCTGTGCTTCCTCCTGGCCACCAGTGGCCCTTCAGGAAAATGTCTCAATAGGAACTTTCCTCCCTGGTCAGAGAGATATAGGGTATTATTGTCTTGATATTCTCCAAGTGCATGAGAGAGAATACAAAGAGATGGAAGGCAAACTTCAAGACCAAAAGACAGCACGAAACTACAAATGAAAATAATTTCAGTGGCTAAATCATATCACTATAATTTTAGGAAATCATGCTCTCCTTAAACTGGAAAGATCTTGATTATCTATTATGAATATATTCCTATTTATGGTAATACTTCTTTTGCATCTGAACAGGGCTCCATTACTTTAGGATTCCTCTATGTATTTGGGGGCATCCCATTTTCAAGGTCTCTTGTTTTTATGGTTGTTATCAGTGCATATGTATTTTACATGTATTTACATGTATAGAAGCAGTTTGGGCTCCAAACAGCCACCACACCACCAAGGCATGAATAAACCATATCAGTACAACTGGAATGGAAGCATGTTGTGAGCTAAGCTGGAGGTGTGTGTTTGCTTGAACCCAAGAAGGCGAAGCAGAGCATTACACACAATTTCCTGTCCCAAAGTAGTTCATATATTTTGAAGTCCTATGATATATTAACTTATAATTCAGCAGGGCATTCTTTATCTACCCAAGAAGGCAAGCTTGTGTTTGTTTGTGTCAAGGAATATCTATGCTATGGTTTTTGGCCTACGCTACTCGGGAGGAAATTAAGATATGTAGGAAAGAAGATGCTTACTGGGGATTCTCATTTCCAAACATTCAGAGGCAGGAAGCAGGCAGTTTTTGAAGGAAAGCTGTGTGGGAAACACACTTCCCTACATCCATTCTGGCAACTTTGGGTTGGATTATGACCAGTTTTTTTTATTAAAACAGCCTCATAAGTTGCAGTGGTGCTCAAAAACAATACAATAACTGATCAAATGTTAATGACTTCAATCTGTTTCCACTGAAAAATTCCCAACCCTTTGCTATAAGAAACTAGGAGGAAATACAAGTGGAGTATTCTCAGACGCCTCCGAAAAAGCTGCTTTAAATTCTGGGGAGTTTGGTATTCAGAACAAACAAACCAGCAATGTATATGTATTCCTACATTTTAACTCAACCCAGGTTATGCTCTTGAATGGGACAATATGCTACTCCAAAGTTATCTAAAACTGCTAATGCAAAAGGACTTATTTCACATGAGAACTCTTTTGCACAGCTCCATCATTCCATTTCTACAAGCAATTGCTGTCAAAATTCAAATGGTGGTTCCACATTGCATTTAATATAGTATAACAAGAATGGTACCAGCATTTTCAATAGGATTGCCAACCTCCAGGTGGTGGCTGGAGATCTCTTGGGATTACAACTTCAGGCAACAGAGATCAGTTCACCTGGAGAAAATGGCTGCTTTGGAAGGTGTACTCCATGGCATTATGCCCCACTGAAGACCATCCCTTCCTCAAATCCTGTCTTCCTCAGGTTCCACCCCCAAAATGTCCAAGTATTTTTAACTGATATCACTTCAACAGTTTCCCTTTCAGTAGTTTCCTTTATATTCTTCCTTTCTCTTTTCACTTCCAGTTACATTTATCTGCTTAATTAGTTCCTGTTTTCTTTCAAAGGCCTCAGAAGTCTTGATTTAGTCCATAATTCTAGAATCACCACCATCTTCTTGTGCTCCCCAGTCCCAAAGACATTTGTTTTACCTCGACTGGGGCCAGATCCTTTTTGACTCTGGCCCCAGCATGGTGGAATGATCTTCCAGATGAGATCTGAGCAACTATAGAGATTGCACAAGCCCATTATACTGCAGAGATAGAAGCAAATCAAAGGTCAATGAGAAGCACATAAAGGCCAGGTTTGACTCAGAGAAGCAGTGATTTAGTCCTTTTGTTCTGATGACAGCAAAACCAGTGGGTTGGGGGAATGTGTTAGAAACAAGGTGGTTTTAGACAGGGGTCATTTCGTAGAAAAAGAGGTGCAGAAGCTCATTAGCATACCTATTTGCATAACTCATTAGCATATGCCATGCCCCCTGACATCACCGGAAGTGTGTCAGAAAGAGAAGCAAAAGGGGGGCATCTTCAAAAGCCTCCCCTTCCCTTCCCCAGCTGGCCTGCCAAGGCAGGTGGGGGGGAGCGAAGTGAGAAGGGCACCATAGAATACAATGGAAAGATCGTGCCGCCACTGCCACGCAATTCTAAACAGAATGGGTTTAAACTTTAAACACCTTCTCGCTTCGCTTCCTCCACAGGCCCGCTGGGAGCTGGGGGAGGGGCTTGCCACCACTGCCATTTGTGCCCACTAGGGGTGCGCAAATAAAAATGTTTTGGCCCAATTCAGATCGGGCCAAATGAAGCTACGTCTGTTCCGGCTTTCAAATGACCTCTGTATGTCAGTTTTGACAATGCAAGCCCATTCAGCTGGCCGAATGTCAGTTTCAGCCCCATTATACTCTATGGGCCATTGAAGTCAATGGCAAAAACTCATAGGATATATGAGGGGCTGGAGGAGAGGGGGTTTGAGAGAGAGGCTCCAAACTTGCAGGGTAGCTCCTGGGGCCTCTCCCCAAAATATCCACCAAGTTTCAAGAAGATTGGACCATGGGGTCCAATTCTACAGGCCCCCAAACAGGTTGCCCCATCCCCTCCATTGTTCTCTATGGTGGGAAAAAACTTTACTTTTTCCCCACCATGGAGAACCATGGAGGGAATGGGGGCAACCTGTTTGGGGGCCTATAGAATTGGACCCCCTGGTCCAATCTTCTTGAAACTTGGTGAGTATTTGGGGGGAGAGGCTTCAGCAGCTACCCTGTAAGTTTGGAGCCTCTCCCTCAAACCCCCTCCCCTCCAGTCGCTTTTTAAGATGCCACTTAATTTCGGCAGCAATTCAGCGGCGGGCCTGTGGCTGCCCTAGTGCCCACTCCTGGGCTGGTGGAGTGCCACTCCACCTTGCTCCAGCCCCAAATGACCCCTGGTTTTAGACTGAATCATTTAGACTGAACCTACCCTACGTGTAGGTTCTGGGCAAGCAGTGATTCCATGAACAAACTCAAAATGTTGCACTGGGCAGATTTCTAGGCAGCTTCGTGCCTTTATAGTTATGAACTTGTAATTGTGCTTGAACTCTCAGAAGCTAGATGGCTACAGAATAAGAGTACGCAAAGAAAACTCTTGGCCTTCCTCTGACTAACAGAATTATTAAAAAAAAATGTAAAACAAATGTTATACCACATATACAGTGCAATCTGATGCTGAGTTACTCCAGTCTAATCTCATGGAGTTAGAGAAGAGTAGCTCTGCATAGGATTGCACTGTAAAAATCTTCCGAGCCTCTTGAGAACAGCAAATAGATTTTTCTCTGAATCCAAGTGAGCAGTTTTAGTTTTCCTGTAAGCATGCAATAACTTCACAGAATTTTGCAGCTGTCATAATTAGTTACAAACCCATTATGAAATCAAGCTTCTGATTGCATAAAGAAAGCCCTGCAAGCACACAGTTGTGTGCATTTAAACTCCACTTTGACCTTAAACTGAACTTATGGTGGTTTGGACAGGGGACAGCATGCCACCTCCACCCCCTTTCTGTGCATTCAGTGAACATACAGAAAATACTACTTGTGTCTGTGAGGAAAAAAATATTCCTCCATTTCAGTTTGTGTTTGGAGTCTTAAAGTTATGTTTTTTTGTGTAAGCAATCCAGACGAAGGTCATTTTGCACTCCTGAGGGACTTCCATTCCACAATCACCTGGAATCAGTCTGATGATAGTGGTTCCAAATGGCATCTTATTCAGCGCTGTGTCCCAGTGCCAATACTGTAATTACCAGCCCACACACAACAGTGAGATCTTAAGAATGCATACTCAAGAGTAAGACTCACTTGTTGCAACAAAAATTAACTGCTTTCTTTCACTTAGTACTGAAATTGATTGTATTATTTAATAATAGTCTCATCATCTGTCTGAATCCAATATTCTTTGCCTGCTGCCTTTCCTATTGCTTCTGCTGCCCTACATATTCTTGAGAAGCAAAGCATGTACATTAATTGCCTGATGCTGCCTCCCTGTCCCACCACAGAAGTCAAGCTCTGAAGTAGACATTTTCTCTTTACAATCTTATCATTAGCACTTTTTATTTTTTAAAAAAATGCACTGTTTTACAGTATTAGCAAAACAAAACCAGGTGCTCCTGCTCTCCCTCTCCTTAATATAATTGGTCATCTTAACTTAATGTTTCCTGGTCCCCTGAGCACATGTACACACACACACACACAGAGCTTTTCTGCTTGTTGCTGGCTAGAAATCCTCCTTTCCAGTCTCGGTTTATGTGCATGCCACATGGGGGCCTGGGACCCAGTTGATGTTCTTGGCCTCTCTGTTCCACATTGTTCTGGAGCTCCCTGGTTAAGAAAGGAGGGAACCTGGAGTGTCAGGCAGCAGCAGCAGCAGCACGGTCTCCTTTCAACTGTCCTAAAGCAGATTCACATACGTTTGCTTTGTGTTTTTAAAAATTCCTACTTCACTTCTCCACACTTTTAAATTTTAAAAAAGGTTAGGTACTCCTTAGCCAGTTTGGTGTAGTGGTTAAGAGCACAGACTCTAGTCTGGCAGAACCGGGTTTGATTCCCCACTCCTCCACATGAAACCTGCTGGTGTGACCTTGGGTCAGTCATATGTTCTTTCAAAGCTGATCTCTCAAGGGCAGTTCTCTCAGAGCTCTCTCAGCCCCACCTCCCTCACAGGGTGTCTGTTGTGGGGAGGGGAGGGGAGGGGAGGGGAAGGGAAAGGAGATTGTAAACCACTCTGAGACTCCTTCGGGTAGTGAAGGGCGGGGTATAAATCCAATCTCTTCTTCTCTTTTTCTTCCTGCTAACAGCCCCTCCCCTTCTTGTTTCTGCCGAAAAGGCTGTGTTACAAGACAATTTAAAATAGCTGTTCAGCTACTTTCTCCATAATGGTATGTCACGCCTTAGACAGTTTTTGTTCGCATGGTTCTCTAGTGCTGTACTTTTAGTCCTATTGCATTGTTTATTGGATGTCTTTGCTGACAGACTGAATACTTGGTATATTTTGTAACCAGCCTTTGCCCCAGTGAGAAAGATGGGCTATAAATGAATTAAGTAAATGAAACCCAAGAGCAGCCAATATCACATACCTGTCCTCCTAGAGAGCCAGTTTGGTGTAGTAGTTAAGTGCGCGGACTCTAATCTGGGAGAACCGGGTTTGATTCCCCACTCCTCCACTTGCACCTGGCTGGATGACCTTGGGCAAGCCATAGCTCTGTACCAGCTGTTCCCTCAAGGACAGCTTGGGAAAGAGCTCTCTCAGCCCCACCCACCTCACAGGGTGTCTGCTGTGGGGAGGGGAAGGGGAAAGGAGTTTGTAAGCCACTCTGAGACTCCAAGTGAGTGAAGGGCGGGGTATAAATCTAATCTCTTCTTCTTCTTCTTCTAGCACATAAATAGCTCTCTGGCATTCCACACTAAAAGGCCTGCACTGCAATCCTATTCATAGATAAATAAAATCATAACAAACCAGTTCCAAGGAAAGCTGAGATAAGAGTACAGAAAGAGTGGATTGCAGAAGCTTGTTGATGGTATTGTACAACCCCAGTAAATGAGTGCACAAACAATGGCTATCACTGAGAAAAGAGACAGTCTGGACAGATTACTGCTGTATAAATATAAATATATATTTAATATATATTTATATATAAATATAGGGAGATAATTTTCATAGAATGGTCTTCACTTAAATGGATTATGCCTCTGCTAATGGCTGAGTAAGCATCTTACATTTGCCTTACATTTCTGGTTTTGTTAGGGATTTTTTTTTACTGTGGCTGTTATAAATCTTAAACTAGCTGCTCAATTCCTATTGGACTGATATGGTTTCCATGCCCATGTCTCATTTAAATCTTGTATCAAGCTACCTTTTTGGAGTGTTTTATTTCAGTTAGCATGGTGTAGTGGTTAAAATGCTGGACTCTGCTCTGGGAATTCCAGGTCTGAATCCCCATTGGTGTCATGGAAGCTTGCTGGGTGACCTTGGGCCAGTCACACACTCTTAGCCTAACTTGCCTCACACGATTGTTGTGAGGATAAAAATGGAGGAGAAGAGAATGATGTAAGCCACTTTGGGTCACCATTGAGGTGAAAGCTGGGATATAAAGTACATAAAAACATTTTGTTGCTGTCAGCTTGTTAAGAATAACTAACTGGGAAAGTTTTCAACCCTATTACTTTTGAATAAGAAGGAAGTTGATATGGCTGTAACTGAGTGATTTAGTTCTAGTCAAAATTGTTTGTTATTATTTGGACCCTATAACTTCCTTCCACTATGTCAGACACTTCCACCAAATTTTTATCTCACAGAAGAAGACCTGTTTCAACAGATATTTTTCTCCATCAGATAATGCATTTTCTCCATTTTCCATTGAAAGAAGTCTTTCTCTCTTGAAGAAAGACTTAGCAACAGACAGTCATATAAGATCCAAACCGTGTGTTTTTATTATTCTGATAGATAGTACAAGTCATATAGTGATCCATGATTGATGAATATTACACATTCCGAGTGACTCATATGATGCCACACCATGCATAAAGGTACATTTTTTTTGATTGAAGGCATTTTTTATTAAACAAGCAATATAATCATTACAATAAAGAATACAAATTTTTTCAGTTACCATTGGTTTGAAAGAAAGAAAGAGCTACAGCCTACTAACAAATTGCAAGGATAACTTCGGCTTACAATTGTAACAAGTGTATGGGGTAAACATCTTTTGGCACTTTATCAGTAGTTGTCATTTGTTCTAAAAATGGGTACCAGATTGCTGGGAATTGAGCTTTCAGTTTTGCATTGCCATTTAGAACGTTCTTGAAGGCAATCAATTCCATCACGTAAATTTGCCAAATCCTATCATACCAGAGCGAGATTGATGGGGGTTGATTATTTTTCCATTTGATGGCGATACAGGCCCTGCCTGCTGCAAGTAAGACGTTGATTAGTATTTTGTTTATATTTGGTAAATCGCAATTTTCCCATAAAGACAGCAACAGCAATTCCAGTTTGTTTGGAGCAAGAAAGCCTGCTATTTCCTTGATCTGCTTAATTACCATATTCCAAAATTGCGCTATACTTGGGCATGTCCACTAACAGTGTATAAAGGTGGCTATTGCCCCGCAACCCTTCCAGCATAGGGGGCTCATAGAGGGGTATATATAGTGGAGCTTTTGATGTGAAAGATAACACCTTGTCAGGATCTTAAATGATTGCATTTTAATATTAATGGATTGAGACCTTAGGGTTAAGGTACACTTAACATTAAATAATAGACATTTATTGATTTCTGTCCATTTTAAATCCATTTATAACATCCATTTTATACAGTTCACATGTATAGCATTCTGGAAGAAAATTGCTATCTAAAGACATTGGGTGCTCAGCCAGTAATAATTGGTTTGTTTTCTCATAAACCCATATGTACATACATGAAAATGCCTTATACTGAATAAGACCCTTGGCCCATCAAGTTCAGACCAGCAGTGGCTCCCCAGGATCTCAGGAAGAGTTCCTTCACATCACTGTTCGCATGGTGCTTTTAACTGGAGATGTGGGGGGACTGAGCCTGGAATCTTCTGCATGCAAAGCAGAGGCTCGTCCACTGAGCCACAGCCCTCCCCACATGTTCCCTCTCCTTTACTCCTGGATTTCTTAGTGTGTAAGAAGCAGACAGGAGGGCCTGGTGTGATGCAATCCATGGGGTTGTGAAGAGTCAGACTTGACTGTGCGACTGAACAACAACAAGAAGCAGCATAATGCAGGCCATAGCATTCAGCTTACCCTTGCTCAGCAATGCATTACAGCACCTGCCTACAGTATTTTCTCTTCTGAACTTCCACAGTTAGAAAAAAAAGCTTGGTAATTGTTTGATAGTCTTAAAAACAAATCTTGTTCCTAATAGTCAATGCTACTCAGTTGTACCCAAATGCAAATCATGAAGTGCCAGGGCAAGTCATTTTGTACCCAGTAATCACTAAAATACAAATTTTGCCAGTGCAGAGTGTTTGTTTGTTTGTTTGCAGGCTGGAGCCTATATGATAAAAAGAATCAGCCTCTTCATTTGAAATTCACAGTAATTAAGTCTCAGTTTGCTAATCCTCAAAGGCTCCTTGAGACACTGACAACAATTAACTATCTATAAACAGAGCCATGTGGAAGAGGCTGATGAGGCTGATGTCAGTGCTGACTGGGGGATTTTAGAACTACAAAGTCCTTGTGAGGGATGGTTGGACTTGGTAGCAATTAAGCAGGCACAATCCTGATTGATGTCAATGAGGAAGACTTTATTTCCTCAGCTTCAATGACAACTGCGGATGCTTGAGATCAAGCTCTTGCAAATACAGGCCACACACAAGTTCAGAGTCAGCTTTTTCTTTTGTATCCTTAGGAAATTTCTGCACCAGCCCCTTTTCACATACTAATTGACATGGATTTTTAAATTCATAGCTAATCTACACCTAATACAGCGGTGTTCCTGCACTCATTCATAATTTGCCACTACAACAATTAACAACATACTTACTCACAGCAGCCAAAATCGCCATAGCAACAATCTGGAAAATGCCCACCCCCAACATTGGACCAATGGAGAAACAAAGTATGGCAACAGTTTAGCATGGACAAAATTACTGATACTCTGAGATCCTCAACTTTTGCACCTGACAACTTTCTCACATTTTGTTCATACTTGGGCCCCAATCACACACTGAATTAGCTGCGCGATAGGCATGACTCCCAGCCGGATTTTAAGGGTGTGATCACAAGAGAACATCTAGCAAGCATCCCGTACCCATCGGCAAGCCGTTTTGCTCTGCCAGAGAAGCGGAGTAAAAAAACACTAGCGAAAATCCAGTATCAAATGGGTTGCTATGGGCCACAGACGGACTTTCCCCATGTGACTGCTCCAGTGCGCACTTGTGGTGTCACGGATAGTTTTATCAGGCTATCACGACACCATGCCGTTGTTTTTTTCCCCTTCTCAGTATGTGCATCATTGCATACTGCCTGTCATGCCTGCTCCTGACCCTGCTCCTGACCCAGCCCCTGCAGAGCAAGATCAGGCTCCTTTAACGGACCTGGACGTAAGTCCAGAGGAGTTAAGCCAGCAATAGGAGCCACCGGGGACTGGTCAAGCATCTGAGACCCATCAGGCTCCTCCTGGAGAAAACCATAGCCCCGAGTCATCACCTCCACCTGTCAGGCGTCTCCGTGAAAGGAGACACCAGGAATTAAGAGCCAGAAGGAGTGAGGCACGCATGAGGGCCAGGAGATCTATCAGTCCAGAGTACTAGCAGACGCTGGGCCGTGGCCGGCGGCTGCTAATTGGTTAATGAGCCGGCACACGTTATCAGTAGCCTGTCAACGCCCAACAAATTGTGCTGGCAAAGAACGCTAGTCATCGACGTGACCTAGCCCTGCACCCTTCTGAACTCTGTTCCTGAACCCGGCTGCTGGACTCTCGGACTTCTGACCCTGGACTCGGTATTTTGGACTATGGATTGGTATTTGGACTTTGGCTTGTCTTTCTGTTGTGATCCCTGTTACCTCTGGCTCCTGGCTTTCATATAGGGCTGCCAAGTCCCCCGGTAGGGCGGGGGAAACACCGATTTTAAATACTCACCCCCGCTTTTTCAAAATTGGCCACCGGGGGGAGAAAATGGCTACCAGCAGGAAGGCAGGGGAACATCGGAGTCTGCCCTGCCTGCCTTAAAAGGGAAATGTCTGCAGAGAGCCTGCCCTGCAGTAAAAAGCCTCACCAGACATTTCCCCTTTAAGAAATCAGCAAGAGAGCTTCGACAGCAAGAGAGGTCTTCCCAGAGATTAAGGAGGGACTGAAGGAGCTTGCAACGTGGTAAGTTTCTCTTCCAGCTCTTTTCCTTCTCTCTCCCTCTTTCTTTCGTTTTTCTGTCCGTCTGTCTGTCTGTCTCTCTCTCTGTCCCCATCCAGCAGAGGTCTATCAGTGGCTATTATTAGCCACAAGGTCTAAATGGAAGTAAGTGCCTCTGCCAGTTTTTTTCCTTCTCTCTCTCCCCCTTTCTTTCTTTTTTCTGTCTGTCTGTCTGTCTGTCTGTCTCTCTCTCTCTCTGTCCCCATCCAGCAGAGGTCTATCAGTGGCTATTATTAGCCACAAGGTCTAAATGGAAGTAAGTGCCTCTGCCAGTTTTTTTCCTTCTCTCTCTCCCCCTTTCTTTCTTTTTTCTGTCTGTCTGTCTGTCTCTCTCTCTCTCTCTCTGTCCCCATCCAGCAGAGGTCTATCAGTGGCTATTATTAGCCACAAGGTCTAAATGGAAGTAAGTGCCTCTGCCAGTTTTTTTCCTTCTCTCTCTCCCCCTTTCTTTCTTTTTTCTGTCTGTCTGTCTGTCTCTCTCTCTCTCTCTCTGTCCCCATCCAGCAGAGGTCTATCAGTGGCTATTATTAGCCACAAGGGCTAAATTGAACCCTTTGTCTGGGGCAGTGATGCTCTGCATTCTTGGTGCTTGGGGGGCAACAGTGGGAGGGCTTCTGGAGTTCTGGCCCCGCTGCTGGACCTCCTGAGGGCACCTGGTATTTTTGGCCACTGTTGTGACACAGAGTGTTGTACTGGATGGGCTGTTGGCCCGATCCACTGTGGCTTCTCTCCTGTTCTTATGATATGAAAATCATATTTAGCACTTGTGTAGCAGTGCTTCATATTCTGCCGAGATGAGGAAGGATTCAGTAGGGCCGTTGCTCAGTGATAGAGCATCTGCTTGACATGCAGGAGGTATCAGCCTCTTCAGCTAAAAAAGGATCAGGTAATAGGTGACATTAAAGATCTCAGCCTGAGACCCTGGAGAGCCACTACCAGTCTGAGTAGTCAATACTGACCTTGATGGACTAATGGCCTGATTCAGTATTAGGAAACTTCATGAGTTCATGTGTCAGCATGTGGAAGCAACATCACAGGATGTGACATCACAAAATGATGTCACTTCCTTTCTCCTGGCTCCACCCCCAAAGTCTCCTGGCTCCACCCCCAAAGTCCCCAGATATTTCCCAAGTTGGACTTGGCAGCCCTACTTTCATACTCTCCGGCTCTGACTCCTGGCATTCCTGTTGACGATTCTTCTGCTTAATCCTTAGGCTGACTGATTTATGGTTGTGACTCCCAGACTGTTGATAACGCTTGCCTTGTAACCCGAGAACTCTGGTCTGCACGCCTGCCGGCTGCAGCTCTGTCTCAAGCCAGAGGCTCAGTTGTGACACTGCCATTGGAAGCCCTCAGGGTCGAGATGCGATTCATCGATTCTCCCATTTAAGTGAATCGGTAATGAACGACAAAAAAAACCCGACTCACTTGCGGTTGCGTCTGATCACGCAGTGGCTAGTTGCACCCGCAGCTTCACAGAACTGTGTGATCACACAACTGCGGGTCAAATTACTCCGGCACAAATAGCCTTGCTCCCCCTCCCCCCCCCCCCCCCCGCTTTATCTCGCGCGTGTGACCACAGCCTTGGTATCCCTTCCTACAATATATGACAAAACAATCTTCTACTCTTACATATATTCTACAATATATGACAAAACAATGCCTACTCTTTCAGGCACATGGAAACTATTATGAACATCATCCAGCCCAAGTTACGCATTTTGTATTTCCATTGTTTTCAGTGAAACTTTTCAATGCTATTGAATATCATGGGGTTGACTCAGTTATGTCCTACATTATTATTATCACATCCCGCATCAAACATAAAAACCATCTCAAATGTTTTGTTATTAATAAGAGGCTCTCAATCCACCAAGTCCTATTGATTTAAACCTATGCTTAAATCACTACCATTAAAACCAGTGAGACTGAACCATGCTTAATTTCATGCCCAGGAGGACTGGTTTCAAATCATGAGATTGTCCCAAATCATACCTGCTTGTGAAGGCAGGAAAGATGGAATCTAACTGTAAATGAATCTTGCCGTCAATTGATACAGAATCTCAGTACAAGCACATTTAAAACTGCCTTTCTGTTTTTTCACACATCAGAAACCTGATACCTATTTACAATGGCTGTTCTGTTTTGAGAAGGGCTAAGAAGTGGCATGTGTGACTCAGCTTAACTCAGAATGTTATGTGGGGTTTTTTAAGCTGCCAGTTTCAGAACTATGAAGTGAACTTCATAGAACATTTAGAGGTCCAAAAGCGCAACCAACAAAGTGTCTCTTTTTTTTTTCAAATTCCTTCAAATCATATTGTTTTAAGGATTTTGAACATGTAGATTTGCCAGGGCTCTCTAGCAATTAAACTGGCTAAAGAAATTCAGTTGGTGAAAGGGAATTTGTCACATTCCTTCCAACAAACCAGTATTCCTGCACCCCACAGAAAACATCATGCCACACAAGATCCAAAGCTCATGTGGTCAGTGTGACCATGGTGAGCACAGTGAATTGAGTGCTGTTGATTCAGTGGTTATTCTCCATCATCTATTCTAGTAACAAGCAATTGGTACTGTCTAGTATCACTCTAAGGCTGTAGTCACACACACTAAATAATCCACTTCCAATCCACTTTCAATGCACTTTCCAGCTGGATTTTGCCAGTTCAAACACAGTAAAATCCAGTTGGAAAGTGCACTATAGTGGATTGAAAGTGGATTATTTCGTATGTGTGACCACAGCCTAAGGCAAAGGAAGGTGGCCATTTTAGAAGAGGTTAGCTTTCTCCCAAGCCAGTGGCATCTATCCATGCACTGACATCCTACCATTATTTTAAAAAAATTAAAAAGCAGCAGTTTAACTAATAACACTAGCAGTGAAACTCACTTTATCACTTTCAGCGCCATCCTAAGCACACTCTCCTGGAAGTAAGCCCCAATAAACAGACGAGTAGGATTCTGAGTAGACCTACTTAGGATTGCTCTCTTTAGGATTGCTTTCTACTAGCAGCAAGCAGAGAGGGGGACACCTTGTCAATTTTATCTATACTTTTTTTTTCCAAAAAAAAGAGATGATTCTGAGCCCTGATGAAATTGACAAGATTTCTTCCTCACCACCATCCCACCTCTGCAGTGAGTACAGGAAAACTTACATTTTGTGCAGAGATAAATGACCATTTGCTTTATAGTGACAAAAAGGAATTGGCCTTACATGTAAATAAATCTCCCTGCAGGAGAGGTCTCCCTGCAACCAGTGAGCCCAGAATGTCATGATTTTGGACATGTTCCATGTACAGCATTACTCATGTGCATAATTGCTTGCAGGAATGGGTCCTCTGGAAGGACTTTAAAAGATACACTCAGGGAATTAAAAGCACAACTCTAATTGGAAGTCAGTATGTAGTTACTCCCAACATGACATCCTTCTAAACTTTTGAAAATCTGTATTTATATTAAAATAGACACTTGGTATAAAAGCTGCCAGGAGGTAAATGGAAACCATCAGATGCGTTACCTTGTGCATCATTCCCAAACATTGTCAAATAAATATCACCACATTAATAATTGGAATGTTTCAAAACTACAGCTAAGTTTCTTTAAGCAGCTTTTTTTCTGGTTTGTAGAAACAAGCGTGCTCCCACTCCCTGGCACTAAAGCACATGTCTTTCTCAGTCTGTTTCATTTTAAAGGCTATCTAACCTCCACTTTCCTTCATGCTGGAATGGGAATATAAGACCACAGAGTCATAGTTCACAGGTGATGGGGCTTTTTTGGTCATGCAAAAAGGCTCTTTGTAAAACAAGTAATTATTTTGATTACAACTGTCTTTTAACCTAATTTCAGGGGGGGAAACCAATTATTACTGTAAGAGAGGCAGGCAGATGAGCAGCATGGCTGTAGAGTTTTAGATAAAACTCATCAAAACAGTTACCAAGTACATTTTTCAAATACATTAGAAGTAGGAAACCAGCCAGGGAAGCAGTGGGGCCCTTGGATGACCATGGGGTAAAAGGAGTACTGAAGGGTGATAGGGAAATGGCTGAGAAGCTAAATGCATTTTTTGCCTCTGTCTTCACTGTGGAAGATGAGAAGTGCCTGCCCACTCCAGAACCACTGATTTCGGGAGGGGGGTTGAAAGACCTGAGTCAGATTGAGGTGACAAGAGAGGAGGTCCTATGTCTGATAGACAACTTAAAAACAAATAAATCACCGGGCACCGATGGCGTACATCCGAGAGTTCTAAAAGAACTCAAATGTGAACTTGAGGATCTCCAGACAAAAATATGTAATCTTTCCTTAAAATCTGCCTCCATTCCTGAGGACTGGAAGGTAGCGAGTGTCACTCCTATCTTAAAAAAGCGTTCCAGAGGAGATCCGGGAAATTACAGGCCAGTCAGTCTGACATCGATACCGGGTAAGTTGGTGGAAACTGTTAGTAAGGAAAAAATTAGTAGGCACATTGATGAACAAAATCTGTTGAGGAAGACTCAGCATGGGTTCTGTAAGGAAGATCTTGTCTCACTAACCTGTTAGTGTTCTTTGAGGGAGTAAACAAACATGTGGACGAGGGGGACCCAATAGATGTTGTTTACCTTGACTTCCAGAAAGCTTCTGATAAAGTTCCTCATCAAAGGCTCCTAAGTAAGTTCAATAGTCATGGGATAAAAGGACAAGTCCTTTTGTGGATCAAAAACTGGCTAATTAAAAGGAAACAGAGAGTGAGTATAAATGGGCAATTTTCTCAGTGGAGGGAAGTAAGCAGTGGGGTACTGGAGGGATCAGTACTCGGTCCGATGCTTTTTCACTTGTTTATTAATGATTTGGAGTTGGGAGTAAGCAGTGAAGTGGCTAAATTTGCAGATAACACGAAGTTGTTCAGGGTGGTGAGAACCAGGGAGGATTGTGAGGCACTCCAAAGGGATCTGTCAAGTATGGGCAAGTGGGCATCAACGTGGCAAATGGGGTGATGCACATTGGAGCCAAAAATCCTAACTATAAATACACGTTGATGGGGTCCGAACTGGCGGAGACTGACCAAGAGAGAGATCTTGAAGTCCTAGTAGATAACTCAATGAAAATGTTGAGAGAGTGTGCGACTGCAATGAAAAAGGCCAATGCTATGCTGGGGGTTATTAGGAAGGGAATAGATAACAAATCAGCCAGTATCATAATGCCCCTGTATAAATCGATGGTGCGACCTCATTTGGAGCACTGTGTACAGTTCTGGTCGCCACACCTCAAGAAAGATATAGCATTGGAAAAAGTGCAGAAAAGGGCAACTAAAATGATAAAAGGGTTGGAACACTTTTCCTATGAAGAAAGGTTGAAGCGCTTGGGGCTCTTTAGCTTGGAGAAACGACGGCTGAGGGGTGATATGATCGAGGTTTATAAGATCATGCATGGGATAGAGCAGGTAGAGAAAGAAGTCCTTTTCTCCCTTTCTCACAATACAAGAACTCGTGGGCACTCCATGAAATTGCTGAACAGTCGGGTTAGAACAGATAAAAGGAAGTACTTCTTCACCCAAAGAGTGATTAACATGTGGAATTCACTGCCACAGGAGGTGGTGGCAGCTACCAGCATGGACGGCTTCAAGAGGGAATTAGATAAACATATGGAGAAGTCCATCAGTGGCTATTAGCCACAAAGTATAGATAGGAACTCTCAGTCTGGGGCAAGTGATGCTCTGTAATCTTGGTGTTTGGGGGGGGGGGCAACAGTGGGAGGGCTTCCTGCCCCCACTGCTGGACCTTCTGAGGGCACCTGGTGTTTTTGGCCACTGTATGACAGAGTGTTAGACTGGATGGGCCATTGGCCTGATCCAACATTGGCTTTTCTTATGTTCTTATTCTTTCATGATCCATGTACCTGCTGCTATACTTTCTACAGACTATTCAGTTGCTTGGACAAGGTCCTTTTCAGTAGACACACAATGACAAGACTGCTTCTTTGCCAGTCATGTCCTCTCTCTCAGAACATCCTACCTCACAGTGTTGTTGTGAGGATAAAATCAGGAAGGTGAGAACTAAGTAGATCCCCCAAAGTTTCTTGGAAGAAGGGGGAATAAAAATAGCTTTAACAGTACTAGTTTTAACAGTAGAGCCCTAACCTTGATGGCTCAGGCTTGCCCAATCTCATCAGATCTTGAAAGCTAAGTAGTCTTGGGCCTGGTTAGTGCTTGGATGGGAGACCACCAAGAAAGTCTAGGGTTACTATGCAGAGGAAAGCAATAGCAAACCGCCTCTGACAATCTCTTGCCTTGAAAACCCTACAGGGTTGCCATACGTTGACTGCAACATGATGGCACTTCCAGTTAATAGTACTAATATGAAACAGTACTAATAATTAAGGAAATGGCTTTGTGGTGGATGCTTCAGATTATTACTGTGGATTAGTACTCAACAATTAAAAAAACTGTTTATTGCAAGTAAAAATTTGGTTCCTATTGCCTTGTCTGAGCAATGTTTTATTACTGGGTGTTTTTCTGACTGACCCATGGGATACCCAGTAGCCACTATGATGGGGCACCTGGAGGTTAAACTATCAAAACACTAGCTATTGTATATAAATATGGTTGCTTAGAAGGTTATCTTTGGTAAAATCTAACAAGCCAACCATTGTTTGCAGGTACCAATACCTGTTCTCCAGAGGTGGTCAGCTCAGACAACACGGAAATATAGGAGTATTTTGCCTTTTGTGATGCAACAAATGAAAAGGTAGCCATTTGCAGTTTTCTCATTACAGAAAGATCCTCACCACAGCCAGGTTGTGCAGACTTCATGCATGGGGTGTCTACACCTGCAGGTTCATATGCATACATTAATCACACAGTTGCTACAATGTTGCTATTTTCAACCTCCATCCTTGCCATATCACAGGTTAAGAAGCCTTCTCAAGAAGAAAATGATGGAGAATTAATGGTTCATTTGATGGCAATATATGAGCATTAGGATGGTCTGCAGTAGTATTTGACACTAGGTCTGTATATTACAAGGACACTTGTTGGAGTTGCACTTGTCTGTGTGATCTAGGGTCACGTGTGTTCTCATTGCAATAGTGTCCCCAAAGACACCATGTTTCCACAGGGATTTATTTATTTATTTATTTTTCAAATTTATATCCCGCCCTCCCCGCGAACGGGATGAACTGCAGCCACATATATCTGGGAGAAGGTGAACCAGTGTAGCTCCATGAGAACTGTGATGTGAATGCTAAACCTGTCCTGCCACCTGACAACCTCAGCAACGGGTTTATGCTGACCCAGTAAACTAAATGGTAGAACAGAGTGAATACTCTGAACACAGGTTAAGTATTCTTTGACATCCTAGAAAATGTGACTCTAGTGTATAACAGAGATGGAACCGTGAAACCTGGTTTGTGTGTGTGTTTGTGTGTGCGTGCGCACGCATGTGTGCAATCACTGTTAATCGTGCTTTGGTGGTGGTGGAAAGTGCCATCAAGTCACAACGCATTTATTGTGACCCTGTAAGGTTTTCAAGGCAAGAGATGTTCAGAGTTACTGATCCTGCTTAGCTTCTGAGATCTGATGAGATTAGGCTAGACTGGGCTATCCTGGTCAGGGCTATCCAGGTACTTTAGAAAATAATATAAGGAAATGAACAGATAAAACCCAATCCCAAGTAGTTTACAATCTAAACCTTATGAAGCATTTTCAATCTTATATTCAGTATTAATTTTTGTTGTTGTGTACATCATGTACCCACCACTTCAGCCAACTGTTTACCCCAGAAAGAAATCATTTGCCATAAAAGGTAAGGAGGGAAAGCTCACATAACCACCTCTTATACTGGGCCAAAGTTTTAATGGTATTAACGTGTCCAGTCATGTAAAGGAGGGCACTCTTATTACCATAGTAACTTTTTAAAAGAAAAAAGATGTAAAACATAGAAGTGCTAGAGGCAGTCAAATTATTTGTCTATATTATTTTAAAGTAACCAATGAATGACTTACCTGATAATATTTTAACAAGAATCTGGCTAAAATGCCTCAGAGCGGCTGCCAAGAGAAGAATTCTTCTAATACCTTGGGAAAAGATCTTGTTGCAATTACTGGCAAGTTTCTTCATAATATTTTGGCAGATTTTTTTATATATTGCTGCAGCAAAAGCAAAGTTGATTTTATGTAACCCAGTGGAATTGCCTATGTTTCTTTCATGGATTTGGGAAAACACTCTGTTTATTTGCATCAGTATTCTCCTTTCTTCCCATAAGTTTTAATGTTTAAAAATATTTATGTTCAAACTTCTTCCTTATTAAAATTCATAGCTTTCTCCATACTGCTAAGTATAAATTTGTGATGAAACAGGGATTGCTCAGATGGAACCCTAGAGGAAAATGAATGCTAAGATACAAAGTATATTGCCCTGGGCCACCTACATCACACCTGTGGTGCAGATCACCATGCTTCATTCTAGTATAATTTTTGGCTTGTCCTGCTTACAGAATATTTGCTTTTGATCACCAACTTTCCCTGCTTCCACATCAAGTGTCTTTGCCACAGTGTCCTCATGCCTCGGGTTATGTGCTTACACCGAACTCCAGATGTTTTTGTGCAAACACTGCAAGTCGGATTATGTTAATGTTATTTTAGCACAGATTGGAGTTGATCTGAATGACTAGTCCTTAGGGAAGAATTCACCCAGTGCTAATGCTGTACAACAGCCATTCATTTCCATAGTGTTTACACACAATTCTGAATCTATTCACAGCATGGAATGATGGCAATGATGTAGGCTGAAGATCCCTATTTTAGACAACAGTGGCATGAATGTACTGAACATTACAAACATTACACCAATGCATTATAGATAGGAACTCTCAGTCTGGGGCAAGTGATGTTCTGTATTCTTGGTGCTTGGGGGGCAACAGTGGGAGGGCTTCTAGTGTAGTCTAGTGCCACTGGTGGACCTCCTAATGGCACCTGGTGTTTTTGGCCATTGTGTGACAGAGTGTTGGACTGGATGGGCCACTGGCCTCATCCAACATTGGCTTCTCTTATGTTCTTATGCATGTTCTTGTTCAATCATGATGGATTCTTGATTAATGTTCTGTTTGGGCTGCAATCTGCAGATTGCACACCAGACCATCAAAACTTGAAAAAGCTTGCTTGTATTTCAAACATTAAAGATTGGTGCTTTCTCCATCCCCCATCTATCAACTTTCTTATATGTTCTTATACATTTTTAAAAGGAGATTTTCAAATCTGCTGCATTGAGGTGGGGAAGCTGCCTGGCCTTTTCTCTCGATACTAGGCATGTCCATTTTGCCTAGTGTGGTGGTATGGGCCTGCTCTGGGCTGCAGGCCCTGTTCCACCCTGCCCTCCAAGGTTTTCCCAACACCTGGAGAGGCTTTTCTCTCTCTCTAGTAACCCACCACCGCCACCTGACCTTTGCAGGAATTACTTACGGGGAGGGTCAGGACTCCCAGCTTCCCTTCCAAGTTCTGAGACCTTGCCTCTGTGTCTCCCGCTGCCCAACGCCTGGTCACCACAGGGACTGTTTACTGCCTTGTGCACCCCTGGAGGAACAGCCACTTGCCAACCAACTGCCTTCCCCCAGTACTCCTTTTAAAATAGTGTGTTCAACACAGTGGAGGTCTACGGTGTACAGAAAACCACTACCAGCATCAAAAGTTATAAAGTATTTATTAAAAAGAAAATGTTTACAAACATACCTTTAGCACAGCACCAGACTGAGCAAGGGATTCAAAAGAAATGGGTAAAACACAATTCCTCTGTCCCTCTCTCTATAAGGAAGCTTTTTCTGATGTCTCCAGAAATTTCCTTCTTGAAGACTCTCTAGTATTTCATTCCTCCAAATCTCTGTTCCCTGTTTGGGGGGGGGGGAGGTTGGCCATCCCATTGTCTAGACCTATTAGCATTTGTATGAAGGTGGGCTGAGGTAAGTCTGGAAAGCAACTGAACTGACTTCCCCTCTTCCTGCCTGTTCTCCGTCAGAGAGGAGGAAAAAACTTTTAAAACTCCAAGTGAAGGTTTTGCTCATTTAAAATCTTTAAAGAAAAACTGCATTTCTTCACACCTGGCTAACTCAGTGTTTGTCAGCTCTGCACTGCCAATACTTTGCCATGGAGGATTAAATGTTTTAATGTTTCCTGTGCCAGTTGTCATTGGCTTAGGGAGGACTTTCTTGATTCAATATCTGCTTGCAGTTCTGTTCTCTGTTATGCTATGATGCTATGTCTCCCTCCATTGCTTGCATTCTCTCAAGGCAAGTGCTGCAGACTGGCGGACAGGTAGAGACAAGGAGAGATAACATCTCCCACCCCCTTCGCATGTAGCATATTTGTATGGCAGGACAGGTGCAAACATTTTGTTTGTACTCTCTAGAACTGAAGAGGCAAGCTGTTGCCAAGCAGGTAGAAAAGCAGTTGTGTTGCTTCCCTTGATACAAATCCCCATCACCATCAGTCATCCAAGCTGCTAGCTCTTATATGGTGGTAACCTCCTATTCCTGTGTAAAAAAAAACCCCATGAGTGTCAGTCATAAATATATGCTCTATATTAAAAAAAATTCTACCATTCACTATTCATCTAAGTCAGCGTCAGTGACATGAACAGCTCCTCATCTGTATGGATCAGCAGTGTTTTCACACATGTACAGATTTGCAAAACTTCATGCAAATTTGTCGAGCAGGCATTCTAGTGTTTGGTGCCTAATAGAACAGCCTGGTAGTAATCAGCTCACATCTAATCACCAGCGCTGAACATGGCTGAATATGACTGCTCTGAATTTTGTAGTGTTATACTCTCTCTCTCTCTCTCTCTCTCTCTCTCTCTCATTCTCTCTCTCTCTCTCTCTCACACACACACACACACACACACACACACACACACACCATTCCATTCCATACTATAGTTGAATGCCTAGAGCATTTTTCTCCCAGCCCAGCTCTGATATCTGAATTTGGCCTGGCTAGGAGAAAATGCTGAAATCAACCCATCACAATACGGTATAGGTTCCCCTTGCCTGTGCACTCTAGTTGGCTTAAAAAATAAATTCCAGATCACCTAAACTGAGGATCCTTGGAAAGGAGTGAACACTCACCTACACATCAATGTTGTCACTACCCCTGTGTCCACTCTGAAAGTGAAGATTTCAGTTCTCCTATTGGCCTGAAATGTGGCAGGGAATATTCTGTGGGTGAGGGGTACAATTCCTGAGAAATTGTTTGGGATAAAAAATACTGTTACAGTTAAAAAAATACCTTCCATGAAGATAGTTTCAGAGGTAGTCTGGAATAGAACAGCTAGATCCGAGTCCAGTAGCACCTTAGCGACCGACCAACAAGGTTTTGGGGATATAAACTCCCTTCATCAGGTACTACTGGACTCTAATCAATCAGTTAAAAAGACGTTTCTCATTAGACCACTGGGAAAATGTAATAATTACACTAATATGTTTAATAACAGTTATAAAGAATCCAGATTCAGGAACAGCATGAGAGGAAAGACAGAGGTCTGCAGTGGGATGGAGGGTGGGGGTAAGAGGCAGAACTTGCCCTCCCTTATGGTCACAGAAATCCTTAGTTGGATCCAAACTAAGTGTAGAAAAGCTGGGAAGACTCTTAAAAGTTTCAAATCAAACCAGGGTTGTCCTAAAATTCAGTAACATCCCAAACAGGAATATCAACATAAGGCTGTTGATTGTGCAGTCTAACTCTCAATGGCTCTGTCAGAAAGAGTGAAAAATTGCCATTGACCAGAGAGACCTTTATGTGAGACTTAAGCAGACAGTAAAGCAAATAATGATATCTGATGGGGAAAAAATCAGCCTAAGTAGTATGCCTAATTTTTTTTCTGGATTATTAGATATTATCTCTTAATATATTCTCTTCGTAGTTATGTGCAATGTTGCTTGTCACTCATCTTATCGCAACAGTCGCAGTGCAAATTCTCCTTGCAAGCTCCACTGAAACAGATGACAGTTGCACAAGACCACAAGAGAACTGACTAGTTGGTTTCATCCCTCAGGGCTCCCCACCCCCCACCCCCCTTTTTAAAAAAGAAACCGATACTAGGTTTTTAAAAAATGAAATGAGCACTAAGTTGGTAACACTAAACTTAGAACATCACCTACCAATGTGGCAAAACTAACATCATCTAGGTAAACATGTTAATGTGGGGAAAGGAGTGTTTGTACGGGAGAAACAATGGGTAAAAGGGGATGCTTACCACCTTCCATGTCTGCCACTCCTTCTCTTCACATGAGAGAGAGTCCCCCTCTGCAAGCTGACTGTATTTATGGTCTCCAAAGCCAATGAGGGGGAAAGGGGCTAAAATCAGCTTGGTCAGCATTTACGGGGTAGAATCAATATTCAGGGGAAGGATTTAAGCCCCTTGTGATACACATTAATTCCTCCCTACAAATGTCCCTCTGCCCATGCATGAAAGCTAAGAAGCAAAGAAAAGTTAAGGTATCCCCTGCTTGCCTTGTTATGTGAAGCTCTGTTCTTAAGATGGGGATCTGAACAACCATTTAAAAAAAATTCTAGTTCCTGAGCCAAAACGTATATTTATTCTAGAACCCATAATAGGGGGCTGTTTTCTCCCATGTGACTCTACCACTTGTTCACTTAGGAAGGGCTCTGCTTCAGGTGCTCTGGCATCCACAGTTTAGGCAAGTAGTGATAGGAAATAGAGCTTTTTTAGATGACATGAATTCTTTAGAATTCCCTCCACAGAATGCTTTGGAGCTCTGGAGTCAATGTGATTAGGGCTGCCAAGTCAGCCTGGGGGGGGATCCCTTGCTACAGGGGTTCCCGATCCGCCGGCCACCATTCGGCCGGCGGGGGGAACCCCACCCCCGAAGTTGTCCAGCCAGGACGACTTCCCCAACATAATGACGTCACCCGGAAGTGACGTCATCACATTGGGGGCGTTGCCAGAGCGTCGCCCTGGCCACACCCCCAATGTGCTGACGTCATTTCCGGGTGATGTCACCGGGCGCGCGCACTTTGCGCGCACGCCGGGGAAGCTCCCAGATGACAGAGGACTCCCCCCCGCCGGTGAGTAAGGAAGACTTGGCAACCCTAAATGTGATAGTCTTACCTATACCTTTAGCCACCAAGTAAAAATTATTCTGCTCTCTCATGTCTTTTCTTAATGCTGCTGATCTGAAATTATTATTGCTGATGGTATTGATGTCATTCTCGTCATGTTTTATTTATTAAATTTTATGATTTATTGTATTGTTGGTTTTCAGATTTTTATATTAAGCCACCTTGCGCACTTAGGTGAAAAGGTAGAACAGAATATATATAAACAATTATCTAAATTTTTACTTTTTAGAAATGAAAGTACAAGACATGGTAAGAAATAAGCAATCAGTTTAGTCTCACCCATAAACTAATTTTAAACAATTCAACAACTCTGCATATTTCCAGGAACTCATTATAACATGCAAACAGAACCATCCTACATAGATCCTAATTAATATCTTAGCAGCCAACTGGACAATGAATGTCATAAAGAATCCTTCCAGATCTGACCAAGGCCAATTTAGACCAGCATTCTATTTCTATTTCCAATACTGGTTGGCCTCTAGAAGCTCAAAGTCACAAGCAGGATGTGAAGGTAATGACTGTTCTGTATGGACTGAGCCTGGCATGCCATATTCTGTACATGGAGGTTCGATTGAGCTATTATGGCTGTTGACAGATGTATGTTACATGAAGGCATCTGGATAGAGGTGGGTCGGCACTGCTGTTGCTTCTTGATTTAACAACAGTGTTTGACATGGTCGATTATGATCTTTTGACCGACCACCTCGCCGACGTTGGGATATGAGGAACTGCCCTGCAATGGCTCTCCTCCTTCCTTTATAGCTGGGGACAGAGGGTGGCACTTGGGGAGGACTTGTTCCAGTGGCACCAACTTGAATGTGGTGTGCCATAGGGGGCAATCCTCTCCTCAGTGTTGCTTAACGTCTATATGTGCCCCCTCACCAAGTTGGTCTGGGGGTATGGGCTGGGTTGCCATCAGTATGCTGATGATACCCAGCTCTACCTGTTAATGGATGGCAGGTCAGACTCCACCCCAGAGGTGTTAGCCAGGGCACTACACAATGTGGAAGGATGGCTTAAACAAAGCCAACTAAATCCAATGAAGATGGAGGTCCTGTTCCTGAGTCATGGGGATTTGGGACTGGGAATCCAGCTCCCAGCCCTTGACAGGATGCCTTTGGTGCTGGAGCTGAGGGTGAAGAGTCTAGGGGTTATCTTGGATTTCATTTCATTTGATACTGTTATTGTCACAACTTTTATGTGACCTTGTTACGTGCCCTGAGCCCGTTTGCAAGGAGAGTGGGATATAAATCAAAGAACATAAATAAATAAATCGGTAAAGATAAAGGTTTCCCTTGCTCAAAAGCCAGTCAAATACGACTCTAGGGATGTGGTGCTCATCTCCGTTTCCAAGCTGAAGAGCCAGCGCTGTCCGAAGACGTTTCTGTGGGCATGTGGCCAGCATGACTAGATGCCAAGGTGCACAGAATGCTGTTACCTTCCCACTGAAGTGGTACCTATTTATCTACTTGCAATTTCTTGCTTTCGAACTGCGAGGTTGGCAGGAGCTGGGACCAGAGACGGGAGCTTACTCCATCATGCAGCACTCAGGTCTCGAACTGCTAAACTGTTTACCTTTTGGACTGCAGTTCAGTGTCTTAACCACTTGAGCTACTGCAGCCCCAATAAATAAATAAATAGGTCACCTTAAATGAATTTTAACAAATTTAGCGGTGAATTTAACAAATTTAGCAGTGTGATTGCCACCAAAAGCCTCTTTTGAATTATAGGAACTCCATAGATAGATATAAGTGCATGAAAACTTACCACATGGGTTACCCTGCTACCTTCATTTCTATGTACTCTGTTACGGAAAGTCTCCCCAGCAACATCAGTAGCCCACATGAGTACATGGTACTATTGTGGAGATTTTTCATGCAATATTTATTAATTAATTTATATTTATTAATTTGATTTGTATCCCACCCTCCCTGAAAGTAGGCTCAGGATGGTTCACATAAATTGGTGATAGTCATGTGATTGGTCCTTACATATGAGAGAGCCTAGAGTGACAGGCCATTCCAAGAGATCTGATTGGTTAGCATCAGCTGTACAGAGAAAGACTTGAGGAGAATTCAGTCTGATTTCAGTCCTTGCTAAGAACTGAGTACTCACAGTTTTGGAATTTAGCCCTGACAGAGAGCACAGACAGGAGAACTGGGGAAAAGTTGGCAAGGACAAGTGGGAAGTTAGACAGAGACTCCCATTCAGGCCAAAGAAAGGGGATAGATCTCCTAATGAGAGAAGGAATTTCCCTACCCAGTCAAACAGGGAGTTAGCTCTGAAGAGTACAGAGATCCCTGGTCTGGTGTGGTTAAAAACTGCCTGTAGAAACCTTAAGAGACAGTTAAAAACTCAAGATGAGTGTTTCAAGAGAAGGAGTTTGGGTACTGGAAAGAGTGTACCAGCCTTCTGGAAACCAAAAGAGTTAGAAAATACTCAAAGAAAGTGTACTGAAGTGTTTGGGGAAAACATTGGAACAAAAGCCTCTCAACATAAAGATTTAAGTCACTATGAAAAGCTGACACTCTCATTAGACTGAAACATAAGAACTAAAGTTGGTGCATGTAACTGATTTTACCTCAGAGTTATCTATATTGAGTTACCGCAGAAATTTTACCCCTAATTTCATCTGACTTTTCCCCTCAATGTTGAATAAAGTATTTTGTTAATTTGGAATATAAAAACTTCTTGAGTGCCATTTAAATCATATAACTTAAAGAGGGTTCCCATTCCTTCCACTAGGTTCCTGGGCTGAGCAAACAGCCAAAATATTATACTGTGACAGGAATTCTTCAGGAAAGAAGAAAACAGATACCTAGGGTGGCTCCGTCACAAAATGGAAGGCAAAATGGAGGGAAAATCTTGCCTTGGAGGGAGGGAAGTGGTCAGGGGCTTCATAGAGGTGATAAGTCATTGTGGGCCCCAACTATGGGGAAAAGCAGGATGTCATATTTTTAAGTAGTTTTAAGTGATTATTCCTGTCCCTATTTAGGCTATGGCTCACGAAATCCAGAACACGAGCTGAGGTGTCTCATTTAAATTACATTCCTTTGGCTCATGAAATATGAATAGCTCAGCCAAGCCGTTTTTCATATTATCTCAGTGCATGCATAATTTTTCCTTTTCCTGACCCAGTTATCTTAACATATCTTTTGCTCAGCCTCTTTCTTCCCCTTCCACTTTCAATGTACTTTCCAACTGGATTTTGCCAGTTCACACAGTAAAATCCAGTTGGAATTGAAAGTGGATTGAAAGTGGATTATTTAGTGTGTGTGATTGCAGCCTAAGTCTTCCTATCACACAAATTTTTTTTAGCTCATTTCATTTTCCTTCTGTGGGGAAGCTAATTCAGACAAGCAAGTCTGCATTTACTTTGTTTGAAAGCAGTGTGGTTTGTGGTCATTCTGATCTTTGTGAATACCTCATTCACAGGATAGCCACAAAGAAAGCTGTGGCCCCCATGCTTACAAGTTTTGCCCTGGCCTGACAGTTCAGTTGTTCCAACTGAATGGTGCCACTATGCACTGTCATTGTCAATTCCATCAGAAAGTACTTTGTCCAAAGAAACCCTAATGAGTTCAGTGGGCTAAATTTGGAGAAATAGGTTTGACGCTGCAGGGGAATAAATTGGTCTCATTCTACTGAGGTTTCTGAACATATGTTATTAATTTCAGCTTTGATTTCACAGTAGTTTGTCAAGCCCACAAAACTAGCTTCCAATTAGTAAATTTTAGCAAATTAGGCATTCTGTGTATGGGGAGCAGGAGAGAGAGAAAGATCCATTTATACCAAACTGCTTCAGTATGCCTTTGTGATAATTAATCAGTGCTAAAGAACTACACCTTACACTCAGTAGAGAAAGATGGCCTTAGATATTTAGGCACAGTAAGATAAATGGTAGGCTGGATCCCCCCCCTCCGGTTTGTATTTTAATTAAAATTTATAACGGTTTTATTTTTATTATTTTTATTTTGTAAGCCACCTCAGGGGGGTTTCTGGAGAGGCAGCATAAATGTTTTCTAAATAAAATAATCCCCTTGCAAAAATACAGAACTTAATAGGAGGACTAGATACATCGTAATTACAAAGGAGACACACAATCAGTCAATTCAGATAATGTAGCTTTAACTACACAAAGTCACCTTCAGTCTCAATGTGCAAGTATCTAGATTTTGAACAATATGATGCTGTATGATCAGTGATTGATGTCAAGCGTGAATTACTAATATGTAAAGCCATTAAGTTTATTTCATCAGAGCAAGACCCATGAACTAGGGTGCATTATTTTTTGCAGTTTAAAAAATAAAAATAAATCCTAGTCTTGACTTCAGAATTAGGAACTACAACCAAAGTGCCCTGAAGTTTTCAAATGGCTTGCTTTCACTCAAGCAACACACACACACTATAAAATACAATTATTAATTCATTTTTAAAATCAACACAAGAAATTACAAATAGAGGAATCGAATTAACACCTCGAACTAGTTCACAAACTCTGGAAGGGCTGATGGAAGAGATCGGTTTTTATTGTTTCATACAAGGGGCAGTGCCACTCAAAAAAGTTCCATTTCTAGTCACCTCTAGGCTTTTTTCAGAGCAGCAGAACCTAAAGCTGCTCACATTTTAAAGAACTTAAAATATGGTGGTGGAGTGTCTTCAAGCTCACCAAATATAGCATTTAAAGTGTTTGTATCTAACAGAGGCTGAGGACAGACTGGTAATCTGCCCTGGAACCGCAGCAGGGCCAAAAGCCGCGGGGGGAAACTGGCCTGAGGCTGGCCGTTCACACTGGCCAGACTCCTGCGGGAACATGCTGGAATGGAGCGTTCAGACTGTTGCAGGTCAGCCCCTGAGCAGGCCGGCCTCTGCAGCTTGTGGCAGGGCCATTTCGGCAATAGGTGCATGGGCACCTATGCGCATAGGCGCATGGCGAAAGCAGCCTAAATATTTAAAATCTCCCCACTTCCTGTATTGGGACTGCTTGTGCGCATGAGTGTTCATGCGCATCTCTCCTCGGTGGCATGTTCACACCGCCGCCTCCGCTTGAATCCCACCTCCTCCTGTCCACACAAGCACAGGTAGGCCCCTGGACACCACTTTCTGCCAGTGTCCATCTGAGGCAGCAGGCAACCACTTCACAAATGGGTGAGTAGAGAAGGGAGATGGAGGACAGCTGCAGCTGTCTGAACTCCCTCCCTTCCCCCGCTTCTGAAGCGGAGCTTTCCCGGGCCACGTTGCTAGTCTGTCCTCAGCCAGAGTCAAAGCAACATGTTGTCAAATATAAAAGTGACACAGAAAAAGTAATACCATGCATATTTGAATAATGATAATAAAACTGCAGTGTAGACAAATCCTAAGATTAAAAGAACTAACCATGAATCTAATAATTAGCCGCATCCTTCCATGTATTTAATACTATTAAATCTAAGCTAAAACACATTCTCTCTCTTCTATAACCCAAAAAGAAGTGGCCCAATGCCAGTTTCTTGATCCTTTATAAGAAACCTCAGCCACCTCATGTAAGCATGAACTTCCTAGGCCATACACAAGGAAAGACCACACATTGGCTCTTTCTGAAACAAGGTTTTAGTAAGAAAATAATAACTATAATATATGGCGAAATTTTGGGTGGGCTTGTGCCATATTTAGGGCACCTTTCATTATTTTCTTTCTGCAAGCTAGCAAAGCACTTTTGAAGGCTTCATGTTCAGGAAACTTTCAAAAATAATGAAGCACAGAGTCTTTAGATTCACGAAATGAAGACGGGTGAAGCTGAACATGAGGACAGAGGCAGGGAGGAGCAAATCTTTGAGAAGTAGCCTTTTGGAAAAGGAAAGGTGAAATGAAGCTTTCTTTCCCTTCTATGGGATTATTTATTTAAAGTACTATGGATAATGCTGTTGTGTACAAACTGAACTCCCTGAGAAGATTATGAAGCTCACTAAAGCCCAGAAAAAGAGGAACCCCTCTCATTGCAAGGGAATTCTAAAATACAGTATAAAATACAGTAGGGTGTGTGTGGGTGAGAAAGGAAGGGCACTGTAGCCCACTGGTTGTTTTCTCCTAAAGCGGTAGGTAGATCTTTGCCTCCATGTCACCATTTGGTCCCTCATACCACTAGAGCTCTTATTTATGTTTCTGCCCAGGAACTAGGGTTGCCAACCTTCAGGTGATGGCTGGGGATCCCCCACTATTACAGCTGATCTCTAGGGTGACAGAGATGAGTTCACCTGCTAAAAATGACTGCTTTGGAAGGTGGACTCTATGGCATTATACCCAATTATAGTCACTCCTGTCCTCAAACCCTGCCCTCCTCATGCTCCACCCCCAAAATATCCAGGTATATCTCAGTGGCAGCCCCAGAATTATGGAATGACCTCCCCAGGGCCCCCTCACTCTTGATCATTAGGAGGCAATGGAAGACACTTTTATTCATGGCAGTATTTGATTAGTTCTTCTGCCTACCAGCAGTGTTTAATGTTTTATTTTAACTAATGGGTTTATGTATTTTATATATTTTATTGCATTTTATTATTTACATTGTAAGCTGCCTTGAGTTCCTATAAGGTAAATGATGGCTAATAAATGTTCATAATAAATAAATATTTAAAGAGTGACTTCTTGTTTATTCTTAGTAGCTTTTAAACATATGTTTATGCGCTAAATAAAAACAATAGCTAGCTGGTATGGGTTCAGAGTATCAGGATAGTAGGGTCAAGAGGCAGCAATAAGCTTTGCACCTTCCCCTGTGAGCAGACTCAGGATTCAAGCTTGAACAGGCCCAGCCTAGGTCATATTCAAAACCTTGCATACCATCTTTACTGTCTTAGCTTGAGCAGCAAACAGCTGGACTTCTCAACTCCTCCTAGGGTTGCCAGGTCTGGGCTGGAAAGTACCTGGAGATTTGGGGGGTGGATCCAGGAGATGGCAGGGTTTGGGGAGGAGAGAAGCTTCAGCATGGTACAATGCCTAAGGCTGTGGTCACACGGTCCCTTAAATCCGGGAGTCCTCCTGGATTTAAAGGGACCACTTTTCTAAGCTTCGGGTTGGGATGTTTTCACATCCCAACCCCGGCAGCTGGCGGCGGCGTGTGGCAGAAGAAGAAGCGGCGACAGAGGAGTTGGCGGTGGCGGGCAGCAGAGGAGGAGGCGGTTAGCAGCGAAGGAGGCGGCCGGGGAGGCTTTGGCGGCGGAAGAGGCGTCTGGCGGCGGTGTGCAGCAGCGGCATGCAGCGGAAGAAGCGGCGATGGAGGAGGAGGCGGCGGGCAGCGGAGGAGGCAGCGGTGGCAGCCGGGGGAGGCATCCTTCCCCAAGCCTCGCTGGCCGCCTGGTAAGTGTTGGGTTCCCCCCCCCCTTTTGCACTTGGGCGCTTGAGTTCCCAAGCGTCCAAGTGCAAAGGGAGGGGGAGCCTATCTGGACAGCCCTCTCTTGCAATGATTGTGAGAGAGGGCTGTCCAGATAGGCACAATTGCGGGTTCCTCTTGCGACCACCCAGAAAATACTTGATTTTCCGAGGGGTGGAAAATGAGGGAGGAACCCGCAATGGAGCCTGCTTTGGTGCGGGAATTCTCCCGGCCATTATGAACGGCCCCTTTAAATGCAGGAGGAAGCAGCACTTCCTCCCACATTAAAGGGCTGTGTGACCATGGCCATAGAGTCCACACTTCAAAGCAGCCATTTTCTCCAGGGGAGCTGATCTCTGCCAGCTGGAGATCAGTTGCAAAAGTGGGAGATCTCCAGGCCCCACCTGAAGGTTGGTAATCCTAACTCCTCCATCTAGTCATACCTACATTGCTAAGTGTCAGACTACTTCTGATCCCATCCTGTTTTAACCACAAATCATCATCATTCATTCAAAAGATGCTTGAAAATACCAAGATTGCCATCATGCAAGGAATTAGCACTGCCAGGCCACAAGCTAGATGCAGTAACTTCGAACAGTCTTGTAAATAACATTACTAAAATCTGACCAATGCTAACGAAATATAAAGAATCATATGACACTACTAATAAAACCTATATGAAGGCTAAGTCTATCAATAGCTGACATGGGCTTTTTCTCAACATGTTCTTAAATCATGCTAAAGACCAATGAGAAGGAATGAATACCATCATGACTTCTCAGGGTTTGGGTTTCTTTAAAAAAAAATTACATTAATTTTTGTTATTTTTGCTCCAACACCAGGGATTCAAATTAGTTCTTCTTTACCAATACTGGGCAATAGGCAGCTGAGACGATAGGCAGAAGAGAACCAGCATTATAAAGAACACTATAAAGATCTTAAAAATGTTAAATTTGGAAGCACAGGACATTGTAAACTACATCTGGATCCAGGAAAGAAGCCCAGTCAATGACTCAAGTACGGAAAGAACCAAAGCCCAGGTCTAGCTACTCCAAGCATAGGTGTAGACTACGGGGGGGGGGGGGGGGGGGCTCGAGCCACCCGCAAAATTTCCCCGGGGGGGCTCAGCCTCCCCCGGCAAAACGGAGCGCCTGCCACCACGCCTCCCTGGGTCCTTCCGAGGCCCGGCCATTGCTGCTGGAGAGGGAGAGGGAAGGGGTGGCTGGGGGAGGGGGGAGAGAGAGGCAGTGGCAGCAGCGGCTGGCGGGCCTCGGAAGGGCCCAGGAGGCGCGGTGGTTTCCCGGGGGGGGGGGACATCGCTCCAGCGAGCACGCGCGTGAGGAGCCCCCGTCCCCCCCCTGGAATTTCCAAAAGTCTACGCCCCTGACTCCGAGGTCAGAAGCCATGTTATTTGTTGAAGCAACAGGTTGAGGAAACATGGAACCAGGGAACACAGGTACTGTATTCACAAAGCAGGTACTGAGTCCAGGGCTAAGTACATTGTTGGTCAGTCAGATAAAGATTCAGGCATTTCCTAGAAATATTTGTAGCCAGTACAGGAGGAACCAACAGGTACCACAGAGCAAGGTGGAGCCATAGTAGATCCTAGACATCAAATATATGAACCTGGGTAAATAGGACTTTGTTTCCTCCTGACACACTGGGATTCTAAACTACAGTTTAATCTCGCTTTTAGCAACCTGTCTTGGAGGATGGAAAATAACTTCAGGTTGCCCTGGCATTTGGTCATCACTGGACATCAAATCTGAGAGTGATTCAAGGCTTCTGAAACTAGGGCATCTTCAACAGCACTCTGTGCACAAGGAGAAGAGAGAGGGAGGAAACTGCAGGCTGTGTTCATGACAATAATGGGCAGAGGTTTGCTTCTGACATGTGAATTTGGCACAATCAACGCTGTTCCTCCTGTTCTGGGCTTTGGTGAGCATAGTTGCCACAGAGAGTCCAGTTTATACAACAGTGCTCGCCATACTACTTTAAATAATCTCACTAGAAGAGGAAGAAAACTTCATTCTGCCTCTGCCTTCCCAACTTCTTCCCGAAGTTACTAAATCAGAAGAAGAAATAATAAATTCAAATATTAGTGATTGAGATTGCTAAATATATTGAGTACACACTTCAATATTTAGTTTTTACAGCTGCACCTTAAGGCTAGCCAATGTTCTCTGAACCTCTGCATCATGCTACAAATCCTTTTAAACAAAATTTATTCACACTGAATTAAATCTGATGTGCTAACTTCCTGCTCATCTGGATACCACATAAGCATCTGCCTAACTTGATTAGGAGGATTACGTGAAAAATGTATCATGCTGTAAATTATTAGTAAGCATAATATAATGCCAGAGAAATTATGCATGCTTATATAAATGCATACATGTGCAAATCTCTGAGACAGAAATGTGAACTGCTGTTTGAATTAAGGCAGACCAGCACACTGAATCACCAAGCCAAAGACAGCTGAGTGGCCATATATAGTGACCTGCCAGACAGCAAAAACAGAAGGTTTATCAAGCCCTGGGTGGGCTGCATTGAGGCTTGGTGGGAAATATATTGAGCAGGCATGGACTAATAATGACCTACACCAAGTACTGTGAAAATAAGACACTGACATTTCCTGAGGTTACATACTCTTAATTCAGAGATGAAGATATGTAGAAAAACAAGAGCTAGTTCAAAACATGCTAACTAGAAGACATAAAAGCCCTGCAGTTCTCCACCAAGATTGGTAATGCTTACAAGTTTGGAGTTTCTTTAGAATATATGCAAATTTCAAGTATGCCTAATTGAATGAAAGCTAAGAATTCTAATAAGGTTCCTCTAACATGGGCTTTTTCAACCAGATTTGGCTTCAAAAGATTTTTTTTAAAAGGGTTCCCACACCTAAAGCACAAGAAAAAAAAACCTGGATTAACTGTGGGAGGACAGTGTCTTATTGAAGTCTATGAAACCTTTTTTTAAAAATCTGTTTGCCTTCAGAAGCCAAATTGTGTTACAAAGCCCATATAAAAGGGACCATAAGGCTGGAGGCAGGATGCTGACACTCAGGGGTGCCACTGGTATGGAAGACAGCTAAGGAGACTGAAGATGACTCTCAGTTATGATGGGGGAAGGATAAAAAGCCTGAGCCACTTAAAGAAAAAGTAAAATCTCAAAGTGGCTATAAAATTGAATGATACTCTATAGTGTCCGTTACCGGGCACTGAGTCCTACAATGCAAGTGACTAGACTGAGCAAGCCAGCTGATCTGCAGATTTTTAGGAGTTGTGGCAGTCAGCGACTGGGGACAAGAAGTATGGAAACCTGAGGAATACAGAACAGAGGTTCCTAAACTTTGAATACGGAGTGAAACATTTTACTACTTCTTTTACCATTAATGCTCATTGGCCTCTTTAGATCACACAAAACCTGTCCAGTTTCCTTGGAATCCCATAAATACATGAAACTGCTTGATAATGAATCAGACCACTGGTCCATCAAAGTCAGTATTATCTACTCAGACTGGCAGCGGCTCTCCAGGCTGAGGTCTTTCACATCACCTCCCGCCAGATTATTTAAATGCAGATGCCGGAGATTGAACCTGAGGCCTTCTGTAAACCAAGCACAGTCTCTTCCACTGAGCCACGGCCTTTCTCCAGTCATTTGAGTCACATAAAAGAAGGTCCCCTTCCAATTTACAAAGTTGCTTAATGACATAACGTTTGACAAGCAGCTTTATGGTTCTCTATTGAAACCCCAGAGAGGTAGTATGTCTGCTTTATCAGGAGCCAAGCTATGCCTGTTTCACAGGAATGTATGAAACTACCTTATATTGACTCACACTATTGGTCTATCAAGGTCAGTAATGTCTATTCTGATTGGCAGCAGTTCTCTAGAGGCTCAAGTAGAGAATCTCATATCGCATACTACCAAATTGTTTTAACTAGAGAAGCGGGGAGGAGGGGGGGTGTTGTGTTGATCCTGGGACCTTCTGCATACCAAAAAGATGCTCTGCCAGTTGAGCCACAGTACCAAATTCTGGTCCATTGTTCATGGACTTCACATTGTCTTAGCTAAATAAAGCTTCCATATTGCAAACAGAGAAGACCTTTTCAAACTAACTGGGATGTCTCATTCCCATTTCATGGAAACACTCTCAATAAATGTAATTGAAACACTTGGCAAAGTGCTGTACAACAATGCATTATGGCTACTTGAAAAGTACAGAAGAATCAAAGACATTCCCATTAACATGGCTGGGCCTTTTCAAACAAAAATGAGGTAGGAGCAGAGCTTCACAATTCTACCCCCCCCCCCCACACACACACACACAATTTTTACTTTGAATGCCAGTGACACAATCATACTTCTACAAGGCTTTTCTGGTTCCCCTATCTAGCAAAAGGAAAGAGGCATTTTCAGAGGCTTAAAATACTGGAAATGAATCAGAGGCTGAGGAAGTAGACAAGGGAAGTGAGGATACTTCAGAACATAACAGGAGTTACACACAGGAAGGACGTCCATGTAGAGTTTGCTGTGTCATATTTGACCATTTTGGTACCCATGTAGAGTTCTCCAGGCAAAAAGAGAATCTTGCACCAAAGATAAAGGAGAGGGAAGGAGGGGAAAACAGACTTTTTTGCACAGGTTATCTGCCCTGGGTACAATGCTTTGGGGAAGAGGGATTTCCTCCCCCCCACCCCGCCCTGCTTCCCCAAAGCATCTTGGTGCATTTATACACCTCCAGGCATTTACCTGGTTTTTTCTCACTCTTTGTTCTGAATTTGCTCTGGAGTTTTCTCACTCTGATTTGCTCTGGAGTTTTAGAAAAAATTTTTAGTTAAGCCTAGATGGGGGTGAGTGGGAAAATAATTGGCTCCAGAATATTATTCTATTGATACAACATTATCTATGTCTTTGAATTCCCAGCTTCTGTTTTTTTAAAAAGACAGAGAATTAGATTAGATTAGATTAGATTAGATTAGGATGGATAGATAGATAGATAGATAGATAGATAGATAGATAGATAGATAGATAGTCACTACTACCTTCCATTGCAGAGATATAAGCAGAAAGGCATATTTCTACAACAAAAGGAGCTAGAGACATGGTTTTTTTTAACGAAAACTGAGAAATCAGACTAGTACATATTAAAGGTTTCCCTTGCTTTAAAGCCAGTCGAATCCGACTCTAAGGGGCGGCGCTCAACTCCATTTCCACGCCAAAGAGTCAACACTGTCTGAAGACTTTTTCCATGGTCATGTGGCCGGCATGACTAAACACCAAGGCACACAAAACACTGTTACCTTCCCAACAAAGTGGTACCTATTTATATACTTGCAATTTCCTACTTTTGAACTGCTAGGTTGACAGGAGCTGGGGCCAGAGACGAAAGCTTACTCCATCTTGCGGCACTTGGGTCTCGAACTGCCGAGCTGCTGACCTTCCAGTCCACAGCTCAGTGACTTAACTTCTGAACCACCACAGCTCATATTATGTTTACACACACACACACACACACACACACACACACACATATTAGTATAATACTATATCAATGTAATATATTCTAGAGCCTTTTTTTTATTGCAAAGGCCCTGGTATCCCATGGGAGCAGAGGTGGCAGCTACTGGGGACTAGTGCAAGAAAACAGTGGGGAACCTGCCATGTGGAAATCGTGTTGCTGCTGTGGTTTATCAGCAGCCACACCAGCAATGAGGAAATCTCACAAGTCTGTCCCTGTAAGGAACATACCTCAGAGAAAGTGTGCACATGCTCTGTAAAGGAGTGCTGAAAGACTGGATTTCCCATTCAAGGAATAACAGCAAATAAAGGGTGTATCTCTTTATTTTGACAAATTCTAGGCTTAACTGTAGCAGGGTTGCCAGCTCCAGGTTGGGAAATTCCTGGAGCTTTGGGTGGTGGAGCCTGGGGAAGGTGAAGTTTAGGGAGAAGCCTCAGCTGGGTATAATGCCATTTAGTTCACCTTCCCCCCAAAAAAGCCATTTTCTATAAGGGTATTGATCTCTATAGCCTGGCGATCAGTTAGTATTCCAAGAGATCTCGAACTACCACCTGGAAGTTGGTAAACCCACCAGAAAGTAATACCATAGATGAGCATATGTAAGGAAGCTGCATCTGTTACTCCTTTTTGAGCCTTTTTTACTGCAAGAACCCAGGAAGTCCTCCAGCCATTTCTGCAGCTGCTGGAGATGTGTTCTGTTTAGAAACATACAACTGTGCCTTTCTTTGTTTCTTTTGTTTTCATGTGTTTTTGTTGTGAACTGTTTGTCTTTCCTATTTTCATTTTTTTTTCCTGATGTATTTCTTTTACACCATTTTATACTGTGCTGTATACTACACGTCTATACATTAGGGTTGCCAAGTACTTACTTCTCTTCGGCGGGGGGGAGTCCTTTCTTGTCCAGGAGCTTCTGGCGCGCACGCAAGGTGCACACACCATAATAACATCACCTGGAAGTGACATCATTGTGTCGGGCACATTGGGGGCGGGACTTCTGTAATTCAAGGGAAAACCATGGAGTTTTCCCTTGAATTACAGAGCGTCCCCCCAAAAAAACGTGCCCAATGCGATGACGTCACCTCCGGGTGATGTCATCGCACCGGGCACATCGCTGCAGCCCGGCAATTGGGGGCAGGGTTCCCCCCGGCGGCCCAATCCCGGCCGGCGGACAGTGGACCACTGGAGTAGGGTTTTCCCCGCCCCCCAGGGGGACTTGGCAAGCCTACTATACATGTAAATAACTCCTTTTATGTGCAATTGATGCATAACCATATACATTTAATGGCAATATTTTGGCATGATGAAACAGAAACTGGCACCGAAACTTGGGCTTCACTCATACAAAGAAGAAGAGAAATCAAAATTGGAATTTTCTAGTTGAAGTAGCTACGGGGAGAAATTTGAAATCATCCCAGCTCTGCTGAATTTTCTTTAGAAGATGCTCAATTTGACCAAAATATTGTCAAAAATACCCAGTGGGTGTAATAAAGTAAAAGTATATGTGAAAAAATCCATGAGATCTTGATTTTGTTTGTGGGTGAACACAATGCAGAGTTCAACAGGAATTGTAAAATGGAGTTAATGAACTGAAAGCAGCAGGATGAAGGAAATTCCATTGCAACCTGAAAAGTCACAGAATCAAATATGAATAGGGTTCCCATCCCCCAGGTCCCAGCAGGGGTCCCCCTGCTTTTGAGGGCTTCAGTCCACCACTGGCCAGCTAGCGAGCAGGGAAAACCCCACCCCCAAACTGGGGTGTCGCTAGGTGACATCCACAAAACAATGACATCACCCAGATGTGATGTCATCATGTCACTGACGTCAGGGGGAAACTCTAGTTTTTGGGCAAACTCTATGGTTTTGAAAGCAAAAAAACAATAGAAAGCAAAAAAACTAGAGGTCACCCCCTGACATCGGCAACATGATGATGTTACTTCCGGGTGATGTCATCACAGTGTATGTGCTTCACGTGCATGCTGGAACATCCTGGAATGGACCCTGGAGCCCTTCCCCCCCGCTGGCAGCCAGATAGGACCTGGCAACCCTAGATATAAAAGAGCTGTGATAGACTGCCAGGACCAAAAGCACCAGTTCTAGCACTAGAAAACTGGTAGGGGCATGTTCAGAACATTTGACAGAGAGCTCCAAAAAGCTGATAGGTAGCACTTACAGGGGAGATATCCATAATCCATAATCCATAAATATCCAAGGAACAAGTGGGAATTCACAAGGACTTGTGGGGGGTGGAATCTCATTTCCCCTTCTCCAATTCCTTTTTACCCTTTCCTGAAAACCCCTATGGCAGGGGTGCCAACATGTGTCCCGGGGGCCACATCAGGCCCCCTCCCCCCCGAAGGCTTCTACCAGGCCCACAGGGGACTGGCCGTCTCCTGCTTCTACCTCCAGTTCTGCTGCTACTGCTGTGTCAAAGCTTGCTTTCCCAGACTCTCTCAAACACTCAGAAGAGATAGATAGGCAAGCTTCTGCTCCCTGCACTGGGCTGAGGCTCCTCCCTCTCCCCCTCCCAAATTGCTACAGCACAGACATTTTGATGCAATAACTCAGAGCAAGAAGTGTCAGTTATCAGAGACTGTTAAAGAAACAAAATATTGTAAGAATGCTAATGTTTCGAGCATGTTTTTATTTTAAGTTTTAAAAGAATATTTGTGTTTGTGTCCTTTATAAAGTTTATCTCTTTGCTTCTTGGCATTACATTTTATGACACACGTGGCCCGGCCCAACAAAGTCCAATTTATGTCTAATCCAGCCCTCCATAACAAATGAGTTTTGACACCCCTGGCCTATGGCCTCTCCCCTTTTCTGTCTTCCTTCTTTTCTTCCCACCCAACACCAACCTACCTTTATCTGCCCTTCTGTCTTCAGCTCTCCCTCCCCGGCAGCAGAGCCTGCCTAGGACAACTACGGCACAGTTGTGTGGTGCTGGCTGCTGGGCATAGTGGGAAACCCTCAGTGACTTGTGGGTGTCACATCATTTTCTCCGGTATCCCTTTGTCCTCATTGTTTTCCTCTTTCTTCCTGCTTCCAACTCTCATATACTCTCTCCTTTCCCTGACTCATTCTCTCCTTCGCTGACATTTACCAACTTCCTTTTATCTGCCTCCCATTTTCAGCTGTGTTTATCATTTATTAACTCCATTTATACACTGCCTTTCTCCACAGCAGGGACCAAAGCAGCATACATCATTCTCCACTCATCCCTATTATCCTCACAACAACCCTGTGAGGTAGGTTACACTGATAGTATGTGACTGGCTCAACATCAACTAGTGATTTTAGTAAATTTCCATGGCAGACTGGTGATTTGAGCCTGAGTCTCCCAGATCGTACTCTGAAACTGCTACACCACACCGGTGAGAATACTGTGTTTGCCTAGCAACAGCCACTGAGGGCTTCCACTTCATAAATGCACTTCTTTTATTATTTTTATTATTTAACCCCCTCCTCCATGGCTTTCTTTATTTCAGATTTTTCTGCACACCTGGGCCATTTCTCAGGTTGGTGGAAAGATCAGTCTTTCTGTTCACAGCTCAAATCACCAGAGACAGTTAGGTGTAGTGTTTAGGAACATGGAGTCTAATCTGGGAGAACTGGGTTTGATTCCCCACTCCTCCACATGCAGCTGCTAGTGTGACCTTGGGTCAGTTACAAGTTATTTCAGAGCTATTCTTTGAAGAGCAATTCTCAAAAGAGCTCTCTCAGCCCCACCTACCTCACAGGGCATCTGTTGTGGAGAGGGGAAGGGAACAAGACTGTAAACCACTTTGAGACTCCTTTCAGGTAGTGAAGGTACTTCTTCTAAGTATTCTCAGATTTAACCAATTTCACTATTAAAACATATGATCAGTTGACAACAATTACTTTGTTCCTGTACCCAGTTCATGGGGGACATGCTACTGCTTCTTTCTCTTCTACATAATGCTTGCAGGAAACAGCAAGAAAACTCTAGTTGGTGAGAAGAAGCTATTTTGCCAGAAATGTTCATTGCAGAGGTTGGTTTGCTGAACAAGGTTAATATGAAAACTTGTTAAGCATGTAGACCCCCTGTTCTCCCAGTAATTCCTTCTCCCCCTGCTGCCTCAAGTTGAGCAGAAATAATGCTGGTGGCCTGTAATTATGTTTTTAAAAGCCTGCCAGGTTGCAAGGATATGATGAGCTCTAATTGTAGAAGAGCATTTAGGGAGACTTGTAATTGTACAGTCATTAATCCAGTTAAACACAACACCATCTCTTTCAGCTGTGCTGTGTCAGTTGGCAATGCCCCAGCTGTGACACAGCGGAAGAATTAAGCTGGCAATTAGTAATCAGCATGTACCAGACAATTCTCCTTCATTCCCACAAATGAAGCACTGAGTATTTTAGTGGATCCAGAAGAAAACTTTCGAGGCACTAAGGATTCAAGAGATATTTGCACCCAACCTAGAGCGCCATCCAAATATACTTTACAAATTTCAAATTATTTAAATAAATGTTGGAATTTTTACTGCCATTACAACTAAAGTGATGCATGTAGGGTCAAACTACATATGGGTGGGGGGTTTTTTGTCAGACTGCACCATCATTGCCTGAATGTGACTTCTCCTGATGGACATTTTGTGGGTAATTTGGGGGAGGGTGGCTGAGCTTGGACATTCATTTTTTATTTATTTGTTTGTTTTAGGTATTTGGGGTTTGTTTGTTCATTTTTGATGTTTTATTGTTTTTGTGGTCTCTGACCTTATTGGTAAGCAAATTTGCGCCATTTAAGAAAGGTGAGCTAAAATCTTTTAATAACTAAAATAACAAATTATATATCTCCCCCTGACTACATCCGTAATGATATGCAAATGAGGACCATGTTAAGAGAACTGAGAACAACAACCCCTTCCTTTTTTTTCTTTTAGAATTCAAATTTATCCCATATTCTCAAAGTTGAAATGTTCCTGCAAGCTAAAGCTATAACCAGTCAACAAAAATCTAGCCATCACTCCAACAGTATTTTACATATGGAACCCTTACTCGATCCTAGATCATAGTTGATTACTAAACTGACTGACACTCTAATAGTGCAATCCTACTAAAATCCATCCAATGCTAGACTGGAAAACTTTGCATAGGATTGCACTATAATTACACACAAGATTATTTGCATACTGCCCTTAAATTCATTATGGATTTTGCTTATCCAGGTCCTCTTTATGTGAAAGAGAATGGAATTAAGTATTACAACAATTCAAATAGCACCATCAATCTATGGTTCTTTAAATAAGACCGATTCCTTCCAGAAGAATTTACAGTCCAAAAACTGAAAAAAATTAAGACTATGGAAGGGACTAAGGGGTTCCTTAGACAAATTCTCATGGAAAAAGTAGATTGCAAGAGGGATTTGAAATAAGTGACTTAATGGCATTATACAGGTGTTCTAGGAGGCAATACAGTTATACTATACAGCACGCTTAATAATTTTGTGGCATTCAATGATCTAATTTAGAATGGTCATTATCAGTTCAGTCCTAAGAACACTTTCCTGGAAGTAAGCTCCACTGAATATACAAGTAGGATTCTGAGACGACCTGTTTATGATTGCTCTCTTTGACTCCGGGCCACTGAAGGATATAAAAGACTAATTATCACCATACAATTTCAAGCTGAGCACAGTTCACTAGTCCCACATAATATCCTATCAGCAGTTCCATAAACATCCTGTTTTTGCTGCTCAAGTGAGACTGAAAGCTGGAAGCAAAGCATGTCAAACATTCAGCAGAATTATGACACATGACTGGTGAGTGCACCATCTCCTGAATGATCTGTCACCTGAAACAACCGAAAAGGTTGCCTTATTTCTAAGTTTGGTAAGTAAGGATCGATTGAGCAATGCATAGATACATATGATTAATTCATTTCTCCTTGTTACCTCTTCATCTGTTTATGTTTCTTTTTGTAACCTGACTTATGCCAATAAAGGTCTGTGTATGGTGTATGTGTGACTGGTGAGTGGCAGCTTTACAAGTAACAAGAAGTGCTGACCTGTAATAGGGTCAAGCATGACCTCAAAAGAGCTGCTTCTGATTAGTCTTCATAGTAGTAAACTAACCACACAATCATAAGAAGAGTTACTCCTAGGCTGTGGTAACATGGCTCTTTAAATCCGGGACTCCTCCCGGATTTAAAGTAGCCATTTTTTTCCCCCTGGGTTGGATGATTGCACATCCCAACCCCCGGCGGTGAAGGAGACAGCGTGCAGCGGCGGTCGCAGCCGGAGGAGGCTTCCCTGAGTCTCGGCGGCAGTGGGAGGCAGTGGCGTGTGGCGGAGGCGTGTGGGCGGAGGTGGCAGCGGCGTGTGGAAGCAGCATGCCACAGAGGCTGCGGAGGCGACTGGCAACGGCGACAGCGATAGCGGCAGCCGAGGGAGGCACCCTTCCTCGAGCCCTGCTGGCATCCTGGTGAGTTTGGGGAGAAGGGGGGAAGGCAGTGCCGGCCAGTGGGGTGCAGATCGGACCAGGGTTTCGGTTTTTTCCCCTTTTCGCTCCAAGCGCCCAAGTGCAAAAAGGGGGGGGGGACCCCAGGAGGGCCAGTCTGGATATCTCTCTCACGCACAATAATTGCGAAAGAGGGATGTCCAGATCAGCCCATTGTGGGTTCAAAGCATGACTCCCGGGAAAATAGTTGATTTTCCCAGGGTCAGAAAAAGGGCTTTGAACCCGTGCTGGAGCCCGCTTCGCCTCGGGAGTAGCTGCAGCCGGTCTGATCGGCCCCTTTAAATGCAGGAGGAAACAGCACTTCCTCCCGCATTAAAGGGCTGTGTGGCCACAGCCCTGATGGGAATCTGGAGGGGCATATTTGGCATGACAGCATTGCATCACTTCTGGGGAAAACCCGAAGTGACATCGGTCTGTTCTAGGAATTGCTAGAAACTCCATGGTTTTACGCAGACTTTCTAGTGATTCCTAAGGAGGGCTGATGTCACTTCTGCATTTTACTGTCTCAATGATGGTAATTTAAAAAAGAATTTTCTTCTGCCAGCCACCAGAGCAGCAGCTAGAAACAGGCGCTCAGAGAGATCACCCACTCCACTGGGAATCTGGCATCCCTAGTTACACCCCTTTTCCTACCATCAGAGTCAGTGGTTAAGAAGTATGGCAATGTTTACTATTGCCAGGGGTCATTTCGAGCAGGAGCTCGAGGGAGCGCAGCTCTGGGAGTTGGTGCCAGCCCCCCCCCCCCCCCCCGCGGGGGAATGCCTGCTTGTGTCATGGCAAAATGACCCCGTCCCCTGGAAAGGTCCTTGTTCCTCCGGCCAGCCTTCTGAAGGCTTCAGCCACCACTGAAGCTATCCTCCCAGAATGGTGGTATTTCTGAGGCTTGGATTAGTAGCTGTCCCCTCTCTGCCAGCTCTTTCTTTCTTTCTTTCTTTCTTTCTTTCTTTCTTTCTTTCTTTCTTTCTTTCTTTCTTTCTTTTTCTCTCTCTGTCTCTCTCTGTCTCTCTCCTTTCTTTCTTGCCTTCTGATATACTGCCAGTGATGTCAGGTGGTGTAACATATGCAAATGAGTTATGCTAATGAGTTATGCTAATGAGCTCCTGCACCTCTTTTTCTACAAAATGACCCCTGACTATTGCACTGTAAAGTGGGCACAATCCTGCCAAAGTGAAGTTTTTTGTTTTAAGTTTCATTTATATCAGTTATCAAAGATAAGTCTCAGTGAAATCACTGGAACACATGGCCGAGCAAAGCACCTGAGCTTCAAGCAACAGGACAATAGCGAGAGCGGATCCAGATAGGGGCCAATAGGAGGGACTGGATCCTGAAGGGGACCTATGGAAAGGGTTCCCATTGTAATTAGCCAATCACGGGAGTGGGGTGTGTTACGGGTGTGGTTGGGAACGTGAATATAAGCGCACCTCCAGCTCCCGCTCTGTATCCTTGTTCCAACCTCAAATAAAATATGAGCTTTGATCACTCCACGAGTCTCCGAATCCAGTACTTTATAGTAACATATCCTTCTAAAGTTTGAGTTCCTCTTGCCATGTAATTTCTCACCTACGATTATGAATCTGTCACCCTACACCATGGCCACAGCATGTTAAAGTAGAGATAAGAGTGCTCCTGTATCGTTAGCACAATAAGATTGATTGAGAGGAAAAGCTGTCACATTTTTAATTGTCATGTGGGACTGTGGTTGAAGGCATAGGAACTATGCCAGGGGGGAAAGGCTGATGACCTTCTATTGAATATATGGGCTCAGTTTTCATTTCAGGTGCCCAACCAAATTTGATTGGCAAGTTTTATTTCTTGTCTGCATCTGAATAGATTTCTTCAACGTTCCCACCTGGCCTCCCAGCCAACAGAAACTCACTAGTCCAGAACACACTGATCTGTTTATTCATTACATATATTAAGGCCCAGATCACAATCATTTACCTTTACACCATATATTAGAAACAGATCCTAAAAAGTCATACAGAGGTGGGAGACAATTCTACTGAGGCCCAGAAATAAGAACTATAAAAGCTTCATGTAAACAAATTGGAATTATTAGTAGCATGGAAGAACTTTTCCACTGGCTGGTTTGGACCTAAGGAACAGATTATCTAATGCTTTCAGATAATAAAAACTACAGCACTTGCATAATCAAGAAAAGATGGGATAAAATCAACTTAGATGTTAAACATTGCCCCAAACGTTTCAAAATGTTGCAAGCAAATTGTTGGCACTCCAACTTCACATTGTAGAGGAAGAGACTGCCTTGGCAGCAGATGTTTGCTGAGGATTCCAATCCTATGTTGAGGTTTTTGAGTTTTTGGTTTTTTTATTGTATGCCATTTGTCTCCCCAAAAAATTAAATAGTAAATAGTGAAATTGAATGTTGCAATATGAGAGGACTGACATATGTTACCCAGATGACTTCTCACTGGCTTATGAGTTCAAAGGGCAACTGGGCCTCTCATTGTTAAAATATTAACACAGAGAAGAAAAAAATTCTGCAGATTTCTGCCATTTATGAAAGAGATTATTAAAATATATTACCCAATACAATACCATGGAACAAGCAGGACTGCCAACTGTGGCCTGGGAAATTTCTGTTAATTTGGGGGTACTGCCTGTGGTGGTGGAATTTGGGGAGGAATTTTACCTCTGAAGCTACCGTTTTCTCCAGGGAAACTGATATCTGTGGTCTGGAGATCAGTTGTAATTCCAGGAGAACTCCAGGTTCCAACTGGAGGTTAGCAAACCTACAGGACAGAGAATTTTGGACAGGTAGGGCAAGGTTCATGTCCTAAGACCTGCGGCTATGCTTCAGTTGCCTCTGTGCTCTGACACTAATTCCCTTGAGCTCCCCACTCCAATGTCTCTGTGGCCATGTTTTCTTTTCCACAGCCTTTCCCCCTATGCTTATGACATGTTCTGGCTCTCCTTAGTAGAAGATGAAATGAAAGCTACGCAGGAAGATGCAAAGTGCTGAGGCAGCCAGAATTAATTTCTTCGCCAACCCATAATTTGTGCTCATTGTTAAGTTCCCGTTGCACTGCATGTTCCCCTTGCCTTTTTATCCCTTTATTCTATCCCTTTATTTTATTTCTATTTCTTCTCTTATTATTATTGCTGATTCTTCAGAGCTGATTTGTATCAAAATAAACAATTGATTGATTGAATTTCTAAGGCAATTTATTATCTACAATCAGGGCTCTTTTGTAGAAAAAGCCCAGCAGGGACTCATTAGCATAATAGGCCACACCCAACAGCAGAAACTCATTAGCATACTAGGCCACACCCCCTGGCAGCGCAGCTCCCTCCCAGGATCGGCTTCCCCAGGTGCCCCGCAGCTTGCGGGACGCCTGGGGAACCCGAGGGAAGGAAGGCAGTTTCTGGATCGGCCTCCCCAGGCGCCCCGCAGCTGCAGGGTGCCTGGGGAACCCAAGGAGGGGAGGCAGTTTAAACTGCCTATCCTTCCCTGGATTGGATTGGCTTCCCTAAGGTGCCCTGCAGCTTGCGAGGCACCTGGGGAACCAAAGGGGGGGGGGCTGTAGGCATGGCCAACTTGGAAGCCAGCCAGAACTCCGTTCCTGTGCGTTCCTGCCCAAAAATAGCCCTGTCTACAATAATACTTCCTTTAAGACTGTGGGGTATGTTCCTGGAACCTGAGCACTGTGTAAAACAGCACTATAGGAATTGTGAAAAAATTGTTAAAAACAATATAGAATTAATTATAAACCTCATTATGGGTGAAAGAACGTGTATACCTAAAGCATGGAAACTGAAAACTCCAAACCTAAGTAGAGACTGGTATAAAGAGGCATGGTTGGGAAGGGAAGCAGACAGACCCTCATCAAACAAACGTGTGATAAACTGGATTTTGTTCACTGAACACTGGAACTTAAGATTTTTGGACTGTGTACAGCCATACAGATATTTTCCATAGATATGATGAAAACAAAATAAAAGAATGCTTAAAAAGCCATTCACAAGGGACATCTTGTTTGGCCTTAGTTTTCTTGCCTTTGTCCTTGATTTCCTTGAAAGTGATCAGGAAGCTGCAAGACTATTCTAGAGCTGGCATTTGCCCTGCATCGATTAATACTTCACTCATTCTTGCAAGTACATGACCTTTTACCCTGTGCACCTCAGCCTTCTCTCTTTCTTGCTTCATCTCCTCCTAAACATTAGGAGTGACAGTTCAAAATACCTCACTGAAAACAGAAGAGGAAACCCCAAAGACTGCAGCCAGACTTTTTTGTGTGTGTCACTTTTAGTTGTCACAGGAATACAATCAAATGAGAGCCTTGGAATTCTCCTCAGTTTTCATTCTAGGGAAGCCAGCCTCCAAGTGGGACCTGGGGATCCCCTGCAAATACAGGTCATCTCCAGACTACAGAGATCGGTGTCCCTAGAGAAAATGGATGCTTTGGAGAGTGGACTCCATGGCATCGTACCCCACTGAGGTCCCTTTCCTCCCTAGGCTCCATCCCCAAATCTCCAGGAGTTTCCCAACCTAGATCTGACAGCCCTACCAGTTTGGTGTAATAGTTAAGATTGCGGACTCTAATCTGGGAGGACCAGGTCTGATTCCCCACTCCTCCACATGCAGCTGCTGGTGAGACTTTGGGTCAGTCATAGGTTCTTTCAGAGCTATTCTCTCAAGGGCAGTTCTCGAGAGAGCTCTCAGCCCCACCCACCTCATAGGGAGGGGAAGGGAAAGGGATTGTAAACCTCTCTGAGACTCCTTTGGATAGTGAAGGGTGGAGTATAAATCCAATCTCTTCTTCTTCTTCTACCCCCCCCCATCCCCCACCTCCGGTGGCCAGAGGGGATCTAGCAATCCTATTTCATTCAGCTAATTACCCCAAGAATACATTGGGCCATGGAAAGATGGCAAGAGTTGAAAATAAGAGCCTGATATCTTTTTCAATCATTCACTGCAAGCCATCTGCCTGCAATTTGCCTATGTGAAGGACTGCTTACCTCTGAACATAAGCAGAATGCATTTTACTCAGCAAGAATAAACTCTGTCAAACCTTTATAAACTCACTTGGCACAAAATGTAGGATTCAGGATAAAAGACTAAAGAGGGAAGATATGTTCATGTAGACGTAAAGCCCCAAACCTCTCATTACAGAACTGTATTGCACAGGGCAAAAAGGACTGAAAGTGGTATAGTATTGAGGCAGTCTTATGCCCCACCTCATCTTACTTCAGAAAAAGGAAGTATTTGCGAGAGAACTAAATAAAATGTTATCCTTTGCTATTTTGAATGGGATTTCAATGGTTATCCTAAAATCCAAGGCCTACATAGGGTTACCAGCTCCCACTTGAGAAACACCTGGAGATTTTGGGGATGAAGTCTGAGGAGGGCAGGGTTTTCAGTGGAGTATAATGCCATACACTCCACTTTCCAAAGTGACCATTTTCTCCAGGTGCATTGATCTCTATCGCCTGGAGATTATTTGTAATCTCAGGAGATCTCCAGCCACTACCTGGAGGCTGGCAATCCTAGGCCTACATAAGCATGTGGTCATTTCACACTTAAAATCGAATTAAATTCAAATTAATAAATTAAGCAACAGTAAGGATGTAGCAGTTCTAATAGCCCAGACTAGCACAATCTCATCAGAGCTCAGAAGCTAGGCTGGGTCAGTACTTTGATGGGAGTCCACCAAGGAAGACTATGGCTGCTGTGCAGGGGAAGGTAATGGCAAACCACCTCTGCTTATCTCTTGCCTTAAAAGCCCATAAGGTAGAAGTTCATGAGGTCTCCATGAGTTGCCTGTGACTTTATGACAGATTTTTCTTTTTCAGGCTGATTTACACGAGCTTTCCAATATGCCCTTTTTCCTTCTCACCTCACCATAATATTTCTGGCTACACGCCCACAGGATAGACATATATGCTGTACTACAATAACTGGAAGCAGAGTATAAATGTAAGACTTCATAGAAGGTCACAGATATGTATAACAAACATGTGTGGTGAGGGTGAGAAGAAAGATTCAGCCTCTGCCAAAGCAAAGATCATCCAATAAGGGATGTTGGGCAAACCTTTCTACCCTGCTATATCACATACATGGGTCGAAGGAGAAATAAATACAATCTAGAGACCACATTATAAAACAAATTAAGATCAAACAAGATCCCTCTCTCACTTAGTCACGTAATTCTGTCAGTATAGATCAATGTCTATGACTCAGAAGAAAACAATTACTTTATCAGCAGGCCTAGATAGCTAGATGCCATAAAGGAAAAACAGCAATCAGTCAATATCCCTTGGCATCGGTTTCACCTTTAGCAAAGCAAATTTCCTTTAGCAAGCTCAGTATAAGGGGGAAGAAATGTTAACTTAAGATGCTGAATTATCTGAGACTGTGATACTGAAGATATGTGCCAATTGCCAGTGTTGCCCAGAGCTCAGTGAATACCACTAATAGGATTGCCAACCTCCAGGTGGGGCCTGGAGATTTTCCAGAATTCCTACTGATCTCCAAATGACCAAGTTCAGTTCCCTTGGACAAAATGGCTGCTTCAGAAGGTGGACCCTATGGACATCCAATCCCCACCCCTCCCCAAACCCCACTCTTGCCATGCTCCAACCCCAAATTTCCAGAAATTTCCCAACCGAGCGGGCAACCCAAAGATGAGTGCTCAAAGACACTGAGGGCCAGGATGTATGTTACCTACCTGACTGTGTCCTTTTTGCAGGATGTCAGCAAACTACCAAAAGGTTCCCAAGTATGTTCTTTAACACTATTTGTTTCATGTTATTTAGATTAATTGCATAAACGATTATTTAGATTAATTGCATAAACAGCAATAAATGACCAAAACAGAATGTCTTATAGTTACCATCACATATCTAGAATGTTCTTCTGCTGCATGCAAATAACGTGTTTCTCATAAAAAAGTTAGTTTGGTTGGTGTTCCCTTAAGTACTAAAAAGCCTACAGGACATAAAAGAGTACAGGAAGTGTTTTATTGAGCTTAAAAATGTAGGTGTCATTATAGCTGCATATTACTAGACATTTTAAAACTGTGTTTCCTTGATCTAAAAGGACTTGTGCATGACCTGTGACTTGCTTGAATATTGTTCAAGGGAAAGCAGACTCTTTCATTGAATGAATGAATGAATGAATGAATGAATGAATGAATGAATGAATGAACAACACTTGAGATGTTTGTATATACATTTTCTGTTCTACTGTTCTGCTTTTCGCACTAATTTGTATCACTTTCATTTTCTATTCTTTGTAACTCTATCCTATTCAGTTGTTCTGGTAGTAATCAGTCTAGTACCTGTGTACAGGTGTCTTTTAAAAATGGCTAAGCTATCAGATGGATGTTAAGACTACCTTTCACTAACAGAAGATTACTCCCTTAGCAAAAGGAAACCTTAGGATTGAACCCCCATACTAAGAAGCCCTTAAGTAAACCTTCATTGCTCCCAAACATTTGCCCATTTGAATACTTTCAAACTCACAGTCAAACTAGATGTCATATCTGCCACCAGCTGGGTCGGATTTCCTGACCCAACTTACAGGTAGATGTTACATCACAGAACTAACATTTCCAAGTCTGGCACTAACGTGGCCAAGCCTTCCAGGTCAGGAACACAGCAGGGAAAGGAGGGGCTTCAGCATTCTCCCAGCAACATTTTCCTGAGCCGAAACAGTTGGAAGGGGACCTATTTGCCTCAGACTCATTTCAGCTCAGGGAAACGTGCATGGAGGAAGGCTGAATCAGGCACCAGAGAGCTTGGAAACATTTGTTCCCTTGATGCAACATCTGTCTATAAGTTGGGTCAGGAAACCCCGACCCGACTCTGGTACACATCATGTCTAGTTGGCCCACAGTGGGTTAGGTTACCTGAGAAAGGCCTTGCATTGAGAGGCATGCTTTGAGACACACAACTTCTCAGGCCCTGCGATTACTGACACTGTGGGAGGACCCAAGGTATAATACTAAAGGTATCCTGTTAAAACAAAGATATAAAGTAGGACAAATTTCCTAGAATTGAAACAATTAATGATGGAACCAACTAAAGGGGAGGCAACCCTGGTGTGCACCTAGACCTAAGCATGACAGAACCAGTGGGGGACAGTTAACCATACTGCTACTACATTAAGCATTTAATATCTCTATGTTGCTTCTTATGCAGTGTTTTTCCTTTCAGTGCAAGGATTAAAAAAAAAACTAACTAAAATCTAGATATTCAAGGAAAGGAGCCAGGGATATTTTTGAGGGAACAGGCTTGTCCCTCTTCGATCGAGATAAAGCAAATATCCTTGGTAAGATGTATTTACCTGAAGATGTTTAAAAAAAAATGATTTAAACAGAACTGTAGTGTACTTGGTTGGTATGTACAGGAATGTACTTGGTTGGTATGCTGCATTTTCACAGATTCGCCACAAGCAAATTTTGACTAAATATACATATACAATGTAATATCCATATATATTAACTGCTCATTCTAAGCACCTATATATCGGATACCTGTATGCCATAAAATGAACTTAAAATGCCAGTCTCTCAGTCTAGCAGGAGCCACATTATCAGTATCAAGGTCTCTTGATTGTTTGCATTTGTCGATAAACTTAATCTGCTCATTGAGCTGTTCCCTCAAGCCTTGACTCTGAGGACAGGATGGAACACAGGTGGCAAAAGGTAACATTACATTTTACCCAGTGGTGTGATTAGCTACATACAAGTGATAAGGAAGTTTTGACTCATCACAGTGTAACTAAAGTTTCAGATGGTGTGGCTCTTTCACAATCATAAGATTAAAACAGGACAAAAGGGTACAAGAGCATTAGGATGCTAATACGTCAGAAGTCCTAGCCATGTACATTTTTTTCTTATTCACCCACACAGAGAAACTATACAGGAGCAGGACAGAGTGCAGGTTCAGCCTACTTTAGGGATACACACACGTGCGCACACACTAGTAAGTAATATTACTGTTTTCTTAGTAGAGCTTGGTACTCAGTAATACAGCAGAGGTGGCAATTTCTGCCATAGTATCAATGAAGCAGCAAAAGGAGAGTTGGGTGGAAGTCCTTTTTACACTGCTGACCACCTTCCACACCTCCAACAGCCACAGCCTTTGGGAACCAGGAGTCACATATATCGTCCTGGAGGAGCCCACAAGACTCAAGGAACTTTAAACATTACAGCATCTTTTTGTTATCCAGGTAAATCATTTTGAGCTTTCGTTGCTGAGAGGCAGTATATAAATACTGAGCTGACTCAGCACATGTGCATTTGGGTATCTGTGGAGGAAACTACGTTGATTACTTTCAAACTGGCTTAGTTACAGAATAATTCCTATGCTTACAGTTTGTATGCTTATGTGCTTTGGTATTTCAGAGCCTATGATTCACTAAAAACCCAAATGTATATTTGACTGTTCCAGTTATTCTTCACAAGCATACATTAACTTGACCCCTGCCCAGTGCCTCCACTCCTTTTTACTCTATGATTCATACCTACATAGAAGCATACGTACACGTCAGCCAGAAAATAAGGGTGTGGTCACATGGCTGTTTTGATTGGGATTCACTGCTGTTCCCTCTCACATTTAAATTAGCTGATCAGACAGGCCAATCCGCCTCCCACCCTGAAGCGGGCTCACTCACACAATCCTCCCAGTTCTCGGCCGCATTTTCCTGCACCGGGAAAATCAAGTACTTTCCGGCTCCTTGCACTTTGATTCCCTGATTTCGCCAATCTGGACAGCCATTTCTCACAATGACTGTGATTAAGGCCATCTGACCATTCTTTGTGCTATGAGGTTCCCCCCCCCCCAGCTTCCACCTTTGAGCACATGAGCACTCCCTCATTCAAGCACACATCCAGCACACAGTCCTGCCCACCCCAGGAGTCCCCGATGCGGCACAGAAAGTTGCTGGGGGGGGAGCCGGCGGGCAGGGAAGGAAAAGCCAGGCGGGCTGGCAGGTAATCGGGCTGCAGAGCCCGTCCCAGGAGTCCCCGATGCAGCGTGGAAAGTTGCTGGGAGGTAAGCCGGCAGGCAGGGAAGGAAGAGCCAGGAGGGCTGGCAGGCGATCAGGCTGCAGAGCCTGTCCCAGGAGTCCCCAATGTGGCGTGGAAAGTTGCAGGGGGGAAGCCAGTGGGCGGGGAAGAAAGAGCCGGGCGGGCTGGCAAGCAAGTGGGCACAGGAGAGAGGGGCCGGCTGCATCTAGACAGTGCCCAGAGCCTCCTCACGCAATGCCTGCGGTTTGGAGAGGGATGTATGATCATCCCAACCCAGAAAAAAAAACCCAATACTAATTATAGCAGGATCAAAATCACAATTTTCTTGCCGTGTGACCACAGCTGAAGTTCAGGTAAAGAGAAAGAAGGAATAAGACAGGAAACACACCCTGAAAAAAGGGAAAAGACAGCCTGCCATCCAGCATTATAATGCAAGAGCATATACTGCTGTATTACGCCATTCTTCAGACTGCACAGAAAGTCAGGACTTTAGCCTAACAAACTGGTAGTAAGTCAAAGACAGTGAACTTGAGACCCTGATTCTACTGATAAGGAGAGGTATGAGTGCTAGTAAGCAAGAGCCTGGGAGCTACCTTTTACACATAGCAAATAATCCAAGCTTCGTGCAGCTATTGACGAGATCTTTGCCCTTTAGTTTTAACAGGAAATCTTAAAATGGAAAATATGCAGCATAAAGGAAGGGGTGAGGCTGGCTTTGCTCATAAGAATGTACAGAGGGAAAAGAAACGACAGGTTGTTTAAAATATGCAACTATGCCTGAATTTTATTTTTTATGAAGGGTCTTTCTACACACACACACACACACACACACACACACACACACACACACACACACACACTAGACAAACAGATGGACAGACACACAACATAATACATTTCTATTTCTGCTCTTTGGATGAAAAGAAAAGTGTTTATGCAATTTTCCTGAAGAATCTTGGGGGGGGGGGGAGTAGCTTTCTCTCACGCCTTTGTTTTAGAAAGGTAACTCACCAGGAAGCTGAAAAATGTCTTCTGAACAAGATGCGAAGGCAATGTAAGAGGAAACTAAGTTTCAGACAGATCTTGAAGAGAGGAATATGTGAGGGGGAAAGCTAATGCAGAATTAACACAGGCAACAACCACAATTTTAATTTCATCTCAGAATGTTTCTATCTGCCCTAGCTCTTTTGCACAGAGCCTGTAAGAGTTCTGGATCATTAGTCACAGCCAAATCCTATCTTTATTTTAAAATAACTCTCACTGAAGTCAATTAGACTTTTTTCTCAAGTATGCATAGAATGGCAACCGTAATGTAAATCTAAAGAGGGGCTTTGTTTAGCTGCTTTGTCATTAACAATTCATTTCTGCTTAAGGCATACAACAGGACTTTTTTTGTAGAAAAAGCTCAGCAGGAACTCATTAACATAATAGGCCACACCCAACAGCAGAAACTCATTAGCATATTAGGCAACACCTGACAGCACCGCTCCCTCCCAGGATCGGCTTCCCCAGGTGCCCCACGGCTTACGGGGCGCATGGGGAACCCGAGGAGGGGAGGCAGTTTAAACTGCCTTGCCTCCCTGGATCAGCTTGGCTTGCGAGGTGCTTGGGGAACCCGGGGGGGGGGGGAGGCTGTAAGCGTGGCCAACTCGGAAGCCAGCCGGAACTCCGTTCCTGTGCGTTCCTGCCCAAAAATAGCCCTGGCATACAAGAATATGGACTTCAGAACTCTGCAAAGACGCAAGGCTGATTAGGATAGTCTGCCTGCAGAGACTAATGGGTCCTTCCTCCTGATGGCTTTTCTGGTATCTTTGGGGGATTCTCCTGTTGACTTGACCTGCAGTTCTACTGAAGCTCTGGCTGACCTCTAAAATGGAGAAAGAGCCCAGAGAAAGACTTAAACCCAACCAAAACACCAACAAGAGTTCACATGGGGATGGATGGCTGCAAAAAGCGCTTACTTCTCCTGTGACCATTACATACATGCAGTGCTCTCCACAAAAGATTAGTTAGGGATCTTTCACATCTTGGCCCACATAAGAAGTTTTCTTTGTTTTATTTATAATTTGGATTTATATACTGGCCTTCTCTGAATTCACAGAGCTCACGGCAGTTAACAACAGAACTATACGATTTAAAATCCAGAAGTTAAAATAGTTAAAATAACATCAGATGGCACCAAACTAAACATACAATAAGCATCAGTCTCGCAATAAGCAAGAAAAAGCAGGGTGGGGGAGGGGAGCACCAGGTAGGATGGTACCAGTTGCTGTCCTCAACCAAAAGGCTGGTGGAACATCTCTGCATTGCACATCCTGTGGAACTGCATATGGTCCTGTGGGGTGCAGAAGTTGTTTGGCAGAGAGCTCCACCAGGTAGGAGCCAGGGCTGAGAAAGTACTAAATTTATTACTTTTAAACTCAGCTTAAATTGAATATGTTATTAAGGAGACTATGAAAACATCTCCCCCCCCCCCCCTTGATGGCAATTTATGAATGATGACATGAATGTCTATCACAAACATTAAGAGGGTGGTATGTATATTGTAAAAAATAGGGAACCTCTGAGAAGTAGTACAGCATAAAAACACTCCATGAGTGGGTGCAGAAGCAGATTATTTGGAAAGGCTCAAATTAAGCACATATCAATTCAAAAAGCACATGCTTTGGGTCACAGATGGCCCTGCAAATGGGAAATTGTGTGTGTGCGTGCAGAAAATAAACTCTGAATAAACTTTTAAAAGCCTGTTATGCTTCACACTCTTATGTTATATATTCTCACCACCCAGCCCTCCAAACAGAATGTGAAAAAGCCTTCTTCTGTTTACTCGAAATTGTGTTTTCTTCACACACATACACAGTTAGCCTGATGAATGAATCTTGTGCTCAATAAACACACTGAACATTTTGAGCTGAACTACTGTCTTATTTTGAACTGGGACTGAATATATTGGGGGGGGGGGGGGGTTTGTTGTTACCTATATACCAGCCAGCCCACATGTGCAGCTGCAGCAACAGAGAAGTCCAGTGTACCATTTATGAATTTGTAAGAAAACATAGCGTGAGGCAGCACCGAGCTTGTTGCCTAGGTCCCTATATTTGTCATTATATCGCAGTATTGCAGGCTGATTATACCGTTATCACAGGCTGATTAACCCTGCTATTACGCCCATCATGGCTATATTTAGTAAAATTGCTGAGGTTACATTTGTTTACTTTTGCAACTTCCCTACCTGTTAAAACATTTTTATTTCTACACAATTTAGCTGCTCCCAAAGCAAAGGCAAAGACAGTGGAGAGAAAAAAAAATTAAGCTCCAACTCATAATGCCGTTTACTTAGCATTAGAAGGTAAAACTGCAGAAGAACAGCAAAAGCCAAGGTATAGACGAGAGCCAATTTTGGAGCACGCTCAGCTACTTGGCATCAGGCTGCCTGATTATGTCCTGTAACTGGAAACGGTAATAACTACAGTCATGAATGACAGTACTGTCTACATATATATCAGCTATACTTTTGCCTGTCATCCCCTAGAGCAGGGGTGTCAAACACGCGGCCCATGGGCCAGATCAGGCCTTTGGAGGACCCCAATCAGGCCCACAAGGCCCTGGCTGTTTCCTACTTCCATTTGCAGTTCTGCTTCTGCTGCCATGTTACAGTTTGCTTTACCAGTCTCTTTCAATCGCACAGGAGAGATCGACAGGCAAGGCTCTCCTGTGCGATTGAGACAGTCTGTGTTAGGATGCCTTCTCATGGTCTTGACCAACACATGAAGCAACTTATGTACAAAAGGCTGCAATGCCCAGCCATTTCATGTTTTCCCCTGGGTCCTAGGCTAGGAACACTGAGCATGTGATTTCTGTAATGAATGTCAATAAATCAAAAGTAGGTTTGCAGCTTACAAATACATACCTGAAAGCATACTAAAGATGGCTACAGCACAGACATTTTGATGCAATAATTCAGAGCAGAGGTCAGTTATCAGAGACTGTTAAGTAGATAAAATATTGCAGAAGTGCTTGTGTTTTAAGCATGTTTTATTTAAAGTTTAAAAAATCTTTAATTGTGTTTGTGTCCTTTACAAAATTTATATCTCCACTACCTGGTATTACATTTTATGACACACATGACCCAGCCCAACAAAGTCTCATTTATGTCAGATCAGGCCTTCATGGCAAAGGAGTTCAACACCCCTGCCCTAGAGTATACCATGTCTACCCTAATGTCTTCTTTTCATGAAGATTAATGGTAAGACTAGCAATGAAATGCTGAGCAAATCTACCCAGAAGCTCGCTCAGGTCTACTCAGTGGGGTTTACTCCCAGGAAAGGATTGCATGGTAGCTCTCTTTCTTACCTCTTTGGCTCTCCTGTCACCAAAATCCAGCAATACACAAGAAGTTCAGTGTTCTCATCAATCACTCTGCCCTGGCAAGCTCACCTCCTCTATACTGTACCATACTGTAACTGCCTGCTTTTGGAAGAGAAGCAGCAAGACTAATATCAGGTTTTGTCCCAATATTGATTCCTGCTGTACCTCCATAGTGGTTCCACTGTTCTACAACACATCCAAGTTTATTAATTGTCACACTTTATGTTCTTATTGTGTTTTACTTTGCAAGCCGTCACAGACAGGTTCCCTGGAGAGGCAGTGTAGAAATCACCTAAATAAATCAATAATAATCAATCTATTATCATAGGTAAAATTCTGTGCAGCAATTATTCATTATTATATCTAACAAACAGGGGTCATTTCGAGCAGGAGCTTGGGGGAGCACAGCTCCGGGAGTTGGTGCCAGCCCTTTCTCCCGGCAGGGGAATGCCTGCTTGTGTCATGGCTGCAGCAAAATGACCCCGCCCCCTGGAAAGGTCCTTGTTCCTCTGACCAGCCTTCTGGAGTCTTCAGCCACCACTGAAACTATCCTCCCAGAATAGTGGTATTTCTGAGGCTTGGATTAGTAGCTGCCCCTTCCTTCCTTCCTTCCTTCTCTCTCTTCTTTCTTTCTTGCCTTCTGACATACTTCCAGTGATGTCAGGTGGTGTAGCATATACAAATAAGTTATGCTAATGAGTTATGCTAATGAGCTCCTGCACCTCTTTTTCTACAAAATGACCCCTGCTAACAAACCTCTCAGAAAACAAAACAAAAAATCCCTATTCAAAGCTAGATAAGGCTGGGGGAGGAATCACATTTTCCTTTTGGGAATGAGTAGGTACAATGGTTGGCATCTACAGTAGCTGAGCAGCCAGCTATGAATAGAGTTTGGTATTGTGGCAGATGCAGTATATTTTCTTCTCAGCAACTTGTCTAGTGAATGAATAAACAAATAATAAATTGCATGGCTGATGTAGATTATTATATTAATTGCTGAGAAGATCTACAACATTTGTCTGATCTGGCCAAGTTGTCATGCAACTAGCACTAGCTAGTGTCATACTAGCACAAGCACTTTATGTTATGTTTTTATATTTATATTGTTGTGATTTTATTCAAATTTCTGTTTTAACTGTTTTATACATTCTATGTAAGCCACCCTGAGCCTGCCCTGGCAGGGAGGACAGGATACAAATTAAATAAATAAATAACACACATATTATAAACATTGTACAGCTTACCTTGCCCCATTCCTCAGTATGACAGAGCTGATGTTGTTAGTGAGAAACTCAAGCAAGGAGTTTTTTTTGCTAGGGTTGCCAATCCCCAAGCAGGGGTTCCCTAGCCAAAACAAAATACCCATAAAGTTGTTGGCAACTTCGAAAGAGGACTGATATTACTTCCAGAAAAAAACAACACATGGTCCCACACCCCTGGTCTCCCACTAGTTGCCAGACAACTCTATTTCCCTGCCTGCCCCCACCCCAGCCAGACAAGAAGCAAAACTTCAGTGCTGAAGAAGAATCAGATTCAGGATCTGACATTTCACAGCATCTCTATAATTACGCTGATAACCCCCCCCCCCCTTCCTTAGGAGAAAAGATGTGCAGCCCTTCCTGATCACATGCAAAGAAAACAAGGATCAGTGGTCTATATTTAAACAAAACCAGAATGTGTTGGTCAAGAAAGTTAACCTTGCTATATCTCACATTGTATTCTGGGGTTTGAAGCATTTTTTTCCTCAGCTTGATTGACTTCGGTGTTGAAGTCTGGGAAGGAGGGAAGCACCGAAAGCACAAGAATCCCATCCAACTGAAACATGTAAAGGAGGATCCTTTGAGTGAGGTATACAGCTCTGGATAATTTCATTTCATTTGAAAGGGAGGCGGAATTACAGACAGAAACATGTTTGACAGTAAAAGTAACTGAAACAACTATTCACCTTTCACCTGACACAGTCATAAAAATTTCATACACACACACACACACACACATGCTCAAATACAGTACATTTTCTGGAGAAGGATGTTTTTCTTCACATTTGAGATTTTGTTTGTATCACAAAGAATGAATTACATATAGTATATTAAATTGCTGAAAACACTATGGCTTAGATCCTCTTAAGAGTTTTTCTGTGGGCAGAGGAATATCCACTCATGGCAGGCAACTTTCACATCTTCCCCCTCTTGAGGCAGCCTGAAATACCTCCCAGTCCTGTTTCTGGGGATCCCCTGTCTCCCAGAAACAAGATTTCAGGCAGCATTTCAGGCTTCTGTAGCAGGGGAGAAGCAAGAAAGTTGTGCTCCGAAGCGGATATCTTTCCATGCACATCAAAATTCCAGGGGATCTATGTCTATGTGTTTGCTGTACATAGTTTAAATTCCTGTGCAAAATAATTTATTATAAAAGTTAAGAGAATTTATAAATTTCCCCATATCAAGGAATTCTATGACATCTTAAAAACGAACATGTTTTTTGTTGGCAAGGATTGGGTTGCCACCTCTGGGTTGGGAAATACCTGGAGATTTGGAGGGGTAGCCTGGGGGAGGTGGGGTTTGGGGAGGGGAAGGAAATCTGCAGGGTACAGTGCCATAGAGTCCACCCTCCAAAGAAGGCATTTTCTTCAAGGGAACTGATCTCTATTGCCTGGAGATCAATTTTAGTAGCAGGAGATCTCCAGGCCCCCCACCTGGAGCTTGGCAATTCTAGGCAAGAATTCATAGGCAGAGGAGTCTCCTTTTTCAGATAAGAGGAGAGGCCATTACTTAGTCAAGAGCACATATTTTGAATGTAGAATTCCATGATGTTGAAACACTGACGTATTCAGGTAAAAGGATTTTAGGCAGCAAGACTGGGAATAATCTGTAGTTGAAACCACGAAATCCACTCCCAGTCAGGGTAGAAAATGCTAGGCTAGATAGGCCAATCATCTGACAGCATAAAGCAGCTTCATATGTTCAAGACTGCTATCCTATACACACTTATCTAGAAATAAATCTCATTAAACCCAGCAAACCTAATTTCATTTTTTTAACCTGCTAGATAGCATAAAAACAGAGGCAAAGTGGAATACTTTTTATAGTGCTCCAGTGCATTCTCTCCCTATGTCTCTCTCTGTCTCTCACTCATTGTGGTTGATAAGAAAGGCAGCCCCAAACAACTGCAGGATTAATTAAAGTTGCTTTTAAGGCACAGAAACCCTTGGCACAAAATGAAAGTAAAATCAGCTGCAAGTGTAGTGCTGCAAAGGTCTTAAAAGCATAGGGCAGCAAATTCATTTGCTTTAAAACACACTTGCCAGGATGAAGACTACCTTGACTGATTTCCCACTAGCGCTGCCCCGGTGTTGGGTCCTCCGTTTGCCCTGATTGCCTGCTTGAATTTCCCACTATTTGTCGTGGGGTGCATTTTTACCCGGGGCTTCACGTGATTTCCTCCGCGGCTTCGGTGAGCCTGTTTTTTGAGGATCACCGAAGCCACGGCGAAATTGCACAAAGCCCCGGGTCAAAATGCGCCCTGCAACAAATACTGGGAAATTCAAGCAGGCAATTGGGGCAAACAGAGGACCCAACGCCGGGGCAGCGCTAGTGGGAAATCGGTCCTTGCCACTGCCAAGTACTCTTTGGAGCAATGTTTAGCATTAGGTTTATATGACCTCTCCCTTTTCACACTGTGGTTCTCACTCTCCTTTCTAGCAGGCAGCAACCTGTAGTTTGCAATCAAAATGATTTGTCTTTGTCTTGCAAGCCAGAATTGCAAACTATGATCATATGTATAACCTATGTTATATACCTGTTTACCAAGCCTAATGAGTAAATGTTGTCATGTAAATTCTTCCCGATGAGTGAGTGACTTGGAAATAAAATAGATACCCATTCCATATTTTTCAAATATTCTACAACTTTGTGTATACAACTGGAAATCTTAATTTTAAAAATAGATATATTTATTTATAATTTGGATTTATAAATCGCTCAATCCCTGAATACCCAGGGCTCTGCGCAATGAGCAATGATAACAAAAACATATAATAAAAACATACAACCAAACAATTCCAAGAATTAAAAGATTATTAAAATGATCCATGGTTTACAGTATTCAGATGGCATTGGTACCTCCAATTACAACTGTGTCCCCATCTCATAAGAGGATGAGTGGGAGCCAGGGGAGTAGGAGGGAGGGAGTGCCAGCCAAGATGGTAACCATCACTGTCCTCAACCAAAAACCTGGTGGAACATCTCTGCCTTGCAAGCCCTGAGGAACTGCATAAGGTCCCACAGGGCACAGATGTCATTTGGCAGAGAGCTCCACTTGGCTGGGGCCAGGGCAGAAAAAGCCCTGGAACGATTAAGGACAGCCGGGGATCATCAGTAAGTTGTTCTCAACAGAGCTGTTTTCCAAATCCATGAAAACAGGTTTTTTAAAGTCTTTATTTGGAACAAAGAAAAATATCAGCTCTATATCAAATACGTTTCATAGAGAGAAAGGACTTTAAAAAGTCTGCTTCCAAGCTGCCTGCCACATGGAACTTCTGTATAAGGGTGACATTTACTTAACATGAATAAGGCAGTCAGATTGTGACCCAGACGGTTCCATAAGGGCTGAGTCATCCCACCATTTTCAATAGTGTGATGTGTCAACAGTAGTATCAATACCCAGGAGAATAATAAAACCCAGGCGCTGAAAGGCCAGGCCCGTTTTTTAAAATCTGCAAATGGAATCTGTCTGCTTCAGACACAAGAAATCAAAACATCAATTCCTTCAACAAGTGAGGAATTTAATGTTAATTTCCTGTGATGAGTTACTACCCCTCTTTCTAATCAGTCTCCCAAAACTATCAGGTCTTAGGGAAAATGACAAATGTAGAGACAAATGTAGAGCAGACTTTTCTAGAACTCTGTGACTTCTGGTAGCAGATAGTATCATGTGTTTGAAATGTGTTTGCCAGGTCCCCTTGTCACTCCAGCAGGGAGATTGGGACGTGTGTGTTCCAGGGGTGGACAGTGATGCCCCAAGCACGACCACCCACCCAGCCACCCCTCTCCCTCCCCTCCTGCCCAATTTAAAGGGCTTCAGCTGATTGGCGGGGACCACGTAGGCTGCCAATCAGCTGGAGGGCCCTTTAAATCGAGCGGGAGGGAGGGAGAAGGGCGGTCACAGGCTCACACACTCAGGATCTTCTTTGTGAGTGAGCATGCAGCCCACCCCTCTCCCTCCCTCCTGCTAGATTTAAAAGGCCTTCCAACTGATTGGCGGGCCATGTGGTCCCCGCCAATCAGCTGAAGCCTTTTAAATTGGACAGGAGGAAAGGGAGAGGGGTGGCTGGGTGGGTGGTTGTGCTTGGGGGCAGGGCTTCCCCCACTGGCCAGCTGGCTGGGGGCAGATTGGAGCCCCCAAAAGTGGGAGTTCCCCCACCCAGACCTAGGGGCTGGCAACCCTAGTTTGAAATGTTCTATTCTGTGCACCAGGAAAACAATCATGGCAAGAAGGGTTCTAGAAAACATTTTGCTTTAAGTGCTAAGAATTTCTTCTTACACAAAGGAGCACTTAAACATATAATCAATCATCTATAGTCTGAAACAGTACAATCCAGCAAGTGGAGCTCCATATGATTCTGTAGCTCTGGTAACCTTGGCCTCAGGCAAATGGCAGCTATGACCAGAACAGATATTCAAGACTGGCACTGATTAGGGATGCTGTAAATTTCACCAAGGACATGATCAACAGTTGAACTTATATGTCTGAAGATGTTGATCAGATGTGAACTTGTCACTCAGCCTGTTTGGTTTGCATCGAGCAGCTAAAGATGCCTGCTGAACAGGTTTGCATTTGTTTTTTGCAAAGCTGCAAATGTGCAAAAACACTGCCAATTTAACCCAATCAGCACTAAGGACTACTTAGATGAAGACCCCATGGTAGGTTTTTATTAAAACACTGCATTTATTTATGACATTTATATAATTTGTGACAGAGAGTCTAAGAGCCAATGTGGTATAGTGGTGAGTGTGTGACTAGGATCTGGGAGACCCAGGTTCAAATCTCTACTCTGCCATGCAAGTTTCCTGGGTGACCTTATGCCAGTCATACACTCTCAAACCAACCTACCTCATAGGGTTGTTGTGGGCATAACATGGAGGAGAGGAGAGCAATGTAAGCTGCTTTGAGGGGAAAGGTGGGGTATAAATCAAGTAACTTAAACAACTGTCTGCTGAGCAGCATAGTTCCACCCATAGCAGGGGGGAGGGGTAGTAGAACTCAAAAGGCTGTGTGAGAACACGCATGTGTGAAATGCCAATTTTGCAATGTGTGGTTATAAAGTAAGGCAGTGAAGAAACATGCCAAACGGCCACAAATCGGCTGACAAACAATTGAACCAATCACAGAAAAATCAGTTCCTTTTTTGCAACCAGAGAACAAGACATTAGCTTTGATGGCAATTCTGATCAGTGACCCTAGTAAAGGGGGGGGGGGGATTGCTGGTTTGTTTTGTATGGAGGGACATTGTCAACCTTCAGGAAAAAGGGACAAGTGGAAGGTGAAGTACATGCCCCACTACTAATTAGATGGGCTGAGTCATTGTTTCTTAGTTATATGGTGTGGCTTTTGCCATAGCGGTTATTCAAGAATAGCTGAATTTATCTTTGTTTCACTGTTGTTAAAGGTTAATGAACCACTTTTGAGGACTGCCAGCCATAATGGTCTGTCTGAATGCGTAGGACAGGGATACAGAAAAGATATGAGAGGAAATTACTTTTGTCATGTTTCCAAAAACTAAAGTCAGTGAGAGCACTAAACAGATATAACATGGTACTAGAAGGGAAAATACCATAAAACTATAATCATATGGTAGACATGAATCATATTGCAAAAGTCTGGCAATTATAAATGCAGAGCATCTGATATAGTAAAAATAATGGAAGAAAGGTGGCACTAGAAAGAATAAGACACGGCTGGCTCTACAGTTTATTGCCACAGTGAGGGTAAGTAGCCACATGGAAACTGATTTTTAATGAATTTTACATGATGGTTATAATTCTCAGCACATTTTGGCTCTCCAAACCAGACACCCTTATTTAGTTGCTGTTTTAAATTGGGATAGGCGTGCATCCAACAGATACCTAGTCCTGGGGTTCACATGATGCCTAGCAGCACACGATTTACACACTGAAATTCCTGTTTGAGATGTGTGGCTTATCCCAAGAATTCAGAGCAGATTACAATATATTCGTAACTCATTACAATGTAGATGGTGATATTGGAGTCTTTCTCCAATGGAAGAGGCATAAAAAGTATGGTATAAATATTTTCATACATAAGTAAATAAATAAACTTTGCTTAGTGGAGTGGTAGGATAGGGGTAAGAGCCACACAAGTAACTGAGGCTCACAACTGAGCAAGAATTTGAACCTTGGTGTCCCAGGTCCGTCTAGTATGTTGTCATCCTGCCTCTTATCCAAGGAGCTCAGGCCAACATACACAGGATTCTTTCCCACCCCTCCTTAATCCTTACATCAGTCCTGTTAGTTATTTTACTACCTTTCAATGAAAAGCCCCCAATGCAGTTTGCTCCACCTCGGCTTCCTTATTGCAGCGCTATTTTCTGGAGCACCCATATGATGTAGTCTTGTTTTCATCCTGCTCTCATGTTTTCCTCCACTTTGCAGTGATCTTTCCCAAATGTGTGATCTTTTAGGAAAGATCGCAGTCAGAGCACCTTTGCGCACCTGTGAACACACATGAACACACATGAAGCTGCCTTACCAATCAGACCATTGGTCCATCAAGGCCAGTATTGTCTACTCAGACTGGCTGGGGCTTGGGGAGAGGTCTTTCACATCACCTACTGTCTGGTCTCTTGAACTGGAGATGCCAGGGATTGAACCTGGGACCTTCTGCATGCAAAGCAGAGGTTCTTCCACTGAGCCACAGCCCCTTTTCAAGAGAAAGAGAAGATACTCGTTTCTACAACTCCCACCCACACTGGCACCATTTGCCTTGTCTTACTCCCCCACAGCTGCTGTACAAACACCACCACCACCTGCACTGCTGGTGGGCTTTTTAAAAAATCAGCAATTGCATATCACTGTAGTATTAAAACACTGCACTGATTGTCAATTACTGATATTTTAAAAAGCCCACCAGCAGTGCAGGTGGTGATGGCTGTGGGGGACTGATGCAAGGAAGTGAAGGAAATCCTACTGAGTGGACACTCCATGGAATTGGAAGGAACACAGAAAATCATGGAAGGGACACAGAAAATCATCATTTTGTGGAAGAAGACTGAGACACAATAAAGATTTAGTTAAGAACAATTAATAAAATACAATATTCTAGTAGTGCCACTCCATTAGTTATCGATCTAACTGAAAGGTGAGAGGAAGATTAGTTGGAGATAGACTGACTGCCCCATGAAACTGAACCAGAACTTCTCCAGTTAAAGTCCAGCACTCTGGTCAGTCTTGAAATATACTGTGGCAGAATACAGCCCATAAGGAAATATGACTTCACTGTGGTTGATTAGCTGGGATTAATCACTGTATAGGAGCAGTGGATGCCCTGAAGCACAATATCTGAAGTTATTCAGCCCAGCTGCTCAGTAGTCTACCAAGAAATATTCTACCCCTAAGGAGAACATGGGTTTCCCCCCTCCCCAGATCATGTGTGAATATACAGACATAGTTGTTGTCGTCTTTTAAATAGTGTTTCCTCTGAAGTTGAAAAGTATTCCAAATGAAGAAGTGAATTAGTTTTATAAAAGTTAGCTAACCAACTTGCCTCAATTAAACTTTGCAGTGCAGTGGATACAGTGCTGGGTTTAGATGAGGAGACCCAGATTCAAATCACTGCTTAGCCATAAAGGCCACTTCATAATCTCTCCCTGCAACCTACATCACAGGCTGCTTGTCAGGATAAAATTTAATACATGGTATTATTACTATTTTAATATCTGATATTATAATATATATTAAAATATAAGGAAACAATATAGTCCAGAATGAGGGGGAGTTAAGGAGAGTAATGCAAATCAACTGAGATGGCATGCAACTGATGAACTCAGTACTGTCAGCTTATTGGTTCAACAGCTATAGCAGCTGTTCTTTAAAAAATTAAGTCACAGTATTATCCAAAAGGGAAAATATGCATACTGAGGAATAATAAACCAATGGAAATATTACAGGGAACTCAACACAGACTTTTAAAAAATTGATGAGTTCAGTTCCCAGCAGCAAACCTGGGGGAAAGAATTTACTCCAAACTCACACGTCATTTGGTAGCATCATCAAGGGCACCTCCTCACTTGTATTTGTATTATAAAATTGCTTGTGATCAGGGCCAAAAACCTATGAACGCTAACCATTATTCCACTAACCAATTAATCATGCATAGCATACTGAAAATAAAAAGTCAGGTTATTTCAGGAATAACGTTCAGTCATTTAGGTTTTGCAACTTCTATCAACCAGTCCCAGTCAGCCCCTTTAAATGCCTGATTTATTGTTTCAGCCCTGCTCACCTCTTCATACCATTTGAAGAAGTTTGCTGAAAGAAGACTACCTTAATGAGCCCTGCAGATAGACAGACCAGCACATAATAGATAATAGAAAAGATGGTCAGGTTCCTGTCCAATGAGGTCTATTCAAGTGATTAGCTAAAGGGTCATGACCCATGTCTAGGGCAGTGCAGAATGATAAATTGGTATTTTGCTAATTGCACTTTATGAAAAAACAGACCTATAAGATAAACAGATCTTTAAGAGAGCCAGTTTGGTGTAGTGGTTAAGTGCGCGGACTCTAATCTGGGAGAACCGGATTTGATTCCCCACTCCTCCACTTGCAGCTGCTGAATGACCTCGGGCAAGCCATAGTTCTGTCACAGCTGTTCTCTCAAGGACAGCTTGGGAAAGAGTTCTTTCAGCCTCACCTACCTCACAGGGTGTCTGTTGTGGGGAGGGGAAGGGAAAGGAGTTTGTAAGCCACTCTGAGACTTCAAGTGAAGGGCGGGATATAAATCCAATCTCCTCCTCCTCCTCCTCCTCCTCCTCTTCTTCTAAATAAAACTATGCTTTTATCAAAAAAAACTAAGCTGGCACAACTAAAATGAAGAACATTTAGAAACTTTAATTAACTTCCCATTAATTATAAAGCTAACCTAATTTTCAGTCACAAAGCTTCCATGATAATGCTATTAAGGTGTGTGGTCCTTTACAACAAAGGTATTAGTCAAGAATGTACAACCTAAGGGCCCATTTCTGTATTCATTTATTTATATCTTGAACAATCTCTTTAAAATTCAGTGATGTTGAATTTCTCCTTTCTAGCCTTAAGAATCAGTTACTGATTAAACTCCCATTCTTATCTCTTTGGGCAATTCTAGGTAGGTGCAGCTCCACAAACTGGTTCCACATTAGCTGTCTGTCAGCTGCATAATTGACCTGTACAAATGATTGAACTGCATTATTGATGTATTTTGCATAAATGTTACTGAGGCACAACAAGCCTATGATATCCAAACAGTCTGGCATAATAACTAGTATGATCACTCTGCTTAATTACAGGCACTCGCTTGTTTTTTCTTCCAAAGCACTTCCAAGAAAGACAGGAGCTACCATTAATCTGTAATTGGGATTGTACAGTTTTATAATTGTACAGTTTTTAAATATATTTGTAATCTCCCCTTCTGTTTTTGCAGGGACTTGACATTTGTTTTAACTTACTCCAAACAATGTAGTAAATGTTACATGTATATAAATAACCATAATAATGTGTGTACCAAGTCATCATGCCCCATATTATTCTTGCTTCTCAACGTAGTGAAGACTCTTATAAGAGGATATAAGATCCCAACGCATAACTCAGAAGCAATTTCTGAGGGTGGTCAATTGAAATGTAGTCATAGCTTACCTTGGGCCACTTGGACCCTTCAAACTGATTTGGGTAAACCAGCATCTATCTATTAGGAACAATTTTGCTTATCTTACAGGTAACAGATCACTAAATCTGTAATGGTTTCCACTGTACAGATCACGGCCTCACTGGAATCATTGAGAAAAACAGGGTTGCTCTTACCTGTTAACCATTGTTCGTCGAGTGTCTTCTGTGCAGTCCCCCATTGGGACTGCTGCTTCCAAGCAGGTTTGTGTGGAAAAGTATATTCCTAAACTAAAAACTCCTCTAGAGGGCGCTCCTCCTCCCTCTCACCATTGTGAGAGGTCCTTTTCCCGCTCAAAGGATGATTACATGGTCCAAGGGAGGGGGTGCCCAGTCCCTCAATTCCGCCTGAGCTGCCACAAGTACCAGCTGTCCTCTGAGAACCCACAGCAGGGCAGCGGGGGGTGGGGATGTATGCCTGCACAGAAGACACTTGATGAACAATGGTTATAGGTAAGAGCAACCATGTTTTCATCTTCAATCTTCTGTGTATTCCCCCACCAGGCTGTTACCAAGCTACCAACCTAGGAGGTGGGGTGAGGTTATCAGCTGAGTAAGTCACAAACAGAGAATGTAGGACCACCTTGCCAGCCTCCATTTCATGTCTTGCCTCCAGGTCCAGAGCACAGTGTTTTGTGAATGTCTCCAAACATAACCAAAAAGCTGGTCAGCAGATCTCCAGGTACAGGACACCTCGCAGCATCGCGGCCAAAGCCGCCTGGGCCCTGGTAGAGTGAGCTCAAACATGTAGAAGGGAGAGTAACTCTGAATGTCTGTAACATGTCTGAATGTCTGAAACAATCCTACTGGACAATGTTTGAGATGTCACTGGTCTGATCTTGTTGCATCCTGTATAGAAATAAACAGACTACCACACTTCCTGAATGGTTTGGTTCTTTTAAGGTAGAAAAGTAGAGCTCTCCTAATGTCTACTGTGTGAAGTGCTCTTTCAGCATCTAACAATGGTGTAGGGAAGAAAAGAGGTAACACAATTTCTTGGAACATATGGAATGAGAAACTACCTTCAGTAAGAATTCCCAACTGGGTCTAAGGACTACTCACTCAGCAAAAACTTCAAAAATGGTGGGTCAATGTGCAATGCAGCTAGCTCGCTGACTCGCCAAACTGAGGGTATATCCACCAAACCCCCCACACACACACACACACTTTAATAGAAAATAGATTTAAAGGTCACATAGCCAGTGGTTCAAAAGGTTCCAACGTTAATTGTGAAAGTACCAATGAATGGGACCATTGCGATAACAAAGCAGAACATGGGGGATACATACTTAACAATCCCTTCAAAAACTGTTTAAACAGATGACATGAAAAGACAGTTTGGCCTCTGACAGGGGAGTGGAAGGCCATTATGGCTGCTAAGTGCACCTTGACCAATGAGTATGCCAAACCCTGGGCCTTAAGGGTGAAGATATACTGAAGCACCACTGAAATAGGGCAGAAGATAGAAGAATAGCCTTCAGAATGTGCCCATACCTCAAAATGCCTCCATTTACTGCTATAGGACCTTCTGGTGGAAGCCTTATGTGAATTGAGCAAAACCTCCTTAATGTGATGCGGTAAGATCACCTGCTCATCAGTCTCCAAGCTGTGAGGTAGAGGTGGGGGATGTTTTATTGTTTTATTGTTTGTTTGTTTGTTTGTTTAACTTATACCCCGCCCTCCCCGTGAGCGGGCTGAGGGCGGCTTACATAATTGGTTTATAATGACTGTTAAATACACATAAAACCAGTTTAAAACATCAGATACAATAAAAACATTAAAATCAAAGTGCTAGTGCTGATACAATAAATTACATAAGATGGCATGGTGGAATTACCCTACCCCCAAACAGTTTGCCACTCAATGATCTTCCTGGGCACAGTGGTAGAAGCCAGATGTTAGGGCTATGGGCCGGGCTCATTGGTAGCAGTGGGGATGACTCCTAGTTGAAGGCCTGGTGGAAGAGCTCCATCTTGCAGGCCCTGCAGAACTGCAAGAGGTCCCGCATGGCTCTGATCTCCTCCGGGAGCTTGTTCCACCGGTATGGAGCTGCCACTGAGAAAACCCTGGCCCTAGTGGTGGCAAGCCTGGCGTCCTTGGGGCCTGGAAGGGTCAGTTGGTTCTGGGACCCCGACCTCAGTGCTCTCTGGAGTATATGTGGGGGAAGGCGGTCCCTCAAGTATGTTGCGATGAAGCAACTGGCCCATCCTGAATAAGTCTGGGGCCACAGGTAGATGAATACACACCCCCTTGGATCTTTGAAAGAGGGGAGGCAAACCATGCCTGGCATGGCCAAAAGAGTGCTATGAGGATAGCTTTTGTGTGGTCCTCAAGCAACTTTTTCTACCACTCTCATGAGGAGCAAGAAAGGGGGAAATGGGTCAAAGAGGGTGCCTGTACAAATGAATTGGAAAGCATCCCCCATGGATAGGGGGCCATTGCCCACCAGAGAACAGAAATATGGTGCTTTGGCATTCCATCGTGTGATGAACAGATCTATAATGGGGCTCCCCCAAAGGTTGAAAACAGGCTGGATATAACTCTTTGTAAGGGCCCATTCATGATTGTAGGTGTGGGCCTTGCTGAGGATATTGGCTAGTGAGTTGTGTTGCCCAGCGATGTAAATGAGTGCCGTGCTCTACCACCCAATGCCATATTTCTGACACTTCTGCGATGAGCAGCCTGGAGCCAGTGCCACCTTGTCTGTTTACGTAGAACATGGCAGAAATATGGTCAGTCTGGATAAGGACCGACTTCCCTTGAACAATATCTGAGAAGGAGTTAAGCATATGCTTGATGGCTCTTAGTTCTAAGACATTTATGTGCAGATTGCCCTCCTTAGAAAGCCATTTTCCCTGAACATGCAAATCACCACAGTGCTCACCCCATTCCCCTAGGGAGGTGTCAGTGGTGATAGCCACTTCGTGTTGCCTAACTCCAAAGGGAAAACCTGAAAACAAGTTTACATCTTTCAACCACCAAGACAAAGCCCTTATAACCTGCCTGTGTATACGTGGCCTAAACGTGGTCACCAGGGGTCATTTCGTAGAAAAAGAGGTGCAGGAGCTCATTAGCATAACTCATTAGCATAACTTATTTGCATATGCTGCACCACCTGACATCACCAGAAGTATGTCAGAAGGCACGAAAGAAGAGAGAGAGAGAGAGAAGGAAGGAAGGAAGAGCTGGCAGAGAGGGGACAGCTACTAACCCAAGCCTCAGAAATACCACTATTCTGGGAGGATAGCTTCAGTGGTGGCTGAAGCCTTCAGAAGGCTGGTCGGAGGAACAAGGACCTTTCCAGGGGATGGGGTCATTTTGCTGCAGCCATGACATAAGCAGGCATTCCCCTGCCGGGAGAAAGGGCTGGCACCAACTCCCGGAGCTGAGCTCCCCCGAGGTCCTGCTTGAAATGACCCCTGGTGGTCACAAACCATAACTGTAGAGGTCGCATAAAGAGTCTGGCCTTGGGTAAAACAGCAGTGGTTGCTGCCATCAGCTTCAGCAACTTTTGGATGAGCAGTGCACTTTGAAAGTGGCAGTGTGAAAAGCGGCTAACCAAGGCCTTGATAGTTGAGCCCCTTGATAGACAGGCCATAGCAGACAAAGAATCTAGTGAAGTCCCAATGAATTGAACCGTTTAAGCCCATTTCAATTTAGATTTCTTCCTGTTAATAAAAAGGCCTAGGTTTCGGCAAGCCCTGATATTGTCTGCTAGTGCCTCCCTGGAGTCACCAACCAGCAACCAATTGTCTAGATAAGGAAATATATTACAACCCCTAAGCCAGAGGGAGGCAACAACAGGAGCCATACATTTTGTGAAAACTTGGTGTGCATTAGCCAACTCAAATAGTAAGACACAATATCAATACACCCTTCCCCTGAAGTTGTAATGGAAATAATGTCTGGCGTCCTTGTGACTTGCCACGTGAAAGTAAGCATCCTGCAAGTCAATGACTGCAAACCAGGAAGAAGCCTTTAATAATTGTAAGACAAAAGTGAGAGTTACCATTTTAAATTCTGTCAACCATAAAAGCCTGTTAAGTCATCTCAAACATAGGCTTGGTTGAAATCTACCATCTTTTTCTCAACTAAAAATAACTTGGAATAAAACCCAGAAGAAAGGTGGGGGGAGACTATGCAGCCTGTGAAAAACAGTTTGTTGACTTGATCTTGGAGTGGTACTCTGTGAAGTCACACAAATTGGCTCCATAGCAGTGTACAGCCTTGACTCAGAACATTATCGAGCTAAACTTATAGGAACAAAATCCTCCCCCTGTTTGAGTCTTTATGTCATCTCACATGGCCATGGGGTGGTGGTTTGGCTCCAGGATCAGATCTTCCAAAAAAATAATGCCACAACAAGTTAAAAGCCAATCTGTGTGACCACACAGAGACCACAAAGAATGACTACCAAAAGTTCTTATTGTGGTGAGGAGTCTCCCTGTGTTCTTTACTGGTGCTTGTTTTAATAAAGAGAATTTGGCAGATATGGATGGGCACTAGCAAAAATATAAATTTCCATGAGACAGTGTGAGGATGCACTTGCACACATTCATACTAATATAGACAGTTTACTTGCCTGTGTCCCTTACTGTTGCTTGATCAAAAATTAGTTAAAAACTAGGAAGGAACACAGGGAGACACCTTGCCACTGAAAATCACAATGAAATATTTATGTTTTGGGCAATGAAAGAATATGATGAACAGCAGACAAGGAGGTGGCAGTGGCTGCTGACAGTGAATGGATGGGGAAGAGAGCAGGAAAGAAGTATGTGATCATGCATATGCAATATGTTTTGCCCAGCTATACGGACTTTCTGAACAGAGATGGTCTATCTGAACAGAGGTAAACCATGTGATCACAACTTCTGAATCCACCACAAGCTGAACCCAAGCTGGTTGGGTCATCCAGATAGTAATATTGTCATATTATCTGTGCACCAACCTGAATTGTCTATCTAAAATGGACTGAATTACCTTTACTTGCCAGTCCATGAATAACTGAAATAAGCAGGCAATAAACCAATTACAAATCACTTGCTGCTGCCAATTCTACCAAGTCTTTCTGTTTGGTCCATTGGATTCAACTGTTTGATTCCCAGTACAATGAAGGTGAAGGAGCAAGAAACAAATTCTAATATCTGACAGTATTCCAGAATAGCTCTTTGTTTTCATATTCATAGAGACACATAGTTAAGTCCTATTTACACATTTTGTTCCCAAGGTTTTATTGCTTTTCTTTTATTGTTTTGAGTGATGTCAGAACCCTCACACTGCATGTGCAATTGTCTCCTTCAATATAAACTGAATAAAATTACTATTCATAGACAGGCAACTGGGAGAAAGCCTATGCATGCACAGCAATGAACAGTGCCCTTCCACAAGCTCCATTAATTGCTCTACAAAAACTCCAACAACAAAAAGGCACATCCAGTCAGCGTTTCCTGTACCCACCTTCTTCTTTAAGGAAGTTTGTAATCTGATTTTTTAAAATAATTACAGGGAGAAGCAGAATTAGGTTTTGTACTGTCCTATGCTTTTTAAAAAAAATAAATAGACCTCTAATTTTGTAACAAGCGCTATTGTTTAAAGAGAAACACTGTGGATCTGTTTTCATTGGGAATGTGGGTGAGTACCAACCTATAGTTATCCAAGGAAATTAAACATAAAACTAGACTAGAAACTTGGGAGACAGTAGGCAACGCAAACGTTTTTATGAGGAAGTGGCGTATGGTGGAAACATTAATTCACTTTAACAGTCATTTTTATTATTGATGTAGGTATAAACTTTTGCCTGCTCTTGAAACACAGTGCAAGGATTGGGCCATCAAAGTGGCCATTTCTCAGCTGCCATGGTGGATGAAATAAGAGGGGCATTTGCTCAAAGCTCAAACGGTATTAATTCTGCAATAATTATTTTTAAATCCCTAGAAGAGACTTCAAGAAATGGAAGGCAGATGGTGGTTTAAAAACTGGGCCACTAAAAGGCAATTAAATATTATGGGCTCCTTGTGGGCTCCAGCAACAATATGATCCAACTGCTCACATTCCTTGTCTCTTCCATTTTTGCTTCTTTGCAGCTTGATGCAAGGAAATGGCACAAGGCAGGATTTCGACACAACAACAAACTTGGATCATTCTTCTGTTCATCCTATTCCCCCCCCCTTCTCTCTCTCTCTTTCTTCCGTCCTTCTGTTCTTGCAGCAAAGGCTAGCCTAGTCTGCTCAGCAGCAGACAATGTACCCTGTAAAGGGACAAGCTTGTAAATCCCACAACTGAATCAACTATAGTTATTAGAATACAACACTCTCCCTCGCTTTCCTACTACACAGACATTCAAAATGAGAGTATTTAGCAATTAATAATATGGGCACATTTAATAACAGCTTAAGGATCAGTTAATAGATGCCTTAAGGAATGGCTACGTTTTTATCAGCTATGTCAGTAAAACACTTATAGGGCCTATATTTCATACACGGTGGTAACAAATTATGTTTCAGTGATTTGCTAATAAATAAAAGATTATAGAAGCACTTCCAATCATTATAAAGCAAGCCTATAATCATTTCATGTTCCCAGTGGAGCATGTAGTTAACCTCAGGATACCATTCCCTTGGGTTAACTGTATTTCCCCATAATATGCACAGAGAACCATGTATGATAATTGGACTAATTTTCATCATTCAGTTCACTTCATTCTTAAAGTCTGGCTTCCAGCACTACCAGTGGATCCATAAGACAATAAAGAAAATCAGACATGCCTTAACCTGGATAGCCCAGGCAAGCATGATCTTGTCAGATCTCGGAAGCTAAGCAGGGCCGACCCCCGCAAGTATTTGGATGGGAGACCTCCAGAGAATATCAGGGTTGGGAGGCCAAAGGCAGGCTATCAAGCCACTTCTCTGAATGTCCTCCGTGCCCCAGAAGGAGTTGCCAGAGGTCACCATGACTTCCAGGCATGGGCACACACACAAAAATGCAAAAATACTGTTATGTCCTGGACGCAGTTCCACAGACAACCAGGCTGCGATTCTCTATGTGTACACTTGTAGGATTCTTTGATGTGACCAAACATGTAATGGCGCCGGCCATGCAGTCTGACCGCATGGCCTGGAAAAGGCACAAGCTTGAGGTAAAAGAACAATAGCACCCAAGCTCCTAACGATCCACCAATCAGGGGCTTAGCATATTCAAATGAACCAATGTAATCTCTGATGGGAAGATTATCCTGTCCCGCAGTGTGGGTGCGGACGAGGGCGAGGCTTTTCTGTGCATATAAACTGACCCCCGGGCCACCTCAGGGATGCTTGTTCCTGACCTACAATAAACTTGATCATGCTGAAACTCACTCCACTGGCCTCCAGGCTCCAGTACTTTTCAAATACCAAAAGAAAACAAAAGATAAGGCATAAAGGAGAAAATAAAGGCTTTTCAAGGATATAGTGGAAAATACTAAATTAAAATCCAGTTTTCTGCCTGCCTTCCACAACAACCGCAGGGTATGCAGCAAGAAATGATAACCATTGCTAAAAGGCATTGCTAAGTTTTGCACTGGCTTCACATAACTGTATTTTTAGTCAGTACCCTACTATTTAAGACATACTTATAAGAACATAAGAGAAGCCAATGTTGGATCAGGCCAGTGGCCCATCCAGTCCAACACTCTGTCACACAGTGGCCAAAAACATCCGATGCCATCAGGAGGTCCAGCACTGGGGCCAGGACACTAGAAGCCCTCCCACTGTTGCCCCCCCCCCCAAGCACCAAGAACACAGAGCATCACTTGCCCCAGACTGAGAGTTCCTATCTATACTTTGTGGCTAATAGCCACTGATGGCACTCTGCTCCATATGTTTATCTAATTTCCTCTTGAAGCTGTCCATGCTTGTAGCCGCCACCACCTCCTGTGGCAGTGAATTCCATGTGTTAATCACTCTTTGGGTGAAGAAGTATTTCCTTTTATCTGTTCTAACCCGACTGCTCAGCAATTTCATCGAGCGCCCACCAGTTCTTGGATTATAAGAAAGGGAGAAAATTACTTCTTTCTCTACCTGATCTATCCCATGCATAATCTTATAAACCTTGATCATGTCACCCCTCAGCCGTCGTTTCTCCAAGCTAAAGAGCCCCAAGCGCTTCAACCTTTCTTCATACTCCCTATGTTAAGGCCACCTGAAAGGCTTCGAAGCAGTGATAGTTCCTTGAGACAGCCATAATTTCGGTCACTATACTAGAGTGTATTTTTATGCATAAGATTTAAAGCAGTCTCTGTAAATGGTTTTCAATGTGAATGCAAATCCTATTTTGGACAGAATGCTCATTCACTTTACAAATACTTCTATTTTGCTTTATCTTGTGCACTAACAAAAACCAAATGCTTGTACACAGGAAAAGCTCAAAGGCAATTTGAATATCTCCTATGAATATATAAAAAAGACTTTTGGAATTACATTTGCTGACTTAAATTTGATGCCCCTGCCTTTTCTTCACCAAGTTTTTGCGTAGCTCAGCTTCTTAACTGTATCACATACACCATCATTTGCTGGTCAGTTGCTCTCTCTCTCTCTCTCTCTGTGTTCACATTTTAGTTTTAAAACACAGGGAAAATTTGAAGAAAAACCTAGAAAAACAACAGCAAGCAAAATTAGGGATGCCAGCCTCCAGGTGGGACCTGGGGATCCCCCAGAATTACAGCTCATCTCCAGACTACAGAGTTCAGTTACCCTGGAGAAAATGGATGCTTTGGAGGGTGGACTCTATGACATTGTGGCCCCACTGAAGTCCATGCCCTCTCCAGACTCCATCCCCAAATCTCCAGGAGTTTCCCAGCCTGGATCTAGCAACCCTACCCCCCCCCATCCCCCACTGGTGGCCAGGGGGAACCTGGCAACCGTACATAGCGTGTATAAGGGGGGGGGGAACTATGTAGTTAAGAAGCAAAGGTACAGTAAAAACTCAGCGTGGAAAGGCCTGGTTCCAGCGTATACTGGATATATATATTTATTTATTTTATGTTTTATTTTGCACAGGTTATTCAGCAGATATATTCAGCAAAATTATCCATTTTCAGTTTCAAAGAAAACTAAGCAACCATCTTGTCATCCTCTGTGCCACAAAAGAAAACAGAGTACTTTCTGACTGGCACATTTATTTGTCATTCTCTGGAGAGCACAGGTTATGAATTAGCTCAGCCAAACCCTGTTCTGAAGTTTTTACCTCACACAAAAACTTCCACCAAGTTCAGAAGGAGCATTGTGTGAGGAAACTCTACAGGAATAGGCTTGCACTATTTTACCATATTTTTCCTCACGTTTAAAATGACATGCTGTACCTGGCAGCTATTCAAGTTTTGACTTCAGCTCAGAGGCTCCTGCAATGCCCAGCAGCCATGAGGTGACTTAAGGACAGAGGAGCAGGCTCAGCTGCTATAACTGATATACACTTCCCAGTCTTCATTATATTCTGCACCGTATTCTGCTTGGTTTACAAGCTAAGCATTAGTGAAGAAGAAGAATGCTAATGCAGCAGTGTGAAATTTTGGGGGTGCTTGTCAACACTACTGCTAGTCCAGTGATATGTAATCTACTCACCACATGCAGTGTACATGCACACGCACACGCACACACACACACACATTTTGTTGTATGGAAGGAGCACCAGAGCATTTTTTAAAACATACACTGTGAAGGGGAAGTGAAAATCCCTCCCTAGTGCTCATGCCCCCTTTCCAGTGAACTCAAACATTCCTCCCTAGTGAAGAACCTTTTTCACTCTTCCTCTAATAGCCCTCTCAGCCCCACCTACCTCCCAGGGTGTCTGTTGTGGGGAGGGGGAAGGGAAAGGAATTTGTAAGCCGCTCTGAGACTCCAAGTGAGGGAAGGGCGGGATAGAAATCCAATCTCTTCTTCTCTTCTTCTTCTTCCTCATTCCTCAACTATTTCTAGCAGGTCCCCTTGGCCCTTCTTAATCATCTTATGCCCCTCTAAAATGACCTTTTCACTCTGGTTGTCTTCCACCAAATTCATTGTTCAGAGTACTGCTGATGAGGAAGTGGTGCTTAGAAAGGGAAGCACTTATGCTGGCCTCTCTTTGCTGTGGGGCCCCTTTGCTCCCATACCTTTCTGGCAGAGCTAGCCAGGGCTGTGGGGGGGGGGCCTGGAAACCCTCACTGAAATATACTGGGTTCAGACAAGTAGAGTGATCAGCTCATAGTTTATTAAGTGAGTTAAGCCAGAACAAGACAACAATAGCAGGGCCAAAGCCCTGCTTATATGCATGCAAAACACTCTACCCCACTCACTGCCACTCCCTGTGATAGGCTATTTACAAAACATTACTACTTGATTGGTTTACTCCAGAGTCCTGGTCGGCTATTGTTCTTGTGCTCCAAGCTCAGCCAGTCTCTAGGGTGATTCAATCAGGGATGATTCAATTCCATTACATAACACTCACCCTCACAGCCCACATCGCTTCCTTTTCCTGCTGTCTTTTCCCAAGCATTGCTGCAGCTCTAAGAAGGGGAGGAGGTGTGCACTTAGGGTTGCCAGCTCTGGGTTGGAAAATTCCTGGAGATTTGGAATGGAATCTAGGACACCTCCAGGCCCCACCTGGAGGCTGGCACCCCCCACCAACACTGTAATACAGAAAACTTTAGGTAAGACTGTATTGCCATCCCCTAATAAATCCTGGGAATTAATCAAGTATAATTAATTAAGCAATCAATGTTTATGAACCTACACTGATTTGGGACATTGATGGTGCAGTTCTCAGGAGCACTGCCTCATAAATATTGAAAATTGGGGTAGGGGTGCCAGATGAGAAGAGCAGGAAGGTGCATTTTCATTCAAAACTACAGACTGGGCAAATTGGAAGACGTTGTCCAATCTGGTGGTGAAAAGTGCCACCAACTCTCAAGTCAATTTATGGCAACTCTGTAGGATTTTCAAGGCAAGAGACATTTAGAGATGTTTTGCCATTGCCTGGCTCTGCATCCCAACCCTGGGCTTCCTCAGTGGTCTCGCATCCAAATACTAACCAGGGCCAACCCTGCTTAGCTTCCAAGATTTGATGAGATCAGGCTAGCCTGGGCTATCGTTTCAGGGCTGCTGTCCAATCGAGCCCACAGTCTATGTTCATAAAACCAGTGCAGAGCAATGAATTCAGTTCTGAGGATAACTGTATTTACATTCCCAGAGTATAGGGTAACATCACAGAGTTGACATCACAGAATTGTTGTGAAGTTAAAACAATGTACATGGTGCTCTGAGCTTCTTGGAGGAAGGACAGAATATAAATGTACATTTTATATTCTTACAATGAACAGTTCTTATCAGCCCCATATCCAAAAATTTTGGGTTGGTGAGGTATGGGGAAATTGTGTGGGGCAGCAAGGGAGGGGGGAGGGAAAGAAGGGAGGGGGGGCAGATGCATGCTTTCCCTGCACTCCAAGCAGCTATTTTGCCACTTGGAGTTCAGGCACAGGCAGCCCCCACTTGAAAAACACCATTTAAAGGGAAACCTTTAAATCTTGGAAGAGGGGAAGGGCAGCTGCAATATTTAAAGGGCCCTCCAGCTGATCAGTGGGCCATGTGCTCTGTGGATCAGCCAGAGGCCCCTTTTAATGTCACAGGAGGGGAGGGAGGGGAGGGGGTAGAGGGACAGCAGCTGTTCTAGGGCATGTAGGGCTGCCAAGTCACCCGGGAGGGTGGGGGAAACACCGATTTTTAATGCTTACCCCCGCTTTTTCAAAATTGGCCACCGGGGGAGGCAATGGCTGCCAGCAGGAACGCAGGGAAACGTCGGAGCCTGCCCTGCCCTCTCCCTGCCAGGCCTGAACTCTTAAAAGGGAAATGTCTGCAGAGAGCCTGCCCTGCAGTAAAAAGCCTCACCAGACATTTCCCCTTTAAGAGCAGAGCAAGCAAGAGAGCCCCGCCCAGAGATTAAGGAGGGACTAGGCTCTTTGTACTGAGGTTGCTGGGGTAAGTGCCTCTGCTGGCTCTTTTCCTTCTCTCTCTCTCTCCCCCTCCCCCTTTCTTTCTTTCTTTCTTTCTTTTTTCTGTCTGTCTCTCTCTCTGTCCCCATCCAGCAGAGGTCTATCAGTGGCTATTATTAGGCACAAGGTCTAAATGGAACACTTTGTCTGGGGCAGTGATGCTCTGCATTCTTGGTGCTTGGGGGGCAACAGTGGGAGGGCTTCTGGAGTTCTGGCCCCGCTGCTGGACCTCCTGAGGGCACCTGGTATTTTTGGCCACTGTGTGATACAGAGTGTTGTACTGGATGGGCTGTTGGCCCGATCCACTGTGGCTTCTCTCCTGTTCTTATGATATGAAAATCATATTTAGCACTTGTGTAGCACTTAGTGCTTCATATTCTGCCGAGATGAGGAAGGATTTAGTAGGGTCGTTGCTCAGTGATAGAGCATCTGCTTGACATGCAGGAGGTATCAGCCTCTTCAGCTAAAAAAGGATCAGGTAATAGGTGACATTAAAGATCTCAGCCTGAGACCCTGGAGAGCCACTACCAGTCTGAGTGATGGACCAATGGCCTGATTCAGTATTAGGAAACTTCATGAGTTCATGTGTCAGCATGTGGAAGCAACATCACAGGATGTGACATCACAAAATGATGTCACTTCCTTTCTCCTGGCTCCACCCCCAAAGTCTCCTGGCTCCACCCCCAAAGTCCTCAGATATTTCCCAAGTTGGACTTGGCAGCCCTAGGGGCATGCCTCACATTTGAGGAGGTGGAGCCCCTAAGTGCTCCACTGTAGCTATGGGCCTGGTTCTTATTCATTGTTTGTAGTAGTTACAAACAGGATTTTGCTTGATTTATCTAGCCTTAAAGCTGCAAACTGTCTTTCCGCCATAGTTGATTCCTGACTAGACTACACACTTCCACTGGAGTCTTTCTCTTTAAATTTACACATCTATCCTAGTTTGCCAGGAAAATTATACTGCTCTCTGTTGCTGGGTTAAAACCAAAGAAAAACATATTGTAATGTCTACCACATGTTAAAACAAAATGAAAACAAACACTGATTTTGTGCTGGGTATGAGACTGGCAAGTTGTTTTGATACATAGGAATGGTTTTTCAATGGGATCAAAGACAATCTCAATGAACAATCATCCATGCTACCAATAAGTTACAAGCAGGGGAGACCCTCACAGTTCTGGTAGGAAGCTGGGGAACCAGAAATCCTCAAGGCTGCATTAGTTTCATCACAATTTGAGTACCGTAGCTACTTAAAGTCACTCACAGATACAGAGTATTTCAAAGACAGTGAAGAAGATACCATCATTCCTGCAAGTTATTACAACTGATTTCTACTGAAAAGGACATTCTCAAATGGGATTTAGACTACATCATCAATCTGTGGATACTTAAATCCAGAAATTGGAGCCATGAAGAGACAAGACAAATCTTACCGCAAACATGAGAAAAGCCACAGGAGTGAACAAAAAAATCTGAAATATAAAAAAAAAATACACTGGGAGATCAAAAACCCCAAAATAACAGAAGTAGTGCCTGTAACATTAAAAAACAAATGCCCTTAGTGGCCAATGCTAGGCAACGACAACAGCATTTCCAGCCTTCCTGTCTTGGTTTCTGTCAACAAAAGGCAGGGGAAAGGGCCAAGGGCCTTTCCAGGGGTGTTTTGGCATTTGAGGGAGGACTTACTGGAACCAGGCCCATCAGCAACCACCAGGTAACTTGCAATCATGCTGCCTTCATGACTCACCCAAGCCCAGCTGCTGGCTATTGTTCAACAGCAGCCACTGCACAAAAACCAGTGTAGTATAATGGTTAGAGTTTCAGACTAGAATCTGAGACACCCAGGTTTGAAACCTTGGGCCAGTCACATATTCCCAGACTAACATACCCATAGGGTTGTTGTGAAGATAAAATGGCCAATGGGAAAATGATCTAAATCACTTTGGGACCCCCATTGGGAAGAAAGGAGGGGTATAAATGCAGCAAATAAATAATATAGCTGGAGATGGGGGACAGAAAACTGAAGTAATCAATCATGCAAGTAGGAAAGACAAAGATGAGACCAAATTTAAAAGCCCCATTTGAAGAACACAGAGTCACTGGATCTGGTGAATTTACTTGCCAACCTTTTGTATTTTTAGATTTTGTTTTTCATTTGTTGAGATGCCACTCATATGCATTCTTGCTTTGAACCACTGAGAATTGACGATCTTGCCTTCAGCACCTTAAATTCACATCCTCAGGGTTTCCTTTTTATGAAACCAGCAAACTAACGTTGACACTTGTCAGTAACATATTTGTGCATCACAGGTTCTGTCTAACTATAAGAAGCCAGTGGCCAAAACATCTCATTACGGTGCAGCATCAAAAACAGCACATTGCTGCCCTTCAAGAAGACAGAAGATTTCATGGAATAAAGGGTGAGCAGATATTCAGCATCCATAAAATTACTTGGGAATTTAAGTATACTCCACAGGCAGGGATAATCCCAGGAATTAAGTCATTTGCACCCCTTCTGAGCAAAACCTGAACAGGTCTTCATGATTAAGAAGATCTTATTTCTTAAATAGACTACTTTCTCCCCTTGATCTGAAGGTGCAGAGTTCTCTCAAAGGCAGATGGAAATTTTTATCCAAAGTGTTACCAAACAGAGTAGGAGGAAGTAATTCCTCCAGTGAAAATCCACAGCGGATTCCCATCTCTTTCAGAGTTCCAGAAAATATTATCTTGTGTGTGTGCGTTTCTGTAATCATAGAGGATTTTGTTCCAAAATCTAGGCAGGTGCTGCTTTAATTACATTTCAGCTTTCTGATAAACTGCCAATTATGTCCATCACCATTTGTGAAATTCAGTGTTTTTGATGTTTGCCTGTCATTAAGCATTACCTTCCAGCATTGCTTCCATCATTAAGCACCACTTAATCTTGGTGTAATGGTTAAGAGCAGCAGAGTCTAATCTGGAGAACCAGGTTTGATTCCCCACTCCTCCTGCGTGACCTTGTGTCAGCCACAGCTCTCTCAGCCTTACCTACCTCACAGGGTGTCTGTTGTGGGGAGAGGAAGGGAAGGAGACTGTAAGCCACTCTGAGACTCCAAGTGAAGGGCGGGATATAAATCCAATCTCTTCTTCTTCTTCTGCTCCTCCTCCTCCTCCAAACAGATGTGGAAGGTAATATTATATGACATCAACAAATATCCAATTAAAGGTTTCTGAGATGCTCGTTCAATGAATGCTATATTCTATGCCCACCCCTCACATTTCAGAGCTTGGCTCACCAAAGTACACCAAGATTACCAGATAAATGGGCATCTCTACTTGGCACAGTTCATAAAAATTATGAACTATGATATGTTCATAATTTTATGGACTAGCACTCTTAACATTTTCTTTTTGGCTGAAAAGATTTTTTTAACATGAAAGGAAACATATAACAGCAGTTCCTCCCGCTTTAAAGGGCTGTGTGACCACGGCCTTGAGCAGGCATAACTGTATCTAGACCTGAAGTTACTCAGTTCTTCTTTCGGTTTCAAAAATACATGTTGAGAACAAAGGGTTTCCAAAAGAAACGCAAAGCAACATCAGGCTTCTATCAACAACAACAAAAGTTGTTTTCTAGAAATACAGTACATAGTTATTATTCTTATTGTGACTCCCACTTAAAACACTGAACTTGCAATGACGGGGGTGTGATGACCATTAGACATTAATCAAATGGTGAAAGGATCCAACCAACTGCAATTTTAAAACAGCATTGATTTAAATGGTAATGTAGTCTGTTGCAAACAGAAAGGAAGACAAATCCAATACTCAGATTTTCTTTATTCATGAAGAAATTTGGTTCCAATAGTAACACCTCACTTGCAAAACTTATGACAGTACTACAAATACAATTAAGTATAATTTTATACACAATCATGAACAGCCATGTTCAATTATTAAACTATTTTAACTATTATTAATAGTTCCAAAATTATGAAACTCCCTCCCCAAGGATATACATCTGTCCCCTTCTATCACAGTCTTCCGCCAGCAGGTAAAGACTTCTTGTTTTGTCTGGTGTTCTGTTAGTGCACCCTCTTTCCTGACCTATGCTTTAATTGTTGTCCTTGTGTTTTATAGAGATATTTTAGCTTTAACTGCAAGTGCTTTTATAATACTTTTAATTGTTAGCCTACTCAGTGGCCCTGATTAGGCAGAAAAGCAGCATACAAATTTAGTAAATAAAGAAAACTTTCATGAAAAAGAATCTGTATATGGAAATGGCTGAAAGGGAAACTTTTCTTTACAGTAAACCAAATTCATTGCCTCTATCAAACTCATGGATTGGGGAGTCCCTTCAGCCTCTTTAGACATTTGTCTACATGTTTACTAAATGCATGTAGAAAGGAGCAGGCCTGCACCTGCTGCTCCCCCCACATTTAACCAAATATCTGCAGCAAACCACTACATGCATACTAGTGCAAGAGTTAGGGCTGCCAAGTCCCCCCAGGAGGTGGGGATTCCCCACTAAAGGGGTCCCCAATCTGCCGGTCCGGATCCAGCCGGTGGGGGGAACCCCACCACCGAAGTAGCCCAATCAGGCCGACTGCCCAGTGTGATGATGTCACCCAGAAGTGACGTCATCGTGCTGGGCACGTTGCCAGGATGACGCTCTAGCAATCACCCTGAAAACACTATGGTACCATAGAGTTTTAGGGAGATTACCAGAGCGTCATCCCCGGCAACATGCCCACCATGATGACGTCACTTCCAGGTGATGTCACTGCGGCACGCGCGCAGGACTCCCAAGGAGGGACCAGGACTCCCCCGCTTTCTTTGCGGTGAGACTTGGCAACCCTAGCAAGAGTCCAGACTACATGTTTGGGGGCTCACTGTATAAGATTGCCAACCTCAAGGTAGTGGCTGGAGATCTCCTACTATTACAATTGATCTCCAGCCCAGGTGACAGAGATCCATGCACATGGAGAAAATGGCCCCTTTGGAAGGTGGACTCTATGGCATTATACCCTATTTGTCCCTTCCCTCTCCAAAGCCCACCCTCCACAGGCTCCACCCCAAAATGTCCAGATATTTACCAACCCTGAGCAGGCATCCCTATCACTGTAGGTGTTCAGCTGCACACACATGCACTGAGGGAAGAGCCAGAGGGCATGATTTTCTCCTTTACTTGCAACTAAAGAATGTTTGAACAAAAATCTGAAAAGGGCACATAGCAGCAGGTTGATTAATACATCTATAGCAGAAGAATATTATTTTATGCATTATAATATAGAGGTGTTGTTCAACACTAAAGATTCACTACCTCAGTTTGCACCACTATCACTATGGATGTAAAATGAGCAAAATGCAAATTATGTGCTATATATATACATAAAAATCAATGACTTAAAACCTCTGAACATTTTTATTCTTAAAAGGAAGTTGCTTTAGAAGTGTCCATTGCAAAGATTGAATCCATAGGTTTAAATGCAGTTTTGTTAAGGAACACAGCACATTTACAGCAATAGACTTCTGTCCAACAGGTGAAAAGAACTTTTAGAAAATAAAAGCTGCTCTTACTGAGAGGCCCAATATTTGACAATTTCCTTAAGTGAATATTCTGCAACAGAGAACTCAAAACAGCAACAAACACTGGACCAAAAAAAGAGCTGGAAGAGAAATTAAAATGTAGGAAAATACAGAGAAAATCAGCCAAATGATGAGGGTGAAAAAAAATATAAACATAAAAGGGAAACATATAAGGATCCCAAGAAATATTTACATGAAAATTTTATTTATTTATTTATACATTTATATCCCACCCTCTCCGCCATTGGCAGGCTCAGGGCAGCTAACAACACAGATAAATATACATTAAAATTACAATTAAAATGATCAATCAGTAAAAATATACAGTATAAACATAATTTGTATTAAAAGATGGTGAAAGCATATTGCATTGCTGTTTTAATTATTACACGGAGATTCATGTCATTGCTATCTGCCACAGGATTAAATATTGCTACAGCAAGTTGATCTCTAGAATGCAGCTGACAGTGAACATTCAGGTGGTTGATGAGACCATGACTAAAATCATAAGGGCAATGCTGAAACGACAGGTTTCTTTGAAGAAACTACACCTTCTTAGAATGAAATAGTGTCAGTTCACCAATACATGCAGCTATGGCAGATGTTTTAAACTGCTTCCCCCCTCCCCACAGCCACACACAATAAGCTGCCTGCTTCAATCAGATGAATTAAGATGAAGGTGAAGATAAATATTAGTGAATTCTTGGCACTGTGCTGCAGAAATAAGGAGGCTAAAGTGACTTCACTAACACCACAGGGTAAAACAGAAATGTTGGTGATAATCCTGCTTTATGATAGCACAAGGAAGCACCTGTATAAATATACATTTAAGTGATTCTTCTTAAATCTCAGAATGTTCATTTAAGTGATTCTTAAACATTTAAGTGATTCTTCTTAAATCTCAGAATGTTCATTGTTTTACGGTTTGTTTTTAATCAGCTGATTAAAAGGATTACAAGCTAGCTTCCATATATTTGCACATCTTTGCACACCTTTTTGCACTTGATATTAAAGGCTTTCAAGGACAATTTTTCAGTATTAAGAACTTGCAATTGGAATGTTATTAATCAAGGTCAGATACAATCAAGATTAAAAAATGCACCAAATCCAATCAGAATTCTTTCCATTATTCAGGAGTAATCATAAAACTTCTGTTCTGTCAGTCATTCTGGCTAGGTAAATGTAAAGGTTTCCCTTGCTTCATAGGCGAAGAGTACGGGGGGGCTCGAGGGCTTGAGCCACCCCCGAAGTTTCCCGGGGGGGGCTCAGCCTCCCCCGGGAAAACGGAGCGCCAGCTGCCACGCCTCGCCTTGCCGCTGCTGGAGAGGGAGAGGGAAGGGGATCGCGGCCCCCCTGCTGAGCTCCGGCTCCCCAGCGGTCAAGCAGCAGCAGCAGCAGGAGGGAGAAGAGCCGCTCCAGGTGAGGCGCGCAGGGCAGGGCAGGGGAGGGCTCCGCTCTTGCAGGGACACCCGGCCTCACGTGATGCCCAGCCAGCCAGCGGGGGTCATTCCGGAGCCACTGGGGGGGGCGAGAAGCAGCTCCCGTGTCCTCCTGACCCACGGGGGGGGGGCAGCCCCTCCTCCCCGGGGCATGGTGCGGACGCGGGAGGCGGGCGGCCTGCTTGCCCTCCTGGGGGCGAGAGGCGGAGGGTGCGGCGGTGCAGAGACATCCTCCCTGCGAGCAGGAGAGAGACGCGCCCAGTCCGCCGGCTGCTCTGCCGGCAAGAGTGGGCGGGCAGGCGTGGGGGCTGGGGGCTTCAGGCTGGGCCAGGGCCGTGTGGCGCGCCATCGCTGTGGGAGGCGGGACCATCCGGGTGCCGCCGCCTGAGTGGCGATTCCAGCAGGCCGCCTTGGGCCGCGAAGTTTCCCTTGGTGGGAGTGGGTGTTTCAGCAGAAGTAGGGCCTCCAAGTCCCGCGAAGTGAGGGTCCCGCTTTCCCCTGTGCTGGTGAGACCTCCCCGGGCAATCTGATTTTAAAACTTTAATGATGATTTTTTTTCTATTTAAATCTCATTAAGGGCTTAGCTCTAGTTAAGGAGAAAGGATGCCAGTACAACAGTGTTCATTCAGTATTCCCTACTCAGACTTTGTAATTAGAAGAGTTTATTTCCTCTCTGTTATCTCACACAATCATGAACTGGTGTAGCACTGGAAAATACTGTTCTGTAGTCAAATACTTGTTTCCTGCCTCGTGATCTAGCTATTAAATGTTCCTCATTAAGATCCTCTGTTCCAAATAATGCTTTGGTCTCCAGTAATAAGTAAATATCCAGGGGCAAGTTTCATCTATTTGGTCCCTGTTTGTGTGAGAATCTCCAACTATACATTCATAATTTTAAATCAAATAATAAATAAGAGCATTTCATGAATCAGGCCTGTGATGTAGGATGTAAACAAGGAGTTTCACTAAAATAACTCCCCCTGGCATACTGTGTTCCGTTTGGGGGCACCACAACGGAAGAAGGCTAATGCTCCCTCTAAGCTGTGGGGTCCCGTGAGCAAGAACTCTGCTTTGTGATCTCCTGGCATTAAAGTTGTGAGCCAGCCATTTGGCTGCTGCATGAATGAGTTCCCTCGGGAGCCATCCCTTCCTGAGCAAAGGCAAAAATGGCCAGGAGGACCAGAGGTCGCTTGTTGGGCCGGCTCTCTACAAGCCAGAGAGAGGAAAGCGCTCTGCCCGGGGCTTTCCTTGAAGATACCCCAGAAACCAGAGTGGTTCAGAGTGTCCAACGCCTTCTGCTGGCTCCTGAGGGTGGCTGGGGAAGCCCCCCTCCTCCAATCCGTGCTGAGACAAAGCCACTCGAGGGTGATGGTGATGGGGAGAGGGTGTGTGGCTCAGCGGGAGGGGCGGAAAGAGGCACCGGCAGCAGCGGCTGGCGGGCCTCGGAAGAGCCCGGGGAGGCGGGGCGGTTTCCGGGGGGGGGGAGAGAAGAGATTGCTTCAGCAAGCGCGCGCGCTAAGGAGCCCTCGCCCCCCCCCGGGATTTTCAAAAGTCTACGCCCCTGCCTTGCTTGAAAGCCAGTCGAATACGACTCTAGGGATACAGTGCTCATCTCCGTTTCCAAGCTGAAGAGCCAGTGCTGTCCAAAGACATTTCCGTGGTCATGTGGACGGCATGACTAGACACTGAAGCGCACAGAACGCCGTTAACTTCCCACTGAAGTGGTACCTATCTATCTACTTGCAATTTCTTGCTTTCGAACTGCTAGGTCGGCAGGAGCTGGGACCAGAGATGGGAGCTCACTCTGTCATGCAGCACTCGGGTCTCAAACAGCTGAACTATCGACCTTCCGTTCTGCAGCTCAGCATCTTAACCACTTGAGCTACTCACTGTCAAATTTTAGTTTCCCAAATGACAGGAGGTGAGAAGGACAGCAAAAAGGAAACATGTGCCTTGCAGGGATGTTATCCACAGAGAACAATTAGCCAATGTTCCAGTTAAACAGAATCCCAAATGGCACTTGTGTACAAAGCATTTATTCTTTCTGCCAGTCATTGTACCATTTCAGAGGCTTTAGAAGGGTTTTTTACAAAATATATTTATTTATTCTTTTATTTTCTAGGAGGGCTTTCTGATTCTATATAAGTGCAGATTTGTTTGTATGAGCTATTTTTGCTCTCTGGAGTAACACTGACAAGGCAGAGGTAAATATTGCGCCTTCACCTGCTGACTGCAGGTAGAACAGATAGGGGGGACAGAAGCAGCTGCTACAGTGTCTTACCCCTGTTTTCTCCCAGAATAGTTAGCTCACCTTCTTTGCACACTGGAGGGATCAGAGACAGAAGTACAGACCGATTTCCCACAAGCGCTGCCTCGGCGTTGTTCCTCTGTTTGCCCCGATTGCCTGCTTGAATTTCCCACTATTTGCCGCAGGGCGCATTTTGGCCTGCGGCTTCGCGCAATTTCCCCCACAGCTTCAGTGATCTTGTTTTTTGAGGGTCACTGAAGCCGCAGAGGAAATTGGAGGAAATTGTGCGAAGCCCCGGGCAAATAGCGGGAAATTCAAGCAGGCAATCGGGGCAAACGGAGGAATGACGCCGAGGCAGTGCTTGTGGGAAATCAGTCTCAGGCAGGAAAGATACTGCAGCTTGCCCTCTCATAATGGGTTGAGTTCACACACAATGGCAGAGCAGGCTGCAAATTCTGAAAGTTACAGAGGCAGATGCCATATTTCCTGCCCCATACTAGGCAGCCTGTTTAGCACAGTCTTTGAACCAGAGGTGTCGAACTCATTTGTTATAAGGGTCGCATCTGACAAAAAAGTCACTTTGTCAGGCCAGGCCATGTGTGCCATAAAACATAACTCTGGCTACTGGGGAGATAAACTTTAAAAAAGACAGCAACTGGTAAGGTCTGAGTTGGTGCGTCCTCACTTTAAGACCCCATGGGCTGGAAGGGGGCTACAGAGGAAAACCCACATGGGCGGACTAGAGAGCCAGCAGTATAGTGCTGGGCAGACACTCCCATGCCCCAACAGAGATTGTTTGCACACACACACCACATGCAAATGCTGATCCCTGTGGCCATCCGGGACAGCATCCCTGGAGCTGCAGGCCAAGTGGAGAGGTATGAATGCAGCTGCAGTGGCTCCCAACTTACCAGTCCCTGAAGTGAAGGGGTTCTGCTTGACTGCTGCAGATAAGGTTGTCCCATGGTGCTGAAGCCACAATTGGAGTGGCTCTGCACACCCTCCCCCAAGCAGCCTCATGTTCCCTCCCTTGCACCAGTTGCTTGTGGGCCACATAAGAGCCCTGGACAGGCCAATTCCAGCCCCTGGGACTTATGTCTGACACCCCAGATTCTGGAACACATTTTGACATGGCTCAACAGAAGAGACTGCCATTATCAGAGCTTTTAATTTTTTTCATTCATTAGTAACACACCTATCACAATTGTTTCCTTGCATCCTTCTCTTTGATGTTGAAAAGTACTGGAGTCTGGAGGCTGGTAGAGTGAGTTTCAGCATGATCAAGTTTATTGTAGGTCAGGAACAAGCATGCCTGAGGTGGCCCGGGGGTCAGCTTGTATGCACAGAAAAGCCTCGCCCCCGTCCACACCCACACTGCGGGATAGGATAATCTTCCCATCAGAGATTACATTGGTTCAATAGAATATGCTAAGCCCCTGATAGGTGGATCTTTAGGAGCCTGGGTGCTATTGTTCTTTTACCTCAAGCTTGTACCTTTTCCAGGCCATGCGGTCAGACCGCATGGCCAGCGCCATTACATGTTTGGTCACATCAAAGAATCATACAAGTGTACACATAGAGAATCGCAACCTGGTTGTCTGTGGAATTGCATCCAGGACATAACAGATGTGATGATTTTTGGAGCTATAGTGGAAACTTACACGTTTTTTCTCTGTCGTACAAGCAACATTTGGCAGGCTGATGAACTTTGTAACACTGACTTTGCACCATGGATGATACATCACCTTGTGTTTATACAACACAGAGGAGCAGTGCTGCCACAGGATGATAAATCTTTACTCCAGCTACTTTCCCTTTAAGTTTCTGCAAATTTAAAATGTCATTCATGAGGCATTCCTGTAGAAATCAGGAAGCTGCCCTTTACTTTGTAAGGTGCTGCTCACTTTCTTCCCTGGGCAATAAACAGTGCCATATCAAATTACATTTTTAAAGTAATTTTTTTAGAGACTATTGACTTGTACTTCATCAAAACTATCAGCAACACTACCTAATATACTGGACATGCTGACTTTTCATTTCAGCCATTATCTGTCTCTGTTAAATTGTTTTACTGCAATATTAGTTTTGACTAATGATGATTTTAATTAATAAGCATGAACTCAGGTAACTAATATTCTCAACATACTAACTTTCTTTGCTCTGCCAGAAGTACCTTGTAATCTCTTAAAATCAGGATTTGGACCAGAGAATTTCACCAGCTCAGTTTTCCATCTGTAGTAACTGGAAGTACAGCAGAAGCAGAAAATAAATTTCCAAGAAAATGGCACGTGAGGGAGGCTTAATACCCTTCTCTCTGCATGCTGCAGTTCTAATCCAAATCAGGCACTCACATGCCTGGGATTGACCAAGGAACTTGCAAATGATGTCTGTTGACAAGACACATGGGAGACAAGGGCTTTGCGTAACATGTGAATTGGCCCTCAGTGAAGTATATGTAACATGTAGTTCTTTCTATAGCTTCAGCTGTGGTTGATCTGTTTATGCAGTTGCTGAACTCCAACACTGTGGTCATTCAAAATGAATTTTACCTATTTGCCAACATCAGTTGCACAGATTGGTACCTAAAGGAAACAGATAAATTATTACGGGACACACACCTAAAGAAACGTGGAGAGCAGTCCAAAGCATGTCTACTCAGAATCCTACTCAGCTTTATTCAGTGTGGTTTACTCCCAGGAAAGAGTTCTTAGGACTGCATGGTTAGACAGTATCCAGCAAAGGTTAAGCAATACTGAGTTCTACTGATTTCAATATGAAAAAATGTAAGCATGAATTTAACTCAGCCATTAAACAAAAGAGATCTTTAACTGCTTAACTTTATTTCGATCATGCCTATAGTGTTCTGTTTGGCTCTTATATTACGTTCTTTTGTGCACCACACTACTGCTTGTAGGACATTTTGTCCCCTTAGCTTCATTCTTTTGGGGGTTTTTTTCATTCTTACATATACTTTAGCCAGTAAGTTCCTTCCAACTGGTTTCATACAAACCTAGCTTGATTTACTTGTAGTATAAAATCTGATTTCTTACATTTTAGCTATTATTATTAAATCCAGGAAGCTCCTTCCAACTGCTTTTGTACAACACTAGCACGATTTAATTGTAGAATAAAATCTTATTTTATTTCTTACACCTTAGGTATTATTATTCAATCCAGGAGGCTGCTTCTACATACAACACTAGCTCAATTTACTAGCAGAATAAAATATTATTTTATTTCTTACATCTTAGGTATTAGATTTATATCAAATTAACTTGGATTTCAATAAAATTGTTTCAGGCAACAAAATGTATAGTTCTGACTTGACAGTTAACAGCGCCACCACCACCACAATCTGCTAAAGTTTGCAAAGCATGCTCAGCAGGACTTGAGGATAAGTACCACGAAGAGAATGTATTTATACTGCAGGGTCTGATACATCCTGATTGCAAATTAATGGCCCCTATGACTAGTTACATGCTTCTGCTGCAGAATATATTATCTGTAACCAAGTCAGTGTCCTCTAATAGCCTACAGTTCACAGGACTGGAATGACAGATGAAATAAATCTCTTATAATGAAAGGATATCCTGTAGCTGGCAACTAATTTTAATAGGGGTCCTACTTTAAAAAGGTTAAATGGCCAGTGATACTGGCTTCATCCACTAACTGGTTCCTATGGAAGCCAAGACTCAAACAAAGAGGTTTTTAAACCATTCTCCTCAATGTGGACAGGAGTTCTCAAAATTCTCCCCTTATCCACCTCAGGGGCTGTCATACTTATCAATCTCTTATGGGAGTCAGCAGCTGAGGTCCATAAGGGGAAAAAAAACCCTGACTATCACTGTTGCTAGATTCAGGTGAGTAGCCATGTTGGTCTGAAGCAATAGAACAAACTTTGAGCGTAGTGGCACCTTTAAGACCAATGAAGTTTAATTCTGAAGAAGTGTGCATGCACACAAAAGCCTATATCCAGCATTAAACTTTGTTGGTCTTAAAGGTGCCACTGAGCTCAAACTTTGGTCCTTTCCGCATTTGCCTACCACTCCAGATTTTCTCAATGTTCGAGTCGAAAGCAATTTAAGTCCACAGCAAAACAGCATCCAAATAACCCGGGTCAATAGCAGGCTAAAATGTAATGCAGAATTGGGGAGGGGGATGAAATAAAAAGAAGGTTGAACTTGATTTTAGTGCAGAATTGCTTGGAGGACACCGCAGTGAACATGGATTAAAAGGAGAGTACAGAAAGGTCCAGTGTTCTGTTTCTATTCACATTGGGCAGCAATGGTTTGCCACTCATGGTGAGGGTCACATGTGCCTTAGAAACAAACCCGTGTGAATAAAGCCCACTTTCTAACTGCAGCACACTAGCAGGGGATGGGGGGACTTAGGGTTGTCAGATCCAGGAAGGGAAATTTTTTGAGATTTGAGTATGCAGCCTGGGGAGGACAGGGACCTCAATGGGATACAGTGTATAGAGTTCCCCCTCCAAAGAGTTATTCTTGCCAGGGGAACTGATCGCTGTAATCTGGAGATAAGGTATAATTTCTGGGGATCCTCAGGTCCCACCTGAAGCCTGGCATCCCTAACCCACTCCCACTCTGCTATAGTGCAGTATGACAAATTAAACTTCTCTCCATAGCCCTTCTGCTATTCCCAGAGCAATAACCTATGTATCAGTAATAATCTCTGATTAGATGATGTAGCACACTATGAACCCAAATAGGATGAAAATCAAAATAAAATATAGTAAAATGAATCATATAGTATATCAACGCAGGAGACAAAAAACAACCACCACCATACATCATTACCTAGGTGATCAGGAAAGGGGGGGGGGAGTAGAAACAAAATGTGTTCCACTGGAGGTTGAGGGGTGGTAGATTTTGAATGCAGAAACATTTTGGCATTCCACAGAATTGTTAAGAGGGAAAGTATAAGTGACTTCCAGAGAGAGAGAAATGTAGTGCTTATATAAATAAACAGAAGTCCTGTGCCCCTTAAAGATGCAGTGTTTTATTCCAGCACCAGCTTTCACGGACTAGGCTGGGGGTGGGGGGAAAGGAGCTCATCTTTAAGGGGCCACAAGACTCCCATTTATTTTCCCCAGCAGCAAACGAACATGACTACCCCTTGCCATAATTATTAGTGTAGAACTCAGAGTAGCAAACTAGGACTGGAAACTCTGGGTTCATATCCACATTCAGCCTTAAAGCTCAGTGGGCAACCTGGGGCCAGTAATATTCTTTCCACCTAAAGTCACCTCACATCACAATATCATTTTGAGGATAAAATAGGCGTGAGCAGGGCTATTTTTGGGCAAGAACACACAGGAACAGAGTTCCAGCTGGCTTCCATGTTGGCCATGCCTACAGCCTCCCCCCCTCAGGTTCCCCAGGCACCTCGCAAACCGTGGGGTGCCTGAGAGAAGCCAAGCTGATCCAGGGAGGGAAGGCAGTTTAAACTTCCTCCCCTCCTCAGGTTCCCCAGGGACACTTCAGGTGTGGGGCCCCTGGAGATGCCGATCCAGAAACTGCCTTCCTTCCCTCAGGTTCCCCATGTGCCCCGCAAGCCGTTGGGCACCTGGGGAAGCCGATCCTGGGAGGAAGCTGCACTGTCAGGGTGTGGCCTAATATGCTGATGAGTTTCTGCTGTTGGGTGTGGCCTATTATGCTAATGAGTTCCTGCTGGGCTTTTTCGACAAAAAAAGCCCTGGGTGTGAGAGTACCTGGAATGCCAGCCCAAGCTCCTTGTAGAAAGGGATGGCACAAAGATGTTACAAACAGATTTTATGTTCTCACTCCCTATGTTTTTCAGTTTCATCTGGAAAAAAAAAGATATAAGCTTTGATACCACATATTCCTGCTATGAGAGAATGCGCATCTCACCCTGCTGGACAACATTTGGGAGTGGTGGGCAGGGAACAAAAGTTACTCATATTTTGTCTCTCACAATTCTGTAGAATGTCCAAAGTGGCTACAAGGAAAAACAACAACAAGAAGGAAGAATCAGGCGTTATGTTATTTTAGTACAATAGGCCTTTCTAGTTTTATGCTTTTTAAGATATGAGGCAAGTCTTACTAAAGTGTGTGGGTTTTCCTCTTCCCTATCCTAGAGGATTTGGGGTTGTACTGGAGCTTTACCCTACGCCCACTCACTATTCACCCATTTATTTAGGTGACAGCACTAAGATCCATTGTGTAGACCTTAAAATATGTCCTTGCCTTTACCTTTGCTGTTGATCAGTTTGACTCCAGAGTGATTATGAGATTAAGCCCTAGTAGCTAAAAGATCTATGTCTTTGCATGAACAATTTGCTTCTTGAACCAGGGATGCTTGCTGTTACATGCCTTAAGAATCTCTACTCTTCATTTTACAAAGAGTTCCACATTATTCAGGTTTATGCCATGATGAGGCAAATTATCATGAAGCAGAACATAATTCTGGAAAATCTGGTTTCTGGAACTATAGCAGCAGTACATGCCTATCACTGTTGTTGAAACACGTGTGTTCATATTAGGCATTACGAATGTGTGTGCAGTTCTGAGGATGATCTGAATTGTTCCAAACTTGGCCAGATGGATTGCCAACTCCAGCTAGGAAAATTCCTGTAGATCTGGAGACTAAGGAGGATGGAGTTTGGGGAGGGATAGCAGGGATGTGATACCAGAGGCCACCCTCTGAAGCTGCCATTTCCTTCAGGAAACTGACCTCTGAATTCTGAAAAACAGTTTTAATTCCAGGAGAACTCAAGACCCCACCTGGAGGATGGCAACCCTAGGCCCCCAAACCCTGGCCTTAAAACAGGGGTGTCATGGTCTCCACATACCTCCATTCATTTGTCCTGTATGTACTGATTCTCTTGCATCAAATCCCTAATGTTCAATAGTCTGTAATATTTGAAAATGTGTCCTGCATCAAATCCTAAGGAGTGCTACTTGTTTAGTAATCAACAAATATATATAAAAAACAAAGTTTCTAACTTTTTCATTTCAAACCTCGAAAAAATTGGGGGGGGGGGAATTGGGAGAGGCTTTTCCCCTAGCCACTTACACTTGTGTTTGTACTTAATATAAGTGTGCTCTCTCTCTCTCTCTCTCTCTCTCTCTCTCTCTCTGTATGTGTGTGCAAAGTGCCATCAAGTTGCAGCCCAACTTCTGGCGATCCCATAGGGTTTTCAAGGCAAGTTATTAATGGCTTACCATTGTCTTCCTCTGTAAAGTCTTCCTTGGTGGTTTCCCATCCACAACCATGCTTAGCTTCCAAGATCTGATGAAATCAAGCTAGCATGATGTAGTGGTTAAGCAGGGCAGACTCTAATCTGGGGAATTGAGTCCTCCACATGAAGCCTACTGGGTGACCTTGTGCAGTCACAGTTCTCTTAGAACTCTTTCAGCCCCGTCTATCTCCCTGCCTATCTGTAAAAATCTTCATCTCAGGTTCTTCTCCAGGTGACCCACCATTAGAAACTGGCCACTGAAGAGAGGGTGATGGCACCATAATTGTGAAATTACCTCCCTCGACAAGTTTATCTTTACTTCAACTAACCTGAGACAGCAGTCCACATCTATCCTGTTTGGGCATGCCTCTAACGGCAGTTTGTTTCACCACTTCTAGTATGCCTTGCTTTTTTTGCTCTTGTTTCTTTTTTATTGTTTTTTAGGCTTTTAAAAAAAGATTGTTATTTTAATGCTCTAACTGTATTTGTAAAGCCATCTCAGAGACTGCAGAAGTGGAAGAAGTGTTTTAAATAAATAAATAGACTGCAATCCTATGCACACTTACTCAAGAATCAACCCCTCTAAACTCAGTTAGACTTAACGTTCAGTAAACATATACAGGATCATGATGTGAAAGAATGCAATCAGAACAACTCAGTCAGAATTAACCTTACAGAAGTCTTACTGAAATTACTCTGAAGTGAGAAGGGTGTGGTTTGGAATACAAACCCATGGCAGAAGAAGTCTTCCTTTGTTATATAGGGAAATTTAGCATCATTACTATCCAAACAATGCTTCTGTGTGAGTTCAAATAATTTCAATAGATTTTGGACAAAAACAATGATTAGGGGGTTATGCCCTGTGAAACAACCATAGACAAATAACTACATAGAAAATGCTACTGAATATGTTGGCAGCACAGTTATAGCAACAAAAGGAAACCCCAGCTAAAGAGAGTTGAATCTAGATATCTAAATAATTTTCTGCCTAACAATCAGGGGTCCTTTCGTAAAAAAAGAGGTGCAGGAGCTCATTAGCATAACTCATTTGCATATGCCACACCCCCTGACGTCACCGGAAGTGTCAAAAGGCCACACATCCCTGACGTCATGGGCAGTGTGTCAGAAGGCAAGAAGGGAGGGAGGGAGGGGGAAGGAAGGAAGGAAGGAAAGGAACAGGAAGGTAGGTAGGTAGGTGGGGGGAGAGAGAGAAGAAAGAAAGAAAGAAAGAAAGAAAGAAAGAAAGAAAGAAAGAAAGAAAGAAAGAAAGAAAGAAAGAAAGAAAGAAAGAAAGAAAGAAAGAAAGAAAGAAAGAAAGAAAGAAAGAAAGAAAGAAAGAAAGAAAGAGAGGGAGGGGGAAAGAAGGAAGGAGGGAGGAAGAAAGGGGGAAGGAAGGAAGGAAGAAAGGAACAGTAAGGTAGGTAGGTAGTTAGGGGAGAGAAGAGAAGGATGGAAGGGGGGAGGAAGGGAGGAAGGAAGGAACAGGAAGGTAGGTAGGTAGGTGGGGGCAGAGAGAGAGAAGAAAGGAAGGAAGGAATGAGGGAGGAAGGGAGAGGGGAAGGAAGGGGAAAAGGAAGGAACAGGAAGGTAGGTAGGTAGGTGGGGGAGAGAGAGAAGAAAAACAGAAAGAAAGAAGGAAGGAAGGAAGGAAGGAAGGAAGGAAGGAAGGAAGGAAGGAAGGAAGGAAAGGGAGGGAGGGAGGGAGGGAGGGAGGGAAGGAGGGGGGAAGAAAGAAAGGAACAGTAAGGTAGGTAGGTAGTTGGGGGAGAAAGAGAGAAGAAAGGAAGGAAGGAAGGGGAGAGGGAGGGAGGAAGGGAGAGGTGAAGGAAGGGGGAAAGGAAGGAACAGGTAGGTAGGTAGGTAGGTGGGGGGAGAGAGGGAAGGAAGGGAGGGAGGGAGGGGCGCTTCTCCCCCCACTAGGGCTGGCGTTTCCCCCCTCCCCTTGCTTGGGCCTGAGTGGCGTTAAGCCACTCAGGCCCGGCTTCTCCCTCCCTTGGGCCTGGGAAACTGTTGAGTGGGGGGGGTTCTTCCTGGGGCCGGCAGCCAGCCGTGGCCCCGGGTAAGGTGACTGGGTGAGGGAGGGGGCTCTCCAGCGGGGCCAGTGGCCAGCTGCGGCCCGGTAAGGCGACTGGGCGAGGGAGGGGGCGAGGGAAGGCAACCGGGCGAGGGAGGGGGCGAGGGATGGGGCGAGGGAAGGCGACTGGGCGAGGGGGCGAGGGAAGGCGACTGGGCGAGGGAGGGGGCAAGGGAAGGTGACTGGGCGAGGGACGGGGCGAGGGACGGGGCGAGGGAAGGCAACTGGGCGAGGGACGGGGCGAGGGAAGGCAACTGGGCGAGGGACGGGGTGAGAGAAGGCGACGGGGCGAGGGAGGGGGCGAGGGACGGGGCGAGGGAAGGCGACAGGGCGAGGGATACGGGAAGGCGACGGGGCGAGGGACGAGGCGAGGGAAGGCGGGAAGGCGATGGGGCGAGGGATGGGGCGAGGGAAGGCGACTGGGTGAGGGAGGGGGCGAGGGACGGGGCGAGGGAAGGTGACGGGGTGAGGGACGCGGAAAGGCGACGGGGCGAGGGAGGGGGCGAGGGAAGGGGCGAGGGAAGGCGACGGGGCGAGGGACGCGGGAAGGCGACGGGGCGAGGGACGGGCGAGGGAAGGCAACTGGGCGAGGAACGGGGTGAGAGAAGGCGATGGGGCGAGGGAGGGGGCGAGGGAAGGCGACTGGGTGAGGGATGGGGCGAGGGGCGAGGGAAGGCGACTGGGCGAGGGAAGGCGACTGGGCGAGGGACGGGGCGAGAGAAGGCGACGGGGCGAGGGAGGGGGCGAGGGAAGGCGACTGGGCGAGGGACGGGGCGAGGGACGGGGCGAGAGAAGGCGACGGGGCGAGGGAGGGGGCGAGAGAAGGCGACGGGGCGAGGGACGGGGCGAGGGAAGGCGACTGGGCGAGGGACGGAGCGAGGGACGGGGCGAGAGAAGGCGACGGGGTGAGGGAGGGGGTGAGGGAAGGCGACTGGGTGAGGGACGGGGTGAGGGAAGGCGACTGGGCGAGGGACGGGGCGAGAGAAGGCGACGGGGCGAGGGAGGGGGCGAGGGAAGGCGACGGGGCGAGGGAAGGCGACGGGGCGAGGGACGGGGCGAGGGAAGGCGACTGGGCGAGGGACGGGGCGAGGGACGGGGCGAGAGAAGGCGACGGAGCGAGGGAGGGGGCGAGGGAAGGCGACTGGGCGAGGGACGGGCGAGGGAAGGCGACGGGGCGAGGGACGGGGCAAGGGAAGGCGACTGGGCGAGGGACAGGGCGAGGGACGGGGCTCTCCAGCGGGGCCGGCGGCCAGCCGCGGCCCCGGGGACGGTGACTGGCGGTGGGAGGGGGCTCTTCACCCGGGCCGGCAGCCAGCCGCGGCCCCAGGGCTGGTGACTGGCGGTGGGAGGGGGCTCTTCGCTGGGGCCGGCGGCCAGCCGCAGCCCCGGGAATGGTGATTGGGGGAGGGAGGGGGTCAACGGGGGAGGCCCGCCCCCCGGGCCCTTCTCTCTCGGAGCGGCGCTCCGGCGCGCTCCGGCCCCAACGGAGCCCTGCTAACAATACATTTGTCACATTACACAATAGTTTCCTACAAAACATGTCAGGAATTAGGTACAGGGTTTAATTTCAGCCTAGGCTAAGGAAACTACAAGAAAATATACAAACTGCTATGAAGGGATGGCCAAAATGAATGTACTGATTTTTCACTATCTTTGCATTCAATACACTTATCTTCAATACTTTTCAATCAGTCAGTTCCACTACAGTGCAATGTGCTTTTCCACTCAAGAACAAGACAGTAGTGTATTTATCTTCTAGCTATGCAATGTGTACATGTTGCTAAATAATCAAAGACTCATTTGTATTTTCTTTCAATCATTCAACCTTATCTTTAGTACCTTAGTTGTTTTTTACTTAATCTGCCCATTGATTACTGCATTTCTGCAGGCCATGCAAATAATTTCACAATAGAAAGTTATTGCACCATTTTTTTTGATAAAGCACTATTATTCTGAGGGGAATTTTTTTTAAAAAATAATTTGCAAGAAGGACAGTGGAGGACCCATAAAGGGGGGGGGGATTAAGTAAAAAGTGATAAGCAGGGAACAATAATAAATACATGTGATAACTTTCTAAGACTTCTGTGTTGGAAACAGATGTAATTTAATGAGACTTTTTGAATGAGTAATGACTCAATAAATAACCATTTAGAAAAGATGCCAAACAGAAAACAAATAGCTCTTTGCACTATTGTCTGTTACAATCTGCCGGAAGTTCTCTCATACCACACGCTTGCTATTTAGTGATTTCTGTCAACCACTATTGCAGCTTCTACAGATGTTCTCAGAAGATCATAGCCATAATGAGAAATATAAACTACAGCAACCTCAGCATTTAAAAAATCAACTGCAACCCCAAACACCCCACAGATTCCACACCTCCTGCTTCACTACTTTTAAAAAGTGAAGAGGATGCTCCTGCCAAACCCAGAAGTCCTAGAATTTTAGTTCTACATACTGTCTTAAATCCATTTCATATTATGAAACATGAGTATCATTCAGGATGGGCTTGAGGCTAACTTAGAAAAGATCCCCTTAAAATGCCACACCAGTAGAAGTTTCATTGAAATTGAATGAGGTTTGCTCTAGCAAAGCAGTTTAGAGGATGACAACATTAGTCAAGAACTTGAATGTCAACTTAGATTGTTTTGGGGATAGTCTGTATCAAGATTGGCAGGCAGAAATACTCTTAGTAACTATGATAATGAGAAGATAGGCCAAAAAGAATGCTTCTCATTCTACCAGATCAGCATGGGATTAGTTCTTGTCACTAAATGTCAGCAGATACCATTTGGAATAAAACACCGAAAGCTGATTTGTGGACAGAGAAAAGTTGGCACATTTGGGTGATGGATTTACTTTGAAGTTTCCACTCTTTGCAGACCTAACTCTTTTAATCATTTAAACAAACTTGTTGCCCAAAATACCACTCTTGCCAATTCTATGACATATTGACAAGCTTGACATATTTTGTAACACAATTAAAAGTGATTGTCAAGTAAAATGAAAGCATTTACCTACAGATGGAAACATTCTTTGGCAACCAAGGATGCAGTTTGAGTGAAGAGTCACAGATCCAGCTTACAAACAGTGTTTGCTTGCTTCTAGCACTCTCCCACTTGGTTCCTGGAATTAATAACCAATATGAATGTTCAGGTGGGTTTTTTTTAATCTTCTCCTTGTTAAGCCTCTAGCATGTGCCTGACTTATCTTGCTACACTGAGACACAAGATTATTTATAAAAGACAAGTTGAAACTAACATAATAATGAGCACATTATATTTCTATAACTGTATATCCAGCTGCCCATATATCCAAAGCATGAGATTTTCCCCCCCAATGATAAACTACAGTAGACATATTCATGCATTCTGGCAACTATGGGACTCAATCCTGAACTTATTTACATGCAAGTAAGCCTCAGTGAAGATCACTGGACTTATTTCTCAATAAACAAAAACAGGATTGGACTGTTGCTTGTGTTTGCAGTTACACAAAAATTAAGGCAAAGCTAAAATGGAAAGGTGGTAGAATATTACTTCCCTATAATAATCTCTACTATGATCCCATTACATTACAAAATTTATTTGCCTCCTACTAATTAATCCTTTAAACGAAGAAGGCAATATTTAAGATTTCAGCTGTCATTAAATTCTTATTGCATTTACCTATGAGACGATTAGCATGCTATATTAGAAGAAGGCTATGCTTATTCTCACTTGCTATACATGGAAATTATCGCTTATCCTTGCTTAGATCAAAATTGGCATCTACCGAAGGGTAGTGGCCACAGTTATCTCTGGACACAACAACCAAAGGGTAAAGCACAGTTTATCTGGAATTCCCAGTGAAATACAAAAACAGACTTGCATTTCAATAGTTTGAAGTTCTTGGTAAGCTCTGATGCAGATGACCAAAGGAAATAGTGTTGCTATGTACAGGCAGGCAATGACAAACTATCTCTGTTTGTCTCTTGCCTTGAAAACTACAGGGTTACCAAAAGGCAGCTGTCACTTAACAGCACTTCCCACCACCATGTTCTTGGTAAACTGTGCCTGCTGTCTCAACAAGAAGGATAAGTACCAATGGACAAGGCAAGGGTGTTTATCGAAGCCCTTAGCCTGGAAGAGGTAAGGCATGCAAACCAAGAATTTTCTTCTACTGACTCTGAGCTTTCTTGGTTCCTAATGTAAACTAAGAATGACAGAGCTTTAGGACAACTAGATCCTTCAGCATTCTTGGGTTCTAGGTAGTGTAGGGTTACCAACTCCAAGTTGAGCAATTCCTGGAGATTTTTGGAGGTGGAGCCTGTGGAAGCCAGTGATTAAGGAAGAGAGGGACCTCAACGGCCATAGAGTTCACCCTCCAAAGCAGCCATTTTCTTCAGAAGAACTGATCTCTGCAGTAATTCCTGTAGCAATTCCTGGAGATTTCCAGGCCTCACTTGGAGGCTAGCAACCCTGGCAAGTACCTGACCTTGCCACACACTGTAGCCAGTTCTGCCTGAAAGACTTCTACTCCACTGGAGAGGAATTTTATATTTCCAAATCTTACTGTCCTACTGTATTATGATGCAAAAAAAATTATGATACAAAAAAATCTGTCTTTACTTATAGTATCAGTGACTCACTATGTAAAGACTTTGTCAAAGATACTAAAGTTGTTTCCATATTGCTTTAATTAAACTATCATGTCTGTGCAAGAGAATGTTATCATAGGATAATGGTCTCCTGCTGCTGTATAAATGCCAAAGCAAAACTGGAGACTTTTAAAGCAAATTCTTGAAGAAAAATGTTTACTTTCGAAACAGGAAACATCAGTTCTTTCCTCCATGTTTTATGGTAGAGACCAAGGTCCCACTCCCAAACATACATACAAGAAAATCCCATTAAAAAGAATGGGCTTGTTTGTATTGAAATATACTGTGGGCCTAGACTTGTAGCTCCTACTCCATTGATCAGTAAAGACACACATGATAAATACATATATTTCAGCAGAATACTGACACGATTACATATGTGACCAACAGCTACATCCACACTGGCTGGCTACTGATACCCAAACCTCAAGATACAGAAAGTACTGCTCTTTCCTACATACCAGACATTTTTTTCACCAGATATATAGTGGTGAGAAATAAAGTGATATAAGAATTGTGCCTTATGAGCTGTTAGACCTGCTCCTCCACTCTTCCTTGTGTAACAAAAATGCTGTTTCTAGTCAACTTGGTATGGGGTTGCCAACCTTCTGATGAGGCCTAGAGATTGCCCAGAATTACAACTGCTCTCCAAGCAACAGTGATCAGCCCCCCTGGAGAAAACAGCTGATTTGGAGGGTGGACTTTATGGCATTATACCAGAGCCGGCCCTTCACTTAAAAATTTTAGACTCTTGCCTAGGGTGCTGGGCCACATCTGCCTGCCTTGGGGGCCACAGGCTCCCCAGCTGCAGGAAAGTATGCTTCCTCCTCCTCCCCCCTGCACCCCAGCTGGCCTCTGTCCCCCTCCAGCCCTACCTCTCTGCACCCCAACCGAGCTGCGTGGCTGGCGGGCACCCCCTCTGTACATACTCAGAGGCCAGCCTGGGAGCAGGGCCTGGTGGAGGAGGTGTTGGCGGAGGCTCCTCCCCTGCGTGGCAGCAGCGGTGGCGGCCAAGATGAGCGTGGCCAGGCTTCAGGGGCCCACTGGGCGGCTGGTGAGGCGCTGCAGCCAGCCGGTGCAGGTGGCTGCCAGTGGGCCTGGAGAGCCTGTGAGCCCGGGCAGGTGGGCAGGCACGGGAGCCAGGGGGCGTCCCTTGCGGGCGGGTCTCCGGCAGTGGAAAGGGTGCCTCTGCAGTGGGGGGGGCACCACAAGGTAGCTTCGCCTAGTGCACAAAACAACCTGGGGCCGGCCCTGCATTATACCCTGCTGAGGTCCCACCCTTCCTCAAATCCTGCCCTCCCCATGCTCCACCCCCAAATCTCCAGGAATTTCCCAACTTGGAGCTGGCAACCCTAACTTGGTGGGGACAGTGAATGAATGGAAAGTTGCTCAAAGAGTATAACCAATTATCTATCACAGAATACAGAAACCTACAGCCATCTCCTAACCATGCTACTGCAAATGATTTGAATGAAACATACTTCTAAAAGACCTGGTATTGCAGCCACAACGCAGCACAACCCTATGCAAGAGTTCCCAGAAGATCCAATGGAATTGCTTCATTCCCAGGTTTTACATCCCTTGATGTAATCAAGCTAGAGATTTCTAACCTTATCAAGCAGACAAAATGTCCTCTGGCACTTGAGAGATTAATTAGTTTGTTGTATCATGAAGCACAATAGCTTCATGTATCTGAAGTAAGATGTTGTCAAGAAAGATTATCTGTGACTAATCTCCTGGAATTTGTCTTTAATTCTATCAGGTGTTATCATAAAGAAAGTTAGAGAGTCAGTGTGGAGTAGTAGTTAGCGTGTCAGACTAGGATATGGGAGACCCAGGATGGAATACCACTTCTGCTATGGAGGCTTACTGGGAGACCTTGGGCCAGTCACACACTTTCAGCTTAGCCTACCAGATAGGGTTGTTGTGAGGATAAAATGGAAGGAGAACAATGTAAGCAGCTTTGGGTGGGGTATAAATAAAGTAAATAAAAGTATAATAAACAAACATGTCCAGATTTAGAAAATGCTAGAATCTGATTAATAAAAATGTACATTAAAGAAAAGGCATTAAAATAAGTTGATTCTGTATAATAAGTGAATAGCAGGATAAACAAAATGCAGATTCTTCCCAGAAAATTGCTTGAGACATAATCTTATTCCTCAGTCTGGAAGCAACACTTATTGATTCCATTGGAGTTTTTGATCACTGAAACTTGCTTCCAAGTCTATATAGCTGGTTTATACCAACAGCCAATACCGCTTGATACGACTTTGGTATGACATCAAATAAGATATCGCTCCAACATTTTACAGAACTAAAGGTAGATTAATTAGTGCAAGGATGACAACCTATGATCTTGTAAACAATTTTCTAGGTTATTTGTGGAGCTCCAGGTAGCCAAGCCATTGGAAATGCTGGGAACATAAAGTTTTTCTTTCTTCAAGACACATAGCATATCATCAGGTGGGTGATTAAATGCAGGAAAAGGCTACATATTTAATAGCAGTGTAGAAGCTTTACTCATCCCTGCATGACAAGCTACTCTTCCCAAAATTATGCCTTTTACCCAGCTGTGAAAGTGACAGGAACCCAGTTGTCCTCTGATTGCCCTAACAATGACCAAAGTCACCATCTATTGCCACACCAACTGTCAGCCAGCCGGCCACCCCCTCCCAAAGCTCTCTTAGCATACAAGTTGACCCAAGGAAACCATTTAGTAATCACTTATTTCTTTGTGAAAGAGGAGAGGGTGCACACACCCACACCCACCCACACACACACACACACACCCGGGAAAATTTCAAGTAGGTATTGTAACCAAAGTGTAAATTATATACTATTTTCTATCTGGTTTAAAGCGATCCCAAAGTCAACTTGGTGTCGAATTACAAGTGTATTAACATGTTCTGACTTGAATTAATATTATAGGAAGAGGTTAGGATGAGCCAAATAGGCATTTTAATATATGGAGCAAAGAACTGTTAACTTACAATCATGCCACAATTAGTTTTTTTCTCCATTTTATTAATAAAAACATACCTGTAATATGCAGTGCAATCCTAAGTGGGCACTCTCAGAAGTAACTCCCACTAAGTAACATGGGACTTACACTCTAATAAATGTGTTTAGGAATGTACCCTAACAGCACAGTCCCAAATCGGAATACAACCTTTCTAAATCCTTTGAAGTCAATGGGCTCAAAAGGATGGAACTCTGCAGAGAACTACACTGCAAATCTACTGTGGATTCTGTGAGCAAGTGAAACCAGTAAGTATGTGTAGGACTGTAGCCAGCGAACTGGATTGCAAGTAGAACTCAGCTCATAGGATGGATCTTTCTGCCTACCCATGCCATTTTTTCAATTTCCTGAAAAACCACTCTATATTAATAACATGTATAATTTCTCATTTACTGATGCAACGAACATGAAATTAAACAAACTCTGGAGCATGACAGAAGACAGAAGGGCCCCAGTCAGACTCGAGTGTGCAACTGAACATCAACATAATTTCCCATTACAACAATATGTGAAATGCTAACTTGGGGCTGAACTCAGCAACCTTGCCTCTTACATATATAGGTTACACAATCCAAAGATTTGTTCTAAGTGACAAGGTTATTGTGGATTTTTGCTAAAAATATACTAACTACCAGAAACAAATCTATCAATGAGCCCAAATTCTGCCTTTTGTGCAAAAAATACAAACAAAAAAAATGCAACCAAAGGCCAAAAAAAAAGTGACCTAAATTATTTTTGGGTTGTTGGCAAATTTATTTCCTATATCAGTAGATATGAGAAGCTTATTTATTTTTAAATAAATAAAATTTATATATGTTGCAGATGGCATAGTTTCTCCAGACAGCCAAATCTGCTTACTTTAATTACCATTTATCCTTCTAGAAACATAAAAGACAAAAGTGGCATGATGATGATGATGATGAAGAGTTTGGATTTATACCCACCAAACTGGCAAAAGAATACTTTCCATTCAGTCTGTAAACCACTTAAGACTGATTCAATGTGCTGACATTCTAATCTGGATCAAAATATATCCATTCAGTCACAGTCCTATTAATTTAAACAGAAGAGGTGCATGTATTTAAGACCACAGTTAATCTCGAAGAATTCCCTATTTATGGATAGAAGAAGAAGATTTATACCCTGCCCTTCACTACTCAAGGGAGTCTCAGAGCAGCTTACAAACTCCTTTCCCTTTCCCTCTCCACAACAGACTCCCTGTAAGGTAGGTGGGACTGAGAGAGCTTTGACAGAAATTGCTCTTTTTCAAGAGCAACTGTACCAGAACTCTGGCTTGCCCAAGGTCATCCAGCAGGTGCAAGTGGAGGAGTGGGGAATCAAACCCGGTTCTCCTATATTAGAGTCTGCGCACTTAACCACTACAACAAACTGGATACATTCTATGGCTGAAGACAGACTTAAAGTCTGCTGCACCTCCGCGGCGCGGCAGACTAAGGTGGGGGGAATTTCCCCCACGGCACGGCATTCGCATGCCGCCGGAAGGAAGCTGCCCGCAGCGTTCAGGCTGCGGGCGGCCTCCTACGGCGGTGTGTGGACGCCGCGCGGCTCCCCCTCCCGGTGCGCATTCACACCCGCTCCGGCGGGTGGAACGCGCACCACAGCAGCCAGAGCACCACTTTGAAGTGGTGCTCGGCTGCTGCGAGAGGAACGCGGCGCCGGACGCAATGCGTCCGGGCCGCCTCCTCGGGGCAGATGCGGCCATCTGAACGGTCGCTCTGCCTCCGCTTTAGTTCTTATCTCATTTCATCACACTTTTGTCACTCATCATCTAGATGTTAACTTGTTTCTAATGCATACTTCCACTTCCTAAAACATTTTAATAAATGTTGGATTTGCACATTTTGCTCCAATAAATGTTATCTGTTTGCAAAAAAAGAAAGAAGGAAATCTCAGCCAAGAACTGCAAGATTGTCTGTTCCAGACTTTGAAGGAGACAAGGTTAGCCTCTGCTGGGTAATTAGCAGGTGAAAAACAAAGGGGATGCTTTCATATGTTGAGGATTCTCCATGTTGCTTTCATCTGTCACTACAGAATCATGTGTGTTGGCAATGGAGCTTCCAAATGTGGAAGTTTTGTATGCACTTTCCTCTGTCTTTTCTCTAATGTTTTTCTTCCACATATGTTCTGTCGTGACTGTGCACTGGCTCTTGGGGGGTGTGGTCATCAGAGCGGCCATGGTCACTAATCATCCTTTTTTTATTAGTTCTTTCATTCATGCACACACAGTAAGGCTATTAAGTGTTGTGACAGTTAAGTGGCAATAGATCATTATAATACTCTAGTGCTATACTGTTTTAGTGCCATTACCAATTTCTTTTAAATCCATCCAATAGTATGGATTGGGGGGAGGAGAAATGCTGGGACAAATGGTATCTGCATGGCGCTGATGGTGGAGAAATTGCATATGAAAGCGAGGTGTCTATCTGAATGAGACATGAATTTGATGGTTCAAAGTTCCTTTTCTTATGAAGGCTCTGTAATGAAGAATAATGGCCAGGAAGAGGAATTGTATGAAATTTCCCTTCAGACAAAGCATGCAAAATGTTGTACAGTGGTACAGTGGTTACTTTAACACAGTTGCACAGTGGTTTCCCAGGCAGATATAGAGAAGGACAAACAATGATATATTATGGGATGCAGTGTTGGTTCTGCCAGTCCCTTGTACTGGCATCCTGAAATTAGTTTTGTAAGCAAAAAATGACATGAAAGCAATCCTCAATAAAAAGGTGAAAAATCTTCCCAAGAATTTTATTCCTTTAGGGGGGGTTTTCTGCATTGATCATCAAGGTTGTCTCATCATGTTAAGAAATGGCCTCTATACAGAAAAAAATCTCAGTTTTCAAGGGATATTAATTATTAATTCAATGAAACTTGTAATACCAGTTAGTTGAAAGAAAGCTGAGCATTTTATTATTTCAGGGTTTAATTTAGTCATCAAAGGTTACTCACCCTCATGTTTATAGATTATATAGAGCGAGAACTTAACTCCCCTAGATTAACCTGTTTGGAAATAATAGATGATGAAAAGGGAGGTTCATAACCTTTAAATATGTGACTAGCCTCGAAAGACAATTTATGAGGCAAACCCTCATTTTTTCAAGAACCTGCAGGTAAAATATAATTTATTTTTACATCATAGAAAGCTAAGGAAGTTGATAAGTTTCTGCTAAAACCTATCTATATATATATTTGTCCATCTGGAAATCTCATAACTACAGGGCTGGGTAACTTCTTACAGACCATTCTCTTCTCCCAATAGTGGTCCAGGAGAATTACTGCACAAATTAACCCCATCACATATGGTCAAATGTCAACATAATGATGCAAATTAGTATTGATGCTTATGTACTCAGGCATATCACCTGAAGCAACATCCCATAGAGAAACACAGAAAGAGAGATGTAACATGGAAGTGTTACTACTTGAAAACATTTTGGTTTATGTGTGAACCTGTGGACTGGCATTTTACCACATACTAACACCCCTTTTCAATTAAATGGGAAGGAATAAAATTGCTTCAGTGGGTGAATGTGGCCCATCGGTCACAGTCAGCCATCCTCAGCTATTGAAAGCATGTATTCTGCATTCCGTTTCCTTCATTCCTAGTTAACTTAATTTTAATGTTCAGCACCGTGGTACATTTTATGGCAATTAGTTTTTTAAAGGTTTTTTTTAGATTTGGGGAGAAAATAGTTTCTAGAATTTTAATAGAAGAACTGATAAGAATTATAGCCTACAATGTTTTGTTTTTCTAGTTCTAATATCCACAGCTGCATGGGCAGACTGAGGTGGTATTTTTATTGCACTTCTAGACAAATCAAATACTACAGTAGTAAGCACTACTCCCGAGTCCTGACTACCAGAGACAGACTGATACCATCCTACTACACATGATTTCATGGACTTCAGTTTTGCATATTTCCCTGATGTAATTCTTTATGTAATTCTTGTAGATATTTGTGTGGAACACCAGGAGAATTACCCCCCCAAAGGAAATTTTAGGGGAGACAAGGTAGTGTAGTGGTTACTGGACTAGGACTGGGGAGATCCTGCTGCAGTTTCCAATTCACCCATGAAGCTTGCAGGATAACCTTGGGCCAGACATTTGCTCTCAAACTAACTTCCTTCATAGGTTTGTTCTTAGAATAAAGTGGAGTTGGGACGAAACATGTGTGCTACTGAGAGTTGCCAATATGCCTGGAGAAAAATGTCCTGTCCCTTTAACAGAGACTTAATGTGTAAAAATACATAGCTGAGGTGTTTCACAGCATGGAAGTAAATAAGATAAATTCAGAAGTGGAAAGAAGTGCCAGCTTGGAATATATCCCACGATTTCAGTTATATCCTAATCGGTTGCCAGCTCCCAGTTGAGAAACACCTGGAGATTTTGGTGGTGATTTGGAGAGTGGGGTTCCAGGTGGGGAGGGACTTCAAGGGATACAATGCCATAGAGAAAACCTTCCAAAGTGGGCATTTTCTCCATGGGGACTGATCTCTGTGGCCTGGAGATCAGTTGTAATAGCAGGAGATATCCAGGCACCACCTGGAGGCTGGCAACCCTATGTGCTACAAAATATTTACAGGGCATCCAGAACCCAGTTTACATTGCAACTATTCAAAACAAAAATCAAGCTGTAATGATAATTCAAAATTATGACATTCCTCAGGCACTTCAAAACTCATGAAAAGAATTAGCATAAGCTGAAATAGCAAAAAGATTAATCAGGTTGTGTTTCCATTTACAATTGTAAAATGTAATAGAATATTTGTTCAGGGCAGGAAAACATAATTTCCTTACATGTGATGCAGATTAGTGTACTAACTAATTACAAAGTATCTATGCCATCCACTTCTACTTGCTATTAAACTTATGTTATCTGAAAATCTCCAAATACTTACAGGGTCTCATCTAACAGGTTTCAAATGACAATGCTTATTTCCACTTAAAGACTGTGCATGCAACACTACAAAGCAATAACTCCAGTGCAGTAAACTAAAATCCTAGTGCTGGTAATTGGGACATTCTAGACAGTGCCATCCAGATTCCCGTTGCAATTGCAATCCCAAAAGGCAAGTGTAAATGTAACATGATTGTGTCCTGTCCTAGTTCTTAAGGGCATGACAAACAGCATAATCCAGCCATACATGCTAACCACTGTCAGTTTAGGAAGCAATCCTAAACAGGTTCACTTGGGAACAGCTCCTATTTTATTCAGTGGGGATTACTCACAGGAAAGTGTTCTTAGGGCTGTAGCCAAAGAAGAGTGAAGACTCTCCCAGAGAAATAACAAAGTGAGAAGAGACAAAATGTCCCTTCTCCCTTTCAACATCTTAAGCACCAGCAGGTCAATTGGTTGCTGCAATTAAGTGACACACTGTAACATGTGACACAGATGAATGATGGTATCTAAAGCGGTTCTGACTTCAGAAGAGACAGCCCTCTCTCTACTTCCCTTTATTTCATCCCTCTAACATGGTTTCCCTTTCCCTTTTTATCAATCCTTTTAACTTGTTCTTACTCTTGTGTATTTCTTTCCATCCTTTGCCTACTACCAGCTGAAGTCTAGCCTGCATTGCTACTGATCCTTATATAGAAGAATTTTGTGTTCCCATAGCAAGTTGTGCAAAACGAAGGCAAATTCTTACCAATATACCAACAAATTAAAAACTCCAAACCAGTACACTTTCTATTCCAGGTTTCTGAATATAGCGAAGTGTGTGAGTCCCTCTGAAATTGTCTTGAGCTGTGATAAATTATTTCAAAAGTGCTGTGGTACCAGAGAGGCTCACTGGGTTAATGGGGCATAAATGGTCATCAGCAAAAGGTAATCCATGATGGACAATGAACACAGAACAGAAACATCACTTCTATCACTTATTATGAAACACTGACTGCATTTTCTGCCCCACACTACCGGAATTATCCAGGATGCCTGGTGAATTCATCGGCACTATACTGTAAGATGCTGGTGCAGATGGTGAGCCATATTATGGTTTCCACAATCTCTGGAACAGGATAAGAATAATAAAGCCACTGAATGGCATGTGTCTGACCCTACCATGCATAGATCATAGTCAGAAATGCATACAGGAGAACCATGGGATGATAGTTTTTGCTTTACTTGGAGAAACTTGTGAGCCAGGTCATAGTAATGAAAAAATTCCTGAATTAATCAGGCTGGTGTAAAATCTTGAATGTCAACTAGGAAAACCTGAGCTCAAATCCCTACTCAGCTACATACCTGCTTGGGTGGCCTTGGGAAAAATGTCTGAGCTCAGTGTCCCTCACGGTGTTGGGAGGATGAAATGGGATAGCCCCACAGATGCCACACTGAGTTCCTTGGAAGAAGGGCAGGCTGCAAGCATCAGATCTAGTAAGACAGCCATCCTGGTGATTAGCACCCTGGAAGTGGGGAGAGAAGAACAGGTGCCAAAGCCCTCAGTCTCCCTCAGGCTGGGAAGCCTTTATTTCTAAACCCAGAGGCGTGACACTGCAAGGTTCGTGCTGCAAAGTGGGCAACTTCACTCAGAACCCCAACACCCAGGGGTCCGTTGGGGCCGGAGCGAGGCTCAGGAGTGGCCACTAGGGCAGCCAGGGGCCAAATCAGATTCTCTGTTCTGATTCGGCCTGCTGCCGAATTGCCGCCGAAATTCGGTGGCAACTTTAAAAGCGACTGGAAGGGAGGGGGTTTGAGGGAGAGTAAAAAAGTAACACTTTTTCCCACCATAGAGAACAATGGAAGGGATGGGACAACCTGTTTGGGAGCCTGTAGAATTGGACCCCGTGGTCCAATCTTCTTGAAACTTGGTGGGTATTTCGAGGAGAGGCCCCAGCAGCTATCCTGCAAGTTTGGAGCCTCTCCCTCAAACCCCCTTTCCTCCAGCCCCTCATATACCCTATGAGTTTTTGCCATTGATTTCAATGACCCATAGGGTATAATGGGGCTGAAACTGACATTCCCTTTCTGACACACTTCTGGTGATGTCAGGGGACGTGGCATATGCTAATGAGTTATGCTAATGAGCTCCTGCACCTCTTTTTCTACGAAAGGACCCCTGCCAACACCTATTGCGTTATCCCAAAGTTTGCACAGGCACGTCTTTGTTACCCATTCACCGGCTTGCATGCTAGCTTCCTCTGTAGCCATCCCAGCCCTGCAAAAGTCTTCCACATGAAATGTTTTTTTCATAACTTTTTCTTAAAGGCTCTGGGTTGAGAAATATCTGGAGATTTTGGGGGTGGTGCCTGGGGAGGGCGGGTGGGGGAGGTACCTCAGCAGGGTACAATGCCATGGAGTCCAACTTCCAAAGCAGCCGTTTGCTCCAGGGGAACTGATCTCTCTTGTCTGGAGAGCAGCTGTAATAGAGTGGGAGATCTCCAAGCCCCACCTGGAGGTTGGCCACCGTACTCATAAGGAAACATCCTTATTATTTATTATTATTATGTATTTATTATTTTGTATTTCTACCCCGCCCTCCCCGCAAGCGGGCTCTTAAGAGACCTCTGATCCTAAGAACCAGCAGACTGCCAAAGACATCAGGGCTGCAGACACACTGGAGGTTAAGGCGCAGTCTGGGTGTGTCTCTAAGTGCGCTGGTTCAAATTGTTGCGGGAAGGGCTGACCAGACAGCACGCCCTGCAGTGGTTTTGCTGTGCGCCATCCAGTGGTGAGGCATCCACACTAATGCAGCGCCTCAACCATGGCGCATGCTGCCTGGCCAGTTTCTTTAAAAAGCAGGCAGGCACACGCGCATCTGCACTCGGGTGCTTATGTGAATATCAGCAGCTACTCCAGAAACAGCAGCAACAACAACACCCAGTGGAAACGAACCTGCCAGTTCAGACTTCCCATCCAGCTTCTGTTCACGACAGGGGAATTCAGAGGGCTAGAAAAGCGAAGTGGAAGCGCTGGCATCGGAACCAGACTGACCCCGGTGCCTGGTTACTCTGCTTCCAAAGTGAGGCAAAACGGGGTGGCCATGCATGGGGCATGGAAGGCAAATCTTGTTGTCTGCTCATGCTCTTTGAATCCACAAAGGTACCACAATGATATTGCTGCACACTGCTCGCGTGACCACAGCCCAGGAGACTCCAAAGGCCTCCTGTAGCCTGTTGGTTCTCAGAGGCAGAGGTTTCTTTGGGCTCACGGGACAATGTTTTCTGTGTACAGAAGCCTTGTCATTGTTCCTTCCGTCACTAAAGGGATGAATAAGTTTTGAAAAGAAAAAAAAAATCTGTACACATGTAGAGGCACTTTTTTTCAAACCTCCGTTATTGTACCTTCACTGCCCCTGAAGAAATAAATGAGTCTAGAAGGGGAAAAAACGCTTTTCTGTAAAGGCACAGAAGCACTCCTTCGACCATTATTCTTCCTTCTCCATCACTGACGGTCTCCAAGGATGGATCTGTCTCTCTTTATGTTCCTTCCCCTTCCTTAGGTAGAAATGCTTTCTGCACATGCACGGAGGCCCTGTCTGACCTTGGCGATTGTCCCTTCCCTGTTACTGAAGGAAAGGATAAGCACTGAAGGAGAAAATGCTTTTGATACAGAGAAAAAGCCACCTATGCGACTCGAAAAAGCTCATATTGAAATAAATGTCGTGTTACTCTTTGGTATCACAGAACTGTGGGGGGGGGGGGGGTAACTTTTTCACGGCCCTTGTTACTGTTCCCTTGCTGTCACTGAGGACAGGGACGAACTCAGGCGCAAAGGAGAGGTGGGGAGAGTCCGAATGAGAGGCTTTTCTCCCCCGGCTTCCCTCTCCAGAGGGCTCTGAAACCGCCTTCCCTCAACTCTTCCCCTCAGGTGCGTGAGGCGCCGGGCGCTGCCCTCTGGCGCGCGGCGCCTGAGGGGACGCGTGGGGGAAGGGCGGGGAGGGCGCGCGAGAGAGTGCGGGAGAGCAAAGGAGAGAAACAGCTACGGCTCGCGGCTGCCTCGCGGGCTCCTCCTTGCTGGCGTCAGCGCCGGGCGCGAACTGCCAGCCAGCTGCTTTGCTGACGTCACGGCCCATCCCTGGTTTCTCTCTCTCTCTCCCTCCCCCCACGTGTTGGAGTGAGAGTAAAGTTTGTTGTTTCTCCGTTGCCAAGGTAACAGCAGCGCAAGCCCCCGCGGTGGGCGGGTCTCCCTGGGAGGTGGGGCTGGAAGGGGGCGGGATGAAGGTTATAAGTAAGGAGCCGTCGGGCGCGCGGCTTGACAGTTCGCAAAGGCTTTGGACGGGGGTTTGAGCGGCGGCGCGGGCTGCCCCCTCTCCTCGGATCAGGCGAGAGAGAGAGCGCGAAAGGGAGGGGAGGCTGGAGAGGAAAAAAAAGCGTGCGCGCGCCAGCAAGCGAGCCCCGCCCGTCAGCCCGCCAGCGAAAGGACGCGCGGCGGCAGCCGTAGGAGACTCACCAGGACTCCCCTGATGGCAGCGGCGCGAGCAGGGAATCCCCAGGAATTGTCTCGCGCCGTCCAGCAGCTGCTCGCCTCGCTGCCTTGCCGCGAAGCGGCTTTGGCTGCTGTTGCACCGCGGCGGGGCAGCGGCGGAGGCTGCCGCTCCTCCTAGCACGCAGTAGGGCTGACTCCGAGTGGCACAATTTTTGGCTTCCGAAGGACCCTTGAAAAACAAAAACTTAGCCCCTCGTTAAACGTTTTCTCTGTATATACATATATCTTCGCCTTCTCTTGCGATTCTGAGCGCTGCCTTCTTCCCTGCGCCCCTCCGACCGACAAGCCAGCAAAGCATCGTGCACACGTGAATGAGGTGGGTGGCATTCCTCCTTCTTTTCCTTCGGAGACATTTTGGATCATCTGTCGCTTTTAAACCTCTTTCGTTTTTGCCAGCTCGGATGGCGAACTGTCTGGCTGCGTGGATGAACCCGCGAAGCTTGATTCCCCCCGACGGTTGTTTGACTCTCCTCCTCTGACATTTTTGCAGGCAGCCGCCCCACGGCGAGTTCGACATGGCACTCAGCAGCACGCTGCTCCCTTCCATCGCCACCTTCGCAGCAGGCACGGCCGGCAGGGAAAAAGCCTTGAGACAAGCAGGTGCCAACAACGTGAGTATCCGGCTTCTTGTGGGTCAGCGACAGGCTACGCTATGCGGTTGGGAGGGTGGATATAGGTGGCCGGGACCGGCCCTGGCAGCATCTGGTCTTCAGTTCAGAGCTCAGTCTGAGAGGACAGTGTTCCTGAGCAGGTGCAGAATGCATTTCCCCCTAGTATATTTTTACACCCATCTTTCTCTTGAGATTCTCCCCTTTTTTCGGATCCTTATAACAATCCTGTGAAATAGGTGAGGCTGAGGGTGTTTGACTGGTTCAAGGTTACCCAGGCAGTTAGTTGAAGGGGTACTGGAACCTGGATTAAACTGTTGCTATTACTTGATTTGACCAAAACTTCAAGAGCAGAGGGGATACAAAAGAACCTAAGCAGCAGAAGACAGATCCACACAATACTACTGAATGTGACAAGTGACCAGAACTGCAGTGAGATGCCTCAGAAATAGCCTTCCATGGCACTTTTAAGTATTGTTTAGATGGGGGGGGGGGGGTTAAAGGCATTAAAGAGAGCTATCCTACCCATTTATCATACATTTCTAAGAGGGGCATTTTTACATGGACCTTTTATAAAGCAAAGATATGCCCTGAATGCAGCTGCAGAATTAGTCTCCACCCTAAAAAAACCACAACCTCTTTCTCGCATGCTCATTAAGCCCCCCCCCCCCCAATATTGGTTCTTGGACTCTCACACTGAGTGGACCATGCAGGCAAAAAACTCTGGAGCCCCTTCTGCATGGGTGTCACCAGTGGCTGGAGTTGAGACAGCAATCTTATGTGGGACTTCAAAGGGGTGGTGGGTGGTGGAAGAGACAGCAGTGGAAAGAGACCTGATGTTCCAGGAGTTAATATGGATGCAGTAAATAAGAAGTTGAAATATGTGGCATATCACAAACCTAAATCATGGGCGTGGATGCATATGTTTAATGCATGGGCAGCCTTTGGAAATATGCACACCTACTCAAGTGCCTAGGTTAGCTTTTGATTGTATCGTCTCAAGCTGATGGCTTGCACTTACAGCTGCTGTTGTATAATGCATGCTGCGTTACAAAATGCCTACGTGTGTCTGATATCAAATGCAGGCAATTTAATGCATTAAAACTGTATGTGCAGCTATTTCAAAATCCATTCATTTGTATTAATATCTGTGCTCTCTGACTACATCGGAAAGCTACATAGGTCCTTCTCTTTCCATCATTCATATTCATTTTGTCCTGGCGGGGACCCCCTCCCCACATGACTTTAATAAATACTCGAATGTGATTCTCTCATGGGAGTATACATTTAGCTATATGGCTAGTAGATGGTTTTATAACCCGGCAACAGGATTGCAAAACTGGAGCCTTCAATACATCTGCAAATCTTGTGGCTTTTTTTTTAGTGGAGACCCACTTCATCAGATACTCCAAGACTTGTTGTTTAAAAACACAGCTATCATAGATGCCTGAAAGATCACCGTTTCATAGCTTTTAAAAAATCCCCCCCCAGGTCGTTTAAACCCGTAAGTCATTAATACTACAGCGTGCCCCTTAAAAATTGCACAATTGTAAAATGGAGGAAGGAAATGAACAGCTTGAATTTTCTGTTAATGTGTCATAGTGTGAAATTTGCTTCTGTCTTGCTCCCAAAAGTTCAAATTCCAGAAGTCAAAAAAGAGCCTCACGTTTTTTCAAATGTCCCTATTTAGTAACTGTGTTACTACTTAGCTAATCCTTCAACAACAGCAAAATAGTGACTTCTCTCACAGTTTTGAAAGTTTGAATTTAGCAGGCGGTTTCCTGGAGCAAGGCAACCACTGGTTTGCACAGATCCAGGGCTTAGTTTCAACTTGTGGAATACTGTCTCTGGCACTGCTAACTCAAGAGTATGTCCCAAAGACTGGTTGCTGACTTCTAATACCACTGGGGGGGGGGGGGGTCTCTGTCTCCAACCAGTGCCAAGGTTTCTGATATGCCTTTCTGCCCTGTGAAAGCGCTGTGTAAATCTCAAAAACTCAGTGCGGTGCATTCCTGTAAATTGCTGTCCCTGAAGAGATCATTTCACCTTACTAATACCATTTCTTCCCCCCCCCCCCCCAATTCTTTGCTGCCAACAGAAGTGGAAGGAGGAGCTGTCTCACCTCAAGCGGCTACCCCCTGTGCTAACAGGACGGCATTACGACCTCTCTCCTGAGCTGGAAACCTCCAACGGTGGCAACAGTGGGGCTATGACAAGGAGGGAGACAGAGGAATTGAATGAGCTGCTGGACTTTGACTTCATCCTGTCCAACTCCCTGATGCCCCAAGAGCAGACTGCTGCTGCCACAGCCGTGGTTAGCACCGCTCCTGGCTCCTCAGGCTCCAGCAACAGCTGCCCATCCGTGACCACCTGCGAATTCACCTACCAGCTGCAAAGGGGAGATCACGCCGGTGGAGGAGGGGGCATGCTGTACAGCAGGGAACAGGCTCCAGCTGCCCCGTTCAACCTGGCCGACATCGACGATGTGTCCCCCTCGGGCGGATTTGTAGCTGAGCTGATGAGGCCAGACCTGGACCCAGTTTATATGCAGCAGCAGCCGCCACCCTCACTCGGCAGCTTGCATGGGAAATTTGTGGTGAAAGCCACAGTGAACATGGGGGAATACAATAACCACGTCAGTGTTAGCAGCAAGAACCCAGCTGCTGCGGTTTCCCCTTGTACGGATGGACCTGTACCTCCCCTGTATAACCACGTGCCCAGGATGTGTCCAAAAATCAAGCAGGAGGCTGCCCCTTCTTGCACCCTAGGCCAAACCCACGGGAATACTCAGAGGGTGCAGCAGCACGAGTTCACCTTGGGGCGGCCACTGCCTAGCAGGACTAACCCTCCCTTGACTCCAGAGGAGATGATGAACCCCAGAGACTGCCACCCTTCCCCACAGGGCTTAAGTCACCCCAGTCTGCCAATTCCTCCACCAGGCTACCACCCTGCCCCTGGATACCCTCCTTTCCTCCCGGAGCAGATGCCACCGAGCGCACTCCAGTATCAAGGTCAGTCTTACTATCTAAATGTTTTTGGAGAGCCTTTAAGTGTGCCTCGCTCGATGCAAGGGATGATGCTGACTCCGCCCTCTTCACCTCTAGAGCTGATCCCTTCTGGGAGCTGCCTGCCTGAAGAGACCAAGCCAAAGAGAGGACGGCGGTCGTGGCCCAGGAAAAGGACTGCAACGCACACGTGCGACTATGCAGGTTGCGGCAAAACGTACACAAAGAGTTCACATCTCAAAGCGCACCTTCGAACCCACACAGGTAAGGCCACTTCTGTTAAAATTTCTGACTTTGTTACTGTCAAAACTCTGTTTAATTAAACATGTTATAATGCTTTTTAATGACTGTGTTACTGAAAGGTCTGTGGGCCACATAATAAAGATGATGATACTAAGATCTCAGGCAGCCAAGAACAATTCAGTGTCCGATGCCAGATCTACCATGTTAGCCTGACATCTGTTTAAGTAAGGATGTGATTATTTCCAGGTCTTGTCAGAAACTGGCATATGTTGCTGGAGACGTTCATAACTACTTTGGAGAGGAGAATTTTTAGAAGCATCCATCCCATTTCATGCACGGGTCTTGCATGTTTGGGGCTCAAAAAACCTGTTTGATAAAAGGCGACTGTGGAACAAAAGATAATAAATGTGATCATCAGAGGCAACAGTGCCTCTGTTGTATCACTTTTAAAGACTGGGGACAGGCAGTATTTAAGAGAACTGAATGTCATTTAAGAGAGACGTTGCTTTTCACAATACGTACATATATTCTGTCCTATTGCCATTGCTGGTCAAACAGGTTTGTGGGGTTTTTAAATAAAGCCTGTCAAACCTGTTCACCAAAGGTGAAAGTGGGATGAGTGTACACACCCTGAACAGCAGTTCCTCTTTCATGCCACATTCCAACCCCTGGGAAATCAAACTGTTTGTGTCCTCCAGTTTTAAAAATTCTCTTTCTCAGCCCCTGTGTACCCTTATTGTATTCCGCACAGACATGACTGCATCAGTGAAGATCAAGAGAGAGACTATAGCTGCATCCAAGCATATTGTTAAAGTAATAAACTGTAACTCTAGGCAAGATCAGAGGTTAAATGTAAGAAGAACTCTATTAAAATTATGGTTTTGCTTACAGATTGGAGCAGTTAGTAAAAATGGCTCTCAATGACTCAGATATGGCAGAGGAATTGTTTTGTAGACGTATGAGCTATACTTGCCTGGTTATGGCTATGTGGCTAGTTAATTACAAGGTAGCTGGAAGCCCAGAGGGAATTAAGCATGTTTACCCTGATAATACTGTCATAGTTGTTTATTTTTTTCTGCTGGATCTTGCAAAATACCTGTAATTCATTTATTTGGTTGCTGACCTTGTTGTTGTTCCTGGTCTAACAGCTCGGTATCTTGATTTGTTTGTAAATCAGCAAATACCAGCTGATAGGCTATGATCCTGGCTATGATCCTGGAAACCACTGATAAATTGAAGGCTTTTTTTATTTGGAGTGGAAGCAGTACCTTCCCCCATACAAGCAGTTGCATTTAATTTCTTCTTAATTCTGCTGTAGAAAAGTGACTGCCAGTCAGCAACTGACTTTGTTAATTAGCTTTAGAAAACATCTAATTCTAGGTGTTCCAGCCAGCCATGTAACAGTGATAAAAATAACTGAGTTGGTCCTTGCTGTTGAACTTTATATATTGATCCAGCTATGAAACAACATTTTATTAATTGAGAGTTTGTTAGCATGCGTTATAACTCTAACACTCAATATGTTTACATGGAAACAAGTCCCTTTGTTTCCTGTGGGACTGATTTTTCAAATACATATGTTTAGGATTGCACTGTTTTTATGCTTTCCACTAAACCGCCTGTGAGACAAGTTTGCAAAAAGTAGTTGGTAAAAAAAAAAAATTCCTAGGTAGGTTGCTACGATTTAAAAAAAGATTGCCATTATCAGTAAGCTCAGATGAAAACAGTGAGATTTACGTCTAAAACAAAAATGTTTGGGATTTCTTGATAGAAGCATTGAAGCAGCTAACTTCTTTGTACCTGAATGCATTTTTCTTGGGAAATAGTTCCATCAATTTCAGTGGAACTTCCACCTACATGCCAGTTCAGTGAGGTATTTAGTAGGGCATCAGGACACTGGGATATGTCAGATCTGGTGAAAATGAAACTGTTTCCATGTCTCCAGGTTGCTTAGGAAAAATAAGTTTTAGAAAGGTTTCCCACTGAGATCAATCAACAGCAACAACACAAATTAGCTCCGATGAAGATCAGAAGACTTAATGGACATCACATAGATTTCAGTGGGTTTTTTTTTTTAGTTCGTTGGAAAGTACAGCTGTAATGGTTGGTGTGCTTGCTTAAACATGCTGGTAGTAAGTATATAACCAACCACACCTTAGATTTCTCACTAGCCAAATAGATGCAGATTACATGGGCACTGTAGTTAGAATTCTTGCATACTATATTAATTCTAGATGGATACAAGGAAGATGTCAAAAGGAGGAATATATAACAACTGGTCAAAGTGCCATGCAGTCAGTAACAGTATCTGACGCACCTTTATGCTTTTAGTTTTTGGCTGGAGACAGACAATAGTTTGAAATGGAGGGTGCCACAGAGAACAGTGACATTGTGGGCCATAATGAGCCCTGAAAAAAAAGTATAGCCCTAGCCCACAAAGGCTTTTTTCCCTTCAGCCTACCTGCAAATGAGTTATGTTAATCTTTTGTGATGTGAGAGTGGAGAAAATTTTAACAAAGCTGGCCTGTCCAAGGCAATGTGAGGAGCAGCTATACTATTTATAAGCTTGAGCTACAAACTAGTTGTCCACTGCCCATTTTTTCTACTGTCTCCAAGTCTTTTGAGAAAATAACACAAAACGGGTGAATAGATGTGGGATATATGTACAACAATTCTCCACCTCCGGTGCTCTGAAACAGAACTGTCTGTCTCCAGTCCTAAAACTCAGAGAGGATGACACATTTTTAAACTTTTCTTCAGCCAATAGCTGTGTATATCCAACCTTCTAGAATGTAACAGAAGTCTGTCACTGTAGCAGTCTGTCACAGTTTCAGATTTTCACTTTTAATGTGCCTCCATATCTGTGCAAAAGAGAGAAGTAACTTGATGTGGCTCTTTTATTTCTGAAGGTGAGAAGCCCTATCACTGTGACTGGGAAGGATGCGGCTGGAAGTTTGCCCGCTCCGATGAACTCACTCGTCATTACAGAAAACATACGGGCCACCGCCCCTTCCAGTGCCAGAGGTGCGACAGAGCATTTTCCAGGTCTGACCACCTTGCCTTACATATGAAGAGACACTTTTAAAGGAATCGGGCACACTTTCCTTTTACTGCCACAAGAGATTCAGTATTGGACAGCACAAAAGACTGTCTTCCACAAAAGAAAAGAAAAAAAAGGGGGAAGAACTCCACTTCAAAGCACTACAAAGAAAAGTCTTCCAAGACAGTGTGGAAATTAATGGATGATTAAAACTTTGTGGAACTTAAACCAAAAAAACACCACCACCACACAGGGGCAATGACTGGATTTTTCATCATCATTCCATTTCTTTTTTTTAAAAAAAAAAATCTGACTTGAATTTTTCTGGACTACAGAATGCTAAGGATTGACTGGAAGTCAAGGATATCAGGGTTAAAATGAACTGTTGGGGAGTGGAAAACAGGAGATTACGTAGGGAGACTCGGGGTGAAGACAGATGTAATAATTGTAGGGCCGTGTGGCTGTTTTGAAAACATTTTCACCATGTTCAATCCAAATGCTTGGGGGTGAGGCGGAATGGTTCTGCAAGGCTTTAGCAAAATCTGGCTACAGTCAGTGCTGACTGGCTAATGCCTATGCCTTCAACCACACCTCCCTTATATCAATTTTTGAGCAGTTTTGCTAATCTCATAAAACTTATGTTGAGGAGCAGTGATGAACTAAAGTGAAGAAACACACATTCTGTTTTTAAAGCAGGCAACCACTTTATCTGAAGCACAAGGGAAAGGGCCAGACCAAAGATTAATCTAGCTTTGGGGGGGGGGGGGGGAGGTTCGGACTTGCTAGAATCAATCTCCATCACTCAAACTGTGAGGCCAGGTTCCTGCTACAGGTGAAAGAGCCCACTGTGACTTGTCTTTCAATAGTACATCTGCCTTCACCTTACATTCCCTTAAGATTTTGTTCCAATGCAATATTATAAATGCATTGTAGTCTTAGAATTTCCTTTTTCCTAACAAAGCCATTACTAAACTATATCCAACAAGGAAAAAAGAAATTCAGGTACAGAGTTGTGGTTCAAAGCCTATTTTCATGGTGCTGAATGACTTTTGGTTCTAAAGGTACCAAAAAAAAAAAAGGAAGCCAAAGTTCTCAAACTGCTGCATATTTGACAAGGAAATACGTTTTTGTCTTCCGATCTACAGTTTAATGATGACCTAAATCAGGTTAATGAACCTGGTTTATTTTGTGTGTGTGTCTCTTTTAATCTTCTATGCAGACAGTCTGTAATGCACTGTGGTTTCAATGTGCAATAATTTGTACAATGGTTTTATTCCCAAATATGCCTTAAGCAGAACAAATGTTTTTTTTTCTATATAGTTCTTTACTTAAAAATATGTAATATAAATTTAAGGAGACTTCTATTTTGTATATTTGTAAACTATGACGTGAAAAAAATGAACATTTTGTCAGAGTTTGTATTTTGCATATTCATGCTGAAAATAACTTTTAAATAAACCTATTTTATCTGAGTGGCTTTTCTTATCTCCTTCTCCTGCACCAGGATGCATGTTTACACGGGTACAAGCCCCATAAAATTTAGGGGGATTTATTCCCAAATAAATCAATCTAGGCTGCAATCCTAGGCCGGCTGGCCAGGAAGTAAATCCCACTGAGATTGTCAAATTAATAAGGATAACTGGAGGTTGTAAATCTGTCTAAACATGGCTAGCTAGTCTTGGTACAGGGTTGGGAGAGGAGTAATCCAGATGCTGACACATGGGAGCATGTTCCTTTAATTTCAGTGTGTGCCGGATAATTCAGTAAAGAGGAGGAAAATCTATCAGTAAAAGACCTAAGTGCCTGGCCTGGGTCAGAGCAAAGTTTCCTTTAGTCTAACAGGCTAGCCTGATGTGTCTGAGGGGTTTATAAGCAACCACTAAAAGCAAATGGCTTTATTCTGTTTTGTGTAAATGTAGGGATGTAATTGATAGTGGTTCTCAAGAGCTTTTTATGCACGGGGGGGGGGGGAATCCTTAAAACTGAATACAGTTGAAGAGCTGCATATAATAAACTATCATCTATGTAGATGTCAGCGTGTCCATTCTGCAATTCCCTTAAAATAATCCAGATAACTAGCTGTACCTCTGAAGGCGGAATGTGACTTATCCACCATGCGCTAGTGGGAAATGTTTGGCTGAAAACATAGTTAATAAGGCACTGGGGAGGGGGCGGAATCGATTGGCCAACGGTCTTTTGTAGTACCCAGTTAATACTTAACAATGTATACAGCATTTTGAGTGCTGAAAATCCATCATATTTTAATCCTTACAATACTCTCGTAAGAGGTTAGTGTTTATCCTTTGGGGGGGGGGTGAGGTGGCTAAAACAATGGGACATTAAGATCTCCCATGTTTTTTTTTAAAAAAAAATGAAAGGAAAAACAATCTGGGTTGTGACTAATGCTCCCTCTAAGCTGTGGAGTCTTGTGAGTAAAAATCCTACTTTGTGAGCTACTGGCATTAAAGTTGTGAGCGATTTGGCTACTACATAAATTAGTTTGCTCTGGAGCCATCCTTCCTGAGCTAAGATAAAAATAAGTGAGCCGGAGGCTAAAAAACTGCGAGCTAGCTCACACTAACTCAGCTTAGCGGGAACACTGGACATGGGGAAGGCAAGCGCTTAACCCTTTTCACAGCACAGTGCCCTTTTTCCAATTTAAGTCACCTTCCTGAAAGTGATTATCAGTATCGTTCCCCTACTGTAGCAAAAGGGAAACTTCAGGGAGGGGGGCAATTCAAAACAAGGGAAATGGTACAGAGGCAGAAGATTAGCCCCATCACTGTCACCCTGATCAAATCTCCCCCTCCCAATTCTAACCATAGACCTCCTGCACGAGAGAGTTAGTGTCAGAAGAATGGTTTGAACTAGGGGTTTCTCCCCTCCCAGCTCTTAGCCCCTGACACTACAATAGCTCTCAAAGACCACCCATGAAAAAATTAAGTCTCTTCAATAAGCTAAAGACCTACACGGGAAAGGAAGAATTTTACTAAGAAGCTCATAGTGTGTTTCTTAGTCACTGATAAAGCAAAATACAGTAGAAAAAACTTCATTTCAAGTCTACCTTAGGAATGCTGTTCAGAGTAACTTTTTGGGTATGTTTTATAGGAATCTGATAAACTCAGCCAAGTTTCACAGCAACACTCCTGTTAAGTGCATTCTAAAATATTTCACAGGGTTTTAAAAAAATAATTAAAAGGGTACCCTTCCTGGCTTGACTAGATAACTATTAGGCAATTGAGAGAAAGGTCTGCATTTTTAAAAAAGATCAGTTGATGTTCTGAGAAAATCAGCCAATCTTTTAAGATTAGTTAGGAAAAAAGTTATAGATATTTGAGCCTGTATTTGTTTTACTCAATGTTTTGTAGCCTAACCGCTTTCCATAAACTCAGCACAACATACATTGCATTATTCCATTTCATCCCACTCACCCTTTGTGAGTGACCCAAGATCACAGATGTGCTTTTTAGGTTGAGTGGGGAGTCAAATCGGACAGGGAAGGCAAGCTGGGGGGCAGTTGGAAGCCACCCTTACAGTATTCAATGCAATATAGTGGGTTAAAGTGTCAGACTAGGATCTGGGTGCCAGCTAGCTGGGTGACCTTGGGCCAGTCACAGACACTTTGTTTAACCTACCTTGCAGGGTTGTTGTGAGGATAAAAAATAAGAGGAGGAGAACAATGTAAGCTGTTTTGGGTCCCAACTGGGGAGAAACGCAGATTATAAATAAATAAACCTTTCTTCTCCAGGGGTTTGTGTGTAAAAAAAAATCCATGTTCTACTGTCGATGGCAGTAATTAGTTGGAAACTACAATGTCTCTAAGGAACCCTCACACACATACACACATCCTCCAGTCAGGTTTGCACTTTAATTTTTTTTTAAGGGATAACCAGAAATATGTGGTGTTTTAAAAACCTGAAGCATGAGGGCAGGAGAAAAAAACCTGATATCTTAAAATAGTATTTTATTTGTGGTTACATTTGTCAGTTAAACCACAAAGCTAGGTTCACACTGTAACCAATGGACCTGCTGAGCATTCTCTTTTTTATATTACGCATTACCTTCGGTCTCTCTGATCCACATCTAGCATTCTGCCAAGTCAAACTGGCTCTTCATTGGCTGCTGTCAGGGAGGCCAATAAAATTAGCTGTAAAATAATAACAACAACAACAACTCTCAGGGTTTCTCTCTCTGCGTGGCAGAATTTGGATCCTTGCTTGGGGTAGATCAAAATCTTTTATGCCCATGGCCACTTCCCCTCCCTTGGCTGGGCCCTGGCAATTCCCCTTTTATCCCAAGAGTTTTGAGGAGTAGGTTAGGCTACAAGAGAACAATGTACCCAGAGGTGGAGATCCAGGTGGGCAGCCCTCTTAATTCTGCAGTAGCAAAATACAACAGGAGTCCAGCGACACCTTAAAGATGGCATTTCACAACTCTTTAAAGTGCCACTGGATTCCTGTTTTATTCTCAAGGATAATAAATAATAACAGGGGTCCTTTTGTAAAAAAAGAGGTGCAGGAGCTCATTAGCATGACTCATTAGCATAATTTATTTGCATATGCCCCACCCCCTGACATCACCAGAAGTGTGTCAGAAGGCAACACCCACCACACAGGCTCTACCCCAAAAATCTCCAGGTATTTCTCAACTCAGAGCTGGCGAGCCAGCTTTACCCTTTGACTAAAGACACTTTATGTTTCCTTTGCTCTTGCAGGGAGGCTACCCTACAACAAGCATGAAAATACAGATCAAGTTAGTATACTTTTGCTTTTTTCCACAGCGCCTCACCATAGTGCCCACTCCTGGGCTTGTTACTCCCGGAACAGCATTCCTGCTCGAAATGACCCCTGAGCAGTGATTTGAAGCCCGGTATCCCTGGCCCAAATTTGTAACATCAAATAGTGGTCCTGGTCACATGAGCGACATAATCCGGGGGAGGGGGGAATGAGGCTATTTGCTCCGGAGTAATTTGACCCACAGTTGCACAATCACACAGTTCTGCGAAGCTGCAGGCACAGTCCGCCACTGCATGATCAGACGCAATCGCGGTGAGTTGGGGGGGGTTGCCTTTTTCCCAGATGCGCTTAAACGGGGGATCAATGAATCGCATCTCCACCCTGAGGGCTTCCTATGGCAGTATGCAATGATGCACATACTGAAAAGGGGGGGAAAACAACGGCATGATGTCGGGATAGCCTGATCAGACTATCCCCAATGCCATGAGTGTGTGCTGGAGCGATCACACGAGGAAAGTCCATCTGTGGCCTGTAGCAAACCTGTTGATACTGGACTTTCCCTAGTTATCTTTTAACTCCGCTTCTTCAGCAGAGAGAAACGGGTTGCCGACGGGTGTGGAACGCTTGCCAGATGTTCTGGTGTGATCGCGCACTTAAAATCTGCATGGCATTCGTGCCTATCACGTGGCTAATTCTGCGTGTGATCGGGGCCTAGTGTTTTGCTTTTTTTCTAAAGATGTAGTTAGGATACCCCTTCAGACATTTTTTTAAAACTCTACTTGAGACCCAGGAGAGCTGCTATGCAGGCTGATAAAACTGACAGTCTGACGTGATCCTCCCCATTCTATCGTCCCATCCTCCACCCCATGTAGCTATTTCTTTAGAAATAAGAAACATCAAATATTTTTTAGTTGACAACCAACCTTCCAGATCTCAGAACAGTTTCAAATAGCATACACAAGCATATAATTTTTATATTTAATTTTAATAGCTGAACTGCAACTGGTAAACTCTTTAGCGCCCCAACTAGGAGGCTACCCAGCAGGTTAGCCAGCATTCAAAATGGCCCTTCCAACTTCCCCTATAATATACAGATGCAATTTGCCGAAATGCCTTTTTTAAAAAAAAGACAAGCTGCTACAACATCCAGCAGGCAACATATTTAAGTAATTCCATAAAAGAATGCAGATAGATGGTCTATTAATACAGAGCTGGATGGAGAAACTAGTTTGAATGCATTGTTGGAGAAGACACAGATAGCTATTTTGTTGTTGTTGCAAGCAAGAATCCACTTGCTGTTCACTTTAAAGAAGGCTTCTTTTTAAAAAAATCTGGAGACAGATGCTCATTAAAGTAAACTGCATGCAGGTTATAATCTAGCTCTTGATGTATAATGCCCTAGCTTTAAATTTGCACAAAAATAGTATTTTTATTGCCTTTCACACAATCTTAAAATAACACTTTGGTCTCCATTGTTGAGTTTGGGGTTGGGGTTTTTTTTTCATCCTGCCAAGGGCTACATCTCCCCTCCCCCCCTTAGAGTCTGACTTAGTTAAAAATGAAACACAGATCCAAGAAGTTCAATATGTTAAGTACTTTGCTGTGCTTTTAAACTTTTTTTTAAAAAAGCTACCACACATTGGTCTGGATGGGTGCCAGCTAACACTCCTTAATGCGTGTAAGACAGTCCTTCAGAGGGAGGTTGGGAAGAGGGGGGGGGAGAAGGGAAGAAAAAATAATCGACACAAGCCATTATAATCTGAAAGGCAGGTGTAGTTAAAAATAACACACCGTGTTCACCACCTGTTCCATTGTATGCAGTAGCTCCTGGAGCTAAGAGAACATCAATAGAGCTAGAGGAACAATGGATCTCCAGCACATGCATCATTTTATGGCATACCTGAGATGGGGGGGGGGGGGGGGGTTTGAACCAAATTACTGTGTTGCATAGTAACTTCTAAAGGGGGGGGGGGACTCTGTTAGATCCCCAATTATTAAATGTTGCTTAACTAAGGGGCTGGCTCACTTAGGCATCCCATTGCTAGATTTCCCTGATCATTCCAGCTAAAGGCACATAGAGACTCTTGGGGTGATATAAAAGCTATTTGGTTTGTTTACCCATGTAAGTTTTTCCCTTGATGGTGCATCCATAAAAGGATGAACACAAAGCATACCAACTAGGCATTTCTGAACCCCCGAGAGACTTCTGCACATTTCCCATCTTTTGTGAGCAAGAAGGAGAGTTGGTTTTTATACCCCACTTTTCTGTATCCTTAAGGAGTCTCAAAGCGGCTTACGATTGCCTTTCACTTCCTCTCCCTACAACAGGTACCTTCAATGCTCCCTCTAAGCTGTGGAGTCTTGTGAGCAAAAATTCTACTTACTTTGTGAGCTACTGGCATTAAAGTTGTGAGCGAGCAATTTAGCTACTGCATAAATTAGTTTGTTCTGGAGCCATCCTTCCTGAGCTGAGACAAAAATGGGTGAGCCGAAGGCTAAAAAACTATGAGCTAGCTCACACTAACTCAGCTTAGAGGGAACACTGCTTGTAAGGTAGGTGGGGCTGAGAGAGTTCTGAGAGAACTGTGACGGACCCCAGGTCACCCAGCAGGCTTCATGTGGAGGAGTGGGGGATCAAACCTGGTTCTCCAGATTAGAGTCCGCCGCTCTTAACCAGCATATCACACTGGCAAAAGACCAGTATACTTCTAGAACACTCAGCAGGTGGGGTTTATACTCTCCCACCTAATTAACTTAATTTCTGTTTATTTAGGTACTTAGACCCTGCTTTTCTTCCTGATGAGAGCTCAAAATGGCTTACAGCCCCCTTCTCCCCTCCTCTATTTTATTCTCATAACAATGCTATAAGGAAGATTTGGACAGCAACTTGGCCAAAGGTGTTCCAGTGAGCTTCCATGAAAGAGTAAGGGTTTGAATTTGGGTCTCCCAGACCCTGGGCCCAGTCCAACGTTTTGAAAATCCTATTATTTTGAACAACATGGAGGTGACAGAAATGGCCCAATCACTGCTAACCAGTGAACACAACACTACAAATCCCCTCACAGTAAAACCAACTTTACTTACTCAGTGCCTGCCCCTTCTCCACCAAGAACAGCATCTTAGGCGGGTATACAGCAGTTGTCCTACTCTAAGTACAGCCCTGAGAGAACCCAAGAGTAAACTGCATGAAACCTACAGCATTCTTCAGCACAGTTTGTTTTACATCACTTGCCACAGTTGGAGCTAAGGTCTTCAACAATAAGGCCGTGCATGATGTATTTACCAAAGTGGAGAAATGAGTTTATTTTATTTACTTCATCTTCCTGAAGTGGCTTACATCATTCTCATCTCCTCAGTTCCCTCCCCCCCAAAAAACCCCAGTAAGGTAGGTTAGTCTGAAGTTATGCTCCCAGTGAGCTCCCATGGCAAAGTGAGAAATCAATATTAGGACACAGCAAAAAGAGGGGAAACCCAACCTGAGAAGCCAGCCAGGAACCTAGAAGGTTGAACAGCTAAAACATAGAACAAAATACATCTATTTATTACAAAGTACACAGTAACTACGGATTAAAAACATACAAAGAATGTAGATAAAAACAGAGAGGTAGTGGGTACCACATTACAGCCACACAGCATACAGCAACAAATGTAAGCTGCACATATAACAACGAAGACCAAAATACTGGTTACACATACAATAACCACTAGACCCAGAGGGCCTTTTTCAGTAGTCTAAATAATAGCAACACACGCTAGAAATGTAAATATGAAATATCTGTTCCAGGCCAGGCAGGTTGTGTTTGAATCAACGGAACAGTGCAGCTCCAAACAATGGTTATAAAGTATTGGTGTCAATCAGGCCAGTATACATTGAGGAGCCCACACCCATCAAAGATGATAGCTTTATACAATCACTCTGCCCTCGGCTGTTGCTGTGTTCACCGTGTGTGTCCTCGTGTCAACCAAAAGTGACATACATTCATTGCTGTATGCTATGTGGATGTAATGTGATATCCACTACCTGTTTTTATCAACATTCTACATGTGTTTTTAATCTGTACTTACTTTGTAATGTTCTGTTCTGTTTTAGCTGTTCAACCTTCTAGGTTCCTAAAGTGAGGAATCAAACCTGGGCTCCCAGACCCCAGTCCAACATTCCAGCCACTAGGTGTGGGAGGTAATCTTCACATATGGTGGTGTAGTGGTTAAGAGCATCAGACAAGTATCTGCAAGACCCAGGTCTGAATCCCCACTCGTGCCATGGAAGCTCCCTGGGTGACTCTGAGTTAGGGTTACCAGTCCCCAGTTGGGGGCAGGGGATCCCCCAGTTTGGAGCCCCTCCCCCTGCTTCAGGGCTACCAGGAAGCAGGAGAAAAAGGAATGCCAGGCCACCGCCCCCCAGAAATAAGCAAAACTTACTGGAAGCAGGAAAGGAAGAAGTAGGAAGTAAACACAACATGTCAACGTCACCCGGAAGTGACATAGGCACTTCGTTGATAGCGGGGCAACGCTCTGATTTTTGGGCAAAACTCTATGGTTTGAAGCGAATTTTACTTCCGGGTGATGTTGGCATGTTGTGTTCATTTCCAGGGATGTCACTTTCCACTCCCAGAATGCTCCCTCCATCCCCCTGCCCGCAGGTCCAACGGACCTGGCAATCCTACCTTGAGCCAGTCACACAGTCTCAGCCTAGCCTACCTCACAGCATCGTTGTGAGGATAAAATGGAGGAGAGGAGACTGATGTAAGGCACTTTGGCTCTCCATTGGGGAGAAAGGTGGGCTATAAATTAATTAATTAAATAAATTAAATAAATATGCACTGTTAATGGCTTTTCACACATCAGTTTTCTTAATATAATCATATGTACCCTACTTATACCATAAGGAGCATTTATACAGGGATTACAAAGTACAGGAGACAGGAAAATAAATCTTCCTCCATTTGCATTGCATAAGATGGTGCTGTAGCTACATGGAGAGCCAGTGTTGTACAGTCGTTAGACTCTTGGACTTTGGCTGAGGAGGCTAGCTTCAAATGCCCTTTTAGGTGACCTTGGATCAGTCAGAAGAGCTTCATGGGTCTATCACAAGGATCAAATTGGGAGGGGAGATCTGTGTACACTGCCCAAAGCTCTCTAAAGGAATGGTGGGTTAAAAATGTGATTTTTTTTTGTATCATCACAGGTACCAACATATGAACAGATATATAGCTAGTCCCTTAAATATATATAGGGTAAGTTTCCTTCATTCTCACAGCAGGAAAGGAGATCAATGTCTTCATTCTTTGCCTTCTTTGTGATACAAAACCAAATGAAGTAAGTTGCCTAAGGTCATGCAGGTAAATGAAAGAGACATTCGAATCCAGCTCTTTTAAGTCTGGCCAAAGTTAGGTCAAGTGGGTCATACATGATGCTGGATGGTGCCAAATTGCTCTCAAATCATTCCCAGAATCACTTCGCAATCACTTTTAAGCTGAATGGATAAACTGGGTCAGCAACTCCTAGTGATCTGGCCCTAACACCACAAGTGCCCTGGTTTGATTATGGTGACCTCTGCTCTCACTTGGCCCCAAAATGCCACAGGTGAGCACAACTAGCCCACTCAACTGGGACAGGAAGCAGTAGAGCTTCTGAGACTGTGCAATAGTGAATGGAGGAGATCCTAGTTCCTCAACCTACTTGCCAAAAATAACACTGGAAATTAGATTCAGGTGGGTCGCCATGTTGGTCTGAAAGCAATAGAATAAGGTTTGGATCCAGCGGCACCTTTAAGACCAACAAAGTTTAATTCTGGGTCCAATTGGGAGGGGATGCATGCACATAATTCCGTGTGCATGCACAAAATTAATTAATTAAACTTTGTTGGTCTTAAAGGTGCCACTGGACTTCAACTTTGTTCTATTGGAAATCAGTTTGAATAACAGAACGAACACATGCTATGGAATTCAACTGGAGTAGACAATTCAGTTCCATGTGCAACACTGGGTGGAAAGAGAGTACAGAGGTTATAAAAATATAATTTGCAAGATTAGGCAGATTAGACCCTATATGCCTCAGCTAGGATTGGAAACCTCCAGGCTGGGCCTGGAGTTCTCCAAGAATTACAACTGATCTCCAGGCTACAAAGAACAATTTCCCCTGGAGAAAATGGCAGCTTTGAGTGACAGCCTTTATAGCATCACAACCATGCTGAGCTCCCTCCCAAATTCCACCTTCCTCAGACTCTACCCCAAATCTTCAGGAATTTCCCAGCCCAGAGTTGGCAACCCTACATCAGAAGAACCCATTTTCTTCTCTGGTGTACCAGTTCTTCTTCAGTTTTGGTGAGCCAGATCTTCTTAACAATGCCATTAGAGCATCTAATTGAACATTGGGGGCATATAGAACGGACTTCTTGGTGGCTGCTCCGCACTTGTGGAATGCCTTTCCCACTAGGGTTGCCAACTTCAGTTCAGAAATACCTGGAGATTTGAGGGTGGCGCCTGGGTGAGTGGGGTTTGGGGAGGGGAAAGACATTGGTAGGGTATAATGCAGTACAGTCTACCTTCCAAAGCATCCATTTTCTCCAAGAGAAGTGGGATAAATGTTTTAAATAATAATATATAAATAAATGATATATGTAATCTGGAGATCATTTCTAATTCTGGGAGAAACTGGAAAATGTTTCCTCTTCACCAGCATTCAAGAGCCAGGGTTTAGAGGCATATCATAAACTTAATTTAGGGTTATTACTGCGTATGCTTTGTTGTTCAAGTTGCTGCTACCTGCTCTGAGACCTTGTGATACAAACAGCACTGAATAAAATAAAATTAGGGCCATCACATAGCTAAAGAAATTCTAGTCAGCTAATTGTATGTTTCAAGTGATTCCATAATTGATTAAATCTGAGTTTATTTGCATATTACAACCAATTATCCTCAGATCCCCAAGGTATGGTTGGAGGGCACGTGATCCTTAATAATGCTGTTCTGATCTGGGTTTGCTCAGTGCCTATAGGGGAACCCTGTGAATGATGCCTTACATTCTAGGAAGGAAGAAAGTCAGGATATAGAATGAAGACTACATGAAGAGTAAAACATAGTTTGTTGGGAGTGTACACTTGCACCTCAGCAGGCATCATATTAGAAGAGATGTTTCCTCATTTGAGACAATATGGGAATGCCTCTTTGTGGCTAGCATGTGCCACTTGCCATTTTTAAAACATCCTGGGTTGATTCAAACTTCAAAGAAATGTGGCTTTTAAAAAAAATTATCCAAAGGACTGTAGTCAACTTGACTAATCATTACAGTTTTCAAACAAAGACAACCCCCCCACACCTTTCTTTTGCCACCAAGTCACAGCCAACTTACAGTGACTCCATATGGGTTTTTTTGAGGTAAGAGACGTTCAAAGGTGGTTTGCCATTGCCCTAGACTTCCTGGGTCTCCCATCCAAGTACTAACCATGGCTGACCCTGCTTAGCTCCCAATATCAATACTGTTGCTAGCATTTTATGAGTGGTTTTACAATTGTTCTGTTTTATGTGTTTTAATTCTTTATGTAAGCCACCCTGAGCCTGCTTCGGCAGGGAGGGTGGGGTATAAATCGAACAAACAAACAAGTAAATATTTGGTAAGATAGTGCTAGCCTGGGCTATCCAGTTCAGGGCTGGGGCAAGTGATGCTCTGTATTCTTGGTGCTTGGGGGAGGGGCAACAGTGGGAGTGCTTCCTGCCCCCACTGCTGGACCTTCTGAGAGCACCTGGTGTCTTTGGCCACTGTGAGACAGAGTGCTGGACTGGATGGGCCATTGGCCTGATCCAACATTGGCTTCTCTTATGTTCTTATGTTCTTAAAACTAAACCATACTGGTTACTAGTTTTAATTTACAAGCCTCATCCACTGAAAGCACTCCTAAAGCATGCCATTTATTTTTTTAAAACCCACAGTTCACTCTCAATTGTATGCCGACCAAACAACCCTCAGGAAAGCCTCTGTCTTATAGCAACCAAAAAGCAGAGCAGATTTTGCAAATAAAAATGAGACTGATCGCGACAGGATGACACATGTCTGTGTGGAAAGTGCCAAAAAAAAAAATTAAGTGGCAGCTCAGTAAAAATAAACCCAAGGCAATGGATAGGATTGCTCATTAACCTTTCCTGTGTGTCTGCTACCAAGCCCGGAGAGGAATCCCCAGTGTATGAAAACAATTTAATTATTTGTCACCCAACATACACTCCACTGGCAATTCCCTGCTGGGGGGAAAAATGCTTACAGTCTTAATAAGATCAGCTTCTCTGGTAGATCTATTACTCTCCCCCTGAAGACAGATTCCCGCCACTAACCCAAGACTCAATTAAGCCCGTGAGAATCATTGCATCTAATTCCATTTTAAACATGGTTCAGATAAGAACAAAGAGAAGCATCAAAACAAGGGTACGATACGTACTCAAACTCCAGGACCGGGAAGGATTAATTAAACAATATACCTAACTGACTGAAGGCTTTATTTTTTAAAAGAAATATCCATAAGCAATAGCTGATAAGGAGGGAACCATCCTGGGGCATCGTTTCTGGAGCAGCGTCTTCTCCTTTTTCCAGACTGAATTCTTTGGGAGAATCTGTATTTCCAGCCAACACCCTGATTTTGCATATTATTGCTATAAACAATCAAAAATATCTGTTTGCTGTATTCAGACTGCCAGAAGCACAAATCCCTTTGCTTCAGAAGGAGTGAAAGGAGAAATGGGTATCCTCTGCTCGAAATGTTGCTATAATTATTCTGTAGCACTAACCGTAACCAATTCTCTGAAAATACATGGCACTAAAGTTTCCTTTCCCCATTATGGCCCAGGATGAAATCTCTGTGGTCAGCCACAGGAACCTCCCATGGCACTACACGGATCTATTTGCCATCTTTGATCAAGTCCCTTCCACTTAGGGTTGCCAATCTCCAGGTGGGGCCTGGAGATCTCCTGCTATTAGAATTGATCTCCAGACAACAGAGATCAGTTCTCCTGAAGAAAATGGCTTCCTTGGAGGGTGGCTCTATGGCATTGTGCCCTGGTGAGGTCCCTAACCTCCCCAAACCCCTCTCTCTCCAGGCTCCACCCCCCAAATCTCCAGGTACTTCACAACTCAGAGCTGGCAACCCTACTTCCACTTTCTCTACTCTCTGCAGCTCCATCCATACACATCATTGCTGTTGTAGTCCCTGGGACAGCTTTGGAACAATACTGGAAGACGACTGCTTTCCTAAGACCACAGAAAGATTCTCCTCAAGACTAGAAGGCCAGCCTCCAAGTGGGGCCTGGAAATCTCCCAGAATTACAACTAATTGCCAGATGACAAATTCCCCTGGACAAAATGGCTGCTTTGGAGGGCAGACTCTATGGCAGTATACCCCAATGAGGTCCCTCCCCTCCCCAAACACTGCCTTCTTCAGGCTCCATGGTCCAAATCTCCTGGAGTTGGCAACCCTACCACACCTTCTGCACACATGGCTGTATATGAATCCCTTCCAGGAGTATGCATTTCAGTGCTGTAGCATTGCAGCAAAGCTGCCTACAGACAACAGATGCATTTGTGCACGGAAGCCGGGCGAGTGTAGTACAGCTGTTCTCTCTCCCTCTTTGTGTGTGTGTGTGTGTGTGTGTGTGTATGTGTGTGTGTGAGAGAGGGGGGGCATTTCTGCACTTGATAAGGTGCCTAGAAGGGGGGAACAAGAGTGCCTCTGTCTCCTGCACTACAAGCTCCACCAGGATTGGGTCCTCTCAGCATTTTAAAATCACTTTAAAGTGACATCCTCATTGGATGCTACTATGTCTAGTTTGATTAGTGCCCAGTTCCGACTCACTTCAGCTAGGAATTCACCAAGCAGCTTTCCAAAGTCTATTATTTCTCGCACTCAGCCTGATCTCCTTCCCCTTTGCCACCTGCAGCCCGCAACATGAAGATTATACCGATCTCCCTTACACAGTTGTTGTAAAGACTGCTGAGAAGATATTTGCAAAGAGGTTTGAACACTCATAAAGCACCATATAAATGTTTTTCCTCAAGGCATCTTTCCTCCCTATCTTCATAGACAAAACTTTTTTAAAATCATGGATTACAAGGAAAAAGCACATTGGAGTGGTGGTCCAGAATACAAGATAGCTTAAGAAATGCTGAGCTAAAGAAACTTTGATTTGATAATCTCATTAATAAGCTTTATAAAGTTAGCCTATGGATATGGGCACAGCCTTAGAGTCCAGAGTCTCATACTGGAGAGGATCCAGCCATTCTGTAAGTAGCCTTCCTTCAATTTAAGTGGTTCTTCCTCCAACTTAAGTGTCTCTTCCTCCAATGGAAGAGCCCCTTAAGTTGCAGGAAGGCTTCAGACTTGAGCCAAGAGGAAAGGTGAGGTATTCATCTTTTAAGAAATAAATGAATAAGTAAATAAGCTTTGTTCTGTGGAGTGGTAGGATAGGGGTAGGATCCACCACATCATTTTTGGAGAGGAGATGACTGGGAGGTGATGTGATAACCATCTTCAAGTACTTGAAGAACTGTCGTATAGTGGATGGTACAGAGTTGTTTTCTGTTGCCCCAGAAGGTCGGACCACAACCAATGGGTTGAAATTAAATCAAAAGAATTTTCGACTAAACATTAAGAAGAACTTCTTGACAGATAGAGCAGTTCCTCAGTGGAACAGGCTTCCTCAGGATGTGGTGGGTTCGCCTTCTTTGGAAGTTTTCAAACAGAGGCTAGATGGCCATCTGACACAATGCTGATACTGTGAACTTAGGCAGATCACGAGAAGGGAGGGGTGGGCAGGGTTGCATCAGTGCTTAGTTCTGGTGACCCTTTCTTACACACCTAGGGAAATGCCAATCACCACTTTGGGGTGAGGAAGCAATTTTCTCCAGGCCAGTATGGCCAGGGATTCTGAAGACTTTTTTACCTTCTTCTGGGCATGGAGCAAGGGTCACTGGAGGTATGGGGGGAGGTAGTTGTGAATTTCCTGCATTGTGCAGGGGGCTGGACAAGATGACCCTGGAGGTCCCTTCCAACTCTTAGGCTTCTATGATTCTATATTAAACTTTTAACCTCAGGGGAAATGCTCCCTTAAAAAAATCTATGTCAAGTTTGTTCTCCCAAATGTTAAAACCTATCTTTGATATAGAGAGCAAGCTCCCATACAATAATTACACGTGCAAATTAGTTGGGTTTAAAATTTAAAAATAATATATGTAACTGAATTTAAAGTTATGTATCTTTAGGACCAATGTTAATTTTAGTCTTTTAACTTCCTCCTCCCATTTATGGTATATATAAATTAGGAGACCTGTTTTTCAGGAACAAAAAAAAAAATGATATGCCTCATACAACTGAAAAGTAGTGATTTACATGAAAAAGGACTACGACTTTCCCAAAGCCCAAAACTGGTTTACTGGCCCACCTGTCCACATATACCTAAGATCACCTTAAAAGAAAGAAAGAACCAACACCCCTGTTTGGGCTCCTGGAAATAATTCTTACTTGCTACAGGTCCCCCAAAAAGTTGGTCCCCTACAAGCATAGCTTAAGGCACATCAAATAGATAAAGGCACCATCACCTATTTATTTATTTGATATCTATTCCACTCTCCCCCACTATCGTAGGGCTCAGAGCAGATCACAACATATAGTAGACAGTTAAAATACAATGAAAAACATATAAATTTGACCAATTCAAATACTTACAATTAATCAGATGGAGTATAATAATACTACCACTGTCCCAGGGGAAGAAAAAAGGGGGAAAGAGGCAGACAGAGCTATATAAAAGAATTCTCTTGGCCTCACCCATGTGCTTGGCAGTACAACTCCGTTTTACCAGCCCTGTGGAAGTAAACCAGGTCCCGCAGGGCCCATCTCACTCAGAAGTGCATTCCACCAAGCTGGAGCTACCGCCAAAAAGGCTCTAGCTCTCATTGAGACCAGGCGGATATTCTTTGGCCCCGGGACCATCAGCATGTTGTTATTTAAAGAGCATAGTGCTCTTTTTTTGGGGGGGGGGATATACCAAGAGAGGCGGTCCCCAATGTATGTTGGTCCCAGACCCTGAATGGCTTTGAAGATTAAAACCAACACCTTGAACTTGACCCAGTATTCAATCTGGAGCCAGTGCAGCTAGCAGAGCATGGGTTGGATATGGGCTCTAACAGGGGTTCCTATTTTGACCAATAACCACTTGCTTCTTTTTGTCTCACCTTTTTTATCTTCTCCTCAATGTGTGGCATATATTGCCAACTCCAACTTGGGAAATTCCTGGAGATTTGGAGGTGGAGTCTGGGGAGGGTGGGGTATAATGCAACACAGCTCACCCTCCAAAGCAGCCATTTTTCCATGCAAACTGATCCCTGTGATCTAGAGGTCACTTGTGATCCCAGCAGATCTCCAAGCCTCACCTAGAGACTGGCAACCCTAATTACACAGGTTCTCTGTAGGCAGATGGCTTATCAATTTCAGGTAATCAGATGTTCAAAATGATTGACTCAACTAAATATACTCATGTTATTAGATGATTTATACAGATAATATCTTGGATATAAAGCCAAGATTCAACAAATGAGTTTAACTATATTGAGAACACTCCTATAAAACTCAATGGAACTCCAGCACCAACCCGGGCACCTGTGTTCCATTTATTTCGATGGGACTTCAGCATGCTTTGTTTATCGCCCCTGGCTACAGTCCCACAGTTTAGTAAAAGTTAAAGGGATATAAACACCCCATTGAGTGGGGTGCCACAAGTGGAGAATAGTTCATGCAACAAATAATATCAAAACCTAAACTGGGAATAAGCTCATCATTATTTTCTATGGCTAGGATCCAAAGTGACCCAGAGGACATTCCTTTTATAGGAAGGGCCTTCTAAACTTCCCTTTTCAGCATCAGATCCCCTCCCCCTTGGCCCCACCTCTTTAAAAGTCCATCTTATTCTGGCCACAGAATAAACTTTAATCAGATTCCTACACCGACAGCATAACGAAGCTACATGATGCTCTCTTTGTTGCAGAAACAGCAGTTTGCAGATGAATCTGTGTGGTTGTTAACAAGCAATTAAAAGTTAAAAACCCCAAGCACATTCACGGAAGAACTTATGTCAGATTGTGAGGCTGATAACAACGCAAAGTGCTGTATCAACTGAGCCATCTCTAGCTGCAAATCAGAAATCTTTTTTGCATAATTTTGTTTTGGACTCAGCAAGCTTGTTTTAGGTGCATGCTAAGGCTTGCTAAATCCTGTTATTCAAGTTCTATGCTATTAAGTTTTCAGACATTTGATGAAAATACAGCCTCTATTTTGGCAGATGGCAGGATCTCCTCCTATTCTTTGGTTGTAAAACACAACTACAAGTTTAGTGACAGGTTGCAGGCAGCGTGGAAAATATTTCCCCTTCTCCTCACTAAGATCGCTGTTGATTGGGAAGGAGGCTATAGATCTCTCACTCTGTCACAAAGGTAAACCTGTATTTATGGATGAGCTGCTGCAACAACAGCATCAGGACCACCACCCCGTTCACTCAACCTCCTAAAACACCTGGCTTGTTCTGGCAGCAGGGAGGAATAAGAACATTGCTGAAACTCCCTTGGCAGTAACTTTGCTCCTTGCTCCTTTCTGCTGCCTGAAGAAGCCAGGTGCTGTTAAAGGGTAAGTGAGCAAGCAGCAGTGAGAGAACAGTAGCTGTCACAAGCACCTGGAGGCTTCTGAACAATAACTGTCACAAGCACCTGGAGGCTTCTGATGACATGGAGACCACACACGACAGCCATTTCACACATGGCGGGGGGAGTGGCATCAAGAATCATGTCCAAACACCACACAACCATTGGACTGTTACATGTTGCTTAATGTTCTCCTCTGCTTGCTGTATTTCCTCACCCTGCAACAGCCTATCCTGAGCTGATTTAAAATCAGAGAGGGAATTTGTTCTTTCAGTTAAAAAATACTCTAGAACAACATAATCATCCTATAATGCATCATGAATAGTTTCAAAATGAACTTTGTCAGCTGTAATGATACTATCAAGTGACTCTTTATATACTGCGACAGCCTCATAGAGCAATGTGAACTGATTCCCAAGCATGTGCACGTGGGCAGCGCTTAACTTCCAGAAAGAGGGATGCTGGACTCCAGCCTTTCTGGAAACGCTGATTTCCCCGGTAGATGCTATGGATGCACTGTTGTCCCTCAGTGGTGGAAACAGACTCCAGCTTTTAGCTCTTTATTCTTCTCCCCTGTCTGACAACCCTAAAATTCATTGGGCTGGATCTGAAGTAGCCTTTCTATCAGCAGAAGGCATTTCTTCTTTATAAGGCATTTCTTCTTTATCCATAAATGCTCCCTCCAAGCTGCAGTTCCCCCAGCTGCATTTCATACTGTTTCTGAGGGTCTCTTACCCTTAGGAGTAGCTTTTCAGGTAGACGCAAAAGACAGAGAGAAAATGAGAAAGATCATTCCATAAGGGCTTTTTTTTGAAGGGGAACGCGCCAGAACAGAGTTCCAGAACCTCTTCAACAAAATTCTTTTTTAAATGTTTAAAAGTTCATGAGTTTTCAGTATACAGATTGAAAACTTCATTTCCCTCTTGAGAGTACTGGCACCTCTCCCCCCCACCCCCGGCCCACAAACAGCCCTCACTCATCATAGGAATCCAACCCAACAATTCTAAGGGGAGAAAAATCACCTCGTGAAGCCAAAAGTGATATTAAAATCTGTCTGAAAGACCCTAATGGAATTCGAGAATACCTGAAATGAGATTTTTTTTACCCCTCCCACTGGGGGCCTTTATAATACAGCTAGATTTGAGTCCAGTAGCACCTCAGAGACCAACAAGATTTTGGGGGTATAAGCTTTCGAGAGTCGAAGATCCCTTTGTCAGATGGAGAGCTTTGACTCTCAAAAGGTTATACCCTGAAAATCATTTTGGTCTCTAAGGTGCTAGCTGGGGTGGCCAGGTCCTCCCGGCCACTGGTGGGGGATGGGGGGGTAGGGTTGTATTACGTATTGGGATTGAATCATTCCCTGATTGAATCACCCTAGAGACTGGCTGAGCTTGGAGCACAAGAAGAACAGCCGACTAGGACTCTGGAGTATACCAGTCAAGTAGTAATGTTTTGTAAATAGCCTATCACGGGGAGTGGCTGTGTGTGGGGTGGAGTGTTTTGCATGCATATAAGCAGGGCTTCGGCCCTGCTAGCGTTGTCTTTGAGCTGAGCTGTAATCACAATAAACTATGAGCTGATCACACAGTGCATCCGAATCCAGTATATTTCAGGTTGGTAGATCCAGTTTGGGAAACTCCTGGAGATTTGGGGTTGGAGCCTGGAAAGGACAGGGACAATGTACATAGAGTCCACCTTCCAAAGAAGCCATCTTCTCCAGGGGAACTGATCTCTGTGATCTGGAGATGAACTGTAATTCCAGGGGATCTCCAGGTGCCACCTGGAGGCTGGCATCCCTAGGTGTAACTGGACTCAGATCTAGCTGTTCTACTGCAGACCAACATGGCTACCCTCCGAAACTATCCTTATAATACAGCCTTTGTTAGCCAGAACTGCCTTGACACAGGAGATCTGACTTTCTATTTGAGGCCTTTGTGAGTGGATCAGCCATCCCTCATTGTCTAATATTTAAATGAATCTTTTGAAAAGACATGACCTCATCAGGGTCCTTTTCCTGTCCTCACTCTTCATCTAATCTTATCTTAGAGTGCTATTAAATTGGTAAACCACTTTGGGGAGCATTTGCTTTGATAAGGAATGGTAGGATTGTGCAATCTGTCAAGATTACATCGCTTCCCCCGAATGAACGCTGATTCTGTCATCTTTCCTTTACCTCTGGCACATTGCGGCAAAGTGATCGTAACAGCTCGTCTCAGTCTCGGTATTCAATGTATTTTAACCACTTCCACTACTAGCCACTAGGGAAAAAATCTACTTCAAAAGGACTGGCTTAAAAATAGAAAATTATCTGAAGAGAGAGTATACATGAATAGCAACACAAACAGTGACCTTTCTCGGGTGCTTTTCATGTTTTGGTATTTTCAGCTGCCCTGCCATCCATGTTCTCCTCATTTTATTGATTTATAATAACAATACAGCCTTCTGTATAAGATGTTTAACTGCCTTTCCTTTGGTAAACAGCTTTTTTAACTAACATTTGCTTTGACGAAGTTCCCATGTTCGTAATGTAAAACCGACAGAAGATGCTTTGTGCAGCCTGGAATCTTTCCCATTGAGAGACATTGTTCAGACCATTAATGCCCCTTTTCTATTTTTAAAAAGAGAACTTTTTGTTTCAGAGTGCAGATCAGAGAAATGGCTTACTGTCTATTTTTTAAATTTATATCCTACTCCCCAGCCCAAAAGAAGAGAGCGAGAGATCCTTGAAGCACCTTACCTATGAGACAAACATGTTCTTTTAAGGACATGCCATCACTGATCAGTATTACCTTCCCTGGGAATGGTTATTTGAAGTAGGTGCATGATATGACATCACAGTTCATGTTCCTCCACCCTGCTCCATTTCATTGGTGAGCAGCAAAACTTTTTTTTACAAAACTAATGTCCTCCTTTTCCAAACACTTAAGGGACCTGTGTGTGTTAAGTGCTGTCAAGACATAGCCAACTTATGGTGACCACATATGGCTTTCAAGGTATGAGATGTTTAGAGATGTGTCGCTGAAAAGTACTGGAGTCTGGAGGCCGGTGGAGTGAGTTTCAGCATGATCAAGTTTATTGTAGGTCAGGAACAAGCATGCCTGAGGCGGCCTAGGGGTCAGTTTATATGCACAGAAAAGCCTCGCCCCCGTCCACACCCACACTGTGGGATCGGATAATCTTCCCATCAGAGATTACATTGGTACATTTGAATATGCTAAGCCCCTGATTGGTGGATCTTTAGGAGCCTGGGTGCTATTGTTCTTTTACCTCAAGCTTGTACCTTTTCCAGGCCATGCGGTCAGACCGCATGGCCAGCGCCATTACATGTTTGGTCACATCAAAGAATCATACAAGTGTACACATAGAGAATCGTAGCCTGGTTGTCTGTGGAACTGTGGACGGGGGCGAGGCTTTTCTGTGCCCAGGACATAACAGTTGCCATTGCCTGCCTCTGTGTTGTGACCCTGGAATTCCTTGGTGGTCTCCCACCCGAATACTGACCCGGGCCAACCCTGCATACCTTCCGAGATCTGACATGGTCAGGCTAGCCTCGGGCCATCACAGCAATGAATTAAAACAGAATGAAAACAGACCAGAGTATTACTCATATTAGCTGAACCCATAACCAGTGAAAGAGCATCATCAGCGATCCACCAAAACACTCTGAAACAAGATGGTCTTCATCTTCTTGGGGAGGGTGGGGCTTAGTGTGCAGCAGCTTCTCACAGGCCGTTCCATAAAACTGATGCCACAAAAAACCTGTTCCTCATAAAGAACAGACACACTCTCGTAGCAGAAGGCAACGGCAGAAGAAAACACCGTCATTTTAACTACAGCTCAATCAGGGCCATTCTTTGTTAAAATACATTTTTATCATTCCAAGGGTGGAAAGTTCTATTTATTCTGGAGGTTCTTGCAAAACAAGGAAGACAATACTTTTAAGAGACAGAAGAAAGACAGTGGAAGGAAGCAGGGCCAGATAGACTAGCGAGGCTGTAGCTCTAGGCACTCACTTTTAGGCCTTCAGTTTCCCAAGTGAGTCACAATCTAGCAGCAGCAGAGCAGTAGGTTTTTATACCCCATTTTTCTCTGACTTAGGGGTTATCAAAGTGGCTTGCAATCGCCTTCCCTTCCTCTCCTCACAACAGACACCCTGTGAGGCAAGTGGGGCTGAGAGAGTTCTGAGAGAACTGTGACTGGCCCAAGGTCACCCAGCAGGCCTCATGTAGAGGAGCAGGGAATCCAACTCTGTTCTCCAGATCAGAGTCCTCCGCTCTTAACCACTATACCAGGATGACTTTGGGCCAGTCACTCAGCCCAAACGACCTCACAGGATAGTTGTGAGGATAACATGAAGAAGGGGAAAACTATGCATGCCATAATGACTGAGCCCTTTTGGAGGAAAGTAATAAAGACTTTAAAAAAAAATGTAAGACAGGTTCAGTACTCCAGATTGGGACATTCCTGGGGGGTGGGGCCTGGGGAAGACAGAGTTTGGAGAGGGACCTTAGCGGGGTATAATGCCATACAGTCCACCCTCTGAAGCTGCCATTTTCTCTGGAGAACTGATCTCTGTTTGGCAATCAGTTGTAATAGCAGGAGATCTCCAGGCCCCACCCGGTGGTTGGCAGCCCTATCAATATGGCATTTTTAGAGTTTAATGTGTAAAAATGTCCTTTAGTAATATGGATCTCAAGGCCTAATTGACACAACAGAGTGTCACATAGCGTGAAGAGCCTACATTCCAGATTCCAGACTTTGAGACAGAAGGCTTTGGGCCTTAGCAATTCATTAAGGGCTCAAAACAAAATGGCAGCTTTTCTACAGGTTCTTCTCTCTAGGAAGTAAAAGTCTTCTCCTTCAGAGAGAGGAAGCTGACCCAACTGTCAGCGACAGCAAATGACAGGATCTCCAAGAGTCAGTGTCATTATTTAATACGGTGAGATAGGATGGATGTTACTGGACTACTCCAGACAGCAGAGGAGATTTTTAAAAACATGTTTATGAATGTTTTTTTCACGTTTGTTTTTAACTGCCTGGAACTATAAAATATCAGGACAAGGAGTGGCAAGTCTTTCTTCCTGCTGTGTTAGTTTTCTACCTGATTTATACAAAAGGAGTGCTGTGGGGGGAGCATTCCAAAAATATCCATCCTTCTCCCGTCTGGAGCAGGCACAGCTACCCATTCTCTCCACTACCCATTCCCACTGAGCTCAGCTGGGTAGCAGAAGAAAAATGGGGGGATGCAGCCATTTGCATTGTTGGGGGCACGATGACATCACTTCCAGGGTGACTGGAAGTGACATCGTCATGTCACTTAGGATGCTCTAGCATTCCGTCAAGACCCTAAGAATACTAGCGCATCCCTGGCAAAGCAATGGTGCCACATCTGGTCTCCCTGAAAGTAAAGTAATTGCTTCCCTGGCAAGATTACTACACTGCCAGCAAGCCCCCCCACCCCGAATGGGTGAGTCTCATGCTGGCAACTCTAATGCCTATGGACAGAGAAACTATATGCACAGAGATTCTGTCCCCATATTTGGGAGAGCTGGCTGCTTTTCAAACATTCCAATCAAAGAGAGGCACATAAATATTTAGATGCCATGCTTATGACCAGGTGTAGGCTGGGCCTACAGGCTTGTGCTTGCTTTTATGCACATTGGGTCATGTATAGAGGTCTAGTAAGTTTAGAAAATGAAGATTTTTCTCAATGGTAGTAGGCAGGGGCCATATCTACTATGGCAGAATTTTTTTCTTTCACAGCTCTTTCACAACTCTAGGAGCACACTAAACTCAGTCATAATCCCTTAAATAAAAGCCAGTCTCTCCCCAAACCACAAAAGGGGGGGGGGGGGTTAAGACAGTACTTATATAACATTCTGCATAATGTTTAGCAAAATCTTTGTTAAAATACAGGGAAAGAATCAACTCTGAAATAGCATAATGAATGTTTAACCCCTGAACAACTTAATGCAACACAACCATTACCTTGCCAAAGGGTTTCTTCTCTCTGAGTGTATTAAGTAGTAGAGAATAACAACTGGGAAAAGATCACTGACTGCAACGATGTGCACATGAAAGCACATACCTTGAATAAGACTTTGTTGGTCTTAAAGGTGCCACTGGACTCAAACTTTGTTCTACTGCTTCAGACCAACACGGCTGCCCCACCTGGTTCTGTCTGCAATGCAGAAAGATAATCTTTTTGCAATTCAGACTAGACATACCAATCTCATCTATGTAGATTCTCTCAACTCTTTTCACGATTCCTGGACTCACTTAATATTGACTGTCCTGAGGACGTACAAAAAAAAGCAATAACTCACCACATTTGTACCAAACAAGCAATGTAGATTTGCTTTTTCTTTTCTTTTCTTTTTTACAAAGGACAGTGAGTGGGTTCATGAGTCCCACCTGAACCCGGGGGGGGGGGGGGGGGGGGGAATTCAGCATCACTTGGCTACAATAACAGCGGCACCATGAAAGACTCCAGATTAGCAATAAAAGACTTTTTGTTGATTCCCCTTCAAAAGACAACTTTGCATACAGACAAAAAGATTGGGAGTTACTGGAGTATCAGTACACCCACACACCCACACACAACCTGGAATAAAGCACTGCAAAATAACCAATCTACAGCAACTTAATTGTACAAACCTGAGACTTCCAACAAGAGCATCTCTCACACAGGTAAAAAAATACCACTTAAGTGTTTAAAATAACAGTATTTTCTTCTTAGACTTCTTCTTCTTGCACAGCACTGATACAGGATATACAGATCTTGAAATATATTCAAGGCACACCTGTTTACTATTTATTACTACAGGTCTGAGGCCTTCCTTTTGCATAGCTAAAATACCTTTCTAAGGGGAATTCAGTTAGCACACTCCTGACTGCATGAAGTTCTTCCTTCTTTACAGTTTGCTTTGTACCTAGATAAACACAGTAACTTTAACATTATTTTGACTCCATTTCCGTGTCTAGTGATCTATATTTATAGAATTTCATAACCCCCATTGAAGACTGACCTTTTAAGCCACGCTTAGAACATTTAATTGACTGTGGAACACCCTGATTCAAGAGAGAAATATTCTAGCCCATTATCTGAAAAGTAATGAAGAAAGCCTAGGAAAACTCCTACAAGTCTGAGGCCTCCTTCTCCCTTTCTGCAACAGCTGCCTCTTCTTGTAAGCAAAACTAGCAGGACTCAGGAAGAGGAAGCCTAGCCCTCCCTCAATGAAAGTGCAGCATTGGTGAGCACAATTGTCCATCGGGGCAGTCAGCCAATAGCACAGCCAGGTAGTTGGCTCTTTAGGTGGGACAGTGCCCATTAAGGAGAGAGTTGGCCTATTATGGAGGCGATTCCTTTGGCTTTTACAATGGAATATGGTGGGGTGGGGAAGCAAAATGCTGTTTTGTTGTTACGGTTGCCAATCTCCAGGAGGTGGCTAGAGATCTTCTGGGATTGCTGATCTTCAGGTGACAGATTCGTTCACCTGGAGCAGTGGTTCTTAACCTTGTTGGAGGTACTGAACCCCACCAGTTTCATATGCGCATTCACCGAACCCTTCTTTAGTGAAAAATAATTCTTAGTACTTAGTAATAGTACTAAGTTGGAGGCCCCACCGAACCCCTGAGACTGACTCACGGAACCCCTAGGGTTCGATCGAACCCAGGTTAAGAACCACTGACCTGGAGAAAATGGCCACTTTGGAAGGTGGACTCTATGGCATTATACCACATTGAGATCCCTCCACTCCCCAAACCCTGCCCTCCTCAGGCTCCATCCCCCCAAATCTCCAGGTACTTCCCAACCCAGAGCTGGCAACCCTATTTGTCCTAGCCAGTCGCTGCTTAACTGCCAAAGCTGTTATCAATAAGCAAGACTCTGGTAGACTCAAGCATAGGGCTGCCAGCCTCCAGGTGAGGCCTGGGGATCTCCCGCTTTTACAACTGATCCCCTGGAGAAAATGGCTGCTTTGAAGGGGAGACTCTATGGCATTGTACCATACTTAGGCCTCTCCCCTCCCCAAACCCCGCCCTCTCCTGGATCCACCCCCAAAGTCTCCAGGTATTTTCCAAACCAGACTTGGCAACCCTACTCAAGCGTGAATGGTTCAGGTGCCAGGGAGAAAGAAGGAAAGTCCCCTGTGATTTGGCAGAAACCTTATCTCCCTTAAAGTTAATTAATAAGTTTTTTGGGAAGTGCTCTTCAGGGTCTCTGGGAAGGAGACTGCCCTCTCTATCCATAGTGAGCAGCCTTGCTGATAGTGTTGCCAACTCTGTGAGGAAATTCCAGGGTATTTGGGGTGGAGTCTGGAGAGGGTGTGGCTGGGGGAGGGACATTAGTGGGGTCATAAGGCCATAGTGTTCACCCTCCAAAGCAGCCATTTTCTTCAGGGGAGCTGATCTCTGTCATCTGGACATTAGGGTTCCCAGGTCCCCCCTGGCCACCAACCGGGGAGATCCAGGCCCCACTAGAAGATCGCCCCACTAGAAGGTTGGCAGCCCTACTCCGTGAGTTCAGAAAAAATGGTTTCCAGAATATTAAAGGAAAGCTGTGCTGGATGCCTACTGGATAATACCCATAACATCCCCAACACACTGACTGCTCTCAATCCTCAGACTAGTTTTGCAGCGTTTTAAAGATATTTGCAACAGCAGGAGAGATAATGTGAAGGATTTTTATCTAGTATAAACAAGATATGTAGCTTTAGACAGACAGACAGACAGACAGATCAGATAGAATACCTGAAATACAAAGGGGAGGACTAGGAAGTAAGACAAGCTGAATTGCTGGGTTCATACATAAAATATACTGGGTTCAGATGCATAGAGTGATCAACTCATAGTGAGTTAAGCCGGAACAAGACAACACTAGCTGGGCCAAAGCCCTGCTTATAGTCATGCAAAACACTCCACCCACACACTCCCCATAATAGGCTATTTACAAAACATTACTACTTGATTGGTTTACTCCAGAGTCCTGGTCAGCTATTCTTCTTGTGCTCCAAGCTCAGCCCATTTCTAGGGTGATTTCAATCAGGGATGATTCAATCAGGGTGATTCAATCAGGGATGATTCAATCCCAATACAAAGCAATACAGATAAAGAGGCTGTTTCTATTGCTCTTAGCAGCACTTTCTCCCTCCCTATTTATGTTTGGAAGATGCCTCTGTAACTTAGACAATCTTCTGAAGTTGCAGTCCTAATTACAGTTTCCTAGGAGTAAGTCCCATGGAATAAAATGAGGCTTACTCCAGACCACCTTAGACCTAGCCACACAACAATAACAACCTTTTTGGCATAACAGATTACAGAAAAACAGGAGAAGGATGAAATCCTAACAAATATCTCTCCTTTTAGAAGCCAGATACAGAAAATTCGCCACTGTTTCAATTACAGCATTTTGGGTGGAAAGAAAATAGGAGGTCTTATGTTCATCTCAGATTGGTCTATTACAGCCAATAATAACTGATCTAAATACCTAGTACAAATGTCAGAATGGTAGGTACAATGCAAAAAGACATGCTCAATACCTTCTACTTCATTCCTGCCGTAGTCACATACCCTTTGCACATATGGAATCTTTTGAAACCTCCCGTGAAGTACTGCAGAAGGCAATACATTAAAACAGGCTAGCATATAAACTCTGCAAATAAGCGGATCGAAGAGGCAAGAGAAATACGTTATTAGCAGACCAATAGGAGAAATCCCTAACCACACTATTTCCTCTTTTCCTTCCCCAGCAGCCCTTACAGCCTCTCCTCTTTCTATGCATCCTTCTCTCCCTTCCGCCCACCACCTATCTACCATTCCTACCCACCAGTATCTCTCTCTCAAGCCTCTTTTCTTTTCTTCTACTCACAACGTTTTTCAATGTCTCCCTCTCTCCACTATCAAATCAAAACTTTGGAAGCTTGGCAATATTGCTGTGGCTGTCTAGTATCCCCCAAAATGTCAACCAAGATCATTAGATTTCAGCGGACATTCATATTTTAAAGGTACAGATATTGTTTCCAATAAAGGGGAGGCTAACCCTCATTTGTATTATTTTTTAGATTTTTCTGCAAACCCCTCAAGTTTGTAGAAAAATCCCATTTGTTCCTGGTCCATTATGTGGATTTTTAAAAAACAAAACAAAAAACAAAAAACCCCACACACCCCAGTTTTCAGTTCAGAATTACAGCATTTATTCCAGTGCAAGACTAAGTTTGTGTTTTCCCCCCGCCAGGTATAGCTTTTAAACAAACAAACAAACCCAGAGTGGGTTATCTTAGTTGAAAGAAAGAAAGAAAGAAAGAAAGAAAGAAAGAAAGAAAGAAAGAAAGAAAGAAAGAAAGAAACTTTTTTTTGTAGAGATTATCTTAAATTCAGGGTCATCTTCCTTACTGAGTAAACATGGCAGATCTAATGATATTCAAGAAAAAGGGGATTTTAGTTAATTTCCAAGTCCATATCCATGGTAAGTCTATCAGTAAAGGGAACCTGCTGCTTCAGAAGTCATATACTTCAGTGACAAAAAAACTAAGGAATCTGTGGCTTTCAAATCTTGTTTGTCAGGTTCCTGCCAGCATCCGGCTGGAAAAAGGATGCTGGACAAGACACTTAGGTTCTTAACTGGGTTTGCAACCCAATGAGTCAAAGTGGATGACCAATTAACTCCAGAAGTGATGACTTTTTAAATCTCTTTGACTGTAGGCTGTTTGAATCGTTCATTGCCAAACTAAATTATGCTAGTCAGGTAAATCTGACATCTGAAATAAATTTAGAGATTAATGATGATTTGTGCCTGGGAAAATGAACTGGATGGAGCAAATCCAAATGATCCCAAACATAATTAGGCTGGGAATTCTTTAAAAAAAGAAATGCTATCTTAGGGCAAACCCCGTATCTCCATTAAAATTGCTGGGAAATGCTTCTACTGGCTTCACTGCTATTATCCCCCCCCCCCCCCCCCGGTAGGATTCTTCCCTGTCTGATTTTGGGAAACAACTAGGGCTGCTTCCACACGGGAGCTTTTCCCAGCATGGAATGCAGGAAGCCCCAGGATTAACGATGAATGTCCACATGGCATCATGCTCAATACGAGCATGACATGGGGTTTTCCTGCGGTTCCCCCTTTAATATATTTAAAAGGGAACTGCTGGTGAAGTGTCCATCTGGAGTGTCCATTCCTCCAACACAGGGACTGGGGGGGGGGGGGTTCAGGGGAAGGAACGGCATTTTACTCTCCCCTTTAGTTTTTTAAAGGGTTTTCCCAATTTCCCTGCCTGACCATGTTGTTGTATTACAGCACTGTGGATGGGGAAAGGGGGGTGCCTCAGCTCAGGGGAGGGGGTCCCAATGTAATTACCATGGTGCCTGTGCTATTTCACAAGTATACTAGAAAAAGGGGAAAACTGGGAAAGGGGCAGCAGCAGCAAGTGTGCTGATGGCACCCCCCCAGTCCTTGCCCCTCCAGATACCCAGCGATTCCCAGCTATTGGCTGCCAGCCGTAACTGTATCAGAATCTGCGAACATTCTCATTTGGCAGAGGAGAGGAAGACTGTAACATCTTTTGGGCCAGTAGAATGAGATCTGGGCTGAGCTTCTGTTCCTCCTCTATTGCATGTATTTAATGTGGGTGTGGTCAGAGGCTGTTCTGGCAGGAAAGGAAGGTCTTCATGCAAGTGTGACGGGATTAAAAAAAAACAAAACTATGACCAGCAGAGTGTGTTCATAGAATCCTGCTGAGTCACATGACAGAGTGAGGAGGGGGCCGTTTGGGCTCAGAGCTCTCGGTTATTGGTCCATTAACAGACTCAGAAGGGAAGCGCTGAGGGAGTGAAGCGACTTTCACCTTCTAAGAGACTCTGTGGAGAATTCTGTTTCTAGGAAGGAACAGACTCAATCATAGTGAACTAAGCGAACACAAACACTAACATACATCAATCCTGGCGAGCCTGTGAGATGTGGTTGTGGGAGGGCTGAACTCTGGCAGGGTCTAGACAGCTGTGTAGAGGCCAGCTGTGACTCAAAGAGGCCAGTAAGACACAGCTATAGAGGAACCACAAAGCAGGACAGGAAAGAGTATAATAGAAGAGCTGAGTGAACGTGTAACCATCTGTATGCAACAACAAAAAACCATAAGCATACAACCTGAATGTAGTCTGAGGACCAGTGCCAGCCCTTTCAGCAAAAAAGAGTCCTCTGTACAAACAACCGATATTCCCCTATTGTGTTCTGCCAATAAATTACAGTTTTATTTTATCTTGAAAAAACCTTGTTGCCTGACTCATACTTTAAAAACCAATCCCTGAAGAGACTAGTTAAGAAGAGAGGGACCTGATTAGTATTCATAGACCACTGGGCCGATCTGTTCTCTCAGAGGGAAAGTTAAAACTACAGCTTGTAAAGAGGAGTAGGGTCATAGCAAACTATGTTTATTTTATTCACATCATTTATGTCCCACTTTTCTTCCCAATGGGAACCCAGAGTGGCTTACAATGTTCTCCCCTTCTCCATTTTATCTTCCCAGCAACGCTGTGAAGTAGGTTAAACTAAGAGCATGTGATTTGACCATGGTCACCCCACACACTTCCACAACAGAGTGTGCATTTGAATACAGGTCTCCTATATACTAGGCCAACAGCGTAAACCACTACACCACTCTGTATCGCTATACCATGCTGGCAAGAGATCTGGATTGATCTTCTGTTCCTCTGCTGTTGCAGAGATCTATCCTGGTTGTCGCCAAAGGCTCTCCTGGGAGGGGAGAAAGGTAAGAACATCATGATGGCAGCTTAATGAGATCTGGCTTGAGTGTCTGTTCCTCTTCTATTACAGGTATTGAGGCTGAATGTTGTCAGGTAGGGTTGTCAACCTCCAGGTGGGGCCTGAAGTTCTCCATGGAGATAGTTGGAAACCCTGTGTGCCAGAGGTGCAAGCCAAAGGGCTTTTGGCTTCCAGTCCCTGGCTTGCAGCCTGTGGCCCAGAGTAAGTAGGCTTTATGGTTTCAGGACCAACATGGAAGTTGGAATTGTGCACATGAAAATATGAAGCTGCTTTCTACTGAATCAGATCCTTGGTCCATCAAAGTCAGTATTATCTGCTCAGACTTGCAGCAGGGTCTTTCACATCACCTACTGCTTGGTTCTTTTAACTGGGGATGCTGGGGATTGAACCTGGGACTTCTGCATGCAAAGCAGATGCTTTTCCCCTGAGCCAGAGCCCCTCCCTGTGCTGTATAGTCTTTTCTTCATTTATCTAAATGATATATTTTTGCTGTTTTGTAAGCTACTTTAAATTCCAAGTGGGGAAAAAAATGTGCTAGAAATATCTAAATCAGGGGTCCTTTTGTAAAAAAAGAGGTGCAGGAGCTCATTAGCATAACTTATTTGCATATGCCACACCCCCTGATGTCACCGGAAGTGTCAAAAGGCCACACATCCCTGACGTCATGGGCAGTGTGTCATAAGGCAAGAAGGGAGGGAGTGAGGGAGGGGGAAGGAAGGAAGGAAGGAAAGGAACAGGAAGGAAGGTAGGTAGGTAGGTGGGGGAGAGAGAGAAAAGAAAGAAAGAAAGAAAGAAAGAGAAAGAAAGAAAGAAAGAAAGAAAGAGAGAGAAAGGAAGGAGGGAGGGAGGGAGGAAGGGGGGAAGGAAGAAAGAAAGAAAGGAACAGTAAGGTAGGTAGGTAGTTGGGGGGAGAGAGAGAGAAGAAAGGAAGGAAGGGGGAGAGAGGGAGGAAGGGGGGAAAGAAGGAAGAGGAAGGTAGGTAGGTAGGTGGGGGGAGAGAGAGAAGAAAGGAAGGGGGGAAGAGGAAGGGAGGGGAAAAGGAAGGAACAGGAAGGTAGGTAGGTAGGTGGGGGGGAGAGAGAGAAGGAAGGAAGGAAGGAAGGAAGGAAGGAAGGAAGGAAGGAAGGAAGGAAGGAAGGAAGGAAGGAAGGGGGGGCGCTTCTCCCCTCACTGGGGCTGGCATTTCCCTCCCTCCCCCCCCCTTGCTTGGGCCTGAGTGGCATTAAGCCACTCAGGCCCGGCTTCTCCCTCCCTTGCGCCCCGGGAACAGGTGAGTGGGGGAGGGAGGGGGTTCTTCCCGGCTGGCAGCCTGCCGCAGCAATGAGAGCAGTGAGTGGGGGAGGGAGGAGGCTTCTCCCGGGCGGGCGGCGCTTGCCGCCTGGCCCGGGATGGCTCTGCTGGGGGGGGGGGGCGAGGGATTTCTCCCGGCCGACGGCGCTTGCCCGGGATGGCTCTGCTGGGGGGGGGGGGGCGAGGGATTTCTCCCGGCCGACGGCGCTTGCCCGGGATGGCTCTGCTGGGGGGGGGAGGCCAGGGGCTTCTGCGGGGGGGAGGCCAGGGGCTTCTCCCGGGCCAGCGGCGCTTGACGCTGAGCCCGGGACGGATCTGCGGGGGGGGAGGCCAGGGGCTTCTGCAGGGGGGGAGGCCAGGGGCTTGTCCCGGGCCGGCGGTGCTTGCCGCCGAGCCCGGGATAGATCTGCGGGGGGGAGGCCAGGGGCTTCTGCGGGGGGGAGGCCAGGGGCTTGTCCCGGGCCGGCGGCGCTTGCCGCCGAGCCCGGAATGGATCTGCGGGGGGGAGGCCAGGGGCTTCTCCCGGGCCGGCGGCGCTTGACGCCGAGCCCGGGATAGATCTGCGGGGGGGGGAGGCCAGGGGCTTCTGCGGGGGGGGAGGCCAGGGGGGAGGAGGCCAGGCGCTTGCCGCCGAGCTCGGGATGGCTCTGCTGGTGGGGGGCGAGGGACGTCTCCCGGGCCGGCGGCGCTTGCCGCCGAGCCCGGGATGGCTCTGCGGGGGGGGAGGCCAGGGGCTTCTGCAGGGGGGGAGGCCAGGGGCTTCTCCCGGGCCAGCGGCGCTTGCCGCTGAGCCCGGGATGGATCTGCGAGGGGGGAGGCCAGGGGCTTTTCCCGGGCCTGCAGCACTTGCCGCGCACCTAGAAAGGATCTGCTGGGGGGGAGGGAAGGATGAGCTGGGGGGAGGGAAGGGGCTTCTCCCGGCCGGCAGCAAGCGCCGCGGGTCGGGAAGGATGAGTGGGGGAGGAGGCTTTTGTTCCGGCTCCGCAGAAGCGCGGCCCGGGAAAACGAGCTGGGGGGCGGGGCTTTGTCATGTGCCCGCCCCCCGCCCTCCTCTCTCCCAGAGCGGCGCTCCGGCGTGCTCCGGCCCCAACGGAGCCCTGATCTAAATAAGTCAATTTGGCTCTTTCTTTAGATATACGTTAAAGTCCACTATACAACTGACATGGCAGAGACGTGCACATCACATGTATAAAACTTGCTGCTGCCTCATGATGGATCACATGAGGAAATGTTCCCCATTAAAAAACAAAACACCTTGAACTACAAAAACTTGAATGTCAACACGAAAGCTAAGTTCCAGCCCTTCTCGTTGTCCATGTAAATAGGACAGTGTATTGTTTCATATGCTCCCCAATCTGCAGTGTGAAATTATTTAACTACTAGATGGGCAGTTGCATACATAAGGTAAAGGTTTCCCTTGCTCGAAAGCCAGTCGAATACAACTCTAAGGATGCGGTATTCATCTCCATTTCCAAGCCAAAGAGCCAGTGCTGTCTGAAGACGTATCCATGGTCATGTGGCTGGCATGACTAGACGCCGAGGCACACAGAACGCTGTTACCTTCCCACCAAAGTGGTACCTGTTTATCTACTTGCAATTTCTTGCTTTTGAAGTGCTAGGTTGGCAGGAGCTGGGACCAGAGACGGGAGCTCACTCCGTCATGCAGCATTCGGGTCTAGAACTGCCGAACTACTGACCTTCTGGTCTGCAGTTCAGCGTCTTAACCCCTTGAGCCACTGCAGCCACACTGCATGCATACATATACCCTTATAAATCATATTGCTCCCACAGACTCACTTTCAGGTGCCACATTAGTCTACTTTGCATATCTCCCTTTGGGAATGGGTGCGGTGTTGCCACTGTGGGCCCATATTGTATAACCAAAAACAAGATGGACAAAAAGAAAACCACACATGGGATGGGAAGTGGGAAGTGGTATAACTCTTACAGATGATCTCAGATATGGGACTTTATTCTCTGTGTCGATAGGATATGTTTTAATATTACAGCCTGGTGAAGGTTCTGAAGGAGGAGTGAGTGTTGGGCAAGAGCGATTAGAGCAGTCAGGGATGTAGACATAAAAGCATCCTGTATATATATGGCTATGACATTTAGAAACAAACAGGGGTTTGATAAATAGCCTGTCTTTCATACAGTGCTAAAGATGACACAACGTGGCACAAGGACTGACTAAAACACTTCATAAATATTGTTCAATCTGTACTACTTGAAGGAAACATGTCTTTAAAGTTTTACCTCACCGGTACTCGGTACGTCAAAAAAAATAAAACACATTTATTTAATTAGTTAGATATTTATACTCTGCTTTTCTTCCCAGTGGGGAACCCCAAGCAGCTAACACAATTCTTCCTTCTATTTTATCCACAACCATCACCTAGTGAGGTAGATTAGGCTGAGAAAGAATGACCAGCCACCCTGAGCCTGTCCGCAGGGAGGGTGGGGTATAAATCAAATGAATAAATAAATAAATAAATAAGGCCATCTAACGAGCTTCCATGACAGAGTGGCGATTTGAACCTCGGTCCCTTAGGCCATAGTCCAGCACTCTAATTTCTACGCCACATTGGCTCTCATCACACTGGATAGCTTGTCAACAGGCTGTAACAACTAAGTCTAGATATAGATCCCACACAAGATACTTCAGTCCTGTTGAAAAAAAAGCCAGTTGGCACATGGCCAATGCCTGGAGACTGCCTAGGAGTCCTTTGTATAGCACCTTGAGCTCTATGATGGCATAAACATGTGGTATTAATGGACATAATAAGTTAATTAATGGAAAGCAGGAATGGCCCATTACACTAAGATTCTGAATGTACAGAAATTCTGATCCAAGTAGGAAAGACCATTTTCATTCCAGTGGGCTGGATTCACTAGATGCGCTCCACTAAGGATGACCCTTTCCTCCCGTGCAAGAAGACTTCCCCTCATGCAAAAGCAGTTCCCTTTCACACAAGGAGCGCATCCCCGTCTGTGGGACCCAGCCCATTGTCTTAAGCTTCAAAGGAGATCTCAAACAGGGTTCTAAACTGGTGTGTGCAAGCTGGTGGGGAGATTAAGCAGGTCGTCAGTCTCGAAATGTAAAACTGTGCCTTGCATATGTGCATAAACTTTATTCTTGATACTTTATTGTTCAGAGTTATTGTATTTCTGCCTCCAGTCTCATATAAGCCAATTAATCTTTTCACTCTGATTATTTTTCCCCTTTGTCTCCATCATAACGTGCTGATGCAATAGACACAATGCCTGCATGAATAATGATGAGAGGTTGTAGGGTTGTTTTTTTTTAATTTAACATCAAACTGACGAGAAGTTGGGCCTTAGGGGTTGGTTAAGGAATTTATCCCTATGCATGAATAGACAGAGGTTGAAATTCCACTTTGAATGTAAAGGCTGAAATACGTGTTGTGTGGGAGATACATGATCAGAACTCCTGGTAGACTTTTTTTTAACCTTAAAAAGCTGCTGGGGGCAGGGAGTGGGGAAGGCTGCTTTGGATCAGGGCCACGGCACAGGTAGAGGGAGGTTAACCCTTTCTCCTCCCGGTATTGCTCCAACAGAAATGATCCAACCCATATTGCTGTTAGCTCTAATAGGGAAAAGAGGAACAATAAGGGTGCCTGTCTCCCCACCTCCTTTTTTGCCGTCAGGTCACATCTGACTTCTGGCAACCCCGTAGGGTTTTCAAGGCAATACACATTGAGAGGGGAGTTGCCATTGCCTGCCTCTGCATCACACTCCTGGTATTCCTTGGAGGAATCCCATCCAAATACTAGCTAGGGCTGACCCTGCTTAGCTTCTGAGATCTGACGAGAACAGGCTATCCGTTTCAGGGAATTTCTGTTTGGAGAACAGCACAGGAGAAAAGAGGTAAACCAATTCCATGACAACAGATTCTCCTCTCATTCTCACAGCTACCTTTTAGCACTGATAACTATGCTGGGAGTTCCATGCATAGAGTTCCCATTTAATGTTAGAGGTCATCTTGCCACTGAACTACACAGGAATGTAGAATGAGGGTCAGCGTCACATATCACATTGCACTGAGGTCATTAAAAATATCTAAGTTGTATATACCCTTGGATGTAAAGAACACAAGAAAAACCTGTTAGTTTGATATTAAGCATGTATTGGGATGCTGTTCTGTTCATGGCAGTACACACATTTCCCCCTAACGAAATGGTTTATATATGGTTTAGATAACTTTTTACTGGAGGGTACCCAAGCTCTGGATATTAACATTCCGTGAAGCCAATTAAGACATTGTTTAAATACAGTTAAAAAAAAAAGGTGCAGGAGAAATACAACAGACATATAATTAAATTACAGCAGGAACACTCAGCTTATGCAAACTATACCATCAGCCCTCTCATAAAGGTGGAATTTCATGTGACTTTGGATACACAGTTTCAAATAAGACAACAGCCCATGAGTTCTCTCTCTTCTCTCTGTGATATTTAGGCAAAATACGGCACAACACAAACCAAATGACTCTCAAATGTTTCATTCTGTTCAAGCGGGTCATGAATTGCCTTAATGTATAGGATGAATTCCATGCCAGGCAAATTTTATAAATTATGGAATAGTAAGATGAAAAATAAAATCCACTGTAAAACATCTACTTGGTGTAGGAAGCATTCCCCTACACACACCTGTTTCAGACCACAGTTAGTATCTGTCATCTATATTTCTGGCCTGTTAAATCATTCCACTAAAGTCTACTGTCATAAGTTAACCTAGCTGAAGACATGCATCTCAAATGCACAAATCCTTCTGTAGCCAAAAAACAACAGGACTACCATTTGACATGTTTTGATAACATTGATATAGTTATTATTAGACAGATACTAGTAATAGCAAATGCCCTTTGTGGCGGAATGGGCCTGCGTCAGTTGGTGGACCCCAGTCTGACCACCCCTCCTTTGCCTGACCAGGAACTTGAAGGGGCAGTTTTTCTCCACTGCCTTTGGGTACCGCTGCCACCACTGCCCCTGTCTTGAGCTCTGGTTAGGCAGGACAGCCTCTTAACCTCCCTCCAGTGTCACTAGGAACCTGCCTCAGGGCTTCCTGGGAATCTTTGGGGCTCTTTGGCAACTGGCCATTTTGCCCCTTTTCTCCTCAGGGATTCCCCAACCCACTCCTAGCATTTCCAAGCAGCTGGGGGGACTATACGGTACAGAGGGACTTCACTCCTTCAACAGTTAAACAATTTATTCAAAACTCTTAAACTATTTATAGGCATCTCAAAAGTGAATGGAAGAAACTAAATAAAGTTGACAAAACCGCTCTATCTCTCTCCCTTCTCTAAACTCATGCCCTATATAGGTGGTATGCAAGACAGGTACGATACTTCATTACTCTGGAGAAAGTTGGATAAACATGTCTCCCAAAATGGCCTCTATCTCTGGCCTGGGAGCCTCTGTCTCTTGCAGACTAACCTGCTGAACTGGCTTCTGACTTCAGACTGAAAGGTTTCCCACCCAAAACTCAATAATATAAACTGCAGTTCCCACCCAGGAACAGGCTCTACCTCCTGCAGCATTCTGGGGCAGGTCTCCTCACCCCCTTGATGGACTTTCTGTCCTCTCTAAGGAGCTGCCCTCAGATTACTTGTTGGAGACAGGAGGGGAGGGAGGAATGAGGAGGAGACTAAGCCAAGGCCTACCTCAAGTTTGATGGTTTCCTCCTATCCAGCCCACACCAGCTTAAACATATACACAAAATGGTGTTTCTCCACACTCTTTAAAATAAGTGACACAATTTTTTTTTCAATTTAGTCATTAATATAACTGCTAGAGGGCTTCAACCTTAGGTTCCCCCCCCCCCCCCCATAAATGTATTTATACATCTTGACTTCCAAGCAGGGCATGGAGGAAGGGGGGCTACCATACAGTGTTGTGCTGTAATTATTCGGTTTCCATGTTTTTCTTGCCCTCAGTACAGAATAAGGTTTTCACTTCTCAGAATCAAATTTGTATGTTTCCTTAGGTGACTAAACTAAATCCACTATGAATGACCTCAGTGAATGGGCATGGTTCAGCCATCGTTACACCAAAGTGTCATTGGTGAGAAATTTAACCAAATGTTAAACCATTAATGTTAACCATTCTCACCTTAAAATCAGTGGAACTGAACATGGCTTAATTTTGACTGGATTTTATCTAACACTAGCAGCAAGGCCCGTTGCAGAAGGAATACAACGGGCGCTAGAGCCACCGTCCCTCCCTACCGCCCAGTGCAACATGTCGTCCTCCTGGGACCTGGGCTTGTCTCAGTTGCCAGCGGAGCACACGGCCCGTCCCTTGCCTGGCAGTCTCGACGCTCGCCGGCCACCCGGGAACCTGGGCTTATCTTGGGCAGTGGCGGAGCGCATAGTCTGTCCCTCGCCTGGCAGTCTTGGCGCTTCCTGGCCACCCAGCGACCTGGGCTTGCCTCAGGCGGTGGTGGAGCACACAGCCCATCCCTCACCTGGCAGTCTCGATGCTCGCCGGCCACCCGGGGACCTGGGCTTGTCTCAGCCGCTGGCAGAGCACACGGCCCATCCCTCGCCTGGCAGTCCTGGCACTTGCCGGCCACCTGGGGACCTGGACTCATCTCGGGCGGTGGCAGGACACACAGCCCGTCCCTCGCCTAGCAGTCTCGGCACTCGCCAGCCATCTGGGGACCTGGAATTGTCTCGGCCGCTGGCAGAGCGCACAGCCCATCCCTCACCTCACAGCCTACTGAAACTGGGCGGCAGTTCTGTGGGCAGCAGGTCGTGACTCTGCTGTGGCATCCTCAAATGGCGGAACACGTTTGCCCTTGCACCGCCTCTGTGGGCGGGTGCCAGAGACCGCTGCCAGTGGCCAGCAGCAGCGGCATGAGTGGCAACTCCCTCAGCGTACGGCTGAGAGAGCTCATCTTGCATGGACACCCCAAATCCACTTTATTACATAGAGAGATGTATAAAATTTCATTTGAATTTATGCAACCTGATCATCATCATGTTTACCTGAAAGCAGAACTGGCATAATGTGGCAGCTTAAGAAGGTGTCTTCTTGGTCCTCACATTTACCCACTAAGGGTGATGAACCACCTGGTCCCAGCCTAGGGTTGCCAGCCTCCAGGTGGGGCCTGGGGATCTCCCGCTTTTACAACTGATCCCCAGCTGACAGAGATCAGCTCCCCTGGAGAAAATGGCTGCTATGGAGGATGGACTCTATGGCATTGCACCATGCTGAGGCCCCTCCTCTCCCCAAACCCCGCCCTCTCCCGGCTCCACCCCCAAAGTCCCCAAGTATTTTCCAACCCGGACTTGGCAACCCTACCCCAGCCCGTTTCCCACCACCAAGGAACTCAGGAAGGGCTGTGTCTCGATGGCAGAGCATCCCCTTGGCATGCAGAAGGCCCCAGGTTCAATCCCTGGCATGTCCAGTTAAAATAATTTGTCAGCTGGTGATGGGCTGAGACCCTAGATAGCCAGGGCCAGTCTGAGTAGACAGGACTGACTATGATGGACAATGGTCTGATTTGTTTTAGGCAACTTTGTGCATGTGTGTGTGTGTGTGTGTTCGAAAGGGACAGGAGAAAAAATGGCCTCTCATATATGCACAGATGTTCTAGGAATTCCCCATAGTCTCTATGGTAAAGATCAGAGATACTAGGGGAAGCATCCTAGATTATCACCAAGAAGTGACATCACAGTCCCCCCAAACTTCACACTCTCCAGGCACTACCCACTAAAATACTCTGACACTTGCCAAGGCAATGTAAGGAACCCAGTTTCTGAGCTGGGAAGGCTCCAATTCAAATCTCATTTCTGCTTTAGGTTAGCCTTTAGGCAAGCCACTGACTCTCCCTGGGCCAGTAAATTAGGCTTAGGGAATAGAAAATCAGTGGGATGCAGGACTGTATTTTCCTCTACTGGGTCATGTTATAAAATATACAGATCAAGAAGTTCACATGAAATAATGAAGTAGAATCAGAAGTCATTGGTATGTGATGCTCTTTGATAGCATAAGTAATTAAAATTGCCTTTTATTTTGTTCCTGGTTTTAAAACCTTCAAAGGAGTCTGTCAGTCTGTCTGTCTGTCAAAGGAGTGAATTACTGCTCAAAATAGTTCTAAGCCTAATATGTGGGAACTTTAAAGCCACCTCGTAGTCTTCCTGTGAATCTTACCTTAAGGGCTGGCATCAGAGCACTTTCCACAAAGCTCAGTGAAAAACAGCTTGTGCAAAAGGAAAATTAAATTGTCATTGTTGCATTTCATCTAACTGAGCTCCACAGGCTAGAAAGAGCTGATTTGCTTCTCAGGCCAAATGTTAAAATAACTCTGCACCGCCCTCCGGAGGATTGTCAATGATAATATAGTCCAGGCGTTAAACAGACAGGACATGCTTTCTGCACATTAGCCTCAACCAAGTGCTTCTTAAAATGGGTACCTGAGTGAAAAAAATTATCTGCATTAAATTCTACAAAAAAGGCAAGTTCTAGCTGAACCTCACAGGAGCAGGCGATGAGGAAGCCCCTTGAGAAATGTCAACAGTCACTCTGCATTCTTTACCCCATAAAAGCAAACTCCACCCCTACCCCTTCACTTTAAATTTTGCTTTTGCTTTAGGTTAAATTTGGAGGAAACTCTACGATGCACTGGAAAAGGCAATGCCTGGTGTACTAAGAAGAAGTGCTAAGAAGACCGTGCAGGGGGCAACAAGAAGACAATTAGGCTAGTGAGGTCAGCACCTTCTCTCCTGTTAAGTGTCATTCGTTGTCTGTCTCCAGATTGCTATTCTCAGGGCAATTTCCTCCCTTTTCTCGGAAATGTCACACTCAGTCTCACCCTCTCTCTCAGCTAGAGATGTAGTTAGGAACCCCACTCTTCCACATGCAGCCTGCTGGGTGTCCTTGGGCCAGTCACAGGTCTTTCAGAATTCTCAGCCCCACCTGCTTTACAAAGGCCCGGTTGTGGGGAGAGGAAGGGAAGGAGATTATAAGCCACTCTGAGACTCCTTGCGGTAGAGAAAATGCTGGGTATAAAAACCTCTTCTTCTCTTCCAAACCAAAGCCTTGAACCACTACTCTAGCAAGGGGGAATGTAATTTGGTCAGCCCAGAGGACCAACTTTGTTTGCGATGCAATCAAGTGACATACATAAGTGTGGGGCAGCACAAACTACTTCTGCTTCTGCCCCCCCCCCCCACACACACACACCTTTTCAGGTTTGTAGGCAGGACGGGTCCAGTGAGTGCACCACCACCACAACAACTACCTGAAACACTAACTTCCCTCTCTAAGAATAAGAAGAATAAATCAGGTTTGCTAATTTTGGGATGTACAGCTTCCATGTAAAGGATACAATAGAAGCTTTTTTGGAATGTTAAAAAAAAATATCAACACCCACAGAAAATGGTATTATTCCAAACTCTATCTGCCTGATACCTGTGCCCATCCAATATTTCCTTAGGCTCTGAGGAGATGTTCAAGGTCACTCATATCCTGCTTAAAATTATGCAGGAAAAGAAAAGTAACATGCTATGTAAATGAGGCAAGGTGATTTGAGGAATAAAGGCTACACTGAGGAAGTTTAAAACAGGGGTCTCCAAACCTCTTGAGCCTGTGACCACTTTAATGCAAAATGGCTGCCATAAGTTCTGGAGCCAATCACAGAAGGTTTGGAGATTCCACGCCAAGCACCCTCCCTATGACTCAGGGAGCTGTTTCCTAAATGGGTGCACCTGCAGACACAAAGATAAAATCTCCTAGGCTCTTCTAAAGCACTTCCTACCACTCTTGTGAGGCACAGAAAGCTCAAGACTGGTTCTGTGGGAAAGAAGGAAGTGGGGGAGAAGAAGAAGAAATTGGATTTATACTCCAGCCTTTGCTCGGAGTCTCCGAGCAGCTTACAAACTCCTTTCCCTTCCCTCCCCACAACAGACACCCTGTGAGGTAGGTGAGGCTGAGAGAGCTCCTTGAGAGAACAGCTGTGACAGAACTATGGCTTGCCCAAGGTCATCCAGCATCTGCAAGTGGAGGAGTGGGGAATCAAACCCAGTTCTCCCAGATTAGAGTCTGCACACTTAACCACTACACCAAACTGGCTCTCCTACACCAAACTGGCTCTCCACACAGAAGCATTTCAGTCTCTATACCATGTTGCCTTTGGGTGCCATATTTGGGGAATCACCGGATTAAAGGAGCTGTTCATTCTAAGTAGGTAAAAGGTTTTGAATTTCAATTGTTCATATTCATTTTTATACAGTTTCTGATGCTAACAACTCATAGACACTAAAAGACTCACACTGGGCAGGAGGGTTCTAGAAGGGTTTTTTTTGGGGGGGGGGACATGGGGACATCACTGATTTCCTGTTCTTTTCTTTGAAGCAAGGAAGGTTGGCTGCATCCCTAGTCTTATGTCAATAAACCAGTCAATCCTGGAAGTTTCTCTTACCCTGACAACCAATGAGGAGGCTGATGGTTGGGAGCTCCCCCTCCCCCAATAATTCCAAACAAGCAGAGGACGACTCTTAGTGGAGAGCAAGTCCAAACCAAACCCTAGATATAAAACATCCTTGGCACAAGCTACTGCATTATCCACATCAGATTAAAAGGTTGGCTGAATCACTTTCAAATAAACGGGTGACCTCACTAGAGCATTGTTGGCTGGGTGAACATGCCTTGCTAAAAGCCTTCTGTTACTTATTCTAAAAAAAATCTTAAGATAGTTAGCGCTAAAAAAAAAGTTATTTTTTTACAAAATTAAAATCAGGTGCCTATAACTGGATCCGCTTGGCAACTGGATCTGCGAGAGTATTAGTATTGCTTCTACGTCAACATCAAAAGATTGAGTAATAGTGCGTTTAGAAGGGAACACTTTATTCATTTTCTAACTTGCAGAAAGGGAGGGGGAAAAAACCTTTTAAAAACAGTAGCATATTCTGATGTGACAACATACAAATGTTTTCATGCATCCTGGCATCTTGTAAAAGAAAGCTCTCTGAAACAGGATTTTCCTGTTGGCAAAGAGACACCATATTTGCTTAGAATGACTGTTTCTGCAATATTCAACAGGTACAAACAAGGAAGCAAACTGCTAGTTGAAATAACATGGGGGGGGAGAATAAACAACAGGGATTATTCTATTCTGACATTTACAGAGAATCTTAGGGGAAAAAAACATTCCAATGAGGAACAAATTTAGTACAAAGTTGCCTGGGTATTTAAAATAATTTGATCATTCCCTTATGCAGATGTTTCCCAATAGTGTAATAACCCCATAATTCTGTGTTTTATTTAGTGAAGCAATAAATTACTTTTTGTCTGTTGAAGAAACATTTCTTTTCCGCCCCTAATAGTTGTTTTTTTTAAATATCTGGGGTATTGTTGTTTTTTTGCAAAAATGGCCAGGCTCTTATCTTTATCTAAGCAGTAATCTTTCTGGAAGCATTGTGATACTGCCAGATCATCATGTTATATGCAATATAACATGATGATCTGGATCCGGATTTTGTGGATCAAAAACTGGCTAATTAAAAGGAAAGAGAGAGTGAGTATTAATGGGCAATTTTCTCAGTGGAGGGAGGTAAGCAGTGGGGTACTGCAGGGATCAGTACTCGGTCCGATGCTTTTTAACTTGTTTATTAATGATTTGGAGTTGGGAGTAAGCAGTGAAGTGGCTAAATTTGCAGATGACACGAAGTTGTTCAGGGTGGTGAGAACCAGGAAGGATTGTGAGGCACTCCAAAGGGATCTGTCGAGGATGGGCATCAACGTGGCAAATGGGGTTTAATGTGGCCAAGTGCAAAGTGATGCACATTGGAGCCAAAAATTCTAACTATAAATACATGTTGATAGGGTTCGAACTGGCGAAGACTGACCAAGAGAGAGATCTTGGAGTCATAGTAGATAACTCAATGAAAATGTTGAGAGTGTGTGCGACTGCAATGAAAAAGGCCAATACTATGCTGGGGGTTATTAGGAAGGGAATAGAAAACAAATCAGCCAGTATCATAATGCCCCTGTATAAATCGATGGTGCAACCTCATTTGGAGTACTGTGTACAGTTCTGGTCGCCACACCTCAGAAAAGATAAGGGCAACTAAAATGATAAAAAGGTTGGAACACTTTTCCTATGAAGAAAGGTTGAAGCACTTGGGGCTCTTTAGCTTGGAGAAACAATGGCTGAGGGGTGACATGATCGAGGTTTATAAGATTATGCATGGGATAGAGCAGGTAGAGAAAGAAGTCCGTTTCTCCCTTTCTCACAATACAAGAACTCGTGGGCACTCCATGAAATTGCTGAGCAGTTGGGTTAGAACAGATAAAAGGAAGTACTTCTTCACCCAAAGAGTGATTAACACATGGAATTCACTGCCACAGGCAGTGGTGGCGACTACAAGCATGGATGGCTTCAAGAGGGAATTAGATAAACATATGGAGCAGAAGTCCATCAGTGGCTATTAGCCACAGAGTATAGATAGGTACTCTCAGTCTGGGGCAAGTGATGCTCTGTATTCTTGGTGTTGGGGGGGGCAACAGTGGGAGGGCTTCCTGCCCCCACTGGTGGAGCTCCTGATGGCACCTGGTGTTTTTGACCACTGTGTGCCAGAGTGTTGGACTGGATGGGCCATTGGCCTGATCCAACATTGGCTTCTCTTATGTTCTTACGTTCTAACATCTGTAGAGCTGAACATCACTGGGTACAGTGTGCTATGGAATACTAACATTAGCTTCAGTAGTGAAATGTGGTTCTTTCTTTTTTTAACATCAAGTGGCAGCCAGTTTATGGCAACTCCATAGGGTTTTCAAGGCAAGAGACAAACAGAGGTGGTTTCCATTGCCTGCCTCAGCATAGCAACCTGGACTTCTCCCATCCAAGTACTAACCAGGGCTGACCCTGCTTAGCTTCTGATATCTGATGAGATCAGCCTAGCTATAAATTTTCAACAATCCTTCCTCCCAAATTTGGATGGTATTCTCAGAGTGCTAAGAGTGGATCAGAAGGAACCCTTTAATCTATTTTTAAAGAAATGTGAGAGCCCAGTTATTTGGCCGATAAGGAAGCCTTACTACTTAATGCTAGAAGGTATTCACCAAGGAAAAGAGGCATTTTACAAAGAGGTACTTTCCCTGTGTTTATTCATATCTGGGTTTTTTTTCCCCTTTAAAAGTATGAATACAGATGGGAGTGGCACTAAATGGGTATGATTCAAAGAGAAAGGACAGGACTACAAGACCTGCCATACCTGCAAGATATTCTTTTCTTAAACAACCAGCTCTTCAGGTTTTGATGCATTTCCTTTTCTGTTCATGGACAGTCAGTTCCGAAACTGTACCTTATCCGCAAGCACAACAGCAGATCCCAGAGTCAAAAATAGGATCCTAGAGAATATCGTCCTTAATCCAATATGAAGCCCAGCACCAGATCTTTCTTCAGAAAATATAGGAGGATTTCTAAGGCTGGGAAGAGCCCTCTGGAGTTTAAGGAACTAGACTGACCCCACTCCAGGAGGAGGGGGGGTACACCATGTAAAAGAAAAAAAAAATCCTAGAGAACATGGAAAGGATCACTCGCTCCTGCTACGAAATGAGCCCTGGAAAGGTCTATCCTCAGCAGCAACTCCCTGCCTGTTAAAGGCCAGCCTAAGAGGAGGTGGATACACCCTAAACTTCCTGCCTGTCACAGGAATTTCTTCAAGTGTTGATTAGATGGTAGCTCCAGCCTCATACTTTACTCTTTCAATCCCATTCTCTCCTTGTTTTAGCCTCATAATTGTCCTCCTGATTCCTGTCCCTCTGCTGGGTCAGGACTGTGTTGCCAACTCCCCGCCAAGTAGCCAAGGGGATTTCCACCACAGTGGTCATACTGCCATAGAGGGTTGACCAGTTGCCCCTCAATGGTTCCTTTCTGCCCCTAGTGGGAGCAAGAGGCACCCCATCCCCTGACAATGTTGGACTGGGTTGCCAGCAACTGTAGTTTTACTATGTGTTTCCCTTCTAACCTTAGAAAGTGAACAGAAAATGGCTTGGGAAAGACTGGGACATGGATCCCCAATTAATCTGAACAGCTTCTCATCCTTCCATCTCCAGCTATTATGATGATAACTATTTGTTTGCTGTGGGAGTGATAAGCCAAATCACTGAAGAATGGCTTAAGGAGACATTTCTGTTTTCCCTTTGACCAAATACTAAAAATTCTTGTGATCCAGGTATGGCACCTCACTAGAAAGTTTTTAAAATGCCTCTAATTATCAGAACAAAGGCACAACATTAGTATAGCTTGCCATACATGTATTGTATTTGATCAGTTCTAGTGCACAAATTGCCAGTTCTGGGTGGAGTGAGACTGCCTTCATCAAATCAGGTAAAAGGTTTGGAGATTCTCTTGGTCCAAGCCCTACTCAGCTCGGAGGGTACCTTTTTTCATCTACATCTTCCCTGAAAATTCACCGTACTTGGTTGACCTGGCTATGTTGATCCATGTTTCTGTAAAACTTTACTGAAATGGGGTATTTTATGGGGTTGCCTTGAAAGGTATCTTGGACATTTCAGCATGCAAAATATGCCTCTTTTTGGCCATGAGGTGTTTTTCCAGTCTTGAAGGAACTGCATCAGTTACCTGTTTCCAGGCTCAATACAAGATGCTGGTTCCCTTTTGACCTGGGACCCACATATTTAATTGATTGCCTCTCCTTCTGTCAACACACATGCCTGCTTAGGTCCTTCAAACAGTCACCGTTAGCAGTGCCCTCTTCTCAGCAAGCACAGGCCTCTATAATCAGGTCTGGCTCTTTCTCACACTTGTTCCTAGAGCAGAACTTTGCTAGACTTACAGAAGCTGTGTAGGGCTGTTCTTTTCTGGAGGGCATTTCTAGGATAAGGCTGGACTGAGATAACTCCTGAATTATTGGGCTATTAGCATATGGATGGTAGGTGAGCTAGATCCAGGTAGGGCAGCCGTGTTGGTCTGAATCAGTAAAACAAATTTTGAGTCCAGTGGCACCTTTAAGACCAACAAAGGTTTATTCGAGGTATGAACTTTCGTGGGCACACACACTTCCTCAGATACATGGAAATGGAAGTTAACAGTTCAGATATATTTATAGGTGAGCTAGTGAGAGATAATTTCCATGGTTGTTTCTGTTTTTTGTTGCTTGCCCTGACTGTGCAGATTTTTTTTTTTGTATTGCAAACCAATTTTGAAATGTTTTCTTAATGCATCCAACAGTTGTTGGAAATGTAAGACAAGTATAGGAACATTCTTCCACATGTAGTGGAGGTGAGGAAAAAATCAAAAATTTTGTGGAAAAGTGCAGAAAATAATTTTAGAAATATTCAGTGTTAATTTGCCAATGTTACCAGAATTATTTCTATTAAATATTTAACCAGAATACATAAAAACAGATAGATATGTAATGACTTTTATTCTTACGACAGCTAGAATACTTATACCAAAGAACTGGAAATCGAACAAACTCCCATCAAGAGAAGACCTAAAATATAAACTGTTAGAGATTGCAGAAACGAATAGGCTGAGTATGGTTTGGTAAAATAAACTGGAAGATACGTTTTGGAAGAAATGGAATAAAGTATATAAATGGATGGATATCCATTTGCCTCTTCCCCCCGAGCTTCTCCGCCCCACTTCATCTTCGCCTTTCAAGTCTACCCCACCCCCCAAACTGGACAGTCAGGGAAAGGCACTGCTGAAGTGCCTGGGATCTGAAAGATTCCAGGAACTTTAGCATCACCTTTCTAGTCTCCTATCCCCCCTCCAAAAGATCGGGAAGGTAAGCAGGCATGTTTGCCTGGCTGCCCTCAGTCTCCCCAGCCAGCCCACCAAGGCGCACAGGCTGGGGAGACCAAGGGCAGCCAGGCAAACATGCCCCATTCCTTCCCTGAGCCTCTCCACTTTTGCAGAGAGACTCGGGGAACTGAGGGGGGGGGGCATGGTTAAATGCCTTTCTCTCTCTCCCCCAGATCAGGGAGGGAAAGAAAGGCATTTTCAACGTGCCTCCAGCTGCAACATGTCAGCTAGAGAAAGGAAGGCAGAGAGAGGATTTTCCTTGCAATTTCACTCTCAGCTGACTGCCCAGAATTGAAATTGACAAGGAAATCCCTAGGGGCTCCCCAGAGGGAAAGAGGGCATTTTAACACGCCACCTTTCCCTCTTGTGTGTAATGTGGGGAGGGCAGCGTGCTCTGTAGCCACCCATGCCAGAGGTTTTTGTTGTAGATGTGGCCAACTCAGGAGCCATCCAGAACTCTGTTCCTGTGTGTTCTTGCCCAAAAATAGTCCTGCTCAGTAGTAATGTATGGCTGTGAGTTGGGCTATAAGGAAGGCCAAGTGCTGAAGAGTAGATGCTTTCTAATTATGGTGCTGGAGAAGACTCTTGAGAGTCCCTTGGACTGCAAGGAGATCAAATCAGTCAGTCCTAAAAGAAATCAACCCTGACTGTTCCCTGGAAGGCCAGATGCTGAAGCTCAAATAGTCTGGCCACCAATGAGAAGGGAGCACTCACTGGAGAAGACCCTGATGCTGGGAAAGATTGAAAGTAAAAGAAGAAGGGGACAGCAAATGATGAGTTGGTTGGACAGTGTTACCGATGCAACAAACGTAAAATTAAACAAACTCTGGAACACAATGGAAGACAGGAGGGCCTGGCGTGATGTGGTCCATGGGGTTGCGAAGAGTCTGACTCGACTGTGCGACTGAACAACAACAAGAAAAAAGTTCAGATTGTGTATTTTCTCCTTTTGCTGCTGTTGCAACTGAACTTACTTCCCATTATGCCTACTCTTACTCTTCCTCTCTATCCCTTCCCAGAGTCATGAATTCTAGCCCACATCCAATTAAAGAAGATTTACATCTATGATTTCATATTGGGAATCATGAATGTAAACTGGATGCACATCCAAACCCGAGTGTGAATGCCATGTAACCGCACTGGAGTGCTTTCAATGGAACATACATTTAGAAGTTCATTCGGATGCATCGCGGATTCACCCTAGCTCTTGGTTCAGTGAATAATAGGTGCTCAGAAACCTACTTTCTGAATTTTCAGCTCCGCTCGGTCTTCTGCTGTCTCAGTGCTATCCTGTGCAGAATTATAACCTTCTAACTCCATGAAATAATCCCATATCTGAAAAGAGAGACGCGCATACTAGAGCATCAAAATCTGATCATTCACAGTCATCAGTCATGCTCCTTCCCATATACATTAGCAAAGTTTGACACCATTTTAAATGTTTTAAAGTACCACATGAGCATCCATGTGCATATCAGGTCAACAGTACCATATCAGGATAGTAGGTTTATTAAATGTGAAAAATATTGGCAGAGTTCAGGAAATAATCCAATCCACGACTTGGGAGTTTGCTTTCAATTAATTTACTGCAACAGGATTTTGCAAAAAGAAAATGACTGACTGCAGGCTGCTAGTACAACAGGCCTTCAGAGCACAAGCACTAACCATACTAACACTAAGCAGAGAAAGAAACAAGAGGTAGGCTGAACTGCAAGAGAAAACTTTCAATAAACCCTAAGCACTACTAGAAAATGCTCCACAGCTCCCCCTAGGGTACAAGTGGACTAAACCACTCTTTCAGCAGTATTTACAGTAATTAGACTCTTAGCAGGCTGTTGCTTCTCCAACAAAAAACTGCTCACAGGGGGGTGAGGCTTCTTGGTGATTTATGGGAATTATCCAATCAGCACTATGCAAAACCAGCTTCTGATTTAAAGGTGTACATGTACAGCTTGTTTTTCAGAGACTGACCTGGGAAGGTGGTTTATACTGAGCAGAACAAAGGTAGTTCCGGAGCAGCTCTCTGCGTGTCTCTTCAATCCCAATTTCTCCAGTCCTGCAATAAACTAACCTTTCAGATTAAAAAAAAAAAAAACCTCTGGAATTCACTTCTAGAGAATGACAAACATTTGGGTGTGGTGGTTTCATGCATTTTCTGAACTAGTTTATCCATCCATAATTAAGACACACACAAGACAGATTGCACTGGAGATAGTTTTAAACAGCTGACAATTATGTAATTTATAATCCTTTGTATTGAAATATGATTGGCTTTATCTGAACAATCAGCTTCACCTCAGCCTTCTTGCCTGGTATGCACTTTCATGTTTTACGTACCAGCACAAGTTATTTTAATAGCTAATCAGCTCATTCCCTTTGGAATACGTTGTGGTGGCACCAGTGATGCTACACTCAGAGCTGGCTTAACATCTTTCTTCCTAACTGTTGCATTTTTTGACAGATAAGAAGTACCATTACTTTTTGGATTATTCTTAGTGCTATTCTGAACCGATATCAACATATATTCTAGCATGGTAGCAGGCCTAGCAGCAGAAATGTTTATTTTATTTTTATTTTATTATTCAACTTATACTCCGCGCTCCCCGCAAAGCAGGCTCAGGGCGGCTTACACTCATTACATATTACAAAACATAAATAACAGTTAACCAATAACATGTTGACCAATGATAATGTGGCTATTCACTTTTTTAAAAAAACTAACATGGTGAAAATGATTTTCAAATTTCTGTAGAAGAGACAAACTGGGTAGCTGTATTTCAAGTTGTGGACAGATTCCCGTACAAAGGAACCAACCAGCCAGACTGGATTAACCATGCATTGGAGTGCAACTAAGCGTTTGTTGGCAAAACTGAGGGCTAGTTTGATGTAGTGGTTAAGAGCGAGGACTCTAATGTGGGAGAACCAGCTTTGATTCCCCACTCCTCCACATGCAGCTGCTGGTGTGACCTTGAGTCAGTCATAAGTTCTTTCAGAGCTGTCTCTCATGGGCAGCTCTCAAGAGAGCTCTCTCAGCCCTACCTACTTCACAGGGTGTCTGTTGTGGGGAAGGGAAGGGATTGTAAGCCACTCTGAGACTCCTTTGGGTAGTGAAGGGTGAGGTATAAATCCAGTATTTTCTTCTTCAAAATCTTACCCCTTGAGAGATATCATGTGATCACTATTCCAAAGAATATAAGAGAGTGGCACCTGAGTTCACAGATTTTAACACAGATGAATTTAGTACAAGACCTTCTTCTAACATCCTGACAAAGTCAGGCTTCATTGTTCCGGTGCTCTTACCTCTCTACACCTTTTCGTAAATAAGAACTGAAAAGGATTGGGGAGCAAGAACAAAAGGGCGCAAATTTGACACTCTCTCAACAAATCTCTCAGGGAGTTTTGTTTTCAGCATAATTTCAGCTTTGGTTTTTTAAAGTCTTGGACTCCCATGACTTTTCAAGGAAACGGGCTCTATGGCTTTAAAAGCTGTGCTATAGTGCCCCCTAAAGGCAAAGATTTATCGGTACAACTGTCATCTCTGCAAAAAAAAAAAAAAAGTTCAAAGAATTGCACTCACAGACTTCAGTCAGAGAAGATGAAGACGAAAGAGAAGTACAAAGGAGGACTGATTGGAAGGGTAGTTAGAAGTGACAGGGAAATGGCATTACACTGGGGGAAATGGATGAGAAGGGGTTTAGTGGAAGAGTGATCTGGCTCAAAAGCTGGGGTGTCATTTCACATTTCAGTCAGAGAGTGAGGAGAAATAGGAAGGCAGGGAAGGACGGGCAAAGCCAGCTCTTTGGTAGACTCAAGTCTGAACTGCAAAGTTTTAAAAGGATGTATTTGAAGAACTCTGAATCTTATTGTTCTCATTTATGCTTCATACTATTTACATCCAGATTGCTCTCAGAAGTCATCTTTATGGTTACTCAAAAAGAGATTTGTACCTGTGGCAGACCAACTTAACACCTAAACTCATTTAATGGTTAAGATAAAACTGTCACCTTAGTGCTGTAGCACTCCCCAACTGTACTTGTGCTACCCACAATCCTGTCAATACATAGTCACCATTTTGTGTGAACAGGAATCTTCGTTACACGCAAACATGTACCCACAATAAAACTGGCTTTCTGGTTGGAAAGCCTGGAAATCCATACATCTTGTTCACAAAGAAGTGGCAATTGCACATTTTGAGGAATGTGTACAGCATGCTTTCCAGGTACATAAGGGCAGAATGCCACAAACATAATGACTGAAAAGGGCTCCTAATAAAGTCAAAAGTGGAAATGTGATGGAGGTCTGTACATAAAGGTGCAAATGCATACAATGGGCTTTCTCTTCTCTCTTAATATGTAGGTCATCTAATGAAGATGACTGGCATGTTGAGAAGTGATGGGAGAAAATACTATCACACAATGCATATTCACTATATAATATTATAGCTAGGACAGCTAAACAATACCTCCACATACAAAGGAATACCTCTATGATGCCCCATCCACTTCCCTCCCTCAGAGGCAAGGTTTTCCTACCAGCGCGGGGGTCATAAGACAACTGGCGGGATTGTCGTGCCCCTCCCTTGGTCGTGCACACTGGATCCTGCGCATGACCGGGGAGAGGGTGCGAAAATCCCTTTCGCTTTAGAAGATACCAATTGGGGTCGGCGCAGGCGACTATATCCCAGAGGTGTGATGCACAGACACCACGAAGAAGATCCCCCAGTTCTCCTGTCTGTTAAACTGCTCTCAGTCAGGGCTGAATTCTGAATGAAATCTCCTCGGCAATCAGTTCTAAAGTTTCTTTCTGCTCAGCTGATGTTAACCAGCTTGGCTGGGAGGGTGGGGCAGAAATTTAATAAATAAATAAATAAACCAATCAGATTGCTTGAAGCAGCCCGCCACTCAAGACACTGTTTCTGTGAAGAATTAACCCTTCACAGTCCTTCAGCAGTTTGTACAGCACTTCTAAGCTTTTTAAAAAAGGAGTCTGTCATGACTTCTCAACACCAGAATCTGGAACCTGACAGAGGAATGTCATTACCTTTTGTGCTCTGCTTGAGCGCTGCCAGAGCCATCTGGTTGGCCACTGATGGAAACAGAATGCTGCATTAGATGGATCCGGCATTACTGCATATGGCACAAGTAATTCCCACTCCCCTTTATTTCCCCTCACTCAGTCACTCATATCCAGAGAACCCTGACTATTAAAGCCTACCTACCTCCCACTTAAAAAGAGCTCAATGTTTTCCTGCTGGAACTCTGCAGAGGGAGCCCTTTAAAAGTTGAAAGAACTCAGTCTCTCTAGTCTACAGCCAAACCCAGAACAAAAGGGCAGCTTTGCTCCTTGATTAAAAGGTGTCATTAGTTTTCTAAAAATTCCCTTGTTGCTCAAGAAAAAAAAATGTAACGTATTTTCAATGAGCCTTTGTTGATACATACAAAACTCTGTGTTAAAACGAATGCCAAAGCTGGGATTCAGGCGGATGAAAGCAAGGGACTGACTGTTTAATGGGCCATTGTTTTGCCCATATGTCTACAAAGACAAATGCCCAGCATTAAAAAAAAAAACCCAGCTGCAACCATGTAGAGTGGGGGCTGAACAGATCACAGCTGTGCACTGTTTTTCGCACCAGCAATTCCCCTGGGGAAGGGCAAAAGATCAGCAACAGTGCATCGAGGAGAGCCTTCCACTTCAGAGTAAACCCAAAATTATTTTGAGGGACATTTCAGGAAGGATCTCTGAAGATCAGGCTCCAGAGACTAAACACTCCAGAGACTAAACCTTTGTACTCTGCTTAGCAAAAATCCCAGAGGCATCCCAACATTTTGAAGTATGCCAGGCCTTCTCACTTAATCCAGCAGGGCTCTTTTATGGTTTTTATTCTCAAGCCAAAGGGCTTGAGATGTGTAAGGTGGGGTCTGGGTGCTGCTACATCAGTTCACCAAAACTGTTTTTACAGAGGAAATGTGCTCAGTCTCACATTCCCATCCTGTTCTCCCAAGGATCTAATTTTTACCTCACAATTTACCTCACAAGTGGGTTACATTAAGCTGAAATACAGTGACAGGCCCAAATAAGTTTCAAGGCTGAGGGGATTTGAACCTAGCTGGCCTTCTCTTAACATAGTTTCCCCTGTTCTAACAGGAAGGAGATACAGAATGCCTTGTTAAATGTTCTGTCTCTAGCCTAAGTCTTCTCTCCTCCCTCAGAAGCAGATAACCTCACAAAGAGGAGACAACATTATTTGGTTTGCGTTTAAACTGTATGTGGACTGAGGCTTTGGGCCCAGCCCCTTGGTAAGGTAGTTGCACAGTTCTAGAAGTTGCCTTCAAGGCTCGTTTGCAGCTTTGCGATGCAAACTCCACCGGCAGTCAGAACTAGAAAAGATCCCTCTTATCTCAGGTGTCAGATCAGATCCCTCGAACCATGTCAGCAAAAACAGACCTCATCTGCAAAGCAGTCCCTACCATATGAAACAAAATGGTTTATCTCCTGCTCTGAAACCCACCAGTGACCTCAATACAAGACCTCCTACAAATCACCAAAGACAACTATGCTTGACACAAACTGCCTGGTTGCCAGACTACTACGCCTGCAGGCTTTTCTGATACACAGACAGCCTAGACATGTTTTTCATCAGAAAGCCTTCCTCCCAGGGGATCAGAAAACTATCAGCCTCCAAGAGGGCTCTGGAACCATACTTCATAGCAGCAAACTATGAAATTACTGAAGATACTGTTAGGTTTGGGCAAGGAAAGCCATTCACATGGATTTGGTAGATCACTACAACATAAACAGCAGTGTGATATATATGCTGAAACTTTGGAAAAACTGGGTCCATATAACGTGATAGGGTATGGGAAAATATGTATATTACCTGTATTACAAAGGCTAACAGTGTTACAGTTTGGTATTCCGAAAGATTGTAGTGCTGTCTAGTAATAGTAATGTCAAGATTTTCAGCCAGATGAAAGTAGAAAGGCTCTTATTCACAAAAGATAGCCTACTTCCAGAATGATCTTCTGAAATTGTGATTTAATTATTCCCCAGTGGACTTTGATGAGTCAGTCATATTTCGCTGAGGCAAAGTGGGGGCAGAGGGAATGTTAAGAGGCAGGAGAAAAACTCTGAAGCAATGGTTGATAACTAGTGAACATTTCAGAGTACCGGGGGTATCATTAAAAACCCTCACCTGGGCCCAGAATAAATCAATGAGAAGACTTTCCCAAGAGTGTAGGGTCCTAAGACTAAACTACTTGCAGCAAGTAGCCACATTTCTATTCTCAAGAATAGCAGTTTATCAGCATTAGCTTCTAAAAAATCCTCTCGACCACAGCCTCTACCAGCACATTCATGGGTCAGCCTGGGGATAACTGTCTTCTGTGATTCTGTTCTCCTCCCCTAATCCAAAATGGAGGCCTGCCTCCAGGTTTGTGGCCATGGCATGCTAAATTAAGGATCAGGAAATTAGGGGAGGCAAAAACAGAAGGGCATAAGATTGCCTTACTGAAGACAACCAGGGTTCATATGACCGACCATTCTGTTTTCAACAGCTGCTAACCAAATGCTGGTGGGCACCCTGACAGTCTGTGCTTGCCATTTTGAACCAGCATCTGGTATTCAGATGCATGTCTAACACAAGGGACTAATTAGCTATAAAGGGTAACAATTCATGATTCTACAATTTTCACAAGTAGTATGTTTAAACATTGAACTTGCTCTGCTCATAACGCACCCCCCCTAAGCTGACATTGATGACATGTTTGCAATTTAAAGCAAGCAGTGTTTTGAGCATATTTATATCTGCTCAGTTGGTGGCATTAATCATCACATAAGCAGCCAGCCGGGAGCAGATGTTAGCATGCTCAGATCTTACTTTGTATTCCGGGATGATTCTGAGTGGAAAAGACTAGCAGTGAAGCATTAGGTTGAGCACAAGGAAAATAGGATAAAGTAAAGGTAGCCAGCCCCTGCACTTTTCCATGGCACACCTGAACCAAAACTTCCAAATTGACTCCATTAAACTTTTGCTGTGACAACATTGCTTCCACCATTTGGGGGCATGCTAAGAACACACAGTTCCTCATTGAAGCATACTGAATTTAGAGCAAGACTGCAATCAGGATCACAAAATACAAATTAATTCTACCTTAACTGTTAATAGATCCCAAGTATGCTCCTCCCTTCTAAAACACCCACTTCAGTGGAAAATCCAGGGTCCCGTTTGTTTTTTTAATCCTACAGGTCAGCCCTGTCCTGTCGCACACCACTGCAGAAAAGGTGGGGTAAAGATGACACCACAAGACAAATTGTAGTTGTGATGATAGAAATGTGGCTTTGCACATCCACAACTATACAGACAAATCAGCCCTAGCCACCAGATCACGTACCACTGAGCCAACAATTACCACCACTTGGCTAGAATCTGTACATATGCAACTAAAAGGTGGCCTTAAGGACCTATTTTATCCTTTGCCCTATTTTTTGTTCTGACCAATTTGATTAATACAGACATTTAAATCAAGACTTGGTTTTCCTTTGTCTATTGTGTAGTTGGCCAGTAGAGGGCTCAGCTATCACTAGTCACCATGAAAGTGGCATGAGTTTTCAAGGGCATTGGATGACTCTTAAATAAATCATTCTAAGTGTAACTTCTGTCGCATTATTTTTTCCTAAAACCAAAGGCAGGTGAGACCTTCATGCTAGCATTCTTCAGATCCTCCACCAACTATGGACTGAAGCAAAACAGCCCCAAATTCTGCCACCTTACTTTACCATCTCCTACTCCATAATCAAACTGAAACTTGAACGCAACACTGCAGAACTTACTGATCACATTCCACGAAGTCAGCTTCACATTTAAACTAGGCCTTCAGCAGATACATGTTTTGAGTCTGCCAAGGAAGTCGCAGGCTGCCAAACTCTACCATCTTCCCAAAGAGCCACCACAGCAAATTACACACAGCTCCTTGAACTCTACCAACTTCCAGTGAAGTCAGGAAGGTGTAGCCCTCCTGCTGGGTTAACAAGCTGCATCTGAGGTTTTAACCAAAGCTTTAATGTATCACACTAACCTGTTTGTGCACAAACTGTTAGAAGCCAAAGAGCAGTCTGTCAAGATGCATGAAACGTGTTGGCGCAGAGAGAAGACACTCAATGCTACAAAAGCAGAGCAGGGGGAAGGCAGCAGTCCAGTTGTCCAGAATACGGGTGCATTAAACCAAAACACAGTGAAATGTATAAACTACCTGCTGGTATTGGTGTCAGCTACTCATGCTGATGAACCAAGCCTAGCATGCTTCCTATAATCAACTGTCCCTGGTCTTTATGTTCAAATATGATAGCAGCTTTGTTAAGACTCCCATTGAAACTCTTCTGATGAAATGTAGAAGCCTTTAGGTTTATTCTGTAATGCCAAGGTTGGATGAAATCCTCCACACATACATTGATTACATCCAATATGTGTTGCATTGTTTTCTTTCAATTTGGCCAACACAGATGTCACAGACCATGAACGGAGAAAGACAGGCTAGAAGTTTAGTGAATAAAATTGAGGAGTATTACTGATATTTTGGCTCCTGTGCTAGAGTCAGTGGAATGGGTATGGGGGGACAGAAATGATACCAGGCCAGTCCCTGGTATACTACCTCCAAGCAGGTGGTCCATTGTTCCTGGCAAAAAATAACTTTATGACCTGAAGCAACATGTAAGCAAGGACTGGCCTGTCCCCCCCCCCCCCCCCCCAAAAAAAAAAAACTTGTGGGAAGTGTCACTTGTGTACATTCCTGATGATTCACTGAAGAAATTTTAACTGTAGGCGACAAGCTGTGCTTCTGGAATTTTCCGCTGGATCCATCCTACAAAATGTGGTGCCAGGGTACTTGTTCTGCCTTGTCAATCTCTTCTCCAGATGGCTACTGAAGTTTTGGGAAAGCTCGTCCTCCAGCTGCTTGTCCTCATCCAAAGGATGGGAACAGATGTGTCTGTAAGCCCAGGTTTGGCTGGCAATGGATCATGTGGTGTGTTCTAAAGAGTTAAGCAGAAGACTGATGCTAAATATGGCAATCATTTTGATATGCAACTTTGGGTATACCCCGCTGAGTGCAAGAACTGATGCACCTAATGGAGTGGGCTCTGGTTTATGTTACAAAGCATTTGCTAGCCTTTAAGCTAGCACAAGGGTTTGTTCTAGGTGTATTAGCTTAGTATTGTCACCACCAATAATGATGCCTTAATCATGGCATACTTGAGTGCAGATGCAACACCTGAACGTTGAAAAGCAACTCAAATGCTTAGATGATGTTAGCACCACAAAGGCCAGGGATTTCTAACTGCCTTTCCTTACTGTAGAGATTATGGAAATAAACTGTTACCTTGACAAACAGTCAAAAACAAAGGCACTTGGGCGTAAAGCTCACACTACACAAGACAGACAAAAGGGTACTAAGAAATACAACTCAAACCTTACAATTAGATGTTACTTTTAATAGGAAATAAAAGGGGGATGTGCATAATTTTCAGGAATCCAATAACTTGATTGTTCATCTTTTCTCCCCATGTTCTGAACATCTCTTCAAGAGCAGAAAAATTTCACAATGCTTTTAAACAGAAGAGAAGGCAAGTTACTGGAACATTACAGTCCTTTTAAAAGCAGTACAAATGACAATAGCCTTCAGAGTCCCAGAGATTGAAACTATAAGATTACAAGCATTTAAGACACCTAGTTTTGAAATACTTGCAGCTGTATTCATCAGATCAGTTTTTGCTTTAAACAAAATATAGGTAGAATGGAATCTCATTTCTTCATAAATAGTTTTACTAGGATGGAGAGTTTACATTTTCTTCATTGGCAATAAAAAGTGCTCAATTCACAAAAAGGGATACATCAAACCCAAACATGCATATGTCTGTATGTAAAAAAAAACCCCAAACCTTTACTGAAACATAATGGCGACGTGATCGGTAATTAGGTTTTTCTTGTAGTCTTTGACCAATAGAGAAAAAGTATAATTTTAATCTGCATGTGTAAATAGCCTCTCCACTTACATTATAAAAGGAAGGGGACAGGGCTAGGAAAAGATTTCTCACAAATCGATTAAGAATCTACGAGTGGTTTTATAAATTTGAATAATTCTAATCCAACCATTTGGGCGAGATGGGTCTCTTGCAGTAATTTGATACATCTGAAGCAGCAAAAAACACCCCTCCACCTACATTTTTGGCATTTATGTTGTACAGTTGCTCAAATATACTTTTCTTCAATTTACAAAGCCGTTATCCAGTGTTACCATGAAATACAGACTGTCGATTCTAGGTAGCAAAGGCTATCTCCAAAACCAATGTTAATCAAAAAGAAACAAAGCAGGGCACCACACTAATTTTGGGAACTAGTACACTAAAAGAGTAAAACCCAGGAGGGGCAGGGGAGGGGAGAAATAAAGTCACGTTTATAGAAGGAACTAAATATCTGCAAAAAAGCTGATTTTTGGTTGTATACTATTTTACATTTTGTGATCTGCTGCATCTGCTGATTTAGAGCAGAGACATGCTTGTCTTTCCTTGTGTCCTTTCTATATTTTCTTCTCCCTCCCCTCCCACCCACCCCCCATACCTTACACCAAGTATCATGGATATGAGCCCAAGTATCCCAGACAATCCAGTGAACAGCTAGTGTAATGCACTGGTGTGATGTGTGAGATTTTTTAAAAAGTCTCTCCCTTTCAATCTTCATCAAAGTTCTGTTGTAGAAGGAAGTTGGCTGCCAAATTTTCATTCTTCTCACACGCAAAATATGCCTGTATCACAAGTCCTTCAGGGAATCCTAGTGCCTTTAACTGTAGGAAGTAAAAAAAAATAAATTACAATTCACATTTCAAACCAAAACCACTTAACAATTCCGAACCCTGCTAGTGCCTTTGCAACATCAGAGCCCAGTCACACCAACAGACTATGACGCAAGTCTATACTGCAACAGTCCAACAAGACAACATTTAAGGCCTATTTAATTATCGGCTGGGAGAGCAGTAAGACCCAAGCAACTTCCCTTAAATGAAGCTCTACTCACCCTTTCTATAGCTTCTTTTTCCTGAGGTGTTACTTGAATATAGTTCATGTGACGGCTTCCAGCTTCCGCTGCTGCTACTCCTCCACCACCGCCGCCGCCACTGCCACCGCCCCCTTGACCTGACTCTTGAACGGGCTCATTTAACATCTGAATAAAATGCTCTTGATGTTGGCTTATTTGCTGTGGTGCATGGGAGGACAAAAGGAAACAATACACTGAAATAAAGCATATTCGTTTCTGCAGACAGCCTCAAAAGCTACTTCCATTTACACTAACAATGGCAGCCTACAGAACGCTGATAGGGAAAAACAGAAGGGAAAAACAAAAGGGTAACTTGAGCAGAATGTCCAGTAATATTATATCTCTAAATGTGACCAGTGCCAGCTAAAGGTGCCTCATCTCGTTTTACTGCCTCTTCCCCCCCCCCCCCCCAATGCATTTTTAGCATCCTTTGTGAAGGCAGCTTAAATGACAGAGGAATCTCAGGGTGCTTAAAAAGTCACCTGCAATAGCTGAGGATTTTCCCGTCCTATTTGCTGTAGCAACGCAGGTAAAAGAGATGGATTCTGCTGAATAATTTGCCTCATCTGCTGGAACTGAGGTTGATTTCGTAAAAATTCAAGTGGATGTCCTGAAAGGAAAAGAGGCCCATTTTAAAAGGTATCAGTAATGCTACTTAATACCAAAGCAAGGTACGAAAAGGCTTTGGGCTACAGAAGTCATCATGTTCTGAACCTACTGCAAAGAGTCCATCTCCTGAGGAGACACCTATTTTTAGTGAGCTCTTATTCAAAATGGGTCCAAGGGCAGGCAAAGAGATTCCATGACATGACAGTAATCCTTCAATTTCTGGCTTCAAGTCCAGAAGGAAGCAAATTATTATTTACTTACAGGAATTTTGTGCTCGCTGCCTAATTGACACAAATAAATGCAACAAATATAGCAACAGGGGGACATTTTTTATAAAGAGAATAAGGCTGTGGTAAGATGAAATTGCCCATGACGATGCTTTTACAAAGGAACACAGGTTGCAGTTTATGGCAACTGTTTATCGTGTGCATTTCTTGTTTTCAACTGCACTGTTTTCTGATTCCTGTAATATAGTTTTTGTGTTTTGAACCGTTTGTATCACATTGTTTATATCACATTGTGTTCTTATTTAGTATCCCCGTTCTTATTACAAGGACTGTTTATCCTATAACATTGCTGTTGCATTGCTACATTTTGTAATCTACCTTGAGTCTCAGCAAGAAAGGCATACTATAAAATAAGTGAAAATTAAGAGGTAGCTTGAGCCCCAATAATGCCCCAAATTAACTTCCCAGGTTAACCAAACTTTAACCTTTTGTTTTGATGCATGAAGTATAAAACTAAATGCATATCTGAGTATTCCAAGGGGTGATGCTTACATACAATCAATTTAACGAGGCTGAAAAAGACCAAGCAACACATTTAACCCCAATTTTACCACAAATACCACTTTTTCAAACTTAAACTTAAAACAATTAGCTAAAAAAAGCTCTTTGTGTGTGTGCTGTCAAGTTGCAGCTGACTTATGGCGACCCCTTAGGGTTTTTAAGGCAACACACATTCAAAGGTGGTTTCCCTCTGTCTGCCTCTGCATTACAACCCTAGCATTCCTTGGAAGGAATCTCATCCGAATACTAGCCAGGCTTGACCCTGCTTAGCTTCTGAGTTCTGACGAGATCAGGACAACCCGGCCCCCCCTCCCCCCCACCACGAGAACAGCAATGTAGAAACTTCTATAATTTAGGCACTTCTGTGCCAATAAAGGCTAAATATAATAAAATATATAATAATAGTATCATCTCTACTGCTTTAAAATAAGCACGTCAGTAAAGATTCAGTCTATCCTGTAAACTGTTCTGAGAAAGCCTTTCCTGGTTAAAAAGCTACATGACCAAATTTTTAGTGAAACTGTAAAAAAAACCCCAGCAAGTAATTATAGTCACAGTATCACTAATCCAGAGGAAAAAACAATATGTACACAGTTGGGGTGCACCAACATACCCTACTACCGTATGGCCAAATCTGAAGCCTTCAAGAGCTGGGAATCACACCATCAAAAGAAGGGGTATGAAGGTGAGGACAAACCTGCAAAGGGATTTGAAAACTGGCTCTTACCTCCTGTAGAACTAGTAGTAGTTGTTGTTGTAGTAGTAGTTGCTGCTGCTGCCGCCACTGCTGAGGATGGAGAAGCACCAGTGCTGGCTGCTTGAGGGGGATCAGCCATACCTTGACTCTCTCTGTCCCCGGGGATTCCCTAAAAGAGCAGATATGTTTCAGATTTTAGGTTTAACTATGAAAATTTAGTCAGTAGCACACACTGCCAAGTATCTATTGAAATACCACATTAACAGTCAATGTCAGCATTCTCCTGCAGTTCTCAACAATCCCAAATCAACGTGAAGGTCCACGAATAAACACTTGCCTATTCTCCTTCAGACATACCCAAGTGAATGCCACCAATCATATTTAGAACAAAGTCTGAGTTCAGTGGCACCTTCAAGACCAACAAAGGTTTATTCAAGGTATAAACTTTCATGTGCAAGCACACTTCTTCAGATACAGTGAAACAGAATTTCATCAACCATTACATATAGGAAGAGAGGAGAGTCAGTTGCCAGGAAGGGCTAGTTAGAATCAGTACGTATAAGTAACCGTGCAATAATAGCTGAGATTGGATTAAGGCAGTTGTTAAGATTTGTGAATGGCAGTTAAATAGTATACAAATACAAGAGTTAACAAACAGATGTGAGAACGAAGTTTTGAGTCCACTGGCACCTTCAAGACCAACAAAGTTCAATTCTGGGCATCAGTGAGAATTGAGACTTAGCATGTGTAGATGCACACTCCTTCAGATACACTGGAAATAGACTTCCACAAATATTACAAAGGGGGAGGGGGGGTTAGATGCCAGGAAGAGCTAATTTGAGTGAAAATGCATAAGTAACTGAGCAATAAATACAGCTAAGATTAGAATAACACATTTGGTAAGGCATGTAAATAGCAGCAGATTGGCATACAAATAAAGGAGTTAACAACAGACTTGAGAACCAAGTTTGAGTCCAGTGGCACCTTTAAGACCAGCAAAGTTTTGTTTCTGGGTATAAGTGAAAACTGAGTGACTTCGCATGTGTAGTGAGGTAAGATGACCATATCTCTGTTAAGTTCTGGGGGTTCCATTTTCCTGAGTGTTGTAATAACTTGTAATTCAGCAATTTCTCATTCCAGTCTGTTTCTGAATCTCCTTTGCAATAAAACAGCTAGTTTGAAACTCTCTTCCTATATGTAATAGTTGAGGAAATTCTGTTTCACTATCTGAGGAAGTGTGTGTGCACACAAAAGATCACACCTTGAATAAAACTTTGATGGTCTTAAAAGGTGCCACTGGACTGAAACTGTTCTGCTGCTTCAGACCAACACCGCTACCCACCTGAATAAATCATATTTAGGTGACTGTCACTTGTACAGCTCAGAGATTTTGGATGGTTGTTAACTTTTGGTACAATTTACATACCTGAAGGACACTAATAAGTCTACAACCACCAACAAAAAATCATTTTTTTCAGAATTTCCCACTGCAATTGTTTGTACCACTTAAGAGATGGGCCACATTGTAAATTAAGGAGCAGACTCATCTTTGCCCATCCCCCAATACACACACAGAAAAGCACTTGACAGTTATAACCCCCACAAGGAGCACTGGGTCAGGAGCTATGTTTTTGGGTCACCTCCAAGACCTCAAGGCAATATGCTGTCTGAGACTGCAGGAGAAATACCATGTTTGAGATTAAAGATGAGAAATTAAGATCATACCACAGGCAATCAGGGCACTAAACTCACAAGAAAGTACCCAGGTTCCTCTGGGTGTCTTGACACTACCCCTGTCAAAAGTTTGATTCTTTGGCATCCTGAGGGTCCATCGGAATTCAGACCATGATTAACCATCATGCTTTGCAGAAGAATAACCTGCCTCCTAGGACTATACAGGAAACTGCCTTACAAAACAGCAGTCCCAGGAGACCTAATCACAAGTGTAAGCAAGGCCATCAGCCACCTCCTAGCCTTTGTTAAACACACTTGCCACTCAAGTAACTCAATCATCATCTTCCACATTGCCTCACCTGGCACCCATCTTCCCCCACCACCCCCCACCATTTTTGGCCATTTTCTGCTTTACTTTTAGAAAAACCCAAACCAACCAGTAACAACCAGGCTTCTAACTTTCCCTCAGAGCAAGAATTTTGCTAAGGTTCCAAAAATACTGCCAAAAGGATTTGGCCCCGATAGTGAATGTCCAAGGGAATTTAATGATAAAAATGGCAACCTAGCAAGACTGAAAACTGGGTTTAATTTGACTTCCAAGGGCTCTTCCCCCAAAACTGAGATCACTAGATAGAGACCCCCTCCTTCTACCTGCCCTTCAAGTACATTAAGACTTCTGGACGCAGCAACATACGAAACTCATCCTTCTTCCCAAATCTCATCCCTGCACTGAAGTGCTGCACAGAAAGCATCTGCATCTTCTGCCTTTCTACAACCCCACAACTCTCTCAAGACAATGTATACTCACAAGAACCCTGAGGGTGGGTGCTGACATTCTGGACCAGCCTGAGGGAGACATACATAACTGGGACAGCTTCCTCTAGGAATCTTCTGATTTGATGCTTGTTTCTAGTTTCGTATACGTGGGTGTGATTGTTGCATGCCATCTAGTTATTTGCATTTCACTAATTCCCCAAAGGAAATAGTTTATATTTCTCTTTCAATCTACCTGCATTTCCTACTTAAGTCTTCTGTGACGTTTTAATCTTTACTGAACTTGTAAAACTAAGTACTGTGCCCCTCATTGTCTGCCATTCTTAGCCCCCCTCTGAAGTACTGCCCAAATTTCCATTCATTTTGAGAACAGAAAAAGGACTCCTGATGTAAAAACCTAGGAGGGCATATGGGAACAGTTTCAGCAAAATGCTCAGAGTTATGTAACACGGTGGACCTAAGAATTTGCTTTCATAATACCTAAGGTTCTTAAATCCATTCAAATAAAAGTCCACACACCAATGAAGCAAGAAATGATAAAGTATTGGAACATTTCAAAAACACAGATCATTTATGTATTTAGATAAATACATTAAAAAACTGGAGACAAGATAAAAAGAAGTGTGCAGGCCAATTACCTCTCAGCATCACATCTGCCATAAGGTGTAAATCGTTCAAATTAGTGTTTTGCAAGGACTACTGACAACAGATGCAAAGTTCTTTGCACCCTCTAAAGCCCTGTACAAATGCCACCATAGTTATTCAGCGTAATGGTTTCACAGGATTACACACACAAAAAAATCTTTTTTTAAAATCACAAAACACATATCCAGCCCACAAGGTTGTAGTTAAAAAAAAATTCATTTTAATTACAAAACACGTATCCAGCCTATTATATGTAAAATTACAACATGCAGAAATCTGAAAAGGTAGTGGGTGCTATAACAAATGACTGCCACACTGGTGGGCCCATTCACAAAATGACTCCCATGGGGGTTGGGCACAAACCATTGGGCAGTTCCTAGCCAAGCATCCTATGACAGAAAAAGTTGTTTCCAAATAGGTGCTGCCTAAAAATAGCGGTTACAACAACAATGAACACACAAGGACTTGCGGGAGGCATCTCAACTTCCTGCCCCTCCCACTATCTCTTCCTTTCCTGAAAGCACCACAGCCTCTCCCTTTTTTCTGTTTCCTTCTCTCCTTCTAGGGTTGCTAACCTGGAAATCTCTTGGAATTACAATGGATCTCCCAATTACAGTTCCCCTTAGGGTTGCCAGCTCCAAGTTGGGAAATTCCTGGGGATTTGGGGGTGGAGTCTTGGGAAGGTGAGGTCTGGGAAGGGAAATGACCTCAGCAGGGTAGAATGACATAGAGTCCACCCTCCAAAGAAGCCCTTTTCTCCAGGGGAACTGATCTCTGTCATCTGGACAGCAGCAGCAATTCCAGGTGATCTCCAGCCCCTATCTGGTGGTTGGCAAACCTAGGTCCCCTAGAGGAGAGGTAATGGCTGCTTTGGAGGGTTGAGTTGATGGCATTATATCCTTCTGAGGTCCCCTCCCCTCCCTCCACTCAAAGTCTCCACCCTCCAAATCTTTAGGAATTTCCTAACCTGGAGTTGGCAATTCTATTTCCTTCCCACCCAACAGCCAATCTATCTTTATCTGTTCCTCTGTCTTAAGCTGTTCCCCCACCCCACCAGCCTCTACCTAGGAAAACTATGGCCCAGTAGTGTGGTGCCATTCACTGGGCTAGACCTACCTGCATGGTAGGGAACCCTGAAGGACTTGTGGGGGTGGCCTCACTTTCCCCTGTATCCTCCTCCCCACACTATTTCCTCTTTCCCTCCTCCTGGCAACACCCATATCTTTTCATCTTTACCAGCCTCATTATCTCCTTCTCAGCCATTCACTAACCTACCTTTTATTTGGCTCCCATCTACAGTTGTATTACGATTTATTTACTTCATTTTTTTACTTTTTAATTTTATTTACATTTTAATTAATTATTTTTTATTCTATTTACTTTTATTTATATATCTACATTTATTATTTTATTAACATTATTTACTTTTCTCCACAGTGGGGACAAAAGCAGCTTACACAATTCTCCTCTCCTCCTTTTTATCCACACAATAACCCTGTGTGGTAGATTAGGCTGAAAGTATGTAACTGGTCCAAAGTCACCTATTGAGCTCCTGGGAATTCAAAACTGGTTCTCCCAGACCCTCATCTGAAGCTCTAACTCCTGTGCCACACTGGTTTTCATAGGGTGGCTGTTGCTGAGCAGCCAGGCCAAGCTGAGTCATGTAGATCAGGAGATATCAAGTTACCCAGAGGCTGCTGTCAAACCAATGGTTGCAAACTTCCAGCTGGGAACTGGAGAACTCCAGACAACAGAGATCTGTCCCCTTGGAGAAAATGGCTGCTCTGGAGGGAGGACCCTATGGCATTATATTCGGCAAAGACCACTCTCCTTCCCAAATCCTGCCCTCCTCTAACTCCACGACAAGATCTCCACGAATTTTCCAACCTGGAGCTGGCAACCATAATCCATGCCTGGCCCCGAATAATCCTCCCTCAAAGGCCAAAAAAAAAAAAAGATCGGGAAAGGACCTGCTCTGCATGAACTGGGTCTTCTTCTAGAATCCTTGCATTCAGAAAACTTAAGTACATAAAAAGCACTACTAAATAAATATTGATATCTGTCAAAGGAAGCTTTGGCTCTCAAAAGCTTATACCCTGAAAATCTTGTTGATCTTTAAGGTGCTGCTGGACTGAATGCTGCTCTCCTACTGCAGACCAACACGATTACCCACAACTCATGAGAAGTGAAGAACCCTGGCCATATTTAACTTTTCTTTAGGATGCGTTGGTCTATTTTTTGTACAGTAAAGAGGAGGCAAATAATTCTTTGAACTCTGAACAACAAGAAGAAAACAAGGCAGCTACAATATTTAAGATTCTTACTGTAAGTAGAATCTTGAAGCTCATTAGTGAACCAAGCCTTTAATCCTCCTGCTTCCAGGCTTTCTCTATAGTTCTTAATGGAACAGCAGACAACAAGAATACAAACAGTATCCACACAGAGAAGATGCTCACCATTAGAAGGTACTCGACTGCTCTGTCAGGATTGTTGAAGCTGGCTCTCAGTGCAGCAATCACTTGCTCTCGCTCATATCCCATTGACATGATCTCTGTCACCATATTTTCATAGGACTGGCCTGTCACTGAGAAGGTGAAATCAAAACAGAGTTGAATGGGGAAAATGGTAGAGAAGCTGTGTTTTTTTATATAATCTCTCAGAACTTTATATATTCAATGAAACAGAAGTGACAAAACAGGCTTTCTACTCTGTACTCATAATGGTGACAAGACATAATGCTTTCTTTCATCTCTGGTTGCTAAGCCTATATGCAAATTAATATTAACAACTATGGGTATGCATTTGGATCTGCCTGAGTGCAAAACATACCTGAAAAATATCTTATCAGTATTTTTGGGGTATATTTTGGCTCCCCAAATGTATCCGGGTTTTCTCGGGAAAACTGCCAAAAATACCCCAAGAAAATTTATCCCTCTGTTCCTCCAAGGAGCCTAGGCCAACATTATATAGCTTTCACTTCACCACAGTTTATCCACGGAACTCTGGGGCAGGTTAGGCTGAATGTATGTGACTGGCTCCAGGTTACCCAGAGAGATTCATAGCCAAGTTGGGATTTAAATCTAGGCTGTCTTGGTTTTATTCCACCCACCCACCAAACAAGCTGGGTAACAGAATGAAAAAAAAGAAGCCCTAAGCAGCCTCATCCTTTCCTTTACAGCAAAATGTTCATACAATTAGTGACTAAATCTTTTAAGCTTAGCATCCATATACATGTTCAATTCACTGCTTCTGCCATATCATCTTCATTCCCCTGGAGTTCCATCAGGTCCCACCACAATCACCCAATTCCCTCTACTTCCTTGCCTGAATAATCTGCATGTTCCCCATGATCTAATCCTCCGATCACACTGCTCACCATATGGCAGCTGCTGTACCTTTTCCTGGAATGACACCTCCCAATGAAGGATAGAAAGGAGGAACAGGCAACCCTGTCCCCCCCCTTCTATTTTTTAATCTGATTCTCAGTACCTCTGGATAACCTCATACATATTACTGGATGAACAAAGCAAGGCTTTAAATTTAACTTTCCTGCTAGACAACCTTGCTCTTAACACACTCATTCAGATCTCTTCTACTTGGTACCCTGCAATGGCCTTTGACTTAAAGCAACTTTCCAGTTCTTAAGAAAGCAATTAGTATGCAAATGTTCAATGCAAAATTCTGTATGTCCAGTATGAATGCTACCTTGACAACCTACCACACCCCTTTTCAATGAGTAGAAGAAAATGCAAAATATGTTATTAATGGGATAAATCTTTTGAAGATCAAGATCTGAATTAAAGCTTGTATGCCATGTCCAGGAAGCATTTTTCTGCCTGAAGGTCAAGAGCCAACTTGCTACCCCACACTATTCTATAGGCTGAGGGAAGTATTCCCAAAAACAGAGGTACAAATTCTTTCCTACTATGTATTAACAGCAATACTGCAGGTAGTCGCAGCAAAACAAATTGAAGAGGAAACTAATAAGCAGGGAACACTGGGAATCAAACTGCCTAACCACAGGAACATAATGCAAGGCAACAATAACAAGGGAAAAACTGAAGGATAAGGTAGGCTTAGAAAATGGAAGAATTAGACAGAAGATAAAAAGGAATGCTGTTTCTGTTCAAAGCCACAATGCACAACGTTAGAAATGGGCCAATATTCAGCTTCCAGAGTCCCTAATAAATATTCCAACCGAAATTGCTAAGGAAGTTCAATGCTGTCATTTAATTTCAAAAACAGGCACTTCTAAAATGATGGAATTATATGAAAGATGAAGGGCATAGTATGAAAGACAAATGATCAGAACCTTTTAAAAAAACTGAAAAGTATAACAGAAGCTGAAATAAGTGCATACTATGGATTAGAAAAACTAAGAGAGACTCAATTTTGAGGAGAGACAATAAACTGCCAAAAATTAAGTGGAAGTACTGTCAAAAATAAAAAGCAATGCAGACTTTCTAACCAAGTTTTTAATTTATGAATAGGCCAACATTAAGAAATAATTATTATCTGGAGGGGGGGAATCAGGAAATCAGCTAAACAAGCAGTGAGACTGCTGAACAAAGCTAAAGTATAAAAGGAGTACTGAATTGCAAAGGTAAATGCATTCTCCGCAGAAATCTTCAGTACACAAGATATTTGAAAGGTATTACCGTATTTTTCGGACCATAAGACGCACCTGACCATAAGACGCACCTAGTTTTAGAGGAGGAAAACAGGGAAAAAAATATTCTGAACCAAATAGTAGGTAGTTGGGGGGGGGGGGGGGGAGAAAGAAGAAAGAAAGAAAGAAAGAAGGTAGGTAGGTAGGTAGGGGGAGAGAGAGAGAAGGAAGGAAGGAAGGAAGAGAAAGAAAGGAAGGAACAGGGAGGGAGGGAGGAGAGAGAGAAAAGGAAGGAAGAAAGACAGAAAGAAAGAAAGGGTGTTTCCCTCCCCCCGCCTTGCTTGGGCCCAAGTGGCTTAATGCCACTCAGGCCCAGATCTTCCCTCCCTCCCCCCCAAAAAAACTACCTACTATTTGGTTCAGAATATTTTTTCCCTGTTTTCCTCCTCTAAAGGTGAGTGGGGAAGGGAGGGGGAGTAGGTAGGGGTGAGAGAGAGAGAAGGAAGGAAGGAAGACAGAAAGGAAGGAAGGAAGAAACAGGAAGGTAGGTAGGTAGGTAGGTGGGGGGAGAGAGAGAGAAGGAAGGAAGAGAAAGAAAGACAGAAAGAAAGAAAGGAACAGGAAGGTAGGTAGGTAGGGGGGAGAGAGAAGGAAGACAGAAAGAAAGACAGAAAGAAAGAAAGGAAGGAACAGAAAGGTAGGGAGGAGAGAGAGAAGGAAGACAGACAGACAGACAGACAGACAGAGAGAGAGAGAGAGAGAGAGAGAGAAAGAAAGAAAGAAAGACAGAAAGACAAGGTGTTTCCCTCCCCCCCTTGCTTGGGCCCGAGTGGCTTAATGCCACTCAGGCCCAGCTCTTCCCTCCCGACTTTTCCCCCCCACAGCTCAGGAATGGTGAGGGGGGAGGAATAGGGCGGGAAAGATGAGCGGGGGAGGGAGGGGGGTTCTCCCTGGGCCGGTGGCGTGCTGACCGGGGAAGGGGGAGGGAGGGGGCTGCTTCCCGGGGCGGCGGTGCTTGCCGCGGCCCCGGGAGTTTGTGCGGGGGGAGAAGGGGGCTTCCTCCCGGGGCAGCGGCGCTTGCTTCCTTGCAATTATTACATGCAATTATTAGGTTTGTCTGTAAAGAGTGGAGCTGCCTTGGAGCTCTTTGATTTTCCCTTTTGGCTACTGAAAACCACAAGACTATTTTTAAAATACAGATCTGAGAACTGCGAAACATACTGTTGACCCTAATGAACTATTTCTGTGTATCTGATTCTTGCAATCTGCCTGGCATCTGTACACACCCTGGAATGATGCCCTGGTAGTTCACCAGGCAGACCAAGGGGATTGTGGGGCAGCAGATGTAGCGCTGCCTACACAAGGAAAGGGTGCCCACAACTAACTCCATGCTACTTGTTCCACACGTTTGCAGCACAGTGCAAACTCAAAACATGAGAAGCATCCTTGTGAACATGGTTCTGAGTTCATGCTGGCAGGTGGACTTCCTTTCCCCTTTTTTGCTGGACTATACTTGCCACAAAACAGGCATACATTCAACTGGGAAAGTGTTTCCCAGCATGGAGATTTAGTGCTAGGAAATGTTTTTCCCACTTGCATAAAACCACAAAAAGCCCGGGGAGGAATTTCTCTAGGCTGTGATCACACACACTAAATAATGCCCTTTCCATCCACTTTCAATGCACTTTCCATCTGGATTTCACTGTGTGAACTGGCAAAACCCAACTGGAAACTGCACTGAAAGTGCATTATTTAGTGTGTGTGATCGCATATGACTCTAGAACGCTTTCCTTCCTGGCCTGAGAAGAATTCTGTGCAGCATGAAAGCTTGCTCCCCTAACCAACCATTCTGGATCCAATCTCTGGGCTGTCCTCTAGTGTTCCCTCTAAGCTAAATTAGTGTAAACTAGCTCAGTTTTTTAGCCTCTGGCTCTGACACATTTTTGTCTTAACTCAACAAGGATGGCTCCAGAGCAAACTAATGTATGCAGTAGCCAAGTCGCTTGCTCACAATTTTAATGCCAGGAGCTGACAAAGTAGAATTTTTGCTCACAAGGCTCCTCAGCTTAGAGGGAGCATTGGTGGTGACAGCCAATAGGTTAGATGACTCAGAAAGAGGATTAGACTGAGAAGGAGGATAAGCCCATTAGTGGCTGCCTTTTATCTGTTGCTCAAAAAGCGCCCTATGTGTTTTAGTAATTTCAAAGCAAAGTAAAAATATCAATAGTAAAGGACACAGTAGAACCATTTTAGAAAACATTATAAAGTGGTTAAATGGAGCCTTCATGTTCAGGGGCACTGTATCTCTAAATACCAGTTGCTGGGGGAGGGCCGTAGGGCCGTAGCCTGGGAGGGCCGTAGCCTCTAGTTCTTCTTGCTTTTTAGGGGCATCTGATTGGCTTCTGCGGGAAACAGGAGGCTGGGCAAGGTGGACCACTGGTCTGATGCAGCAGGCTGCTCTAAAGATTAACTGAGATATAAGAAGAAGAAGAAGAGATTGGATTTATACCCCGCCCTTCACTCACTTGGAGTCTCAGAGCGGCTTACAAACTCCTTTTCCCTTCCCCTCCCCACAACAGACACCCTGTGAGGTAGGTGGGGCTGAGAGAGCTCTTTCCCAAGCTGTCCTTGAGAGAACAGCTGGTACAGAGCTAATGGCTTGCCCAAGGTCATCCAGCAGGTGCAAGTGGAAGAGTGGGGAATCAGACCTGGCTCTCCCAGATTAGAGTCTGCGCACTTCACCACTACACCAAACTGGCTCTCACACCAAACTGGCTCTCCATTTCATCATGACTGAGGAAGTGTTTGGGCTGCTTGAGAAATCTGTGATGGGCTTAAAGAAAGAGCCAGTTGGTGTCAGAAGTCCAGTGTGTTCTGGATTCCATACTTGCTGTTGTCTCTCGCCAGACAGGTTTCGCAGGGTGTAGTGGTTTGGTGTAGTGGTTAAGAGCGGTAGACTCTAATCTGGGAGAACCAGATTTGATTCCCCACTCCTCCACATGCAGCTGCTGGAGTGACCTTGGGTCAGTCACAAATTCTTTCAGAGCTGTTCTCTCAAGAGCAATCTCAGCCCCACCTACCTCACAGGGTGTCTGTTGTGGGGAGGGGAAGGAAAAGGAGACCTTAAGCTGCTTGGAGACTCTGAGTGAAGGGCAGGATATAAATCCAATCTCCTCCTCCTCCTCCTTCTGTTCTTGGGCGTAGGTACAGGTCTTGTTGAGAGCACTTCTGATTGGGGGCTGAAGCACCAAACCAAATGGGCAAGCAGCTGCTATGCAGCCTTACTGTGAGATAATCCAATTGTGTTGTTGTGCGCCCACCCTGCCTGCTTCTCTTCCCAAGTTTTCATCACGCGGCAGCCCCGCGGGGGGGGGGGGGGGGGGTGATGCTCCAAACCTCTGAGTCACCTTCTCTCGGGAGTCGAAGGCAAAGGATCGTACCTGAGCTTCTGTCCGGCCGGCACCATGATTTTATTGAACTTGTCCATGATCACAGGCTACCCAGCCCCAAGGCGAGCCACCTCTCTCTACGCGTGGCAGCCTGCAGCAGACCGGCGGGCGAGCATGGCTGGCGGTCTCCCCTTGGGATTCTGCGCCCCCCCCCCCCCACCTCTTCCACGGGCCGAGCAGGCGAGAGAGGCGAGTCCTTGCGCGTCAGAGCCAGAGAAGCAAAACTTGCCCGAGCGCATCGTCGACCCCGGGAACTTGACGGGAGGGAGGGAGGGAGGGAAGAGGGCTTCCTCCTGGGGCTGCTGCAAGTGCTGCGGCCCCGGGAGCCTGATTGGGGGGAAGGGGGCTTCCTCCTGGGGCCGCGGCAAGCACCGCGGTGCCAGGAGCTTGACAGGGGAGGGAGGGAGAAAGGGAAGGGAGCCTGATTGGGGGGGAAGGGGGCTTCCTCCCAGGGCTGCGGCCACGGGCCGGTGCAAGGCTTCGTGGACAGAGGAGAGGGCGTCCCTCCTTCAAGGCTTCAGCCCCGGCGCTTCTCGCTCGGAAGCGGGACAGCGAGACGGACGGCTCACATTTCGCAGGCTCTTGCTAGCCGGGAGCCAGAAGCACCCAGTAGCCCTCCCACCACGCCCAGCAGCTGCGCCGGCTTAAAGGGCTTCGGGAGTCTTTCGGGGGGGGGGGGGCGGCAGGGCAGTAACCCCACGCAGGGCTCATGCCAGATCCCATCTGCCCCAGGTCGGGGAGGACTGAAAGGGCGAAAGCATCCCTCACCTTCACGCCCACCAGCTGCAGGGCAAGCGCCACGAGGAAGCCGCTGAGAGTTGGCATCGCGGGCTCCACACTGTTGGACTCCCAGCCTCGAGTCCCGTCTCAGTGCGGAGAGCAGGAGGAGAGTGCCCAGCCCCAGCCGGAATCCGCCAGGGCGTCGCGTCTCTCAGGGGCCCATTGGCGGGGCACACGTGGTTCCCAGAGGCAGCCGCCCGGCGCCAGAAGAGCCTCCTGGGCCCGCGAAGCAGCAGGCAGGCAGGCAGGCACCACGCCAAGGGGCCCAGACGTGAATGGGAGAGGGAAGCAGGCACCCGCTGCCCCAGCCCAGCCCCTGCGGCTCTGAGCCCTGCTCCCGGCTACACCTCCAGCTGCCCCAGGGCCACGTGCCCGCCTTCCAGCTCCTCTCACGTCCCGGCTGGCTTCCCGCCTTTGACGCTCTGGCCCCCGAGGGGCTCCGGGCCGAGCGCCGCGTTTCCGTTAGCCGGGTGGCTGGAGACCAACCTTCGTGGGCGCGCAAGTCTTCTGTATGTGTGCGTGCCCCGGGAACTTGACGGGAGGGAAGGGAGCCTGATTGGGGGGGAAGGGGGCTTCCTCTCGGGGCCGTGGCAAGCGCCGCGGCCCTGGGAGCCTGGATTCGCCCCATAAGACGCACACACTTTTCTCCCCACTTTTTGGGGGAGAAAAAGTGGGTCTTATGGTCCGAAAAATACGGTAGCTGTTTTCTGACAGAGTACTGAAGATAAAAATAATTAAAGCTTTAGAATTAACAAATCAACAATTAGCACTCTTAAAGAGTTCTTAAATTGAATTCACAGAAAAGTTTGCCAAAAAGTGAAACACTCATCCTAAAGAACTGGCAGAGGGGCCTCTTTCTGATCTTGTGCTAGGCTTGGAAAACACTCTAGCCGTTCTTGTTTTACTAGCCAATTCTGAACTTTTACTCCATCATACATGCATTCTTCAAAACTGGTATCTGTTTCAGTCAGTGACGTTGTAAAGTCCAGTTGGTTAATGAACACAAGAAGTTATTCTGTTTCCCTAGTCACTGGGTTAAGAGAGAAAGACCATTAAAGCTTCACTGTTTCTAGAATTGGACCGAGCTAGACTCTTGCCATCCTAAGGTCTGTTACAACCCCCCGGGGGGGGGGGGGGGGGTTTAAGGTAAAACTGCTAAAAAAATAGGTCTTTCTGAAGAAATATCAGCTTGGCTTCTACAATGGGCCTAATCTTACAGGCTAACATGTTTGGAGGGTGTCAACAGGTGAACACAGTAGAGAGATACCAGAAAACTTTAAACAAAACGCCTAATTAAAAAAAAACCACCCTGACAATACTTGGCAGTGATAGAACAACATATCCTATATAACAGGGTTTACTCAAAATATAGTGGAAAATAAAGAATGAATAAGAGTTTTCATAATCAACATGAACATAGTAGTATTCCCCAAGGATCTATATTGGTACTGTTACTTTAACTTACTCCTATATTACATAGAGTGGTATGGCAGCCCATTATTCAAGGCAGTAAAAATTCAAAGGTGAAGAGTCGAAGAAGATAAGCAAAATGGGCCATGAATGGGTCTTCATGGGGTTTTTTTCTTAGCAAGCAGCAACTGTGGAAAGCCCCCAATTCAGATGATGAAGACTGTGGTCCAGGGAAAGAGAACTTCAACATTCCCTGGTGTCACCTTTATGATGCCCACTGCCCCCCACTGATGCTTGCCCTGTATCTAGTGCATTGCCATAACTGCTGTTTCCCTCCCTAGGACTTGTACATTCAGAAATATAATGACAACTATAGAACAGACCAACAAGTTCACAGGATACATTTTAAACAAAAAGGGAATTTGGAGAAAGATGCAATGCCAGAAGTCAAAAGTATTAAAACTGGTATGGTATGTAGATGTAACAGTGAGAAAAATCTGAATACCCAGGGCAAAAATTATGTCCCTGTATTCAGTTGTGATCACTTTCCTGACTAGAATGATTTCAACAGGAAAAAAGTCATGGTAGCCAGAGGGCAAAGTGTCACAACAGGTGATTTCACCTTCACATTGACTGGATAATTGCACAATGAACTGCATCAGAGACAAATTTCGAGATATGATAAACAACCATGCCTTACAACAATTAGTAATGGAGTCAGCTAGAAGAGGTACTATCCTGGACATAAGAGCAGTGTTCCAGATCTGGTACAAGGTGTCCTAACACAACTTTACTAAAGGCAATATATATGTTAAGTGAAAAGTTGCTCATAACTTTATTTATTTATTTATTCGATTTATACCCCGCCCTCCCCGCGAACGGGCTCAGGGTGGCTAAATTAACCTAAATTAAATTCTGTTTCGACCTGTTTATTTACTGTCTCCTAGAATGTATTCCAGTTTCTTAACAGCAGCGCTGTCAGGTAGAGGTATGCAATGGGGATTTTTAGGAGAATATTCTGTTTCATTTTTCTACTTGTGCCTGCTTTTATTTTTACATTTTATATTGCTGTTTCTTCTATCCTGCTGCCTTTATATATTTTAGCTTTCATACAGAATCTGTTTTAGCCTGCTCTCTTAAAATACAATTTTAACACACTGCATTTTTAGTTTTAGGGATAAATTTCTATGCTGAGTTGTTTTTTTGCAAAAATTTATTTTATGGCAAGCCATCCTGGATGCTCCTCCTTGGGAACGTAAGTGCAGAGCAAGGCTCAACTAAATACCATATAATTGCCTTTCAGGCTGTTTTGAGTTTCATGGAGAGAGAGGACAAGTCAGGTAGACTCACTGGCTTTGGAAATGGCAGCCAATTGCCTGGCAAATGGCAAGAAGTGGTTAGAACAGTGGTGCTAGATGGCACTCCTCTACAGTAACAACCTATGTCTCTGGCTCAGAACTCTACTCCACCAGCTCTGCCTTCTTCCCTTGTGCTTCAGGCAGGAGTTGCCTAGTAGTTCAGCTCTTTCCCATCCCCCCAGGAGAAGCCTAAGGCAGCGGTGTCAAACATAAGGCCCGGGAGACCGGAACAGGCTCATTCAGGGCTCTTACCCAGCCCACAAGCAACTGGTATGGAAATGTAAGATGCTCCCCATTTTATGGTACCCCTTGGAAAAAATCTAGTCTCGCTTTAAATACATTTCCTGGGGCTTTTATGGGTTCACTGCTAGGAATCAATCGCTTTTGTTTGTATTTTGAATAAAAAATAATATTGTTAATTGGGTTTGCTTGTGTCTTTTATAAAGTTTATATCTCCAGTAGCTGGCATTATATTTTATGGCACACACGGCCCAGCCCGACAAAGTGACATTTATGAAAGATCCAGCCCTCGGAACAAATGAGTTTGACACCTCTGCCCTAAGGTTTTACAGCAATGTAGCACAACATTAGCCATAGCTGTTATGAGTCTGCAGAGATTTTAAACAGGGAAAGATGAAGATGTCACTGCTGCATTGGTGATATAACAGGCTTTTGTAAGAGTTGCTTCCTTGCTTACAAAAAGCACTGTGATGGGGAAAGGGGCAGTTTAACAGTGCACTCCTGAGTAGATTTACACCCTTCTAAGCCTACTGATTTCAATGGACTTAGAAGAGTAATTGTTTAGGCTTATCTCTGCCTTTGTTCAGAAGTTTGCTGGGGCCAGTAAAAACCCAACCTCTTGCCTTTTTAAATCTGGAACAGTGTGTTCCAATGCTACCTGAGAAGAATTACAACGCAAAGAGGTATAAAAACGAAATGGAATTTTTGTCTAGCCTATACTGTTTGTTGTAGACTGATTACTATGCAATAAAAACCGTTGTTTATACTGCTATTTTTTTAGAAGGGCTTGTTTTAAATTCAGGATTATCTGCTTTTATGCATAACCTTTTTTTAAAGGAGGGATCGACTTACATTCAAGGCCATCTTCCTTTTGAGTAAATACACTAAATGTAAAACTTTAGTAATAAGCAGAGGGGAAAGAGTTGAAGTATCAAACTTGAACAGTTGTTAACAGGGTTCAAATAGCCTGATTAAGTTTCCCAGATGCCAGTGCTCACAAGACACAGTGATGCAAGCTTCTAAAAGGGAACAACTTCCCTGATTTGACAAGGCATTACACACCCAGTCTTCATGCATATATGCAACTTGCACTGAAGCTCATGGTACTGCAAGAGGTAGCAACTAAAGATGCAAAGACTGTTGGTTCAAAAAGAATACAGACAGTTCTATATGAACTCCAAGTACTTGCCATATAAAAATGAACAGCCATTAAAAGAGACATTTAAAGCCATAGCTGTTGAATTGTGACGCTAACTTCATTGACTGCAAAAGAGGATGCAACATGTGATCTTTTAATCTTTCATAATAAATCCTCTCCAACTGTTGGAACACTTACCAAGTGCACTTGTAGCATCTTCAAAGAGATTTGATCGTGAAGTATCACCTGCTGAACTGTAACAAAAACCAGAAGTCAATAGGTACCTCTTCCTTGAAAGAGGCTAAAATGCTTCCAATAAAGGGGGGGGGGGGGGGGTGGTCCACAGCAGTTGTCAAAACAAGAAAGCAAAACATCATGTGTACTGCTAATGCATGTTCTTTGAACAATTATGGATAATATTCCAATATTAATTAGGCTACTGATAGCAAAAGTTGTGCAACCATTATTTTCCCTGGTTTATGAACTCCATGACACAAACTGGATTATGGAAATTGCTCAGTGTTAACCATCTGGTTACATGGTAAAAAATTAAACTAGCTCTGGATTATAGTTTCATTACAGCAACATTTATGACCAAAAATCAAAACCACCATTTTCACATATATCCAGGGTGTTGGAGACAGCAGAAGAGCTCATAGAAGAAGCTGGCTGGTGCAAGCCATGAGCAGGAGAAAGAAGAGATTTATTCCCCCAGCAGCACCCCATCTTGGGGGCAATTTTGCTTGCAAGGCTGTCCTGTTCAGAGGAGTTTTTGGGACAAAGCAGCAAATGCACTGGGTAAGGGGCAGGACAGGGATGCTTCTGGGAACTCCTCTGCTTGATCCAACCCACTCTTTCCTTCTTTACTGAAACTGACAGAAGTCCAAGATTTCCCTTCAAGTTAATGCCCTCTAATGTCCAGCCTGATCACTTTTTAGCCAGAAATTGAAATTGTACACCTAGACATAAATGTGCACAGCAATCAATATTTAATCAAACTAAAACATGGTTGGGAAACCAGATGGAGAAATCTACTATTCTCAGTTGATGGTGGGGAAAGCATTTTATAGTTACTTAACCATCTTGAGCAGAGATCTTTGAGCTCCCACCAATAAATGGCCCAGGCTAGCCTGATATCATAAACTAAGCATGGTTGGTCCTGGTTAGTACTTGGATGGGAGACCACCAAGGAAGTCCAGGGTCATTATGCAGAGGAAAGCAAAGACAGGCCCGCTCTGTTAGACTCTTGCCTTAAAAACCTTAAGAGGGTCGCCATAAGTTGGCTGCAACTTGATAGCACTTTCCCACCACCACCCATTAATGTCTTCCACAAGTGGATGTATTATTAGTCAACTGGGGGTGGTGTGGAAAAGAATGAATACAAAATAAATTTGCATAGCCCAAATACACACCATTACTCTACATTCAATGAAGCACTGATCCTTAACTTGGTAAAATACTAGAGAAATGCTTTTCATGCAGCTTTTGGCAGACACGAGAACTGAAGCAATTTGTCTTTCGTAATCACGGACATTTATTGTCGAAAGAATAACAATGCCAAATAAAACATAAAAAGACACACTCCGGTTTCCACAATCTGCTCGTACCTGTCTGTCAGTAATGGACTCGTGTCAGCTGGTGACTCTAATGATTTCTCTGCTGGTTTCTCTTCTACGGGGGCACTTACTGGTGCAGGCTCACAAGCTACTGCAGCTGGTGTTGGAGCAGCTGGTGCAGGAACTGAAACTGGTCCAGAAGCTGGGGCTGGGACAGGTGCTGGTGTTGGGGCTGCAGCAGCTATCGTAGAAGAACTAACAGTAGTGATGGCAGCACTTGACTGCTGAGTTGGAGCTGGTGATGGAGCTGGAACAGCTGCTGCTGTTGCTGCTTTGGGCTATGAAAATTAAAGATCATCTAAAAGAGACAAGCTCCCAAATAATTCTCTAACCTACCTTTACAAGACACTGCTCAGCAATGGTTTCATACTCATTTGCAAAACTGATCTGCTGTTCTTCACCCTTGAAACATCTTACATTTTCTACATTAATTTAATTTAAACTTGATTACATAAATGCACAGCTATGTTTCTAGAGTGCCTCCAAAACTTATTAGGGGCATAAGAAACACAAAGATCAACAGTAACAAAATATCTTCCATAGAAAGATAAACTTACTCTCAACTACCCAATTTCCACTATTATTATAGCCCCATATTAGTATTGTATTCTAGAGGACTAAAAAAAAAGGGGGTTCCCCCCTTCTTTTTTTCACCCCAACTGCAACATACGAAGAGATCTGCAAGGCAATTGAGCAGAACCCAGTTTATCCAGAACTGTGAAAGCTGTCACCCATCACAATGTGGTCCCCAAGATCTGATACTGAGGGCCAAATCAGACAAGCTGCTGTCCCTGGTTTGCCCAGGGATGGTTCTCCATTTTGCAGAGTGAGTTCCCACCAGGGAATTCCTTTAATGTGTGTCAGCAAAAACCCACCAGTGCTATTTTTCTGATCTGGAATGGCACCGGGGGCATTTGCTTACACACACCCATGGTGCTGTTTTGGGTCTGAAATACAGCAGGCGATAGGAGCGCCTCCTCTCTGCATTGTGGTGATTCTGACCAGAATCAGGCCCCCCCTGTTTAAAAGGGGTTCTCTATTGGGAACTCACTCCACAAAACGGAGGCACATCTCCACACCACCTCATCTAGTTTGGTCCTCAGTTTAGTTCCATTCTATGGCAATATGAAACATATTTCGCCAAACCATTAGATCACTCTGACCACAAAGGAAGGCAGCAGATAAATTTTGGGGTTTAGTAACATTGAAGTTTTAAACGCAGTCTTTCCATATTATTGATTTTTTTAATCATTGCTGCATGTGCCCCACACACGAAAAACAATTTTTTGCAAAACTGTTTGAGCCCTTTAATTCTCTGCTCAATGAGGACTTCAAGGTGACTTAAAATGTCAACAATCAGAAAACCATCAAATGTCACAAGTATTCATACCCAGATTATTCAACAATTTGCCTGCAGTCAACAGATGAATCCACAGGGTAGAAAGGGGAGCAGAGTAGGTGGGATCAGCTCTGTCCTTGAGAGCAGCAGTCTCTCTCCAGGCATACTGTGGTATTTGATATGATGCTATATTATTTACAATAATCAAAAATTTTCAAAATAAAAATGAATTGTAACTTACTTTTGTCACCATTACCACAACAAAGTTTTTCTCATCGATTTTGTACTCTTTAAGAGCAGTATCATCGTTAAGTATTTTACCTAGGAAATTAGACAGACATTTTATATGGTTTTAGCTTTAATTATAAGCATCACTGCATAAACAACCTGCATACATGTCTAAGGATGGGAACAAATGACTAAAGGTCATGCAGTAGTTAAATAAAATAATAAATGTAGCTAAAACCATGTGGCAGCTATAAACACAAGATGCTCTCAACATACTGTATAAGTCTGTTACCATGCCCCTCAGCTTTTGGACAATAGTAGGCTTGGTGCTCAATAATCTGCAAGTTAAAGGCATCTTTTGAATTCTGACATAGTGTGGCGGGCACAGCCACAAAATGGCTGCTGCAGCTTAGCTTCAGTCACACAGTCCTTGTGCTGTGGTGGTAACTGAGGCCAAAGCAAAAACCCGCACATCCAATCTAATCTCCAATGCCCAATCAAAGACCCCACTTTCTAAAACACTTGGTGGGCATCAAGAATGGTGTCAGAGGGCACCATGGTGCCCTCAGACACCACCTTGGGGACCCCTGCTTTAAAAATTCTAACCACGCTACAATCTACCAAATTAATTGCTTTTTAATACTACAATACTAATAGGGAAGGCAATATAACTTTAAAAAGCCAGCTATAAGATATAAAGAAGCTGGCAAAAACATACAGCGTCAGATAAATTTAGCCAGCAGTGTCAGAGAGTCATAAAAGTAGGTATCATTTCCATCTGACCACAAGTTGCTTCACACTTGTAGCAACAGGAGCTACACAAATCTTTTCTCCAGCAAATATGGCACATGAACATACATTCCTAAATACACATTTAGGGAACACCTCAGGGAGTTGCAGCCAGCCAGGGATTCCCAGAAATTTACTGCAGAGTGAGGAATGACCACAGTGCACAAAACTTTTTTGGGGGGAGGGGGGCATCAAGTCACAGCTAATTTATGGCAATCCCATCCGGTTTTCAAGGCAAGTGTCTAACAGAGGTGGTTTGTCATTGCCTGCTCTCTATGTGGCAAATCTAGATTTCCTTAGTGAGTCTCCCACTCAAATACCAACCAGGATGACCCTGATTAGCTCCCAAGATCTGATGAGTTCGGCCCAGCCTGGGTTATCCAGGGTAGGGCACATGTGACAGAACCCAGCTGGCATATAAAACATGAAGCAATTCTAGGAAGCTGCATGAATTAAGTAGAATTAGCTGCATGTGTAAGCTAGAGTGATTAATACACAGAAGAACTTCAAGATGTTCATATGGGCCATTTGACAATTATGAACAACAAGCAAATGACCTCAAGCATCTGTTGACTGTCAAGGTAGTTGTTCAACAAGCTCTGAATACCTAGTTATCAGGTCCATAGATGAAAACTGGGGAGCGAGAGAGACAGAAAAGTTTGGAGAATCCAGTCTGTCTCCCTTATCTAATCTTTAAAATTGGGAAATGCTGGGAGCACTGGAATAATCTCCTGCAAACAAGTCTTTCTTTGGAATGACAGAAAAGTTTAAGGCAACATTTTATATAACAATTTTCATACTATACTTTGAGCAAGAATCTACATAATTAGATAATAATTATTCTTATGTCTAACGTAGACATAAAGGTAAAGGTTTCCCTTGCTCAAAAGCCAGATGAATCCGACTCTAGGGGGTGGTGCTCATCTCCGTTTCCAAGCCAAAGAGCAAGCGCTGTCCGAAGACTTTTTCTGTGGTCGTGTGGCTGGCATGACTAAATGCCAAGGCATACGGAAAGCTGTTACCTTCCCACCAAAGCAGTAACTTATTTATCTACTTGCAATTTCTTGCTCTCGAACAGCTAGGTTGGCAGGAGCTGGGGCCAGAGACGGGAGCTCACTCCATCACGCAGCACTCGGGTCTCGAACTGCTGAGCTAGCGACCTTCCAGTCTGCAGCTCAGAGTCTTAACCTCTAAGTCACCGCTGCCTCTGATGTAGTCATACACAACGAGTAACATAAATGGAAAGCACTAACCTTTTTGTGTATTATCATATAAAACATTAGAGTATTTTGATTGTTGCCAAAATTATCTTCATTTTGAACAAGTATATTCTTGAAAAAAAGAACGTAGACATACACAACATATTTTCAAGAACATGCTTGTTCAAAATGCAGATAATTTTGGCAACAATCAAAATACTATGTTTTTTATGCTAGTACACTAAAAAGGTTAGTGCTTACCATGTTATAAAGTGTTACTTGATATCCTAAATATGCTGGCAATCCTACACATTATGGCTGTATCACCGTTTCTGCACACACAAAAAAGCACTTTAACAACAGAATTTGTTTTCTGCTGTATTTTTATATTTTCTCTTAGGTGACAAAAATTAAGATAAATGCGCTAAGTCATTATACAACAGAGCAACGTCCTGATTAGATCTGCTATTTCTCTTATTTAAAGTTTCCATAAATATACCAAATTTATAAATTTATTTATAAATATGTATTTATAAATATACCAAATCATGCATATTATGCTTTTAAATTGGTAAAACAGGTTTAGGTTTGATGAGAAAGCATTGCATATATTTCAGGTTTTTTACCAGAAGGAAAAGCCCCCCCCCCCCCCCCGCGGCTTGAAAATGCCGAAAATTTTACATCTCTAGTTGAATCTACTGTGAATTAATCCTTCAATGGTTGCCTAATTTTGGTGATCCCACCCCCCCCAAATCTACAGCCTAGAAATAGAAAAGAAAGAAAAAAAGCCTGGCTTTACTAGTTTATTCAGCAGTACCTTTTCAAGAATTAGGGTTCTCGGCCAGCTGTATTCCTGCCAATTTTCACACTGCGTGAAACTGAACTGTACCCACCTTTGTGTGAAACTAAACTGATCGCCTGGACTGTACCCACCTTTTCTGTTACTTCAGTGATGAAGCGGCAGCCCAATCCTATGCATGCTCCCTTGAAAGTTCTACTGCCTTCAAAGGAACCCTCTCTATGCATACAGATTAAATCAAGCAGCAACTTCTGTAAGTTCTGTAGCAACACAGTTCTAACCAAGCCAATAACATTCTAAGGTGTTTTCCTAAGTCATCATCAGAAGAGGCATTTTACACAGAACATAAAGGGGAGAAAAGTTATACAAGTTTCTAATCATTTACTTTGTGCATCATTAGTTTGTCAGGCTGCGGCCACACAGCCCTTTAATGTGGGAGGAACTGCTGTTTCCTCCCGCATTTAAAGGGGCTGTTCACAACGGCCGGGGCTAGTCCCGTGGGCTCAAATGCAGGTTCCTCCCGTGTTTTCCGACCCTGGGAAAATCGAGTGTTTTCCCGGTGGTCGCACAAGAAGCCTGCATTTGAGCCATCTGGGCAGCCCTCTCTTGCAACCATTGCGAGAGAGGGCTGTCCAGATGGTCCCGTCCTCCATTTTTTCCCCCTTTTTACACTTGGGCGCTTGGGCAGTCAAGCACCCAAGTGTAGAAGGGGGAAAAAAATAAACCCCAAACTTACCAGGCAGCTGGCGGGACTCGGGGAAGGGTGCCTCCCCCAGCCGCCGCTGCGCCCAAAAAAGCCACCGCCAGCCTCCTCCTCCTCTGCAAAACGTCTCACCATGCCACCGCCTCCTTCGCCTCCTCCTCCGCACGCCACCACCGGGGTTGGGATTTGTGTACATCCCAGCCCGAGGCAAAAAAATGCAGCCCCTTTAAATCTGGGAGGGCTTCCGGATTTTTTTATTATTATTATTGATTTTTATCTATAAACTACATCTATTTCGCTACAATCTAAGCTACTTATACCTTATACAGAGAGTACTTTATCTATTGCTTAATATTACCATGTTACATATGATTTATGAAGCATTTTTTGGCTTCCGGATTTAAAGGGCCGTGTGACCACGGCCTCAGAGGCACTTACTGAAATAAAAAACAATCTTCACATGAAAGCACATTACCTGCATATATTAATTTTTGGCCCGCTACAGGAAAAGCATCTTTCCCCTTTTCTGATTCAATCTTCTCTTTCAATGCTTTTACCTATAAAAAAGCAATTCTAGTTAGAACAAAATGTCACACATCCACCTCTATTAAATGTATATGTTTTCTATATCAAATAAGGAGTTGGGAGCAAAAGTATTTGATGGAGGGTCAAGTATTACATTCATGATGAGAGTCATAATTTGCACACTACAGTACAGCATATTTAGACATTGCCCCAAAAGCAATATACATAGTTTCCATCTCATACAGAAACTTTCCCCCCAACAACTATCAGGTCTTGCCTCTGGAACTCTCTGGGCCTTTAAATCTTCAAGCAAATGACCTCCCATAGCATCACTGCATGTGTAATGAGACAAGCCTGAACTTCACAATTGCTCCCCTGATTCTGAACAGATACATTCTACAGTGCAAAAGAATATGAGGCTGCATGACCAGAGGCTTTCAGTTATGCTCCTGGGCAGTAAAAAGACTGGTTGCAAGCACTGTGTTTTTAACTTTTACACTCACTGTGTATCAGTCACAAAACGGGAGACTTGATTTAAAATATATATATATATATAAAATATAGTCTTCTCTTGAACCAATGATTTAAATCAACCTCAAGTGAAACACTTTTCATTACTCCCCCTGATAATCACACAATACGAAATATCAAACACTCCAGAAAACATCCATAATAGAAAGGACGTGCAGCAAAAAAGCCCCTCCCCCTCTGCTGGCAAAAGCGAGGTGGGAGGGAAATCAGGAGCACCAAGCAAGTAAGTGCTTTTAGGTGAGTTCCCCCAAAACACATCTCACAGTGAGTCCAGCTGCACACCTGTGATCTACTACATGTTGGACATACCATGTAATTATGCCCACAGTTTCAAGCAAACACATCCCCCACTTAAACAAATGCAGCCAAACTACAAGTTCAGACACCCATTGCCCTTTATTCTGCCCCCAGTAAAGGAGAAAGAGGGTGAAGAAAGGGGAAAGAATGTGAAAGGTGACCACGTATGAAAGGAGAGGGTGTGAAAGGGCTGACGGACAAACAAGGGAACTTCGGCAGGGATAAAGGTATCAGGAAACCAACCGGTAGTAGGAAAGAAAATGGTGTATACCACAGCAGCAACAAATGCTGCAAAGAGGATAGGCTGAACTAAATAGTATGATTAGCTTTGGCACTGCACTTGCTCAGACCTACCGGAGTCTATTTGCAAACCCTCTGTGCTAGATGACTTGAATTTGAGATCTCATGCATGCTAAACCTGTGCTGTTCCAGAATTTAATGCTCCCTTGATGTGAACAGTGGAATGTAAAAGGGATAAAGGTTCTAACAAAAATCTGAATCGACCCCAGGATACTCAGACTATGTGTACTGGAAGTACAAATCCCGAGCAGGTTTATTCAGAGGTTCCACTGAGTTCAACGAGATTTACTCACTTAACATATACAGCTGCTTTCACAGTGAAGGTAGCTGAAGGAAGAATTACAATTGCCCATGTCTATATATCCTTCTCTCTGTTCTTTTGGATGTGTTGATAGGAGAACTGTCCTGTGGAATGGGATGTTTTCTTTTGCTATCTTCCTTGTTGCTCTACTGTTGCTACCCAGCAGCCAATTCCAAAAGTTAGCATTCTCCACAGCAGGACCTGAAACTCTCTCTCCTCATACAATGCTCCACCCCACCAAGCTATTGCAGAGGTCACAGGGATATTCCCTGTAAGTGTACGGTCCCGTCTCCCTTTCCCTCCCAGCAGCATTGTACCCTTAAACAGACCACAACTCATTGTCTGGGAGAGCCAGCAGGCTCTTTATGTACATTTCTTCCCAAGGTGAAGCTAGCTGGATGATGTACTCAAAATACTTATCCTTCCATCTCTGTGTTTTCCCTTCCAAACTATAGGCTGCATGTGGCAGAAAAGGATTTAAATTTCCATCTGCAGAAATAATGAAGGCATATATAGTTAAAGGCTCCTGAGGTCTTCATCACAGAGATTCATACTGGTAAACTTACTGAGGTGAGTTTGTAACTTTGAGGACATGATTTGCTTGCGTGGAGGAGTAAGGTAAGGTAACATTATCACCATACATGCATGAATCACAAGCATAGCTAATATGGGGTTATCATTATACTGTATCAGGCTGGTAGTTTCACTGGTGTTGCAGGCGCCACTCAAAGTAATACCGATTTCTCTTTCAATTTTGCTGCTCAGAATGAAGGATGCCAGCTATATCAAAGTTACATCAATGCAGCCAGGACCACAGAACTTCAGTGTAAGCTAGTCAAAGTCTTGTGGCTGAGCAGAGATTTGAACTCACATCCACACCTAACTGCCTACCCATAACCGCAAGCACCTAACTCTGAAAACAGACCCCTTAACATTAAGATAAATGCAGTAAAGAATTATTCAAACAATTTCAAGGTTTCTGCTTCAGGGAACCTATATAACTTTCGAATTATTTGTATCTCAGTTCAACTTCAGCCACTTTCCAGGTGCCATTCTGTTAGGTGCCTACATGAGACCATCTTCAGCAATCAAGTTTCATCCCTAGCAACAGGAAGAGAAGACTGTCAGTTACTTAATTGCTAAAGTAGCAAACCAAAACCATCCAGCAAAACAGGTTTTACTCTTCTCCACCTGCTTCTGAGAGTACCCAAGGAGTCTCTCGTGATGAAGATGATCAGGAAATCCAAGAACAGCCTGCAGTTCAACTGCTAAATGAATGAGACCTGTATTTGCTGTGGCATAGATTCTGGACATCACCACAGAAGTTTTCAGAGTTCTACCATTCTAGTCCACAATAAATAAGTAAGCTTTTAAAGAAAACTTAAAGTGGTTAAGGATGTGCTTGACTAAGCAACTCAACTACATTAATAAGTCAGCCAACTACAAGAGTTTTAGCTCTTTAAGCATCTTAGCCAGACATGCATAGGATATTAAAAAACCCAGTCTTCAAAAAGGGACATGTGCCTAGTACTAAAACTGTAGCACATCTAAGTATTCATCTTCACTGTGACAAAAAATGTTGAAACTGATGTTAACAACAGCCAAAGCCTAATATTTTACCACCTGTTAACATGCCAGACTAAATTATGGCTTAACATCATTCAGACAATCCATCTAGTAGATGGCCACCAACTATTCAGTGAGAACAGGTATACTGGGGGTGCCTAGCATCAAACAGCTAAAAAGTAATTACCACTACAGCTGCAAAATCACACTCAAGGGGAAATGCTGAACCACCAAAAAAATATTTTCTTCCCTCATCAGAAGCTTATTACACAACAATCTGCAATTCTTACTTCCTAATCTCGACATCTTACTGCCACTACATTCAAACTGTAGCATACCAGTTACCCCTCCACTGATTCAAAAGAAGTTAATTTGTGCATCAGAAACCAGGAAGCCTGCTTATGGTTAGTTATAACTATTTTCACATCCAAGAAGATGCAATATTGTGGGGTGCTGTTCTTCAGTTGCAGGAACACACAGGTAACCATAATGGAAAAAAATGCTCCTTATTAACCTTACAAGTAATTACACAACACTGCTTTTTAATGGCAAAAAAAGTTGGGCCCTCATCTTTACTAAGGTTTTAACAAGTCTGAGACAGTCACCTACCACAGAAGATCTGCATTATATTACTGAAATGTATTTACTTTATAAAACATATATAAGCAGTTGAGATAAGGAACCACCAACTAGCAAATCACAAGTCCGAAAAGAACTCTGTACATGGCCCCACTAGATTTTAATGATGATGTGGTGGAAGTTATTTTACTCAGACAAGATTCTGTATTTTTAAAACCAATTTTTAGGAGAATGTTCTTCAAAACCCAAATAGTAATACTAAAATTCATCAACGAAAATCCAGGAGCAAAAAGTACCATAAATTAACAAAAAATACAGGTTGAAGAAATGACAAGTTCATCTTGATACCAAGGAAAATAGCATGGTGTGGTTTTGATTCTGACAGGGACATAATTCTTCCCTACAAAATCACTCTTCACTCCTTCTCCAGAAAAGAGAAATTAGGGTTTCCACTAACAGCAATATAGCAGCAGAGCAGTATGCAAAATAATGTTACAAGCTTCAGCTTTACTACAAGCGGCCTTGAAAAAATATATTTGCATGAATGAGAAAAGTATGAGTCACTTCAGTTAGTCTGTCACCTAAAAGAAAATAAACTTCAATAGTTAAAGGCTCTGGTCTCGAAAAGATATTGTTCCCACCAAACAGGAAAGACATGCTTAGAGGCAAGAAGGCATTTTCAATGTGTACCTGCAAATGTAGCTATTTTCATACTCTTGAAAAATTAAATGCAAAAGCCATTAAAAAACCTTTAACTCAACCCACTTGAGAAGGCATAAATATATTTGCATTTTAAGATTTTGAAAAGATCTCAGAAATCCATTTGACATGCACAATTAAGAAATGCCGGAAATTAAAGTTATGGCCTAATACTAAATATTCCTCCAATTCTAAGTACAATCAATATTAACTGGGGTGAATCCTATCAGTGGTAAGCACAGCTCTGCTAGGTGAAGGGTCCTCCCCGCTCGCCCACTGCACCCCCTGCTCAGTGAACCCCCAGGAACAGCAGGAGGAATGGTGAGGGTCTGTAGATGGAGAAAGAAATCACTGAAATTTATCTTCCCATAGTCAGAAACCTTCTGCTAGTAGAAAAGATCCAACTTGTCATTGAGAAAGCTTGCATTAATTTTACTTAATACTGAATCAAGTTTCTGCACATTGTGGATGTTTTGTGACAATGTATATTGCCTGTGATACTCAGTATCAGAACATTGTGTGATATAGAAAATGTACCACACTCCTCAGTTGATCTTGAGATATGCAAACCATAAAAATATCTAATTGGCAACATACGGTTTAACCTTACACCCCCTTAACCCTTCACTGTCAAAAGTCAACCCAAGCTGCTTGAATTTTCAGCAACAGAATCCCAAAGTTTTGAAGCATATTTTGAAAATACCTTACACACACTGCACTTGTCAAAACTTGGCATGAGAACATGGTAACAAAGGGGTTTTTCAGCCAATCCAAGAGACCGTAACAGCACAATGTTAACCTTTTATAAGTAAACACAGTATTGCAATTGTGTCTAGAAGACAAGAAAAACCACTGAAGGCAGATAAAAACCAGTGCAATGTGCTCTCATGGACTGAAAAAGCAATGCAGTACTGTTGATTACAGAGGCAAAAATGACAGCCACGGATCCAAATAAAAAGGAAGAGAGCAATCTCACCAGATGGAGGAGGGCTGGTACCAAATATCCCAAGCTACTGTAGCAACTTGAAAAGCCAGTTACAATACTGGATCAATAACTCCAAGCTGTGAGGACAAATACTTTCAATTACAGGTGTTACATTCCTCTTAAAGACCACAGGACCCGCTCATCATTAAATCAACCTAAAAAATATCAGAACACATACAACCTTGATTAAAGAACCAAAAATTAACACTAGATTCTTAAATGTGAATCCTGAACCATTTTGCAAAGTAATTTTAGTTACACCTGTTATCAGAAAAATGTATTTTTCCTACATCAGGGTCCAAAAACGCCCATGCACCAGGTCACCATGTCACCTAGAAATTTCACTGCGGTGCCTGGTGTTTCCAGCAATGACTTTATCATAGTGCTTCTCAGTGATCCTCAAAAATACAAAGCTTAATCATTCCACATCAGAACATGTTGATGTATAACAAAAATACATGTACACTAAGTTCTTATCACTGTTTATATGCTGCTTTACACATTCAATGGTGAAATACGAATACTTTGGGGGGTTTTAAAGATGATGTACCGTTCCTTAACAGTTGCTTTCTATACGCCCTTCAAAATTCAATTAAGTATTTTAAAGCGACATTGACATCATGAGGAATTATGGATAAATCAGATAAGGGTTAGAGGTTTGCTTCATGGTGTGACGATGACAAGCAGGATTACTCCATAATTATTTACATACTACAACACTTTTGTCAGTTTTAATAAATTATGACATACTGATGAGTTTAGGGTTAAGTTATGTGGCAACAACAGCTAGAGAATATTGTTATTAAAATACAAAACCTTGAAGTCTGAAACATGAGCCTTGCTCCAAGACCAAAAGAAAATTTGTCAAGGCCTGCCCTAGACAGGACAATGGAAGTTATGCTAACTATAGATGTAGAGCAGTAGTTCCTTAATAGTGGGACAACAGACCAGATGCCTTTTCTCTTAAGATACTAATTTCAGGTGTAAAGCCATCTTCAGCAGCAAATAAAACAGAAGCCCAACAGCACCTTAAAGGCTAATAAAATTATTCCAGCACAAGCTTTTGTCAGTCGGATCACGCATCTGATGAAGTAAAGTGACCGATAACAGCTAGCAGCAGCAGCTCTGTAAACCAAAAGGTCTAGGGATGATTGGCAACCACCTGCCACATTAACCCAACACCAACCCACAAACCTTCACTAAAATGAACAGCTAAAATTATTTCAGTATTTCAGTAACTGCAGCTTTGCTGTCAACTTTCCAAGGAAGCTCTAAATGCTCAGCTAAAAGAGTACCTTGCACAGTCTTCATAACTGCAACTGAGAGGTCACTGTATTTAATACAGGCAACCAGGCAACTGACTGATTACAAGCTTAAATTTGAGTTAAATGCTCAAGTTACCAGACAAACTGGGATGTCCAACTTTTGTCTTCCTCAAATACAGAACTTCTCTAAGAAACAGGAAACATCCCCAGAGAAGCAATGAATGAGGTAAATGGCTACTTGTTAATTCAGACTGAAAACTGTCAGGAGACTGTACATTCTTCATTCCTATTTCTCCAACGCTACACTTTTCACTACAGAACTAAACAGAGAATATAGGTTTGAAAAATGCAATAATCAGCAGAAAATAGTCAAGCCACCAGCAATTTAATGTTGGTAGTTTCTACCCAGACTAAAACTGATACAATAATTAAAAATGTTAAGAACTGAGTTATCCTGCCCACCCTCCAAGAAGCCAAGGGCACCATGGCATCTTCATCATTTAATCCTAACAAAACTATAAAACAGATTAGGCTAAAAAAAACTTGCTCTGATCTGCCCAGTCCTAATCAAATCCACTATCCAAAATGTTGTTTTATTTACAGTAATATCTACCACCCCTGAATGTTCAAAGTATTCCCTGAATACTTTACCTCATAATCTTCACAACTGTGTAACAATAGTTATTAAGTTCCTTACTGATGGGCTGCTGAGTCACAAGATTACCCATGGTATCTTGGTGAACCAGTGATGGAGGAGAGAACTGAACCAGGGATGTAGTTCTAAACCTGTGTCACACAAGGGACTAAGAGACTGATGGTATTAACTCAGTGTTTCTCCTTGAAGGTAAGATTAAATCAGCACAGGCTGGAGAAGTACAATCCAAACAGCTACATGTATAGCTGGAGCTGAAATAGAGGTAACTTAATACAGTGATAGAGAAACAGTACTGGTTAAACTGACCCAGACTACAAAGCCAGCAACAATATCACATATGCAGCAACCAATGTTCCCTCTAAGCTGAGTTACGGTGAACTAGCTCACAGGTTTTTAGCCTACAGCTCAAACATTTTTCTCTTCGCTCAGGAAGAATATCTCCAGAGCACACTAATATGCAGTAGCCAAATTGCTTGCTCACAACTTTAACACCAGTAGCTCACAAAGTAGAATTTTTGCTCACAAGATGCCACAGCTTAGAGGGAGCATTGGCAGCAACCCACAAACTCTCTTGCTTTGAAACTAAAAATCCAGCTCCTTCTTTCAAGATGCTGCATCTTCTTGTCAGCAACAGGTTTAAGAATGTACTGGGAGTAGTCACAAGCCAAAGTACCTAAATCCCATCCCCAAAATAGCCAGATAGATAGCCTCACTGCCAAAGCAAAGCCTCTTACTTGTGACCAGTAACAGAGGTGCTGAGTACTGCACCACTAAGGGGTACATTTGGTAGAGTGTCTGCCAGCCATTAAGGCTTAAAGGCTCCATCCACACACACAGTCTCTGGGAATGAGACCTGTATTCAAAGCACAGATTAGCCACCACAGAACACCATGTTTCAAGTTCACAACACATGCTAGTAATTCTGCCAGTTGTAATGAATTTAAAGCATAAACATATGTCACAAAAATTCTAAAGTAAGCTTTGAGTATCTAATGGATCTGCTGAATCAGGATGGCTAAAAATATTTTTTTACAAAACAAAAAATGACCCTGTCCTGGACAGCCCAGGCAAGCCTGATCTTGTCAGATCTCGGAAGCTAAGCAAGGCTGACTCTGGCAAGTACTTGGAAGGAAGGCCTCCAAAGAATACCAGAGCTGGGATGCAGAGGCAGGCTAATCAAGCCATCGCTTTAAAGAACGGCCAAGCCTCCAGTAGATGTCTCTTAAAGACAACCCAACTTAAAATAAAATCTGAATTTAATACAAATGCATTGAAGTCTACTTTAATCTCTTAATAGCTATCAAACATTTGGCATCTGAGCCAAGGCAATGACAATCAGTGATCTGGTTCAGAAGGAGGAGGAGCGACTGGATTTATACCCCGCCCTTCACTACCTGAAGGAGTCTCAGAGCAGCTTACTTTCCCCTTCCCCTCCCCACAACAGACACCCTGTGAGGTAGGTGGGGCTGAGAGATCTTGCTTGAGAACTGCCCTTGAGAGAACAGCTCTGAAAGAACTTATGACTGACCCAAGGTCACACCAGCAGCTCCAAATGGAGGAGTGGGGAATCAAACCTGGTTCTCTCAGATTAGAGTCTACGCTCTTAACCACTACACCAAATTGGCTCCTTGGGTTTGCACATTCCTTCCTTCACCCTGTGGACTGTGATTTCTTATCTCCCCTACCCAAAATGCAGCTTGCACTTGTCCTGCAAACCAGAATTGCAAATCAAGGTTTGATCATGGTTTTTATACTGCATGGAATGGGGAGCTCACATACAAACCTGACAGTCATTTCAGACTTGCTTACATAGTGTCAAACCACAGTATGGCATTACATGTTTAATAAGAAACACAGGACAACACTGGCTATATAAAAGAACCAACCAGGGACACAAACATCTGAAATACAAGGTCAAGCACATGAGCCATAATATCTATATATTGTATTATGAAAATGACTATTGGTACTTACCATGAGGGGTCCTTCTCCTATGAGGACAGGACATCTCCTTGGGTTATTCCCACTGTGCCTTTAGGGAGGCAGGAAATAGTTTTTTCCACTTCCTGTTGGTGCTTTCGGAATAGCCCATTCCCCAGTTCTATTCCTGCCTCTTAGGGAGTAGCAGCAAAAAACCTTAGTTCGGCTTTAGCTGTAGTTTCGTTTTTGTCTTCCCTTCTCTTTCTCTTCCTTCCCTTGCCACTTTTTCTACCGCTTTTTTCTCCTCCATCTTTTGCTCTCTCTCAATGGCTTGGAGCGAAGTTAAAGAGGTCATTAGGACCCAAAGAGGGAGCCTCCGGCGGCCGTGCCATAGTGGTGAAGGAGATTCCCTAGGAGTTCTCCTCGGGCGACAAGGGAGAGGTGTGCGCTGTGGGGCCGGCGATCGCGCACAACATTTATGAGGTTGGCCTGCCTTCACGGCTACATCACGTTCCCCCAACAAGTGTGGCTGAACCGGTGGCGGCACCTCGCGCCTTCAAGCACCAGCAGCAGCCCAAAGACGATTAGCCCGCCATTTCTGCAGCACTCCTATGGGCTGCAGGCGGCCATTTTGAGGGTCCGGATGCCTCCCTAAAGGCATAACCCAAGGAGATGTCCTCCATTTCATAGGGAGAACTGAGTATTTAGAACTAGTTAACCAATTTTCAGATAAATCTAGTTTTTATCTCACTGAAAAATTTTTTTGCAAGTAATTGCTGATCCCTGCTTCTGGAAACTTCAGTCAACAGCATTGCTGCATGTGTACAAAAAAGAAATCTTTGTATTTCACAATTGCCTTCTCTCCCTCTAAACTCTATACTTCAGGAGATCATGGGGCTTGCACTTGAGGGTTTGAATTATGTGCCTAGATAGAAAAAAAAGACTAGCTAAAAATCAATACACTGTTGTCACCATCACTTAGCACCAAATCCATATCCTATACAAGTAACTTATAAAGTACAAAACAAGGTAACTTTATTTAAATCTGTATTAATTCTGTATTGAATGTATGTATACAATCCTCTAAATGCCAGGGCACTATAAATATTAACTGCTTAAAGCACTACCCAAACATAACTTCAGTAATCCTTAGAACAGCACTGTATGGTAAACCACAGTCATCCTTATATTACACATGGAGGCTTGTGGTTCAGAGAGACAAGACAGTACCTTCCCCAAGACTACCCAATGAATTTATGCTAAGGTCAACTTAAAGCTATGTCTCCTACCTTCCACAAACAAACAGGCAGCTGCCTGACTCCTAAGCAGAGATATCAAATAGTGCTTTGAGATCTTATTGTTTGCCACTGTCTTGCAAATCAAGAACATAACAAATGTTAGTTCCAAAGCCAACTGCCAGTAAATGTGCTTAATGTGAAGTTATGGGAATTCTCCAGATAATGTACCACAATTTGGCAAGTACAAAATAAATGGTATCTGTCAAGTTACATACATTTTTCAGAAGCTTTGAAAAACCTCTCATTATGGACAGCCAGTTACTCCTCTGCAGTACAATGGAAGGGGGTATCTAACCAACAATTATACTTTAACGTTTCGCCTTGAAAAACATTCATACAGCTGTCCTACTATTGGACATTACACTAAGGTATTTGCTGAACTTATTTTGCCTGTAGCTGTATAACAAAATAAAATATTAAGAATTAATGCAAAATATACTACCTAAGTAAGAACTGACAACTCCATAGGGGGGAAAGTCTACTAAAACAAAATGTTTAATAATTCATTTGTTCATTTTCCAACGGTTTCAGGAATATTGCAAAAATTTAAAGACCTGACTTACAAGGCCTACTTTTAACTTACTTTCTTGGGGATGTTTTCTTGAATTTCGGTCAACTGTTCAAGTTTAGAAAATAACATCTTAACTACACTGTGATGAAAGAAATTTTAAGCTTCTCAGGATAAGTTCCCAATAGGACTATATATTACCTGCCTCCTTCAAGCTCCAGATTCAAGTGTCCTTTACCAAAATTCAGAAAGGGGGGGGGGGGGCAAACACATGACGGAGATGTGATCTCTGAAACACTCAGAAGCTAAACAGATAAATAAATAATAAACTAACGACACTTCAAAATATGTTGGCAGCATACCAGCTGCAAAGAAAATGGGGTGTCACATCATCTGCGAGTTTGTAACCCCTCTGCAAAAATACTTACAAATCTGAAGAGACAATGTTCCTCTTATTTCTCCCTAAAGAGGGAAATGCCCTCAATAATACTACCAAACTCACTTTAACTCACATTTAGGCTACATTCCTGTTCTTCCATCACTCTTCTATTAATATACACACACACACACGAGACCAGGGAAGAAAAAAAACAGAGCGTCTCACTTCAAAATCTACAAATCCACGATCAACTATGCTTCGCTTCCATTGCAGAGTTTGCCCCATAACGCCACACTACATCCTGTTCTCCTGAAACGCTGAACTAGTTAATTCAAAGAAACACACGAACCCGAGCAAAAACAAGTAAGCCCCCCCCCCCCAAAAAAATTTACACACAAATAGCTTTCTAAAGTCCTCTTTCGACTGACCTCAGGAGAAAACGCGCTCCTTCAAAAGCCCTTCCTCCACTTTAGGAAGGATGGGGGAAGCAAGACGAAGACAAGCCTATCACAGACACCCTCGACCCTCCTTTCCCTCGGCGCGGCCTTCTTCGCTTACACAGGCAGGGAGGGAGGGGGAGAGAGAGCGCGCGCTCACTCTCACACACCCCCTTCCCTTCCCCTCCTGCAAAGCGAAATAATGCACAGTCATGGCAAAGCCCATGCGAGGGCAGTGCGCGAACCACTCGCCGCCGCTCGCTTTGCAACACCCCCGGCCCCATTCCCCTCCCTCTGGCACCTCTTGTAGACGGCGCGGGGGGAAGAAGCGCTACCGAAGTCACTCCCCACTGAGAAGGGTGGGTGCGAGTGTGTAGAAACGACAAGCTTCCCTCCCCCACTCCGTAGCCTGCGCCAAGGAAGGAAGCAAACCGCAGCCAGGCGCTCCACAGGCCGAGCCCCCCAAGGCCCGTCCGCCTCCCTCTTCTCCCCCCCCCCCCCTTCAGCCTCTTTCCTCTCCGAAGCAGGCCTCAACTCCCCCCCCCCCCCGGCAACTGCTAAGGCCCGCCAATGACCGAGCTTCCAATTTGAAGGCCTCAAGGGATCCCCCCCGTCCCAATCCCAGGCTCAGGCCCAACAAGACCATCTCCCCCCCCCCCCACCCCCCGCTTCCCCAGGCCGCACCGTCTCCTCGGGGTCGATGTCTATCTTGAAGGTCTGCTGCTGCAGCGTCTTCAGCGTGATCTGCATGGCGGCGGCTCAGCTGAGGCCCCGGCAAGGCCTACCCCGCAGGCTGCCTCTGGGAGTGCGATGGGCGGCGGCGAAGACGGCTCCCCCTGGGTCCTTCGCTCGCTACTCCGGCCTAGGTTGTCTCTACTACTAGCTATGGTGGGAGAAAGAGCGGGGGGGGGGGAGAAGGGAGGAGTCGCGCGCAAGGGGCGGAGCTCCGCGGAGGCGAACGCCCGGCGCGCGCAAGAGACGTTAAACAGGCTTCTTGCGCGGGCTGGCGCTCGCGGCCGCCATGATGACGGGGACGCTAACTCGTGACCCGCAGCCCTCCCACGCACGCCCCTTCTGTAAGCGCCGGAAAAGCATTACGAGGGTATGAAGTGCGCAGGCGGGAAATGGGGGTTTTCCCCATGGAAACACACTACGCATGCGTGAATCTGTTTTGGTTAGGGGGAGGGGGTGGGAAAGGTGAGCTTGGCAAGGAAGGAGGGGAGTAAGTTGAGAGGCGGGAGAAGAGGTGGCTGTGGTGGAGCCGAGAGGGCAGGCCAGAGAAAATGGGAAGGAAGAGTAATTATCCAAAAATACTGGCTACAGTTATTATTTCTTCCGTTTACAAAGACATTTATACTATCCTTTCTATGAGGGAGAAGGGAAAGTTCCTGGTGAATCCTCACCTGCGCAATGAATAGCTACCGGGGGGTGGGGGGAGCTGCCGTCAGTTTTCAGTCTTGTGTTTGTCGGAGCAGGAGGGTCGCCCTCTGAAACAGATGGGCTGTCCCCTTTATAACCCATGCACTGTTCGAACATAAATTCCATGGAAATCTGTTGTCAGTGGTGTTGAGCGGCCAATTTTGAGTTTTGTCTGGAAACTCAAGGGGCGCTCAGAAAACAACATAAGTTTAATAATTCTGAAACTGCCTCTCTACAGAACCAATTAAAAAGAATAACTTTCCAGTAAATAAGGTTAAGTAAAATTGGCAAAGGTAGGATCTAAAAGGTAGGTTTCTGGAGGAAGGGGAGGTGGGAACCATCCACATCAGCAAGCATCTTCCATTGGTGTTTCATGGGGTCTGATGCAGAAAACTATAAAAGATTGCCCCAAAAGTTTCTACACTGTTTGGGGGGAAGCACGAAACACTAATTCAAAAGCAAATCACACATGGACTATATTTACAACAACTAGAAGATAAATGGCCTGAGGTGGTAGCAGAAGCATAATCTACAAACTTTTCCTGAAAGCTTACCTTACCTAACTGCCACATTTGTGCCTGTGAGCACTTTTATGCTTTGTTAGGTCTACCCTTCTGTAAGAGCAGTGTATGGGGAAATGTATAGTGCTTTTGTGACAATGTTATTTCATGCACATACATATAGGCTGAACAGGTGGTAAGCAAACAAGCATGCAGGAAGGCATTTGTAGGGACACAGCATTACAGGATATTCTGTATTAAAAGCCAAATCAAGATTGTGCTTTATTCAGAATGCCCATTTCAAACATGCCTGCAGTGTAATAATCTTAAGAAAGCTATTTTTATTTGTTTTTTTAGCAAATGTAGAGGTTAACATTTTCTAATGGAAGTGATTAAAGTTGGAGGGGAGATATAGTTATATTTAGGAGTCTAATTATGCATTTGGGTATGTTGCTCTAGGTGCCCATAATTCTACATTATGGCTGTAATGACTAGAATACAGAACAATGCAACGTGCCTTAGGGGTGCTGCCACATTATTAAACAAACAGCACACACCATCTGCTGTGGAATAATGTAGCTGATGAAATAAATGGCTCTCTTAGCATATAGGTGGTTTTCCAGTTGGACTGTAATGCATTCATCAGGGATCAGGCTGTTTATATATTCCTTATCTTAGGTTACACTGTCAGTCTTACTGGAAGACAATACATTTAACAAAGTTCTGATCCACTTAACAAGCAGCACCCAGTATACACAGACAGAAGATTGTATGAGAACAAGTTTGAGTCCAGTGGCACTTTTAAGACCAACAGTTTAATTGTGGGTATAAGCTTTCATGTGCATGCACACTTCTTCAGATACCTGTTCCACTTCAAACTGAATACTCCCCCATGTAAAAATATTTGTGCACACTCTGTACTAATGTTTCTGGGAGATAGGTGCATGATACCTAGTGGGTTAGTTTTTGTAGCTTGTTTTTAATTCAGGGGATGTTCAGCCATGGTACAGGGGATGTTCAGCTTGTGGTACAGTCCAGAAATAATTTTACCACAAGACTGGCGTTTTCTGTATATGTTAGGAATGCAGGGGAAAACCACCTCTGCACTCAAACTGGGCTCAATCATAGGATTGTTTCAGTGGGTCAAGCACTACACTGTGGCTGTATCAATGAGGAACATAAGAGAAGACATGTTGGATCAGGCCAATGGCCCATCTAGTCTAACACTGTGTCACACCGTAGCCAAAACCCAGGTGCCATCAGGAGGTCCACCAGTGGGGCCAAAACTCCAGAAGCTGTCCCACTGTTGCCCCCTCCCCAAGCACCAAGAATACAGAAAATCACTGCCCCAGATATATTGATACGTGTATACCTTGTGGCTAATAGCCACTGATGAACCTCTGCTCCTTACATTTATCCAGTCCCTTCTTGAAACTGTGTGTTGTGGTAGCCACCACCACTTCCTGCAGCAGTGAATTCCATGTGTTAATTACTCTTTGAGTAAAGAAGTACTTCCTTCTATCCTAAATCTACCACTTATTAATTTCATTGAGTGGTCACAAGTTCTTGTATTGTGAGAAAGGGAGGAAAGTACTTTGTTCTCTGCCTTCTCTATTCCATGCATAATTTTGTAAACCTCTATCACATCACCCCTCAATTGTCGTTCCTCCAAACTAAAGATCCTTAGTCTCTTTAACCTTTTTCTTCATAGGTAAGGTGTTCCATGTCCTTAATCATTTCAGTTGCCCTTTTCTGCACCTTTTCCAGTGCTATAATATATTGATATGTGGTGACCAGAACTGTACACAGTATTTCAACTGAGGCCACACCATAGATTTATACAGGGGCATTATGATACTGGCTGATTTGTTTTCAGTCCTCTTCCTAATAATCCCCAGCATAGTATTTGCCTTTTTTAATTGCAGTTGCACACTGAGTCAACATCTTCAGTGTGTTATCTACCACAAGTCCAAGGTCTCTCTCCTGGTCAGTTACCTCCAGTTTGGACCCCATCAACATATTTTTGGCTCCAATGTGCATTACTTTGCACTTGCCCATGTTGAACCTCTTTTGCTGTCATGGGTCAGCCAGGTGGGTCAGTCAGTATTGTTTGTCGCACTCTCAGTGGCCAGTGCTAACCCACTTCCTTCTAGAACAGTGCAACCTCTTCATCTCTTACAGATGAGTCATCCTGGACCAGAGACATTTCATCTTCTGTTGGCTTTCCCCCAGGATTTAGTTTAAAAACTACTCTGCCATCCTTTTTATTTTAAGCACCAGCAGCCTGGTTTCTACTCAGGACAAGTGGAGGCTGTCTTTTCTACAGGTCCTGCTTGTTCCAAAAAGCATCCCACTGCCTAACAAACCCTTCCTCCCTACACCATTGTTCTATCCATGCACTGAGATCCTAATTTGTGCCTGTCTAGCTGCCCCTGCTTTTTTGAGGATCGAACAGATGTGGCAGAAATCGGGCGAAGCTGCGGGGCAAAATGCGGCCGCGCAGCAAATAGTGGGAAATTGATACAGTCGGGGCAAAGGGAAGAGGGGGGGTGAAGCAGCGGCTGTGGGAAATCGTTCTTGGTCTTTTGAATATCTTGTTGAGTATTACAGAGAGGGAGAAAACTCTTCCTTTAAACAAGAAAATAGGTTAGAAGCTGAAGGATATACAAAGAGGGCAGATGAGCAATAATTTTTAGCACTTTCAATTTTGGCAGTACACTATGTTCCTTATGGTCGTGTAAAATAGAGGTGGTCTAATTTCTTCCCCTATCCTGTTTTCCAGACTTATGAGTTATATAGTTTTGTGCCTTTCAAAGTGAATCTACTGTTCCTATGTTTGATGACACTACTTTAGTCATCTCTTTCAATCGGGGTGAGCTCAAGTCATAGGACTGATCAGTCTGAACTGCGTTATCCTGTTCACATGAATTCTCAGAAAGATTGCAAGATTGTAAGTGGCAGTCAGATACTAGCAGCTCCCAGTAAACTTGCCAGCACTGGATGAAAAACACTTGAAGCCTGGTGAGCAGTATTCTGGGGATCCATAGTTAATCTGCTACTTAGAAAGTACTTTTTTCTAAAGTACTAAAATCACCTCATCTATATTTACTCAGCAAATCCTTACTGAAACACACTATTGTAATCCATACATTACAGTTGGGAAGAGGGGTTTAAGGTGAATGATAGGAGTTCGCCTAACCAGTTTTCCCAGCAAATTCATGGCTGCTGGGGTGAGATTGGAATTGTAGATTTCCCAATGGATAGTTAACTATTACATTACAGTGCTGTCACTTTCTAAGCCATGGTCACATTCTGGAGATCAAATTTCACTCTTGCTGAGAATCTGTACATTGCCATTGGAATCTAAGTTTTATTTGTTTGTTTAAAATGTTTATATCCTGCTGTGATGCCCCTTCTCCACTCACACTGAGCGCCTACCACCCTCTACACCCCTCTCTCACGTTCAGGGTTGCAAGTAGGTCAGGCTGTTCTCGCTACCCTTCCCATCTCTTTTATAATCTCTAGAGAGCCATGACCATTTCACCTCTCAGCTCCTCTTGCTCACAGAGACATCAGTTGAGAGGGTAGCCCCTCACTCCCCTTAATAATAGGCCCTCACTCCAACACTTTCAGAGTTATTGGGGGTAGGGCTTGAACACTGTTCCAGTCACATGCTGCCATCATTTATTCATATCCTATAGAGAGACCAACTGAGATATTAACTTGTGCGTGTGTTCCTTTCCCTACACAAAGCCCACAGGGTTAAACAATCGAGTTAACATTTATGATTTGAACATAACACTGAAGAAAGTAAGATAGATGTTACGACGTTTCATTTCTAATTGCTCTGAGACCCTGAAAAATTACCTGCCCCTTTCCCTGTAGGCTCTTATCATGATTATTTTCCCTTGAGATTCTGAGACTAAACTCTACAATTTCTGCCCCAATGTGAAGCTTGGGAATGTTAAGAGTTGCTGTTCAGAGGGGGGCGGGGGAGTAAAATACCAAATCCTCAAATAGGTATGGAGCTACTTCTGGCTGGTAAGTGCTGCTTTCTCTCTCCTGCCAACCATCACTGGGGCAAGCATGCTTCCTTGTTCCACTAATGCCACACCTACAATGCACTGGTATACAAGATAAAAGAGTCACTCTGGTATTCCTGTCAAGCAGGTGGTGAACATTCTAAATTTCCATGCAGCAGCAAACACATCTGCTGCTTTTTTGGCACATGCAAAGGGAATCATTGCCATTTTATGATACCTGAGCAGTATCAATAGTGCCTCGCATAAGGAGCAGGAAAAGCTCACTCCTCTCTTAAGTTTTCTCAAATAATTACAACAGACACCTGAAGGCCACTCAGTACACAGTGTTCAGCTTGGAGGAATCACATGTTGTGCAGCTGTGTTCCAGATTTTTAGAACAAAACAGTTACTGCTTCCAACACATGAGCATACTCTTTAACAAAAAAATGTTCTTATATGGGCTGTGCATGTCCATCACATCACAGAGGGGAATGTTGAAAACATGTTGCTGTTGGAATGATGTGTGGATATTTATTTATACTTCGCATTTACATAAGTTGAAGGAAGAGTCCAGGAAAACAAAGTCAAAATATTGTTTGTGATGGGGCTTGATCACTGACTGCAAGCTTCAGAATGCAGCGGCTCACCTTTCAACATGGTTCAGTTGTTTCCTTGTGACCCATCTGGCCAAACATGGCTAACCAGCCATGAATTTTGGCCTGCCTGGTCTTTAGTAAGCTCCATCTCCCTTAGTTTGCAGTCCTTTTCAGATGGGGGAAAAATGGAGTCTCCCAAGGGCTGGTGGGTTATGTTCAGTGGAGTGGGTTGTATCTGCTCCACTATCTAGCTTTCTACCTTTCCCCCTGAGTACAGTCTTGAAGGGCTTGTTTTGTCATAAAAACCACTTCTGCATATATGTGCATGCCTATGCATATTTAACTGATAATTGTAACTTGCAGAATAAACAAAAAGATGACCACCATACATTTTTGCCAAAAAAATTAAGAAATCATGGAAATCTGAGTTTGAGGCCTGTAGGTGGCAGCAGCTGCCTCCAGAGAAAGCATCAGATTAGCCTTGTCCACTTGAACTGTTTGTTTCCTTCACTAATGATTTTGCAGAAGCCACAGGAAGGGGGGGGGTCTATGCTGAAAACTTGTTCTGAGTTTGAGGTGCAGAATTGACTGACACATTCCATCCCTAATGTCAGAACAAAGAAAGCTGCCCAAACAGAGATTTTTTAAAAAGAAAAAGAAAAAAGAACCCCAAACCTGCAACTGGGAGTTTAGTTTAAGAGTCTGAGTAATCCATCACAATAGTTGCACTGAGACAAGAAGAGAAATCAATACCTCTCCCTTTGGTCTGAATGTTATAGACAGGCAGGTGTGCATGGAATATACAGCAGCTGAGATTGTCCCATGCTTTTATTTTTTAAATAGGCTTCTATACTTTATTTGGTAAAACTACATCTGAATTTCACAATGGTTATTAACATAGAGAAATAACAATAATAACCCTTAAAATAATCTTATATTACCATTTTTAACAGGGCTCATCCTTATCTCTCTAGATAATATTTGATTTTTCGTGTCCCTCTTGCCTCAACATTCCACAAGCACCCACAGCCTTTGGTCCCCTGACCTGTCACTCAGACGCTGTCCCTATCCACTGGCTGTGAGTACTCGTGTGCCATTGGCTGCGTGCTGGGTCTGCTCCTTTTCCCCGCCCACTCCTTCAGCCACTGTGCCCTCTCAGAATTACTGGCAGACAGCTTTCTCTCTTGATGAAGATGCTTCTCCTGCTTCCCTCCTGTGTGATACTGTTTCCTCAGTGGCTGTTGGTAGGTGTAACGAAATGGCAGTTACCTATGTTTACAAGATGGCTGCTGTCTGTGGTTTGTTTAAAATGTTCCTCCATAAGGTTCAATTGAGCTGTAGTTCCAGAGAGGGGCCTGCATGAGTATCACTCACTGGATTGAATGGGGCTTCCTCATCTGCTGGCCTACAGTTCCCACCTGCCACAAGGCCAAAAAATGTGGGACAAGAGGGTGGGGTACCATCAATATAGACTCCAGCCCATTCAGGGAGGATTGTGTAGTAACCCCTATTGATTTATGCCCTGTTGGTTCATAGTGTGTGCTTACTCCTACAGTTGTGCCTTATTCATTTAGTGTGTGTGTGTAAATAGTAAAATAAATTCTTCTATTTGGGCTAATAATCTGTGTTGTGCTCTGACCCCAAAGTCTCACCCGCTCTGCACAATACAAAAGGTAGGGGGTAGCCCAGGGAAGCAAGGAAAGGCCAGACCCTTGGGTTGCCAACTTTCCAGGGATTCCCCAAAGATTAGGGATTCCATTTCCAAATAGGGAGATTTGGCCCCAGGGGTCTTACTGTCCCTCTAAAAAGGCAGTGACAATTCAGTGACTGGTGGCAGGAAACTTAAGGACTGAGATATGCCCACGGGACGAGGGTGGGAGGCAAACAGCTGAGTTGTAAACTGGAGGCCGTTTTGCCACAGTAGGCAACCAAGCTTGGTTCAGACAAAGGAAGGAAACCCTTTGCAGGCCTTTGTGAGGAACTCACTGGGACCAGTCCTGACTACAGTTGCCAGCTCCAGGTAGGGAGATTCCTGGAGATTTTCTGGTAGAGTATATGGAAGCCAGGATTTGGGGAGGGGAGAGGCCTCAGCTGAACAGAATGCCATAAAGTCCACCTTCCAAAGCAGTTATTTTCTCCAGGTGGAAGAGATCTGTTGTCTGGAGTTCAGTTGTGATACCTGGCAATCTTCAGGCTCCACCTGGAGGTTGGCTACCCTAGGCGTGGCAATCAGTGCTTCAGAGCAGGGTCTGCTAGATCCAGGTTCTTGCTATAGAAGCTGAGTGGGTGATTTTGAACCAGTCACAGACTTTCAGCCAAACCTACCTCAGAGGATTGTTGTGCAAGTCAAAAGGGGGAGAGGGGGATGATGTAAGCTGCTTTGGTTCCCATTGCAGAGAAAGACTACTTTTCCTCCTGGGAAATTTATTTATTTAAATTTCTATCCCACCCACCTGGCCAAGGAAAACCATTGTTGCCGATCTCCAGTTGAGGGCTGGATATCACTCAGAATTACAACTGCTCTCCAGATGGCAGAGATCAGTTTCCCTGGAGAAAATGGTGGACTCTTTGTCCTTATACTCTGCTGAGATCCCCCCCATGACAGCCAATGTGACATAGCAGTCAGGGCTTCAGAGCGTGGTAGAGGCTGCAGGGAAGGGAGATGGAAAAATGAACAGTGAGGGGAAATAAAGGTAAGTTGCTGATTGGCTGTGAAGGAGATAGGGTTGCCAACTCCAGGTTGGGAAATTCCTGGAGATTTGAGGGGTGGGGCCTGGAGAGGGTGGGGTTTGAGGAGGGGTAGGACCTCAGACAGGTACAGTGCCATAGACTCCACCCTCCAAACCAGCCATTTCCTCCTGGGGAACCATTGTTGCCAATCTTCAGGTGAGGGGTGGAGATTGCTCAGAATTACAACTGATCTTCAGGAGGGAGGGCAGAAGTCAGTTGCAGTCAGGTTGGGAAATTTCTGGGGATATGAGGGGTGGAGCCTGGAGAGGTTGGGGTTTGAGGAGGGGTTGAACCTCAGACAGGTACAATGCCATAGACTCCACCCTCCAAACCAGCCATTTCCTCCTGGGGAACCATTGTTACCAATCTCCAGGTGTGGGCTGGAGATCACTCAAAATTACAACTTCTATTCAGGTAGCAGAGATCAGTTCCTCTGGAGAAAATGGTGGACTCTGTGTCATTATACCCTGTTGAAGTCATCACAGCAAATTGACGCTAAGTGCCCAAAGCTGTGGCACTCTCCCAGAGCCTTTTTCTAGAGCCTGTTGTATTTATTTCCACAATGGGCCTTATTCCTAGTGTTATTATAAAACAATATAAAACAAGACAGGTAACTAATTGTAGACCCATTTCATGTTACAACTTCTTCAGAAGTTTACATTTTTCATTAATTATCTTCATCTTGTTGCTCTGTGGTTATCTTCCTATTGTAGCAATTCAGCTTTTAGATAAGGAGCAAGCCAGTCCCTTTTGGTAAGCAAGTACAAAACCTTCTGTTCTGTTGCTGGGAAAATGTTCTCCCAAAGTGCAAGCAACTGAGCCTTCATGAAGGAACCTATAGTTGCTATTAAACTTTTAAATTAGGAGCAAGCCAGTCTCTTTTCTTAAGCAGGTACCAAACCTTCTGTTCATTAGCTGGCACAACGCTCTCCAAAGATACAAGCACCTGAGTCTTCATGAAGGAAAATGTTTCTAATTTTTATAATGAGCATGCCAGTCGAATTTCTTAAGCAGGAGCAAAACCTTTTGTTCTGTGGCTGGCAAAATATGCTTTATTTTGTCCCATGCTTTTAAAGAGAACAAAAAATCAGCATAACTCCAAAAAATAGAGTTAGCTTAGGCTTGGTCACACAAGCAGCTCGTGCCGATATAGTTTTGTTACCTTTGCGGATCATACAACAACATCTGCCTTCCGTGCCCCAGTCATCGGCACCACGCTTTGTCTTGCTTTGGAAGTGGAATGATCAGGCATCAGGGAAAGTTCAGTATTTATGGATACCAGCGCTCCCACTCTGCGTTTCCAGCTGTCTGAACTCCTCTCATGTGAAGTCAAGTCATGTGGGAAGTCTGAACGTTCCCTTCCATTTTCACCTGCCTTTTTTTTTGATCAGGTAACGATGTTTGCATAAGCGCATAATTGCCCCTGATGTCGTCAATCACCTAGGCCAAATAGTCATTATGGATCAGTAGTCCCTAGGGGAGTTGTTTTCCAGCAACAAATCCCCCCCCCCACAAACTTCTCTCTCCTGTTTCTGTGTCAGAGTCTGAGAACATCCCACAAATGACACAAGGGTAATTGCACTGAAGTCAATGGGACTACTCTCATGTAAATCTGCACTTTAACCCAGCCCCACCCTGAAGAGAGGCAAAGGGAAGGAGGCTGAGAGGGGTTGGAGTACTTGGCAGAGAGATCACAAGCTGTCAAAAAGGAGCCGGAGCTCCAGATACACGCTTATGTGCATGGATGAAAGTGGGGGGAAAGAATGCCACAACAATCTGAATGATGGACCAGGGGACGAGCACACAGTGAAGCCAGTTCAGGGTGGGATGTCTGATCAAAACTTCCTGCGACTATTTAAACCACCACAAACAGAGGCACAGCCAGATCACGCCAAGCCTCCAGTGTGACTGCAGCTTCAGATGACTAAAGGCACACAGAAAAAAAGATTTAACAATTTTCAGAACAAGCAGGTGCTGTGGCACATCACTCCATATGGATATATATTTGCAGAGGATTGTTCCTAAACACTTCCAAGCAGGTGAGAAGAACAGCATATTGTCAACAGCCTTATCTGCAATACAAATGGAAAGTGGCTTGAAACTGACTGTTTCTGTAGCACCCCGGGTTTGATCCAGCAGACTCTTCTTATGTCCTTCAATAGTTAAATCAATTGAGGTTTGCGAAGATAAGGATCCTTTGCTAGTTAACCACAATTCCTTAGGGCCACATTCAGATTTCAAGATGAACTTCTGCCTCTGATGGCCATGCATGCAATTTTTGCTAAGTTCACATGTTTCCTTCTCTCTTCCCCTTGTGCCTAGAGCTTGTTTGAAGGCTTCCTGGTTTGGAAAGCATGAATCAAACTCCAGTTCACTGCGACATGTGAATGCAGGTGCCTGGAAAACCTGGATTTTGTTTTTTTCACACAGTCTCTGAAGTTTAGAATCCCAGTTTGTAGGGGATGGAAACAGGGTTTCAGTTCCACTTTGTGCATGGTGGGAATTAGAGGGAAGGAGGGAGCATGTGTGTACAACAAGCAGTAGCATTTGTACCCATCATGACAAACACAGGTTTGCTGTGATATATGAATGAAGATACAGAGTGAGCAGAAGATAGGTCCACTGGTGAACCCATAGGTAGTTCTACCTAGCACCTGTGCACCCAAAAAACATTGGACAATGTGGACTTTTAGGTGCAGTTTTTATTTTCTTAAACAGTAGTGCATGCTGAGGATCATTTAACTCAGATAACTTATGCATTAAGTGTTAAAAGACCCTGAACAGGCATTTGAGCTTGTAAAATACATCAGCAGAGAACGGGGATCCTCCAGTTTTGTTTTTTTTAAGAGGACTACACAAGTCTGATGTCTTGCTCACTCCTATCTTAAATGGCTCTGTCAAACGATCCTATAAATTTTAACCTGGAAGTAAACCCCACTGAATTTAGCAGCCCTTACTGCCAAGTAAGTATGCATAAAATTGTGGCCTTAAATATGTTTGAAGTTGCTTTAACAGTAAACTTAAAATGTGGATGGAGACACTATGGGGTATGTCTTTTCATCTCCCAGCAGAAATTGTGCAATAAGACAAACCCCTATGGTAATACCAACTCTGACAGGCATGGGCACATCCAATGCTAGTTCCTGAAGTACCATAGGGGGAAAAATCTACCCCAACTGTGTTAATTCTCAGTCTGAGTCCCCAGCTCTGTTTAACATAAGTTAGCAGGCCAAGCAACACTCCTGAATGAAAGCATCTGCTTCTGCTGGGCCACTCTTCAGGCAAACATAGCCAGCCTCTACCATCACTAAGCAACAATCTCTAGTCCCAGCAGAAGGCTGTATTTGGTCAGTTGCCCCCAGCACTGTCATCTGAGTAGACCGCCTTTTTGCTCATCATGCTTTTGACGCTCCTCTCTCACATATGAGGAAAGAGCACTACACACTGTTGATACTCTTGATACGTGTGGTTGCCATTTTATGTAAACAAGGCAACATGCGTCCAGCTTCAACATGCACGAGTTTCAGTATGCACCAACATACACCCTTCCAAAAAAAGGGGGGGGGGTAATTGTGTGCACTGCAGCCACCCTATTCCCACTAAATGGCAACTGCAAATATTAAAAGGACCAAACTTAGCATGCTGTCCTGGTACACAAGGTAGAAGCTCCAAAACTGTAAAGACTGAGCAGTGTTCAGAGCAGTGATACTCAGTGGCTCAGGCTGGTGTTGCTTGGCTGACGAGCCAACTGTGGCTGTTCTGAGGACAGCTCCTCTATGTGGCACCCACCTCCCATTTCAGGAGAGTTGGCCCCTTACCTGGTGGGACTTTTGGTTGGCAGGCAGTTCCCACCTTCTAATCGCTGCCACTGCAGGAATGGGTAAGCTGCAAGCCTCCCTGAGGTGCAGGTCTCATGCTAGGGATGGAAATAAATGTAGCTCTGTTGTTGATGGCAGCTGCCAGTGCGGCTCTCTGTAAGCCACTCGGTACCACTGGCTTAGAGCATCTACTCATCCATTCTGCATGAACCATCAGTATTGGAAAGGTAGGTGTGAATGACTCTTTCCTTTGTTTTACTAACATACCTACAGAGCCAGACGTCACATTGCTATGGTGTAGTCTTTTTTGCTGGTTTTTTTGCAAATATAGCACTAAATCCAAACATGGAAATGGAGTGGCAGGTAAGCAGTCAGGTTGAAACAATATATATAAAGTTTCAGCACAGCCAGCCCTAGTGATAAAGCCCAACTGATCCCTTTTAGGTGATCTGCAGATTAAGTTTTCCACCTATGTGATCCATATCCCAGGCAGTCAGTTCTGATTAATGCCAGAGCTTGTTCATAAAAACAATCAGTCATAATCAGAGCAGCTACCCTCTTTGCATTTTTATAAATTGTATAATCACATTTTTTCCACCACTACTTGGGTGATAATTACAGTAATGAACTCTTCTTGATTTCCCCCCCACACCAAGTTAGAAATGTCAGCGAGATAATCATCATGCACTGATACTAGCATTAAGACAGAAACGGATGGTGCAATCCACCAAGCACAGCTGTTGTGTGATTTCCATTCATTTTGGTAAACATTTTGGAGGGCTGCATGTCCAGTAGGTGCACTAGGCTAGAGATTCTTAGAATCTATCAGAACTGCAGAAGCACCAACTAGAGACACTGTCTTTTTAAAATAGTGCACAAAAACCCATTCATCGGCTACTGGCATGGTATTTCTGCCAGTTTAAATCAGGATGTAGAAGGGGACAAATGGTAGCATGTTGCTTTCGGTGTTACTACTGCAGAGAATGTGCCAAACAACCTAAATCACAGCCAGCTTCAAGATGTTTGGCCTAAAGAAGAGGTGATTGAATAATATACTGGCAGAGCCAGTATAGCTTAGTGGTAAGAGTGTTGGACTAGGATCTGGGATGAGTTGGTTCAAACTTCCACTCTGCCATGGAAATTTGCTGAGTGACTGTGACTCAAACCTACCTCACAGGGTTGTTGTGAGGATAAAATGGAAGAGAGAATTATGTTGTAAGCTCCTTTGCAGGTGTATCTTAAATGCTGCTCCTCACGACATTGACAACAACAAAGTTCATCAGGTTTAAGGGCTCTGCGGTATTAAATCCATGTACTTCATGGCTCTGTCAGCCAGCAGGTCAGTCTAGCTGACTAGCTATTAAAAGCATGAAAACTATTTCTGATGGAACAAAAATTATGGTATGTCCAGACCTGAAACTTGTGGAACTGTGATTGAGTCTAAAGATAGGTTGATTTTCTAAGCATAAAAGGTGCTTGGTGTACTGGATTCTGATTTCACTCACAGTGGTAGATGGAAATCGATGCCTGGTTTTAAGAACACACCATCTTACTGTAGAGGCACAGAATGGCAGGGCCGTAGCCAGGATTTTTTTTTACTTCAAGGGGCATTTAAATAAGTCAGGGGGCACTGTGTCAGAAGCGAAGAGAGAGTAAAGGTTTTTAAAAAGCAATGAGAGAGCGGGCTGGAGTAGGGCGCAGACATGCTTCGCCCGCAGCCAACCAGAGATACACTGCTGGCAGGGCAGGGCAGGGTTACAGCTCAGCTCGGTGCAGCTGTGGCGCCTGCAAAAAATAAAATAAACCAGCTGGTTGGGAAGTCGGGAGCAATCCTCCCTCTAAGCTGTGGAGTCCTGTGGGCAAAAATTCTACTTCATGAGCTACTGGCATTAAAGGTGTGAGTGAGAAATTTGGCTACTGCATGAATCAGTTTCCTCTAGAGCCATCCCTCCTGAGCTAAGTCAAAAATGTGCAAGCCGGAGGCTGAAAAACTGTGAGCTAGCTCACACTGACTCAGCTTGGAGGGAACACTGGTCGGGAGGCTTGGGTCGGGCCCCAAGTGTTGGGGGCCTGGCCCCAAGATGCCCCGCTGTAGCTATGGGCCCGCAGAATGGTATGTTCCATGGTTACAGGTAAAACCAGGAATGGTATATTCCATCGTCAGCCCCTGCTGTGATGGTAAGAATGGAATAGTACAAGGGTTCCTAGTTAAAAACAGGTTGAGAGCTATAAACAAACGATTGAAGGCTAGAATTATGATAGCTGTGTTGTGCTTTATTGTGAGTTCGTCTGCATCAATTTTTAAAAGAACCTGTTCAGCTCAAAAGAAATCTATGTGTATTATGTTACCTGAGTGAAAAATCTGGTATAGAATTTTTTTTTTGCCATCTCATTCATATCTATACTTTAACTGGTTTAATAGTTGTCACCTTGCACTGGAGGACTATGGGAACTGTAGTAGGGTCAAGGGATTAGAATTCTTAGCACTTTCAAGGCAGAATTCTTTCAGAGAAACTGGTATAAAACTAATACCAGTTTGTAGTGTAAAGCTGCTTACAGTGTAACAGAATGAGAAACAAATTAAACATAAGAATGGAAATTAAAGGTATTCCTTTCTTTGACTGCCTTCTGTTACCAGTGCCAATGTGAGGTTCATTAGGGTCATGGAGTCACTAAATTAGGGGCATTTTTAATTTGGGAAGTATGAACTTCCCAAATGAAGTATGAAGAGAAGGGGCTACTGGAACATTGCCCCCTTCCTCTTTTTTTTTTTGTTTGGTATTTTTTGCATTTGTGTGTGTGTGCATGCGTACCTGTGCCTGGAAGTCATGGGACCTCTTGCAACTCCTATTGGGGCATGGAGGTTGTTCAGAGAAGTGGCTCGATAACCTGCCTCTGCTGCCCAGCCCCGGTATTCTCTGGAGGTCTCCCATCCAAATACTTGCCACGGTTGGCCCTTCTTAGCTTCCAAGATCTGACAACATCAGGCTTGTTTGGGCTATCCAGGTCAGGGCATTACCCCCTTCCTCTTGACGTCTCTCACTGACATCAACCTGGAAAAGACCTTGTTCACCTTAAAAAACAAATCATCTCGTGCCTGTCATTTTTGCCTCAGTTATCAACCCAGACTTGATCAATTCTGCCCCGTGTTTCTTTTTCATTTTCCATTGGGAACCCTGGTACAGTGAGGCAGGCAGGAAGTGAGGCAGTATCATGATGTAGGGAAATATCCTGTGGGGTGGTGACTAGTAATCCCCAAGAAATCATTATACCTAGACTCTGCGATTTCCAGGTGGGGCCTGGAGATCTCCTGGAATTACAAGTAATCTCCAGACAACAGAGGTCAGTTCCCCTGGGGAAAATGGCCATTTTGGAGGGTGGACTGTATGTTGTTATACCCAGGTAAGGTAAGACATACCTTTCCCATACCTCACCCTCCCTAGACTCTACCCCCTAAAATATCCAACTTAGAGTTGGCAAGCCTAACACACCCCAGTGAAACCCAGTTGTTACATAAGATTTCCCCCCTCTGTCAGTGCATACTTAGGAGATCACATGGGATTCCAGTTCACATTAAAGATGCATCCAGGGCTGGCAATTATTCTGCAATAATTAATGTTAAACAGTATAATTTTGTGTATATGAGAAAATAAGGGGCTTGTTATCCATTTTAACAGAACAGTGTGGAGGCGAGAGGGAAAAACCGTAGAGGTTCATCCAACATTCCAACACATACCAAGCTTTATTTTTTTCTCTCTGTTTGTTTCCACTGAAAGCAGCAGGATTGCATCATGAAAAAATGGGTTAGTAGAGCACAGCTGAAATATTCATCATGGAGAGGGTGCTCTTTCCAGATCTGGATGCTTGCTAGCATTGGCCGGTTAAGCCTCGGTTTAGACTGTGCGGCTGATGCATGGCCAAATCATCATGTTCCAACAGCTCCCAGTTCTGGTGCCAGTGAAGCTACTTAGGAAAGCAGCAGCCACTTAAATCAGATGCATATGTCAGAGGCTCACAGCAAACAGAGGACATTTGGGTTGGGGTTAATAGAGGCAGCCCAGCAGGAAGGCCCATTCAAATAGAAGATTTTTTTTTTTTAAAAAAAAACCCTCTGCTGACAGCCTTGCTGTAAGGATGAAATTTATATTTTTTGTTGTTTAAAATAAGAGATCACAGGAAGCCAAATCTCAAATAAACCGCTTGTTATCAGTCACCATCAACTATCACTTGCAGGTTTCAATAGGGGGATTGAACAGATCCAGCCAAACTGTGGGTCTTCTTGTGTTCTGGTCCTTTGTAGTTTGTTTATAATGTATTATAACCAATTAATATGTGTTTTAGCTACAGTCCCATCTAGCTTGGTGGGTAAGGAAGAGATGGAGAGCCCTAGTTTTTTCTGACTTTCCTGCTTCTCCACACTGAGCCTGCACGTTCATTAAAGACATTAAAGATCTGCAAGACCTTGCCTTCAGAGCTGAGGTGGATCACTGGGACAGAGCCTTCTTGGTGGTGACACCCGGGCAATGGAAAAGCTTCCCCAGAGAAACTCACCATGCCCATTCTTGGTTCATTTTGAAACTGTCATGATGTTGCTTGCAGGTCATTCTGCTGCTTTTCCACGTTTTGTTTTGCAGCTTATTTTTTTAGTTAGGCTGCTTCCACACATTGTGGATTCTTTGTGTGGCTTTCACTGGCTCTGAAAATGCAGAGGCATGAACATCCGTGATGGAACTTCCACCAGTGGGAGTTTTCTGCACACTTTCCTCCACCTTTTAAACTTTTCCTTTCCTCATATGCTGCACAGCAATGGCTCTTCAAAGATGTGGTTTCTTAGGAACTACTATGGTGACTCGATGCCCCCCTTTTTTGGTCATTTCTTCAAAAATACACAATGGTTCACAAAGGCATAATGGTTCTATTGGTATTTGGAATGTGAAGAGTACTGGACTCAGGAGACCAGGAACGGTGAAATCATGAAGCCTTTATTGAGTGATTCAGCATGCCCAGTAGATGGTCAGAACAAGCATGCTTCCAGGGCTCCAGGGCCCTCATTATATGCTGGCCGGAGCCACACCTCTGGCCGCACCCAAAAGACCTGATAGGGGCTTAACATATGCGCATGTTTGTCATAGGTTCCCTGGAGGAGCCTTTGATTGCATTGGCTCCTCAGGGAGAACCTAGGTCCCACATTGGTGGAGGCTTTCAATCCAGATGTCTATTGTTCCTCCAGATTCAAGCTCTCCTCTCTGCCTGACCATGTGCTCTGGCCATGTGGCAGGCGCCATTACCTGGGAGCACATGGCAGGCTGGTTGCTACACAGCGCATACTACATTACAGAATGGAAACAGAATGGGACAACAACTCAGTACACTATGTAGTGATTACTGTGTTGTATTTTTTTAAAGTACGCCAATGGCATGATGGGGGGGGGGGGGGGGGGGAGTCATGGAAAACAGGATATGTACAGAGTTGATGGCCAGAAAACAGCACCAATTTGGGAGGTACCTTTGTAGGGTAAGAAAACATGCACCATTCCTTCCAGGCAGTATGCTAATACCCTTGGACTCTATTCTTGCCAAAATATCAGTGTAAAACAGGCTTGGAAACAGCACGCTAAGAACAGCAAAAACTTGGAAATAGGTTGGTTACAGTGTGATGCCATGTGAAAGCTCAAAAAAAGTGCTCCAGTTTTGAAGCCAATGTGTACAAAAATTTCTGTGAGGAAAGGGCCTTAGTTATATTCTATATAGCATCAGTTTACATTTCTCTTGGCCCTCCAGAAACTTGTATCGTATTTCCCCCACCCTGAATTCTATCCCATAAAATCCCATGAGCCACAAAAGAAAACATTTTTTTTAATTTCTGAAATAACATTAAAAGACTTTATCCTGGTACCAGGTTTGCAACCCAACCAGGCCCCTATGGACTCCTAGGTCTGGCTAAGATGTACCAGTTCCATGCATGCACCCCCCCGCCCCCCCAAAAAAACCTGCTTATTTCATTATTATTACATATTTTATCCCACCTTTCCTCCAAGGAGCTCAGGGTTGTATGGTTCTCTTTGTTTCTCTTGTATCCTTACAACACTCCTGTGAGGTAGATTAAGCTAAGAGAGAATAGTTAGCCCATGATCACTCAGTTAGTTTTTCATGGTGAACAGGGATTTGAAACTGGAGTGAGAAGCAGGTTTTTGGCCCGCTCACCTATGTCCCAGATTGCTGCCCATTTATTTCCTCCCATAGAACTCACTGAAACCACCCCTGCCCCCAAACCAAGCCAACCCTTGTCTGCATAGCCCTACCGTCAGTTCCATTACTTGGTCAAGACAGCTTATAGGGATTGTATCCAAAGGTGTGCTATGGAACAGCCAACCTTGTCTAGATGTAAAATTACCAACCTGTACACTGCAAAGAATAAGCATATATGTTTTTTTAAAGGGAAAAAAATATTTTTTAAAATGTAGAGTTAAAATTTTTAAAGAATTACAAAGTTTGAGTCCAGTGGCACCTTTAAGACTGACAACGTTTTATTCTGGGTGTAAGCTTTCGTGTGCATGAAAGCTTATACCCAGAACAAAACTTCGCTGGTCTTAAAGGTGCCACTGGACTCTAACTTCGTTCTGCTGCTTCTGACCAACACGGCTGCCCCACCTGAATCTAGGTAAAAGGACAGATTTTCACAGATTTTAGATGATGACATTTTCTCTCTTACAGACAACTGACTGTACGTTCCACATGGATTCTTGGCTCCCAATTCACAAACCACTGATGGTTTTATTTAAGGCAAGGGAAGTCTTATTATCCTCTCCCCTCTTTTCTCTGTGGATTTTAATTAATCCTTTAAGACTGGTGCTGGCGGCTGCATGTTTACTTAGGAGGAGAGTTTGGGGATAGACACCCAGAATCCCTAAAGAGTAAAACCCCACAAAAAAAACACCTCCTCGATGCATCAGTTTGGCAGGCTGCTTTTGTAAAAATAAGAAAAAAGAAAAAGGGGGGGGGGGGGAAGTGAGCTGTCTTGCCAAGCAGATTTTCCCAAGCTTTTATAGCCCCAGAAAGCAAATCAGATGAAAGGAATAAAACTGGGAGGGGGTTGCGAGGATGCGGGTGTGTGAAGAGAAATCTCAAGCAGCATCTGAGCCGATTTGTAATAGAACGCTAGGCATACATTCCATTGTTATAGCGAATGTCAGAATTTTTTATGCTTGTTGAGAATCACATGGGGATGCTTGGAAACCTCAGGAGCATTTTGTGAACAACATTTATCTCACCAGTTGTCAGGGGTATGGCTGCGAATGGTGGCGATCAGATGTGGTAGGTGGGTGTGTGTACCATAAAAAAGCACTGCTTGGAAATTAAGTACTATAATTATTCCATGTTGAAAAGGAAAGCAGTAAAGAAAGGGCTGAATTTTCAGAGCGGCTCTGATTACCTGCCACTAAGCCAAGGACAGCAAAAGGCCTTATCATTTGAGCTCCCCACACACTAAGCGCAATATCTACACCACAGTTTTAAAATTATTTCACAGTCAAATCTTACTCACTATAGCGATGTATTTTGAAAGTCAAAGTCATGAACCGCCCTGAGCCTGCTTGCGGGAAGGGCGGTGTAAAAATCTAATCAAATAAATAAATAGCATTTGCCATTCAGGGGACTGCAGCTCCCTCTTTCCGATTACGAAAGATGAACAACGGCAGTACAGCCACTGGAAGGCAAGTTCTGGTTTGGCTGAAAATGTTAGTGGAGGAGTGTGTTGTTTTGGGAACACTTCCAAATTGAGCAGCGGGATTAGCTCAATTGGAATTCATGCTCAGTTTGGGTTCAGCAAATGATTACTCCCTGCCAAGCGGAAAAGAAAGTGTTAGGAACTAAATCCAGAGAATTATATTAGCATCAATAAAGGGGCAAGGGCCAAACCGTACATGCCCTGAAAGCAAAGCACACAACACTGCTTTGGCGCAGCCTGAAAAAAATTGTTTTGTGTATTGCTCCTTGCTATTTAATTATTTAGATCACAAACCTGCTGATCCGCATGTGTCATGGCTGGCGAAGTTCAGCATCCAAGAGGCAAACAGAGATCGGATCGGGTTCACCCCAGGCAGGGCCTGGGCCTGTCAAGAACTGCATTAAAAAAGTGGGGGAGGATATAGCCAATAAGCAGTCAATGGCAAGAGCCAGCATGGTTTAGTGGCTGGAACAGGAAGTGGGATAAATCTCCATTCCACCATGACACTCCTTGCGTGACCTTGGACCTTCACTGTCACTCAGCTGACCATAGCTGTCACAGGGCTGTTGTGAAGAAAACAGGTGGAGAACATCAAATAAGCTTTGAGGGAATGATAAAAATGTGAAGACAGACAGTCAAAAGCTACCAAAAGGCAAGGAGCCCCAATATAGTTAGAACAGAGAAGAAAGGAATGAAATAAGGGAGGTATGACACGGATGACAATGCAGTGGTAGAGACGGAGCTGGATGCCACCTTCTCATTCAGCTAAAAACAGCCTCCCTGCGGACAAGCTTCAGGTGGTTAACAGTGTTAGTCTGTGGTAACGGAACAAAACTTGAGTCCAGTGGCACTTCAAAAACCAACAAAATCTTCCGGGGGATGAGATTTCTTGAGTCAAAGCTCACTTCTTCAGGAACTTTTCAAGGAAGATTCCTTGCATTAGAGGAATGCTCCACACCTAGTTGAGCCAAGTGGTATGATCCAGCTCGTAGTACAGGAGGTACACTTGGTGCTGGTGGAGCACAGTTTGAGCGAATGGCGTAGTTGTTTAGTTATGCTATGATTCTCTCTTCCTGAACCAGGGACATGATGATGTTGCTGCTCCAACCTGTCATCAAGCATAACGTAGATGAACATGTTACTTGGCTATTAGCTCCTTCACGTTTATTCCTGTTATCACTCTGTGTGGGGTCTGAATCCTCTGCCTTCTATGGTTAGGACAGATTGTGTGGTTACATACCATGCTATGTGATACCTGTCCAGATGGAGGAGTGATGTCAGCCTGGTACATAACCACACTGTTCTTCATCAACCCTAACCTTGCAATTGGATATTATAGACATTGCAAGGAGCAGGGCGGATAAAAACAAGCATGGAAGAAACATTAATTTCATTTATTAAAGTATTTATACCCCACCCTTCCCGTCTCCCCAAAAAAGGATCAAGGACAGCCAACTCTCCAGGTAATGTATAAACTGGACCTCATACAGGCTCAATATGTCAGCAGTCTGAATCCCAGGATGGGTTACTGAGTCAGAATATGGCTCTGAAATTTAAGCAAAACACAGTTTCAATACCCTACGCTTCATTACTGTGCTTCTATATTTTCCTCATTTCAGGGATGTGCCTGTGTAAGCCAATGGGTCCTACCATCACTCTAAAGCTTTTTCCATGTGAAGACCTTTTAAGAGACTAACACACAAACTCAGTCTTGGTTTGCTACTGCTCAAGTCAAGAATGAAAGGGAAACCTGAAATTAAGTGGGCAGTTGCTTTTGAAAGTTTTTCAGACAGAGAGTATAAGTGAGGCTGTCTGCGTGCAGCGTGTGGCAAAAGATTATTCAGCACCAATTGCAGTCCACTTCAACCTTCCTCCCTTTTCTTGTGACTCTAGAAATTCATATGCTCTCTAGATTTTGTGTTGTTTTGTTTTCATATGCACAATCAGAGGGAGAACTGTGTAGATAACGCGAAGAATAATCCAAGAATAATTACGTAGTCATTCAAAATCTATATGGTTATACAAATATTCAACAGGTAAGTCATAACAGGCAACAATAAGTCATAAATAACAGGCAATAAGTAACTCATACATCAAAGGTTATAACAATGGAGTACAAAAACGTAACGTTCAGCAGGATGAAGATTCCGGATTTCAAACTGATTACTTATTGTATTATACTGTCCTTACCTGTTGGATGTTCTTTAAACACTTAATTGTTGCCTGTTATTTATGACTTACCTGTTGAATATTTGTAAACTATATACATAGGCATAGAGTACGGGGGGGCTCGAGGGCTTGAGCCACCCCTTGAAATTTCCCAGGGGGGGGCTCAGCCACCCCCGGAAAAATGGAGCGCCTGCCGCCGCACCTCCCCGGGTCCTTCCGAGGCCCGGCGGCCACTGCTGGAGAGGGAAGGGGTGGCGGGGGGGGGGGGAGAGAGGCACCAGCAGCAGCAGCTGGCGGGCCTTGGAAGGGCCCGGGGAGGCGGGGCAGTTTCCCGGAGGGGGGGGAAGAACATTGTCCCAGCAAGCCCCCGCACCCCCCCCCCCGGGATTTCCAAAACTCTACGCCCCTGACTATATATATATATATATATATATATATATATATATATATATATATATAGAATGACTATGTAATTATTCTTGGATTATTCTTTATGTTATTTACACAGTTCTCCCTCTGATTGTCCATATCATACTGTGTAATCGCCTTACTGGATATCTTGTTTTCATATGCCCCATTCATTTCAGTAGGGCTGAAAGCAGGTTCCTTTTGGCTAGACTGTGCCAACTAGAGAAAATTGAGACAGAAAATTCCTGGGTTCCAGTTCATCATTGTTTCCTGGCAGGGTGCATATTGTCTGGAGCTATCAAATGCCTATGTGGCACCACCAACAGCTGAACATATTGCAAGGCCCAGAGAAGACAACAGAAGACTCAGCTGTGCATTTTCTGTTAGCTGTGCTGAGCAGACCTCTAGTGGCAATACAAAAATATACCTTCATTCATAAATTACTCATTCAGAAAAGGCACTGCATGACTGTAAATAAAAGCTCAGCATTCATTTAAAGATGCAACTGAAACGAAAACAAAGACAACCTGGAAATAACTTGTTAACCCCCACTTACTTTGTATCTGTGGTATTTGTGTGGAATCTCTCACCAAATGTATATATAATTCTGCTGCTTATAAAATCCTAACTGATGGAAATACCTTACCGGAGGAAGCTATCATCTTGCATAGCTTCAAACCATGCCCCCATCTGTGATCTGAGGAAGTGAAAGCCCTTATCTGAGGGGTACTTACCTACGTTTCATGCTTGCTGTAGGATCGCCAGTCATGTATGTGAACTGCTTTGAAAACTTAGTCTTTATACAGCAATTTTCTGCATAATTTTTTTTTTGTTATTTTAAAGTATATTTGGTACAACCTTGACTTTGTGTGCAGAAGGAAACAGAACCACAAGAGACAGTGTGGGTTACTGAAGTTCCACTGTGTGGTTTAAGGCCCAATTAAGGTGCTTAATGATGGCCCGTAATTTGGATCAGCTTGTGAACCATCGCACCAAGCTACACAAGACACTGGGAGTTCTGCAAAAGGAACTCCCGGCAGAATCTTTTTCCTTTACGAAGCAAATGTGAGGTTCTAATTTGCATAGGGAGGTGTTAAAATCACCCCTCCCCATACTGTTTCTCTGACCTGAAATAATTCTATGGAGCTATTTGCCCTAAACATACAGTTCCTTATACAGGTCTTGATTGGGACATTTATGTTTATCCCAGAGGGCTGCCATACACCCCTACCTACCGGCGGCGGTGGGGGAGTAGGGTTACCAGCTCCAAGTTGGAAAACTCCGGGAGATTTGGGGGTGGAGCCTGGAAAGGAGAGGGACCTCAGGGGGTGCAATGCCACAGAGTCCATCCTGCAAAGCATCACTTTACTCCAGGGAAACTGATCTCTGTAGTCTGGAAATGAGCTATAATTCTGAGGGATCCCTGGAGGCTGGCATCCCTAACAAGAGGGCCAAATAGCAGCTCAATGGGGCCATTATATTTCCAAACAGAACGGCAGCTACTATGGATCTTGGTCTGTTGATCTGTTGTATCATTCTGGAACTGACTGGAGAGCCTAGGGCTGGTGTCCTTTTTCCTGTTTTTAAACTTTGTCTTCATGAGAGTTATGACCAAAGTAGATTGCACTGTATATAAGCTTGCTTTCAATATACTGACATTACATTGGGTTGAATCCAGCCAGTGTTTTCACTCAGTCTCACCCAATTCTCCTTCCTCCTACAGCCCTGGCCCAACATGGTTTTTGTCCGTGCAGGTCCTGTGATCCCCAGAGTAGCATTTCTGCTGGTTGCAGAGGACCTCTCCTTCCTTTCCCCTCCCCCCTTTTTTTAAACCAGCAGAAAAGCTGTTCGGAGCCAACCCATTATAAGTTATATTGTGCTGTTTCACATGTGGCTCCCCACTAGTGACAGTGGTAAGAAGTCCCAAGTATAGCTGCTACATGGCCCTGTTCCTTATAAGAAGAGAACCTTGGAGACATATGTGGTGCTGCAGCTTTGCGTTATATGTTTGTTTTAATCTGTTCGAGCTGAGCAATGAGGAGGCACCAAGCCGAACTCGATTTGAAAGTGACAGTACTCCCTTGCAGTGCTCCGAACTTTTAAATACATTTCTCCTTCTACTGGGAGATTCCATCCACAGCATTGTTTCCATCAGCCCCAGCCCCCAGCAGCTGGAATGGGAGAGAAAAGCCAGTGGTTTGGAGTAGACATTAATTAGGGGAGTCTATGACCAAATGTCAGGCTATACAAAAGCTTAGCAGGAGGAGGCAATTTTGCATACCAAAAAGCATACTTGCAACAGGTATGGTAGGCTTGGTGCTGGAGCACATACTCTGCATGCAGAAAGTCCCAAGTTCAAACCCAGATTTTCCTTATGAAGAGATTTTGAGTTTGGAGGACTGTCACCTTCTCAAAGCCATGGTGAGCCACTGCTAGTCACTGTAGCGTACCAGGTTGAACAGATAACAGGCCTGGCTTTATGCAAGGCAGCTTCATATGTTCAGCAATGGTATTGTTTCATAAATTAGATTTTCTTTTAGCACACAGCAAGGAAGGTGGGGAGCAGAAATAACTACTGCACGATATTCCTGCACTGGCTAAAGCACAGCTGAGGAGTAATTATTATTCAAAGTGTAATTACGCTGGACAAATAGTGTTGCTATCCCATTGGACTAGGTTTCCCAAGAAACTTGGCTTGACAGAATTTCCCGTCCTTTCCAATGGCAGCAACTGTACATACACCATATTTGAGAGTCTGGCTCCATAAGAAAAATTCCCTTTGTCCAGCTTCTTGTTCTTTACAATTTGTGTCCACTTTTGCTCACTGGCTCAAGGTTTTCTGCTTCTCTGGCTGAATAGCTAACAGAGGGATTAGCAAAAAGCAAATTATAGTAAATCCAAGCTGAATTCTAGATAAAGTTCAACCTTTGGCCTTGTGGGAATAGTACATGAAACAGGCTGGCTAAGAAAACCACTCTAATACAAAAGCTATTTGCTTGAGATTTCTGTAATACTATATTGGTGTTATCATTTTTCATAATTATCAACTGCAGTGGCTCCTGGGAAGGCAGCTGGGACAGATAGCAAAACCCTCCTGTAAGGTACAGTCAGAGATTTCCTTGTAATCTAAGTAAACAAGATCAGCAAGGGAAACATCCTAATTCTTCCAACACACACAGGATAGCTGGCCCTCCAACAAGGGCATGGGTGAACTTTTTAGAGTGCTGGAAAATCAAATGAAGTCCCATGTTACCCATAATGACAATTCAGTGTAATTGGAGCGATTTCACTAGAGAGTTTTTTACTTTGAAGGAGAAGGGGGCAAAGAGGGAATAATCACCATTAGAAACTTATTTGCAAATGAGAACAGAAGAAGAAAATACTTCCATCAAGCCCTTCTAAATGCAGGTTCAACTTCACAGCCAAGCTACCTGCATTGTGCCATTTTTACTCGATAGAACTGGTTCATGCTTGATGCCTACAGTATTACACATGTCAACTAGGGGTGTGCATTTGGCTGTATCTGAGCCCAAAAAAATTCCCCCCAAGTACCTTACCAATATTTTTCAAGTATGTTTAAAGCCAAATACAGATCACAGAATCTGACTGGCTACCAATATTGCTGATCCTAAATAAAGCTGATTCCCCCCCCCCCTTTTCTGGGTATATTTGGCTATACCAAATAGCTGGTGGTGGAGCGGTTTAAAGGGCTGCAGAGAGACTTTCAGTTTTCCTCTAGGGCTCTTTCCCACCTTTTCCTCTGGTTTCCAGGGCAATGGGAGGGAGGGGGAAGACGTATCTCTGCAGCCCAATGGAAAAAAGCACCTTGGGGGGAGCTCTAGTATCTTAGACAGGGGTCATTTCGCAAGAAAAGAGGTGCAGGAGCTCATTAGCATAACGTATTTGCATATGCCACACCACCTGACATCACCGGAAGTGTGTCAGAAGGCAATACCCACCGCTCAGGCTCCACCCCAAAAATCTCCAGGTATTTCCCAACTCAGAGCTGGCGAGCCAGCTTTACACTTTGACTAAAGACTGGCCAGGTATTTCTTGGCATATTGATTTGATATGCTTTTGGAGTGTACCCTTACAACTTGTGGACAGGTATTAATGCCATTCCTCGAGGATGAAGGCATTTCCCAGTTAGTTTTTGTTTGTTTGTTTTTTGAGATTTGAATTCAACCTGTGAGGAAGCAACACCCACTAACAAAAATACATTGCTCTTTTACTCTGGTTCCATGTTGTTCTGGTTTCTTTTATATCTTCTATATGTTTTTCTATGTATTTTCCAGAGAGAGGACAGGCAACTGAGCCTTTCCCTTATTATTATTGCTATTTGGTTTGATTTCCACTTCATCTTTCGATTCAGAAGAGAGTCTCCATGGTGGGTTGCACAAGATGATAATTATACAATTAATTTGGGGTTGCCTGCCTTGGCCTGCTTACATAGCCACCACGTAAACTGATATTTTAACTGTCAGTGACATTGGGGCTTGAGGTGGGAAACCTCAGGGTCTGGGGTTGAGAGACCAATTCCTGCAGTGGACTGCCTTTTTGTTATTTTTTTACAAGGTGGAGAGCCAGTGTGGTGTAGTAGTGGTTCGTGTCACAGGCTTGGAGCGGGAAGACCCAGATTCAAATTCCCCCTTTGCCTCGAAGCTTGCTGGGTGATTTTGGGCCACTCACTGTTCCAACCTCACCTATTTCACATTTTTTGTGAGGATCAAATAGGGAAGGCTGTACCACATATGACAGTGTGAGCTCTTTTGAGGGAAGATGGGATGGATATGCATTCGATAAGTGAATTCCTGTTTCAGGACAGTCTAAACAAGTTGAGATGTATTTGAAGTCCATCCTTATTGCTGGCTCAAATTCCAGTCATGCACAAATGGTGTTATTTGTCATTTATGTAAGAAAGGGCCATAGAGGAGTCACTGCCTCGCAAAGCTCTCTACACTATTATTCACCACCAACCAAAAATGACATTCAAAACCAGCAATCCTTCTGCCAGTATGGGAAGTGTGTACCAGGTAGGGTTACCAGGTCTGGGCTGGATAATCCCAGGAAATTTTTATGGTGGAGCCTGGGGAGGATGGGTTTTGGAGAGGGGGCTCAGTGGGGTACGATGCCACAGAATCCACTTTCCAAAGCAGCCATTTTCTCCAGGGAAACTGATCTGTCAGGCATGCCATCCTCCAGGTGGGACCTGTGGATCCCCTGGAATTACTCCTCATCTTCAGACTACAAAAATCAGTTCCCCTGGAGAAAATGGATATTTTAAAAGGTGGACTCTGTGGCATTGTGGCCCCACTGAGGTCCCTGTCCTCCTCAGATTCTATTCCCAAATCACCAGGAGTTTTCCAACCTGGATCTGGCAACCCTAACCTCCAAAAGGGAGGACCTGGCAATCAGTGTTCATTCTAAACTGAGTCAGTGTGAGCTAGCTCACAGTTTTTTAGCCTCTGGCGCACACATTTTTAGAGCACAAAGGATGGCTCCGGAGCAAACTGATTTATGCAGCAGCCAAATCGCTCGCTCACAACTTTAATGCCAGTAGCGCACAAAGTAGAATTTTTGGTCACAAGACTCCACAGCTCAGAGTGTGCATTGCTGGCAGCCTTATCTGTCACTTTGAGATCAGCTGTAATTACAGATCTCCAGCCACCACTTGGAGGTTGGCAACCCTAACGGACAAGCAAAAAAATACTCTCCTGATAGATAATATCATCAGTGCTAAATTGTTTGGACTTCTTTTTCATTGGCGCCCATCTACTATAGAAGTTTTAGTAAAACGTTAACTGTAAGATTGTGCTAGTGAAAGGAAATTTGAGAGCATCCACTTCAGATTAGGCACCAGAGGCTGGCAACCCTAGCCCTCGATCCTGTGGGAAATCGCAGAACAGAGTGCCATGTGTCTAAACCCGTGGCAGGTGGGTGGAAGCTGTCTTTTCCTGACTGAAATAATGGCAACTGCTTCTCAGCCATTGCTCCATACAAAAATGACCTGAAATTCACAGCATGACACCCTGCCCCTGAAAAGACTGAAAGTGATGCCCCTTTTCTTCAACTCGTAAAACAAAACCACATTTTGAGGCAAGGGGTCGCCCTCGACTTCCCTTTTTCTACCCAGTGGCCAGAAAGCTGTTTCCCGCCAAAGGGGCTGCTATGAGCCCTCGAGGCTGTTAAGCGGCAGCACGGGGAAAGTGCACGCCCTGACTTCCCGCCAACTGCCCGGCTCATGCTGCACCATTTTGCGCTCCAGCTGCGACATAGTGCAAAGCACCGTATTTATTTAAAGCCTTGCAGAGCCTGGTGGACTGTGCCCATTTGCTGAGAAATAAATCCCACCAAGTTCCATGGGGTTTACTTCCAAGCGAGTGTGGTGCTCAGTTTTCCAGTTGCGGTGTTTCAGTCTGCTCGCAAATCTCCTGTCCCGGGGGTGGGGGGGAGGCATCCCTGTAGCTGTCTCCAATGGCAGACAGAGGGAGTGCGGACTGAAAAGGGAAGGAGCTCCGGTGCACAGGCTGGAAAGGTGCAAAAAAATTGATTCGAATTAAACTCTGAAAAGTCAGCTGCTGCCTCGGTCCACTCGCTCTGCGCTTAGCATTCAAAAAGCCTTTTAAAAGTCAGAAATAACCTGTCTTTCAAAACAAAGCCTTTACTAGGTCACTTCTGAATAGGAAATGCTGTCTTTTGAAAACACCTAGGAGCAATTGGAAACCCACTCTATGCATGCTCAGAGCTCTTTGGGGGGGGGAATAAAATAGATAATTTATTATTTGTGATCAATCTAAAGAAGTGTGCCTGCACACCAAAGCTTACCCGGGCCATAATTAAACTTGGGAGGCCGGAGGCCAGCGCCCAGAGCAGTGAGCGGCCGGAGACTCCAGGAGGGCGAAGGATGGCAGTGGCGGGATAGCTGGCCAGTGGCGGGGGCAGTGCTCCTCCCCCCTGAGTCAGAGCAGGAGCGGTGAGTGCGCAAGCTGAGCGCCATGCTGAGGAGCTGCCTGGTGCCCTTGGCTAGGCTGGAGCCCACGCTGCGTTTGGGTGCATCGCTGGGGCAGAAGGGATGGAAGGCTGGGGGGGGGGGGGAGATGGGGCACAGGAGCCATCTTGCTGTATGGACCTCGCCTCAGAAATGCCCTTCTGATGCCAAAGCGCATGTGTGCTGCATTGCTATCGGAAGGGAGTTTCTGGACTGCACAAAAGTGGTGGTGGCAAGAAGAGGGGAAGGAAGCAAGGTGGGGCTGGCTGGAGACAGGAAGGGCAGGGGGGCAGACATGCCTGGGTTCTCTGCCCAATCTTCTCCAGGTGCCTTGCGGCTGTGGGGCACCAGGAGAAGATCGGGCAGGGAACCCTGGCATTTAAATCCCCCCTTCCATGAGTCTCTCCGTGGGCGAGGAGGTGGGGCCTGGGCTTCTTACTGCCGGAGCACTGCTCTGGGGCGCTCCAGCAGGAAATGACCCCCTGGTCTTAGAGTCCATCATTGCAATGTTTGGCTGCAAATGTGAAGTCCAACTAAGTAACTAGCTTACTTTCCCCACCCATTTCCCAGGGAACAGGAGGGAGGGGGGAAGGAGCAGTGGCAATTTGGCAAATAGGATTTTAGCTAAGGGGGAACACTGCTCTTTAGCCAATCACAGAAGTTTGTTCTTTTTCAAAAAATTTCTTTGTATGGACACAGAACCTAAAAGCTAGACTCCATTGCTGAGACAGGCTTGGAGAGTGTATGCTGGCTTTGGCTTCAGCTGCTGCTCTGAGCCTGACTCCTGCTGCCTGAGAGACTCTGCTGTGGACTTCAGAACAAATCTTGCCTGCCTAGAGAAGAGTGAAGACAGCAACTCGTTTGACTGAACAACATTTTAATTTTTTTTTCTTATTTTACTGTTAGTTGTTATTTGGGCTTGGTGGGTGGTAGGTTGTATGTAAGGGGTGAGGCCAAAGGCCTCAGGCCTTTTTTTGGTTTCCTTTAGTTAGGTTTTAGTTCTCTCTGGTTTTGTGGCTTGCAGTTTAAAGTTTTTTGTTACTTGTTGTTTGGGTCTGATGGTGGGGGGGGTGAGGGCAAGGGCAAGGGCCTCAGGCCTTTCTTTTGGTTCTCTTTGGTTTTATTCTTAGGTTTTAATTCCTTCTGGTTTTGTGGCTTGCAGTTATTTTTGTGGAGTTTTGTTGTTGTTTGGGCCTGGTGATAGGTGGGGAGGCCAAAAGTTCTTTCCTTCTGCTTTGATTCTTGGATTGTTCTTTGGAGTTGGTTTAAAACTTGGTTGACTTATTCATTTTTGGCTCTTTGGGGGGGGTTGTGTGTGGGGGTTTGCTTAGTTGTTAAAAATCTTTTACTTGAATTCTCTCCTTCACCATCTTATTACTATTTTTTTTCTTCTTTTTTCCTTTTTTTTTTTTTTGAGGTAGGGCTGCCAAGTCCCCCGGTAGGGCGGGGGAAACACCGATTTTAAATACTCACCCCCGCTTTTTCAAAATTGGCCACCAGGGGAGAAAATGGCTACCAGCAGGAAGGCAGGGGAACATCGGAGTCTGCCGTGCCCTGCCTTAAAAGGGAAATGTCTGCAGAGAGCCTGCCCTGCAGTAAAAAGCCTCACCAGACATTTCCCCTTTAAGAAATCAGCAAAAGAGCTTCCACAGCAAGAGAGGTCTTCCCAGAGATTAAGGAGGGACTGAAGGAGCTTGCAACGTGGTAAGTTTCTCTTCCAGCTCTTTTCCTTCTCTCTCCCTCTTTCTTTCGTTTTTCTGTCCGTCTGTCTGTCTGTCTCTCTCTCTCTGTCCCCATCCAGCAGAGGTCTATCAGTGGCTATTATTAGCCACAAGGTCTAAATGGAAGTAAGTGCCTCTGCCAGTTTTTTTCCTTCTGTCTCTCCCCCTTTCTTTCTTTTTTCTGTCTGTCTGTCTGTCTGTCTGTCTGTCTCTCTCTCTCTCTCTCTGTCCCCATCCAGCAGAGGTCTATCAGTGGCTATTATTAGCCACAAGGACTAAATGGAACCCTTTGTCTGGGGCAGTGATGCTCTGAATTCTTGGTGCTTGGGGGGCAACAGTGGGAGGGCTTCTGGAGTTCTGGCCCTGCTGCTGGACCTCCTGAGGGCACCTGGTATTTTTGGCCACTGTTGTGACACAGAATGTTGTACTGGATGGGCTGTTGGCCCGATCCACTGTGGCTTCTCTCCTGTTCTTATGATATGAAAATCATATTTAGCACTTGTGTAGCAGTGCTTCATATTCTGCCGAGATGAGGAAGGATTCAGTAGGGCCATTGCTCAGTGATAGAGCATCTGCTTGACATGCAGGAGGTATCAGCCTCTTCAGCTAAAAAAGGATCAGGTAATAGGTGACATTAAAGATCTCAGCCTGAGACCCTGGAGAGCCACTACCAGTCTGAGTAGTCAATACTGACCTTGATGGACTAATGGCCTGATTCAGTATTAGGAAACTTCATGAGTTCATGTGTCAGCATGTGGAAGCAACATCACAGGATGTGACATCACAAAATGATGTCACTTCCTTTCTCCTGGCTCCACCCCCAAAGTCTCCTGGATCCACCCCCAAAGTCCCCAGATATTTCCCAAGTTGGACTTGGCAGCCCTAGAGGTGAGGCTTTGTTGCTTGTTTCCTCCCCTTTTCATTTTTTGGTCCGGTGTGTGTGTGCATGGAAGGGTTTTTGGTTGAGGTTCTACTTGCTTTCTCTTCTATCTTAAGCCCCTTTCCCCACCTTTCTGTTCCCCCCCCCCCATTTCTTCCCATTTATTTCTAGAAGGTTGGTTTTTTGGGGGAGGGTTTTTTGAGGTTCACTGTTCTGTGTTCCAAGTGTGTGCTTCCGGTTTAGTGTACTCTGCTCTAATTGTGGAAACTATACAGCTACACAAGGTCTGCACAGAGGTGGCCTTCCCCTTTTTGCGGTCTCTGAAACAGATGGATAAATTCCTGTCCCTCCTAAAGCCCTCTGTTCTTTTAAATAAAAGAGGAGAGCCTTTCTAACATATAACATTTGCAGATTCCTGTCTATGCAGAAGTCAGGGAAGGGAAAAACAACAGAAGGGTGTCTGGACCCATATGAAAACAGGAGATTATCTTAGGGAGGAATTCCAGGCGTGGTCTAAGTACCATTTTATCTATATGGAATTTTAGAAAGGGAGGGTCACAGCAAAGTGCGCTTAGTTCCCTTACCCTGCGGGCAGAGATGATAGCCACCAAAAATGCTATCTTATATGAAAGAAAAGACAAATCAGATCTCGCCATCAGTTCAAATGGTTTATAAATCAATCTAGACAGAACCAGAGATAAACTCCATTGAGGGACAGGGTGTACAACTGGTGGGTATAAATCCAACAAACCTTTAAGGACTCATCTGGACTCCACAGTAGATAAAACTGTGCAATTGTTTACTGTCTCATGAAAAGCTGAGATCGCAGCTAAGTGGACTTTAATAGATGAAGTTGCTAAGCCCTCCATCAGGGTACGGAGGTACTCAAATATCTTATATGAGTCACAGGTTTCTGGACTGATCACTTGTTCCCATGCCAGCATAGCTGGAACACGTCCCCAAGCGAATTGCAGTCTGCTGCCACCCTGGAGCAAAAACAGGGGCATTTGGTGTTCGTTGTAGTTGCAAAGAGATCTATTTCAGGGAATCCCTGTTCCTGAAAATTTGGACCAAGGTAATGGTCTGTGATTGACCACTCTTGAGTTATGGACACATCCCTGCTTAGAATGTTTGCTAAGGTGTTGTGTTGCCCTGCTATGTATATGGCTGTTAGATGCACCTCATGCCTTACTGCCCAGCATCAGATGTGAGACACTTCTGTACATAAACTGATGGATCCCGTGCCCCTTTGTTTGTTTACATAAAATTTGGCTGTCGTGTTGTCTGAAGCCAGGAGCACTCACCAGCCTTGAAGTAATTCTGTCAAAGAAGCAAGTGTGTTCCTTATAGCTCTAAGCTCCAACACATTGTGTAATTTAGCTTTGGCTTCAGACCATGTGCCCTTAGCTGTATGAACGCCACAATGCGCCCTGCCCAACCCATTAAGGAGGCATCTGTATTTCATGTGAATGGGTTCCCAGTGAGGTTCCCCTGTGGAAATTTGGTCCACCAAGTAAAGGTTCTAAGGGTGGATCTGTGAATCAAAAGTCTTTTCCATTGTGAATCTGAGATTGGATAGAATTCTCTTAGAAACCAGTTTTGGAGCAGTCTCATGAAAAGCCACGCTGGCAGGGTTACTGCTGTAGTGGATACCATATACCTTAGTAATATTTGAATGTTTTTGCCAGACTGAAATCTGCAGACTAGGAATTTCTGGGGCAGTGATCTAATATGGTTAGCTCTCAATAATGGTAGGAATGCCCTTCCCTTTACTGAATCAATATTAGCACCTATGAAGTCAATGGACTGAGTAGGAGAAAGGTGAGATTTCTCCTCATTGATAAGGAACCAAAGATTGTTTAGGATTTGCAGAGCACAATTCAAATAGTCCCTCAGGGTCCCCGGGAAGTTGGCTATGAACAGGTAACATCCAAGTATGGGTAGATGGTGCATCCCTGCAGTCTCAAGTAGGAGAAAACTACTGATGTACACTTGGCAAACACCATGGGGCTTGCTGGCTTCTCTCTGTGGCTGGACTGCAAAAGCGCAGTCCCCATGTGTGCCTGCACAGAAGCCGCGAAGATGCCTTGCTTTCTCCCTTTGGGCTGATAGTGATGATGAGCAGCAGGCAGTGTTATTAACAGAAGAGGTGGGAGACCCCATCTTTAAGAGGGGGGGCACTGAAAATATCCTACCTATGGTTCTCTCAAAAATCTGGCACTGCTGAATTAACATGACATATAGAAACATTAGATGTTCATTGCAAGAACAGAATTATTAAGAACCTGGTAAATGCACAGGATACTGATCATAGTGCCACCAAAGCCATGCAGTGACCTCGTCTGGCATCCAAACAATCCTATCCATACAGGAGACAAGGTCCAATTGCAAAGTATGCCTGCACACAGTGTTTTGATGCAGCTTAGATGACCTAGCCTATTTACAGATAGATATTCAGTTAAAGGGTATCTTATTCTCTTTTAGTCTTGTCCTTTTCTGATGGACCCGTAAATGCCCTCTTTTCATGTTGACCAAAATTGCTTCTAAGTTAAAACTCAATTCTTCCTCCCGCCCCCCCCCCCCCACAAAAAGGGGGCTAAATTTAATTCAAAGAGGCATATATGCAGTTTCTAGACAAAACCTTGATAGAAGTTAATGGGGTTTTTATTAAATCTACATGACTAAATACTGGTCAATTAACTTTTTCAAACATAATTGAAGTTTTCTTTTTTTAACAATACAACAACTTTGAGCTGTCAAGTAGGAATAGCCATGCGGTTTCGTACAGAAAGAACTAACGGATTCGTTTATGTAGGGAAGTCATTTAACATACATATATCTATTAGTCTACAGCAATTAATCTGGTGACAAAAAGACTGCTAGGCAACTTCTACTGCGTCACATGCATGACAGTATGTGTATCGGTCACTCTCTACCACATCTATCACAGCTGAGAAGCAATTACACAACACAATAGGAAAGAGCAGAGGTCACTTTGGGGGCCTTTCAAGATGATCACTTTTATCACTATAACAGCACAGTTTTCATCCATTCGTTGTGGGGGAACCAGATGTTTTCCCTCAAGGTAGTATTTCTACTTCAGGAATATCACATTTCCCCCTAAGATACTAGCATTCCGCAGATGTTCCATTGGTGTTCTGTTCATGCAAAAGGGAAGACTACCTGCTATGCATATGGGGAATGCATGGATCCCTGTGATATACCCAAACAAGTAACGTATGAATTGGGCAACATGTGGATTTTCTGAGGAAATACAGTTTCTACTCATATGAACTACAAACAGAAACCTGGAATAATCCTCTCTCTCTCTCTCTCTCTCTCTCTCTCTCTCTCTCATACCTGGAATAAAACATTTTTGGGTCTAAACACAGGACTCTTCCCCCCATATAGGGCTGCCAACCTCCAAGTGGCATCTGGAGAACTCCTGCTCTGACACCTGATCTCCAGATGACCAAAATCAGTTCCCCTGGAGAAAATGGATGCTTTAGAGTGGGGACTGTATGGCATTGTACCCTGCTGAGGTTCCTCCCCTCCCAAATCCCACCCTTCCCAGGCTCCAATCCCCAATCTCCAGATATTTCACAACCCAGAGCTGGCAACCCTGCCCCCATACCTGGAATAAAATGTTTTTTTGTTTAAACACAGGACCCCCCCCCCATACCTGGAATAAAAATTTTGGGGGTCTAAACATAGGACTCTCACTGTCTCTGTGTCTGTCTCTCTGGTCTTCTGAAAAGTCCCACGAGACACCATTTCCCCCCACTGTGTCTCTCTTTTTCCCCCTCCCTCCCCAGAGGGTGAGAGGGAAGGAGCCCTCAGCAGATGGAGGGAAGGTTTTCTTTTTCTCCTCTTAAAGCAGGAAATAGGAGAGACTGGGGAAAGGGATCTGCGATGTTACAAACAGGAACCAGGAAGCAGCACAGAGTCAGCTGTTCTCGGGCCAGATTGCAGCTCTGTGCGGGCCGGATATGGCCCACGGGCCATATCTTTAACACCCCTGGTCTAGGATGTTCAGGGTGCTTGTTATAATTGGCTGGTGGTACATTCCTAAATTAAATTAAACTGTCTTTACTGTTTTTGTAAATTGAGTCATAAACAGCAAACCCCTGTCCCACAATAAACCTCGTTCCACAAGAAAATATGAAAGAATTTAAAGGTTGCTACTGCAAAAGTTGTCATGTGACTTGACAACAGCTGCTAGAAATTTTGCCACATGCAGGGTAGTTTATTTGTCTTTGTCTTTAAGTAACCAGGATGATTTTGCTTCTGGAGAGAGGAATTCCTGATTAAATAAAGGGGATATCAGTTCATCTCTTAGAGCTGAAAATCTGGGACAATCAGGTACATTTCTACATAAATCAAGAATTCCAAAGATATTGTAAGTCTCTGGCAGTCTCTCATCCAAAAGAAACAAAAGTCTATAGTGCTGCTTCTGGAATTTCTCACCACTTGTGGGTGTGGAGGATGTAACAATTTTTCCAGGCATATGAACGCTGACAGTCCTCAATGAATTCGATGCTCACCCCCTCAGAACTGTGTATTTCCACACTTTTCAGACATGTTATTTACCAAGTTTTGGACATGCCCTGTCAAAGATCTGTATCGATATCTGTCAGGAGAAAGAGCGATCAATGTACCGTGTCATTCAGTAGCATATAGGAAGAATATAGAGAAGGAAAGTCAATCTGGTTTTGCAGGTGGCAGTCAACCTGAGGACTAGGGAGGCTGTAAAATCCTTATGCATTGAACCTGACCGGTATTACCGTTAACAATTCACAATAAACGTCGAAAGACAATTCATTCTCTGATCCAAGGTGGCAAATTAGAAATGAACTCTTCTCTAGCTGCAAAGTGAACAGGTTTGAACTGGAAGTAATTAAAAGACCCGTCAACATGCCATCTCATGATGTTGCCTTTTCAGTAATTCTTGTTTCAGCAAGAGATTAATTTCAAAGGAAAAAGGTTGCGTGCCAGTTGGACACCTTGCCATGTCAAGTGTTGGCGCACCTGTTGTCAACTGTCACAAAAATCCTGCATTCAAACGTATAATGCAGACACTACCTTTGTTCTATAGTGTGATGAATACCTTGGTGTCAAGTAATACTCAACCCTCGAAGTCAGCACTCATGCTGGCTGCCTACACAGCAGCAAGCTTACTTCAGCTGGAAACCATCAGCAATGCAACACTACTGTCAGCTCACTGGATCTTTGGAGAAGGTCTTTGCTTCAGGAAATGTGGCATGCAATAAGCTCCTGCTTTGATATTTTAAAGGATATTGGTTCATACACTGCTTTTCCAGAGCTGACTATACCATTAAGCAGAGAGAAGCGGGTTAATTTGGCTTCCACTAGAGCAGCAAAGTGTTACTTAGTACTGTTATATTTTTACTGTACGTTGGGACATCATTTGGTTGTTCAGCTTTTGGCACTGAAATGTCATGGGCCAAGGCTCATTGGGTTGCAAACCATCTATTATTTTTACTGATCCAGCTGGTAAAATCACATTCCAAGGCCATAAGTAATATGGAGTATGCTTAAATGCTGCTGAAAGCAAGTAGCTTACTTCTCCTCTTCCCAACTCCTTTGTAGAATCTTCTTTGATCAGACACGTGATGTGACATGATTGTATGGCAAGGGTTCCCTCTTCCCTCTCAGGCTTCACTGATGATGTTTACAGAAGTACAGAAATACACAATGTTGTGTATCATGTGTTTAACAACAGAAGATTCTACTGGAGGAAAGACAGGAGTAGCTAGGCTGGCCAGTTTGGTGTAGTGGCTAAGAGGGCGGACTCTAATCTGGGAGAACCTGGTTTGATTCCACAGGGTGGTGTGGGTCAGTCATAAGTTCTTTTAGAGCTGTTCTCTCATGGGTAGTTCTCGAGAGAGCTCTCGCAGCCCCACCTACCTCACAGGGTGTCTGTTGTGGGGAGGGGAAAAGAAAGGGATTGTAAGCCGTTCTGGGAGTCCTTTGGGTAGTGAAAGGTGGGGTATAAATCCAGTCTCTTCTTCTTAAAACCAATAGCAACATCTAGCAAATGGGTACTAATTTATCATAGAATTTTTGCTACGTTCCTGGGTAGTGGGGTGATATCAATATGGGAATAACTATATTACTTGCCTTTCTGATATGATCGATTTTTCACATTTTTATCCGGTCCTTTATCCGAAAAAGCTCAGGGCAGTGTAACATATGGGATGTCTCTCCAGTTTGGTGTAGTGTTTAAGAGCATGGACTCTAATCTCGGAGAACCAGGTTTGATTCACCTTGGGTCAGTAATAAGTTCTTTCAGAGCTGTTCTTTCAAGGACAGTTCTCAGGAGAGCCCTCTCAGCCCCACCTACCTCACAGGGTACCTGTTGAGGGGAGGGAAAGGAAAGGGAAAGGGATTGTAAGCCGCAGGTAGTGAAAGGCAGGGTATAAATCCAATTTACTCCTCCTCCTCCTAGTGATAGAATGAGGGATGGCCGGAACAGTCTATCTCCAAGATTTCTGTCTTTTCCAAATCCATACCAGTCTTGAAATGTGTCACCTTAGTGAGGTGTAGTGACTACAGTAAGCCTGCCTAACTTGTGAACTGGTGACCAGTCAAGCACAACATCTAATAAGGGGATATTTAAGACTTCTCTTGTAGAAATAGAGCTCTGCTGAGTACTTGGTAGCCCACACTGCCTGGCTGGTGAGGCTGTGTTTGGTACAGCAGTCCACAAGTTGATCAGATGTGGGATAGAGGATTGGGACTTGGGTTGTGGACACCTCGGCGCTAATCCATGATCAGCCTAGTTCTCTAGATGGCTTTAGGCCTCTTGCTGTTTCTCAGCCTAAGTTTTTCTCATAGGGTTATTGGTGCAGTGCTTAGTGCATCAGACCAGGCTCTGGGAGACCCAGGTCTGAATTCCCACTTTGCCATGGAAACTTTTGGGGCGACTTCAGGCCGGTCACACACTCTCAGCCTCATCTACATCACAAGGCTGTGTGTGGTGAGGCTAAAATTAAGGAGAGAACAATGTGCCTGTTGTCCCTGTTGGGAGAAAAGCTGGGGTATAAATTGTGACTAAATAATGGTGAGGACAAAAATGAATAACGCATGCATGCTACCTTAAACTTGGAACAGGGGGAAGGATGAAATGTCGTAAATACTATAATCCCTCTGATACTTGCTTCCAGTTATGAGCACACAAGATTTGGACCCCTAGGTTTTGATTGGCACTTGTCAAACTTTGTTCCCAAATGAGATGAGAGCCAGTTTAGTGTAGTGGTTAGGAGCTCGGACTCTAATCAGGGAGAACCAGGTTTGATTCCCCACTCCTCCACATGCAGCTGCTGGTGTGACTTTGGATCAGTTATAAGTTCTTTCAGAGCTGTTCTCTCAAGGACAGCTCTGGAAAGAGTTCTCTCAGCCCTACCTGCCTCACAGGGTGTCTGCTGTGGGGAGGGGAAGGGAAAGGAGATGGTAGTAAAAGGCAGGGTATAAATCCAGTCTCCTCCTCTTCCACCACCACCACCTTCTTCTTCCCCCCATTTTGGCTCTGCTGCCTTTGCCAAGTTATGTTCCCCACATATTTTTTCTTACTACAGAGAACCATGTATATCCTTGATTACCTGAAAATGGTGGTTTCCAGCACGCTTGCAGCCAAAACAAATGCTTAGAATTAAAACGTAGCCTGTCTTCTTTAGGAAGAGCTCCCCACCCACACCCACCCCGCTGCTTTTTGCTTCACCTTTGTCTGTAAACAAAATAGGAGAATCATAGTATCCTTTCTGTGTGGAATTCTTTTTTTATGCTTTCTCTGCAGCCTGAGGGGGTAATGGCTGCCGTGCCTTTTATAGTGCACAGATGCAAAACCCTTGGACCAAAATTGCACATTCATTATGAAGTGCAGAAATGCTGAGATACAATTATAAACCCTACTTCCTACATGACCATCAATCAATAGGAAACCCAGGATAAGCCCATTGAAAACTGCCTATTTTTGACATGTCAGAAAACCCATTTGCAGTTGTCTTTCCTGTTTCCCAAAGATGCACACCAATAAAAACAGAACACCCTCCCAAAAAAGATCTGCTTTGTGGCATCTGTGAATCTGAGAAGAGTAGCTATGTTAGTTCAAGAGTAGCCATGAAGTCCAGTGGCACTTTGAAGAGTAACAACATTTATTCCAGCGAGAGATTTTGTGTGTCATAGCTCACGTTTTCAGATGCTGTGTGAATTTACCCTAAGCTCTTCTGCTTGCTAGCAACCTTAGCAGTAACATTATTTCTCCACCTCTACTCACACAAGCAGGGAGTAATTGACTTCCACTGGCTCCACTGCAGACTCCCCCCCCCCTGCCCCCCCCCCCCCGCCCAAGCAACATAATCATGTGCTGTTCTCCAACCCTCAGCTTTTCAGGGGTCATCAAGAAGTGCAATGAGAAAGGGAGCCAGGAAAAGTCAATTTTACAAGTAGAGGTCCCATTGCAGTGCTTTGTGGGATCGGAGGTTAGCCGAGGGCCGCACCTTTTAAAATGACTGCATTCATTAGTTAACTTCACATTTCAGAAAAGGTATAAATTGTATCATAAAAATCAATAAATATAGATTAAATAAAATAGTGGTAGTTTTATTCAATTTATTTATTGTGCTAATTTCATATAATCTATAGCTGCAAGCACATTTAATTTTAGAATCAGTTTAATGAGACAAATGTACCCTATCACACTTTTCTACAATTTCTTTGAAATCAGGAGTGAGATTGCTTGTTGAGATTCTCATCACAGCCTGCAAGTTAATGTCTGTCAAAAAGCATTTATATTTACTCTTGTTGATCTTCATGCAAGAAAAACTTTGCTCACAAATATATGTAGACCCAAATATAGAGAGCATTTCCCCAGCAAATTTCTTCATATATGGAAATTTTTTCAGCAGACAAAGATTTGTAAAAGTCAACTAATGTCATAGCATTAAACATTTCTTTCACAGTGTGATCTGACTGCATGTCAATAAGTTCAAGCTGCAGCTCCTCAGGTGCTGCATCAATATCAGCAGTGATAGGATAAGAGAGCAAATTGAATTTAGGCTCAATTTTCTTGAAGTCCTGAAATCTTGGCGGGCCGCAAAAAACTCTGTGGCGGGCCGCATGTGGCCCCCGGGCTGCAATTTGCCCACCCCTGGTCTGGGGCACCAAGCATCTAACACCCTACCTTGTTTTTATTAGATTTTAAACACTTTATAACCTTGCAATATTTCCTCAGGTCCAAAGAACAAAGTAATAATAAAAACACAAAAACCTCCATTAAAGCTATGTTTTCTGACTGAAAGTCCCAGTTCACAAAGTGTTTTTTACACTGAGTCAGGGGCTCTCACCTAGATGTTACCATCAGAGGAGGGACCTAATGGGAAAACAGAGCTCTCTAATTTAGAAGGTCCCATACCACGAAGGCATTTAGAAAGCCATTCCCCAAGGAAAAGGAGTGGGGGTTGGGCAATGTTCGGGCCGCCAGTGGAGTGAATAGCTTTACAAGAAAAATGCAGCAAGGCACTTGTCTGCTTCCAGAAGAGCCAGCCAGTCAATCAGTGTAGCTGGAAAGAGAAACTGGCAGAGGCAGCGTCTGGCCTTGTTTGCTTTGGGCATGTTGGCTTTGGGAGGCCTGGACTGATGCTGTTTTGGAATGAGCCCTGCAGCTCATGCAGACTTCTGCTGTCCCCCCACCCCCAATTCATTCTCTTTTTGTCTACTGGTAAACAAACTCACGAGGCTCCAAGGAGTTCATTTTCCCACACTGATTCTTTAATGCTAATTTGCTGTTCACCTATATAGGGGCATCTGTCCATAAATGTCTCTATATATGAACCGTTAACTTCCATTTCAATGTATCTGGGGAAGTGTGCATGCACACAAAAGCTCATACCTTGAATAAAACTTTGTTGGTCTTAACGTTGCCGCTGGACTCTAACTTTGTTCTATTGCTTCAGGCCAACACAGGTGCCCAACTGGATCTATCTGTAAGCAAGGGATGACCAACAGGCAGCCAGTGAGCCACTTCCTAACCCAAACCCCTTCCTGCATCAGGCTGAAAGGGATCCTGAGGTGGTAGACACACCTCCCAATGTGAAAGGAGAAGATGCTTCAAATACATTTGCCACCTTCTTCAACTTGGAGTCTTGCTCTGGCCAAAGGGCTTAGGAAGCTATGAGCCCAGAGCAATCTATTCCAGTTCTCTCTCTCTCTCTCCCTCTCTCTCTCTCTCACACACACACACCCAGAGAGAGCTGAAGAAACTTATCTTTGTAGCTAGAAATGCTACCTTGAATCTTTTCAGTCTTCATGGCACTGCAAAGGCTCATAAAAATCATGAATTATAATTCTGACGTTCTTGCTATTGGGGAAAACAGTTTTACTTTTAAATCCTCTCTGTGTATATAAACTTGGTAGTTTTCTGCTGCCACCAGGAATTTAAAATTCCAAATCTCTCTCTTTTGGTAGTATGACTTAGGGTCTGGGCACTTCAGAGGTCTATGTGGCCCTGAGGAAATACTGTACTGATTTCTGGGATAAGTTTAAACAAAAATTGATTTATTGAATAAATAACAAAATAAGTTTCTGGTTATCTTGAACTGTTTCTGAAGAAAGGAACTTGTAAATATAATTGATAATGCTTGATGCTTCAAACAGCCTCTCAAACTCCAAACTCCACTCTGACAGGCTTATATATCTCTCTCTCTCATACAAGTAGCCACACAGGCTAAACTCTTTGTCTTTGGGCACAAGATAAACATTTGTCTAACCACACAGTTTAGACACAACTTGTTTCTTTGCCATATAGACTTTCACAAAACTCCTAGTCACGCAGACTATGTATACTCTTCATACTTCACACACAGAAATTCTCCAGATAACCACACATAGATTCCTCTCAGAACATCTCTTCTCCCACTATCAGTCATCAGCCAATAAAATCACACTTGTCTTCCCCTATCATCCCCCTACAGTACTGCAATCAGACTCAACATTTAAAGGATCCCACACCCCAAAACATGAAATCATTACAATAATAATCTACCCTATAATGGATTTGCATATCATAAAAGAACCATCTATGTACATGGAGCCTTGACTTGGATAGCCCAGGCTAGCCTGATCTCATCAGATCTCAGAAGTTAAGCAGGGTCAGCCCTGATTAATACTGGGATGGGAGACCACCAGCGAAGTTCAGGGTTGCTACACAGAGGCAGGCAATGGCAAACCACCTCTATTTGTCTCTCTTGTCTTGAAAACCATACAGGATCGCTATAACTTGATGGCCCTTTCCACTACCATATACATACTAGCAGCCTGAATAACCCAGACAAACCTGAGCTTGTTGGAGCCTGGAAGCTAAGTAGAAATGGCCATGGTTAGTACTTGGATAGGAGACTATCAAGGAATACCAGGGTTGCTACACAGAGGAAGGCAATGGCAAACCACCTCTGACCATCTCTTACCTTGAAAAACGCATGGGGGTCACTATAAGTCAGATGCGACTTGATGGCACAGTTATTAATTATATAACTACTAGCCATCAATTCCATCCCCACACCCACCCCGGTATAGATCAGAAAATCTGTACAGTAGGACCGTGCAGGGCTATGAAACAGGCTTTTTCTAAAACTGTAAAAGAGGAGAAAACTAAAAAAAATTTCCCAAACCAGCAGGGGCAACTTTTTGGATTGTCACAGCAAAAATAGTGCTGCAGTGATTGTGTGTAGGAAAGTATTTCCTTTTGTCCGTCCTGAATTTCTGCCTATCAGCTTCATTGGATGCCCTCAAGTTCTAGTACGTTCCACTCTCTCAACCCTGTGCATAATTTTATGAATTTCTATCATATTCCTTCTTAGTTCTCTCTTTTTTAAACTGAAAAGTCCCAGATTCTTCTGTCTTTCCTCATAGGGAAGGTGTTCCAATCCATTAATTAGATTAAATTTTTAGGCCGCCCTTCCCTGCAAGCAGGGCTCAGGGTAGCTTACAACAAAAATAATATAAAATAAATAACTAAAAAGTTAAAATCATACAATAAAATATACTGTACATCAGTAACAGTTAATGATTTTCAATGCCCTTTTTTATACTTTCTGTAGCTCTGTGATGCCCTGTTTGGGATAGAGTGACCAGAACTGCACACAGTATTTCAAATGAGGCCGCACCATAGATTTATATGTGGGCATTATAATATTGGGTATTTTATTTTCAATCCTTTTCCTAATAATCTCCAACATAGAGTTTGCCTTATTTCACTGCTGCAACACAAACAAATAAGGAATGTTTTAAATGGTGTGGGAGTTTCCCCACGCAGTCATTTAGTCAACAGGGTAGAATGTCCCTACTTGAAAAATCTGTGTGAGAAGAGAAACCAAATATTGCTCTGCCTTTTCAAGCTGTGGTAACTGTGATAAGGAAACTGTTAAGGTGTCCCAGTCATGTTCAAAGGAGGAGACATTAATTGATCTTACCTGTTCTCACCCAAGACATTACATCAAGAGTAAAATGTGTGATAGGAGAACTGTATTACCCTACCCATTATCCCCTATTAAGAGCCATCAGAAAGCCCCTCCTCACCAAGAACATTTAGAAAGGAAAATATTAAACATGAGGCTTTTGAAGCAGATTTACTCTCTTCTTTTGGAGCTCTACCAATTCTGAGAAGGATATTATGTTGTCAAAATCAGAAAAACTCCAACAAGTGTTAGTCAAAATTAAGGAGCAAACAGATAGAAATAAGTATGTAAGTGATGGTCAGCTAAGAGATCCAATAGATGTGAAGTCCTTCAGAAAGGTAGGTGAGAGTAAGCTCAACTGATGACTGCCTGTGGATATTACCATCTAAGTGAAAAGAGAGTTTAAACCCATTTGGATAAAAGTACTTGGAAAAACAGATTATGATCTATCAGTTTTCTCCTACGAGTGGTAGGAAAGGAGAGGATAATGTCAATTTATTATTTAGGGAAGACAATAACTGACTAGGAGCTGTAGCACACTGGAGTGACACTTTCATCGAGCTATCCCAAGATCTTTTCCCCTCTCAGCCTCAGCAAGTTCAGACCCCATTAGCATATGCTTGAAATTGGGAATTTTTTTGTTCCAATGTCATCATTCTTCCAATCCATCACCTTACACGTACCAACACTGAACTTCATTTGCCACATGGTTGCACACTAACCTGACTTGTGGAGATTCTCCTGAAATTCTTCACAGTTATCCTTGGTTTTCACCATCCATGCTTATGTCAAATAAAGGGTTGGGTTAAAAGGTCTAGCAGTTACTAATCTTAATGGTTTAAGCCTCTCCCCCCAGCCCTGAGAACCTCATAAAAATAATATTTGAGTCATTCCTCCCCTACTCACACACCTAAGATTAAACAAAAAAAAGCTTTTATTAAAATTCAAAGGAGGAAATAACAAAAATGATCTGCTTTGTCAAATACAAACACAAATTACTACACAAGTCCAAGGAAGATTTACCCCAAAGCCTAGATGTATGATAAAAACCCATCACCTATCAGTTTTCCATCATGGGTGACAGGCCAGGAAGACCAAAGTTCAAATCCCTGGCTCAGCCTTGAAGCTCACTGGGTGAACTTGAGCTAGTTATTTTTTTCTGGGCCTACCCTACCTCACAGGGTTGTTCTGAAGATAAAACCGAGGAAAAGAGAACTGTGTATGCCACCCTCAACTCCTTAGAGGAAGGGTGGAATGCAAGTGTGATAGATAGCTAAGATGGGCTCGATCCAAAGATTAGATTTTTCCCAACCCCATCTTCTTCAGCCTTCTGTATCTCCCTTAAAGGATCAGGGGACCTTCAAGAACAATACAGGATGCATTACTGGAAAATGCACAAAACACAGCATGCACCATAAATCAGTGGTCTTCAACCTATTTAGCACCTATTGAGCTGCAAGTATCTGACACTGGAGTAATGCAACAGGAAGTGGGGGATATCTCTGGAGACAAGGCCAGAACCATGGGCAGCAGATCAAGAGAACTGGGAAAAGGAAACTCAAGCTGAACATGGGTAGGGGTACTTTTGCGAGGAACCAATCTGAGTCGGAGTCATAGTGGGAATCTTCTTCGTGACTATGTGACCTTGTCTCACTGTCCTTTTGTGGTGCCCTTGCTCTCTCTGCAGTAGATAACAAAAAACTGGCAGTTCTAGAGTGGTTTGCGACTCAACAGATGCACCTATGGGAGCCATCTGAGGGTTGCCATCTAGTGCACTGGTTCCCTGGGGGGCGCTGGTTCCCTGGGGGGCGCTGGAACGATCCAGGTGGGCGGTAGGAGCCTTGGGTGCATTGGGGGGCATTGAATAAAAATACAGGGATGGTGGAAGCATAAAAAAAGGCGAGTCCTGAACCTATCTAAAGCAGCTTTTTTGAGCCTTATCCTGGTCTTCCCTGGGATCAGGGAGGGAGGGGGAGGTGAAGAGGGATCCCCACAGCCAATCACAGCCAGGCATTTCAAAATTGCAAATGCATGTGCGCACTAGGGTTGCCAAGTCCGGGTTGGAAAATACCTGGGGACTTTGGGGGTGGAGCCAGGAGAGGGTGGGGTTTGGGGAGGGGAAGGGCCTCAGCATGGTACAATGCCATGGAGTCCACCCTCTAAAGCAGCCATTTTCTCCAGGGGAGCTGATCTCTGTCAGCTGGGGATCAGTTGTAAAAGCGGGAGATCCCCAGGCCCCACCTGGAGGCTGGTAACCCTAGTGCGCACCCTTGTAAGGCTGGTGCTGCTGCTGGGCCCTTGTGTGGTGGCTGCTGCTGGCCTCTGGCTTCAGGCCTTCAGCTGCTGCTGCTCTCTGCCTGCCTTGGCCTGCCTGGCTGCGTGTATCGTGGTGGACACAACCTGCATCTTTTTGTCCACTTCTTGAAGATAGATTTCCAGGGGGGGCTGCATAATTTTTTTCTGAAAAGGGGGCAGTAGGCCAAATAAGTCTGGGAACCTCTGATCTAGCAGCTTAAGACCAGTGCCATAAATTATTGTGCTTTGGAGCAGTTGGTTATGGAGCTGACTAAAGGGGAGATGTACCAAGACTCAGTCTTGAGACCTGGTGTGAGATGTGCTGTTGTACCAACTGGGAACAGTTATCAAAGCGCTATTCAGTTCAGCATGTCCGTGAACTGAAAGTTGCCCCCCAAATCCCAGGCAACTACACAAGAGAAAGCTTCTTAAAAACGAGATTAGTTGAGAAGAAGCTGAATGTGAGGGTAAAGAGGGTCAAATTCCTTCGGGTGCTTGGAGATTATTTAAATCCATAATAACAGAAGCTCGGAGAGAAGGTATACTACACAGTAAGGAAGATATCGCCACATCTAAGAGGATGCCAGTGTGGTTAACAAACAAAATCAAAGAAGTCATACAAGGCCAATTAAGAAAAAATGTGGAAGATTGCCCAAACAAGGAAAACGGGGTGGCACGGGTTCTGGCAAAAAGGAAATTAAGAGCACATTGCTAAAAATATAAAGGAGGAAGAGGAGGAGGAGGAGGAGATTGGATTTATACCCTGCCCTTCACTACCCAAAGGAGTCTGAGTGGTTTACAATCCCTTTCCCTTCCCTTCCCCACAACAGACACCCTGTGAGGTAGGTAGGGCTGAGAGAGCTCTCCTGAGAACTGCCCTTGAGAGAACAGCTCTGAAAGAACTTATAACTGATCCAAAGTCACACCAGCAGCTGTATGTGGAGGAGTGGGGAATCAAACCCGGTTCTCCCAGATTAGAGTCCGTGCTCTTAACCACTACACCAAACTGAAGACAATCAATGAGAATTCTTTAAATCCATCAAAAACAGGAAACTGGCCAGGGAGGTCAGAGTTCCTTGGATTAGGAAGGCGTGAAAGAAATGCTAAAAGAACACATGCAACTGTAGAGAAATTAAGGGCCAGACTAGACATGACATCTGCTATGATTCAGGTTAAGGGGTTCCCTTAAAGAGTGGTTCAAAAGCAGCTCCACAACATGAGAAGTAGGTTAACTCATACCGAACAAAGATACTAAGGAGAGCCACTGTGGTGCAGCGGTTAGAGTTTTTAACTAGGATCTGGGAGACTCAGGTTTGAATCAGCACTTTGTCATGGGAGGGTGCCGGGTGACCTTAGGCAGAGAGATGCTCTTAGACTAACCTACCTCACAGGGCTGTTTTGAAGTTAAAATTGAGCAGAAAGAAGTAAGCAGGTTTGGGTGTTCACTGGGGAGAAAGGCAGGGCCTAAATGAAACACGTAAATGAATAAATAAATAATATATTTTTTAAAAAAAATGCTTGAATGACATTTAAAAAGTTCAGATATAAGTTGTTGTGATTGGCTTTTATCTTGGAACAGGAAGATGTAGCAATAGTTACAACATTTTAAAAATAGATTCAGGTGGGTGGCCATGTTGGTCTGATGCAGTGGACCAAAGTTTGAGTCCAGTGGCACCTTTAAGACCAACGAAGTTGTATTCAAAGTATAAGCTTACATGACCGTGCACACTTCTTCAGGTACATGTCGGAAGAAGTGCAAAAGCACAGGAAAGCTTATACCCAGAATTGAATTTTGTTAGTCTTAAAAAGCGCCACTGGACTCAAACTTTGTTCTAACATTTTTAGAACAATGAACTAAAATTTTTGAAATGGAGGGTGAATTATTTTAAATAAGAGCCAGTGCTTAAAATAGTATATTGGTCACTATAGTGCCCTAAATAAAGAAAAGGCAACTGAACAGTTTCAAACTTTCCACTAACTACCATAAAATATCCACTTCTCTAAGCATCAACGTTTCTGCTCCTGTGCACAGGTACACCATTTCTACTAGTAGATGGTTAGCAGGAACAAAGTTAATCACTGGTGCTGCACAATGGCTTCCTGTGATAATTGAGTTACAAAATAAGCATAATTCTGACCTAGCCAAGTTAATGGGCTTCCTTTACTTTTCAGAAATAAAATAAGCTCCACCCAGTTATGTAAATTAAGTGTCCCTGCGGCCAGTTTCTCATGCAGTCTCTGTCTTCATTATATGGCTGTCAAACCCAAAGTTTATCTTTTCCTAGAGGATTGCTGAAGACCTCAGCTATTCTGTGAAGGCATTGGATATTATTGCAACTCTATTCCATATGTATGTCAAAGGTGCAAAACCCTTTGCAGAAAAAGCACAGTTTTTAAAATTTAATTAAAACATTTATTAGCCACCTTTCCACATTATAGAACTCAAGAAGGCAGCTTTAACCTATAAAGCCCTATATGGCCAGGGTCCAACATACCTTAGGGACCGCCTTTCTCCATACGTACCCCAGAGAGCACTACGGTCGGGGTCAAAACATCAACTATGTGTCCCTGGCCCCAAGGACGCAAAGCTAGCCAGAACAAGGGCCAGGGCATTTTCGGTGGTGGCTCCTATCTGGTGGAACGAGCTCCCGGAAGAGATCAGGGCCCTGCGGGATCTGAGGGAGTTCCGCAGGGCCTGCAAGACGGAGCTCTTCCGCCAGGCTTTTGAATAGGAGCCGCCGCCGCCGCCACCATCTACCATCTACCAACTGACAGCAGGGATGGAACCCTGGTCCTATTTGGTCCCGACAGGGGGGGGGGTTGAACCTGCCATTAAGTGGCCATCTGATGACATATCTATGGAAGTTTTATATGTTTGAATTGTATTTATGGAATGTTTTATTGGTTTTAATGCTTTTAATGTTTGTTTAGGCCTTGGGCCCATGTAAGCCGCCCTGAGCCCGTCCGCGGGGAGGGCGGGATATAAATTGCAAAAATAAATAAATAAATAAATAAATAATAATGTAAATAATAATAAAATACATGAAGTACTGAATTTAGAATAAACAATTTAAAAGCTGCAATCCTAAAAACACTTTTCTGGTTGTGAACCCCACTGAATCAAACGGAACTTACTTCTGAATAGACCTGTTTAGTATTACTCTTAGAACTGGCAGAAGAGCTAATCAAATGCCCTCATGAATAAAACTGTTCATGTTTGTCCTGTGTCAGTATAATAACATTGCTATAGGAATTAACAAGGTGGAAGAAACATGTATGCACACACAATTTCTTAAAATATAGTGGGCTCTTTTGCAGTTTAATCTTGAAACATATCTTAACAGCTTGCCTTTAAACACTGCTGATAATCTTGCTATCCCCCCCCCTGCCCCCTGAAATCTGAATTACATTCCTACTGTGAAGGCATCCTCTTTCACAGTTGTAGGGCTGTTAAAGAGACAGGCTAATTCTCAGAGATGCCATCTGGCAAATTTATGCTCATATCCAAGGGGCTAGGGAGTGCAGCTCAAGATCCCAGGAGCAATAAGATGGAAGGGAGAGCAACGAGCACAGTCTAAAAGTAACGGTGATGCACCTAAACACAAGTTTTATACAATGAAAAGTGAAGTTCTGCAGCTTACATGTCACCATAATTTCCTCTGCCATTGTGTTAGTTTGCAAGGGAGCAGTCCTAAGCAGGTCTACTCAGAAGTAAATCCCATGGTATTCAACCAGGTTTAAACCCAGGAAGGGGAGTCCATAGTAGTACAGTCTTAGGCTGCAGTCACCCTGGAGGCTTGACATGATCTGGCGGTGGCTCTGTTTGCAGTGATTTAAATCGTTGTGGGAGTGACCAGACAGCACACCCTGAAACGGCTCCCCCACGCACCAGTCCTGTGCTGAAGCATCCACATTACTGGTGCCTCAACCACAGACCGTGGTTGTTGCTGGCAAGGGGGGGTCACTTATGCTCAAATGCACTTATGCACACGTCACCTACTGGGCAGAAAAAATCCCCACGACTGAGACAGAAGTGACCGTTCACACTTCCCATCTGGCATGTGGAGGTGGGGGTTAGACGTTGGGAAAAGTGGAGTGGAAGCACTAGTGTATGTAAAGTCCACAAACTCCACTTCCAGGATGGGCCAGACCCAAGTGCCGATGACTGGGGTACGGAAGGCAGATGTTGCTCTTTAAATCTGCAAAGGTAACACAGCTATATCAGCATCAACTGCTTGTGTGACCACAGCCTTAATCTGTTTCTGTTAGACATACCATCGAAGCATTGTCCTTGGCCACTGGAAATCTTATTCAGCACTAGGTATAGTATTGGAGTTATTGTTCAGAAGGTATTTCTTTACAACCCATAAGGAAAAGAAACTGCATTAATATACATAACATATCTATGTATGAATGTATGTGTGTATAATAAAACCACAATTCTCCAGAAGCCAAATTCTGGCCCACTGCCACATTTTGTTCTCTGCCCCCCCACCCCCCCAAGCTGGTACTGAACCACAACATTCAAACAGTGCTGCCCAATAGCCAGACAGCAGGTACAAGACAATCAACAGCTCACACTACCAATCCTTCTGTAGTGCGAACACCATGGTGCCTCCCCTAATTTGCTTTCCAGTGAATCATCCCTGGTACCCCCATATGTTCTCCTAACCAGCGGCAGGTGTGCTGCATTATTGTTTTAGCACCAAGGGAACAAGTTTTCCCAGTGCGATTCTCAGCTTGCAAAGGCACTGTCCCGGTGCCCTCACACTTTGTGCACAATGCAAGAGGGAAAAGAGATGCCACACACTTCAAGAGAATTCCAGCGTGGAAGCCGCTTCACGTATACCTCTGAGGAATACTGCTGGGAAATCGCTAACACTGTAAATTGTCTCAAATACGCACTTAACGTATTTAAAGAGCAATTATGGTATGTTAAATGAACACCAATCAACTGTAAAAACAGCAGTTACAGGGGTTTAATAGGTATATAAAGGAGAAACCCTCACTACCCTTCAATTAATTCTAAATCACACAAGAAGTGTAACTTGAATGCTTATTGCTTATTAATACATAAAGCATGTGTGGCATGTTAAAACATTTAATTAGCATTTTAATAGCAGGCTGAGCATTAAATATCAAATTATTGCTAAAGCACTTGTTGATCTATTTAATCAGCATGCTAATAGACCTCTAGCATGTGGCGCTAAGGTCAGCATGGAGATGAGATGCTCGGTGTTGGCCCTGAGTGCTTTAATAAAAGTTATGTCCCCATCTCCCTGCTTCTCATGGTTGTTTACGACAAAGCAATGCTCAGTGCACCATTATTTCAGAGTTAGTTCTAACTTTCCCCAAAAAACTGCTCAAAGGAACAACTTAACACAGAAGCTGGGTCCCCACGTGAGATCTCAACTCTGCTGCTGGGGGAAAAACAGAGCCAAGATCTGGTGTGAGTTTGTGTGTTTCCCATAGTGTGCAGCTTATGCACAAGTCATTAGCTGCCTAGCGAATTAATCCGCCCATGTGTTAAATGGGTTGGGAGCAATGCTTGTTATGACAGTTCAAATACACAAATCAATCAAGAGTTAATTTAGTTTATTATCAAAATTCCTCTGAAGGGTACAAGGCAAAATGTGCATTTGTGAAGTCAACTTAAGATCTGTATTGGCGGTCACTGTGGGAGCAACCCAGAGCAGGGCTACTCAGAAGTAAGTCCCTACTGTTCAATGGTACTTACTCCCAGGAAAGTGTGTTTAGTACTGCATACTATCTCTCCTTGTCTTCAGACTCCTGCTTCCATGAGATGATGCAGCAGCAATTAATGCCTGTCTGAAAGTGGAATGTGTAGATAGTAAATCCAAGTGCTACTGGAATGATACACACCATTGAAAAGACTCCTGGTGCTGTTATTGTGAAAACAGTGGGTTGGCATGGTACATACAAAACACTGCTGTGCACCTTCTTCATGTGCAGGAGTGAGCTCAGGTGGCATTAGGATTCAAGCTTGTGTGCATTCTGAATCTGAGACTTGAGGAATATCAGGCAGCGTGAGTATTTCTCGTCCCTTCCATTCTGGTCAGAATGCAGGAGATCCATCACGCCAGCAGGGGGACCTCTTATCAATGATAGGCCAAAATGGGTCAGGTGATATCCCCTGGCTCTTATAAAGGATTCTGGGTCAGGTTTCCTTGCTAGTCTCAGCAACAAGGAGATTCTGCTTTTGCTGGGGTGTAGTTTGCCTTTATGAATCACAGGTGCTGGATTTAAGAGACCACCTCATTCCAGCATGCTCACAATATTTAGAACTGGATACGCATGCATATGTAGTCCATACCTTTTTCTGATCTCAATATTACTGCTACCCAGAGAGAGAGAGTTATTTATTTTATTTAAAATATTTGTATGCTACCTTTCCACCCAAATAAGGTCCCCAGTTCGGCAAACATTTAAACATTTTGTCACTAAAACAGCATTTTTTTACAAAGTATATAAAAATAGCTCAGTAAAGACATATAAACACACCCGTAGCACCACAACCAGGGAGAAAGGCCAATGACATTATATGCCAAACAAAACAATGAAGTTCCATGTAGACCACACTGCAGTAATTTAATCTAGATGCTACCTGGCATGTACCACAGTGGCAAGATTTTTCCACCCAGATGGCCAAGGCTGGTGAGAGGCAGCCCTGGCCACAGTCTTCCACCTGTTTATCCAACAGTAGGTGCGGATCCAGGAGCACCCCCAGGCTATGAGCCTGCTCCTTTAGGGGGAGTACAACACCATCCTGAACAGGTCAAATCTTCTCATCAGTAGCATCTCTGTTTTCTCCGGATTAAGTCTCAGTTAATCTGAGCAACCTGCAGGGCTGCTTCTAGGATTTTAGAGGCCCTGGGCAGAGAGATCCCAGGTGCCTTCTCTCCTTCTCTGCCCAACACCAGGCACTCATGCCCTCCTTCCCTCCCACCCACCTGCAAGCCTCCCACCTGCTTGCTTCCATTGCCTACTCACAAGCCCACACACTGCTCATGCTCACAGCTGTCCGCAGCCCTTTCTCCACTGGTACCAAGCAGGGGGACCTCTGGAGCATGGGTGGTGGAGCCCTAACAAGTGAGTGGGCAGGGGGTACCTGCAGCAGTGCACTCTGCCAGAAAGCCTTGGCTCCGACAACTGCCCTACCTTAAGGCATGCAGGCTGGCCTGCTGGACAGTGCCCTGCTGGACGAGCCCTGCCGGACAGTGTTGCATCAGCTGATTTGGTACCACCTTCATCCTTCTGAAGCATGGTCTAAGACTACTCGGTAATTTAATTGGTAATAAAGTATCTGTGAAGGAATAGGTATGTCCCAACTTAAATCTTTATATTGTCATTGAAAAGTCATGAAAAAAGCAGAGCATCAACAGACTGCCACAACCATATTGGGATGCCTGGGTTATCGAATTTGGTGTATGGGAATAATTTAGGATATAATAGCCACTTTCTTTCTGGTTATATAACAACATTGGATCTCATGGATCCATTCCACTAAAAGTTGGTGCTTTCCTAGAGTTGCGGATTCCAGGTTGGTAATTTCCTGGAGATTTGGGGGTACAGCCCGGGGAGAACAGGGTTTGGGGAGAGGAGGAACCTCAGCAGGGTGTAACTGAGATAGAGTCTACCCTCCAAAGCAGCCATTTTCTCCACAAAACCTGTGGTCTGAGGATCAGCTGGAATTCTGAGAGATCTCCAGGCCCCACCTAGAAGTTGGCAACCCTATGCTTTCATCACGCACAAGGATGAGTCATGGGAAAACTCCTGGTACCTAAGGTAAATGCCACCATTAGTGGAATGGATCTGCAGGATCCAACTGAATAGACACATGACAGAATGAAATTCAGCACATGAAGCTCCACCTAAAACTGTACTTCCCTGCAAGAGAAAGCTTTACCTGCTAAAAATTCTGCCCGGCATCTAGCTGGTAAGGACGCAGGAGCCCTGCCAGGTGAAGGACTATGTGTCACTCTTTGCAAATACTTTTCAACCCAGACACAGTGACTTTCACCTTAAAGCACAGTTCTGATGTATGGAAGCTGACAACTTGGACTAGATCCACTTGATTTTATCCACAAACTGATCAGAAATTTCCCCCTAATCCAATTACTTGGTAAATTAAATGAAATCACATGCTATCAGTAATAAGAAAAAAAAAGTCACACTCCAAAGAGGAACCATTAACTTAATTGGTTATAAGGCTGCCAGGCTGCAGCTGTCTCTTTAGCAGCTTTGTTGCTGCCAAAGAAGTTGCAGCTACAATTCCTCCTTTGACCCCCAATGCCCATTTTCCAGTCCCAACTGCTATAAGGCAAAATAAGAGTCCCGCTTGCTCCACCAAGGCAGGCGGAGTGATGGGACCAGGGGAAGAACCAGCAGAAGAAACCACTGCTGTAATCTCTTTTTGTGGCAGTGTGACTCTTAAAAAGAGAGGACGATTTTCCTGGTTGTGGATTTCCTTCAGCTTAAAATTTGTGGGCATTCCTGTACTTCTAACAGCAGTGTGCCTAGCAGAAATCCAGCAGTTGACTTTTCCCACTACATAATGGGAAAAGCTTCACCTGAGGAACTTCTGCCAGGGAGTCAGTCATCTGTAAAAAGAATAGAAAAATAGTTTACAACAATGCTGTTGGCAGTGAAGAACCTCAGCATACTCCTGGCTGTGCTTCTTAACACATCCCACAAATGTGGGAAATTCTTTAACCAGTTATCACAGGAAAATATCAATTTTTGATCCTTAAAGTTCAAATGACAACTTTCAATACATGAGGCTCAAGTTGGTTCCCAGTTCCTTTTTCGCGACTTACTCATGAATGCAACCAAAAACATTGAGAAGAGTGTGAAAGCTCTGAACCCCAAAATAAGGTCTGGACCTAGGGTTACCAAATCTGGGTTGGAAAATACCTGGAGACTTTGGGGATAGATCCAGGAGAGGGTGGGGTTTGGGGAGGGGAGGGGCCTCAGCATGGTACAATGCCATAGAGTCCACCCTTCAAAGCTGCCATTTTCTCCAGGGGAGCTGATCACTGTCAGCTGGAAATCAGTTGAAAAAGCGGCAGATCCCCAGGCCCCACCTGGGGGCTGGCAGCCCTATCTGGACCACCATGTATCATACACCCCCATGTTTAGGGGACTCTCCCCTTCTAGAACACATGTGCTGTTTCCTGCTCCAAAGAGTGATTCTCATGCCACCTGCTCCAAAGCAGGGTGCCCCCAGGACAATCACACAGGCACACAGGGGCCAGACTACACCACAGAACAAATGACACATGCCCACAGACTGTCCCCTGCAAGATGACTTCAACCTCATTTCAGTACTCAAACTATTGTTCCTTTGCCTGAGGCTTCCCTGGCTGGCTGAGTCAGCCCTATTCCCCCCCCCCCCCCCCACCGCTTCTCTGTATAAGAGGAGATTTTGCTCTGAGAATTTTCTGCCCATTATTTGTATTTGGGGACGGGACGGGACTGTTTGCAATTTCCTAGTGCATAATATAATTGAAATACATATGAATATCCCCATAATGTCACAGTTCTTTCTTTCCTAGGCCTGGGCTTTTACTTTGCCTATCACATATAGTTAAAAAAAAAAAAGCTGGCTTCTGCAACCACCTCCTCAAAAAAACCAAATCTCTTAAATGGTGACCGGAGATGATAATTAAGCTTGAGGCCTAGCTATCTGAGAGCAGCCTGAGGCCTTGGGCAAAACAACAAAGTAATTATTTTATTCATCAGCTAAACACCATCTTACCAGCCTTCTCAAACTGAGCTCCATTTCCTCTCCCTCATAGGGTTCCATCCCTTTTAATATAATCTCCTCTAACCTCAACTCCTTGGGGCTCTTTTCTTTCAAGAAGCCCCAATAATTGATCATACAAAGAAAACAAAACTAACCTCTGTTTAGAAAAGTAGCAAAGAGGAACTCTGGCACCAAGGGAACACAAGCAGCTTCTGCCCTCACTTCAAGAATCCTCCACGTTGAGCTCTTGTGGCAGAACCACAGTTCCTCAACGGCCAAAACCTTTACTTGAGAACTAGTTCCTCCTAGGCCCCGTCTTGCAATCTCTCTTGCTCTTCCCTTCAGATGGATGGCAGGGCAAAAGAATTTCTCCAGATATAGTCCCAAGAGAATCTCCCACATGCCTGTTGGGCTGCTTAACTATTTCTTGCTATTAAGGATTCTGTTCTGTATCAACTTCAGATTAACAGAGAGGATTCCCTTCCAGTTCTTTGAGGGGGAAAAACCCTCTCTGGACTGGGTTTTTTTTGGCCGGGGGGGGGGGGGGGTTGATTTTACTCCCTGGTTTGAACTAAACACATCCCCTCTCAGTGAACACATCCCCTCCAAACATTATGGAAGAATTTTGGTTTTGGAAATCTCAAATATGCACAAGTGAAATTTGTGGTAGTATAACAGGCCATTACTCTTGAGCTGTGGTTGGTGTTTACACTTGCACTTGGCATATTCTTACAAATGTAGCATTCACCAATATTTTACATCTATAGTGTACAGTAATATTGTTATGCCTAATTGTTTCTTCTCTTACTGCTGACCATATAAGACATAGTCCTGGTGATTATTTTGCCAGCAAGATAAATTGCCTAGCTATACGTCCAAGGATGTAGTTCTAAAAGCTTTCTTTGGAAAGCTTTTCTCCTTGTTCCTTGCTGCTGAAACAGATTCCAATCAACAGACCTCAGCAAAAAGAAATACATAATTTGGGTGGCAGAGAATGACTCATCCATATAAGCATCTTATAAGAATCTTATAATCTCATTTTGCAAAATGTGTTTTTGGATGAGAATCAAGAGCATCACCTCTTTCCTAGAAGAAATTAGCCACTTGTACGCAGAGTTCTTTCCATCTCTGATTGATGCAATATGTAATTATGGTTTACTTCTTGAACTTTGGGCATATTAATAGTTTGTATTATTTTCTATGAACAACATTGATGCACAAGTCTCTCACAGCACATTTCTAAGCCAAGTTAGAGCCTTCTAAACCTCACTGACTGTAATGGATTTAGAAGGGTGTACCTCTGTTTAGGATTGCACTGTAACATTCTTATAATGCAGCCCACAATCAGTTGGGCAACACAAATCTCACTGGACATGAACGGTGTTTTGTGAAGCTAATTTGAGACTCGCTACTTGTTATAGTATTGAGCATTCATAGGACACTACTGTATATTCAAACATTTATTACTCCTGTAATTCCTGGAAGAACCACCACCCTGCAACGGATTTGTATGTCTGCATTGCAGATGGGGGAAGTAATGCTGAAAGATGATAGCTTGCCTAAGGCCAATAGTGGCAGTGGTGAACTTTGAGTTGGAGACACTAATTCTTTCCTTGACTTTTGGTTCCAGAGACAGGAGTGAAGGAACCTATTCGAGCTCTAGGAAATAGGCAGTGAACTACGTACTACATAGTATGGCAAAGGGCTGCTGCAAAAAATGGCATTCTCCCCATCAAGGCCAGAATCACTTAGAACCTATTGGCAAACACATGTATTTCTCCGCTTCCACACGTACCAGCCACTATTTTGTAGTGAGGATGGGGAACACTCACATAATGACAACACAACATATGTTTAGAGGAAGAGCGAAAGAGCCTTGGATAGGGTTGTTGTTTTCAGCAGCAGCCCTGTGACGTATGTTGCTCTGCTATACAAGTAACTGTACAACCCCCACCCACCCAATAGTGACTGTGAAGTTAATGGGCTTGCAGGCCCCCATCTGATATCTCAGTGCTGTATTACTATCATAGCAATGGCATCCAGTGTGGGCTGCGAGGGTGGGTAGGGTTCTGCATAGGGATTTTCCTTGTGCACCACCCTATCCTACAAACAGATGACCACTCCTATTAATTTAATGGGAGCAAAACATGCTTAATTCTCATACTGAAAGAAACAGGGTTTACAACTTATTTTTCACTGGATCATGCCCTGCATCTATTTTTATTGGCTGAAAACTGCTTTGTGTTCTAAATAATTTAAAACTTTTTTTTTCCGCAAATGAAACAAAACACTCAGAAAAAATCTTAAAGGCATCACTAGTTTCTTCCTTTGGGCCCTTGAACACACGCATGCACGCGCACACACACAGACAACATTTCACCAACTCCCTCAGGTTTCCTGCTCTCTTAACAACAATTAATCTCATTCTGCCTTATTAACTCTATTGCCTGGAACTTCTTCCTAGAACACCAAGAATGAGAAATGGGTACCATCATCCTTCAGATCTTTACTCTAATTCTTACCGCAGAGTCTGAGGCTCACACCCTTATCCTCCAACACATACAAGCCCATGTGGCTGCATTTCCCCCCTATTATTTGGTTTTTGAAATAAGATTTAAAAAGGGAGAGATAAGGGGTTGTATGTTTAATTCCCAACTGGATAGAACCATACACACATTCGCTTTTGAAAATTCTTTATTCATTTTCTTTTTGCCTTAAAAAAAGTTATCAGTGCAACATTTCAGAACTTCCACTCCTTCCACCAAACACTGAGCAGTAGTTAATTTCAATTAGGAAATACTGAGTTCTGGAGCCAGTGGGTTATCATTTTGCTATTTATTTCCTTCTGTCAAACTCTGAAAAAGTCCTCTGTATAAATTAAACAAATGAAAAAAAATGTTATTCTCAATCCTAGGTCATCATTACAGCCAACAGAATCATAATAATGCATCTAAAATATGTGTCCACAATATATCAAGGTATACATTTGGGAGGAAAAAAAACACAACAAAAATATGACATTCTAGCTTGTTAAAAAGGATAATGGTCCCATATATTTATTAACAGGTTAGCAAAAAAAACAAAACAAAAACAAGTCCAATGGATTACAATATTTACATGTTATTTGAAAAATAAAGTAGTGATAAAAGCATGTCACAATCATTTATTTCATTTTTTTTTCATCTTTTTCATTTTTGGTAACCATTACAAACACCCAATCCAGGTATGGAACTGTTTAAATACATTTGAAATGAAGCCAATTTAAAAAAAAAAACATACAGACACAAAATGTGTATTTATACTTGTCCTTCCAATGTGTTTTCCACATGACTTTCCCTCCCTTCAAATAAAAGCAAAACCCCACCCATCTCCCCAAATATGAATCCTCAAAATCAGAACACCATGCTTTTCAAGTAGCACTTATTCCACAAATGCAACAGTATTATTTTCTTTTCTCTCCTTCTTGCCACCAATCTGATGAGAAGTTCTGTTGCACACCTGACTTCTCGGCAGCTTCCTTCCTTTCTTCCTCCCACCCACTCCCCTCCCCACATCTTCAAAGTTAAAAAAAAAGCCAAACAAAAACATGAAAAAGAAAACTAACCCAAAGAGACACATGCATTTCTAAAACTAGGATTCAGTCAAGTACTTTCTAATTTTTTGGAAAGAAACCCCTTTGTTCACAATCAGACCATTACTCATGGGCCTGGCTCTTCCGCTTCGTATTCACACACATAAAAATGCTCTTTACGTGAATAAGGAACCGGGAGCACAGATTCCATGCATGTAGATTCCTATTTATGCTACGCTGTTCCCCCTCATGCGAAGAGCTAATGGGAGGCAATACAAACAGTTCAACGCCCCATCTTGAAATCCACAAACAGAGGATTCTTCAGGCTCCAAAGAGTACGGAGCTGGGTTACCTCAAGCTTGCGGAAGTTTTTATCAACTCCCTCCCCTCCTCCCCCCAGACACCCCACATATAAAAAGGAAAAAAAAAAGGCAACCGTTCTTAAAAACCAAAATAATAATCAGTGTGAGATGTTAAATCTGACAAGCAACAGAATGATTATGAGGACCCATTTGATTGGTCCACAACCTGCATAGCTGTGCTGTAAGTTTGGTTCTTTAGTTTAATGGGTTTTTTCTTTTTTCTTTTTCTTAAAAAAGTTACTTCTTTGCTATTTCCACATGTTTAAAACTTAAAAAAAAAACAACCCGAAGGAAAGAAATACTCTATTCACAAGGACTAATCCTCTCTTCCCGCCCCAAGTCTCCTGGGGGTGGAGGAAATAACATTACTTTACATGAAAAAAAACCTTTAATTGTGCTGTATTTGTAATCCCTCAGGCTGAGTGAACAGAGACACGGGGCCCAAACAAAAACGGCACAGAGTCAGTCACATGAGTCTATTACAAAAGAAACCCTAAAATCATAGCCAAATGCTAACAAACAGCTTACCTGGAATAAAAGATGACAAGTCACAGACAGGTATCTAGGAATTCTCTCTTTTTTGTAATTTTTTTTACTAAAATAATTAAAAAAATCACAGTATTTTAAGAAATAAAACCCCAACAGGGATTCTGAGCACAATTTTGTTTTCCTTTCTTTTAAAACTTTGTGGTTTTTAAATTTTTCTTCCATTCACTATCTGGCCCAGCAGTCAGTCAGTCTCTCTCTCTCTCTCTCTCTCTACATTTAACCACAATGAAAACAGGTAGTACTGACAAATGCAGAGATTTGTAGTTTTTTTTTAAAATTTCCCTTGGTTAATTCTGAGGTACTAGGAAACAGGTGACTGTTTTAAGCAAAAAGCAGTTTTTATTTTGTTTTTTTCTTCTTTTTCTAAAGCGTCGGTCAGTCATTCAGTCTGGAAAAAGCGTAATATGTATATTAAAACTAGAAAAAAAAGCGCCCAAATTTGTGCGCTGAAAGTTGTCCCCCTGCACTCTTCCATCCTCATGACACTTCCATTCTTGAAACAATCCGAAGTCTCCATGGCAAAGCACGTTGGCATTAACGTGAGGAACATTGGGGAGTTTGCTTCTCAAGTTCAAATGAACACAACTTCCCATTGTCAAAATCCAGAAGAGCCGCAGCGATGTAATGGAGTCATGTATTCCATCGCCCTCACTTAAATAAATTTAATATATGTACACACACACACGCACACACACACGCGCGCGCACACACACACACACACAGGTACCAGTGCTTTGAAAATAGATCATTCAGTCCTAAAAGCAGCTTTGATTCTTCCTTGTCCCCCTCCCTACCCTCTCCCATCGATCACTGTTCAAGTAGGTTGTTTGAAATCACACCAGGTGTTCATTCACTTTTGGCCTCTGCATTCTCTTGGAGTGATTTATCAGCAGCAGCAACAATACAGAGGGCAGTTTCGTTCTTGTGGGAAAAGTCCACCACTATTTTCGTGCTGCTCTCCATCTCTTCTGCCAATGGTACCTTAACGTTATCTTCTGCGCTTTCTTTCAGCTGGCCATCTTCGGCAATCACTCGCTTGGTTTCATTCAAGGCCCTGGAAGAGAGTGAGATGTTTAGATACAGTGACATCACACACTTTTAATATCTCTCATGTGGACCTTGCATAGCAATGGCCCCAACAAGACTGCAGTATCCATGTTCTACAAGTCCCTCCTGCTAAGTGGCACCAATGTTTGTAGACAACCAACTATTTCTGATGGGGTCAAGCTACCTAAGAGCACTGATGCCGCCCCATGACCTCAGTTTGCAGAAAACGCGTTGCTTTCAAGAATACAAAGCTGGTCACCCCTAATTTCGGAATTCCATCACCAGGACTGCATGTACTTTGAGCTAAGAACAATAAAACACTGGGAATTCTCTGCCAAGGTAGCCTGAATTTGGCAACAAGAAAAATAAGCAAGAAATGATCTGTATAAATCATGCAAATTAAGCACGTCTGAATAATTTTGCCTGCTCCTGCTAATCAGAGGGGTGGCAACAAAATATCCAAGGTAATAAAAGCCTCTCTGTGACCATTAGAAATTCAGCTAAGTACATCCCGATCAAATTTCCCCGTTTCCCTCATCCTCCCTCTCCCTTTTGCTTCAGCCACCTGCCCTGCCATCCGTCCTGTTTACAACAACTCTTTCTTTCCATGTAGCCTGTGTTCCTCAGCAGCTGCTGCAAAAAAGTCTTCAGTGACCAGCGGTGACACTTTAGGCCCCACCGGAGGCTTTAATCTGCCAATGAAAGACCACTCCCCCCCCCATGCTGGAAGGAACTCATCTTCAGTATTCTTTCTTTCATTGTGTACACAGTGGATGAGGAGGTGTGGGAGCCACCTTGACCTTTACAGAAAAGCAGTTCTTAGACCAACTTACATGCCGTGCCTCAGAACGTGCCTCTCCCATTCAGAGCCTTCTGCAAATGATCGACCGCAAAATTCACATGGGAACCGTTTTTCTGGAGGGCCGTTCTCAGAGAATCTCATGGACTCTACAGGAAAACAAAGCACATGTTAGCCTTCACCATGAGTCCCTGTATTTCCTTTTTTAAGAACTAGAGCATCTTATTTCCTTAAAATCCTCTGGAAGGTAAACAAACTACTCCTCTTAAAGAAAATAAAGAGAGGGAATTCCGAGTGTAAAACTTAATTAGCTAATACCGATACACTAAATGTGATCATTAAGCTGTACACAAATCTGGATTCATTAAGGAAGTGTGACACTTAGCAGCTCCCATTTAAGTACCCTTAAACCAGTGTTTTCCAACCACTGTGCCATGGCACACTGGTGTGCCGCGAGATATTGTCAGGTGTGCCGCGGGATTTTTTCAATGAAAGAAATGTGCCTTCTGGGCTGACCTTCTGGGACGCGTTTGTGCATGCGAGAAAGAACAGTTGCGCCCTCTCGCTGATTCCGCTCGCACGCTCTGTGGCCGGCCTGAGGTAGGAGGGAGCCGCCGTTGAGGCGCAGCTCCCCTTGTCCTTGCGAGATGGTTTTAAATGAATGAGGAGGACTCGTGTGCTGAATCAGAGTCATGCTAGACCTGTGGATGTTAATACAGAGGACAGGAACATTCGGTACCAAGGGCATTCACTCCTACAGCAGAGTAAGCTGGTTTCTTCCAGTGTGTGTGTGTGTGGGGGGGTGATTTGCACCAAGACATTCCAGTAAACATGAATATGTTTGATGGTAACAGCTAGCTGTTTCTGTCAGGGTGGGGTTCAAATCAGTAACTGTCCCTCAGCGAAGAATGGGTGTACTGTGTTTCTCTTCAAATCACTTATGGTCAGCGGAATGCCGTTCACATAAGAGTAAGAGTTTAAACTCTCTATTTGAAAAACTTTAGCAGAATCACAGTATTAAAATACATCCACATTATATTTCTTCTAAAACTCAGGTCAATGTTATGGGAAGGAGCCATTACACTTTGGATCTGTAACTTACGATTTCAAGTTGAGTGGCTATTACGTGTATTTGTAATACTGTCATAGTTAATACTTGAGCTGAGGCAACTAATGACCCATTTATCTTGTATTTCAGTGTTTTTCAACCACTGTGCCGTGAGATATTGTCAGGTGTGCCGCGGAATTTTTTCAATGAAAGAAATGTGCCTTAGCTCGAAAAAGGTTGAAAAACACTGCCTTAAAGAACCCAGTTTTTATCTAATGCAAACTGAGAAATATTTAACATTTGGTAAGATGTGTTACCTTATGCATACTATTTATCAATTCCTGCTCCCACATCAAAACGCAATCAGTGAGTCATTAACCTTATGCCTACATTTTCCATTTTATTTCCACTCTGTTCTAAATTATCCTTTCTTATTAGTCTTGAAATGCAATTCTAGGTCCAAGAATATATTCCTTGCTGCTGCTGATTAAAAGCTGACTATTTTAGGGGGCTAGTTGTCTCTTAACACATACTTCTCAGCATTCAGACAACAGCTTTGGACATAGTAATGCATGCGTGCAGACATAGAGCACTTCCAGCTCCTTGGTAACTCTCATCTTGCGTGAAAAAATGCATCTCATCTCCAGATCAAGAGTTTGCAAGGGAGAGTGTATCTCTGTGTGCACAAAAGATCTGTATTACACAGAACTGTCATGCACATGAATGGGAAGCATGAGGCACATTCCTCTCCTCTCCTTTTCACACTGTCTTAACATCTGACCAGTCACAGGCTTCTGCAGCCATCATGGGTCCCTAGACAAAGATTCCCTCTGCCACCTCACCCCACCCAAACATCAGATGAAAGAGGATTACTTGACTTGCCTGCTTTTGACTACACATGCAGACTTAACAAAAAAGGGAGGGAAAGAATTCTAGCGTTCTTGCATATTTCCCCCATTATGATGTGAACATATAGGTCAAGAACACGCTGAACAGGGAGAAGCAGTTACTCGTGGTGGCTGCTTTCAGCACTGGAATTTCAGACTGCAATCCAACCCTATTGAAATAAATGGGAGTTCTGCCACTGGCTTTCATCCCACATGGACTATAGCCACAATTTTCCTGGACACAAGAACTCCTACTAGGCACATGTATGATAGAGCTCAACAAAGTGTTTTATTAATCTGGGTATGCCCTTGCCAGTCAGGAATGTGGTCATGATCCAGCCAAAGTTTAAGCACTTCTTTGTCCCGCTGAGCTAATTATGTGCTTAAATCTCTCTCCTACTGAAACCAGCGGGACTTGAGAAGTGCTGGATCATACCCAGTCAGAATAACTGAGCACCCGTGCAACACCCTGAAGTCACAGTAGAGGTTCCATGTGCAGGCCCTTGTGTGAACAAGGGTACAGACCACCAGACAAAAGATGAAACGTTTTCCCCTCACAAAATTAAGATGATCACCACACAGGCCATTAAAAATAATTGCTTGGACTATCTCGCTTGATTCTTTTCACTGAAAATGAGACGGCGCCATCTGCTCCAAGCATTAATTCTTTAGTGGGGATTATCTTGAGCAAGAAAACAACAGAATGCCAATGCCTTTGCCTTCCCGGAGTCCTCTCAAAGTACATAATGAAAGAAATGGGGGATTTTGGTTCATTTACTGCTGATCTCCGCTTGCCTCATTTCCACGTTTTATTATAATGTACACAGCTCATGAGCCAACTTAAGCTACTGACAATCACACACACAAAACCCACACAGTGCCTGTGCCCTCTCCCCCCCCCCCCAGCTGGGTTCAGCACTGGGAAGAGATATCATCACTATCTGCCCACAGCATTACCCCTCCCCTTTCACGCACTGATTGCTGAAAATATCTATCAAGCAGCCTACATTACTTTATAGAGATTTTTGCCCTCTTGATGTTAAAAGCGTCTTTTCACAAAATGCTGCTCTTTATCCGCTTAAGTATCTCACAGTTTGGTCCTCAAACAAAATAAATTTGAAACACAACAGTGCTGGGAGTTAGGGAAGGAAGGCAATGAAGTTTTATGCTGAAAATCCTAAATTCTGCAATTGAAAATTAATTATATTGAGTGCACACATTTGCACACATTTACTTCAGTTTACATGTTTTTACACAAATCGTAGAAGTTCACAAGTTTGAATCACAATCCTGAATCAGGAGCTCCGTCTTCAAATCTTTTTTTTGTACAATAGAAGGAAATAAGTAGATGCAGATGAATAGCTGTGGTTCATGAAGAATAAAACTATCAAAAGCTTTTTGTAGCTGAGAATGATGCTCAGAGGCAGCAAACCTGTGACTTACCATATACTGGGGAAGACAACAGATTTTTTTTTTTAACGTTATGGAACCAATAACTCGCCATCTGGACAAAGATCGTATAATGAATAGTGGAAACTGAGAACTTGGGCAGCTGAGTGGTTAAAAAATTAGAAATTAAGATGTCTTCAATTGAGATCTGTCCTCTGCCTCTCTAGGTGACTGATCCCTCTCACAGTCTCTGCCCTTCATCGAGCCTGTGCCTACCTTCTAGGATTGTTATAAGGAGCATTAAAGCTATCTGAATGCTCAGAAATGAAACCCGAGTTAGGCCTGGATAGCTGTGTACCACAGACTTACCTAGGAATAAATACAGAAATGCATACTCTCATTTCCTGTGGATGTTGATCTCGTAAATGAGTTTGCTACTTGCTCGCTTGTTGTGGGCATTTACAAAAGTGCATGAATATGTGAAGCTGTCTTATACTGAAGCAGATTATTGGTCAGTTTGTCTACTCTGGCAGTGTCTCCCCAGGTTCTCAGGCAGAGGTTTTCCCACATCCCCTAAAAACTGATCCTTTTTGCTGGAGGTGCCAGGGACTGAACCTGGAATCTTCTGCATGCACAGCTCTAGCATTGAACCACAGTGCTCCCCAACTTGATTCCAACAGACAGAATCAAATAAGCACTTCAAGCAGCTGCATATGCAGCTTCAGAGTGGGAAACCAGAACTATGAGCCACCGCTATGTCAAGTCGAGTCTGCAGCTTCAACATCCTTTGGCCTTGAATGCTACTGGCTCTTTAAGGGAGGGGAACTCTGAGATTAGGATGGAAAGACTCAGTCAAGGGAAAGACCCGTACTCAAGAAAGCATCTAAAACACTGCGCCCTTTCCCCAAGTAGCCTAGCTACTTTCTATCCATTACCAGAAGGGCTTTCTTGTCAGTTTGCAATATGAGTATCTTTTTCCCATACAAGTTTAAATTGTTCCCATGTGTTCCAGATACAGATAAGTGGTTATGTAATTGACTTCTAGGTGAGAAAGAATCTGTTTAAAAACCAATAAGCCCATCCCACCCCTCCATTATTTCTACTGTTGCTGGAACAATCTCAACTAGAGCTAGAAAAATGCTGTGGGTTTGGTCATCAGGGTGTTTGAAGCACTTAAGTATATAGAGAGTGAAATATACACACAGAAGATCCCTTGCTTTGTACTTGGCAGGGTTTATCCACCTTTACGTTAATATGTTCTGCTGAATTAGGCGAAGAGATTAACAGCAATCTTGTGCACAGTCAGACTGGCCTAAGCGAAATCCTATGCAGAGTTCGCTTAGGCCAGTCTGACTGTGCACAAGATTGCTGGTTTCAGATAAGAAGCACGTGGTTTTGGGGGGGGGGGAGCCTTTCTGGTCGTTCAGTTGTTTCATTATTATGTGATAAGAGACAGGGCATGACCATCTATGCTCCGGAGACAGAGGGGCTTAACATTTTTTTAAAAAGTCAGAAACTCCTGTTTGGGTGGGGAAATGCTGGTGAGCCAAAACTGTTCATCTTGGGGAGGAATCAGGATATGGCTTCATGCTGGGCATCAGGAACCAGAAATGAATACTGACCTCTTTCTTCCTCCTTGGAACTCATCTCCTCTTCTTTTTCTTCCTCGTCGCTGCTGGAACTCTCCTCTTTTCCCTTCATTTGTTCCAACTGGTCTAAGTTAACCCGTCCAACCAGCTCAAAGTTGCGACTCACCTTTGGAGAAGGGAAAAAAAAATACAGGGAGACTCTGTTTATTTGGATGTTGTTTATACAACATACATGCTTGAAGTTCTCCATGTGCCAGTGGGAAGGCAGGTCTCGAATTTTGCAACAGCATCTCTCCCACATAATTATAGCAATGATCTGAGTCTCCTGAAGTGTTAAATAGAGCACGGCAAAGACAGATGGGCTCTTTTGGTAGTACTCCCCTATTTTAAGGAGGGAGAAAAGCTACGAGACTCCCCCCCAAAGCATAATAATGCTGGGGGGAGGGGGAGAACAATACTAAAAGCCATCAGCCATATTTTGTGAAATGCTCCAGTAAAATGTTTGCTGAGAACACAGACAAAATAACTTGGGTCCAGGGTAGCAAATACACCTCTAATTATGAAAGAGGAAAGCATCCCAATGGAAGAACAGAACATAACATTTGTCAAGGTGCTCTGTGGCCACCACTGGAATTTTAAGTGTTGTTGTTATTCCCAGCACTCCTCAGCCAATTCAGATCCCCCAAGCAGTTTACAAAACAAATGGTATCATAAAATCAATATATCAATACATAAAAAAACATCTTCCTCCAGCCTAAGAAGCCTTCTTTAACTCAAGTGGCTCCTCTTCCACTGGAGGAGTATTTACTTACTTCACTAATAACCTGCCCTTCTACCCAGCAGTGACCCAAATCAGCTTCCACTCTCCTCCTAGCCTCCATTTTATCCCCACAGCAACCCTGTGACATATGTTAGGCTGAGAGGGTACAAATGGCCCAAGGTCACCCAGCGACCCTCCATGGCAGAGTGGGCATTTGAACCTGGGACCCCCCAGATCCTCATAGGAATAACCACGTGTTGGGAGGATGACCCCCTTAGGCTTGACCTGGGCTTCAAGATTTGTTTAATGAAGTGATAAGACATAGGCCAATAGATTCTAATCAGGGGGGAAAGTACCAACTCAAACGATTCAGAAACGTGGAGGGTTTTTTTACATCCTGGTTTCCAGGCGGTCTCTTTTTAAACCTCCTTGTTATCATCTTATATATTCACCTTATTAACGCACAGTTTTTCTTTCCAGTAGTGGTCTGTAGGCAATGGTTCTCAAACTGTGGAGTCAGGACTCACATGTGAGACATGGCTTTTCTCATTGGACTTTCTTGCTGTTGGCAAGGCCCGGGGTGGGGGGAGGAGGAGGATCAGGCAGTGGAGCCTATGGGAAGCTCAGAAGCAAATTTGGGTTACTTCTAGGTAATGTGGAAAATATGAAGAATCTGCAAACAGCCTTCAGCCGTACTCAGAGGTACAATGCCTCTGCACATGGACTCCCCTATAATCATTGCTAGATGTGTCCTCTGTGACTTTGTCTAATGAATTTATACAAGCCATAAAAACTAACAGCAAGCATCATGACTTTGCTAATTATGGGGTGAAGATAGGGTTGCCAGCCTCCAGGTGGGACCTGGGGATCTCCTGCTTTTATATCTGATTTCCAGCTGACAGAGATCAGCTTCCCTGGAGAAAATGGCTGCTTTGAAGAGTGGACTCTATGGCATCGTACCCTACTCAGGCCCCTCCCCTCCCCAAACCCCACCCTCTCCTGGCTCCACCCCCAAAGTCTCCAGGTATTTCCCAACCCAGACCTGGCAACCCTAGGTGAAGAAATATTTCTTTGTAAGATTTGGAGGAAATGGCAGCTTATATTGGACAACCAGCACCTGTCTGCCGCTATGTGGAATTTCAGAATGGGGAATGTGCCCTGGTAGGCACAGCTAGTAAGGGCTTACCTTATGCTCATCTCGAAGATGACCATCCAGCTCCTCTGTGTGCTTGGTCTCATAATAGCAGAGTTGGCATTTGTAAGGTCTTAGCTCATTGTGCTTCTCTATGTGCTGCTGTAAGCTCTCGTCGCTGGAGCAGGTGAAGGTACACTTGTCACAGCGGAAAACAATTCCCTGCAAATATTTGGACAGCTTGGAACGGCACACTTCTATGGGAACCACTCGTTCTTCTGTTGGGTAGGAGAAAAAAAAGGAAAGTTTTGTTCATGAAGAAGTTACTGTGGCTGCCCAGTCGGTTTTCCCAATAGTCATTCCAAACCCACCACCAACTGATCTGGTTCTGAAGTATGACTTTTAGAACAAGCGGGACCTTGTAACTTCTGTCGCATCCCATCCTGCACAGGAGGACACAGTTGTTCTCCAACATTATTTAGATTTATAATCCAAAAGACACAGGACAGATAAAAATGCAAACATTACATTCAAATATCTTTGTCTGCTTAATCTTGATTCTGAAAAGAAAGCCCAGCAGTTAGAGATGCTCAAAAGAGTGATTTTTCATAAGAGTGCTTTTTTTGGGGGGGGGGGGGGATGTGAGCCATCAAGAAAATCTATTTGGTAACATTTTTATGCCACCCTCCCAGGGGTTAGGAAAGGACTTTGAAAGTCTCCCAGATCCAGCCTCCACAGCTTTTCCTACACTTGCTTGGAACTTCACTGTAGGCTCTTCCTATACTTGATTGGAACTGAGTAAACATACTTAGATTTTACTGAAGATATGCAGCAACAATATACAAGCCTGCAGTCTTCTTTTTTAAAAAATATTTTATTATGTTTTAAGCAATAAATAAACATTCCATAAACACAAACCCACAAGCGAACATTATTCCAACCATGTGATAAATTTGGACCAAACAACAACAGGGTCCACTTTGTTTTCTGGATTCGTTAAAAAGCTTAACTTATCCATTTCTGCCCAGTCCAAAAGTTTGTTGATTATTTCTTCTCTCTTTGGTAAAGACGACAATTTCCAGTATTTTGCCCGTAGTATGCGAGCTGCAGTTAATATATATGCAATTAGCTTTTGATCTTCTTTCCTCAAGTCATCTGGTAACATGTTCAACAGACACACTTCTGGGACCAGATCCAGGTCATATTCCGTGATGTCCAATATCAGTTTCTTAACCAACAACCATAATTTTTGAACTATTTTACAGGACCACCACATATGGTAAAGAGTCCCGATATTACTCCCACATAACCAGCAAAGATTGGACATAGACTCAAAACATTTACTTAGTCTATCTGGTGACCAATACCAACGGTAAAATAATTTATAAATGTTTTCTTTATAAGTTACTACTTTGAGGTATTTTATAGATTTCCAAATTTTTGACCATTTGTCTATATTAATGTTATATCCAAAATCCTCCATCCGTTTTATCATAGTTTGCTTAATTTCCTCATCCTGCATTTCCTGCTTCAAAATTACATTATATAACTTCTTTATTAGTTTAGAGTCATTATTTAGCCATATTGCATCTAATTCGTTTGGTTTTCTACTAAACCCAATCTTTTTATCCTCTTTGTATCTGGTGTGAAGTTGAATATTCTCCCATCAAGTTAAATGCAATCCCTCTTCATTTACTAACTGGGCCTCTGGTTTTATATTCTCGTTTCTATCTAGAAGTGACTCATAGCTCAATACTTCATTTTGAGTTAACAAGGTTGGTTTAATGAAGGCCTCCAACGGAGATACCCACTTTGGAATTTTTATATAGAATTTTTCCTTAATGTTTAACCATATCCTCATAAGGGCAGCTCTTAAAAGGTGTGTCGAGAAGTTAGAGTGGATTTTTTGTTTGTTGTACCACACATAAGCGTGCCACCTCATACAGAGGTCTGCAGTCTTCTTATCTGACAAGGGATTCCCCCACCCTCCTCTCCCCCAAAACGTGCAGAATTTCTCCTGTACTGACTCTTCTCTAAAGCTAATTCCATGCACAATTTATACCTGAATCAACGGGTTATCTACCTTTAAAACATGCCATATACAGTGGTAAACAAGGGCTAGGGGTTTGCTATGTGTTTAACATTGTGGAATTTGGCAGCAAAACAAATTCTGAACTTTCTGCATCCTTTGTACATTTCTGCCTCTGTTTTTGAACACAGGCCATGAGCCGAAGCCTCCATCGTGTGTGCTTTAGGATTGAGTGTGGTTATAACTATGCTACTGGGATGCTTCCGTTTTTGTTCTAGCTGCTGCACTATCTTTCCTCAAGCCTCCAAACAGTGGAGAGTTTAAAAACCAAATTTGCCAGGAGTCACAGAAGGAGGGAAGGTGTTGCAACAAAGTCATACCCAACACAGAACCACTTCCATGCACTCCAGGGACATGCCAATGAGTAAATGGAGTACTTAACACATTGCTCTTGTGCAGTTACTCCAGTCTAAGCCCAATGAAATGTGTGCCGGGGAAGGGGGGAATTAAAAGACACAAAAGTTTTATTTATATCCCATCTTTCTTTTGTTTTGGCTCTCAAAGTGGCATACCATAACTTCCACCTCTGCTTCCCTTAAGTCGTTTTTTTTTAGACTGAAAGCTCCTTGGGGTAGGGACCTGCCATCTTGTACTCTGCAACACATTAAATATGCTGATGGTGCTACACAAACAATGGGATTAGCTACAGCAGCTTAGTGGTATACATATCTAAAATCAAAACAAAACAGCATATAAATGTAATTAAAAAAAATCAACAATGTGCCATGAAATCTATTAGGATCCGCTTGCAGTGTTTTCATTGCAAAGCCTACCGTTGCATACGCTACAGTGAAAGGAAAAAATCAAAACATTATTTCCTTCTTGTTTAGACTGATAGGGGATGTAAGAGAATACTTCTGAGGGTTGTTTCACAAATGATGGCTTTTCTACATATATTTCCCTTCCCTGTGCAATATACACTGCAACAGAGATACATGTGCAGTGATTGTTCATGTGGAGTATCTGTCATTTCCTACACAGGAGTGAAATCTGGGTGGAAACCAGCCATCAGGATGAATTCATAGGCTGATGTGCAATTCACAAAGTGCCGGTTCAGACACTTCATGGCACTGCAAACGCTGTATGTGTGTGTGCGCATCCTCCACTACGTATCTTGTGTAACATGAGAAGCAAGCTCTCCACCAAAGGCTTTAAGCACAATGAAACATTATTTAGTTTTGTCTTCGCTTAGCTTCTTAGTTTTGTCTTCGCATATCTTAAAACATCCTCATCATGTTACGTGTTAATTTGCTGTTCAGCCTGTCTATGAGTTTGAACCTTACCTTCCTTCCAATGTATTTGAAAAAGTGTGGATGCACATGAAAGCTCATACCTTGAATAAAACTTTGTTGGTCTTAAAGGTGCCAGTGGACTCTAAATTTGTTCTAATGACACATTCATCTGTCCTTATTTTTTTTTCCTGGGAGAAGAGCCGTGTAAATCAGGGTGTGGAAAAAATGGGCCAGAGAGGAGTTTGGTTAACACAGACTGATTAACTCCATGTCTCTAATGCTATTCTCAAGCTGCCTGTTTATTGGTGTGAGCATCTGATTTCCTTTGTGGATCTATGTTTGCAGGGCTAGGACTGGTAGACCACCCTCAAAAAAGAGAGAAAAGAGACTAAAATTGCAGGAAAAGAGACTGAAAAGAGACTAAAGAGACCAAGTCAGCAAGTGCTCCATATGGTTCAAATGTTTGATGCTCACATGTTTTCACACTAGAATTTCTGATAAATATTTCAATAATCCCCAACCAAAGAAAGGCCGGTGTCAGTACTTGGGTGCGGAGAGGACAGTCACTCCAGGATGATTATTCTCAGAGGATTCTAGTCACAGAATGAACCTCGTTCGAACAAAGGAAGGGGGGAGGTTACCCCTGACCTTCGTCCCACTCTTCCCTGTCTCCCACTTTCTCCTGTTTGACCCTCCAGGTTTTTGCACATGGAGTCAAGGGGGTGCATCCTCCCCAGCTCTCCCTTGACTGCCCCTCTAAAATAATCAATTCCTAGGCTTCCCCTGCTCACCCACCAATCGTTGAGAACTCGCTCCGGGTACGTTTCCACCTTTCTGCCCAGGTGGATCTTGTCTACAGAAAATTCAGGTTGCATCTCAATCTCTCTTAGTCTTCTCTTCATCTTGCTTCTTTTGGCCTTTGGAGCGTCTCCAGTTCTCAAAGCTCTGTCAGTCCAGCCCTCTTTGGTGAATACTTCCTGGTAATCTTGTCTGCTGTATCCCTCCTTGTCTTCCACTCCCCCATCTCCCCAGCTCTCCTCCGGCTTGATGGTGGCCTCCTTGCTTGGAGGTGAGAGGTAACTCCCATCTTCCCCAGGGGCCGGAGAGTCCAAGCTCAGACAGCCAGTTGAGACCAGAAACAAACATGTAAGTATACACATTTTGTGTAACTACAAAATGATAAAGAATATAATTTTTCTCTCAAAGCTTGAGTGGCATGTAAAATTACTTCAACAGTCACACTAAAAAAACTGAAAAAGTTCTTTATCTTGGCATCAAATGGATTATCATCATTTATGATATATCTACCCAGTGGTTTTCTTCCCACTTAAATTTTTCAGTTTGTTAATCAAGCTATTTTTAACTCCAAAACTTCCAAAAAATATGTAGCATATCATACAGTAGAATATATTATGTGTGTATATATATGCATATATATTCATGTCCAGTATATCACTTGGTGTTTAAGGCTAAGTTTCATTTGTTTCTGGTCCTGGATGGTATATGGCTTATTCATTTATTATTGAATAAAAACAAAAACCACACTAAAAAGTATGAGTAGGATTTTAAAAAAATTAAATTGAATGCTAATTGAAATTTTAAAAATCAAGATTCTTTAAGTTTTTTACCAAAGAGAGAAGCGATCAAACTATTTTTTCTTTTCTCTACAGCTTTTTGAAGTATTTCCACTTCTTTAAGTTTTTGCTGCTAAGTTCCACGCATAGCAACATAGCTTCCAACATACCCTGTGCAACACTAACTTCCTGCAAATTTCCTTTCTGTATTGCTTTCTTCAATCGTTCATTGGCTTCTTTGAACAGATGATCAGATGCTTCAGAAGTTGCCTCATGGTCCTTTTTTTGTCAGTGATATCTTACTTTCTATCTCAGCAATTTTTTCCCTAGACTCTTCTGCTTGTTTAATCCTTTCCCCCCATCTCTTTAGCTAGATGTAGACAAGACTTTTTTTCTTCCTCCTCTTTCAATCTTTTTTGTTCCTCTAAGTACATTATGTATTGCTTATGTGCACTTTGTCCCATAGCAATAAGTTCTAATATCATGAGAACCAGTTCAGGTTTATTTCCATAGGTTTTCAATGTATCTTTGGTCAACAAAACGGCATTCAATGTTCGTTCACAAGTGGAAGCCTTGTCCTCAAAGCCCATCTTGACACAGACAAATGCCTCTCAATGTCTGCATTTCCATGTGATAGCGACAATGCAGTCTTGATAATTTTCGCCAACTCTTGCAATCCCCCCCCCATTAGTTTTCTTTAAAATTTTATCCCCAAAAACTATCAATTCTTCCTTCAAAAGGTGGGCGGTCTGTCTCCATCTGCAACATTTTCCATTCATCAATGAGAACATCTTCTTTTGTATCAATAGGGAGTTCTCTGGCATACATTTATTGCATTTGAAGGACAGCACATTCCACAATCCTGTTCCACAATTTTAATTTCTTGGGCACTTGAAGGCACAAAGAAGGAGAGAAAAGAGACTTATTCTGAAAAGAAGAGACTTTAAAGAGACTAACCCAGGAATAAGACACTAAAAGCTAAAAAAGAGACCCACTCCTAGGCCTGTGTTTGTTGTTTGATAACAGAAGCCTTAGATTGCCACATGACTCCCACACCCTGTGAAGAAAGTTATGCCAATGTAGTTTTTGAGTTCTGTATAAGTGCTTTGGAGGCATTTCCTCCTTTCTGTCAAGCAGCTCAGGGTGTATGTGACATACTCCTGTAGCGTTTCTTTAGTCCACATGGCTGCTCAACACTTCAGTGTGTTTACAGTACAATCCTAAACAGAGTTACAGCTTTCTAAGTCCACTGAAGTAAATGTGCTATGAAGGGTCTAATTCGGTTTAGGATTATACTGTTATTCTTTTCCATGTGTATTTGCCTACTTTTCTCTGATTGGTTGATTTCCAGTCTTCAACTTCATTGGTAAAGAGCTTGTTTTACTGGAAAGCTGGAAGAAGGGCTTTTGAGATTTTTGGAATGTTTTTACCATTCAGTAAGCATCCTACTTGTCCTGCTTCTTTGTTCTCGGACAAACATGTGCCTGGAAGCCATGGCAATCAGCCACCCCCATTTCCCCAACACATACCAAAACCTGCTGGAAGTACCTTGAGACAAGACTCAACTTTCTCCCAGAAAACTGGGACCCAAGTTGGATAAAAACAATAGAGCCAATATGTCATGAAAACATAGAAGAATAATAGTTAAAATAGCTGAAAACAACACAGTTAAAATTCTTTAAAATTTTAAAATTCTGCCAATTAAAATTTTAAAATGTCTTCCTTTAAATGGAGACCATGTAAATTCTTGTTTCCCATAAACAAAAGTTTAAATCTAAACTGTAAGTCTGTGTCTTGGGCTCTTAAACCACAGCCCACCCATGTTTGCTCTAAGTCTAGCTCATGCTGTGACTTTGATTACATGGAGGCTCTGTTTTTTTTAAAAAGAAGAAAGTAACAGTTGGAATGGTAGCAGACTAACAAGGGATTTTTTTAAAATACAAACATTCCGACCTTATAGGTCAGTGCAGAAGATTAGGGGGGAAATTCCTGTGTGCCTGTAGGTTCTATCAAAGAGGGCAGGGTTCCCCAATATGGTACCTATAGGCACTGCGGCACCTGCCACTACTTGCTCTAGCACTCGCCAAGCTTTTAAGAATGTGGATGGGACTTTGGTGTAGTGGTTAAGTACGCAGACTCTAATCTGAGATAACCAGGTTTGATTCCCCACTCTTCCAATTGCACCTGCTGGATGACCTTGAGCAAGCCATAGTTCTTTCACAGCTGTTCTCTCAAGGACAGCTCTGGAAAGAGCTCTCTCAGCCTCACCTACCTCACAGGGTGTCTGTTGTGGGAAGGGAAAGGAGTTTGTAAGCCACTCTGAGACTCCCAAGTGAAGGGCAGGATATAAATCCAATCTCTTCTTCTTCTCTTCTACTGTAAGATGGTAGGGCCATTGTTATTGGCCGCTCTCATTCAAATGAAAATGTTTTCCATGGCTACATTTGGCTCCACCTCCTGTGGCAGCCATTTAAAGATGGCACTCATCACTTTCTCTCAACATTCCAAAGGTGCACACGGGCTCTAAAAAATTGGAGGTCCCAGAAACAGGGCATCCTAGAGACTGGCTTCCATACTGAATAACATCACATAGTATATTGCATGTATAGCAGAAGGGAAGGATGTGTACCTGTAAAAAGCAGCTACAGCCTACTAGACGTCTGGGACAGGTGAAAACCGGAATATATGCTATTCTTCATCATGAGTAAGGCTGTGGTCACAAACACTAAATAATCCACTTTCAATATACTTTCAATGCACTTGCCACCTGGATTTTGCCAGTTCACACAGTAAAAATCCATCATGAAAGTGGATTATTTCGTGTGTGTGACCGCAGCCTAAGAAAAGTTTAAAGAGCAGTTCTTTACCAATAATTCCCTGCCATTTCCAAACCATAGCCCATGGTATTTCTGAACTTCTAATTCTTTTAAAATATTTACCTAGGAATGGCTCCTCTAAGTTTCATTTCTGGAAAACAAAACCAAACAAATCCTAACTGGATTTCAGTGGCAAATAAGTAATTACAAGTACACCTGATAATACTAAAAGTTTAGATAGTAATGCCCATACATAAGTCATCCTCCCAAAAGATCTAAGCTTCTTTTGTTTTCTTTCCTTTGGTTTTCCATGGGGGAAAGCCAATACCCCAGAAATGCCTTTAAATCATCTGAGCAGTGTAAATCAGTGGGGGAGGGGGGAATGAAAACCTTCAGGCCTTTTGTACTTGATGGACTGCATTCAGCACTAGAAAAATTTCAGGACATTTCTTCAAAAGCTGGATCAGACAGCAACGACTAATTGCATTATCTCTACTAAATAAAAGGGCAACAAGCATTAGATTTGCATTTCCATAGCTCTGAGCATAGGTGTGCCAGAGGGGTTCAATAGGTCAGGCTTTTAGGAAACCGAAGCTCAGTTTACAAGCCAGAAGCCATTCCTTAATACCACTGCATCCATGCAATAACCAGTTCCTGGTTTAAACATTTTTTCTCCTTAAAGCCTTATAAAGTCCACAGAATCACAGCTCCCTCTGTGCCTATATAAGGTAAGTTAAAACCCACACTTACAATAGTGTGCAAGTTGATGACCTGAAATCAGCGACACAGCACTTTCTGAAGCAGATTGATAACATCCTGTAGCCTATAACTGTTTTAATGAGAAACACATTCCCAGTTATAACTAAGCCAAACTCTCCACCCGAAACAGCCCCTTACTCCATAAATAGCCCCAGACTCATATTAATCTTGACCAAAATACCTTAACTGTGCATTCTGTTCCGATTAGCATCCATCTAAGTTCACATCTCAGTATCCATTTAGACCAGAGTTTCTTGTTCTTTTCATTATACACAGCTGTACTAAGCTAAGGGGGTGAGGGGGGATCATTCTGTCTCTTACCAAAGAATATACATTAAAGAAAAACACAAACGTACAACAAAACCAACTAGCAGACATTTCCTAGAGCTAATTATGAATAAATCAAAATTAATTTGAAGGAAGTAAAGGCTTTAGGGTCCCTCAGAGAGGAAAGTTAAGGAACTAAATAGTGTGTGGGGAGGGGGATCTTTTCTGTGCTGATAACCAATTAACACAAAGTGGATGGAAAGTGCAGTTCAAACTGGTACATTTGTTAAAAAGTGGAGGACTTCCTCGTGGGATCCAACATGTATGCATGTGTGTGCCGTCAAGTAGCAACTGACTTATGGCGGCCCCAGCAAGGGGCTTCCAAGGCAAGTGAGAAGCAGAGGTGGTTTGTCATTGCCTTCCTCTGCAGAGTCTTCCTTGGTGTACTCCCATTCAAGCACAGACCCTGCTTAGCTTCTGAGATCTGATGAGATCAGGCTGCCCCATGCCACCTTTCCTCAAATCCAACACATACCCCCATAACTAGGGTCAGTAAGGAGCCTGGTACCTTCCAGAGTCAGTCCAAGAGATCCCAGTGGGCAATCCAAATCACACAGACCCACAATAAAAAGCATACTTGGCCATCCTTCCACAATTGTGTCTCAAAGTTACCACCTGCTGCAGTTACCTCACTCTGTTTCATGTCAGGGCTGTGCTGGGCACCTCTCTTTAATAATTTTATGACACAAAAGATTTACACCAATAAGGATTCAGTAAATGGCGGAACATGAGCGACGAGACATAAGCCTAGCAATCTAATACCAACAGATGGTGTACTCATGGTAAGAACCAGCTGTAAAGTGACTTCTGTCTGAGAGACTGAGCGGTGTCTAGAGAAGATCTGAAGCTAGACCCGAGTTAGACATACGAGAGATAACACTGATATGGGGTCACACTAATTAAGAGTGATACCAGAATCAGAGATCACAGAAATTATTTTAGGCATGCTAATGTCCTGATTAGCAAGTTTATGAGGAGGACACTGGGGCATAACTAGGGATGGGCATGATCCCCGTCATGAACCTAATTTCGTGATGAAACTGCCTGAGTTGTGGTTCGCAAACCGAGGTTCGTACCATCTCACTCCAATGACCCTCATATGACCTTCTACGTGGTTATCAGGAGGTTTGTGTGGCTCATGGTGGGAAGTGGGAGGGGGGAGTAAGAGGGATTGCTGAAATGGCTTCAGCTGTTAGACTGAAACAGATGCAAGCCATTTTAGCCTAACAATGGAGCTGGTGCACCCGTCAGCTGTTAGGCTGAAATAGATGGGAGTAAAACGGAGGGGTTTAATGACTCACACCCATTTTGAGCCATTAAACCCCTCTGTTTTGCTCCCCCACACACTTTGGGCCACCCCTCCTTCCCAGCTGTGACTTCCTAGGCAATCCCCCTGCAGCCAGGAGAAAGGCAGCTTAAACTGGTTGGTTTGGGTCAGGCATTTTTTGTTTGGTTCGGGATTAGGTTTGGAATTTCCGGGTTCATGCCCATACCTAGGCATAACTACACCACAGAAATGTGGTTCAAGTGGGAAGGGTAGATGGGGGAACATTCCCTCAACTACAATTCCCAGAGTGCTTTGCCTCAACAGTTAAAATCAGTGTGTATGCGTGTGGAGTCTAGATATGATCAAGGATCTCCACCAAAGGGTAGTACAAAAGTCAGACAAGTGTGCTTTTAAATTGATGGTCTGGTGATTATATCCCACCGTGCAAATGAAAAGCAGAGGCCATGATTAGTAGTATAAAGTCTTCAAACGAGGGACTGTATGATACAGAATGGGAACAGAGTATTAATGTTGGTGCATCAGCCTATAAATCTTTTATAATGCCTCTGTAATGCTAACGTACGACTACAATTTAGAACAAGAGTGTGGCACTGTTGTTAGCCCTTGTTTAATAGTCTAGAAATATAGGATTCGCATCTATTACATCTTTCACTAGAAAACTGCCAAAGGCCAGCTTGAATGACAAATTTTTTAAAATGTTATTAGAGATTATTCCAGAGGGCTGCACAGTTAGCACCATGAACAGGCTTCTTTGGAAGCCCCGTCTTCCTGAAAGCACATCAAGTTACTCTGGAAACTCTGGGGAACCACCTCTGATGCAGGACAAAGAGCTGTAGTCAGGTAACCTTGCAATTCGTGTTGACTTGCTCCGAGCAAAGGGCACACTCTCATGCCTCTCTCAAGCAGGAAAACAGCTGTGTTCGGGGGAGTCCCACAGGAGAGGCCTTGGTACTGACAAATTGGCAGAGACGTTCAGGAGGCAAACCTCACTTCACTGCTTCTTGCAGGAAGCTTCTAAGAACTGATTAGCCAAACGCCTGCAAGTTAACTTTCAAGATGCAAAGGACAGCAAAGATGTTAAATTCATTAACAGCTTTTAAAAAAACTTTCATGCATATTTCTAGGCCTTGTTCCAACATCATCTGTTCACCATTCAAAAGTTTCTTTAGCCGTACATTCCAGACACAGCTTAAATTGCCTCAGAAAATAAACCTGGGAGGAACCAGGAACCAGTTGATTCACTTATACACCCCCAGAAAAGCATAAAACAAAAACTAACACCACCTCTTGAAACCTCTATGGACCCCACATCTTTAAAAAGTCCTGTAAAACAGATAAACCTCCTAGCATGCCCTGAAGGTCAACAGGCGCTGGTAGCCTGGCACTATAACTCTCTCAGAGGTTAAGCTCAACACTGGAAGCCATTGTTTCATCAGCTTTTACATTCACTGAGGTGGCTCTGTCACACACATTTTGAATCCCAGAGAAGTCTATGGATTGAAGGGCGCATCTGGGAAAGTCATTGGCCGGCTTTTCCAAGACAGCCAGAAAACGTCTATGAACTCTAGTCTTCTTGTGTTCTCCACTCAGGTTCTCAAAGTAGCACAACTGCCCACTTATGAAGAACTGGCACGCACCAAGTGCAACATAAAAAGAGTTCCTCCCACCCAAAGAGATAGCACATACAGCCCTCATTGCCTCAGCACCAATACCCCTGCTGGGGGGATGCTGCTCAGCCTGTGATCAGGCAGGATGCCACCGCCAACACATGGGTATGGATTTCAGTAGCCAACAGACCATCTCAAAGCATCAAGTGTGATAACTATGGGCAGAATTCCCAGTTTTGAAGAGTGTAAACAGCTGTGTCTTCTGAGCTCATAAATCGGCAGCCAACAAAATCTGAAATTCCTCTTTAATTTTCTTAAGGGGGGAAAAATCCACAAACACAGACACCCAAGCCAAGATTTGCTGTTCCGTTCTGGAAGACCAGGTGAGGCCTGGTGCCAGGCAGAGAAAGACATCCTAGGCATAACATGGCACAGAGATGAAGTTAATATATGCCTCAGCATCACATACACACACAGTTTAAAGAGGTTATGAGGACTGCATATGAAACATATGTATATATATATATACAATGGAGAGGCTCAGTGGCAGAACATCTGTTTTCAATGCAGAAGGTCCCAGGTTTAACCTCTGGCAACTCCACTTAAAAGCATCAGACAGTAGGAGATATGAAAAACCTTTCCCTGAGACTCTGGAGAGTTCCGGCCAGCTAGAACAGACAATACTAGCCATGACAGCTCAATGGTCTGACTCAGTACCAAGCAGCTTCAAGTGTTCATGTCTACATAGCAAAAACAAGGTTTTGCAACCAGCAGAACCAACAACCACTCTCCCTCACCAACCTTCACCTTCAAATTTTTATATTTCTGATTTTGAAGATGCTGTAAATGAACAAACCCGTAATGAATATATTTATTCATTAATTAACATCCCAGCTTTCTGCCCAATGGGCACCTCCTCCGTTTTATTCTCACAACAACCCTGTGAAGTAGGTTAAAGTTGAAAGTGTGTGACTGGCCCAAGGCCACCCAGCAAGCTTCCATAGCAGAGTGGGGATTTGAACCTGCCTCTCCCAGATCCTGGTTCGACACTTTAACCACTGCACCATGCTGGCTCTTCATTATGCCCAGCTTCTAGAGAGTTTACGGCTTTCAACTGAGCTATGTGGTCTGTGCTGATGGACCTGGATGACCATGCACTGATACACAGCCTAGGTTTCACAGCAATTCACAACAAATATTAGCAACAATTACAAGCATTAAACCACCATTAAAAACATAAAGAATGAAGAGAAGCAGGATAAAAGTGAGCAGCATAAAATTATCCAGATCTTACAGTTAAATTAACAAAAACTCAGTGGTAAGGTATAACCCACAAAAGGAGCAATGAGAAGAGACAGGTGAACATCATGGGGAGGAGTGAGTACTGCAAAACTACTACTGCTCCTGATGAGGGCTCTGCAACTTTGCTTCAACCTGAGATGAAACCCTGAGCAAGGCCCCTTGCTAGGAAAGGGGTTCAATATGGGAGTAGGTTTTCCTTCATCTCTTTTGGACACACACTGACTTTGGCTTTCAAGGTCAAAACAAGCAGCTTGAATAGTGCCTAGAAACACATACTTAACCAGTGTAAATTTCTGAGCAAAGACAGGCTCTTTCTTGCTCGTATTCAACAGTCAGGTGGTAGCATTTTGCAGAAACTGAATTTTCTGGACACGGGGATAGCACCATGCAGATTACACTGCTGTAGTTAAAATCTAGTAGTCACAAGGCACAAGTGCCGACATCCTTTTGTTCCAGTGACAGGGACAGCTGGTGGATCAGCTTAAGTTTGTAAAAAACAAAATCCTCTCTGATCACAGACACAACCTGAGATTCCAAAAGCAGAGTGAGATCCCAAATCTGTAGACCTTAGCAAAACCAAACACTGTCCATAGAGTCACCTATCAACATTCCCTATGTCTCGATTTTCTGTTATTCACCTCCCCCCCCCCAACAACAACCATTAACCGCCTCCAGAACCCTGTTCTCATGGGGTTCCTTTACCTCTGTGAAGGACGATATGGTCAATCATGTTCCGTTTATATTTGGTGTGGTACAGACACAGAGGACAGCGTAGATCTTTGGGTCCTTCCTCAGGAACGGCCGAATGCCCAGCTTCAACGTGCATAGTAAAAGCAGATCTGTAAACACAGGGAGTAGGGGACAGCTTCAGAACAGGGTGCTGTGGAACCAAATCCTTTAGATAATGTAAGCTTGTATCAGAAGCTTCAAATGCCACTCTGGTTCTCCTTTGTTAAATGGAAGAATCTTCAACTTTTGCCATTAACCATTCCAAGCCAAGATATAGTTGGGCTTGGCTATTCTTAAGGGCCAGCCTGGTATGCTATCTGATGATCCTTTAACCATGGTACAGATACTAGGGGCAAGCCAATTTCTGAACCATGGTTAACAGATCAACCAACGGTATATCTGTTTGGTCACTAAGAATGCCCACCATTGGGAATGGTATGTTCCATTCTAACACCTCGAAATTCTATCACCTCATTTCGCTGCATGTCTCGATGAGGTCTGTGCTACCCAGTGTTCCTCTAAACACAGGACTTGAAGCCACAGTTAAGAGAATTACAGTTACGTCTGCCCTGTCTCAGGTCTGATTCACTCATATAGGAGAATGAAGAGGGAATGGGGAGGCTAAACCCTGAGGGAGAAGAATGGACTGGCAGCATTTCAGAATGTAAGCAGAAGATGGGCAACTTTGAATGTTCTTTTACACAAAAAGACTCCCCCCCCCCACACACACACGTTAGTGGAAACCAGCACAGCAGGAGGGGAGAGGGTTCTACCCCTCTCCCTCTTTGCTTTCCACAGTGGTTTTCTGTTTGCATGGAATTTAAACTCAAGAAAATATTCCAAAAAGTGAGCCACCCCTGCAGTTTGGTAAGGTACATTAAAAAAAACCTCAGGTCTCTGCCACATCATTGTCTTGCCTACGGGAGCCAGGCCGAAGGAGGAGGGGCAGATGGCTGCATGGGTTCTCACTTGTCCCAGGCATAAAGTTTTGGGAAAGGAAACTCTTGGGGCTCCAAGGACCATTAAAGGCATTCCCAGGGAGCAAAAGAAAACACACTAAGGCAGGAATCTGCTCCACTGGCCTATAATAATTCAGGGACAAAAATCAATGCTAGTGGAACTGGTACATCCAAGTTCCACAAACTGGGGTAAGTGGAGATGCGGCCAAGAAGGACATCTTTCTCTTGGTCCTATCAAGACAACAGAATAATTTTGGTTTGGATTCAGGATCAGGTAAGAGCTACCGCTGTGCCCAGCAATCACTCAAAATTCCACAGGAAGAGGAGCTCACCATTTTGAGAACCATGTTTTCCAAACCATATGCTGTCTGAGTTTGAGAGTGGGCCTGAATTATAGTACTATGTGCAAAAATAATTGTCAGATCATGTTCTTAAATAGTTTCTCATAAAACCCAGTGAACAGATTCATAACCACCCCCTTCTCCCCATTTCAATTATTTAAGGAAGCCAAATAATACACAATGCAACCTCACCTTTCCCCCCTTCACTTTTACTGAAACACTCCCATAAAGTGTCTGTGAAATTCTGCTAACAAGTTTGAATAAAATCCACTTCAGTGATTCCAAACTTAGAAGACTGAAAGTTTTGCTGACTGCAGAATACTGCACAGTTGATCGGAATTCACTGTTTCTTCCCCCTAGGCTGGTTTCTAAATTCCTCTTGCTTCTGGGCAGATGTCAACCTCTAACTAAAAGAGATCAGGGAAAAGGAGCTGTGTGGAGATTTGCGTCTGCAGTTTTTTTCCCCTGCTGCTTGTGCTTTCACTCAAAGCAGAAAATACTGTTGGCTCTGAAGGATGCTTCCCAGACAGCTGCTAAAAGACACAGGTGCACTCTCTAGAGTTCCTTGGATTTTATTAGGGTGTGTCAAAGTGTGATGTTGGAACATTAGCTATTGCAAGAGTAGATACAAGTGGACTTCTTAACATGTCATTCCTTGTGGCTCTTGAATTGTCCTCATCTGTTTTTTAAAAACTGTGCATATGAACTCTAATTGTTCTCAGTAGCAAACAAGCCAAAACCACAGCCCTGAACAGCAGAATTAAAAGTTTTTCAGTCTCACAGCACACCTTGTAAGAGGACATTCCTTAAAAAATACATTGCATTGCTTTTGGTATTTCACAAAAACAAACAGGACTCCTAGGGCTGCCAGCTCCAGGTTAGGAAATTCCTGGAGACTGTGGGGTAGAGCCTAGTTTACAGAGGAGAAGGGCCACAAGTCAACTAGAACGCTATAGAGAGCCAGTTTGATGTAGTGGTTAAGTGCACGGACTCTAATCTGGGAGAACCAGGTTTGATTCACCACTCTTCCACTTGCAGCTGCTGGATGACCTTGGGCAAGCCATAGTTCTGTACCAGCTGTTCTCTCAAGAACAGTTCTGGAAAGAGCTCTTTCAGCCCCACCTACCCCACAGGGTGTCTGTTGTGGGGAGGGGAAAGGAAAGGAGTTTGTAAGCCGCTCTGGGACTACAAGTGAAGGGCAGGGTATAAATCCAATCTCTTCTTCTTCTATAGAGTCCATCCTCCAAAGCAGCCATTTTCGCCAGGGGAACTACTCTCTGTCATCTAGAAATCAGCTGTAATTTTGGAAGGTTTCAAGGACCCTCCTGGAACCCCAACTATCTCAGTTGCCTACCAATAAATTCATGGCCATTTAAGCAACATTGAGAGATCCTTGAACGGACCCAGCTGGCAGGCCCAAGGTTTCACAAGCCTCACTGGCTCCACCACGCACGCACGAGCGTGCGCGTGCACACACACACACACACACACACACACACTGGCTGTGGCTTGGGCTGGCCCTAGGCAGAACCACTGTGAGGCAAAGCAAAGTGACCTCTTCAGGCTACCAAGAGCTGGCTGTGGAACCAGCTGGAACTGGGAAGCTGAGGTGAGCCACCACACGCTTACTTCTCCCTAACCTCTTCTGCCTCACAAGGGGTATGAGTGTGTCACTATATTGCCCTGCTATATCAAGTCCCATGGTAGGAAAACATGTCAGTGGGGGTGCCTGGCTCAGCAACACCCCAGCAGTGAAGGGGAGAACGTGCGGGAGGGGGAGGAAGGACACCTCTTGCTGTCCCTCAGGAACTAGGCCTTTGGCCCCTCATTCCCCCTTCGGAATAATTCTTGCCAGCCAAAAGGTTCTTACCCCTGGTCTAAGGGCCTTCAAAAACAAAAAAGTTGAACTAAAATTTGCAACAATGAGCAAAATTTTACAGTAGGAGGCAAAAATGTCACCATACATATTCCCAAACTTCCTATCTACATGCTACCAGGACAATAAACAGAAGAATATATCCAGAGTGGTGTAGTGGTTAGAGTTTGGACTTGGATCTGGAAGTCCCAGGTTCGAATCCCACGGCTGCCATGGAAGCTTGCTGGGTGACCCTGGGCCAGTCACTCTCTCTTTCAGCCTAACTTACTTCACAGGGCTGTTATGAGGGGAAAATGGAGTAGAGGAAAATAGTATCGGCTGTTCTGGGTCCCCATTTGGTGGGGTATCAATGAAATGAATAAATACAATCCTGTGTTACAAGGTGATTTTGATCTTTATCATCAATCATCTACTTAACCATCCAGGTTTAATGAAGTGGTCTAAAGTCAAGGGGGAAAAGGGAGATATTTATGATGTAAATACTTACTTAAAGCCTGTATAGAAGGAACAGTCTTTACACTTAAAAAGCTTCTTCCCTCCATGTTTGTCACGATAATGACGCCGAATACTCTGAATATAACCCGAGGAGAATTCACAAAATTCACAGTTAAGGATAGCTTCAGCTTTCTGGTCTGCTCCAGAAGACGGGTCAGGGCTAATATTGTTATTGTTCCTTGCCAGAGCTGCCGACTGATAGTGGTTCAATTGCTGCTGGACATCTGGAGGCTCTGAATAGGAGGAATCTGTAGGGGAAAAACAAGAACTTGTAAAACTAAGCAACTGAAGAATATAAAGGACATGTCTGATGACTCTGAACTCAACATAACACTTTAAAAATTATTTTGTTCTGCGACTTTTCCTTCTGAGCCACTTGAACTGAAGGCCCATTTACTTTTTCATGGTTGTTTGCTCACTGACTGGGATGCCAAGAAATGGCTTCTTTATATGAACAAGTATAACAGTGCAATCCTAAACAGAGTTAACACCATTCTAAGTCCCTTGAAGGGTGTAACTTAGCTTAGGATTGCAGTGTGAATTATCACTGTCAGAACTTTCATTTTGCCAGAAGTCAACTCACGTATGATACCTTTCAAAGGAGACAGTTTATGTATTTGGCTGAGAGTTATTAATTAATGAGAGATCAAGTGATGTATGCAAACCAGACCCTGAGAAAGCACCCAGTCTGCCTCTGGTTAGGAAATGTAAAATGATGCCTGACGGCAGCGATGCAACAAAATATATTTATGGCCGAGCCACTCTGGGCACTGCAGAAAAATGGGGTAATAAGTGTTTTAATGAATAATATACACAAGGTTGCACAAGCTGTCAGACACTCTCAACCTAACGCACCTCACAGGGTTGTTGTGAGAATAAGATGGAGGAGAGGGGAATCCTGTAAGATGCTTTGGGGCCCCCACTGAGGAGAAAGGCATTGTATAAATTAAGTTAATAAATAATAATAGTAACAACAGTGATAATACTACACATGCACAATGACTTAAAAGGCCAGAGCTGGAGATTTAAAAAAATTAGTAAACTACCCAAACTCTCCGTCTGATTGATACCATTCTAATACATTCTGGGTGGACTACATATAACTTGATATAACCGAGGATGTTGAACAGGAGGAGGTGATAGAATGATCTGAAACTTTCACCATTCGTCCCCCTCTGCACCAGTTTAAAAAATAAATGTTGAAAGATTAAAGGAAGGAATATTGGTTATATATTTCCACAATAGAATGTTAGAGTTGGAAGGGACCTTTCAAGTCATCTAGCCCAACCCTCTGCACACTGCAGGAGCAAAGCCAAAAGATAGCCCTACTACGACATACCCAAAAGATGGACGTCTAGCCTCCGCTTGAAAATGTCCATCAAAGGAGCATCCAACACCTCCCGAGGCAGTCTGTTCCACTGCTCAACCACTCTTACAGTTAGGAAGTTTTTTCTGATATTTAGCCGGTATCAACTCCCTTGTAATTTCCACTCATTAGATCTAGTCTTGCAATTCAGAGCAAGAGAGAATAGATCTGCTCCATCTTCTACATGACAGCTCTTCAAATATTTGAAGGCTGGTATTTGAAGAATACCAATGATATTTCTTTAACAGAACGGGACTGAGCTTCAATTCAAGTGGGAAGACTGATGCAGAAGAAGGAAAATTATTAACTCTTATCCTGTGTCGCCGTATTCCTGCTGAAAATAAACGAATCCCAAATTGCTCCCCGCCACCCACACATCGCAACCAGAAAAAGCTTGATCGGCACCAGTTTTTAGCACGAGGGGAAAGAGTTAAGAAGACCCCAGTTTTCGCCACCCCCCCTCCCCCCAATTTCTCACCATACAAATCAGGCTTAGATCCACCAGCCTGGAGACCGCCCGGGAGCAGCATGGAGAGGCATTTTGGGCTGCATCAAGAGAGGGGTAGGAAAGAAAGACATGCTCCAGATGGGGGTATCCTTCTTTTTGTAGAAACATACCAACGAATCCAAGCCACAGCAGCTGCACTGTGTCATTTTTTTAAAAAAAATCACCACAAGGGATGATAGAATGACCAAGCAATCTGTTTTTTAAAAAGTACCGAAGGAAAGAGAGGTGAAAGATACCAAGCATTCTACTCTTATGTATCTTCCCTAGTATGTCACTTTTGTGCTATGGCAACTTCCTAAATCTGATTTAGGACTATGTTTTGAGAGAAAAAACTCTCAGTGTAGACTCTTTCCCATGAAAGGGATAATAATATTTGAGTCGGAAGTTAACTGGTACTGTTCTGGAAAGAAAAAAGCAGACTTATATGCCGTGAACCTTCATTTCCTTATGCACTGAGTGCACCAGAATAAGTGACAAAAATTTCACGTCACCTATATTACAGCGTCATTGAACATAAATATAGCCACATCCATTTATGTACTGGCTAAACCTCTTGGCTTACAGGAACTTAATTTTTTAACAGAGAAAAAAAGATGAAAACTCAATCTATCCTGAAATTCATGCATCACATCAAAAAAGCAAAATCCAAAAGACAAGTTATAGAACAATGTGCAAGCACGGAGCATACATTAAATGTAAACCAAGACATCCTGTACTTGAGGTTTACACAGAGGCAGCATTTGAAAGATACCAGATCCCCCTAAAGGGAATATCCAATCACAGAAGCTATGTTCTCAAGTTTTGCAACCGTAAGAAAAATGTCCACATAGAAGCCTAAAGAATTTCAACAGACCTTGGGTGTCATTAAAATGGAAAGCCAAAGGAATGAGATTGACAGTGGGACGGGATAGAAGAACTAAATACAAAAACAGTAATATTAGGCTACCTAAAGAGACGAAGGAAGAGCTCCTGAACCTCTGTTTTGAACATCAAGATTAAGAATTCACGCAGTAGGGCTTTCTAGCTGTTTTCAATAACGTATTTTTGTCCTTTTCTGTATTGTGCTATACTACAGTGTACAGTTTAGTGGATGTGGGAGTAGCCTTCTTCAGCAGTAGGTTATGGATAGATAGTGTTGTTTTCCCATTTAGCCCAGTCACAACCAAAAGGTCTTGTACACTGTATTCACTGGTTGACTTATTTAGAGGGCACTTAATGATAAGCTTTAGTTTGGATTTAGAGAAAATCAGTATCTTCGTTTTACCGAAGTTTATTTCTATATATACTTTGATGCAGAAATCTTAAAACTCATTTAATATTTTCAATAAACCAGAGCGAGAATGGGCTAATAAAACCAGATTGTCTGTGTATGCGTAAAGCAGGCTTTTGGTTGAGGACAGCGCTGGCACCCTCCTCTGTTACTTACATCTACATCGCCCTCTTCCCCCCTGCCTGCAAACTAGCTAGCAGTTGGATTGGGATTATTTGGTAGCCATCTGACTGTGGGAATGTTTTATTAATGCTTTAGTTAGTTTTATCTTATTTCTACATTGCCCAGAGCCGTGCCGTGGCAGGGATTGGGCAATGCATAAATACATTTGATAATGATGATGATGATGATGATGTACAGGTTGAACATTTAACCGAGAACAGGATCTACAGTCCTCCTGACTAGGGTGAATATCATTTTTATATAAATTAAATAAATGTGGGGCCAAAATGCAGCTTTGCCTAACACCTCTTCATACCCTGATTGGGTTCAAGAGGTGGAACTACCTTTATGATCCTTTATAGAGCAATTATACATTCGGTCATCAGATATGCTGCTCCAGTCTGGTATACTTGTCATATAGGAAGTTTTGATTTTCTTCAAGTCAAATTCTTTAGAAACCTGTTGGGTATTCTGCCATGTATCTCCTCCTCCACCTTGCGATTAGAGCTGGGGCTTCTAAACCTATCTACTATTATTTATCAATCTGTCATTAAATTTCGGTTTTCCTGCCTCAAGCCGTCAACAGCTCCTATTTTGTTTCAGTTGCTATTTTCAGATACCGCTACGTCCACCTGGAGAAGGAATTTAGATAAAGGACTTTCCCTCCCAATAGAGTGTCTTAAGGCTGCAAGGAACAGTACTAGGAAAGCAAGCAGTAAAAAAATTCAAAATTAGATCTTAAATGGAGACTGGTCCTTGGTGCCCAAGGATGCAAATCATAAATATTCTCCACTCTTCTTCCAGATACTCTTTAGTGGTAGTTTCCCCTTGCCGGACTATTTCCGCTGGTTAGAAATTCGTAAGTTTAGACAAGCTTTTCTATTGGCTAGGTGTCACACCATAAGACTCAGCTAAAGTGCAAGGGTGATATAACAGAGTTCCTGCAGAGGAACTCAGATGCCCTTATTGTCCAGATCAAGTAGACTCCCTAGCTCATATTGTTTTAGTATGTCCCCAAAACAATACCACACAAAACAAATACATTGGCTAAAACAGCTAACAACAGTTTCTGAAAAGTGGACACTGCACTATCTACTATCAAGTAGATTGACAAACTGCGTCAGAAATGTGGCGGTTTTCCTCTTTATAGTGTCAACAGAGAACTGACTTTCATTCTAACTTTTTGTTTGTTTGTTTTTTGTGAGAAACTGTGGACAAATAGCTAATGGCTGTTCAATCGAAGGAAAGGAATAATAAGCTTTCTCTTTCTTCAGTGGCAAGATCTATAGTGACAATGTTTTGTGCCAAACAACTTGAGCATCCATATGAAAAAACATGTTAAATCCTGCGAAGGTACTGATGAATGAACCTTCATTGTCATTACCATGATTACAAGAATACTGACTATGTTCGTACTACAATGTAAGAATTGCGACTGGAGGATCTCCATCTCTTTGTGCAGATGCTTCTCTTAGCAATGTCCATAAACCCAACATCTTTCTTGCCTGTTCCACTTATCCACTCCTATGCCCGATCTTGGTCTACCTGATTCAAGTTGCATGGTGCATATTTAACAACAAAATGCCCCTCCTCAACAATCTCATTAACACAAGCTGACGGACTTGGTAAATCATAGCACGGTAAACAGGACCCCACTTGGAATAATTATTATGGTTATACTGCACGTAGTATGGTAATGTAAGATTGAAAAAGTGCAGATGTAGATCTCCTGGACTATCCCACAGAAGTAAATATTAAGAAAATGCTGACCCACTTGGTATATTGCCACAAAATCTGAGATCTACATGTTCCTCTGATAGTTCTCCATATATTCTGGCTTCTCAAACTGAGCATCTTTGAACAACGATAACAGTATTGTCATGCTGCCTCATTGCCATGTTGCCATTTGGGTTAGATAGAACATATTCTTCTTCCATGCCACCCTGAGCCTGCTCCAGTGGGGTAAAAGTTGAAATAATAAATAAATAATACATTTAGTGACATCAAGAATTTAAACATTGTCAGAGAATACATATATTAACTACAATGATAACAATGGCACCAGACATTGTATCCATAGATCTTATGGTGCTTTCTGCTAATGATGAGTCCACCTGCAGCACCTGTTCATAACTAGGGTTGCCAGCTCCAGGTTGAGAAATACCTGGAGATTTTTGGGATGGAGCCTGAGGAGGGTGGGGTTTGGAGAGGAGCTTCAGTGGAGTATAGTGCCATGCAGCCCACCTTTCAAAGTGGCCATTTTCCCCAGGTGAACTGCTCTCTATCGCCTGGAGATGTAGAGTGTAGGTCAGTCCAATGTGTTTGGGTGTCAACTTCATCCTATTGCTGATACTAGGGCTGCCAGGTCTCGGTTAGCAAATACCTAGAGACTTTGGGGGTGAGCCAGGAGAGGGTGGGGTTTGGGGAGGGGAGGGGCCTCAGCATGGTACAATGTCATAGAGTTCACCCTTCAAAGCAGCCCTTTTCTCCAGGGGAGCTGATCTTTGTCAGCTGGAGATCAGTTGTAAAAGTGGGAGATCTCCAGGCCCCACCTGGAGGCTGGCAACCCTACTATATACTAACACTCTGATGGAATTAATAGAATTTCTCTCTCTCAGTGGCCTTCTGCAAGAGGCTGAAATAACTGGAATCTGTCACCGAGATGGGTACTGAAGTACTGAAGACGTCGGAATGTCAGTGGGACATTGCTTAGCCAGCATTACATAACACTCCCAAACATCATCCACTTGAAATACTTGATCTTCCTCAGCTGTCAGACACAAATAATTATGAAGCCACACCACACTAAGGTCATTTGAACTTTTCAAGGAAGAACCAAATGCATAAATAAATATCTTTCTCTCCCTGACCCACCAAAGCACTTTTGGGCTGTAACCAGTGATCAAAGTATCTTGATGGTGCTGAACAAAGCTAAAAAGTACTGGGTGTGTTTGTGCGTGTGTGTCATGTGTTCATTTATAGAGATAAATGTAAGAACTGTTAGGGACAGGTCACTCAAATGAGGAACTTAAGCTGCGGATCAAGCCTTCTGTATGGAGTTTGGAGGTATCTGAAAGGAAGCTGGAGACTAAGTTTTGGGCAAAAGTGATGGCAGCAGCATCTTGAGAGGAACAGCAGGTAAAGGCTTGTAGTCCCAAACTGCCAAACCCTTTACTTTAGGTACCATCAAGGGCCTGCGTACCTTTACCAGGATGTCTTTCTTTGAACAGCAAAATCATTTTTGGAAACCTTCCCCAAGCTCAACAGCAGTATGTTACAGAGACTGGAAGAGGCTACTCTTCAAGGAACACAAGACAAGAACAACTACTGAAAGTACTGGCCTACCCTCCCTCAAATTCAAGACAGGCTGTATGGTTCCCCCATCATTTTTATCCACAGCAGTCCTAAGAGCTGGGAGGGAGGTAAAATGCAAGACGGTGGCCCATATTTACCGAGAGAAGTGTCAAGGCTGAGCCAGAATTTGAACACACTTGTCCAGATTTGGCTCTTGGATCCTGGCCACATCCAACAGGAGACATACAGGTTGCTTACCTGTAATTGGAGATCTTCGAGTGGTCATCTGTGCATTCACACCTCTGGGATTAAGTGCGCCTGCGCCGATCCCGATCGGTAATCTTCAAAGCCTAATGGATTTAGGCATGACCCTGCGCATGACCCGGGGAGAGGCACGAGGATCCCGCCAGTTCCTTCTGACCACTGCTAACAGCCCCCAAGGAAAAAAGTGAGGGAGACCAAAAGCAGAGGGGAAGGAGGGCGGGTGGTGTGAATGCACAGATGACCACTCGAAGATCTCCAATTACAGGTAAGCAACCTGTATATCTTCTTTGTGGTCTCTGTGCATCACACCTCTGGGAGAATAGCGAGCAATAAACACCACATACCTGGAGGTGGGTGCTGGAGGTCTCACATCTGAGCTGCTTGCAGAACTGCACGGCCCACCACAGTACGCTGATGGACGCGGACATCTAGGGCGTAGTGCTTCACAAACGTGTGAGGGGACGCCCACGTTGCAGCATTGCAGATGTCTCCCAGGGGAATGCCCTTGAGGAATGCTGTGGAAGTAGCCACGGCTCGAGTGGAGTGTGCCCGGAGGTACGCCGGTAGTGGCCTTTTGGCCAGAAGATAGGCGAGTTTTATCGTCTCAACTATCCACTTCGAGAGTCTTTGAGACGACAGCTTCTGTCCCTGCCTGGGCAAGGCATAAGAAATGAAGAGAGCTGGAGACTTGCGAAAGGATTTTGTCCGGTGCAAGTAGAAAGACAGGGCTCTCTTGACATCTAAAGTGTGTAGACTACGTTGCGTTGGGTCCTGGGGACCAGGAAAAAATACCGGCAACGTGATATCCGCCCCTATATGGAAGTCCGAGACTATCTTAGGCAGGAAAGCGACATCTGGAGCCAAAGTGACGGCATTATGATGGAACGTGAGGTACGGTGGGTCGCAACGGAGCGCCGAGAGCTCACTCACGCGTCGAGTAGACGTGATGGCCACCAAGAACGCAACCTTCCATGACAAAAGTTGAAGGCTGCATGAGGCCATGGGTTTGAAGGGTTTTCCCATCAGCTTAGTGAGAACCAGGGGCAAGTCCCATGCCGGGACTGGTGTCCACACTGGGGGATAGAGGCGATTCATTCCCTTGAGGAATTGCTTCGTTGTTGGATGGGAAAACACCGAGTAGCCATCAATCTTAGGATGATTGACTGAGATGGCTGACAAGTAAACTTGGATAGATGAGTGACACAGTCCCCTGTCTTTACATGACAGGAGGAAACCAAAAACATCCTTAAGCCTGGCTGGGACTGAGGGCTGTCCCACAGACGCCAGGAAGGTTAAAAACTTAGTCCATTTTGACTCATATGAACGCCGAGTGGAGAGTTTGCGTGAGTTCAGTAGAACTTGAGCAATGCGTGATTCTAACCCTAAGTTTGGATCAGCCACACTGTCAATTTCAGTCTGGGCACATCGTGGTGCAGTACCCGGCCCCCGTGCATCCCGAGGAGGTCTGGGTCCGTCGGGAGATGGAGGTACGTCCCTCGTGAGAGACTGAGGAGCGTGGGGAACCAGGGTTGTCTCGGCCACCATGGGGTGACGAGAATTGCCCACGGTCGCTCTGTCAACAGTTTGTGGACTACTTTCGGTATGAGAGGAATCGGGGGAAATAGGTACAATCGTTTCCCCGTCCACTGGAAGAGGAGACCGTCTCCGAGAGAGGTCGGGTCCGTTCCTGCTCTGGAACAGAATAGGTGGCACTTCTTGTTCTCTCGAGAGGCGAATACATCCACGGATGGATGTCCCCAACGGTCGAAGATCGGAGTCAGGTAGAGGGGGTTCAGTTCCCACTCGTGTAGGGATGCTTCCCCTCTGCTTAGGAAGTCCGCTTGGATGTTGAGTAGTCCTGGGAGATGAGTCGCTACCAGGTGAATATCTAGTGCCTGGCACTCGTCCCAAAGCTCTATCGCTAACCGGCAAAGTCCACGGGAGACCGTCCCACCCTGGCGGTTGATGTAAAACATGGTGGTGGTGTTGTCTGTAAGGACAGTCACCGTCTTCCCCGACAGGGATTGGCGGAAAGATCTCACTGCGTAGAGAACTGCCAGCAGCTCTAGGAAATTGATATGGTTGTGTGCCACAGAGGGGTGCCACCTGTCGCCCACACCTACACCGTCCAGATGAGCTCCCCAGCCCCATAGGGATGCGTCCGTAGTGACGGTCGCTGAGGGGGGTGGAAGCCGGAAAGGTGCACCTGAGTGTAAATTCTGGGGCACAAGCCACCAATTCAGGGTCTCTAGGACCTGGGTTGATATCTGAAATAGTTTGGAGAGGGAGTGGAAGTTGGGGCGGAAACGCCTCAAAAACCAAAGCTGCAGTGGTCTCATCCGCAATTTGGCGAAGGGTATTACTGCTGTTGTCACGGCCATCAGGCCTAGCAGGCAAAGGATTTGTTTGGCTGTAGCCTCCTTGGTCTCTTGGATAGACAGGAGAAGGGAGACTATATCCGCTGCTCTGTTGGGGGGTAGGAACGCTCTGCATTGCAGGGAGTCCAGGATAGCTCCGATAAACTGAACCCGTCTGGAAGGGGTAAGCATGGACTTTTTGAGGTTTATTGTCAGTCCTAGTGATTCTAGGGTACGAAGGGTAGTAGAGATGTGGCTCTGTAGTTCCGTCGTAGAGGGGGCGACTAGAAGCCCGTCGTCCAGGTAGGGGTAAAGGTGGACACCTTGAAGTCGCAGATGTGCCGCTACTACTGCCATAAACTTCGTGAAGACACGAGGAGCTGTAGAGAGGCCGAAGGGTAGGGCCTTGTACTGGAAGTGACGCGGACCGATCGCGAAGCGTAAGAACGGTCTGTGCGACGGGTGGATCGTCACATGGAAGTATGCGTCCTTTAAGTCCAGCGTCACCATCCACGCGTTGGCCTCTAGTAGCGGTAGGATGGTCTGTAGAGTGGTCATACGGAATTTCTTGTAGGTGATGAACGCATTGAGGTTCCGCAGATCCAATATGGGACGAAGTCCGCCATCCTTTTTTGGGACCATGAAGTAGCGGGAGTAGAACCCCCGCTGAAGGTGGTTTGTTGGTACCTGTTCTATGGCATCTTTTGAGAGGAGGGCTTCGACTTCCGATGATAGGGTGTCGGAGGGAGGGGTGGTTACGAAGTACGATTCTTGTGGTATCTGGAAAAATTCTATTCTGTAGCCCTCTGCTACGACCGACAGTGCCCATTTGTCTGTCGTGATACGTTGCCATGCTGGTAGAAAGGGTGATAGACGGGTGGGAAGATCGGAGCAAATGGGGGAGTCAAAGACTCTGCTTGTTCGGTTTGGGTGGCTTAGCCTTGGAAGCGGAAGCGGACGGGAATCGTGGCTTGTGGCCATAGGGTTTCTGTTGATAAGCAGTAGACGGTGGTCTCTGCCATTGGGGTTCAGTGGGAGATCTTCGCGGTTGCTGTTTGGGCCACGATCTCTGCCATGTTTTCTGCTTCTGTTGTCTCGATTGTGAGACACCCAAGTTACGAGATGTCTTGATGCTCTTATCTAAATCATGAAGGACTGTGTCCGTCGTGGAGCTGAATAGTCCTTCACCCTCGAAAGGGAGATCTTCCACCAAGGACTTTGTGTCTTGTGGAAGCGAAGTCGACCTCAGCCAGGCGTGGTGACGAAGGGCGACTGCTGAAGTGAGTGTCTTTGATGTGACGTCCACAGCATGCTTCGATGCATTAAGCTGGTGCTTTGCTAGCACCATGCCTTCCCTCTGGATCTTCCTAGCAAGGCGTTGCTTATCCTCAGGAAGATGGGCCAGAAGTGGTATCATCTGCTCCCATAGGGAGTATTGGTACCTGCTCATGCAGGCTGTGTAGTTTGCCGTTTTTATGCCCAGTGCACCGGCTGAATAAAATCGTCTCCCGAAAGAATCTAATTTCCGTCCCTCCTTGTCCAAGGGGGAGGAATGTCCGCTACGGCCCCTGGCCGAGGGGGTCACTACAACGGAATTGGGCTTGGGGTGGATGAATAGGAATTCTGCCCCTGGCTCTTGGAGCCTGTACATGTGGTCTAATCTCTTGTTGGATATTGGAGTTGAGGAGGCCCCAGGATTCTTTGGCAGTGCTCAAGAGCACCGAAATTAGTGGCAACGCTACCGCGGTGGATGTATCCATCTGTACGATGTCGAAGATGGCATCAGTAGCGGTAGGGGTTGGTTGGACCGTGGCAAGTGCCAAGGAATGGGCCATTCGTTTGATAAGCTCTCCATAGGATTTCACGTCCTCGGAAGGAGAGATTGGTAAATTTTCAGCCACATCAGGGGATGGTGACGGCTGGATGGGAGATTCGTTGTCGGAGGATTTGGGAGATTCGGGTATCGAGTGGTCGGAATGTTCGGAGGGAGACATAGGGGTCGACGGATCTGGTTGGTAGGGAGGGAGGTCGACATCGGGCGAAGTAGGTATCGGCATCGGTAGTTTCGGTATCGGTGTCGGAGTCGGGGGATCTCGGCATCGGGAGACTCTTGACGACGTCGACTGGCGATCCCACTCCGCCGGGTACCATTGTGGAGGTGGCGGGTAGGAGGAGCCATACAGGTATCGCCATTGACGGACGTCCCACGGCACCGAAGATGGAGGGAGGCGCCAGTCTCGCTCGCCTTTCGGCGCCGGCAGCGGGTCGGGCCCGGTCTCGGGACTGCTGTGAGGGATCTGCATCAGCTCGATGTCGGGTTCCGAATCTGTGAGCTGGATGGGTCGCGGCATTGGGGAGGCGGGGCTGCCCCGGGGTTGCTCGCGCCCTGGAGGGTCAAGCTGCGGAGACCCGTGCTGGGTCATGTCGGACGCGGGATGTGTCAACGAAGCACTCGAGGTTTTGTGCTTCAGCTTGCCCTTACCCTCTTTGCCCTCCTTACGCTTCTTAGCGGGAGTTCGTGGCAGTGAGAGGGGTCTTTTCGGTGCCGACTTCTCGGTGCCAGAAGGGCTTCGCATCGGTGGCGACGTCGGGCCCGTCGGTACCGATGGGGATGTTGTCGAGGCGTCGGCTGCGGACATCTTCGGTGACAACGCTGCTTCCAAGAGAGCCACTCTGAGTCGGGCCGCCCGGTTCTTACGAGTTTGTTTGGAGAACGCGGCGCAACTCGAACAGGAATCGACACGATGCGACTTGCCTAGGCACAGCAAGCAGAGGGAGTGCTTGTCTGGGGGAGCGATTTTACTCCCACAATTAAGGCAGCGTTTAAAGAAACCCCACCGCTGGGCCATAGGCCGGGCGGGGAGTAGGAAGAGGAGAATCCAAAAGTGAGTCCAGAAAAAAAACAGTCCGTAGTCAGGAAAAACCAAGAAAGTCAGTCCGAAAGGCCTTTCCAAGTTGGAAAAGAAAGAACGAATGTTAGCTACCGACCGGAGCGGAGAGGGGGTCCTCACGACGCGGCGGTCAGAAGAGAACTGGCGGGATCCTCGTGCCTCTCCCCGGGTCATGCGCAGTGGGACGTGCACGTAACCGGGGAGCTGGTGCAAAAATCCGTTAGGCTTTGAAGATTACCGATCGGGATCGGCGCAGGCGCACTTAATCCCAGAGGTGTGATGCACAGAGACCACGAAGAAGATACTGAACATCCTGGAATTACACAGGACAGACTACTGTATAGATCCTAAACAAAGGACCTAAGCAGGATAAGAGGACTTTATACTATACCAGGTGACTGCTCAGAGAGCACAACTGCATGACAAGCCTTTAAAATATCTTGGCAGACTGACACATTCTGTGGCTATTTCTCCAACCACAGGAGACATGGACCTTTCATTTACAGTGTTCCCTAGCAAACACCTGAAAATTTCCCATCATGCAAATACCAATGTCACCCTAAGTTATGGTCTTCCATAAACACACAACTACATAAATCTTAAGATAATCAAAATATAGCCAAAGTGAGTTACAAAGCACAATTTCTGATAGTATAAAAAACCCAGCAACACCCCAACAAAGAAACCAGTATGAACTGGGGGGGGGGGGGGAGAAATGCCAGATGTTCATATAGCTACAATCAGGGCTCATTTCGTAGCAGGAGCTCCTTTGCATATTAGGCCACACACCCCTGATGTAGCCAATCCTCCAAGAGCTTACAGAGCTCTTCTTACAGGGGCTACTGTAAGCTCTTGGAGGACTGGCTACATCAGGGGTGTGTGGCCTAATATGCAGAGGAGCTCCTGCTAAGAAATGAGCCCTGGCTACAATAGGCAACTACATGTAATAGGAATACAAGCTGGTACAATATGATGGTGCACACCAAAATATTTCCCTCCATGGTGGTATATGCTCTCATAGGCTTGAGCAGACAAATCTCCTCATCTCCTCGTATTTTCACTTTAAGCTGACTCTCATATGCTCTCAGCAGTCCTAGAGCAATAAGCGTGTGCAGCTTCGATTACGTCCTTTTCCCAGCCAGTTTAAATTTACATACAAACTCCTGTTTGTCTTAGGGAGCTCACCGAGTACATAGAAACCCCTGCCCTTGTTTGTTGAAGAAGAGATTGGATTTATACCTCACTACCTGAAGGCATCTCAGAGCAGCTCGCTATCCCTTTCCCTCCCCCTCCCCACAACAGACACCCTGTGAGGTAGGTGAGGCTGAGAGAGCTCTCTCAAGAACTGCCCTTGAGAGAACAGCTCTGAAAGGACTTGTAACTGACCCAAGGTCACACCAGCAGCTGCATGTGGAGGAGTGGGGAATCAAACCCAGTTCTCCCAGATTAGAGTCCACACTCTTAACCACTACACCAAACTGGCTGGTGACCCCATTTTGTTATCTTTGTGATTGATACAAATCATCCACTTTTCTATTAACTACAGTAATAATGATAATGGTAAGTGTGCACTGTTGCCACTCACAGTATGAAAGGCAGAACAGAGAGATGGTTCCTTGCACATTCTCACGGTACAAGTGACAAGCAGAGCTATCACAGTTTCAGAGGGTAGCTGTGTTGGTCTGCAGTGGAAGAACTAGATTCCAGTCCAGTGGCACCTTAGGGACCAACAAGGTTTTCAGGATATAAGCTTTCGAGAGTGAAAGCTCCCTTTGTCATTGGTATCAGATGAAAGCTTTGATGCTTGAAATGTTATACTCTGAAAATATTGTTGGTCCCTAAGTTGCTCCTGGACTCCAGTTAGAGCTATTGTAGTTTGTCACTCAGGAATGGGACCCAGCTGGAGCCTCACGAGAAGGTTGATCCTCTCTGCTGGATGCCATTCAACCTTCCTTCCCTAGAGCAGCCTGGTTCTACGCCATCACAACTGAAGTGCATGCCAGGCAAAAAGAGAGAAAAGGGAGCCAGGCTGTGAGGGGGTTCCTTTTTGCCTTGGTAAATCTTGGCCTGTCCACTAGCTCACCCATTTTGCATTCATCCCCTACGGTACAGGATGGCATGCTACATCTGCATGCCAAATTAACCAAAGAACAAAAACCAATAACTAGCTTTGCATGACTCTTTTACATGACAATTTTAAAAAACCGGTTATTTAATATATGAATAGGTATAGACGGGGAAAAGTACATTGCTCTTCCTTTAGAAAACTGAAAGACTAAAAGGTGATTTAAGCAGAAACAGTTTTGAAAAAGAGAGACAAGTTGAACCGTCCTCCCAAAGGCATCAGTTTTGTCGAAACTGAAGTTAACAGCTGATTTTCTTGAACGAGAAGTTAATACCTCCAAGCTGCAAGGTTGTGTGCTCTAGGACTCTACTAGAACTTGCGCTAATGTAACTTAAGAGCGACTGCTTACAAAAATTAATTAGAAAAATGCAAGTGAAAATGTGTAAGGTATCAGTAATCAGGGACAGAATCTATTTGGATTCAACAGTGGGGCTGCAGACAACACAGGTGAAGAGAAGAAACTGGGAAACTGCAACAGGTCATACTAAAAGTAGTAGTAACTGAGAAGGAACAGCATACCATGCTCCCCAAGTTTGACAGTGGAAGTAAACTAAGGCACACACGGATAGGAAAACAACAGCAGATTTAATTATAAAACTTCACCACTAGAAAAAAAAGGGTCATAGGTGAATTTGGCCACTATGGCTGTGGTCACACTCACTAAATAACCCCCTTTCAATGCACTTTCCAACTGGATTTTACTGTGTGAACTGGCAAAATCCAGTTGGAAAGGGCACTGAGAGTGGATTATTTAGTGTATGTGATTGCAGCCTATGGCCGGATTCAGTATACTGCAACGAATCTCACCGGTAGGATAAACAAAAAAACACAGCTCTCAGACATTCCCACCCACCAAGCAAGTGGAATACACAGCTCGCTTGCCATGAACCCCACCCTTGTTTTCTTCCTACACATAACCTCCTCGTTTGAAAATCTTCACCTTAAAGTGACACATTAAAGAGCAATGAGAAATGTGTTTTCAGCAGCGTGGGAAGTAGGTATGTGAAGAAACAAGAGTTCAATAACACTACAGATTTGCTCACTTCACGCTGCATAGGCGCGAGGCAGGGCAAGGCAATTTGAAGATCAGAAGCAAAACAAAGGGAGATGTGGGCAGAGTTGCAGAGAATTCAGGAAGATCTTAAAACCACGGCCCCTAGTCAGCAACCCAGTTTTCCACCGAGGGCCATATTTTCAATTCAGAAGGGGCCGAAGACAACAGCAACAAGTGACTTTTTCTACTGGCGGACAAGAAAAAGGGCTCTTTAACCACTTCTTATCAGAGTAGGTAATCAGATTGTGTCAATGCTATCCCTTTTATCACCTTAGCAGCTCACTTCTGTTTGCCTGTGCCTTGGTTTATACACGAGATAGACGAAAAGAGCCCCTACTGCTCTGTGGTAGGCAATGGGTTAAATGTCTGATCCCTGCAGAAGAGAGAGGCGCGGGGGGGGGGGGGATCTGTAGGATGAGAGGTTCTGCTGAGGGCCATATAGGACCCCCTCCCCAGGAACTGTACCCTTGAGAGATGGGATTGCCCATGCTCCTGGACCCTGCCTGGCTGATGGAAAAACAGGTTGGAGCAATTGCTAAGAGGGATTTCTTTCATCTTATACTTAAACCATGTAATCCACCTTGAATCTCAGTGAGAAAGGAGGACTATAAATAAGGGAAATCTTATTCTACAATTGTCTTCTTTTCTAGATTCCACCATGCAGATCCATGCTTCCATAACCTCTAGACTATCACATACATTATGTGGGGCTACCTTTGAAGATGACTTAAGAAGCTTCAACTGTATACAACATGGTGGGCCCACTGCAGGTGGTTCTGTACTTCTGCTACTGTCTGCCCAAGAGCATTTTCTATTGCTACTTGGACTGAGCTTTTGGGAGTAGTTTGCTCCTTCCCTGCCATTTTTATCTTGCCATTCCTCTAAATAGCTCAGAGCAACTTGAAGGTGTTTCTCAGGTAGTCTCCAATGCAGGTACCTTACACAACTTCAGAGAGAATCAGTGTGGCATAATGGCCATAGTGCTGGGCTGCAGAGAGAAACCTGAATTCAAATCTCCTCTCCCTAATAATAAAACATGTTCACACTTGACATGAAACGCTAGAGCAACCTCTGCTCAAGTCATCTCTATCACCTTTTTCCATCCCATCAAATTTCTTGTTTGCATTAACTTAACAGGACCAGGGCCTTCTCAGTGGCGGCTCCTTACTGGTGGAACGAGCTCCCGGATAACATCAGGGCCCTGCAGGACCTTCTGCAGTTCCGCAGGGCCTGCAAAGCAGAGCTCTTCTGCCAGGCCTTCAATTAGGAGCTGCCACTGGGGGAAAGGGGTCACTGAAAAGCACAGAGTTATTCTCTGGCCAGGGAAATCTACTGGTGTGGCCTCCTGGCTTGGGTCAGATTTAACTACTGTGCTGTGTGTTTTGGAATGTAATGTTGGCCGCCAACTTGTTTGTGGGTTTCCGCTGTTTTATGTAATTTTAAGCTGTTTTTATGTTATAGTGTTGGTTGCTGCATTGAAGTGTTGTGAGCCACCTTGAGCCGGCTAATTGTTGGCTAGGCAGGATAGAAATCTAATTAAATTAATAAATTAATAAATAACAACGGGTCTGACTAACCTACGTATGGAATAATACTAGTCCCATGGCTGCTCTTAAAAACACTCCTGAGTCCAAACTTACAGAGCCCAAAATGGGCATAGTCTCATAAGCTTAATTCTATTTACATGTGCGTGGAAGTTCTTCTTCTACTGCTTGGAATACTAAGAAGGGCAGGAATGGGCTCCTCTTCAATTAACATTCATCAAGGGCAAGTAATGTCTTCAGAGACCTGTCTAGCATCATTTTGTCAGCACTCTCTGAGACAAGAAAAAGTGGGCAGGAGCCACTACTGTTCCGGACTTATTCCATTCTGCCCTCCTCAACAGCTGCAGGTATCTTTCGAAATCACTGGCTCCTTGTTTGCTGGCGAAGAACACTTGAAAAAGTCTCTTTGCTTGTTTTTTTGTGTACAATCATGCTGTCTTGTTATTACGTGAGATCGTGATAGTACAATTCTCATAACTTTAAAAAAAATCATTCTAGGAAGCAGATGGACAAGGAAAGCTTTCCTTTGCACCCCGAGAGGCAGTCCCTCAAGTGCTACAAAGCCTGAAATGCATAGACATATGGAATAACCACCAGGAACAGTGGAAAGGGTAGAATATGCATGCTGTGAGCAATGCAGAACGGAACAGAAGACCCAGGTTATCCATCAGCGTGGGCGCAATCTTGGAGTTTTAAACACTGTGGAAAAAAAACATGGGATGCAGGACATAAAATACCGCAATTTTTTTTTAAATGAAGCTTTGTCATAATAGTTCAGAGAGTGGAAGACAACCCATCTTTCAGGAATGTATATGTGGCTCTCCTTTTATTCCCCCCAAGAAATTATACAGCAATCTATCAAGGCTGGATTTGGAAACCTTTGATCAGCCCTGGCCATTTAAAACAGCTTTTTGAAAGGATATATTGTAGGTATATAGAAGGTATTGCCGAGGGCAACCAAGAAAGATGTGGACTCTAGGAATGTTAGCTATTCAGAAAGGTTGGAAAGATCTTATCTGTGTTCCTTTGAAACTTTTTAATCTTTCTCTCCCTTTGAGTTATATATGTGCAAGTCTGAATGGATTAGAGCGAGGACAAATGCTATACAACTTCTTGAGCAAGTGTCAAATTCCCTTAGAAGGAAAATGAACTTAATCTAAAGAAATTTAAAATGAATTTGGAAGGCGCTTGGCCCCACACTGCTCTGTCTGAAGTCTTTAAAAATAAAATTTGCCGTTGATTATTCACTAGATGCAAAAAGAAAGAAAAAAACAGGCCTGTAAATGGGTTGCTATGTGATGGACCATCAATTACTGAGAAGCATAATAGGAGACATCTGTCAGAACACTGAAGAAAAAAAGGGGAACTGGAATAGGAAGTAAAATGGGAGAGAGCCAGCTAATTTACACTGAAATCCTAAACAGGTCTACTCAGAATCCTACACAGGTCTATTTAATGGCGTTTACTCCTAGGAACGTGTTTTTCAGATCGAACTGTTAATCACCTGTTCTCTAGTAAGAATTCTTTGCAATGCAATTGTAAAAAAAAAGATTCAGTGCTCCATGCGGAAATGTGTAACTAGGACTAGCTGCCTTACACCTCTACAATCATAAGAGCAGGAGAGAAATACCAATCAGGAGGAATTCTTTTCAAAGATAAAGTCAAGTGTTCAAGACAATGATAAAAAGGACGAGGTACACGCACAGCCAAATTCTTTTTTTTAAAAAAATTTTTTTTTATTAATTTTATCTATATCTAATTCTACAACGCTACTTTTCTAAGCTATGTTTACCTTATACAGAGTGTGCTTTATCATTTGCTTAATATTGCTATGCCATTAATACATATGAAGCGTTTTAAACCTTGGCTAATATTTAGATAAGATTGTTACTGATGATACATGAAAAATAAAAAAAAGCTGTTTGACAGACATGCTCTTTTGAAGGAATGCTTAATTATACACATAATCTATTATATATAAGTGCAGTTTCAAAAAACATTTCAGCCTTTATTTCTTCTTTCGTCCTCTTCTTGTCTTAACAGTCTCTTCTTGTACTTTTGGGGCTGCTGCTCCCTTTTCCGAGTCAGACGTTTCTTCTTCGCTCTTTGAGCTATCAAATCCATACATACTTTCTTGCGATGCCAGTGAACCATCTGAGTCTTTCTCTTTTTTCTTTTCTTTGCTTTTTTCCAAAAAACTTTTCGCCTGTTGGACAGAGTCAATCTTGTATTTCTTGTTTTTGATGCTGAAGCTCAGTCCTTCCGGAACATTCCACCTATAGATAATAGATTCAGACTGTAGCCAAGATGTCAGTTTTCCATATGCTTTCCTTCTTTTCCTTATTTCAAATGGGATGTCTTTCATCACTTTAACTTCTTTTCCTTTGATCTTCAGAACTGCTTTATTTGTGGTCCTGAGCACCACATCTCTTGTTGACTTTTTGGAGAACCTTATCTGAATCTCACCAGGCAGGCTTTTCTTTTTAGTATAATCTGGATAGGTTCTGTAAACCATATCCATATCGCTTTTTATTTCCGCTGCTTTTAAGCCCGTCACTGGTTCAAGCGCTTCGCTTAACAGATTTTTAAGGTCTTCTCCTTTATCCTCTGGTACATTCTGAAGTCTTAGGAAAAAATTCGATCTTTCCATCTGAAGTTTCAAGAGCTGATCAGAATGGAAGGCCTTTTCTTTCTCCGCTTTTTGTAGTCTTGAATCATGATTTTTAACTGAAGTCTTAACTTCCAGAAGTTCTCGCTGCAGCTTCTCTGTAGTTTTATTCGACTCCTTCAGGTCCAATTGCATCTTGTCCATCTTAACGTTGAGAGCTGTCATTTGGTCCACTAGAGGTCGCAATAACGAGGAGAACACCGTGCTCATCTCCGTGGTATCAACCTTTGAACTCGGAGCTGTACTTCCTAGTTTGGGGGAAGGTTTCGGTTTCCCCGCCATTGTTGAGACTGTGCTTCTTTGTTGATAGTTAGATAAGATGGACGAAAGGAGCAAATTCCACGACTGCGCTTATATCTTTTTAAAGTTCATATCCTCTAAAGAGCGATGCTGCCATCAAGCAAGCCGAACATACGTTTTTTCATGCAGTAACGCCACGTAAAGAGTCCCGTAAGTACGCCAGTCTCGAGGGGGGGGGGGTTTACTCCACCCGCCTTTCCCGCTGTATTCTGTTTCTTTTTACTTCAGACTCACTGTTTCTCCAAGCGTAACTGTCAGTTCCAGCCTCATTGCTTCACACTCTCTGCTGCTTCTCGGTTTTGCGCTTTTAGCCATACGGCTCCCACGGACGGGGGAACCTATGGGGGTGATGAAAGGGGACCTCAATCCCTCGATCGCCACCGTAGGGAGAGATCCCCCTCGTGCCACCCCAGGCAGAGCCCCTTCACTAGGGTCTCTGGGGGCTCGGCACCGGTCCGAAGCCCCTTCTTCCCGCCGGGTACGGATCGCGCTCCCCGCTGGTGCGGAGGAGCGCGTCCGCCATGGTCGCAAATCTTGCCGGAAGTGACGCACAGCCAAATTCTGTGTTAGAATGCATAAGTCGCCATCCAGCCAAAATTATACCCTTTGAAGTTTCATTGATTTCACTGGTAAAAATTAAGCATGTGCTTCTATGTTCCCCGTTGAAACAAAAGTGTCTCATTTTAGCTGGACCATATCCAATGTCCATGCTGATCACTAGACTGGATTATTGCAATATTCACTACAGGAAGCTACTTCAAAGGCAACGCAGATGCTTTAGCTACCACAGAATGCAGTCACACACACACCTTCTTATGCTGATCAACTGATTACACCATCCCAAAGCAACAACACCAGTTATCTCTTTGCTTCCAGGTTCAATTCCCCATGTTGATTTTGACCTTTGAACTCCTTCTGAACCTGGGATCATCATATCCGCCATGTGCAGCTGCATGTGGCATGTTCTATTTCCAAGTGTTTCTTGGCTTTTCTAACTGGTGCCTATGGTTGCCAACTGGCCTGGAGAAAACTGTCCTGTCCCTTTAATAGAGGCTTAATGTATAGAAACAGGTAGTTGAAGCTTTTCATTGCACGGAAGTAAATAGTATGACTTGATATGTAAGATCCCATCAAGCCTCTGTTAAAGAGACAGGACATTTTTCTCCAGGCTAGTTGCCAACCCTCTGGTGCCTCTGCATTATGAAACAATACTCTGCCAGAGGTCGTCCCTAAGGAACACATTGTCACGGCTCTTTGCAAGGCCTGCAAATCTATCCTGTTTCAAAAGCTGCCCCATGGCATGTTTCCTGCCATTTGATGCAAATGGATTCTCTGAAGGCCAATCAGTCTTTGTTCATTCTTCTGTTTGGAGCATACTGGTTCTATGCTGTAGTTTTTATACCATGTTTTTGATATAGTTTCATGGTCATACTAGTCAGCCACCTTGCACTAAATAGTAACTATTTTTAAACAAATGTAAGTATTTTAAAACAAATACTGGCTTCCACATTGACGGTTCAGATGCCCTTCCATGAGCAAAAAACAGTGCTTATAAAAACCCAAGCAATTTAGTACAATATACGTCTCTAGACCAGACTTTTCATTTGCTTCTTTATATTCTCTTGCCTCAAGTGAAAAACATTCTAACGCATACATACAATTGCTTCCCCCCCCTTTGTTTCCAAGGTATGGTGGTAGCTGTCATGAAACTGCTCCCTCATGCTTCCACTCCATTTCACTTTGATAACGTCTACAGTTCCAGTCGTGTGGGACATGCTATTTGTATTGTTTATTCCACTGCTGCAAGAGTACAGAAGATCAACACAGCCAAGTTTTCTATGTTACTCAGGAGATTTGAGGCCAAACCACAAGGGAGCATGTTATCAGCTGTTACCAAACCATCACAATGCAACGTGAAATCTGGACTTCCATAGAAAATATACACCCAGCGTGTCTTGGTCTGTGGCACCAGCTAATCAATCTGACTTTGACAGTGAGGCATAAAGAAAGGGATGTCAAAACACCGCTCCCGTGATCAGGAGGCAGCTGTGACCCTGACAGTCATGCAAGTGTAGTGATGCAGGTTTTCCAGGAAATTTTGGATTGAAAAAAAAAAGAATTCCAATTCAAATTTACATAAATAAATTTACGTATTTAAATAATGCTAGTAAAAGAAGGCAAATATCACATTTACAAGCCTGGGCCAAGTTGTTGTCTTTGCCTCACACCCCACATTTAGCCCATCTACCATGACTGATATGCAATACAATAACCCTGAGAACTATGTATAAATGGACTATATTTATGTATGTGTGGTGGAAAATTTTTCACCCAGCATCACTGTGCAGGTATCTTTTTGCATTTATTCTATGTATTTGCTCCCTAAGGAAGCTTTACATTAACAAAAAACTGTATTCTTAAGTTCCAAGAGGTCCCAGTAACTGTTTTCTTTTGAGCACAACCACAGGTCAGTGTTGCAAACAACATTCTAATCAGTTTCAGTTTATTGGTACGGCCGAAGACCAGCATAAGACACATAAAAGCAGGGCAGATGGATTATATATGAATTACAGGGAACTAGTACAATATTATACACACACACACACACACACATATATATAATATGATCTATAAAATATAGGTAAAAGGTAAAGGTTTCTCTTTCTTGAAAGCCAGTCGAATCCAATGCTAAGGATGTGGTGCTCATCTCAGTTTCCAAGCTGAAGAGCCAGCACTGTCTGAAGACGTTTCCATGGTCATGTGGCCGGCATGACTAGATGCCGAGGTGCACAGAATGCTGTTACTTTCCCACTGAAATGGTACCTATTTATCTACTTGCAATTTCTTGCTTTTGAACTGCTAGGTTGGCAGTAGATATAAAATATGTACATATATACAATATTACAAGTTAAAATAATTAATAATTATTGTTAAAGTTCTATTATGCTACATAACATTTCCTGGTGGATTTTGTAATTTGCTGCTCCCTGAATGGACTGACTCTTGCAGTCAGTACTTACAACCATAAGATCTGTACAGTTCAGCATGCAAGTGTAAGCCATTTATTTACCTAACAAATATGTTACCCTGCCTTTCGACCGTACATGGCCTTTAATCCAGTTTGCAAAATCCATAAAAACAATACTGACAACACCTGGGGTGTCTCTGTAAGTTTGGCAGCCTATTTCAAGAGGGGTAGGCAGTTTAACTGCAGACAGAAACAGCATCATAAGGGATATTTAAAACAATCCAAGTGCAATCCAAATTACAAGCTTTGTATCAACTTAATCTTCACTTTAAAGTCTTTGAAAGCTTGTCAAAAGCCCCATTTTTGTGAAGTGCAATGAGTTCACTGCATGGCTCTTTAAACAGTGGTTGCAACATAACAAACAGTTGTTATGTTCACAGGATTTTATGTGATACACTGACAGCCTGTGAGGTGAAGTCGATAGCATCCTATACTTGGACTGGGAAAACCTGGATGAGAACTTCTGCCTAGTCATTGAGTTTACCAGGTGATCCTGGATCAGGAAGACCCTGCATTTCTCATCTTAACCTACCTCACAAATTAGCTGCAAGAACGAACTGGGAAAACCTCATCTATGAGTAACATCTAAGAAGTTGCCTCATAACAAGCCAGACCTTGGATCCACCTAGCACAGCATTGTCTACTCTGATTAGCTGTGGTGTTTCAGGGTCTCCTACAGAGGCCTTTCCCAGCCCAGCTACTTGAGATCCTTTAAACAAGAAGAGGTGTAATGGAAAGAGCTGTCAAGTTGCAGCTGACTTATGGTGACCCCATAAGGTTTTCAAGGCAAGAGATGGACAGAGGTGGCTTGCCATTGCTGACTTCAGCAACCCTGGACTTCCTTGGTGGTCTCTCACCCAAGTACTAAGCGAGACCAACCCTGCTCCCCTTCTGAGGTCTGACAAGATTGGGTTTATCTAGGCCCAAGGTTAGGGCAAACAAGAAAAGTAGGGCAAACGTAATCCAAATCATACTAAAATAAGCCAAGATACACTATAAATTGAACCATTCTGGGTGTTTCTCTCATCTACATTTCAGTGGCTTTTTGGGCAAAGAGCCATAAAAAAGCACTCAAGATGATTTCCAAGTTATTTAACTGCAGCAGTAAGGATCTTGATTATTTTACCATAAAATGCAACACACCTGCCTTGTTACCAAATCTTCCACAACCTGAGAATACACAAAATCTTATAAATTAAACAATTAATTGCTTGAGTGATACATACAAGCAACACTGCATTCAGAAGGGAGTCCAACACCATAGTGTCTTGAAAAAGGACACTATCGTGTTGGACACTGTGTCAAGACGTAGTGTCTTGAAAAGCACATTATCCTTCACCACAAATCAACGAGCTTCACCTAAAAGCACTCATACAAGGAGGCAGTAGCGGAAGCCTCTGAGCATCCGGAAACAATTTTTTTTTGTCGCATGCTAGCGGAATAAGGTATTGGACTTTAGTCGTTCACCCATTCTTTATCCCACAGGTTTCTGCTAAAGAGGTTTGCCTTCTGACAGACTGTGGTGACACACATGAGAGAATCCTGATTGCCTAAACCACCTGGATCCAGTGTTCCACAGGGAGCATCTTCTCCCGTATGATATTCCCTCATGCTGCTTCCAAGCTTGTTCCCCTCCCCCATCCCCCAGAACAGCCCCTTCAGAGGGGAAGGCAGCCTCTGCCTGACTTTATTCCCTGAGGAAACCTCTACAGACAGGAATTTACTGCTCTTTGTGTTAGCTAACTAGAGTCCCTCAGCCAACACAATTACCTTTCCTGTTCCTAGTCAACACTTAATGCCTGCATGCTGCCTTTTCTGCCATGGATACTTCCCAGTAGCTGAGAGATGTCCACATTTTCTACCCATGCTCTGTGAACTGGAGGGGGCGGGTTGGAGGTTATTCTACTCTACCAGTATTTTCTAGCAAATGGTTCTCCCCCCCACTGCCCCACCACCAGCTTCCCTTCTAGTATTTAGATTCTCAGCATACTCGCACATGGGGGACCCACTTTCCTAATATATATTATTATTTATTTATTTATTATTTATTATTACCCAAAGTTCTACATTATTTATGTTATATTATTTATATTTCAAAGTTTAAAAAGACACCCTCCAAGTCATGAAGGGTTCTAATGGCTGAAGAGCACACATGGAAGATGTGGGGGACCCTGAAGGGAAATAGTTTAAGAAACCAAATATAGTTCCACAAAACAGATTTATATTCCAGACCCGCTCCAAGGAACTGCAGGAGACATCTTTCCTTTCAAATTCAAATGGATTTAATAAAGGCAAACTCCAAATTGTCTCTGAAGAGGCAGGCTACATGGCCTTGGTTGTCCCAGTTCATTACTAGACTGTGTTATAACTGTTCGGGACGACTGCATTTTGGCTAAAGTCCCCTGGCTCTCCCCTTCCTTTTCTCTGGTATTCCTCAAAAAGCAACAAAAATTCTTACTTGTGAAAAGACTGCATAAGAGACTCTCTGAAAATCTTCACAGCCAAGCTCCTGAATATTAATAGCACTTTGCTTGCCTTACAGGGCAGACCATTTTTTTTTTTTGGCACGTGCAGAGTGAGATGGCCTGACCACCAAGTTTCAGGCATAGGAGGGAAGTGTATCGTAATGCTTTCTACCCTTTAAAAATTATGTCTCACCCTTTCTAAAAAGACAGTAGCACAGCAGACTGGATGGCCAAGAACGAGAAAACCTTCTGACAAAACCCAATAGCAAGCACAGAGGATTTGAGATAACAATGGAGAGGTCATTTCTTGCTGTCTGAAACAGAAGGTTACTGTTTCCCTTTTTTAAAAATGCACCTGAATGTCATAATATGATTATGCATTCCAGAACTCTGTGTGGCGGAAAAAGTTTAGAGCTCAATAGCTGGGGAAAAAGTTCCTGACTAGCCTGCAGGTATAAAATCAGGTCGGGCAAAAGGTCAGCGGGTGGGGGACTCACTACTGCCCAGACACACAGTATCAATTGCAGGGGACCATCAGCACTTAAGTTTTCCCATTCAGACTACATCCTTACTTGCCGGTGGATACAGCAGATCTCAAACTTGCACTGAGCCCCAGTGTGTGAAGACAACAAACAAAGCTACTTTGTGATTAATGCCAATTCCTTGCACTGCAGCTCTGGACTCTTTCTTGAACTTAAAAACTCTGCAAAGAGCAGACATACCTTAAGAACCTTAGAGCTTGTTCATGCTTGTGATCAGACTCGTAAGCAACCCATCTACACAAGAGGAGACCACTGCAGGACAACTGGTTTGGACTCCTTAGCTATACATACAGGGCCGAGCAGGGTACATATGGGGTGCAACCCAGAAAGGCACACTCGTTCCAAGCTTGAGTTCATCTACCTAATTTTGTTCTGCTTTTCCTCTTGGCAGCTGCATTCCATGGTGTCCCCAAACCGTTTGTTAAACATGTTTGAGTCTCAAAAAGCAGTGGCTTGGATCCACACAAACAGTTCTGCATGTGCTAGGAACCTTCTGCAAGCGGAAACCTTTGTGCTAAGTTAAACAAAGCCTTGTCCTGAGCCATTTGGGCATTCTAAGATATAGAAAGGGAAATACTAGGAGTGGACAGGCAGCATTTACAGCAAGAAATGCACATCCATGAAGGTTCAACACCTCATATTCTAGAAATACTAGAGAAGGGGTGGCCGAACTGTAGCTCGTGAGCCACATGCGGCTCTTTCACACATACTGTGCGGCTCCTGGCAGGGTGGCTGGGGAAGCATGCCTCCCCAATTGGTCTTACCTTCCCCAGCCAGTGTTCCCCACCCTAGATATGTTTGAGGTGGGAGGGAGCAGAGAAAGGAAGTTAAAATGTGTTGTCAAAGCCCCCCTCCCGGCTTGGAGAAGGCATTTGTCTCTTTGAATCCCTTCTCCAAGCCAAACCAGACGGCATGGGGTCGGGGGCTTGGCTGTTTGTTTGTTTTGCACTCTCTTTCTTCCCACCTCTTTCATTCTTTCTTTCCACATCTCTCTCTCTTAGACAAATAAATATCATTACCAAACAAATAAATATCACTGAACAAATATCACTATCAATCTCTCTTTTTACCCCTTTTGTTTTTATTTCTGGCAGTCTCATTTAATGTTAATAACAAGAAAATTTGCATATTTTTCAATTAAAACTTGTGTAATATTTGTTCATGTCTTGTGGCTCTCAAACATCTGACGTTTATTCTATGTGGCTCTTATGCTAAGCCAGTTTGGCCACCCCTGTACTAGAGCAATAACCGATAAAACAGTCCTGAACTGTAATCATCATCATCATCATCATCATCATCATCATCATCATCATCATAATGCCTCATTCTTGATCAGCAGAGTTTAACAGATGGGACCAAGGGGACAATTCAGACAATCCTTGGTATCTGCTACAATGTTCTGAACTGTGAGAAACCTCCTTAAACCACTGGGAAACGTGGGGCATGAATGTTTTAATAAACAGATAAATAAAGGTGTTAATAATTAGCCACAACCAAAGTATGCAACTGTATTTCATACCATGACTGTAAATGTAACATGGCTCATGCAGCATGGGTACCCGAGGCTCACCATTGTTAGTTCCAAAAGCAGGGCTAGGAATGGTAGACCACCCCCAAAAAGGAGAAAAAAAAAACTAAAATGGCAGGAAAAGGGACTGAAAAGAGACTAAAGAGACCAAGTCACCAAGTGCTCCATATGGTTCAAATGTTTGATGCTCAAATGTTTTCACACTAGAATTTCTGATAAATAAAATATATGTATTTCTCAATAGTCCCCAATCAAAGATAGGCCGGTGTCGGTACCTGGGTGAGGAGAGGACAGTTGCTCCAGGATGATTATTCTCGGAGGATTCTAGTTGCAGGATGAACCTCAGTCGTGACAAAGGAAGTGGGGAGGTTACTCCTGACCTTCGTCCCCCTCTTCCCTGTCTCCCACTTTATCCCATTTGACCCTCCAGGTCTCTGCATGCGGAGTCAAGTGGGTGTGTCCTCCCCGGCTCCCCTTGACTTCCCCTCTTAAATAATCAATTCCTAGGCTTCCCCTTCCCTCAGCTGCCAATTGTTGAGCACTCACTTCGGGTATGTTTCCACCTTTCTGCCCAAGTGGATCTTGTCTAGAGGAAATTGGGGTCGCATCTTTGTCTCCACGGGGCTCAATCTCTCTTCATCTTCTCTTCCTCTTGCTTCTTTTGGGCTTTGGAGCATCTCCAGTTCTCAAAGCTCTGTCAGTCCAGCCCTCTTTGGTGAATACTTCCTGGTCTTCTTTTCTGCTGTATCCCCCCTTGTCTTCCACTCCCCCATCTCCCCAGCTCTCCTCCTGCTTGATGGTGGCCTCCTTGCTTGGAGGTGGGAGGTATCTCCCGTCTTCCCCAGGGGCTGGAGAGTCCAAACTCAGATAGCCAGTTGAGACCAGAAACAAATGTGTAAGTATTTACACATGTAAAATTACTTCAACTGTCACACTAAAAAAACTGTAAAAGTTTTTTATCTTGGCATCAAATGGATTATTATCATTTATTATATATCTACCTAGTGGTTTTCTTCTCAAATTTTTCAGTTTGTTAATCAAACTATTTTTAACTCCAAAATTTCCAAAAAATATGTAGTATATCATACAGTAGAATATATTATGTGTGTGTATATATGCATATATAGTCATGCACAGTATATCACTTGGTGTTTAACGCTAAGTTTCATTTGTTTCTGGTCCTGGATGGGGTACGGCTTGTTCATTTATTATTGAATAAAAACAAAAATCACACTAAAAAGTATGAGTAGGATTTTTTTAAATTGAAATAAAAAAATAAATCAAGAATGTTTAGCTTTTTGAAGAATTTCCACTTTTTAAAGTTTCTGCTAAGTTCCACCCATAGCAACATAGCCTTCCAACATACCCTGTGCAACACTAACTTCCTGCAAATTTCCTTTCTGTATTGCTCTTTTTAATTGTTCATTGGCTTCTTTGAACAGATGATCAGATGCTTCAGAAGTTGCCTCACGGTCCTTTTTTGTCAGTGATATCTTACTTTCTATCTCAGCAATTTTTTCCCTAGACTCTTCTGCTTATTTAACCTTTTCTTCCATCTCTTTAGCTAAATGTATCTCCTCTTTTCTTTTTTTCTTCATCCTCTTTCAGTTTTTTTTGTTCCTCCAAGTACATTATGTATTGCTTATGTGTATTTTGTCCCATAGCAATAAGTTCTGATGTCATGGGAACCAGTTCAGGTTTATTTCCATAGGTTTTCAATGTATCTTTGATCAACAAAATTGCATTCAATGTTTGTTCACAAGTGGAAACCTTGTCCTCAGTCAAAGCCCATCTTGACACAGAAAAACACCTCTCAATGTCTGCATTTCCATGTGATAGCGACAATGTAGTCTTGGTAACTTTTGCCAACTCTTGCTATTCTCCCCCCAGCTACATTAGTTTTCTTTAAAATTTTATCCCAAAAAACTATCAATTCTTCCTTCAAAAGGTGGGCGGTCTGTCTTCATCTGCAACATTTCCCATTCATCAATGAGAACATCTTCTTTTGTATCAATAGGGAGTTCTCTGGCATACCTTTATTGCATTTGAGGGACAGCACATTCCACAATCCTGTTCCACAATTTTAATTTCTTGAGCTCTTGAAGGCACAAAAAAGGAGAGAAAAGAGACTTATTCTGAAAAGAAGAGACTTTAAGATACTAACCCAGAAATAATTGACTAAAAGCTAAAAACAGACCCGCTCCTAGGCCTGCAAAAGTAAATAAGGAGGAGGAGTATGCACATTAGTGAAGGGAAAGTGCTAGGCCATGCAGTGCACTCATTCACCAAACATCATTAGGCAACTGGGCTGCACTCACACACTGGGGACAGGTTTCCCCGGTCATTTTCTCTGCAGCAGTTTTTCCATGTTAAACTACATGCTGATATTCAAGCTCAGTTCAGTGACAATATTAATGGGAAGATTAGTGAAAATGGATTGTTACTGTAGTGGAACTGTCTAGGACAGGGGTGGGCAATTGTTTGGCTTGGGGGCCGCTTCGTGGGAGCGGAGTTAGCGGAGGGCCGCACCTTTTAAAATGATTGCATTCATTAGTTAACTTTGCATTTCAGAAAAGGTATAAATTGTAAAAATCATAAAAATCAATAAATATAAATTAAATAAAATCGTGGTAGTTTTATTCAATTTATTTATTGTGCTAATTTCATATCATCTATAGCTGCAAGCACATTTAATTTTAGAATCAGTTTAATGAGACAAATGTACCCTATCACACTTTTCTACAATTTTTTTTGAAATCACGAGTGAGATTGCTTGTTGAGATTCTCATCACAGCCTGCAAGTTAATGTCTGTCAAATGTCAGTTAATGTCTATATTTACTCTTGTTGATCTTCATGCAAGAAAAACTTTGCTCACAAATATATGTAGACCCAAATATAGAGAACATTTTCCCAGCAAATTTCTTCATACATGGAAACTTTTCAGCAAAGATTTGCAAAAGTCAACTAATGTCACAGCATTAAACATTTCTTTCACAGTGTGATCTGACTGCATGCCAATAAGTTCAAGCTGCAGCTCCTCAGGTGCTGACAATGGCCAACTGTCTTGGCGGGCCACAAAAAAGTCTGTGGCGGGCCGCATGTGGCCCCCGGGCCGCCATTTGCCCACCCCTGGTCTAGGAGAAACTTGATTTGCGAATGCATTCATTTTATTAATGTATTTAAATATTTCTGTCCTGCCTTATCACCTCAGACTCAATGCATGCGACCTCTATTACTGTAGATCACAGCTTTGAAGGGGAAAAGCGCCCCAGCTTTTGCCAAGTATTTTGGCTTTTTAATTCTCAAACATCTATTAAAAAAATCAAGCATAATTAAAATGATTTCTACAGATTTCCATTTCTTGGTCCAACTCTATAAATATATCAATACTCATTTGTACTACCATTTCAGGCCAAAATTTAAATGTCTGTACTTCTGATAACTATGTAATTCAAGTGTGTGCCTAGAGTTCTTTACAAACTCACTTTACTGCTGGAAGTTTAGTTGTGATGGGATCCCCCCCCTCCCCCAAATACCAACATTTTACAAAATATGTATTTTACTCTTTTCCAGTCTTTTTACACAGTAGCTGAGACAAACGGAGGTTCTCACATTTGTCAAGCATTCATTTCCCCTTACAATTCTGCAGTGTGCACTCTAAGATTCCTTGTATGTTGGTGCTGGGTAATATTCAACTGAACCCTTACTGTCATATGGCACAAGGGAATGTTGGTGGAGGTCAGCATCAGTCAACACAGTTCTGCACAGGAAATACATTTTATTTTATTTCTTCACATTTATAGCCCGCCCTTCCCAGAAGTGGGCTCAGGGCAGGTAACAGCATATCATTTATACAAAATATAGTAGTTAATATAATAACATTAAAATTTAAAACATCATCATAAATATTAAAATGGTGGTCACAGCTAACAAAAAAATTCTGGTTGTGGGAGGTTCCTGGCCGTAGCCAGTAGTTGTTGACAGAGTGACAAACAAGGTGAAAGTGAAACACTGTAGTGAACACCTCCCCTCCCCTAATCACGGATAATTTACAATTACCAGAAAACCAGCCTGTTGCAAAATAGATACAGGAATACAAATTTTTAGAGACTCAATAATGCTTTCAAAAATACAGGTCATACTTATAGTTGTGCTCATAGTACTGACATGCAGCGTGAAGCAGTTTTTAAAAAGTTTCTTCATATGAATTTCAACTGTTATGAAATTATTCGTGCAATCTTGGATTTTGCAACTTATAATTTAAATATGTGCAAATTATGAATTACATACTGAGACTAGGAACACACCTCGAGGCTTGTTACCACATCTTTTGTTCTGAAGCTATTAAATAAAAATTATCAATTATAACATAGCTGTTGTGTTGGTCGTACAAGTAGGTTAAGAAGACACAGTGTTGGCATACAGTGCCTCCCAGGAATCATGGAGTCATAAATCAAACAAAGGAAGTATTAATAACCTCTTTGACAACCTTTCCTGAAACGGTCCCAAATGGATTAAAGTATGAATCTGAATGGCCAAAGTTTGGGGAACAGGAACTTTTGCTTTAAATATTTTTTGGTTTTCTTTATTCTCAACAAAATAGTCCATAAAGCACAATGGCTTGTTAGACTTTCCCAACCTGTTCACCCAATACAAAGACTGAGTAAACCACAATATGTATGTTTGCAAACACCAACAACCTCATAAGATTCATATAATAAATGGTTAATACAGTTAAGTTTCAAAATAACCTTACATATTAAAATCTCTGTGTGTGGGTATGTGTATACACATAGACCAATGGTCTGATTTAGTGCAAGGCAGTTTCATGTGTTTCAAAAATAGCCATCAGTATAGGACAAGTGGTAGCTCTGAGAGCAACTGGCAAAGCCACTATATCTCAATGTGGCATCTTAGTCAGATTAGATGCAACTGATCTTATTGACAAAAGTTCAGTTAAAATTTACTTAATTTTACTATGAAACATGTTATTCTCTGCATCATAATTATAATGATCTATTAAGACATGATGGAAAACTGGAGGGCCTGGCGTGATGTGGCCCATGGGGTCGCGAAGAGTTGGACTTGACTGTGCGATTGAACAACACATAAAGATCTATAAAGTGCTCTATGGAAGGAAGAAGACCCAGAAATCTTAATACACTCAATACCATTTTTCTCTACCAATATGGGCACTGACTGAGCAGGTCTGGGGAGCATATATAACACAACCTTCTTGATCAACAATGCCCATTAATATTTAATGACACTATGTTTCAGCTGCATAAATCCCTATCCATGGAAAAAGAGCAGGTCTATTTGATGCCATCTCCACCCATGCTCACCATGCTGATCCAATTTTGTATCATCAGCAAATTAACTAGATCACAGCTTGTCCTTCAATAAAGTCTGCTTTTACACCTTAAAAAAAATTAACTGTGTATTGTACAAACCTCACATCTCATACTCCCCTCAGCTGGACACAAACACCCATCTCCCACGTATACTCTGCATTGTGTGTGTTTTCAAACAATCTCTTATCTATTCCTTATGAGTCACCAGCAGTGTGCAATTTAAAAACAAGTGAAGAGACCACATGGCTCTTTTACTGCTTCCTAGAAATTCAAAAGCTGCCCAAGTCACTACACCCCCTAGATGAATTTAATGAAGTCTGTGCCTAGCACCATAAAGTCTAAAAAAAAAAATACTGGAAAGGTTCCTTCCTTTATCAAACGGCGGCAAGGATGTCGATCTGATTATTTCAACACCTGTAATCTGACAGTCTCCTTAGTAGGTTTCTTCCATAATTGTCAAAAAATAATTTGATTAATAAACCTATTAGTAAAGGGTGACTGAATATTTGCAGCACATCCTATTTCTGTAGCTGGCTAACAGAGACATCCCGATAATAATGCACGTGCCAGTAGCCTGTTAGACAGCTGTAACCATGATAATACCGTTTAATAGAAACAGGGGATGTCCCCCCCCCCCCCAATGCTCCCTACACTGTAAGCATTTTTGAAACAGCACATATGCTTAAGAATGGAAACCATGAAGGTAACAAATATCTCATCAAAGGCAGGCTCAACTGTGAGCTTGCTGCCAGTTAACATGTGAAATGGCCCTTAGTGTGAATGACCAGCAGAGGTTAATTATGCTACTGCCAGAGCCTGTAAAAATTGATCTACCCATCTCACAGTATTTGTAATGAAACAAATACAACCCTGCTAATTCCCAACAAGGAATGTGGTATCCTCTGAAAAACTTTCAGGGCTAGAAAAAAACAATCTCAAATGGTTTGCTTATTCTGTTTGTCTAGCTTTAGTTCAGGATTCCCAATAGAATAGAATTTCCAATAGTATGCTACAGAATAAGTGGGGTACCAGACACAGTTTCCTTGTGACACAGGGATCTGATGTTGTTCGGACTGGATACTGAAACATCTTGAGAGAGCGAGAGAGTGCACAGAGTCTAACACCTTTATTCAACTTTCTGGATTCTTCAGAAAGTTCCAGCCAGATGTAGACTGCAGTGGATCCCACCCCATACCCTAAAACTTTTGCTTGGGTACCAGAAGGATAGAATGCAAGCTAATACCTTGAGAAAGGAACATTAGGTGCCTCCCAGGTCACAGGGAGAATACAAGTAATAAATTGTTATGCATGATCGTTAGTTTTATCTTATCTGACCAACAAGATACCAACTGTAATCCACTCTGCTTTACATATAGGAAATCAGAAAGTCTACAGTTATTCCTATGGCCAGATCAGTAGTTTATAGAATTACTGATGATGTTATAGGAATATTCCATAGACTTTCTAATTTCTCATAATGTCTCAAAATGCCGACAATTGGTATTTAGGAAAGAACCAAAGTTAACCTAACTTGCATAATGCTTGCTTCATACATTCCATATTTCCAACTGAACAGCTCCAGAATCTTTCAAATTCTTGTTAAAATGAAAACTTAAGTTAACATTAACCATAGGCAAAGCTGGTTACGGACAAAAGGAGAAAGTTGTGCATAAATTCAGTTACAGAGAAATGCAGGTGAACCAAAATATTTAAAAAGTCAATTATGCGCCTGGGGTGTGAATGAACACAGATCTTCTGCAACATGTTATTATCAGTTTGGATTGAGATTTGTTTATTTGGATATGTAGACTTGGATCCTAAGCAGTGAGGAAGGCCACTTCCCCATGTTTCCCCTTTCCCGTCATCCTTCTGTCCCCCCCCCCTTGTATTCCTATGGGTCAGTGGACCAAAAGGAACAGTGTGGAGAGCAAAACTGGGAGTCTCTGGTGGGGGGGGGATAGACAAAAATCTCCCTCCCATGGTCCAGAGATGGAAAAGCCATTCCATCTGAGGAGACACTGCTGCATTGATGGAACAGCATCTTAGGATCCAAGCGGTAGGGTTGTTTTCCCACAAAACGCAAAGCTATTTATTGATCAAGCTGTTGATTTTTTTAATTTAGAAAAATAATTTTTGATTTTTCTCTCTACGTCTTTTCTTTGGAAGTGCCTCTTACCATTAGAGTCTTCCACTTCTTCAGCAGTAGTGTGGTTCTTGAAGGCATGTTGAGCATGCGAGGTTACAAGGCTGACAATGCGTGGTCTTGGTAGTGTCAGTGCCTTCCCATGCACTTTCAGGGAGTGCTCTTTCAGCTGGCTGATTGTCATGGTGGAAAATGAGCAGGAGGAGCATTTGTAGGCATGTTCACCTGGGTGAGCGAAATAACAGGGAAGTCATCAGCTCACAAGACGAGAGGAAAAAAAATAGGAAAAGAGGTGGGGGATGGGTGGGGGTGAAATATCTTTCTCCTGTTGAAGCCTGCAGTGAGAATCCCATGGACTACTTTCTCTGTGTGATCCTCAAAAGGAGAGTAAAATTGTTTTATCTATCCTATTTCTATTGGACTCTGGGCCAATGCATAGAGCCGCCACCATGATGGTGGCTTCCATTGTCTTCAGACCACAGCAGTAGCTATCTAAGCAGGTAATTCAAGCGGGGAAATACCAAGGACTGAAGTGGCTACTGTCAGCATGCTGCCAATGTAAAACAGCCCAGTGAGTGATGGCACCCATTCACGTGGCCGGTGGTGTGGTCCGTGTATTCAGGGCAGGAGGCACTACAGACACGCCTATGAAACACTGGAGTCATAAGGTGGGAAAATAGAACAGTCTCCTTACATGTGACACAACCCTGGTTTATTACCCTTTGTGAGTGAGTGACTGCTCTTGGGATTGCATCTGGCTTCCTGTTTTTACAAACTGAATTATGAGAGAACAAATGTAACCAACTCTTTTTTTTTTTTTTTGGGCAACTGAATATTAATTGCAGAGGGCAGTCATGTCAGTTTGGTATACCAAAATAAGACAAAAGTCTGCTGGCACTAAAATACATGTTTTTAGTCTTTAAGATGCCATTGGACTTTTTGTTTTATTTAACTGAATGTTAGCCAGTTGATGGTGCCATTACTTTAACTACCCTCTAATTACCAGCAGTTTATATGGTAATTAGAGATACTGGGGGGAGACTTGTTGCTATGCCTGCCCAGAAGTCCTACTTTTGGGGCTCAAAACATCCTCTTCCATAAAGAGAATGGCATTTTTAAACTTGTAAAGTATCTGCCTGGGACTCCATATCTCCGCATTTGGTGCTAAAAATGTAAAACAAAAATATTACTCCTTTTAGCTCCAGTTTTCCTATAATTTCCTTATCAATCAGCAACAACAGAGAGAGTAGCCTCCCAGCTCTTGTCAGCCACTTAACATGAGGCTGGTGTGACTCCCCCATCCGCTCCAACCACCTTACAGAGTCATAAAAGAAACATGAGTTGACAGGAACAATGTGTATTGAGCAAGGTGCAAGGAGACCCTCAATCAAGCTACTCATCATCCCTCCCTGTAAAACTTAACAGAGGAGTAGAGCCCATTTATGTTTTCTTGAAAACAAGAAGAGCTGTGGAAATATCTATATCTATATATAATCAGTAGCAGAAGTTGGAAAGAACAAGGCTTCCAGGACTGAGCTTGAGGTAAGGCTGCAAACAACTAACCAGAAATCTTATGCACAACTTTCCCCCCATATAACAAAATTTCTTTTGGAAGCCAGGCCTGTAGCCAGAATTTATTGGGGGCATTTAAATTTTTTGGGGGGCCATAATTTTTTAAAGAACCCTTTCCTGGGTGCCAGTGAATAAAAGTGGACTTACTTCCAAGTAGAAATGTAAGTGGGGGTGAAGGAGGTGAAAGGAGGGAGCTGGGACTAAATTTCCCCATTTGTGGAAAGTGAAACCTGTTTTTCTCTAAGTACCTGCCTGAACTCCACATGAGGGGGAAATGTATGAGGAAAGAGTGGAGGAGGAAGAAGCGGTGCTCTGATCCCCCAAGCTGCAGCCTGCTCCCACCGCTGCTTCTGCTGCTCTTTTGGAAACAGAATACCACAGCACTGAGGGACAATTGGTGCAGCTGCAGCAGGGTGCTTTGTGATCTGCAGGGTGGGCGGGCAGCCCAGCTGGCCCTGCATGCCTGGTCTCCCAGATACAGAGAGCTGGAGGGGGGGAGGCAGCAGCAGCAAACACGGGAAATAAGTTGTGGGGCCAGAACAGGGTGGTAAGTTGGGGGATCCTGGTGGAAAGTCAGGGGGCTGGCCCCAAAATGCTTCAGTGTGGCTACAGGCTTGTTGGAAGCTCCTCTTGTCATCTGAGTCTTCAAAACCCTTGACTTGTAAAGGGCCATTTTCCTCAGTAGGAAACCACCTGCTAGACGTCTAATCCGTGACATATACATATACAGACCTAACATAATGAAACATGGAACTATGAATTATCCGTGGCATAACCAGCACTTGGGTCAATTGTAAGGAGGGCACTTGAAAATGCTATGAAGTCAGATGGTCACTTTGCTATAGAAGCCAAGACACTGAAGAAAGGCATGTAATTACAGATTTGGAGTCCAAACCACAAAGAAGTACATACTTTTGAAGAACATGGGAATGCCACCGTGTCATGAAAGCAGCATTGGGGTCCAAATTGGGGTTATAATGCTGCTTAAATAAATAATACCAATGCTGCTAAATAAATAATAAAAACAATAACATTTCTAAAATAAATAGCTCCTTGCTGAAAGTCCTTGATTATCGTGGACTGTTTGTTACTGGCCAAAGCTAACATTAAGAGAAACCTGATTTTTTTATACTGAAGATGTTCACACCAACATTTGAGGATTTATTAACCTAGAAACCCAGTTCAGATAATTTCCAGGACTCTACCCTCCACGTCAGGATCCGTATGCTCCTTCACACACAGATTTTATGATCCTCCTACGTTCTTCTCTACTGTGGTGAGATGTGAGCAACCAAACTGGAAGACCCTTTGGATTAAAACTTGATAGAAAAGGAGAATTTCCTACAGATCCAGAGAGATCACACATCCAAAGAAATGAGTAATGGTTGCTCACTTCTTCACAGGGGGAATATGAGAAGGGCATGCACAAGCCGAGCCCCACAGCTGGCCTTTCAGTCCTGGGAGACTTGAAAAAAATGGACCCACAGACCACATTTAGTTGTACAGTAGAGGAAGCATTATAACAAGAGAACAATAATGTTTTCCTTAAATAAGATGAAACTGGAGTGGACAGGAATGTATTCATGACAGGCAAATAAGTTTATCAAATGTTCTTTTCTAAAACATGACAGTTCAGCTTGCTAAATATAGAAAGCATAAACACCAAAGCTCACAGCAGTATGTTCAGAATGGTTGACAGTGTCCTTCAGGTTTGAGTATGAAAGAGAAGTGATATGCCCTTTCCTTAAGAAGTAAGATGTGTAAGCACAGGGCAATCGTATGTAGAGTTACACCCTTCTAAGGCCAGGGGTTTCAAGAGACTTAGAAGACTGTATCTCTGCATAGGATTGCACTAGGAGATTCTTAAGATTGGAAAACTAAACAGAATTCAGGCTCCAAGCCACAGGATACCAATGTGTTGCACTATTATTAACTTTGACTGGAACAACATGATGAGATGCCTAAAACTACTAGAGTTCGATTTTACAAAAAGAAGGTTTATGATTTGGACAAGCATGTCTGATATTTTCATTACTTTTCTGTGTTATGACTCATAGGGCCACAGGTTGTTATAAAACCCCCAAAAGATGAGAATCTTAAGGTAACCTCAAAATTTAAATCACAAAGCTGCTAGTCTGCCTGCTTACATAAAACAGTGGCACAGCAGTCCCTGAAGCAGAAGGGAGAAGGAGGAGAAGCAGGAGGAGGAGGAGGAGGAGGATCTCTCTTCTCATTTACAGAACTCTTTGCCTACCTGGTTACCCAGAGGCAGACACAGGTAGCCTTTCAAAACATTTTCCCACAGTCGACTTAAAATAGAAATAAGGCTTTTGCCTCAGTTGGGTTCTGGGAGAAGACAGACCTTGCTCGCAATAACTAAAACAAAACAGACCACAGTGACACTTTGCTTTTTCAAGGGGAGTTTGACCACCACAGTGACAAGTTTCAGCAGTAGCCTAAAGCTGAGGAATTTTTCAGGCTTTATCTGGCTGAGTTCTTACAAGCAGGTGATCCACCTTGTGAGAGCCAAGATTCCACCCCCCCCCCCCTACACACATACACACACCAACGATCGGTGCACAATATCAAGGGGAGTATTCATAAAAATAATAACTAAACCCCAAAGTGGTAAATACCAACATTCCCAAATTTTGGGTAACAGACAGATTGCAGGGAAGTGAACTGAAAAGATAGACTGAAAGGTGCAAAGGTGTCTGTGACGAATGAACAAAAGTACGCAGACACAGCGGTTTTTGAATGTGGTTTGACTAGCTTAGAACACCTGCATAATACAAAATCGCTAACAGTGCGATCCCAAGCAGAATTACCTTCTCAAAGTCCATTTGAGCCCAGAGGGATTACAGGAGTCTAACGCTATTTAGGATTGCACTAAAAGTATAGCAAACACAACTACCATTCTCTAAAGAAAACAGCTGATGTGGTCATACCTCAATCAATCAATCAATCAATCAATCATGGCAGCTCTGACAGAACTGAGTAGATATAATGAATTAATGAATACAGTTTATTGTATATGACCATTGGCCGTCACAATTTTATATAAAACTGGATACCTAATCTCTTAAAATACACATTTAGTTATTAAATTCAGTGAGAATTAGGTTCATTTATACAATATCTAAAATGTCTCAAATACCTCAAATTAAAATTATATACAGCATAATGGAGGAAACAGGGAAATACTAGGCATCCCCACAAAGACAGGTTTACCTCAGGAGGATTTGAGGCCACAAAAGGATGCTGTGAAAGCCAGCTGTGGCCTCTTTTCTAGTACAGAAACATATTGCACAGTATCTCTTTTAAGACAGCAATACAAACATGGAAGTGCACTTAATCAAATCACAGCAGGGAACAAGCTCAGTTGCTCCCACCTCTACATGAGCCACACTCACTGGCCACACAAGTGTCACCTATGCTAATAAAGTGGGCCCATTCTATGATCCCACCCTTATTCTGTTGTCTCAGGATTATACTGAAGCAGTTAAACTTTGCCTTCAGCGCACACGGACAAGTTACGCACTGGGGTAAACATGGACTATGGTAAACTAGAAGACTCCTACTGCCCCAACTGGTTGTTAAAATAAATGTAATGCCCGTGCATAAGATACGGACATATATGTTTTCATTTTCTAGAATTCTGCTATAGTCCACAATAATCTTCTACAACACACTATTTTTAGGTTTAGTGTACAATTTCTCCCCCCCCCCCACACACATATCCCTTTATGTCTCGCAGGAACAAATCAGGAAAAGAACCCACACCATTATGTAAAATAATTTGTAATATTTTGCCGGTTGATAAATTGGCTAGAAAAACTTTAGTGGCAAGAGCCATGATTTTTTTTTTTAATCCAATTTATGTCTAATTTAAGTTCATAAAAGCAATACACTGGATGAGCTCACAACTGTAAACCTCTGGTGATTATTAAAAAAATCACCCTCAATGTGGAGATGCTGAAAAGTCAAATAAAATTACCAGTGAATACCCAAAGTGAACAGCAAACCTAATCTCATAATGGCATAACAGCTTTCTTACGTATGAAGCAAACTTCACTTAGTTAAACATCCTAATTCCTTCACTGGTTAATCAATGCTCATGGGCATTCCACAACCAGGGCCTGAAGCTTTCCTCTGTATTTGTACTCAGCATCTGACAGTCACAGGTTAACTGCCTCTGAACAAGGTAGTTTCATTGGGGGATCACATTTAACTGACATATGGGTTCTCCATACATTTCTCCAATACTTTTTTTAAAAAAGCCATCTGCACTATACACCAACACTATATCTTGTGCAAGTAAGAATTGTAGGTTAATTACACACTGTGGGAAATGGCATTTCCTTTTGACTGTTCTGAAAGGCGGGGTGTAAATATTTAAATAAATAAACAAATCTACTGCTGATCAATTTCATATGACTACCACAAATACAGATACTATAAGAAAGGGAGAATAATCTCTATCGACCCCATCTATAATTCATGATTTTATAAACTCCTATCATATCCATTTGGACAAAAAAAAATGGGGCTGTGATTTACAGTTTCAATATGATTGGTGTGAAAGAACAGTTAAGTCAGAAAGGGGCCATAAATCCCTCAGCATAAACTTTAGTGCAATGCACCAAACCATAATTTTATTATATTTAAAATTGTACAGCAATTGGTAATCAAATGTAGTTATTTTTAAAAAAATTAAAAATTAATATTTTGAAAACCGCAGCCAGAATTCATTGGCTACTAGTGATCAGTCTGTTTTCCAAACACTGAATCACAGGCTGTAGAAATAATACAATTTTTGCAATGGGGGAGGAAGGACATTATTTGGCTAATTCAGCACAGCACATTAAGAATCATCTGATCTCCAATAATTTGGAAAAAAATGTTACGGAGATGAAATAACAATGGGGAAACAGCACAAATCAACCTTGGTGATCAATCAGGTGACAGATGTCTCATCCAGATCGCCCTCACATCCAAATGCCACTGTGTGTTCACCAAAGTACTGAAAATCATAAGAAAAGGACTCAACATGAAAACCATTAAGAATTACTGACAACATTCTCATGTGATTCACTGGCATTGACAAAAACTTGGGGGGTATTAAAATAAGGAATGGAATTGTATGGCACTTCTCAACTATTTTATAATCTGATACCCATATGGAATTCAACACTATTGTGGCTGTTTTTAAGCCAGCCAAGACCCCTCTATAGTAGGCAGCACTCGTGAGTGTAGTTGGTTGCAAAATAAAACCCCAAAACCACCAAATGAGGAATGATGAACCTTGTTAAATTTTGTGAAGCAGCAACAAGGTGAAATACCACAGCAGCAAACAGATGCAACACACAAAACAAAACAACACAAGAAGGCAAGCGGAGGGGGGGGGGAGCTCAGAAAAGCACACTTTTCACTTCTCAAATTTCAAATATACATGAAAGGTTGGTGTAGCACTAATTCTCACTACAGTGTTCAATGTGTCTACCTCAGAAGCATCTTACAAATCAAGTGGTGTGTCCTGAGCCTCGACTTTCCGCTTTTTCTGGTGTTTACCCCAATGCAACTTGGTTTGCATGCCCAATTTCCAACTCTAGCCACCATTCTGATCCCCCTGCCAATCTGAAAGCTCCCCCCATCCCATGACCCTGTTTTGTTGTCCAAGTTGCAATTTTAGTTCCACTCAACACAGGCCCAAGCACCATACCAGCAGCCCAATCATCAAGGACAATAAACTGATAAAAATCACAAGCTGAGTTGTTTATTGAAGCGACAGGCAGGAAAGAGGGACAAAAACCCAGCAACTTTCTTAACTGTGAAAGGGAGGAACAGGACTTACCAGCGTGTGCTTTGAGGAGGTGAGTTTTCAGCCGGCTGTTATAGGAGGACTTGAAAGGGCAGAGCTTGCAGCGAAACGGCTTATGATGTCCATGGTGAGCCTGCATATGGCGGTCCAAACTTGACAAGGGAAGAGCAGCACAAGGGAGGAAAAAGAGAGGGATAAATGTGAACCATAATTTCAGCTACAACTGGTTGAGAGGAGAGGGGGGAGAACACACTCAAGACACAGTGAGATCTACAGGCCACAAGTTGGCAGAAATGCTCACAAAAATGAAGACAGCTATGGCAGTGGAGTGTAGGATACAAGCCAAATAAACAGGTCAAACTGAAATAAATTTAACTCCTCTCCTGTATCCCACAGTTATGATGAGAGGACATAGCGCTCGAAAAATTCAGAGATATCAAATCATAGAAGAGACATGTTTGCTTTGGAGATGAGGTTTATGTCAGTGCTAATCACAGAGCTTCACCCTAAGTTATCTACCAGACCAAAGCTGGTTGCACGTAAACAGTGTGTATAAACAAGCTACAGTGCAATCCTGAACAGAGTTATGCCCTTTGAAGTTCACTGAAGGACTTAGAAGGGTGTGTTCCCGCTCGGGCTGGCACTGTTAGTTGATCCAAAGGACTGAGGGGGAAAAGCACCCTCCAAAAGACCAGAAAAGATCACCTATAAATTGAACAGCTCCTATAAATCGAATGGAAACTTGAATATTTCTCCAGACCCATTTCATAAACATGTGTCAAATAAAATAAATCATGAGTGTGAAGACCAAAAATCTCATTTGTACTGCAAACTGGGAGACTGGAACATTTGTCCGAGAAAACAAACAGACACGATTTGAAATTCTGAAAACCACTAATCTTGCAATTCTAAATTTCACTACCTTTGCGTTGAGTCCAGACAGGCCTGCAGTACATTACCACAAGGAAAAAAAGGTCATCATCCGCATTTTCATAGCTAATCTCTGAGTAAATAAGCAATAACTTCAAGAGCTTTCATTTTTATCTGGGCTTGCCACTGTTCATTGATTTTAATGCTTATCAGCCAAAATGAGCATTCAGCAGATGGCTGAGAAATTCTTCCTCTCTAGCAGGAAAAAAAAAAAAGATTAGGTCCTTTGGCAAAAGGCTGAGACTAGGGGAGTGCATTTGGCACAAAGGAAGCTGGAAAAAATACCTAACAAAATACCTTAGTGGTATTTTGGGGGTATCATTTAAGCTGACTACAGATTCAGAGAATCTGATCAGCAACTGGTATAGCTGAGCCCAAATAAAAGACAATTTTTTTTTGCTTTTATTTGGGTATATTCAGCTATACCAAGGATCAGCTGGGGCAGTGGGCGCTGAAATCTAGCTGGGGCTAGATCCTCTTGCAGCTCAGTTTAAACTGAGCTTCAAGAGGAGCCAGCCCAGAATCGGCCGGGGCAGCAGGAGCTGAGAGCTCCCTGCACATGCAGATCCTGGGGCCAGCTTCTCCAGCATGGTTTAAGCAGCACTGCAGGAGAAGCCAAGCTAGCCCAGGGTAGGCTGGCTTTTGTTGAAACCAGCATTTTTCGGTCAAGATTCCTGAAAAATCCTGAATCCCAATACGATATCAGTATTGGGATCTGGGATTTTCTGGAAATACCAGAATTGTCCACTGGGTGACTTTGGGCCAATCAGATACCCAGCCTAACTTTCCTCACAGGGTTTTTGTGGGTATAAAATGGAGAACAGGAGAATATTTTGGGGGAGTAATGTGGGGCATAAATGAAGTAAATAAAAACTAGACTATCATGGCTAACAGGTGTTGATACATTAATAAAGTGGGCAGCCCTGCTTCCTTGGCTTACTGTCAAAAACCTATTGTTATCAATATGCATTCTCCATTTTACTAACTTTTATACATCTATTAGAACATTGTGTATTTTTTTAAAAAATGATTATTGTGGATACCGTCTTCAAATTGTTCATTTGCATACCACTGACTTCACTCAATTACAAAGGAGCGTTTTAGGACTGTAGACCCTTAAGACTCCCACCACAAAATTACTCCAACTTTCTCTTGGTATTTTCATTTTCTTCATAGTTTGTTAGGTTACTTGATTACACAGTAGTAGAACTGAAAACTATTTATTTATTTATTTCATTTATATTCCGCCCATTCCCGCATGCGGGATCAAGGCGGGTAACATCATGATCTCATTAACAATGTAATTATCAAAATTCCACTTACGGTATAATCAATAAGTTTGAAATTATTAAAATTACCTAAAATGGTGACAATTTTCTGTTGGCTCCATCAGCTGGACAGATGGCAATCATAGCAGTTTTCACTAGGATCACTTTGCAGGGCTGCTTTACAGGGGAGGCCATGTGACTGGACATCCATCTCCTCAACCAAAGGCCTGGCAGAACAGCTCCATTTTGCAGGCCCTGCGGAACTGTAATAGGTCCCGCAGGGCCCTGATCTCATGGGAGCTTGTTCCACCAGGTAGGGGCCAGGACTGAGAAGGCCTAGCTCTGGTTGAGGCTAGATGCATGTCCACTAGGTCAGAGATAACCAGCAGATGTTGCTCAGCAGAGCATAAGGCTCTTGGGGGAGTAGATGGGGAGAAGCGGTCCCTCAGATATGTTGGTCCCAGGCTGCTTAAGGCCCTAAAGATTAAAACCATCACCTTGAAGCGGATCTGGTACTCCAAAGATAGCCAGTGCAAGTGGCAGAGCACCAGCCGAATGCTCGCCCACAAAGGCATTGCAGTCAGTAGGCGAGCCGCCGCATTTTGCACCAAGCTGGAGTTTGTGGATCAGGTTCATGGGTAAGCCCATGTAGAGTGAGTTACAGTAATCCAGCCTGGAAGTAACCATTGCATGGGTCACAGTAGCTAAACAGAGAGGTAAAGAACTAGTTGTCTGATCTGCCGAAGATGGAAGAAGGCAGTCCTGGCAACAGTGGTGAACTGGGCCTGCATATTAAGCAAGGTATCCAGGATCATCCCTACGCTCCTAACCTTCAAGGCCAGCAACAATGGTGTCCCACTGAGGTTTGGAAGTCTGATCCGCAACAATGGAGTTTTCCCAGAATTGTCAACAAAGGCAGATGTAAGGTATCAGTGTTCTGTTTTTTAGCTGTTCCCTGTCTCTGAAAACCAAATGAAAAAAGATGCTCTGAAGGTTTAGGATTTCGAGGGACTAACTGTCCCCTTCTTTATGATAATTCATCAACTGACCAAAAAGTGAAAAACCAAACTATATTATCTTCCAAATGTAATAATATTAATGTGTATCTTGTAGAAGTGTGTTTAGACAATAAATACAGGATCACATCCTCGATTTGGGGCAAAAAAAAATCAGAAAAGATTCTATAACAAGATTCTGTAACAAGATGTATTAAAATGTTAGAAATTGTCATCCTAAAACAGGAAGGGATGTGTTTTCTGTAAACTTCCTTCTGTAACTGGAGAGACAGCTGATACTTCAAATGGCGACAATTCAAAAAGTGATTCAACAGCTCTTTCTTAAAAACTGACTAAGAATCCAAACAAAAAAGAAGAAATTCCTGACTTTTTGAAAGTGGAATATTTTTAAGTTTCAGAAGGTTAAAAAAAAATACAAATGCAATCATATTCCTATCACCCTGCAGACATAGCCCCCTAGTGGTTCCATGTCTCTCTTCAGGAAAAGATGAGAAAAATAGTTATTTTTTCAGGAATGCAGCCAGTAGGGATGGGGGGGGGGGGGGGGGGGGAGCGAAAAGTTGTGAAGACAAAAAACTGTTCTTGCTGAGAAAAAAAAATCTATTCAGACTTAAAGGTGTACACAGAAGGCCCAGCAGAGATGTGATCATCCATCTGCAGTAGAAGCACCCAGCCTGACAACTTACAGCCTCTCTACAGGCCAAACAAAGTATGTATTCTTAAGGCAGCCAGGTTTCCACTGGAAGCACAAATTCTGTGGTTCCATAACAGTACTGGAATAGAAGCAGTTTGTATAAAAAGGTTACCCATAAAATCTGGTTATCAGCAAAACCACCTGAAAGGGGTCTTTTGTTTGTTTGTTTTGGGTTGTTTTGTGGGGGGGGAGGGTTTAGCTGTTCAGGTTAAGATTGCTGGATCCATAACACGTAGGGAACCCCAGCACCTGAACAGCTTTCCATATAGTCAGAAGCCCACCTGGTTTGTGACCCCCAACGGCAAACACCCTCACCATTAATAAATGGACAACAGAGAGCAGCTGGAGGCACAATTGCCTGGCTCGTATCTGCGCTAGGCCCTGACCTGACTGGCCCAGGCTATTAGATCTCAGAAGCTAAACAGAGTTGGCCCTGCTTAATCCTTGGATGGGACACCACCAAGGAAGCCCTGGGTTGCTACGCAGAGGCAGGCACTGGCAAACTACCTCTGTTTATCTCGTGCCTTGAAAACCCATAAGATGGCTGTGACTTGACGGCACTTTCCACCGCCACCCCTCACACTAACTCCTCAAAAGGGATCGGGGTTGCCATCTGATAGGCAGGGGTGTCCCATGTGCAGCTTGTATCCACAGGCCCGTTGCCAGATTTCTTCAGTATGTGTGTGGAATCCCCTCTTCAGTGAAGGCAGCACCATTTTCATGCTTGAATCCCAGAGGAGTCACAATGGGTTGATCTCAGCCCCCGTTTCTCTTTTCACGTGTTGCTGCGACAAGAGGCAGCAGAATACCTGGGTATGTTTCTTCTGAAGCTGCCCCCCCCCCCCCCCCCCGCAGCTCCCTTAAGTCGAAGAAGGCAACCTGCCAGTGGCAGTCACCTGTCCAGCTGCTTTACCTGACAACAGACTGAAACCACAAGACCTGCCCAATTTATACACAAACATCAACTGCAGGAGGGGAGAAGGCTCTGCTCCTTTCAGTGTCTGCCAGGCTCTGCCTCCCAATCTGTCCTGGCTCCTCTCCCTAGCCCCACCCACGTACCAAAACTTTTGAAATCAAAGCTGGCAAGCCCCACAGATATTTGTTTCAACATCCTTAACATACTACAGGCTTTAAGCTAAAAAGAGCAAGAATCCAGGAGCACCTCAAAGACTAACAAAATACGTGGCAGGGGATGAGCTTTCATGAGTCACTGCTCACTTCTTCAGGTACCTGAAGAAGTGAGCAGTGACTCACGAAAACTCACACCCTGCCACGTATTTTGTTAGTCTTTAAGGTGCTCCTGGTCTCTTGCTCTTTTCTACTGCTACAGACAGACTAACACAGCTATCCCTCTTGATCTACAGGCTTTCAGTCACTGAAGATTCCCGAGGCAGCAGAGGAGACAAGAGATCTTGTGCCAAAGCCCAGTTCTCTTGCCCTTCAGCGTAAACACCTCCTGAAAGGATAGAACAGCACCGGTAGGGCAATGTCACCAAACAATAGAAGTGTATGGACACTGCCTACAGAGGTGCATGTTGACCCAAAACTTTTAACATTTATATTAATTCTCACCTTACCCCTTTTAGTTAAATAAAGCAAAGTTACTTTATACCTGTCTTTATGAGGAGTCAAGACTGAAAAAGAAGGTTTCAGGTTTGGACTAACTATAAATTGATCTGAGACCACACACAATTTATAAGAAGAAAGAGGCACCACACACTAACTTTGAACCCCTACCATTCTTTCCCATGAGCCCACTTCTCTAAGTGCTCCCACAGGAGGGTTACCTCCTTTTGGTTTGAAATCCTTAAGACACTGCTGTTTCTAGTAACTTAGTAAGATAATGCTATGTAATGTGGTACAGATTTCCACATAGGTCTGTAGCTATGGTGGGGCTTTTGGGAGCTCTGCACCAGAGTTCTCTCTAAGCTGAGTTAGTGTGAGCTAGCTCACTGTTTTTTAGCCTCTGGCTCACATATTTTTGTCTTAGCTCAGGAAGGATGACTCCAGAGCAGACTAATTTATGCAGTAGCCAAATTGCTTGCTCATAACTTTAATGCTAGCAGCTCACAAAGTAGAATTTTTGCTCACAAGACTCCACAGCTTAGAGGGAACATTTCTTAAAGGCACAGCCCCACAAGAATTTCTCCCGTAAATGCTTTTTAAAATCATGTAAAACTTTTTTTAAAGGCATGCAGTCCTTTAAGTAGAGCGGGGTGCGGTAGTTGACTAATTCCTGCATTGAGCAAGGAGGTTGGAGTAGGAGACCTCTAGGATCCCTTCCAACTTTGTGTCAAGAAACTGGTCTCCTTTAAGAGAGTTTTTCTTCCTAAGTGTTAGCTTTCTTGACTATAGAAGTCATCACCCCCTGCCGGCTTGTCATCACAGTTGTTGCTTAGGCTGGCAGAAGTGATTAACTTGCAGCAGCTGAGAACTGTCAATTAAAGTGGTTGACAACTTGCAATTTAGAGATCTATCCTGGTAACAGCTTTCTACTGGATAAATGGCTTTTCTTTTTGTACTGAGAACTTCAGCCCCACCAGAAAAAAATTGCCCCACAAGTCCCATTATACCCTAAATTCAATGTGAGTGTCACAGAACTCTGGGACAGTGAAGCCCCTCATGAATAGGATCTTTGCTTATATAAGCTGGTGGCCTCATTATAACAACAACAATAACAACAACAACAACAACAGTGTGCATTCAGGTCACAACCAGCTCCTGCAGACCATGGGGTTTTCAAGGGAAGAGATGAGCAGAAGTGGACCATATAAGCGATGAAGCACTGAGAGAGGAAGCACTAAAAGAGCTTTGTCTCTGCATGCTTCCAGGCCTCATATGAAAAGGGGCAACATGCATTTGATTTGCAGGGAGATATACAATATCTATAAGATGAAACCATAATGGATCTTGTCCTGTTGGGGGCGGGCGGGGGGGGGGGGGGAGAAGGAATCAAAGTGTTTCCTCATTCTGTTTCACTGTTCAGTCCTGTGAACAACAGAACTATGGTGGACAGTGTTCTCCTGAGAGGAACAAGCAAAAAGGCAGGCACGAAGCCAGCATGCTTTTGAAGAGATCCACCACTGATGAGTCAATGGTGGCATTGTGTGTCAGCAGAGCAGAGAGGAGAAAGGCTCAGATTCTGGATGGGGGGAAGTTAAATGCATCTACTTCAAAGAGAGAAATAATTGTCCTACATTCTCCTCAGGGAACTTTTTTTAAAACAATGAGTGATCGATCGATCGATCAAGCAAGAATTAAGAAGGCTGAAGAGGCCATCCCTCTTGCCCTAAAAAATCAGAGTCAATTCAACATGTTGGTTTCTGCAGTACAAAAATGTTAGTTCCCAAACACATCTATTAAAAGTTGTTACACAGATATCTTTATTAGGAAAAGGAAGAAAATCCTATGATCCTACTCTTACTTAGAATCATTGTCGAGTTGGAAGGGGCCATACAGGCCATCTAGTCCAACCCCCTGCTCAATGCAGGACCAGCCTAAAGCATCCCTGACAAGTGTTTGTCCAACCACTGCTTGAAGACTGCCAGTGAGTGGGAGCTCAACACATCCCTATGCAGCCGATCCCATTGCTGAACTACTCTTACTGTAAAAATTACTTTCTAAACTAGAGGGTGAGCACCAGTGAATTCACTAGGACTTATTTCCAGGTAAGGATACACGAAAGCATTCACAAATAAGGCTACTCATGTATACAATCGCAGCCACAATAATTTCACAGTGAGATAAATTAAAACACCAGAGCCACCTTTCAACACGAACAACCTTGACGGAGTGCTGGATTGCAGCCAATGGTGGATGTGTCTCTCACCCAGATTATTAATGTCTCATTTTGGTGACCAATACAGGAACCTTCTACCCTCAACCAGCTCTGAAAGCCACAGCTTTCATACAAATTTGCACTCTGAGAACAAACTAGCAGATAATGGGCCATATTTTTCAGATACAATACACATTTGTAAATGATTTGTCCATTTCTTGAAGCAAAATATGGGCCCTTTTCAGAGGCTAGTTCGTTCATACTAGGAGCTGGCAACCACATGCAGATACTGTCAGTATGTGTGCCCGCCATGTTTGATAGGAGCAGTGTGTGGATTTTTAGCTTCAGAACATGGCAACCAGGACCCTGAAAAATCAGGGTCTCAAGTAACATGTACAAATCTGCACATTGTCCTTTCAGACAACATGGCCACAGCAGCACGTGTCAGGAGGACTGCCGATAGTGACAGTCCTGATACACACATGGTTGACTGGATCCTGGAATGCACAATCATAATAACATCCAAAAAGGGCTATGCACACAACATGTATGCTTATTCAATTGTCTTACTTCCTAGTCAGCACGTTTCGGTTTGAGGTTGAGGATGGCAGTTTCTATTATTTTTCTAATGATTTTGAGGGGGAGGTTTTGCTGCCAAATCGCAGCTGACTAATGGCGACCCCATAGTGTTTTCAAGGCAAGAGACATTCAGAGGTGGTTTGCCATTGCCTGCCTCTGCGTCACGATCCTGGACTTCCCTGGAGCTATCCCATTCAAATACTGACCAGGGCTGACCCTCCTTAGCTTCTGAGATCTGATGAGATCAGGATAGCCTAGCCTATCCAGTTCAGGGCCTTGTAATTGTGGGGCCCTGCCTGCTTGCCCTGGAGGAGCGTACACTCCACAGTCTTGCTCCTCTTCCGCAGGGAAGTCCCCCAGGCCTCAAAATGGGAGGGAAGGAGGTTGCACCACCTGGTTCCTTCTCCTCCTGGCTTGATTTGACTCCCTCGCAGCCTGGAGTCATCAGCCACTGTTTCCTCCCTGGCCTGTTTCCTGGAACTCCCCGATCAGTGCCCCCCTTCTTCCCTCACCTGTCCCTAGCAGCCCCCTCCCCTGGTCACCGTAGGCCACTGGGCACATACCGCTGGTGGCCGCCCCCGTCCAATGTCCCCAGCCTGGCTGCTGCGGCGCTGGCCTCCTGGCCGGCGTCTCCAGCTCCGTGCCGGCTGGAATAGCCGAGAGCGGGCCCTCCCTGACCCTTGCTGCCGGTGGGTGAGTCCTGGGCATCAGGGACGGCTCCAGGTGCTGGCAGGGGCTGTGGGGGGTGTTTCTGCTGCTCTCTGGAGGCTCCGGGGGCTCCGTGTTCTTCACATCTGGCTCCACGGGGCCAGGGTTCGCCCCCAACCCTGGACAGTAATTATAATTATTTCAAAATTAAGCTACAATTAAAGTGGTTATTCAGTTATAGCCTATGATGATTTTAAAAAGCTTAAAAACTGTATTTCCACCGTTATGCCAGTGCATTCAAGTCTGCCTACAATTCAAAATAGTTGCCAACCATGTCTTACATTGTCTAGTAGTGGATCTCCAGGGTGTCAGATACTGGTGGTTCCCAGTACCTTAGATCCTTTAACAACAGATACCTGGACCTTTCCTATACCCACTGAGCTACAGACCCCTTCTCCCACTAAATGTAGTATCTGGAATTCTTGCATATAGGTCACCACCACTGAGTTCTGGAGGTGCTGTCAAGTCACCATCAAATCACAGCAACCCCAGAACCATGGGATTCTCCAGACAAGAGATAAACAGACATGGTTTGCCACTGCCTTTTTCTGCATAGCAACCCCAGTCTACCTTGGTGGTCTCCCATGCAAGTAGTAACCATGGTTGACCCTCCTTAGCTTATAAGCTTTGACAAGATTGGGCTAGTCAGGACTAATCCATTTAACATTTTGTGTGTGTGTGTCATCAAGTCACAGCTGAGTTATGGTGACCCTATGGGTTTTTCAAGGCAAGAGATGTTCAGAGGTGGTGTGCCACTGCCCACCTCCGCATCACGACTCTGGTATTCCTTGGAGGTCTCCCATCCAAATACTAGCCAGGGCCGACCCTGCTTAGCTTCTGAGATCTGACGAGATCGAGCTAGCCTGGGCTATCCAAGTCAGAGCCCATTTAACATTAGTACATCCAAAAAAATTATATCAGCATTGACATTTACCTGTATTTCTTATTACACAGGGCTGGATCCTACCAGCTTTCCCACTCGTTCTCCCCCAATCCTTCTCTGCATCTCCAGTCCCATCTGGCTTTTGCTTATTTGGGTCCCAGGAGTCCTGGCACCAGGTTCTCAGTGGTCAGAAGAAACCTCCCCTCCCTTTTTTTGCCTGCAGAAAACCTAGTAGGATCCAAAACCCCGATATAAGTGCTAACTGAATGTTAAGTAACATAAACTTACTTGTGCCTGAAAGCAGAGACAAAGGAGCAATACTGGCAGCTGTACTTGTCTTCACGAGTAAACATGGCCAGTGCCAAGTGACTCCTCTCATGCGATCGTAGACCCTGCATAGACATCAAAACCCGGTCACACTGGCTGCAGTGGTAGCCACCAGGTCTGGTTTCATCTTCCAGTGATGGTCCAGAGTCAGCTTCCGCAAGTTCCACAGTGGCAACACTGCCAGGGTCTTTGGCTCCCTCAATACCCTCCAAGAAAGCTGCATGTGAAGGATCTTCAGCTTCCTGCTAAAAGACACACATCCCCCCCAAAGCCATCAGTTCTCTCTCTCCCTTCTGCTTTGTTGTTACCTGTAAAGTTATGGAAGTCTGATTTCCCCACCCCCTCTAACAGTAGCATTCTCTACCGTTCCAGTTTTGAGCACATTCTGAAAATATCCCTACAATCAGGAAGAAGATGCCCCTAAAGGAAATACATAGTCTGACTTCACTGGTACCAAAGGAAATAGCATTGCTTGAACATAACAGCTTTCTAAGACTGTTTTTAAAAAAATCACAGTAATTCACTTCATTAATGGGACCGATATATATTCAAAGGAAATGCAAGCTTCCTTACAACAGGTGATATATATATTGCTCCCGTCCTTAAGCTTACCAATATAAAACTAGCACAAAACATTTGCCCCACATTTATTGAAAATCCTTCAGTTTTTTACAGAATTAGCTAAACATTTTTCTAGCCTGCTGCATAAGCAGCTATACATCTACTGTCAACCTAGAGTATTCCAGATTAACAAACCCTGTTGTAAAATCACATAATCAGACAAAGGGAAAATACTAAAAACAGCCTACTCCTTCTCAAGTGCAATGCTTTAAGTCTTCCTGTATTCAGATCCCTTTTGAGTTAATTCGTAGGGGACAGCTAAACTGTGTTGTTTGGATGAAGTTCTAGGAGTTGCTAACAACCTCTTTCCACAGAAAAACACACAAACCCTGGTCCTAAACGTCAAAGTTCAAAGGGATCATCAGGAATATGACTTTGACATTGTCACAACATTGGAAGGCCAAGAACTCTTATATGCTAGCATGCTTCCAGTCCCTCATCTATAACCTGGTTCACACACAACAGGATTCTCCCTGCCAATGTTTACAAGCACTCAATTGCTCACAAAGAAATATAATCCCCATTATCCCCCCACCTACTTTGTGACACCTCCCCATGGTGCAACTCGCACCACAGTTAATCAAATTAATTCTGTGAACTGGATGAATTCTGTGAAAGGAAGGTGCACAAAGAATTTTGCATACTCCATGCCGAAAAAAAACTTATCTGCAACAAGTTAGCACAAATTCTGATGCAAGCAAAGCTGAATTATGCATAAATTACCGTATTTTTCACTCCATAAGACGCACCTGACCATAAGACGCACCTAGCTCCGTTCGGTGCCGTGGCTCGGGAAAGGTGAGGGGGGTTTAAGACGCACACACTTCCCCCCCCCACTTTTTTTGGGAGAAAAAGTGAGTCTTGTGGAGCAAAAAGTACGGCATATAAACTAAGCAAATGAGTGTGCTTTTTCTTATTTTTGCGTTAATTCTGCCACTTGAGCTCTTTTGCATATTTCTTTTCAGCTTCAGCTAGTGGGGAGAGGGAAGCTACACAGGACACCAATGTCCTGCCTTTTACCACTGGAAACCTTATTCACCAACTTCTCTGGGTTTTGATATTCCATTAGCCACTGCTCACACACCAGCATTTCTTTACACCCAATAAGGACTTTAAGAACTGCTTTTTAAAAAAAACAAGCAGCAAAGAGAGAGAAAGCTGAGGTTCCAAGGAAGCTGATTCTGCGGCATACACTCAGACCTGGAGACACACCTTATATGACATCATATTCATTGCCTATGTTGGAATTCAGGGCACAGAAAGTACACTCACTTTAATGAGTGCTTCTTCACTCCTTTTCTGAAGAGATTAATTTTTTTTAAAAAAGCGTAACGGCAACTTAGAACAGCCACAAAGTGCTCCCTGACTAGCAATCGAACACTGCAACCCCAGTGAAATCAATGGGCTGAAACAGAAGGGACTCTGCATAGAATTGCATTGGGTCTCAACAGATTGCCATGCATCAGGGCAAAAAAAGTGAAATGCAATTTGAAAAAAAAAAAGGAAAGAAAGGCGATACTGTTTTTCTTTGTCTGACATGGTTAGCTGCAGTTATGTGCTGCTTGATCCAGAATAACCTGGATTTAAATGATACAAAAAAATTGGCTTCATTCCCCTTCCCCCACAGGCAACTGTACCTTTAGTTCCCGAACAAATTCACTCTTCAGCTTTCTCACCTTGACTGCAGCAGACACCGCAGAGCCATTCCCATACTGGACATGCTTACGGAGATGGTTACAAATGGCTCGAAGAGTTGGATGAACTTCCACACAAAATTTACATTTGTATCCCACAACCTTTCTCTCTTTCAGCTTTGAAACTTCTTCCAAGTAACCAAAAGGCTGCAAGGCAACACAATACATGAAACTTAAAATTTCTTCCCAGAAAGGCCTGGTGCTGTTTTAAGTAATTGGGCTGCAAGGTTGCCGTGTAAAATAAAATAAGCAATTATATTTGTGGCACAACATATAAATCACTGGGGCAGCATACATTTAATCTAAAGGCTTTTGGTTTGAAGACCTCTGAATGACTGCATAGTGCAATCCTAAACAGGTTTACTCAGTAGCATGTCCTTTTGTATTCACAGGGGCTTATTCCCAGGTAAATATGTACAGGACTGCAGCCATGCACTGCAATCCTAAGTGACTTCAATGGGCTCAGAAGGGTATAATTCTGCTGAGGACTGCACAGTTAGTGAGATGTTAAAATACTGCCCCAATCCTTTGGATCATGTAAAAAAATCTCAATTCAATCTTGCACACTTCTAATAAGCACAGGTACACTTTTGTTTTTCCATTAGCTGACATCTCTTGAAACGTTTTTGTGCTACAACCAGTTCAACTTCTATAGATTTCCGGAGGCAAATCTGGGAATTGTGTGTGCACGTGCACATGCACATCACATGCTCTTGGTAAGGGGAATTCTCAGTACCTTCACCAAATTAAATTTTCCAAGGTACCTTAAGCAAAGCCATAATGGTTAAAAATAAGCTTCAAACAGGCTTTACATTTGTAGTAGGTCTACACTCTTGTCAGAAATACTGACAGAAAGCATCTATACCTCATAAAAGAGTTGTTATTCACACAGAAGGAAACTGATTTTTAACTAAGAAAAATACCTATAAAAACTCTCTGGGATGATCTCTATAAAACCAGGTTCATTGCAAGTGAATGGCTCAAGAACCTATCCTAAATATGTAGTAGTATAGATGACATGTGAAGTGCTGAATATTTCCTTCCTTCCTTCCTTCCTTCCTTCCTTCCTTCCTTCCTTCCTTCCTTCCTTCACTATGGTTCAACATAGTTCTGAAACCAGGTTTGCTGGCATTTGTCCAGGGTAGACTGAGAACTGTTCTCTAGGCAGTCAGTCTACTGGACATTCTATATGGGATCTGTAGCCAGGAAGTCAAAGTTTTCCCATCTTGATCTCCATTACCCTTTGTTGTGTATCTCTTCACGCCCATCATTCCTCATCTATACTACCATTCCACAGAATGGACTCTCCTAAAATTTGATCCCAACAGTATGAGAACCAGTCTGAGGACCATCAAACTCCAAAAGAGATCCTATTAGAGAACTGCACTTCTAGCAAGCCAAATTTGGGACTAAAATCTGTTGCTGTTGATTCACTAAGATGCATTTACTGGGTTCCTGTTATTCTCTTTGACCAGTATGGTGGCAGCCTCCAAACACAAAACAAAAAGGTGGTTAAAAACCAATTGGCTTTTCACACGCAATTCGATTTTAAATGGTGACTCCTACCAAACTGTTGTTCCAGGATGAAATAGGTAAAACAAGGAAGTATTCAATCGGTAGTTCATAAGGAACATGGTCTAAAGTTTAGACTCCAAACTCATTGACTACTGAGGGTTTGAAATGGGTTGTATGTGATTATGTTACGAGAGAAGGCAGCATGGTATAGCCCGATCTCATGAGATCTTAGAAGTTAAGTAAGGTCAGTACTTGCATGGGAGACCCTCAAGGAAGACTCTGCAGAGAAAGGCAATGGCAAACAACCTCTGCTTTTCACTTGCCTTGAAACCTCCTTACTGGGGACACCATAAGCCGGCTGCGACTTGACGGCACTTTACACATACACACATGTGATTCTGATGTCTTCTCAATTAAACTGCTAACAAAATTGTTTAAGCCATACCAATACCTGGGAACTGGGGAAGGAACCACTTAAGAGAAGGAAAAGGAGTAATTTTCTCACACTAGAAGGCTAATAGAATTTGGTGCCAAAGAGAAATTAGCTTTGGAATTAGGAAGGGGAGGAAGCGGGGTGGGGGTGGGGAGAGCATGCCAGGAGTTTGAGGAAGTGGTGGAAGAAATGAAAGGAAGGGGTGCAATCAAGCTGCAATGTTTAATTGACTTAGGGCATACTTGCACACTAAGTTGCTGATGAGCCTGTAGCTCCCTCAGCTGCCAAAGGAAATGTGCATCTGGATGCTAGTAAGGAGAAATCTCCTGGGGGCGGAAGAGGAGAAAGAACACCAAATATAAATATAAAGTGTGAAAGCGTATCCTTACCCTCTCTTGTTTGAAATCTACCAATGTACCATCTGTATATTTTTGCTTGCTCAGAAGCTGCTTCCTCCTCTCTTGACGTTTGGCACGCTTCTGGAATTCTTCATTGTGACTGTTCAAGTGCGCGGTCAGTTCCGCCGTGCTATGCAGCTTGCTGTCACAGTGCTTGCACTGGTAAGTGGGGTTCTGGAAGTGGGCACCACTTCCCAGTATGGTAAAGTCTCTCTTCAAGTCCTTGCTGTGGTGGTCGGTGTAATGCATACACAGCAGCTCAGCTGTGCTGAAGGAGAGTTTGAAGCACTTGATACATCGGAAGGGGAGCCACTCCATTTCCGGGCTCTCAGCCTCGATTTCGGGTTTCTCAAAATCATTCCTCTCCTCTGCTGGGGATTGCTGTTTCTCGTACTCATCAGCATACACGGCCGTAAAATAACCCCCCAGCTTGCTCGCGTGCTGTTTCTTAGGGAAGACACCAGGGTGCCGTTTCATATAGTGGGACACAATTCCTTTTTTACTAAAAGACTGGAAGGAGCAAAGGGAACATTTCTTCTTCTCCACTGCCCTTCTCAGCTCCTCACTTAACTGAGGGGAATCTTCTTTTGGGGGCGACGGAATGATCACTTTGTTGGGTTTGTCACTTACAGTCCTCGAGGCTGCCAAGCAATGAGTATAGTAAGCATCAATGTCATGGCGCTTCTGGTAATGTGCAGCCAAACCTTTACGAATAGGGTTTGTGTAAGAACACAACGCACATTTGAAGAGATTGTTCTTGCCCTCTGGCTGTGCCCGGACATTGTTGTGTTTGATACGGTAGTGCCTTGCTATCCCTTTCCTAGTGGAGCAGAAATACTTACAGAGCTGGCATCGGAACACAGTGTGAGAAACCAAATGAGAACTGGAGAAGTGAGACGGTGGCACTGAATCATCTCCAATAACTTCCTCAGGGACAATTTCTGGAGAAGGCTTTATTTCCGTGACTACTTCAGGTTCCATGGAGGCAGGCAGCTTGGGAGGAGACTGTGCAAACACATCAAATTCAGGCTGATTGTGGTATTTTTCATAATGAATTTTGAGTTTCTCTAAAGTACCATGAGTGTAAGGGCACAATTTACACCTGTAGGCACCATAGCCTTGCTTGAAAATTCTGCTGGTCTCTTCCACATCATTCTGAGCCATGTCAGTAGGCTGTTCCACATCATGCACAAAATCTTCTGCAGTGACCTTTACTGAAGGGTGTCGTTTCTGGTAGTGTGTAAGAACACCATGGATGCGTGTATTAATATATGGGCAATGCCTACATTTGTACACAGCGCCTGGGTTGATGTCTATGTCTTGTGCAAAATCTGCAGCTTTCACTTTCATCCCAGGATGCTTTTTGCCATAATGGGTCAGAAGGCCATGCAAATTGTTGTACTCTGACTGGCACACCGTGCACTGATATGGTGTTGATGATATTGCAGGGTTTGCAGAGGTGAGCTGGATAGCTTTGTCTTGGGGAAGATTTGTATCTTCTGGGTATTCTGTATCCTGATCCAGCTGTGGTGTTGGTACCGCTATCTGATCTTCCGAATTTATCCGGACTCCAGTATCATTGGAAATTGGGTTGGCTTTCTCAGCAGCATCTTTCTCCTTTATGATATCTAGCAACACTGATTCATCCCCATTCATAGCCCAAGGATGAAAAGCCTGGTAGTGATTAGTAATGTCCCAAATGGAAGATGCTTCAAAAATGCAGTCTCTGCATTTATATGTTTTCATCTCCAATGGCATCAGTAAGGCTGGAGGCGAAGGATCTGGTCCTGCCCAGAGCTTCGTTGCCATGTATGTATAGTCAACATAATGCTCAGGATGCCGCCTTTGGTAATGTACAAGCAAACCGCTGGGCTCAGCATGAGAATAGATACACCATTCACAGTGATATCCAGCATCTATTAAACCATCCAAAAATGCCCATCGCAAAATAGAAGTGACTGTGGCTTTCAGGCTTGCATGATCCTTTTTAATATGCTTCCGCAATGCATAAAAATAGGGAGAGGTATAAGAACACTGCCTGCATTTGAGAGCTCTCAGCTTAGTCTTTTCTCGTTCAGCATTTGAAGTGTGAATCTGCAAGCTGCCAGGGGAATTTTTCTGGCCACGATCACAAAGGCTTCTGATTGTGGCAGTGTGCTGCCTAATCACATCTGCATTGGCTTTGAAATCACGATGCTTCTTTTGGTAATGTATGAGCACGCCTTTCACAGTCCGGTTCCCATAATCACAGTGCTGGCAAAAGAACATCTCATTCTCCAAGGGAGCCACAGTACTCGCAGTGTTGCTCCTGTTAAGCTGTTGCATAGATCCAGGTGGTCTATGAATACCAGGAGGCATCTCCCCAGCTCGCATCACGGCTGCAGTGGGAGGTGCTTGCCTAATGTACTTTGCAGTAACTTTTATCTCTGGATGCCTTTTCTGGTAATGCACCAGCACTCCAACCACTGACCGATTGCTGTACGAACAGTGTTTGCAGTAGTAAAGCTCAGTCGTAAGGTCTGGAGGTGGTGGAGGTGGCAGTTGCGAAGACATGTTGGACATTTTGGGGGAAATGGGTGATCCCATTTCATACGCCATCTGAGCCAGAGCTGAGCCCCTCTCAACAGATACAACACGCATTGTTTTCTGAATCCTGAAATATGAAGCCTTTTCTTCAGGATGTTTTTTCTGGTAATGTACCAAAACAGAATGCATGTTGGGACTTGCAAATGAACAAACGTCACAGTCATAAACCACAACACTATTTACTGAGGACTCCTTCTGACTGTCTGATTCAGGGCTATTACCTTTCGAAGAATTTTTGTTAAAAGAAGCAGGCATGCTAGTCCCACGAGCAACTGGAGTGGAAGTGGCCAGACTTTTGGGGGCAGAATTTAAGATCTCTCTCAGAGTTTGCGACTCTGAGCCTAACCCTTCTTGTTGCTCAACCACATAACTTGAGAATATCATTGCATTGTTAATTTTAACTGTTGGGTGCATTCTTTGGTAATGTGGCATTAGGCTTCGAACATTTGGGCTGGTGTACGAGCAGAAGCGACATCGATAAATCAAATCAGAGTGGTCAAAGTTTAGTACATTCATAGCTTCAGGATGATGCTCACCATAATGGTGCTGCAAATCTTCAAAGTTTGTATAATCAATGTAACATTCAAGACATCTGTACACTGCGCTGTGATCATTGGGATCTAGGATATACCTAAAGCTAAATTTAATGTATGGATGCATCCGTTGGTAATGAGTGCTAACACTCCTGGCAGATTTGTTACTGAAGTCACAGTGTTTACAATAGTAGAGCCTTCCAGAATCACCGTAGTCAGAATTGTCATTGTTTTGATCAGATCCATACATACTTGACTGGCTGCCCAAAACTGATGAATTCAGACCTTGGTCCTTCAAGCCTACTGGAGAACAATAATAGTCCTCCTCATCCTCAGATATAGTTAACTCAATTTCGGCACCATTTGTTGAGTTGTAATCATGCGGGATGTTTCTATAACTGGATTCCTTCTGAGATTCACTGGCATCTCTTCCCCACATTTGTTGGGAAGTGAATGATGCAATTTCCATCAATTGCTCTGCTTGTTCTTCTTCCTTGTCCAGTTCTACCTCTATCTCCACTTCATTGTCTTCCTCTTCTTCCTCGTCATCCTCTACATTAATCACTGCATCTTCTTGTTGCTTGTTTTTATTGATTTTGCTTTGCAGATTACTAGCAATCTCATCAATTCTCGTTCTCTTCTTCACTGGTGACAGATCTAGAGGAAAGTCATTGGACATCTTTCTAGAAGATTTAGCTACAAAGTTGTTTTTAGAAGACAACCCAAGAATTGAGGTCTGGCTTTTCTTCACAGTGCTGGGAGAGGCATGAGTATCGGGTTCACTTTCTTGTGGCGTGTTTGATGATGGCCCCTCATATTTTGGCAAATTGTCACAAAATGAATGCTTGTGTTGCTGATGAACCCTAAGACCTTTCAAAGTAGTTGTGGAATAATTGCACATGGTACATTTATATGGATGTTGTGAGTTGGACTGTGGGGACTGTTGCTGTTGCTGCATGGAATCCATCATTCCCCCAGACTTCCTGCCATTTATATTGCCCCCTTCAAAGGATACTGTGCTTTCATTCAATGAAGAAGCAATGCTCTCAGTTTGGGAATTCACTGCATCCCAGTCTGATGCTGCCCCCGTATGACACTGTTTATGAGCTCCAAGTTTGAAGGAGCTCTTACAAGTAAAAGGACATTCATCACATTTGTATACTGCTGTCTTTCCAGAAAGATGGATGTTTTCAATGTGGCGGGAAATGCTCCGCCGATGCATGGTGAGGAAAGGACAGAAAGGACACTGGAATCTGTTCATAAACCTCCTAAATGGGATCCCCTTGGTTTCCAATAATTTGTGGCCCTCGGATCCCATGAGTTGTTCTGCAGTTAGTCCAGAAGCCTGATGATCCATAGAGTTCAATCCATTTTCGCTGTCTAGTTCATTCAGCTCATCATCAGAACTCGAGTCATTTAGCATACTGTTCGTATCCATGTCAGCAGAAGAATTTGCCATGTCGCCAATCCCATAGCGGGATCTGTCAGAGATACTAACAATGCCCGAGTTGTGAGGTGCCTTATGTTTCATATGAGGATAAGAAACAGAAGAAAACTTTGAAGAAGTAGAAGAGTTAGACCTGACAAGAGAATTATTCATAGAGCCCCTGAAGTTTGAGACATTTGCATTTGGCATCTCCCGTCCAGAAGCATTCATAGGTATATAGTTGGAATTTTGGGTGGGGCTTGGTGGACCCTTGCTTGATATGTCCTGCATACTGGTCCCATCCTGTTGCTGCCTCAGGCTCGACAATATTTTCACCATGCTGCGATGCTTCTTCATCATATGGTCACACCAGCGTTCCCTTCGAGGTGTTTGATAACTACACCACTCACAACAGAAGTTGCCCCTTGACTTGGTTAAGGGCTTGACCATAGACTCCAAGATGCTGCGTTCTACAACTTCAGCTGGAAGCTCTTTGCAAGAGTCCTGTACTGGCACAGATGTAGATGCCGATTCAGATATAGCAGCTGCAGCAGCAGGAGGAGCAGAGCTCTCTTTCAGGCTGTTCTTGTGGTACATCTTCTGGTGCTTAATAATCCTTGCACGCCTTGGAGATTTGTAGGTACAGAACTGGCAAGAAAAAACCTTACCAAAGCCTTCATGCATCATGATGTTGTAATTTAAGGATCCAGCACCAGGTGATCCAGACGGGGATCCTCCTCCAGCCTGAGCTCCATGCACTTTCCGTGTATGTTCTATAAGGAGGTTTTTGGATCTGAAGTAACGCACACAGAATTTGCACTGGAAAAACTTGTTCGCTGGTTTAGAGAGCATATGATGGCCGTAATAACTCTGGCTATGGCTATAGTAATTTCCAGTCCCCAGCTGAGCAGTATTTTGTCCTGAAGAAGACCAAAAAAAGAAAAAAAACATCAAGAAATTTTAAAAAGGATTTTTGAAAGTGCTGCATTATTATAGCACTGTAATCAGAAAATGAAAACATGCTGCAAGCACTGGGTTTATAATTTATTTTCTATGACGTAATATAATGGACCTACCACTTACAGTTCCTTTCTAGGTAGGGTTGGAGATTAAACACATGAACGGATGTGAGTTTGCACAAAAATACAATTTGTACAATTGTTAAGAGTAACTGCAAAATGATATTTTAAAAAGCAAAAAAGGAACAGTAAATGACTGCATTTGAAATAACAATGTAATATTATGCTGGGTTAATTTATACTTTGCTTTATATATCTACAAATAGACAACCAAGTATTCAGTAATACAATAAATAATAAATACTTCCCCATCAACAGCCCTGGCTGTGAAAACATCATCACCAATACTTTCCTTAGAACGAGCAAACACTGGTATGTATTCAAGTATCCACATGGAGGGGCCTTTCCCAATTCCTGCCTACTGCACCCCCTAAATTTTGTTCATGGGGTGAGCAGAGCTTCCAAAATACCATACAAAGCTGAGGGCCTGCAGAGGCGGGTGAGAATAGGCAGAAATCACTGCCCTCTCTTTCGCAACAGAAATGGCATTCCATCAGAACTTCAAGATTTGATGTAATGCCACAATTATTTTCACCCAGATAGGGCAAGCAGGGCAGACACATACACTTTATATGCATACTTTTTCACACACGTACACACACAGCTATATTCCTAAAATGCACTCAGCTTTCCAGAAAAGCTGGGGATGAGGATTCTTTTAAGTAAGCCAGAAGTAGGGATGGACATGAACTGGGAAAATGGTGGTTCATGGTTCATTTGATTACACGAACCATGAACTTTCACAAACTTTTCCCGTTTCTTGAACCGATTTGTAGTTTGTTTGGTTCAGGTGTTTGGGAGGTAGCAGAACAGCCCCCTCATGAGTTAGAGGTGCCAAACTCACAGGGAGTCTTCAGCAGACTCTCCTCCACCCACCCTCCAAGTCTGGCAAAGATTGGATTTGGGATGTCTGAGTTATAGCCCCCCAAAGCAGATGCCCCCCCAAAAGGTCAGCTCTAGCCTCCCCTTAAATCAGCCACACAGCAAACAATTCTTAACTCGCTCTCACACAATGACTAACTCTTCTCTCTTCCTGCTGCAAAGTGAACGCAGCACACACACAATCTGCTCCCATAGAGCAGAATGGGAACTCCATGATTGGCTCCCAGAGCTGCCAATCAAGCTATGGACAACTGCCATGGATGTTTCTAGGGTTCTCCACAAGTCTACCCCCAGCGTTGCCTAGGAATTGACTAAATTGGTGCCAGGCTGTCTGGAGAATGAACTGCTCTAACAAATCAAATGAACCTCCACAGAAAAAAAGCAGTTCGTTTTTGGATTCGGGAATGTCACAACTAAATGAACCAGTTCAATATGAGCCACGAACTGGCCTAGTTCATGCGCATCCCTAGCTTCAAGCCATGGTTACTGGGGAGAAATTATAACGTATGGCTATGATTGTTCCCTTGTGATCATCAGCTGAGTGCAAATCCACTGACAAGTGCACTGTATGAAAACTGGTGGGAGCAGCTGCAGTTGAGTATCACCACCACATTTTTGGATACTATTATAGATAATGTAACATGGGATTGCAATGAAATCCCAAATGTCGACTGCCTGCTTACACTCCCTGTCATTGTCTTTTCAGGACATATGTCCACTAGCAAAGCACTCTCTGTTGTTATTGATACTAGTTCATAACAGGCAACCTTTAGCCAACAGGTTGGTAAAGTGAGAACACTGCAGTGGACCAAAATTTAACACAAAAACATTTCAAAGACAGAGGTGGGAAAGGTACAGATTTTACCTGCCATCTCATCTGTAATTGCAAATTCATCTTTTACAGAAGAATATTCCACCTCAGGCTGGTCACTGCTATTCATAGAACTAAACCTTGACTGGCTTGGAGTTTCCTCGGAAACATCTGTGGGCTGCAGAAATGCGGTATGAACATCCTGAATATGAGCTTTCAGATCTTCATAGGATGGCGCTCGAAAATCACAGCCATCACACTGCAGCACCTCCATAGTCCTTAATGGTAAGTTTCACATTAGGAAATCCTGAAAGAGGAAAGATAAAAAAGCAGCTGAATACACAGGAAACAGCCTTATACTTAGATTACTGTTCTGTCAAGGTCAATATTATTTACTCTGACGTAGCAGCTCCACTGGGTTCCTGGTAGAGATCCCTTTACCTGAAGATGGTGGAGACTGATCCTGAGTGCTTTTATATGCAAAGCAGATGCTCTGCTACCAAGCCATGGCACTTCCCTAAAGCACATACTCAGAGAAACACAATTCAGTGAAACAAATTATTATATGATTTATTGACCTACAGCAGGGGTGGCCAACCTTGCTTAACGTAAGAGCCACATAGAATAAACGTAAGAGCCACATAGAGATGTCTGAGAGCCGCAAGACAAGAACAAATATCACACACACGTTTTTATTTTTAAAAATATGCAAATTTGCTTTTTATTAACGTTAAATGGGACTGCCAAAAATAAAAACAAACGAGGAAAACCAGTTATAAGAAAGAGAGAGAGAGAAACTAGGAAAGCAAATATATGGGAGGGAGGAGGGAAGGAAGGAAGGAAGGGAGAAAGAGAGAAAAAGCATGCCTCCCCTTTGCTTCCCCAGCCACCCTGCCAGGAGCCGCACAATATGTGTGAAAGAGCCGCATGTGGCTCCCGAGCCACAGGTTGGCCACCCCTGACCTACAGCATTATTACACTACTGCAAATTTAATATCGAGCAAATGTCAGAGCACATTAAGAATTTTACCTTCACTCGCACACACACACACATATATGCACAAAGGCCGCATAGATTCTTGCAGGCCTCTTAGAGCAGAGGTACTGAACTCATTTGTTATAAGAGCTGGATCTAACATAAATGTCACTTTGTCAGACTGGGCCATGTGTGCCATGAAACATAATTCTGGGTATTGGAGATATAAATTTTATAAAGGACAGCAACTGGTAAGTTTGGAGTTGGTGTGTCCTCACTGCAAGGCCCCATGGGCAGGGAGGGGGGTGCAGAGGAAAACCCACGTAGGTGGACTGGAGAGCCAGTATTGCAGCGCTGGGCAGATGCTCCCATACACCAACAGGGTATTGTCTGCACACACACACACACCCACATGCAAATGCTGATGGTACTGCAGTGGCTCCTGACTTACCAGTCCCTGAAGTGAAGGGGTTCTGCTTGACTGTTGCAGACGAGGCTGTCCCGCCGTGCTGAAGCCACAATTGGAGTGGCTCTGCACACCCTTTCCTGAGCAGCCTTGTGTTCGCACAGTTGCACCAGTTGCTCACGGGCTGCATAACAGCCCTGGACGGGCCGGTTCTCACCCCCAGGCCTTATGTTTGACATCCCTGTCTTAGAGGGCTCTAGGAAATAGAGACATGTGACTCCCAGCTACTGTGTGCATAGGCCTTGTTATACCTAAGTCTTTGTTGGAGATGGATTGATGTAACAACAGAACCAAGGAAATATGGTAGAAAGGCACCAAACAATAATGTGCAAATCCTCCCCCCCAAAAAAAAACCTGTTTGAAGAAGAGTTGATTTTACACCCCACTCTTCACTTTCCGAAGGAGTATTGGAGCAGCTTACAATCGCCTTCCCTTCCCATAACTGACACCCTATGAGGAAGGTGGGGCTGAGAGAGTTTGGAGAGAACTGTGACTGACACAAGGTCACTCAGCTGGCTTCATGCGGAAGAGTGGGGAATCAAACCCAGCTCTCCAGATTAGAGTCTGCCTCTTAACCCCTGCACCACACTGGCTGTTGGTGTGGTTAGGGAGGAGGTCTTTCCAAACTCTTTCATAAAAGCTGAACGTATAGCTCAATTTACTATTTATTGATTACATGTTTTTATCCATTTTTCTGCAATATACTCAGGGTGGCATGCATGCTGTGTATCACTCTAGTTGATCCTCATACCAACCTTGTGAGGCATGATAAAAGAACATGACTGACCCCAAGACACCTAATCTGCTTCATCACCAAGGGGGGATTTACCATAAATCCAAGTCTTTTAGCAAAGTATAATGCACAGCTTCACTGCATATATTTTCTAAACTGCAGCATTCCAATGCATGGATTATTTTAAAAAATCAGTTTTTACTGAGTTGGAGAGCACAAAACACCTTGTTCTTCTTCCACCATGAACTGGAGATCTCTCAATGGGATAACATGAATCTAATCTTTTGCAATGTTCCCTGGATCATTTGATTCTATATTTGACTATATGAAGCAGTAAACTACTAGTTTAAAATAGCCATGGAGGTTCAAGAATGTCACCTGTTAAATCTAATTTTCTCATATTTCTGAGGAACAGGTTAAACATTTAGCGCCCTGGGCAAACAAGTGTACATAAAAGATGGGGTGGGGGTTAAAAAAGAAGTAATTTTACCCCAGGGTTGTATGGATCAAGTAGCAACTATTGGATTAATGAATTAATAGCTTCTTTTAAAGTCTCCTCACATGCTCCAGCAGGTCATATTAAATCTAGGAGCTCCACAAGTCCAAGAGATGGAACACAGCCAAAAATATGTCCTCATGAAAATTCCATCCGCTTATTGTTAAGTAATAGAAAAGTTACTTCTGCAGCAAACTCAGTCCCAACAAACATTCTGTCAATGTAATAAAGAAAGTTACTGCTGGCAGGATTCTGCCTCACAGTGAAGTTCCTTCTGGTTAGCCTGAATTAAAACGACAAAAACAAGAATCCTCTTTGGACACAGGGAGCAGAAAGGCACTTCCACCAACAGGATTCTGAACACTGCACTGTTTGATTCCCCACTCTCCTTCCTCTTTGCACCCTTCTCCTTCCTTGAATTGAAAGAATGAGCACTGGCACTGCCTTCTTTTCAGCTAACAAAGTTAGCAACAATCAAGATACTCAATCTTTTATGTGCAAGCACCAGACCAGACTGTGTGGAAGAGGTTGCTATCTGCTCTGGATCAAATTACAGCAGTGAGCTCTGAGGCCCCACCCCACAAGTCTCCTTTAGCACAGTCCATTAGACCTGAAAACATTTCCCCCCCCTCTCTTTCCATGGTGCAGCAGATGACTCCTGAATTTATAAGGGGGGGAGGGGATGGATCAGATCCTCCAGTGTTCATTGCCCATCCTCCGACCTCACCCCCCCTCAAGTTTAGTCCTTTCACATCTGATCCAAACAAGCCACTGCTCTGCTGAATGTGTTTATCACACTTCCAAAGAGATATGAACTCCTGCGTCACTGAAGCTTTAAGACTCACTAAGCTGCCCTAGTCCTCTGAGCTTTAGGAGAGAAAGCGCAGCCATTTTACCTCAGACAAGTCATGTACTCAGAAAGAGAGAGAGAGAGAGAGAGAGAGAGAGAGAGAGAGAGAGGCTCAGAGCTTCTCTCGTAGGCACACAACATGGCTTCACTTATCCTCAGCCTCATCTCCAGCATACACCATTCTCTTTTTCCTCCCCCCCCCCCTTTGCAAGCCTGATGTTAAGGAATCAGTATCATAAGAGCAGCAGAACTTCCTTCTCAGCCCTTTCAGGAAAGAATAGCTGCCTGAAGCTTCCAGTCTTGTCACCAGCCCCCAACATCTTTCCTCCCTCCTAAGAAATCCGTGGACAAAATATCTCATGGTGGACCTCCTTTTTCCAATCTCACAAAAAGTTCCAGCCATACCAGCCGTTGCCTGAAGCTAAAGGTTTGCTAAAACTGTCCTACAAACAGAGCAAAAAGTAGAAAGTGTGACTTAAAATAAAATAGGATGGAGAAAGAGAGAGAGAGAGAGAAGGAAGGGAGGGGGAAGCCCTCCAGTAAGCCTCAACCTCTTGGGAGTCGTTCTTCTATGCACAGAAGACATACCATCTGACTCTGCCTGCCAGATTCCAAAGTCTAATGACCTTTGTTAATCACCAGCCAAGCTGTCTGCCTCAGCAAGCCTTGCCAATAGGCACACCCTTCTGCACAAAGGCTGGAGCTATTCCTTTTGGAGAGAGGTTCTCTGAAAGCTCCATTGTGCAGGAAAAGGAGGGGAAAAAGAGGAGGGGGGGCGGAGAAATCTCTTCCTTTAAGGATGTTGATTCTTTAAGGAACACAAGTGACAAATGGCCTTCCCTTTACTATTTCTTCTTGTTTGCAAAAGTTGGCTTAGGAAAACAGGGGGGAGGGATTAAATTTCTCCACAAGATAATTCAACTTCTTCACTAAATGAGGAAAGCAACATTAGAAAAACTGACCCTGGTGAGTGCTACCACCTCCTGGGATGGTCGCTTTTCAAGGACACTAATTCTGACCTGCCTATACTTAAAATTGCTCAGACTAAATATTCACCTTAAGAGCAGGGTGATGTTCACCAAATATGAATATGGGGATAATCTTCCAGGAAGTTCTCTTGTGTAACTCCTACTGAAATGAATGGGTGCTTCATGATGGGGCTTGTACAGAAGAGCTTCCTGGAGTTTTGGGTCCATTGACTGATTAAAAAAAAAGAAGATGATATAGAGGCCAAAACTTTTAAAGTGGGTTCTAATTTTAATAAAGCACGTCCCAGGTCCCATGCAAGGTAAATTTTGGCCAGAACCAATTTTTGCCAGGTGCATCTGAATGATCTTCGATTTCATATTTTCCACCAAAATCAAATGGTACTACCTTTTTTGATTTTGCTCTTTTAAGCATTTCTTGTCATGGTTCAAATATTTCGAGAAGGAGAAAATCCCCCAAAGAACTAACGCGGTTTACATGATCAAGAAAATCTGAAATTTGTCGTCTCTATTTCTTTGTCTATGGGAGATAAAGAGCAGAGGGACCCATCTGTCAGCCGAAGAATGGAGCTCATTTTCACTGCAGATGTTAATATGCTGTCAAGATGCACATGAAAGAGAGATATATGGAGACAATATCGGCATGTTTGTCCATAATGACAAAGACAGCAGTCGCAGTGTTACCCTGTGGTTATTACCAGCACCATGCATATTCTGCAAACTAAAATTCTCCCAATAAGGTTTCCTAAAATATGTGCCAACAAACTCAGAATTTGGCAACCAGAATAAAATTATGCAATTAGCACAAACCTGCACAGAGTTGCTAGTTTTTTCATAATTTAATTTTGCTTGTACATTTTGGGATTTTAGGAGATTCTGGGAATCTGAGCATCAGGGGCCAGACAAAGAGTTGTATTTATGTAAAACCTCCATAACCTGGCAGGGCTCACATGCCACAAATGTAGAAATTCCAGTGCTACATAATGCCAATATGGAAAGAACCATGAGACATTGTTTTGTTTTTGAAATCAAGCAGCAACCATCTTTAGATCCCATACAAACAACAGCCAAATTGAGAGAAGTGCAAAAGCAGCTCGTGACACATAGAGTTCATTTATTTAAATTTACATATTTATATTAAAAAAAATTAAGATCATTGGGCTGGTACTCTCTGGAACCCAATGTTATTTTTTAATTATTCCAAAGTATAAAGCCCTTTAAGCTTCAGTGCATAAATGATCTTGGTCACAACCTGAAGCGCTGCGGAAGAGTTTACTTTAAACAGGCCCTTTCCTGAATTTACCATTGAACACTGCAGGGAAAGCTTTCACTGAATGCACTAAACAGAATGGCTAAGGAGTTACACACATGCTGGCAGTTTCACAAGGCCTAACTGAAGATGGACCATACCATGCACCCACAGGATGACTGCTGGAGGGAAAAAAATTACCAAGTGGTGAGAGAAAGTTGTAGTAGGAATCCACCCAAGACATGCTTGAGGAAAGCAAAAATGCAGTAGGATTTGCTTTCTTCATGCAATGTAGACAACTTCTCTTAATAGAATCCAGAAAGCCTTAACATTAATCTTCTCTCTGTGCTGGAGAGATTAGTCTACCAGAAATACACTTTGAAACAGCAATGTGATTCAACAGCCTACTAATTATAGATCTTACAAAACCTTCAAGAAATAGAACCTGAAGTACCATAAGACAAGTAACACCACAGGGTATTCGTTCCCCCCTTCGCTGTACGAATCTTGATTTTAAACAAAGCAAACCATCAACTGCCACACAAAACCTCCTAATGCAGCTTCTAGATTACTAGCAGTTTTATTCACATGTTCACCTTTTGCGTTTGCAAATGAGTTTGCAATTGAGAAACCATCCCAAGAACAACCCCCCTCCTCCATGAAGGTAGTTTCAGAGGGTAGACAGTATAGAGCTTTGACTGTCTGAGAGTGTTGACTCTCAAAAGCTTGTATCTCCCAAATCCTGTTGGTCTCTAAGGCCCTACGGGACTCAAATCTAGCCCTCTCCTCCACACTCTCTTCTTCTTCTGTTGGAGACAATTCCCTAGACATTTTCTTAGAAGGGGTAGACCATTTTTGAGAATGAAAGATTTATCTCACTGGTGAATCTTCCTTTCAGCTTAGACTCTTTTTTTCTGGAAGTCCTCCACGGGACCCAAGGTATCTGCATCCACCATTAGGAGGTGGGCTGAAGGCTGTATAATCCTCACTGACAAGTCCGCAGGACTAGATCTCCCTTCGGGCATCACGGCACACTCCCTCAGAAGGGTGGCAACCTTGACAGCATAGAGATCCTTTCCCTCCTTGGAGCTCATTGGTAAGGCTGCCACATGAAGGTCCGTTCATTCACCAGGCGCTACAGAAGTGATAGGCTGGTGGAGGCGGGGGCAGCCTTGGGAAGGAGGGTTCTACAGCATGTCATTTCAGCCTAGGAACCATTTCTCCCTCCCATAGACAAACTGCTTTTCTATGTCCCAGAGGTCAGATTGCCCTACCCCAGACCACTGGAGAACAGAAGATTCATCTCACTTACTGGTGAATCTTCCTTATTAGTGGTCCAGGGTGGAGCAGTCTGTTCCCGCCCGAGAGTAATTTTTAAGATGGTTTCCATCATGGAGGGGACATGCTGTATGCTCCTAGATCTTTACGATTACAGTCCTCCTTTCCTTGGTCTGGTGCGAGTCACAGGGAGTGTGCGATGTTAGCCTTAGATTCTTTTTGTCACTACTTCAGCATATGCCTTGGGTGTGGGATAGCATTCGTTATAGGTTTTTAATATTTGGGAGAGGGGTTTCTTATAGCTTCAGGACCACACTGGAGAATTTGAGAGAATCCCCTTTCCCGCAGGAATTGCAACAAAGAAGCGGCCTGCCTATAGGGACCTTCTTCTTCCCAGAGATCAGACTCCCCCAACCCCAGACCACTGGAGAACTACATATGCACCAACACTGGTTTCCCTCATAGTCATGATCTGCAAATCCACTTCAATTCAAAATTTCAAATTCTGGTTTATGATGTAACACTGATTACTGTTTATGCATTTTGTCGTGCTAAAATGTCACTAAAATGGGGACAGGATAAATAGGAATTTGCTTCAGACAGAAGAGAGAGCATGCACTTCCAAGGCTGGCTCTACAATTCGTTTTCAGGATCCCACAGATCTGCACCTGTACAGCTGGGCTTGCAAGACACTCAGTGCTTTAATGGAAAGTCTACAATCATGAGTTCTGTATTCCCATAAATAAAACATAGCTCCTGTATATAAAACATAGACATGTCCTGAAAGTCTTTGAGAAAGCATGATTATACTAAGAAGAGGTAGATAAGAAGAGGTAGTAAGGAGGTAAACTTCAACATGTTTACATTAGAAATCAGACTGGCCTTTTGTAGCATGCTTGGGTGAGAGAGGGGGGGAAAGGAAATGGGTGAACGGATGTGGCTATTGTTCATAAGCATGCAGCAAGAGTTGGGAGAGGTTATATGATATGGTGACCTGGCGCCCGAGAGAAGGCTCAAGTGTGTGGGGCCACCTGCCTCAGCTAGATCTGATGTGGTAGAGGACCAGCAGCAAGGGAGGAAGTAGACAGAGGCTGAGCCAGTCTAAAGCTGCTTATGAACACTGAAAAAAATACCAAGCTAGAAATTTGTGGCTTCCACCGGGCTGGGCTGAAGTTTCCTAATATATAAATAAACTCATGCTTGAATATCTGGTTACTAAAAAGACATTAGAGATATTTACATGCATGCATCCACACCAATGACTTCTCTGGTGCTATGCAAGCTTGGCCAGTCACCAGTGGGCTTCAACATGTATAATACATTATTTATCCGAACCCTCTGCAATGAGTGGAAATCGGTAGGTCACTGTAATATTAAGATCAGCTTCTGCGCAAGTGAGTAGCTTGCAAAAACCTTCGGCCCTTAAAAGGAAATTTTGAAATGTTGAGTTCTATACTATCAAAGGACAAGACATTTTAAACGTGGTGGTGGTGGTAGGCAAAGGAGCAGGGACCTGTCAACAACAGCAGAACCTTGGATTCTCAGAAGAGTTCTGGATGTTTTCCTCCGAGACCTCAGTATAGAAGTACACAAAACAAACCACCAGGCAGGACATGCATATAAATAAGAGAGATGCTTGCAGAAACTATGCTTCTGGCTGAACAGAAAGTTCCTTGATTGATTTGTTGAGGAAAATTTATATCCTGCCATCTTAACATGCATGTCACACTCAAGGGGCTAACAATGATTAAAACCTACTAAATAGCAGAAAATATACAAAGATCAAACAAACTAATAAAACAATTAAACATAGATTATAAGTAGCAGGATAGTTTTAGAAAAAACTATGACAGATTCCACAGCTGTTACAAAAACACTATAACTATATCACAGCAGGATTAGTATAAATTTGGGCAGCACATAATAAATTTTTCTCATAAAACAATAATAATTAACAGCATGGAACCATTTCCTCATTCCAAAAGCTCTCCAGAATGAAACAATTTTTAAATGGCTCAATGGAAGTCCAAAAACTGAACAGGTCAGATGAGCTTCCTGGGAGCAAGAGTATGAATGTAAACATGAAAAGTTAGCGCCATTTCACACATAGCCTGGGTGTGCCATTTACCCATGTCACGAGGGTACAGAAGCACACAGATACCCATTTCTGCAAATGCTTGTATGAATGAAAGTCAGATTATTTTTAATGGCTCGTGAGTATATGCATGGTAGGGGAGCACTCCTGAACCAGAAGCTCATTCCTGCAACACCAAATGGACAGCCCATGCATCTGGGCATCATGTTAACAAATCAGTGTTACCAGTGGAAAAGGTTAAGAGGTTCTGGAAATAGTCGCTGGGAAATCAGATTGACTTGGCTGTGTTCAGATACTGTAATGTATGCTATTCAGTTTTTACAAGGAAAAATCTGTTGATTCCCATTCCCCTGGAATATTAAGGGTATCAGTGGGAGAACATAAGAAGAGCCTTGCTGGATCAGACCAGTAGTTTATCTGCCTAGCACCTTGTTTTATGCAGTAGCCAACCAGTTATTCTGGTGGGCTAGCAACAGGTCACAGGGGCCAAGGCTTTCCCCTAGTGCTGTCTCCTAGCTCTGGTATTGAGATTTATAAAAAAACTTATAGTTTCATACAATTTGTTCAAAATGAGCAAACAAAAGGGGGTGGACAAGAAAGTCGTACTCTGTGGACTGGATTCTCTCCATGTGCTGAAATGCTACTGCATCTAAACCACTAATCCACAGGACAAGAACAATCTGACCCTTTCCTAAATGGTCAGGCTCCATGATAAAGTGGACATCAACTTTTAGTAAGGGCTTCACAAATATGAGGCATACAATTCAGACAACATGAAGTCATGACTGGGGAGGGAGAGGCTCGGAAGCAAAAAACACTTCCTGAGAAATTCCGTCATGAAAGCAACTGCCTATGATCTTTTGCCTTTCCTAAAATATGTATGCAATGGCAGTCCAGTTTTATAAGTGACACCGAGATGCAGGTGCTTCGGTGACAAAACTAACTCATACCTGTAAGATTAAAGGAGCAGATAATTGATCGAGCCATCTACAGTTAATCACTGTAATCACTTCCAAAAGTGACCACTTCCAAGAGCCCCAGGGGTACAGCAGTAAGAATGTAAAACTAGGCTTTGGGAGACCTAGATCTGAATCTCCACTGTCATGAAATCATACTTGATACGTCTAACCTACTTCACAGAGTTGTGGTAAGGATCAAATGGAGGAGAGGAAAATCCATAAGGGACCTCAGTGCACTCTAGGAATCACTGGAAACGGTGGTTTTATCATAGTTTCCAGGCTTGATATCAGTTCCAGATTTTCCTGGAAGTGACATCATGATGTCACTGACAGCCCCCCCCCCCCATGCCCCTCCAGTCTCCTGCTGGTTGCCAGGCCTGAATTTTATTGTATGCCTCTTTGGAACCACAATGGGGAGAAAAGCAGAGTATAAAGATAAAAATAAATAAATTTAATTCCATGAGCATCACAGATATTTGTAGATGATCCTGCTATCTGCATGTGCTACTACACTACACACAGCACTGATATATTCTTTCGTTTTTGTGTGTTCTGGAAGAATCTGATATCTAGACAGCTATTTCCAATACATTACTGCACACTTTCCAGGACTTTGTTAGCAAAGTGATATGAGGCTTTTGGTAAACACTGGCCCATTGTGTTTGTACTGACCAAGACATCTCCCCTGCTTTTTATCTGTTGTTGACTGTTGATCTATAATGATAATACAATTTAAGTAAAGTAAATTAAGTAAAGTGTTTGTGGTGTGGTAACTTTTGTCACACCTTGAGCTACAGGAATGAAACTGTGCCCTGAAACGTTCATAATTTCAATACTCCAGTAAACATTTGAATACCAGCTCCATCCCGGCACCTGTTTGCAAAAGGTTGTGGAGGGGGAGGAAACTGCAGAAGAGAACACAATGCAGTGTCGTCGTTGAAGACTGAGACACCCAAAAAATGTTAGAGCCACATTTGGAACAGCATGCTGAGTTTCAAGTACAAAACCCCAGCTTGATTCCTGAACCTGTTTACAAGACAGCCAGGAGCAAGTGAGTCCTCTCAGAGAGCAGAAGTTTAATTTGGCTGTGTTTCTCCTTCCTTGTCTCCGTGTATACTGGCATATGGACGCTCATTCGTTTGGGCTTGCCATTCCTACTGTATTCTGTATGCAAACTGTACAACTCTGTTTTTTTAATGGTCTCATATCTACCACTAGACATTTGCCATCCTGCTCTTTAGACTTTTTGACATTTTAATTCAATCTTTTTGTTTGTTTGTTTTACCAGCCATAATGCATCAAACAATCTTGCACAGTATCTCATTGTTTGCATTCAAAAGTCTCTACCATACAGGAGGATTATCTCTACTTGCAGATACAAGCCTCCTCCCCAAACACTGAAATTCTAAACAAGGCACCGTCTTTACAAAGCGATTGTGTAATTTTTTTTAAGCGCAGCATTATGATTATCTAAGGATTTCGTGATTGTCTTCTGCGTTTGAACTTCTGCCATCTTTGCATGATGCTACAATTAGGATCAATGGCCGGTTAACTGCTTGAATTAAATTTGGCAACCCTCAGATTAGCTATGCTAATGTTAATGAACAATTGTAATAATGGGTTATATACCATGAGATAATAGTTCAGCATCTTTATACTGAAGGCTATTCAAACCTATTAGGGAACACAATCTACTCTTGACAGCTTATTACTCTAAAACAGTGCAGGCTAAACTTTTTTTTTTTGTAATAAGTTGTATGCCGGACAACAAGTCCAAAGTATGAGTTAATGCCACTGTAATGTGCAGTACTGCATGTCATTTGGTATGATTTTGCTTCTAGTTTACTGAGCTAGGGACCAGGCAGCAGCAAGCAAGAACATGGGCCTGATTCTGTGACTTACATAGGTCAGTGGGCCCTCACATTAGAAGAAGAGATTGGATTTATACCCCGCCCTTCACTTGGGGTGATTTCGCACTAGCGTTTGCCCTGGGTTTGCCCTGATGCTTGCTCAGGAGCTTCTAGTCGATTTCCTACCAGTTGCTCCGGGCTTACGGTTTGATCAGGAGTATTGCGGCACTGCTCCGGAGCTTCCCCGGAGCTAGAAAATCCTGTTTTTAGAGGATTTTCCTGTTTGCTCCGGTGGAGAAGCCGAGACGAAAACACACCCACTCGCCCGGTCTCCATCTGGCCCGCCCCGTGGTGGGCATTTCTTCAATTTTTTTTGATGAGCCCTCCTAACCTTATATTGAAATGATGAGGCAGCGACACAAGAACCCACCACAGGACTGAATCGGTGAGGAGGATTTGCTGGGCTTTTCGGTAGCAGGAGCCGGACGCCATTGGCTCGAGAGCCCGCGGGCTCGTGGATGACCACTGCCCTGTGTCTGGGGTGCCCCGGCCGCAGCCCCTGCAGAGCAGGCGGGGGGTGATTCCCTCCAGAAACCCGCAGAGGAGAGGCGGCAGGCGGGCGGGCCAGGGCCGCGACTCTTCCGCCCCGCTCTCTGGGTTCGCTCCTCCAGGCCTGAGGCTAGACTGTCTTCCCCCCACCTTTAAAAAAGAACCCCTTATTTCATTATATACACACACATTGTATAATACACACATGCTCACATTTATTTATTGTGGGGGAACTTTTTCTTCGGGGCCCCAATTCAGCGTGCAGAGCGGGGAGACTGGGCTGCCATTGCTGCTGCTCCTCCTCAGCTGCCGCCGCCGCCGCCACCACTGGAGAAAAAGCCCTGAAGGAACCATGACCCCCCCCCCCCCCGGCTCGCGCTGGCATCCAGCATCCAGTGCCCCGAGTGCTGCTGCTCCTGCAACTGGCGGCAGGATGGATGGAGGATGGCAGCCAGAGCGTGTGGGAGGGAGACGGGAGGCCAGTCCACATGCTGCTCTGCGGCTGGGGAGCTCCGCCAAGGAAGTTTTTCTGGCAAAAAGACCTTCATAAGTTTCATAACACAATTTTAAAATAAAATTGCAGAGTAAGTATCCTCGGTGGAGGGAACTGCACAAATGGGTTGCTTCAAGCGGCATGGTGAAAGATTTCTTTGATCCATAAAGTAAAGCAGTAATGCATACAAATAAACAAGGGGAAACCATCTTACTGGCGCCGGTACTGGCGCATGGCTGTAAAGGCTTTATACACCATTTTGTGCCTGAGATCCCGCTGGCAACGCGCCCAACATTTTGATGATAGAGCAGACACGCCACCAATCACAGCGCCAGGCCATATGGTCGACCAATCATTGTGCGGCAACCAACAGCGGAGGGAAAATTTGAATAGGAAGGAGGGAAGTATTGAATTCTAGGAAGAGGAAGGCAACTACGGATATCTTAATCCAGACACCATTAGGTGCATATCAGCTCGCAACAGCAAAATAGTTTAAATTTAGTTGCAAATAGTGTTCCCTCTACAACTCGCATGACCATTGGGAGGAAGGGAGGGGGAGGAGCGAGTAGGATGATGGAAGGGGGGACTGGAAGCCTCATTTCATCATAACAAAATAACGCAATCGCGCATGCGTTTTTAAAAAAAAATGAGGGAGGAGGGAAGGAGGGAGGAGCGAGTGGGGAGATGGGAGGGAATGGGAAGGGGGGAATGGAAGCCACGCGGCAGTCGGTATGTGCGAAATGGATACTGTGGGGCAGATGAGGGGCTTCGGCTCCAAGTGTGAACATGAAGAATATACTCTGGAGGAAAAAACCCTGGAAAGAATGAGAGGCAAACGGCAAGTGCGAAATCACCCTTGGAGTCTCAGAGCGGCTTACAAACTCCTTTCCCTTCCCCTCCCCACAACAGACACCCTGGGCGTTTTCTCACTAGCTTCCCCCGCGGTTTACACTGAAGCTAGCACCGGAGCTTCTGGTCAGTTTCCCACCATTTGCTCCTTGCTCACAATTTCCTCCAGAGTATCACTGCACTGCTCCGGAGCTTCCCTGGAGCAAGAAAATCCTGCTAGGAACAGGTTTTTCTTGCTCCAGGGATACTCCAGAGCAGTACGGTGAAACTCCGGAGGAGTTTGTGAGCAGGGAGCAACTGATGTGAAACTGAGCAGAAGCTCCGGTGCTAGCTCCGGTGTGAGCCCCAGAAAAAAGCCAGTGCGAAAACGCCCCCTGTGAGGTAGGTGGGGCTGAGAGAGCTCTTTCCCAAGCTGTCCTTGAGAGAACAGCTGGTACAGAGCTATGGCTTGCCCAAGGTCATCCAGCAGGTGCAAGTGGAGGAGTGGGGAATCAAACCCGGTTCTCCCAGATTAGAGTCCGCGCGCTTAACCACTACACCAAACTGGCATTACACAAAACCTTACTGCCTGGCTACTTGGGGGACATGCGATACAGGATGGACAACCATTTTCTGAATGTACTGAGAGTTCTTCCATGTTATTAGCAAACTGAAAAATCTATGTATCATTGTAAGCAATAACCAGAAAAAAAAAAGTTGGTGCAAAGATTTTGTCTAGCTTCTTCACACTGGTCCCCCTTTTAAAGATCAAGAAACCCTGAAACAGTTTCCTAAGTGAAAAATTATATACTTGAATGTGTATACTTTTTACTAAATGCCCTTCCTTGTTATAGAGGGTACATAATTTGGGGAAGAAAGCAGAAAAGTCCTCACAAATATATTACTTTTATAGCTTCCTAACCATGACACCATCAATTGATATTCAAGCTTTTTTTCTGCCTTAGTTATTACACAGAGCAGGGGTGGCCAAACTTGCTCAATGTAAGAGCCACATAGGCTGAGGACAGACTGGCAATCTGTCCCGGGATAGGTTCGCATGGGAAGCGGGGGAAGGGAGCCTGTTCAGACATGCACAGCTGTCCCTCGGCTCCCTTCTGCACTTACGCGCTTTGAAGCCGGTTTTCTTGTGCTTTAGAAGGACACCGGGAGAAACCGGTGTCCAGAGGCCGTCTTGCGCTTGCCTCCCGCTTCCAGGCAGTGTGAACCGGAAGAAGGTGGGAGGCAAGCGGAGGCAGCAGTGCGAATGTGGCGTTTTGCCAGTTTGCGCATGAGCGCTCATGCGCACATGTGCAAATTGCCGAAACAGCCCTATCACGAGCTGTGGAGGCTGGCCCACCTGGGGCCACTCTGCAGCAGTCTGAACGCTCCGTAACGGCATCCTTGCACAATACCCTGGCCAATGTGGACAGCCAGCCCCGCGGGATTTCCCCCCCGCAGCTTTTGCCTCCGGATTCATCCCACTCCAGATTGCCAGTCTGTCCTCAGCCATAGAATAAACATCAGATGTCTGAGAGCCGCAAGACATGAAAGCAAAAAGGGGTAAAACAGATATTGATAGTGATATTTATTTGTCCAGTGATATTTATTTGTTTGCTAATGATATTTATTTGTCTGAGAGAGAGAGGTGGAAAGAAAGAAGGAAAGAAGTAAAAAGAGAGAGAAACAAAGAAAGCAGAGGGAAGGAAGGAAGGAAGGAAGGAAGGAAGGAAGGAAGGAAGGAAGGAAGGAAGGAAGGAAGGAAGGAAGGAAGGAAGGGCATGACTCCCTTTCGCTTCCCCAGCCACCCTGCTGGGAGCCGCACAATATGTGTGAAAGAGCCGCATGTGCCCCCCCCCCCCCCCCGAGCCACAGTTTGGCCACCCCTGACATAGAGTGTTCAATGTGTCTAAAACGGGAATGATAGACTCAAGAAAGATAACAGCAGAATCTTTACCCATTTTTAAATCTTTCAAATGCATTTTAAAAGTCAGAAGGAAGAAACGAAGACATATTTGAAAGGCTGGAATGACACAGTGAAGAAAAGACAACACCAGAAAAGGATCAAGGACTAGAAGGATAGCGAGTATGTCATGTATTTCCTCCCAGTAAAGGGGATCTTTTAGATCTGTCAGGGCAACTCAAAATTATTTTACGACCTGCAACAGATGTTTATATGTAGTCCTCCTCTTGGTTTTACAAAAATTAGTAACCAATATCTAGCTGACCTGTAACGGTTCTGTAAGCCTGTTGCCTGAAGTGATCCCACCCTTCTAAACCTGTTACCCGAAGTGATCCCAAGCATCACTCTGTTTAATGGCAGGGCCAGCCCTGTCTCAATGATGTATTGAAGAAATAAATGAACCCAGCTTGAGAAAATTCACCAGGCAACTTCATACATTCAATGGACTTTTTCATGGCTCCAATCACCATGTCTGAGCAGAATTCCAGGATGCTTGTAGAGGTCTGTCTACCCAGACTAGCATTTAGGGCACTTGGAGGGACGGGTCATTTTCTTCCCTCCTGCACTTCAAGACTTCTTGTGGTTATACCTCAGGAACAACTTTGTTCCCCGCCATCTTACAAGGTGGTGGCTATTAGGTACCCTGGATGAATCCTGGAAAAATGTAGCCCATTATCAGAAGGAGGAGAAGGTGGAAAAGATTGGATTTATACCCCGCCCTTCACTTGGAGGCTCAGAGAGGCTTACAATCTCCTTTTCTTCCCCCACAACAGATACCCTGTGAGGCAGGTGGGGCTGAGAGAACCCTTTCGAGAACTGCTCTTGAGAGAACAGCTCTGAGAGGACTGTGCCTGACCCAAGGTCATTCTAGCAGCTGCATGTGGAAGAGTGGGGAATCAAACCTGGTTCTTCCAGGTTAGGGTTTGTGCGCCTAACCTCTACACCCAAGCTGGCTCTCATCAATGTGCCTGGCACATTTTTAGTAACAGAACATGAAAATGAGTCCCTGTCCCAAGGAAAATCTTGTGCAGTTTTAAACTGTAATCTGGAAGCTAGCTTGAGCTACATGAGGAAAGGCAGGAGATATATTAAAAAAGGTGAAAGATTTATACGCTCTGAAGAGAAACCAGAGTATGCAGGTATATATATATTGTGTATATATAATATATGAGTAAAATCCAACAGGGTGGGGGAAGGTCTACAGAGAAAGCATAGGAAGAAAGAAGTGTGCTCATTTTGGCTGTATGTACATACACCTCGTTTCACACTCTTTGCAGGCTGGTCTAGTGTTGATGAGAAACATGATGTGCTACAGTGATGGGAACTGCCTACTGCAGGTCTTCCTACTGATCCTTTGAACTGGCTTGCCTAAGGCTACCCACTTGAGTTAAAGTCTCTCACCTTCACCTGCATTATAGGGATAGTAACAGTGAAGTACCTTACAGAGATTTCTAAGCATCACAGACAAGATATAAGTGGAATGCCTTCAATGCTCTAAAGTGCTACAAAAATGCTAGATATTCTGTTCAGCCTATTCGGTTTGCCCAACCATTGCTAGTGGAATAGGAATTTCTTTCCTTTCCAACTTCATAGCTAAGCCTCTTCCCCACAAAACTGAAATACGCAACCACAATGGAACACCAGCCCGCCCCCCAGAAAAAGAAATGTACTCAAAATGAGAGAGCGCAACTTTAACAAAAATAATTCAGACAACAAAGATCTTCACTTGAAACATATGCCACCCCCACCTTGAAGACAACCAATAAACATGTATTTGACAGTGATCCTGCTCACAATTAGGATTTAAACTTCGGATTCACCCAGAATTAGGGTTGCCAGGTCTTGCGCTATAGCCAACTCGGTTCATTGCCAGCCAGTGCCTGAAGTGCCAGTGAGAGGGAATGGAGGGGGAACTGGGCATGCACCAGCATGCTGATGTCACTTCCAGCAAAAAATGAATGTGACATCTTAGGATACACTAGTATTTGAAAGACCTCTGTTTTTACGTACAGAGATCGGTTCCCCTGGAGCAAACTGCAACTTTGGAGGGTAGACTCTATGGCAGAACATCCCCTCTGAGCATCCTCCCCAACTCTGCCCTCCCCAGGCACTGACCCCAAATCTCTAAGTGTTTCCCAAGCCAGAGTTGGCAAACCTAAGCCAAGCCTAGGCACATTTACTCCTGTGTAAATCTCACTGGGTTGAATTGAGAGCTTCCTCCTGGATAAGTATGAACATCATTGCAACTTTAGACTGCAGTCCTATTCACACGAAGTTTCACAAGAGCATGATAATACTTCCCCCACCCCCCATTCCTATTCTTGAGTCTGAGCCACTGATGAAATTGGTTCACAAGGGTTGAGGCAAATCTGAAAAACATGCTCCCTGCCTCCTTTCAAAGAGGCTTTAAATCTATCTGGGAGTGGTCTACATGGGTAGGCTTCCAATTTAAAAAAACTCATCTTCGGTTATCTCTTCAGCACTACAGTCTTGCAACAGCACATTGTATTGGTGAAGCTGCACAGAAAGATAAACCTGTGGTAGATTCTACAATGTGATAAACCCAGTCACAGGCAGCAAAAATGTCTCTCAATCTAAATACCTGATACTCTGTTCATACACATTCATAAATACCTGAGAGAAACAGGAACTAATTCAATGAATGACAGTAGGCAGCTTTTTGCAATCTGGAAACCTGTAAATTCTTTTTCTTGCCTGCAAACTGGTGACTGACCATATATGTGACTATTGTTCTGGGCTGCTAAGTTTCATGGACATATTTTTGAGGCTGCCTTGGCACTCTGTGTCTCTGTTGTTTCCTAGAGTGAGACTCAGATGCTCTCTGATCAAGGACTGAGACCATTTTCTTCAACAGGCAACTACTAGATTATGGTTTCAAGACTACCTAGCAGGTTGAGATTGAAAAGGCTGTGTGTCTGTTGGGAACAAACTGGATCCCATGCCTGAGAAGTTAAATGTAAACAGGATTCACTAGAAAGAGTGCTGTATAATCAACTGATTTCTTTTTCTCCCTCAGTACAACAATCTTAGACTTCCAGCTCACAAGGAACTAGGAACCGGTTTTCACATTAAAGCCTCCTGAAGTGCCACGTTGCTTGGATGAGACACTGCTCCACCCTCCATCTAGTATTTCCTTAAATATAGCCAGGGATATGCTCACTAGCCCATTTATAATGCAAATGCTATCCAATGTGTGACACACAAGACATGAAACCCAAGCTTTTAAAAAGCATTGAGCCTTCATTAGATGGTTGGAGAACATATCTAAATATGAAAGCCAAACGTGGTTTTGCACACTAAGGTTTTTGGCACCGTGGCAGGAGATAGCAGGTGGGCAGCGCTCTACATATTATCTCACTTAACTGAGATCAGCTTTGGCAGACAACAAAGGCTCTTGCAACTCATGATGCTGCAGAACTTTTTGTGGGTTTGGCTGAATCAGACTAACACTGGTGACTCCTCTGGAATGTGTTACTCAGACAGAATTTCTTACCCAGTGTATGTATTTGTCATTAAGTTAAGCACTATCTCTGTAACCCTATTCCCCAGAATTTAGTTGCACAGAGACAGGTCACAGTGGTCCTTGCGCTGGTTTGAATGAGCCAGATCCAGAACTTTTTTGACTTCACTGGGGGAACGAACCACCACAGGTGTAATACCACAAGTAGGGTTTCCACATCACCCTTGTGTCACCTAAATGGCAATATACCTCTCTTATGTATAATTCTCTGTTGGTGGTGGCACGCTCCTGAATGTTCCACATGCCACCCCAGCCATTGGTCCCCTGGCCTGTCAATCAGAAGCTGTCCCTATCCATTGGCTGTGAATACTCGCATGCCACTGGCTGGGTGCTGCTCCTCTTCCCCGCCCACTCCTTCAGCCTCTGTGCCCTGTCAGAATTTCTGGCAGACAGCTTTCTCTTTTGATGAGGACACTTCTCCTGCTTCCTTCCTGTGGGGGGATTAACTATTACCTCAGTGGCTGTTGGTAGGTGAAACTAAATGGCAGTTACCTGTGTTTATAAGATGACTGCTCCCTGTGGTTTGTTAAAAATGTTCCCCCATAAGGTTCAACTGTTACCTCAGTGGCTATTAGTAGGTGAAATGAAATGGCAGTTACCTGTGTTTATAAGAGGGGCTTCAGAGCACGGCAGAGGCTGCAGGTGTGGGCGGGGATGGAAACCTGAAGAGTGAGGGGGAAATTAAGGTTTAGGTTGATGTTTGGCTGGGAAGGAGATGGGGTTGCCAACTCCAGGTGGACAATTCCTGGAGATTTTAGGGGTGGAGCCTGGAGAGGGTGAGGTTTGAGGAAGACTCTGCCCTCCAAACCAGCTATTCCCTCTTGGGGAACCACTGCTGCCAATCTCCAGGTGAGGGCAGGAGATCACTCAGAATTACAACTGCTCTTCAGGTAGCAGAGATCAGTTCCCCTGGAGAAAATGGTGGACTCTGTGTCATTATACCCTGCTGAGGTTGCCACAGCAAATTGACACTGAGTGCCCAAGGCCTTGGCACTCTCCAAAAGCCTCTTTCTAGAGCCCATTGTATTTATTCCCACAACGGGCCTTATTCCTAGTATATATATATTTCCAGAGAAGTTAGTTCACCCATTTAGCTGCAAGCCATCATTTTGTAAGTGGACAAAAGCAGCTCGTGAAAGAAAGGGAGAACTAAAAATTGATGTAGTGGAGTGACTCAATCACATCAATGAGCAACTAGAGCCAACAGACAGAAGACTTTGATTAGGCCAGTGAAGTGTAGTGGCACCAAGAAGGAGAAACAGGAAATCAAGTTCAAGCCGACGCTCACTGTTGAAGTATACCAGGTGATTCCAGGACAGTCAGTCATCTTTCAGGGATGTTGGGGGGGGGGGGGGGGAGAGAATGGAACAGACCCACATAATTCTTCCCGTAAGTTCTTTAGAAGAAGAGTGGGAGTATATAATTTAATAAATAATGGTATGATAGAAATGATCTGAGCCACGTAACAAGGTGCAGTTATATTTATCCCTCCACTTAGCGAAGAAGAAGAGGAGGAGGAGGAGGAGGAGAAGGAGGAAGAGACTGGATTTATACCCTGTCCTTCGCTACCCAAAGGAGTCTCAGAGCAGTTTACAATCTCCTTGCCCTTCCCCTCCCCACAAAAGACACCCTGTGAGGTAGGTGGGGCTGAGAGAGCATTTTTGAGAACTGCCCTTGAGAGAGCAGCTCTGAAAGAACTTGTGACTGACCCAAGGTCACACCACCAGCTGCATGTGGAAGAGTGGGGAATCAAACCTGGTTCTCCCAAATTAGAGTCTGCGCTCCTAACTACTACACCAAACTGCGGCATTCTAGAACGATGGTCTTCTAAACAGGGCTCAGGAGACTCAAACAGCAAGCCCCTACAGAGGTGCTTTCCTTTTTGCTGCCTTTTGGAAGGACCAGCTGCCAGTGCACATGTGACAAGAGCAGGGTGCCATGTCTCCCTGCCTCTCTTCGCTTGCATGCACACGGAGAGGAGCAGGCAGATGGAGAGGTGAGTCCACGCAGCCATGCAAAGGATTCCTCCTGATTCTTACATGTATACCTCCTGATGCTTGATTTGTGTGCTTGGCTGCTCTGCATCTGGTCCTGGCCTTGAAATGAGTGAAGTCATAATTGCACTTCCCCTTTTCTTGTCACATGTTTGTACCTTGGGAGGTCCTAATAAAAACTGAAAAAGAAAACCTGCTGGAAGTACACTAACATACTGAAACTCCATCTATACATAGCAGCCTTGCTCCAAATCAAATATCTTGTAGTGCTACCAAGAGATTCTCAGGCTCTATAGTAAGATGGAGTTCTTTAACTTCCCCCCAAATTCTGTCACCATGAGAGCTAGGAACTTTATTATTCCAAAAATGTGATGGTTATCCAAACTATAACAGAACAGCAGGCTGTACAATAACTCCTCAGGACTATATTTGCTGCACCAAAGGCCTAAGACAAATAAAATAACCACTTTGTACTCATCACCTCAATTATTCACCACCCCCACTCCACCCCAGTTCAGAAATACCAAGATGTCATTCACCACCTTGTGCTTTCCTAGAGGATGCGGCAATATGAGGAACAGCACATCACAAACAAAAAAAAGGATTCTAAGGCTGAGGACAGACTGGCAATCTAAAGCGGAGGCAAAGCGGAGGGAACTGGAGCGGGGGAAAAAACCCACGGAGCTGGCCGTTCACACTGGCCAGAGCAATGCGGATCAGCGGCGATACGGAGCGTTCAGACTGCCACGGAGCATTCAGACTGCCGCGTAGCCAGCGCGCGCGGCTTGCGCTTGCCGCTGCTTTTTTTTTTCCCGTTGATGTGTTTCGCATGTGCGCACATGCGCATAACTTTTTGCCGGTGCGTTCACACTTCCTCCGGATGCCTCCCACTTCTTCCAGTTCACACTGTTTGGAAGCGGGAGGCATGCAGAGGAAGGCCCCTGAACACCAGGAAAAACCGGTGTCCTGTTAAAGCGGAAGGAAAGCGACTGGGAGACGGGTAAGTACGCAACGGAGCCGAGGGACAGATGCGCATGTCTGAACGTGCTCCTTTCCTCCATTTGCAAAGCGTGCCTGCCCCGCTTTAGATTGCCAGTCTGTCCTCAGCCTAAGGCCTTCTTTGTACAGGGTACAAACGAAGACACACAATACGCATATCTGTTGAAACTAAATAGGTCTGGGACTTACCACTACCTGGGTGGGGACCTCTGTGTCAGCTGCCTTGACTACCGTGATGGAAGAAAAGCAGGATATTGTTTCATTAAAACAAACATGTCACTGTCTGATCCAGAACTGAACTAAGGATGTGCAATATAGTGGGTTGGCATAACACTATGCTAAGAAACTGGGCTGTAACCCAGAAAGCTCACAGTTCACTTCTACCAAGAACTTGCTAGGTGGGTTTAGAAGAGCCACTCCCCCTTTCCTGCAACATGGAGGCAAAGAGGCCTACTTTATAGGGCTCTTGAAAGCACAGGGACTGTTTCAGTATTCCTTAAAACTCTCTAAAGTACTATGCAAAAACTAAGATCAATGCTAACTGGAGCTTCTTTATCAAAGTTTTTAATCGCTTAAGTTTCTGTCCTCCATACTGCTCTTTCATAGTTCCCCCCCACCAAATTACAGCAATATTACAAAGTGAAATTAATTAGGGAGGTCAATGAAATCTCCTGTCCACACATGCCTGGGACACAGAGGCATCACACAGAATGAAGGAAAAGGGAATTACATCTCCTTGACCTTTAAGATTATAGGAACAGAAGGCATGTGTTGCTTACACTGGTAACGGTCAGATTTCCCAGCCACTTCCCAAAACTCCACAGAGCTTACGTTTCATTTTTCAGCTCACTGTAACAGAGTGAAATTAGACGCCTACTGATCTCTGTTTCTGACTTCAGACATGCACAAGCTAAAACTTTCTAGAGGTCTCCAGGCCTAAAAACAGTTATTAGCCCCCAGCCTGCTAATGAGATGCTCCATATTCAAACTGTCAGGGTTAAAAACCTGATGTCACAGCTCAGTTGAAAAGTAAAACAAACCAATTCCATCAGGACACATTTCTGTTGCATAATTTATTCTAGCATCTGTGATTCCAAACATACACATTTAAAAGAAGAGCCACCACATGTCAGAACTAGTTATGTCCCTTCCCTACAGAGATACTCATTCTGTTGTTGACACGGTCAGTTGGTTAAACAAACGGTTAAGCCTAGTATAGATGGCCAGCTCCATACATTTACTCCCTGCATGGGTGGGGGGGAAGTGCAGGGAAGTGCACAAGCATGCTGGGCCCATCCCCTGCCTCCATACAATTCCCTGGCCATCTGCAAAGTGCAAGCATGCAGAGGAAGGGGGTGAAGCCCCCTCTTCTTTCCCACGTGTTGAGTCAACAGGGTGGTTTGGTTTCCATCCATGCTTTTGACATTCTGGTGCATGCACATTTTTGCCCAGCCTTAAAGGAGGCATAGCTTTCCCACTCCCATCATTTAATTAACTGACCCAACCACCCATTATCCTGGTAGAATCATATCATCTACTATGTAGAGGCCAAAGTATTCACAAGGCGAGGAAATTAAACTCGACCACCATAGGTACTGCGCAGCTGCAAAGCTGTTCAGCAGCTGTCTGAAGTGGATGGCAAACAGAGCAGAGCTCATGTACAATTAATTACTACCTAAGTACTACTACTTAAAACTTTAACTGAAGAAATCTCTTGCTGAATCAGACCAAGAGTTCAAATAGCCCAGGAGCCACAGGTAAAGCATGAAGGCAACTTTCCACTTTCATTATTTGTCCCCAGCAGCTAGTATTTAGAGAAACATGGCCTCTGAACTTGCAGGTTCCATTCAGCTGTCAAATATCCCACTGATAAATCTGTCTTCCATAAATTTACTATCACTGAACCTCTTAGTAGCAAATTCCATAAATTTAATTCTGGCTGTAAGGATGCTAGTCTCCAGGTAGGACACAGGGATTCCCTGGAATTACAGCTCATCTCCAGACTACAGAGATCACAGCAAATGGGTGCTTTGGAGGGTGGACTCTATAGCATTGAGGTCCTTGTCCTCCCCAGGCTCCGTCCCTAAGTCTCCAGGAGTTTCCCAGCCTGGATCTGGCAACCCTAATTGGCTGTCCTAAACACACAGCCAACCAGTTCTGTGTGTGCCTGTTAGCAGAAGAGTGTGGAGTCCTACCCCATGCATAATTTTATAAACCTCTATCATGGGTCCCCTTATTCATCTTTTTTTTAAATCTAATACCACCAGACTCTCTAGCTTTTCATCAAGGGGAAGAGCTCTATAATCTCCATTATTTTAGTCATTTTTTCCTGCTATGAGCCAATGTCAACTACACATATTACAAATGTTGCCCCACCATCAATTTATATGAAAAACCTTATCAAACTGACCATTTTATTTTCGATCTGTGTCCTAATAATCTCCAGCACAGAATTTTCATCACTGCAGAAGAGAATTATTTCTTTGATATATTTACCCAAGAACTCTATACCTAGTTAGTTCACACATCAGCCCATATATGAAGTTGGAAATTTTTGCCCTGTATACACACACCATTTTACTGTTACTTAGCTTTGCTGTTTGGTTGGCCATTCACAGTTCAAAAAATAAGGAAGAGCTTTTTGCAATCTGCTCAGCTTTTTACCATGTTGAATAATCTTCCTACCATTTATGAACAAGTTGGAGCACTGGTCCTAAAAGATACCCCCAAGGGACTCACTCCTTATTTCCCTCCATTGTGAGAAGTGTCCTTTTGACTTCTGCCCCTGCTTCCTGTTGTTTAACCAATTACTAATCCACATGAAGACCTGTATTCCTATCCCTAGACTGCAAAGTTTACTCAGAAGCTTTTAGTAAGAAATTTTGTCAAAGTTTTTCTGGACATCCAGATATCCTAGTCCATCCTTAGCCTCTTGCTTGTTAACATTTTTTTAAAAACTCTGAAGGTTCTAGGTGAAGGACTTTCCTTTGCAGAAGCTGTATCTTGCCTTAGTAGAGCTTGTTCTATATGCCTAATCATTCTTTCTAAAATAGGGCTTTCAACAAATTTACCTGTATTAGGCAAGTCATTTTCTGGGTCCCTGCTGGATCCCTTTTTTAAAAATCAGCATTACAATTGCTAATTTCAAACTATCTGGTAAGGAGGCTGATTTCAAATCACAAATTGCATATGTCTATTCGATTAACACATTTCATATTTGAAGTTTTTTACAACTCTCAGCTGTAGGCTGTCTGAACCCAGTGACTTGTTGATTTCTAATATGCCAATTAGCCTTAGAACTAATCTCTTGTCACCTCTCCCTTGCTTAGTTCTCCAGATGTCCTCCAGGAGGAAAAAGTGGTTCAGATGTGAACACCTACCCAGCAAATTCCATAGTGAAGACAGATGCAAAGAAATTAATTCACTGCAATCTCCATTTCATAGCTAATTATTTGTCCATCTCCCTTGTGGGTTTCCTACTTCTGATGCCTTTTAAAAAAATGTCTGTTTGCCAAAATGTCTTTAGCGAGACAATCTTCTAAAATCCTTTTTTCATTTGCCTTATTGTCAACATTTGTTTGTCTCACTAGAGCCTCTGCTCCCCCCCCCCACCCCAGCCTATACTCCTTTTTTAATTCTCACGTAGCTTCCTTTATTTTGCTCATTAAGGATGCTGGCCATCCTCTTGGTAATATCTTTACTACCCAGGGTGTACATGGTATCTGTGCTTGTGTTATCATGGGTTTTTAAAAGCCTCCAAGCATCCTGAAAGGATTTGGCCCTCTTAACAGTCATCACTCCACTTCCTCTTAACTAAGCCCTTCCATTTTAAAAAGTTTCAAGAAAAACAAATAAACATGATTATGTTGGACTCTGCAGGAACCTTTCTACTACTTAAATACGTTTTGAGTTCAACAGCATCATTATCTCAGTTGCTGATCTTGCACCCAGATCCTCTGAACAACTCAAGATTAAATCCAGTACCACCTCTTTTCTATTTGTCTCCAACTTACACCATTCTAAAGCACATTCATCCCCGGAAGTGACATCATCATGTCAGTGACGTCACATGGTGACACTCTGGTTTCACAACAAATTGACCGCAGAGTTTTGCCTTCAAACCAGGGCGTCCCCCGTGATATTGCCAACATGATAACATCACTTCTGGGTGACATTTTTGCATCAGGGACATCGCACGGGGACATGGCTGTTTGCAAGTGGGGTTTCCCCCACTGGCCAGTTGGCCAGCAGAAGGCAGAAGCCCTGCAAATTGTGGGAGCCCCCGCCAAGACCTGGGAACTGGCAACCCTAGACAATAGTTAGTCACATCTTATTTTCCTGTCTTTGGCCATCCCCTTGATTTATTTCATCCCAAAATCACCATGAGTGCTTTCATCAAGGGGATGACAGTTATTTTCCTAGCACAAAGTTATTTTAAAAGTATTTCTATTAAGAATTTTTAAGCAAAACAAAAACTAAAAGTTCAGTTTTTAAAAAAGAAAAAGAAAAAACAATCAATAAAGAAAGAAAAAGTAAAAAAAATATACCAGTAAAATTTTTTACAATTTCTCAAGGACACTGACAAATGCAATTACTTAAATCTAGAATTATGAGAGTTACTTGCACTAAACAACAAAATTACCTCAACAATTCTTACATTTGTGTTATTTAAAATCTCCTTAATCATCAGATCCACAAGTCATTGATTCATTTTTTCTTTTTCATGCAAAAAGTCAATAAGAGGTTTTTAGTTAGCAATAGATGTAGAGACTGTCTTTTCTCTAATTAGAGAAGTAAGTTTAGCCATCTCAGCAAATCCTAACATCTTTAAAAACCATTCTTCTAATACGGGTATTTTCAAAGATTTCCCTAGTATGAAGTTATTTTTGAATAACTGGTGCTTCCTAATCACAGTGATTCTGCAAATGAATCTTCCAGCTGACTGGACACCTTAGCTCATATTTTTTACCTACACATGTACCCACTTTGACATAACCTATCTAGTACATTTTTTGTCCTGCTCTTTCTGCAAAGAGCTCAGGGCATCATATATGGTTCTCCCTTCCCCATTATGTCCTGTGGATTCTTTCTGATCCACTGGTTTTCTTGTATGCCCACTATCTGTGTTCTGATTTAGCACAAAGCACACCAGCTCCCTGCCTAGAACACCTGTAGCTTTGATTCTAAAGTCAGAGACCACACATTTCTAAGCTTTTTGCAGGCAAAAATAACAGTCAGGGCTCACCAAGACTTAGACCCCAAACCAGTCTTCAATAGCAGGGATTACATCTACCAAATTGCTGTCTGCACTGGCATTACCTGAGACTTTCATGTCTCTGAACATTTGTGAAGTACAACAAGCCACACACACAGAACGAAAGGTACAGTTTGGGGGCAGCTCATTTCAATGTTACAGGTTAGTTACTTATGAGGGCTAGAATTGGGCTTTTAAAACAAAAACTGAAGCACTCAGTTTGACAAAGTCTGCAACAAGCACAGTACGTTTTGCTTGCATACAGCGCTTACAGAAATCTGGCACTCCAGTTCTAAACTGGAAAATAATAAAATAATCCTCAGTTATAACTTACAAAATGCATGGTGGAGAAAGATACAAAAATGAATGTGTATGAAAACAGACTATTATCTTCAGCCTATTAAACTCCAATGCCGCTTGAGAGCAGAATTATTTTATTAAATGTGAAACTGAACTCTTTAGCAAAGAAGTGGGGGAAGCAATCACACATTGGGATATCTCATACTTGAAATTTCCTATCCACAGCTGTGCTAAATAGCAAATTAGAATAGCAGATGCAAATAAATTTCCAAACAGCTTATTCATTATAGTAGCCATCTTGGGCAATCACCAGATTCACAATTTGGACATATGTCTTGTGGGGAGGAAAAAACACAACTCTGCAAATAGAAGAAGAAATCAGAAGAAACTGAGATTTTGTAATTTCTAACAAAATGCTATTTTTTAATGAGCAACATGGATAATACAACTACTTTTCCACTGTATAATTTGGAAATTGCTATTCACTCTTTTTCATGTAAATTGGTGGGGAGGGTTGGAAGATGTTTGCTGAAGAATAAGTTAATAGGGGAGTATATTGTAACTCTTAGGATGCGATCACATGCACAATTAGCCCTGACATAGGTGCGAATGCTGGGTGGATTAAAGGAGCGCAATCAGACAACAGCATCTGGGAAGCGCCCCGCAGCTGTCGGCAACGCGTTTTGCTCCGCCACACAAGCGGATTTAAAAGACACCTTGGAAAGTCCGGTAGCAAACAGGCTGCTACAGGCCACAGATGGACTTTCCTGCGTCTGATCCCTCCAGCGCACTCTCATGGCGTCTCAGACCTGTTCCGGCCATCCCGATTCCGTGCCATTGTTTTTTGCCCTTCTCAGTATGTGCATCATCGCACACTCCATAGGGAGCCCTCAGAGCTGAGGTGCGAATCGTCGATTCCTCGTTTAAGCGAATCGGAGACAAACAACAACAAAAAACCCCAACTCACCCGCAGTTGTGTCTGATCACGCAGTGGCGGGCTGTGCTTGCAGCTTCAAAAGACTGTGTGATCACATAACGGCAGGTCAACTTCTGCCAGAGGAAATAGGCTCCCCCTACCCACTTTATCTCGCGAGTGTGATCGCAACCCTAAAATTAAAAAGTGCACTTTCAAGTGTGTTGTAGTGGCTACAGTGCCGGACTAGGATCTGGGAGCACCAGGTTCAAATCCCCCCACTGCCATGGAGGCTTGCTGGGTGCCCTTGGGCCCATCACTCGCTCTCAGACTAACCTACCTTACTGGGCTACTGTGAGGACAAAATGGAAGACAGAATAATGCAAGCCACTTTGGGTCCCCCTTGAGGAGAAAAGTGGGGTGCACACAAAGTAAATAAAATGCAAATTTCTCAGAGGAAGTTTTGGAATGCTTTCAGGTATAGGCATAATGTAATGTGAAAAATTATTTTGAAAGAGGTACATGCCAGGAGAAGACCTCTGAAGAGCAAATCCAAAACAGATTCTTCACTATAGTATTTCACCCTTCTTCCTGGTAGTTCTACAGGGATCACAGGGAAGAGGTCAGTGCCATGAACCAAAATGCAAACCATTTTTTTTTAACAGGCATTTCTGAGCAAGCACAGCTGCTCCACAGTTGCCTCAAAAATACACATCCTCTTGCAAAGCACTGAGAAAACTTTTTGTTTGCTCAGTTAGACTGCTTCTTGCACCTACTGAACTGTCTGTATTGCAGTGCACATGCGATCCCATGCTGTCTTCACAACAACCTTGTAAAGTAGGTTAGTCTGAAAGACAGTGACTTACTGAAGGCCACTCCTGAGTTTCACAGCCAAGAAAGGATATGATCCCAGATTTCCCTGGTCCGAGCCCTATGCTCCATCCACTACACCACACTGGCTCTTGCCTTCTGTTGCTTTATAGAACAAAGCATGGAAGAACGGAGGTGGAAAGGTTTAATTTTCAGATGCAGAGCAGGGAAGTGATCTCTGTGTGCTGGGGAGATAGTAGATTCAGCTTACCATTTACTTCAACCGACATCCAGTTTTATTCGTTTATTTAGCAAAGTGGCTTTATTATGAAGATTTTATTTATTTATGGCAGGGTGCGTGCCAGTGGCTCAGAGGTTAAGACACTGAGCTGCAGACCGGAAGGTCTGTAGCTTGGCAGTTCGAGACCTGAGTGCCACGTGACGAAGTCAGCTCCTGTCTCTGGTCCCAGCTCCTGCCAACCTAGCACTTGGAAAACAAGAAAATGCAAGTAGATAAATAGGTACCGTTTCAGTGGGAAGGTAACAGTGTTCTGTGTCATGCCAGCCACATGACCACAGAAACGTCTTTGGGCAGTGCTGGCTCTTTGGCTTGTAAACGGAGATGAGCACCGCCCCCTAGTCGCATACGGCTGGCTTTCAAGCAAGGGAAACCTTTACATTTACCTTTATTATTTACACTGATATTGTGTGCTGCTTTGGGTCCTGATTTTGGAGGAAAGGTATCTGAAGAAACAAACGAGCTTGCTTTGCCTGCAGTAGAAACTGCTGATGCAAACCCAGCCAACAAAGCTGTGGTTCTCATTGGCTTGTATATGTTATTTATTAGGTCATAGTTATTGGAAGGCATTGAAGATTACTCTGCTGAGACGTACAAAGCCAAGTGACAGAGGTCAGAAAATGCTTTTGTGGAAAAGAGGAAGGGGGTTATTGTCAAACTCCTTCCTATGCTTGTGTCTACCCAATGTGAGGCTAGAAAATGCAAAGCAGAGAGAGTGTTTCCAGCACGCACCCTACCATAAACTATGGAAATCTGACCAGTTTATTTGTTCTGTGTTCTCCTCCGTACAGGAGATGGGGGGAAAACACACCAGTACTTGTCCGTGCTGCACTTGCTACAGAGGAGGCTGCGCAGGAAACTTCCTTAAGGGATGAGGGATCTCTGCGGTCAAAATCATTAGCTACCGTCTTTGCCCAGTCCTAACCAAGAGATAATTGTCTTCTCAGTCTGCCAGCGTAACACCCAAGCATTGCCAGTGGGAAGGTCAGCAGCCCTTTCTACATAATCACATCCTCTGTTCCTTTTCCCCTGCTTGGTGCAGGATGTTGTCTCACAAATTGTGCTCCCAAGATTTAATACATCCTGACGCTCCTCTCAATGACAAATTCTTCACTAGCAGTCAGCATCTCAAACACTTAGCTAGTGAGCCCTTGGGGAGACACAGACTCACCTCATCTATCTGTATAATTGCCTCGACCCATCCAGACACCCGCTTGGAATAGCAAAGAAGATCAATTAAGAAAGAAATGTGGCTACCTCCAATATTTTTATCCCAGTGATAGCATCCCTTCCTTTGAAGTGTCACCATGATGAGGCTATTGCTGACCGGCAATGACTCCATTTGAAGCTGAGCTCCAGCTATGGTGCTTGAAGCTGGGCGGGAGACCTTTGCCTTAGACACTAGAAAGCTGCCACCAACCACTACTGGACTTAAATGGGATAATTAAGAAGAAGAAGAGTTGGATTTATACCCCGCCCTTCACTCGGAGTCTCAGAGCAGCTTACAATCTCCTTCCCTTCCTCTCCCCACAGTAGACACCCTGTGAGGTAGGTGGGACTGAGAGAGCAGTGAGAGAACTGCTCTTGAGAGAACAGCTCTGAGAGAATTGTGACTGATGTAAGGTCACCCAGCTGGCTGCAAGTGGAAGAGTGGGGAATCAAACCCGGTTCTCCAGATTAGAGTTTGCCGCTCTTAACCACTACACCAAACTGGCTCTATGATTCAAGATAAAACAGACCTTTGTATTCCACACACACAGACCCCCCAAAATCTGTGACCATGTAATTGACATTCTGTACCAAGAAAACTACCTCAGCCACTTGGTACAAATTATGCAAACTGAATTTACATAATTTTCTTATCTTGCACAATTTTTTTTAGCAAACATACTAAACCTTGCTGCTTATGGGGAGGGACTGACGCCCATTTTGAACCATTGCCAGTTTTATTCAACCACCCTTCTGGCTGCAGGGATTCCAGTAGGCACAAAATTTTGAGCACACCTTCACAACCATAAGGACTACAACCATTTTTTTTAAAAAAAAATCTGAAGCTGAACCTTTCATGAAGTTGCTTCTCTGCTCAGTACTACATCTTGCACTTTTCTGCACTCCTGAGGAACCACTACATATGCCCCACCCTGCTTTTATCATAACTTTCCCCCCTACGTAGGCGCTGTCATTTCTTTAAAAGAGGATACTAATGAACAATTTGGCTCCGTTCACAACTTTGCTTCATCACCTTGAATCCTACAGCCCCAGTGGTGCTGAAATGCTGGAAGTCAATTGGTTGTGTGTTGGTTGTTTTCATATACCCAACTCAAGATTTCAAGCTGCCCACAAGTAGTGAAAACGGCATCCCAAGACAACAGAACATCTTGGTTTGATTCTGTTGATAATTTCCAATTTTAAATCATCAATTGCATGGGGGGGGGGGGGAACCGTCCGGTTTGGTGACTTTCCCCCAGGACACGATAAATGTTGCCTCAGCTCAATCTGACTACTACAAAACAATGCATGCTTTTTTTAAAAAATCCCATGTTAAACTTCTTCAGTACACAATGGCCAAGGCACAATCCACAGGGAAGCCTTCCAACACATGCTCCAGAGGGAGCTGCACTAACTTGCTCTCCTACAGTGCCGCATTCATTGCTATCAGGCTACCACATGAGAACTTCCTGATGGACTGTGTTAGAGCAAAACAAGAGGCGGAGGGGGAAAAAGCTCTACACAAATGAAGCTGTCAACAGCATTAGTCCTGGCTCTCTTCGGCCAACTTTACTGTCAATTACATAAGTGTATGGTGGGGGAAATGCTCTACCAAGTGGAAAAAACAACACACCTTAGACTTCCTTTCCTTTCCTTATTCCTTTTTCAAGAGGGCTGCACAATGCATCACTTTTGGCAGGTTAAAAGTGCTTCAGGGCACTGGGGATACGCTCAACCCCCAACTGGCCAGTGATAAGGTGTATCGTAATGCACATGTTGCTGCGATACTACACAGCAATGTATTATGGACGAGTCCTCTTAGGAATTATTTCAAGCCAGGTCTGCATTACTGCAAATCACTGTGCATAAAAAAAAAAAGCTGGCAAAGGCCTATGGAGTAGGGTTGCCTACCTAACATGAGCCGTACGGCTTAAGTGGTGTGAGCATGTTCGGCTTCACTGAGGCAGGAAGAAGCTGTGGGGTTTAGTCACATGCTTGCAAAACCAGAGTTGTTGGGAGGAGAGGCAGGAGTTATGGGTAAGAGCCCACATACTCAGGGACAATAGAGCTCTCTGTATTGTTATCAAGGGCATCTCTTTCAAATCCGTTCTTAACTGATCGCTCTGCCAGTCAGAAAAGGAACATGTTCTATTCGAGGTACTCTGGATAAGTCTCTCATTTCAGAGATCACTATGCAAACCATTTGGGACCCCTAGTAAGATAGCCAAAGATAATTTCTGACAAGGGGAGGGGAACACATGTCCCTCTTATGAATCTTTATGGTATATTTAATGCAGACGTCCAAAAGGGCCTTTCAGTGACACTTGCATGCTAGAAAAAGGCTCTTCTTCCAATAGTGATGTCGTTAAGGTGCCATTTTTTTTTAAAAAAAGGTACATCTGTGTGGACAGTATCTACAGAGTCTGTCAAGATATTCAGTTCCTTGGAATATTAATTAAGAACGCTTAAAGATTCCGAAGTATTCTATAATAATAGCACCACAACAGATCTGCCCATTCTTTTTTCCCCTGTGACCTCAGTTGGCAAACAGAAACCATCCAAAAATGACACACTATTGGGGGGGGGGGGGATGAACAATTGGAGTTTATTTTCTTATGACCCATTCACATTAAATCCACCCAGCACACCTGTACACTGTAAGACTTATGAACCAATTGCAGCCTCTTCCCTGTCTGTTGGTAGTTCCGTGGGAGTGGTGATTTAAAGCATCCATGGTTTACAGCCCATCTCTTTAAGGGAACATTTAGGGGCTGTCCAAGTGCATCAAAAACGGTGCTGGGAACTGGAGAATCACAGCATCTCTACTGCTCCTCCTCTTCCTGGACTAAGAAGTCCTTGGTGGAAATGGCAGCAGTTTTTCCAACCAACCCCAAGTCCCCCTGTGCCTAATAATGCGCATATTAATAGGGTAATGAAATCCTTGAGTGTTCTTACCACCAAAATCACTGAGGAGTAATAGAGACCGGAGAGTACAGAAATAGTGAGGACAGAGATTGAAGGTGAGGACTTCAGTGTGGGAGTGCAGAATTGCGGAACGTGGAAAGAAAATGCATGCAAAGGAGTTAGCGAGAAAACAAGAAGACAGAACACACATGTTCTAAAGGTACAGAAAGAAGAGGAGGGATGGCTAACAGAAAAAGAGAAAGACTTGAGATGGTTCATAGAGGACACAGGGAGAACTATGGGACGCAGCAAGAAATGGGTAGAGAAAGACCTGTGATGGGGGGAAAGGAAATGCTAAGAGATGAAAATGCAGAAAAGATGTCCTGGTGGGAAAACAGAAAGAGAAGGAGGCTAATAGATGGGGATGTAGATCTGTGGCGGTGCAGCGGCAAAAGGAAAGAGTGCAATGGACTTGACAGAGAATCAACAAAGACAGAGACCTCTGGTAGCGCAAAGAGAAGAGAGAGAATGAACTATAGGGCTCAGAGAGATAAAGGGGGTGAACAAAGAAACAGCTTGAAAAGAAAAATACCAACTTAAAATCATAACATTTTTTAGGCAGCCTCAGGTTAATAAAAATATAAAAAATGGCCTTCAGAGTGATTTGAATTGTGCATGCCTCCCACACAATGACAATAAAAAAACATTCAAAGGAAGAAAGTTTCAATGACCTATTTAGCAGCACTCTCACAGTCTTGATTTAGATGCAAGAGAGCTTTTTTAAAGGGGGAGTTTGAACTTAATATGTTGATGAGGCAGCTAAAGCTTAGCTGATAAATCAGTGAAGGCTAATTTGGATCAATGAGGCTGAGAACTGAAGGCAACCCTTGCTTGTTCTTTAAAAACTATTCTTTAAAAACTATAACTGGAATGTTGTTATGCTATGCAATGAAAATGAAAACATTAAAATCAGCCTTGTCTCCTAAAAATAGAAAGGAACATGTTTATTGTGCATTATTAAACAAACGTTTTATCTTATAGTTTTTAGACTATTAAAATATGTTTTTTTCAATTATTTTATTACAAAACCAATGATTAACTAAAAACTATCTGATCTGATGATAGCCCTGAATATATATATGTGTGTGTATTGGCCTATTTCAAGGGTCCTTTGGCCCAGGTTCCGTAACTTTTCAGTATCTAGGAGTACAGATGTCTTGCATGTTATCCCCCACACACACCCTAAAGCTAAGTATGTTTGCTGTCAATCTGGCATAACTCTGGCCAGTTTAAGCAAAAAGATTTGCCAACATCCACATCTCAAGGTGCAGTCAATGCTGTATGGATGAGGTTAGTCTGAATGAGGTTTGTTGCCACAAAGCTATACAAGAAAATTCCAGGAGACTGAACTACACACCATGAAACATCCAAAGTTGCCGGAGGGACGCACATGTGTGCATAAGCATGGAGAAACATTTTATAATCAGCCACCTACCTGATTCAAGCCATTCATCGATAATGACTAAATTCTGCTAGAGATGCTTATATAAACGAACATATGAAGACTTAGGAATACATATACTTTATTCTAGAATTTTTTCAAACAGTCTTGAATCACTTACAGTGTAATCCTAAACAGAATATACCCTTCTAAACCCAGAGCAGCTCTATTTAAGATTGAATTGTTAATCTCAAAAGTGGTCTACAAAATGAAGCAGCTCATGCAGACAGAAGGCTATCAATTCTGTTATTGTCAGGACTTCAGGTAGTGTCCTAGATTTTACACCAAACATCTGCAGTTTTGTGAAATGGATTCCAAAGAATCTCAGCATCCCACAAATATCAAGTTTCCAACATTCTTAAGGAAAAGCCACTTCAGTTACATCATTTTCAAACTGGTTTAAATCTGCAATATATCTCTGCCTCCCCACCCCCCCCAACTGTTCCCCCCAGGCCCATTTGATCTGAATTGTAAGCTCTGCCTACAGCAGATAATTGATTGCACTACTGTTCAGAGTCAGTTACCTCGAGATTAAAAATCAGATGAGAAGAAAAAGCCCTGTATTATCCAGGCACTCCTTTTTTACTTATCTTGACTTATGCCTTGATTGTCTTAAAAAAAATCAGAGACAAGTTAAATAATTATAATCTTAGAATGAGTGAATGGGTAAGTAATTCTACAGAGAGCATCAGTGACTGAATAGAGCAAATGGATTCAAGTCCAACTCTGATTTTCTGATGTCAAAAGGGGAAGGGGGGTAGCCGTTGGCTACCACTCTGCTCTCATGGTAGACTGCAATTCCCAATTACTCCAGGGCTGGCATAGCAAGTTCCTTGTTCTAGGCATCATTCCCAGACCAGCAAGCATTTCCACAGATTATAAATATTGGAACTGCTCACACATAGGGAAGATCAGGCTAAAACATAAGCACAGCCCAATGGTGACAATGTCATGATGTTACTTACTGCTCCTTGTGAAAACTATAAACAAACAGCAAATCAGAATTACAACATGGAAAATTTTTGGCTCCGTTCTGCTCAAGTAGCTGTGAGTGGCTTGTGTTAAAGGCCAAACCACAGGAGACCCCAGGAGTGCCATAAATTAGCAACCAAACCATTTTTCTCTGAGATTCAGACATGTGGAGTCTGAACTTAGATCGCTACTGCAACGCAGGGAGAAAGGGTGTGTGGGGCTAACATGTTGTAAAAGAAGGGGAGACCACAGGTTGGAAAACAGCATGGGGGGTTAAATCATCCCTTCTTTCACACCATGATGAAACCTGCTTTGGGGCCCCACCTGAGTGGTATTTACAGGGGGGACAAACCCAAATGGGAGTGCATTCACGCAACACCCAACAACTTGTGTACTTTACTGTGCAATCCTAAACAGGATTTTCTAAGCACACTGACTTCACTGGCCTTTTCCCACTGATACTGGTGGCCAAAGTCTAATCAGAGCACCTTAAGCAGAAATACTGCCAGAAAAGCTACTACTATGGAGATTTAGCAGGCAAAAACAAGCTTGATTAGATACTTGTGAAAGGGGATGTGTGCATAATTTTAAGATAATCAGATAAACCATACTCTAACAAGTTGTAGCATTAACGTACTGAAATCAAAATTGCATTTAATGTATTACTCATTACAGCTCCCAATGTTTTTTTTTTAATAGATTTGATTTTTAAAGTTTGTGTAATCAGCTTGTAGAATTTGCTGCCATGGGACGCAGATCTGGTCACTAGTTTAGTGGGTTTTAGAGAAATACATGGAGTATGGGTCAATCAGTGGCTATTAACAAGATGGCTAAAATGGGACCTCCATGTTTGAAAGCAGTAGTCTACTCAATACCAGTGCTGGAGGTGGGGAAAGCCAACAACAGGGGAAGGTTTTGGCTTCCATTCTCTTTGGCCTTCTGCAAGCCTCTGGACTAGATGATCCACTGGGGCTGCTCTTATGTAGTTTCCTTCTAAGAGAAATAACTAAGCTCATTCCTTAACCAACTCTTTTGGCTGTCCTTGGCAACCTGTGTAGCTGTGGTCAAACAGGCTTGTATGCATTTATGTGCTATGTCTGGATCTTCAGGAAGGCAGCCTAGTATTTATTTTTAAACTCTAGATCTAAACACATGGCCCACACATGCAATAGCTTCTTTCCTGGAGGCTGGATACCATTCCAATATCAGGTTTTTAATATGCTTGCGTATGTCTGTACGCCTGTGCTTCCCACCCCCAAATTTCATTAACCATGACTCAATAAAGTTGTTTTCTGGGAAGGTAAGCAGCAATTCAAGGACGGTTTTTTCCCTTTTTTGAAAGAAGAGGCGAAACAAGTTTTCCCTTCTTGCCATAATTATCCATTCAGATTTTCCTTCTATTCTTACCTTTGTGCTCTTTCCAAGGTATGGAGGTAGAGACCTTTATCATATTGTATTTCAGAACTTCTGGTATTATTATAATGTGATAAGAGTTTATAATTTGTCTTAGTTTAACAAATTCACATTAATTTTTTACTACCCTAAAAGCAGACCTGTACAACCTGTAACTCATCAAGGCAAATATAGCCTACCTGCCAGGTACTGGGACATGAAAGGCTCTTGACAGGTAAGGGCTGTGGCTCAGTGGTAGAGCTTGACATGCAGACGGTCCCACGTTCAATCCCCAGCATCTCTAGTTAAAAGGACCAGGCAGTAGGTGATGTGAAAGACCTCTGCCAAAGACCCTGGAAAGTCACTGCCAGTCTGAGTAGACAATACTAACTTTGATGGACCAATGGTCTGATTCACTATAGAGCAGCTTCATGTGTTCACAGACACACGCTGCAAAATAAGTTTATTGAGCCCTTATGAGCTTTGGGGTAGGGGAACAGCATGGACAGTCACAAATGTAGAAGACTAATCCAGACCAAAGTCACCCAACAAGCTTCCATGGCAAAGCGGGGATCTGAACCTGGGCTTCCCACTTCCTAGTCTGACACTTTGACCACTAGACCATGCAGGCAGAATTTATATCCCATATATATCCATGGTTCTCACAGTGTGGGTAAGAATCCAAAAGTGGGTTGGGGTGCCCTTACAGGTGGGTCACAAAGGCAACACCAGTCCACAGAAAAATAGGAGGCTCAACAGCAAATTGGCATTTGCCTCTGCATGATGGCCATGAAATACAGCCCGCTGCTCAGCATTGCTGTACTTTTATAAATTCCAAACATGAGAAATAATAACTATAAACTTTCTCAGTGCAACCTAATGTAAGACTTCTGTGCTATAAACTGGGCAAGGGGGACAGCTTGTTTGCAAGAGAGCCCTAAAAATACAGTAAGTTTAGAAGAAAGCCTCACTTCAAAAAATTTGAAAACCACTTCCATGGAGGTCTGAAGTTAAATGCTGTATATTTTCAAGCCCCTCTAAAGCAATAGATGGTCAAACAACAGTTGGCACTTACCACTTAGATGAGTTGGGGAGTCAACAGTTTAACCTGCTGATACATCACCAAACCTTAGCATTTTTTGCTCAAACTTTGCTGATTTTGTATTACTCAACATGAGGCTGGAGAAGAGTTCCCAATTCCACGTGTGATCTAGATAGACAGGTAGTTAGAGACGTCCTTGTTAAACATGTTTGTGCAGTTAACACCACACACATCAGGAGCGAAGTCAGTCTTGAAGGTGGCCCAGCAATTAAGCTAATACTGTTGTATTGTATTGTACCGACTGGACCCTTAACAATGCTCTTGCCCTGGTATCCAGATTTCTCCAGTTGTTAGCAAGGCTAAAGTTTGCTTGTACTAGTTCATCAATCCTCCATCTGGCCTTTCACAGAAGACGCAAGTTCTATTTGGTTGTATGCAGTGAACTTTTCCAACAAAGGAACACTGCTATTAGCACTAAAAAACTGAAGTAACTTGATAAATTGATTTTTTTTTGAGGGATTGGTTCACCCTTTTCTCCAGAAAAAAAAATCTCTAAAGACTCTAGGACTTTCCAGATTTAGGAAGCTGAGAGGCAACAGCTCAAGTAGGCTTGGATGGAGCAAAAGGGCAAAGAAAACATGGGGGGGGAGGGGTATAAAGCAGATTCAAGGACCAGGGCAAATTAAAAATGAGATCAAAAAGAGCATGCACAGGACAGTGAGTATATTATATGAGTATTGCATGTATCCCAAAAGCCTACAGCAAAGAGGCAGGATAGGAATTCGTTAAAGAAATATAGGAAAGAATGGTTAACTAGAGTTGAGAACTATTCTTCCAGGGTAGATTCAGGCAATATGAAGTTGCACCTGGCATCAGAGGTCGATAAAACATGATACGTTAGCCATTCTGCCCAAAAAAGGGAGATAAAGTCTATTTTGTCTACAGAACAAAAGTTGAGTCCAGTTCAGATATCTTCAGGATCTGAAGAAGTGTGTGTGCACACAAAAGCTTATATCCAGAAGAAAACTTTGCTAGTCTTAAAGGTGTCACTAGAATCAAACTTTGTTCTGCTGCATCACACCAACATGACTACCCACCTAAATCACTAGGGTTGACGTTTGTTAGCTTTGCTAAGCTATGCATGGACAAAGCTAAAAAGTAGGGATGGGCACAAACCGAACAATGAAGCAAAATTTATGACAAATCTTGCCCTGTTTCTGGTTTGGGAACCGAAGCTCGGATGGGTCTGTCATGGACTTCCATGAGTTTTTAAGGCAGTTTGCAGGGTCTGTGCCATTCCTGTCCAGAACAGAAATAAGGAATTTAAAGGGACTCCGAGTCCCTTCACACCTCTGCTTTTTGCTCCAACAGAAAGCTATAAAAACAGCTGAGTGGCTGGGGCTCCCTGCCGCTCAGCTGTTTCAGGCTTTCTGGTGCAGTCCCTTTAAAGTTTAAACTGTTCCATGCTGCTCAGTTGTTTAAAGGGGCTTTCTTAGGCAGCCAGCCCCTGAGGCACACTACCTAAGAAAGCCCCTTTATACAGCTGAGCAGCACGGAGCAACTCAGCTCCAGGTGGCTCAGTTATTTAAAGGGGCTTTCTTGGGTTCAGCTCTGAGCCATTTAGACTACTGCTTTCTGCTCCCCACAGAAAACCATGGAGAGCAGAAAACAGTGTTTTAAATGGCTGAACCATTTATACCTGTTTTCTGCCCCCTACTGAAAGTGGTGGGGAGCAGAAAGTAACGGTCACAAACCCATACAAACCAATTTGGTTCATGAACCAACCTTCCAGTTTGTATAGGTTCATGCTTAAGCCACAAACCACAAACCAATCCGCAAAAAATGTGATTCGGACCCATCCCTACAAAAAGCATCATCCCTATGTGAGACCTACAGAGCTGCGCTGAAAATAATTAGGTTTTGTCTAGCCAGCCAACTCTTCCATACCTACATCAGCCAGCATTTCAAGATTTTCTACCTGACCACAGGGAGGATTTTTTTTCTTGCCTCAAACAGCCAAAAGTAGATACTTACATGATTGCATGTTTCCCTGATCAGTATTTTCTCATTATACTCTGCATCATTTTATGCACATATAATTAAAATGTATTTACATATAATTATTTCACCAAAGTATCATCCAGATAAATGCTAAAAACCAGATTCCCAAATTTGTAATTAAACCTAGTCTGTTATGGATAATAGGCAGAGAAAAGTGGGTGTATGTTCAGAACTATCTTGAAATGTATACATTGATCAACAATGCTTTCACCTTAAACATGTTATGGAGTAGGTTAATTGATCTGAGCATTAGGAATATGGGTAAGGATAATATACCTTGGCCCTGATCACATGCAGAATTAGCCACGCAATAGGCACGAATGCCATGCGGATTTTAAGGGTGCGATCACACCAGAACATCTGGCAAGCGTCCCACGCCCATCGGCAACCCGTTTCTCTCCGCCAAAGAAGTGGAATTAAAAGATACTAGGGAAAGTTCAGTATCAAACAGGTTTGCTATAGGCCACAGACGGACTTTCCCTGTGTGAGCACTCCAGCGCGCACTCATGGCATCGGGGATAGTCTGATCAGGCTTTCCTGACGCCATGCTGTTGTTTTTTCCACCTTCTCAGTATGCACATCATCGCATATTGCCATAGGAAGCTCTCAGGGCGGAGATGCGATTCATCGATCCCCCGTTTAAGCGCATCGGAGGGAAATGGCAAAAAATACCCCCGACTGCATCTAATCATGCAGTGGTGGGCTATGCCCACAGCTTCATAGAATTGTGTGATTACGCAACTGTGGGTCAAATTACTCTGGAGCAAATAGCCCCACTTTCCCCCCTGATTATCTCGCTTGTGTGATCAGGACCTTTACTAAATAGCAGCCAACGGTTTCCTCCCAAGTGACTGAAGTAATGATAGCATGCAGTCATATTTTGGAAAAGCCAAGGGATTTAAAACTGTATGTTATTTAGCTGAAATTCAATAAAATAAGAAATCTGATCAGGGAACTTTTTAATAACCATCTTACTGATGCAAGTGGAGTACTGCAAGCTAGGTGGATTCTGTTCTTGAGCAAGCAAACTCATAGAAATGGAAGCTTCATCAGAAAGAACCGAGAGAACTTAACTCAGTGACCTGTCTGTCAGTCTGTCTCTCATGTACCCACTTGCCACACTTCAAGTGTCCAAATGCAAAGACGTGTGAGACCACCACTATTCAGGTTAATGCTACAAAGAGATGTGTAATTATCTGTAGACCCAGAAATAAGGCACAGCAGTTTCTAAGCCTTGGTCGAGAGACTAACTAAGGAAGTGTGAGCTTGTAGGAAAACCACAAATTACCAGCCTCTTAACCCCCCAAAATATAAGAATTTCTCTAAATTGTATTCTATCACAACATTGCCCCCTTAACCAACATACAATAACAAAATGAAAATAAATACATATCTAAATTATACAGTGAAAATATCTATCTATCTATATATATCTATAAAATAGATTTACACCAGTTAATATAATAAATTATACTGTGTCCATCATTAACATTGCTCTATTTTTTTGTTCTGGTTCAAATCTTTTTATTAAAAGTTCCAACAATAATACCACTTAGCTATATTTTTGGCTTATTCAAAAGTTCAAAAGTGATTAACATTGCTCTATTAATCATTCTGGAGTTCTGATCTTGATAGTCAAAAGCCCCAATATTGGTTTATCATGGATATTAAGTCTTATTAATAATCATATTCTCTTGATTGTATGTATTATTTGTCAGTGGACAGAAACTGGAATCAATGCCTTCTGAGACCTCTGGAAGCACCTTGGAAATAGGTTGCAATAATTACAATGCAATACTTAACTAATCCTAAACAGAATTATACACTTTAAAGTCCACTGAAGTCAATGGGATTACAGGATGTAATTCTTATTAGCACTGCACTGTGGTCGCAAAAGACCTTGAATATAGGTGTTCCACAATGATGTTCTTTTGATTCTGCACACAAGGGAATTCGTTTTTCATGCACACTTGACTCCCTGATTGAAGTTCAGAAAGACCACAAGCTGTCGTGTGGAAATAATATTTTAGTTTCAAGTTCTAAATTTCCTTCAGCTTCCTGAGACTTTCATTATTCAGTAAATCATCAGTTAAGGTCAGATTAGTCCATTAGAAGCTAAGCAGACCAACAATTGTCTTCTAGGGGTGCACCTCACTAAGTCAGCAGTGATATACAAACCTTCACTACTATCAAAAACTTTGTTCATTAGAGCTAACAGTGACATTGCAAACTCTCTGAACTCAATTCAGAAAAATTGTGGAGCATTGTTACTGAATACTTTTTCTGGAATACCATGTTATGCAAACATCTTTTTCAGGTTAGTGATCACTGATTTGCTAGTGGTACTTGTCAGCTGTGTGTATTTCTGGATTTAAAGGATAATAGTCTGTGATTGTTAAAAAGGTGGGGGGGGGGTTCCTTGTAAATAAATCAGTGCCTATGGGGAACTGGATGTATATTCAGTGACTCTGGTTTGGGGTGTAGCTTATATTGTAGGCAGGTGAATCAGCTTTCTGCCATATTTGCTATACTCTCATGAATCCAGGACCATACACCACTTTGACTGCGATTACACGCTCCTTTAGATCTGATATAGATGCCTGATGGATCTAAAAGGAGTGATCAGACAGCAACATCTGGGAAGCGTCCCGCAGTTGTCAGCAACCTGAGCTGCTCCACCATGGAAGCAAAGTTAAAAGACACCGGGGAAAGTCCGGTGTTATCCAGATAAGGCAGGCCATGGGCAGACTTTCCCATGTCTGATCACTCAAGCATGCTCTCATGCTATCGGGAAGGTCTGATCAGGCCATCCCAACTCCATGCCATGTTCCCCCTCCCTTCGCAGTATGTGCATCATCACATACTCCATAGGGGGCCCTCAGTGCGGAGGTGAGATTCCTTAATTGCTGGAGGAGGTTGGGGGGGCATGATTGCTCTCTAACTATCTGAAGGGCTGTCACTTAGAGGAAGGCAGGGAGCTGTTTCTATTGGCAGCAGAGGATAGGACTCGCAATCAATGCTCCCTCTAAGCTGGGGAGTCTTGTGAGCAAAAATTCTACTTTGTGAGCCACTGGCATTAAAGTTGTGAGCGAGCGATTTTAGCTACTGCATAAATTAGTTTGCTCTCAAGCCATCCTTCCTGAGCTAAGGCAAAAACATGTGAGCCGGAGGCTAAAAAACTGTGAGCTAGCTCACACTAACTCAGCTTAGAGGGAACACTGCTCGCAATAATGGGTTTAAATTAAGGACAGAGAAGTACTGGCTGGGTATTAGGAAAAACTTTTTTACAGTAAAAATTGTTCAGCAGTGGAATCAGCTGCCTAGGGAGGTGGTGAGCTCTTGCTCACTGGCAGTCTTTAAGCAGCGGCTGGACAAACACTTGTCAGGATCCTGCATTGAACAGAGGGGATTGGACTAGATGGCCTGTATGGCAACACTCCCTCTAAGCTGTGGATTCTTGTGAGCAAAAATTCTACCATGTGAGCTACTGGCATTAAAGTTGTGAGCAAGCGATTTGGCATAAATTAGTTTGCTCTGGAGCCATCCTTCCCTAGCTAAGACAAAAATGTGTAAGCTGGAGTCTAAAAAACTGTGAGCTAGCTCACACTAACTCACCTTAGAGGGAGCACTGCTGTATGGCCCCTTCCAACTTTATGATTCTATAGGTATCTTTAGTTTCTGGTCACTGATCAGTCACAGCTTGGTTCAAAGGCTATAATGCTGGATCACTGCTAATTAATATGCTGCAGTTGCCAATGGAAGTCATAAGTACATTCATTTGCTTATTCAATGCTTTCATTTCCATTTCCAAAGTCTTTTCTGGCACCACAGTGTAGGAAACTCTCCTGGAAAAGTAGATCAGCAACAAACGAAAGTTCACCTGGAGTATAGGTCCCTGCCAAATCATATTTTTGTAACTTGAGCATCATTCTTAGAATCACTCATTTCATGCTAAATAAAGTTTTAAGGGGTTATGACCTGTTGCCACAGGCACTGTCTATAAATATATCTCTCATAAGCAAATAATATATAAACGCTTTCTCAAATAGTATGCATATCAGTAAGAGATTAAGATCTTCATATGCCACTCGTTGCTGACACTCATATTTTTTGTAAGAACATTACACCCAGTCCAGTTTGCAATGCAGCTGCTGAAGTTTTGATGGATCTTATACAGTACAGAATTTTAACACTTGCTATTGTATCAGGTGTTTCTTTTAGACTTTCCCGGATTCCTCCTGTGCCGTATCTCAGCACCATTTTGTTGCTGTTGTAGAAGTTTCCACAGAGGTGGACCTTAGGGATAAAACTGCCAAGATAAGTAATCATCCCATTCACCCCAAACCAATGAACATCTTTATTTGATTGTAACCATGGCATTAAATCTATAGCAAGCAATTTCTAACTGATTTCACCCCTTCAGCGGATATACCTCCTACAAACATCAGTTCCATAACACCAGAAACACATTTCTTCCTCACTGACAAAGTTTTATAATCCTGTTCAGATAATTATGTTGGCTTGAGCACCAGTTCCCAATTTAAATGGGATAATTGCTTCATTCACATGCCCTGGCAAAAATCCAGTCCCTGACACCAGTTTTTTCTTCCTTCGACAACATCAACATAAAACTTCTGATCCAGAATATTTTCAGCTATGTGTACTTGATTTTCTTTGTGCTCAGTCTGGCAGCCCACTGCAAAAGGAATCTATATACTATTAGCCACATGTGGCCACAATCTGCAGATAGCTAAATCCATGGATCAGGGCCACATAGAGGCTAAAGATATTTTTTCTGCATACTTGGAGAACTTCACAGGTACAGAGAAAAATCCCAAAGCTTAACAAAACTATATAGGTAAAGGTTTCCCTTGCTCAAAAGCCAGTCAAATATGACTCTAGGGATGTGGTGCTCATCTCCGTTTCCTAGCCGAAGAGCCAGCGCTGTCCGAAGATGTTTCCATGGTCCTGTGGCCAGCATGACTAGATACCAAGGCGCACGGAATGCTGTTACCTTCCCACCTAAGCAGTACCTTATTTATCTACTTGCAATTTCTTCCTTTCGAACTGCTAGGTTGGAAGGAGCTGGGACCAGAGACGGGAGCTCACTCCGTCATGCAGCACTCGGGTCTCGAACTGCTGAACTACCAACCTTCCGGTCTAGAGTTCAGCGTCTTAACGACTTGAGCCACTGCTTTATAGGGGGGGGGTTAAATCCCCCCAAATACAATTGTGTTGTTTGTGCACATGCAGACAATGCTCTTACCTGATGAGAGCAAAGCTGCTACAGCCAGTCTCAGCAGCAGACTCCAACAGCCGCACTGGACATAGCCTCAGTATTAAAGCATGCTGGCAGCTGCGCTGGGCCTGGTTGTAGCAGTAGAGGCCACCTGGAAGTTGCTGCAGCCTGGCAGCAGTGGACGAGGGTGTCTGGGATCGCTGCAGCCCAGCTGTGGCAGAGGAGGATTCCCTGCAGCTTTTGCAGCACAGCAGCAATGGCGGAGGTCACCCAGCAGCCACGCTGGGCTTAGAGGCAGCAAAGGGCACAGGCAGTCACACCAAGCCCAGCCAAGTTGGAGGAGGACTCCCAGCAGCACCAGCAGCCTGACTGCAACAGAGGAGGACACCCAGCACCTGTGCCAGGCTCAGCAGCCGCAAAGGAGGGTGCTTTAGTTTTAATTTCATATTTTTACTAGAGGTGGGTACAAACTGGCTCATGAACTACAGTTCATGACAAACTTTGGCTGGTTCTCCTGCTCAAAGTGGCTGTCATTCCGCTCTGGGAGCTGTCATTCCACTCCCAGAACACTTCTGCCACTCCCACGGGCTGTCATTCCAGTCCCAGAGCACTCATTCTAGTTCTGAGTACCATCATTCCACCATGTTATTCCAGTCCCACAGCAATTTATCTGGGCCCAGAGATATTTTTTGAAAATCTGCTCCATATTTTCATTGCAACTATTTTATGTTGTAATGTATTCAATGGAACCCATGCAAGTCAACTGGCATTCCTGGCTTCCATTACCTTTAATTGGCCTTCAAGCCCCTCCCATTGTTTCCAATGGGAAAGCGTGTCATTCCTTTCAGTACAACCCTTTTGCTAGGCTTGCACCCCCCCCCCACTTGGAGTGTGATTCTGTGCTTCACACCAGCCCTGTTGAGCTGGCATTGCCACAAGTGGCAATGGGTTCTGCTGGGCACTAGTACATTGCACTGGTTCTGCTGGGCTTGCAACCAGTGTTCCCTCTAAGCTGAGTTAGTGTGAACTAGCTCACAGTTTTTTAGCCTCCGGCTCACACATTTTTGTCTTAGCTCAGGAAAGATGGCTCCAGAGCAAACTAATTTATGCAGCAGCCAAATCGCTCATTCACAACTTTAATGCCAGTAGCTCACAAAGTAGAATTTTTTGCTCACAAGACTCCACAGCTTAGAGGGAGCATTGCTTGCAACATGCCCCTCTTGCTTTGAGTGTGATTCTGTGCTTCACATCACGCCTATTGAACTGGCATTGCCACAATGGCACTGGATTTTGCTGGGCACTCTTTGGCTGCATTGGTACTGCTGGGCACTTTGTACATTGCACTGGTTCTGCTGGGCTTCCAAAAATCCCCCACATACTCCACCTTCAGTTTCTACTGCAGAGAATCTCTGGTTTGACCTTAGTTCTGCTGGGTTTGCACTGACACAGTGGCACTGGTTCTGCTGGGCTTTCAGAAAGGTTCCCCACCTTCAGTTTCTACTACAGAGATTCTCTGGAACTTCAATTCTGTTCTGCTGGGTTTCTATTGCCCTTATTGTTTGTTTTCTTGCAGTTTTCCCCCCTCCATTGGAAACATTGGAGGAAGGGAGCACTTTTTTTTGGGGGGAGCTGTAACTTGAACCCCATAAATCCAATCCTCACCAAATGTGGAAGGCAGGTAGAAGAAAGTCAGCCAGAGTTTGGTATCTCTAGCCTGGCCGGGGGGGGGGCAGTCCCTACTGCATCACAACTTTACAGACTGGGCACACCACAAATGACGAACTGAACTGCATTTTCTTGGTTTGTGCCCATCTCTAATTTTCACCTTCTGCAAACCCAAAATTATTATAAATACCTGATAGCTCCTCTCCAGCAACATAGAGAAAAATGAAGATTTGATTTTATCCCTTTTCTCCCCTGCTTCAAAAGCCACTGAAGAGTTCAACTCTGATTTCCCCCCTTTAATTATCTGCAATAACCTCATAAAACTGCAGACTTGATCATGGATGTAACATACCCATATTTACTAAAACTCCTGCTATCCAGCAGTACTTACTTAAGGTTTTTTGGGTGTGGGGTTCCCTTGTCTTCTGATTCTAGGTTTAAAGCAAGGAAGTTCACTCCTCATTCTCCACTTCTGACAACTGGTAACATTCTTGGGTCAAAAGATAAAGACCAACAAAATGTGAGATGGCTTAAGGTGGTTTTAACATGAAGAGCAAACTAAAACAGCACTTTCTAAGCCTTGATCTAGACAAAACCAAGGTCATGTGATCTTAGGACACACCTACAAATTACCAACTCCTTAACACAGTAAAATATACGGGAATGTCTCTAAATTATATCACTACAAGATTTAGTCATGCTTTAGTACATGGTAGGTGGCTAACAGAATTTAATCCATCAAAATTATACCCTAACAGGTTGCACTCTTTACCCTTTCTTTTGTAAATTAAGACCTGGTTAGCAGCTCAGTCAAGTTTCTGACAAAACTAAGCATGGGTACCACAGTTGATCAGCATCAACCCCTCTGCTCCATAGATCCCTAAATACAGGGGTCCTTTCGTAGAAAAAGAGGTGCAGGAGCTCATTAGCATAACTCATTAGCATAACTCACTAGCATATGCCACGTCCCCTGACATCACCAGAAGTGTGTCAGAAAGGGAATGTCAGTTTCAGCCCCATTATACCCTATGGGCCATTGAAATCAACAGCAAAAACTCATTGGGTATATGAGGGGCTGGAGGGGAGGGGGTTTGAGGGAGAGGCTCCAAGCTTGCAGGGTAGCTGCTGGGGCCTCTCCTCAAAATACCCACCAAGTTTCAAGAAGATTGGACCAGAGGGTCCAATTCTATGGGCCCCCAAACAGGTTGTCTCATCCCCTCCATTGTTCTCTATGGTGGGAAAAAATGTTAACTTTTTCCCTCCCATAGAGAACAATAGAGGGAATGGGGGCAACCTGTTTGGGGGCCCGTAGAATGGGACTCCCTGGTCCAATCTTCTTGAAACTTGGTGGGCATTTCGAGAAGAGGCCCCAGCAGCTATCCTGCAAGTTTGGAGCCTCTCCCTCAAACCCCCTCCCCTCCAGTTGCTTTTAAAATTGCCACCGAATTTCGGCGGCAATTCAGCAGCAGGCTGAATCAGATTCTCTAATCTGATTCAGCCCATGGCTGCCCTAGTGGCCACTCCTGAGCTGCTCGCTCCGGCTCCAACGGACCCCTGCCTAAATATAATGTTGTTTCCTGTTAATTACATGCAATATTCCTCTTCCTGACCTCTCGAAAAACTGACTCTCTTCACCCTTTTATTTGATCTTCTCTTCCTGCTGCCAAACAACCACACCTCTTCCTCCCTGTTACCTTTTCTATCCCTAATGGAGACCACAGTTTTCTAGACTTCTCATCTGGAGGCCAGATTACCTGCTTATAATGCTTTCCAAATTTCCAAAGCAGTGACAACAAAGGGGATTTTGTGAACAAGCACTTCCCTGAAGCAACAGTCTTTTTAAAAATAGTGTACATATTCCCAGCTGAACCTTAAATATCATTGTTCATGTTCCAAAGAACTACTTCACTGTGGTGAAGAACTTAAGCACGTCCTGTTGATTGTTTTAAAAACAGCTTCGGATTACAGACCCTGTTTGGTGATGTAGACAGCTTAGGAAAGTTCTGTCAGGTCAGCAGTGGTTTGCTGTTTGGTCTGGGGAGATGATGCTAGAGGAAGAGAAGCCTGAAGCTTTCTTGTGTGTATGGTGATAGTTCAGTGGTCCTAGAAAAGGAAATGTGAGCTATGATTCAGCCAGTCACGTACATCCTTATCCTGACTTTCCTCCAAAAAGCTCATGGTGGTTCATGCATGGCTCTTCCTTTCCCTATTTTTAAAACTTAAGCTTGTGACTTGAGAACCTAAGGCTGAACCTAGAATAACTGCACGGATATAACTATAGCAACTTTCAAAAATCCTTTAACCGTAGTGATTCTTTCTTTATACCACCTTCATCATTGCAAACTTGGTTTTACAGTTGGGATTACCAATCATTCTGCTGCCCTTTAGAAAATGAAATCAAATGGACTGCAGCCCACCACCACTCTCCAAAAAACTGCCCAAATAACTCTGGAGACCTGACACTTTAACAATGCCTTCTATTGACGGTCTGTTTAGGATTGCCCTGTAAGATAGGATGGGAAAGAAATCTAATAAACAATGACAGGAAATTTTACTTAGAAAAGAGTCACAGAAGAGTATCCAGAGAGATGCTGAAAGTAAAAGAACTATGACCAAAAAAAAAAACAATTAGTTTTGTAGCAAGATGCATATCCTAGATTATTAAAGGAATTCAGACAAAGCAGTTCTAAAACTAAAACACGAAAACACTACATCACACATTATGCAACTTGCATACTGCTTTGCTAAGAGAAATGGTGAATGCCAACAGAAAAGACGATACTAATATAATGGAAGATAGGTCCCTGAGTGACTATCGGCCAGGATGCTCAGGTCTCATTATTCAGGTGTTCCTGGACGCTTATTACCAAAAGCTGGGACTGAGCAACTAGATGAAAAGCCCTGTGATTTCCAAGCCTGTCACCATTTTTATTAGATTATGGGGGACAGCCCCCACACTGCCAGTTACCAAATTTCTACCTCCACATAAGTTAGATGGCTTCCAAAGGACAGGACTGTGACCCATTAAGCCAAATGCAGTTTGTTCAGCTCTGTATTCTGGGAGGCACATATTAAAACTTAAAACATTTTACTGAGCCCCCGTCTCACCTCACGGGGCCACTGCACACAACTTGTGTGCTGCATTTTGTCTGCCCAGCCTCAAGATGTGCTGAAAATTCTATATAAGCTCTTGTTCTCTTTGACACTTTTGGAAGGAAATATATCTGCTTCTTAGCTGTGGTTAGAGCAATGATGAGCCTCATGTGAACTTTGTGGTATAGGACAAAATGCACTCTCTCAGCTCACACATACACATAGTGGTCAACAAAGCAGAAAAGCTTAAAATCTATATTGGCATACATCTAAGAGATGCTAAGTATCAGAAGCCTGCTGCACTACATTCAAACTATTTTTTTTCTGCTGAAGGCAGCAAACATACCATCTGGCATCGACAGCACACAAAAGGCCAGGCCATTATGCATTTCTGCATGCTTCTCCTCTTCATTCCAGACAAAGCATTTTCCACACCAAAAAAGCAAACAAACCCCACATTTAGGGCCAGGAGCCAGACATTGCACTTTAGAGTGTGTTAGCAGGTCTGGACATAATTCACATGTCCATTTCCCTTTTTTGGGGGGGGGGAAGACTTCACATTTGCTTTTTTACAAACAGAGCAGCTGTCAGCATGGCCTGCATGAAAAATGTAGGGGGGGGGGGTCTCCTTTCTGGACATACAAAACAGGATGTCCCTAAAGGTCTGCCATAACTCAGAAACCAAAGCCATGTCTTGAAAGTGTGCTTAAATCATATTCACACAGCTTCCCTTCAGATCTGAAGATGGGAAATGATGAACACAGAGGTCTTCAACCAGTTCCTCAGGAAAAAAAACATCCCAGACCAATGTGGGGTTCAATGGAGAAGGTGGCTCACATTTTTATCACTCCGTAGTTCAACTTTTGAGGCCCTATATAGCATTGACCCAAGAAATTTCCCTAGCCCCATTTAAAGAGTGCTGACCTATGCACCTTTGCTTTTGTGATTGCTTTTAACAGTAAACAAGAATGCAATAATATTTGGGCTCTGAAGATACAACAAAGGGAATGTCAAATTGGAATTTATTTTAAAAATTTATACTCTACCTCAGTTCAGTAATATTAAGGTAGCTCCCAATAGGGGGAAAAATCTATTATTATTTTTTTGCAAGATGCAATCTACTCTTCAGCATTTTTAGGGATAATGTGCCAACTACAGACTTTGCTGCATTCACACATTAGAATATGCAATGGTTTGGTGAAACTCTGGTTCCTACAACCAACTTTAGTTAATCAGTCACATGTAAGTGACAAATTCAGGATTGTGCACAAATCCGGGTCCCAACATCTTCCCTACACCATTGTCTTTGTGATCTGGCAGCTGCAAGGGGTGGTGCTATTCAACAAACTGCGCTTTGTGAATTCAAACATCACAACAGATCACAGCACAAACTGTGATTACAAATCTGCTACAAAACCTACTCTCAAATCTTGGAATAGTTCCTACCACCAAACCCCAGTTTGCTGGACCAGCTGCATACAGACATTATGATTTACTAGGGTTTAATCAAAACGAAGTTTATCTGACTGTAGACCCCTCTCCTTTGTCAAGTAACATTTCAAGATCCTTCTGTCTTGCTTTAGCAGCACCAGAATAAGTTCTGCGGATCAGTCGCATTCACACACAGCAGGAGCACTGAGGACAAGACAGGTGACCTCTTAATAGACATTACTCTGTAGACTCCACCCCACAATGGCAAGACTCAAAGCTCTAAAAATGATTAAAACAGGATGTGCTAGTGCCATTTTTACTTTTCCTTCCTACCCCCCTTCCAACACAGAGAGGCAATTTTCAAGTATATCTTGACAGCTGGAAAACATCCAGCTGAGCTTTTGTCTCCTTCCTACCTAGGTAGGTATAAAAGTCCAGGAACTGGCAGACGTACAGGTAGTGGTGTCCCATCCCTTTAAGAGAGTCTTACTGCGTGGAATTGGGCAGTTGAAGCTTTTCATGGCGTGGAGGTTTGTAACAACCTCTGTTACTTATATAAAATAATGCCCAATTAAGCATCTGTTAAAGGCACAGGATGTTTTTCTTCAGGCCAGTTAGGCATGCTCCTTTTGATGTGTGCCCTTAGGGCCATGGCTCTTGGCTCGCAGCCTGCAGACAATGTGTGAGTCACCCCACAGGATTCAGAACCTGCTCAAGTGGGTTGTTTTCTTTCTTTCTTTATTTCCAGTACATTTTGTTGTTGTTTATTTAAACACATGAAACTGCTTTATACCGAATCAGAAACTTGGTCCATCAATGTCAGTATTGTCTACTCAAACTGGCCACGGCTCTCCAGGATCTCAGGCAGAGGTCCTTCATATCACCTGCTGTCAGATCCTTTAACTGAAGTTGCCAGGGATTGAATCTGGGACCTTCTAAATGTCAAGCAGATGCTCTGTCAACTGAGCCACAGCCCCTTTCCATATATTTTAAAATAATATATATTAAAATTATATTAATGTATGATATTATGGTGGTAAGAAGTACCATCTAGTCATAGCCAACTTATGGCGACCATGTATGGTTTTCAAGGCAAGAGAGGTTCAAAGGTGTTAAATGTGAGTTGCAAAAATTCAAACGAGGACAAAAAAGAGTTAATGTAATGAAGTATGTTTTAAAACCATGTTTAATGAATTCCAACAATAAAATTCTAAGAGGCCATTCATTAAAAAAAAAACCTGGGAAAGGAAGAAGAAGGAGGTGGAGGTGGAGGAGGAGGAGGAAGAGGAGAAGGGATGCTCTGTATTCTTGGTCCTTGGGGGGGCAACAGTGGGAGGGTTTCTAGTGTCCTGGCCCCACTGCTAGACCTCCAGATGGCACCTGGTATTTCTGGCCACTGTGTGACAGAGTGTTGGATTGGGTGGGCCATTGGCCTGATCCAACATTGGCTTCTTTTATGTTCTTAAGAAGGAATTGGTTAAAATAATTTCCAAGCAGTAAAGGATATCAAAAATAGTTTTTAAAATAATCTTCATTCCCTGGCAAAATGGAAACAATGGTGACAGCTAATGGACCAGCCTCTGCAGGTGATGGTGCAGAGAATGCCCTCCCTTTGGCATTCAGCAAACTGTACCTATTGAGAGGTCACAGAGCAGACTAAGATCTCTAGACTAGAAGGATTATTATGTTCTTCTCTTCCTCTTAGCCTAATGAATACTTCATAGAAAACAATAGCTTTTGCTCCTTTGTATTTTCATTACAGCCAATATTAATCCCTATGAAACAAAACTGCTAGATTACATAGACTGAAAAATACATACATACATTACATACCCAAAAGAACAAAGTTTATAACTGCCTATCTATATATTTTGCAGTTTAAATGTTTAGTGCTAGCTTGCAAATATTCTACATTTAACATTCCGACTTGTAATTGTGTGACAGAACTCATAGACACTAGGGAAAGACCACCACAAACATACACACTCTGCTCATAATCCAGTCTTGCAAATAATTAAAAAAAATTATGAGCCCACAAAAATGTCTCACTAGCCCATCTGCTCACACAAACTTTTGACAGTCACTCAGGGCCTGAGATGGAAAAAAAATAAAGAACCTTTTGCAAGCTTTCTCAACCTGGTTGCCAAGAACCACAGACCCACCCTGAATAACCACTTATTCCAACAGTAATTCGCCTGAGTATTTTATTTTCTAGTTGGAACCTACCACATGCAAGGATAACTAAGGGGGCAGAGTGTTTTTATATGGCTTTAAACCATCTATGACACATTCTCATCCTTCAAAAAACAAATACAGCATCTTCCAAAATATGTCAGCAAAGTCATGATTTCTGTTCCATGAGAGATGGGACTCTCCCCACTCTTGTTTAGAGCATATACTTCTACCAGACTGCATTCTAGGAAGCATACAGCAATAGAACTAGGTCAACCATTAACCAAATAAAATGGGTAGCTGCACTGCAGAGGATGCCCTTCAAAAGCTTGCCTAACCATTCAGCTCTTTTAGAATGTGACCTCCAGTTAGGCTGAATCTCATGGCTTCCATACATTTCATTTAATGCTGCTTGATCTCTCTGTACTAGAAGTCTCTTAGCCACGTCAGCTCTAAAATGGTTAAGTATGCACAACAAAAGGAAAAGACCAGAAGATGAAGTCCTAGATCAGCATCACTGAGAGTTCTAAGGATATTTAGGGCCAAGTTACACAATGCATTTGGCCACAAGTTGTATTATTTGACCATGGGAACCATGGCCCAACTCATTTTCCCCACAACCACCACAGTAGCTGCTGGGGACTTTCTTCCCAAAGCACCACTGGGTTAAATTCAAATCCAGACTGCATGCCATGGGAGAAGCGACTCTAGTCCCCTCCCCCCCCCTTCACCACTGTCCCAAGACAAATTGGTCAATAGGCTTTTAAAGAATCCATTGTAGGGCTGTATGTGTACTGGAGCCTCTCCTCCCCAGTGCTGAATCCCAATCCAAATGGGGCCATGTGACACTAAGGTAAATTCCCCACAGCTGCCATGTGGCTGTGGAGAAAGCGACGCAGTTCTGAGGAACCTCAACCTGACTCACTGGCCCTTAATTTGTCTTTCAGGCCTATAGTGGATGCTGACACATATAATAATCTCCTGCATGTGATGAGAGGCTGGTCTGGCCTTAACATCAGACATCTATGAGCCATCACACATTAGATGCAGTGTGAGGTGAGTTTACACACTATACAAGTAATCTCAACCGATATCTGGAATCCTCCACTTCCATAAACGGATGGCAAAAAGTGGTGAATCTATTGTAAATCCGTACAGTAGGTCAAAGTGGAAATAAATTGAAGTAACTCAGTGTAACTTCTGAGTAAACCTGCTCAGGATTTGCACTGCATGTTACATATTTAGGATGAATATAGAGGAAGTAGAACAAGATTTTTTTTATTGATATACTTACAGCACCTGTTTTCCAACCTTTCTCAAGTCAAGCTAGCAAATTATCCACTTTTGTCCTCATATCAACCTGAGAAATAGTGAGTGACTCACCCAAGGTGACTACTTATCCACACAAGAATTTAGACTAGAAGTCTTCCTGGTGCAAGGACAACACTTTATCCCCTATACCATAGAGGCTCTTGAGTCCAAAAATATATATTCAGCTAGCGTTGCCAGCCTCTAGGTGGGGCCTGGAGATCTCTCGCTTTTATAACTGATCCCCAGCTGACAGAGATCAGTTCCCCTGGAGAAAATGGCTGCTTTGAATGGTGGACTCTACGGAATTGTACCATGCTGAGGCCCCTCCCCTCCCCAAACCCCACCCTCTCCCAGATCCACCCCCAAAGTCTCCAGGTATTTTCCCACCCAGACCTGGCAACCCTAATATTCAGCAGTTAACACATGCAATTATTGAATGTATGAATATGTCTTTTTATTTTTGCAAGCAACTTAATGACGCAGGGGAGTCTTTGAACCCCTAAGCCAAAGTCAATTAGACAGTGTGCAAACACTATTACCATTCAACCCAAGCCTTGAAGTTTAAATAGGGCAGAAACAAATCCAGTATAGGCCCACTGTTAAAGATACGGACTGCCCTTAGGGACACAGAGTTCAGAAATGGAAAGAGAAACCCAACCTCTGCAACTGAGAATAGTTGTCTTTCTTTGCTTAAAAAGCAGATATGCATGTCTCATTGGCTTGACAAAATATCCAGAATCAGCTGTTAAAGTAGTGTCTCAGGCACTACTTTTATCTACTACAAAATCTTTATTAAGTGCCGTAGGAAGTCACAGGATCCCTACTCGGAGTACATGCCAGAATACAAATTAGATATAAAATGTGGAATGCCAACAAGACTTGGAAAAGAGAAAAGGTCTTAAGATGCAAGACGCAAGTCCAGTGCTATGCTGTAACAAATACATACAATAAAGGATTAGCAACACAATGATTAAGTGACAGCAGAAGGAATAGGAACAGAGAGATGATTTCATAGTCCACAAAGACCACTGGAAGAATATGGAGCTGAATGTATTTTCAATTGATTTCAAACAATTATCAGGCTCTAATTAGTGGCCAGTGTAATGTGGTGGTTATGACTCGTGACCTATGAGCCAAGAAAACTCAGGTTTGAGCTCATCCCAGAAATGAACTCAGTGGGTGTCACAAGGCAAGCTACTGTCCTTTTTAACCCCCTTGCCCACTCTATATGCAAGGATGACAAGAGCAACCCGCCTAACAGAGCAGTTGTAAGGACGTCTGACATAATGATTGTGGAAACACTCTAAAGTACTACTTAAATGTAATGCATAAAGTAATAAATAATTGGTAATAGTTATTTCTGTTATTATTTTGTTGAGTTTTATTTCCCCTCGATTCTGGAGGGAGGGGGTTCATCTCCAATAAGGAGGAATACTCTCCCTTGAAAATCAGCAACCAGGCCAGCGATTCTTGCATTGTGGTCTTAAACAGAGTTAAGCCCTTCTAACAAGCCCATTTCAAGCGCAGAGAAACAGTGATGCTATGGGCTGTTGTTCTGGAATACAAATAAAGCACATGTTATTGAACTGGAATGTATGAAGACTTTAATCTTAGTCTTGTGATGTATTCAGAATAATGCACAGGGGGCCTTTCTATTAAGGCTGTCACTTCCTTCTCACCAAGGTGTCATAATTAACTGGTTGAATCCCGCCTCCTTTACATAATAAACAGCTAGATGGCTTAATCAATACCCCCACTGCACTCACGGGAAACATACCTCCAGTAAAGAATATATGTATCAAGCAAAGTAGACCTTGGCCCTTCCTCCAAAAAGCTGAGTGAGGCATACATGGGGTTATCCCATTATTTAATCCCTAACTCTGTAGGGATTTTAACCCAGGTTTCTCATATTCAAGTACAAAACACTATCCACATGTCAAAACTGGAGCCCACAGTATCTTTTTAACTTGGACCTTAGAGATGGCAGGCAGAGATTCAGCGTTTATGCCACCACTACCAGCAGCCAAAGGAAGAATCCACCATGTAGCTTGCCAGACCAGCAAAGAAACCAGTCATAAGGCTGAACAGTTCTGTAATAAAGCTGAAGAAGAGAAGGCTGTGCCCTCAAGTTGCAAATGACTCATCACAACCCCATCCATGGGGCATTCCAAGAAAGAGATGAGCATTGCCATTGCCTTCCTCCACATAGCAACCCCTGTCTTCCTTGGGGGTCTCTGCTAATCTCCCAAGCTCTGACAGGCCAGGACTCCACAGGGCTATTCGAGCTGCTGATAAAGCTAAGCACTACTGTAAAAGTTTTGAAGTCAATCTGCATTCTGATCGGACACATCAAACGCATGCTAACTGCAGCTATTTCTTGTCCTGGCCACAAACTTGCTGCCCCTTAGAGAACTTTGCTCCATTTCCAGGATTTCCTTGGCAGAAATCAGGTATGGCACCACTACCCCATTCTGGGTCCAGTCCTTGTATGTTACAATTGTATTGATAACCGCATTGCATCTAATGATTTATCAGGAAGTCATACAGGCACTCAGTTTTTCTTTGTGTGCGTATGTACTTTTCTAAACAAGAAGAGGAAACTATGGAAAGAGTCATCGTTGTCATCATCATCAGAAGAGTTGGTTTTTATACCCCACTCTACACTATCTGAAGGATTCTCAGTGTGGCTTACAATCGCCTTCCCTTCCTCTCCCCATAACAGGCATCTTGTAAGGTAGGTAGAGCTGAGAGAACTCTGAGAGAACTATGACTGACCCAAGGTCACCCAGCTGGCTTCATGTGGAAGAGTGGAGAATCAAACCTGGTTCTCCAGATTAGAGTCCACCACTCTTAACCACTACACAAAACTGGCTCCCAAGACTGTCTTGAGATAATATCCAATTTGTTCTGTAGGTACTTCTAGCCAATTTTCAGCATTTCTCTGAGTAATCCACAAAACGGGAGGTGATCATCAGCTTCTCTACTGGACTATCAGGAACTTCTCTCCTGTGACATTCCATCCTGATTAAAGGGAGAAGCTCAAATGACCATGAGCTGTTGCTACTCATTTCAGTGAGATTTCCATGGCAAGATCCTGGAGGATTTTACACACTGGCTGCAACTCCCAATAAACTATGCGGAAACCTTTAAAAAGTGACTCAAAATGCACCCTCCCCACAAAGGACCAACATATCTAAATGGGCACCTAGTCCCTTATGAACCTGCCCAATCATTATGGTCGTCTTTAGAGGCCCTGCTTTGGGTGCCCCCACCTTCTGAGATCAGGCAGGTGGCAATCCAGGAGTGGGCTTTCTCAAGTTCTGGAACTCTCTTCCCAGGAAAATTTATCTGTCTCCCTTCTGTTGCCACCTTCCACCAGTGAATGAAGACCTTTTTGTTTCTTTTGGCATTCCCTCAATGATTCCATCTTCCTAGCCAATGTTTCAGAGCCAGTTTGGTGTAGTGGTTAAGTCCGTGGACTCTAATCTGGGAGAACTGGGTTTGATTCCCCACTCCTCCACTTGCACCTGGCTGGATGACCTTGGGCAAGCCATAGCTTTGTACCAGCTGTTCTCTCAAGGACTGCTTGGGAAAGAGCTCTCTCAGCCCCACCTACCTCACACGGTGTCTGTTGTGGGGAGGGGAAGGGAAAGGAGTTTGTAAGCCGCTCTGAGACTCCAAGTGAGTGAAGGGCGGGGTATAAATCCAATCTCTTCTTCTTCTTCTTCTTCTTCATGTTTGGTATGTTTTTTAACTCTGTTTTTTAACTCTTTTTTAAACATTTTAATGAGGTATATTTGGGAGAGGGCTTTATTTTAATGGTTTTATAATGAATTCTATCATGAATGTTTTAAATTGTCAGCTGTGTGGTCTAGAAATTTTGTAAATAAAATAAACTTTGTTAAAACAATTTTGGCAACAGCATGTGAAGATGATACTGACAGAAAGATAAGGAAAGTTTATGCAAAGTCTCCACCCAGGTCATTACTGCTAAATTTAAACCTTGAACAGCCACCCACTGACTGGTCAAAAGCTGGAGTCGTAAATTTTACCAAAAAGATCTTCTTGGAAGGTCCAGGGGGACTGAGAAGATTACAGATTCTGTTTTATCTGTAGAGCCTATCCCAGGTTCTGCTGTGAAATTCACAATCAATTCTCAAGAACATTTGAAACTAGTTATGCCACACAAACAACATCGCAGATAAGGAGCTATTCAAAGCAGGTTACAATATTATTCTCTGGAAACCCTACTGAGCAGGCAACAGAACAGGTAATAGAGGAGGCGTTTCTCTGCTCATAACTTTATAAACACTGGAATACTCCATGCTGTGACTGTTCAGATTTTAAAAAAGAAGCAAAAAGCTAAATTTCAAGTGCAGGACATAAATGAACATCTCTGACAACTATGCAAGCTACCACATTCTAAAGAGTTGCAAAGTCTCCATCTGAACACCTGGCAACTTTGCTTATGAAATGTCTTCCTACAAATCCAATTCTTCCAAGGGTTTTCCCCCCTTAATTACAAAACAAAACCTATTGGTGGCATTGCTAATTCGACAGCATGGTTTTACATACAAGAAAGAAAAGACCACCAAATCTGTAGGACCTTCCTATTAAGAGACAACTATGATAGCTTTCTACTGTTACGTAGCAATTACATAATTGCACGGTCTATCCTGTATCATTTGCAGTATTCTGTACCCTTCTCCACTTCACAGCTATAACGCAATGTTCTCAGATGATTGCAGCTATTGAACAAAACCATCTCCGTGCTGGAGACAAAGGGATCTGCATGTTACAATGGAGCTTCATCAGAAGCTTAGGACTTTTCACATGACTGAATGCTTCCTTTTCTCCAGATCTGTGAAACCTTCCCTTCCCAGCCCTCATTATACAATGCTCTTGGAATATACTTCAATTGCTTAAGCAGAAATAAAAAGGCAGGTTGAGAAAAAAAAAAAAGAAAGAAAGAAGGGGGGAGCCAAGAAATCCTGCTAAGCTGAACTTTTCAGATGACAACAGACAAAGGTGCTGCTTTATTGCCTAATGGGAAGGCTGTATTCTAAAAGACAAGATGCAAAGCATGGGGAGGGGAGGGAATCTATTTAGACTTCGTGCATTGGCATGAAATGGCTGCTTTTCTTCTTAGTGCCAGTTCCAATGCTTCATGTTGACACTACACATCCTGTACTGTAGATCCACCCCCATGCTGCTGCTTGCCCAACAGAATTATCTCCTGCGTCACAGCAGTGGCAACCGATATGCTGGCTCTGCAGATCTGAGAGAGGCACCATTTCAAAGCTTCTAATACAAGCAGCAACTGGACACATTTACCAGATAACTCTGGGTCGGTCTGTGAGGCACTCTCAGCAATACGTTCCTCAGCCTAACCTTCTGTTATCCAGATGGTCTCTTTTCTCTCTTGGGATCAGACCCATTAAACTTTATTTCATTAAAACAAAAAAAGAATTATACTCTGGTCCTAACACAGGGATTGTGTGCAGCAGTGTGTCTGGTACATCTCCAGCAGGGCTGTTGAGATGAACATGACCTAAAAAATAATTGGAAGCCGTAATTCACACCAGAGAACAGAGATCTTCTGGTGAGAGGAGGGGGGAAATACTGAAATGATCTGCTAGATTAAGTACCTTGACAACATAAACTACTTGTATTATTAACAGTCACACACTTTTGACATCATAAAGTCCTAGTTACATTTTTCCCTTTCATCTACTACTCCCGCATTTAATTGCCAGCTATGGCAGGATCTTTCATAATAGTCTTTGTAAACATGTACCTTTGAATTTAAAGGCCCTCTGAGATATTCCCTTGCTAGTAGACTCATCAATATAAACAAGGGTGATGAAAGAAAATAATATGATTGAGTATGAATGAAAGGAGCAAAAAGATGTTCTCCATTGTATGAGTATGTTTGGTTTCATCATCTGCTCCATATTCAACCAAACGAATAGCCTCCAGCCTATCAAAATAGAACTGACGATTCACATAAATTACATTACCAAATTCTGAGTGAAGGCAAAATCTGGCTCTGTGATCTTATAAGCATCAAGCAGCATAACCATTCACTTCTCAAATTGGCTGGCTGACCAATTTGCTATGATTCAAAGTGCTATCATTCAAAGTGTGTGTGAGTGATTTCAATGGAATAGTGGTTTTCAATTTGTGTTCTGAGGAAGTCAGTTTATCAGGGGTTTTTCATAGAGAAGACCTGTAATGGCAGACATGCTTCCAATCTACCAATTAACTACCAATCTCCCTTTGCAATGTATGGGCATGGGAGAGAGTCTTGAGAAGGTTCTATGACATCTCAGTTTACATGGAGTCATAATGAGACCCATGGATCTTGCGGTTTGCTCCTTCTCCAACTGAGTATCTGCCCCAGGATACAGCTCAGAATCTGCTCTAACATGACCCATAGCAACAAATTACTGTAGAAAGGGCTCCATGAAGATAGAAAGGAAAAGTCACTTCTGGGCAGATTTGTTTAGAATCATGGTGTAAGATCCTTAGGGTGCTACCTGTTATTTGACTATTATAGCAATGAACGTGGTTTCTCTCACATAATTAGGAGATCTTAATTTTGTACTTTGTGTTATGCAGAAAGAGAAAGAACAAGGATCCTTCCATCGGCCTATCTGGCTGTCACCCTGCCCCTCCATCAGAAGCCAACCACTTTGCAGTAGAGGGAGGGAGAAACAACAAGGACTTTCCATTTGCCGGCTTTCACCAATTTCCATTTCTTACAGTGCAATCCTATGAATGCTCTCCTGGGAGTAAGCCCTATTGACTAGACCTGGAGAGTCTCCTGAGTAGATCTGCTTAGAACTGCTCTCTTAGTCGCCATGTTCCTTTTGAAAAATAAGGTCAGATATACAGAAATAAAACATTCTGGACTCTCAAATCGGCCCATAGGAAGAAGTAAGTCCCAGGGATTACAACATTTATAGCATCCAGGCCAAGATCCTAATCACAACTGAAGTTTCATTAGATCATAATCCATAGAATTTTGATCTAAGTCTTTTTTTATTACCAGATTTATCCATTACCAATATGGGTCGTTTGACTGAAAAAAGAAAAATTGGTAATGACAGTGATTTCTACAATTAATGTCTTCAGAAAAAAGTTGCTCAGACAACCTTTGAGAAGAAACACGTTTTCTTGTTGTTAGTACAGGAAAAAGAAAGCAAATGTTCAAAAATATAAATTGTAGCAGCTACTAAACATACACGCACTATTCCAGGAATAAAAAGATCCCACATTTAATCTACTTAAAGCAGCAGTTTTATTAGGAAGGGAATTCATCCACCAGGGATAATGAACTGTATACTCTTAAGATAGTTAAAAAGGGAGGCAGCTCCTTAGTAGCAAGGTTGGGAAACATGGGTACCATCTATTCCCCTTCTGGCAATATTTAGATTCTGAGTCCTTAAAACAGGGACTTTTGCTTATGTTAATCTGTAAAACACGATGGAATGTTGATGGAAGTACAGAAATTAGGAACAATGAACAATTTTTAAAAACCCACCAAATCTGTTCTTACACATCATCATACTATTACACTTGGTATTCTTTCAGACTTCTCCAGTGTATTTAAACAACCCTAAGCTTATTTGGTATAGGTTTTACCACCATATATATCCTTGCTATTTTCCAAAAATAGTTGGAATCCATCTTTTCAAAACATGTTGAAGCAATTATCTCATCTTCAAAACATGACTGAATTCCATGTACAGTCCATGCAACACACACAAAGAGGCAACCCACTTCTGTATATGGTAACAGAACCTCCAAAAAGCCATTCCATAATCTGAAACATCATCTACCAAACAGCTATGCTAAAAATAGCTTACCCATCTCTTGAAGTTTCAAGAGACTATCTGATGTCGTAGGATAGTATTAGCAAACCTAAGGAGACATGAACTCTTAAAATAAACATCTTCAACTGAGAAGATCAGAAGGCTGTCACTACACCTGATTTTGCCCTCTGTGAAGGGACTTGAGAAGTATCTGAAGGATGTTTGCATTACACATATGCAAAGAGAAGACAGTAAACACAATATACAACAGAGATTCACAACAAAGGCAAAATAGCCTCTCTCTTTTTAAAGAGACCCACTACTAGCCTTTGAGAAGTAATTATCATGGACACCAACCTGGGAAACAGAAGTCATAACCACTACTGAAATATGAAATTAACAATTGATATTCCCACTGATATTTCATCGGCCAATTTGAAAATTTTAATCTCTTCTCATAAGACTAGAGTATATGGTCATCACCTAACAAGGCTAACTGGCAGTTCGTTCAAGACAGACCAAAACAAGTACACATGATTAGCTTATGGAACTCCTTCCCACAAGAAGGTCCAGCTTTTTAAACAAATGTTTATAAGTTTTCCTAGCTGATTGAGCTGCAATAAATAGCTTAAGTGTCATCATCACTACTGCGCATTCTGTCCAAGCTAAGGGATAAAAGAGAAAATAAGGCTGAGGACAGTCTTGGCCGTTCAAAAGCGGCCGTTCAAAAGCAGTCTCAGCCGCTTCAAAAGCGGAGGCAGAGTGGCCGTTCAGATGGCTGCATCTGCCCAGAGGAGGCGGCCCGGACGCATCGTGTCCGGCGCCGCACTCCTCCCACAGCAGCCGAGCACCACTTCAAAGTGGTGCTCGGCTGCTGCAACGCGTGTTCCACCCGCCGAGCGGTTGTGAACGCACGCCGGGAGGGGGAGCCATGCGGCGTCCGCCCACCGCTGTAGGAAGCCGCCCGCAGTCTGAACACTGCGGGCGGCTTCCTTCCGGCGGCGTGCGAACGCCGCGCCGTGGGGAAAATTCCCCCCGCCCTAGTCTGCCGCACCGCGGAGGCGCGGCAGACTTTCAATCTGTCCTCATCCTAAAATGAGTAAAAATCAATGACATCCTTATAAACTAAATCCATGACCTTCAATCAAACACAGAAGCCGAATTCAGACATAAAGGTTAGCCATGGTTAGAACTAATAATGGTTTACTGTTCTGATTCTGGTTAAGATCCTAAATAAATGAAAGGTTAGCTTTCCTTGAGGCTAGAATGGCAGAACAACAACCTTAACCTTGATTTGCTTGGAGCAAAGGAAAATATTTAACCATGGTTAATAAAAGTAAGAGCTAATAAATCCACTTCAAACCACGCTCTGGTTTATCGCCAATTCTCAGTGATGGTTTAGTTTCTCAGGTGACCATGGTTAAGTATTATGTTTGCACAAATGTGATTTGATATGCTTAAAAAAAAATTGGATGTTTTGAAGGCGAACGTTAATGGTCAAGTAGAGACCACATGGTAAGTTTATAGTATAATGACACTTATGAACATAAGAAGAGCCCTACTAGATCAGACCAGTGGGCCATCTAGACCAGTGGGCCATCTAGGAAAAAGAGGCCAAGGCCTTCCCAAGATGTAGCCTCCTGGCCCTTGGATTCAGAGGTTGACTGCCTCTCTGACAATGGAGATTCCCCTCAGTGACCATGGCTAGTAGCCACTGATAGACCTATCCTCCATGAATCTGTCTAATCCCCGTTTAAGCCATCTGTGCCTGTGGCCATCACTATATCCCCTGGCAACAAATGCCACATTTTAGTCTCCTGTTGTGTAAAGAAGTATTTCCTTTTGTCCCTCATAAAATCTACTGCCCATCAGCTTCATTGGATGCCCTCAAGTTCTAGTATTTTGGGAGAGTGATAAAAAGTTCTTTGTTAACTCTCTCCACCCTGTGCATAATTTTATAAACCTCTATCATGTCCTCCCCAGTTGCCTCTTTTCTAACCTAAAAAGTCCCAAACTCTTAAGTCTTTCCTCATAGGAAAGATGCTTCAATCCCTTAATTATCTCAGTTGCCCTCTTCTGCACTTTTCCCAGTTCTCTACTACGTCCTTTTTAAGATATGACAACTAGAACTGTACAAAGTAATCCAAATGAAGCCACATCATAGATCTATACAGGGGAACGACCAGTGGTAACTTACCGTGAGGGGTCCTTCTCCTCTGAGGGTTGGAGGACATCTTGTGGGTGATTCCCACCTATCTCCAGGCAGGCAGGATTAAGTAAATCTTCTTCCTGTTTCCTGTGGTGGGAGTCACCCTCAACTCAGTTTCGGTAACTCCGACAGCTAGAAAAAGCTAAACTCAAATATAACAGTTAGAAACAGGAAGACAAAGTTAAGAAGGTACTCTCTCATAGATAATCAAAGTGCAGTACCATGAGGATGACCATAATCAATATCACCCATGCACCTCTCTCTCAGTCAGTATGCATGCCCCTACCTGTGGGTGACGATCCGAGGAGGGCCAAGATGTCCTCCAACCCTCAGAGGAGAAGGACCCCTCACAGTAAGTTACCACTGGTCGTTCTCCCTCTGAGGTGGAGGCCATCTTGTGGGACCTCCCAGAGCAGTGGTCCTATGTTTTGGGTGGGGGATCGTCATTCTCTTGCAGGATAGTTTGCAGAATACGACGACCGAAGGCAGCGTCCGTGGATGCATAGGTATTGATTTTGTAGTGCCTTATGAAGGTAGATAAGGAAGACCAGGTGGCCGCCCTGCACACTTCATCTACAGATACTCTGTTGAGGAATGCTGCGTTGGTGGCGGCGCTGCGTACTGAGTGTGCCGTGATTCCCTGTGGCACTTTAAGGTGCATGGTGGTATACGCCTCTGCGATGCACATTCGAATCGAACAACTGATGGCCAGTGTGGACTTTTTTTTTTTTCCAGTGTGAGGGGGAGACATGTTGATGAACAAGGCTTCCGTACGCCTAACTGAATCCGTTCTCCGGATGTAGCACTTAAGTGCCCTCCTCACATCCAGGGTATGCCAGGACTTTCCTTTGGATGTGTGGGGTTCGGAACAAAGGACGGTAGATAAATCTCTTGAGATCTGTGAAATTTGGTGTTAATCTTCGGACAAAAAGAGGGATTTGTGCGTAGGACCACGGTGTCCTTATGAAAGACACATAAATCTGAACGGACGGAAAGGGCTCCAAGTTCAGAGATTCTTCTAACTGAAGTGATGGCCACAAGAAACAGTGTCTTCAGTCTCAACAATTTAAGCAAAATACTCTGTATGGGCTCGAATGGAGTTCTTGTCCATGTGGTAAGGACAAAATTTAAACGCCACGTGGGAAATCTGTGACAAATTGGGGGATCCTTGAAGGCAGCACCTTTTAAGAACCGCTTTATGTGAGGATGTTGGGAAACTACCTGTCCCCTGTATAGGGGAAGCACCGTGGATAATGCCACTAGTTGTCTTCTTAGTGTGGAGGCCTTTAGTCCAGAGTCCTGCCGTCTTGTAAAAAGTCTAAGACGGAGCATAAATGTGGATGGAGAGGATCGATCTTTTTTTTTTTTTTTTTTTTTGATCCATCTGACGAAGGCTTTCTATGTAGTGTTATAAATTCTGGTTGTGGATGGTTTCCTAGAATCTAAGATGGTATTTATTACCGACTCTTGATAACCTAATCTAACAAACTTCTGCCTTTCAACCTCCACGCGGTCAAATGGAGCCATCCTGGGTCAGGATGTCTGACTGGACCTTGTAGGAGCATATCTTCCCAGACCAGCAGTCGAAGAGGAGGAGACACTGCTAACTCTAGTAGAGACGTGAACCACGGTTGACGTGGCCAGTATGGGGCAACCAGGATGACTTCCGCCCGCAAGAGTTGAATCCTTCTTAGAAGTCTGGGAAGTACTGGAAGAGGAGAAAATGCGTACAGGAGCTCGTGAGGCCATGGAGACAGTAGTGCATCCGTCTGTTCTGCCTCTGGGTGGAAGAATCTCGTGAAGAATCTTTTTAGCTGTGTGTTGGTGGCTGATGCGAAGAGATCCACCTTCGGGGTTCCCAACTCCGATGAAATGAGCTGGAATATCTCTGGATGTAGGGACCACTCTCCTTCCTGGATCGCCTGTCGGCTCAACCTGTCGGCTTGAATGTTGGCTGAGCCTTGAATGTGAGTTGCGGTAAGGGAAGACAGATGAGTTTCTGCCCAGGTTAGGAGGAGATGTGCTTCCTTGGCCAGTCTCGGGGATTTTACACCACCTTGCTTGCTGAAGTAAGTCATGGCAGAAATATTGTCCGTCCTGATGATGACATGTTTGTCTTGTATCTTGTGTGAAAAGTGAGTTAGGGCCAATCGAATGGCCTGCAGTTCCAGGAGATTGATGGGTAAGTTGGATTCTGCACTCGACCACATCCCCTGAATCAGATGACAAAGAAGGGCGGACCCCCAGCCCGATAGGATGGCGTCCATGAAGATCTGGACCTGGTTCTGAATCCAGAAAAATCTTCCTTGAGTCAAGTTGTGACGGAAGGTCCACCAGCATAGGCTTGATTTTACCTGTAGTGGAACCTTCATTGACATGTCCATTTTTAGGGCTATGATATTCTGGAAGGGCCGTAGGAACTTCTGCAGTTGCTGGGAATGGAAACAACCTCATTGCTGGGTGTCAAAGGTGGAAACCATCAAGCCCATCAGTTTGACCAGTAGGGAAAGAGATGACGTGCGTGCTGTGATGACTTGGGTTGCTGTAGACGTGATCTTCTGCGCCTTGGGTAATTGTAGAAGAAGCTTGCAAGAACTCGTGACTATTATCACTCCTAGGTGTTCTAGACATTGCGTGTCTTAAGTGACTCTTTGTCTAGTTGACCAAGAAGCCAAAGCCCTCTAGGAGTTGAATAGTCTGTGTAACATCTCTGAATGCTTGAGCCTCCAACGCCAAACGAATCAGGAGGTAATCTAAGTACGAATGGACATGGATTCCAAGCTGATGAAGGATGCTCACGGGATGTACCCAGACCTTTGTGAACACTCGAGGAGCTGTAGACAGACCAAAGGGGGGTGCACGGAACTGCAGGTGAGTGTCCCCAATGCAGAAATGAAGAAATCTTCTGTGTGGAGGAAAAAAGGGTACATGAAGATACGCTTCCATCAGGTCTACTGACGTTAGGAACTCCTGCGCCTGAAGGGATTCTGCGATGGATCGAAGCGTTTCCATACAAAAGTGCTTAAGCTCTACAAATCTGTTTAAGAACTTCAAATCGAGGATTGCCCTCCAATCCCTGTTCTTTTTGGCACTGTAAAGAATATTGAGTACACCCCTGTCCCTTACTCTTCCTGAGGCACTGGTTCTACTGCCCATATGTGAAGTAGATGACTTATCGCACCAAGTGTTCTGTTCCGTTTTTATCGGGGTTTTGTGAACCGGAGAGGAAAGGAAATGCGACTGTGGTGGATATTTGAAGACTATCTTGTAGCCCATGGACACCACGTCCATGGTCCAGGAGTCTGGTTGGGAGGTCAGCCATCTTTGACTGAAGAGAAGTAGGCGACCTCCCACAGCCAAGTCCACATAGTCACGCCTTGGAAGGTTTGGGATCGTTGGTCTTGTCTGTTGGTGCTGTGGAATCCTCCTCTACGAAAAGGCTGTTTATTCTGTGTCCAGGTAGAACGTCTGGTATCTGGTCGAGATTGATAGGAAGAACCATAGGGACGAAAGGAAGATGTTGCACCGGGTCTCTTATCTCTGGTGCGGATGGTTCTGGGCAGTGTCTTTTTTGTCTCGGGTCTCCACCAGGATTTTCTCCAAGGGGTCCCCGAAAAGCTTGTCCCCTTGGAAAGGATATGCTGACACCATAGCTTTAGATTGGTAATCAGCTGGCCATGCTCTCAGCCAGAGAGTGCGTCGTGCAGCTGCTGCTGTAGAGGTTGCCCTGGCAGAAAAACCATGGACTCCAGGGTGGCGTCTGCCGTAAGGGAGATTGCCTTGAGTAATCTGTTGGCTCCCTCCAGTAGTCCCCAATTGCTTTCAGGCAGCATCTGAATGAGTCTGCGCATCCAGACTATGGACGCTCGAGATACTGTGGAAGCTGCAGAGGAAGCCCTAATTGCCAGAGTGTTAGCCTCGTGAGCCCTGCATAATGCAAATTCAGCTCTCTTATCCAAATTGTCCCTCAAGGTACCGTGACCATCTTCTGAAACTACGCCTGTTGATTGCAGAGCTGCCACTGGCGCGTCAATCATGGGGACCTGTAATAAATCTAAGGCAGATGAATGTAAAAGGTACAGCCTTATGGTGGAACCCGGGAAGGGTTTTGAGGTCAAGGGCCTTTCCCACTCTGCTTTAACCTTCCTGACATAAAAACCTGGAAAAGGAAAGGCTATTTCCAAAGGATCCACAGGAGGAAAAAATTCATCAAAGACATCTAAGCCTTCATCCTGATCCTGTGGTGTGGGATTGGGCTTGACTGCCTTTTGATTGCCCTGGACTTGGAGGGCAGCCAGGGTTTTATGAAACAAATAATAAAGATCCTCTGGCTTAAGGAATCTAAAAGCCTGTTCCTTAGCAGATTGAGGCTTTGGAATAGGTTCCCCTTCTTCCTCATTAGAGGAAAATTCCCCTTCCTCCTTTTCAATAGAAACATGGGATACAACGTCATCATCCTCTGGGTAATTATATTCCATGTGATGATTTTTGGCATTGCTCTTCTGAGCTGCCTTAGTGAGCCATCTACCCCAGTTAGGAGGGGGCCTATTTGGAGGGGGGGGGGGATAAGAGGGACAAAGACCTAGAGGGAGGACGCCCCCCCGAGGAGCAAAAACGGGTCATCTCATCCCACATAGCTCTTCTGGAAAAAGCCATTGCCTCAGGGGAAAAAGGTAAATCGCCTTGTACGTTACCAAGTTGTCCTCCGGAGCCTCGCCTTCATACTTTTCCTCCTCCTCCATGCCACCGGCAAAACTTTGTTGGATTAGCCGGATCTGTTCTTCCCCGATTGGCCTGGGGCCCGGGGGTAGTTGGAGTGTGTGGGGGGGGCATTCAGAGCCATTCCCGACTTGTCAAACTGCGGGGGGGGGGGCATTCAGAGCCATTCCCGACTTGTCAAACTCGGCCCAATGTTTCTAAAATGGCCGCCGCTGTCGATGGGCCTTCCAGAGCCCTGAGATGGCCAGTTTTGGCGCACTTTTTTTAGTGCCGCCGCCGCTGTGGGCCTCCCCACGGCGTTCCTCTGCGGCTGGGCGTTTTCTGTAGCTGCCAGCTCCTGGAGCATCGGAGGCACACTCCGCTCCATCCATGTCTCTCTATGAGGCTTTTCTGCTGGCTTGAGTGAACAGCTAGAGAAAGAGGCAGTGGGGGGGGGAGGGCCCTTCCCCTTAAGCTGGATCGGAGAAGAGGGAAGAAGGCTTCTTTTTTTTGTTATTTGTTTTTTGAGAGAGGTAGAATGAAGTAAGGAATAGTAAAGAGAAAGTATAAGTAGATAAAATAGGTATTGAGAAAGAATTAGCAATGGAAGTTGGCAGAGCCAAAAGTTCCAGCTGCTCTCCCTATTGAGGCAGGAAACGAAACTGAGTTGAGGGTGACTCCCACCACAGGAAACAGGAAGAAGATTTACTTAATCCTGCCTCCCTGGAGATAGGTGGGAATCACCCACAAGATGGCCTCCACCTCAGAGGGAGAATTATAATACTGACCATTTTATTTTCAATCCCTTTCATAATAATCCCTAACACAGAGTTTGCCTTTTTTACTGCTGCAGCATACTGGGTTGACACTTTCATTGAACTATCTACTACAACCCTAAGATTTTCCCCCCTCTCAGTTTCATCAAATTCAGAATTTATTACTTGAAACTGGGATTTTTTTTTGTTCCAGTGTGCATCATCTTACACTTATCAGCACTGAACTTCATCTACCACATTGTCGCCCACTCACCCAGCTTGTGGAGATCCTCATGGAGCAATTCACAGTCATCCTTAGTTTTCGCCATCCTGAAAATCTGCAAACTTGGCCAATATACTGCACACCCCTAGTCCCAAATCATTTATGAAAAAATTAAATAGTACTGGCTCCAGTACCAATCTTTGTGGGACCCCACTGCTTACTTCCCTCCATTGCAAGAACTGTCCATTTAGTCTTCCTCTTTGTTTCCTGTCATTTAACCAATCTCTCCATAAGAGAACCCATCCTCATCCCATGACAGCTAAATTGACTCATGAGTAAATGGATTAATGACTGTCAGCCAAAACAGCATGGACATTTAAAACACAATCCAATTAAAAGTTTCATTCACTTTGAAGGGTTGCCCCTTTACTGTCACAGTATAGTGGGGTATAAATGTGCTTACTTTTAGATTATGCTTTTATTTTGCTTGTCACTAAAAAGGAATCTTTGACTTTTTCAGGACTATCCCTTGCTTTTGGAAAGATCTGGGCACTTAGCAGGGATGCACATCCAGAAATTTACTTGATACATTCCATTTGGCAATATCAGAAAGGTTCTCAATACATCCAAAATTATTTCCATTATTCAGGACCCTTCTGATTTAATGCTTATTATGGAACCTTGCTATCTGGTTTTGATTTCCCTTGAGGCTGGGACAGTGAGGGGAGAAAATAACCAAGCATCTGCAAATCTGTGTGATGGGTATGCCATCCAATGGCAAGACTTCTCACCAAACAGGATCATCCTGATCAGCATTTTTTGTATTCATTATTTCCATACACGCTAGGTTACAGGTAGAAGAAATACTTCACCTGTACCCACTGTAAGCAAGGCCGTAAGCAAGAGTGACAGCAGCCCCCTCACAGCCCAGACTAGCCCAGGAACCGTCCAGAAGTAACAAAGGGTAGCTCTAGGAATTGCTGGGAACTCTATGGTAAAAACACAGCAATTCCTAGAGCTACCCTTTTTGGGTACAACCCAGAAATGACATGGTAACACTGGCAACATCACTTTTTAAAAATTTCCCCCAGTGATGGGCAATGGAGCTTGCCAGCAGGAAGCCTCTCACTGTAGTGGGAAGCCTGGCAAGCCTAGCTGCTATACAGAGGAAGGCAACAGCAAACTATCTCTGTTCATCTCTTGCCTTGAAAACCTCATGAGGTGGAACTTCACAGGGTCATCATGAGTCGGCTGCGACCTGACAGCACCTTTTACCTTAATCAAAGGTTAGAAGAGGCACAGAAACTCTGGCTCTTGCTCACTATCAGCCCAAGAATATACAGCACTAAACGGCTTCCCCTCCTCAGAGATTAATCCCCCCAGCAAATGCTATGAGCTCCAGTAGAAAGAAAAAGACAAGCAACATTACCTATTCATAAGTTAAGAAAGTAGATGGTAGGGATATATTTTTAACCAGGAGGAGGTTGGTTTTTATACCCTGCTCTTCACTACCCAAAGGAGTCTCAGAGAGGCTTACAATCTCCTTCCCTTCCTCTCCTCACAACGGGCACTTTGTGAGGTAGTTGGGGCTGAGAGAGCTCTGAGAGAACTGTGACTGACCCAAGGTCACCCAGCTGGCTGAATGTGAAGGAGTCCAACCCAGTTCTCCAGATTAGTGTCCTCCCCTCTCAACCACTACACTACATTGGCTCTCAAAGAGAGACAAATCCTGTCCTGTATCTTGCTTCAACGACAGGACTCATATTTTCTCCCACCTAGGATTAAACTGGAGAAGCTGGCCATCCCGGGGGGGGGGGGGGGGGTTTGAAACAAACTGAGCACAATTACTTAAGTGCAGGAGTTTAAGTTCCCTTGCCTATGAACTCAATTTCTGTAAAAATCTTCTCCCTATTGCCTGAGGCTTACCCACACACACCAGTTCATGCCTGTCTGTGCCTGCTAAACAAGCAAGAATTTTAACCACCTATAAAATGGGGATGCTTTCTTCAATCTGCATGAAATTGGAGATGAAGAATCCCTTGGATGACAGGTGCAATTCCTGAAAAATTCCATTCCAAATGAATGAAAGGCAAGTTACACCCGTAAATGAGCTTTCCATCAAAACCAGTGAGAATCACCACAGGACTGCTTTCCTCATACAAATAACTTTAATTCTAATATTAAAAGAATCCCGTTCAGTTTTAAAATACATACAACCCTATTCCAAATGCACTTTCTTTTTGCATACTACTAGTTCAGGTAAGCGGGATGGAAGGCAGCATGGTATAGGACAGTCTTGCCAGATCTCAGAAGCTGAGCCAGATCAGTACTTGGATGGGATTCCACCAAACAAGACTCTGCAAAGCATAAGAACATAAGAAGAGCCCTGCTGGATCAGAACAATAGTCCATCTAGTCCAGCATTCTGTCTCACACAGTGGCCAAGCAGTTCCAAGGCATTCCCCAAATGTTGCCTCCTGGCTCTGAGGTCCAGAGGTTTAGTCCCTCTGAATGTGGAGGTCCCCCTCAATCACTATGGGTAGTAGCCGCTGATAGACTTATTTATCCTCCATTAATCTATCCAATCCCCTTTTAAAGCTGTTTATTCTTGTGGCCATCACTACATCCTCTGGCAGCAAATTTGACATTTTAATCACTCCCTGTGTAAAAGTAGTATTTCATTTTATCCATCCTGAATCTACTACCCATCAACTTCATTGGATGCCCTCGAGTTCTAGTACTTTGGGAGAGGGAGAAACAGTTCCCTTTGTCAACTCTCTCCACCCCATGCATAATTTTAGAAACCTCTATCATATCCCCCTTAGTCATCTCTTTTCTAAACTGAAAAGTCCCGGACACTTCCTTATGGGGAAGATGCTCCAACCCCCTAATCATCTTGGTTGCCCTCCCCTGTACTTTTTTTCCAGCTCTGTGATGTCCTTTTGGAGATACAGTGACCAGTACTGTACACAGTATTCCAAATGACGACGCATCATAGACCTGTACAGGGCCAGGGGTCATTTTGAGCAGGAGCTCGGGGGAGCTCAGCTCCGGGAGTTGGTGCCAAACCCCCGCTCCCGCAGGGGAATGCCTGCTTGTGTCATGGCTGCAGCAAAATGACCCCATCCCCCAGAAAGGTCCTTGCTCCTCCAACCAGCCTTCTAAAGGCTTCAGCCACCACTGAAGCTATCCTCCCAGAATAGTGGTATTTCTGAGGCTTGGATTAGTAGCTGTCCCCTCTTTCTTTCTTTCTTTCTTTCTTTCTTTCTTTCTTTCTTTCTTTCTTTCTTTCTTTCTTTCTTTCTTTCTTTCTTTCTCTCTCTCTCTCTCTCTCTCTCTCTCTCCCTCTCTCCCCCTCCCTCCCTCCCTCCCCTTCTTGCCTTCTGACATACTTCCAGTGATGTCAGGTGGTTTAGGATATGCAAATAAGTTATGCTAATGAGTTATGCTAATGAACTCCTGCACCTCTTTTTCTACGAAATGACCCCTGACAGGGGCATTACAACACTGGCCATTTTATTCTCAGCCCTGCAGCACACTGGGTTGACACTTTCATTAAGCCATGAATGGTGGAATGAGCTCCCGGAGGAGATCAGGGCCCTGCGGGACTTAATGCAGTTCCGCAGGGCCTGCAAGATGGAGCTCTTCCGCCAGGCCTTTGAATAGGAGCCGCCACCAGTCATACCACCAGTGATACCATCCATCAGGAACGATATCCGTGATGCAGCTGGCCCTAGTGTAACCCAGGCCTGGTGGCAAGGGGGCTCGGACCTACCATTGGGTAGCCATCTGAACATATGGTATCTGGAAGCATTTTTATGGTAAATTATGTTATTTATTGGAATTGTTTTTAGTCTGATTTTATCTGTTTTAATGTACTGAATTGGCCTTGTGCCCTTGTAAGCCGCCCTGAGCCCGTTCGCGGGGAGGGCGGGATATAAACTTGAAAAATAAATATAAATAAATAAATCTGCTACGACTCCAAAATCTTTTTCCCTCTCAGTCTCAGCAAGTTCAGACCCCATCAGCCTATAACTGAGGTTGGGATTTTTTGTCTCAATATGCATCACCTTACGCTTACCAACATCACTGAACTTCATTTGCTACATTGTCTCCCATTTATTTAGTTTGTAGAGGTCCTCTTGGAGCTCTTCACAGTCAGCCTTGGTTTTCACCATCCTGAATAATTTTATGTCACCTGTAAACTTGCTCACTACACTACTCACCCCTACTTCCAGATCATTTATTAATAAATTAAATACTACCAGCCCCAATACCGAACCTTGTGATACCCCACTGCTTACTTCCCTCCATTGTGAGAGCTGTCCATTTATTCCTACTCTTTGCTTCTTCTCATTTAACCCATTTTTAAGCCATAAGAGATGCCGTCCTCTTATCCCCTGACTGCTTAGTTTACTCAGGAGTCTTTGGTGAGGTACCTGGTTAAAAAGGCAATAGTAAACCACCTCTGCTTCTTACTTGCCTTGAAAGCCCCTTGCTGGAGTTGCCATAATGTATGTACATAGTTCAAGTAAATGATCTGGCTTGGTATCCTGGTGGGTGCACAGAAAGCCAGTGAGAAATCCTTCAGTTAACAATTATTCACTTACTAGAGAAACCCTATAATGCAAAAGGGTATGTCATAACCAGAGGCTTTGAATTATACTCCAAGGTACTGACAAGGCTCCATTTAGTTGCATAAATCATATTTGAATCATAAAGTTGGGAAATCAATAGATCTGTTTAAGTGATTTGAGTTGTTGGTTTAAATCATTGTGGAATTGCCTTAATTTAAACTAATCTGTCCTGAAATCAGTATAAAATCCAAGAGTTTACAGAGAAGTCCTAAACAGAGGTATGCCCTTCTCTGTTCATTGAAGCTGATGAGCTTAAAAAGGGTGTAACTCTGCCTAGGATTGCACTGTTAAGAATGGCAATCTACCAAATTGAAGACAAGGCTAACATTTCAACACAGTACAAAAGAGCAGGAGTAGCACTTCTTCAGTGAGCAGTGACTCACAAAAGCTCATAACTTGCCACATATTTTGTTAAGACTTTAAGGTGCTATTGGACTCTTGCTGTTTTTTACTGCTACAGACAGACTAACGCGGCTACCCATCTTGCTCTATCTCAACACAGAAGCAGTGCTGGTCCATACAAACATTTCTGCAACTCAGCCTCTGTACGAAGTAACTGGGGCATCTGGTCAATGCCAGTGGGAAGCAAAACACCAGACTACACAAATGATTGGACTGATCCAGCAGGGCTCTTCTTCTGTATCAATAAAATGCAGAGCAATTCACAGAACAGTGAAATGTCAACAGAAACTGAGTGAAAAGGGAACACAAAGTCTAGTAAGTCATTCTCTCTCATCTTAATCTAACTCACAGTAGCCCTGTTCACATGATAGCGTGAATATACACCTGTTCATAACAAACAGCCAATGTGCACTTACTTTACAAATTAAACTGGGAACCAGTACTTAGATATACGTGAAATTTCAATCACACATTCAGCTGTACATGAGCTGAATGTAACATAAGCACTACTCAACACACATATAAAGAGTACACTATACATGGATTGTTCCTGCATTTACAATGAACAGGGATCATGGTGTTGGGAGTACACAATGAAGGAATGGAAAGGGGGGACAAAAACGCGACTCTGAGCTCCTGGGGGAAGGCAGGGGAAAAAAGAGTGATAAATATCTAAAATTCTGACATTCCTGGTGGTCTGAACCAATGTTCCCTCTAAGCTGTGGAGTCTTGTGAGCAAAAATTCTACTTTGTGAGCTACTGGCATTAAAGTTGTGAGCGAGCAATTTGGCTACTGCATAAATTAGTTTGCTCTGGAGCCCTCCTTCCTGAGCTAAGACAAAAATGTGTGAGCCAGAGGCTGAAAAACTATGAGCTAGCTCACACTAACTCAGCTTAGAAGGGAACACTGATCTGAACACACTCTGGCCCAATGTATCCTCAGGTACTGGGGTATCAAATAAAGACATGACCATATATCCTCATCTCCCCTGATATTATATGCAAAACATAACATGTATTAAGAGATTTGGTGAGAAAACTAAAAGAGATTTTGCACCACTAAACATGCCATAGGAAGAAGTCCTATCTCCATACAGCCTACCAACAGAGAAACATGGTAAACTCCCTCCCCCACACCTCCAAATAAAAACCAAGAATATAAGCAAAAAACATGTTTTGAGTCAAATGGCACTCTCCTAGGCATGTCAGTAGGTAGAACTTCTTTTATAATTTTCAGTTTCTAGAGCAACAAATCCATTATCTCCACAATCAAAAGCTCCATGCCTTTAACCACAAAACCACAAATTCTTCCACAAAGAGACATAAATAATACATTCTTTCACAGGTTTACTACATTGTTTCAACACCGCTAAAGATACCTTAGCTGATCAAATTGACCTTTTTTACCGAACTAGCTATGGGTTTTTTCTTGAGCTGAGAAAGGTGGAAATGTTTAGGGAAGGAAGCAGAAGAGGGTTGCAAGGCTTTGTATGTGTGGTTGTTTTAGTTTCAGGATATATAGCGGGATGCTGAAAACCGGCACCATCAAGTGCATCCAGATACTAACCGGTTTTCCTGTGAAATTCCATACTAACTTCCAAGTAAGTAATAGCTGAACACATTTTCCATCCTACCTCTAACATTTAAATTTTCAGGCTCACAGACGTCTTTTATTTATTAATTTAAAATATTTATATGCCATTTTCCCACCAAAAGACGGTCCCCAAGGTGGCGAACATCATGGCATCAAATGTTTAAAACATTAAAATGGCATTTAAAATGTATATATCAATATTTAACAATACAATAAAAACACAGGTAAAGGTAAAAGTTTCCCTTGCTCGAAAGCCAGTCGAATCTGACTCTAGGGTGCAGTGCGCATCTCCGTTTCCAAGCTGAAGAGCCAGCACTGTCCAAAGTTGTTTTTGTGGTCATGCGGCCAGCATGACTAGACGCTGAGGCACACAGAACACTGTTAACGTCCCACTGAGGTGGTACCTATTTATCTACTTGCAATTTCTTGCTTTCAAACTGCTAGGTTGGCAGGAGCTGGGACCAGAGACGGGAGCTCACTCCATCATGCAGCACTCAGGTCTCAAACTGCTGAACTACTGACTTTCTGGTCTGCAGTTCAGAGTCTTAACCACTTGAGCCACTGCAGCCCCAATAAAAACATAGATATTCAAACCGACACTACCAGGGAGGAGGGCCAGTAAGAGTTTACTGGGGGGACACCAAACAAAACAAAAAAGTCTGCCTGCTGGTGGAAGACAATGACAGTGGGAGACAGACAAATCTCCCCAGGGTGGGAGTTCCAATGTTTTGGCACCACAACCGAAAAGGCCCTTTTAAATACATCTATAGTGCAGATCAGCAGCTGGTGGCCACTGTCCAACTCTTGTCCCAAATTGCAGTTGCCAAGACTCAGAAGATGAGATGGGCACAGATGAGCAGCCTTTGTAGCAATGGGGCATGGAAGCACAAGGCTTCTCCCCACACCCCCGAAACACTCACTTAAACACAAACTACATCTTGGCTTGCTTTTCCCACCAATGCTTCCATATTTGCCAAGAAAGAAAGACCTTGCATGCATTCTGTCTTCCTCACAGTTGTGATGCAGCATGATACAGCAGGGCTTAAGCCACTGTTCTTCCACAACTTACAGTTATCCTGTTTGAACTGCTTATCAGTTATACTGCCAGCTGTCCAAAAGCTCATGGAACCAGACCGTGCCCACATATGACATCACTTTCCATTTTTAGTACCTATCAGCCAAAGGGAGGAAAAAGTTATCTCACGTACTTTGTCCACAAAAGTACACTGATTTCTTTTGATCTTCCTAAGGAACCTGTTATAAAATGCTACCTTCCTTTGTGCTCCTTCATTGTGTTCCTTCATTCCATTGCCTCTCTTCCCTCCAACACAGATAGCTCTGTTTCCAGAGAGTTTCCACTACACATGGCTGATGGAATGCCTTAACCTACTTTTGTGCTTGCTCAACAGCCCTGTCTGCTTTCTGCTAGTGGGTCTCCTGTTTCCTTTTCCTGACATGCTGATCCCTGCATCCTTTGAAAGCCAACCTCATGTGGTGACATCAGCCAAAGCTCCAGTTTTCAGGTCCCTTCCAAGCTTTCCATTAATAAATAGCCATGCACTGTTGTTGTTGTTTTTTTAAAAAACCATCACATATCTTCATTTCCAGGACCGTTTAGGCCAGGGGTGGCCAACCTTGCTTAACGTAAGAGCCACATAGAATAAACATAAGAGCCACATAGAGATGTCTGAGAGCCACAAGACAGGAACAAATATCACACACACGTTTTTATTTTTAAAAATATGCAAATTTGCTTTTTATTAATGTTAAATGGGACTGCCAAAAATAAAAACAAACGAGGAAAACCAGTTATAAGAAAGAGAGAGAGAGAAACTAGGAAAGCAAATAGATGGGAGGGAGGAGGGAAGGAAGGAAGGGAGAAAGAGAAAAAGCATGCCTCCCCTTTGCTTCCCCAGCCGCCCTGCCAGGAGCCGCACAATATGTGTGAAAGAGCCGCATGTGGCTCCCGAGCCACAGGTTGGCCACCCCTGGTTTAGGCACTTCAGGTGTCAGATGGCTTTATGCGATATCAGATGCTTTGGCAAGAATGTTCTGCCACAGGTCATTCCTTTCCCTTGATAATTACTAAGCAATTAATTGCAAAACAAAGTACTCAAGAGAGTGGGAGAGGCAAAGGTGGAGAACTTAGCAGCCTTCCCTTTACTCTTCCAGACATTTACTTTAACAGACCAACAGATTTCGGCATAAGCTAAACATTTTTTAAAATGTAAACTTTCACAATCCATTAAAAATCTCCTGAACCACTTGCAAGTTTTTTCACAATGGTTATATGCCCTGTTGATTACTTCTGGGTTATTTCCTCCTTCACACCTTGTAACAGCTGGCATGGGAGTATGAATAGCAAGACACAAGTTCCTGGTTCAAATTTCCCCTCAGCCAAAAACTCTCTGTATAGCAGGTTCTGGCCCACCCTGCTCCATCCACAAGGTGGGGATTATAATAACCACCTAAATTGCAAGGTTATTGTCAGGACTACAAAGACAATGTCCCTCCCATGCTCTTATCATTCAGCTGAATGTGTAAAATGGAACTGATTAAGAGGGCATTTTTTACAATAGGAAATAAGGTTGTTTAACGTCTGTGAAATTTAGGCAGTTTTCATTGCTTTGTTCCTTGTACATATTACAATGTTTATTACATGGCCTATTTTGCAATTCAGCTCTGTTACACTACTAGTATGAATTGTACTCTTTTAGTGTGCTGTTTTGTTCACTGTTGGCTGCACGTTTTCTGTTCTTACTGCATGTTTTAAAATGACCAAGCCACCTTGAGTGTCAGCAAGAAAGGTGAACTATAGTAAAATAAACAATACAGACAATCATTCTGAACACTCTAAGACAATTTATAAATGCTAAGTAATATTGTTACGGCTGCCCAGAGATGCCAGTGTTTGCAGCGTCTTCAGATTACTTTTGTCACTTTTCAGGTCTGCAATGGCAGCACCGAGAACCCCTTACTCCCCATGTACTGCAAAAGTCAGGATGAAACAAACAAACACAGACACACATTCATTCTGGAGGATGCACATTCTAATTCTACAGTTCTTTTCAGTGGACTTTTTTGTCCAGCCTTCCCCAGTCCTGAGAACACCATATGTCTGGCTTCTACTGCTGGCTGTTTATTTGTTTTAAGCATTTATGCTGTGCCTCTCAACACAGTGAGGAGCTTCCAACTTATCAATCCAAAACATTAAAGCTTTTTTTAATCAACAAAAAACAACACAAGAGTAGCAATCTAAGGTATAAAAGTAACTGACCACCAAGAAAGCCATATTATTCACTGTCTCTCACAATATTAGGATCCATCCCAGTATTCCAAATAGTCAGATGGAAAACACTGTGGTGGAAAATGCTGTCAAGCTGCAATTTTTGAAGGCAAGAGACAAAGATCATTGCCTGCTTTGGACTTCCTTGGTGGTTTCCCATCCAAGTACTAACCAGGGCCAATCCTGCTTAGCTTCTAAAATTTGATGAGGTCAGGATAGCGTGGGCCATCCAGGTCGGGGGGGGGGGGAATGGACCTCCCCAAATCAACAGAACGCCTGGAAGATTGGATCTGTAAGGTCCTAACTAAGGTGGTAGGTCTGGTGTGTGTTGGCAGGTAAGCTGAAGCTGACTGGCAACCGCCCTGAGCCATCTAAGAATGAAGGCCTGTTGCCAAGCTACCTCATCATTTGTTTGACAGGCTGGGTGGCCTTGGAAGGGAATGCCCTTGGTGCTGAGCAGCATCCACCAAGGCCTTAGCTGCTGGAGCAGCACTTTGGCAGACATGCTGCTTGGCACCTCTTGGCTCAGTTTTATGTCCATATTAGGATAAACTAGGCCAGCAGTAAGCTTGGAGCCAGAGTAGGACCCCCACACACATACCAAAAGCCTAGCGGAGCAGCAATATTTTCACCTAACAAACTTGACATCAGGCAGTTTTGCTGGGAGGAGGGTTATCCAGAAACGAGGCACCATAATGCAGTGTCCCTGTGGTTTCTGACAGCTGAAGCAGGCAGAGCAGGGCTTACAACACAGACTGGGAGCAAGCAGTCTTTCGATACCCTGATCCCAGGTTAGCCACCTGAGGTTTATAAGTAATAACTAGCAGTTTGAATTGTGCCCAGAAGCAAGCAGGATGCCAGTAACAGCTTTTCAGACTTGCCAAGGTATCTTTTCAATAACTCATACTAATTAGTAATCTCTTTTTTGAATTCTGCACAGTTGCAATCGCAAGCCATCTTCATGGCACATTTCAGTAGCCTAACTTGGATGTAATTACAGAACCATGAACCCATGAAACTGCCTTATAGTGAACACAACTATTGGTTTATCAAGATCAGTAGTATTTACTCCAACTTACACTGGCTCTCCTGGGTCCCCGGTACAGCTCTTTCACATCACATCACCAAGTACCTGACCCTTTTAATTTGGGATTCTGGGAGTTGAACGTGGGGCATTCTGCATGCAAAGCCACAGCCCCTCCCCATCATATCTTTCAAAGAAGGTACACAGATACTGCACCAACCAGAGTTGGCAAAAGGCCCTGTACACCACAGAGGAGACCCACACATCTATCTGTAGAAACATACCTGCTCCTTCAGCAGGAGCTCAACTGTCCAGAGCAGGTAAACCCCACACTTCCTGATTGCCAAGTGCTGATTAACAGCATTTCAGTCTTATCTGGATTGGACCTCAGTTTATTGACCCTCTTCCAGTGGATCGTTGTTTCCCAGCATCAGTTCAGGGCACCTACTGACTCAAGACACAAAGGAGAGGCAGTTGTGTGCCACATATGAATGACAATTTATTTCAGATCTTCAAGTGGCCTTTCATAGTAGTTTCACATAAAGGTTAAACAACACAGGGGACAAGACGGAACCAACAGACTCTCACAGTACAAGGACCATGAAACCCAGCAGCCATCCCCAGCACCGCATTCTGATACTAGTGAGCCACACAGGAACAGAACCACCAGTTCTGGTGAGGAACCACAAAGGAACAGAATACCCATCTAAAAACAGCCAGTCCTGCAAACCATGGTCAGTGGTATCAAAAGTCATCGAAAATTTCAGGAGAGCCAACAAGGCCACAGTTTCCCCTGTTCCTCTCTGAGCAAACATCAGGGCAACCAAGGTAGTTTCAATTCCTAAGCCTGGCTGGAAACAAAATTAAAGTGAGCAACGTGCTCTCGCTGCAGACATCTTGAAACTCAAAGACAGGATTCAACAGGGACCATGAAGCGAAGTCAACTGGAGAAAAAAAGAAAGCTTCAACTGATAAGTGTTGAACAATCAGGAATAGCACTACCTTTGACGTGGGGATGAGGGCCTTCCATGCAATCAGACATGGTTTCATGCAGCTTCTTCTAAAAGATTATCCCTTTATAATTAGCATAGCTCTGCCTGTTAGCTGTTACACCTCATAAATGAATGGGTTAAACATTTGACTATTGTTTGATATCTGACCCACTGACAAGTCTACCAGTTAATACTTGTTGCACAAAGATTGCACTAAAAAATGCACAACCTACACAGACCCAAGCGTCTTGGTGCATCTCTTCTATGTTCACCTGAACATATTTCAGGTGGTTAGTTGTGTTTTTTTCAAGTTATCACAGTAGTACAAGTTATAGCAAAGCCCTCCAGTTTCCTGATTTCTGGCTCTATTGGAAGCAAAACTAAACAGAAGAATGAATGTGAGATAACAAACAGCTGAAGTTAAGGAATCATTCAGATACAGCTCTGAAACTCTGTTCCCTTCATCTAAAGAGATAGTTGAATTTAGGATAATTATCTTCTGTCTGCCTTCCCCCCTCCTCTTTCTTCTCTCAGCACTGGCACACAAACCATGCTGTTTTAACTTCTTTCCTGTTCTCCCAGTTCTTCTGGAACATTTTATTTTCAACAGTCAACTCATCTGGAATGATGCCATAGTGAAGTTCAACCATTTGCAGTGTTAACTGTGTCTCTCCCAACAGCAGTTATCACCTACCATGCAATAATTTATTATCATTACTCAAGAATATTTTTTTAAAAGGCAAATTAACGTGGTCTTAACCCTAGCTTTGCTCTAATGTCTTTACCCATTAATGCAAGTTTGGTTTGCAGATAATAGGGAGAAACAAAAGTTCTTAGCATTTATTAAGACTCTTGCTAAAATTTAAAGAGATGGGATTATGGGATTTTTACATGAAGAGTTCTGGATTGTAATGACACTGGTAGTTTTCATTAGTACAGAAATTAAGAAGTGTGGAAGAATAAAAGACTTCACACAGAGCAAATAAAGCAACTGAAGGTGCAATTTAAACTCAAAAACTGCCTTGCTGGATCAGCCCATAGAATATGTTAGCTGTTGCAATCATAGACATCCACAGACCTAACACTACACAGAACTTACCTAACATTCCACCATATATGATGAGCCTTACTCAATGCTATCTGTAGGTCTCAACATACCTGTGCCCAATAAGCCATGAATTTTATTCTTCGTGCCATGCACCATTTAAACTTTTCATTTGTTTGCCCTGTACTTGACTGCCATTGTTAAAGCTACATTCCATGAACTTGTCTAACCCCAAACTAGTAACTACTGAATTGGGCAATTCAGTCCGTAATTACACATTGCATGAAGATGCAGAGTTTTAATTTTGTTCCCCCTAGTGATTCTCCCAACTATATGCAACAAAAGGAGCTGGAGACTGCCTCGAAACATTAAAGCCACTCCACATTCACCATCTTTCTTCTTTCTGCTGATACGTGAGCCGTGACATCATCACAAAGAAGAGATTTAAAATATGCAAGAGTAAGTATGCCCCAGGATTCTCTGATGCAGTCTGTGTTCCAGTTGATGGGTTCAAGGGAATCCCGGAAGCATTACTGCTGCCCAGAAAGCAGCTCCCTGCTGAGCACTGGCTGGCTGGGGAAGGGGGTGGGTGGGACTCTGGAATGCAACATTTAAGGTACTATTTCAAAATCACAAGGAGGATGACTGACCATTATTTTGATTGACAAAATATGCCCTTTTTTAGTATGATGATGCATGCTTTGTAAAGAACAGGATGGTTAGTGTGCAACTGTAAATCCTCCCTACAGCATGGCCATGCATTGCTCTCAGAGACATAATTCAAGCACATTTTTAAATGGCTTGCTGTTTACATGAAAATGGGGCTGAAAAGTGAGTTACGTGACTTCTGTGACTTCAGCCTCTAAGAACTGAACTGTTACTCAGAAGTAATGTCCCATTATGAAAAGTATGGGAAATACTCATTTCTCTGCCTATCAATATACATTATCTGCTGTAACAACTTTTCTCCTGGAAATCACTGCTGTAAGTGTTTAAAAGCATCTACTGCAATTTTTATGAACTTTTATTCTTTGATGCAGGACCCAAACTTGCTGGCATAAAACATGTGCAAATTTGGAGAGAAACTATCCCAGGTAAGATAATTTTGGGGCCCAGTATTCTAAGGCTTACAGTACAATCCTAAACAGAACCAACACCCTTCTAAGCCCATTGACTTTCAGTGAACTTAAAACGGGTGTCACTTTGTTTAGGATTGACCCATTATTCAAAAAGGGCTAGTAGTCCAAAACTAACTAATGTATCCCCCAAAACCTGATAAAATATATATCTCCCCCGCCCCAAATTTGTCAGTATAAAAAAAGGATTCTCATTGCTTGAAAGTACTCTTTGCAACTTTTTAATGTCTGGTGAACTCTGAGTTACAATGTAGCTAGCTATAGATAGACCTTCCCACCCACTTCCTCCAAGCCTGAACAATTAGTGTTAACCAATGTGTGCTTCACTGCAGTTCATCCAGATTTCATTCTTGGGGAGGCTTCCCCCCCCCCCCCCACACACATAGTTGCAGTCTTTGGTTTAATTTGAAAAAATAGGTGTAATATGCAAATAAAGCTTTTCTAGAAGATCAAAACTATCTTAAAAACCTACTGCAATCCCAGCTATGCTGTTCTGAAAACAATCCACAAAAACATTACTGGAGATGCTCTCAGCTTACTCATTCTCTCCTCTTTTTTTCAAATAAGAATGCATATTTTGGGAACAAGCTTTATTTTTCTGAACAACCTTCCTCAAAACTCATGTATGTACTATCATAAGAGTTCAGCAGTTCCTTTCTAGCCCTCTGGTCCTCATTGCTCCAAAGCACCACATCTGTTAGAACTCCCGTAATCATGGTGAAATGCATCCCTCCACTATTAAATGTCACTGTGAGATTCCTCTTGATCAATTAAAGTCTACCAAATACATCTTGTCTTTTTATCCCATAAATAGATACAAATTTAATTTTTAACCTTCCTGTGGTTGCAAAAAAAAAAAAGTACTAATCAGATGTTGGGGTCAAAAAGAACCCAATTTAGACATTTCTTTTTTCTTTTTTAAAGGAAGAGAACATACTTGATAATTATTCAAATTGAATTCAGAAAAAAATGACATATGGTTAAGCATTACTTATAGAAAGGGGGTACAGCTATGCAGGAATTGTATGAAGGCTCCAGGACACTAATTCCAATACGGTCTAATTCTTCAATTCAAAATCTCCTGGGGGTATGAATTAAAAAAAAAACAGGATTGATAATGCCTCCTTATCTCAACTGCTGCCTCAGCATAAATAGCTATTGTGTGGTCAAATGATTGTTTTCACCAGGTTCAGGGCTTAGACCTTGGACATGAAACATTCAATTTCCGAATTCACTTTAATTGGGCGCTAACTGACCCTAATGTTGTTTTAATGAAACCATCAAATTAGGGGGGAAAAACAATTGTGGGTGGGGTGTTGAAATGCTAAAGTACAACAAACCCTTTATTGTAGGAGAATGCAAGGCATATAAAATGGCACAGATTAGCAGGAAAATTATTTTTATTTTCTCTTTGAATATAATATTGATGTTCCATCACACAAACAAAATTAAAAAGGCTTTTAAAAAATCCTTACATATGCATACTCTTAGTGGATATTTTGCTGTTACTAGATAAGAAAACCAAACCTTCTAAAATTACAATTTTTTTCAGTTTCTTTAATCTTCTGTATCAATTGTTCTCATTTTACAAATACCAAAATCCTCACCTTATGGACCATTTATACATAGAATAGTCATCTTCATTGAATGACAGAACAACATATCCACTTTCCAGACACAATCTTTTCCCTGGATTTCATGGTTCTAAGAAGTCCATTATAAGCCATAATTAGCAAAACAAAACACAACAAAAATAATTTACACTGGACAGAGTAGTAGCTAAGTTGTTACTATATTAAGAGTGTTATCAGTAACTTTCCCAAAAAGTTTGAAGACCAACAGCATTCAGGAATGCCATGGAAGTGTGAAATAGCCATATCACCAAACACCACCTCAAACACCATGAAGTCAATTCTTATATTTCGCTGCTGAAATGTTGACTGATATATTCATATAAACAAAACTGCCCTTATATCTTCACTTTTTAAAACAAGAAGTATCACTGTAATATTCACTGAATGCATGCAAAGTGAACTGTTTAGTTCCTACTAGATATCCATCAAGGAGTTTAATTAGCAAGAAGTATCTTGGCCTGGTAGGTCCAGAATGCTGGCCTTTAAATGAGGTCTTCAAATGAGCTTTTAAAATCAGAGAGAAACGATCCATCATTACATTTGTTATTTTGTGTTTTTAAAAAGATAAACCAAGTTCTTATTCCTAGTGTTCTAAAAGTTTAAAAATTCAACACAAGAACAGATTAATAACGGGAGCCAAAATAATAATGGTTTCACTCAGCATTTATTCAATCAAATCAAAAAAAGGGAGTCGTCAGTATCAAGGATCAGGCCCATCCAGAGTCCAGCTTCTCACAATATCATTGAAGGCTGCACAAGGAGTGCTTTCCACAGCATTAAGAGCTTCATTGTTCACTTACTACAACAGGCATCTTCCTCAGAAGTCTGAGAAATAAATATTCAACCATAATCAAAAGTTGTCCCATCAACTTAAAATTACAATATCTATCAAATACAATGTTCTGTATGAATTTTTACACATAGAACATTTTAGAAATTCAAACTGTTTGTACTACCATCTCATGACTTCTGGTTAAATTAATGACATTCATATATCTCTCTTCTAGATCTGCCTTTCCAATTGTTACTGCTTACTATGAAAACTCAAATTCCTCTCTTAAATGCTGGCTATTCTGCCTCATTATTCATACCTCTCCTTACCAACATCTCAAAAAGAAGATTTGATTCAATTGTCAAAATTCTTGTTCCTGTAGATGAACACATGTACCAGGAAGCTAATGCTGATTAACATGTTTGCTATATATACACATATATCATCAACTTTGGATGACCCTAAAAGTATTCCAAATTAAAGTACTGAAACAAAAGTGAAAGAAGGGAGAGGAGGAACCATGCATCTCTAGAAATATTTTTGAAACCTTGGTTTTCCTAATCACATTTAAAAGCAGAATTCATGCTCTAAACAAAAACTCCCACTGATTTCAATGTGAGGGAAATACATGCAGGCTCAGTTAGGTTTGGATGGATCATGTTGGGAATTTTCTGAGAACTCCACCGTATAGATTTCAGGACCCCAAATTCACAAAGTGTTAAATAAATTAAAGAAGAAAAAGAAAAGTAACCTCCTAATATTCTTTAAGGTGTCTTATATTATCTTAGAGGAACACCATAATGACCTGAGTAGATTTTAAAAATAAAATATTAGTAGCAGACATGTAAACTCCAGATTATTCATCTTAATTGCAAAGCTTACAAAAGAGACCACGCTATTGTGCTTCATCAAGTGGATCCTCTACTGCAAGGCCATCAACATTTTTTTTTGCTTGATCAATATTGATTTCATGTCATTCTGCAGAAGAACATCACCAGCTTTATCAGATGGACTTAACTATTCCTTGCATGTCTTTGGTCAACTGCATCAGCCCTCTTGAATACCAAGAAGTCCAACCCCAAAAGTTAAATCAAAGAAGGTTGCCTTCAAAATTAAAACTTAAAAAAAGGTGAGGGGATGGTGTCCTTATAGAACACAGGTCTCCCCCCCCCCCCTTTGCATCTGTCTCTCTTTCTCTGGAGAATCTATGAAAAGGATCTATGAAACTTCCTCAAATCCTCCATTTCCTGGAGTCAGAAAGAGAAGAGGCCATCAGAAAAAAATATTGCTCACTGTGGGGGGAAAAAATTTGTCAAGCCAGCCTTTGCCAACAAAGCTTCAGGAGGGGGAAAAAATGGAGAAACATCCATAATTGCATGAGCACTTCCCATCTCAGCTTTGTCTAGTGGAAAAGCCTGTCCTTGCTCTCCCTCTCCTCCATTTTCTGGTGGAGCTAGAGAACATGACATGGCTTACCTGACTCAGATCATAGCCCTCTGTCCAACCACTCACTTCCTCTTAGACGGGCAAGTAGCTTCATGAGACAAGCTGGCTAGCACACAAAAGCAGGCACGAGCTGTAGAGCAAGCCCAGTCCCCCTGCCACCCTTGTCTACCCTCCTAGAAGGACCTTCCCAAAACCAAGAAGAGAAAACTTTCTCTGGGGCTACAAAGAAGGGGGGGGGGAGAGGCTGACAATCAGACTATGTAGCACTGCACAGAGGATCTCTAAAAGATCTTCAACCAGGATCTCTTCGCCTTCCCACCCACCCCTTTTCCCCTCCCCCTCTGTACATAGCAGAAACTACAAAGCTAAGAGAAGAAAGAGGGTTGCTCCAAGAGGACAGGGGGGGAAAAACGGGGAGAAAGCCCAGAGACTGTATGTGAGGGAGAGGAAGAGAGAAGTAGCTTTGTGTTTTGGAGTCTGGACTGGAACCAAAGCAGACAGCTTGCAAATGGAGGACGAGGAGATAAAGAAAGAGGGGGGTCGAGAAAGAGAGAGATGGGGGGGCCCTCAGCTGTCCCTCCTTCCCTAAAAAGCCACAGACACCCGGGGACAGAACAAGCAGAAGTGAAGCCCTCCGTTTCACCCTCCCTGTCTCCTTTCTTCCCTTCCCTCAGTGTCTCTCAAAGGAGAGCGAGCAGGACTGTGTGTGTAATGGCTTCTCTCCAGCTCCACCGCTGTCCTCTTCCAAGACAACCCCCTTTCAGCCACCACAGCCAAAGGGGAGACCCCCACCAGCTCAACTTCAGCCAAGGCGGGAGCTGGTTATGTGTGGGGTGGGAGGTCCACTATTACCTGCCTGAGAGAAGGACCAGATTTGCAAGAAGAGAAAGAGGAACAGGAAAGAGAGAGAGAGAGAGAGAGAAACAGAAAGCAAAGAAAGAAAGAGGTCACCCGATTGCCTGGGTCGAGCCAAGCTCAGCGCCGGGAGCTCCTTTTTTTCCCACCTCTTCGCCTGTGATCCAATCACTTCCCCCACATCCAAAGCCCCCAAACAGCCCCCCACGCACTTCGCAGCCCGGTTCCTCTCACTTATCTCTCAACCCCCCCCCCCCCCCCCGCAGCCTTAATGCAACAACAACAAAAAATTAATTAACTGCCTTCCTCCTCCCACCACCACCAGCAGCAGCAACCAGCTCCACCACCAACCACCACCACCTCCTCCTTCTCCTCCTCCCCCGTTGCAAGACACAGAGACTTCTCCCTAAACAAAACCACCGTTTCCACCACCGCCACCTCAGGGTTTCCCCCCCCCCTTCCTTTCTTTCCCCCTTCCTCTTCTTTCTCCGGCTTGGCTGAATGAATGGGTTTCCAGAGAGGGACGAGGCGAGGGGAGGAAACCGAGGTGCTGTGGGACAAGCACAAGAAGATCTTTTTTCCTCTTCCCCATTCGCGAGATGGGTTTTATAATTGCAAAGAACTTACAGCAAGGTCCCGGTGCCGGTGCTGGTCTCCTTCCACTCCTCTTCCTTCCTCTCTCTGCCTTGCTCTTCTTCTTCTGGAAATTGTTATGGAAGTTGGGGTGGGTTTTTTTCTTCTTCTTCTCCTTAGTCTCATGTGCTCCTTGCCAGGTCTCAGCAATGGAGGATCGCCATCTTTTTCCCTGCTTTTTTTTTCTCTCCCCCTCTCCCCCCTCTCTCTCTCCTTCACTGGCTTGCTGCAGCTGCAGATGACCTGAGATATCCGTCTCTCTCTCTCTCTCTCACTCAACCCTCTGTGTGTCTCTCTCTGAATAATGAGCAACCAGAGGGAGCGAGAGAGAGAGAGAGAGAAAGAAAGAAAGAAGACAATCTCCTTGCCTACCACACAAAACGCAACAGCACCAGGGGGTGCAAGAAGGCTTTCTAACAACAACAACAAGGGGGGGGGGAGAGAAAGAGGGGAAAAAGAGGGAAGGCAGGAGAATAGGAGAAGGCAGAAGGGGGGGAGAAGGTAGTTTGAGATGGAAGAGGAGGAGGAGGTGATGGAGGTGGTGGTGGTGGTGAAGATGAGGGAAAGGTAGCTACAAACTTGAGTCTTCTTGGGATAATTGTGTGTGTGTGTGGTGTGTGTGTTGTGTGTGAGGCGCTCCCAGGCTTACTGAGGTGGGAGTGCGGCCAGGGCGACCTGAAGAGCTTCCCTCACTTTCCCAAGCTGTTGCCTCCAACCTCCAGCCCTCGTCAGCCTTGGAGATGCTGAGAGGAGCCCCCTCGCCTGCAGCTCTCCCGCGGCTGGGTCATCATCACAGTCTTTTCGACCAGCCATGGCCAAGGGATCAACGCAAAGCAATCCCAGCCGGGGCTTCCTGTATGCAGATGCCTTCTTCTGGTCTCCCTAAGGCTGCTCCTTGAGATACGTCCATCTAAGGAGAAGCGAAATCTTTTTATCGCCCCCCCCCCCCTCGAGCGGGGTGAAAGAACATAAATGGAACTGGAGGTTGGAAAGTGTTTTTTTTTAAAAAAGAACACCCAGACCTACCACGTGGTTGATTTTAATCTCTCCCCCCCTTTTTAAAGCTTGCATTTGATAGAGTAGGAGAAGAAAGAGAGAAGGGTCTCGGATTGTCCATTTCTAGCACGTATTTTGAAGTCTTCTCCCGGAAATAAAGACGCTTTGTCGTTTGATTTCTTTCTCCCCAAGCACACACACACACACAAAGGAAGGGAGTTTGCAACGCTGAGGAGCAAACAGCTTCTACTATTTTAGGAGCTTCGTGCAATGTTTTGACCACAGCAGCATTCTTTTTTTAAAAAAATAAATAAATAAAACTTTGGTGTCATCCTCTCCTTTCCTTCCTCCCACAGTTGACTGGACTTCTGTGGCTGACTGTGATCCTAGACAGAGTGTGGGAATCAAAATTCCCAAAGGATAAGGTGTCATCACCTTGAGGGCAAGCAGAAAAGCAGGGATTTAGTTATGATTACACCCCACAATCTTGATCACTATATTATATCCCCCAAGAAATCATTCAGAATCCTCTTCAGCAACAATGTTGTGTGTGTGTGTGCGCACGCTTTCTTTCAACTCCTCCTTCCATGCCAGATTTAATACCTTCCAGACCTTAATCTGGTACTGAAGGGGAGATGAAGTTAGCGTTGAAAAATCAATATACACTGTAGTGAAGGGGAGAGCAATTTGAATTGGGAGACGTGACACTATTGAAGTCTGTTTCTTTAGTCTTCAAACTGTAGTCCATCTGGATGGGAGAGGGGAGAGGAACATTAAAGGTTCTCTAGATTAGCTATGCAGGGGGAATCCCCTCCATAGAATCAGCTGCTGAGATTTCTTTTTGTTTAAATTAAGATTTGATTAAGATATGAAATCTATGGTTCAGTCTCAGCTTTGAAACCTAGTTGATGAGCCAACCCAAAGTACAAAGGGGGGGAAAGCAGAACTGAGAAGGTAGCAGTGTTGATCAAGGAATGAGACAGCAAATCTACCTGTGGTTCCTCACACTGACCCAAATGCTGATCGTTTCATTCAAGGTTATTAATTATAATGGGAATAACGCAGTTCTTTTTAAAACGCAGTGGAGCTTGTGTCATTGCCTTGAAAGACTACAATGACCATCAGTTAGATAGCTTTATTCTATTTAGATCATTAACAATAATAATACATATTTTTTCACACCAGTTGTTGATTGAGTGGAAATAAACATCTCAGACCACAATACTTCTGGGTTTTCCTCTCTTAGATTTAATTTGGCCATCAGAGACAGTCATTTTTTTTTAATAAGGTCACATCTGAAGGCCACAAACATTTTGAATTGCCTAGAGAGGGAGACAAAAGGGGATACTGGTTACAATCCAGCCAAAGTGAGGTACTATGTGATCAATATCATTCCATGAAATCAAAAAGGAGCTGGTTGCAGGTCCCAGGTTCGATCCCCAGCATCTCCAGTTAAGAGGATCAGGTAGCAGGTGATACAGAAGACCTCTACTGAAGACCTTGCAGAGCAGATGATACTTGGAGTAGACAATACTGACCTTGATAGTTTAGTGGTCTGACAGACTCAATAGTGGGCAGCTTCATGTGTTCAGGAACAGCTGATCATGTCCTCAAATCCCTTCCATTAAAATCAAATCGATGGGATTTAGAAGTGTTTATCTTCACTTGGGTCATGCCTTATTATATCAGGATGCCTTAGGAATATTAAGAAGTAGCTTTCAAAAACATTAATTGTATAGCTTGAGACAGCTTGATATTATATAATAATTATAACAAAATAATAATATTCTCTTGATAGTCTACTTGAGTGGTGGGGGGAACCCAGAATTTCAAACATATGAGGGGAAAAAAAGAGTTGTGTGTATATGGTGTAGGGGAGAAGTAACACTGCTGGATTTAGAAAACCCCCAGAAATTTATACAGACTTCCATGGTTTCATGCAGACAACTGAAGCGGACACCTCCTAAGATGCTGATAAAAGAACATTAGGGAAGGGAGGGGACTGTCTTTGCTGCTGCCAGGAGGTGCATGTGTTCTGGCAGCAATTTTCTATAAATCATCCCTTCTTGTGAAAGGAACGCCAAGACTTTACAAAAAGTCTTTGACGTACCTTCAGCACTCAAGCAGATAATGTGCCTCTTTGTCTTTTAATAATGAATCCTGACTTTTCCTGTCAGCCAATAGTCCTGGAAAAAATAAGAGCTGCAGAGGCAGAAGCAAGCTTGGAACTTCATGTCAGTCCCAGGAAGCTTAAAGCACATCAATCCTATGATCTTGGGAAGGGGGGGGGGGCAGGGAGAAACAAAACAAAGCAAATACCCAGTCTTCCTGGAGATGATTTCTCAGCAAACCTCATTTCCATAGGAATGCCCACAAGCAACTGGTCTTCCTGGCAATCCAGAGCTTGTATAATTACATACAGATTGTCCTAGGTAGCACAAACATGAATGTACAGCTGTCATGATTTTGTCTGAAGAAGTGACAAAAGCTTACACTCTGAATAAAACTTTGTTGGTCTTAAAAGTGCTGCTGGACTCAGACTTCGTTCCGCTGCTTCAGACCAACATGGCTACCTCACCTGAATTTTTGTCATGCTTGTTGTCCCTTAAGAACCCCAGCTGGACGGCAATCCTTTATTTCAAACCACTGATTCACCTCTCCAGAACATAAACAGAACTTCACCAAACTGGCAACAGCAGTGAACAGGGGGTTTGCTTATTAATGACATACTGCTCTTCAGAACCATGGTAGATAGGTTGACACAGAGGGATTTAAGTCCCAAAATTATTACATAGAAGTAAGTTTCATACAAGAACAAATGCTGTAAATGGGTCTAGATCATAAGTAGCCAACAAAGAAATCCTAAGCAGATAGAATCCTACTCATATTATTCAATGGGGCTTACTCTCAGGAACATGTTCTTATGAATAAACTGTTAATCACCTATGGGGAGTAAGAACAACTTCCAGGCAACAAGGCTAGGAAGTTTTCACAAACTGGAAGAGAACTGGTTCTTTTGTTCTACGGTTGCTAACCTCCAGGTGGTGGCTGGAGATCAGTTCACCTGAAGAATGGCAGCTCTGGAAGGTAGACTCTATATGGCATTATACCCCATTGAAGTCCCTTCCCCTTATCCAAACCCCGCCCTCCTCAAGCTCCACCCTCAAAATCTCCAAGTATTTCCCGACCTGGAGTGGGCAATCTTATTTTGTCCCCTTTTAGGCCACCATGAACTTCTCACATGGGTATGTACAAGCAGGCAGAGAAATCCAAATGGTTGGGAGTGATTCACCTGTGGTCTGAACTGACAGACGTTTTTACCTCCCTCTCTCAAACAGGAGAGTTCAAAATCTCCAATGAAGTTGATCTGCTATATGTTCTGGATGGACAAAAGAAGGAATTTCTTCATACAATTTATAATTAACCTTTGAAATTCGGTACAACAAAATGTGATGCAAGACACTCCCTGAGATGGCTTTTTAAAAGGATTAGGCCAAGCTTGTCAAACCAAAGGGACTCCAGTGCTGTCTGTGTCACCCCCCTACCACACCCCACACAAATCACGGAGCTGTCTGTGGAGCTAGAAAGCAGATGCCTTTCTGAGGACAAATAGGCTGACTCGACAATTCAGATATTGCTGAGCATCAGCCTCTCCCACCATTCCCTTTAAATTAGCAGCACAAGTGTTTAGGAGCACAGAGAGCATAGCACAGCTGAGTGCAGTGCCTTGGAATGGAATATAGAACTAGTTGTTTTACAAATGGCACGTTGAAAAGGGGCTTAGATAGTGAGGAAGTGAAAAGTGAGGAAGGGGTGGTGTGTTCTGAATGGTACAGTTAGAAATGAACTGTTGGTCCTACCGCTGGTTTCCCCACCCTGCAACAGCCAAGAAGTAATTTTGGGGTCACTTTTTAAATTGTGTTCTGAGTGGAGTCTTTGCCCTCTGTCTGGATTAGGCAGATTCATGGAGGACAGGTCTGCTGTGAGCCGTGTAAATGGAACTAATTTTACAGAGGCAACATTGGGCCCATGGGCACGGTGGTACCAGCTAATTTTTTTCTCTGGTAGCCACTTTATTCTTCTCCAAAGAAAGGAGACTTGGTTTCCTCTAGCCCCTTGGTGGTGCCTTGAACCATGAGGAAAAGTAGGTATAAATGCTTTAATAAAATAAATAAATAGAAGTTTCAGAAGTGCCCAGGAGGTTTCACCTTGCTGTCTGTAGGAAGCACTAATTCAGTAACAGATACCACCAAGTTAGCACCTTGGTTTGGAATCTCATAACATTCTGTGACAGGCTCCAACCCCTATGGCAGCCATTTTGTGGTTGGATGCACCCACCCATGGCAGCCATTTTGTGGTGGCTGCCACAATCTGCTCTCAAAATCTAAAAGTGTTCACTGACTATTCAGTATCGGGCCACCTGCTCTGAATGCTATGTGCAAGAAATATGAAGGGCCTCTTATTTAGGTCCTGCTTCTAAACTTCCTGAAGTACCTGGCTGGTTGCTGTTAGTATGGTTACCAACTCTGAGTTGGGAAATTCTTGGAGATTTGGGGGTGGGCCCTGGAGAACATAGACTTTGGGAAGGGGAGGGACTTCAGCAGGGTATAATTCCTTGGAATCCAAACCTACCATTTTCTTCAGGGGAGTGGAACTCTGTGATCTGGAGATGAGTTGTAATACTGGCAGAACTCCAAGCCCTACCTGGAGGATAGCAAGGCTAGCTAATGGAAGCAGAATGCAAGATTTAGAGGGGCATCATTCTGAACCAGTAAAGGTAATTCTTATGCCCTCAGATAATAATGTGTGATTGCTTTTAAAATATTCCTATATTTATACCATTGCCATAGTACTCAGTGTAGCCTACAAATGTTTTTTTTAAGTCTAGAAATCTAAATTTAAAACTGACAGTAAGATTAGAAACATTCCACATCAGCCTAGAACCATCCTACCTTGTGGGAAATCAACAAAAACAGCCATAAACTCTTAAAACAAAAGCACCAGTAATCCCCCCTCCCAAACACAACAATTAGCACAACCTAGAACAAAGAAATTGTGTGTATGTAGAGAGAGACAGTCGGAGGTGATTTGCCATTGCCTGCCTCTGCAACATGATCCTGGTATCACTTGGTGGTCTCCTATCTAGGTACAAATCACAGCTGACCCTGATTAGCCTCAGGGATCTGACGAGATCAGGCTAGCCTGGGCTATCCAGGTCAGGGCAGCAAAATAATTAACTAGCCCTAATATAATCAAGGATTCGCCCAAAACAGGACCATCTTCACCATTCTCCAGAAGGCCAACAACTAGGGGGTTGATCCAGTCTCTTGGGACAGGGAGGTCCAACATTAGGGGCCAACAATTTAGAAGTTCCTCTCCTGATGCTCACCAACATAATTTACTAGTGGTAGGCATGTGGAACACTGCAGAATTACCACCAGATGATCATGTGTGATCACCTACATGTGTGTACACCTTAATTTCCACACCTTGATTTTTAGTGCCTTCTCTATATGAATTTTGTAACATATGTACTAGCCTTAAGTGATTTATGGGAATTGCGAGAGCAGACCTATGTTTTTTTGTACCTGAAAAAGAAAAAACAAGACAGATCAAGATGTCAAAACTTCTTGAGCTCAAATGCTTTAGGATTAAATGCATTATGATTAAATCTTTTCAGAAGTTGGGTTTAATTTAGAAGCTAAACTTCCCTTGTCGATGCACTAATTCCTCTCATCCTAAAATAAGATTTCTGGACCTTTGGTCTATTATCAGCCACATGTAAAAATGACTATTACAGTGACTGGGCCTTGGAGCTGATAGATTCTTTCTGGAAGATTCAAGGTTTGGAGAAACGGGGAACACCAAGGAAAGTCAGGGAATCTTCTGAAATGTGCAGACGCTTAGACAATTGCAATATAGATCAATTTCTGCAAAAAAGACTGTACCTAGTTTTTGTACCTGGGACATGATCCAACCAAAGCTAAGCCCTTTAAAGGCACACTAATGCTATTAGGAGTTATGCATAGGCTCAACACTCTCCCATTAAAACCAGTGGAACTTGCAATGCTCTTCTTTGGTTGAATTGTGCACCTACTTTATAAGGCAATACTGACTAGCTCTTTTCAAAAGAGCTCTTACAAGCTAATTGACCTTGCTTTAGCAGATGCCACGCCAGATTCCAAAAGAGCAGCCAGTCATCCAAAAGGCTAAAACGCAGGATGACTGCAATTTAAAACTAAAAAGAAAGGTAGGCTGATATTTCAAGCAATCAGGGCCAATTCCAGGAGTGCTTGCCTTTGTTGTGACCTATGCGATGTGAACCTCCCTGGGTTTTGGTGGGGCTTAATCATAGTTAAAACACATTGATGTGCAATGAAGTGGCTGCAGAAAAAAAGGCACTTTAGGAATGCGAGCCACACCCATCTTGGAAGGGTGGCACCTGAGAATCAGTCTACGGTTGGATCTGAAGGAAAGGAAAGCATTTTGCAAGGAGAGCTGAAGGCTTTTGAGGGTTACTGGCAAAAAGAACATGGAGCAGGACAGAGGGTGAAAGTGTCTGCTTTACAGAGTTCAAGAAAAGAGCACGAGTCCAGTAGCATTCTAAGGCTAACAAAATTTGTGGCGGGGTATGAGCTTTCATGAGCTTTTGTATCTGAAGAAGTGAGCAGTATCTCACAAAGGCTCACACCCTGCCACAAATTTTGTTAGTCTTTGTGGTGCTACTGGACTCTTGCTCTTTTCTTGGACAGACAGACTAACACAGCTACCAATCTTGATCAGAGTCCAAGAGAAGAAGAGATTGGATTTATACCCTGCCTGTCACTACTTGAAGGAGTCTCAGAGCAGTTTACAAGAAGACTCCCACTTCACAAATTCACAGTCTAAATGATTAAGAGCCAGTTTGGTGTAGTGGTTAAGAGCAGTGGACTCCAATTTGGAGAACTGGGTTTGATTCCCCACTCCTCCACATAAAGCCAGCTGGGTGACCTTGGGCCAACCACAGTTCTTTCGGAACTCTCTCAGCCCCACCTACCTCACAGGGTGTCTGTTGTGGGGAGAGGAGGGGAAAATGATTGTAAGCCACTCTGAGACTCCTTTGGATAGTGAAGGACAGGATATAAATCCAACTCTTGCTCCTCCTCCTCCTGCTTCTTCTAAAAATGAATATAATATAATATAATATAATATAATATAATATAATATAATATAATAGTTTAATAAAGTATGGTGTAGACAGTCAGTGTGGTATAAGGGCTAGGGTGTTGGGCTAGGGTCAAGAAGAGATATTCCTGCTCTGCCAGCCTCTGCCAGCCTCCAGTCTCTGTCTCTCAGCTGAACCTTCCTTTCAGGATTGTTGTGAGAGAAAGGGGAAAAGGTATCTCCCTGAGCTCCTTGAAAGCAGGGTGGGATAAAAAACAACTACCTGTAAACATGTTGGATGACTTGTGTTTAGGTTCTGGTTGTATAATGTTGACTTACTATGCCCATCATAGGGTTGCCAAACTCCAGGTGCAGCCAGGAGTTATCCTGGAATTGCAACTTACCTCCAGCTGATAAAGATCAATTCCCCTAGAGAAAATGGCAGCTTTGGAGGCCGGATTCTATGGCATTATACCCTGCTGAGGTCCCTTCCCTTCCCTTTTCCAACCCCGCCCTCCCCAGGCTCCACCTCCAAATCTCCAGGTATTTCCAGAGATGGCAATCCTATCCAGTCCCCATCCCCTATAGGTATACCTTTAAGACCTACCATCACAAATTTCTGGATATCAGTTAACAAAATTTCCTTAAGTATTCTGTACTCACTTGCTCTCCCCCCAAAAACAACTCTTTCTCTACCATGGTTTCCTTGGATGCACTCCTTGCAGGAAGAGTAAACATGAAACTGAATAGGTAGAATCCAGCTAAACAAAAAAATGTTTTAAGTTCCAGTGATTTCCACCTAAAAGACAAGATCTACTCCAATTGCATCAATGTGATTTACAATAGCTTAACTTTAGCTTGATTGTACCCATTGTTTTCTCACAGGCAGAAGTATCACCTAAATGTAACATGCGTCCACCACACTCCAGGATCATATTACCTCTTGCCAGTTGACACCCAAGTGTTTTAATGAACCTCTCCAATTAACAGCCCATTAGGATGAATAAGCAAAGTTTGCACTTCGCTTAGTGGCACTTCAGCTTTCAGTGATGAGATGACTCACCAAGCCAATAGTGCATTTGTTTGCATTCTGAAGGTGAGCCTGGGATTCTAGCCCAATAGCAAGCAAGTGCTAAATCTACAGAAAAACAGCCTATCTTACAGGGAAAGCAAGCGGTTTCTTGCCCCACAACACTGCTTTTAATTAATTAATTACTGATTACCTTTATTGTATTTAAATCATGGAATGAGAGCAATGAGCCAATTCTACACTGGTGAAATAATAAAATACCAAATGTTGAAAACATAATTCCTAAACGAAGATCCATAGGAGTGGGCTAGACAATGGGAGAATCTGTGTGCATTTATTCTTGTGTCCTCCCATTCATGTGTAAATTGGTGGTGTTTGTGCATACGTGTCTATTTTAATTAAAAAAACAGAACGTGCGAGATAGGGGAGCACATCTTGCCCCTTCCGCTGCATTACCTTGCAGTGTTCCCTTGCGTTAAGTGTTTTCCTTACAATCTGAATCACTTCCAGGACTGGAGCCAGGGATGGAGGAAAAAAGTCTTAAGGCAACAGAGTTAGAAAATCAAATCCTGGATCATCCTACTTTGTGTCTGCATATGTGCAACGGCACTGCAAAATGCAAGACTAAGAACATACTATACTATGAAAACTTTGGGGAGACTTAGGTTCAGATAACACCTTGGCATGACTCTCATTGGTTGGCTTTTGGCAAGTTGTAGTTTCTCAATCTAACCCACCTCACAGTACTGTTGTGTAGATAATGTGAGAGAGTTTCACATATGGGGCACCCTCAGCTTCCTTGAAGGAAGAGCAGGGTTGTGGTAAATGTGTTAAATAAAAAGCCAGTGCCTCCAGCAATTGAGAGAGACACATTTGCATTCGCAGTGCAAAATAATGCAATCGCCCATCCACAGTCTGCAAAACAGTTGGAGACTGGGCTTCCTGGTACTCACCTGGAAGTGCATTACAATGCAGATGGGCACCCCCATTCAATTTCCATGGTTCTTGATTCAGCAAAGGAATCTGTAATCTAAAGGATCTGTAATCAAAAGATCCAGCTTTAGCTGGGTCATCCTTGATGGACCAGGATAAAGTCTCATAACAATAGTATTATTATTATTAGCTACACACACACACACACACACACACACACACACGTGCGCACAGAGGATATAAGCCAAAGAATGATGCAGAATGAATGGTTCTGTACATCCCATCAGTGAAGACATTGTTTGAGGGCCAAAGTAGAAGAGACGCTGGCCTGGCAAATTGGAGCTCTAGTGTCCCCTTCCATTTCCATCAGTAAACAGAAGCCATTGGTGGCCCTGGTTGGGATTGGGGTCATGACATAGGGGAGTTACACCTTCCCCAAGCACCATCTTCCCTACCTTAAACAGTCTTCCTTCCAGATTTGCTAACTGCCCTGCTGGGGAAAACCCATAACCACCAGTGTGCTGCTGGACTGGCATGTATTCCCCAACAGGGCAAAAATCAGTTGGAGGGAGCACAGTTGAAAAACTGGGATCGGAAGAGAGGCAGTTGATTAGATTTTAATGTATTGTGAAAATATTATACTCAGGCCCCAAGACCTGCTACTTTTATCTTTTTTTGTGTGGCCATAAAAGCTGGCACAATGTGTTGTGTCCATTGGGTTTGTCCTAATAAAAGGATTTACATGGATTTCATTTGCATTTTTGGATTCTGGATGAACCAACACGGCTGTATGACTTTTTTCAGCCTTATTTGTTACAATCTGAGAAACGGTCATTTTTTAAAAAAGATGAAACTGGAATTTTTGACTCCTGAGCACAGTTTAGTTATGTTAGTTTTAAATTTTTATTTATTGATTTGATTTTTTTTTCTAGTTGCCAGTCACCTGAAGGGTATCGTGGCAACTTACAACATTAAAACCAATAACATAAGAACAAATAACCAATATAAAATATTAACATTAAAATATTAAAATGTGTGGCTATCATCATGTAAAATATGTGGCTACTTTAAATACTTAGTTTTTTTACTAATAAGACTAAGTAAAAAGATGTTCAGTACAGAATTAGTTTTTAAAATGTACTGACCATTGTTTTTCAGTCTATGATTACATCAGATGGATGGATGTGTTTAATTCTATTAGAAGAATCACAAATTTAGGCATGGGGGAGGAAACTGACAGAATTACTTATTAATATCAATAGCATTAAACTGCAAGAAAAACCTTACCGTGTACCTATCATGGAAGCTACCAGCCACCAAAATATATCAGTATTTATCAGCAGAATCTAAGAATAATAAAGGGAGTATAAAGGAAGCATCAGCCATACGACAATGTCTGTCTGGTGCTCGATATTTAATTGGCAGGGTTAATTTTAAAAAATCTTACAAGACAAAAAGAGGCTTTAAAGAGGCTGATCATGTTCAGTATGAAACCAGCAACTTAACAAACACACCATATATTCCCATGAAGGCACTTCTGTCTTGTGTCAAAACAAAGGATGAGGTAACCGCGCACCTTGCAGAAAATACTTAATAACATGCAAAAGAACACTCCCAAAATGTCAGTGTTGCTTGGTGAAGGATGCTCCATTTTTACAGCTCAGTGGACCACTCAGAGGAAGAGGCTGAGTCCATAACCTAGTTCTTAACAAACATGCAGATGAGGTGGTAACTATGTTTCTGGATTATACTACCTCAGATTGCAGAAGGGGGCTCAAATCACTAACTGTTCCTGCACACACAGATACGTTTCTTGTACACAGAAGGTATGCCAATTCTCTATGTGCAGGATTTTGGAAATGGAATGGGGTGGGGTCAGGAGAAGCATTCAGTCCTATGAGACCCCACTAACATTCCAAAATGGTATAGCACAGAAATGGACAATTTACTTGCTAAAAGCATTACTTGTTTTGTGCTTCATCTGCAATTTGCAAGAACTAGGACAAACAGAACAATCAAACTTCAGTTATGTGTTTATGCAGAAGTCCTGCTATCTTCAGTGGAGCTTACTCCCAATTAAGTGTGTTTAATATTACAGTATAAGATTATTTTCACACTGTCAAATCAAGACAAGGATTACTGATACCTGCTAAAAACACCAATGTTTTCAATGCCCTTGGATGTAAAATCTTCCATTCTGCCTGGTTTCTATGCAATTTTATTGTGACAGAACCCCTCTGCAGATGTTCTAGTGTATTCATGTGAACCGAGAGCTTGCCATCCACACATATTGGGAGGGTGATACATTCAGTCATTCTCTTGTGTGAATGGAGCTGGTACAGATTCTATTTGCACAAACTTTACCCATATGGAAGATCCATGCACTGGCCAATTCACACAAGATGCTAACTATGCCTAGTGGGTACTATCAGTCATGAGCTTTATTATATTAGCTCACAGCCTTAGCAATTAACACCAAAAATACCAACAGCATCAGAGTTATAATGCAACAAACACAATTAACAAGCATAGTGGGTATATCGTGAGGACCCACATGCTCCTGATACCTGCGGATGGTGGGATCCCTGTTTGCACAAACAGAACATCTGCAGAGGGCAAGACTAGTCCTCTCTCACCTCCAGTTTTCACTAGTTTTTAATATTCTCAAATGTTTGACCAACCCCCCCTCAATTCCCCAATTTTACATAATTACATCCATGTTACTTCATCCTAAAACATTTCTGACCATTGTCAGGAAATAATTTCTTTCCTCCAATTTCTAGTATTTACTAGGTGAGTCTGCTGAAGTCCAAGAAGTTATTCAATCCTTTGATAACAACAATGAATCGAGGCCACATATTTAAGCCAAAGTACTGATTGGTCATAGTATCTCTTTGTTTTCCTTCCACTGTGTGATGAAAGCTCAGAATATTTCTCACAAAGCCTCCTTCCCCTCGAAGTGAGTTAATGACACCTTTATGAAAACCTATTTACTGACAGTGCCATACTAAGCAGAGTTATACCCTTGTAAACTCATTGACTTCTCTGCTTAGGATTCCAATGCAAGAATCACATCAATATCAAAGGTAGTCCTAAATACCACAGACTCAGAATTCATCCAGGCTACTGTAGCCAAACTTTTCCATCTAGCACCACGCACAGCCATTTCAAAAGCCTTCAGAGTTTTCACCCTCAGGCACCCTTGAAGTCTCCATGTATGATTTCTAAGAAAAACTGATGCTTAGAATACAGCTTGGCAGCAAGAAGTCAAAAGTCTGCACACTTCTGCAGAAAAAGGCCACTTAATCAACTTGAATGGCTCTCATTAATCAGAGGCTCAGTTCCAGGAAGAAAAAAAAAAAGAATCAGGCATGCCTAAATTTCATTGCAATCAATGGGATTTACTGTATTACCTGGCAATGCAAATTCCATCCAGGGACTATGTGTCAGACTTTCATGATTGTGTGGAAGGGTAGAAAGATTCAGCAAGGGCCACTGGACATAGGAGTTATGTTCTGTGAGCAGGTATATGGAAGGAGGCAGTTCTAAGAGAGCACCAGCACAGAGTGGAAACCAAGAGCAGCAGCAATTTTGAGCTTAGTCGCAGTGAAAGTTGCACAGCACTAAGCAACATTTGCTCTTCACTTCAGTCTCCCGTGGCTTCATTTTATAAAGTTTGTAGCAAGCAACTATTACACGATGTTGGAAGAAGAACAGAAAGTAAAACACTGATGCAAAGAGAGAGAGAGAGAGAGAGAGAGAGAGAGAGGACAAACTCCAGCTCCAGGAAATGCTGCAGAGGACAGCATGTTTGAAGGAAATACTGCAAAGCTCTGGAGAAAGTAGAAACATGAATTTGAGCTATGTGGCATTGGAACTAGAGACGGAAGACAAGAGACTTCAGCCAGCACTATTTCTTCCTACGCCGGATGAACAAAGCAAGATAGCGAGTTAATACTTCTTGGTCTGATGACAACGCAGCTAGGAAAACAATTCTAGTGTTGATTAATAATTGTGAAGCGTATTGTGTACCTAGAAGAAATGCTGCACATGAAAGGCACACATTCTTCACTGGAATTCAGTAAAGGAGATGACACAAACCTGTGATTGCTTGAAAGCTGTTAGCACAAACTTGTAAATGTAGGAAGTTGATTGCTCATTAGTCAAGCAGATTGAGGGCCAGATTACTGAGAGAGACTGACTTCATCATCAAGTGTGCAGCGACCACATTGGGGTGGACTGGCAGGAACAAATAGCCCTGGAAAAGGGCCCAATCCGCCCTGGTCCTATGTTCCTGAAGAAAGTGAGGAAGGCATGGAGGGTGGCCCTGGCAGGGGTGCACATAGGGTAGTCACCTCCAAGTTGGGATATTTGGGGATGGATCCTGTGGAGGTCGGGCTGGGGAGGGGAGGGACCTCCATTGGTTATAATACCACAAAGTCCACCTTCCAAAGCAACCATTTTTTCTCAGGGGAACTGTCCATTGTCTGGAGATCAGTTGTAATTTTGAGAGATCTCCAGACTTCTCCTGGAAGAACTTCAATGGGGTACAATGACATAGAGTCCACCTTCCAAAGTCGCCATTTTCTCCAGATGAAGTGATCACTTGGAGATCAGTTGGAAACCCTAGATCTTCAGCCACTATCTGGAGGCTGACAAACTCTAGCTTCAGTACTAAAATACTAGTTTGGAAACACTCTTGGAAAATACTTCACATGTTTGTTCAATGTAATCTTTAGTGAAGTTTTTAAGGTAATCTTTAGACAGCCATGACAACTCCATTGCAATTCCAGGTAGCAGATTTGATGCAGAAGTTATATTGGGTCTACTGGTGGTCATTTTGATTGGGAGTATAAAGAGAAATTATGTGTCCAAGTTATAGAGCCTTTCCCTGATTTTCATGTGGGAGACATTCAGTGCATGCCTAAACGTATTTTCTCAGAAGTCCCACAAAGCACAACGGGACTTGCTCCCTAGTAAGAATGCTTATGATTGTATCCCCAGGAACCATCCAACTGAAGCCCCTCCCCTAAAGGCTGAGCAACATACGGCCACAAGATCATATTTAGTTCAGACTGATCATGTAGTTGTTTACAGAAGGAACAGATCTTCATTTAAAACCTTGAGTTAGTGATGGATGACATAGTTGAAAAACTTACTGTACTTAGATCAGATGCAACATAGAGATTCAAGACAGAACAAAACTAATTGAGCACAAAACTTTGAATAGTGAGATGCTTCTGAGTACATTGAAGAAGAATGATATGAAAGCCTATTTGATACAAAAAGTAAAGTTTTCTAAAATGCAATCATAGTAGGAGGAACCAACTATTTTGTGTCTGGGTTCACAGAGGGAAGCAGTTCTAGGGAACATTAGCAGAGAATCAGAATCTAGGACTAGAGCCATTGTTAAATCAGCTGTAGTAAAAGTTGTATGGTGTTAAGTAAAGGTTGTTCTACACTTCTGACCCTTGATGCATTGTTGTTTAAACTGGCAATGGCGAATGTTACACTGCTCATACATACAGGTAAAATTACATGGTGAAAAATCAGTGAATTTTTAGAACATTCCTTATTTTTATACTGCACAAAGAGATTTGCAATTTTGGCACATAGACCTATTTACAAAGCCCATTTATTTTTCTATATAAAGACAAAACATGGTCTACCATGAACATAGCGTACGGTTGCTAGCTTTGGATTGATAAATCCCTGGAGATTTGGGGGTGGAGCCTGGGGAGGGCAGGGTTTAGGGAAGGGAAGGACATCAACAAAGTATAATGCCACAGAAACCGTCCTCCAAAGCAGCCATTTTTTCTATGGAAACTGATCTTGGTCATCTGGAGATCAACTGTAACACCGGTAAATCGCCTGGAGATCAACTGAAATCCCTGGAGGTTGGCAACCCAATGTGCTCACAAGATGTCTGAGAAGCCTCCTGTTATCAGTGCCTTCCTGGAGGGAGACATCATGCAACTGGCATTTAAAATATATGGCTAGTGAGCAGACACTGGATGGATAGTTTACAGATTAGATTTAATTGTCCAAACTGTTAAACAATTGTTTACAGTGCTCCCTAAGCAGAGTTATACATTTCTGTCCCTTTAAATCAGTGTGTTTAGAAGGGTGCATCTGTTTAGGGTTGCACTGTTAATGTGTATGTGTGTGTTTGTGTGTAAAACCAATAAATTCATCTGAATTTATGTTTAGAAATAATCACATGAACACATGAAGCTGCATTATATTCTTATCAGACCATTGGTCTGTCACAATCAGTATTGTCACTCTACTCCAACTGGCAGTGGCTCTCTGGGGATTCAGGTTGAGGTCTTTTCTCATTACACTATTACCTGATGATAAGGATTGAACCTGGGACCCTCTGCATGCAAAGCAGATGCTCCACAACTGAGCCATGGCCCCTCCCTAATTGTGTTGTCTGAAACATGGACAGTGAAGAGACCGAGCAATTCTTCGTTCCTTAAACTGCACCCCACATTATTTCATTGCAATGGAATTTTAGGTGTGGCTTTTGGTGGATTTTACCCAGAATTCCAAGTGGCCACTCTGTTACTTTATAAATAGAAGATTTCTAATTCTCTTCTCCTTAGACCTTTTTTTCTGTACGGACATCACACTTTCTTGGGCCTTGTAAACAGAAATATTATGTGAAATTACCATGAGCGTTGCTTTGAGCTCTTTGGTGTTATAAAGGATTGGCTTTAGTGAACTGATCTTTCGGAGGGGGGGGTTGGGTTAAAATGTAATTTTGAACTAGCAATAAATATAACATAGTTATGAATGCAACTGACTTTAGACTTTCCAGTCTTAAGGATTATGGTTTTATATTAAGCAGTCCTTCTGGTTGGAAAGAAGGATTAAATTAAAAAAAAAACCCAGGAAGATGAACTGTTTCTCTTTATGTGATAGTTGATAAAAAATTTTTTTGGAAAGCATTGTTATAGTAGTTTGTAGTTAGAGCATCTGGCCAAAATGGATGGGACTGAATTAATGAGGGGGACAAACTTTTACTTACTTTTAAAAAATAAAGTACCAACTTTAGAACTGCTAATCTGGAATTGCAAATGGAGAAAAAAATCCAGATTATTGCTATTTAGGTATACTGTGAGCCTATAGAGATAATTAGCCTATAGAGATAATTAGGGCGCCAGTTTAGTGTAGTGGTTAAGTGCATGGACTCTAATCTGGGAGAACTGGGTTGGATTCCCCACATCTCCACTTGCAGCTGCTGGATGACCTTGGGCAAGCCATAGTTCTGTCACAGCTGTTCTCTCAAGGACAGTTCTGGAAAGAGCTCTCTCAGCCCCACCTACCTCACAGGGTGTCTGTTGTGGGGAGGGGAAAGGAAAGGAGTTTGTAAACCACTTTGAGAGTCTAAGAGAAGGGCAGGGTATAAATTCAATCTCCTCCTCCTCCTCCTCCTCCTCCTAATAGTTCAGACTAGTCCAAGGTCGTCAGCTAAACAGGGTCTGGAGCTGGATGGGAGACCACCCAGGAAGACTGGGACTGCCAGGCAGAGGAAGGCAATAGCAGACCACTTCTGATCATCTCTTGCCTTGAAAACCCTATGAAGCAGAACTTCAAGGGATCACCATGAACTGGCTGCAACTCGACGACACACTTTACTTTTATATCCAGTCAATTAATCAGCCACTTAATTTGTTGAAACATGGTTCACCCAAACAAAAAAATTCTTCAAGGGGCCTGGTGCAGAAAAAATATACTTTGATTTCAACAACCTAAACAATGCCGAAGGTATAGTTGTGTTAGTCTACTGAGGTAGATATAAACAGGTTTTGCGGCACCATAAAGATTAACTAAATTTTATTTCTGTAAAACCTTTCCTGTCTCAGAGCTCAGTTCTTCACATGCGCGGAGTTTATAACCATTTTTGCAGACATCTTTATATCTACAGTTACCAACTGAATGGGGAAAGTAGTGTAGAAAAGAGAAATGGGTTGCAAATCATTCATGAAAGGGAATGGAATGGATGTGGTTGTTACATGTATTCAGAATATATACACAGTATTTATAATCTGGTGGGAGAACATTTCAGTCTCCCAGGGTGTTCCATTGCAAATCTAAAAGTCACAATTCTCCAACAAAAGGTGACTTTTCTGGGTTTTATAACAGGTGTTTTCATTGTGTTCTTCATACTGTTTTATTAATTAAAGGGAGAAAGGTGGCTAATAAATGCTTTAAATAAATAAGTGAATTTCAGGAGGCGATTCCAATAAGAGACTGCTGAATTAGAATTGATTAAGAAGTTCAATACTAACTTCACATCATGGAGTTAAAGAAAGGCTTTGGCTCTCTAACCTACTGTAATAGTTAAATATCTTAGCTATACCTGGGGCTCCCCACCCTTGTCCAGGTTTTTACTGAGACTTGGGATTTCCAATTCATTAATGAATATCTTGGCTCAAAACTCTGCACCCATTTTATGGAGGCCAGCTAGTTTTGCTGAATCAGTGTGTGGTCTCTGTACTTTTCTTGATTAGATTTAAATTTTCCATGACATTTTTCACTTGGTGCTTTTAGTGAAAAGATTCAAGCATATATTTATCCTACTTGGCCAGTTCATTCTTGGTGGTAGAAAGTGCTGTTGAGTTGCAGCCAACTTATGGGGACCCTGTACGGTTTTCAAGGCAAGTGGCAAACAGAGGTGGTTTGTCATTTCCTGCCTCTGCATAGCAATCCTGGACTTCCTTGGTGGTCCCCCATCCAAGTACTAACCAGGCCAACCCTGCTTAGCTTTTGAAATCAGGCTAGCTCGGGCCCCCCAGGTAAGAACATTCTTACCAACTCTAAATTATGACTTTTTAAACTGGATCTTGCTTTGAGACCTCTGACTTTCCTCCTCATCCACTATGTGGAAAGCCAAATATCCTAGCACAAAGGTTTTCAGTCTGGGGTGACTAAGGCTGGTCTTGGTGCAGCAGAATGATGTGGTAGTAAGATGGCAGAGTGCTGAGGTAATAGAATGGGCTGCACCACTTCAATCTGTAGGGGTGGGATTACATTTTTTTTAAAAGTTCCCAGTTCCCTGCAAATGGCAAACTAGCACAGGTGATGAATGGGTACACCAGAATATCTCTCCCTGATATACCAATGCTTTTATTTACAGGGAGCTTTTTTACATGAGGGAAGCATTAAAAAGGTGACTTCAGCCTGAAATGGTACATTCCATTCTGCCATCTCAGAACGATAGCCACCCCAATCCATTGCAGGCTGTCTATGCCAGGCTGTCCTTATCTGTAACACTATGCCAAGTGACACAGGCTGGGGCTACCTTACATCAAGTGCAGACGTTTGGTGAAATGTATACTACATTTTCACCTGTATCCCCCCAGTATCCTATATCAAATGCAATTTATGGTCACTGTGAATGGTAGCTGACTAAGGGCTTATACTAAAGAGACTAACTCGAATTCCTCCTCATGACTTCCTTCCAAAATAGTTTCAGTTCTCAAATTTGGGTACTTTGGATTCATTTTATCTTTTTCTTTGAGTTTCATGAAAGTAGAATAGCAATATCTACTATTATTTTTTTTTTGAAAGACAGAGAGAGTGAGATTCTTTTTGTCTACCAGGATAATATCTGTCCTATTCAATACAGCCTCATTTCAATCTACTGTGATGAAAAGTCTGTGATGACAATTTGATTTCAATAAAGGGCCCAAACTTCTCTTTTAAAGCTCAGATGGAGAGTATTTGTTGCATATCAGAAACTTCGACAAAAGACAACTTTGAGTTTTAATGGCACACATCACAGCTTGCTAGTTTAATTAAGCCTACAGTTAGATATCTCCTCTCTTCATTTGGTTTAAAATGCTTCTGCTAAGGTCGTCTCTCTTCTACAGCTATGACCATATCACACTTTGCCTTCTTTTATTATGCTCTCTCTCTGGGACATTTTGCTTTAACCTCAAGCTTCTTACCAGCATGAGCCAGCATGGTATAGTGGTTAAGAGTGATGGACTAATCTGGAGAATTAAGAACATAAGAAAAGCCAATGTTGGATCAGGCCAATGGCCCATCCAGTTCAACACTCTGTCACACAGTGGCCAAAAACACCAGGTGCCCTGAGATGGTCCAGCAGTGGGGGCAGGAAGCCCTCCCACTGTTCCCCCCCCCCCAAAAAACACCAAGATTACAAAGCATCACTTGCCCCAGACTGAGAGTTCCTATCTACACTATGTGGCTAATAGCCACTGATGGACTTCTGCTCCATATGTTTATCGAATTCCCTCTTGAAGCCATCCATGCTTGTAGCCGCCACCACCTCCTGTGGCAGTGAATTCCATGTGTTAATCACTCTTTGGGTGAAGAAGTACTTCCTTTTATCTGTTCTAACCCGACTGCTCAGCAATTTCATGGAGTGCCCACGAGTTCTTGTATTGTGAGAAAGGGAGAAACGGACTTCTTTCTCTACCTGCTCTATCCCATGCATAATCTTATAAACCTTGATTATGTCACCCCTCAGCCATCGTTTCTCCAAGCTAAAGAGAAGAAGAAGAGGAGATTGGATTTATACCCCGCCCTTCACTTGTAGTCTCAGAGTGGTTTACAAACTCCTTTCCCTTCCCCTCCCCACAACAGACACCCTGTGAGGTGGGTGGGGCTGAGAGAGCTTGGAGACAATTGTCCTTGAGAGGACAGCTGGTACAGAGCTATGGCTTGCCCAAGGTCATCCAGCCAGGTGCAAGTGGAGGAGTGGGGAATCAAACCCAGTTCTCCCAGATTAGAGTCTGTGCATTTAACCACTACACCAAACTGGCTAAAGAGCCCCAAGCACTTCAACCTTTCTTCATAGGAAAAGTGTTCCAATCCTTTTATCATTTTAGTTGCCCTTTTCTGCACTTTTTCCAATGCTATAACATCTTTCTTGAGGTGTGGCGACCAGAACTGTATGCAGTACTCCAAATGAGGTCGCACCATTGATTTATACAGGGGCATTATGATGCTGGCTGATTTGTTATCTATTCCCTTCCTAATAACCCCCAGCATAGCATTGGCCTTTTTCATTGCAGTCGCACACTGTTTCGACATTTTCATTGAGTTATCTACTACGACTCCAAGATCTCTCTCTTGGTCAGTCTCCGCCAGTTCGGACCCCATCAACGTGTTTTTATAGTTAGGATTTTTTGCTCCAATGTGCATCACTTTGCACTTGGCCACATTAAACCCCATTTGCCACATTGATGCCCACACGCCCATCCTCGACAGATCCCTTTGAAGTGCCTCACAATCCTCCCTGGTTCTCACCACCCTGAACAACTTCATGTCATCTGCAAATTTAGCCACTTCACTGCTTACTACCAAGTCCATATCATTAATAAACAAGTTAAAAAGCATCGGACCGAGTACTGATCCCTGCGGTACCTCACTCCTTACCTCCCTCCACTGAGAAAATTTCCCATTTATACTCACTCTCTGTTTCCTTTTAATTAGCCAGTTTTTGATCCACAAAAGGACTTGTCCTTTTATCCCATGACTATCGAGCTTACTTAGGAGACTTTGATGAGGAACTTTATCAAAAGCTTTCTGGAAGTCAAGGTAAACAACATCTATTGGGTCCCCCTTGTCCACATGTTTGTTTACTCCCTCAAAGAACACTAACAGGTTAGTGAGACAAGATCTTCCCTTACAGAACCCATGCTGAGTTTTCCTCAGTAGATTTTGTTCATCAATGTGCTTACTTATTTTTTCCTTAATAACAGTTTCCACCAACTTACCCGGTATCGACGTCAGACTGACTGGCCTGTAATTTCCCGAATCTCCTCTGGAACCCTTTTTAAAGATAGGAGTGACATTCGCTACCTTCCAGTCCTCAGGAATGGAGGCAGATTTTAAGGAAAGATTACATATTTTTGTCAGGAAATCCACAAGTTCACATTTGAGTTCTTTCAGAACTCTCGGATGTATGTCATCTGGGCCCAGTGATTTATTTGTTTTTAATTTGTCTATCAGACGTAGGACCTCCTTTCTTGTCACCTCAATCTGATTCAGGTCTTTCAACCCCCCTCCTGAAATCAGTGGTTCTGGAGTGGGCAGGCACCTCTCATCTTCCACAGTGAAGACAGAGGCAAAAAATGCATTCAGCTTCTCAGCCATTTCCCTATCATCCTTCACTACACCTTTTACCCCATGGTCATCCAAGGGCCCCACTGCTTCCCTGGCTGGTTTCCTACTTCTAATGCATTTGAAGAAAGTTTTATTGTTGGTCTTTATGCTTTTTGCGATATGCTCCTCATATTCCCTTTTTGCCTGCCTGATCACAGACTTGCATTTTATTTGCCACAGCCTGTGTTCCCTTTTCAGCCTCACTGAGACTAGCTTTCCACCACTTAAAGGAATCCTTCTTACCTTTTACAGCTTCCATTACTTTGTTTGTTAACCATGCAGGCTTTTTTCTATACTTATTTGTGCCTTTCCTAATTCACGGTATATATTTTCTCTGAGCCTCTAGGATTGTAATTTTAAATAGTCTCCAAGCTTCCCCAATGGTTTTGACCCTTTCTACTTTTCCTTTCAGTTTTCTCCTTACATATCCCCTCATATAAAAGAAGTTACCCATTTTAAAGTTAAAAGTGGTTGTGTCAGTCTTTTTGGGCAACTCCCTATTTATACAAATGTTGAACTCAATAATATTATGGTCACTGTTCCCAAGTGGTGCAATCACTTTAACATCTCTCACCAGGTCTTGGGCGTTGCTTAGGACCAAATCCAGGATTGCCTCTCCCCTGGTAGGTTCTGTAACCATCTGCTCCATAGCACAGTCATTGAGAGTGTCTAGAAACTCAATCTCTTTTTCCCGAATTGAACACATATTGACCCAATCAATGTGTGGGTAGTTAAAGTCACCTAATACAACACAGTTATTTCATCTAGCCACTATCTTGAATTCATTCATCATTTTATAATCCTCCTCTATCTTTTGATTTGGTGGGCGATAACAAACTCCCAATGTTAAGCTTCCTTTTGGGCCCACTAATTCAACCCACAGCATTTCCAGAAGCGCATCCAATTCTCCTACCCTCTCAGTCTTACTGGACTGTATACCCTCTCTGACATAAAGAGCCACCCCACCTCCAACTTTCTCCCCCCTAACCTTCCGATTTAATTTATAACCAGGAATCACCATATCCCACTGATTTTCCTCATCTTACCAAGTTTCTGAAATACCCACAATGTCTAGCCAGTTTGGTGTAGTGGTTAAGTGCGCGGACTCTAATCTGGGAGAACCGGGTTTGATTCCCCACTCCTCCACTTGCACCTGGCTGGATGACCTTGGGCAAGCCATAGCTCTGTACCAGCTGTTCCCTCAAGAACAATATTTTAAACCAATATTCAGTTTAAAAACTGCTCTGCCACCTTTTTGATTTTAAGCACCAGCAGCCTGGTTCCTTCCCGGAACAAGTGGAAACCATTACTCTTGTACAGCTCCCTCTTGTTCCAAAAAGCATCCCAGTGCCTAACAAACTTGAACCCTCCCCCCCTACACCATCGCCTCATCCATGCATTGAGACTCCTGATCTGTGCCTGTCTCTCCGGCTCTGCGCATGGAACAAGTAGCACTTCCAAGAAGGCTACCTTGGAGGTCCTGGCCTTGAGTCTCCTGCCTAGCAGCCTAAATTTTTCCTCCAGGACCTCACGACTACATTTCCTCACATCGTTGGTGCCAACATGTACCACGACCACTGGCTCCTCCCCAGCACTATCTACCAGCCTATCTAAAACACGCGTAATGTCCGCTACCTTCACACCAGGCAGGCAAGTCACCATACGGTCAATACGTGGTTTCGCCGCCCAGCTATCTACCTGCCTAAGGATTGAATCACCAAGTACCAAGAGCCCCCCACCCTCCCTGCCCAGGGATGGTTCTTTGGTACGAAAGGATACCCATTCACCAGCTGTAGAAGAGGTCCCTTCTGAGGGTACATTCCCCTTATCCACAGCATGATGCCCTGTTCCCTCTCAACCCTCATACTCCCTGACAGCAGCAGGGCTGCCAGATACAGAGTGGGACATACCTAACAAGTCCCTGAGAGTCTTCTCCATGTGCCTAACTGACTGTCTCTGCTTCTCCAGGTCAGCCACCTTGGCCTCAAGGGAGCAAACTTGTTCCTTGAGAACCAGGAGCTCATTGCACCGGGCACATACCCAAAACTTCTGCCCAGTGGGCAGATAATCATACATGTAACACACCATGCAAAACACTGGATAGCCCCCAACCCCCTGCTGGCATTCTGGCTTCATAATTGCTTTAAAAATAATTTAATATAATCCCCCTTATAAACCCTTTGTATTCTCCTTGTAGAAGTCTACTTACCTTGCTGGAACCTAAGGAGCCTAGGGCCCTTGTGTTCTGGCTCTTCCTTGGCTTCTCACAAGCCCCTAGTCTAAGAGTCCCTAGAGTTTGACTCTCCACTCCTCCACATGAAGCCTTCTTAGTGACCTTGGATCTGTCACAGTTGTCTCAGAACTCTTTCAGCCCCACCTACCTCACAAGGTGCCTGTTGTGGGGAGAGGAAGGGAAGGCAATAATAAGCAGTTTTGAGACTCCATAGGATAGAGAAAGTGGGGTATAAAAACCAGTTCCTCCTCCTCCTCTTCTTACCCTTATTTTAAAAGGTCTCCATCTAGAGTTGCCAATTTTGGGTTTGGAAATACCTGGATATTTGAGGGTGGATCCTAGGAGAGTGGAATTTACGAGGGGAAGGACCTTGGTAGGGTATAATGCCACACAGTCCACCTTTCAGAGCAGCCATTTTCTCTAGAAGTAGAATAATTTTTTTAAATAAATAAATAAGCAATTAAGTAAATAAATATAAATAAATAAATGATTTATGTATTTTTGAGATCAGTTGAAATTCCTGGAGATCTCCAGCCCCCATCTGGAGATTGACAACCCTATCTCCATCTTTCTGACCCGTTATTCCCCCCAGACAAGTAATGTCTGCACACTATCTGGCAGATTTTTAAGCTAACATTGCCAGTTTGTACCAACCCACATGTGTAGTGTGACCAAGGAAAATGATCTGTAATTTCCACAGATACAACAGTCATCCACTTGCTTCTTCAGAGGGGCAGGGTGTTAGTACTGGTGTTGATTTATCATTATGAACATGCATGGCTCTTGGCAGAGTACAAGTGACAGATCCCTGCCCCAAGGAGCTTACAGGCTAAAATCTGAGATCAGGGAGATGAGAAAAGGGGCGGAAAGAGGTAAAGGGAGAGATAAAAATGAAGGTGAAAGAAAGTACCTGGTTTTTTTAGTGGTGTTTTAAAATGGTTCTATTGGTCAGTGAATTGCATTTCTTGACTTGTTATCTTTGGCACTGCTTACTGTTTTAACATTTTCTTAATTTTATACTTTTATATTGGAAGTTGCATCGCCAGCATTTGCGCCAAGAGATGGGGGATAATTTGTTTGAATGAATTATTTATTATGGTCAAAGATCAGAGGGACATATATTTGAAATATATAAGCAGAGTGAATGAGAATAGTCAGAGGTAAAAGAAAAGCACTGTGCGTGCGCTCAAAGGGAGGTTTCCAGGGCTAAACCTGAGCTGAACACAGATTCCAGAGCTAAGTCCTGGACTAAATGAAGCTACATATAGAGGTCAGAAACTCACCTTTTCAACCCTTGCGACTGATTTTTTTCCCCTTACAAAATATTTTCCTTGGGAATCTTCAGTTTCCTGACTGCTTAGAACCTCATCTAAGTGGGGCTTATTCTTGGCAGATAGGTTCCAGGTTTCCCCTTGGTTTTGGGTAGGGCTGCTTGCTGCTTACTAGGTTTTTAGACATTTTGCTCTACATAAAAATGTTATAGCTGTTATTTAATGTCTTAGATACTTCTGAACTTTCATTTTATTAGCTGTTTCAATTGGCCTTAGGTTTTCGTGGCTATATGCTTAAAATTAAGCATTTGCAATTTTATTTCCAGATGGGGATCCCGTATGGTAATGGAAGAATTATGGTCACTTCAATACAGGTTCCAGCCATGGAATCTGACCAAAAATCTGTGCCCTTTTATGTCACACCCAAATGACAAACAAACATTCCAAAGGTAGCTGGAAGTAGGCTCTGAAATAAAATATCCTTTAGGGAAGCCAGTATAGTATAGTGGTTAGTTTGTTGGACTAGAACCAGAGAGATCTGGGTTCAAGTCTCTCCTTACCATGAAACTTTTCAGACAATCATGGGCCAGTCAGTCTCTTTCAGCTTAACCTCTGTCACAGTATTGTTGTGAAGATAAAATAGAGGAGAGGGAAGCATATATGGAACTTTTTGAGGAAAGCTGGGATTAAAATGCACTAAATTAATAAAAAATAAATATCCAAAGTTTTTCAAGAACCACAGTTTCTTCCTTGGGGAATTCTAGGCCCTGTCCACACTGTCACTTTTGCTGCTCATTTCTCCCTATTGCTTTGGGTTCCTCCCCCTTTTCCACATGTGCTTTGCTCCCTCTGGGACTACTAGAGAGAACAAAACATATGGGGGGTGGGGGAACCTGAAGCAATAGGGAGAAATGAGCAACAAAAGTGACAGTGTGGACGGGGCCCTAGAATGCTAACAGTGCACACTCAGTTCTGTACTTTCTTCTCAACATTCTAGTTGTAGATCTGGGAAGAGATTGTAGGAGTCAAAGCACATTTAAGGGGAATTGCACATTCAAGATTACTATCAGTTACTCTTCCCATCCATGAGGGTAAGCAAAGTGCAACCTTTCTTGTCGCCTGCAACTGGTTCCAAATAGCTCGTGGCTCAAATGGAGAATTTCAGACAGAGATGGGTTTACATGAAAACTGAGTAAAGTACAGTTCAAGACCTTAGATTATGATGGATGTCTAAACACACACACACATCTAGGTTTCCCTTACTCGAAAGCCAGTCGAATTCGACTTTAGGGGGTGGTGCTCATCTCAGTTTCTGAAGCATACTGGACTCGGGAGACCAGGAACGGTGAAATCATGAAGACTTTATTGAGTGATTCAGCATGTCCAGTAGATGGTCAGATCAAGCATGCTTACAGGGCTCCAGGACCCTCATTATATGCTGGCCAGAGCCACACTTCCGGCTGCACCCAAAAGACCTGATAGGGGCTTAACATATGTGCATGTTTGTCATAGGTTCCCTGGAGGAGCCTTTGATCGCATTGGCTCCCCAGGGAGAACCTAGGTCCCACATTGGTGGAGGCTTAGAATCCGAACATCTATTGTTCCTCCAGATTCAAGCTCCCCTCTCTGCCTGACCATGTGCTCTGGCCATGCGGCGGGCGCCATTACCTGGGAGCACATGGCAGGCTGGTTGCTACACAGAACATACTATATTACAGTTTCCAAGCAGAAGAGCCAGTGCCTTCCAATGACTTTTCCATGGTCATGGCATGATTAAATGCAGAGGCACACGGAACACTGTTAGCTTCCCACCAAAGCGGTGCCTATTTATGTACTTGCAACTTCTTGCTTTCAAACTGCTAGGTTGGCAGGAGCTGGGGCCAGAGACGGGAGCTCACTCCATCATGCGGCACTAGGGTCTCGAACTGCTGAACTACAGACCTTCTGATCTCCATCTCAGCATCTTAACCTCTGAGCCACCACAGCCCCCAAACACATCTAAAAATACTAAACTACCATTTGGGGGTAATAGTATGGAGCTTCAGAAACTAAGGCCTCAGCCTGTCTTAATACGGTCCTGATCTTAGGCCACTGTGGCTTCCAAGAAATTGCTTTCCTTAAAAAAATTTTTTTTTAAAAAATTAATGTTTCAAACAAGCAACAGAGGGGAAAAAAACAACCATAGTTCAGACAAACAAACAAAACAAAAAACCTTTCTAAATTACAGACTTTGAAACAAGATGACAAAAAAACACATAAAATACAAAAATAGACAATGCTGAATCAGATTATTTACAGAGGTCTTAATACTTAACACATTCTCCAATTTATCTTACAAGATATAGCTAAGAGAGGAAGTCTTTAATGACACAAGGTTGCGTACTTTATACTTAATTCCTTTTCCATACTTTGAGGAAGGGCTTGGATAGATGTTAAATATCTTTATGATTTATATATGAAATAAAATCATGCCATGTTTCATGAAATTCTAACATGTTAGCTTTACCTCGGAGTACTCTTAAGTTGACATGCCAATTTTTCTGCCATAGCTATTTGCCATAGCTCCGAATACCAATAATGTAATGTTAAAAAGTTTGCAGATTTCCAGCACTTTGCTGTTACCCTACAGGTTGGCATCAACATAAATACTATCAAACAAAAATGATTCCCTAAACTTCTATAGGTTTCTTCTGCTTTGCCCCACCCAGAATGCCTATCTCACCTTCTTTGTCACAGAATGCAAGATTGGTTCCATGTTTTCATGGGCCTTGGGAGACAGAGTATAACTGGGGGGCCCTGTTCCCCTTTGGTATAGCCCCTTTCTTCTCTAACCATACCCTTTCCATTTGGTTCCTCCCCTTTGACTCTACCTTTTCTTCTTTGATCACTGTCTTTGCTTAGTTTGGGATTTGCTTAGTCTAAGAAAAAGAAATGAGACAAAATTTTGCTTCCTTGGTTACTTTTTATTACTTTGTTTAAGATGACAAATTTGCTTTCCATTAACTTCTTTAGAGTGCTATTCAATTAAACTGGCATCTAACTTTTGCCCAACCAGAACTCTCTGCAGGATACGCCAACTCAAGATTCCAGTTGTGAGGAATGCAACGTACAAAGAATGCCTGAGAATTTTTTTGGTAGAACGGTAGCTTGTACTTCTTTGGCACCATTATCACAGCATTGGCCACAAATACTAGTCATCAACAATCGATTCTTTTCTGCTAATCTGTCCCACACAATGCCTGGAAGACTTTTTCCTGTTGTGTCTGTGACCTGCAGAAATTCCAAAACATATCCTCCTTGGTGGCCACTGCTTTGCTATTAATAAAGACAGGGGAAGTGTGTGTGTGAACAGAGTGGTCAAATTGTCCCTTGGTGTGAGCTTAGCAGAATCTTCACTTTACTCAATCTACCACCATAAAGTAATAAACTGAACAGTCTCCACTTTACTACGGTGTGAAGACTGCAAGTTTTGAAGACCCCCCCCCCCCCCCAATTATTTCACAGCAAGGGTAGTCCTCGGCATCTGCTCCACCTCAGCCAATGCTGATCTCGCTACTGACATTATGAATATTTTTACTAATAAAGAACATCCTTTCCTTTCTTAAACTTACAGGACTTATGAGGACTTTATTCTAAACCAGCCATTTCTCCACTTGCTCACGGCCACCTCAAGCTTACATTTTGTCCATACAGGTTCCCACAATCCCAAGCATACCCTTTTAAGGTGACCAAAGGGGACCTCTCCTTCTGTTTTCACCAGGAGCAAAGATGGTGTCCCTGGACAGCAATATGGTGACACCAACTGGCAAATCTTTCCATGCCAGTGATGATTTTTCAGGCTTTAGTTCTCTGTTGGCCTCAGGCCAGCCAAGGAGCTAGTCTGTTTACAATCTGAGCAGCTGTTTCTGCTTTTAGGAACCAATCATTTCCTCTCTTCCAGAAGCAGCAGCCAAAACAGCCAATATCTGGAAACCCGCTGTTGCACAGTAGGTCTAGAATCTAAAACGGGTACTTTGCTAGGAAATGGTAATAAAGCGGTTTGAATTGCTTTTCATCCTTCATACTCTTAATGGCTTTCAGGTTCATAGGAGACCAATCAATTAATCCTACTCCAGGCCTTCAGGAACAGGGTGGATGATTCCTCTGCTTCCTGAACTGAAGATGAGCCCCACCTAAAAGGTTTCCCCCATCATCATTCCTAAACTACTCATTAGCTGTATGTCAAATAGTATGCTGTGACATAGCTTCTGGCTAGGGTTGGGAGCCTATATTTTGCAATTTAATGTAACCCTAATTCTGGTTTAACTCTCTGCTAATTAATCACCAAATCACAAAAGGTATGTCATAATTATTGTTTTAAGTTGGCAGGTTTTCAGTGACCTGACTGCACACTTGTTATTGCAGAGGTTAAGGATTATCATTTACCTGAAAGGTAAATTAAGTTCCCTTTTGCCTACAGCCACCCTTATTTTGTTCTACCTTCAGTTTGCTCTTTATGACTTTAATCACAGTGAGAACCACCCATGTTCACACTGAGTACCCATTGAAATCACAATGACTGCTTAGAAGATGTCAGGCACTCCACAGGAAGGCAGGTGGAGATCAAGAATTTCACATAATAGTACCTGGTGTTTATCTAGCACTTCAGAGTGTTCAAAGAGCATCACATACTTTATCAAAGTAACCATCTGCAACATGTCACCATGGTTTATTTCCTTTAACCATGGTTAAGTTTTTCACCTGTATACCTGAAACATAGTTAAGAATTTGATGCAAAACCAGGATGTGAAACCAGTTGTCTGGGGGAGTATAGGGTTGACAGCTCTGTTGGGGAATTCCTGAAAATTTGGAAGTGGAGCCTGAGAAACATGAGGAGGGAAAATACCTGAACGGGGTAGAATGCCATAGAGTCCCCCTGCCAAAACAGCCATTTTCTCCAGGGGAGAATATATAAATACCAGTACCAACACAGTCAAAGAACAGAAAAAATAACAAAAAACTGTATACCAACAATTGTATAACAAAATAGAAATTTATATGCTAATACAGAATAAAGAAACAAACCATATATCAGGTCCTATAATAGTAAAGGACATCATAATCATACAAACATATGATCACAATTGTGTAAATAACTATCAAAGGGATGGTGCAAAAAGTCCAATAAGTGTTCAAATTGTTACTCCAGAAGGTTGGTTTGAGAAGATCCTGAAGATGCACATTAAATTCTCTAACAAGCATGCTAGCTAATGGCTGTCTTGTTTCGCACTGAAGCTTTTTCAAAGAAGAACCAACAATCTGTTCTGTGTCAAGATTCAAGAGGGAACATTACCACTTATTTTCTATATAGTCTGTCTCCATGCAAAAGCATATAGATGATGATGATGATGATGATACACCAAATTGAAAGTACGCCATCTGTACAATGTTTATGTTGTTTTATATGTTTTAATGCTTTTAAGATATTGTATATGTTACTGTTTGGTTCTGTTGTTAGCCGCCCTGAGCCCGCCGTATGGTGGGGAGGGCGGGATACAAATCTCAACAAACAAACAAACAAACAATAATAACAACCAGACCAAAACAGTGGTCCTTTACATAAGAAAGATCAAGAACCAGTGATACATTGTTATGTAATTGATGGGCATGATGCTATATGTAAGGAATCAAATTAAGCCCCTGCCCACACAGAACTTACAATTTGAAAATTGAAGGGCAGAAGGCAAAGGATGAAATGAAAATGAAAGGCCCAGTGTATTTAATTGGTTAACTGCTAACAGCAGTTTACATACAAATTAGAATGCAAGGATAAAATACAAAATAAAGCATACTAAAATCACCAATAGAAACAGAGTCAGCACTAATAGATAAATATAGGGTAAAAGGTAATGTGGGAAGCCCTGACCTGGATGGCCCAGGCTAACCCAGTCTCATCAGATCTTGGAAGCTAAGCAGGGTTAGCCATGGTTGGTACCTGGATGAGAGACCACCAAGGAAAGACCAAGTTAGCTACGCAGAGGCATCCAATGGCAAACCATCTACAAATGTCTCTTGCCTTGAAAACCCTTTGTGATTACCATAAGTCAGCTGTGATTTGACAGCACTTTTCACCATCAGCAAAGGAAGCTGCACATACTTACCAATTGGGAAGAATTATGCTGGAGACTGGTTCAGCCTTCATACAAAAAAAGGGAGTGCTGAAGAAATACATCAATGGAGTCATCTGCCCGGTAAACTTCATTCATCTGGATAATCAGAATATTTGGGGGTGGGGGGATACATAAATTCAGCTAAGAAAGGATCACAGATTTATAATGTCCATGGGGACTTACAGTACTTACTATGAATCTGGAGAGCAGGGATGAGCAAATAATCAGACTTCTGTTCATGGGAATTCTGCAACGGATGGAGGGGTGGGCGTTGAGTTTAGGTCTGCAACGTAGATTATCAATTTGCTAAATCAGCTACTTACTGAAGACAGATGGGTTTATAAGGGGCAGCAAGCCTTGAAAAATGTTGCCTGTTCTGCTGGTTTTTTTAAAAAAAGCTTGCTATACTATTGTGGTCCTTTTTTAAACCTCCTTCGGCATGACTCACTTTGAAATCACACACTCATCATATTGATTTTAGTCAGAGAGTTAAGCATGTGCTTCATTCTCTTCCATTGAAAACAATGGGAATTGCACTTTCCCCCTCCACTTTTTTTTGGCAAATATAAAAGTATGGTAGTCTTTCTTCTTGCAACTGTTTTTCACAAATTAACTACAAAAATGAATAGCATGGTATCAAACTACAAACATTCAGAAGGATCTTGCAAATCTCTCTCTGTGTAAAAGGAGATGGGATAAAACCTAAATTCTTTGTTGATTCCAAGGTAAATCTGCATAATTCAAACAATTAATACAAAAAAAGGACGTCTTCTGCTTTATATTTCAGTGGTTTGCTAATGTAACTCAACTGTGTAAAAAGACTCAACTGTGTAATGAAAAGAGAACAGCCAAACTATGGCAGAGTTTGTGCCATTTCAAAGGACAGTTTGTGAGCATGATCCTGGAACTAACATTCTCACATATGAAGCTGCCTTATGCTGAATCAGACCCTTGGTCCTTCAAAGTCAGTACTGTCTAACCAGACTGGCTGGCAGCAGCTCTCCAAGGTCTCAGTTACCTACTATCTGGTCCTTTTAACTGGAGATGCCACCAATGCTCCCTCTAAGCTGTGGAGTCTTGAGAGTAAAAATTCTACTTTGTGAGCTACTGGCATTAAACAAAGTTTAATTCTCGTATAAGCTTTTGTGTGCATACACACTTCCTCAGATAGGAATATCTGAGGAAGTGTGATGCACAAGAAAGCTTATACCCAGAATTAAACTTTGTTGGTCTTAAAAGTGCCACTGGACTCAGACTTTGTTCTATTGCTTCAGACCAACATGGCTACCCACCTGAACATATTTTTCCATGTTAGATGTTCCACACTGGGCGTTTGGGGTTTACAGTTGGGGAAATACCCGTATTTATTTGAAAGGGTTTTTATGACTGTACATAATCGTAATCTCTTTCTCACTGGCAGATGTAGAAAAAACCTAGCCTTTCTTTCAGATATATAGGGCACATTGAATCCTGTGCATTTACCATTATTGTCCCTAGTTTTGAAGAAATATTGGGTATGGCACCGTCTCCAGTTGCTGGGGTTACATGAGGTGCACTTGTCTCTTTTACACTAGCAATGCCTTCAAAGGTAATCAGAAAGCTGACTTAAGTCAACCCCAAATAATGTTTGTGTGAATATAATACACCTTCTTCCCCTTCTTGCTAAAGCTATGCTATGAATGCAGGTGTGTGACCCAGTAAATGTGGAGCGGTGGACAGAGCCAGACTTAAAACAGGAAGACATGGATTCACATTTGTATTGAGACATGATAGTTCCAGGGGGGTAGCCATGTTGGTCTGCAGTAGAAGAACAAGATTTGAGTCCAGTAGCACCTTAAAGACCAGCAAGATTTCCAGGATGTAAGCTTTCAAGAGTCAAAGGGATGAAGGGAGCTTTGATTCTTGAGAGCCTGTACCCTGGGAATCTTTTTTTAAAAAATTGTGTGTGTGTGTGTGCGCGCGTGTGCATGCGTGTCTGGAAGTCATGGTTGACTTCTGGTGACCCCTACTGGGGCTTGGATGTTTCAGAGAGGTGGCTTGCTATTGCCTCCCTCTGTGTCCTGGCCTTGGTATTCCTTGGAAATCTTCCATCCAAGTACTTGCCAGGGTTGGCCCTGCTTAGCTTCTGAGATCTGATGAGATCGGGCTTGCCTGGGCTATCCAGGTCAGGGCTACCCTGGGAATCTTAGGATCATAGAGTTGGAAGGGACCTCCAGGGTCATCTAGTCCAACCTCCTGCAAAATGCAGGAAATTCACAAATACCTCCCCCTCTACACCCACAGTAACTGCTGTTTCATGCCCAGAAAATGACAAAAAACCTCCAGGATCTCCAGCCAAAGTGGTCAGGAGAAAAACTGCTTCCTGACCCCAAAGTGGCGAACAGAGTTTTCCCTGGGTGTATGAGAAAGGGCCACGAGAACTAACCCCTAATACAACCCTTCCTGCCCTCCCTCTCATGATCTGCCTAACTTCACAGAATCAGAATTGCTGTCAGATGGCCATCTAGCCTCTGAAAACCTGCAGAGAAGGAGAGCCCACCACCTCCTAAGGAAGCGTGTTCCAATGAGGAACTGATCTAACCGTCAGGAAGTTCTTCCTAATGTTGTTGGTCTTTAAGGTGCTACTGGATTTGAATGTTGCTATTCAGACACGAAGCTCCCTGAATGGGTTTGAGCTAATCAGTGGGTTGGATCCTGCTTAAAATTTCTGCATGAGTGAGGGGGGCAAATTGCACTGATTTCTCATAGGAAATCCCTGATTTCCTCCAAGCTATGCCTGAGGATCCCCCATTCCCCAGGACAAGTGGCAGGGGGGCATTTGGGGCTACAGCAGATGCGGAAGGGTGAGGAAGTCATGCTTTGGCAGACAGAAGTCCTTCTATCCATGGAAGCAGGGCTTTTTTTGTAGAAAAAGCCCAGCAGGAACTCATTAGCATAATAGGCCACACCCAAAAGCAGAAACTCATTAGCATATTAGGCCGCACCCTTGACAGTGCAGCTCCCTCCCTGAATTGGCTTCCCCAGGTGCCCAGCCGCTTGTGGGGCACATGGGGAACCTGAGGGAAGGAAGGCAGTTTCCAGATTGGCTTCCCCAGGCACCCCGCAGCTGGGGGGAGTCTGGGGAACTCAAGGAGGGGAGGTAGTTTAAACTGTCTTCCTTCCCTGGATCGGCTTCACTTCCCCAGCCACCCCGCAACTTGCATGGTGCCTGGGGAACACGGGGGGGGGGGGGGGGGAGAGGCAGTTTAAACAGCCTTCCCTCCCTGGATCAGCTTGGCTTCCTCAGGCATCCCACGGCTTACGAGGCACTTGGGGAACCCGGGGGGGGGGGGGAGCTGTAGGCGTGGCCAACTCAGAAGCCAGCCAGAACTCCGTTCCTGTGCATTCCTGCCCAAAAATAGCCCTGCATGGAAGTATTGGGCAGGATCCAAGCCATTATTTCTAACCTGCCCCATAAGGATAAAAGGGAAATGGACTGTAAACTGTCCAGGCCTCTTTGGAGGAAGGGAAGGATACACGTGGCCATCAACTACTGCATTGTTTCAATTACTTGTTTTAATGATGTGTATTAATGATTTTAACACAAGATTTTTTAAAATCACATTTGCTTTTGTTAACCACCTTGACTCCTTCCTGACTGTGTCAGGAGAAAGGTGGGGCATACAAGCAAAAATAAACCAATAAATGCAATAAACCATCAGAACACACAGTTCTCTGGATTGCGCCCGTGAGAATTTTAATATATCTTCTCATTTTTAACTGAGTACTACTGTGGAATTAGTTTACCCAAAAAACTTCAGCCAAAAGGAAATGCTTCTGCATGGTGTTCCATGAATATACATTTGTTAACAGAAACTGAGCAGATGTTTTTGGATTCCAGTTTTATCAAGGCAGTGTATGCTGAAAGAATGTCCTAGCAACTCTATAGCTGCTGCATGCTAAGACATACCCTCCCAGATTCCCTTCTGTCCCTCTTTTCGTACTCTGTAACTCTAGCCAGTCTGTGAATTCAACACAGAGCACATTCAGCCCAGTTCAGTGGCACTGGACTCCACCCAAGCCTTTCTGCCAGATTTTTTAGCACACCTGCTAAACAGATTGCTTTTAATCCAGCGTTCAGCTAACATTTCAGCTGCAGCAAGTGATACATCTGGTGGGCTGCATTCAAAAGGCTGCTAAGTATATGCGCTGCCCTGTTATGTACTGGACAATAACTTTCTCCCTCTGTTTTGAGAATTTAACCAACAGGACAATACACTCAATACTCAGCAACTTAATGTGTGTCGGAATCTACTAGGCAAGAATGGCCATCATTTCACCTAAAGCATCTGATTGGCTTTTTATGACATGCCAGTGTAGAAATAAGAACACAAAAATGGCTTTGCTGAGTCAGAAAACAGGTCCATCAAGCTCAACAATGTTCCAACAGCAGCCAACCAAAATCCTCTGGAAACTCAGGAGAGGGGCTGTGGCTCAGTGGTAGAGTATCTGTTTGGCATGAAGGAGGTTTCAGGTTCAATTGCCTATATCAGTTAGTAGCTGATGTGATATTTCCCTTGAGCCCTTGGAGACTCACTGCCAGCCAGCGTCGACAATACTGATCTTGACAGACCAATCATCTGAATAACTATAAGGCAGCTTCATATATATTCATATATATGTTTATCTCACAGACAGGAGAAGCGTTTGTCTCCAGATCTGATAGTGCCTCTGTATAGAGAGGTTCCATTTATGAACTATTATTAGAAAGTCTGTATCTAACCCTTTTTGTAAAAAAAAATTGTAGCAATGAATTCAATACAGTAGTTACATGTTCTGCAAAGATGCATTTCCTTGGTTAAGTCCTAAACAACATGCACTACCATTTAGCTCCTCCAAAGGAGAATTTAGAGTGCTACCATACAGTTCAAATCCCAGCTGTTCCTTGGGGAAACCATGCAAGTTAAGGAAAAACAAAGCAAGAGAATTAACATTTTGCACACACTCACATTACAGTAGTTGTAGTTCTTCTAAATTTGTAGTTGCAGTTCTTCTAAAAACACAATTATAAACAAAATGCCTGTCCTCAGGTATGGGATTTCTCGGTTGCTTTGAAAAGAATCTCACAGATTTAAGAAGAACTACGGGAAAACAAGGAACAACAAGTTCTTGCTTACTTGGGCTCCTTTTCCTCAGCTTGCAAAAATCACTTTGGACCTGCTTTTCAGCTTGTAAAAGAACCCCTCCCAGGTAGTTACACCTAATCAGGTAACCTCCTTGCCTGTGGAGGGAGCACCAGACCTCTGGACTTCTCGCCTCTGGGATGTACATCTGGCCCTGACCTTCCAAAGTGTTAGAAATCTTGTTAACTCATCTCTTCTGTTGAGTACTGAATATTTTATTAAGCTGTTAACAGTGACCACTCTGTTGATATTGGCTCCTGGTTTACTACAGGATAGCAGTTTTAACTTGAATTTTGGCTTGGCTGTTTATAGTTTTATTGGGTTTCATTGTCATTCTGTTGATTTAAATTATCTTATTATAAACTGACATGATAAGTTTTTACTTTAAAGTGGGATACATCTTCAAAATAAATAAATACACTGGTGATGTTAAAGAAAGGTTTATTGAGTAGCTCTTTTGGATTTAAAAACACAGGCAGCTGTGATTACTGGTAGTACTTTTACAGCACAATCCTAAATCTAAGTCCTGGAGTAACCCTGCATGAGATTGAACTGTTAACGTAGATTTTTAGTTTTTGTGTGTTTTAAAATGATTTAGTGATTTTTATGGAATGTTATCGTTAAGTTAGAGAGAATATTCTCTTCCCAAGTGGAATGTAAATTATAATTAATAATAAAACCAATATTGGTTTATCAAACTTGTGAACCCATTAACAGCACATTAAATTCCTCCTTTCTGTTGTCAGATCTTGGAAGCTAAGCAGGGTTGGCCCTGGCTAGTATTTGGATGGGAGACCTCCAAGGAATGCCAAGATTATGGTGCAGAGGAAGGGATTGGCAAACCACCTCTGAATGTCTCTTGCCTTGAAAACTCTATGGGGTCACCATAAGTCAGCTGTGATTTGACGGCACTTTCCTTTACCACCATGGTCACCATTGGAAAAATTACTTCAAAGTTATTTCCTATACTGTCAGAATTGCATCTAAATTTCCCTAAATTTCACTAAGAATACAGGGAAGACTCTCAAGAAAAGATCTCCCCCATGCATATCCACCAAAACCAGAGAAAAGAAATGCAGTGATTCCATATGGGTTGAATTAGGACATGAATTATCCAGCAAACACTATACCTACATTTTAAAAAAACCTTTAGTCTGCCTCTGGCTACTCGTCACAATTGGTTAATAGCCTAACTTGGAATTTAAAGATGGTGGTTGGGGGGAGACTGCTCATATAGGTTTCCATGCTGCTAAATGGGGGATTGATTCGTTTAACAAACCTTGAATGCGATATTCATTCTTAGCATTGCTCAAGGGTGGCAGTAATTTAGTTTTATAACAATCTCCTTTAGACATATACATTGGTAAGAAGATGTAATTTATTCATGGGACTGTGAAGTTTTTTACATACCGTGTCACATTGGCCTGAAGCAGTGATGGGAAGAAGTTATTTTCCTAGCCAAGCATGGAGACGAAAAATTCATAAGACATAGCACTGGGCCAGAAATAGGGTTGCTAACCTCCAGGTGGGGCCTGGGATCTGCCAGAATTACAACTCATGTCCTGACTACAGAGATCACTTCTGCTGAGGAAATGGCAGCTTTGGAAGTTGGCCTCTGTAACATCACATCCTGCCGGAGCTTCCGCCACTCCCCAAACTTTGCCCTCTCCAGGCTCCACTTCCAAATCTCCAGGAATCTCCCAATCTGTAGTCAGCAACCCATTAGAATAGGTTTGTGGTTGAAGATCAAATGTATGGCTTGTGTTTGGCAAAAGTGCCCCTTTTCTTGATAACTTTATCTGTCTTGTAGGAGATAAGACTGGCCAGAAATACCAGAGTTAGGCGAAACTTACCTTGAAATCTAAAAATTTCCCCACAGAAAGTTTCCCCAAACTCTTTTTTTAAACCTGAGGAGTACAGTCTTCTTTGTGGATCACAATATTGTGCTTATTTTAAGTCATTGTGTGGATGGATGCTAGAAGGGCTTCCGAATAATAACTCAGTTGTTGTGTTTGCCTGCCATAGCTGTGATGGCAATTAAGCTCTGCACACATGTAATCCCTGTTTCTCCCACCAACCTCTGCTGAGGGAAGAAATTATGGGACCTGAGTTTGTTAACTGGAGGGGGGGGGGATAATAAAAAATGACAGGACCTCCAGCCCACTGCCCTCCACTTCCAAATGGGAGGGATGATAAGTATGCAAAAAGAAAAATGTCAAAAACAACTCCTACACCCTCCAATCACTATAACCACTCGTGAGCAAGGGCGTAGACTTTCCAATTTCCTGGGTGGGAGCTGGGGCTGGGCCAGAAACATTACAGGCCATTGTCTCCAGGGGAGGCTCAGCACATCCTGGAAAAGTTTTTTTTTGGGGGGGGGCTCCAGCTCCCAGCCCCCCTGAAGTTGACGCCTATGCTCACTAGTAAAACTTAATTTTAAGTGGCGTTTAATTCATCAAGGAGGGATGGTAAATTAAAACAGGACACACAACTATTAAACTCAGACTTAGGCACCACAACTTAAAGTGAGAACCAAAGAAGTATTAAAGAGTCTTTTACTGACCCTCTGAAGTCTTTGGCAAGTCTCTCACACTCAGTCTTTGCTGCTGTGACTTGACTGGTTCTCTGTGGTCTCAATGCTGCTGCAGACCTCTGGAGGCTGTAGCAGACTTCAGGCTCTTTTGTAGGCTTCAGTGTTCTCTGCCCTGGGGCCTGGATGGTTCTGTCTCCTTTCTCTCCTTTAAATGGGCCCTCTTTTCCCTCAGAACCCTACTTTCCCCTCACAACACTCTTTTTCTTCAGCCCCTTCTTATGACTCCTTCTTGTGACTCCTTCTCAGGGACAAAACACCTCCCTCCACCAAGCTCCAACAGAAGGCCAAGCTAGGGTTGCCAGGTCTGGGTTGGAAAACACCTGGAGACTTTGGGGGAGGATCTGGGAGAAGGGAGGGTTTGGGGAGGGGAGGGACCTCAGCATGGTACAATGCCATAGAGTCCACCCTTCAAAGCAGCCATTTTCTCCAGGGGAGCTGTCAGCTGGAGATCAGTTGTAAAAGCAGGAGATCTCCAGGCCACACCTGGAGGCTGGCAACCCTAGGCCAAGCTCATAAGGTTACATGTGTACGGGAAGAAAACCCTGAGGACAACTGGAGGATTTTGTTGACATTTCTACTGCAGCCCCTTGCACTGCTGAATAGTCAAGGCACTTCTTAGTTTAAGTTTAATTTTTAAAATGTAAATAAGAAATGGCCTCCACAGAAAGTAATTTCGTCAGCACTTCCCTATGACCTGTGGCTTGCTCAGCCTCAATTGTTCCCAGGCTTCTGATAACAGTCCCTGGATTTTAAATTTTTTCAATAGGTCTTTTTCCGAAGGGCACAAGTTTTAAGTTAGAACATCAACTGATTCCCCCCCCCCCCCAGTGGGCAGTTAATGTGTATTGGCTTGTGCATTCTGGAACCTCTGGATTGATGTCAACAGTCTCCCATTTTTTGAACCTGTGGACACTTTTGGGATTTAGAGAAAGGGGAGTGGGCATCATCCTCAAATGGCTGCCATGGGTTTCCTGGTGCCCATTTGCTTCTTTGACAAAACATCTTATCTGCAAGCAAAGGGCCAAATCCTGGCTTCCCTCCAACTCAGTGGAGCAGGAGGTGCTTCAGAGGAGCTCAAGAGGCAGAAGAGGAAGAGGAAGAGTTGGGCTTTATACCCAGCTTTTGTATATCCTAATGAATCTCAAAGCAACATACAATCGGCTTCCCTTGCTCGCCCCATAACAGGCACCTTGTGAGGTAGGTGAGGCTGAGAGAGTTCTGAGAGAACTGTGACTGGCCCAAGGTCACCCAGCAGGCTTCATGTGGAGGAATGGGAAATCAAACCCAGTTCTCTGGATTCTCCATCGCTCTTAACCACTACACCATGCTGGCATTACCTTTGAGTCTGTAGTACCTATTCAGAAACAACTTCCTCCATTATAGCAGGATGTTTGGCTTGTAGCCTCCCAACATAGCCATGCTACCACAACAGAGAAGACTCTAAAATCTTTGTTGTCAGTGCTAACCATAAACCCAAACAGGGAGGTTAATGAAAAAGGATTTCTTTACTGTGTAAGGTGCTTTGGAAGCACCTTTTGGGGGGCGGGCGGGTATTTTTGTATTTGTGTGTGTGTGTATGCATGTGTGCACCTGGAAGTCATGGCGACCTCTGTGTCTCATGGAGGATATTTAGAGAGGTGGCTGAATAAAGCCTGCCCCCACTTCTCAGCTCTGGCATTCCAAGGAGGTCTCTCATCCTAGTACTTGCCAGAGTTGATCCTGCTCAGCTTCTGAGATCTGATGAGATCAGGCTTGCCTGGGCTATCCAGGTCAGGGCTCTTTGGAAGACATACTTATTTGTTATTAAAGATGTAAAAATGTACATAAGCAATTGGGAAAAAAAATCAGTCACCTTTTAAGGCCATATGTCAAATTTCAAATTATAACTGCATTAGTCCAAAGAGCCTCCCTTTCCAATTAAGCTATTAAAGATGGGAGCATCATTTAAAAACAACCCCATTGGCATACATGGGCTTATTAAAACTGGCACTCAGGGTTGCTTTAGCTCCAACAGCAGTAAGGATAAAAAAGAATTAACATCTTATGTCAACTATCACATATGCAGAACAACTAAACTTACCCATGAGATGACAACATCCTTAGCTGAAAAGGAGAGGAAGATGCGGGCAAGAAGATTTTGTTAGTCAATTGACTCTCAGGCAAAGAGCTGTTGTCAGCTTGACCTGCAACTACTGTACATTCAGTGGATATGGGCCATGAACGGCTTGCAGGAGAAACAACAAAGTTCATTAATGCCAAGCCAGAGTTCCCTGCTCGAGTTGTGGTTCGCCCATGTGTGAAAAGTTTCTCCCAGAGCCGACTCCAAACGGAAGATGAAACTATCTGCTTTTGATGCTAATAAACAAAACCCTGTTAGCTGAAGGGCAGCCAGAAGGTGAGAAGAACTTATTTTTTCCACTCTGGTTATGTTCTAACATGATTCTCACATAGCAGCAGTAGAGACAAAGGGAGGCTGCCTTGGAGAGTGGCATGTTGAGCAGAAACTGTTTTTTAAAAAGCAAATCTAGACAAGCCTTTCTGATGACTAGAATTGTTGTCTCCCTGGAATTAAGCAAAGGGGGAATATTGAAAAGAGGATGCCCCAATAAAATGACTATTCAATAAAATGACTGCCCCAATAAAATGACTATACCAGTCTGATACATTGGTTAAGTGCATGGACTCTAATCTGGGAGAACCGGGTTTGATTCCCCACTCTTCCACTTGCAGCTACTGGATGACCTTGGGCAAGCTATAGTTCTGACAGAGCTGTTCTTGAAAGAGCAGTTCTGGAAAGAGCTCTCTCAGCCCCACCTACCTCACAGGGTGTCTGTTGTGGAAAGGAGTTTGTAAGCTGCTCTGAAACTTCAAGTGAGGGTATAAATCCAGGGTATAAATCCAATTTCTTTTTCCTCCTCCCCCCCCTCTTTTTCTACCACATGATATAAAAAGTCACAAATAAAATAAATAATGAATAAAATAAAGCACAAGAACCAGAAACATGTCATGTGAATCAGTATCATTGTATGGCCAGCTAAAAATGCAAGCATTTCACTGTTTTGTCAAGAAAACCATGAAAGAGGTACAGGTTCTTCTTGTTCCTCCTCCCAAGTAGATAGGACAGTATCAGCCTGTTCATAAAACTTCTCAGCAGTGTCCTTGTATTATAGACAGGCCTTTCAATAGGATTTGCTTGCTCCCCCCAAGCATTTTTATGTAGGAGGGCTTTTGGATGATTGAGAGGTTCATTGGAGGTAGTTTCTGGTGACTGGGATATGAGGACTCTGACTGGGATATAAGGGCTCACAGATCTCCATTCTTACTTGTATCTGACAAAGGGAACTTTGATTCTTGAAAGCTTATACCTGTAAATCTTGTTGGTCTTTAAGATACTACTGGACTCTAGTCGGGTGCAACGGAGGAAAGGAAAGGATATTCAAACATATGTAGTTTGATTCCATTAAATATACTTTCATTCCCACTCCTTGGGGGAAAAATCAGAAGCAATGTTTAAAATTGGGGAAAAAATGTTGTGAGGAGAACCATTAATGTTGTAACTAATTCTAGGTCAATCAGTGGTGTGCATCCCTGAGAATCTAGGAGAGAATCTAACAAAGCACAGTAAATGTGCTTCCACAGCAGTTCACTGCTCAAATTACGCACATCTGTACATATCCTCTGTTTGCTCTAACAAAAGACTTACCATTTCCCATCCAGAAGCCATTGATTTCCCTCAAGGCAAAGTGTTATCTGCCTTCTACCAAAAGAGATAATTTTCCATGCCACCTATCCTCTGTATATCTCCTGAGTGACAGCTATGTTTGAGAGCACATGTATCAAGGGTCATGGTAAAGGAATGAATCCTATTGAATCATAGCCCTTTACAGACCTTCAACAGCAGCTTTACTTAAAGAAACAAGGTTCCTGATGGTGCAGATGATACATGGACAGGTTGTGTTCTGACTTTCTATTGAGCTTTTGTAGGTCATAATTGGGCCTGTCACTGTGACCCTGTTCTTCCTCCCACATGCATTCAGTAAATGTGCTTTGAAGGTCTGAAAAGGGATCATCAGCCTTTTCAGTAGGTTTAACCAGTGGTTTTGATGGGCTTTTCACCCAAAATTTAGTAGCTGTTTATATGTATTACATTGTATGCTACCTCACACTTCCTTGAGTGTCACCCAAAAAACTTCTGTGCTGAGATTTTGGTAAGGTGCAAATAGAATTTTTTTTACTTAAAAGACAGGTGGATAACTCTGTTAAAGTTCTGTAAAAAGATTATAAATTTTTTAAAATGCAGTCATTTGGGGGAATCCTGCCCCAGCCCCATCATTGTTCAGCACTGATGGAGCCCAGCTTGAGAAAATGGTTAGAAGACATGATACCTTGCTGAAGCTAAACAAGTCTAGACTTGAGTCAGTGCCTGGATGAGAGACCTCCTGGCAAATCTATCTATGCTGCTTTGAGTTCCATGATGAAAGAAAGGTGGGAAATAAATACAGTTAAACATTCCATGGGAGCGGGTAGCAAATACAGTAGAAAACAGAATCGATATTCAGGATGATCCTGATGGGCTGGAAAACAAAAAGAATTTCAACAGAGATAAACGTAAAGTTCTGCATTTAGGTAGGAAAAATCAAATGCATACACTGAACATGAGTAAGCAGTGTGATGTGGTAGCTAAAAAGGCAAATGTAATTTTGAGCTGTATCAACAGAAGTATAGTGACCAGATCACACAGAATGATAGTGTCACTTTATTCTGCTCTGGTTAGACCTCACTTGGAGTACTGTGTTCCGTTTTGGGCACCACAATTCAAGAAATATGTTGATATGCTGGAATGTGTCCAGAGAAGTACAACAAAGATGGTGAGGGGTCCAGAGACCAAGTCCTATGAGAAAGGTCGAAGGAGCTGGGTATTTTAGCCTGGAGAGGAGACAACTGAGAGGTGATACAATAGCTATCTTCAAGTATTTGAAGGGTGGTGATATAGAGGATGGAGTGGAGTTCTTTTCCATTGCCCCAGAAAGTCAGATTAGAACCAACTGGCTGAAATTAAATCAAAAGAATTTTTGGCTAAACATTAGGAAGAACTTCCTGACAGAGTAGTTCCCCAGTGGAACAGGCTTCATCAGGAGGTGGTGGGCTTTTTTTGAAGGTTTTTAAGTAGGGACTAGATGGCCATCTTACAGCAATGCTGATTCTATAAATTTAGGCAGATCATGAGTGGGAAGGCAGGAAGGGATGAGCCAGCGCTCAGCTCTCAGGACCCTTTCTTATATGCCCAGCATAATGCCCATTACCATTTTGAGGTCAAGAAGGAAGTTTCCCCAAGCCAGATTGGCTCAGAGAACCTGGAGATCTTTTGCCTTCCTCTGGGCATAGAGCGGGGGTGAGTGGGGGGAAGGTAGCTGTGAATTTTATGGCAACTCCAGAGAGGGGCTTCCAAGGCAAGCTAGAAGCAGATGTGGTTTGCCATTGTCTTTCTTTGCAGAGTCTTCCTTGGTGGTCTCCCATCCAAGTACCGACCCTGCTTAGCTTCCGGCACCTTATGAGATCAGGCTATACCATGCCATCTTCCCTCCCAGTCTGGCAACGCTATTTTCCATTCCTGTATCCATGAAGTGCATTTTGTACACAGAAATATCTGTTATATCTGTTAAAAGGAAGGGAGAAACAAGACGAAGGAGGATGTCCAGTTTATGGAAACCCAGTAGGCCAGAGAGAAGGAATGATATTCTACAGGTTCTGAAGACAATGTAAAATTGACCTCTTCAGTCCAAATATTGATATACTTGAAAACATCTATATGACATAAAGAGCTCTATGATTTGATACTAGCAAGCTGAATGGGTCACAAGAGTGGAGAGTCAACGTGGCATATGAGGGAGTCAGTGCGGCATAATGTTATCTATGGATACAAGAAAGTAAAACAGTGTGGGCTGATGAAACACAAGTGTTTAGAATAGATATGAAAACAGCAGAGAATCTGGAGACATGCATCCCTTGACTTCAGAGATTCATTCATACATTTCACAAATGTATTAAACTGTATACTGTGAGAGGGTCAAAGGACTCCTTAGAAAATTAAGCCACTTCCTTGGGTGTGTCTTCAAAAAAATTATGTCTGCTTGAGCAGGGAGACTTTCAGAGACAATTAGTAATAAGTTTTAAGTGAATAATACTCCAGTCCTACAACCATCTACACTCTCAGGCACAGGGAAAGTATCAATAGTTTATAGCAGATTTTTAAAAAATCTATATGGATAAAGATTCTGGCAAAAATATTCAGTGTGCTAAGGTTCGAGAAAACTCTTCTAAATACTTGTGTTCCTCCAGTCACTAGAAGCCAGTCATATATGGAAATCTTGCCACACCTTCAGAAGACCACTGATGCAATGTTATACATCATTAGGCTGATTAAGTCCCAGCAATTTAGGCACCAATTTGAGCCCATCAAAACCTGTGGGTTTAAGCAAACCGAGGCTTGCGTGGATTGAGGCCAACAGGAATTAAACTGTACATAGGATTACTGTTTCGTGCGCCTTTTTGCATCCTGGGAAAAACCACCTTCACACCACTGGGACTCAGTGAGTATTGAACAATAGAGGCATTAATCCCAGTTTACAGCTGGGAAACAATGGTTGAGAGAGAGCCGCGTAGCCAAGGCCATCCCACTACAGAGGCCTCCAAACCCCAACCCTAATATTTATCTCTCGGGCCAGTTCAGCTCTTCAAACCAAACCACAGAATTCGCCAGTGCCTCTTTCTCCATCTAGTAAGCCTGCAGCAACGCTCATATTGCTACATCTGCCAGCTAGAGAACACATGTCACAGCGTCCATTAAGGTTCAGTGGTAGCTTAATGTATGGTTGCTAGGTAATAATCTTTAGCATCCACACAGTAAGCCTGATGGGGTACTATTCACTCTGCTCACAGCTCAGCAGCATCTGCCACAGAAGCTGAAATGAAATTCCTGCTGCTATTGTGTGTTGGGACACAACCCTGGATTTCAGCCAGGTTTTTGTCTCTTGGGAGCCGGGCTAGAGAGAGAGAGAGAGAGAGAGAGAGAAAGAGAGTCAGCTTCCTTCTCCTCATGCACAAATACCTGACCTCATTGCACCTAAAAAGTAAACAACAGAAGCACTTTCATTTTGGTACAAAATTAAATTAGTCCTCTTCAGATGTTTGTAGATGACATGGCTGTGTTTATGTAAAGAAAATAATAAAATCAGGCTTCAAAGCTGGTTTTTTTTTCCTTACACAGAAAAAGAAACAAAAGAGAATTATTTTCACCTCAATTCAGTTTTCTTTCAACTGGCGTACAGACACACCGGAGTCTTCAAAAGCTATGGAAGTTCTACCTCTATTTCCTTTCTTTGCAGCTGGTGCCCTTAACTGTGTTCCCCCTCACCCTCAAGACGTGGATGTTTCTGTATTTTCTAAGGTTCCCACTCCACCTTTAGAGGAGTTATCACCCAGCAAAATACCCAACAAATACATCAGGAGAAAGAACCCAGCGCAGTCTCAGAGCGTTTGCGTCAAGTGGAATCTCATCAAGGACTGCTTCAAAGATTAGCTCATCATGTTCAAATTATCTCATGGTCTTGCTGTTAGCAGTTGAATTTTTAAAATTATTATTATTATTATTTTACATTATGCATGATTTGGGTTTCCTCACACAGGGCTAATCAAACTACAGAGAGCGTTTCATTAATAATTCCCATTGGCAAAGGTTTTCAAGTTTGTTGGTATTATTTACAACAGAGTAGGGCTAAAGCTGAAATGTATTTGTTTGCATCAGACTGTGTGTCATGTGTCACTGCAATATGCCAGATCTGAAGAATTATCTGAGGATCCTTTGTGAGGCCGATGGAAAAGACTGTTTAGAGTGGGCATTGCAGCTGCTCTGGAGTGAGGCTTTACAAAGAATCAAGCAGCCAGCTCCGAGGGCAGAGTCACACCCTTCTAAGGCTATTGGGTTTGCACCATTTAGTAACAGCAACAACTCACTGGTTCATACATGGAACAGAGAAGTAATCAAATAGTTACCTTTTCTGGAACAGAGCAATAAATAAGAGATCTCAAAGCTAGCTTTTGCCATTTTAGATAATCCCATTGCACAATCATTTTATTTCCTCAGAACCATTTCCATATTTGTGTGCATTTGTTTCACATTTTTTAAATAGGGAAAACTTTACAAATTCACCTTCCTGGCACCATCACTCCTTTTCCATTTGCCTTAGTGTTCTCTGTGGGTATGTTTCTCTAGAAACCCTAGCTGTACCAGAATGTTTCCACGATGGTGGCTTGCGTCTTCAGGTTTCAAAATATGATGTAATGAAAGGGAAGTTCTTCAGTTCATGTTCTGTGTATCTCAGTTTCAAGCACATTTCAAATGAGGTTTATTGTCTCTTAAAACTTTACACTGAGAAGTATGCGGAACAAAGTCCTTTTCATTAACTGTGCCTATTAGGGCTGCCAAGTCGAACTTACGCATTGGCGGGGGGGAGTCCTTCGCAGCCCGGGAGCCGCCCGGGACCCTCCCTGGCGCGCGCGCAAAGCGCACGTGCCCGGTGACATCACCCAGAAGTGATGTCACCACGTTGGGGGCGTTGCCAGGGCGACACTCTGGCAACGTCTTTAACGCGGTGACATCACTTCTGGGTGACGTCACTACGCTGGGGAAGTTGTCCAGGCTGGACGACTTCGGGGGTGGGGTTCCCCCCGCCAGCCGAATGCCGGCCGGCGGATCGGGAACCCCTATAGCAGGGGATCCCCTGCCCCCCGGGCTGACTTGGCAGCCCTAGTGCCTATTCAGCCTGCTCTGAGTTCTATGAATTTTTCCCCATTTGTTGTTGCTGTGACTTTATGTTTGTTGCCTCCTCTGTGCCTTCCTTTACATGACTGAGTTGTTTTCTGTGCCTAACTTTTTTATTTCCGCATGCATTGATCCAGTACAGGGAGAGACGCTTTCAATTTCTGTTACAGGAGCACTGGAAGGATCCACCAGCCCCATTCAAGCATACTGCATGTAAGAGCTAGACCAAGCAGTAGGAAGGCAAATCACTGCACCACAAAGGATCACTGCACCACAAAGGATCAAGTCAAGACATAGTCTAAATATTTTCTAAGGGTACAAATATGAAGATCCACCAAATTAATGGGAAAATGGGGAAATCCTGTTTGATTTTTTTTTTTATATATATATATAATTTTTTATTTTACATATGTACATATATACTCATGTTTACAAAGTCTTACTCCATATCATATTCCATTTGATTCTTCTTTAGTCCATCCAGTCATAGAATTTGGCCCAGATCACAATAGGGTCTTTTTTTGCGTATGGATTCAAAAGATAACTTAGTTTATCCATTTCCGCCCAGTTCAAAATTAAGCTAATTATTTCCTCTTGTGTTGGCATCTCTGCCGATTTCCACAGTTTAGCCCTTAAAATGCGGGCTGCCGTTACCAAATAAGATAATAGTCGTTGATTATCATTCGCCATCCCTTCTGGCATCATATTTAACAGAAACAAGGCTGGATCGTCTAAAAATACACCTACACATGCAATTTATGGAACATTAGTTGTATACTTGGTACAAGTGATACTGATCTGGTATTTCATTCTGCATGGAACATCTGCCCATCTATTCAACACACAAGATAGTTAGAAAACTTTAGATAGTACCCTACTCTGCACTATCCTATCAGTGACATCACAGTGTACACTGAGGTTTTTCAAATGCATGGGGGGACATCAGAAAAAAAGATATAGTCAACATAATTTCCAGCTAAAACTAGGAAGTGATGTCACTGATGCTCTAAGATTTTGCCCCTCTCTATGGTAAAACTATAGGAATCGATGAAATTCTAGAAGTAATATTGATGTGTCAACAACATCCCAATTTCTCCCCACTGCTCATCTGAGCAGTGGCAGGGTCAGGAGACAGTAGCAGGACATTGTTCATCATATGGCAATCACTGACTGTCTTTAAAACAGCAACTGGATAAACACTGGATAAACACTATCCTGCAATGAGCAGGGGGTTCAACTAGATGGCCTGTATGGCCCCTTCCAAATCTGTGATTCTATGATTCTATATTGCAGCCCTATATATACCATGTCTCCAGTGTCTTCCAGATTTAACAAAAAAGTACCATTTTAAAAGCAGACCTCCCCTATGAAAATCCATTCTAAACTGTGCCAATTTTTTATTTAAAATGACGAAAGAATCAAAATGCAGGAGCTACCCAACTATAAAGGCTTGCTTGTGTCTTAGCATTTTTTTTAAAAAAATCAGATCTTAGCTCTACAATCTGCTTGCCTGCTCTCCCAGACACCGTAGCATCCATATATTATCTCTCTCCATTTCTTCTAACTCTGAGTCACATATCTGTGCTGGCAAGCCCATGTAACTAATAATTATGATCCATTTATAATTTTCAGTCATTGTGGATTTGTAGCTGCTACGTTCCCATCTCGAGTGCCAGGCCCCTCTCCATCCACAGCTTAATCTGCTACATTCTGTTTCATATTTATATGTTTGCTGCTGGACACGGCAAGAGAGAATTTAGGCACCCGTGACAAGTAATTCAGAAACTAAAAAGCAGGACTGTGAATTCATCTATCAGTGTCATTTGAGGACACACAAATCATCCCTTGGAAAAGCAAGAAATTTGCACTTGTCAATGTATTTTGAGAAAAGGAATGCTGTTCTTACACGAATGACTCCTCAGTGACCCACAGAGTCAGCTTCTTTTCTTCCTTTCTGCAGTTCACATTGTTTAGGTGCAGAAAATACTACACTGGCCAAAAAAATCTTTGCTCCCTAGCGAAAGGCAGAAAAATATACAGCACCATGTGTGTGCCAAGACCACGAAAGTGCAGGGAGAAACAAGTCAAATGTGTTTTCAGGGTACCCCATTTGCATCTTCTAAAAGTCAAGCGATATGGTAGACTCACCTACCAGGATGCAGCTCCTGAGCAGCTTTAGCACTTCTGAAAAGCAAGGAGGGGGTTGAATTAGGGTTGCCAGGTCTGAGTTGGAAAATAACTGGAGACTTTGGGGGTGGAGCCAGGAGAGAGCAGGGTTTGGGGAGAGAAGGGGCCTCAGCATGGTACAATGCCCTAGAGTCCACCCTTCAAAACATCCATTTTCTCCAGGGAAGCTGGAGATCAGTTGTAAAAGTGGGAGATCTCCAGGCAACATCTGGAGCCTGGCAACCCTAGGTTGCCCCCCCACTCCTTGGACACTAGAGGAAAACAGCTAGATCAGGGAAGAAGTTCATTTTGAATATGTAGGGAGATTTTTGATTCTTTTAAATGGAGAACAAACTCAAGAACAGCAGATCCCCACAAAGGCCAACCTTAGGATTCGGTAGGTCTTGTAGAAGGGATTTGCAGTGCCCCACAGCCAGAGGGCCAAAATGTTTTCCTCCCTCCACGCACAAGCAAGAGCCCTGCAGGGTTGCCACCCTTAGTCTAGGAAATTCATGGAGATTTGGGGGCTCATCTTGTGGAGGGCAGTGTTTGGAGAGAAGAGAGACCTCAGAGGGGTATAATGACATAGAGTCCACCCTCCAAAGCAGCCATTTTCTCCAGAAGAACTGATGTCTTCATTCTGGAAATCAAATCTGGGGGATCTTCAGGCCCCAGCTAGAAGCTGGAAACCCTACAATGTCTCCCATAAGAACAGCACTCTGACAGCTGCTTTTCACAATCATCTTTTGGCTGATTCAGACATAACAGAAACCAGGGGTCATTTGGGGCCAGAGTGAGGCGGAGCACCACTCTGCCAGCCCAGGAGTGGGTACTAGGACAGCCGCCGAATTGCCACCGAAATTCGGTGGTGGCTTAAAAAGTGGCTGGAGGGGAGGGGGTTTGAGGGAGAGCCTCCAAACTTGCAGGGTAGCTGCCGAAGCCTCTCTCCCAAATACTCACTATGTTTCAAGAAGATTGGACCAGGGGGTCCAATTCTACGGGCCCCCAAACAGATTGCCCCCATTCCCTCCATTGTTCTCTACGGTGGGGGAAAAGTCAAGTTTTTTCCCACCATACAGAACATTGGATGGAATGGGGCAACCTGTTTTGGGGCCTGTAGAATTGGACCCTGTGGTCCAATCTTCTTGAAACATGGTGGGTATTTTGGGGATAGGCCCCAGTAGCTACCCTGCAAGTTTGGAGCCTCTCCCTCAAACCCCCTCTCCTCCAGCCCCACATATACCCTATGAGTTTTTGCCACTGACTTCAATGGCTCATAGGGTATAACGGGGCTGAAACTGACATTCAGATGGCCAGCTGGGAAAGGGAAGGGGAGGCTTTTGAAGATGCCCCCCCCACTTCCCTTTCTGACACACTTCTGGTGATGCCAGGGGGCGTGGCATATGCTAATGAGTTATGCTAATAGGTATGCTAATGAGCTCCTGCACCTCTTTTTCTACGAAATGACCCCTGACAGAAACCATTATTTATTTTAACTATCTGAAGCCCACATTTGGTTTGCAGACAATCATTCGCATTGGGGTTTACTTTGACCATTTCTGGTCACATCGCCTTTGTTCTTTCTCCAGCCCAGACCCAGCCTCCACTGTGGTGACAGCAGTCCTAGAGAGGAAGCCAGTATATCTCTTTTGTACTTTCCAAAAAGCCACAGTTAAAACAACTTTGAACTATAGTTTCAGATCCTAGTGTGATGTACCCTAGCTAACTACAGTTAGTGCAGTGGTCTGTGTTCAGACACACTAACCATAATTTAACTAAACTATGGTTTTGGATGCTGTCCGAACTGAGCCTGTCCCAAGTTTTGGAAGGGAGTTAGTTTAGGCCCTAAAATTTAGGGTGACTCCAGGGCTCAACGAGCCCTTCAGCCATTAATGTACTTTGGTAGCTACTCAAGCTTGAGTTTTATTGCTGGTCATGATCTCATCCCACAATCTGACATGGTACATAACAGTCCATCAACAGATATTTCACATGAGACAGCTGGTTATGTACAAGACAAGAGGACCTGCTGATCTAACACTGATGACCCTGTTATGTTTAGTAAGCTACTTTGATCCATCAATTGTTCTTCCCCCTATTCAACTATTCAGTCAGAGGAAATGTGCTTGTTAGGAATTTGGGGTGTTCTTAGATACAGCAGTGGCTATAAACAACAGAAGGAGGGAAAGCAGTGTAGTATAGCCTGATCGCGTCAGATCTTGGAAGCCAAGGAGAGCCAGTACTTGGAAGGGAGACCACCGAGGAAGTCTCTGCAGAGGAAGGCAATGGCAAACCACCTCTGCTTCTCACTTACCTTGAAAACCCCTTTCTGGGGCTGCCATAAGCTAGCTGCGACTTGATGGCGCATGCATACACACATGCATGCAGACTAGAGCCTGCTGGGAGATATAGTATCCTAGGATGTGTTCAATGAGTAGAGCTGGCCTTTGGCTACAACCAGATTCTTCCATCATTAATGTCCTAGGTCTGATTCCCAATGTATGTTCATCACAGATAGTTATATCGTGTGCAAATGAGTCATCCCAGATCAGCTATCACAAATAGAATTCTCATACCACTCAAATGCAAGGCTGTTCAATGGTCTGTCAGCTGCTTTCTTGGACTTAAGGCACAGTGATTCCCCACCCCCGTTAACTGGGGAGATCAGGAGGATGTTGCCTGCCCAACAGCTGTCAATCATCCAGCAATATAGCATAGAGGCATGCAGTGATGTAGCTTTATCTATGAGCCAGTCTCTAAATCCTGCATAAAAGCCTATCATAACATTCTAATTCAAGTGGGAGCAAGATCTTTCACACTTTAGAAAGCCATCTTCTCCAGATTAGAATGAAAATCAAGGGTCCCTCCCTCCTTGGCAGTAAAGGAAACATCTTGTAGCCACACTCTGTGAGCAGTAATGAATAATATGGCCCTTCCCATGTTGTCTATTACTTCAAGCAATACAGCCACCCACAGACACACAAGGGACATAGCTGACAATCTGTGGAAGATACTGTTCCGTTGGCAGCAAGTGAGAAGGCTAGAACGTATTTGTTTTTGCTGGCTTTGCCATAAAATATTGTTGATCAAAGTGTGCAATCAGAGATTTGGAACAGAAGACTGGCACATACATTTCTCTCTCCATGCATGAGATGCAAAGTAGTGCAAAGAAATCTTGTTACTCAGCTCTTATGGGAAAGGAAAGATTGTAGAGAGATTACTCAGAAGAACGGAATACAAATGATTAAGATTTCACATCATTTGCTGGGTGGCTCCTTGCACATCTCCGCATGATGTGCTGCAGAGAAATAAATACATATCCACAAAACGTATCAGCACTCATAAGACTTGCTGGCCTAGGCTTTTTATTTCAGGGGTAATTTCAATTATAATCCCTCCTTCTGATGGCACATTGAGACCACCCAATTAGCTGAGGTATTTAGTGACAGATTTATTTGATAAACGTGCCCCCCACTAGCAGGTACTGCATGCTTTCACATGATAAGGAGATTCTCACCTTGTCTGTGACAGTTGTTCTAAAGAACCAGGCTAAAACACACAAATCAGTTACAAGCCAATTAGAAACTGCTAAAATAAAAATCCTAACACCTCACCTCAGCCTGCATGGTGTAGTGGTTGAGAGCGGTAGATTCTTATCTGGAGAACCAGGTTTGGTTCCCCACTCCTCCACATGAGAAGCCTGCTGGGTGACCTTGAGCCAGTCACAGTTCTCTCAGAGTTCTCTCGGCCTCACCTGCCTCACAAGGTGCTTGTTGTGGGGAGAGGAAGGGAAGGCAATTGTAAACTGCTTTGGGTAAACTGCTTATGATAGAGAAAAGTGGGGTGTAAAGACCAACTCTTCGTCTTCGCAACCTTCTAATCCCCACCTTCAACCAAACCCCAAAAGATCCTATAAACCTTCATAAAAATGAAGAGGTAGATCTTCAGACTGAAGGGGTTCTATATTCTTCTTTATATGCCCATAAGTCATCCTATTTTTGGTGTGCCAATGGAATTGCAAAGAGGCTATTCTCGGGTTGACCTTATTAGAAGGTACCCACTTTGGGGGATGACCTCCAGGGAAATTTGCTGAGCCACTTCACTGGCAAGTTAAGACTTTCTAATTGGTATCCAGGAAGATATAACAGGGCCACTGAATATTAATCTCATTTTAGGGGAACTATCCTAGTGCTATGTTAGATTTTTAAATTTTGCTGAGTGATGGGGCTGGGGAAGGATGTTTCATTCCTTGTTGATTAGGGTTCAAAACACATACTTTACGGATAAAATGGATGCAGTAGCTATAGTTCAATGTATTGTACACCAATGAGGCATGAGTATGTTTAAACACGTACATTTTTTTAAAAAAGTAAATAGGTATTTGTGTAGGATTTATTTAAAACACTTTTACACCACCTTTCTATACAAAGTGGGGCACATATTGGAGCACTAAAGCAGCATTTAGAATATTATATAAAATAATTCCATATGAATATATAAACACACAACACCAAAACCCAGAAGGATGGCCAATAACAGTTATTGGTGGTATGTTAAACAAAAAAGTCTTCACCTGCAGAAAGAAGATACGAACAGAGGGAGATTGATAAATCTCTCGAGGGAGGGAGATCCAAAGGTTTGGTGCATGACTGAGACGGCCCTTTCTTGCATTGCCACCTGTCTAGGGCTGCGGCCACACGGGCCTTAAATGCGGGAGGAAGGGCTATTTCCTCCCGCATTTAAAGGGGCCGACCAGACGGCCCGACCCAAGTCCCATGCCGAAGCGGGCTCCAATGCGGGTTCCTCCCGCATTTTCCGACCCCGGGAAAATCAAGTATTTTCCCGGGTGTTGCGGGAGGAACCCGCATTGGAGGTATCTGGACAGCCCTCTCTCACAAGCATTGTGAGAGCAGGGCTGTCCAGATAGCCCCGCCGGCCATTTCCCCCCCCCTTTTACACTTGGGCGCATGGCCACTCATGCGCCCAAGTGTAAAAGGGGAAAAAAAAATAACAACCCCAACTCACCCAGGTGGCTGGTGGGTCCTTGGCCGCCACCGCCGCTTCTCCCGCTGCTGGGGCTGCCTGTGCCATGGCCGCTGCCGCCGTTCTCTCCGCGGCCGCCGCCTCTTCAGCGGCTACTGCCGCTTCCGCCGCGGCCGCCGTTCCTGCCGCGGCCGCCTCTCCAGCGGCCGTGGCCACCGATCCCGTCGCCGATGCGGCCGCCGACGCTGCGCATGCGCATAGGTGTCTCACCATATACTTGTTTCTCTGCGCATGCATATACTAAAAATGGTAAAAATATGGCCAGCGGTACCTTCCTCTAGGTACCATTTCACTTAATAAAGTTGACAAAGTTCAGGGGACCATCAGAAACATAACACTGTTTGGATCGCTTGAGCAGAGCTCTGGGGATGTCGCTTGTTTAAGTGGTTATGCATGCAACACTAAGAGTTTTTTAAAATGGCGGCCATTCGGGATGTTCTGGAGACCATCTCTACGGGCTGATTGCACGCTCAAGGTACAACATGATGGTGGAAAGTCCGACATTGGCCCATCGGCCAGTTTTAAACCAGATTTTAACTAGTATCTTTTAGGTACAGATCCCCAACAGGGATCAATGAGCTACTAATGAAAGCGGCACAATTCCCAGATGTTGAGGTCTGGACATGCAGTTTAAATCCACCAGGCATTTGTGCCTGGTGCGGCTCAAAAAAGCCATCTGAATGCACCCTATATCCTTGTAGGACTTACCTCTTTGGATTATGACCATAGAATGCACTTCAAATCAAACATTATTAGGCACATGGAGACCCAATTAGCTGAAGCAACTGGTTGTCAAATCATAGGCCTCCAGTTGGCATGCACTATGACCATTCCTGTGGCAAGAAAGTTCTCACCTGTGATAGATGTTCCTCAGCACTGTATCACTGTATACCACTTTTGGTCACTTACATTTTTTTAAAAAAATTAATTTTATGTGCATCTAAACATATTAAAACAACAGGGGAGAAAATCTACTTTCATAAGGAGTACAGATTTCTCAGGGGATAGATCTCTCTGGGGAAGGAGTTTCAAAGGTTAAATATAACAATCAAGATGGCAACAAGGGTACACAAAGGACACTTTTATTAATTTAGTAAGGGGGTAGGGTTTCTGTCACTTATGTGATAAACACAGGTTGTGCGAATTAAAGATTGCATTTATCAACCATTTCTCCATAAAAAAATAAGGATGTCTTTATTAATCTATTGTTTTAAGTTGGTGGTGGTGGTTGAGGAGATATATTTAAAAGATGTGTGAGTTAATACTGACCAAATGCTACAATCTTTATATAACAAAATCCCACAACTTGAAATCCTTCCATATGTCATCCCTGATGTCAGAAGATCTGTCAGGAACTAGCAATTCAAATTACTGTTTCATGTTTATCTATTTAGTCTTTGCACACTACTAAGGAAAACATAAATACCAAAGTATCAAATATATCAGAGACTTCCCCAGTTATCAAGAACTGGGAGTGCAACAAAACACCAAAGATAACACATGGGAAAGAAAAGATGTGACAAATTTACTGTCCGTATGTCCATTGGTATCCTACAGCAGTTTCTTCCAACTTGGGCGTCTTGACTCCAAAGCAGGTCACAAAGCCTGTGAGTATGTGTTTTTGGAGTTTTAATTATTTGTGCAGGTTCTGTTTCTTTCTAAAGTGAGTCACCACACCAAGTATATTTTGACTCCTGGGTCACCATGTCAAAAAGGATTGGGAACCACTGTCCTAGAGAATTGGGAGATCTAACCAGCTTTATAGAAATTGGTTCATCTTAGATACAGTGGAAAAGAGAACAGCAGAAGAGACAGGAAACTGGTCTACTGTTTTATGGTAGGAATCTGAATTTGGTTAGCAGTGGGGCTAATGGACTATTTAGGTAACCAGGGCTATTCCCAGGAGGCTGATGTTGTGGGGGAGCAACAGGAGTATGAAGGAATTGTTGGCTTGCTTGGACAGCTTGACTGATAACGTTTTCACTTGAAATGCAGTGTATCAATGGCAAGTGTAATTTTTATCATACCTCTTCTAGAGGAACTTTAGTGAAATCTTTCACCTGTTTGTATGATCCAGAAGGGCAGCTGAATGTTGCTGGGGAGTAGGCATGGGGGAAGAGAGGAAGAGGGTCTATTTCCAAGCTTTCAGAAATAACAGAACTTTTAATTTCATAATTAATTTGAATATATACAGAGGAGTGGGGGATGGGGATGGGACACTATTACAGGTTTATACAAGGAGCTGCTAAATGTTTGCTGGGTACTGAATGCTGTCATTCATTAGAATCACAGTGCCTCAGGCAAACAGTCTGGCTGCCACCCTAACCTTCCCTCCTTTGCAGGCTAGCCAGTTCTGGGATATGTACTCTCTTTCCAGGTATATCCTGCCTTTCATAATGGCTACTTGACTAGATTAAGAAATAGAGATGTCTGGGTTTTCGAAGAAAACCAAAAGCCAATCTAGAAGAAAACATAGAGAGGGAGGATTTTTTAAAAAGCACATATGCAAGGGAAAGAGAAGGGAAAAGAATGTTCAGGATTGACCACAGCACCTTAAAACACTATGTTCTTCAACCTGCTAGGACTTGCCCTTCAACCCAAATGTGTAGACAACAGCGAGCTGGTAGACATTTTATACCTGGATTTTCAAAAGACTTTTCATAAGGTACTTCACCAAAGGTAACTCACCTCCTGAGTAAACTTAGCAGTCACATGATAAGAGGATGGGTTCTTGTATGGATTAAAAACTGGTTAACTGATGGGAAGCAAAGGGTAGGAATCAATGGACAGTTCTCACAATGGAGGTAAGTAAGCAGTGGGGTCCCACATGGATTGGTATTGGGGCCAATACTATTTAATTTATTCATAAATGATCTGGAACTAGGGGTGAGTAGTGTAGTGACCAAGTCTACAGATTATTCAGGATGGTGAAAACCAAGGCTGACTGTGAAGAGCTCCAAGAGGATCTCCATAAACTGGGTGAGTGGGCAACAATAATCCTTTCCACATTTGCCTGCCACTCCGGATTTTCTCAGTGTTTGAGCGGAGGCAATTTAACTCCACAGCAAAACAGCATCCAAATAGCTTTGGGTAACAGCAGCCTGAAAATGGGCTGGCCACTGAAGGGAGGTAATGTAATGCAGAAGGGGGGGTGGAAACCAGAATAAAAAGAAGTTTGAACTCGATTTTAGTGCAGAATGGGAAAACGAACCTGGATTAAAAAGAAGATTGAATTTGATTTCAGTGGAGAATTGCTTGGAGGACACCGTGGTGAACATGGATTAAAAGGAGAGTGCAAGAAAGGGCCAATATGGCAAACAACGTACAATGAAGTTGGTAAGCGTAAGGTGAGGCACATTGGGACAAAAAAAATTGAGTATGGGTTAATGGGGTCTGAACTTGCTGAGACTGAAAGGGAAAATGATCTTGGGGTTGTAGTGGATGGCTCAATGAAAGTGTCAACCCAGTGTGCTGCAGGTTGGAAGGAAAACTCTGTATTAGGGATTATTAAGAAAGAGATTGAGAATCAAATAGTCGGTATTGTAATGTCCCTGTATAGATCTATGGTGCTGCCTCGTTCAGAATACTGTGTACAGTTCTGGTCACCATATCTCAAAAGGACATCAGAGAGCTGGAAAAAGTACAGAGGAAAGCAACTGAGATGATTAGTGGGGTGGAGCACCTTCCCTATGAGGAAAGGATGAAGAGTCTGGGACTTTTCAGTTTAGAAAAGAGATGACTAAGGGAGGATATGATAGAGGTTTATAAAATTATGAATGGGTTGGAGATAGTTGACAAAGGGAACTGTTTTTCTCTCTCCCAGAGTACTAGAAGAGGGCATCCACGGAAGCTGATGGGCAACAGGTTCAAGATGGACAAAATGAAATACTATTTTACACAGAGAGTGATTAAAATGTGGCATTCGCTGCCAGAGAATGTGGTGATGGCCACAGGAACAAAGAGCTCTAAAAGGGGATTAGATAGATTCAAGGAGGGTAAGTTTATCAATGGTACTAGCCATGGTGACTCAGGGAACCTCCATATTCAGAGGTACTAAACCTCTGAATCCCAGAGCTGGAAAGCAACTTCAGGGGAAGGCCTTGGCCTCTATGCCCTGTTGTTGGCCTTCTAAGAGATAGTGGTTAGATTATACAGTGGTTAGACTCATACAGTGACAGGATGCTGGACTAGATGGACCATTGGTCTGATCCAGCAGGGCTCTTCTGATGTTCTTATCGGCACACACGGAGCCACTCTGATATCCCCCCCAGGATGTTTTAACTTCCCCTTCCATCCCTGATGAGTAGTACAGCTGGCTCATGGTATTCTTCCTCTTCCCCACAGCAAGGTGCAGTTTTGCTGCCGTTTATCCCACGGTTTCACAAAAAATAATTTGCAGGCTCCTGGGATATAGTTTCCTTTCTTTTTTATTTCTTTAACCTTACATGCATAATGCTTATTGTTTCAGAGCCAGGGATCATAACTCCATGGCAGAATGCATTTTAATTCGTGTTACAATTGCTCTCGTTCCTTCCTCATAAACAAAAAAGAGTTCTGTGGCCCCCAAAGACTAACAGACACATCAGAGCATAAATAATTGCTGAATAACAGTAGATGTAATTAGATTAACTGGGGCTTGAAACTGACACTGTTGTGGCTCTTGTGAATGGCCAATGTGCTTATTTTGTACTTTTGAGCTTCGCATAGAAGCATCGTACACTGTACCTCTTGCAATTCATGGTCTTTTAATCCTACAGACACCCACCTCTGCCATATATATGCCCAGGGCTCTTTTTCTAGGAAGAACTCCTTTGTATATTAGGCAACACACCTCTAATGTAGCCAGTCCTCCAAGAGCTTACAATAGCCCCTGGAAGAAGAGCTCTGTAAGCTCTTGAAGGATTGGCTACATTAGGAGTGTGTCGCCTAATGTGCAAAGGAGTTCCTCCTAGAAAAAGAGCCCTGTATTTGCATACAGCTATATCTGCTGACTGACACATTCATGCATGAAACAAAATAGGCTCCTTCTAGCCATGAAAACTTAAGCTATAATAAACCTGTTAGTCTTTAAGGTGCCACAAAAATTCCTTTCTGTTTTTTCCTACAAAAAACTTATATAGTTACCTCTCTGGAATTACTTAATTTGTGCTAAGACCTCACTAGGGTTTAGCTCAGAAATTTGTTTTGTCAATACTGGGGTTGAATTCTGGAATAAATAGTACCTCTGAGCATACACAGAGTGCCTTCACTTCTAGAGTGCTCTGTGCTGCTTCCCCACATGCTTAATAACTCATCAGGTTGCCTTTGGACAGAGGCTTGGAGAGCAATTCAAAACTGGTCTGATCAGAATCCTACCCAGATCTGTTCAGCAGAGGGCCGTACTTAAAAGATAGTAGTGAAAGTCCGGTCTAAAGCTGGCTGACGGGCCGATGCTGGACTTTCCACCATCAGTTTGTACCTCCAGCGTGCAATCAGCCCATAGAGATGGTCTCCAGACCCTCCCGAATGGCCGCCACTTTAAAAAACTCTTAGTGATGTGCGCATAACTGCTTAAACATGCGATGTCCCTGGAGCTCCACTCAAGCGATCCAAACAATTTAATGTTTCTGATGGTCCCCTGTACTTTATCAACTTTATAAATTGAAAGGGTACCTAGAGGAAGGAACTGCTGGTGGCGCTTTTACCATTTTAGTCTGCGCATGCACGGAAAAACAAGTATATGGTGAGGCGCATATGTGCATGCGCAGACAGGATTTTTTTTAAAAAAGCTGACTGCATGGCTCCTTATAGTGGATGCCATCTAGACAATCCACCGTGGGAGTCATGCGCAGTAAAGCGCTTCACGGGTGAACTGTCTGCTCATGCAATGCTGGATCAAAAAGCTGGGTCAATGGCAGGATTAGCTGCCTGTCTGAACACACCCAGAGCTTATTTCCACAGAACTTCCAAGGGGTGAAGATTATGGTGGTGGGATGATATGCCCCAAATGAAAGTAAAACTGTTCTTTAAAAACCTGATGGAGACTTTAACAAACCTATCATATGAAAGTTGGTATTTGGTGGGAGATTGAAATGGTGTGATCGCTCCACAAATGCTGCTGAGAAAGATGTAAAAAATTCTCAAGGTAAACTACCAAAAAAATGTTTTGATTTGATGGAGAATTTGGGATTGGTTGATTTATGGAGACAGAAAAATTGTAATTCTAGAGAATATAGATATGATTTCAAGATTAGATGTGAAAAGAGGGGACCCGCAACAAAATGTTGCATAGTGTGTTGTGGCCCTAGCACAGATTCAACATGTAAACTTTCATATGCAAATAAAACTTTGTTGGTCTTTAAGGTGCCATGGGACTCAAACTTTGTTCTGCTGCTTCAGACCAACACAACTACCCCACCTGAATTTTTCTTGGTCAATAGATATTGCCATAACCCCTGTTCCCTCAACATTTGCAAAGCTGTCCTCTACATGTGCTCAGAAGCTTCCTCTGCTGCCCATGAACTCCTCACGTAACAGCCGGCTGTCATGCTGGAAAAGCACTGGTGGTGTTTTCTGGGGCTCAGCCTCAAATCGAAGCCCCGGAGCCCAGACGTGCCGCCAGGTGCCCATCCTTCCTGGTGCTCCTCACCCTCTCCTTGGATTGCACCCTGGAGGGGAGGGCAAGGCAGAGAAATCACATGGGAAAGGAGGGGAAGCAACATGCAGTCACTGCAATGGTGGAGAGAGGAGGTGAGTCGCAGCTCGGCTAGGAGAGAAAAGGGAGAGGGCTTTCTGGAAGCCCCTGCAGGGATAGCTCTCCCGTCCTGCTGTTCACACTTACCAAACTTCCTCCCTTAGAGCTGGGCCCAGTTTCCTTCTCAGGGCAGCTGATTTCCTTGTTTGTGACAGGTCTGCTGGTACTCGCAGGGGGGAGAGAGAAGGAGTTCCATGTGGAGGAGGAAGCAGCCTCAGGTAAGCCTTCCTTCCCCCCGAACTCCCCCCCACTCCTGTGGCAGGCCTGAGCTCAGACCGCCAATTTTCCTCCCCACCCCCCCGGCTCCTGCGGCGGGCCTGAGCAGCTCTCAGCCGCCAGGCCACCACAGAATTCCCAGAGCATTCCCTGCACATGCACAGGGAATGCTCTTTAACTTTTGGGGGGATTTAAATATCCCCCCCAAAGTTTTTTAAAGTTTTAAGATTTTTCTGCACACGGGGGGAGTTCCCCATGTGTGCAGAACAATCTCTCTGCCCCCAGGTGCCCCCCCACATGGATTTACATATCTGTATGCAGGGGGCGCTTTGGGAATTAGATATATAGATTTTGACATCAAAAGATATAGCTACTAAGGCTCTTAAAGTTGAGAGTCCACCAAAAGTATTTTCAGATCATAACCCTGTGACTAAACTTTTAGATAGAGATTAAATTATATTTTGTTACAGAATGAATTAATTGTTAAAGACTGTAAAAAGAAATTGAAATAACTCTTCAAAATTAATATGAATAAGGATACAGATATGAGAGTGGTCTGGGATGCAAGAAAAGCTTTTGTCAGAGGTCATTTGATACAATATAACACCCAATTTAGGAGAAAGAAACAGGAGAACGTACAAAAGATTTTGGATGAGATAAAAAGAAAAGAAGAGGAGTTAAGGATATTACCCATAAAGGCCTTCAGACCTCACTCTTGGGTCAGCTGGACCTAAAGGTGATCTCTGAAGGCATTTAAATGCCCTTGGGGCTCACTTCTGGTTGGGTGGCCCAACCCAGAAGCAAGCTCCAAAGGCATTTAAATGCTTTCAAAGCTCAAACCATGAAATGGTTTGTGGAATGGAGAAGTTCGTGTAAGTTCAGGGTTTGTGAAAACCCTGAACCACAAACCTCCATGAACCTACATTTTCCTTGGTTCATTTCCATCCCATATTTCATTGGGAAAAATAGAAGAATATATTAAGAAATGAAATTTACCTAAGATCACAGAGCAACAACAACAGATTATGAATGGACCTATTACAATAAGAAAAAAGGTGGAAACCATAAAAAAAATTAAACCAGATAAGGCCCCTGGATCAGATGGTCTTCTGGGCAATTATTACAAGCATTTTCAGGATGAACTTTTACAACATTTACAAAAGACAATTAATTCTATTTTTCAAGAAGGGAGGATGCCAGAGACGTGGAAAGAGGCTAACATAACACTGATACCTAAAGAAGGACAAGACTTGATTTCCAATTCATTACAGATCAATTTCCTTGTTGAATAATGACTGTAACTTAAAATAAATCTTCAGGAATTTATACATGAAGATCAGAGTGCCTTTCTACCCAGGAGGCAGTTGAGAGACAATCTCAGAACTGTATTAATATATCTTGGAATATCTGGAAAAACATAATGAAAAACAAGCTGCATTGATTTTTTTTTTACATGTAGAGAAATTTTTGGTAATTTGAATTGGACCTTCTTATTTACAGTCTTGGAAGATAATGGATTGTTGAAAAAAATTTACAAAATGGGTTGTCAATTTATACATCGCAAACTGCAAAAATAATTATCAATGGAGATTTGACCAAACCATTCGAGATACAGAGAGGGACAAGACAAAGTTGCCCATTGTCACCACTATTGTTTATTCTGGTTCTCAAAATATTAAATAGGGATGTAAAACAAGATAAAAGAAATGAAGGTGTAAAGATTATGGGAGAATCTTATAAGCTGAGAGCTTTTGCTGATAACTTGATGTTGGTCTTAGGACCTTTAAAGGGAACCAAAACCTTAATGACCAAATTGAAAGAATTTGGAGCAGTTGCAGGCTTTAAAGTTAATAAACAGAAGGCCAAGATAATAAAAAATATGAAAACACAAGACCAAACAAAACTGATAAATAAAACAGTTTTTAAAATAGCAAAGAAGGTAACATATTTGGGTATTACCTTGACAAATATGAATTGTATTTTATTTAAAAATAATTATGTCAAAACCTGGTATGAAATTTAAAAAAAAGATATGTTGAGATGGGGTAACATACAAATGTCACTTTTAGATAGAATATCTGTGATTAAGATGGATGTTTTACCTAGAATGTTATTCTTGTTCCAGACAATTCCCATTTTGACAACAGATGTACCATTTAAACAGTGGCAGAAAGAGCTATCTAAATTTTTATGGCAAGAGGAAAAACCAAAAGTTAAGTATAAGATATTACAAGATGCAAAAGAAAGAGCTGGCTTGGGTTTGCTGGATTTGAAATTGTATTTTGCTGCCTCCTGCTTGGTATGGATGAAAGAATGGATTTTGTTAAAAACAAAACAAAAAAATTATTAGAGTTAGAAGGACACAATCTGAGATTTGGATGGCATGGATATTTAAGGTATGACAAAGCTTAAGCTACTGCAGAATTCAATCATCATTATGTTAGACATGCCATTTTGAGAATACGGAATAAGTATAAACCTAGGTTCTGCCCAAAATACCATTGTGGTTCTCACTACAAGAAGCACATTTTAGAAAAGAAATGATGGGTTCACATAAATGGTTAACATATTGTGATGTGTTAGAACTGTGACAAGTTGAATACAAAAAATCTAGAGAAGGCGTAATAATCGAAGGACATACTTGCCACTGGCTTATGTATTTACAAACCTTGGAAAGGTTCAAAGCTGATAAAAGGCATTATGAATGTGAGCAATCAAAGTTTGAATTTGAAATAGAACTATGTACAAAGGATGACCATGTTATTGCTAAAATGTATCATTGCTAAAATTATTGAAATTTGAAACTGAGGAAGAACAAGTTAAAGAATGTATGGTAAAATGGGCCAAAAACTGGACATGACATACATATTGAACATTGGGAATGTATGTGAACAAAGGGCTTGAAATTTAACTTAAACTCTAATCTTAAGGAGAACTTTTATAAGATGATGTATTGTTGGTTTATGTCTCCAGTGACTTAATAATTGAAGGCATTTTAGTCCATGTGTTTATGGTGCTTTGGGTCTCTTCAGGAAGAGTGAGTATGAGGCATATGTTAATGTTTTAGTTGTGTGTGAAAGATGGAATGAATACTTCTAAGCTTTGAGTGCATGTGGAATACCAGTTAGAGCTCATTAGACTCCTATTAGGTGCAATGTATTAGAAGTCTGAGATGAAAAAGAACATGAAGGGAAAAAAGATAATCCTTCAGAATTATGACTGGAGTAAGAAATAGTAAAAGAAAGGGAGCATAAAAACAAGCAGTAGCAAACTAGTAACACATCACAGTAGCAGAACAGAGTTTTGTCTGAAGAAATGTGCTTTCCACATAAAAGCTTACACTATGAAGAAAATTTTTTTGATCTTAAAGATGCCACTAGACTAAAACTTTGTTCTGCTGCTTCAGACCAACATGGCTACCCACTTGAATTTTTCCACCACAGTAGCCACACTCATAGTTTCTGTGTGTGTGTGGGGGTACTAGTTTGCTGCTGCTTATTTTTTTTGTGATCTCTAGATTGGCTTGCAGGATGCTTACTTAAAGGACTTAAATCATATCTGGAAGAGTAACTCTACCATGTGCATAACTGTGGTTGCCAACCTCCAGGTGACACCTGGAGATGTCTTGCTATTACAATCAATCTCTAGACAACCAAGATCACTTTCCTTGGTGAAAATGGCTGCTTTGGAGGGTGGCCTCTATGGCAATAAAACCTGCTGAAGTTCCTTCCCTTCCCAAACCCCACCTTTCCCAGGGTCCACCCCCAACGGGTATATCCCAACCCAGAGCTAGCAACCCTACATGTAGCCTGACAGATGCTTGACAATTTCTATCTCTGTTTCTATTATTCAATGATGGCAGCAAAATCACATGCCCCTGAGAGGCCTGTCATGGGTTGTGTTCCATGTGATAGGCTTGATTTGATATTTGGGTTATGTTTTCTCATATCGAGCCTCTAAAGACAAAGACTAGCCTGGCTGTTCCCACAGCTGATTTTTGAGAGGTATGTGCTGCACGTGGGAGTGTGGGAAAGATGTGCCTTTTGAGTTGTGTATACAAGCAAGGAGAGTTGTGTGCAGGTGCGCATCCTTCTTTCAGTGCCCCGTTTCATGAATGCACATTTTGTGATAATTGGTGCCATTTTGCACTGACCTTGCATGTGCCAGGCTTTTAATTATTTTAGAAATGCATAAATACTGCACTTCTGTGTGGCAATACGCTATCATTTAATAAGATCAGAATACATATAAGATTTTTGAATGTACACCTCAAAAATGTGGGACTATAACAACCAGGTGTGTCTAAACCCATACATTATATGGCTACATTTATCAGAGAACTATGATTGACTGGAATATATTCGGGTTAGCTGGTGTGGTTAGTCCAGTCACCATTAGTTAGCAGAGTGCTTAAATAAAGGGGATCCCCAGGTCTCACCTGAAAGCCAGAGTCCTTACATCCCCCAGGTTCAATGCTACTGGGAAGCCCCTCCGGGGGGTTCCCCAGCTTTTCTCTAATCTTACTCAAACATGCTTTACTACAAAGTTTGGGAAAGACTGCAATAAAGCCTGGATGACTGCTGTGTTGATGGGAAAGGTCAGATTTTCCCAATCACGCGGCAACCATTTTCCTTGACACTATCCTCATGGCAGCCATTTTCGCCCTCTGCCACTGGGGGGCTTTTTGTTTTCTTTTTTTTAAATCAACAATTAAATAGCATTATATCAATTCATAAACCTTATCTCCAAAATGGATAAAACTATATAATGGCCACAATCCTAAACACAAGTACAAGGGATTAAGTCCAGTTGAAGTGTATGGGCCTTACATCTCAGTATAAATGCTTACAACTGCACTGTGTGCTAGGTTGGGAGAAGAGAATCCCAAGCTCTTCCTGTTTCTCATACAGAAAGCTCTCAGTCTCAGTTTCTCTCTTAGGTGGCTTCCCCATGGGACTGATTCCTTGCTATGGACTCATCTGGCATTACTCACCACCCCAACTGGAGGGTTTTTTGCTTTTTTTTTTAAGTAGTAGGTATCAGGGGTCCTCTCAAGCAGGAGCTCGGAGGAGCTCAGCTCTGGGAGTTGGTGCCAGGCCCCCCCTCCCCCGCAGGGGAATGCCTGCGTGTGTCATGGCTGCAGCCAGGGGCGTAGAGTTTAAAAACTCCCAGGGGGGTGGGGGCTCTTCCGTGCGCCCGCACAAAATGCGCCCGCCCGCCAGGACCATGTCCCCGCCGCCGCCTCCTCCCCCCGCCTGACTGCTCCTGCTTCCATCCCTCCCTCCGTCCGTCCAGGGGCAAGCTGGGCATTTGCTTAGCTGCCCCTGGATGGATGGAGGGAGGGTTGGAGTGGCCAGGCTGGGGGGGGGAGAGAGAGACGGAGGCAGCGGCGGCCCTAAGAAGGGCCGAGGGAGGCGCGGTGGAGGGCGCACTGTTTTCCCGGGGAGGGCTCAGTCCCCACCGGGAAATTTCGGGGGTGGCTCGAGCCCTCGAGCCCCCCCGTAGTTGATGTCTATGGCTGCAGCAAAATGACCCCGTCCCCTGGAAAGGTCCTTGTTCCTCTGAGCAGCCTTCTGAAGGCTTCAGCCACCACTGAAGCTATCCTCCCAGAATAGTGGTATTTCTGAGGCTTGGATTAGTAGCTGTCCCCTTTCTTTCTTTCTTTCTTTCTTTCTTTCTTTCTTTCTTTCTTTCTTTCTTTCTTTCTTTCTTTCTTTCTTTCTTTCTTTCTTTCTCTCCCTCTCTTTCTCTCTCTCTCTCTCTCTCCCTCTTTCTTTCTTGCCTTCTGACATACTTCCAGTGATGTCAGGTGGTGTAGCATATGCAAATAAGTTATGCTAATGAGGTATGCTAATGAGCTCCTGTACCTCTTTTTCTACGAAATGACCCCATGTAGGTTTACTAATGGGAGGGAAGGTGGCATGGTATAGCCTGATCCCACAAGGTGTTGGAATCTAAGCAGGGTTAGTACTTGGAAGGGAGACCTCTAAGGAAGACTCTGCAGAGGAAGGCAATGGCAAGCCACCTCTACTTCTCACTTGCCTTGAAAGCCCCTTGAGGGGGTCACCCTAAGTTGTCTGTGACTTGTCAGCACATATGTATGTATCAAGATATACTACTGCTCTATGATATAGTGATATACCAGGTATCATTTTTTTTAAGGCTGGCAAAAGCCTACTGGAAGTAGTAAAAACAGTGGGCACAATGAGATTGGGAATAGTGCCAGATGTGGGTAGGGAGGGTCAGAACCCCAAACCTTCCCATCCATACTGTTTTGACATCTTTTTTTTTAAATAAAAGATCTGAAAACAGACCATATGGCCATGACAGTCTTTACATTTACTCTTTAGTCGTTCTCTACAGGACTAGCATCCTACACATTTTTATCCCTGGCTCCTCATCAGCATCTCCACTGTCCTGAGGCCTCACAAGTCCCTACTTGATTGTTATCTTTAAAGAGGACTATTTCCCGCCTTGTTAGGATGATTTTTTTTTTTTGCCTTCTGCAGGGAAGGTTTTATGAAAACGACTTTGTCCATTGAGACCCTAATCATAACAAAGAGGCCACTGGAAGTTACTGTGACACAAATAACGCTAATAATATTAGCCTGTTAGATGGCAAAGAGCTGTTTAATTAGGAGTCATAAAAAGGATTACCAGCTTTGATTATTGCTATTCATAGTTGCACAGTTCATGGCTTGAGGACATCAAATATACAGGAGGAGGAGTTATCCAGCGCAAGATGTGCATTTTTATAGCTAGTTAAAAATCTCTTGTTTAGCTCTATGACTACCCAGCTAATTGATGTCTATAATCAACTCCTCTCTCTCTCTCTCTCTCTCTCTCTCACACACACACACACACACACACGCACGCACGCACACACAGAGAACTTGTTTGCACAGAGTCATTTCCAATACTCTTGGTTCAGCAATGCAGCAAATCACTGAAAATACACAAAGATTTCTATCAGAGAAAGAGAGATTGGGGTGTGGGTGGGAGATGACCGTGGTGGAGGAACATGAGATTTATACAATTCTGAATGGTGTGGTGAATGGTCTCTTTCTCAAAACTCTAGGACAGGGGTGGCCAAACTGCAGCTCAGGAGCTGCATGTGGCTCTTTCACACAGTCTAATTTAATGTTCATAAAAAAGCAGATTTGCATATTTTTCAATAAAAACATGTGTGTAATATTTGTTCATGTCTTGCAGCTCTCAGACATCTGACATTTATTCTGTGTGGCTAGTATGTTAAAGGAGTTTGGCCACCCCTGCTCTAGCATGTGGGGGTCATCCAATGGAATTGATTTGAAGTAGATTCAGAACAAATAAAATACAGCCCTTCTTCATCCACTGCCGCAGCTCTGGGGGAAGGACTGTGGCTCAGTGGAAGAGCCACTGTTTCACATGCGGAAGGGCCCAGGTTCAATTCCTAACATCTCCAGGTAAAGGGGGCAGGTAGTGGGTAGTGTGAAAGACCTCAGCCTGAAACCCTGGAGAGCCACTGCCTTGATAAACCAATAAGCCTACTTAGTAAGAAGGCAACTTCAAGAGTTCGATAATTTTTTTTTTATTCACTGCCAGAAGAGACAGCAGCTCTGAGGGTAGGTAAATTCATTTGGAGTTACACCCATTGAGAGTTATTAGCCATGATAACCACATAGAACCGGCTCCATATTTAGAGGCAGTCTTCCTCAGAATATTTGTACTTAACAATGTGGGGGGAGGGAAGAGTTGTGTTAATTTGCTTTCATGGGTGTGGGTATCTCAGAGACACCTGGCTCGCTTCTGTTTGAGGCAGGGTGCAAAATACATTGACCTTGGTCTGCTCCAGCAGGGCTCTTATGTAGGTAGCTGGTCTGAGCCCCAAATTGCAAGTCAGAACTGATCCACATGAGCTTCATAAACAGCACTGATCCCTGTAAGGTCCCTTGTGTATGGACTCTTTGATGGACAGGAGGCTGTCCTGACCCTGAAGGGGAAAACACACTCATCTGATCCTAGGGGAGTGCCGGACCATCATCCAATCACCTCTCAGAAGGGGGATGGAATGTCGGAGGGAAGCACGGCAAGAGTTCAGTTCAGTTCTGCCTCTGGGAGAGAGCAGAGAGAGAGCTCAGGTCTGGCTCAGATGAAGAGCAGACCGGTTGAAGGGTGGCTCTGCCTGGCAGGTTTAGCTCGACTTCTGACAGAGAACAGAGTACTCAGTGGTTAGACCTGTCTCTGGTAATGAGCAGACCTTGTACCATTTAGTTGGACTCTTGGGAATGGGCAGGCTGGTGTGGGTGGAATCTGCTGAGTGTGAGAGAGGATCCAACTGAGTGGCTAGTCAGTAAAAGCCTGTTTGTGCCTGAAAGCATTGAAAAAAATTTAAACTGCACTCTGAAGCCATACCTATCATAAGTTTAAGCGCCTCAGCCAGGTGTCTACCTGGAGACCTGTGCTGTTGATTTGTTCTTTGAAACCAACCTCTAAATAAACAAATCTTCTATGTTGTTTATATATAAATCCTGCCTCAGTGATGATCTCTCAACATAGGCCCCCCCCGGATCACATGGGTGCAGCCACACATCCACATCTGTCAGGCTTTCCCCGGGCGTTCTCCCCCTGTTCTAGGATGACATGGAGCCGAGTTAAAAGGGCACCACATCACATGTGGTGTTTTTGGTTCCCCGCACATTCATTGCACATGGCCGGATGTCTGATTGTGGGGCACCTGGCTAGCTTCTGCTTGAAGCAGGGTGCAAAGTACATTGACCTTGGTCTGTTCCAGCAGATCCGTTCCTGCTGCTAAGGTGGGGTTTTTTTTTGAATTTTGAAAAATGACTGGGCAGCGCGCTCTGTGGCTGAGGTGCTGCAGTAATGTGGGTAATTGACCACAGGATGCCCGCGTGGGTAACCCGCAGAAGAGTGTGTTATGCCCTGCAATACTTTAAATTGCTACAATTAGAGGCGGTGCCATATTATGCCAAGCCACCAGTGTGACCACAGACTACTTATGCACCAGAAAACTTAACCCATTCCTACACACGTCATACCTTAAGAACACAGGAAGATCTAAAACAAGCCTGGTTCCCCAAAATCATCGGAGGCTCAGTGAGTACCCTTCAGTTGGTAGCAAAGGCCTTTCACAGGCTCTTTAACCCACTTTGTCTGCTGAAAACAAACAGATTTTTTAAAATACACCTTAAGGATAAGCCGCTGTCCTCCTTCATTTAATGAAGCTTTGGTCCAGGTTTTCCAATACCCATCCCACCCCGATTCTTTTCCTGTTGCATTTCATCCCTCAGGTGTGCATGAAAGGTACCTAAATCATGTAGATTGGTGCAGACTGGGCTGTGTGTATTAAACAGTTCCATGACTGGAAGCTCAGAAATTAGTACTGAGTATAGAATTAAGTATCCTGAGAAACTCAACTTCCATTTTATCAAAAAGGCATCCATCTAGGCTATATAGCCTTAAGGCTATAAGACTTAAAGCCTAAAGGCTAGATATATAGGATGAGCAGCAAAATCAGCAAAATAACTCCTACCCACAGCATGGTTTTGCACAGGAAAACAGCTGAAGGGGGAGGCATACAATTCGTGTGCTCTACCGCTGAGCTATGGCTCCTCCCAAACCCTGTCAAACATCAGTCTTTCCCCAGCTCGTTCTTATTGAAGAACTGAACCCCACCCTGCAATGCAGTTCCAAGCCCTTTTGTGCTTTCCTTAAAAAAAAGTTGAAGAAGAGTTGGTTTTTATACCATGCTTTCCTCTACCTTAAGGAGTTTCAAAGTGGTTTATAATCACCTTCCCTTCCTCTCCCCACAACAGGTACCTTGTGATGTACGTGGAACTGAGAGAGTTTTGAGAGAACTGTGACTGACCCAAGGTCACCCAGCAGGCTTCACGTGGAGGAGTGAGGAATCAAACTCAGTTCTCCAGATCGGAGCCCACTGCTCTTAACCACTGTATCATGCTGCAACTGCTGAGCGGGTTCAAGGACCCTGAATTGGGTCCAGAAAACCTGGTTCCAGTTCTTTGAGAAAGTAACATATAGTTGGCCAAAAGAAGCTGGGGAACTGCAGCAGCAGGAACACAGTGAAGGACCCATTGCTGAGTGGGCAAGTCCCTGCCTTCCATGGTACCAGGTTCAGTCCCTCAATAAGAACCAGTTGGGGAAAGACTGATGTCTGACAGGGTTTGGGAAGAGCCATAGCTCAGTGGTAGAGCACATGGATTGCATGCAGAAGGTCCCAGGTTCCATCCTTGACTTCTCCAGCTAAAAGATCGTGGGTAACAAATATTGGCAAAGAATGAGTCCCTGATGTGCCACTGCCAGTCACAATAATAATAACAAAGCTAGAGGCCAGTTATAAGGCAATTTGATATGGAGTTGCAGCTGACTATGCTGAGCTAGATGGCTGAATTAAATTCTTCATATGATTTCCAGTGTAAGGCTAGAACCATTGCCCAGATTTTGCACTTCTCCATGATAAAGGAATGCAGAATAAATTATGCTAAATAAGCATACATAATTTGAATATGCATTCTGCAGAATGCCACTTCTTTTGTGTGTGCAGAATTTAGTTAGCTTGGCTGATTCCGTACAGAGGTTTTGTTCCAGCTTCATCTTTAAAATAGACTGGCTTTTTGGGTGTTTTGTTGTTGTTGTTATTGTCTCCCTAATCATCCAGGTTCTGTGCTTTTCCTCCTGCGTTGCTGCAGTCTCTCACCAGACTTGGTTCGGTATGATCTTTTGTGCCAAAACATCTTTGAGAGTAGTGTGGACAGGAAGGTGCATATTGGTGCAGATCCTGCCCACGTCAGTGTAATTTTCTTTGCCTCCACAGCACCACTCCCCCCCGTACCACTGGAGGGTTGGGGAGGGGGCTCTTTTTTAAAAAAAGTGTAATTGACATTTGTTATAGCTTAACGCTATAGTGATGTGACAGGTGGTGGTAGAAAGTGCCATCAGGTCACAGCTGAGTTATGGTGACCCCATAGGGGTTTCAAGGCCAGAAAAGTTCAGAGGGGGATGGCCATTGCCTGCCTCTCCATAGCAGCCCTGGACTTCCTTGGGGGTCCCCCATCCAAGTACTACCCAGGGCAACCCTGCTTAGCTTCTGAGACCTGATGAATTTGGGCTAGCCTGGGCCATCCAGGTCAGGGCAATATGCCAATTACCAATTTTTTAAAAGCCATAAAAAGCCCTTTGCTGTCACACAGGGAATGGCAGCCACGGGAGACTGGGGAAGAAAAGTGTGTGGGAAACTACCGTGTGGACCCTCTGCTTGACACAAAAAGAAATACTCCCTAATGGAAGCCCCCTTCCAATGGCATGAAGTGCTGCAGTGACTGGACCTGCTTCCTAGATTAGTTACCTGTTTCAGTATTCAACTGCTGTAGCCATCTACATTCAGACAGTGGAGATGCAAAATTAGATATATAAAAACAAATAAGAAGGGGGGAAAACTTCCAATTTTGCATCTTGCTTTGGACGGGAGGAAAAGGCCGCCCGGCTGAAAAGATGTTAATGATTGCTCTCTCTTTAGTATACTGATTGCCATAATATATTCCTCTTCTGCCTTTATACTTTCATCTCCAGTGTCCAGAGAATCTTTGATGCTATATGAAAATGCAGCCAATATAATATTTACTGTTGCCTCCCTCTGTCCCTTGCCCAAGGACTTTCACGAAAATAAGATGTGACATTTCATGCTCCACGTATTCATTTTAACTTGGACCTCCCGACTGTTTTTTCAAAAACAAATATCTGAGTAAATGCAGCTTATGAAAACACACACACACACACACACACACACACACTCTTATGATGGAAAAGAGGTTGTGTTCTGCCAAAATCACTGTTTTGCCGCTGGACTGCAGAGGAATTCAGGGTGGGGGGGACTCATCCAGGTGAGTTACGAAGCTTTAAAGGGATTAAGACTAAAATCCAAGTTCTTAGTTGTCAGATAGGACTGCTCTTGGTGTTGAACTGGATGCAATACTAACAAACAACAAAAACCCCTGATGCACATCCACGTATTGCTTGAAGTTGACCTATCGTTGCACCACAGCCATAAACTGCAACTGGATTGGCTTGTCCACACAGGAAATTCCAATTGTGAATGATTGCTATAGCACAACAATAGCAGAATACACTGCGATATGTGGGTGTCATGCTGATAGCTGCTGCCCAGGTTCACAGGTTTCTGATTCCATAGCCCTCCAGAGTACTCAAGGGCTGCCTATGTTATACTGTGTTAGGCTGTGGGTACAGGGCCTGTGTTAGGCTGCAACCCTGCTGTCCTGCCTGGCTGGCTGCCCTTACTAACCCTCTGACTAGGCTGATTTCTGGCTTTTCTTGAACCTGGAAACATTATTCCATGCTGAAAAGAAACTGCTACCTAACATAGCATAATTTTAACATCTGCTTGGTTACCATTTTGATCTGACCCCCCCTGTTTAGTACCCCAAGTAAGAACCCTTATCCTCCCCCCCCCCCCGGTTATTCTGCTAACTATGTTTCAAGTAATTGTTGGAGCAGCCCTATGCAGAGTTACACCCTCCTAAATCCATTGACGTTGGAGCGGGAGTGCACAGGAGCGCAGCTCCGGGAGTGAGGAGCCCAGGGGGCAGGCACATGACCAAGCCCCACCCCCTCCTCGGCTTCCCCGAGCAGTGCAGAGGCGCAGCGCCCCGGGGAAACCCCTGCTAGGGTCTTTATTGTTTTTAATGTTTTGTTTTAATATTGATAATTTTATCATTGTTCCTTTTATGACTGTGTGCTGCTTTTCCGGAGACTTGCTCAAGGTGGCATATAAATTTTCTAAGTATACCATTTTTTATCTGGGCACATGGCACATAAGTACTGGAGAAATTTCACCAACCCTTCAGCAGCTTCCACCCCATCAGTTTGGTGTAGTGGTCAGGAGTTGGACTCTAATCTGGGAGAACCGGGTTTGATTCCCCACTCCTCCACATGTAGCTGCTGGTGTGACCTTGGGCCAGTCACAAGTTCTCTCAGAGCTGTTCTCTCATGAGCAGTTCTCAAAAGACCTCTCTCAGCCCCACCTACCTCACAGGGTGTCTTGTTGTGGGGAGGGGAAGGGATGGGTGGTGCACATGTCCTGGGTATCTCAAGTCTCCTTGAAACCTGGTGCAGGTTTCAAGGGAGCAGGAAGAGAATGAGGGTGTGTTCTTTACGCTTATTTTTATTGCACAAAGTATTGGATGGGGAAGGGAATGGAGGAAGAGCAGGTCAGTTTCACTCACCTGTGGAGTGGAGCCTGAGGGATGGGTGTTGCCTTCTGACACATTTTCGGTATGTTAGGGGGTGTGGCATATGCAAATGAATTATGCAAATGAGTTATGCTAATGAGCTCCTGCAACTCTTTTTTTACGAAATGACCCCTGGACGGCAACAGTCTTAGAAGGGCATAACTGTTTAGGATCGCACTGTGTATCACCCATTCCAGGAGATGTTTCTTAATTCACCCACAGCTATCTGCTGGGGGCAGGGGCGACTTTTGTATGTCTGTTAATACCAGCCTTCTCCAAATGACAGCAAGGACCTGAATCCAGGGAAATGGGCCAGTTCTCCATTAGGGTCCTTTTGTGTATTTCCTGTCTGAGGATTTCCGAGCTGCCAAGTATTATGGGAAGGGGAGCCAGCATCAACCCTGCTGTCAGGGGTTTAAGGGACATTTTAAAAAACACACCACAAATATTATTATTATTTTTTAAAAAAATAAAACCAACACCAAAAAATTACTGGATCTTAAAAAAAAAGAACTACTTTAGACATGCTGTGGCTAGACACAATGTTTGGAAGAAATCCAGCCCAGCCCATTTTCCTCTCACCATCTGTCAGCAGTAACTGTGCTTGCCGAGAGAGCTTAGAAGCAACGCCAGATCCCCAGTAAGTTATTAAGCAATCAGATTTTTTTTTAATTTTTAAAGAAAATGACAGTGGTGGTGGGGACCGTCAAAGGGCTGATGCTTCTTTTTCAGTGCTCTGAGGGGAAAGTGGGTGTATATATATATTTGTGTGTGTGTGTGTGTGCGTGCGTGCGTGCTGAGGGGACTCTAGAGTGTTATGTTGGAGAGTGTCTGTCAGCCTGGAGGTGGATTTCCTTGGCTTTTATCAGCTGGAGCTGCCACCCTGTCATTATTTAAAGGTGGATTTGGATGTGATTAATTCTGAGAGAGGCCAGAGACTTTCTCAATATGGATTTGCTTCAGACTAAAGCCCCGGAGGCTTGGCAGTGGAGATAAATCAGACCATGCAGACCTAGGTTATACATGCCAGCTGTCAGGGTTTGGCCCCCAACCCCTCAGGTCTAAGCCTGTTCTTAACATCTACTGGCCAGGAATTAGGGGTGGGTTAATGGGGATGCATTTTCTCACAGCGACAGGACGTAACCCTGAAACCTTCTGAGCGTGGAATGTGGCCTGGATCTACATGTGCAAAAGAACCATGCGGCAGAATCCTGAAGTGATCCAGCAGACTGTATCCCTTCATACCTCAGGTGGTAGTGGGAAGTGTTATAAAGCCACAGCCAAAATATGGTGATCCCATAGGGTTTTCAAGGCAAGAGATGTTCAGAGGTGATTTGCCATTGCCTGTCTCTACATAGCAACCTGGAACTTCCTCAGGGCTCTCCCATCTAAGTACTAACCAGAGCTAACCTTGCTTAGCTTCCAAGATCTGATTAGTTTGGGCTAACCTGGGCCATCTAGATTAAGGATCACATGTCAGATGGGGAACCCGATTTCTGAATTCTCCTGCAAGGAAAGAAACTAAAGTTGAAAACTAGCACCTCAGAGAATGGTTCTACTGCAGGCTTTTCCTCCCTGATGTGCTAATTTTCAACTTGCAAGATTTGTTACCTGCAGACTTCTACCATGTTTGGACTCCTCACCTCCTTCTGCTACATGGAAAAGCCCAGCTTTAGCTTAGCGAGCTACTCTGGAGTTTGTGCAGCCCACAGTTCCAGAGAAACGAATCATGATGTCCATCAGTGGCCTCTGTGACTGGTAGGCAGCAGGAAGCCTCTGGGACAAGATTCACCAAACTTTGTAACCCAATGGGCACTTCTGGCATTTAGAGAAAGGGCTGTAGGCACCAAATGGCTGCCATGGGATGTGGGGCCAGTCATAAAGTGGCTGCCATAAGGGAGCAATTACAAAATGTTTGGAGGTTCCAAGTCTAGGATAGGACAGCTATTTCTGAACAGGTGGTACCTGCAGACCCAAAAGTAATGCCTCCTTATGTTTTCAGAAGCACGTTCTGCTTCAGCAAGGTAAAGGAAAACTTGGATTGGCTCTTAGAACTGCCAAGTTCTTTCAGGGAGCAGGGAATCTCTTGCTTTCAGAACTGGATTTATGGTCGGGGCATGTCTTGCTGTCAGAATCAGATTTATGCACAAGCTAAGAAAGCCTCAGTTGAGGGCCCCTGATTATGAAGGACCTCTAAATGCCAAAATTTAACTAACTTTCAGATTTTACAAATGCTGTGAGGCCTACATAATTTAGGGCCTCAGCATGTCTTTAATCTGGCCCTGTATGCTGTCAATTTAATCTACATTAAGAATATGTTAAATCATTTTTACTTTTAAATTGTTATTAATTTTGTACCTTTTTGACTGCTTTATTTTATTATTTATTTTATTTAAAACAGTTCTTAGCCACCTTTCTTCCTTGCAGAACTCAAGGCAAGTTACTATATGAGTAAAGAATCAAAACACAATAAAAACAACAATTATAAAACCTATAAAAGTCACAGATTTTGCTCTTTGGTTGACATTTTCCACAGCAAATACGTAATGTTCAAACACTGTATAACACATACATTTTTTTGGTAAAGAAAATCTCTTTCGGATAAAGAAAATTCGAACAAATTTGGGCTAATCTGTATTTTCCACAAAATGTACATGCAGCCATTTACGCTTATTATAAAAAATTGAGTATTTGTTATTAAAAGGATCAATACCATGTTTAGTTTAAACCCCTCTCCAAATAATTTAGAACAGAGGTGAAAAGGACTGACAATCTTTTGCAGGAACAACTTCTCTGGTGCAATAAAGTTGAATACATTCTTGGTGGCAAGAGTTCATAGATTTTTTCAGCCACAATTTTTCCAAATAAGGGTGTTGCGTTGGGTAGGAATAGTTTAATGGTAGAGTATATGTGTTGCATACAGAAGGCTCATAACTTCAGAAACTGCTATTTGCATAGATCTGGAACTGGATCTCTAGCAGCAGGGCCATGGATGATCTCTAGCTGAGACCCTGACATTCACTCCCAGTCCAAGCAATCGAGGATAGGATACATGGATCATTGGCCTGACACCTGAATCAGTTGAAGGAAGCTTCATATGTTTTTTAAGGCACATTAAACTGGTAAGTCCTGACTAAATTCAGTGGGACTGACTTCTAAGAAAATCTGCATATGATCAGACCAAACTAGGGTTGCCAACCTCCAGGTGGCACCTGGAGATCTCATGCAATTACATTTGATCTCCAGATGACCTAGATCAGTTGCCCAGGAGAAAATGGCTGCTTTGGAAGGTGGACTCTATGGCAATAAAACCTGCTGAGGTTCCTTCCCTTCCCAAACACCACCTTTCCCAGGTTCCACCCCCAATGGGTATATCCCAACTCAGAGCTGGCAATCCTAGACCAAAAAGTTAGGGTTGCCAGTCCCCAGTTGGAGGTGGGAGATCCCCCAGTTTTGCAGGTTCCTGCCTGCTGCCAGCCAGCTGGTCAGTGGGAGGAAATTCTCCCTCCCACAACAGCAATATGGAGTGATGTGCCTATGTAATCTGTAAGTGATGTGGACATGTTGGTAATGTCAGTGGGTGCTCTGGGTTTTGGGCAAAACTTTATAGTTCAAGAGCAATTTTACCATAGAGTTTTGCCCCAAAACCAGAGCTTCACCCCTACCATGCCTACGTCACTTACAGGTGATGTAGACACGGCATGCAATTCCAGGTGACATTGGCACGTTGGGGGGGGGGGGCTATGCTCCCGGCTCCTGGAGTGTCTCCCCATCCCCCACCGGTATCTCGAAGGGACCTGGTAACCCTACAAACAGTACTAAAACTCACTGGCCATTGGGCTTGGGAATGCTTTTTAGCAGAAACCAGATTTCAGGTTGTTGTTGTTTTAAGAACAATTCTATAGTGACAGCCATGTATTTTAATGTTTTAATGCTTTAATGTTTTAATGTTAATATTCTATACTTGTTATTTGTTTTTATGTTGCTTTTGCCTTATTGGTTTTAATGCTGTAAGTTGCCACAAGACCCTTTGAGTGAGTAGTGACTAAGAAAAATATCTAATAAATAAAGGTACAATGGAGTAAATTCCTTTGCCTTAAAGGGTCCAGAACAGTTAAACTATTCTCTCAGTTTTCTCTCATATGCAAAAAAAATTGAATTTTAAGGAAATGGGCTCAAATTACCTCAATCTGCACTGTGTGTATTGTGGTAATTTGAAAAAAAATGAAAAAGTTTATTTCAGCACTATTGTAAATGAAATGAACCTCAACCAAAGAAAATGGAGTGATAACACTTTGATGAAAATATAATCTTGTAATCAAGAGCTGACCTGAACAAATTTGTGATCCACCAAGGCAAATGAAGTCCACCACATACTGAAGTGCTTGATAACCTCCATGTTTTCTTCCAGTCATGGGCAGCCAACAACAAGAACATGGTTACTGAGGCATTGGAAGGAGACACCGTGTATAGGTAGTATGAAGTAGCTAAGAATAAAGCACATGAAAAAATATGTTTAGGATCAGTGTGTAAATGGAAGCTCAAATAATGTTAGAACGGATTGTATGACATCATGAAGTGTCCTTGGAATCCAAGTGATCCCTGGCCATGAACATGCATTGAGGATAAGGAGTAAGTAATGAGTAAAATGAAAACTACCAAGGAATAAATCTTAGAAGAGGCTTGTGTCACAAAATACCCTCCACTGCCGTGTATGTTGTATGCTCAGAGAAACCCCCCCCCCCCAAAAAAAATGGGGGGGAGAGAGTGGCTCTCTCTTTCTGTAAGGCCCAGTTTCTCAGTGTCCTTTTTCAATGACTAGGCAAAAAGAAACTCTAAAGAATACACTGGCTATATCTTATATAAAGAGGAAATGGGAAGAGCTGGGGGGAGAATCAGAAAAGCTGGTCCTCAACTACCTGCAGTTGATGATGCCATGTCTGTTGACTTCAGTGGGGTTTTTTGTGTGTGCTTTCTTAACTGGCAGTAGGCCAGCGTGGTATAGTGGTTAAGAATGTTGGACTAGTATCTGGGGGGATCCAAGTCTGAATCACTATGGAAGCCATGGAAGTTTGCTGGGTCACCTTAGGCCAGTGACACTGTCTCAGCCTAACCACCTCAGAGGGTTGTTGTGAGGATAAAATGGAGGAGAGGAGAACAAAGTAAGCTACTTTGGGTCCTTACTGGGGAGAAGGTTGGAGTTAGGATTGCCATCCCCCAGTGGGGGCCCAGTCTGCCACCACCCGCCTGGCCAGCAGGGGAGCCCCACACCAAAGACTTCTAGTGTGCCTGGTCTGCCTGGCGCAATGATGGCACCTGAAGGTGACGTCATCACACCAGTCACATCATGCGGGGGATGCTCTAGCATTTGAGTAAAAACTCTATAGTGACCATAAAGATTTTTGCCCAAATGCTAGAGTGTCCCCTGCACAACATGTTCGGGGCAATAACATCACTTCATGCACCAAAGAATCCTGGACTGGAGCCCCCTGCTGGCAGCCTGGTAAGACCTGGCAACTCTAGATGGAGTACAAGCAAACAAACAAATAAATAAGCAAGCTAGTTATTTAGCCCCGTCACAGAGGCTGAAGAACAGATGCTGTGAGCAGTTGACCTGAAAAACTTGTAACCTACAAAAATGTATCTCACCTGGCATGTATGATGGTCCCACCAGAGGTTAGGTTTTTCTGGCTACTGAGGATTACAAGCACCAAATGGATGGTAGGCTGCATTCAACTGGGTAGGTGCAACTTCAGGGCTGGGCTCAATAATGTAGGTTTCTTTACACAGCTGTTTTAGTTGTTTTGGACATTTCTCTTGTGTAGTGGTAGAGAGGCAGAGCTCTCCATTGTGTTCCTGTATGTTCTCCCTCCCCCCTCCAGCTTGTTTTTAGCTGGTGCTGTGAGTGTTAGATTTCTTCCCTCCCTCTTGACATTCTTTTCGTTGAGACCTCTCTCTCTTTCTCTCTCTCTCTCTCTCTCACACACACACTCACTCACTAAAATGTGCTGGCAGTCCAGGCTTTGCCAGCCCAAGAATGGCTCCTTGACCAACTTCCTCCTTCGCCTCTCCCCTCTGCAAACACTGGCTTCCTTTGTGTTTTTAACAAAGTGATTTTCTTGGAGTGTTTCTGCTGCCCTAAATTCTCTCTTTCTTCTCCTTTGCTTCTCAGCGCTTATAATTGCACACATCTTTAGAGGAAAGTAGAACATATGTTTCTCTTCAGGTTTTTTTTCTTTTTTGTTACCTGTGTGGCTCTGGAGAATATTGGTGGAAGAAGAGTCTTATAGAAATAAAAAAGCTTTAAGGATAAAAGTTTTGCATCTTCTCTCCCCATTTATTTCTTGTGTATATCTATAGCTCCTTGAAATTACTCTGTTCAGCTACATTTGAATCACTGTCATTTGCAGTACCATCCTATGCCGAGGTAAACTCTTCTAAGCCTTAGAAGTCTATAGACTTTGAAGGGTGCAATTCTGCTTAGGATGGCACTGCTAGTAAGTTACTCTGTAGATCTAGGATTGCCAGGTCCTTGGATCTGCTGGCAGGGGATGGGGGGGGGTAAACTTCCTGGGAGCGGGGAGGAACGCTGGAAATAAAAGCGACATGACTACGTGACCCGGCTCATTAGGGACATCAGGGGTCAACACTCTGGGGTTTTTTGGCAAAACTCTGTGGTAGAATTTGTCTTGTCACCAACGTGCTTACATTGCTTCTGGGTTATGTAGGCATGTCATGTTTATTTCTGGCTTCTTGCCTGTTTGGGGGGAGGTAATGGGAGGGCAGATAGGAGCACCCAAACCCAGGGGACCCCGCCCACATGTGGGGGTCTGGCACACCTATGTAGATCAGGGTTTTCTGAAGTTTTTGACCCTGTGGACACCTTTGGAGCTCTGATGTAGCATGATGGGTGCAGCCACAAAATGGCTGTTGCCGGAGGCAGAGCCAGCCATGAAATGGCTGCCACAGCATACCTTCCATCATACAGTGACAGTCCTTGTGCTGAGGTGGCAGCTGCTGCCAAAGCAACATTTTTAAAAATCTGCACAGGTAATTGCAAAAGCCCCACCTGGTTCCAACCACTTTCTAAAACACTTGTTGGGGGGGTGCCAGGAAAAGTGTCAGCAGGCACAATGGCACCCATGGGCAACATTTTGGGGAACCCTACTGTAGGTACTGCCTTAGTCATATCCTGCTTAACATAAATGCATAAATGCAGAGCTATTTTTGGGCAGGAATGCACAGGAACGGAGTTCCAGCTGGCTTCTGAGTTGGCCACGCCTACAGCCTCTCCCCCCCGGCCTCCCCAGGCACGTCAGGGAAGCCAAACCAATCCAGGGAGGGAAGGCAGTTTAATGCAGGGCACCTGGGGAAGCTGATCCAGAAACTGCCTTCCTTCCCTCGGGTTCCCCATGCACCCTGCAAGCCGTGGGGCACCTGGGGAAGCCAATCCTGGGAGTGAGCTGCGCTGTCAGGGGTGTGGCCTAATATGCTAATGAGTCCCTGCTGTTGGGTGTGGTCTATTATGCTAATGAGCTCCTGCTGGGCTTTTTCTACAAAAAAAGCCCTGCATAAATGCGATCATTGCAGGGTCATTTTGTAGAAAAAGAGGTGCAGGAACTTATTAGCATAACTCATTAGCATAACTTATTTGCATATGCTACACCACCTGACATCACCGGAAGTATGTCAGAAGGCAAGAAAGAAAGAAGAGAGAGAGAGGAAGGAAGGAAGGAAGGAAGGAAGAGCGGGCTGGCAGAGAGCAGACAGCTACTAATCCAAGCCTCAGAAATACCACTATTCTGGGAGGATAGCTTCAGTGGTGGCTGAAGCCTTCAGAAGGCTGGTTGGAGGAACAAGGACCTTTCCAGGGGATGGGGTCATTTTGCTGCAGCCATGACACAAGCAGGCATTCCCCTGTGGGGGAGGGGGCGGCACCAACTCCTGGAGCTGCGCTCCCCTGAGCTCTTGCTCAAAAGGACCCCTGTGAACTATTACACACCCAGGTTTAGGCACTGATACTTAACAGGGGGCATAGAGTCCTCCAGCAAGCAATCTGCAAATTTCAGCAGGCATTTAGAACTTTGGGAGGGAAATGGAGGACATCGAGGGTTGAGGCAGCCCTTTGCCCACTTAGAATGGCTTCTGCCAGCCAGCAGAGGAGAGTCATTTTGTCCTGCTCACCCTGCTCTGTGGATAAAATTCCAGATCCAAGATTTCTTCCACAAGCCCTCTAAAAACTGGCGAACAGCAGTTAGGAATCAAGTCTAACATTAAGGAACCAACTGAAGGCCATCAGTCTTCTCACTGAATGTGTGATCTGTCTACTGTACACACATATAAAAAGTATACCTGCGTAAAGGAAGTTGTCTTTAATGTTCTAGGTTTTTAATTGTAATGCTGGGGGGGAGCATTTACTGATAATGTGGCATATTTGGTGATCAGTAGCGGATTAAATGTTAAGAATATACAGCTCCATTTTTCAAGCACAAGCCTGCAGAACTTTGTAACCCAGCAAGGCAAACATACCTAATCAGCCAAGTTTTATGGTGTTTTAAAAAGTTTTTACAGTCCCAGGTAGGCAACAAAAAGAAGACACTTACTGTATACCTGGTGGGCCACCATATGAAAATCAGGGGCGGGCTTTCCAAACACCTGGCTACTCCGTTGCATGGCTAATGTACTGTGTTTGGCTTGTTGGTCACCAGTAGCGCCAGCCGAATTTGTATGTGCCGCAGAATTTGCATCTGTTGCTGACAAAGCTTCAGCAAAATGCATTTTAAACCCATCACTCTATTTATACTGCACCCTAGAGCACAGAATGAAACTCCAGATACAAAGCATGAGAAATTCCATTGATGCCTCTGGAACTTTCCAGACTGTAGCCCCCTTTTGGGTTTTCGTGGGTGTCATGAAGGTTCTGATGATTGCGCTATCGGTGCAATCAGTTCAAACTTTGATTCCCCCCCTTTTTCTCAACACGGTTCTGTCTGTTCACATTCACACTAAGAACTGAGTTTCTGCTTGGGGGGGGCTGGCCATGCACTGAAGCATAGGAGCACTTCAGCAGCCTCAAGGGGATGTGCAATCCCTGTTAAAATACATCCCCCACCCATCACACTACAACTGAGGGTTGTTCCTGGTGTACGATTCTCACCCTTATTGGTTGCCTCTTTTCCCATGTTTGAGTGGTCTCTCTGATTGGCTCTTCACTACAATTTTGAATTTCTTTACCTGAATTGCATCAGGTACACAGCTCCCGTGGCATACCTAGAATATTGGACACCCAGAGTTGATCATTTTTTAATACCCCCCTTCTCTATATGACAAAATTGTCCATGTCAGGGCTCAAGTGGGCTTACTCCCGGTGAACTCAGTGGGGTTTACACTCAAGTAAGCATGCATGGAGAGGGGCACTTCCAGGAGGAGCCAGCCCCAGTCTCTAGTGCCTGTGCCCTTTTTTAGGGGAGAGGCTCCACGAAAGCCCCCTCCTCACTTTGTTCTGCTGAGCCGCCAACTTTGCATGGAGTGGTGGCTGATCTTCCAAGGGAAGCTCTGCATTTATGCACACAAACACCCAACCCCTCTGGATGGGTCTTTGGCCAAAAAATATTCTTTCATGCTTCCGTGAGGGCCGGGGCTCCAGGTTTTTGACACGCAATAGTCCCACTGAACACCTTGAAATCTTGTGTTGCTAATGCATGCATAAGATAGATCAGGCTCCATTGAAAATAAAAGGGCAATGATTGGCTGCTGGTGTTGGGCCTCCCAATGGGGCTGACCCTTTGTTTCAGCACAGGTGCTGTCTAGCACTGAAACGTTTCAGTGCTGGTGTGCCAGTTTTTTAAAAAGTTTGCCACCCAAACACACCCTTCCTGGGCAGATTTTGGGCTGTAATTCATGAGGCAAAAAAGGGGGGTCAGATTCCAAGTAAGAGGCTATCTTGTGAATTCATTCTGCAGTAGGTGTGGAGGGAAGTACAAGAAAAACTAGTTCAGGAAAGAAGGGGGGGCGGGAGACCTGGGCACCATGGGGATGTTAACGAAGCTGTCTGGACACAAGGAAAAAAAGCAGTAACATCAGAGAATGAAAATGGAACATTAAGGCAATCTGGAAAACACCAGTGTCAAATACAGAAATGAAAGTACCTGTACCATATCTAGTAATCCACAGAGTTCTCTTAACGTTATGACTGCTCTATTGCCATACTGACATTATATTTATTTAATTAAAATATTTATACCCTGCCTTTCCTTGTGGTTCAAGGCAGCATACAATAAGAAAAATTTCAGTTAAAACTTGAATAAAAAACAAAGCACAACTCTCTCCCTCCCAAAACACTTTTAAAAGTGCTCTTGCCTCCTGCTTTCTGCTTTGATGACTGTTTGAGAATGGTCTAAAGCAGGGGTGGACAAACTTGCTCAGTGTAAGAGCCACATAGAATAAACGTCAGATGTCTGAGAGCCACATGACATGAACAAATATTATGCACACATTTTTATTTAAAAATAAGCAAATTTGCTTTTTGTTAACATTAAATGAGACTGCCAAAAATAGAAGCAAAAGGAGTAAAAACAGACATTGATAATGTCCAATGATATTTGTTTGTCTCTTAGACAAATATCATTAGCAGAGAAAGAGAGAAAGAGGTGGAAAGAAAGAGAGAGAGAAAAGAGAGAGAGAAACAAAGAAACCAAATAGATGGGAGGGAGGGAGGAAAGGAAGAAAATAGGAAGGGAGAAAAAGCATGGCTCCCCTTCACTTCTCCAGCTGCCCTGCCGGGAGCCGCACAGTATGTGTAAAAGCCGCGTGTGACTCCCGAGCCTCAGTTTGGCCACCCCTGGTCTAAAGCCTGGCAGCATGAAACCTTTTAAGGAGCACTGACGGGAATTTTACAGTGCCATCCTAAACCAAGTTCCACCCTTCTGAGTCCACTGAAGTTAACAGGGCTAGAATGGTTAACTCTGCTTAAGATGGCACTGCTAATGTCCCTTTGAAACAATATATTATATGTATTTATTTACTTCATTTACACACCACTTTTCTTCCCATGGGGGACTCAAAGTGGCTCAGAACATTCTCCCTTTCTCCAATGGGAGGGCTTCTAGAGGACCTCCTGATGGCACCTGGAATTTTTGGCCACTGTGTGACAGAGTGTTGTACTGGATGGTACATTGGCCTGATCCAACATTGGCTTCTCTTACGTTCTTATGTTCATTTTAACCTCACAAAACCCCTGTGAAATAGGTTAGGCTGAGGATATGCAACTAAACCAAGACTGTCTGGGAAACTTCCATTGTAGAGGGGAGATTTTAACCTGAGTCTCCCAGATCCTAGTCCAACACTCTAACCACTAAATAGATAGATAGATATGTTTTATTCACGGTCATTGACCAAAACATAAATTGATGACATTTTGTTACATGGGTAAAAGATGTCACATTGAAATAGGAACAGAATTTTAAGACTGGTTATAAAAACACCATAAAAACCATAATGGTTACTAACCACTAAATAAATTTCCCTCAAAGACCAAAATGTCATGGCAGCCTAAGACCCCATTCTTCAAAACTGGGCACTTCCCCCAAATGTTCTGCTTTCAGCCATCTCTAAACTGTTCTGATCCAGCTCTCCTGGAACACTTCCTGCTAGATGAAATTAGCTTGACATTACCTGGCAAGTAATAATGACACATGTTCTAAGTGCTGTTAGATCCAAAGAATCCACATTGACTGTTAATTGTGAATTAAAAAGCCAATCTAAGCACAGAGAGGTTACTAATAATAGGACAGTATGGATTATAACAAGTCCCCCCCAGGTTTGACATCACTACTGCAACTTCAATAGGTTTAGATTTTGTGAACTTCCAAGAGAAAAAAGTTGTAACGCTAGTGGGCAGACACGAAGTCCTGAAGGGCATATTTATTATTTATTTATTTATTAATCACATTTTTATCCCACCTATCCAGACAGCATACCATCTCTCCTCCTGCCTAACACACTTTAATAGAAAACATATGATGTGACATCACTGTGAGTTTTCACACTCATGCTCCACTTCATTGAATGCTGTTTGCAAGTACAGACACATTTGCAATTTGGAGATATCCCACTGCATGTTGTATACTTCTAGATGCAGAATGCTGCAGCTCAGTTATTATCAGGAGCTAGAGGGGACATACAGTGGGATGGGCAGCCGTGAAGGAACCAGAGAAGATCCTCAAGTGTAACTGTGTGTTGCTGGGGACCAAGATCAAGATAATTCATACTATAGTATTCCCTGAAGAATTGTGCTTGCACATGAAAGCTTATACACATAATTATACTTTGTCGGTCTTAAAGGTGCCACTGGGCTCAAACTTTGTTCTGTAGGATTCCCTGTTATTGTGTATGGTGTGAAAGTTGGACAATGAAGACAGCTGATAGGAAGAAAATTGATTTGTTTGAAACGTGGTGTGTTGGAGGAGAGTTTTAGGGATACCGTGGACCACCAAAAAGACAGATAAGTGGGTTCTACATAAATCAACCCTGAGCTCTCCCTAGAAGCTAAAATGACTAAAGTGAGCCTATTGAAATTTGGTCACATTATGAGAAGACAAGACTCACCGGAAAAAAAATAGAAGGCAGCAGGTAAAGAGGAAGACCCAACATGAGATGGATTGACTCTGTAAAGAAAGCCACAGCCTTCAGTTTGTAAGACCTGAGTAAGGCTGTTAATGATAGGATGTCTTGGAGGTCATTAATTCATAGGTTTACCATAAGTCAGAAGCAACGTGATGTCACATAACGCACACAGGTAGAGATACATATCGCTCCCATTCTGCAGTTGTTCCATTGGCTGCCCATCAGTAACCAGATTCAGTCCAGGCTATTGGCTATCTCATATAAAGCTGTTCATGGCCTTGGTCCCTCATAGCTCCAGGACTGCTTCTCCTCCAATGCTTCTCTCATCTGAGCAGGGCCTTCTGCAGGTGGCACCCTGCAAATGAGCAAAATCAACAACTGCCCATATATAAGCATTCTCTGTCGTGGCCCCCACCTTATGGAATGGCCTGCCCAAGGAGGCCAGGAAGGTTTCCACTCTCCTGGTGTTCTGTAAATTATGTAAAACTTAATTGTTCAGGAAGGCCTTTTTACACAGGTACTAGGGCTGTACTGTAATTAAATGGTTCAGAAAGATGCTTTGGTAAAAGGACAGGGACTGTGAACTATCGTGCTGGGTATAATATGTATTGTTGGTGTAAGTATGACCCTATAGTGTACTTTCTGCAACATTTAATGTGTCATGTTAATGCTTATGCTTTGTTTCAGCTCTGTTTCAGATTTCAGTAAACCATATCCTATTACACTGTTTACTGGATGTCCCATCCTGTTGATTATATTGACTTACCATGTGTAATACTCCTTGAGTCTCAGTGAGACAGGCAGACTATAAATAAATATATATATTTTCAGGAGAACAGAGGACTAGGAGACACAGGGCTGTTGTTTGTAGCCTTGTAGGAGTAGCCTTCTTTCAGACTTGGACATTCTTTCTTTGTACACTCACTACTCACACCAGTGGTCCACTGACTGCTTGCCATAGCATGAAGGCACAATACGTGTGGATTCATGGATGCCTGATCCAACTTACTGTCAAAGTGTGATTTTGCTCCATTCAGCTGTGGAAGGTAGTGAGGAAGGACGAGGGGCTTCAGGCTTCACTCCCATGTTGTTTGCCCCCATGACCTGACTTGGGTCACATATATTGTGTATTTTGTCCCTTGGGTGTTCAAAATTGTTATGATGATGATCCTTACTAAGGTATGCAGGCAAATACTGGAACATATTGATCTGTGACAGTCTTGACGCAATCATTGTGGAATCAAATACTAGAACCAGTGGTTGGAAACTGGAATGTAAAGCAGAGCATTTGGAAAGCAACCTTAAAGCAAGTCCCCTAGATGATCTTGCAGATCTGGATGAGGAATTGTAAGCGACGCACAAAGCACTTACATGGTCTGAAACTGCTTTAAAAAGTATGATTTTTACGTATCTATATTAGTTTACCAGCGATCCAATGAAATTGGCCTGAGATCTACTCAACAGCCTTACGAAGCAAAGCGTTGCCACTATAGGAAACATGTTAGAGAAAGGAAGAGTCCTCTGAGCAGTGAAACCTGGAAAGGAAACAGCTAATGAAGCTCAAAGATTCATGTTCATTCCAGATTTAGCATCAGTGACAAACATCAAGAGGAAATAATGGAGTCAAGCTTAAGCAGGTGCTTCCTAAAATTCCTGTTATTTTGTTTATTGTCCAGAGAGGACCAATAATAATCTTCTCTTCTGCCAGACCCAAAAAAGGCCCTCACACTTATGACCCACCAAGCCTAACATAGTCTCACCAGCCATGTATTGAGCCCATCATGGGCTCAATAAACCTCACATTTTTTTCACCTGTCTCAGCCTGCAAATACAGGAGGAGCTGGTACCTGGCAGGTTGTCATGCATATTCAGCTTGGTGGATCACAAGGAAAGCCTAGTAAAAGATGGTGTGAACTACCTAGATTCTACATCCAGTTTATCATAGGGAGAAAAACGGGCTTGCTGAAAAGGCTGACACTCTTCCATATCCTGTAACTGTCCCTATATACTAGGGGCAGTCCCTTTAACTGAGAGCCAGGTTGATGTAGTGGTTGGAGTGTCACCCTAGGATCTGAGAGACCCAGTTTCAGATCCTCACTCAGTGAAGCTCAGTGGGTGACCTTGAGCCAGTCATGCTGTCTCAGCCTTACATACCTCATCGGGTTGTTGTGCACCAAAATGGAGGCAGGAAGAATCGTGTATACCATCCTGAGGTCCTTGGAGGAAGGAAGAGGTAAAAATGAGAAAGATAGAATTTGTGGCCCTGTCCTTTATTTATTTAAAACATTTATTAACTGCCTATCTCTCTTGCAGGAGTCAAGGCTCTTCCAATTATGAGAAACACAATAAAAACAACAAATATAAAACAAATAAAATCTGCCATTTAAAAACTCTAATTAGGGCTGACAATAATAGAAGCTAAATCGACTTATTTTCAACTCCCTCCTGAAGATCGCCAATGAGGGGTCACACACCCCTCCTCGGGGAGGTTGTTCCATAATTATGTGCCTGCCACAGGAAAGGCCGTCTCTCGTGTACCCATCCCAGGGTCTCCTGAAGTTAAATATCTGAGTGGCGTGCAGATGCTTCTTTTCTGTAGTACATTCATATGTATGAAAATGCACATGAACACTAAGGAAACAGGCAGTTCACAGCCTGCCATTTAATTCATTGCAGCTGCTGTTAGATAATTATATTACTGAATGGTATATTTAACAAAAAAAATGTTCTTGTCTTCTGAATCAATGGAGGGTCATCTATGGCAGAGTAGACCACTATAGCCAACAGCAGTAGACTATAGCTTTTGCTATCTATAACAGTGTGTGATGTTCCCACTTATTGTTAAGTACTAATACCACTGTAACAATAACCCACTATCTCAAAAGCACCTTGATTGATTAGCTGAAACACACTGAGCAATGGTCTAACAGCCTGAGTCCACAAGTGTGTTCCATATCTCTCTGGGATGGTCTTTAGCAAGTTCTGATAACGATCTGGCTGGGTGTCTCTGCTCCTGGCCCAGTTCTTGATGGCTTACACCTTTCACTTAGCATATGCCCCCAAATCCATGTTTCATGATAGCTTATGCAAGTGGCAGACAGGGCTGGTGCTACCATAAGGCGAGGTTAGGTGACTGCCTAGGGGTGCAGAACCCTGACGGGCGCAGAGGACAGCAAGCGGGGTGAGGACGATGGGGAGAGCAGCCCTGACTACAAGCAGGAATCCTTGTCTTTGTGTTTTTCATTCTTCCTAAAATGCATTCATGTTTGAAAATTGGTGAGCACACAGTGCCGGGGGGGGGGGGGGGGGGCGCCAGAAGGTAACCTCGCCTAGTGTGCAAAAAAGCCTGGCACTGACCCTGGTGGCAGAGATGAGGTCACAAAGCCAAGATAGAGGGATTACAGAGAAAGCCCAACAAAATGGTGTCTTGAAGGCAATGGCTGATACATGCTATTCTATCTTGTACGTTGGAGGGAGGGAGCTTTATAGCTTCAACCAATTCCCTGGACTTAGAAGGGTATAACTGTGCTCAGGATTTCTCTTTCCCAGGAAGGTTTGCACCATGTTTCTCTTGAAGGCCATGCACGGCTATAGTCTATATCAGCGATCAGGGATGTTCTGGGAGGAGAAAAAACAGGCCAAGAAGGAAAAAATGGCCCTGGAAAAGGCCCCTACCCACCCAAAGGAAGGAGAAAGAGCCTGCCCATGCTGCCCCATGCCATGTTCGGCCAGGTGCCTTATTCCCCATGTAACTCTCAGGATGCCAGCTTGCGGTAGTAACACCTTGGGTGCCCCAGCGTGGGGTGGGGGGCAGGGCATCAGCCCACTGGGACTTTTTGCAGTGTCCTTAATGGCCAATCCACCCCTGGCAGTGATGCACTCTGCCATCTGCAGCCTCCCAGCTACTTACTGTTGACTCCTAATGGATGATAGCTCCAAACTCTTCTTCCCACTCCTAGGTATGCATCAGAGGAGAGGTTTCCCCATTCACTGCAGGATGGGACTGGAGGGCTTGCTCTGCTCAGTTTTTTGGCACATCATCCATGTGCCTTGGTGCAGATCGGAATTTTATCTACAAAGCCAACCTGACTGTTATTGTCCTTTTCATTTTGATTTGATAAACTGTTTGGCATGGGGAGGGGAAAAAAAGTAATATTAGCATGAGAACGAGAAAAAAATCAATAGGGAGAAAAGTTTAATAAAAATACACTTTTCTTATGACTTTAAGTAACCTTGCCTGAGGTGTATTACTCCAGCAAAACCTGATTGGGGGTGGGGTGGGGTGGGGTGCAGGGAGGCATCAAAATTATCTTCTTCACAATTCAAAGCCCACTGAAGTATTTCTTTTCAGTTTATCTATCTTAAGGATTCATGCGGCCATCATTACAGACTATCGAATCTTGGCACAATGGGTTTTAGCTTCATAACAACCTTGCGAGGTAAGACGAGTACCACTCATATTTTACAGATGGGGAACGGAGGCGTAGGGAAGATTAAGTGCCTCACACTAAAAATGAATTACTGAGCATAACCTTTGACAAAAGTGCTATTAAACTGTTAATGGTTACACACCCCTCTGAGCTCTGTGCTTTCAGTCCCCAGCTTTGCAATTGACACAAGACTCATTCATAGATGATGGCACAAACAATCTACTGTACACACACGGAGCATCTCCCAGTCTGGGGGCAGAGGAACCCGCAAGCTTCTTGCCATAGCTTGTTCCTGTTGTGATTCCATGGAAGCACAGAAAATGTAGAGGAGGGGCAACAGAAGTGACATCCGCCCGTTGTTGGATCCTGAGCTATTTGTGGGCTATGGCAAACATTTGCAACTGGACCGGTTTCTCCACACAGCAAAGTCCCCTTGTGAAGGGCAACGAAAACCCATTAGCGAATGACTGCTATAGCACGAGGATAATATTCAGTACTGGGTGGATGCAGGCAGAATGGAAGTTTTAGATAAATATCAGCTATAGTTTTTGGTTTGTGTGTTTTTAAAAAAGAATCAAACATGTTTTCAGCCCCTTGCTGTTGCAAAGGTGTTATTCATTTATTTGAAATATTTATACCCCACTCCATCTGCTGAAAATGCCCAAGGTGGTTCACAGTAAAATCATTATAATCAGTCAATAGAAATAAAAAGAAGCCCAGCATTAAAAAAAAAAAAATGAAAGGATTTAGCCAGGAGAATTTTTAAAAAACAAAACAAAAACCAAGCTTACGCTGAAATAAATGTTGTTACTCTTTAAGGTGCTACTGGACCTCTGTTTAGTTTTGCTACAACAGTAGTTTTGCTACAACATGGCCAGTGCACTGGAATGAATAACCACACAATCACCACCCACCTTACCTCTGAAAGTAGGAATACACTCCCCTGTAGGGAATTTTAACCGATGGGCAGGTTGGTATGGGATATGGGAACAGGCAGCCATTCAAATAACCCTGTTCCAGTCCATTTTGAGCCTTAAGAAGTAAGACCCAGCACTTTTCATTGTCTCCAGAAACAAACTGACAACAAATAAGAGTTGTTTGTTTCCTTGGATGGCCCAGGCTAGCCCTGTCTCATCCGATCTCATAAACTAAGTAGAGTCAGCCCTGGTTAGTACTTGGATGGAAATCCGAGATCTCTATGCCGAGGGAGACAAGGACAAACTATCTCCGTTCATCTCTTGCCTTGAAAACACTACAGGGCTGCCATAAGTCAGGTGTAACTTGACAGCACTTCCCACCACCAGTTGATTTTTTAAAAAACACAAACAAGCAGAAGAGGTATGTTCTCAACAAGGGGACACACACAAGAGAAGGGAAATCCCATTTCCCATCCAGCACCCCTCCCTATTGCTGATGCTGGTTTCTCCATCACCATCGCCAGCCACCGTTGCTCCTGGTTGTCTTCTACCTCTGGCCTTGAGTTCCCCTTGTTTCCTTCTGTTCACCACCGCCTCTGAAACTGGTGTTCATGTGGACATTGTCTGCCCTTTACTTTTAATTTTTTAACCCCTCAACTTGTTTTTAGATTCAGATCATTCTGCAAACTTAGGCAGCCCCCCTGAGTATCCACAGCCCTAAACTGTAGCCATGGCTGGCCCCATTGAGCAAATTTGCTTAACTGCCAGGAGTCCCGCCTTTGGCTAGGAGATATAGAGAGAAATCATGTACATCAGCATGCAGTCTTGCTGCTGCATTCTGTGCTTGAAAGTGTACTGGTAATGCCAGCTGAAATGCCAGGAGCCAGAGATGTGGCTGAGCAAGACTGGCTGTGGCTTGCAAGGTGGAGCGTCATGATCCTTGTTTCCTCTAAATGACTAGCTAACTAAAGCAGACCCCTCCCCCCAAAATGCAAAAGAGTAAAAAAACAGGCAGTATTAATAATGCAGATCAAGAGGGGAGGGAGTCATGCAGATGTGCCTAATTTGCCTTATTTATGCAGGCTCCACAGTTCACATTCACGGAACTATCATAGAACATTGTTTATGTCGATGCAGCCTGTGCACAGCCTTGCCTATAAGCCTTCATGGCTCACAGAGGCTTTTGCTTTTTAGGCAGGATACAACAAAGGGAGACTCAAAAGTGCAGGGGGAAAAACCCCCAATGTTAGTTCATTATGGCGGCCCATCACATTTTGAGTCAAGGTATTCAATATATTTCTTAGAAAGAATGGTATGAAACAGACACTCCATATGCTAAAATAGCAAAGGAAACAGCTATGGGAGAACCAGGCAATCCATCCCCCTAATCAAGTCAGCTCCAGAATAGCTGCTCACTGCTTTCTTCTTTTCCCTTATACTGTCATTGTTCATGCATGCTACATAATTGTCTTCAACAGATACCATTATTTTTGTCATCTGTTGAGTTAAGGAGGCATCACTTACAATTTCTACGAGAACAAAGTTTGAGTCCAGTGACACCTTTAAGTCCAACAAAGTTTAATTCAAGGTATAAGCTTTTGTGTGCAAGCACACTTCTGCTGCTTCAGACCAGCATGGCTACCCACCTGAATCTAATTTCTACTAGAGTGTAAGTCCACATGAACGCAGAGCGTTGTCAGCATTACCTCAGCAAATGGCAGGATATTTTGAGGGTAGTGCCTGGGGAAGATGGAGTTTGGGGAGGATGTGATGTCACATCCAGGCATCATTTCCCCTAACCCTTATGGTCTAGAGACCATAGACATGGGGAAAATCCTAGAGTGCCACTATAAAGGCCATTTCCCAGCCATTTTTCTCCCACTTCTTTACTTAACCTTTCCCACTTCTTAACTGAGGACGAGGGACTGGGGCTGAGGGCAGGTGGGCAAATGCCAACATTATGAAACATGACTAATACCTATCAGGGTCAGTACTGTCTGCTCTGACTGGCAGAGTAGCTGACTGGCTGCTTCTGAGGGTCTCAGACTATAGAAAACAGCAAGAGTCCAGGAGCACCTTAAAGACTAACAAAATTTGTGGCATGGGATGAGCTTTCGTGAGTCACTGCTCACTTCTTCAGATATAGCTAGAAGAAGTGAGCAGTGACTCATGATAGTTCATACCCTGCCACAAATTTTGTTATTATTTAAGGTGCTACTGGACTCTTGCTCTTTTCTACCAGTACAGACAGACTAACATGGCTACTCATCTTGATCTAAGACTGTCTTTTACATCACCTGCTACCTGATCCTTTTAACTGGTGATGTGAGGGACTGAACCTAGCACACAGAGCAGATACTATAGCACTGATACACAGCAACCCTGCCCCCCTGCAGGGTTTCTCCCTTTAAATATCTAACACAACATGTGAGATGACATCAATGTGCTGTCCATTGTGCCACCTGACAACACACACTTGACTATTAGCACCAGGGGTGTTATTCTAGATATTTTATATAGTATCTTACACTGTTCTTAACTACAGGCTGCTGATGACACATCATTCATCTTGATGTTATGGCAAAGTTGGGGGGGGGGAATCATGCCAATGGCAGCTTCATGGTTTTTTTATGTTTAATTGTCTCCTTAGTATTTCTGTATTCCAACTCCAGGGTCTAACCAACAAGTATCCCAATGGCATTAATCACCATGGTGCAGGGGCGTTGACTTTTTAAATCCCGGGGGGCCCCTAGTGCACACGCAAAGCATGTGTGTGTGCTGGGACAATGTCCCCACCAACGCTGCCGCCAGAGCCTCCCCCCGCCTGGCTCCCGGTTCCCTGAACCCACTCGCTCTCTCCCTCCCTCCTCCCTCCCTCCCTCCTGGGGCCATCCGGGCAAATGCCGGGGCGATGCTCTGGCAATTGCCCTGAAACTCTATGGTGCCATAGAGTTTTGGGGTGACTGCTAGAGCATCACCCTGGCAGTCGCCCAGATGGCCCTGGGAGGGAGGGAGGGAGAGAGTGAGTGGGTTCAGGGGAGCCAGGCGGAAGGGGAGCCGGACGGGGGGGGCGGTGGGCCTAGGTGTGGCGGGGGTGGGGGCAGGTGGGTACCCCATTTCACCGGGGGGGGCTCAGTTCCCCCTAGGAAATTTCAGGTGTGGCCTGAGCCTCCAAGCCCCCCTGCAGTTAATGCCTATGCCATGGTGGACATTGGACAATCTTTACCGGGAGTCAAGGAAGGTATCCATGGTATCCTTCAGGTTTATACCAAGGAAGCATACACAGGATTGCAGCTTAATCCATGCGGGCACACAATGAACATGGAAGAATTCCATGTGAGTTCAGTGCTTCTGGTATCCACTAATATTGTAGAAAAGGAGAGATCTGCCTTGTTTATTATTTTTCTAATGTGGACCACAGACCTCATCTGAGTTGATAAAAGAACAAAATTTATTTAGGACAACAGAAGCCAGGAGCAATTCCAAAGGCAGAGGGAGGCAGAAACTGGTGAAATTGATTTAACTCTGCAACATTTGGCAGTATAATGAGACCAAGGGTTGAACCAAGTGCTTCGCACAGCATGAGGCTGAGGCCTAGCCTAGTGGTCTCAGAACCATCCAGACACAGAAGAGAATAGAAATGTGCAATGTTGATCCCTGCTATTGGCAGGCAACAACAAGCTTCTGGATTGGCCAGGCCTGTAATGTATAGCAGGAGACTGCCATTCTGCCCTTTTGTCAAGTGATCAGTATTAATTAATTAATTAATTAATTTTACATTTATACCCCGCCTGTCCAGCAATGCTGGCTCCAGGCATCTAACAAATAATTAAGATCACTTCCATAAATAAGAAGGATAAAAACTGGATTACTTAAAATATACAGTAAAACCCCCAAGCGGCAATACAGAGATGTCCTGCCGAGCACAGCAACCCACATGCCCCAGATTGGGGGAATACCACCAGTTGATTTCCCAGGCCAGCAAATTAAACCAGGGCCATTTACCCCAGTGGCAGCTCTTAGTTAAAGGCCTGGCGGAAGATCTCTGCTTCACAGGCCCTGCGGAACTGCAATAGGTCCCTTAGGGCCCTGATGTCCTTTGGGAGCTTGTTCCACGAGTGAGGAGCCGCCACTGAGAAAGCCCTGGCCCTGTTGGTTGCCAACCTGGCCTCTCTAGGTCCAGGGAGGGTCAGGCGGTGTTGGGTGCCTGACTGCAGTGCTCTCTGGGGTACATATGGGGAAAGGCAGTCCCTTAGGTAGGCTGGCCCCAGACAATATAGGGCTTTAAAGGTTAAAACCAGCACCTTGAACCAGATCCGGTACACTATAGGCAGCCAGTGCAGCGTCCTCAGCACAGGCTGGATGTGGTCTCGGACCAAGAGGCCCATCAACAGCCTGGCCGCGGCATTCTGCACTAGCTGCAGCCTCCGGAGCTGAGACAAAGGCAGCCCCATGTAGAGAGCATTACAGTAGTCTAATCTCGAGGTGACCACTGCATGGATCACCATCGCTAGGTCATTGTATTTGAGGAAGGGAACCAGCTGCCTTATCAGCCGTAGATGATAAAAGGCTGCCTTGGCAGTGGTTGCTACCTGGGCTTCCATGGTTAAGGAAGCATCCAGGAGTACTCCCAAGCTCCAGACCCTCAGCACTGGCAACAATGGTGCCCCTCCGAAGGCCAGCAATGGGATCCCTACTCCTGGCCTGCTCCAACTCAGGCATAGGACCTCCATCTTTGTTGGATTCAATTTCAATTGGTTCAGCCTGAACCAGCCCGCCACGTCCTGTAGTGCCCATTCAAGGTCATCTGGGGTGGCTTCAGACCGGCCGCCCAACAACAGATACAGCTGGGTGTCATCAGTGTACTGGTGACATCCCAGTCTGTGCCTCCAGGCAATCTGGGCAAGGGAGCCCATATAGGTGTTAAAGAGCATCGGGAATAGCACCGCCCCTTGTGGCACTCTGCATACTAGTGGGTGCCTCTGGGACATCTGCTCCTCCAGCGCCACCCTCTGTCCCCGACCCTGGAGGAACGAGGCAAGCCATTGCAAGGAAAGCCCCTGAACCCTTGTGTTGGTGAGGTGGTGGATCAGTAGCTGGTGGTCGACTGTATCGAACACAGCTGACAGATCTAACAGCACCAGCACCACCGTACTGCCCCAATCCAGATGCTGTCGGAGGTCATCCATGAGGGTGACCAGTGCCGTCTCCGTCCTGTGACCTGGCCGGAAGCCGGACAGAAACGGGTCCAGCGCAGAAGTGTCACCCAGAAAACTCTGCAACTGAATCGCTGCCGCCCTTTCAAAAATCTTGCCCAAATAGGGCAAGTTGGACACCGGCCGTACCTCTCTCCACCAGCCATTCCAGCTAGAAATCTCAGACTGGATAACACAACCCTCATGGTCAAGGTATGGATACAACTGTCTATAGTTCTAGCCTGGCTCTGGCATTTAAAGTGAAGTATTCAAGACTACTGCTTAGGAATCTGGAGTTTCAGCCAGAGTCTATGTATTGCTACAGCCGGTGTAGAGATCAAATCCTATCCCTCTGTGGCAGTCAAGCAAGCTGCTAATCTCAGACTTAATCTCGCATACATACAATGGGATTTTAATTTATCTACAATAAGGGATTTGTGATTGTCTATGTAGGGTAACAACATTATGTAATAAAATTAAAAGACAGAAATATGAAGCAACCAGGAAAGGTATACCTCAGTTGTTGATTTTGTCCTGTCTACTGTGTGGAACATAAGAACTTGCTAGTTAGACCAGTAGTACATTTAAGTTCAGCAACCCATTTTATGTAGTGGCTAACCAGTTGTTCAAAAGACCAAGAAACAGGACAAAGAGGCTAAGGCCTCCTATGGATGTTGCCTCTTCGCACTGATCTTCAGAAATTTATTGCCTTGGAGTATGGAAGTTACCTTTTGTCAGCATGGCTACTAGCCATTGATGGACCTATCTTCCATTAATCTAATCACCTTTTATAGCCATCCTTGCTCATGGCCATTACTACATCCACTAGCAGTGAATTCCTCAATTTAATTACACATTGAGTAAAAGAGAGTATCTTTTTCTCTGTCTGTGGGCTCCAATCATCATCATCATCATCATCATCATCATCATCATCATCATCATCTTCTGGCATTGTGTGTAGCATAGCCAGATCCCAAGATTGTTTGGCAGCCTTAAGCTTCAACTCTTTTAGGTGGCCAGCTGGACTTATTTTGGGGGGTTGAGAGAGCTCTGAGAGTTGTGGCTGACCCAAGGTCACCCAGCTGGCTTCCTGCAGAAGAGAGCAGAAATTAACCTGGTTCTCCAGATTAGAGTCTACTGCTCTTAACCACTATACCATGCTGGCTCATCTTCAGTCTCTGCTGTGTCCCACCTATGAAGGGGGGAGAATGGTGGAAGGTGCAGTGTGGGTGGAATTACCTCAGTGTGGGTGGGCAAGTGACCTTTGTGGGGTGGCAAAAGGGCAGGGGAAATATCCAAGGGAATCTGCATGCATTTGAATTACCTTTGGCTTGGAAGTGGAACAAGGGGAAAATGGGCATAAAAGCACTCTTAGAAAACCCGGGGAAACAGTGACTGGAAAACGAACTTAGCGCTGAAGGAAGGAAAACCAATGCAGAATGACAAAGAAAACCTGATGGACATGGATAGTGAAAATGAGGGGAAATACCCGTGCATAATAGGCCCAAACTGCCAAGGCACCAAATTGTCTTTTCCCCTCTAATGTTAACCTGGCTAGTCCCACTCTAAAGGCCAGCCATTTATAGAACGATGAATGCTTTGCGATTGGCAGAAGGCATGCAGAATTCCCCCCCCCCCCAAAAAGCAGTCTCCTAATAGCTGTGTGCAAGAGAAGCACAAAACAAGCAAGCTGGTATTTTTCCAAATGATGAACTAGCTGAGAGAGTAAGAGAGAGACGCCGTTCTTATCATAAACATGGTTCTCTGCCTGTATTATACCCACATGAAACTCAGTGCAGGAAAAATGATGGAAAATAATGTGTGTTTTTCTAGTCTGAAAACACCTATCATTGCCTCTGATTAAAACAATCCAGCTCCCAGTTTGGTACAGGCCTGACCACATACTGAACTAAACACATATTCCTACCTCTCCACTTAGTCTCCCAGTTTCAGATCCAAAACCCATTATTTCCCAAAGGTCATTTAAACACCTTCAGTAAAGCAACATCAAATTACCTCCAATGTGTGTTCTGAAATAGATGCCTCCTGCTCCTTGTTTTAAAGGAACCTCGAGTTGCCAACTATCACCCCTGTGGCTGGCAGTTCGTATGTGAAATGCACCACCTACAAGAATGGGAATTGTGTGTGGGGGGGAGAGACAACAGCAAACTTACAAGGGGATGAGTGGGCAGCAGCATTTACCAAAAGTTGCAGTTGTGACTATCAAGTAGAAATGCCTTAGCAAAATAATGGAGATATTGAACTCACGGCAAATGAAATGTAACCTTCTGGCTAGAAACCTGATAGGGACCCAACTGGAGAACTTTAGAAAATTGGATCGGCCTCAATAGGCAGCGAGTAAACACAAGAAGTGCAACATAGTATTATTAAGCATAATGCACATTTAGTGCATAATTTTACTGCAGCCAATTTCATGCTACTGCTTCAAATGAGTCCGGACTTGACTTCCACAAGAGAAGTCCACCACGATCAGCCTCTCTCTCTCTCTCTCTTTTTTTTAAAAAAAGAAAGAATTGCAAGGCCGGTAAACTGTTGCCAGCCCAATCGCTTCCTCATCCCATACTTTCTGCTCCATAAACTTTCCCAGCTCCCAGGGCTTGCAGTGAGACCTTATCCTCATCCAGTTCTCAGCTTTTGAAACACTAAACTGTTTTGGCAAGGCTTTCACAGATGCGGTTGTTAGAACATTTTCATTTTATGCTGGGGCAAGCCAGGCAGTGAACCTTTGCATTGGCAGAGCACTAGTCGGAATCCCAGCCCTACTCTTGCAATCTATTACAGCAAGCCGGTGCTGATGGTTTTTTCAAGCACAGCTGGTGGAAAACTCCCACCCACCTCCCTTTAAAAAACAGCACGAGCCCTTGCCCCTCAGACAGAATCCGGGAATGAGGAAGACAAACAACGGAGGGGGTCACATTAGGCTGCCAATCTCCGCTTGGGAAATCCTTGGAGATTTGAGGGCAGTGTGTGGGGAGGGTAGTGTTTGAGGAGAGATGGGAGCTCAGCGGAGACATGATGCCATAGAGTCCACCCTCCAAAGCTGCCGTTTTCTTCAGGGGAACTCATTTCTGTTGCTGTAATTCCATGAGAACTTGGGACCCCACCTTGAGGTGGGTAACCTGAAGGTTGAGAGAATTGAGGAAACTATAGATGGCTATAGTCTGCGGTCACACACACTAAATAATCCACTTCCAGTGCACTTTCCAAAAGGATTTTACTATGTGAACTGGCAAAAATCCAGCTGGGAAGTGCACTGAAAGTGGATTGAAAGTGGATTATTCAGTGTGTGTGTGCCCGCAGCCTTGGATTGGTGCAATATGACAACTTTCATATCTATATATCTAATAGCCAAGTTGCCCCCTCTGTGCGGATATCTAAATCCACGCGGGGGGGCACTTGGGGGGCAGGGAGATTATTCTGCACACGTGGGGGAGTCCCCACATGTGCAGAAAAATCTAAAATGTTTCAAAAAATATTCGGGGGATATTTAAATCCCCCCCAAAGTTAAAGAGTGTTCCCTGCGCATGCACAGGGAAAGCTCTGGGAACTGCTGGGGCAAGCAGGGGCGGGGGGAGAGTGATTGGCGAGGCCCGTGGCTCTGTGCCGCACAGGCCTCACCAGGGCAAGCAGGGGCGGGGCGGGGGGAGAAAGGTTGGCGAGGCCCATGCAGCACAGAGCTGCGGGCCGCACCGGGGCAAGCTGGGGTGGGGGGAGGGGAGAGGAAGCCTTACCTTGGGCTGCTGCTTCACTGGTGCTCCTTCTCTCTCTCCCCCCCGTGGGTCCTGCAGGTCCCGCCTCTTGTAATTTCATAATTTTGACTGCCAAATATATATATATAAGCAGTAGACAGTAGTTGATGCCCCTAAACAGTAGAGGGGCAAGGAGATGGCCTATCCGTGGGCCCTGCCTATGAGATAAGTGCTGAAGCCGATCAAGCCAGCAGGATAGGGTCAAATCACAAAATGCTGGGAGGTCGTAAACCAAGCATCCTCCTATGAGTCCGCCTATCCTCCTACAGACAGAAAGGTATTTCCTCCTGATCACTTCGGGAGCATCTCCTGCTCCAGTGAAATGGAGGAAACCCAAGACCGGTGCTTTGCTTTAGGGAAGGGATGCTTTTTTTGAACACATCACAATTATGAGCATCACACAGGGATCACTGTGCTACACTGTGGCCTAGATCAGGGGTGTCAAACATAAGGCACGGGGGCCAGAACCAAGCCCATCTAGGGCTCTTACCTGGCCCTCAAGCAACTGGTATGGATGGAAATGTAAGGTACTCCCCCTTTTATGGTGTCCCTTGGGAAAAAAACTAGTCTTGCATATGATTAAATACATTTATTGGGGCTTTTGTGGGTTCCCTAATAAATCAATTGCTTTCACTGCTAGGAATCAATTGCTTTCGTTTGTATTTTTAATAAAAATATTGTTACTTGGGTTTGCCTGCATCATTTATAAAGTTTATATCTCTAGGACCTGACGTTACATTTTATGGCACACGTGGCCCGGCCCGACAAAGTGACATTTATGTCAGATCCGGCCCTCGTAACAAATGAGTTTGACACTTCTGGCCTAGATCATATGACGACCCCTGTCCTGCCCATATGGTTTCTTACCATATGATCTAAATACCCACACATAAGTCTCTGCACCTCTGCTGACAACAGGATTATGGATGGAAGCAGGGACACTGGGATCTGGAGAGCCATCTTGTGATGGCAGAAGTCTATGTGTTCTATCTACTTTGAACAGGTCAGGGATGAGTCCTCAAACAGAGAGACTGTTTGCAGTGAATCCCCAAGGCAAATGTTGCATGTGTGTTGGCTTTAAGAGCAGATGTAAACAGACTTATCCCCACAAGAAGTGCAGGCTGTAAGGGAGCCCTTCCTCACCACAACACTCTATGGGACTTTGAAAAGTTCATTGCCATGCCGCACAGCTTACCCAGAAAATATATTCTATTTTTGCCAGTACTTCATGTTCTTAGTGGTAGCAGTACTGTGGTAGAAACACTGAGTGGTGTGGCCACTCAAAAATTCTACCATAGCTATAATATTTTCTATCCCACTATTATCTTTAACCTGGACTAGCAGGGTCACTTTCTGTACAATATACGATGGGCATTTAAACACTACTTTATGCTGGAAACCAATTAGGTGCCGTGCCACATCCACCTTGGGTTGTCTTTAAAAACAGGAATTATAAATGCTGTAAAATAAATACGTTTTTCCTTGATGCTTCTCTCTAGCATATACTCCACAATCCAGGTTCTGTAGCCAGCCAAACATGACAATACAGCCACATCCGCTCCCTACTTCATTCACGGACTCTTAAATTTAGTGAAGGGACAGATTGATGAGGCCAGATACATACCTAGGAGTCATCTTCTTCAGGACATGTCAGGCTGAGCATGGAAAGTAAAAGAATGTTATAAATTGTATTACCCACTTTCCAAGGTAAAACCTCATAAGTGCATCACTAAAGATCTATTGCTGGGGGTCCCCAAACTTGTTGAGCCTATGAGCAGTTTTTGACATTGAAAAGGGGTAGCGGGCAGCAGGGAGTTCCCCTCCTCCAATCCTCTGCCTTTGCTAATTTGGGAAGTAGAATAAAAAATGGTGGGAAAATAAGATGGTGATGCCCTAGGAATCCACCCTAGTCTCCATGGTCTTCACCATAAAGAGTAAGGGAAATTCCTAGAGCAACTCCCAGAAGTGATGTCACTTCCTCCCGAAATTCTACCACCAAACACTTCCCCCCCAAATTTTGCAGCATTAGCTGATGCAGGGCTGCAACGGGAGGCAATCTCATAATGGTGGAAGTTTCCAAAATAAGCATCTACCTAAAATGCAAGCAGCTATTTCTGAACAGGTGCTCCATGCAGACCTGAAAGTGATACTTCCTGGGGTCCTCTGAAGCACCTTCTGCTCCACCTATGCAAAAGAAAACATAGCTGACAGTTCACTGTGTGCTTTCTTGAAGAAACAGGTGGGCATCAGGAAACACATAGGCAGGCCCCATGGAACTCACAGGTGCCACACGAGGGATTACCAGTCTACAACCTCTCCTAGAAGATGATCCTTCCTTGAGAGGTAGGCCTGTCCTTACTTATAGATCTCTCCTTAGCTCATCTGTGGAAACTGCAAGGAGATATGAATCTGCTGGAACAGAGGGAAAAAATGTTAGCTTTTTTGGTTGAATGGGTGGCTGCAATTACTTAATCACGCAACTTGGTATTCAGATCAGAAGAGGCACACTTGAACAAGTGGCATTGTGCTGCAAAAAGAACAAAACCCTAAAAAAAAAAATCCAGATGAGACTGAGGCAAAAACAAGACGGTGAGCTTGAAGCCAAGAGTGATGATTTATTTTAAGTGCATACATGCATCTTCAATAATGTTAGAGGCACAAATTACATTCCTAAACCCAGGCGACGGCTTTGCACATTTAAGGAATTATGAATGATCAAAATGCACTCTGTGTGTAATGCTTTTTCTCTTCTTTCCCCCCTACCAATCAGATTATTGAAGGCGATATTTGATTCAGGGACATATTTAGAAAATGCAAAAGGCATGCAATTTTTACTAAGGGGGAAAAAGACATATGCTTTAATCATCCTTTTTACTCCTAAAAAAAGAGAAAAAGGATGGGGGGGGGGGGACCCAGAGTACCAGCCCTGATCATACTCATGAAAAGAGCCGCCGCTAACACACATGAGAGATGGAGGAGAGAATAAGAGGCAAATAAAATATTTCAATGTCACTCTTTGCAAGGAGCTGTAAACAGGAAGGAAATAGAAATGAAATATGCTGAAAGGTGGTTTGACAATTGTAGCATTTCCATTTGAGCAAGGAGGAGACAGTGAGAGACTGAAAGGGACTAACAATAAGGAATGGTCTGGAGGCAGGCAGATGCAGGCAAAGAGCCGGGGAACCTCGTTCAGCCCTCTGAGCCAATTGCAGGTCTCCTGTGGCCTGTTTCCCTTCTGCGATGAAAGGCATCTGTTCATAATTATCCCATCCCAGCAGAGGCCAGGAATACCATGAGGCCATGTGCACAGGGGGAGTAGGGCTACCAACTCCAGATTGGGGAATTCCTTGAGATTTGGGACTGAAGATTTGGGGGACCGATCTCTGCGGCCTGGAAAGATGATGTAATTCCAGGAGACTGCCAGGTCCCACCTGGAAGTTGGCAACCGTAAGGGAGAGGTTGTGTGGTGCTGTAGGATGGGGAAGGGTTGGGGTCTGATCAGATGATACATTAATTGCATGTTTTCCCCGATCCAACTAATGTTTAATCCAACTAGCGCTCACCTTAAACATAGTGTGTGTGTGTGTGTGGGAGGGAGCAGTATGTTAGCAGGGGGGGCTTCAGCATTCCCTCCCTTCTGCTCTGTGTGCTTTTGCTGCAAGAAAATGGCCCTGCCTCTGGGAGGTAGGCTGTTTGTCCTGTTGCCAGGTCCACAGGAGACATGTGGTATGGCAGGAATACAAACAGCCTATCCGCCATGGCTGCTTTCTGTCTGAACCCTTGGGTTTCAACCTCTGCTCAGTGGTGGAGTTAGCTTGGTTTTATTAACTAAAAACATTTCCAATCTGCATTTCCATCTCCAAGCGGGGATTCCTCGAGGTGGTAGTAATAAAAGATAAACAACAAGAAGAACCACTGTTAGAACCAACAGATAATATTTAAAATAAACAAAATAACAAAAATTGCCGCAAATAATTATATTACTATAGTCGAGAAAAGGTGTGCTGAAATAACCGTGTCTTGACTTGACACCTAAAAATGGGCAGAGAGGGAGATACATACAGATTCCCCAAGGCAGGGAATGCCAGTCCATGGGGCCCCCACTAAGAAGGCCCTGTATCATAAATCTGTGCTTCACATGGTAGTAGGAAAGAAAGTGGGGTCTGCCCTAATGATCAGTAGGGTTGCCAGTGCCAGGTTGGGAAACACCTGGAGAATTAGGAGGTAGAACCTGAGGAGGGCAGGATTTGGGGAGGGGATGGACTTCAATGGTGTATAATGCCAGAAAGTGTACTTTCCAAGGTGGCCATTTTCTCCAGGTAAACTGATCTCTGTTGCCTGGAGATCAGTTGTAATCACAGGAGATCTCTAGCCACCACTGGGAGGTTGGCAGCTCTAATGATCTGAGCCACTAGCAGGTTCATACAGGAGGATGTGGTCAATGTATTTATTTATTTAGGGTTATTTATAAGAAGCTTTTTCAGAGTCCTGCTCAAGGTAGCCTACAAGTAAATACATTATAAAATCGCCATTATCAATATAACAAAACTAAACAAGCCATTAAAAACAAACCAGGCATCTAAAAACAACATGGAGTTCTATAAATAATATCCATAAAATGAACCTTAGACGAGAAACAGACCACAAAAAAGATAGTTAAAAACTTGAGAAAAAGGAAATGTCATCAAAAGGACATTATGGTCAGCAGGGCTCTCCCCCGTCCCCGAAAAAGAGGTGCCAGAACTCACAAGAGGGAAATGAAATTTTCAATCTGTATACTGAAAACGCATGAACTTTTAGACATTTTGAAAAGAATTTTGTCGAAGAGATTCCAGAACTCTGTTCTGGCCCATTCCCCCCAGAAAAAAAAAATCCTGATGGTCAGTGTCAGGTAAGCCTCATCAAGGAGGACATGCCACATTCCAAAAACAAGGTTGCACCACTGAAAATGCCCTGTCTGCAGCTGTCACTCGCCTCACCTCTGAATAGGGCTGCCAGTTCTCCTGCAGTGGTGCAAGACCTCCTGCTGGCTGCTGGGTTGCAGGGAGAAAAGGGGGAAGGAAGATGCAGAATTCTGACAACACAACACCACTTTAGACGCAACCCTGGAAGTGATCCCGTTGTATTGGCACAACACCCTAGGACTGCTCAGTCCTAAGTGTTGTGCCTGTCACTTCTGGGGTTGCACCAGAGGTGTTATTGTGGTGTCAAAATGCTGTGTATTTACATGTCCCTTCCCTTACCTCACCTCCCACCAGCTGGCAACCTTACTCCTGAAGGTGGTGGCTCAGACAGCCAGGAGGTAGATATTAATATGGAGTATGAAGCTGCTTTGAGGTAAATCAGACCATTGGTCCAACAGGATTGTCTATTCTAATTGGTGGCAACTCACCCAGTTTTCTGACAACGACCTCTCTCAGTACTACTACCTAGGGATGTCAACTCCAGATTGGGAAATTCCGGAGATTTGTGGGGGAGTGGAGTGTGGGCAGTGTGAAGTTTGGGGAGGGGACGGACCTCAGCAGGGTATATAGCCATGGACTCCACCCTCCAAAGCATCCATTTTCTCCAAAGGAACTGATTTCTGTAATCTGGAGATCAGTTGTAATTCCAGTTCCCAGTTGAAGCTGGCAAATTTACTAGTACTTTAATGGGATCTCAGGAGTTGAATCTGGAACCTCCTGCACGCAGAGCATGTGATCCATCACCAAACTGGCTCCCCCTTAATTGGAACATTCAGGCCATCAACCACTTAGTCACAACCAGCACTTTGAACTCATCTCAGAAACAACCTGGAAGCCAATGAAGTTGGTACAGTGAGAATTATGGGGCTGGTTAATGCTCTGGCCAGCTGTACCAACTGCAGTTGCTGAACTGCCCCATGGGGAGTGTATTATGGTGTTATGGTGAGGATAAAATGGGATAATACCATCTGATGTTGCCCTGAGCACTTTGGAGGAAATGGTAGTATATAGATGGATAAAGAAAGATAAAGAAACAATAGCTGCATTAGCTATTGCAGACGACAAAAGAATACGTATGTTTTAGCTGAAATTTTCAGTTTTGTTTTTAAGTTCTTGGTAGCATAATGGTTCAAAAAATAAATTGCTTAACCACTTCCCCCCTGCATTTGTATGTGGAAGTAACAAAAAAAAAGTTATAAAGCAACTAAAGGACATTTTCCTCAAAGCTCTGTCTTGCTTGCTTTTTGCTTCTTTCTAATGAAATTATTGATCATTTCTGTGTGCACTTAAAGATCAAATATTGCTTCCTTCAACCAACTTCTGAACATTCCTCTGATGGAAACTTCCATATTACACTTGACTGCTAAAACTCCACATCTTAACTAAAAAGCCATTGAAGAAAATAATGACAAAATGATGGTCAAGGTCCCTCAGCATCAATTACAGCACTCTTGAGAGGACCATCCTTTAATGTCTTTCTTCCAAGGACTCTTCCTCCATTATTACTAATGAGTTCAGAAGGGGCCTTCTTTGCCCACCAGTGTTAGGAGACTAATGGTGTCTCTGAGGGCCTAATCCAGTTCCCAATGGAATCAAGAAAATAAATGGTATTAACTTTCTGTGCCTCTCTGACTGTTGGATGGAGCCTCTTAAAAACTTATTCCTGTCGCATTTTTAAAAAATGTACACATAAAATGTTGAAAATGTATATCAGAATTCTGCGAAGTGAACAACAGCCTCCAGTGTAGGGTGGCTAGGCTGAGCCTAGCAACCAGCAGGAAGAGTTGGGGGCTGGGAACATGGGTGGGACGTGTGATGTTGGTGAAGTCATTACATCATTTGCAGGTAAACCCATAGAGTTTCTGGCAGCTCTTCGAGCTACTCATTGTCACTCTGGGTTGTACTAGGGTTGCCAGCTCCAGGTCAGGAAATACCTGGAGATTTTGAGGTTGGAGCTTGAGGAGGGTGAGGTTTAGGGAGGGGGGACTTCAACAGGGTATAATGCCATAGAGTCTACCTTCCAAAGCTGCCATGTTCTTCAGGTGAACTGATATCTGTCACCTGGAGATCAGTTATAATAGCAGGAGATCTGTCTCCAGTCACCAGGAGGTTGGCAACCCTAGGTTGTACCCTAATGACATAGTGGCACAGAGGTAGGCAGCGGTTTTGTTTTTATTTTTCTCCCACTGCCACTCCGAATGGCAGCACACAAGCAGCAGCAGTTGGTGGGAGACCAGTTCCAGTGAGATAGTGCCTCTCTTTGGAGCGCTTCAAGAGACAGAGAGCCATGTCTGACCAAGAAGACAGTTAGATATTTCCAGGGCAGGAGCTTTGTGCCATCTTTAAAGCATAAAAAAATGTCATTCCAGCTTTTGTGGTTCTAGTCCCTGTATAAAAGTGTCCCCCTGAACATTTCTGTTTTGCACATTCTGTGGAATGATCGGGGGAGGGGCCTGGGGAGTAAGCAGCAACTAGAGGGGTGGAGGTGGAGTGTTTTGGGTGATTTTTTAAAAAAGCATTCATCTGTTTTTAACTGTACAGGAGTAGATCCTACATTTCCACTCACCTAAGTGCAGAAATGTCTTCCAGCACAAGGAGACTTCTCTCAGAGGCAGATAGGGCTGCCAACTTCCAGGTGGGGCCTGGAGATCTCATGGTATTAGAATTAATCTCTAGATGACAGTGCTCAGTTCCCCTGGAGAAAATGGCTGCTTTGGAGGGTGGACTCTAAGGCATTATACCACACTGGGGTTCCTCCCCTCCCCAAACCCTGCCCTCCCCAGGCTCCACCCCCCAAATATCCAGCTATTTCCTACCCAAGAGCTGGCCACCCTAGAGGCAGATCCTCTTCTGCCAGGAAAAGGTTCTCACTTAGTGGAGTGGAAGGAACCATCCAGTATTTTGTTTAGATCAGGGGTGGGCAAATTGCGGCCCGGGGGGCACATGTGGCCCGTCTCAGAGTTTTTTGCGGCCCGCCAAGACAGTTGGCCACGTGGTGTGATAGGGTACATTTGTCTCATTAAAGTGATTCTAAAATTAATTGTGCTTGTAACTACAGATGATATGAGATTAGCACAATAAATAAATTGAATAAAACTACCACTATTTTATTTAATTTTTATTTATTGATTTTTATGATACAATTTATACCTTTTCTGAAATGCAAAGTTAACTAATGAATGCAATCATTTTAAAAGGTGCGGCCCTCTGCTAACCTCCGCTCCCACAAAGTGGCCCCCGAGCCAAAACAATTGCCCACCCCTGGTTTAGATGATGTCTATGTATGTATAGCCTGAAGAGGAGTCAAGTGAAGGGTGATGTGGTAACCATCTTCAAGTACTTGAAGGGCTGTCATATAGAGCATGGTGCGAAGTTGTTTTCTGTTGCCTCAGAAGGTCGGACCAGAACCAACAGGTTGAAATTAAATCAAAAGAGTTTTCAGCTAAACATTAGGAAGAACTTCCCGACAGTTTGAGGACAGGGTGGAACAGGCTTTCTTGGGAGGTGGTGGGCTCTCCTTTTTTGGAGGTTTTTAAGCAGAGACTAGATGGCCACCTGACAGCCATGTTGATTCTGTGAACTTAAGCAGGGAGAGGGAGAGGAAGGGCAGGGAGGGTTGCATCAGTGCTTATTTCTCATGTCCCAGGGAAATGCCGATTGCCACTTTGGGATCAGGAAGAAATTTTTCTCCAGGCCAGTTTGGTCAGGGATCCTGGAAGTTTTTTTGTCATCTTCTGGGTGTGGAACAGTGATCACTGCAGGTGTGTATGAGGGTAGTTGTGAATTTCCTACATTGTACAGGGGTTTGGACTAGATGACCCTGAAGGTCCCTTCCAACTCTATGATTCTATGATTCTAGGTGGCCATGACATATTATATAATACCACAGATCTACTACATCAAGATACATTATGTGGTACAGAGTTCCCACAGTTTCAGACTGTTGTGAGCTGGAAGTTGGAATGCTTCTAGAAATCCTCTGCATATAGAGAACTATCACATCAGTTAGTAGGATAGCTCCTCCTCCCACCCAGCTAGTGTTCCATGAACCAAATACTGAAACATTCAATCCCTCCATTTTGACATGGTCCATAATTTTGTACTCCATTTTTTATCTGCACGATCACATAGTTGCTCTTATTTTCTCCTACTGTGGTTTCCATTTTGGATTGTCATAATCTGTTAAGAGTGCTTGCTTACTCAAAGGCTCTTGATGAATTTCCTCAGTGAGAAAACTAGAAGTGGATCACAAGCTTCCTGGATAGACAACTTGGCTGCCCCCTTTTAATATTCTGCTTCAGTGTATAGCCCTTGGAGAGGGATGAAGGCTATCTAAAATGTCCTCTTGATCATGGGATGACACAGAAGGTAACAAGGAAACATATTCCATGTGGACTGACAACACATCTTAGAACATGCTGAAGTACCTCCTGCTGTGAAAGAGATAATTAAAATGTCAGGGGAGAGATTTTAGCTAGCCTGTTCCCTGAAGTGCTATTTTAATATGTGCAAGGCATGTTTTACATAACAGAGTAATAAAAATGTGATCCTTCACCTTCAGGCCAAAGTGGAAAAACTCCAGCACTTAATTCAACTGAACACATAAACGAAGCAACCAATAGTGCAGTCCTATACCCAGGGATTTAGAAGGGTATCACTCCATTTAGGATCGCACTTGCAAGTTGTGCACCCCCTAGCTACCGTATCCTTATTTCCATAGCTTAATTACATGTCATAAAAATCTGTAAAACTTTCCATGGTGCTATGACCACAGAGCCAGAAAAAGAGTTCTGCGTGGAGATGGATGGAAAGACGCTTATCTTGCCAATTCTAAAAATAAGCAACTCCAGTGGATGGGAGTCTAAAATGGTGCTGCAGTGTCTGATGAAGCAGCAGGTTAACAGCTACTTAGAAGTTCTACCATGTCCAAGGTTGATTTATTTACATTTATGTTCCTCGATGGCTTCAGCTAGCTCACAATATTTCAGCTTTTCCTCCCCTTGGCTCCTGCTGCCCTTTTCTCCTCCTCCCTTCAGCTATGGCTTCCACTCATTTGACAGCTTATGGAAACAAGACAGACAAATTTCAGAATCAAATATTTTCCATCCCATTCTTTTTTGCCCTGCTCAGATGGCGAATTTGACATCCATCCATCCATTTGTAGCATCCACATATTGCTGGAGAAACTGTGCTGTTGTAACACTATAGAAGTCATTTGCCACTGGAATTCCTGCATGGACAAAAACAATTCAGGAGGTGAATGATCCCCGTAGTGTAATTTCAAATGGTGTGTGACAGGGTTTCCAGGTCTCCCTGGCCACTGGTGGGGGATGGGAGGATAGGATTGCCAGATCCAGGCTGAGAAACTCCTGGAGGTTTGGGGATGGAGACTTGGAAGGACAGGGACCTTAGTGAGGTACAATGATGTATGCCTAATCTGCATTTATTATGTAAAGCTGTTCCGTGCTGCTGTGGCACTGGTTTCCCATTTGACTCAGTATAATACTCTCCTCTGTCTGCATCAGGATGCGTTTAGGGAGAGTGCACGAGAGAGGGGGGAGGAACGGCCTCCCAAGGGTGCCAGCAGGGTGCTGTGCTGCACTGCAGGGAGGAAATGGCACTTGCGACCCCCCCACAGAAAGTAAAAGGGGGTGACCTGGCAGAGGGGGAGGAAGGGGGAGCAGGAAAGATGGGATGAGCTGGGTAAAAAACACAAAACACCCAGCAGTTGCCAGGCAGGGCATTTTGGAGACTGCCCCAGGAAATAACAAGTGGTGCAGAACTTCAGGGGTGGGCATGCTTCCAGCCCCCCCTCTCCCCAATATGATCGCTGAAAAATGTTCCCTGGCTGCTTTTAAACGAGATGACTGGATTTTCAGCTAACTTGTTTCCTTTGTGACAATTTGCGTTATCTCCTTAGAAAAGATGGGGGGGGGACAGAATTTGGCTCCAGTTGTCTGCTCTTTGCTCAGAGCGGCTCAGCAGCGGAGAGGAGCAGTTGTACCACCTTAAAACTACATTCAGATAAGGCGGTGAGATGCCGTAGTGACATTGGAGTCATTACTAAATAGCCATAAAATGATGCAGACAGCTGATGCTGAGATGAAACAAGAGGAGAATGGATGCGGCATCAAATGTAGACAGGAATTTGTGAGATGATGTGAGATCATTTGCACAACGGTGGGAAATACCAATGCAGATTGGACCATAGAGGCTGCTGTCACATAGACTAAATAATCCTCTTTAAATAGTCTGCTTTCAATGCACCTTCCAACTGGATTTTGCCAGTTCACACAGTAAAATCCAGATGGAAAGCGCACTGAAAGTGGATTGAAAGTGGATTATTTAGTGTGTGTGACTGCAGCCAGGGTCCACCCTCCAAAGCATCCATTTTCTCCAGGGAAACTGATCTCTATAGTTTGGAGATGAGCTGTAATTCGTGGATATCCCCAGGTCCCATCTGGAGGCTGGCTTTCCTATGTATGTATCCTGCCCCAGTTTGTTGGTGTAGGCTGTGTAGGGTTGAGTGTATGTGGAGTCCTCCCAGTCCTTCCCAAGCCTCTCTCCCCCTACTACCTAATATTTATCAAGGTTGGGTCCAATTGTCATCCCCCCCCAAATCCCCACCCCCTTAAACAGCAGTCTTCAACCAATGAGGTCGGGAGGAGCCTCAGATGAGTCTTGGTGCCCCCACTTGCTGGGCTTCAAGCTCTTACAGAGCTGCTATTTGTTTTGCTGCTTTTTGAAAGCAAGTGTTGGGAGCAAGGCCACAACCTGCCTGACTTTGCAAGCATGCTGCGAGGAAGAGCAGGACAGCATGGGAAAAAGATGACTTCCTGGCGCAAAGGATTTCTTTTAGCACTGATGGATTTTCCAGGAATTTGGATCTGCCGTTTCCTGTCAGATGGCTTTGGTGTATGGTTGCCAACCTCCAAGTGGGGCCTGGAGAGTTCCCAGAATTACCACTGATCTCAGACTACAGAGATCAGTTCCTCTGGAGATAATGGCTGCTTTGGAGTGTGGACTCTATAGTATCATACTCCACCAAGGTCCCTCCTCCTTCCCAAACTGCACCCTGCCCAGTGTCTACACCTAAGTCTACAGGAATTTGCCAACCTGGAACTGGTAACAAGAGAAGAAGGGGAACCAGTGTACATGAATTGGTACAAAGCACAGAAAAACTGCTGGCTGAAATAACTAAAGGTGAAGGAAAGATGTATAAAATTAATATTTTAATACCAAGTTCAATAACACAATAACCATGCTTATCCTCATTTGAGTATGCCTTGAATTTATATTTAGTCCCACTGTAGCTATTGGTCTTGAAAAAGAATTATTTGAAACACGGCAGCTTGTATCCAGACTACACGTCTCTGTGGCTTATGGATTTCAAGATCATATGGATTTTCCAGGAAGTGTATGATGAATGTATGTCAAATTGGACCATGGAATGATAATACAACAGGAGTGAGACACATTGAATACTTTTGGGACTTTCTTTCTTGCAAGAACACCCTGGCTTTATCTAGTTATATGGTTATTGTGTTATTGAACGTGGTATTAAAATATTAATTTTATACATCTTTCTTTCACCGTTAGTTATTTCAGCCAGTGGTTTTCCGTGCTTTGCCCCAACCTGGAATTGGGTGTCATGTAATTTTCTGCCATATGCTTGCCGCTTAGTGGATCCCATACTGTTGCCCAAGGTTAAAGGCGGGTCCCAGGTTTGGAAAGGCTGAAGACCATTGCTCTGTTGGAGCTGGCAGGAAAATGGAGGGAAACCGGCCACAGCGAGCCCTTACTGCAACTGGAAACATCTAAAATAACAGCTCTTTGCTGCAGAAAGAGTGTGAACTTGGTCATAGGGCATGATAATGGCTTCAGGCTTCCCTCCTTCTGGTGGCTTCAGCGGCAGCAAAGACAATTGATAGCCGGGAGCAGAGGGGAGATGAGGATTCTCAGCAAGAGCTGAGTACAGAAATGATGCAATCAACTGAAGGAAAAAAGAAGCAATAATAGATCTTTGGAGGTGCCTTCTGTCTCATGAAATAGCTTGTTGTACACACAACAAAGGCAGCGCTCATTATCTCTTAAGTTAGCCTGTGATAGCATCCTTCTCCATCTCATCTTAGGTTCCTCCATTCTCTCTCCGCAAATTTAGTATTGACAAGGACCCTTTGTCAAGAGTTGGGTGGTCCTGTCTATCCATTCCTTGTGTCCTTCCCTCAAACACATCTTTCATTGATACTGTACACTGTTCCTCCTAAAATAGGGCATTTCTCCCTTTGTACATGGAGGCCTTTTCTTCCCCATTATCCAAAACATTAAAGCTAGCTTGATGGTACATACAGTACAACAGACAATGACTTTTAGAGGATTAACATGGTCCACAAAATACCACAGCCTAGTTCAGCTAAAGATTCAGGATTCTCAGAAAAGCAGCAAATGGAGGGGAAACCCAGAGAAATCTCTTTAAAACTGGGTAGAGGCAGAGATGTATTCTCATATAATTGCTAGTATTTTCTTGAAATCCTCTCTAGGAGAGGGCAGGGGTGAGGGGAAAGAGGAGAGCGTTTCTTTACAATCTAGTCTGCGCTGTATAGACCAGCCATGGTGGTCTAGGCCAAGGCGGAACATTTGTGGGTTGCACAATAGCACAGCCTGGCCTGACTATTATCAGCGGCTGTTTTCTGGTTAGCTTTCCTTTTATTTGAGTGCACAATGCAAGTCTTTATCACCCTTCAGTCATAGTGACTCTTGAGGAATACATCTGGTTTTCTCTTTCAGCAGCTCTGAAAAGGTCAGTCTGTTCATTTCTTATTCGTAGGACACCACAGTTTCCCTCCCCCTCTCCTTCCACTCCTCCTGAAGGGGGGGGGAGAGGCCTACAGCTTTTCATTCCACCTCGTCCGTAATTAGACATGGTGTAGCTCTAGAAACCTACCCATCAAAATTCTCTCAAGCAACGCTTTTTGAGGACACAGGAGAAGAGAAAAGATGCAGGATCACATTTCCATTTTACGTTTCAAAATCCTGTCACACCAAATCTCCTTTGGCTAGTTTTTTTTTCCAGAGAATGCTCCCTAACCAACTGTTCCAATGATTGTGAGGGTTATCAGTGTTTGTGAGGTGTGTGTGTGAGAGAGAGAGAGAGAGAGAGAGAGAGAGAGAGAAGGCAGCTGATTATTTGTGCAAATGCAGTTCTAATATATATATTTTTTTCACTCCACTGGCGTTAAACATTCTTCACACGCTCCGTAACATAATAACAAGTGTGCCCATGAGGAAAGAGCAGCTGGTGCCTGACAAATTATCTTCCTCAAGGCAGGCAAAACAGTGGCTTGAACTCAAGCAGTCAAACGGGCATGGATTTCGGTTCAACCTTTCGCGTCTGGGCACAAAGGGCCAGACCCTTGGCTGATAGCAACTCAGTGGAGCACTGCCAAAATTTAGGTTCTGTCTCCATAAGCTGGCTTTCTTGGCATTCATATCTTGCGCATGGATTTTCACATTGCAGATGTGGTGGTTCAGAAGCCATGGGAAGGTTTTTATGGTACCGTAGTCCTATTTGAATGTATGGTTGCTTGCTTTGCACATGACAGGATTTGCCAGCTGTCTTTAAGACTTGCACAATAGGCAAAAATGTCACCAGATGTGACTTTTCTCTTTATCAGGAGTACTCGTTTAGGGAGGGGGATGGCTCTTCTCCTTCTCTGTGTTTCATACCATATGATCATTCCTCAGGAGGACAATCTATACCTCTGGTTATTATGTGGTATAAAAAAAGGAAACACATCAAATGCTGTTAAAGTATATTGCCTTTGTTTTGTAGAGCTGGCATTTGAAGCTTGCCTTAAATCTTTTCTCCCCTCTTTGTCACCTGTCACCGAAGGCTGAGGTGTGTGGCACCCCTTCCCTTCACAGGACTACTGTGCCAGGAGATACCACACTTGGTTAAATGTTCGCAAGTGTAAAGGTGCCTTCTCGGGCATGGAGCTGCAGCCGTAGCACATGATGAGAAAACAGCCTGAACTAGCCAAATTTCATTCAGTTCCTCTAAAGGCAAGCTGTCAATTCGGTTCACCACCTTTTATTTTCCCGAGAGAGGCTTTTCTGAGGCTTTCGATGCATTGCCCAAGCAGAAAAACCAACAAGTTTTAACAACTGCACCTCCATACTAGGAAAAGCTTTGCCTGTTGAATTTCTGCCTGTTATATGGGGTTTAAAAAGCACACACATGAATACAAAGGAATCTGCCTTATACTGAATCAGACCATCTGTCCATCAAGGTCAGTCCTGTCTACTCCGACTAGCAGTGGTTCTCCAGGGTCTCGGGCAGAGGTCTTTCACATCACCTACTGCTTGGTTCTTTTTCAAATGGAGATGCCAGGGATTGAACCTGGGACCTCCTGCATGCAAAGCAGAGACTCTTCCACTAAACTGTAGCCCCTCCCTATAGAAGCTCTGCAAGGAGTGATAGAGATGAAAATGCTGTTGCCAGTCATCTCTGAAGGAAGCCAAAAGGAGGATTGTCTTTTGAATGGAATTATTGACCAGTGGGGACATAAGCTAGAGCAGCGTCAAATTAATTTCTGGGAGAATGAGTGAATACACACCAGGACTCAATCAAAAGGCACGTTTGGTACAGAAACTGCTGGTTTATTAACTTCTCCTGCCAAGTTCTCTAAGATCTACTGGTTTGATTGTTGAATTCTTCAACCATATCCACAGTTCTCCCCCCCTCCTATTTTTCAGATGTTCTTTTTTGTCATCTTTCTCAGTATTCATTGAGCTAATGAAAAATACGGTGTTGCTCAAAGCCTAGTCTTGCTGAGTGTGCTCTCCGGGAAAGGTTCCTCCTATGGTTATTTTCAGTGTGATTCAGACTTTTCATGTGCTCCGTAGGAAAATGAAGGGATAAGTGCATCAGCAAGGAAGTTCCTAGATTGTAAGGCTAACCTTGGCTGCTTCCAGACTAGTCATTTAGTCTAGAATTAACCTCATTTGTACAGTTTTTACAGAGGCTCTGGGCAATGTCTTTGCCAACAAAAACAAAAAGGATTCTTGTGGCACTTTAAAGACTAAGTACCCTCTGGAACGTGTCACTGCAAAAACATTGCATTCCAGTTTTCTGTTCTCTCACACATGGTTTGCTGAATTTTAAAAAATTCAACACTGCAGCACTGGCCTGTCTAGAGTGTGCTGGCAAAGCAGTTTTGAAGCTTTCCAAGACTAAATGTTCCTCCTTTCCTTAAGTAACTTCTCTTTTGGGGGCTGTTTCCTGCTAACCAGGATGCCTCCAGTATCCTTGAAATGGTCTGTAATTAGTTCTTGCTGCTGGCAAGGAAAGGGTTGATACGGGAGCTCTTTGCAGCGAAAGCAATTGCTCCTTTCTTTTCTTCATGATTGTAATTGTGCAACCTCAGTTCAAGAAATTCTGCAACCATCAAACTAACAATAAATCACTAATTAGCCCAAGCTTCTCAAAAAGAAGGAGGTAAGGAGTGACTTGAAGGGGCCCTGCAGAGAGAAATGGGGTCACTGCTGAAGAGGACTAACTTCTGAATAAGCGCACAGCAACCCTTTGACTGTGGGGACAGGCACTGCCAGGTTTTAACAGGAACTTAGTACTAAAGAAAGCCTTATGGAACCACCATTTCAACTCCACTTTCAGCTGATTGTGGGAAAGGGATGTTCTATCACTGCAAGAAGGTAGTTATGTGGAAGCAACCCTTAATGGAGCTTCTATTGGAGGATATGGCTAAAATCAATGTGTAAGCAACCCTTGATGGAGCTTCTATTGGAGGATATGGCTAAAATCAATGTGTAATGCAGGATGCATGAGTAGGAACCACTACCACAAAGAATGTACGGGGTATAATACTATAGAATGCACCCTCCAAAGCATCTGATCTCTGTAGTCTGGGTATCAGTTGTAATTCTGGGAGATCTCCAGGCTCTACCTAATAGAAATATACATCCCCATGAGGTATGGAGGATTTCCTTCCTCAAATACTGCCCATGTTCACTACAAATCCAAAGCTTCTCTAGAATTCATGCTTCCCTCCAGTCCCCATGTTCTTTTATCTCATCACCTAAGACCTTATTCACACATGTTCATGCATCACTTGATATCTCTGCACTTGTTGATTGGTAGTGAAACATGTACTCATGCTACTGAAAAACACTATGTCTGAGGTAACACCAAAGTTCTCTCTGTGGTTTTGTCTCTGTGACCCATTTGCCCACAAATGCCATCGCTTGATGCTCAAAACAATCCTTTGACCAATGTCAATCCAGTGGCTTAGCCAATGGCAGTACTTTATAATGTATTTGCATTTCCCACTTCCCCAGCTGGTATGAAATCCCAGCGGAGGTCTGCAGGGCCAGTTTCCTTGTGCAAAAGGTCACCGGACACTTCTTATGATGCTGTAATATTTGTATATTTACAAATATTTAGGAAGAGCAGGTGTGAGGCAAGTAGGCACATGGGGCAAACTGTATGTGACATGCAAATCCATCTGAGGACTTTTTCACTTAAGCCTTCTGTTTTAAGTGGAAAGGCGATAGGGGAGGGGTGCTTAACCTTTTCCCAACAACAGCTTTTTGGCTCTAAATCACGCCCCCACACACACCTGCTTCCCTTGTAGAGTTCTGGACATGTGTTTACCTTAGCAAATGCACATCTGAAACCCATGAGATGAACAGAACAGAAACATTTGAACAGAAAAAGGTCGGGGACAGAGAGTGGTGCTGGGGGAGCAGATGCACCCACTGGTATGCGGTGTGCCACAGGGGGCAGTGCTATCTCCCATGCTGTTTAACATCTATATGCGCCCTCTCGCCCAGATTGCCTGGAGGCCTAGGCTGGGCTGTCACCAGTATGCTGATGACACCCAGTTGTATCTGCTGTTGGGCAGCCAGTCCAGAGCCACCCCGGATGATCTGGAGCAGGCGCTTCAGGACGTGGCGGGCTGGCTTAGGCTGAGCCGACTGAAATTGAATCCAACGAAGATGGAGGTCCTGTGCCTGAGTCGGAGTGGACCGGGGGTAGGGATCCCACTACCGGCCTTCGGGGGGCACCATTGGTGCCAGCACCAAGGGTCCGGAGTTTGGGAGTGCTCCTGGATGCCTCCTTAACCATGGAGACCCAGGTAGCAGCCACTGCCAAAGCAGCCTTTTACCATCTATGGCTGATTAGGCAGCTGGTTCCCTTCCTCAAATGCAATGACCTGGCGACAGTGATCCATGCTATGGTCACCTCAAGGCTAGACTACTGTAATGCTCTTTACATGGGGCTGCCCTTGACTCAGCTCCGGAGGCTGCAGCTAGTGCTGAATGCCGCAGCCAAGCTGTTGATGGGCCTCTCAGTGAGGGACCACGTCCAGCCTGTGCTGAGGGTGCTGCACTGGCTGCCTATAGCATACCGGATCCAGTTCAAGGTGCTGGTTTTAACCTTTAAAGCCCTATGTGGTCTGGGGCCTGCCTACCTAAGGGACCGCCTTTCCCCATATACACCCCAGAGAGCACTGCGGTCAGGCACTCAACATCGCCTGACCCTTCCGGGCCTGAGGGAGGCCAGGTTGGCAACCACTAGGAATAGGGTCTTCTTGGTAGTGGCTCCCCACTGGTGGAATGAGCTCCCGGAGAACATCAGGGCCCTGTGGGACCTTTTGCAGTTCTGCAGGGCCTGCAAAGCGGAGCTCTTCCGCCAGGCTTTTGGAGCCACCGCTGGAGGGAATGGCCCTTAGTAGGTGGCTGGTGAGTCACCCTAGAACATCTGTGGTGGAAGCCTCCTGGCCAGAAATAAGTAGTATTCTGTCTTGGTGTGGGTTTAGTATTCGCTGCCATCTGCTTGATTTCATTGTTTAGCTGTATTTTAATGTGATTTTAAATTTTATATGTTGCTTATTTTAACCCCTGTATATTCTTGATTTTATGTTGTTAGCTGCCTAGAGCCGGCTTTGCTTGCTAGGCGGGATATAAGCCGAAACAAACAAACAAACAAACAAACAAACAAACAAACAAACCATGGGAAAACAATCTCCTTCCCATCGCTGTTTTCCCCATTAAAACAAACCCAATACAGACCTCTTTTCGGGGGGGGGGGGGGCTGTGGAGTCTCCAGGGCTTTATTACAGGCACCTCTAAATATCACATGTAGGGCAAAATTTAAAGCAACACCACTGCCTCCCTCAAGCAATACCATCATTCTGGATTCTCCCCATCTTACTTCAAAATTATCTTTACCCAACACGCAGAGATTCAAGTCTACTCTTGTTTCAGTTTCTATCCAGCCAGGTTGGTACGACATTCCCAACAGACATTGATTGATCAGAAGTAAGAATTCATTAATTATGGGTGGGCCAAAGCTAAAGGGAAATTATGAATAGCAAGACAATATGAACAGCAAGACATAATAACAGATTAGTATATTAATCATGTTTGTTTGGGAGTTGCCTGCTATTGTGTGGAAAGCCACAGAAACAGACTGAGGAAGCACAATGCCTCAAAGTGCTCATTGATGGTCATCATAATCTATAATATACCATTCTTTGGGGAGTCTGTTCCTTTTCTCTCCTTGAAACGCTTTGAAGAGGTAGCATGGGAAAGACAGGGAAGACTCAGGAGGACCTGTGAGGTTTCATGTGACACAGAACCCCCTAAAAATGCCCTTAATGTACTGACTATACTGGGAAATATTCAGTGATGGGCATGAACTGGCTCACGAACTAGTGATGAATTTTGGCTGGTTCTGGCTCTGTGAAGTTGTTTATGGCAAGTCAATGGGCATGACATTTCAAGCTGTTTGTGGAGGTTGGTGCCTGTTTGTGAGCAGATACATTTCCAGACAGACTGTCTCCGCTCAATCAAAATGTTTACAAAACTTCAAAGCAGCGACTTGGAGGGCAGGTAAAGGAGCATCCAGGGGAGGTCCCCTGCAACTTTGATGTCTCTAGCTTGCACAGGATCCACTCCTAAACCTCCTCAACCTGTCCCTGTATAGAATGGATCCTGTGTAAGTTAAAGACACCAAACTCACAGGGGACCTCCCTCAGTCTCTAGCTTGCACAGGATCTGTTTTATATACTCCTAAACCTCCTGAATCTGTGCCTGTCAAAATGACCACAGTAATGCTATATTGGTTTAGCACTATAGCACTCAACTTAGAACATTCAAAAAAAAAAAAGTTCAAGTAAGATCGCACAGTGAAAAAGGGAAGGGGGAAGCTGCATTGTAGAAAGTGCTTTGTGCATTTTAAACAGCACACCACAGCGATTCAGAAGCACAATGAAGGGATAGAAAATGGATGAAATCAGTTTCCCTCAAAAGCGGCTCAAACACACTTTGCTAACCCAACGCAAGTAGGTTTGTATTAACAGGCAAATAAATTCTGCTAGTAGCCGGTTACTAAAACCAATCTGTTTGAAATGACAGAAAAAATCCATTAGCAACCAGTTACTCTAATGGAATACAAAGGCCGTTTGAAAAGGCCACCTAGTCCAGTGTTCTGCTTGCAACAGCAGCCAGAAACTAACAAGGGTGTGTGGACCCCCTTTTGTTGCCAGTCCCCAAAACACTGTCAAAAATTCAAAGAGGATTGGGAAGTTGCATTCATATTAGCTCTGCTTCCCAAAACTATAGTGATAATGCATGAGCCAAGAACACTAAAAAATAATTGGGTATATTTCTGTTCCATGTAATAAGATCACTACTGGATATTTAAACAGGCATCAAAATAATAACTATTGTGATTTCTTTCTTAATTTTCCTTGATCTTCAGGACTAGAAAAGTATTTTTTTGAAAAAGGATGCTTACAATGTATGCTAAGCAAGTCCGTGATCTTCAGGATGATGTTCTAAAGGTCTATCTACACCAGTTGTTAAGGGTAGTGCAAAGAATCCTGGGAACTATAGGCTGGTGATGTTGCTAAAAATTCTGCATTGGAAATTCCCACCCCTTCTCAAAGAATTACCATTCCCAGCATTCCTGAGGAGAACACACTTGTTTTTAAAAAATTTAATGATTGTATAGATAATGGCTAAGAGTTTTAGGAAGAATTTCTGAGCAGCACAAGATCTTGAGGACCACATGAAGCACATGAAGCATGTGGGCTAAATATATTGTCCATCCTCAGGTCCACTGGGAATTATATTTATCAATGAGCAAATTCAGTGGGGCATCTGAAAAATGATTGGGAGGGACCATAGGTCAGAGAACTTGCTTTGTGGGATACAAGACCTCACATTCAATCCATGGCCTCGCCATTTTTTTAAAAGTAATTCAGGAAGTAAGACTGGGTAATGACCTCTCTCAAACATAGACTTGGAAATTGAATGCCAGAGAGCAGGCAGATGGACCAAGGGCCTGACTCATTATAAGCTGCAAAAGGCTTTGAATATGTCAGGCATTGTAAGCCTGCAAGACAATCATTGGGGTGAATTAAAAAACATTCTTGGTCAGAGGTTAGGCCATAGACAAATGGTTTCTAAACTTCCTACACTCCTGGAAACTTCTCACATTGGTTGTCTGCTGAGGAATTCTTACATATTTTTTTAAGATTCTGGATGTTAGAGCATGTGGGGAGCTATTTAGGTCTACTGGAGCTTAGCTGTCATTCTGTCTGAATACATCCAATGCTCATAAGAACATAAGAGATGCCCTGATGGATCACCCAATGGTCCAGCATTAGGGATGGGCAAGAACTGGGAAAACATGGTTAAGTTTGTGTTCATAATAAACATGATACGCAAACCATGGATTGTCAGAAACAATTTGATGATAGATGAATTGGTTCAGCTTCCGAGGTTAGTGATGCAGTTGAATAACCCACCAATGTGCTAGTGACACCAAAAGCACGGGTGATCTCTGGCTGTCTCTAGCTGCCCTTCAAGTCTGGTGATGATTGGATTTATGGGGTCTGAGTCATAGGTGTCAACTACCGGCGGGGGGGCTCGAGGGCTCAAGCCACCCCCAAAATTTCCCGGGGAGACTGAGCCCCCCCCGAAAAATGGAGTGCCCGCTGCCGCGCGTCCCCAGGCCCTTCCTAGGGCTGCCGCCACCGCCTCTCTCTCTCTCTCCCCCCGCCCTGGCTGCCTCCGTCCGTCCCTCCGTCCGTCCAGGGGCCAGCTAAGCAAATGCCCAGCTGGCCCCTGGACAGATGGAGGGAGGGACAGAAGCAGGAATGGCCAGGCGGGGGGAGGCAGCGGCGGTGGGGACATGGTCCTGGTGTGCATGTGCACTTTGCGTGCCCCCCCCCCCCCGGGATTTAAAAACTCGATGCCCCAGGTCTGAGTTATGGCCCCCCAAACAAGGTGCCCCCAGGATAGTACTTTCTGGGGAAATAACAGGTGCAGGTTCAGGAGTGTATAGAAAAGCTCCTGTGCAAGCTAGAGACATCAAAATCTCAGCATATCTCCAGATGCTGCTGCTCTAACTGCCCTCTGAGTTTGGTCAGGATTGGATTTATGCCCCCCCAAAAGGTGCCCCATCTTCCATTGTTTCTAATGGAGGGAAAAAACAGCAAAAAAGAAGGTGCAATAGAAGCCCAGCAGAACAGAATCAAAGTTCCAGAAAATCTCTGCAATAGAAACTGAAGGTGGGGGGCACCTTTGCAAACCCAGCAGAACCACTACCACTGTGGCACTGCATACCCAACAGGACTAAGGTCAAGCCAAGAAAATGCTTTTGGGGAAAATGTTAGGCACAGGTTCAAAAGTGCATAGAATGGACCCCCTGCAAGCTACACACACCAAACACACAGGGAAACTCACCCAGCTGACTGCTCTCTACAATCTCTCCAAGTTGGGGGTAGATTACATTTCTGGTGTCCCAGTTACAGACACCCCCCCCCCCAAAAAAAGGTCTCCCCAGTGCTCTCTCTGGAAAAGACTGCTGCAGTAACAGGAGTCTAAGGAATGGCTCAGGAACAAGCCAAACTCACAGGGAAGCTTCACCTGGGCAGACCCCCCCAGTCAGATAGTGGAAACAAGGCAAGCATCCCCCCAACACTTGCAGTCCCCTTCCTCAGTGCAGGTTCTGAAAGACAGAAAGGCAGTCATCTCCAGAGTTTCAACAGGGGATCCCCAAAGTTACCCCACAACAGCTTCACAGGCACCCTAGTCCCACCAGGACAGTGGAAATCAGAGTTTTCCTCTTAAAGTGATTAGTGATGCAGCCATGACAGAAAGGCAGGCATCTGACAGGGACTCCCTGAAGTAACCCCATGACAGCTTGGCGGGCACCCCAGCCCCACCAGACCAGTTGATACTATGGTTTTCCATTTAAAGTGATCATGAGGTAGGTGTTGTATTATGAGGTAGATATTGTTTCATTAGGTAGGTGTTGGGTGAGGGAGCCCACCCCCACCTGGCAGAGGCGGCCATCCTCCCACCCAAGTGCCAAGGGCACGAGCCACAGACCACAGGAGGAGGAATGGGGGGACATTCAGGGAGACAGCAGGAGGCCTGGATCTTACCCTGTGAGGTTGACCTTGAGGAAGCCAACTTGTCCACCCTGGTCAGGTTCAGATGGGAGCAGGTGGGAGAACACCTACTTGCTCTGGATACTGGTGGGAGGGAAGAAGAAGACGAAGATGAAGAAGAGGAGGATATTGGATTTCTATCCTGCCCTTCACTACCCGAAGAAGTTTCAGAGTGGCTTACAATCTCCTTTCCCTTCCTCTCTCCACAACAGACACCCTGTGAGGTAGGTGGGGCTGAGAGAATTCTTTCAAAAACTGCTTGTTAGAGAACAGCTCTGAAATAACTTGTAACTGACTCCAGGTCACACCAGCAGCTGCATGTGGAGGTATATGGAATCAAACTTGGTTCTTCCAGATTAGAGTCTGTGCTCCTAACCACTACACCAAACTGGCTCTAAGAGGAGACTCATGCCCATGCAAGAGAGGTCAGGCCAGATGGCAGCCTTGCGTGACCTGTACTCCAGGCTTGAGGTCATACAACATTTGGAAGATGGCCATCCAGTCACTGGAGCTGATTCTGAGCTTCTTTTTCCCATGCAGCATGGTCATGGAGGAGATGACATCCTGCACCGTGCTCTTCTGCTGCACCAACCATGTAATTGTGGTGTAGGTGGAGTTCCAGTGGGTAGGTAAGCCTAGGATGAGCTCATTCCTTTCCCCCTGTCTCTCATGCAGCAGATGGGCAGACTTGATGCTGTGCAAGAAGTGGGCAGCCAGGTGCCGGCTGATCTCCAGTCAGCAAGGCTCACATCTCAAGGGTGGCAGTATCTCAGATGGCCCTGAAAGTGCTCCCAGCCCCAGAGTATCCTTCACCACCAAATGAAGTGTGTGTGCCAGGCAGATGATGCCCTTGAGGCATGCAGCCTTCACTGCTACCAACCTTCACTGCTTCACTGCCGGCATCTGTGACCATGTAGCCACAAACAATGTTGTTGCCACCCACCCACTCCCACAGGCTACTCTGTATCAAGGCAGAGATGTTTTGTACCGTGTGGTCTACACTCATCCTCTGTGCATGGAACAGAACCACTTTGTAGCCTGGTGACAGGACTGTCCCCTCCTGGGGCCTGGGCCATACCCCATAGTCCATATTGACAGGTTCTCTGGTTGCCACCAGTGGGTGGTAAGGGAGAGGTAGCCATGCTGCTGGCTGCTCCAGAGGTCTGCTGTGAAGTGCACAGTTCTGCCTTGTGCTCTGAAGAGCTCACCCTTGACCACCGCCACTGCGGAGTGGTGCATGGCAGGCAAGTCTCATCAGCTCATGGTCCTCCACAAGGGGATGGAGTACTAGGGTGCTGCAGCAGGTGGTGAAAGACTACATCCTCCATGAGGGAGAAAGGTTGGTCATCCACAGCAATCATCTTGCTGATGAGGCAAGTGCCTGCTTCCTGGGCGCCCCATATAGCCCTTCTGGATGGCACTGTCGGTGTCCCCATGGGAATAACCACTTGGAGAGTAGCCTGCCTTGATGTCCCTCCCACCCTGAGTGCAGGGAGCCTTTTTTGGAGGGGCCTCCTGCTCCACCTCCACTTTTCCCTGTGGAGTAGGAGTGGGCCTCTTCTATCACCCACTGGCTGCCACTCTGTCCCCCAGCGGCAACATACTGAAGTGCACCCTTTGCAGGTTCCTGCTGAGGATAGAGGAGGATAAGTGTTGGGGGTTTGTGCCTCCCTGGACATGGCCGTGGCACACCTGGCACTCTGCCACACAAGGGTCAATGGGGAGGTGTGGAAATGTTTTCAAAGTGTGGGCTGGAAATGATGCCCCAAGACAGGAGAAGGTGGGATGTCAGCTGCTTTCTGACACTGGACTGGGAGGGGCCATGGAGGGAGGAAGTGGAGGCAGGAGCAGCAACAGGGAGTTGTATGAAAGGGGAGGATGCTTCCGCCCCTCTGAATCACTGCTGTCAGAGACTTCTTCAAAGAGTGTTAGCAACTGCTGGTCTTTGGGCAGTGCTAACAGCTCTTTGTCCTTTGTAGAGAGCCCCAGGAATGGATCAGGGGAAGGAGGCTCCAAGACCTCTGGTGATGCCCTGCTAGGGGAAGGCTACATTGGGCTGGCACAATGGGTTTGGTGCCTGGGGATGGGGGCCTGTGGTATGTGGGGGTGGAAAACGTCTCCCCTCTGACAAGCACCCTTTGCACCCACTTTCAATCTCATGGCACAGAGGGGTTCATTCACAATCAGGAGGGGTGGGAGGGTATAAAATGTGGGTCCTCAGCCAAGGAACCCGGTAGCTAAGCCCTTCTCCTTGGTGTGACCACATAGATGGGGTGGCTCAGAGCCCTGAATCCACCTAACACCCTCAAACTCCAGCAGGGGAGAGCAGTTCACTATCAAAATATGGGTCCTCAGCCAAGGAACCCACTGACTAAGCCCCTCTGTTTGGTGTAAGCAAAGAGGTGGGGTGGCTCAGAGCCCTGAGTCCACCTAACACCCCCAAACCCCAGCAGGGGAAAGCAGTTAACTATCAAAATGTGGGTCTTCAGCTGAGAAACCCACTAGCTAAGCCCCTCTGCTCAGCATGAGCAGGGGGACAGGATGGCTCAGAGCCCTGAGTCCACCTAACACCAAAACAATTCCCAGTCATGAGGGATTGTGGTCTGCTCCTCCACTTTTAACAAGTTCCCTGCCTCTCTGTGTAACTGCGAACAGCCTAGAGAATGAGGCTGCAGAACCGAGCTGTGTGTGTATATAGCATTCTGATCCCATAGAGCAGAATGAGAACTCTGTTACAGGTAGACAGCAGTGACTGCTAAGTTTTGGAGGTCTCCTACTGGTGTTTCCAAAGCTGGAGAATTTTGCCCCCCCACCCCCCCGTTGCCTTGGAGTTTTGTAAGCAGTTTAATTGGATGGAGACAGTCTGTCTGGAAAATGTAATTATTTACAAATTGTCTTGAACTGCCACAAACTGCTGCGAACAGCACCCAAGTTTAAGGAATGTTCATGCTGGGTGCCCTTCCACGAACGTCACTTTGTGAACCATGAACCAGCCACAATTCATCATGAATTTTACTTCATGAGCCGGTTCATGTAGGATTCAGCATCCTTTCACACATTGGCCAACCAGTTGAACTGGAGGACCAACAACAAGGCATTGAGCCCAAGACCTTCCCCAGTGTTGCCTCCTACCACTGCTATTCAGGAGAGTCCCTTTACTTATCATGGCAGGTAAGCCATTTATGGACCTATTCTCCATAAATCTGTCTAATCCCCCTTTAAAGCCATCCATGTTCATAGCAATTACTATATCCTTTGGCAGTAAATTCCACAGTATAATTACTCATTCAGTATTTCTTTTTGTCTCTTCTGAATCTATTGCCCATAAACAGTGCATGCCCATGAGTTCTAGCATTATGGAGAAGTGATAAAATGTTTTCTTTATTAACCTTATCTACCGTATGCATCATTTTATAAAACTCTATCTTGTTTCCCGCTCTCATAGTTGTCTTTTTTCAAAACTGAAAAGCCCTAGACCGTGTAGCCTTTCATCATAGGAAATATGCTCCAATCCCATAATCATCTTGGTTGCCCTTCTTAGATCTTTCTCCAGCTCTGAAATATATATTTTTGAGATACAGCAACCAGAAGTATACAGAGTATTCCATGAGGCCACACCATAAATCTATATCCAATGCTTCCTTGCGGCTATATATTTTAAGATAATATCTTGATGGAAGGCAAATGTACCTCTTGGTAATGTTGATCCACCATTACTGATCTTCTGATCAAGGAACCACAGATATATTTCTGATTCAACCTAAGTTCATAGAAATACAATGTGATAAGTATTGTTCTAGAACAGTGATCTCCAGTATGTCACCTGTGGGAGTCATGGCACTTACAGATAGGTTTCCTAGTGCCCATTTGCTTGTTCCCCAAAACACCTTTCCCTCAAAAGAAAGCCAGTCCTGGCTTTCCTCTTCCTCACTGGAGCAGAAGGTACTCCAAAAGAGCCTAGGAAGGATCACTTTTGTGTTGACCATTCAGAAACAGCTGTTGCCTTTGTAGGAGGATGTTTGGCTCACAACCTCCTATAGTTTTATGATTGGCCCCTGCATCCATAGCAGCCATTTTGAGGTGGCTTCCAGCCTTCCTCCTCGAAAATTCTGAAAGTGATCACAGGCTTATGAAATTGGGGGCTCTTGCTCTAGAAGATTCCAAACAGCACCATGCTGTTAATCAAACCTTTTTGATGGCAATCAGAGCCCAGTAGAGAAAGCATCAACCTTGTTTTGTTTCAATTATTTATCTGATCCTTCATTCAAGAGCATTCAGGATTGAGACAGTGTCTCAAAATGTACTTTATATTAAGGAGACATTGCATTCAGTTGTCCTGTTTTGAATACACATACGCAGACGCATAAATGCTCCCCCCCCCCCCCCCCGGCAGCTTTTGGCTGTCAATCAGCAAAGAACAAGCAGCAAAATCAAACACCGAAGCACTTCCTTTTTGAGGTTTTTATGATAATCTCTTCCAACATTGGTCTGTTTTATATTTAACATATTAAACTAAATGATGATGATATGGATTCGAGAGAGGGAGAAAAAACGTGGCGCGGTGCACTTATGCAAAAGCATTGTCTCTTCTGACATATTTTTCTCAGCATGATTGCCGTCCCCCTACCTTGTTGTGCTGATGAATTACATGAGATGAATATCAGAGATGTGGGCTTGAAATGGAGAGGCGAGGCAGCTGGAACAACAGCAGCAGCACGGCAGAGACATAACGTGGCTGAACCTCTATTGTTTCTATTTTGGGAGTGCATCGAGTGATTAGTTTGGGTAACAGTAACATCACATTACCTTCTACAGGCTGGGAATGTCTTTTAAAGCCGAAGCAATGCTGAAGCCATGTGATGCGATGCTGTAGACAGAGCCAAGTGGAATACATCAAAGTGTGCCTTGATGCAGATGTTTCATGCAGAAGAAAATTAGGTCAGAGACCACTTCAATTTCAGCTTCTGCCAGGCTTGTTTGAGAGCTTCCACTGAATTCCTAATGAATAGCTTCTAGGCCACTTTTCTCTCATTCACTTGCAAACTACCATGGCCAGATGAGACTCCCTTGTGGAATCCCCCCCCCCCCTTCTCTTTATTAGAAAAGAAAATCCTTTACTTGGTATTCTGAGATTCCAGAAGATTTCTTACGCACAGCATATGACACCTAAGAGGGACCAAAGGAGAACAATCTATTGACATTTTGTGTATGAATGCAGAGGCAAAATGCAGGCAAAGAAACACCGGCTAACAACTCACCAAGACAGCAGAGCCTTTAATCTTTCAGCGGCTCATCCTTGAGACTCGCTAAACTGAAGGGGCCTGGGAGTTTGTCAATATGAAAACAAAAATTGAACCATCTCCCCCCCCCCCCCCCCAAACTCTTGGTTAAAAGACCTTAAAGGCCAAGGAAGAAATGGAGAAAACTCATTGGGATGCTCCCCCCCCCCCCCCCCTGTTGCTGTATTTCTTGGAGAATCTTGGAGCACATGGAATTCTCCCATTGTTACAATGGATCTCCAGACAACCAAGATCAGTTCCCCTGAAAAAAATGGCAGCTTTGGAGGGTGGAGTCTATGGCATTATAGCCTGCTGAGGTCCCTCCCCTCCCCAAACCCCGCCCTCCTCAAGCTCCACCCCCAGCATCTTCACATATTTCTCAACCTAGAGCTGGCAGCCTTAATCATGAGCTAATGAGGTGTGAGCATGCATACAAACGCAGTCACACTTCCCTGTCAGTTTCCCTTTCTCAGCATGCTAATCCAAACCACAAATGATACCAGAACCTCTCTATTAAAGACATTTCAGGAGGGAAAGAAGCCTCTCTCTAATGGCACAAAAATATAACTTCCTTCTTTACCCTGAGACATTCTTTGTGGGCAATATTTTCTCCTACCTTAGGAGAGGTCTTAAAATGATTCTTTATCTAGCCATTATCACTGAGGGGGAAATGTCACACTCTGGAATGGATTTTGTCTGTTTGTTTTGCCATTGTACCTTTGGGGGAAGTAGCCTAGCCTTCAACTGACATTACAATATGGTGAATTTATGACCCCTTGTTGTGCTTCTAATTTCATGCATGTGGCTTTCTTCCATGCTGCAGATGGAAGAAACTATCAATGAATGCATTGCTGAGATCCCAAGAATTCTACTGAAGCCACCAGATTATGAGTTGGGAGCCATGTTCTAATGCATTTCTTAGATGTCTAACATCACAGGGAGCAGTAGTTTTCAGAGTATATTCTAGCGAATTTAGAATTACTCAGAAGCGTATTAGGGGTCCCTCAGGGACATAGGGCACTTTCACACACACTAAATAATGCACTTTCAATGCACTTTGCAAGTGGATTTTGCTGTGTGAAATGGCAAAATCCACTTGCAAATGGTCACTGAAGTGGATTGAAACTGTATTATTCAGCATGTGTGAAAGGGCATAAAATCAATAATGATGGGCAGGTGAAAAAGTCTATTATCTAGGTTGCCAACTCTGGGTTGGGAAATATCTTGTGAAATTGGAGTTGGAGCCTGGAGAGGATGGGGTTTGGGTAGAGATGGATCCTCACTGGTATATAATGCCATAGGGTCAACCCTCTAAAGCAGCCATTTTTTCCGGGGGTGGGGGCACTGATCTCTGTTGTCTTGAGACCGGGTGTAATTCTGGGAGATCTCGAGGTCCTACCTGGAGGCTGGTAGCCCTATGATTATCCTATTAGCAGTCTTCTAGTATGATGTGTTGGGTCTCCTATGAAGGGTACTAGGACTCATTTTCAAGTCGTGTGATGTGACAGTGAGGCTCAATAGGCCTGGCTAGACCTAGAACACTCCTAACAACCACATGCAATGGGCATGAGTTTCTTAATGGATATAAGGAGTTCCTTACTAGACAACCCATGACAAATGGGTTCCTTGCAGACTATTGCCTTAATGCACTGGACAGTAATCCAAAATAGTTACATGGCCTCAAGCCCAGTGTTTTTCATGAACTTCAAACCAGTTTTGGTTTTTGGTCTTATGCCCTGATTTGTTTACTTATTTAGATATATACCCCACTCTTCTTCCCATTGGGCACTCAAAGCACCTTATAATATCGTTGTCTTTTCTTCCATCTTATGCATAAAACAACCACTCCATCAAGTAGGTTAGAGAATGTGTAACTGGCCCAAGATCACCCAGCAGATTTCCATGGAAGATTGGGGCTTTGAAACTGGATCTTCCAAACCCTAGTCCATTTCTCTATCTAGGGATGGTCATGAACTGGGAAAATTGAGGTTCGTCCAAGTTCGTGGTTTGTGAGGTCTCATGAACCACAAACTGGGATGAACCTCCCCTGTTTCACGATCCAGTTTGGCTGAAATGGATGCAAGCAATTTTAGTGATCCCTTTTGCTCCCCCTCCTACTTGTGAGTCATACCGCTGCTGTGGTGCAGCTTGCCAACACAAACCACATGAATCCCCATGATTGGTTCATGGGAGGTTTGTGGGGGCTTGTGAGGGTGGGATGGCACAAACCGAGTTTTGCAAACCACAAACTAGACCTGGTTTGTGATGAACATAGGTTTGTAATTTGGTTTGTGCCCATCCCTAGCTCTAACCACTATACTACACTTCATCCAGTGAGAAAGACTGGCATATCGAAAGTGATTTCTGTATGCACAACTGATGTAGACACATATTTGCATATTCCTCTCATCTTTACAGCTATTTTTTTAGTGTCCTATTGCAACTGGCTAGTTGTTCTTTTCAACAACACTGGAGCTTTGCACAAGTTAATGGCCCATGCCTATTGTTGGATCAGGGATCTGGCAAGAAAGGAACAATAATCTGGGGTTACAGTCAACTAAAGGTGGGGCTGTACAGCATCACCACCACCACCACCACCACCATTTCTTTGTTTAACTGTACAAGAAGGAGAAACACAGAGGTGAGGGGAGAATAGAAAAAGAATGGATGTGCGAACGAAAAATTAAAAGGAAAGTGTATTCTAGGTCTGAAAAGTCTAGAGGGTACTACTAGCTTAGAAGCTATTGAATTTGTAGGTGGCATGCATATCTAAGAACAGTGCCCGTCTAATAATGATCCTGGACACTGACTGATCTACACATGGATCATGCTACCACGAACTTACCAAATAAATAAAACCAGCAACTTCTGAATGTTCACAAATAATTAACCTTCCCTCTTAAATAGTTAAGAATTAAACAAATTTGAATAGAATCACTGCTTCAAATTCATCCTGCTGAAGAACATTTATCCCGTTGCCTGCATACTCAGTGGCATAAAGAACTTATTTAAAGAGGGTCATGCCATAAATTACAACCTTTGCATTCAATTAGAAATAACCAGTGTTGGACATATAGGAGAGGGGGTTTTTTTTTACTCTTTGGCTTGCTATTAGCAAGGCTTGCAGCCCATTTAAATAATGTAAAACGTATTATAATAAATACATTTCAGCAGCTTCAGTAACAAAAGCCCATTTTTGGCTACCCAAAGGTCAGAATAAGCTATCAAAGTGACCCCTTCAAAGACTTCAGTTTTTTCCCTTTTGTTGCAGCACACTAGCAACTGTAGCAACCCAGGTGGTGCATCAGACATAAGAATTGTCCCCATCAATTCTTCCTTCTTTATGCTATTATCAATATTTCTCTGAATGCAACAAGGGAGATTTGGAAGTAGTCTCTAGAATCCATGCACACAGAAGGTGAAGATCTGCTTCATGATACTCATCAGGTCTCACTAGGGTTCTGCTTTAGCAAATGCTGGGAGATTTGGAGGACAGTTTCTGGGGAGGATGTGATGCTACTTCTGGTTGACATTCTACACTAGTTCTATGGTCTGTACTACAGACACAAGGGGAAGTTCCCAGAATGCCACTGTTAGGGGTATGCATTAAAAATAATTTTAGGGGTTTTTTTTCAGATTCAGGTATATTGGGGCTGAAAATACCTGTATTCCTGGGTTTTTTTGGGTTTTTTGGGGGGGTTTATTTGAGAATCCAATATTATTTGGCTCCATTATAGTCTATGGGGAAGTTATCCATGGGGTGGGGGTGGCTATTTTTGAAGCTAGAAGCACCAAAATTGCTCTGCAGCTGCTGGTACCTGTCCACAGAAGAACTCCCAAGTTTCAAGAAGATTGGATTATGGGGTCCAATTCTATGGGCCCCCAAACAAGATGCCCCCATCCATTATCCATTGTTTCTGGGGTATGTGTCTTGCTTTATCCAGGGCAAAAGCAAAGCGGTATGCCTGCAGCCTCCACCGGTCAATGACTTCCATGCAAGAATGAGCAATAAGTCCAAGAGAACCAAAGCAGAACCCAGGAACCTCAGGACAACCACAAGCCAACACGGCAGGCCTGGCAGAACTAATGTCAAACCAGAGACTCCCAGCAGAACAAATTCAAGCAAGAGTGGCAATTTTGCAAGACCAACAGAATCGATGTCTAACTAGAGAAGCCCAGCAGAACCCAGAGCCAATGTGGTAGTGCAAGCCGAACAGAACCAATGTCAAACCAGAGAAACCAAGCAGATTTTGTTGTTGTTGCAGAATCAAGGCCAATCCACAGAAGCCCAGCAGAACAATCTAAGTGGGGGGGGGGCACTTTTGCAAGCCCAGCAGAACCAGGACGATCCATAGAATCCCAGCAGAACAAAGTCAGGCAAGGAGGAAACTTTTGCATGCCCAACAGAACCATTGCAATCCACAGAAGCCCAACAGAACAATCTCAACTGACTGCCTAGAAAAGAAGAGGAGATTGGATTTATACCCCTCCCTTCACTACCCAAAGGAGTCTCAGAGCATCTTACAATCACCTTTCCCTTCCCCTCCCCACAATAGACACCCTGTGAGGTAGGTGGGGCTGAGAGAGCTCTCCTGAGAACTGCCCTTGAGAAAACAGCTCTGAAAAAATGTATGACTGGCCCAAGGTCACACCAGCAGCTGAATGTGGAAAAGTGTGGAATCAAACCCGGTTCTCCCAGATTAGAGTCTGCACTCTTAACATCTACACCAAACTGGGTCTCAATTATTATCAGTATTGTATAAAGAATTTGTTTAAAGAGGATCATGCCATAAATTAATGAAGCTAGTTTGGTGTAATAATCTTGGAGACCCAGGTTCAAATCCCCACGCTGCCATGATGCTTGCTGGGTGACCTTGGGCTGGTCACTCTCTCAGCCTAACCTACCTCACAGGGTTGTTGTGAGGGTAAAATGGAGGAAGGGAAATCACTGTTTTTTCATCCTGAGCTGCTTCAAAGAAGAGTGGGATGTATGATATTAATTAAATGGATAAATAACCATGAAGAAAAAATACTACCAATCTCACTGTTATATTTGTGTGACTATTTGCCCACATGAAAAGCACACCAAGTTCATATGCATGTTTCCTCAGAAATAAGCAAAATGTGTTCAGTATGGCTTACAGCCAATCAAGTTCAACAGGTCTTGCCATTGGTAATGACAATGCTCATTAGAGATTTTTAGCCTAGATGGTTACCAAGGAGGAATATGGATATGACAGGGTGATACAGCTTGATCTTATTCCACACTTCAGCTACAGCAGCTGACATTCCAATTCTTTATGTGTTTCCTATCACAAGGCAAGCAGAGCACAACCACAGATCTGTTTTCCTTCTTTTCTGTTGTTGGCACCATGGTAAAGTTCCTCAGTGTCTCTGCTATATTCAGAATTCATTTCCTCTGTGCTGAGCTCAGGAAATCGGAGAGCTGTTTCATTAAAAGATTTTTTTTAACAAAAATATGACTTTGTAGAACCAACACAGCTCTTTGAAAGTCCATATCATCCGTCAGTTGAAAGGAAAATTATGCTGCTCACATGCTCCAGGTGTGCTTTCAAATAGGCTATCAGGGACATCCAGTATTTTGGAGGAGAAAAATCTCTAAAGGGTGTATGGCAGTGTTGTTTTGCTATCCTCTGAAGAGGGACTCCTACATTGCAGGGTGGTAAGAATAAGACACGTTAGAACTGTGGGACAACAAACGTTCAGCATTCCTGATCTGTGAAGCTTGCTTAACTTCTGTTTGTTGCAGTTCAGCTGTGTGCTGGAGCCTTGCCATGGCATGGGTAGTTACTGGATCTGTGATTCCCAACATGATGTGCCCTTCAGTGACTTTCCTGATTCCCATTTGCTTCTTCTCAGAAACAAACTTGCCTTTCCTCCACCTCACTGCAGCAGGAAGTGCTTGGGGAGAAGCCAGAGGGGCATCACCTTTGTATCTCCAGGGAACAACAGTTCAGAAACAGCTGTCTATACTGAGGGAGGGGATCTGTCTTGCAGCTAGGGTTGCCACCCTCCAGGCTGCTATTACAATTGATCTTCAGATGAGCAAGATAGGTTCCCCTGAAGAAAATGGCTGCTTTGGAGGGTGGATTCTGTAGCATTATACCCTGCTGAAATCCCTCCTCTCCCCAAACCCCACCCTCCCCAGGCTCCATCCTCAGAATCTCCAGATATTTTGCAACCTAAAGCTGGCCCTGGCAATCCTACTTGCAGCTAGGGTTGCCAGGTCCCTCCTGGCAACTGGTGGTGGATGGGGGGGGGGACTTACCTGGAGAAAGAGAAAGGCCCAGGAATCATGGCCGGGGTTGCACAGGAAGTGACATCACCCCACCAGCAACATCCAGGCGACGCTCTGATATTTGGGCAAAAACTCTATGGTAAAATCAGTTTCCACCATGGAGTTTTTGCCCAAATACCAGAGTGTCTCTGGACATCACTGGTGTGATGATGTCACTTCCTGTGTGACATTGGCTATGAGGCCCAGGCCTTTCTCTTTCTCCAGTTAAGTCCCCTGCCAGCCAGCTGATCAATGGCTGGATGACAGGGCCTGGCAACAAAGGACAGCCGCCTGCAGCATGGGATCTGTAAACCATATTTGCAGCCTCATAACATTTTTGATTTGCCCCAGCACCTATGGCAACCATTCTGCAATACCATGGCTGTAACAATGTGGAAAAACTGATTATATTGCTGTTCCTGGGAGGAGCCAGGAAGTAGGCAAGTATAACATCTGTTCAAGTATAAAATCTGGCAAGTATAACATCTGTTTCTCCTCAATTGGGCCTGAGCAGAATGAGAGAAGGCCAAGACCGTAACTCTGTAAATAAGTTATTACCATAAAATTTAAAGTTTGTTCAAAGACTTTTAGTATCTCTCTATATAAAAATTCTCTGATGGTGGTGGCACTCTCTAGAACATTCCACACACGACGCCAGCCTTTGGTCCCCTGGCCTGTAAATCAGAAGCTGTCCCTATCCACTGGCTGTGAATACTCGGTAACCCTGCTAGGCGGGATATAAATCTAAACAAACAAACAAATAAATAAATAATACTCACATGCCATTGGCTGGGTCTGCTCCTCTTCCCCACCCACTCTTTCAGCCTCTGTGCCCTATCAGAATTCTTGGCAGACGGTTTTTTGCTTTTGACGAAGACACTTCTCTAGCTTCCTTCCTGTGGGGGGATTAACTGTTACCTCAGCGGCTGTTGGTAGGTGAAATAAAATGACAGTTGCCTGTGTTTATAAGATGGCTGCTGCCTGTGGTTTGTTTAAAATGTTCCCCCATAAGGTTCAATTGTTACCTCAGTGGCTGTTGGTAGGTGAAACGAAATGCCAGTTACCTGTGTTTATAAGAGGGGCTTCAGAGCATGGTAGAGGCTGCAGGTGGGTTGGGGGATGGAATCCTGAAGAGTGAGGGGGAAATTAAGGTAAGTTGATGGTTGGCTGGGAAGGAGATGGGGTTGCCAACTCCAGGTGGGGAATTCCTGGAGATTTGAGGGGTAGCGCTTGGAGAGGGTGAGGTTTGAGGAGGGGTGGGGCCTCAGACAGGTACAATGCCATAGACTCTGCCCTCCAAACCAGCTATTCCCTCTTGGGGAACCATTGCTGCCAAACTCCAGGTGAGGGCAGGAGATCACTCAGAATTACAACTGCTCTTCAGGTAGCAGAGATCAGTTCCCCTGGAGAAAATGGTGGACTCTGTGTCATTATACCCTGCTGAGGTTGCCACAGCAAATTGACGCTGAGTGTCCAAGGCCTTGGCACTCTCCAAGAGCCTCTTTCTAGAGCCCATTGTATTTATTCCTGCAACAGGCCTTATTCCTAGTTTTAATATAATGATAGAAATAACACAGCTTGAAACAAATGGCAGCCATTTTATTGAGGTGCCCACTCATCATTCTCAGAATTTCAGCACTGTCCACAGGCTCAGCAATACTAGGAACACTTTCACTTGGCTATGGTGAATTGTCTCAGACCTTCTGGATTTCTGAGCTAAAGGTACATTTCTGAGCTAAAGGAAGGTACATTCTCTAAACAGCTTAGCACTCAACTGAGAAGGAACTCCTTCCTATCCCAGATCAAGGACCCAAAAGAATTTGTTCTTATTCTAGGGAAGGGCTCGCCTTCTCTTCCTCCAACACAGTGAGCTTGATGAGAGAAGCTGCTTGTGTTGCTACTTTGCATCTGCAGCCTCTGTGAAGCTCCTTTCTGTAGAAAGAGCTCTGGCTGAAATAAGCTTTTGGAAATCAGAACCACCTCAGGATTTCATCCAAATATTCCTCTCTGATACTGAAGCACAGAACAAGAAGTGAACTAGAGACAGGTTACATCACAAGCAGCATCAAATAACAAGGAAGGCCCTGTTAGGAACTTGCAACAAATATTTTCTCCTATTAGAAGAGTCGTCTTTTAGAGATGACCCCAGAAGGATTTCTTTCAGGTAGAAGAATTTGAAGCTCAGGTTCCAGGGATACTCCTTCTCTTGCACTGGCTGAGACCTCCCTCTCGTATTTGCTTTGGACTATTCTGATATTCAGTTCTAGACACTTAGCAGTTCTTTGATCTCTTTCTCTCCTCGGTCTTTCTCTCTCATACACACTGGGTGGATCTACCCCTGCAGTATTGTTTGCAGCAGAATGAAGTGGTAAAGTCCTGAGGTGTTAGAAGAGACAGCTACTTATACCACAAGACAGAGTGACATTTTGAATACTTCCCTATGTTTAAAAAAGGTGCCTGGAGGTATAAAAACAGCATTGCAGGGAGAGGGCTGGAGCCTTTGGGCAGAGGCAGAAACACAGGAAACTGCCATGAGGACCTTATACAGTTCCACAGGGCCTGCAAGATGGAGCTCTTCCACCAGGCTTTCAACTATGAGCCGCCTCCATTACCACCACCACCAAACTTATTAGAGGTCCTGCCCACATCCCTGACATCCGGCTTGTGTCGCAGTGTGGCCTAGGAAGAACACTGAGCAGAAAAACTGTTAGTTCTTGTATGCACTCTCCAGTACACCATCATATGTAATTAATGAAATAGCGACAACACTTTATTAGTAGTATTTTAATTGTAACTGAATTGTTTTTAGACAATTTTACGTGGATTTTAATTGTTATTTATGAACTATGCACTAATGAATGTAAGCCTCCCTAAGCCTGCTTTGCGGGGAGGGTGGGGGTAGGGCAGCCAAGTCCCCCCAGGGGGCAGGGAATCCCCTGATAAAGGGGTCCCCAATCTGCCAGTCCGGATTTGGCCAGCAGGGGAACCCCACCCCTGAAGCAGCCCAATCTGGCCAGCTGCCCAGCGTGATGACATCACCCGGAGGTGAGGGGGTGCAGGGAGGCATTGAAATGCCTCCCTCTGGCTTCCTCTGCCCGCTCGCAGAAGCGGGTGAGCAGAAGAAGCCCGGCAGAGGCTCCCCCCTGCACCTTTACTAGTTTGCCAGGTGAGCGAGCTAGGAAAGGCATGGGGGGGTGCAGGGAGGCACTGAAATGCCTCCTTCTGGCTGCCTCTGCCCACTCGCCGAAGTGGGCGAGCAGAAGAAGCCCGGCAGAGGCTCCCCCCACCTTTCCTAGCTTATTTGCCATGCGAGTGAGCTAGGAAAGGCGGGGGGTGACGGGAGGCATTGAAATGATGTCATCACGCCGGGTGACGTCATCACGCCGCGTGCACACTTCACGTATGCGCGAGGCTCCCAGAACAGGAGCGGGACTCCCCCCCCTCCTAGAGGTAAGTGACTTGGCAACCCTAGGCAGGGTACAAATTAGATAAATAAAATAAAAATAAAATAAATAAAGGAGGTGATGTTAGAGATGCCAACCTCCAGGCGGGGCTTCAAAATCTCCCTGGATTGTAACTGACTACAGAGATCAGTTCCCCTGGAGAAAATGGCAGTTTGGGAATGTGAACTTTAAGGCATTATATCTCATTGAGATCCCTCTGCTCCCCAAACTCTACCATCCTCAGACTTCACCCCCAAATCTCCCCCAAATTTCCCAATCCAGAGTTGGCAACCATTGGTGATGCCAGGACATCTCTTCCAGGTACGGACATTGCAGCATCACCTACTACCAGTCCCCACTGAGCAGAAGTGGGAGCCCAGGGGCTGGAAATGGGGGGTTGCCTACCATACTTAGAACCTCATTTATTGATGTGCTTGTTTTCTTTAAGAAAGGAGATTTTATTCTATGTGTGCCACTGTAAGTGGCATGGTCCATTTATAAATGCATTGCATAGCCTGTGTAGACCAGGCCTGGGTTGTAGCTTTGTACAGCCTGAAGAACTACAAGCAGAGAAGAGTCCTCAGGGGTGGCAGCATTTGCTGTGGAGAACTGGTAGGCAAAAAAGACTCCCAGGTCCATTCTGCATCTGGCATTCACTCCACATTTTCTCAGCACTCGACCTCATTCCTCCTTGCCTTGGAATATCGGTTTTCATTCAATCTGGTATGCAGATTTTCCTGTGTCAGTACTTGCCTCAGCAGTCATTAGCTGCCTGAGCCAAGTAATTCACGGCGAGGAGATAAATACAGAGGGGAAAATAGGAGCAGGGTAACTGAAGGAGATCAATTAAGATGTGTCAAGTTGTCTGCTTATTGTCCCCTTTGTATCGGAAGCGGAGGAAGGAAAAGGTGCCACTCAAAACCCCATTCAGATACCCCAGGGCAACACTGTACAGACTGCGAAGTCACCCCTGAATGGCCATAACTCTATGCAGAAGGTACCATAAAATCCAATGAACAAAGAAAGTGAAAGTGACATGCAGTGTAGAGGGCGATTAACCTCCCAATGTGGCTGTGGGAAAACTGTGAGGAAACAGATTGGTGCAGAATCAGCCCCAGAATGCCAGCAGTGTCATTTTGGCGGAAATACATGGGAAGGGCTGTGTGACCAAATCTGGGGAAGGGGGAAGGCCAAAGTACACAATATGCCACTCATCAATTCTCCCTTGCAGTCGTGTTATCTCAGAAATGAGGAGCTGAAAACTAAGAATGCCACTCCCACTTGGGAAATTCCTAGAGATCTGGGGGTGGAGCTTGGAGAGCAGCCCTGAGCCCGTTCGCGGGGAGGGCAGGGTATAAATGTAAAATAATAATAATAAATAAATAAATAATAGCATGGGCTTTGGGGAGGGGAAGATTTTGGGGACATGATTCCATAAAGGCTGCCACTTCCTCCAGATGAACTGATCCCCATTGTAATTCCAGGACTCCAGGTCCCACCTGGAGGATGACAACCCTATTGACAGTCCGTGTTTGCTGGGATTTGCATGTCTGCCTGCACTCCAAGGGCCTCTAAGTTGGTGCCTCTGTAGAGCTGCTGCTGCCTTCCGGCTTCTGCCCTGTTAAGGGTACCTCACTCACCAGGAAGAAAAATGCATATATGCACACAACCTACTTGGATCTTCTGCTTTTGGGGCCAACTGCCAGAAAGGTAGATAGAAAGGACATTTCCCCTCAAATAGGTTGTATACTCATGAACAGGCAAAAGTTGTGCAGGGCTCTACACCCCTGACTTTGCAAGAAACTACCATGGTTTGTCCCTAGAATTGCTAGAAATTATTTCCCCAGTTGACATAACTTTTGTACTGGGGCCCATGGAAAGGAAATCCAAAGGCTCCCTCCTCACCAGGGCAAAGAGGCAATGCTCTCTACAGAAATGGTGGTTTTAAGCAGAATGGCAACACCAAAATCCATCGTAATGACTGCCTGAAATTTATTTATTTTCCCTCCCTCCCTTCCACCTCCATTGTAAGGAAGAACTTCTAATAGCAAACCCTTCAATAATTTTCAAGGAATGTCTTTGGACATCTTCCACTAATTTTCGGGTGGGGGGGAGGTATTGAGGGGCATTTTTCTGTAACAAGGATAAACCAAGATGTCAGCATAGAATGCATTTCCCTTCTTGTATATCCATGAAAATATAGGTCTAATTGTGCTTCAACGTTACTGAAGAGGCATCTTCACGGGTAAGAAAGAGCAACCTGATTTTTCAATTCACGTAAACAGGGAAACAGACAGAAATAATCAAACCAACAAATTTAAGGAGAATTAACTAATTCATCCACTGAGACTATTACAATTGAATGGATTTCTTAAATAGCTCCTTGACAGAATCAATGCCTCATTATATCACAAAGAGACACCAGTACTGCCAAACAGAATGATCTTCAACATGGCAGCACCTGGAAACAGACTGAGGCCTTCAGTGCTAACTAATCTAGCAAAATCACTGAGATTTTTCTGAGAGACTTTTAAATCAGTGTGTCACAGGTTCAAGAGCCTCAGACCAGGAGTACTCTAGCTGCTGTGCCTGGAGTTCTCCTCCCTTGACCCTCACAAGCCAGAGACCCAACTTTGGCCTAGACAGCCCTGCTACCTAATCCTATAACCCTGGCCTTTCCCCCCACTAGTCCTGGGAAACCTCGCCAGCCGCAATGTCCACCTGCTAATGAGGGAGTCCAGCCCACAAGAGGCAGGGCAGACTCCTGAGAAGTTAAGTCTACAACTTCTGCCTCCTTGTGCTCTCTCAACATCTTTGGGGAAGCATTTTACAGCCTCTGTCTGCCATGGCGCTAGCCTCCTCTGGTTCCTCGGTTGCTGCTCTGGTCTCTGCTGCCTGGTCAGACTGCCTCTCTGCCAGCAGCTGCTCTTTTGCCCCCTCATTCTCTCCACCCATAGCCCCAGCCTCAGAGAAGCTTCTTGGCTCCCTTGGGGCTCTGTGCTGCTCTGGTGATGACGCTTGTTGCTCCCGCCACTCCCTGCTTTGCACTGCCTCTCTCCTTCCTTTCCCGTGCTTCCTCATGCACTGCGACCTTTTTAATCTCTTGCTGAGGGCCAGCACAGGTCCCACCCTTCCATTAGTGGCAGTTGCTCGCTCTCAGCCTGCACATCTTTACTTCTGCACAGACCATCAGCATACCCCAACCACTGGCCAGGTCCTTCAGGGCTGCCGAGTTGGCTCCACAGTGGTTCCCAAACTTTTTCAGGCAATCCCCCCTTCATTCCATAAGCTCACCTCCAGTGCTCTCAAGTCACAGCTGACTTATGGCGACCCCATAGGGTTTTCAAGGCAAGAGACATTCAGAGGTGGTTTGTCATCGCCTGCCTCTGCGTAGTATTTGGAGGTCTTCCATCCAAATACAAACCAGGGTTGACTCTACTTCATTTCCAAGATCAGGCTAGCCTGGGCTATCCATGTCAGGGTACCCCCCCTAACCCTATAAAAAGCATGATTCAGAACTGTGGTTTGCATGACCCACTAAGGAAGATAATAACAATAAAATTCAAAACAGCAACAATTAATTGTACATTTATTCAAAAACCAAAAGATTTTTCTCAGGGAATTGACAGTTTCTCAAAACGCGGTTTACTGGTCTGACTAGAATCCTGGTGGTGAATTTACTAAAACTTACAATACTTCCCACCAGATTTCAGCACTATGCAGAGGCAGAAAATTGGAGCGCCATTTGCCAGCATGGTGCCATAGCCTGGTTAATTGTAAATTAGTAAATTAGTGAATAACTGGTCGAAGGGACCCACCTCTAGTACTCCCTCCTGGCCCCTTATCTCTCAGCACCCCCAAGGTGCTCTCACTACCCTCAGTACCACCCACTTTGGGGGCAATACCGCCTACTTTGGGAACCACTGCTCTAATTGAACAATAATGTGGACTGTATTATAACAATCTTATATCAGAAATGTACATGTACCCACAGTAGACAATTGTAATCCAAAAAAGAATTCAGTAGAATTAGAAAACGTATAAAATATAGCAAAGTCTAGCACATGGGTGGATGGTTTCCCTTAGAATAAGGGGCTAAAACAATTAAGGTTCTTCAACATGCACCTCCCCCACCCCGTTTTTTTGCATGAAAAATTGCTCAGGTCTTGCTTATGGAAATGATTCTGTCACAGAACTATGATATTTTGCCAGCACCCAAACTGCAATATTTTGTGGCTGATAAGATGCAATTATCCTTTCAGATGTGCCAAAATTGCAATTGTGTGTGAATGAGTCGCAGAAAATATCACAGGTGCCTATTTTTTTTTATGCTCACTGACAAAAAATCCCCCTCATGCTAATGCTATTTTGTTTTGGTTTTTAAAAGTTTATTTTTTATTTTTTAAAGGTTGAGTGCTCCCTGCTGTACCACCCATGCACAGTGACAGAAGTGCTCATATAATCCTTTAAAACTAAAACCAAAATAGTAGCAAATGCCAGCCACAGGATTGTTTTCCCCTTACAGCAATACCTTGCTCTTTCTTGAACTTAATTTTGTACGTCTTTGGGGGATTGGGGTGTGTGTGTGTTAGGCTGTGCCATCTTCTTTTACAGTGTTAAGAATGTATCTCTTCTTGACTTCTTTAAATAAGGAGGGGAGCATTAAATTCACTAAAACACAGTATTTCAAAAAGCCCAGGGTGGCTCACAGCATAAAAGCACCACAGTAAAACAAAAATAGAAATGTGCACACATTAGAGCAATTTCTCTCAAGCCCTCTCGCTGAAAACCCTTGATGACTAAAAAGGACACAGCATTCAAACAAACGTTAAAATGGCAGCCAAAGAAACAAAATTTTGGGCCAGTTTACATGTTACTAAGTCCTTGTGTTTGTACAGGAGTTTTTGTGCCTCCAAGACTCACGTATTTCTCCTCACAAGTGGGTTGCATGGGCAGAAGTGAATACTGGGTAGGTCTCCTTCTGTGCTGTTTCCTTTTCTCCTTAAGCTACCCAGTGGAGCCAATATGGGCTCTGTAATTTGGGCTGCCAACTCCCAGGTGGGGCCCGGAGATCCTCCAGAATTACAACTTTTCTCCAAACCACAGCAATGAGTTTCCCTGGAGCAAGTGGCTCCTTTGGAGGGTTAACTCTATGGCATAAATAAATAAAATTATACTCTGTTTCGGTCCCCCCCCCCCAAACACTGTCCTCCCCAGGGTCCACTCCCCAAACCTCCAGGAATCTCCTAGCCCAGAGTTGGCAACCCTAGAGCCTCTGTTTGAGAACTAACATTACTTACATGGCTCCTTTCAGTGGTGTTAATTATTTTTTTTCAGATTCTGTTTGAAGTCAGGATTCAAAGAGGGACTCCCTCAAGGATCTCTTTACCAACAAGTAGAGTTAGTATGATCCTCATGCTACAAGGCCTTTCTCCCAGCTTCCTTCATGTCAAATAATTGACAGTCTTGCTTCCCTCTACCCTGGTTCCACTTCCTTCCCCTACTGCTTTATTCCCAGGACATGTACCCCCAGTCATGATCCCCCCCCCCATTTTTCTGTTTTCTTGCACAACCACCCACCACTCATTTCATTTGGTCACTTTTTTCTTCTTCAACACTTTTCAAGCTCTCCTTCCCCCTTGCAGACCCTGCAGATTCTTCCTCCCCCATCCTCCCCCATATCCCCTCCCCATGCTTCCCACTAACTGACCTTTTTTTCACTGAGTCATTGATATGGTTCTGTTTTTTAAAAAAAAGAATTCTCAGTTTTAAATACTTTTCAAATGTTCAGCAAACCTGAAGCTGCAGTAGCTCAGTGGTTAAGATGCTGAACTGCAGACTGGAAGGCTGGTAGTTCGGCAGTTTGAGACCCGAGTGCTGCGTGATGGAGCGAGTTCCCATCTCTGGCCCTAGTTCCTGCCAACCTAGCAGTTCAAAAGCAAGAAATGGCAAGTAGATAAATAGGTACCACTTTGGTGGAAAGGTAACAGTCACATGACCACGGAAACGTCTTCGGACAGCGCTGGCTCTTCGGCTTGGAAACGGAGATGAGCACCGCCCCCTAGAGTCAGATTCAACAGGCTTTCGAGCAAGGGAAACCTTTACCTGTACCTTTTTAATATGGAGTTGATAAGTTTCCAAGGAACTCCAGCGTCCTCCCAGAATACAGTTTCAAAATCGCTGATCTCAAGCTAGAGGAGGGATGGAGATTCCTATCTTCTCTACTTAAGTTCTGCTGAAATAAATTGTGTCCAATTAAGCTGATTCATATATTTTGAGATGTGCTTGGACCTTTAAGAAAGATGGTAATGGCCCATTTTTCTTTCCTCATTTAAATCCCTGCCTGCTTTACTTTGGTCCTTGCCCAAGACTGTAGACAGTCTTACTGCAGACAATAAAACTAGTTATCCATTATGAATCCTCATGTGCTTCTGACCTCTGACCACGAGGAGCAGCCAACAAGGAAGCTGAAACATGAATACGCTAGCTTCTGAATCCGCAAACTCTAAAGATTGCTAACGCTGTCACAGCCAAGTTGCAAATGAGAGATGTCCCGATCTTTTCAAAAGGAACAAATTAAATCCATGCAGAATGCAGAGAAGATATGTGTAAATGGGAAGGGGGGGGACCCCAAGATTTTGAAGTGCAAAAAGAAAAGAAAAAAAAACTTCAAAACCTGTTTGACCAAAGATGATAGTGCAACAGGGGGAAAAATGAGCCTGTGTACCCATGGGCAACAACAGCATTTTCGTGTTACTGCTGGTTTACCTTTTTAGTTCTTTTATGTCTTGATTGCTGGCAGGTTTTTTGAGGTTGCTGTTTCCCTTGTTGTCTTAGCGTTCTGTTTGTTGTGTAAGCTGCCTTGTGGATATTTCAGCACGGAAAGGTGGGGCGAGGTTTCAAGTAAACAAACACTACCTTTGAGTGTTTGGGAAATCATCATTTGTACCCAGAATATGCCGTCAGTAAACAAGCCTGCAGTATTCCAGTCCCCTTAATCTATGCATTTAGGCAAATCAGGCACATTTCTCGTGCGGTTCTACAGATCGCTTGGTGTCTGTCCTTGGCAATTACCCCCAGAAGTTGGGAAAGGTTCAGAGGAAGCGTCTTTTGACTTGACTGTCTACTCATGCCAGGACCTGCTCATGCTTTCTTCAGACAACAGCTTGTTGAGAGAGAGGAAGAAAACATCTCAGTCATAGCTGTGAATTCCGCCATTGCCTAGAAAGAAGGACGGAAGGCAGCAACAGTATTGCTCAGTAGTTTAAAAAGAATCCAGCATGCTTGCACGCTCGTTTCTCAGGAGCTTCCATTCATTTAGGTACTGATTGCTTTTAAGTTCTGTACTGATGTATCAATTGCCTTTACGTTGTCTTTCACAGAATACAAAGTGACTTCTGCAGGATTCTCACCTAAGTGCTTGACCAGCCCCATGTTTGCTTAGCTTCAGCAAGGTTGCTAAACTGCATGCCCTCTAAATCAAACCCTAGGGCTAGAGATTGGCCATAAAAACATTTAGAATCCAGCCAGCTAATGGGCCAAACAGGCACCTGGTGGCTTGTCCATAATCTGGACAACAAGACCATACAGACAGACCAAGGTATCTACTACTTTGTCATCTCACCACAGTTTAGTAAAAAAAGAAAAGAAGGGAATATTTGTAAGGATGGAAAATAGAGAAAACGTTGTCCACCAACACTTGTTCATTCAAATGTCTTCATTCAAGCTCCATATTTCTCTTACATCTTCTTTAACCACTAAGACTGTTAGGGAAATTTTGTTATGCAGTGTGATGTCATGGTTAGATTAGGATCTGGAAGACCCTGCTTTGAAACCTCAACTCTATCATGAAAGCTCACTGGGTGAACTCGGTCCAACCACGCACTCTGAACTTACCTATTTGACAGGGCTGCTGGGAGGAATAAAATGGAAGAGAGGAGAAAGATGTCGTAACCTACTTTGGGTCCCCGTTGGGGAGGAAAAAAATGAATGCAAGTATCTAAATAAAATCTATTAGAGCTTGCCAAAGTGAGTGTTCAGGGTATCTAACGTTTGAGATTGAAAAAACGGAATTAAAATTACAGGAAGCTTTACTTTTCCCTTTGGTTTCTGAAGTACCGCAATATTACCATAGATGCAATCTTGACCAACGCTTTAGTCATACTCTGAAGGATAGGGGGAAATCACAGGGGGATATTACAAGGAACAGTCATGGGGAGGTTAGTCCCTCTTTAATGAAATGCTTGCTGAGTTCAGACTGGCAGTTTGGCCCGATATAGGCATGTTTCTCAAGCGGATTAAGTGGGCCGGTTCACACAGCCACAGCTGTCTGGCGTTCCCGTGCCGTACTCACCCTGTCCTGAAGTGTTTTGATCCCGCATTTAAAAAGTACCAGATGAAAGCTGTGGCAAGCTGTTTGGGTGTGCGTCGATCCCGCTTTTTGGAAATGTGGATGCAAATAAGCCACAATCAAGCAGCGCCAGTAATGCGAACCCACTGATCCGGCATAACCACCCATGTGTGCTGTGCGCTTGAACGCACAACCGCCCACAGGGATGCTTCCAGCTCATGGAGTTAAAGCTCCCAGCCATGGGATCCTGCCCCAATTGCTGCTGCACCTATGTGCAGGTCTGCAAAATGGACCAAAGCCTCACGCAACCGGGGCACCACCGTCGGGCTGCCCCACAGTGCAAACACTCCATTCCGCCTCCTCCCTGGTATGGTCCCGCATCAGTCATCACAGTGCGACCAGAAAGCCCCACGACAACTTGGCCCAGGTCTTTTTGCACCATTTCCCTTGCGCTTCATTCTGCCAGTCTGTCCTCCACCGTAGACTTTCCTGTGACAAACTCTAGAAATGGAAGCATAACCAGCGATGTAATTGGTAATTATCTGGAACACCTCTCATTAAAAACACACACATCTAGAGTAAACAGGGCTTTTTTGGTGACAGGACTCACTGGTACAGAATAACAGACCTTTTTTGGAGGGTTCTCCCAAGTTCTGCCCCACTCAGCCAGAGAAAGAGAGAGTGAACCCCAAGAACAGCCTAACGGGGATTTGCTGAAAGAATGGGAAGCTGGCAGAAATTAGCATAACCTTATATTCTTCTTCTTCTTCTTCTTCTTCACCCCAACTCATAAATCAATGGTGCGACCTTATTTGGAATACTGTGTATCGTTCTGGTCCCCACACTTCAGAAAGGATATTATAGCATTGGAAAAAGTACAGGAAAGGGCAACTAGAATGATAAAAGGGTTGGAGCACTTTCCCTGTGAAGAAAGGTTAAAGCGCTTGGGGCTCTTTAGCTTGGAGAAATTATGGCTGAGGGGTGTATAGCTAGGGGCTATGGGGCAAGTGATGCTCTGTATTCTTGGTGCTTGGGGGTCAACAGCGGGAGGGCTTCTAATGTCCTGGCATCACTGGTGAACCTTCTGATGGCACCTGGTATTTCTGGCCACTGTGTGACAGAGTGTTGGACTGGATGGGCCATTGGCCTGATCCAACATTGGCTTCTCTTATGTTTTTATGTTCTTATGACTTGCATTGGGCTCTGGGCGATTTACAACATGGTGTTAAGTCTTAGAAACAGTGTAAAAACATCAGCTACCATAAGATTAACAATATTAAAAACCAATTTAAAAGAGAGTTAAATTCAAGATGGCGTCACTAGCAACTATAACAATGGAGTTCTGGAAAAAAAATTAGTTGCATCCTGGGTTCTTTTGGGTTTGTTCTATTGTTGAAAGGGGATGGGGGTGGATGGCAGCCATGTTGGAAAACTGTTGCTATCCTCAACCAAAAGCCTAGTGGAACATCTCTGCCTTGCAGGCCCTGCAGAACTGCATAAGGTTCCACAGGGCTCTGACTACAATAGGCAGAGAGTTCCACCAGGTTGGGGCTAGGACCAAAGACCCTGGCCCTGGTCAGGGACAGCTGGACCTCTTTGGGGCTAGGGATCACCAGTAAATTGTTATCTGTGGAGCATAACACTCTTCTGGGGACATAGTGGAGGAGTACTGGCATTTATTTATTTATTCACTTACAAGTCACTGGGTGTAAACACATTTAGAGTGTTCAGACAGAGAACTAAATCAATACCAATTGGGAATCCATTCCTGAGTCAATTGAAAGAAAGTGTGGAGTGGAGGGCCGAGTATTAGATATGACTTCACCTTCCTCTTCAGCCACACAGCTCGCTCACGGGCTTGGGGCAGATCTCAGCCAAGAATCTCACCCATAAGGATAAAATAGGAGGATGTAATGTGGATACATCCTGGGTCTTTGAGACAGAATAGGTACAAAAGCATTTCAAAACAATTTCAAAACAATTAAAGTGGGAAAGACTGCAACTACAAGGCAACTTGAGCCAAGAGGAAAGGTACGGATTAATTAATGAATAAATAATTTTAATAAAAGTGGATGTCTCAATTATTCTCTGCGACAGACTCTTGGGTGGGAGTCATGCTCCACCCTGCAAATTATGAGTGGTTTGCTTTTAACAGAAATGAAATTTCTGAGAAATTCTAGACTCTCTGGCCTGCTTTGTTGGAAATATATGAGATAATGTGTTGTTCTTACAGACTAATGTTGATAAACTGGTGGTTATCATTGCTCATCCCTGTAAACCAGGGCTTTTCCCCCTTCTCTTTCCTTCTTTCCATTCTATTAATTTCCCATCTCCTCTTTTCCCTTTCTGCTTGGGAAACAGGGATGGCCGTGGGTAGGGCAGTTTATGGAGGAGACAAGGTTGTTAGGAGAATATGGACCATTTGTTAAAACTTTTTTGAAAATACCGATAACATTTACAAAACAGAAAAAGAACAGATTGCCAGTTTTTCCCATTCTTTTCCAAAGCACATGACCTTGGACTCATTTTCAAGAAACTGTAGACTTCAGGGAAGACTACATTTAAGGGCTTCTGGTCTCTTATCCATACCCTCCACACACACATAGGAACAGGAAGTCAGAGGTAGTAGCATGTGGGTGTATAGCTGAATATCCATGAAAGACGGGCCTCAGGGATTCTCCTTACCCTCTCACTGGCTCTGATGAGCATGCCAAATGTCTGTGGTATGTAGCAGAGGAAAGACATGAAGCTTTAAAGCACATGGCATGGATTCATCTGGCTCACAGAACATGCTAGCCATGAAGAATGTGTACATTATTGTAGGGCTGGTTGCGCAAACGGAAAATTGTGTTTGTGCACTTCAGTGTTTAAAAAAAACACACCACACACATATCTGCAGATTGCAAGGTTTACATCCATTCAGAACTTAACATTTGCATGGAATTTTTTTTCTCAAAAGAAGCATTTAAGCATGTTACTCTAAAGCTGTTCAGAAAAAAAATGTGTAAGAATGGGTGACAGGTGGAAAGGATTGGGTAAAACTAAGAGAGAGAAATACCAAAGGGTTCTGGGTTGTCCCCCCCCCCCCAAATGACTGAGGAGCTGCTGGCAGCAGCAATGTCCACATGGTTGATGTGAAAACATTTTGGCCATAACATGTGCTGCTTTGTTAGAACTGGGCCTGCTGCCCTGGAGAAATAAAAGGAATACATTTCTTGCCATGTTTTACAGTCATTACACCAATGTCCCCACCTCACTGTTGCCAGCGTCCAGAATGTCTGCACTCTGAGCAAATGAGCAATAATGTTCCTTCCTTGTATGTATGTGTGTGTGGAGGGGGATGTGGAAGCAGCAGCAGCTCTGCCTGTGTTTTAGATGCTCTTGACAAAGTGGAAATGTTCTGCTGAATAACAGGTGCCCTGTGCTTCCTTAAGACCATTCCAGATTCCGACTATACAGGTCAGACAAAGAACCCTTTGGGACTCCAAATCTGGTGCCTAATCTCACTAAAGTGGAGAATTTTTGAAATCCTGAGGGTTTTAATGAAAGAGTTAAGCAGACACCTTAACATTAAAGTGTTTTATTTTTTGTTGGATCAGCCAGAAATTCATGGGGCCCCAAACCAGACAAGATCATGAAAAATGATGAAACAAAGATTCTTCCGGTTACAAACACCTGGAGCATAACACTCCTGATATCACAATTGTAGAAAAGTGAGAAATAGGGTTTGGATTGTTGACATTGCAATCCCAGGAGACACCTGAATAGAAAAGAAAGAACAGGAAAAGATCACAAAATACCAAGACCTATGAATAGAGAAACTCTGGGAGAAGAAAGTTACCATCATGCCAGATGTCAGGGGAGCCCTTGGACCAGTGCCTAGAAGTCTAAAAAAACCCCACACCTGGATAGCCCAGCCCTTGTCAGCTCTCGGAAGCTAAGCAGGGTTGACCCTGGCAAGTACTTGGATGGGAGACCTCCTTGGAATATGAGAAGTGGGAGGTGGGGCAGGTTTTATTCAGCCTCCTCTCTGAATATCTTTCAGGCCCCCCAGTAGGGTTCAGTCACAAGAGGCTGCCATGACTTCCAGGAGACCACACACACACATATTTTAAAAATACCCCCCAAAAACCCACCTGTACATTCTGGGCATTGAGCAAAAGACACCAGCTTAGCTCCAGAAGACAGGGTTACTTGGAACAGCAGGAATCCTGCAAAGATACCTCTACAATTCCCAAGAACTTGGCTAGATCTTAAATTGCAGAACACCATTTACCAGTCAAAATATCTGACGGTGATAATTTATCATCATTATCTTCATCATCCAATGTTCCTTTCCTACTGGTTGATCCCTGTTCGGTAGAAAGGTATAACTCTGCTAAGGATGGCATTGATTGATTTGTATTCCACTTTACTTGCCAATGTGGAACCAAAGCAGCTTACAATAAATACACCAAATACACAACAAACAGGAGAAGGAGAGGGCAAACAAAGCTTCTGAATACATAGCAGCTCTCTCTCTCACGCTCTCTCTTTGTTAGATCTTCTTCCCAGCTCTAGGCTACGACACCCAGGCTAAAAGCAGAGGGCCAACAGCCCTTTGGGCACACCCAGATCTTAAATACCTGTGAGCTCAGGAAAAAGAAACTCAATCAGATCTTACTCAGCAGCTGTTATTAATATTACAGCTCAGATGAGAAACAGGAACTCCACAGCTCACGTCCTATCCTCTAGCCATTGCAACTAAAAAGAAGAAAACTTGTGTCTTCAAAATACAAGATAAAGAAGTTGCAGAATATTAAAAAAAATTCATTGCATTCCCTCCAGAAAGTACCCAACTCTAAATGCAAAGACATGCTCCAGACATTACAGCTTACTTAACTATTCCAAAGTCAGGAAATACATTTTCTCTGGGTACTGAGCGGTTGCTAAGTACAGTAAGTCAACATTTGGCCCTCTGCCCAACTCTGTAATCATTCCATTATCTAAAGAGGTAGGCATGGAAACTCATCAGCTGAAGTCCTGCAGAAGTAGTAGGTTCTCCTCCTGATACTCACTAGACCTCTAAAGCCAGTTGGTGGAAATGTCAGGTTTAAGTTTTTAAAATAAGTAGTATGGCCCATGAAGTCCATGTTCTCATTTGTGAGAATTAGGTCTTTGTATATCCACTTTAAGACATTTATAATGCCTAAAGGGGCCTTCTCAGTAGTAGAACGGAGTCTATGGAACTGACTCACAAAGAAGATTTGCTCTGCTTTACTGTTTGGGTAGAAGGAGAAGGCTTTAGAGAATTCCATTTCAGGTTCATATTTCGTTAGGTTCTGTTGCCTCATCTGTCTTTTAAGCGTGTCACCTTTGTTTTTGTCATTGTTATGATTACTTTTCAATATTATGACCTTCTAACACTGTTAGCTGCTTAGGGAGATTTTTTGTTGTTGTAAAAAGTAGGAAACATTTTAAAAAATGAACCACCATGTAGGTGCACATTCTAAATAGGGTGGCGGTCCCATACCCTGCAAGTGCCAAGAAGCTTAATCTAATGTCCTTCTGTTGGGTTTTGCAAGTGCTACCCCTTCAGTCATGAAACGGTTAAGCTGATGTTTCTGAAGCCAGTAAACAGAAATTAGGCATCGAGTAGAATCTTCCCGCCAACGAGGGGGAGGTCTTATTATTAATGAGTGATCTTAAGGCTGACTGTTGGCTGATCATCAATATACTGGAGATAGTACATGCTGATCTGCACATATGTGAGGGGTGAGGCCTTTGGGAAAAACTTCCACTCCTTTGTTCTTGGGGTCAGTCCTCTATCCTCTGTGTTTCTGCAGTATGTAGTGAGAGCAGATGAGTGTGTTAGGCTGTTATTGTTTTTTCCTTTCCACGTAACCTTTTCCCTGTGTTTTCTAGTAAAGTCTTTTCCTTAGAAGCTAAACACACATGTGTCTTGGACGAATGATTCTGCTGCGCTTTATGCACTCTGCTAAATTTCCAACGCCTTCATCCTGCGATTCAGTTGATGTCAATGGTGACCAAACCTGGCATCAACCCTTGGGTCTTGCTATCTGTTCATACACTACTGAAACAATAATGATAATCAAAACCGTAGATAACAAATGCCTAGCACATTTTTAGTCCTTAAAAAAAAAGCTGTGCTACAGTTGAAATGATGTTCTGTAATTGTTTCTGTAGTAAATTAGATTCCTGTAGGAAAGTGTCAGAAGATTTAATTTCAACATTTACTGAGTATCAGCAGGACTGCCAATCCTGCATGCTAGTCACTTCAGCCAAAAAGAAGGATACTTTGCCAACCCACAGAGCAAAATGCATCCAACTGGAGCCAGGATGGGTTGATTATCATTACACACACAGCTTCTGGGGCCAAATCCATCCCCTGTGTAATTCTGTTAAATTGTATAAAATGCTCATTTTCAATGTCACTTCAGAATGAACAGCACCAAGGAGGCTTAGGAGAGATATGAATTGTCCAGTTGTAATTTCGAGTGATGTTCCATGGACGATCACATCAGTGTGGTCAGGATAAACATCATTTCTGGAGGGCACTCTGGATTACTCTGTCCTTCCTCACACATTTGAAATGCAGTATTAGGGAAACTGAAGCTAAGCAGACATGTTGCATATTTTGGTCCATCTTTCAGTAACTCTTACTTCAGCTACTGCAGGAAAAGAAAACTAATATTGGTAGATTTATGTTTTCCAGAGGAGTTACATGACAAAGCTGCTCAAGGACTAAGCAGTCAGTTGGTCCGGCAGGGATTACTCCAGAAAGAGCAGGTGCATAGCTTGAGCAGTGATTTGGTAGCTTTGGGGCTAGATCCTGGCTTATGAGAAGGGTTGAAGAAGAACAGTTGGTTTTTATATCCCCACTTTTCTCTACTCAGGTCTCTACTCAAGCTCAAAGTGGCTTACAATCTCCTTCCCTTCCTCTTTCCACAACAAACACCTTGAGGTAGGTGGGGCTGAGAAAGTTCTCAGAGAACTGTGGCTAGCCGATAGTCACCCAGCAAGCTTCATGTGGAGAAGCAGGGAATCAAATCTGGTTCTCCAGATTAGTGTCTGCTGCTCTTAACCACTACACTTCCTAAAACCGGAGGTTCAGATCTTCTCCATGCCATGTAACACCTCTTGTTAGCTTTGGTCGATTCTTCAGCTCCAGCCATTCCTTAAAAGGTATGATCTGGCCATGGTGATCAATGCTAGGTTAGATTGCTTTATGTGGAGCTGTCTCTGAAAACCATCTGGGGACATCGGCTGAAAGATCTGCACGGGTTACCTGTCTGTTTTCAGGGCATAACTCAAAGTACTGGTTCTTACCTTCAAGACCCTAAGCAGCTTGAGGTCAGAGTACCTGGAAGTTCTTCTCCTCCTGTACTGTCCAGCCTGCCAGTTAAGACCTTCCACATAAGCCCTGCTCTCTGTGTCCTACTTTGTTAGGTGAGGCAAGTGACAACCAGAGATTAGGGCACTGCATCTGTGGAATGGTGTTCCCCTTGAAGCTTGCTTGGCACTTACCTGACTGTTTTTTAAGCACCAGGCTAAAACATTCCTTTTCCCCTCCAGGCTCTTAATTAAGGACTTGATGTTTTAGCATTGTCTTTTTTAGGCTGCAATCATATGCACAATTAGCCCCGACATAGGTGCGAACGCCCGGCGGATTTAATGTGCGTGATCAGACATGCACATCTGGGAAGTGTCCCGCAGCCGCAGCAACCCGTGTTGCTCTGCTGCAGAAGTGGAGTAAACTGTCACTGGGGAAAGTCCGGTAGCAAACGGGTTGCTACGGGCCACAGGCAGACTTTCATCGTCTGATTGCTTCAGCGCGCTCTCTCTGATCAGGCCATTCCAACTCTGTGCCATTGTTTTTTTTAATCCCTTCTCAGTATGAGCATCATGGCACACTCTATAGGAAGCCCTCAGGGCTGAGGTGCAAATCATCGATCCCTCATTTAAGTGCATTGGGAACAAACAGCACCCTCCCCCCCCCCCCCCCGACTCACCCATGGTTGCATCTGATCACACACTGGTGGGCTGTGCCCGCAGGTTCAAAAGACTGGGTGATCACACAATTGTGGGTCAACTTCCACCAGAGGAAATAGCCTCCCCCCCACTTTATCTCACATGTGTGACTGCAACCTTAGTGTGCTTTTAGCCTAAGAACTGTTTACGATATGCTTCTAAAGCGCTTTTTTATGCTTATTATGCTCTTGCTGGGGTTTTGATGCTGGTGTTTAATCATTCGTTATTTGTCAGTGATCTTTATAATGATTTTTATTATATTTTACTTTATAAGGCAGCATAGATTTTTAAAAAAAATAAATAAGCAGGTTTCCCAGGTTTTTCAAGCACTGCAAAAACGTTAGGTGCTAATTATGAGCTGAATATACAGACTATGGGCAATGATATCTCTATCATACCTCTTCCATCACACTGCAAAAGTGATCATCTATTCCCAGCCATCCAGGGAGTTCATGGGTAGAAAAGGAAGGGTTCTGGCTCATAGCTCATGCTCCTAACCACCACACCAGTTTTCTTCCCCACCAACAAAACCAAACATACCTGTCATCAGAATGCAGTTGGATCCACTCCAGATTAGGTGACAAGGAAGTGGAGTATTCATGCATTTGATTCCTCCTGCTGAAATACAAAACTGCTCTATCCAGCTTGTGTTGATATTTTTCACAGGCACTGCTATTCCTGTCTTACAAGGATATGCAGGAATATAGAATACGTTGGCCCCCTTCCAGGGATGTAAACATCTTTTCTAGCTCTGTTTATATGGCCAGTCAGTTTCACAGATAGAGGGATAGGAGATCTAGCAGGCTTAATTTGACCCAGAGTTCACCCACGTTGGGTCTGGAATCTGTTTCAGAAGCCGGTGTTCTGTTTCTCTCCCTCCCTCTTGCCTTCTCTCTTGTTAACTTGCTGGATTGTTTTTCCTCTAGCAGTGCAACCAGGGTAGAGGACTTCTGAGCAAGTCCATTCTCCAACAGTCCCTTTTTTCCTAGGATACTCCCTTTTGTTTCCTTTTGTTTCTCTGGTGCTGGTAAATTGTTCCTAATTGTGGGGGAAATTGGAGATGCTTTAAAAGCAATTTGCCAAAACATGCTAGAGCTAGAATTCTTTAGATTTTTAGATTGCATCCACGTACCCCAGGTCTTTAAGACTGTACTGTCATTTTTCCAGAGTGGAACAATTCTGGAGTGGTCCTAGGGTTGCCAACCTCCTGGTGGTACCTGGAGATTTCCTGCTATTACAGTTGATCTCCAGATGAACAAGATCAGTTCCCCCAAAGAAAATGGCTGCTTTGGAGAGCAGACTCTGGCATTAGACCCTGCTGAGGTCCTTCCCAAACCCTGCCTTCCCCAGGCTCCACCCCCAAAATCTCCAGGTATTTCACAACCCAGAGCCGGCAACCCGAGGAGAACATCATCCGATATTCCAGAATGAATGGAGGGGGGTCCATGAAAGTATAGGAAAACAACTTTTTACACCATATGAATTAATATTTTGTGCAACCCAAACAGAAAGGAAAAACAAGCCTGCATGTGTCTTGTAGATCAATTTAAATTCAGATAGATAAACCAATAAGTGGTACCTAAAGCAGCAAGCATGCACTATAAGATAGCTACAAATAAAAACAGTTTGTTCTCTGGGATGACAGAGACAGATATTGGGCAATCCGATTAAACAATGGATCATCTGTGTTCTCGAAAGGAGATTTAAATGCCAGGACCTAACTCTTTGGAATCAAATCAACTAGTGGAAGTAGCTCAACTGAACAAAAAAGAAAAGAAAGACTGCAGAAACTTAGCAGACATCCACATTATTGAAAGTGACATAATAGCAGTTTCCATACACTGCAGGGGCATGATCAAATCCCTCAAAAGGTCACAGAAAGAGCTAGGGCAGAAAACCTAATTTATACAAAGAGGAGAACCCAATTTAGAGTGGCGGGGGAGAAGTTAAGATATCAGTAAAGGAATAGAGGTTACAACAGCCCATTAGGACTGTAAAACCAAATACTCTCAAAACACCAAGAGGTACAGCACTGCACTCACCCCCAGTGATGGGAAATCTGTGGCATCCAAACACCTAAAATCCAAGCAGCAGTTTTCTAGGCCCTGTTCTAGCCCATCTTCCGAGTCACTCATAGTTCAGAGCCAAAGTGTTCCAAAGGGAAAGACGAGTGCGCTGTGAGGATAGTGCAACACTGACTACTTCTGGGCTTAATGATCAAATATTTATTAACCAAAGAATCTATCTACAAGATCCAGGCAAGACTTAGAATGTTTAAAGAGGAAAAAAAAGCCTATATCCAGTTTGATTTAGGGCCAACAACACTCCCAAGTACTGGATGGGGTAGTTTGCTAACTGGCTGCAGTTGAAAGTAAGATTGCCAGCTCAAATCCTTAGAACTGGAAGGAGGTTTAGAGGAGGCAAGGACATGCAAATAGGCATCGCTCTGATGATGCAAGATCATTTTCAGCAAAAACCTGGGAGTGACATCATCATGTTGGTGCAGCACTAGAATTCCTCAGAAACTCTATGGAAATGATATTGTGGCATCAGAGGAATACTTGTTTCTATCCCATTTCCCACCGGTTGCTGGGCTGCTGGGCAAGAGGTCTCCTGCCATAGTAGGAGACCTGACAGCTAGGACTGCCAGCCCCCCGATGGGAGAGTGTTTTTTTTTAAGGGAAATAGTCCTGACATCACAGCCAGGGAAAACCCAGAAGTGAAGTTACACCTCTGTAGGAATTGCTGGAATCTCTATGGTAAAACAGTAGAGTTTTTGTTGATTTCTAGAGAGGCATGACATCACTTCCAGATGACTTCCAGGTGACATCACTTCCCACAAGTGATATCATGCCATTGCTGATAGCTATCCTCACCCCCACGTCTCAATCAACCCTAATCTTCGACTGGTTGCCAGGTGGGATCTAGAGTTCTCCTGGAATCATAACTCAACTCCAAACTTTTGTTGTTGTTCAGTCGCACGGTTGAGTCCGACTCTTCACGACTCCATGGACCACATCATGCCAGCCCTCCTGTCTTCCACTATCTTCCAGAGTTTGCTCAATTTCATATTTGTTACATTGATAACACTGTCTAACCATCTCATCCTTTGCCATCCCCTTCTTCTTTTACCTTCAGTCTTTCCCAGCATCAGGGTCTTCTCCAGTAAGGGCTCCCTTCTCATTTAGTCGCCAAAGTATTTCAGCTTCAGCTTCAGTATCTGGCCTTCCAGGGCACAGTCAGGGTTGATTTCTTTTAGGATTGACTGATTTGATCTCCTTGCATTCCAAGGGACTTTTAAGAGCCTTCTCCAGAACCATAATTTGAAAGCATCTATTCTTCGGCGCTCGGCCTTCCTTATGGTCCAACTCTCACAGCCATATATTACTACTGGGAATACCATCACTTTGACTATACAGACTTTTGTTGGCAGCATACTTTTTATTATGCTGTCTAGGTTTGCCATAGCTTTCCTCCCAAGGAGCAGGCGTCTTTTAATTTCATGGCTGTAGTCATCATCTGCAGTGATCCTGGATCCCAGGAATGTGAAGTCTGTCACTGCTTTCATGACTTCCCCTTCTATTTGCTACAGAGTGATGGGGCTAGATGCCATGATCTTAGTTTTTTTGATGTTGAGTTTCAAGCCAACTTTTGCACTCTCCTCTTTCATCCTTAGCAAGAAGCTCTTGAGGTCCTCTTCACTTTCTGCCATTAGAGTGGTATCGTCTGCATATCTGAGGTTGTTGATATTTTCCCCAGCAATCTTAATTCCGGCTTTTGATTCATACAGTCTGTAAAAACAAGACCTGGAGCTGGCTGTGGCTCAGATCATGAGCTACTCATAGCAAAATTCAGGCTTAAACTAAAGAATGTTGGGAAAACTACTAGGCCATTCAGGTCTGACCTAGATCATATCCTTTATGAATATACAGTGGAGGTGAAGAATAGGTTTAAGGGACTAGATAGACAGAGTGCCTGAAGAACTACAAATGGAGGTTCGTGACATTGTACAGGAGGCAGCAATCAGCACCATCCCAAAGAAAAAGAAATGCAAGAAAGTGAAGTGACTGTCTGATGAGGCTTTACAAATTGCAGAGGAAAGAAGGAAAGTGAAAGGCAAAGGTGAAAAGGAAAGATTTACCCAACTGAATGCAGATTCCCAGAGAACAGCAAGGTGAGATAAGGAGGCCTTCCTGAATGAACAATAAAAGTAATAGAGGAAAACAATAGAATGGGAAGGACTAGAGATCTCTTCAAGAAAATTGGAGAAATCAAGAGAACGTTTTGTGCAAAGATGGCCATGATAAAGGACCAAAATGGTAGAGACCTAGCAGAAACAAAAGAGATTATGAAGAGGTAGCAAGAATACACAGAAGAACTATACAAGAAGGATCTCAATGTCCTTGACAACTATGATGGTGTGATCACTGACCTTGAACCAGACATCCTGGAAAGTGAAGTCAAATGGGCCTTAGAAAGCAATACTAACAACAAAGCTAGCAGAGATGATGGTATTCTAGCTGAGCTATTCAAAGTCCTAAAAGATGATGCTGTTAAAGTGCTGCACTCCATATGCCAGCAAATTTGGAAAACGCAACAGTGGCCACAGGATTGGAAAAGATCAGTTTACATCCCAATCCCAAAGAAGGGAATGTTCAAGATATCACACAATTGTACTAATTTCACATACTAGCAAGGTCATGCTCAAGATCCTACAAGCTAGGCTTCAACAGTATGTGAACAGAGAACTGCCAGAAGTCCAAGCTGGGTTTCAAGGAGGTAGAGGAACTAGAGATCAAATTGCCAACATTCGCTGGATTATGGAGAAAATAAGGGAGTGCCAGAAAAACATCTACTTCTGCTTAATTGAGAATGCTAAAGTCTTTGATTGTGTGGATCACAATAGACTTGGCAAGTCCTTAAAGAGATGGGAGTACCAGACCACCTCACATGTCTCCTAAGAAACCTGTATAAAGGGTCAAGAAGCGACAGTTAAAACCAGATATGGAACAGCTGATTGGTTTAGAATAGGAAAAGGAGTATGACAAGGATGTATATAGTCACCCTGCATATTTAATTTATATGCAGAGTACATCATGTGAATTGCTGGCCTGGATGAATCACAAGCCAGAATTAAGATTGCCGGGAAAAACACCAACAACCTCAGATATGCAGACGATACCACTCCAAACTATAGATATCCAAATGGCAGCTTCAGGGGGTGGGTTGTATGCATCACGTGGTCATTGAGCTCCCAACCCTCCCCAAACTCCACCCTTCTCAAGCACCACCTCCAAATCATCAGAAATTTCCCAAACCAGAGTTCTCAACTTTATGTAAGGCATAATAGAAACAGGTAAACTTTAACACCCTGTACTAAGCAGTGTTTTCACCTAGCTGCTCTTAATCAAGCCTTACCCACACCAATTTGAAGTTGATAACTTTGGTGTTAATAGGGTTGCCTGCTGCATCTTGGAAAATTCCTGGAGATTTGGGGGGTGGAGTTTGGGATGGAAAATCAACAGGGATGGAATGTTATAGAGTCCACCTTCTAATGCTGCAGAGGAGTTGATCTCTGTAGTCTAGAGAGATGTAATTTCTGGAGAAGTTGGTAACTCTAGGAGTTAATGTTGGGGCAAACATCTCTGAAAAGTCTGTGGTGAGTGTGCAAATCCAGCTATTCTTTGATAGTAAGACAGACAAAGCAGCCATATCTAAAAGGATACAAGGCAGGGATCTAGGATTGCTGGGCTGCAGCTGGTGATCCCCAGGAGAAATTGGGTGCAGGGCCTGGCACACCAGCATCAAAGCAGGACACTGACATCACTGCCAGTAAAAACCAGAGGTGACATCACTAGATGCTCTAGAATTCACCATAGAGTTTTTGTTAGCATGTACATTTTCACCTCCCATTTTCATTGATGGGCAAATCCCATGAGTGCCGGGAGGTCTTCTGTTATAGCAGGAGGCCTGGCATTCCTACTAGGATCCCACTACTGATTTCCTGCGGGATGGGATAGCTTCAGGAATGGGTCCCTGACCACTGGGCTTCAAAGAATTTCTATAGATAGAATTTGAAATGTTTGGCTTCTTTGGAACAGTTTGTACAACCTGTATATCTTTCTCCCTAGCTGCAGTTAAGGTAAACGGACTGCTTACGATTCATTTGTACAGATAGTTTTTCTCCAAGAGCTCCAGTGTTTCCTACAGTTGCGGAGTTGAACGGCCACAGGGCAAATCTCGGTGGGGCACTTTTGCAAACACAGGCTCCACACACAAAGGAACTGTTCTATTTTCTTCTGTGCTTGGATTTTCAATACACACTCATACATCACTGACAAATTCAATATGGTGAACCCAGTTTTTCTTGTCTTTACTTTGTTGTTGTTTTTTAAAGTGCCAGTACACATATATGTTGCACCAATTAACAACAATTCCCACCTTCCTCTACAGATTCCCACTAGGTGGCTCCTTGACATCCACTCACTATTTCTCTGGCTGAGTAGGGCAGGCCAACACATGAGGATCAGGACTTGGGAGAGCCCCCCAAACAAAGGTGCCAGTACTCAGTATCAGTAAGTACCATCACACACACAAAAAAGCCCTGTCCTTACCTGGAGAAGAATTAGTTCATGTGTGCAGGGGTCATTTCGTAGAAAAAGAGGTGCAGGAGCTCATTAGCATAACTCATTTGCATAACTCATTTGCATATACCACATCGACTAACATACCGGAAGTGTGTCAGAAGGCGACACCCACCCCTCAGGCTCCACTCCACAGGTGAGTGAAACTGACCTGCTCTTCCTCCATTCCGTTCCCCATCCAATACTTTGTGCAATAAAAATAAGCATAAAGAACACACCCTCATTCTCTTCCTGCTCCCTTGAAACCACCAGGTTTCAAGTAGACTTGAGATACCCAGGACATGTGCACCACCCATCCCTTTCCCTTCCCCTCCCCACAACAAGACACCCTGTGAGGTAGGTGGGGCTGAGAGAGGTCTTTTGAGAACTGCTCATGAGAGAACAGCTCTGAGAGAACTTGTGACTGGCCCAAGGTCACACCAGCAGCTGCATGTGGAGGAGTGGGGAATCAAACCCGGTTCTCCCAGATTAGAGTCCAACTCCTGACCACTACACCAAACTGATGGGGTGGAAGCTGCTGAAGGGTTGGTGAAATTTCTCCAGTACTTATGTGCCATGTGCCCAGATAAAAAATGGTATACTTAGAAAAATTATATGCCACATTGAGCAAGTCTCTGGAAAAGCAGCACACAGTCATAAAAGGAACAATGATAAAATTATCAATATTGAAACAAAACACTGAAAACAATAAAGACCCTAGCAGGGCTTTCCCCAGGGCGCTGTGCCTCTGCACTGCTCGGGGAAGCCGAGGAGGGGGCGGGGCTTGGTCATGTGCCCGCCCTCTGGGCTCATCACTCCCGGAGCTGCGCTCCTGTGCGCTCCCGCTCCAACAGACCCCTGCATGCATGTAATATTTGCACTATCTCTCTCAGCCACCTAACTTTAAAATATAGGACACAATCCAGCCAACACTAAACTCCTTTCAAGTCCCACTAGGTTGGAGTCAAGGATTCCGCAAACAGAACAATTATTCAGAAGCAACTTTTACCACCTTCCCTCAATGTACCCTTCAAAAAGTGGCCACTGATGGTCAGGGACTGTTCTAAGCTGGGCCTAGCTTAAAATCAGTATTTGGAAAAGAGAACAGATGCACCCTTTTGGTAGGAAACAAGTTTAGCAATGGTTTAACTGTGCCCACAACAATCTGGTATATCTCCAGCAGGAGATTCCCCCGTGGGTTTCCACAGGGAGACCCCTAGAATCAGAACTAGTGTGATATAGTGGTTAATGATTTGAGCTAGGACTGAGAAGACCCAGGTCCAAATCCCCACTCCACTATGAAGCTCACTGGATGACCATGGGCAAGTTGTTTTTTAACATAACCTGGCTCACAAGAATTGTCTTGAGCATAAAATGGATGTGGGGAGAATGACATAAACTGCCCTGAGCTCCTTGAAAGAAGGGTGGGATTAAAAAAATGTGATCATAAGAGAACATAAGAGAAGCTGTACTGTATCAGGCCAATGGCCCATCCAGTTCAACACTCTGTGTCACACAGTGGCCCAAATCCAGGTGTCATCAGGAGGTCCACCAGTGGGGCCAGAACTCCAGAAGCTCTCCCACCATGGCTCCCCAACCACCATCACTGCCCCAGACCAGCATTACTGCCCCAGACATAGTGTTCCATCTATACCTTGCGGCTAATGGCTACTGATGGACCTCTGCTCCATATGTTTATCCAATCCCCTCTTGAAGCTGTCTGTGCTTGTACCGGCCACCACTTCCTGTGGCAGTGAATTCCCCATGTTAAGAACTCTTTAGGTGAAGAGTAATTTGCTCTGTTCTTTTCTCTGTTCTAAACCTACTGCTCAGCAATTTCATTGAGTGCCCATGAGTTCCTGTATTGTGAGAAAGGGAGAAAAGTACTTCTTTCTCTACCTGCTCTGTCCCATGCATAATTTTGTAAACCTATATCATGTCACCCCTCAATTGTCATTTCTCCATGCTAAAGAGCCCTAACCTCTTTAGCCTTTTTTCACAGGGAAAGTGTCCCACCCCCTTAATTGTTTTAGTTGCCCATTTTTGCACCTTTTCTGATGCTGTAATATATTAATACTATATTTTTCCAATGCTATTAATATATTTTTTTGAGATGCGGTGACACAGTATTCCAAACGAGGCCGCACCATAGATTTATACAGTAGCATTAGAACATAAGGACATAAGAGAAGCCAATGTTGGATCAGGCCAGTGGCCCATCCAGTCCAACACTCTGTCACACAGTGGCCAAAAACACCAGGTGCCCTCAGAAGGTCCAGCAGTGGGGCCAGGACACTAGACGCTCTCCCACTGTCGCCCACCCCCCCCATCAAGCACCAATAATACAGAGTATCACTTGCCCCAGACTGAGGGCGTTTTCGCACTGGCTTTTTTCCGGGGCGAGCACCGGAGTTTCTGGTCAGTTTCACATCAGTTGCTCCGTGCTCACAAACTCCTCCGGAGTTTCACCGCACTGCTCAGGAGTATCCCTGGAGCAAGAAAATCCTGTTCCTGGCGGTGTTTCCTGTTTACTCCGTTGGAGAAACCTAGATGAGAACACACCCACTCGCCCGCCCTCCATCTGGCCCGCCCCGCGGTGGGCGTTTCTTGAATTTTTTTTTTGAAACGAGCCCTCCTAACGTTATATCGAAATAAGGAGGCAGGGAGGCAAGATCGCACCACAGGGACTGCGTTGGCGAGGTGGATTTGCCGTTTCTTGGGAGCAGGAGCCGGGCGCCATTGGCCCGAGAGCTCCATGTGCTTGCTCCCCGGTAACTGCTGCCCTTTGTTTGGGCTTCCCCGGCAACAGCCCGTGCAGAGCTGGTGGTGGGTGCTTTCCCCTAGCAATCCGTAGAGAAGCCGCGGCAAGCGGGCGGGCGGGCGGGCTGGGGAAACTTGCCTTCCTTTCCGCTCCCTGTGTGCGGTCCCACGATCCTGAAGCAACACTTCCCCCCCTCCTTTTTTTTTTTTTTTTTTTAAAAAAAGGCCCTTATAACGTTATAACATCATAATGAAATTTTGATGCAGCAAGGGAAGACGGCACAATTGTTGTCTTTATATAATAAACACACGTTCACATCTACTATGGGGGGGGGTTAATTTGCTTTTTATTGGCAGCCCCTGCAGAGCAGGCTGGGCGCGCTTCTTTGCAGAAAAGTCACAGAAATGGATTGAACTGTTTTCAAGGGGCTATAACTATTCCTGCGGAGCGGGGAGACTGCTCTGCGTGTCATGCTGCTCCTCCTCAGCTGCCGCCACCACCACCACCACCATTTATGTATTTTTTTTTTCTTAACACGGGCCAGCTGACGCCATGTTGCCCATCCTCCATTTTGTTGCCTTGATTGGGTTAAGCACACGACATTTCAGTTCACATCGGAGAATCCACCCATGGGGGGGGGTCCTCCTTGTAGCCCGCCAATCGTTTTGCACCAACCCAGAACGGCGGGAAAATTTGAATACTGAGGAGGGACGATGAATTCTGGGAAGAGGAAGGCGGGTGATGCACTGTCGTCATTCCACTATGACGTTATAACGTTACCACGCATGCGTTTAAATAAAAAAAGGAAAAGCAGGGAACGAGGGAGGAGCTGGGGGGGAGGAAGGGGAGGGAAGGGGAGGGGAAATGCAAGGGGCGGGCACAGAGAGCATCGAAGCAACCCAAATGGGAACAGAAAACTTCGGGGGGGGGGGGAGGAGCAGATTGCTATAGTGCGAAAACGGCAGGTTTGCTCAGGAGGAGTCGCAGAGGGGGAAATGAGGAGGAAGTGAGAGGCAACTGGCCAGTCTGAAAAGGCCCTGAGAGTTCATATCTATACTTTGTGGCTAATAGCCACTGATGGAGCTCTGCTCCATACGTTTATCTAATTCCCTCTTGAAGCCATCCATGCTTGTAGCCACCACCACCTCCTGTGGCAGTGAATTCCACGTGTTAATCACTCTTTGGGTGAAGTACTTCCTTTTATCTGTTCTAACCCAACTGCTCAGTAATTTCATGGAGTGCCCACGAGTTCTTGTATTTTGAGAAAGGAAGAAAAGTACTTCATTCTCTACCTGCTCTATCTCATGCACAGTCTTATAAACCTTGATCATGTCACCCCTCAGCTGTTGTTTCTCCAAGCTAAAGAGCCCCAAGTGCTTCAGCCTTTCATTATGATACTGGTTTGTTTTCAGTTCCTTTCCTAGTGATCCCCAGCATAGCATTTGCCTTTTTTTATTATTGCAGTCGCACACTGAGTTGACATTTTCAGTGATTTAACTACCATGACTCCAAGATCTCTCCCCTGGTCAATAACTGCCAGTTGGGACCCCATCAACATTTATAGCTGGGATATTTGGCTCCAATGTGCATTACTTTGCATTTGCCCATGTTGAACCTCATTTGCCACATTGATGCCCACTTGTCCAGCCTTGACAGATCCCTCTGGAGCACCTCACAGTCCTCCCTGGTTTTCACCACCCTAAACAACTTTGTGTCATCTGCAAACTTAGCCACTTCACTGCTTACTCCCAAGTCCAAATCATTAATGAACAAGTTAAAAAGCACTGGACCCAGTACCAAGCCCCGTGGTACCCAACTGCTTCCACTATGAAAACTGCCCATTTAGACTCACTCTCTGTTTCAACTTTGGCTGACTCATGGCCCACAATCCCAATTATATATCAGAGCAATCTTACTGATTGAAACGAGATGAGGGCTTGTAGCACGATTTACTTGAAGTAAACAGATTTACTTGAAACTAAAGCCCATTGAAATTATTGGGATTGACTTCTGACTAAGCAGGGCTAGGATCTGGCTGCAGATTGCCATTACATTCCCCACCCCAGCTTTTGCATCACGGTTCCTATTGTAATTGATAGAATTGCACCAGAGAGGCAAAATTTTGTCACGAGCAATGAGAAAAAAAGCAAAGGAATAGATTTATTATGTGATGTCACTGGTTTCAGTAGAAACATGTGCCGAGATAGTGAAATGAGCCATACCAATGCTGAAAGCTATAACAGGCATCTATTTAATTATGCCTTATGTTCAAACCATTCCATTTTTAATTAAAATCACTGAATTGACTAATAGAAGAGCTACCATGGAAGAGTCATGTTTTGAAGACCAAGAAATAATAATTCATCTTTTTTTTCCTGAGGAAGTAGCACTGTCTTCTTAGATTTTAATCAAGATTAGGAGAGGGGGGAAAAATTAAAGACACGGATCCATCTAACTTGCTATAATATAGAACATCCTTTTTTGTGATCACACAAAGGAATAAGTATATTAAACATCCTTTCTGAATTTAACTACGCATTTGTGCTTTTTGATTTGAGATGTAAAGCCTAGAAAGTTGGGAGGATCTAGAAAGTCATCCCAGCATGAAGACTGACCTCACTTTTATGCCTATTGTCTCTCGAAACAACATGTAAGCCTCTCTTCTTGTGTTTCTTAGGTACTTTGTGAAAGAAAGGAAGACTGCAGCCTTGGATGAAGCTAACAGTTACTCAGATATCATCAAAAATCAATGGGGGAAAATCCATCACAGTCAATGGAATTTATGCACATGGAACTGGGTGTGAGTCGGCAATCAATCTTCCAAGCCTTAGCTGCAAAAATCCCCCTTAGACTGCCAGGGTAGCTTCAGATTCATTGACTGACCAATCGAGGGGTGTGCATTAAAAATCAATATTTTTCTGATCTGGATATATTGGAGCCAAAAAAAATCAGTTTTCCTGATTTTTTGGTATCCAAATACCAACATGTTATTGGGATCCAGGTTTTATTTGGGAATCCAGTATAATTTGGAGAATCTGTCTATTGGGCATCCTAGCGTACCTAGACTGCAATGTGAGCCACCTTGATACTGGAGCTGACATGGAGCAAAAAAGGCATTGTTGATGGAAGGAGTGATTGACATGTTTATTTAGTTAATTTTTATCCTGCCCTTCCTCCAGGATTCTCAGGGTCATGTACATCTGTCTCCTTTCTCCACGTTACCCTCACAACGAGGCTGAAAGTGAGTGACTGGTCCAAGGTCCTCCACTGAGCTTCATGACAGAATGGGATGTCAACAGATGCCAACACTTCAACCACAGCACCAAATTGACTGCATGAGGGATATGTGGGTCATCATAATGATAGGCAACAGCAGTCAGTGGGAGAGAGATGCAAAGCATGAACAGAGAGAGCACTAATGCTACAACCCTGGCACTTAGAAAGTCTGTCCACAGCCCATTCTGATTACATTTCTATACTGCAATCCTAAACACATATAATCTGAAGTGAGTCTGACAGTAGGACTTACTTCCTAGTAACTGTGCTTAGGGTTGCAGCCTTGGAAACATAAAATGATTTAAACATCACCCTATTGGTGAAAATTGGCAGTGTTACTCCAGAGCACTGAATGGCCTTTAGCCACAATCTGAAAGAGGCAGGCTGTACTTGCTCATATGCTATGTTTCCAAGAAAGTCCATATGTTGTAAGGCAGGAGGAAATTTTGAACACATGAAGCTGTCTTGTACAGAGTCAGGCCTTTGGTCTATCAAAGTCTGTGTTATCTACACTGGCTGGCAGAAATTCTCTGGGCTCTCGAGGTAGAGACCTTTCTCATCATCTGCCTGACCCCTGTAATTGGAAATGCTCAGGATTGAACCTGGGACCTTCTGCATGCAAAGTAGATGCTTTACCACTGAGCCATGCCACCTCTCTATGGCAGGGATTACCTGAATTACCTTCTTAGAGGTAAAGTAAGGAGAAGTATTTCTGGCTGCCAATAATTGAGCTGTTCAGATTTTAGAGAAAAGCAGGACGGATGGGAAGCATAGGAAGATTAGAGGACACTTGGCCTAGGAAATCAAGACAGGATGGAGAAGGTAACAGGACAAGCGAGTGACGAGGGCTTACGATGAGGGGCTGGGGTATAGGAGGAGTGGTCCAGAGGTGAACAAGGAGAATGCCAGATGGAAGAACTGGCTGCAGAAGAAAACTGGGAGAGCAAATGGTTAGAGGGGAGAGCAGTACATGGCCAGGAGCTGCAGAGATAAGAAAAAACATGATGATAGGATCCAATGCAGCCTTTATGTTGTACTGGAACATGGCAGGCCCATAGCCAGGATTGTTTAATTGGGGGGACATTTAAATAAGTCAGGAGGCATCCCCACAAACCCCACACATACACCCCAAGCAAGCACCATAAATAGAAGTTAAAAATTGGAAGTGGGGGGGATGGCTGGATGGAAGGTGAGGGGGCTTTGGCAGTAAGTCGGGGGCCAGGCCCTGAAAGGCCCCTCAGTAGCGATGGGCCTGGAACATGGTGTCAAAATAATTGCTCTTGGTTGGGATTACAACTTAATAACGATTTAAGGTTAGGTTTTACTCTGGATACCCCAAGAAATGCAACATGGCTACACAAATGCACGAAGAATAATCAAGAAAAAGATGGATCCAGACTAAATTGGCAGCTTCCACCAGTTCCCCCTTCTACCCTCGTGAAAATCCTTCAGGGTCCCCCTCTCCACCAGGCACAGCATTCCATGGAGCTCCGTGGACTGCAGTGGGAGGAGGAGGCAAGAAAGTTCCATTCTGCCACTGGGAAATTTAGTCTGGATCCATCCCATAAACCGTGAAGTGGGGGGAAGGAACAGAGAAACACATATTTATACACAGACATAACCTGTGACCTTAAATATACTGGTGCACAAGCAAATACAAAAAATACATAGAAAAGGAAATACAAAATCACCGCATTAGAACTGTGCATATAACTGTGCCTGTAACTTACACATCAGGTGGTTCTTCAGTCTAAATAAAACTTTGCAACTATATTTTCAAGTTCTTGGAATCATGTTTGAGGGTGACATATAGCTCCCCCCAAGTAGCTGTCAGCACCAACAGAGGACCTATTTTTCCCTACCAGGGTTAACAGCAGTTGCGCATTTCTTGGGGGAAATGGTGGGAGGAAGGATCCTTCTCTCTGGTCCAATCCTGCATCTCATATTCAATCAAGACACCTGCTACTTTTAAAAAGAAAAGATGTCAAACTTGAGCCAATCAGCTCTCCGAACCTCTATTTGTGTTCCAAGTCTCTGCAAAGGATCCAGTACTTTGAAAGGAGGCTGGGGGAGGGGGGGGGGAGTTGTGATTACTGCCTGGGTCTCAGTTGATTCATGGACTCAGACTCCTATCACAGCATAAACATAAAATCTTGGTGAGTAGGTCCCTGAAGCCCTCTGAGATAAAAAGACAACTCTGAACTACTTGGACGGTAAAGATGGTGACTGTAAAATAAACTTTGTAATGGGAGGTGTCAGTCTTTGCATAAAGTAAAGCTCTCCTTATCAGCACTGTAACTATATATAATCTACTTTTTTTTTAAAAAAAAGGGGAGGGTGAGTAGCTTTCTTAAGAAAAAAAATGCTCTTCCAGTCCCCTTCCCCCTCCAAGGTCTACTGCGTTAGAAGGTCTTGAAGCATCTCACACACACACACGCTTTGTCAAACACATACACACATACATGCCCCAGGGCAGTAATTATAAGGAATTTCTGTCTGTCCTGGAAATGAGTTTCAGATGGCAGAGATAAAACTGGCAAGATGCTAAAATGCAGACCCCCGCCACCACGGCTCAGGGAGATGAACCGGCTCTGTTGCCTATCACATAGCACTGCAGTAAATTGTGAGCTAATGGACAAGGGGGCTTCATTACTTTATGGGGCCTCAGAGGAAGATCAAATGCAGGGTGAGGAGACCACACTTTTAGAGAAAGTAGGAATAGTATGCTACTTTTTCACTGGGGGAACAAAATGCAAGTGGATGTTAAAGGGGTTTAACAGAAGAGGCATCCAGATGGGAGGTTATGGGGGGGGGGTGTCAGATAGACATCTAACACACATCCAGCCCTCTCTGTTTACACAATCTAGGATTTCAGCATGTACCACTGCCCCATCTACAAGGCCAAATGGGTTGCTTGTTTGGAGTGCGGTTGCAGAAGGATCACGGACACAATGTTCTCCATGTTCTGATATATCAGCATGAGATTCTCCCATGACACATCATACTTAGGATGTTGTTTTTAACCTAATTTCTCATAGCCTGTCTTGTGCTGTTAATGTGCTGCTGTGAATGATGGTAATTAAATGTGCAGGAATCTCATTTTTTTAAAGTAAATCCGAGAGCCAAGTAGGAAAGCAAAATGGCCTTGAATTTGTTTTCTAATCTTTATGCCCTTTTTTTGCATCACCTGTGAACAAATGTTTTCTAACTAAAAACGCATTATTGGACCTCCACCTGCCATTCTTACCATGGATTTTTCTATTAGCCAGACCTGTGACCTTTAATGCTTGAATGGGTCACAGAGCTCAGGCTGCTGGGAAAGGATCCTCTGAAGAGCTGCTATTTGGTGTCAAGGGGGGTGCTTTGGAGAAGAGAGCTATCACTGCTGCACATAGACAGCAAGGAGGCAGTACACCTCTTCCCTCTCTCTGTACCCACACGGAGACCCAAACTACACATTACATTCAGCGCATGACCTTCACAGGGACTCGCAGCCACTGGGTTGCTGTGAGTTCCCTATTGGGAACTCAATTCTAAAGTGCCGCAGTGACCTGATTCAGATCGGAACTGGAGTGTGGAGAGGAACCTTCCTCCTGTGCCATTTTCCCAAACCCAAATGCACCAGGGGTGTTATTAGCCTCACCAGGAAAGGGGGGCTATTTGTGTCCTGCATGCTGCATGCTGCAGGACAGCAAGGCAAGGTCTACTCAACCTTGGAGAGGACTTCATTTTAGCAGAGGCAGGTTCAGGAAGCCTGGCTCCGTATCTTCCTGCCACATGCTTACAGCTCAATTGGTCTTACATTGCTACCAGGAATTGAAAGATGGCCCCTGTGTCTGGAAGCCTGAGGACCACTGAGGTAAAGTGGGAGGGGAAGAAGAAGAAGAGTTGGATTTATACTCTGCTCTACATTCAAATTCTCAGAGCAGCTTACAATTGCTTTCCCTTCCTCTCCCCAGAACAGGCACCTTGTGAGGTAGGTGGGGCTGAGAGAGGTCTGAGAGAACTGTGGCTGACTCAAGGTCACCCAGCTGGCTGCATGTGGAGGAGTGGGAAATCAATCCTGGTTCTCCAGATTAGAGTCTGCTGCTCTTAACCACTACACCAAATTGGCTATTTTAGTCTTTCTATTTGAGGAAGGAATTCTGCTGAATAAGACAGGGGGAGAAGCTTCAACATGCAAATGGAAGCAATGCAGATAAGTCTACACCTGCAGCAATGTCATCCAGTTTAAACCAGGTTGATACCAGGTCAACTGTCATGGCTGCCTACCTAGAATGACTAAGAAGCATAAAACCTCAAAGACTGCAGTAATGCCATGGAAGAAGCAATGATGCCTAAATCACACTGAAATCTGTCTAAGGATGCTTATCTTACTCATTCCCCCGTTTTCAAACAAGTTGGTCTCTCAAAACACCTTTCAACAATTACAGTCCTTCACAAGTCTCCAAAGTAAAATATCAGGGCTACAAAGGTGTGTGTTTGCCAATCTTTTCTGATCAGGTAGATAATATCCAGCCTCTTCCCTCTAGACAACCTGTTTATGTTTGTAGTATGAATGCACCCCAAGACTCATGGATAATAACGCCATTTCAGAAGAAGGGTAGCTTTTTATATCTCGCTTTTCTCTACCTTAAGGAGTCTCAAAGCATCTTACAATCACATTCCCTTCCTCCCCCTGCAGCAGGCACCTTGTGAGGTAGGTGGGACTGAGAGAGTTTGGAGAGAGCTGTGACTCAGTCCTCTTCCTCTGCTTTTAATGGGACTATGATGTACCCTTTCCACTTCCTTCCCTCAGAGGGTGCATTCAAACGGGCAACTGATCCCACCATTGGTCCAGCTCTAATTTGATCCCGGTCTTTTTTATCCAATGTTGCATGACCAGACAGCTCCCCCATGAATCGCCTTACTGCACATGGATTCTGCAGTGGATTGTCTAGATGGCACCCACCTAAAGAAGCCGCATGGTCAGTTTTTTTTAAAAAAATTCTGTTTGCACATGTGCATATGCACTGCATACTTGTTTTTCTATGCATGTGTGGAACTGAATTGGTTAAAGCACTGCCAGTGGTACCTTCCTCTAGGTACCATTTCAGTTAACAGTGTTAATAAATTTAATGGGCTATTCAGAAACATGAAATTGTTCGGAACATTTGAGCAGAGTTCTGTGGCTGTCGCACGTTTATGCGTTTATGCACATATTGCTAAGAACTTTGTAAAATGGCAGCCGTTTAGGATGGTCTAGAGTCAGATCATCCCAATGGTCTGATTGCGCACTGGAACAATCAGATGGGGGAAAGTCAGCCATTGGCCCATCAGCAAGCATTAACTCTTTCACCAATATCTTTAAAGTACGGCTCCCTGGCAGGGCTCAACGGGTTGATCACAGAAGCGGCAGCTTTCCCAGATCTCGCTCTCTGGATGTTCTCTTTAAATCCACCAGGCCCTCGTGCCTGAGTTGGATCTAAAGACCAATCTGATCGTGACCAGAGGCTAGATTTTTCCTTTGTTTTTCTGTCCCCTCACTGACTGAGCAGCCCTAGTAATGTTTCTTCTTCTTCCCTGAAGAAACCTTGGCTGTCCCACCCTGTCAGCCCAGGAACCTGAGAGAAGGGATAGGATCAGCCTTTAACTTAAACCCTTGAAAATGGCACTTGAGATACTACTAAAATTCAAAAATAACAAAAGGTTTTATTGTAACATCAAAGGGAAAGGTCAGGTGAAATCAGAAGTTGAAATTACTGAAGTAAAACTAGTACAAACACAGACTTTTGATCTTTGATCAGGTGAATGAGAGGTTCTTATTTTATTCAGTTACTTAGATCTTTATATTGAGAGGCTTTTGTTTCATTGTTTTCCCAAACACACTTCCCTTTATTTGAGTAATCACTGACTCTTTTGGTGCCCAAAAAGCTGGTATCTTCTTCCCAGTACCCAACCCCCTTCTCTTGGAACACCAATACTCTTCTTGAGTTGTTCACTGACTTTTTAAGGTCTCTACTGGCAGTTTCTAACCACACCAGACCAGGGATCTCTGTGCTCCTCAGAGATAATTCTCCTTTCTTCTTTCTCTAGAAAACCTATCCCCTTTCTTTTGACCTGAATGGGAGTCTTCTCTACTACCCCAACTTCCTTGCCAAACTCTACCCCAGTTCTCTGTGTGTGTTCAAACTGCTCTCAACTAATACTGAATTCAGACAGTGGTCAATCAAGGTTGAAATCTGAGTCTGTCAGCACTAAGCCCAGCACCAAGCCCTTTTTCTGTCAGGGCTATACTCAGATGGTCTCAGTATCCATCTCTTCTCAATTAAGGCAGGAGTCTGGCTCAATCTGTTCAGCATCCAGCTCTCTCAAGCCCTTTTTTCTCAGCTGATGCTAACCAATCAGATTGCTTAGAGCAGCCTGTCACTCGAGGCTTTCTGGCTCTGTGAAGAATTAAACCTTTACAGGCCTTTAGTTGTTGATACAGCACTTCTAAGCTTCTTAAAAAGTGCAGTCTGTCACAGGGACTTAGTCATGACTTGCCCTGACATGGGTAGCCCAGGCTAGCCCAATCTTGTCAGATCTCAGAAGCTAAGCAGGGTTGGCCTTGGCTAGTATTTGGATGGGAGACCTCCAAGGAATTCCAGGGTCACTACGTGGAGGCAGGCAATGGCAAACCACCTCTGAATGTCTCTTGCTTTGAAAACGGGATTGCCAGAAGTCAGCTGTGACTTGATGGTAAAAAGCAACAACTCATGATTCATGCACACTGCATTTCACTGCCCCCAAGTTCTCTACTGTCACACGTCGGGAACATTCACTGTCGACTCACACCTAGTGTTCAGAAAAAACATCTTGATGCAACTTAACAAGATGTCTTTATCCTTTCCCAGCCTTTCAAACAGAGAGTTTTGAGCAGCTCTGAGCTCTCTGGCAGTTTCAAAAGGAGAGGCGTTCGAAGGGAAACGAAGGGGTATTTCCCATTCCAGCAGGTAGGTTTTCTGCCTGGCAGCAGGAGATGCCGTTGAGTTCTTATTTGCAGGATTTAGTAGCTTCCATGCGAGAGTACTACTGCGAGACCCCTCGCTGTTTGATGGGGGTGCTCCTGAAGTTTAAAAGCCGCTCCCAGAGTTTTGTTGAAACAGACAGGATTCTGTCAACAGCACGCCAGCCGGAGAATCATTAATACGAACACACTTCAGGATGCTACTGTGTGCCTGCTCCCTTCCTGGCAGTTGGAGTTTCAAACTAATTAATTCCTGTGATCTGAGCCATTCACTTTTATTAATAGTATCAGCATGTGCGATGCCTGCACTGTTGTAGATGATGTGCTCTCTCCAGGGATCCTATCAGCATGCCGTGGTAGGTTTTCAAAAGTTTTCTTTGGCAGTGCTCATTTTATTCTTATTCTTTCCAGGTTTTTCTGCAGTCTTGTAAGCTTGGCATTGGCTCTACTGGATACTTTCAGGAACTGGTTGCCTATCTGAGGATACTTATACACACCATAATAAAACTGGCCTTCAGTTGTCCCGACTTGGTACAGTGCCCTGTCCAAATAATGTCAGATGGAAAGCAATGAGGATAGGTCAGGATCTACAAAGCCATGAATGACAAGGTTTTGGTGGGAATTACTTCTGATGAATCATACCTAGGGCTGTGCCATATAACTGTGTTCATACAGACATGCAAGTTTCATTTAAGAAACACTTAACCTGCATCCTTTAGAGTTCCGTCTTCGCAATGGTCTTATAAGTAAGCTTCATGAAGATCTTTTCAAAATGTCAAACATATATGGTGATGGACAGTGCCATCAAGTCACTGATGGAGCAGAGGTCCATCAGTGGCTATTAGCCACAAGGTATAGATAGGAACTCTCAGTCTGGGGCAAGTGATGCTCTGTATCCTTGGTGCTTGGGGGGGGGGGGGGACAATGGGAGGGCTTCTAGCGTCCTGGCCCCACTGGTAGACCTCCTGATGGCTCCTGGTATTTTTGGCCACTGTGTGACTGAGTGTTGGACTGGATGGGCCATTGGCCTGATCCAACATTGGCTTCTCTTATGTTCTTAACTAACTTATAGTGACCATGTACAGTTTCCAATACAAGAGATGAACAGACTTGGTTTGCCATTGTGTGCCTCTGCATAGCAACCCTGGACTTCCTTGGTGATCTCCCATCCAGAGCTGACCCTTCTTAGCTTCTGAAATCTGATGTGATTGGGCTATCCAGGGCCATCCTGGTCAGACCACAACATGTATAGCACAGACATATCCACAGTTGTCCTTAGTGCTTGTTCCCAACTCTTTTCCCTGGAGACCCACCAGAGTACCCTACAGAAATCACAAAAGATGTTTTTGTATTTTATTCACATTTACTTGTCTGAGTTATATGCTGCCATTTGTTATGCACACATCTATTCCTTTTAAAAAAAACGAAACACTGAAAACTTCCCCCACATTCAAAGGATAAACCAAGCAGCAACTTTTAAAGAAATATAAATAAAATATTTTAAGAATAAAAAATAACAATAACGTATTGGTCTGTTGCTGCAATTGTGTTCAAGGCCTCAGACCTAGAAAATTTTTTGAATGGAAGTTCTATCAAACTCAATGGGGCTTACTTTTGAATAAACATACTTAGGACCAGACTGTATAGGTGTGTTCATACAATTCAGTTTAACAAATCCTTGACAGAAGTGGATTTAGCTCCTTGGAAACTGTCATAGTGTTCCACAGAGTTCATTGTTTTCCCCTAAGCGTTTCAGTCCTTGTATGAAACCACTGAATAAGATCATTCAGAACTTCAGAGCTGGCTATCATCAGCACACTGATGACATTCAGCTTAATATGTCATTGTCAAAACATCTAGCTGTAGGTAAGTCCTAAATCAGTGTTTGGAGTCAAGGGTAAAATGGATAGGCCTGAACAGACTGAAAGAGAAACTGAACACAATGGAGGTGATGTTGAATGGGAAGGCCAATATTCTGCAGGAAATTGATCATTTTAGACTCAATGGGGTCATAACTTCTCTGTCCAAAGAAATTAAGATTCTACATGTCCTCCTAGGCATAAGCCTTGCTCTTCCAAAGGCTGGTTAGCACCATTCGGTCATTTGCATATGATCTGAAAGCTCTCTCCCCAGGCCCATTTGAATTCTGTCAGCCTTGATCATGGAATTTCCAGTCTGGACTACTGTAATACTCTACACAGAACTGCCCTTGGATGTAATCCAGAAACTACATCTGGGGCTAAATCTGTTTTTTTTGCTTTTTGGTACATGCTGAGCACAGGATGCGAATTGTTCCATCTCTGCATTGGCTGCCATTCATGACCTGGTGATACTTGAAAGAAGTGCTCTCTGGCATCTTAGGTCTGCCTAACACTTCCTGCTAGCAGTCATACCCTCCTTTCGGACAGTGCATTCGGGATCCACCAAATCAACATCCTTTTCAGTGGTTAGCTTCCACTCAAGAACAGCCTGCCAAGAGAGGTGCATGGTGTTCCTTCTCTGGATCTTTTTAGTACTGATGTCCCCAACATAATACTCATGGGTACCACCTTTCCTGGGCCAGATGGAGATTGGATTGGCTGCACAGACTTTTACAAATATATTCATTGTGTGACTAAAGGTAAGCTGTGGCAGCCATTTTGTGGCTGCACCCACCACCCTGTGTCAGAAATCCAAAGCTTCCCATAGGCTTAGAAAGGGTGGGAACACTTACCCTGACTTGGATAGCCCAGGCAAGGCCAATCTCGTCAGATTATGGAAGCTAAGCAGGGTCGACTCTAGCAAATACTTGGATGGGAGACCTCCTTGGAATACCAGAGGTAGGAGGAGGGGGCAGGCTTTATTTGGCCACCTCTCTGAATATCCTCCAGGCCCCCAGTAGGGGTCAGTCACCAGAGGTCACCATGACTTCCAGGTACAGACATAGTCAGTCACCAGAGGTCGCCATGACTTCTGGGTGCACACACAGTCAGTCACCAGACGTTGCCATGACTTCTAGGTGCATGCACACACACGTATAAACATTTTTAAACAAGGTTGGGAACACTTGTAAGGCAAAGGATATAAGGATGCCCCTATCCCACTAGGCTTTTGCCAAGTAAGATTTTCTTCTGATTAGGCCTGAAATTGATCTGCCGGTGTAGACTGATGTTAATTTGCTGGTTTGATTGTTGATTTTTGTCAGGGCATGAATTTTCTTTTATTAGGAGTATGCATATATTTCTGTGCTCAAGCGGTTGTTAATGATTGTTTTGGTTTTTGTTGCTCTTACCCCTGCTTTACACCTTAAACCCTCTCACTGAAGAGTAAATAAATAGAGAAAGTAACAGGTTTTGTGAAGTAAAGCAAACATTTAATATCACAGTCACATGATCTAAAATGTTAATAAAAAGTATGTATATATTATAGTATAGATTGGTGAATGGTTAATTCTCTGCTGTAGAAAGTAAGGCCTCAGAAGCAGGGGTGTAGAGTTTCCAAATCTCGGGGGGGGGGGGCGGGGGCTTTCTCGTGCGCGCGCGCAAAGTGCGCGCACGCGCATGGGACCATGTCCCCGCCGCTCCTCCCCCCCCCGGCCCCTGGGAGGCAGGAGGGCAGGCCGGGGGTGGGGGGGAAGGAGCGGCGGCGACGGCCAGCTGGCCGGCTGACTGGCCACCGGGATGAGGGAGAACGAGAGCGAGAGAGACGTGCGCCTGAGGCGGTCTCCCCGACACCACCCCTTCTCCCTCCGCTGCCTCGTGAGGAGTGGCTGCTTAAAAAAAAATCAAATAAAAAAACTCTCCCTCAGAAATCCCCCCTCCCCCCCCCCAGCAGAGGGACTCCGAGGCGGCGCGGCTGCTGTGGCGGCGGCGGCGCTGAGAGGACGACTGGACGAGCAGGCAGGCGGCGGGCAGGCCGGCCCCCGGCGAGCGTGAGTGAGGTGGAAGAGGGACGACGACGACGACGATTCGCTGGCTGGCTGGCTGGCCGCCTCGAGCCCGGTGGTGGTAGCAGCAGCAGCAGCAGCAGCAGCAGCAGAATGAGGAGCAGCAGCAGCAGCACCGCCACCGGCGAGCACTCCATTTTGCCGGGGGTGGCTGAGCCCCCCCCCGGGAAATTTCGGGGGAGGCTCGAGCCCTCAAGCCCCCCCATAGTTGACACCCATGCTCAGAAGGGGCGGCTGCTCAGTGGCCTGTTTCATCTGTCAAGAGACACCCAAGAAGCCGGGCTCACTGCTGACTAGTATCAAATCCTATGCAAGCTAGCCCACTTAACACTAAAAAAATCTGTCAAGGTAGAACTTCTGAGCTCAGTTTATCTGCAAATTGCTCCTCCTGCTCCCACGAGTTGTTCCCTTGAGCATGTGGTTTGTAGTCTGTGATTGGTCTGGCTACAGCCCTGATCAGTCAGGCGACAGCTTCTCATATGGGGGTCTGCCAGAGGATGTGGTAATGGCCACAAGGCACAGACAGATTTAAGATTCATGGGGGTTAGGTCTATCAGTCACTACTTACCATAGTGATTGAATGGAACCTCCATGTTCAAAGGCACTAAACCTCTCAGTACCAGTGCCAGGGGGCAACATCAGGGAAAGGCCTCAGTCTCTAATCCCTGCTGTTGGCCCTCCAAATTAACTGGCTGGCCACTGTGTAAACCAGGATGCTGGACTAGATGGAGGAGGAGGAGTTGGTTTTTATACCCCGCTTTTCTCTACCTGAAGGAGTCTCAGAGTGGCTTACAATCACCTTCCCTTCCTCTCCCCACAACAGACACCCTGTGAGGTAGGTGGGGTTGAGAGAGCTATAAGAGAACTGTGACTGACCCAAGGTCACCCAGCTGGCTTCCAGCAGGGGTTTTCTCATGTTCTTATGTTATCTCCATCTGTGATCGGTCTAGCTACTGCCCTTATCAGTCTGGTAATAGCTTGTCATATAGGGGATCCTTCTGGGATAATGGACCACTCCCAGAGGGCCAGGTTACTGGGGGCTGGGATTTATCTAGGTTCTCTGCTTGTTCCCCCACTGGGTCTCTGCCTGTAAGACACTTTCAAAGCATTCAGGAACTTAGGAGTTAAAGTCCTGGGAATATATCCACTAATATTGAAACTCCCTTTTTTGTTGCATTTGCGTTCATTTCTTGTTTAAGCTGCTCTTTTATACCAAATTTGTACTTTTAAATAATTATACATGGCCATGAGCAGACACTGGAAAAGCAATTAAAAATGAACAAGCACAGAAACATTCGGGTTGATAAAAATTATAACATTAGAAAAGGCATTCAGTATTTCGCCGGTGCTTAAAATTTCTTGGCCTTAAACAAGAGTAATTTAGTTGGTGCCTAACCCCCATTGTAGAAGAAGAGAAGAAGAGATTGGATTTATACCCCATCCTTCACTTGGAGTCTCAGAGCAGTTTACAAACTCCTTTCCCTTCCCCTCCCCACAACAGACACCCTGTGAGGTAGGTGGAGCTGAGAGAGTGCTTTCCCAAGCTGTCCTTGAGAGAACAGCTGGTACATAGCTATGGCTTGCCCAAGGTCATCCAGCAGCTGCAAGAGGAGGAGTGAGGAATCAAACCTGGTTCTCCCAGATTAGAGTTCGCCCACTTAACCACTACACCAAACTGTCAATGGGATAGTTTGTTTGTTTGTTTTTTATAAAATTAAATATACAATTACAAGCGATTTAGAAAGAAAATAAATTTGCATTGGCATACAAAAAAATCAAAACAACACATTAAACAGATAAAAAGATTAAACTGGGGATAATAGCTGATGATTAATATATTGGTTGGCACTAATCTAATAACCCCAGCATAGTGGCATAAAAGTCAACAACAAGGACATAAACTGCTAAATACTAAAACATTATCATTATGTCAGAAAGTCAGCATTTTTTTGATATTCAACATTGGTAGGGATGATTTCCCGTGAGGCAAAGTATGTTAAGACTGGGAACCAGATTTCTGTCAAACCTGAGATATCTCCCCTTAACATGTTATGAGTGGGATAGTTAAGATTGTATACTGGAAGCAATGAAATCTTTCCATGCATTTCAACAGGTTCAAGTCTTGAGATGGGAACCAAGTACCCTGATTATACTCTGAATCTAAAATACATCTTTAGGATAAAAACACACTTCTACTATTGTGTTGCTATTGATCATTTGGCATAAATCCTCCCCTAAACAGAGGAGCCCCAGTCTAAGTCCTTTGAAGTCACTGGGCTTAGAAAAGGTGCACTTTTGCTTAGGAGTGCACTGAATGTATAACAGATTGCATTGAAACTGCAACCAGAGGGGAGGAGCTGTGGCTCAGGGTAAAACGTCTGGCTGGCATGCACTGTGTCCCAGGTTCAATCTCTGGCATCTCTAGTTAAAAGAACTGGGTACTGGACAATGAGAAAAACCTCTGCCTAAGATCCTGGAGAGCCACTGGCAGTTTAGACGATACTGACCTTGGTGGACCCAGAGTCTGATTCAGTACAAGGCAGCTCTTTGTGTTCACTGTATCAAATATAATAACAACAACTTCTCCACATTTGGCATGGTTTCTTTCCCTTCTGTAAGCATCAACATTTATTGATTGTCCTTACATCCACATTTGCAATCATTATTGATTGCATATCTAACTATCTATTTTGGATATGTTCAATTTGCAGTAGTCCACGGCGGCGGAAAGATAAGTTACGCACATAGAAATAATAATGATGTCTTTATATGCAGATTTCCCAAACATTTCCCCTCTCAGATTCATTCCCTGCACACAACTCATCCACAAGCAATGTACACTATAATAATTATGAACCAATATAAAGCAATCTTGCAGCCACTCAAATTGCTCAATTATGGAAACACTAAATAAAGATAACAAATCGGTGCTGGCGACAGAACAAGCCTTAATCTTTAAGTCTGTTGCAATTAGGAAAGCTTGTCTCCTAACTGTAATGGAATGCTGCTATATTATAAATTCTGTTTTCAAACAAGTAATGTTGCAAGGAATGGGAGATCATCTTCTGAAAACAACTCTACTTTATCCTAGGAACACGGTCGTAGCATTCTTAAACATCAGTTCTTACTAACATCATTCGTTGTCAGTGTTTTTTGTCTGGTGCAACATGGAAATAAAATGTGCAAAACAAATGCATATGATATCATCGAAATAATACACATTATACATTATTGTTGTCACCATTTATTTAGACATGTGTCCCATGTCATTGACAGTCGTTGAGTCTCTCCTTAACGAAAACTAAAATTTCCTTAGCAACCGATTACTTTTCTGCTTAACAGTACACACATCTATCCTATATTTTTCCTAGTGCCGTGCAGAATTTTTCACCGGTTGTGACCTTGGGCCAGTGCAGAGGGGAAGGACTCCATGGGATGCAATTAATCTGGACCCTTGTCCCTGAAAAAGGTCCATTGACTAATGCTTCCCTAAAGACATGTCTTGTGTGTTGAATATGCTCATTTACATGTGGCTTGTAACATAATGCATGGGGCTCTGTGTCTCTCTCACACGTTTACAGAGTAACGAACTGAGATCTGGGTCTGAAATCCCCTCAAGTGACAGATCACACCAAGGAAATCTTTTGAAGCTGTGACTTGCTATGCAAAACTTTATTTCCACCTTGTCATAATGAGAAGAGAATAGCGTTATCAACAGTGTTGATGAGACAAAGGGTTTGGAGAAACTGTGATTTGACAGCTTTTGGCCTGTGGGAAATGTTGGGAAGATGTCAGTTTTCTTCTCTTCTTAAGGGGTTTTACAACTCTGTCTCTTCCAGTGTGTCCACCAAATCTTTGCCACCAACTTTCCATAAAGGTTTGTACAGAATGCATCTCCACTTACCTTTTCCCTTCTTGGACTTTAAACCACTCAGCCAGAGAAAGAATTCTAACATTCTTTTTGTCTGTGAAGGGTTAAACACACATGGACATACATGAAGCTGCCTTATACTGAATCAGACCATTGGTCCATCAAAGTCAGTATTGTCTACTCTAACTGGCAGCTGCTCTCCAGTCTCAGCAAAGGCCTTTCACATCACATACTTCCTGGTCCTTTTAACTGGAGATGTTGGGTATTGAACCTAGGACCTTCTGCATGCCAAGCTGATCCTCTGCCACTGAGCCGCAGCCCCTCCACACACGGTCCTCCTACACAAATAAGACGAGAGGAAATATGATTGTTAGTTTATAGTACAGACAATTAAGGAAGGACATGACAGAGGTTATAAAATTAAGCTTGAGGGGAACAGAGAGAAATTTTCCTCCCTCACCCAGAATGCTAGAATTTGGAGACACCCCATTAAGTCGATGGGCATTTGATTCAGAATAGATCAAAGGAAGTACTTCTTTGCTCAACAGGTAATGAAATTGTGGCATTCACTGCCAGTGGATGTAGCGATGGCCGCTTGCACAGACAGCTTTAAAAGGAGATTAGATGGATTCATGGAGGACAGGTCCATCAGTGGCTACTAACCTTGAAGACTAAAGGGATCCTCCATATTCAGACAGCAGACCTCTGAACATCAATGCTAAGAGGCAATAGTTCTGCCTAGTTTGTTGGCCATCCTACTGGGTTAAAAGGGATGCCAGGCCTATGGTTGAGGTGGTGGCAATTCCATCTGTATTGGCCTCCCCTTGCCCTGCCTTACTCTGTTGCTTTGCTGGGCGGTTCATCTGCTATAGTACCATCTCCACATACATGGACACACCTGAAGTACAATCTTTTTCGAGAAGACGACACACTAAATTGTGTCAACAGTGCGCTGCCACCTTATTGATTAGACTGACATCGTTGTCATTTGTCACTGTTTTAAGCTGGGTTTTAATATTTAATTCATCATCGTGTTAATACTGTTATCAGTACCTGTTGTTACCTGCCCTGAGCCCTGCTGTGCCAGGGAAGATAACAAACAAACAAACAAACAAACAAACAAACAAATAAATGCTGGACTGGTCTGATCTAACACCTCTTATATTTTTACACTGTAACAAATGCCATTGTTAAGAAATATCAAACTTGCAAAATCCAAAGAGTAGTGGATTTCCCAGAGAGCAAGTATATGGTGGGCCTATGTAAATGAGCGGAGGAAACTCCCCATGTATACCTATCTTGTTTTGGAAATATTATTCTAGTGAATGCCTGTCATGTTGACAGACAAAATGCGTGTGAAGGGAGGGCATGTATATTACTAAAAAGCCCAGGGTATGCATGAACACTGAATCTCCGTATGGAATTCCTGTTGTTGAGAACAAGGCCAGCTCATGTCAGGAACGAAGAGTAGATTTCATCCTCATCACAACAGCGTTCTTATAAGGGAGGGCAGTCATTCACTTACACAGAAGAAAATAAAAGGGTACAATTTAAGGGTCTGTTGGGACAGGCTGAGCCAAACCAAACTGATGTGGTGACCTCATTTACTGAAAATGCTACTTTACACATTATAGGATTTGCTTCTTGGTTAACTCTGCAGTGGGACAGAAGCAGCTCAGATAGGTCTATAGATACGTTCAACTAAAGTATGGGAGGATCTTATGCCTACGAAACAGAAAGTCTGCCTGATCTTCTGCTTAGAAATTAAAATCAGATGACATGCTTTTAATTCCAGTCACAACACTGTTAGATTCAGCAGTGTTGTGTTCTAATGCTAGATGCAAACCTAGTGCAAAACAGAAATTAGCACACATTGCAGGGGGACGACAACAGTGTTATGTACTAAACTGGTAAAATGAAGACTAGGAGACTGTAAAAACCTTCCATAAATGCCTCTTTCTATGCCCAGTTCTTGGGAAACAAAGTGCAATTATCACACTGGCACAGGTACACTTACGCAGATCAAATTCCATGGGTTTATGTGCACATTACTGGGGGTTGGATTGTGGCCATGAAGGTTTAACAAGTCCACATGGTCACCTTGAAAATGTGCCTTGAGTCTTAGAATGGCCATTCTCCTCCTCACATTATTGATTACAAATGCCAAACAGGAGTTCAGCATCCTTTCAGGATTAATTAATCTGGAAGAAAAAGTAATGATGCTTCTTCCAGAATACTGGGGGGGCAGCGGGGGGGGGGGAATCTGTCCTCTGTCTGTGCAGTTATGGGGGGGGGGGAACAATTACACCATCTTTAGTCAAGCTCCTTGCGTGTCAATACCCTGAAACTTGCAGCCCACTCAGTAACAGATGTTAAAATGATAGGCCAGCAAGAAATATAGATTTTTTTCAGCCTCAAGCAGAATCTCAAGCAGCCTCAAAAGCGCGTTAATAAAATCCTAGTAAATGGAGAACCGAAAAGGCTTGTTTTAGCAAGCCTACTGGAGACAGAACCTTTACTTAAATGGAGAAAAAAAAGAGAGGGCCCTGGTTTGATCTTTTTCAAGATGGAAGACAGCAGAAGGTCAATTGGTGATTAGGAACAATCAGAGAAACCTCGTGTGGGTGAGGTCAATCCGAGCGGTTCAAAACACAACACCAAGCCAACCTGTTTGAAAAGGCAATTTAGAAGGAATTATCTCCTTTATTTGCATAACTTGAGTGTGCATAATTTAGTACCTGGAGTAATGGCTGATTGACATCTGAATTAGAACATATTGTTATCATCCAGTTCCACCCCCCCACCCCCCCTTACCCAGACTCAAAACCAGGACTTTTTTTCTCAGGGAAAAAGAGGGTGACGCATCAGATATGAAACTCCTGTTTCCAAGGAACCCATTTTAAAGAGTTCAAACAATATGGAACAACTCACAAAGAAGCATAGTATATATCCCAGTCAATGCCGCAGATTCATTTGTAGGAAGCTGCTTGAGATATTCTGGACTGGATTAAGCTTTCTGGTTAATAACCAAAAAGCCACCTGCAGTCCTACAGTAAACATTTCCAATTTTTTTTTTGAAAGCAAATGAATGTCATCACATACAGAATAGAAAGTTGAGCTGAAGACGGCCACAGCTGCCTTCCCTTTTCCCAGTAAATGAAAGGATCTCCACTTAGGCTACAAAACAGTTATCAAATGCAGTGTCAAAGCGAGTGTTTCTCTTCTATTGTAAGGTGCAGACTGAATAACTGCTAGCAGAGCGTTCAATGTCTTCAGACTCGAATGCAGCTGCATACACTCCAAAAAGACTATTAGCTTCTTCCTGTTTGCATTCCTTAGCTTGAGAGAAGGACATTTCTTTCCAAGCAAGTCTGTGCTGCTGCAGCTCCCAGCTTTCCCAGATCCCTGGGATTTTCTTTCAGAATTTCTTTATGCAAAATTCTTGTTTGCTGTGAAGCTCCCTCTCCCTCGATCCATTTTTTTAAATTTTTGCTGTTCCTTCAAGTAGCTCAGGGTGTTATATACAGTCCTCTTTGCTCCTTAGACTCTGAGTTCCTCCATCCCTTCATAAGAACATAAGAAGAGCTCTACTGGATCAGACCAGGGGTCCATCTAGTTCAGCATCCTGGCTTACATGTTAGCCAACCAGTTCATCTGGAGGAGGTCCAACCATAGGGCATAGAAAAGCCTGCCCTTAATATTGCCTCCTGGCACTGGTATTCAGAGGTTTACTGCCACTGAACATGGAGGTTCTGTTTACTCACTATGGCTCCTCCATGAATCCTTCAAATCCCCTTTTAAAGGTCTGTGCCTGTGGCCTTCCTCTTAAGACACCAGGAAGCCAGTCTTCATAATATCTCCACAACTTTATAGATACTGCGAAGTCCGTATCCACACCATTTTTAGTGCCTGCAGCTTATTACATTAACCTTCTCAGATCACTTTTGTCTGCTTTCTCCAGCAGTAGAAGGAGAACGTAGGAGCCCTGTTTTGAACAAGATTATGGAAACCCTGCTGTCTCTTCCAATAAACCCCATAAACCAATCCAGAAAAATCTAGGCCCTGATCACACAGAATTAGCCATGCAATAGGCACGAATGCTATGTGGATTTTGAGGGCGCGATCACCCCAGAACATCTGGCAAGCGTCCCACACCTGTCGGCAACCTGTTTCTCTCCACTGAAGAAGCGGAGTTAAAAGATACTAGGGAAAGTCCTGTATCAAACAGGTTTGCTACGGGCCACAGACGGACTTTCCCCATGTGATCGCTCCAGCGCACACTCATGGTATCAGGGATAGTCTGATCAGGCTATCTTGATGCCATGCCGTTCCTCCCCCCCCAGTATGCGCATAATCGCATATTGCCATAGGAAGCCCTCAGGGTGGAGATGCAATCGTCGATCCCCTGTTTAAGCACATCGGGAAAAAACAGCAACCCCCCCCCCCCCCGACTCACCTGTGATTGCGTCTGATCATGCAGTGGTGGGCTGTGGCCACAGCTTCACAGAACTGTGTGATCACGCAATTGTGGGTCAAATTACTCCAGTGCAAATAGCCTCAATTCCCCCCCCCCCCCGGATTATCACGCTTGTGTGATTGGGACCCTAGTATAGCAATGTAGACAACTTAACTCTCCTAGCACCAGGCTGAGACCCGTGTGAGAGGACAAGGGCGGGGTTAAGAAGGTTGTTCCCCCACCAGCCAAGAAGAAGCCTTAATAGGCAGTGACCACTCTCAGCTCTGCTGCCAACAACAAAACCAAAGGTGCAGGGCAGGAGCCAGGATGAATTATCTGCAAGTAGTCAGTTATTCATTTATGAGCAATTATTGATTTTTCTCCATTGCGGGGTGGCACCCGAAGAAGGACGTGCTATGAGTGAAGCTGTCGTGGTGGAGCATACAGGGAGAGGTGGCCCAACAGGTAAGAGGGACGAAGGCCATGAAGGGCTTCGTATGTGACAGCCATCACCTTAAATTGAGCCTTGTAGTACTGGCTCCCCAGGTAGATAGAAATGTAAAGGTGCCAGGCATATGAAACCTCATGCCATTAGGCTTGCCAGCTCTATGTGAAGAAATACCTGGAGATTGGGGGGGTGGAGCCTGGGGAGGGCAGGGTTTGGGGAGGGGAGGGGAGGGACCTCAGCAGTGTACAATGCCACACAGTCCATCCTCCAAATCAGCCATTTTCTCCAGGGGAACTGAGTTCTGTAGTCTGGAGATCAAGTGTAATAGCAGGAGCTCTCCAGGTCCCACCTGGAGATTGGCAACCCTGCATGCCATGGAGAGTACACAACCCTAGTGATACAGCTTTTGCGATACACTAATTACGATAGTGATGTCATCACATCAGCTGAATAACACCCATATTTGAAAACAGACAGTTGGTGGCTGATATTCAATGGAAATTTACAAACGTAAGTACTGTCTTGCCAGATCACACTACCATCTATCTCAGGGGTGTCAAACATGCGGCCTCGGGGCCGGATTAGGCCCCCGGAGGGCTTCTATCAGGCCCACACTGGCCCTCTGCTGCTTCCAGTTCTGTTGCTGCTGCTGCTGCTGCATCATAGCTTGCTTCGCCAGACTCTCTCAATCGCTCAGCCATTTCATGTTTTCCCCTGGGTCCTAGACTCAGAATTCTGAGCATGAGATTTCTGTGGTGAATGGCAGTAAATCAAAAGTAGGTTTGCAGCTTACAGTTACACACCTGAACAGCATACTGAAGATTGCAACAGCACAGACATTTTAATGCAATAATTCAGAGCAAGAGGTGTCAGATATTGTTAAAATAAACAAAATATTGTAAGAGTGCTAATGTCTTTATTTTAAGTAAAAAAAACCCTTTGTCTTTGTGTCCTTTATAAAGTTTATGTCTCTGCTACCTGGCATTACATTTTATGACACACATGCCCAACAAGGTCTCATTTATGTCAGATCCAGCCTTCATAACAAATGACTTCGACACCCCTGATCTATTTAGTCTAGAATTCAGTCTCCAGCAGTGACCAACCCAATCCCTTTGGAAATTCATACAAAGCTCACATTCAAACTGTGTCTCCATCATCTGGTACACTGTCTCTGAACATACCCATGTATCTTGTTTTATGCCAGAGATGCATTTGCTTAGCTACTTATACTCTATTTCATGATGCACAGTTATATTTTGCTTGGTCGTCATCAAAAGTATTAAGCAACTTGCATTTTTGGAATTTGTCTGAACACAGCTGCTTGCCAATCTTACTCTGTTTTTTCCGTTGTCACTATCCTCCATGAATTTGTCTAATCCTTTAAAAGAAGCCTACCACATCCTGTTGTAGTGAATTCCAAAAGTTTAATTTCTTATGTTTCAGTAAATATGAAGACAAAATGAGTTGTTTAAATTAGTTCTTCTATGCTGCATCAGACCTTCAGTAGGTCTTGGAGATTCCAAGGGATTTAAACAGGTCGTTATCTTCATTTCATAACTTTTTACTGTTCTTCCAGTACTAGATCTGTTGGTTGTAATTTTTTCTTCCTTCTCGAATAACAGAATTCTAGCCTTGACAACTTGGAGTCCCAAGAATGCTTCAAGAGTTCATGATACAGGAGCCTTGCTGAAGTGAACCAGATCTGGATCTTATTAGCGCGTGGAACGGGAGGCCATCTTAATGAAACAAATGTGTGATACAGATGATATTTTCATTCCGTGAATCTAGATCATCATTTTCTTTCTTTAATTCTTCCATCCACATTTTTGTCCTCTTCCCATCCAGATAATTTCTCTCCTTGCAAACCTCCTCCATAACACTTTTGACATTTTATGCTTTCAGGTTCTTAAAACGAACACAAGAATAAAGACCAAAAACAAATCACTACCTTCGTGTCACAGAAGACATTTGAGAGCAATATCCTTCCAGCAGTGAGCAGCTCCTTTGATGGGTTAAATGCTTCTGGTTGTAAAGTGAAGACACCTGATTTCTGTCAGTACTTGACTTAAAGTGGCACCATCAGTCCCCTCTTCCCAAAGAGCCCTATCAAATAGACAGAGGGAAAAGCAACCAAACTGGTAATCAGATTCCACTAAAGGGATGTCAGCACAACACCTGCTGTCCCTGAGCTGCTTTCAGGCCTGGGGTTCTGCTTGCACAATGAACTCTGTTGAGCTCCTGGGGAGATAGAGTTACAGCATGTGGAGCTTCTCGTTTCAGCTGATGCTTGGGAAAATGGATGAGCCACAGCAGCTCATTCAAGACTATCAAGCCTAGCAGATAAGGCAAACTAAAAATGACTTTGGATGCCCTCCTGAAACGTACACCAGGTTCACACAGCAGCATATGAGTTGGCAAAACTGTGCTCGGATGGTACCATTTCAGACCACAGGTGGGAGAATTGTATTCTTGAACTGTGGCTTACCTATGGTACTGTACTAAAGAAATTACAAAGCCAGCATGTTGGAAAGAAGGCTCAAAAGGAACGCTTCTCCTTGATAACTGGCTTTCTCTGTGCCAAGATTTTATTTTATAGGGAAGCACAGAACAATGCAAACCCCTCCACCTATACAATCTGAAGTGGTACAGTCCAGAAACAAGTTTAACACCCCCCACTTCATTTTTAAATGTCTGTGTGAATTAGGCCATTGCCTGGAAAGTTGAGGAGCTATAGAGGGATATAGCTTGGTAGGCTAGGGTTGCCAGGACCCCTTGTCACGCTGGTGGGGAGGGGGTTGGGAGAGCTCCGGGATGTCCTCAGTGTGATGATGTCACCCAAAAGTGATGTCATCACACCGGGGACACTGTGAGGGGATGCTCTGGTTTGAGGGCAAAATTCTATGGTAAAACCAGCTTAAAACCATAGAGTTTTACCCTCAAACCAGAGTGTTCCTGCATGACATCCCCAGCATGATGACATTGCTTCTGGCTGATGTCATCATATCAGGGACATCCCATGGGGACGTGGCTGTTTTGGGGCAGGGTTTCCCTCACCAGACAGCTGGCCAGCAGCGGGCAGAAGCCCCAAAACCCGGGGCAACCTCTGCCCCAACCAATGTTCCCTCTAAGCTGAGTTTGTGTGAGCTAGCTCACAGTTTTTTAGCCTCCAGCTCACAGATTTTTGTCTTAGCTCAGGAAGGATGGCTCCAGAGCAAACTAAGGCTGCGGCCACAAGGCCCTTTAATGCGGGAGGAACTGCTGTTTCCTCCCACATTTAAAGGGGCCGTTCACAACAGCCGTGGCTAGTCCTGTGCTGAAGCAGGCTCAAATGCGGGTTCCTCCCGCGTTTTCCGACCCTGGGAAAAACAAGTGTTTTCCTGGTGGTCGCGCGAGGAGCCCGCATTTGAGCCATCTGGGCAGCCCTCTCTTGCAATCATTGCAAGAGAGGGCTGTCCAGATGGTCCCGTCCTCCATTTTTTCCCCCTTTTACACTTGGGCACTCAAGCACCCAAGTGTAAAAGGGGAAAAAGAACCCCCAAACTTACAAGGCGGCCGGTGGGGCTTGGGGAAGGGTGCCTCCCCTGGCTGCCGCCACCAGCCACCACCGCCACGCCAAAAAAAGTGGCCGCCAGCTGCCTCCTCCTTCACCACTGCAAAATGCCTCACCACGCCGCTGCATGCCGCCACCACTTCTTCCACCTCCTTCGCCTCCTTCTCTCCCCGCCTCCTCCGCCCACCACCACACGCCGCTGTCGTGGTTGGAATGTGTGTACATCCCAGCCCGCGGTAAAAAAATGCAGCCCCTTTAAATCTGGCAGGGCTCCCGGATTTAAAGGGCCATGTGACCACAGCCAAACTTATGCAGTAGCCAAATCACTCAATCACAACTTTAATGCCAGTAGCTCACAAAGAAGAATTTTTGCTCACTAGACTCCACAGCTTAGAAGGAGTGTTGCCCCTGACCTAGGGACTGGTAAGCCTATGGTAGGCAGGCAAGGCATATACAAGTCCATGCACACAAACACACACATGTACACACAAACTGTTGTACCACATATTAGTACAAATGGGGAGATTTAGACGTAAAACAATATTTCACAAATTCAAAAAATTAGGGCAACATTTTGCTCTGGAGTTAATTTTTATATGACAAAAATGTTTGTCCAAAAATATCCCTCAAAGTAAATCTACAGATTTACTAAAGATGATTTTTTTATTTTATTTTAATTTATTAATGTAATTTAATATTAATGTAATTTTAAAGGTTTTTAACTGGTCAAAAATGTGTTCCTAATTAGCCAGGCACGTGATTTGAATATTTCAAAATAATTTTTAATGCAAATGTTTACAAAAACAACAGATGGCAGGTGTCATCTTAGAAAGCTAACCGCCCTTTCTTCTCCAAATTGGAGGGAATGGCTATTTAATGGTTGATCCTATACTGACATATCTGGACATTGTCTAGAAACAAAAACTGTAGGCTTTTTCAGTCAGAATGGTTGTTTATTATTTAGCCATTTTAAAAAATATTAGCAAGGGCCCAGTCCAATCAGTCCTGTGGCATGGTGGTAATAAGCGATCTTGTTTCCCTCCTCTGTACCTTAAGGTACAGCTCTTATGGGTCTGTTCCTGGCTGTTGTTCTCTCTCAGACCCCTTCTTTTCCCTCTGTTTCTCTCTCCTCCCTCACATCAGGAGGCCACTGTTTGTTACATCACAGTCTGAGGCTGGTGTGAGATGTAACCACCAAGAATTACATTACAATAAGTCAGTAAGGAGAGCCATCAACAGCACCTCAGCTGCTAAGAAAAGGGGCTTAGTTCTCGGTCCTAGTAACCAAATTTGGTCCCAAGGGCTTCCTCTGTATCCTTCAAGCTCCCACACCGCATTCAGATTCAGTCCAAATGGTCATTGGTGCTAAAGAAAAGTGCCACTCCTGTGTCTAGACTATCACTGGGACATTAGAAGTCAGACAGGGTTTTTTTTTTAAAGTTTGCTGGAAAAGAAAATTCAGGCTGAACTACATCTGCACAGGAAGTGATTTTAGGCCCCTTCACCAGCAAATTAGGCCCTCTGACATTAATATTGCCCTCTGTGTTTTTATTACCACCACAATCCATGCTTTAACCACTTGCCCACATACCACTCTAATGGAAACCTCATGTCATTTCCCTCACCATTCCAAAAGCCATGTATGGCTGGAGGAACCTTTCCTCCTGATAAGACAGAAGATGGAAAAAGAAATTCAGAGAGGCGTACTGAGCCATGATGACAGTATTAGAACTTAAAAAATAAGACTTTCAGCACCTGAAAGCTTACACATACTTCATTGTGAACATTTAGTGGCAGTATTAAAGGGAAGAAATTGTGGCCCTATTTATTCTCTTCAGTTTGGAATAGAATGAGAAACGGAAAACAAAGAGAAGAAATGGACTTCTCTTTTGGAAGATGAGTCACTCGTCTCATCCCCTATTTCTATTAGACTGGAACTAGAAGTTACAATGTACGCAAGGCTGCTGATAGAAGAAGTAGCCCCGTTTCCCCCTTCTTCACTTTTCTCTGGTAATATACCAGAAAACAAAGGAAAATGATGATCATTTGAGAGAGTAGTGATGTTGGTCTGCAGTTTGGTGTAGTGATTAAGAGCAGCAGACTGTAATCTGGAGAACTGGGTTTGATTCCCCACTCCTCCACATGCAGCCAACTGGGTGACCTTGGGTCAGTCACAGTTCTCTCACAGCTGTTCTCTCAAGAGCAGTTCTCTCAGCGGTCTCTCAGCCCCACCTACCTCATGGGGTGTCTGCTGTGAGGAGAGGAAGTGAAGGAGATTGTAAGTCTCTTCTTCTTCTTCTTCTTTTTCTTCTTCACAGCATGATCCCACTGTACTAGCAGCATTCCCACTGAGGAACCCCCTCCCCATCTTTTAAAAAACCTACCTTTTTTGTTTTATTAAATGTGCTGATATAGTCAAGATTACTTTACTGTTTAACAACCAATCTCACCAATTATTGGGAGGGAGGCCTCTTGGTTACAGAAGGTTAGATTATAAATTCTGTGGTCTAGTATTTCGTTATCACTAGATTAACATTTATTTCCTGTTTCTGCATCACCTTTTAACCATAATGGTTTTCAGAGTGGTTCAGAACATTTAAGTCATTGGTATGTACGTGATGTTGCTCTGATGATGATGGAAATCTTTGAAAGTTTAAAAGTCAATGTGAATCTTATTTAAAAAGAAAGAAATGGAAAAGGTGCAGGTGAGCTTCCCAATGGTGCCACTCATACCAGACATCTTACTGCAGAACAGAAAAGGAAAAGAGTCAGGGCTGCTGATTTTGGTGGCAGTGATCTGTTCTGTTAGGGTTGCCAGGCCTGGGTTGGAAAATACCTGGAGACTTTGGGGGTGGACCCAGGAGAGGGAAGGAATTGGGGAGGGGAGGGGCGGGGCCTTAGCAGGGTACAATGCCATAGAGTCCCCCCTTTAAAGCAGCCATTTTCTCCAGGGGAGCTGATCTTTGTCAGATGGAGATCAGTTGTAAAAGTGGGAGATCTCCAGGCCCCACCTGGAGGCTGACAACCCTATTTCTCTATAATGTCTAGTTCCAGACTGAATTAGCATGCTATACTGTGAAAAATTAAGACAAACATAACTATTTAACCATAATAAATAATAATATTTAACATCTTTTAAACCATCTTTCAAAGGCTTACATGGTCTAAAATCCAACAGTCAGATAAAAACACCGCTAAAACCCACACCACAATCTCCCTTCTATATAATCCTTTTTTCCGGATGGCAACATTCTATGCGTGCCAAAATCAGATGGCTCCGTGAATTGCCACTCAGAAAGGGGTCCCTGTCCACTGGCTGTGTTGTCTGAGTCCCACCCACAGAAGCAGCAGGCGCCAAAACTCACCTTAGAAGACAACTTTGCCTCAGGAAGAGAGGACAGACACTCCAGTGAGTCTGGCACTGCCGCTGGGGGTGGGGAGAGCCACAGAAAGGGAAGGGAATCGGCCAGGCAGCCTGGGCTAGCGGGCCCTCGAACGAGGGTGGGGGTGGGGAAGGGACAAGGCTGGTCAGCCTGGCCCACCGGGGCCTTGAATGGGGGTGGGGAAGGGATGAGGCTGGGTGGCCTGGCCCGCAAGGGCCTCGAACGGTGGTGGGGGAAGAGACGAGGGCAGCCTGGCTAGAGCCTGTTGTATTTATTACCACAACGGGCCTTATTCCTTGTAGTAATAATAAAACTAATTTTAGTTGCATCAACACCTATCTCTAGACAGGGACTGAAACATTACCAACATTTTTTAATCCCTCGAAATGTTTTGATTACAGTCTTTACACACTTGCGTAAAGATCAGGAAGGAAGTACACCATCACAGCTTTGAAAGAAGTCATTCTGAAATCCCAGGGACCTGCTTGATACAGCAGATGACTTAACTTCCTGTATTGAAGGGTTACAACTGTTCTCAACAGAAAGGTGCAAATGTGGAACTTGGAATGTATTAATTTGTCTAAGGCTACTGAATTCATGGTGATTGTGAAATTTAAGCCAGACACCCCCTGGATCACTGTTTAGTCTCCCACAGTTCCATCATAAAGAACACTTTCCTAGGAGTAAACCCTGTTGACTAGATCTGAGTGAGATTCTGAGTAGGATGATCCAGGCTAGCCTGATCTCATCAGATCTTGGAAGCTAAGTAGGGCTGGTTCTGGTTAGGATTTGGATGGGAGACCCCCAAGGAAGTCCAGAGTTGCTGTGCAGAGGCCAGGCAATGGCAAACCACCTCTGAATAGTTCTTGCCTTGAAAACTCCATAGGGTCACCATAAGTTGGCTGTGACTTGATGGCACTGTCCACCACGAGGATGCTGAGTAGACCTGCTTATGATTGCTCTCTTATTCAGTGCACTACATTGATCCAACCACAGTAAAGTCCCATTCAATATAGATATATATTATGAACATACAAGAAGGGGACTAGCAAGTACTTGAAGGGAAAGGGAAATCACATTCCCCTTGCCACCCCCATTTCACCCCTCTTGATCTGTCTCTGCTTGCCCCCACCTGTTTGTTCCTCTCAACAGCTTTCTCATCATCCTTATCTTCACACCTGGCCAGTTATCCACCCACCTGATCCTCCCTCCTACTTGTCCACTTGCCAGACCCCCTCCATGTGCTGGCTCCACTTCCTCTAATGTTGCCAGCTGGGGGAGAGTAGGGACACAGGAGGAGGCATTGTTGGGTGCTCCAATTACATCCCTTCTGGTAGAACCATAGAGTTTTAGCAGTTCCTAGAGAGATGTAAAATCACTTCTGGGTTTTCACCAGAAGTGAAATAATACCATTTGCCCATGGGCAATTGTTTATGGTTTTTTCCTCTCACCTGCCATTGGAGACAACAGGAGCTGGAGGCAGGAGATCTCCCAACCCCAGCAGGACAGTGGCAAGCCTAACTTCCTCTCTCTTCTGCCTCCTGCTTTCCCACACACATCTTACTGGCCCCTGCTTCCCACTTTCTATCCCTCCCATCAGGGCTTTTTTTGTAGAAAAAGCACAGCAGGAACTCATTAGCATAATAGGCCACACACCCAACATTAGAAACTCATTAATATATTAGGCCACACCCCTGACAGCACAGCTCATTAGCATATTAGCCGGGGTGGGGGGTGGGAAAGCACAGGGCAGGCATGGAAGCTTGTCTCTCCCCACCCCCCCGAGCTTCTCCACCTTACTTCAGCATTGCCTGTCTAGTCTACCCCCCCTCCGAACCAAACAGCTGGGGAAAATGCTGCTGAAGTGCCTGGGATCTGAAAGTGCCTGGGATCTATTGTGGAGAGACTCAGGGAAGTGCGGGGGGGGCATGGTTAAATGCCTTTCCCTCCCCCAGATCGGGGAGGGAAAGAAAGGCATTTTCAATGTGCCTGGGTTCCCTGCCTGCCCTTTTCCAGCTGGGACATGTCAGCTAAAGAAGGGAAGGCAGAGAGAGGCTTTTCCTTGTCAATTTCACTCTCAGCTGACTGGCAGGAGTGAAATTGGCAAGGAAATCCCAATATTTTAACATGCCCATTCCCTCTTGTGTGTAATGTGGGGAGGGCAGCATGCTCTGTAGCCACACATGCACCAAGGTTTTGGTTGTAGGTGTGCCAACTCAGGAGCCAGCCAGAACTTGGTTCCTGTGTGTTCCTGCCCCAAAATAGCCCTGCCTCCCATGCTGTCTCTAGCTCCACTTGCTTCCTTCACTCCCTATTCAACTCTGCTTTCATCCTTTTCCCCATACCTGCCCTCTCCTGTTGCCAGTTGCCTCCTTTCTTGCTCACTTTCCCTTCCCCCTAGCCTCTCCATGCGCCTGCTCCCCCCCCCCCCCCACTCACCTCTGAGGGTGGTGCTACTTGGGTTGCCAAGGCATCCCAAAGTTCTTTCCATCCCTCTGTTGTCATTGTTGTTGTTTTAAAAAAAACTTGGGATTTTTATACCCCCCAATAATTTAAACAAACTACATTTCCCCCCCCCCCCAAACCTTAGGTTTCCCCCCTGATTCACAAAAAAGCTATGTCCCATCACAGTGTGACCTTTTATCCCCATGGAAGGACACCCTTTACTATTAGACCCATAGCTCAAGGAACAATTAGGTCTGAACGTTTTAGGCACAGCTGACATAACTTAGGCAATGGTGTGCTAAATCTAGTGCACCTCACTTCCTTTGGATCAATTAGCAACAGAATTTATCTGGGGATTAAGATATACCCAAGGGCCACATAAGAAATTACATTTTTTGAAGAGTTCCCCAGACCCAACTCATTCTCCCTATAGCCACAAAGCAGTTGCAGGGAATATCTGTATAAAAATGTGTTAAAGCCTGATTCAGCTTGGAACTGTGCCATAGGGGGAGAAGGGGGCTCCTGCCTCTCCCCTGAGCCATTTTCCAAAGCCAACTCTTCTTAATACTTTTTCAGCTTGGAAAAAAGTGCAGGGGGGGATGCAGGAAGCCCTCCTCTCTCACATCATAGTTCTGAGCTGAATTAGGCTCTCCTCTGTTTTCAAAGAAACATTCCCTGCAGCTGCTGTGTGGCTCTTTAAAATATGCCCATCTAGTTTGGGACTTTAAGCTGCAATACTCTATCTATTGACTTACTTCATGTACCGGGCCTTCTGTCTGCTCCACTGCAGCACCATCACTGCAGATGGCCAGAGGGTGGTACTGCAGCAGCCAACTCAGCAGGATTCAGGTGATACAAGTTAAACTATGGTCTATAGCAAGCTGCTGCTCTGGCCTTGCTCCTCAGTCTGAGACCCTTGTCACTCAGGCACAGACTCGAGCTGCTCTTTGACAGCCCATCTCCGCTTGACCGCATGCTTGACTGCAGACCACCAGCTATGACAACAAGATAGTCCATAAAACCAGCAGTGGCTGCTTTCGACCGCACCTCACCTGCTAGGTCACCTTTATGACGTGACATTCTCTTGAATCTCAAACATTTACTTGAAAGGAACGATGTGAGCTCTCTCTTTCTCATTTATTACAAGAAGATGTTTGGCAGGGGTAGAGATCTGGAAATTTGCCATTAAAGCTGCAACAGGTTTAACAAGTTAATGTTGATGGGGTTTGAGCATTAACTCACCAAAGGAGAATGCTGGTGCCGTTGTAGAATTATCACCATAATGGATCCTGGCATTTCACTCTTACCATCTTTACAAATGTCACTTTTCATTCGATTGTAAATTAAACCTATTTCTTCCAAACCTCCCAAATAAAGCTTCCTTGCAAGCAATCAGTCCCCATCTGCTTTGAGGTTAAAAGTATTGCAGCAAGAAATTGCAGGGCTATTAGAACAAAATGCATCATTAGAGATATTATAGGAAGGGTCTATGATTTAATCATCATGGATTAATTTAGGCTCTCTTTGTTTTCCTAGGTCGGGGTTAAAGAGCTCAATGAATGGGAGGGGGCAACACGATCAAATTAAAGCATGGCAGAGCTTTGCACCTGAATGAGTTAATGAAATATTATAAAGCCTAGAGCTGTGAAAGTGAAAACCCCATTAGACCCAAGAGAGCTATGTCAGTGTGCATCACCTGAAGATCACCCATCTATATTTTCCCTCTTATTACAGGTAGATTTTATCCACTTAGCAGGTTAAGCTCGCTAACCCCCTCCATCAATTATTCACTCCCGAATGTAACCTTCTCGGTGGGAGCGGGGGGCGGGGGATATGTATGTTAAGGTCTCATTTACTCTCATAACCAATTTATGCTGGCATCATGTATTTAAATTAACTTTGGTGCGCTTTCATATATTATAACCATATTTCAAAGCAGTTTGCGCAAATGCCAACAGAGGAGGCGAGCTCTATGTATCATGTGTTTGGAGATTATACAGGCTCCAGATGCCTTTGTAAAGCAAACCTTTCATGAATAAATCAGGAAACATCCTGATGCAGGCTTTATATATAGAGCAAGGTATTCTTATTTAGGTCACAGTGAGGTTCTGCCAGGTTTGCTAAAATGGAACAAATCCCCAGCATGTATATCTCATGCACAACATTTCATAAGACAAGCAAACATCAACTCGGTTTAGCCTTTATTGTGCGTTTGCAACTGTGAATGACCCCTGTGATTTAAGTATATTGGTTTGATAACCCAAAGATTAAAATCAAAGCTCGAGAATCTATATTCAGGTGGTGTGTGTGTGTATGTGTGTGCATGCCTGTGTGTGTGTGTGCGTGCCTATGTGTGTGTGTGCGTACCTATGTGTGTATGGTTTGTTTGTTTTTTTGCGATCCCCTCCAAAGTCTGGTAAGAAAAGTACACAGGAACAGAAAGACATGAAGCTGCCTTATACTGAATCAGACCATCTGCCCATCAAAGTCAGTCCTGTCTACTCAGACTGGCAGTGGCTCTCCAGGGTCTCAGGCTGAGGTCTTCAACCTGATTCTTATTGGAGATGCTGGGGATTGAACCTGAGACCTTCTGCATGCCAAGCAGATGCACTACCACTAAGCCACAGTCCCTTTCCATACAGTACAGTTGACTATATTCATAGTCTTCCCTTCTTTAATATTTCCATGTGGTCTATCTACACTAAAATCTAGTATAGTTTTAGGGACAATAGATAAGAGACTGAGCTATGAACTAGGAAGACCCTGGTTCCAAATCTTCTCTTTGCCATGAACTCCCTCAGCGGTGTTAGAAAACCCTCCATTTTGTGTGGTTCAGCCTCCTATCTGCAATATGGGGACAATCATACCTGACCTACCGCATAAGGTTGTAGTGAAGATTAGTGTGCGTCAGACTACTCTAAGTGGATGGCTGTCACCTAGAATGGCAGACCTACATTTAGTTCCATCTTTGTCCTGTAACTTCTAGTAGAACACATCTATGCCCTGACATTAGAAATGAGCACAAGTCCAGCATCACCTTAAAGACTAACAAAATTTGTGGCAGGGGATGAGCTCTTGTGAGTGACAAATTTTCTTCATCTTGAAGGTGCTACTGGACTCTTGCTCTTTTCTACTGCTACAGATATTCATTTCCTCTGCCAACATTACCAGCTGCTGTTGGTTCAGGTGGCAGGGAACATAGAACACTAAGATATCAGGGCACAAGAATGGAGAACTAAATGCATGGCTGCTGTTTCTGGCAGCTGCCATTACCTGCATCCTCAGGCTGTGGCAGACACTGATATTTTAGGTAACAGGCTGCATCCACACGATGACAGTTTGCTGTGTTTCTTCCACTGCAGCATTCAGTGTGGCAATGGAGCACCCACAGGGTAGTTTTCCTTGTCCTAGCCCCCTTTGGCAAATGTATTCGCCTCACCAGTGGAGGTCTTTTCAGAAAATTGGTGTGACAGATTGCTATAGCATTAAGCTACAATGATATGTCAATGACTGATTTTTTTTAAAGCCTAACCCTCTCCCCCTTCCAGATGGTGTGGGATGGTGGCTGTAGGGGATCGAGGCAAGGAAAATGGCACCGGTGTGGGCAGAAAAAGCTGTACAGCCATGTTGGCCCATGCACAGTCCAAAACCGAGAACAAAATCCATGTCAAACCTTTTATTAGCACCCACCCAATTGACCCAAAACACTGCAAACTTTTGAGCTCACCAGGACTCTGCATCAGGATGGAAGTTATATTTTTTTAAAAAAATAGAAGGTAGGGGTGCAGATCTCTAGATCTGTTCTTGTGCATATCCTTGCATACCTTCCTATTCACGCAGCATGCAAAAACACTTTGACTACAATACTTCCCTAAAATATTGTGCCTAACTAGGTTTGGGAAAGCTTGCAGCAAAGCTGAGGAAAACTTGGAAATGGGACAATTTGGGGAATAGAACATGTAGGTGCTTAAAAAAAACCCAAACCCATAAAACCTGCTCTGGTTTAGACCTGAAACTGTAGCAAAACCTCAGAGTGGAAACAGCCCTGTACCTTCACTTTGCAAAAAAAGTATGTGGAGGAAGCTGAACATTTGGAAAGTGCTGCAGAAATGCAGATGATGATGATTACTGAAACAATCCATTCACCATAACAGATTCCTGGAACCTTGGCAGTCAGGCAATCTACACTTGGTCCCTTTTGAAAAGTGCTGAGAGTACAATGGATTTTCAACAATAAGGACAAGAAAAATGAGTAGTGCCATTTCCTTTCCTAAGCAACGACACCTTTCCCCCCAGATAGATGGCTTGTGCAGAGATCATCTAATCAGCTTATACACAATGGAGGAAAATAATCTAGAGCTCATGACACATTTTGCTAATCTCATCTCTCTTCCTGGAACTGGAAACATCTAGTATAGCGATTTCTCGAAGAATTAGGATATAAGGACTTCCAGATTGCCTCAGCCAGCTTGAAATGATAAAAGGTTATCCAAAGTGGAGGAATGCAGAATGTTTCCTTTTAAAATGCCTGGGAGTATAAAAAGCAATTGCTCTTTTCTTTTTGTATTGTAATTTTGGGGGGGGGGAATGTTGGTGGGTTAAGGATACAATTCTTCCAACATAGAGAAAATGACTGTTCATGACAAGTTCATTTCTACATGTGTGCATTTGTAAAAATTAGATTTGAGGCAGTTTGAAGTTTAGGAAACAGACAAATCCCGAGGAAAAGAGTTTTAATGCATATCAGTCACTGTAAATAGGGATTTGTACACCAATCTATAGGTATTTTAGGATAATTCTTCAGGCTTATCTATTTTTTAAAAAAACTATTAAAGATTTGTAATTAAGGAACAATAAAAATATTAATAAGCAAACTATAAATACAAGCAGTGAAATAACAAATTTAAGATTTGGAATGTAAAACTTAGCACTGGTCAGTAAGCGGAAGATCCTAAACTGGAATAAATCCTTAGTGATTAGTGATATACATTTGCTTCACTGACATACACAAATTGAATTATATTATAGCACACTTTATTTATACCTTTCCTTTATTTCCCCCCTTCTCGCCTGTCTCCAAAATCCAACCACCTATGTACCACCTAAACTGGTTGCTCTCGTTATGCTAGATGGGATGGGAGATGTCGCAATGCTGCTAGGGTAGTATAGTGTGTCCCATTCTTCTTGAAGGGTCAATAGTTTGGTGTAGTGATTAAGTGTGTGGACTCTAATCTGGGAGAACTGGGTTTGATTCCCCACTCCTCCACGTGCAACTGCTGGATGACCTTGGGCAAGCCATAGTTCTGTCAGAGTTGTTCTCTCAAGGACAGTTCTGGAAAGAGCTCTCTCAGCCCCACCTACCTCACAGGGTGTCAGTTGTGGGGAGGGGAAGGGAAAGGAGTTTGTAAGCCACTCTGAGATTCCGAGTGAAGGGCAGAGTAGAAATCCAATCTCCTCCTCCTCCTCCTCCTCCTCCTCCTGCAGTGGCTCCTCAAGGGTCCCTCTACATAATACAAACTCCTCGTGTTTGTTATGGAATTCAAGGACTTTGTATTACATGTGCAATGGCAGTTTTGTGCCTCCTGGACACACACCGGCTCTTTTCTGTTTGTGACCACATGTGCAGGGAGAAGCGGCTGTAGCTCCCCACCCACTGTATTTGCATCCCCAGACTGCCCCATGAAACTTCCAATGGCTCCGTCATGAAACTTTCGTGTGGTTACATATGTAACGTCATTTCCACAACAGAGCCAATAGCTGCTCCATGGATGCACAGACCCATGAAGCTGCCTTTTACTGAGTCAGACCACTAGTCAATCAAGGTCAGTATTGTCTACTCAGACTGGCAGCAGCTCGCCAGGATTTCAGACAGAGATCTTTCACATCACCTACTAACTGATCATTTAAACAAACACCTAGAGATGCCAGGAATTGAACCCAGGACTTTCTGCATGCCAAGCAAAGGCTCTTCCACTGAACCACAGCCTCTCCATGGTTCTGTTTGAGGATGCAAAGATATGTGGGAAAGAGATTCAGGGTGGTTTCCTCCCAAGTGGCTGGTGACTTCTTAAGTTACTCAGTGGTTCAGGGAGCAGCAGCACTTGCCTTTAACCATACTTTACCATGTGATCGCAGTCCTGCAGCACTTTTATCAGGGCTTTCTTGGTTTATTCTGAAAATCATTTGTCAAGGAGGACTCTTCAGAAATTGCCTTTGGAAAGTGGTTATAAAACTTCCTGGCAGGGCAGATCAATGCGTCAAGGGGATTCTGATATTAACACAGATGAGACAGACCTACAGCCAAAGATTTCGTTGATTATTTAAGATCAAGAATGTGATATTCATCCCACACCCAACCTTGCTTCTTTGCCCCTGACTTTCTGACTCATGCTCCCTGCCAAAGGTATGATTGGGTTTGGTATTATGAACTCAACAAAGAGCTATTTCTATCCCTTTGTCACCAACAGCACACAGTCTACTACCTTCTCCTAAAGATTTCCCTGGATTCCTGGGGGGGTTTCCATTTGCCATCCAAAGGCCCTGGCAGCACACAGCCTCTCATTTCTCTGGACCCTGTGTAAGTTTCCCTCATGGCCTCATTGAGCATTCACATGCATTACAACCACCCCATTGATTTTCAGGACTCCACAACTGAATCTTTTCTCTCAGCAGCTAAAATGTTGATGAGTTAGCAGTCCACTACTTGGCTGGGCAGATAGGCAGATAGGTAACAGAGGCAAGCAATGATAACAGTTTAAGCCCTCTGGGGGGAGTTAAAAGTATGTTCGTTAAAAGTCAAGTAAGTTGGTCAAACTGATGGTTTGTGCTCATCTAAAAAAATACCCCATTAATTAGGTACCCCATGATACAAGCCTACCTATTCCATGTCTATTCTTCACATGCCTTTTATATTTAATTCCCATGCTGATAAAGCTCTTGGCCATGCTGCACATTCTCTCTCTTCCCCCCTCACCCCTCAAAGTCTGTCTATCCCCCTTGCCATGCCTTAAACTCTTCTCTCCGCCCCATTTCCTCTTTTCCCTTATCATTATCCCACTCTCACCACCTACTTCAGTCCTCTCTGCTAAACCAGTTCGCCTCTTCTGTATTTCCAGAGACCCACTTCTCTCCATGTCTTCTGCCTGATTCTCTAGAGGGTAGATCATCGATTCTCCCCTCAGGCTACCATCTCTTCTGCTTCTCTCTCAAGTCAGCTCCCATTTTTTAAAAAAAAAATTATTTACAACATTTTCAAGCCATCTTTCCACCCAAGTTGGCAAACAAAACAACAACAACATTAAAACAAGATGAAAAAGCGCATGAAAATATATAAAAACAATTTAAAACAATTAAAACAAAACACACAAACAGGAGGGAGGGTCAATGTGAATTAGGAAGTCAAGCCACCCCCTGGCTAGGGTTGGCAATCCCCAGATGGGGGCGGGGTTCCCTCAATTTTGGGCCCCCCAATTCTCCACTGGCCAGGTGACTGGCGGAGGGAGCCCCACCCCCAAAGAGCCCTGCTGCACCTGACGTGCCCAGTGCAATGACATCACCCAGCCCAGTGTGGACTGTATTGAATTAGTCTAATCTAGACATTGCCAGGGCATGCACCACCATACCAAGATCTATTTTGCCCAGGAAAGACCGCAGCTGGTTCGCCAGCCAAAGCTGGGGAAATGAGCACCTGACAACTGTTGTCACATACTTTTCAGCAGGAGGCCTGGGTCCACCTATGAACCTGCTCCTTTAGGAGAAGAGCAATCCCATCCAGAACAGGAGATACCTCAATTCCTGGATCAGTCCTTCCCACCAGTAGCATCTCCATTTGGTCAGGATTAAGTTACAATTTGTTAACCCCAAGGTTGCCAGTCCCCAGGTCCCAGTGGGGGTTCCTCCAGTTTTCGGGGCTTCTGACCACTGGTGGCCAGCTGGCCAGCTGGGGAAACCCCAACCCAAACAGTGACATCGCTGTGTGACATCCCTGACATGATGACGTCACTCATGGTGACACTCTGGTTTGAGGGGAAAACTCTATGGGTTGAAGCCATTTTTAGAGTTTTGCCCTCAAACCAGAGTGTTGCCATGTGATGTCCCCAACATGATGACATCACTTTAGGTGATGTCATCACATTGGGAACATCCCAGAACACCCCCCAAATCCCCCTGCCAGTCCAATGAGGGGACCTGGCAACCTTAGTTAGCCCTCATTCATCTCAAAACTGCCTCCATTTCTAGCACAGCTTCTTCACCAGGGCAACCAAGGCTATTTCAGTCCCACAGCCAGGCCTGAAACCAGACTGGAATGGATCTTTATCCCCAGTCCTCACTTCCTCCCTCCTCCCTCCAACACTTTGGCCCCCTTATCATCCTGACCCTTCTTTCCCCAACTCCTTACTTTTACCTGCCTCCTCCTCTGTGAACATTTTATCTCAAGATCTGATGAAGATCATAAGGGCTGTGCTAGACCAGATCCAGAATCCATATAACTCAGCATTCTATTTTATCTAGTGGTGGCGACCCAGATGCTTCTGGGAAGTCCACAAACAGGGCATGGAAGCAAGAACCCTCTGCTTTAGTTTTCTAGCTAGGAACTAATATCCAGAGAAGCATACTGTCTCTGAAACTGGAAGTTCCATTCATTGTCTGGCTTCTGGCCATAGAAAGACTTATTCACCAAGAGTACATACCCTCCATTGCCATTATCTTCTTCCTTCATCTCCATTGTCTCATTCATTTCTTTCCTCCTTTCCTCTGATTTCTAATTCTTGGCCCACTGCTCAGTAACTCTCCTCTGAGCATCTTCTAATTTATGCCTTTGGAGCCCAGTTGACCACGATGGGATTCACATTTCCAAATGAGAGAGTACCTACTCTTTACCCTCTCCACTTTCCTTGTGTCCCATATAATTTTCGTCAGTACTAATATCACACATCCTCCCTAATAATTACAAAGCAAGCACTGATTCCTTTGAATAATATTTTTATTTATTTTTATTTTTTTCTATGAATAATATTTGTATAAAGTCCTCCAATATACCATACCATACTACACACACACACACACACACACAATGACAGAAAAAGATAATCCTGGGAAGGATACAGGAGGAACAGTATTCACCTGGGCTAGATAGGCACACCTATGAGATGCATCACCTATTCAAAGGAAAGGTTATTAAAGAGAAGGAAACGGGAAGCCAGACCAAGGTAGAAATGTGCTCTGTCTAGTTTCATGGCAGTAATCAATATGCACAACACATCAGCAATTAATTCATTTCAGATTCACGCAACACACAAGACCATGGCTATTAAGTTCTAGACCCAGCTGCCAAACACCACCTTTTAGCAATTCAATCCCATTTCCCTGGGAGAAAAATTACTGGACCAGCAGCTCCATAGCTCATTGGTTATGTCATTCAGACAACATCTCTGCCATTGCAATTGTTGGCAATTTATGCTCCTGGAAGAGGGTAGGAGGACAGCTTAAAGAATTATGTGCTCAATATAGCCCGCCTTCCTTGGGCTAATTTCTGGGTGCCAGCAGTGAAGCTAGAAGCACACTTTGCTCATATCATTTATTGTTATCTGCTGTGAGCTTTGGGGATAGAAAAAGCATGAATTAATATGCAACCAAAGTCATTTTCCTGGGCAAGCCCTTAATGCCAGAAAAAGAAAATCATACAACCGATACAAGGCTGAACGCGTTGCAAGTGTTATCCGAGGGATGCTTCACATATTAGAATATTAATTCTTACAAAACTGCCTAATGAGTAATAGAAGAGAGCAGTGACTGAATGCTAGTTCAGGTGTTACAAATGTCATACACAGAAGCAGTTAATGTAGCAATTACAGATATAGAGTCACACTGAACAGCCCTGAACAAATGTTGCTCCCCGGTTTATATGTACCCCAGGTATACACAGAGTGAAAAATCTACACATGTAATTGTCTAGAGATATATCAAACCTCTTCTGCCCATCTCCCATTCCCAATATATGAAAGGTTCATAATCCCAAGGGCTTGGCCAGGAAGGTTAATATTAATTTTTTAAAATTGTGTTCCACAATCCTAGTAAGATGTTCTTTTTGGGGGGGGGGTGAGTATTTTGTGTGTGTGTGTGTGTGTGCATGCGCGTGCATGCCTGGAAATCATGGTTGGGTCGTGGACATTTCAGAGAGGTGGCTGGCTATTGCCTACCTCTGTGTCCCATCCCTGGTATTCCTGGGAGGTCTCCCATCCAATTACTTGCCAGGGTGGGCCCTGCTTAGCTTCTGAGATCTGAAGAGATCAGGCTTGCCTGGGCTATCCAGGTCAGGGCCTAGTAAGATGTTCTTAAGGCAGCTTTACTTGACCTGCCTACTCCAAATCAGCCTGATCTCATCAGATCTTGTAAGCTGCGGAGGGTTGGCCCTAGCTAGTGTTTGGATGAGAGATCTCCAAGGAATACCAGGATTGTCTCATGGAGGCAGGTGATGGCAAACCACCTCTGAATGTCTCTTGCCTTGAAAACACAACAGGGTCGCCATAAGTCAGCTGTGACCTGATGGTAAAGAAGCACGGCTTTGACCAAAAAACAAAACAATACATATCTGTGCTAGCAGTGCCCAATATCCTGCCACTCCACTCAGCAAAGTCTGAAACTTTCCTTTAGCTGACGGCTGCTTCCTCCAAACTGAGTGGTTCTTCCGCTGAAAGGGAATAGGTGTGTGATGCAATGGCCGTACGATGCACATTACAAAACATTTGTGAGAGAAAGAGAAACCAGATGTGGCATTACTGTTTGCAACGGCACTCCTGTGATCCCTGGCACACTTCATACTGCTCGTATGTAATTAGGGATGCCGAGAACTTTGCTGCAAACACCTTCGGAAAGCAAACACGCAGCATGCTGAGCCTCTGATCTCTTCATCTTGCAGCTCTCTGACTCACAGGGCACACCAAACACCTCTGCAGTTGTGGTTTTGGAGTTTCTTTTCCTTTTGCCTTGTGGTTACTTTCACACCTTTTTCGGCCATTAAGTGTCAACTGTTTTATGGTGACCCTGTGGGGGTTTTTTAAAGGCAAGAGATGAGCAGAGGTGGTTTACCATTGCCTGGCTCTCTGTAGCAACCCTGGACTTCTTTGGTGGTCTCCCATCCAAGTACTAATCAGTAGGGATGGGCATGAACCTAAAAAATCCCCTGAACTGAACCCCTAACAGAACCAAAAGGCCTCCACCCAAACCAAGCCAGTCTGGCATGTTTGGTTCCCCCTTTCTCCTGGCCGCAGTGAGCCGTGGCTAGGAGAAAGGGGGGATAGCTTAGGAAGGGTTAAAGGGGGGGGGGTGATTGCCCAGGAAGCAAGGAGAGGCAAAACCAACCTGTGAAATGGCTCGCAGCCATTTCAACCTAAGAGCAGGGTTGGTGCGCCCATCAGCTGTTAGGCTAGAATAGATGGCAGCCATTTCACTGGTCTGTTTCACTTCCCCCTGCTTCGAAGTGGCCCAAGTTCATGCTGAATTTTGGCTTGTGAGCTGGTTCGCGATCATCCCTACTAGCCAGGTTGACTTGCTTAGCTTCCATGATCGGCTGTGATGGGGCTAGCCTGACGCAGTGCCCTAGGCCTTGAAGGGATTTACAGGCAAAAATCTGCAGCCTGAATTGAGCTTGGGAGCAAATTTGGGGTCGGGGAAAATTCCTGGAGAAAGAGGGGTTTAGGGAGGAGAGGGACATCATCCATCCTTCAAAGCAGCCACTTTCTACAGGGGAAGTGATCTCTGTAGTCTGGAGATCAATTGTAATTCCAGGACATCTCCAAGCCTAGGGTTGCCAGCTCCAGCTTGGGAAATTCCTGGGGAATTCCTGGGAGGGGGGAGTGTCTGGCGAGGGTGGACTTGTGGGAGGGGACTGGGCTCAGTGGGAATGTGATGCCAGAGTCTGCTCTCTGAAACTTCCATTTCTTCCAGGGAAAGCAATCTGTGAAATCTGGAGATCAGTTGTAATTCCACCAGGAAGTTGGCAACCTCAGAGCAAATATGTAGCCAGCGTAGTTGAAGCAGTGCTGGAGTTATGAGTTCTGAGCAGCTTGCCTCAGGGGGGAAGTTTTGGTGCTGCATTTTGTACAGGGTTGCCAGGCCCACGGTCCGGGTGGGGGTACCCCTGCTTTTGTGGGCCAGCAGGGGGAAACCCCACTTGCAAATGCCCCTGAATGGGATGTAATGACATCATCTGGAAGTAACATCATCATGTCGCTGACATCAGAGGTTGACACTCTCATTTTTGGGCAAAACTCTGTGGTAAAATTGGGCTCAAATCATAGAGTTTTGCCCAAAAACTAGAGGATCACCACCACCACCACCACCATCAGCAACATGACATCCCTTCTGGGCGATGCCATTGCAGTGCATGTACCAGAAGATCCTGGGATGGACCAGGGAGCCCCCACTGCCAGCCAGGTAGGACCTGGCAACCCTAATTTTGTACCATCTGGACCTTCCAAAATGTCTTCAAAGACAGCCCTACAAAGAGTGTGTTAACTGTAGTCCAGTCTGGAGGTTGCAGTTGCATGGATCAGTGTAGGCTGGTCAGCAGGATCTAGATAAAGGGCCCTCCGAAGAGCAAGATCAAATTGAAAGAAGCTTAGCCTATGCAGTTCTTGCAACATGAGCTGATATTTTTCTACTGCGTGAGCAGTGGATTTGGAGAAAATCCCAGGTTGCACAGCACGGCTCAGAGTTCCCAATTAATCATTTTAGTGAGGTGACCACACTTAGCAACAGCTTGGATATGACTGTGAGAACAACAACAACAAACAAAATGGTCATTAGGTCAGCTTAACGAATGACCTGCCCAGGACATGCTTGCCTCAATTATATTTTCAATGATATAACAAAGTGATGTATGATTGTTATATCGGTTTACCCATAATATGTCGGAAGTCAGCAGGACTATGCTTCCTAGAAATCTTATGCTTGTGGAACATTATTTTTCTTACGTTGCTTGTCAGGAACAAGAATAATGTCTCCTTTCCATTGTAATTTATTTAATCGAACAGTCAAATTAACTTGGTGGTGGAAAGTGCTGTCAAGTCATATCAAGCTTACAGTGACCCCTTGGAGGTTTGCCATTGCTGGCCTCTGCATAGCAACTTCCTTGGTGGTCCCCATCCAAATACTAACCAGGGCCAACCCTGCTTAGCTTCTAAAATCTAACAAGATAGGGCTAACCCAGGCCATCCAGGTCAGGGCTAGTTAATTTAGCAACACATAAATATAAAATCTACTTTTCTCCAGGGGTCATTTCATAAAAAAGAGGCACAGGAGTTCATTACCATAACCAATTTGCATATGCCACACCCCTTGACATCACTGGAAGTGTGTCAGAAGGCACCACCCACCGCTCAGGCTCCACCCCAAAACTCTCCAGGTATTTCCCAACTCAGAGCTGGCGAGCCAGCTTTACACTTTGACTAAAGACACCTAAGGTTTCCTTTGCTCTTGCAGAGAAGCTACCCTACAACAAGCATGAAAATACAGATCAAGATAGTATGCTTTTGCTTTTTTCCACAGTGCATCACCATATGTGTCCACTCCTGGGCTTGTTACTCCCAGAACGGTGTTCCTGTGTGTTCCTGCTCGAAATGATCCCTGCTTTCCCCACATATTAAAAGATTGATCCAAAAGCACTGCAGCTTTCAGCCTGATAGTTTACATAGAAGAAAGTCCAGCTACTTTCAATATGTTGCTGCTCCAGGTGTGCTCTTGCATCAGGAAGAGTCCTAATGGTGGCTCATGCAGAGATGCAACAGTTGGCTCCTCTGAGAAGGGTTACTCTAGTGCATTTCAATGTCAGGTCATTCAGCCACTCCTGATGCTGAGAAACAGCAGAATAACTCGCTCTAAAAGGAAGTTTATCAGATGGGGCACACCCAGATACTCACATTAATTTCTCAAGGTACTCTGGCAGTCTTCTTGTCAGATAACACAGAAGTAATCCTTGTCTTCAAGCCATGTTGTATAGGACATAAAGATCTGACAAACTGATAAAAGAAATCAAGAACGATTTAGATAACTGGAAAACCTTACAATTGTCTTTAATGGGTAGAATAGCAGTGATAAAAATGAACATCCTACCCAGATTTTTATTTTTAGCCCAATCAATCCCGGTTTTAAAAAACAATAATATCCTTCTAGAACTAGATAAAATAACTAGAAAATTCATTTGGTATCCAAAAAAACCAAGGATAAAACTAAAACTACTTCAGGAAATTAAAGAAAGAGGGGGATTTAATCTGCCAGCTTGGAAATTGTACTATCAGGCAGGTGGCCTAACTTGGATCAGAGAATGGGTGAAGCTTGACAATACAAGAGGGTTGGCATTAGAAGGGCATGATCTAGTGATGGGCTGGCACGCATACCTATGGTATGAAAAAGACAAAGTTCATTCAAACTTTAACCAGCACTGGGTAAGAGGGACATTAATGAAAATATGGCAACTAACCAAAACATTATACTTTCCTAAAATTCCCCTATGGATATCACCATTAGAAGCCTTTATAAAACCCACTCTCTTAAGTAGCTCTAAAAAGGTTAATTATGAAAATCTGTTAGACAATACCAAGAACTTAAAAAGTTTTGAAATATTAGCGCAGGAAGGGATTCAATTATCTTGGGCTGTGGTCACACACACTAAACAATCCACTTTCAATCCACTTTCAATGCACTTTCCAACTGGATTTTGCCAGTTCACACAGTAAAAATCCACTTGGGAAGTGTACTGAAAGTGGATTGGAAGTGGATTATTTAGCGTGTGTGACCACAGCCTTGGTTAGAAAAATACCAGTTAACAGCCAGAATAAAAGCGGATAAAGAAATAGGATTTCCAAATAGTAAAATTGATATAGAGAAGGCTTGGCTAGACACAAATGAAAAAAACATCCAAAAAATCTATAGAACTTTGTTATCTGATGAAATGCATGAAGAAACAGTTAAGAAAGTCATGGTTAGCTGGATGAAGGATTTTGGTTATACGATTGACATAGAGGATTGGCTAAAAATATGGAAGACATTAAATATACTTCAGCGATATCGTACAAAGAAAACCTTTACAAGATGTTCCATAGATGGCATTGGTCACCAGATAGAGTGCATAGGTGTTATGGCAATGTTTCGAACCTGTGTTGGAAATGTGGTAAAAACGTGGGGACATTCTATCATATGTGGTGGCGTTATGAAAAAATTCAGCTGTATTGGAATAAGATCATAAAGCTAATCTTAGAAATGTTAAACATAACTTTATCAAATAATCCGGAATTGTACCTCCTGAACATGCTACCAGAAGGACTAAAGAATGAAGAGCAAAAATTAATAATCTATATTCTCTCTGCAGCAAGGATAAGTTGGGCAAGACTATGGAAAGAAAAAACGACACCATCCCTAGAAATGATTGTAGAAAAACTTATGGATCTGGCAGAAATGGACAGACTGAGGTGTTACGTACATGGAAAGAATGAAGATAAATTCTTAAAGATTTGGTCGAAATTTTATGATTGGATAAAAATTAATGCATGACTCTGAAAATCTAAAGGATGTAAAATACTATATACTTTATTTTATTTTTATTTTTTTCTTGTTGTGTTTTCTTGGAAAATAATAAAAAATATTTAATAATAAAGATCTGGTCTCCACAAAGACTTGGTGATTAATGCAATGCAAAAGAGCTTTCAAGGCTGCTATGAGAAGTGATCAATTCTAGATAGTTTAAGAAAAAGTAAGTACATGGGGCATCAAGTTGACTTATTAGGCTCAGCAACTGATGCTATCTCATCATAGTAGCCCTAAAAAGCATGTACTGTTATGTACTGCTAAAAAGGTACAGTGCTGGTATATGGCTCTATCATCTAACGCACCTTAGGCCCAATTCTTAAATCACAGGAGTGTTGCTGTCATTGCTGAGCTGAGCTTTCATTGCTCACCCCCACCATGGTTCCATCATACACTAATCTGAATGCACAAATGTTGAAGCCATTTGGAAGGGTTGAAATAACACAGAAAGAACCACATAAGGATCAGAGGAGCAGTGCCTCGTGGGAAATCGGTCCAAGACTCCTTTGGGTAGTGAAGAGCAGGATATAAAGAGCAATTTCTGTCAGAGCTCTCTCAGCCCCACCTACCTCACAGGGTATCTGTTGTGGGGAGGGGAAGGGGAAGGAGTTTCTAAGCCGCTCTGAGACTCCTTTGGGTAATGAAGGGTGGAGTATAAATCCAATCTCTTTTCTTCTTCTTCTATAAATCTAATCTCCTCCTCTTCTACATCTTCTCTGAGGAGCTCACAATTTGAATTTTGACAGATAAAGGCAAGGATAAAGGGAGGAAGGCAAACCAAGGTTAATATGGGATAAATGTATACAAACAATTATTTTTTCTGTTCATTATTTATTTAAAACATTTTGATGCTGCCTTTCCACCCAAATATGGTGCCCAAGGAAGTGACCTTTAACCATTAAAATATTTCAACATTAAAAACATTTACAATATAAATATAATAGTTTGATAAAAAAATAGAAACAGACATAACACCAAAAACCAGGGGGAAGGCCAATAACACTTCCTCCTCCTCCTCCTCTTTCTCTTCTTCTTCTTCAGAACAAAATAGTCTTCACCTACTGGTGGAAGACAATGATAGGTGGAGACAGGCAAATCTCCCTGGGAGGGAGTTCCAAAGTTTTGGCTCCAAGACTGAGAAGACCCTTTCTCAGGTTTCTACTTATCTAGCCTCAGATGGTGGGCGCATAGGATTGCCAGCTTCAGGTTGGGAAATACCTGGAGATTTTTGGGGGTGAAGCCTGAGGAGGGCAGGGTTAGGGAAAGGGAAAGGACTCCAGTGGGATATAATACCATTGAGTCCACCTTCTGAAGTGGCCATTTTCTCCAGGTGAACTGATCTTCATTGCCTGGAGATCAGTTGTAATCCCAGGAAATCTTTAGCCACCACCTGAAGAAGGGAAGATATCCTGGCCCCAGACCAAATAGGGCTTTCAAGGGCTTTCAAGGTGGCCATAATCAGGCTTTGCTTTAGTTAGAGATGAAGACTAAAGTGTTACATCAAAGGTGTCATGGAAGAAGGCTGAACAGCACTATGGAAGTGATGGCTCTTTGGAAGCATTATGCAGTTATGCTTGGATTGTGCATTTATTTGCTTCTCTTTATGGCAAAGCATTGGCCTGATATTTGAGCCACAGTTTTGGCACAGAAAGCACATATACTCTACCCATTTCTATCCAGAAACCCTATGAAGTTGCTTATTTTTGCGTTTTGTTGTCAGCTGCATTCAAACTCCATAGTGGTTACCAAATCGAGATTTAAATTCTCAGCACCTCTGAAAATAAAGCTGTGGGTTCATTTAAATTTCAAAACAAGAATAATAAATGTATGAAGCACTGTAGGAGGCCACTGATGAAATGTGTTTTGTTTTTTTTTCATTCGGGGCCATTCATACCACCTAATCTCCCTTCCCTCTCTAAAAAATAATACTTATTCTAATTGTGTTTGCAATCTCGGAAGAGAAGAACTCTATGGGCTAGCTTTTCCAGCTGCTTTGTGTCGCAGTTGTGTGTCGCTACGTAGTGCGTCCTTTATCAATATCCACCAAGAGCCACCCTACAGGAAGTGAAGGATGATGCAAATTATAATTTGAAATGTGAACCCACTCTTACAAAAGTCAGCCTTACGAGTAAATTCATCAACTTGACATATGACATTCAAGGCTACTGTCGTGTTAACGACCAGTCTAATTCACTTGGGTAAAATTACATTCAGATGTAACTGCAGTGGTTTGTGGATCGAAGATGCTAGGAAGGCATTTGGGGTACTTTGAGGGGGAGGCGCGGAGATGTTTGGAAGCCAAGTCTTCTGTGATTCACTCAGTGAGAGGCCATAATTGTGGAAGCTCTTGATTGCCAGTGCTAAGGAAAGTTTCCTCTCATTTCTTTTACAAGAAAAAGAAAACACAGGCATGTCATGTTAAAATGACTGCAGTAATCACTGCCTTTATACATCATTCATAACTACATCTATGTAAGTAGGCTGGACTCACCCAGAGGAGTCCTACAGAGGCCATTCCAGATGAGGTGCAGTGGTTAGATTGTTTGAACTAGGTTCAGGAAGACCCAGGTTCAAAACCCCACTCTGCCATGAGGATTGTTTGATGACCTCAGTCACTCTCTCAGTCTAATGTACCTGTTGTTGTGAGAATAAAATACAAGAAGGGTGAATGACGTACACTGCCTTGAGTTCATTGGAGGAAGGGTGGGATAAGAATGTACTAATAAATAAAGGATTTAAAAAAAGAATGCAGAGGAGGAAGAAAGGTGGGAATAATTGAGGGTAGGTGTTCTTGTGCCCTGACCTGAATGGGCCAGGCTAGCCCCATCTTCTTAGATTTTGGAAGCTAAGCAGGGTTGGCCATGGTTAGTACTTGGATGGGAAACTACCAAGGAGGTCCAGGGTCACCACACAGAGGCAGGTTATAGCAAATCACCTCTATTCATCTCTTGCCTTGAAAACTCTATGGGGACACCCTGAGTGGGCTATAACTTGATGGTATTTTCCAGCACCAGGTTTTCTTATGGAATTGTTCAATGTTTTGTATTTTTGAAAAATCATTAAAATTTAAATTGACAGACCATAAAAGCCTCTTGAAGCACCTAGGAAATAATTTTAGGTCAACTGATGCAAGATTATGACCACACAGCAATCTTAAAGAGACAAAAGGAAATGTGGGTTTAAGAGATTTGGAGATACAGAATGGAGCAGACCCTGTTTAATTTCCATCTTAATCAGACCTACTTTGGCTCCAGATTATATTCAAACCAATTTGTGGAGCGTCACAAGTTATGGATTTTGAAAGTTATGGGGTTTTATGACTTTCCACATCTGCAGCAGGAGACACTAGCCAGTCAGGTGATGGGCTAACAGCTTACTAAAGTTCAACCTGGCCTCCTTGGGGGCGGGGAGACGGCTAAATACACTCAGTATGCTGTTGCGTTAGCCCCGCACACTTACAAAATTAATTTACTGTCTTGAGATGATCAAGCTGTCTTCCCCAGAAGTGCACTTGTGATCTTCATTCTCATTTGGCTGTTGTGGTGAGGCACCTGTAATCTGGTTCTCTTGACACTTCTTTGTTTGTAAACGTCTGCAAACATGAAGCTTTTTAAAGATTATTGACATATTTGCCTGTGATAGTCAAAACCTTTCACCCTCTCCTCAAGTTAATTAGCTCTTCTTTCGGGCATTATATGTTTACACGTTAGGTAAATTCCTGCGTACCATTTTCTATCGGTTTGCTTGAAGAGTTTAAAAGTCAAGCTCGACTTTAAGTTTGCAGACCTGTGTCTTCAAACTATAGTTCTTCCTGGCAAATGTCAATATCATATGGGTTGTAGGGAGGGCAGTTTAAAGTGGAGAAGTCAAGGGAGTGAAGATCTCCCTCTGTAGCCTTCTAGCACAAGTTAGGCCCAATTTACACCTACCCTCTGAAGTAGTTTGAGTGCTATCTTTTCACGCTGGTTTCAAATTTCACTCTCTGAGGTCAAATTTACATCTGAGTTTCCAGCTAGAATCATTCTAGTTTCAACAAATCCTGTCTATACCTGTTTCTAGTTTCAAACCATACTTGTTCTAGTTTATAAACTACTGTTTATATTCATTAATTGCCCTCCTGTGGTCAAGCTAGCATTATTCTGCTTTAAACTAATGCTGTTGCTTAGTACTCTTCAGACCCCCTGGAGTGAAATTTGAAACCAGCATGAAATGAGCTTGGGAAAAGACAGCAGTCAAACTACTTCAGAGGGGAGGTGTAAATTGGGCCTGAGTCTGAAGAGTACTAAGCAACAGGATCTGTTTAAAGTAGTATAATGCTAGCTTGACCACAGGAAGGCAATTAACGAATGTAAATAATAATTTTTAAACTAGAACAAGTATGGTTTGAAACTAGAAACAGGTATAGATGGGTTTTTTTGAAACTAGAATGATTCCAGCGGGAAAGTCAGCTGTAGATTTCACCTTATTTCCTCCCCTCCCCCAGCTGGAATATTTTTTCATGTGGCGCCTGGTTAGGAGAAAAGCAGCTATGTGGAGGGTTATATTTTTATCTCGCCCTGCTTTTCAGGAGAACAGGGTGATCTCCTTTTCCATTTTATCCTTACAACAACTCTCATATCACAGGAGAGGTTCTGCACTTCCACCCACTGCTTCCCCATTTAAAATTGCCTGACACATTGCAGTATTAAACTGTTGTTTTGCACAGTCTACATTTTAGAAGAAGAAGAGTTGGTTTTTATACCCTGCTTTTCTGTACCTTAAGGAGTCTCAAAACAGCTTACAATCACCTTCCCTTCCTCTACCCACAACAGGCACCTTGTGAGGTAGGTGAGGCTGAGAGAGTTCTGAGAAAACTGTGACTGGCCCAAGTCACTCATCAGGCTTCATGTGGAGGAGTGGGAATCAAAACCGGTTCTCCAGGTTAGAGTCCACTGCTCTTCACCACTACACCACACTGGCTCTGCTTCACCACAACACATACTAGATCCTGATGCTTATAATCTCAGGACATTTGACAAAAAGTCTATCTCTATATGTTCTTCCTAACATCAATAATAATAATAATTTTGGTCCCTAAATAAATTAATTTCACTACCTACCAGTGTTCCTCTAAGCTGAGTTAGTGTGAGCTAGCTCACAGTTTTTTAGCCTCTGGCTCACACCTTTTTGTCTTAGCTGAGGAAGGATGGCTCCAGAGCAAACTAATTTGTGCAGTAGCCAAGTCGCTCACTCACAACTTTAATGCCAGTCACTCAGAAAGTAGAACTTTTGCTCACAAGATTCCACAGCTTAGAAGGAGCATTGTGTTGTCCACTGTTAGCAATCATGTTAGCTCAAGCTCAGGAAACCAAATGGTTTGAGAGGTACCTGCCTCTTCTTAGCATGTGGTTTTTTAAAAAAATGTGCTAGATGTGAAACAACCAGAAGAAAGAAGGGAGGAGTGGCTATGTGAAATGTTGATGCTCATTCTGGGAACTGTCTTTTGGGGGGAATGTCTACAGAGGCAGAGTTTCCAAGATGGAAACTATGGTCTTTGTGGTTGAAAAATTGCTGCTTTGTGGCCTCATCCTTGTTACACAAAATATGCAGCTTCTGGTAACTGATAACAACCTTTGGAGAAGGTCAAAGAAACAGTGAGATAATGTGCATATGCTTTTATGTTTTGTTACTACAGTTCTTGTAAATGTATTTTGTTCTTTACTAAAAAAAATTTCACTTTCTGAAAGACTGCTTGTTTTTTTTTCTTTCAAAAATGGGGTTTGGTTCATCATCTCTCTCTCTAAGGGCATTTTCGCACTGGCTTTTTTCCGGGGCGAGCACCGGAGTGAGCACCGGAGGTTCTGGTCAGTTTCACATCAGTTGCTCCGTGCTCACAAACTCCTCCGGAGTTTCACCGCACTGCTCAGGAGTATCCCTGGAGCAAGAAAATCCTGTTCCTGGCGGTGTTTCCTGTTTACTCCGTTGGAGAAACCTAGATGAGAACACACCCACTCGCCCGCCCTCCATCTGGCCCGCCCCGCGGTGGGCATTTCTTGAATTTTTTTTTTTGAAACGAGCCCTCCTAACGTTATATCGAAATAAGGAGGCAGGGAGGCAAGATCGCACCACAGGGACTGCGTTGGCGAGGTGGATTTGCCGTTTCTTGGGAGCAGGAGCCGGGCGCCATTGGCCCGAGAGCTCCATGTGCTTGCTCCCCGGTAACTGCTGCCCTTTGTTTGGGCTTCCCCGGCAACAGCCCGTGCAGAGCTGGTGGTGAGTGCTTTCCTCTAGAAATCCGTGGAGAAGCCGTGGCAAGCGGGCGGGCGGGCTGGGGAAACTTGCCTTCCTTTCCGCTCCCTGTGTGCGGTCCCATGATCCTGAAGCAACATTTCCCCCCCTCCTTTTTTTTTTTTTTTTAAAAAGGCCCTTATAACGTTATAACATCATAATGAAATTTTGATGCAGCAAGGGAAGACGGCACAATTGTTGTCTTTATATAATAAACACACATTCACATCTACTATTGGGGGGGGGGTTAATTTGCTGTTTATTGGCAGCCCCTGCAGAGCAGGCTGGGCGCGCTTCTTTGCAGAAAAGTCACAGAAATGGATTGAACTGTTTTCAAGGGGCTATAACTATTCCTGCGGAGCGGGGAGACTGCTCTGCGTGTCATGCTGCTCCTCCTCAGCTGCCGCCACCACCACCACCACCATTTATGTAATTTTTTTTTTTACTTTACATGGGCGTTAGCCATGTTGCCCATCCTCCATTTTGTTGCCTTGATCGGGTTAAGCACACGACATTTCAGTTCACATCGGAGAATCCACCCATGGGGGGGGGTCCTCCTTGTAGCCCGCCAATCATTTTGCACCAACCCAGAACGGCGGGAAAATTTGAATACTGAGGAGGGACTTGATGAATTCTGGGAAGAGGAAGGCGGGTGATGTACTGTCGTCATTCCACTATGACGTTATAACGTTACCACACATATGTTTAAAAAAAGAAAAGAAAAGCGGGGAACGAGGGAGGAGCTGCGGGGGAAGAAGGGGAGGAAAGGGGAGGGGAAATGCAAGGGGCGGGCACAGAGAGCATCGAAGCAACCCAAATGGGAACAGAAAACTTCGGGGTGGGGAGAGGAGCAGATTGCTATAGTGCGAAAATGGCAGGTTTGCTCAGGAGGAGTCGCAGAGGGGGAAACGAGGAGGAACTGAGAGGCAACTGGCCAGTCTGAAAAGGCCCTAAGTGTTGTAATACTGTACCTAATGAACACCAATTACATGAATGTATATGTAAACAGCACCTCCAGAAGTCAAATCATCCCAAGAAAGAGTGCGGGGGAGATCTGGGCTCCCGGATGCCCGGCCACGCCAATGGCGCCCGGGTGCTGCTTTGCCGCCCCGCAGGAGGGCGGGGCAGCAACAGGAAGGACGCAAAGCATCCTGGAGTCAGTGAGATGGGGCCAGCCTTTTAAAAGGGCTGAGGCCCGCTCTCGCTCTTCCTCTCGTTCCTCGTGCTCGCCCACCCGCCCGCCCTGTTCTTAGGGTAGGCTATGGCTGGTCGCCTATGGGGCCGGGTAGGAATTTTTCAGCCCTCCCACGACTGGCCATAAGGGGGAGTTGTTTTTGCCTACCTTACACTGAGGGCAGTGGATTAAGGGCTATAGGTGGTGGTCAGGGCTTAACTAGGTCACTTGGCAGGTTGTGCAAGCAAGTAAATGGAACTGGTGAGCACCTCACGGCATATCCCGTTAGGGAACAGGAGGTCGTCAGGAACTGCCTTTGGGTTTTAAGGCCTAGGGCAGGGAATGGCGATCGCCTCTGGGAACCTCTTAGGTCAGGTGCCTCCCTGAAAGTTGTAAGGCTTCAGGGGTAGGTGCTCCTAGGTGGCAACCAGCTTGCCAGGCTGCCGGGCACGAGCTAGATCGATGGCTCAAGACCAGAACTGGGGTGACCCGCCCTACAAGGGCAAGGAGGCAGGTCAGGGAATGACGCCTGCCTTGCCTGTTCCAGGCTTGCTTATGTTTTCCCGTTGCTGCAATGTTTGTAAGTCAATAAAGTGGCCCTTGTTTAATTCCAAGACTGTTGTCTGTTTCGTTATTCCTGCTGGGGTGGCAACATCCCCTGCTCAACCAGCGCCACAGTCTACTCCAAATTGCCCACCCCCAAAAGTGACTATTAGAAATTAGTGATCTGATCCCAGAATCTCCAGCATTTTGCCCTGCTTGGTCCTTCTGTTGAAGCTACACCTTCTTTCAGTTTTTCCCCATTAAAATAGGGGCTTAACTAGGGCTTTCCTGCATGCTCCCCCCCCCCCCCCCCGGCGTAATGTTTCTATCAGTTTTCTTTGTCCTGCCCACTCCTGCCCACCTCCAGTCTACTTTTCAATGACTGGCATGTGGTGTTAAAACCAGTCTGTTTTTCCTACCCCACCATAAAGACATGGTTTCTTTTTTTAAAAAAACAAACATTAAAATATTGATATATTGCTAGAGCACTGTAACAATATACTTAGCAGGTTCTCTGAATTCCCAGCTTTCTTTTTAAAAAACCCACTTTCTAGTTCCTTCCCTTGTGTACATATGTTTTAATAAATTTTAACTAAGCATTGTCTTTTAAGCCCAGTATATTTATGGCCCCGATCACATGCAGAATTAGCCGTGGAATATGCATGATTGCCATGCGGATTTTAAGGGCACGATCACACCAGAGCCTCTGGCAAGTGTCCCACATCCATTGGCAACCTGTTTCTCTCTGCCGAAGAAGCGGAGTTAAAAGATACTAGGGAAAGTCCAGTATCAAACAGGTTTGCTAGGGGCCACAGATGGACTTTCCCCATGTGATCGCTCCAGCGTGCACTCATGGCATGGCGGATAGTCTGATCAGGCTATCTTGATGCCATGCCATTGTTTTTCCCCTTTCTCTGTATGTATGTATGTATGTATTATTTCACACTTTTACCCTGCCCTCCCTGTGAATGGGCATCATTGCACACTGCCATAGGAAGCCCTCAGGGCAGAAATGTGATTCATCGATCCCCCATTTAAGCACAGCAGAAGAAAATGGCAAAAAAAACAAACACCCCAACTCACCTGTGATTGTGTCTGAACATGCAGTGGTGGGCTGTGCCCGCAGCTTCGCAGAACTGTGTGATCACGCAACTGCGGGTCAAATTACTCTGGAGCAAATAGCCTCATTTCCCCCCCAGATTATCTCACTCGTGTGACCGGGACCTATGTCAAGCAACCAATGTAACAATTGTAATCAAGGCAATGTTTGAATAATCAGTTATTTCAATTCTGTTCTCTGATCTTGGATCGTAATAAACTTGACTGACTGACTGATTCAGAGAACCTGCCAAGCCTTTTGTTACACCGCTCTAGTGCTCTATTGAGATGCTAGCTTCATTTTTTAAAAAGAGAGGGGTGCTGTGATGCCACCAATGACACCGCTGACACCAATGGCAGCATCCTCTCTTGAAACCCCTCATCACCGAAGGCATGCGCAGAAGAAAATAGACTCCACAACTGCGAAAATGCAGAGAACGGGCAGACATGTTTAAGAACCATGCCCAGACTGATTCCAACATTTGTGGATCAACTGCCGAGAAAGTCAGGAGCCAGTCAGGTTTGCAGAAGAGCCCGTAGACATCATGGCACCCTCGTGTCCAACACTGGGATGCCATCGCCATTTTAAAGCCTCAAATGGATGATTGAAAATGCTGCCAGAGCATGATCCTGACTGGCCCTACAGTGCAGTTATGCCAGCTTCCCCCCCCCCCTTCCTTTAAATATTCCTATAGGATTTGATTTGGGACAGCAATGAGAATACCTGTCATTTACTACCAGTCTACTGAAATTTTGGGAAGAATGGCTGTGTGTACTCTGTCTGCCCCCATACTGTGTATTCAGTTGAGGCAGGATCGCAGAGGACCAAAGGGTGGGCTGGGCTTCGCTACCGACCCAATGACATCCCCAAGAGCCACTCTTCATCAGGCGCTTCATTCACTATTAGGAGACTCACACGGCCTGAAGCAGCAGCGGTTAACACTTGACACCCGTATGTTAAAATTAATATCCTCAATTGTACAGGTGCCCTTCCCAATTTATGCCAGTCAGTCTACATTTCTCTTGTTTTGGGGAGGTATAATCTTGTATAATTTCCCTGATTGTGATAGCCTATTAAGGGAACAATAAAATTTTGATTGATTTAAAAACACCAAAGATTTTCAGGCTCTGCCATTATAAATAACACATCTTGCAAAGGTAATACCCCCCCCCCCAACAACAACCCAAGTTCTGGCCTTCAAACCACTGTGGGCTGAATAATACATTACAGTCCCTGTATGGACACCGTGCAACACTCCATTTACCAGATGGATTTTTCCCATGCCAGGGCTGCACCTTCCTGGTGATGCTGGGATGCCAAGTGGAGGCAAGGTGACGAGGGCTTGGTGCTTTGCCAGCCAGCATGGAGAGGCAAATCAAAACCAGTGTAGTGCCCTTCAGACTGCGGAGTCAGGCCAGTCAGCCATTCCATACAATTAGAATGAACTACAATTGCCAACTTTTTACAAGCCCCAGTGCCTGTGCCCTTAACAATGGGTCTTCAGACACGAGCAGGTGATACTGTTTATCCCAATACAACAAAAAGCTTCATTTGGAGAGGGCATGCCAGTTGGCAAACCTAGGCAGAATTCGATTGGCCCTTTTGTGTCACCTAATCCTTGCTGAGTTGGTAGCTGCGGTGCTAACCTCTGATCATCTACAATGGTGTCAAGGCAAAGTAATGGAGAACAGGCTAGACACACCTTCCTGTGAAAAGCTGCCACAGTAACACAGAAAACAGGGCTTCTGATTACTAGATGTCTTTTTCTGAGACCTTTAGAACCTCACATGGTGCCTCAAGGTATGGTCACCATCTGACACCACTACTAGTGTGGTAATTAGAGAACCAGACTATGATCTGGAGGTCCAGTTTCAAATCCCCACTTGCGGCATTGTGTATAGAATAGCCAGGAGATCTTAAGATTGCCTGGCAGCCAGTAGTTCTAGCTTTTTAACCATTATGCACCACTAGGTGGTGAACTAGACTTATTTTTAAGGCAAAAGACATTTCAGAGGTGGTTTGCCATTGCCTGCCTCTGAGTCACAACCCTGGTGTTCCTTGGAGGTCACCCTTCCAAATACTACCAAGGATGACCCTGCTTAGCTTTGGAGATCTGATGTGATCGGGCTAGCCTGGGCTATCCAGGCTCAATGGGTGACCTTGGGCCAGTCTCTTTCAACAAAACCTACCTCTTATTGTTGTCAGGAGGATAAAATGGAGGAGGGAAGCATGATGTTGTAAGCTGCTTTGGGCTCTCATGGGGAGGAAAGTGGGATATAAATATCTAAATAAATAAGACATTTTTCAGGAACCTTAAAAATGAAAGTCTGTAGATTGGCCCCAGGATGCAGAAATGGAATACCAGGACTTATCTATATACTATTACCCAAGTGTGCCCCCTATCTGCAGACATCTAAATCCACAGATAGGGGGCACACTTCCCCCAAACAGTTTTTTCTGCAAAGCTGGGTGACTGCCTAGGATTGCAGAAAAATCTGAAAAGTTGAAAAAAAATACCTTTGGGGAGTGTTACCCCCCCCCCCCCCGAAAAGTGTTGTCTGAACATGTGCAAACAATGTAAAAACTTGGCTCCTGTGCAGCAGCAGCAATGGGCAGAGAGATGCAGTGGCCCTGCTACAGAGTCTGGGATCCAGGGGCAGCAGCTATAGCATCAATGGAGGGGGGGGGGAGAAAGCCACAGAGGGGCCTGGCAACAGAGTTTGCAAACCTCAGCAGGCCCGGGGACAGCAGCAGCAGGGATGGGGGGGACCTGCAGTGGGCCCAGCCACAAAGGCTGGGAGCCTTGCTGGGCCTAGTAGCACTCCCCAAGTACAAAGCAACAGGGGCTGCTGCTTCACATTCGAGCTCAGTGGTGCCACCTCCCAGTGCAAAAAAGGTGCTGTTTACACTTGGAGGAGCATCCCTCCCCAAGCAAGTCAGAACAAAAGGGAGAGAAAGTGAGAAAAGGGATGGAGAAAAGGGTTGGGGGGGGGGAGGGAAAGAAGCAAAGCCAGGAGTGATGGGATTCCCCCTCTCCGCCAGAAGGTCCCTGTTTGTTCTTATCTGTACTGGTGGGCATTTGTTGCATTTTTAAAACATCATAAAAGGTAAGTAACCTGTGTTTCCTCCACTTTTTTTCTGTTTAAACCATTTTATTGACTGTTTATACTGAAAAATACAAAATTCACAAGTAATGTAAAGCTTATATAACCAGTAACAATCAAAATAAAGTCAACATAATGTGCATAATAACATCATACAGTTTCAAAATATCTGTTGTTTATAGCAACAACTCTTTACCATAAGTTAACTTTCAAAAGTTTTAAGGGTTACTGTATCATTGAACGAATAGTTTAACCCACATTTCAAAGTTCTGGAGAACAAACTATCAAAGTACCTTATGGTATCGAGACCATTCAGCTGAAATGAACTGTTGCTGAGACAGGTATTCAAGGATCGGAAACCATTTACCGGTGAAGGCTGAGTGTAAGGATGATCCAGCAGTGGAATTTAATTGAACTGTGACAGAATCCATAAGATAATGTGCCCAAAGTTTCCTAAACCAGACCTCGATATTTGGTGGCTTGTTGTCTTTCCAATAAGATACTATAGCAGTCTTGGCCACATCTAACATAACCTCTATGGTAGAACCATGCATTCTAGGTCTTACTTTCTCCAGCCAATAGTTCAAAAATAAGGTTTCAGGCATGAAAGGGACCGAAATTGAGGTGACTTTTTCTATAACAGATAGAACTTCCTTCCAGAACTTCTTAACTTTCTCACACCCCCACCAACAGTGCGCAAAGTTGCCAATTTGTCGGCACCCTTTCCAGCAATATGGAGAGTAATTTGAGGCAATAAGGGATAGTCTATGTGGTGTGGCATACCATCTTATCATAATTTTCAGATTTTGTAAGCATACTGACATTACCTTAGAGTTGCTCAAATTCGAGACCAGGTTTCCTCTGTAAGAGAGGTGTCGCAATCTTTCTGCCAAGAAGGCTGATATTTTGGGGGATTAAGACATAGAGTTTTGATCAGTAAAGAGCATAAAGCCGATATTAAGCCAGTGTTCCAGGAAGTAAAGGAACCTATTATCATTTTCAATTCTGTACGGGGTATAGCTATTATACCATTTATATCCAGTTGATGATACATGTGACTCAACTGTAAATAAAAAAACCATTGGATCGGGTGTCCTAGCCTCTCCTCCAATTCTCTTTTGGTTAAAATGCCACGTCTTGAAGTGATGTCTACCAAATGTGATATACTTCTTCATAGGTTTACAGTCTTTAAATCCATACCCGGTTGGAACCATTTTTGGCCTAAAAAAGTTGAATATCTAGATAATTTAGGGAGAAATTGTTTAGCACTCCTGTTCCAATATTGAATCAACGAGCTCAGTATGTCAGTTGTTTCACAGCTTTTGTTAATATTTATACTGGGCATCCAAATTAGATTGTCAGTTAATAATGGATATAGGATATCATTACACACTTCCATCGAAACATTTTGATCACATTTGACATCAATATAGCACAGTAATATGTCAGTAAGTCTGGTAGAGCGACCACTTCTCAACGTAGGTCTCTTCAGAATGTTAAAACTTATCCTAGGTCTCTTTCCTCTCCATAAAAAATTTTGTAGGGTTTTTTGCCATCTGTTCAACAGAGTAGTGGGAATATGAATGGGAATTTTTCGGAACAAAAAAATAAATTTGGGCAATATGAAGGATTTGATAAGATGGAATCTTTCCATCCAATTTAGATTTAGCTTTCCCCAATTAGCTAGAGATTTAATTATGTCTGTGTGCATATCATGGTAGTTAACTTTCATTAGATCCGAGTATGCTATGGGAATATTGATCCCCAAATATTTGAGAGAGGATGTAACCCAGTGAAATTTGTGTAACTCTTTGATTTGGGCTGTAGTTGTCTGTGATAAATGAACAGGCAGTAACCGTGATTTGTCAGTTTTAATGAATAGGCCTGAAAAAGATCCAAACATCGTCAATAGCTTGTTAAGTTCTGGAAGGGAACCAAGTGGGTCAGATACATATAGCAGCATATCGTCTGCAAACAACGAGAGTTTATGCTCTGTATTATGGATTTTAATGCCAGATATGTTGGGATTTGATCGGATTGCATTGGCTAACGGTTCCACAGCTATCGCAAACAATAGTGGGGATAAGGGACATCCTTGAGGGGTCCCTCTGAGTAGCGATATGGAGTTGGTGATAGTACCATTAATTCTAATCTTAGTTTTTGGAGCAGCGTACAAAGCTTTGATGGTGGTGATAAAATTTTGCCCAAACCCCAATACTTGTAAAAGTGTAAAGAGATAATCAAATTCAACCGAATCAAAAGCTTTTTCAATGTCTAAGGATAAAAAAGCAGTGGATTGCTTAGTATGTTGGCAATGGCGAAGTAAGGTTAATGTTTTCAATGTTTTGTCCACCAAATCCCTACCTGGGATAAATCCTACTTAGTCAGGATGAATATACAATGAAATAAAGGTGTTAAGTCATTTTGCTAAAGAAGATGTTAAAAACTTTAAGTCCTGATTTAAGAGCGATATGGGTCTGTATGACGCTGGAGATAATCGGTCCCTCCCCTTTTTAGATATCACCACTGTGTGGGCCTCCTGCCAAGAAGGGGGTATTATGCCAGAAAACAAAACCGAGTTGCAAGTCTTTGTTAGGGGGCCCACAAGTGATTTTGTGAAATGTTTATAAAAATCTGATGAGAAACAATCAAGACCAGGAGATTTTGCAAGATGGAGAGATTTTATTGTTTCCAGGATCTCCTGTTCAGAAAAGGGTTGTTCTAACATCAGTCTATGTTCTTCATTTAGAATAGAAAGTGTACCATCCATCTTTAAGAATGATTTCATTTTCTCTTTATCCTGAAGTTTAGAGGAATACAGCTTTTGGTAGTATTCTTCAAATTTTTTTTGCTATAGACTCAGTTTTAGTAAGAATGTTCCCTTGCTTATTTTTTACAGCTGAAATCTTATGGGTAGAGGCTTGGGGCCCCATCTACACAAAATCCTCATGTTTGTTGGGGAACAATACAAAAGACTTTGTATCACACATGTGATGGTAATATTGTGCCTCCCTGAGTTGCACTGGCTCTTTTCTGTTTGTGACCACAGTATGTAGGGAGGCGTGGCTGTAGCTGGGCGGGGCTGGCATCCAGCAGGAGATTGGGGGACAGTAACATTGGTGGAGCCATTGTGTTGACAGTGTGACATCATCTCCAGTGTGAACCTGGAAATGATGTCACACCACTCTGGGATTCAGCAGAAACTCTATGGTTTTACCACATACCATATGATAGCAGGAGACCTGTCAACCTCAGGCTGTAGCTTCCTCCATAATCCTTTTTTTGCTTCCACAAATTGCTACTTGGAGCTGTTATTGGCTGTGTTGTGAAACTTACATGTAGCCATATAAGTAATGCATTTTTACAGCACAGCCAATAGCAGCTCCATGGGGCAGTTGTGAGTCTGAAAACGTGTGTGTGTGTTGGGGACCTGAAGCGGATTCCCCCTGCATGCTGTGGCTGCAAACAGAAGAGAACCCGTGTGTCCCTGGGAGGCACAAAACTCCCACCATCTCCTCCAAATGGTAGGAGGAGGAGGAGGAGATTGGATTTATACCCCACACTTCACTGCCCGAAGGAGTCGCAGAACGGTTTACAATCTCCTTTCCCTTCTCCTCCCCACAACAGACACCCTGGCAATGTTCCCTCTAAGGCATGGAGTTTTGTGAGCAAAAATTCTACTTTGTGAGCTACTGGCATTAAAGTTGTGAGTGATTTGGCCACTGCATACATTAGTTTGCTCTGGAGCCCTCCTTCCTGAGCTGAGACAAAAATGTGTGAGCTGGAGGCTAAAAAACTGTGAGCTAGCTCACACTAGCTCAGCTTAGAGGGAACACTGCCTGTGAGATAGGTGGGGCTGAGAGAGCTCTCTTGAGAACTGTTCTTGAGAGAACCACTCTGAAAGAACTTATGACTGACCCAAGGTCACACCAGCAGCTGCATGTGGGGGAGTGGGGAATCAAACCCGGTTCTCCCAGACTAGAGTCCATGCTCTTAACCACTACACCAAACAGGAGAAGATTGCTTCTAAGCCCTAGACTCAAGAAGGCATTGGGAAGGAGCTGATGTGCCTCAGAGGCCAGAGGGGAGAGCCAGATATCATGATGCTGCCCTTGTTGGGGGTGGGGGGGAATATAAGGGACATCATCTGTCCCACCTCCTCCTTTTGACTTCCAGTCTACCCCTGAGAGGTACAAAACTGCCATCACACGTGTGATGAGAGGTCCCTGTGTTGTTCCCTAACAAACACAAGGAATTTGAAATGTGGAGATGGGAGCCTGACTTGCTATTTTTTCCCCAGTCATGCTGAATTTCCAGCCATCTAAATGCCTTGCTTCCCCCTTCTCTTCCAAGCAGCAGGAGAATCAAATCAGTTAGCACTATTATATAATCACGTTCCCGCCAAAAAAGCGCAATGGAAAAGAGAGAGAGAGAGAGAGAGAGAGAAACGACAGAGGCAAAAGCCCCAGGGTTCTCCTGGAAACAAGTTGTTTTGTAAATTAAAAAGTGTACCTTTGTTTTGAGACACCTCTGCCCTCCAGATGGTCTGCAGTGACGGCATACACCTGTTCAGTGTCAGCCATTACCCACGGCAGCATATGGCAGCTCACACACATTGCTCAGGCTGAGGGAGGGGAATGTGGAACTCTTGGTCACCAGGGCGGTTTTCAAGTAGCATGACAGAAGCTGTGGGAAATTTAGTTGCTGATAGAAAACTGATGTTCTTCTTGCTGGCAGGAAGATATAGAGGCCTTCAAAAGACCAGCAGCTGCACCAAAATTTCTTAAAAGAGGAAACGAGGCTCCTCTGAAGGGTGAGAAGGAGGAGGAAGGCATCTTTTGAGACTTCATGAGAGGGGCAGTTTGTCTCATTCTACTTTTCATTAGTAATCAGGAGGGATGTTAAACAATTAACTGGTCCTCTGTATAACATTTAAGAAATCTACTGGTTAAATTTAAATTCATATATTTTTTATAAAAGTGAAATACAGTAACAAGTAGATTGTTTAATACTACTAAAAGGTAAAGGTTTCCCTTGCTCGAAAGCCAGCCAAATCTGACTCTAGGGGGCGGTGCTCATTTCCATTTCCAAGCCAAAGAGCCAGTGCTGTCCAAAGACTTTTTCCATGGTCCTGTGGCCGGCATGACTAATACTGCTAACCCACCCCACTATTTATTTACTTCATTCATATCCCACCATTCTCTCCACTGGGGACCCAAAGTGGCTTACATTGTTCTGTTTTCCATTTTATCCTCACAACAACTCTGTGAGACAGTTTAGGTTGACAGCGTGTGACTGGCCTCAGGTCAAGTAAGCGTCATGTCAGAAAAGGGATTTGAGCTTAGGCCTTCCAGATCTTAATCCAACAGTCTAACAATTACATCAGACTGATTCCACTTAGACCACCTTAAAATAATTTTTTGCTATTGAGTTTTTAAAGGGTAACAGAAATTACTGAGACTATTTCTGAGTTATTTCAAACAGTACAGCAGGGCCTATTTATGCAGCTTCTACAGATGAATTTTGAAAGGGCATTTTTGAAGATGCCCAGTTCTCTTATATTGTTGGCCTTTCTAAACCACTGGATAAATAAATAAAAAGTAGGTTTCATTAACATTCAAATTCCTAAAAAGCAACCATAAAGAATTGATTATGGCAAATCTCCCACATAAAACAGCATGCCCTTATACGAAAGTTCAGTACTTTAACTTAAATTCTATGAGGAGATGGATTCCTGTCTCAGTATTCTTTGAGAAAAGCCTGGTCTGTGCCTACAGCGGAATATGGCAATAATGAGGTGGCAGAGTAGATTGCTGCTTCGAACTCCAGGTGAAGGTATCACATTGTAACTTCTACATAAATCATTAACTGCAAATAGAAATATAGTTCAGCAAGGGCAATAGGATAGCGTAAGTTAAATGCAGATAAATGAACATTTTTTATTTAGATTGACCAAAGGACATGATCTCATGAATTCTAAGCCCCTCCTATTTGTTTCCTCCCAATTCTGCTAGCTCAGGCTGTGGCAGGGTTAATCAATCCCCTAAATAGGGCTAGATTTGTCCTCATCTTCAAGGCCAAGATGCATTCCTCCTTGCTTCCACCCACCCTGTTGTTTCTAGGAAATCTCTCTTAAGAGTTGCTTTGCGATGCCACCCTTACTCTCCTAGTTTATGGTTCTTTTGATGGGGATTGTTGGTCTCAACTAGTCTATCTCCCAAGTGGTAGGTCCTCTTCTCAATGGTTCCTCTATCCCCTTGCTGAAGAGGGGCTTGCCTTTTCATTGGTATCCCTAATTCCACCTACTTTTTCTTGGGTCTCCATCCCTTTCTTCCACCCAAGCTTTACTATGTTGCCCCCCCCCAAAATGTCTTCTTCAGGTGGCTAAGCTGGGGTGGTATACATGATTACTATGGCCACAATGTTGGAGGTAGACCAGATATCTGTGGTTATAGTGCTGCAGTATAGTAGGGTTTAGGGTTGCCAGGTCTGGGTTGGAAAATACCTGGAGACTTTGGGGGTGGAGCCAGGAGAGGGTGGGGTTTGGGGAGGGAAGGGGCCTCAGTATGGTACAATGCCATAGAGTCCACCTTTCAAAGCAGCCATGTTCTCCAGGGGAGCTGATCTCTGTCAGCTGGAGATCGGTTGTAAAAGCGGGAGATCCCCAGGCCCCACCTGGAGGCTGGCAACCCTACTAGGGTTGCCAGATCCAGGCTGGGAAACTCCTGGAGATTTGGAGAACGAGCCTCGAGAGAACAGGAATGTCTGTGGGATCCAATGCCATAGAGTCCACCCTTCAAAGCATCCCTGTTGCACGACAGTCCCTTTTCTTCCGATGAACTGATCTCTGTAGACTGGAGATGAGCTGTCATTCTTGGGATCCCATCTCTCTACATTTCTACATTGCATCTCTACAATATAGGATTCATGTACATCACAGAGAATTGTATTTTGGAGATCATACTGGAAATTTAAGCCACATTTCAACATAGTTTTGATGAAACTAGCACTTGTCCACAACCCTTGCATTTTTCTCCAAAGCTTCCTGATGTGGAATTTAAAAAGAATGAGATGCTGTATAACTGTCTACCACATCTGATAATTGGTTGGCTCCTATCGAAGGCCAGCCATTCATTCTTAAGCCTACTAGAAGCCAAGATGTGCTGTGTTCCAAAGTTAGATGATAACCATGTGTTGAGTGTCAGTCGGTCCATGTTTGTGAAATGGTATCTGGGTCTAATTTCCACTGTCTGTCAATGGAGCTCTTTGATCTGGCTTTGATTCCCAACCCCCTTCTACTTTAACTAGAGGCTATTGCTGTCATTGCCACTTCAGTTGCTGATTTCATTTTGCTAAGATGTAAAAGATGTATTTGCAGCGATTCTCCCAAATACGATCCTTAATTGATTCCCACCTTTCTATCTTCCCACAAGGAATTTTGCAACGAGTTGCTGTAGGATTAGTGTAAAGTTGTTTTTTTTAAAACACACACACACACACACACCAAAAAACCTTGATGAAAGTGAAAAAGCTGCTGGAAATGTGTGGAAAATACACATGTATTTAGAAGCAAATAAAGGCTTAGATATCATAAGTAATTTAAAGTGGGGGGGAAATAATTATTTTGTGATATGTGTTAAAACACTGCTTTCGATATTTCACAATCATGTTACATAGGATTAAGCTGCTAGATAAATGGAATCTGTGTGGTTTTAAATATGTATGAAGTGAACACACATTACATGCCATTATAAATGTGGGTGTTCACGAAAAGGCATAAATCAGCAGCACACACACACACACCCCTTTATGCCAGCTATCAAGGATACAACTATTTTAGAGCATTTTGATGAAATGATGAGAGGGACTTTTTGCAAGACATGCTACTATAGAATTCCTTTGTACAATGAACTTTCATTAAAAAGTGTATCAGGGCAAAGGCACATACATCATAGGACCACTTTGAACATTATATATTTAATCTTATTATTATGATTACATCTTATTATTATTATTTTTACATTACACACCTGGAAATGTAAAGGGAATGCAATAAAGAAGTTTGCAATCATGTCTGTTGTATAGAAACCGAAGGCTTCCTGCAGCCATAGAGTACAAGGGGTGGCATCTATGATGTGTAGGTATCCCCACAGTAAGAGTTGCCATGCTGGATCAGACCAGCGGGCCACCCAGTTCGGCATCCTGTTCCCCTGGAGGGCTGACAAACAGCACAGCGGTCAAGACTTCCCTTGATGGTGCCTCCTCCTAGTATCGGTACTCATAGGCTGACTCCCTCTGGATGTGGAGATTCCCTTTTGTCGCCATGCCTAGTAGCCATTGATGGACCTATCCTCTATGGCTCTTTCTAATGTTCTTTTAAAGCCATCTGTTCCTATGACCTCCACAACATCCACTGACAGTGAATTCCACAAACTGATCACTCACCGAGTAAAGGAGCATTTCTTTTTGTTTGTCCTGACTCTATTGCACATTCGCTTCATAACGTGCCCCTAAATTCTAGAGTGATCGTCTTTCTTTTCCTAAGTCAACAGAAGTTAGATAGTCAAAGAAGGTGTGGACCGATTACAGCAGTATAATAAACTCTGTACGGTCATGTAAAATTGCTTCATTTCCAGCATATGAAGAAGCGGAGCCATATTTCGTCTCAATAAAGCAGAGGTAGAAAGGGATCCTTGAAGGCTGGCTTGTTTGCTCGATCATGTCAGGGAAATCGTACTGGATATTTGGAGGCATGGGCTGCAAACTCAAGAGCAGAGTTGGTGGACCAATTATTATCTGCCATCCTTTAACCATATGCTGCTAATCAGAGTTAAGGTCATTCAAGATAAGGGCAGATTTCAACACGTGGCTAAAAGACAAAAAGAGTTGGCAGTCTAAATATTCCTCATCTCCTACCTAAGCCTGCTGTCCAGGGGCGGCCTTAACCAAGTCAGCTGGCCTTAGGCCCAGGTATGCTGGACAGGTCCCTGTCTGCCCTGAGCCGTGCCCACCCCCAACAGAGGGGAGGAAAAAGAGGAGACTCCTACTGCCACTTGAGTAGTTGCCATTCAGGGTTCAGGCAGCTGGCTCAGTGGGAGCAGCCACTGATTGCACCCATTTGGTCCAGGGCTTGGGAAACTGGCTTCTGGTGGTGCCTCTCTCTTGGGCTCAGGGAGGGCACAGCAGGGGTGGGTAGGGTCATCCAGCTGTGGGGCTGGCAGGGGGTGATGGCTGTGATTCTGGGGTCCATCCTGGACTTTTGCCAGAATCACTATGACTTGCTGCCATCTTAAAATTGCTGGTGGGAAACACATCAGCCAGGAACCTACCTATTGTAATAATTCCACAAGTACACTGTGCCAACAGGATTGGAAGTTTTATCGGAACAAAAGAAGGGCCTTTCCTGGCCTCTGCTTGAGACTGGACAACCATCTTGTGGGTATGTTGTAGGGCTGTCTTTCAGCTATGCTCCTGCAGAGTGCAGGGGGTTGGACTAGATGACCTGCAAGGTCCCTTCTACTCTATGATTCTATGAAAAACTAACAGCCAACAACCAACAGAGGAAAGTGAAACTAAACTACAGCACATGGTTTTCAGCCCTAAGGGACTGGGGGAAAATAACTAAACAGTTCAATAAGGGAACATCACCAAATTCACAACTTGCCATGATATAACACCCATTGTGCTTGGATAGGGTTGCCAGACCCCCAGTCCAAGTGGGGGTTCCCCTGATTTCTGGGGCTTCAGACCGCCACCAGCCAGCTGGTCAGTGGGGGAAGCCCCTCCCCGAACAGGCATGTTGCCCTGCAATATCCCTGTCATGATGACGTCACCTGAAGAGAGCCAGTTTGGTGTAGTGGTTAAGTGAGCAGACTCTAATCTGGGAGAACCGGGTTTGATTCTCCACTCCTCCACTTGCACCTGGCTGGATGACCTTGGGCAAGCCATAGCTCTGTACCAGCTGTTCCCTCAAGGACAGCTTGGGAAAGAACTCTCTCAGCCCCACCTACCTCACAGGGTGTCTGTTGTGGGGAGGGGAAGGAAAAGGAGTTTGTAAGACGCTCTGAGACTCCCTTGGGGAGTGGAAGGCGGGGTATAAATCCAATCTCTTCTTCTTCTTCTGAAGTGATGTCATTGCATTGGGAATGTGTGTGGGGGGGTGATGCTCTAGTTTTTGGGCAAACTCTATGATTTTGAAGGCAAAAAACCGTTGTGTTTTGCCCACAAACTAGAGCGACACTCCCTGATGTCCCCAATGTGATGACATCACTTCCGGGTGGCATCATCACGGCATGCATGCCCGAAGATCCCAGAGGAGAGGTAGGATCCTCCTGCCGGCAGCCAGGTAGGACCTGGCAATGCTATGCTTGGATTTCTTCCAGCTATGAACCTTCCGCTCTCTGCAGAGCAGCTGGCAGTCTGTGAAGCTGCTCTGATCATAGAATCACAGAGTTGGAAAGGGCCGTACAGGACATCTAGTCCAACTCCTTGCTCAATGCAGGATCAGCCTAGAACATCCCTGACAAGTGTTTGTCCAGCCGCTGCATAAAGACTGCCAGTGGGGGCGCGCTTACCACCTCCCTAGGCAGTTGATTCCATTGCTGGACTACTTGTACTGTAAAAACAGAGGGGAAGCAGCAGCAAGGAAGCAGTTCTAGGAAGCTGGTTCCGCTCAGCACGTGTACACCTTGGGAAGCAAAAGCCTCTCTTCATCCACTTTTATCACTTTTAGAAACTATTGTCTGTCTCCAGCCTGTGCTAAAATAGACTTTTAAAGAATATAAATCCTGGCAAGTTAAATGCAAGAACAGAAGGCAATTTAAAAAAAAGATTCTGAGGAGCAGCCAATTAAAGAAATTAAAAAGTGTGTTTTTTCCCAAATACATTTGAAATAGGAAGTAAGCCAGAGAATCAGTAGCACTACTAGATCAAGAAGCAAGGGAACACTTGGCGATCATAGCATAGAAGTTAAATGAGTTCTTGAGTGCCTGTCCTCGCATAAGAACATGGTAGATGTGTATCTATAGCAGACCCAAAGGGTGCTTATGAAATCTGTCTCTGCCAAATTTTTCTTCTGATTTGTGGATTCTGTAGTATCTTATCTACAGAATATAGGACAAGTTCTGCCAGATCACATATCTAATCCATAAGCAGGTCATGAACGTGACAGCTACCAACATCTCCAAATGTTTATCCATCTGCCACTGTTATTCATAGGCAGAGATGGGCATGAACCTCATCATGAACCTAAATGGTCATGAAAATCGCCCTGTTTGTTGTTCATGAGCCAAGGGACATGCGATCATGCCTGCATTGTACCTCCCACAAACCTCCATGGTTTCTACGGAGGTTCATGCAGTTTGTGTCGGCGATTTGTGCAGCAGACATGTTGGTGGCAATCAATTAATCGTCAAAGCAATGGGGGGGGGTGGACTTCTGCAACCCTTCTGCAGCCCTAGAAACACCAATAGTGGCCCTCCAAAGTGCAAGAGGCAGTGCTGGCTGCCAACAAGAGAGCTCCCATTCTGCTTAATGGGAGCAGAATGGATATAGACCCTCAGCTCACACATAGCTGTTTTTACTTGGCAGCAGGCAGGTAGGCAGACAGGGAGTTAGAGGCAGAGAGGGAAGGCAAGAGAATCATTCCTCAGTGTGAACAGTGGGGTTTGGGGTGTTGGTGCTTGCTCAGAGCTCTGAGGCACCTATCCTTCTACTCATGTTAAGCAGAGTGGCTTAGCTTCATTGGTGCCTTTAGCCTGCAGGGAGTCTGTTCCATACACTCCTGAACCTAGGGCTGTGATTTCCCCAGAGAGCACTTTCCTGGGGGCACCTGCTTTGGGGGGCTGTAACTCCCCCCCAATCCAATCCTCACTAAATTTGGAGGTCAGCTAGAGGAAAGTCAGCTGGAGACTTGCTGTGAGTTTGGCATCTCTAGCAATGCGGTGTGTGTGTGTGTGTGGGGGGGGGGTATTCTACCACATCACAAACCTCACAAAATGAACTGGATAGGTAAACAGGAAGGTTCATGAAGGTTCGTGGTTTGTGAGACCCCATGAACCACGAACTGGGACGAGCCTTCATTTTCCCAGTTCATGCCCATCCCTATTCATAGGTGCCTTGCCTCTGTATCTTGAGGCGCTATTTAATTATCACCACCACTCCCTATGAATATGTCTAAACCCCCCTCTCTGAACCAGTTCTACTGACCACCTCACATGGCAGAGGACTCCATAAGTAAATTAAGCATCTGGCCAAGAAGTATTTGTCAGCTCTGACTGTAGAGCCCAACAATTTTTCTGGGTGACCCCAAACTGTAGTAACAGAAAAAAACATTTATTTCTGTCTAGCTGCTCCACACCTTGAAGATTCAGACTGAGATGCTAAGTGAAACATTACTAAGCCATCAGAACTAAACGATCCTCAAAAATAAAAGAACTACTATTGATTTATTCTCACTCTAGAAGGCAATTCACAGAGTAATTTAAGGGGGAGGGAAGGCAGGTCCCTATCCAAAGGGCATGCAATCTCTATCATGACACTGGAGAAAAAAAGGAAGAAAAGGAGACAGAAGAGCAAATGTTGCTAAGAAGATGTTCTGGAAGAGTGTTCCTTGCAGGGGTGTACTGTTAAAGCACAGGTACATGGGAAGTACATCATTGCTGCTTGTTGGAACATTTGTGGGTTTTTTGCTCTTCCAAATTCCAGGTATAAACTTGGGAGTAGGGATGGGCATGAACCAGCTCATGAACTAAAGTTTGTGGTGAATGTTAGTTGGTTTGTGGTTCGCAAAGTGAAGTTCATGGCAGGTCAGCCAGCACGAACTTTCAAGTTGTTTGAGGTGATTCATGAACAGATATGTTTCCAGACAGACTATCTCCTCTCAATCTAAATGTTTACCAAACTGGGGGGGGGGGGGGGACTTGGAGGGCATGTAGAGGAGCATCCAGGGGAGGACCCCTGCAACTTTGATGTCTCTAGCTTGCACGGGATCCATTCTATACACTCCAGAGCCTCCTGAACCTGCACCAGTCAAATGACCACCTGTCATTTCCCCAGAAAGCCCTTTCCTGGGGGCACCTTCATGGGGGGAGGGGCATGACCCAGACCCCCAAATCCTTGGCGGACAGGTAGAGGAGGGTCAGCTGGAGATCCCATGTGAGCTTGGTGTCTCTAGCACATTGGGGGGGGGGGCTACTAAGTCACAAACCTCACAAACTGAACCAGTTTGTTTGGCCCCTAGAAGTTTGTGGTGGTTCAAACCAGTCATGCCAGAAAGCACAAACCGAAACACATTTTCCCAGTTTGTACCTATCCCTACTTAGGCGTGGCTGGAGCTGAGAGCCAAGGAACAAGAGCCAAAGAGCTCTTGGGCCATGCTCTAAGGCCTTGAACGAGCTGGCCCACTAGACTCAAGCACAGCCCAAAATATCATTGATTAATTTGTTTTATTGAAACTGTATGTTTTTAAATTGTATTTTTGTTGTATTTTTATTAAGGTTGTGTGCCCCTTTGGGCGGAAATACAGCAAGTAAACATACTAAGTAAGGTGAACATTTCATATTAGAAACTGAGGTGTGAACCAATTAAATCCATTGCTAAGGGAATAACGATTGTTAGATATTGTATGCAAAGACACCAGCCTGAGCATGGAATGACTCAAAGAAACAGTACAAGATTGGAAAACATGGAGAGAGCTGGCCCACAGAATCGCCAAGAGCCATGACTGAATGGCTATGAATATTTAGAAAACACTGGGTTGTACCCTAGTAAAGGTAAAGGTTTCCCTTGCTTGAAAGCCAGTCGAATACGACTCTAGGACTGCAATGCTCATCTCTGTTTCCAAGCCAAAGAGCCAGTACTGACCAAAGACATTTCCGTGGTCATGTGGTCTGCATGACTAGATGCCGAGGTGCATGGAACACCGTTACCTTCCCACCGAAGTGGTACCTATTTATCTACTTGCAATTTCTTGCTTTTGAACTGCTAGGTTGGCAGGAGCTGGGACCAGAGATGGGAGCTCACTCCACCATGCGGCACTCAGGTCTTGAACTGCTGAACTACCAACCTTCCAGTCTGCAGTTCAGTGTCTTAACCACTTGAGCCACTGCAGCCCCATTGGTTGTACCCTACCAACCTGCTAAGTGTGATGCCTTTCTCGAGCCCAAGGAGCCTTAAGGCTTCCAGTGGAAGAGGGTTAATTCTTGAGATGAAGGAATCTCTACACTTAGCCAAATGGAATGGTTGGGTACAATCCACTATATAAATGCTAAGCATTGTTATCAATTATTCTTATTTTGCAAAGAAAAACTGTGGCTCAAAGGTGCGTCGGATTGTTTTGTAGGCGTTAGTAATTATACAGGAAAGGATGAGTCAAGTGAATATTGAGCACTTGACTTTCAGAAAAAGTAAGGGTGGACTCAGCCCTGCAAATTATTTCGGTGTGCAAAGTACTCCATCCTCATCAAGTAAGGAGACATATAAAGTGGTTGGCCTTTTGGGGGGGGGGGGGTAGCAGGCTTTACAATACTGCACCAATGAATCAGTGCAATTTTCCCTTCCATGTCAATGCTTTGCCAAGAATAATGAATACAAATGAATAGAGGGTTCACCACCATTCACATTCTAATAGAAACTAGAGGATAGTCAGAGAAATTATAACATTCATAATTACAGTTACTCACTTCGGAAGGTATGGAGTGGTTAAAAACAAAATATGAAAGCAAGTATAAGATATCCCAGTGACGTTATTAAAACCCAACTGAACAGATTGGGGGGTGCGGGGAGTCCTAAACCCAGTGATGAAAGTAAAGGGGCCTAAATGGGACTGAGTATCTATAAGCTTTAGCAAAGGTATGTAACTGTTAGCATAAGATGAAGTCAGGGACTTGCATACATCATGCGAATTTTCATAACTTTTCTTATTTCACACAACTCATTCTGCTTCTGCTGAGCATGGAGTTATGCAGAGAAGCGAAGCCTTATCCCAAACTTCTGGACGCGTTATTCCTTATCTGGCTTCTGAGATGTCTTCAGGCATTCGCAGACACCTTTCAAGTCAGCTTCACAAGCACATTTAGAACCCATCACATACAGAGATCTGAACATGGAAAGCTTTGAGACAACTCTTTGGTCTAACAGAGGTAAGTATCGTCTCCTCTGACTGGCGGTGGCTCTCCAAGGCCTCGGATATTTCACATTCTTTGCCACCTGATCCCTGCTGGTTGCCAGGCCAGGCCCTGCTGCCACCCTTGGTATGTGTACACACCTCTTTTGTGCCACTGTTATTTCTGCTCAAACACGTTTTGCAAGGGTTTGAAGCACTCTATACACCTGTTTGACCAGAATAAACGGAATATGCACACCACAGAAAGCAATGACAGAGTCCCTTCAGCTCTGTAAGAAAACCTGCTCCAACCTAATTTTGCATGCATTAGGCATACACCATAAAGACCGCTTTGCCCTCTGTGAATGTAATCTTGGTCCCAATTCCACGGTCAGGCTTTCTCAGAGCAAAGCAGATACTTATTCAAAACCCCACAATTCTCCCCCCTCTTTTTTGGTGGGAGAAATGAAATTATTAATGCCAACCATTTTAAATAACTTTCCAAGCCAAAAAAAAAAAAGGGGGGGGGGGGGGAGAACACTAAGAACTGAAATGATTTTAAGGTAAGGATATTTTATAGATATGAGTTGAAATCCAAAGCAGGGGGTGGGGGGCACGGGGAAAGGGAAGAGAACTTGTGGACCTAACTAAGTCTCTGGTTGCTGTTTTTATCTGCAGCCATTTCCACTGCGAAATGGACACCAGTCGAACGGCAGCTTGTCTTTTTGGCAGGGAGAACTGTTACCGAGAACGTGTCTATAAAAGCATCCGCAGTCGTCTCCTGCATTCTCTCTTCCACTCTTTCCATACCAGCCATGTGGGAAATACACATTTCCCAATCTTTGACAGAACCCCACCACCGCCACCCCCCCCCCCCCTGCATTTAGAAAGCATGTGTTTGGAATGTAAGGACACGACAAAGTGCTAGCCTCCATTCTCACACTTTTTGTTATCTCCAAACTGATGTTCAGGGTTGCATGGACTTGCCCGACAGGCAAGCTGTGCACACTCTAGGCTGCCATCTTGCCACCCCTCCTCCCCATCCTTGGCACCTACAGACACTTGGCTGTTGATATGCTGGGACTCTGAGTGAGTGTCATATGTAAACAGCGAAACTAGCTCGACTCAGCTCCTTTTAAGCTGAAGAAGTACTTGAGGCACCTGGAAGAAAGAGAGGCTGCCCTGGAGGAAAGGCACCTTCCCTCTGCTCTTCAGATAAGTTCAGACCTGTTTAGAAGGAATTGGAACTGGATTAAAGAGAAAGAGGCTCCAAATTGAAATTGCACACTAGCAGTGGACCCAAAGGACATCATACAACAGCAAAAGGGGGGAAAGTATGTCAGTGAATGTACAATGAATGTATATTGTTACATACCAAGATGTATTTATTTTTACTCTCATTTGTTTCTCCACCTAATTTTCTAATTGTAGGCATTTTCAATATTCTAGACACTGGAAATGGTTCTGATCTCTTTCTACCCCAATAAGCACAATGTCTCTGATGCATCCTGTAAAAAAAGCAAGATGCTTCAGCTAATGATATTGTTTTTACAGGTAAACACTCTAGCAAGGGCCTCAAAAGAACCAATAATAAGACAACCAGTTTTTCTATCAGCTTATGTGCTTTCTAAAGTGTGGGACAGCCCAGACCTGAATGGCCCAGGCTAGACTGATCTTGTCAGATCTCAGAAGCTAAGCAGAGTTGACTCTGGTTAGTATTTGGATGGGGGACCTCCAAGGAAGTCAGGGTTGCTGCACAGAGGCATCCAATGGCAAACCACCTCTGAACGTCTCTTGCCCTGAAAACCCTATGGGGGTCACCATAAGTTGGCTGAGACTTGATGGCACTTTCCGCCAGCAAACTGTGGGGTTGGGTCATACTATACAAGAGGTTGCAAAATGTACCTTAAAAATTAATCAACCATATTTGTTTGTTTGTTTGGAACATTTGTAAGCTGCCCCTGCAGACCCGACCGGGGTCACTCACAACTAAAACAACAACATAAAACCAAACAGGACAATAAAACATCAACAAAGCAAATCATCAAAGCAATAAAGTGTTCAAAAAGCCAAGGCAGTAGAACAAATAAACAAGAATATGCTGGATGCATCCACTACTCAATGCCCACCATCAGAATAGTAAGATCTTGTGTAGAACTGATAAGACACTGAAGAAGATGGCGTGGATGCACCGGGATTCCCTAACATAGCCTGTGCTACAGAGGAGAGGTACAGAAGCATTGCAGTGGCTCAGAAATCATTTCTTGAGCTTTAGCTGATTGAGCAAAGGAGAGTGTGGGAGGCCAGGAGGCAATATTAGCTTGGCTTCACAACTTCAAGGATGACAGCTGTGCAGACAGGCTGTGGTTCAGTGGCAGATCATTTACTTTGTATACAGAAGACTCCAAGTTAAGTTCCTGGCACTTCTGTTTAGAAAAGATCAGATAGTGGGGGATGTGAAAGGCCACTACTGGAGGGCCACTGCCCATCAGACAATACTGACTTTGATAGACCAATGGTCTGACTCGGTATAAGAAGAAGAAGAAGAGTTGGATTTATACCCTGCCCTTTACTTGGAGTCTCAAAGCAGTTTATAGTCTCCTTCCCTTCCTGTCCCCACAACAGACACCCTGTGAGGTAGGTGGGGCTAAGAGAACTGCCCTCGAGAGAACATCTCTGAGAGAACTGCGACTGACCCAGGGTCACCCAGCTGGCTACAAGTGGAGGAGTGGGGAATCAAACCTGATTCTCCAGATTAAAGTCCGCCGCTCCTAACCACTACACCAAACTGGGCGACTTCATGTATTTGTACGACATGAGTGTTTGTGAGTATCTTTTCCTGGTTATGATTAAATGTACTTGAAATTTTAATATGGAGAAAAGAAACACTGTGCCGTAGGAAGTACTGCCAAGGAACCCTCAGACTACAAACTATGCTGGCAGAATAGGCAACATTCTTCTCAGAGAGACTACAGATGAAAAACAACAACAACTCGCAAATGCAGGAACAGACTTGCCCCACCAGGTAGGAAATGATTTTTTTGTCCCCAACATGAAGCTTAAGAATCTGTTGGATTCCTAGCCATACCATGAAGCAACTGCACTCTGGGATATACGAAACGATGTTCCTTGATTGAAACAATAATTCTACTCTTGCTTTTGTAACTAATGCTAGGCTGCGAGTAATTACTTCTCTCATAAACAGCTTTACATCCAGTGTAGAAATGTATACTGTTCCTCTTACGTAACAGTTTACAGCTATCACATTATTACCCTCCGTCCCCTTCATATTTTGGTGGAGAAGGAAGTTATGCTATAGCTTTTAATGTTGATGCTTCAGATAGGAAAAGGAGGCAGAATAATTTTCTTTTAAAGTTTTCTTTGTTGTAGTTTCATTGCTCCCAGTGCCCATGGCAGTGCATAATATAAAAACAATAATTATAATTGTAAATTAATCTGAGTGCCCCTAAAGTCATAGCATTGTTAAAATAGCAACAACTAAATAACAACAACTAACACAGGGGTCCCTAAGCTTTTTTTGTGTCTGCAGGCACATTTGGAATTCTGCCACAGCATGTTGGGTGCAGCCACAAAATGGCTTCCATGAAATGGTTGCTGCAGGAGGTGGAGCCAGCCACAAAATGGCTGCCATGGCTTACTTTCAGTTTCACATTGAACATCCTTGTGCTGTGGTAGCAACTGCTGCCAAAGCAACATTGTTAGAAATTGCCCTAGAAATCTCTAGTGGCCAGTCAAAAGCCTTGCTGTGCAAAGCTACACCTGGCCCCACCCACTTTCTAAATTTTTTTGGTGGTCACCAGGAAAGATGTCAGTGGGCACAGCAATGCCCATGGTCACCATATTGGGGACCCTTGAACTAACAGGTTAAAAACTCACAATCTGCAAGTTTAGTAGAACAGAACAGTTATCTAAAAGTACTGAAATCATTAACAGCTAGGGTCGTACTTGGCGGGGAGTGCTAGGGGGATTCGTTATGAGCCATTTCTGACACTACCACAACCAAGGCACCTGAACAAAGCCTCCACACTGATCATAAAGAATGGGGAAATTAATTTGAGAAAAGGCAATTGCCAACTGCTGGGATATGCAAGGTCTATTGTGCATAGATAAAGAGGATGACAAGAACATCCTTCAGGGAGCAGCAGAGGGGACAACTAGTTAACATAGTGAGATTAGGGACTTCCCACTATTTTCAAATAGTCTTCTTCCTGTCTACTGATTGGCTCAATTGGGGTTTTCCCTGCTTCTACTGAGAATGTTAGTTAGTGACTTCCTGCTAGCTAGACAGTTAACTTCTCTTTCTCACTCTTCCTTCTTACAAAGTTTGTTCTCTTCTTAAAAAACTGACTTTATTCTTTAAAAGCTCATGCTCTGCATTACTGCATATCTACACTCTGCCAACACCAACGACGACTTGCCCAAGGTAAAAAAGACTGTACCAGTCTAACCTCTTGCCTCTCCCCACTAAATGTCATGCTGTGGTATCTGAAATCCTGCCCTCAAGCTCTATACAAAGTAAACAGCAGAGCTGTGGAATGACTGGTCCCTTTCCTGACATTATCAGTGCAGTCTAAACAGAGTTACACCCTTCTAAGCCCATTGAAGTAGAATGGTGTAACTTTTTAGGATTGCACCATATATGATCAATGAACTCCCCCAACAAATATGAGAAAGAGAACATTTGCTCTATATTTAGTGATCAGCACCACCAGGCATTAGATTGTTAACTCTGGCCGAGGACAGACTGGCAATCTGCCCCGCTCTGCCTCCGCTTCTAAAGCGGAGGCAGAGGGGGCGTTCAGATTGCCGCATCTGCCCCCCGTCGTCAGCGCGGACTCACCCGTCCGCGAGGCGCCGTCCTTCCGCTTCAGCCGGAGACCACTTTAAACAGGGCTCCGGCTCTCCGGCCGCGCATCCCTGCCGCTTCCTGGCAGTGTGGATGCGTCGGCAGCGCGCCGGAAGCGGGGGCGGAAGTGCGAACGCACCCGCAGTCGCGTGCCTCCTCCCCGCCTCCTCCCCGGGACATCGCAGCCAGTGCGAACGGGCCGCACCGGGCTGCTTTTCCCGCGGGGCTTTTGGCCCTGCATCTGTTCCAGGGCAGATCTTCAGTCTGTCCTCGGCCTCTATTGTTCCATCCAGAACCAAAAAAAAAGGGTGGGTGGGTTGCATGCTCTCCAAAATTTAATAGATGAAAACAGGTGCATCAAATGATTAACATAAAATAGCTAAAACTGGTTTTCTTTATTTGAAGCATGAACTTGTCTTTCTGGAAAAGCTGACTAAGGGCAAAACTAGAGTTTACAAAAAATGTGGACTACCACCAAATACATCAACCTCATGTCCTGTTTTCCTTTCTCCCTGCATAATATTTAGATCAACTTATACGACATTTGGAATAATTATATTTGAGAACCTCCTCATCACCATTCCATATCCTGCCACGGGCAGAAAGCGATGGTTTTTATGTTTTGTTTTGCCCCAAATAAGAGCGCCCACTGCATATATCTTGCTATCATGAAATATCTTGCTTTCAGATATTTTATGTACCTTACAATAAAACCCCCCAGATGCAGATTTTAACCCAAAAGGCAGATACAAAAGAAGGCTCTCCCAAATGTAGTATTAGAAGTGCATGAAAGGGGATTCTGCCAAACTAGTAGAACCTGCGTATGTGTTAAGTGCCGTCAAGTTGCTTCCGACATGGCAAACCTATGAATTAATGTCCTCCAAAATGTCCTCTTATTCACAGCCATTATCAGATCTTGCAAACTGAGGACTGTGGCTTCCTTGATGGTGTCAATCCATCTCATGTTGGGTCTTCCTGTTTTCCTGCTGCCTTCAACCTTTCCTAGCATTATTATCTTTTCCAGTGACTCTTGTCTTCCCATAAGGTAACCAAAGTATGATAACCTCAGCTTAGCCATTTTGGCTTCTAGGGAGAATTCAGGCTTGATTTGCGCTAGGACCCCTTATTTGTCTTTTTAGTGGTCCATAGTATCCATAAAACTGTCCTCCAATAACACATTTCAAAGGAATCTACTTTCTTCCCTTCAGCTTTCTTCATTGTCCACCTTTCACACCCATTTGGCATGAATTAACTTTTTCTTGGTTGCCAGCAACACATCCTTACACTTAAAGATCTTTTTTAGCTCCTTCATGGCTGCTCTCTTCATTTTCAATCTCCTTCTGACTTCTTCGGCGCAGTCTCCTTTTTGGTTAATGATGGAGCCAAGGAACAGAAAATCTCGGACAATTTCATTTTCTTCATCATCAGCCTTAAAATTGTGTAATTCCCCAGCAGTCATCCCTTTTGTCTTCTTGATGATTAGCTGTAGTCCAGCTTCGACACTTTCTGCTTTATCAGTAGACATATTTAAACTTTTGACTCTGTTTCTGTCACCTTTCACTTTTGCTTCTTGTCTATCTTTAGTAATTTTAAGCATTTCAACAGTCATCCATCAAGGCTTTTCTTTTCTTTTGGCTACAGTAATGGTCTTTGAGCATTTTTCCTTGATAACACCTCTGGTTTCAACCCATAGTTGTTGGGTTCACGTTCCCTTGAGTTTAGTAATTCAAATCTGTCCTTTACATAGTTTTTAAACTCTTAAGGAATGTTGCTTAGATTGTATTTTGGCACTATATGTTTTTCTTCAGCTTTATTCAAGTACAAGTACAATACCTTTACTGGCATAGTAAATTAGGATCAATATATAAGATTAAAATTCATACATAGGTTTAAACATAGGAGTTATATAAAAATTAATTAATGACAGCATTGGATTTGGCTTTAAGAATTTCTTCCAGGAACTTTGCAACTGCTCTATTAATTTCCACTACCAAGTCATTCAGTAAGAGTTGACAATTAATCGCAACATTGTTGAGATCAATTACCTGGAATAAATTCCCAAACAATTTCAAACATAAATTGTCATTAAGCAGATACTCAAGCATTATATGCTGGATTGATTCAGGAAGATTCATTCCCAGAAGGACAAAGTCTCTCAAAAAAAGGAGGCTGATGATATCTCCCACAGAGAACACTGGAGGGGAATGTATTCACTCTAGTCAGCATAAAAGCTCTACATTGGACAGGACTCTCAAGATCGTATAAATAATGGGACCTTATCCCAGGCTGGGTCTCTAAATGCTAAAAAGTGGGAGAACATATGTAAGGCTGAGCAGGGCAGAGTTTGTGGGATTCCAGTTCCAAAAGCCTCTGTTTAATAAATCTAAAATTATATAACTCATCAGATAGAAGTCAATCATCTACTGCAATCTCTATATGATTGAATTTGGACATAATTCCATCTTACCAGGTTGCTTTATTCTAATTTTCAATATTAATAATTCATAGCCTGTCTGTACCACAATCAGCTCCTGGTTTTGTTTTAGCACAGAGAATAGAGCTTCTCCATCTTCTGCTTCAGATTTGATTTGGTTTCTGTATTGGCTGTTTTGTGATGTTCATGTATACAATCATTTGTTTGGTTGCCTGAAACGTGTACAAATTGTTGTCTTTGCAGGATTCTGTAAGTTGCTCTTCTGCTTCATTTTGCACTCCTAGTCCAAATCTTCCAACTATATTTGATTCTGCTTAGCTTCCTAGTTTTGCGTTCCAGTCGCCTTTGATTATCAGCACATTTTGCTTAGGTATGTGATCAATTTCTTCCTCAATGCTTGCATAAAAGCTTTCAATTTCTTCTTCATCAGCATCCGTAGTTGGGCCATAAACTTGAATGATAGACTTGATAGATAGATAGACTTTCCATGAAGTCCAATTGATATTATTTGATCAGACTGTGCATTATGGCCCCTGACCACCTGTGCTATATCTTGCCTCACTATTAGAGCAGTTACATTTCTTCTGTGTTTGTAATTCTCTGAGTAAAACACTTTGTAATTTTCAGAAAATGTCCTAATACAGTCCCCTTTAGTTCACCCACTTCCAGGATTGCAGTGCTTAAATTTCCATTTCTCATTTTATGATTTTGAGCTTACATTGATTCATACTTCTCATGTTTCTTGTTCGTGTTACATGTGTCAAACAGTTTTGGCCATTCCTTTTACATCCATTCACATCAACAACTGAACATCTTTTGCACCCTTAAACACAGTGCTAGTTGTAGTTGTCCTCAGATCTTCCCCCATAGCTGATTGAGTGCCATCTGACCTGGAGATTCCATCTTTCAGTACTATATCTTTTTTCATTTTGGATTGTCTCATCATAGAATTTTCAGGATAAGAATTGGTCAAAAGTGGTTTACCATTGCCTTTCTCCATGTAATACTAACTGGGGTTAGCTTGCTTACCTACATCCTCAATTTCAATAATGGCTTGGATCTAGTGGGCTGTTTCCATAAAGATTTCAACTCATGGAGCACAACTTTCTCACCTCCTTTCTGCTGCAGTCCAAAAGGCCCACTGAAATTCAGATGACTGAGGGGCATCTGAGGCTGCAGTAGGAAGGGAGACAAGAAAGTGTACACTGCCGGCAGAAGACTTCCACGATAATTGCAAAAGGGTAGGTATCAATGTTCCCTCTAAGCTGTGGAGTCTTGTGAGCAAAAATTCTACTTTGTGAGTTACTGGCCTTAAAGTTGTGAGCGAGCCGTTTGGCTACTGCATAAACTAGTTTGCTCTGGAGCCCTCCTTCCTGAGCGAAGACAAAAATATGTGAGCCAGAGGCTAAAAAACTGTGAGCTAGCTCACACTAACTCAGCTTAGAGGGAACACTGGGAGGTATGTTTGTTGCAGAAAAATAAAATAAAAAGTCCAGTGGCATCTTAAAGACTAATAACATTTATTTCAGCATGAGGAAAAATTTCACCCACAGAAATGCTTTGATCCAAGTCAAACCATTGTTCTTTAACACTATCCTGGGATGTATAATTCACAGTTATTTGATAACACTAGGGGTTTACAAATTTTAAAACTCAGAATTGGTGTTTTGTTTCCTAAGACCATTACAAAACAGTTCAGCTTGTTCTATGGCTTTCCCTTTCAGCTGCCCTACAACTGTGATAGCAATGATTTCCCTAAACTAAGTGTGTATCATTTTTACTTTTGATATATCAGTATATCATGGTTTCCACTCTAGATGATTAGGGTTGCCAGCTCATGGGGACTTTCTAGGCCAATGGTATTTTTGGTGTAATGATATCACTTCCGGTGCAACCTGGGAGTAATGTCATCTCACGGAGGGTGATGCTCTAGCATTTGCTAAAAGAAAAATCTATGATTTAACCGCAGAGTTTGGGTGAATGCTGAATGCCCAGCATGATGATGTCACTTCCGGGTTATCCCAGAAGTGATGCCACCATGCCAGCTCCCACTTCTCCCACCCCCTGGCTGAGCAGCAGAGGGCAGCAGTGGTGGGGGGAAGGAAGCAGTGGTAGGGGTAAGCCAAATACTAATCCAAAGTAATATTTAACAGTGCTCATGTCCATTTTTTAATTGGTACAAGTACAATTTGTTCCTAATGCATCTATTAGGGTTGCCAGGTCCCTTCCAGATGCTGCCAGGTGGATGGGGGAACTCCGGGAGCTGGAAGTGTCACCCCCGATGTCCTGACATCACCAGAAATGACGTTGTGTGCCATGCCCATGTCACCCGGAAGTTTTGCCCAAAACCCAGAGCATTGCCCCTGAGTTGCCTATGTCACTTCTGGGTGATGTAGGCATGTCACTCCATGTTGCTGTTTGAGGGGGGGGGATTTCCTCCCACTGGCCAGCTGGGCAGTGGTGGGCAGGAGCCTACATAACCAGGGGATCCCCTGCTTCCAACTGGGGACTAGCAACCCTAGTGTCTATTCTTTTCTGTTCAGGCATGGCATGCTGCTGTTTTAATTTCTGCCTCCACTGTTGTTTTGCTCCACCTCAGTTGCTTGCACATATTGCTTCTCTTTCGCCCTTGTTGCTTGTGATTGCAGACTCTAGCAAAAAAAAAAAAAAAAGGTATCAGTTCTTATGCAAACTCTGATTTGTCCTGACCCGTGTAAGACATTGCAGACTTCCAAGTATTTAACTACTCCTTGGACATTTCCGTGAACTCTTTTTTGGATGACTTTTTGCCATTGTCTGTCATTTGACTTAACTCCTCTCCCGACTTCCTGCTTGTGCTTCCTCCATTCTGGTGACTGTTTGTCTCAATCATCCCTTTGTTGTTTTTAGCCTGGTGCAGGTAATCCCAGCTCCCTGGCATGTTGTGGCTGTTTTGTCTTCATGGAGATCGGTGTCTTCCAAATGTCTTTTTTTTTTTCTTACAGCTTTGGAGTTCTAATGCCAATCTGATTTCTTATGATGGGATCTGTTCCCTTGCCCCAGGTTGTAGCTGTGACTCATCACTTTCGAGTCTATTCAGAATTCTTCTTCTTCTTTTTGACTCCTCATGAAACTTGTTTTTTTCCTCAAATCCAGTTACTTAGGGGCATGCAGATGCCATCTCTGCAGAACTGTGTGCTCTTGTGTATTTTTTAATTAAAATATTTATGCCCTGCCATTCCTTTGTGGCTCAAGGCGGTTTACAATTTAAAGCTGTTCATAGTGCAGAATAACAAAAGTTGCTAGGTCCCATTGAAAGGCATAGCAAAGGAGACAGCCTTGCAGGCCTTCCTCAAAGCTTCTCAAGCCAGTGGTCCATCACCATCCCAGGGAGCCTGGACTATAGGGTGGAGCTACTGCAGAAAAAGCACATGCTCTAGTAGATGCCATGCTGGCTACCTGAAGTGGGGGGAACAGTCGGTAAATTGCAGCTTGAATGCTAGTGCCAGGGAGTAGCTGGTGCTAGAGTTACCAACTCTGGGTTGGGAATAGGGTTGTCAGGTCTGGGTTGGAAAATACCTGGAGACTTTGGGGGTGGATCCAGAAGGCGAGGTTTGGGGAGGGGAGGGGCCTCAGCATGGTACAGTGCCATAGAGTCCACCCTTCAGAGCAGCCATTTTCTTCAGGGGAGCTGATCTCTGTCAGCTGGGGATCAGTTGTAAAAGCGGGAGGTCTCCAGGCCCCACCTGGAGGCTGGCAACCCTAGTTGGGGAAATTCCTGGAGACTCAAGGGTTGGGGCCTCAGAAGGGCAGGATTTGGGGAAGGATCTTAACAAGGTATAATGCCATAGAGTTTATCCTCCGAAGCTACCATTTTCTCCAGGGGAACTGATCTCTGCAGTTTTGAGTTCAGCTGTAATTCCAGGAGACCTCCAGGCCCAACTGGAGGCTGGCAACCCTAGTGGTACATAGGGACGTATGTTCCTTCAAATTTGTAGGCCCTGGACCATGAAATGCTTTAAACTGAACTGAAGTTGGAAAACAAACTGGTAGCTGATGTTACTGTTTTAAAACAGATGAGATGTGTTCCTGTTAGCTAGCCCCTGGGCTGTATCCATACTAAACTGGAAATATCTACTGATTCCCCCACACACACTTCAGACCTCCCTCATGTTGTTCCTCAGGTTTCCCTGTCCCCTAGAAGCAGCACTTTATGGAGAACAATGCGCTGTGGGGAGGGGGGGACTGAAAATTTACTGACTGAAAATTTAGCCTGGATCCAACCCCCCTGAGCATAATCCTGCTGCCATATTCTGAACACAGAAGCCGTTTCCAGGTTGTAGTTAATTCTGATTTTATTCTAAGTATATAATGATCCCTTTGTGAAGCAACCCAGCTGTTTCCAAGACTTAACTTTCCAAACAATGCTTAGAATTAGGGTTGCCAACCTCCAGTGGGTGGCTGGAGATCTGAGATTACAACCGATCTCCGGGCAGCAGAGATCAGTTCACCCGGAGAAAATGGCTGCTTTGAAAGGTGGACTCTATGGCATTATACCCTACTGAAGTCCCTCCCCACCTCAAACCCTGCCCTCCTCAGGCTCCACCCCTAAAATATCCAGGTATTTCCCAACCCAGAGCTGGCAACCCTACCCAGAGTAATGCCAGGACCTAAACATGGTGGAAAGGAAGAGGACCTGACATGGAGCTGTTGTTCCCAATCAATTTAATTTAGATTATAATTAGGTATGTTTGTATATTTTTGGCTCCTCATCAGAGAGACTAGTGGGGCAATAATAAATCAATAAATAGATGTTAGATACTCATTCTGAAAAATGCCTTGACCAGTTCATCATTACTCTGTCCTGTCTGTCAAACTGTCATCAAGCTTAGGGATGCCTGGAGATCCTCCCGAATTACAGCTCATCTCCAGACTACAGAAATCAATTCACTTGGGGAAAAAGGATGTTTTAGTGGGTGGACTCCAATGCTCCCTCTAAGCTGTGGAGTCTTGTGAGCAAAAATTCTACTTTGTGAGCTACTGGCATTAAAGTTGCGAATGAGCGATTTGGCTACTGCATAAATTAGTTTGCCCTGGAGCCAGCCTTCCTGAGCTAAGACAAAAATGTGTGACCCAGAGGCTAAAAAACTGTGAGCTAGCTCACACTAACTCAGCTTAGGGGGAACACTGGTCGACTCAATGGCATTGGACCCCGCTGGGGTCCCTGTCCTCCCCAGGCTCTATCCCCAAATCTCCAGGAGTTTCCCAGCCTGGATCTGGCAACCCTATCCCTTCAACCCCCTCCCACACTAGTGGGCAGGGGGGACCTGGCAGCCCTAATGAAGCCCTTGTAGAGGGAGGCTGATTGAGCAATGCAAGAAAACAAAACTGAAGCTAAACTGTTTTGAGAGGTACATTTTGCTCCCCCCCCCCGGGGTTTGCATTGCCTTTGTACCACCAGATAAGACCTTCACATAAAGAAAACGTAATGCTCTGCAGCATTCCCGCTGTTTCCATTCAGGTAGGTATCATTGACCCTCACTCATACACAATAAAAGGGATACCCCCGGCGGATACAAAAGCAGAAGAACGGGACATAGGAACAAAAAAAAAAAACCGCTTGAAATTCTAAACGGCGACTATAAAACCATATAATTCCAGAAGGCAACATCTGCATTAATTCTTACCACACTGCATAACCCTTGTGAGTTTACAACAAGAGAGTTTACAAGAGCTTAGGGAATTCTGAGAGATGCTGTATCGCAAAGGACCTCTAATTGGGCTATTAAAACACTTGTTTTGGTGAAAAGTGAGTTTTCAGGCTCTGGGAGAGGCACAGTTTCATACTTCCCCAGTTAAAGTAGTGTGAATATATACACAAAATATACATACAGACAGACTGAATTCCCTGCCCATAATGTGATTTTTTTTTTTTTAAATGCTGCTTCTCCAGGGAACTGTCCTGGAATTTAACATGTTTGTTACTTGCTTTTGGAGATCAACGTGTCTAGCTGTTGTTGTTTTTTTAAATACACAAGTTGAGTAGATAATTTTTTTTTTAATCACCAGCACCCAAATTATTTCTATTTTAATTGGTGCATACTGAAAAAGGTATATAGGTCCCCAGGCTGTGTAGGTTAAAACCAGTAACTTGAATTGCACTCTAATGAAATCTGCTAATCAATGTAACTGGTGTAGAACAAGCTAAATATGAGCAGACATATGAGCAGATATATTGTATAACAGACATGTGTTGGATTCAGCACTTCAGGAAACCTCCAGTTTTTCTTCAGGGCCAATCTGTATAGAGCACATGGCAGAAGCGTGGATCAACATACCTGAGTCTGACTTATCCCAGGAGGGCAGGGAGGCTGAGTACTAAGTGCAGTTGGGGAAAAAGGCCCTTCCTGGCAAAATCTCCAACCAGATCATAACATTTTGGTCTTTCCTGAGACCCCTTATATGTAACATCTGTAAAGGCACCTCTCTGTAGTGTTCTGAGGTGACATGTGCTATGCTACCTCCTTGCCTTCCTTAGCATCCCGAATATAACTAAGCCACCCCAAAGAACAGGATGGCTTAGTAATATCTGGTAGAATGACAAAATGGTCAGCATATAAGAGTGGCTCTGAGGTAAGAGGGGATCCTTTAAATAAAACAGTAGTTTTCACTTAAACATAGTGTTTATTTAGAAGAAGAAGAAGAGATTGGATTTATATCCCACCCTCCACTCCCCAAGGGAGTCTCAGAGCGGCTTACAAACTCCTTTCCCCTTCCCCTCCCCACAACAGACACCCTGTGAGGTAGGTGGGGCTGAGAGAGCTCTGAGGCAACTGTCCTTGAGAGAACAGCTGGTACAGAGCTATGGCTTGCCCAAGGTCATCCAGCCAGGTGCAAGTGGAGGAGTGGGGAATCAAACCCGGTTCTCCCAGATTAGAGTCCGCGCACTTAACCACTACACCAAACTGGCTCTCTCTTTAGAAGTAAAACAGCATAACTGTTTCAGTACGGTTCATAAGCATTATGGTTTCAGATAGGTACAGTTTCTCTAGAGTTCCTTAAACAGATCTAGCCACAAAGGCTTATTTTCTCACTTGCCATTTAAGCTAATAACTTCCACAAAGAACATAGATTTCTCTCATAGCATCTTAGTTTTTTCAACCACTCAACTCCCCCCCCCCCCACATGCAGATCCTCTCCACAAACTCAGTCAATTCTGCCTGCCAGGGTACAGCTACCATCCAATCATAACACAGTTCAATCACCCATCCAGCCTCTCCTTTCTTATCCTAGAGGCTGCATTTTAAACCACAACAAAATACATGTAAAACCCCATATTAAAACACAGAAATAAAACACACAAAATATTTATACAGTGAAACACCGCACCGATGTTCAAGAAATAGGCGTGGGTGCAAGAGTCCTCCAAGGCTTTTACCTGGTCAGACATAGTACCAGACATGAGACACCCCACCTACCTCAGGCAGATCCAGACCACAGATACTCCCCCCCAGAATAATATCTGTCTTGATTCAATTTCAGTCTGTTAACCATCACTCATTTGACCACAGATTCCAGGTCAAAGACAACTTAGTTAAAGAATTATAGAGCTGATAAATCATGAAATTCATCCCCAGAGCTATGGATGATCCCATTCAGTGGCTTCAGACAGATGTTAAATAGCACCAGTAATAGCACAAAGCTTTGTGTATTCCAGAGAGTTGACACTGCATGCTCAGTAATAACCCACTGAGTCCTACCAGACAAAAATGAATGAAATTCATGCAAAGCACTCCTCAAAAACACCTGTTGGATGTTCTAAACAGCCTAAAAGAATAGTATGATCTACTCGACCAAAAGGCAACTGAGAGGTCCAACAAGATCAGCAGGGAGATATTCTGCAGATGAAGATCATCCACCTGCACCACTGAAACCATCATAGTCCCATAACCAAGTCTGAAGCTAGTGTCTTCCTTAAGCGTTAACTATACCAAATATTAATGCAAAAAGTCAAACCTCTTTGGGCATTTCCCTTCATTTGCTGGCCAAACATCACTTCCTTCTGGCAAGAAACTCAGAAATCTCTGAGGCAAGGGAATGAAGTCAAGGAGCTCACTCTGACCCCAACAGAATCAAGCTGTGCCCAGAAACAGGGGGGGAAAGCCAGCAGCAGAGGACAAGGAAACTGGATGCTCCTTCATTTATTTATAAAATTTATTAATTTTATGTTAAAAAATTAGTATGGTATAAATGTGACAAAAAATAAAATAAAAGCCCCAAGGAACCATTATAGTGATTTTTAAAACAAAGTTTAAAAACACCGTTCTCAGCCAGTCTACTGAAAGTCCAAACAGCCATTAACAAAATCTTAGGAGACTAAAAAGATCTCTTCCTGATCATGAACATCTAGTATGCCTCTGTCATACTGCCCCAGTAATACAAAAATATCACCAGAATGGGTTAAATATATGTATGAGATGAAATATTACACGGAGTAACCTTTAAAGATATTAAGACCATCTCAATGAATTCTATTTCTGGATGTCAGACATTGAGTTGTCCCATTTTATCCTTCAAATTATGCTGGGAGAAGGGTTAGGATGAAAGACAGGGATCTGACCAAGGCCACAGAGTGAGCTTCATACCTAGTCAGGATTGAAACCCAGGCCTCCTGGTTCAAGTCTATCTGTCACTCTTGACACATCATCTCAACACTGGGTTTTCTCTTTTGTCATGGACCCAATCTCTGTAGCTCATCTTGGGGAAGGCTCCTAATGCATATGGCCCAAGAGTAGTCTTCCTCAGTTGTTATAATTATAGACTGATCTGGGGGCAATGCACTTCCTTCTATGATTCATTCCGGTTCATGTTCAGCAGTATATGGAGGGAGTGACTTAGGGTTGCCAGCCTCCAGGTGGGGCCTGGGATCTCCCACTTTTACAACTGATCTCCAGCTGACAGAGATCAGCTCCCCTGGAGAAAATGGCTGCTTTGGAGGGTGGACTCTATGGCATTCTACCATGCGGAGGCCCCTCCCCTCCCCAAACCCCACCCTCTCCTGGCTCCACCCCCAAAGTCTCCAGGTATTTTTCCACCCAGAGTGGGCAACCCTAGAGTGATTGGAAGAAGGAAGTGTATTGCCACCTGCATTCATTCCAGCTCTCAACTGTGCTATATGCAACCTGTTTGTGATCTTTAACCAAAACGATTGTCCTTAACCTTGGCCACATCACTCAGATATATTTGGAGATAACTGGTGAGTTCAGAAGTCTAAAATTCTAATGCTCTGGGCCTGAGACAAGTTATCACGCTAAGTCAGATCAATTACACCATTCATAATCAAATTTTTGAGATGGACCTGTAAAACAACAGGAAGCAAGGGTAAACCTTCCTGTTTGCTCATAAGTGCCTAGGTTCAAACTAAGGGTCAGGAACATGTTAGGTTGGGGATGGACATGGAAGAATCACAAAGACTAAGACTCCAGCAGTGATCTACAGCTACTGGAAGATAAGCAGTGGCCAATAGACCTCTCATTGAGATCTTGTGATATAGCTCTACAAGCAATAGCAAAAGAGCAACTCCTGTTCTGTCCCAAATGTCAGTGTAGGTGGAATGATGAACATGAGGTTGTTCCCCCCCCCCCCCGCCATGGCAACCTACCTTAAGTTTTCAGCTTGTAATGAAATTATGGAAATGCACAATGTAATCATGTCATGATTTTTCCTAACCTTGATCTACATTAGTGGCGACTTGGGGAACGCATATTATGGTGAAAAGTGCCATCAAGTCACAGCTGAAGAAATGGTGACCCCATAGGGTCACCCAGTTTTCAGAGAAAGATTAACAGAGTTGTTTGCCATTGCCTGCTTCTGCATAGCAACTCTGGACTTCCTTGGTGGTCTTCCATCCAGTACTTACCAGGACCAGTCCTGCTTAATTTCCAAGATCTGACAAGATCAGGCTAACCTGGGCCATTGCTGTTGTTTTCATGCAGCCATGGAAACTATGTTCATTGCTATACATTCTGCCTGTCAGCAGCCTTATTGGCCCTCTTACCAAGCCATAGAATGTGGAATTCATGCTCCAACTATAGATTCCAGAGTGGAACAACCTTCCGGCCAAGACCAGGGTCTTAAAGTTCACTTTAAAACACAGGCTGTGACATCACAGGAGTCATTCGGACAGACAGAGGGCAAACTGTGTTTAGCAATCATGCCCACAACTTGATGGAATTTTGGGTACTGTTATCTCAGTACTTCATTCCAATGCAAGGAACTACAGCAGCTATACCTGTACACTGAATTATAGTAGCCCACATTTGCAACACTGGCACTTGCCAGGTTGTGAAAAGTGAGTCTACAGACTAGCACATATCAGTAGTACTAAACAGAATTAACTTGCTTTTCATATTTAATGGAGTAAGAACTAAAACATTAATCAAAGTCCCAGCAAGTGAAGAAAAAAAAAATCATTCTTGACATACATAATGGATGAAAGCATGACACGCACATACAAAGAAATGGCTGTCATTCATGAATACAATAAAAAGCGTGATATACCAACCTATTGTTCCTATGTGTGCTTTTTAAAAAATGGAGCCTTGGTGAAAAACCTTGAAAGAACTCTCTTCTCAAAGGGGTTCCATGCTTTAGTCTCTGAAACATGACCCAGAAAACACAGAATACTTCTGAATACCAGGAATTGTATTTACATCGTAGTCACTGAGATGTCTTTTCTCACAAAGAAACATGTTTAAGACACTATTTTCAGGTGACTATAATCAATAGAAAAAGCAAAGGAAGACTGTCTCGTACTTTTTTAAAAAAATGAAAATGATCGCCACTTAAAACACATGGACAGCCACCGATGGCATTAGAAACTATTGTTTGCCAGAAGGATCACAAGGTGCAGTCCTTTGGGAAACAGGCTAACATGCCACCAGCTATATTCCCATCAAAGCCACAGTCCTATGCCTACAGATCAGGGCATTAATTGAACACAATTAAGCCCTCAGGCACAACCCTCTCATTAGATAATAGTAATGCACTTCATTAGGAAATTACTTCTTAATCTGATAGAAGAAGGAGATTATTAATTGAATTGGGATGACAATCTATCTATGAATCAGTCCCCCATCTGCCAGTGAGAGCCAGTTTGGAGTAGTGGTTAGGACTGTGGACTCTAATTGGGGAGAACTGGGTTTGATTCCCCACTCCTCCACATGCAGCTGCTGGTGTGACCTTAAGTCACTCATAAATTCTTTCAGAGCTGTTCTCTCAAGGGCAGTTATCTCAGAGCTCTCTCAACCCCACCTACCTCATAGGGTGTGTTTTGTGGGGAGGGGAAGGGAAAGGGATTGTAAACCATTCTGAGACTCCTTCAGGTAGTGAAGGGTGGGGTATAAATCCAATTCAATCTCTTTTCTTCTTCTTCTAGACAAGAGGACTGTGATTTTGTCACAATGCCAGGCATTCCCGGCTGAAGTAAGCTTTTCCAATCCAAATCACTCTTGCTTGCAAACTGAACCTGGGACTCATACCGTAGTAGACTTGGTGAAGACACAGTCGATCAGTAGACTTTTTCTGCACCTCGCAGTGGGGCTTGATACACGTGCTTCCATATTCAGATACTACACAGACATATTTTATTATGTTTTCAGGTGGTTAGCCATGTGAGTCTGCAGCAGTAAAACTAAATTGGGGTGCAGTAGCACCTTAAATACTTTGACCACTAAATGAGAAGGGAGCACTCACTGGAGAAGACCCTGATGCTGGGAAAGATTGAAGGTAAAAGAAGGGGACAGCAAAGGATGAGATGGTTTGACAGTGTTACTGTTGCAACAAACATGGACTCCAGAGGGTGGCGGAGGACAGGAGGGCCTGGCGTAGGGTTGCCAAGTCTGGGTTGGAAAATACCTGGAGACTTTGGGGGCTGATCCAGGAGAGAGCAGGGTTTGGGGAGGAGAGAAGCCTCAGCATGGTACAATGCCATAGAGTCTACTCGTCAAAGCAGCCATTTTCTCCAGGGGAGCTGATCTCTGTCAGCTGGAGATCAGTTGTAAAAGCGGGGAATCCCCAGACCGCACCTGGAGGCTGGCAACCCTAGCATGATGTGGTCTATGGGGTCGTGAAGAGTTAGACTCGACTGTGTTACTGAACAACAGCAGCAGCACCTTAAAGACCACAAAGTTTTCCAGAGTATAAGCTTTCATGAGTCCAAGCTCACTTTGTCAGACAGTGAAGTGAGCTTTGACTCTAACAAAGTGAAGAATGCCATTTTGCAGCTCTGTCTCCCATTCACCTTCCAACATGATCCCTGCTCTCTCAACATTTCACCTATTAAGTTGACTGGGGTGGGACTGTGGTTCAGTGCTACCACATCTGCTTTGCACGCAGTAGATCCCAGGTCCATCCCCAGCCAGCACCTACGGTTAAAAGGAACAAGGAATAGGTGACATGATGTATAAAATCTACATTGCCCTATAAGGCCACACAGCACATAGCAATAGTGCTCAGAATAGGTTAAATGGGAGGCCCAGTTCACACAAGGAACAGATGAGATAGTAAAACCACTGTCAGACTGTACCTCTCCAAAATGTGGGGAGGATTCAGTGACTGAATGCTTCTCTAAATTAAAAAACAGCAACAACATGCTGCGGTGTGTTGGGGAGAAGGTAAACCTAGAACTCTCGTCCTGAACATCGAGCACAAGGAATTTTCTGTATGGAGGAGCATTTAACCATGGAATCCCCTTCCATGGTTTGGTGTTGTGGTTAGAAGTGCGGACTCTACTCTGGGAGAACTGGGTTTGATTCCCCATTCCTCCACATGCAGCTGCTGGTGTGGCCTTGGGTCAATTACAAGTTCTTTCAGAGCTGTTCTGTCATGAGCAGTTCTTGAAGGAGCTCTCTTAGCTCTACCTACCTCAAAGGGTGTCTGTAATGGGAGGGGAAGGGAAAGGAGTTTGTAAGCCACTCTGAGACTCCTTTCGGTAGTGAAGGGCAGGGTATAAATCCAATCTCCTCCTTCTCCTCTTCTTCTTCTTCTTCTCCTCCTCCTCCTCTGCCTCTTCCTCTTCAGGCTACATGGTTAAGACCAGGAATGTTTTTAACACCTCATTGTCTTCTTGTGTGAAAAAGGGCTCAAGTAGTACCAACCAGCCACAGTTATATGACAGTTTCTGAAATGTGGACAAGATCCAGGGACTTCGTGGTGCACAGCTGAAATTTTAGCCACAACCAGCTTTTCCTCTAAGGTTTGGACTCACTGGTACACAGTGATTCACTAGCCAACCTTAAAGAAAGTGAGATTACCTGGAGTTTATGACTGGATATTCTTATGTCTGGCTCTGAGACATAGCACTGATTCACTGGTATCCACCCACACTAACCTTTGTTCTCTCTCTCCCAGTATACCAATCTCTGTCAGACTTTCTTTAATGAGGCTCCAATTACCTTCTGCAAAAGGTATCAAGGCAACATGATTCCAAGATCAGGTTCCCAACACGACCGAGAAACACCATTGTTGAGAAGTGGTAGTGAAGTTAAGCTTTGGGTTGTGCAATATATTTCTGGAAAGCAAGTGGGTAGACCAAGGCGTGAATGCGAAAGGAGCAGGCAATGTTTGTGTTCCTGACACCAGCTGTGTCAAGCAGTGTTTCCTTTTGGGAAAGGAGTCTTGGGGGAATTTCCATATGCAGCAAGTAGGGGCAAGCACACACAACCGTTCTGTTCTACCCGTAAACACTGTGATGTGCTTAAAAGGGAATGGGCATTCTAAACAAACCAACGGCCCTGGGAGGAAACAAGGTGAATGCTTAATACAGACCCATTGACTTCTCCGCCAATACCAGAGACTCCAACCTTAACCAAAAAGTATCACTAGAGAGGCATTTCAAGCTTCCTTTGTAGCTATTTCGAGGGGAGGGGAAAGTCCTCAGCAAGGAAAAGAGCTATTTTAATGTACTGCTTTTGGGCAGACATTAGTGTGCCCTTGCTGCAGCTATAGCAGAAGCCTGACAATGAATTGAAAATTTTAATCCACCAGCCAATTCTAGCAGATGTGGAAAAGGCCCCTCAAGCTACTAAGGCACTAAAGGAACAGGATACAAATGTAAGTTGCAAGGCAGACTTGATGATCCCCTTTTATTAACTCATACAGGAGGGAGAAGATGCAGGAGACGCTTGCAGAACTGCCAATAACTTCCTCTGAGTGCCGCAAATCTTTACCCTTTTTAGAGGGCTGAATCCCAGAATTACGTAGATCAATTCACTGAACGGGTAAACTATGGGTTGGATTCAGAATTAACTGGCAATTCCCAGGGTTTCCTGGAAGGTCTGTTATCCTCCCCATTAGCAGTATTCTGCAGATGGAAAATGTAGTCTGGATCCAACCCTATGTATTAACTATGGGTTGGATCCAGCCAGCTGTTTCATTCAATCTCACTTGATTCCCCATCAGTTTGGTGTAGTGGTTAGGAGCGTGGACTCTAATCTGGGAGAGCTGGGTTTGATTCCCCACTTCTCCACATGCAGCCAGCTGGGTGAGCTTGGATCAGTCATAAGTTTTTTTCAGAGCTGTTCTCTCAAAGGCAATTCTCAAGGGAGCTCTCTCAGCCCTGTCTACCTCACAGGATGTCTGTTGTGGGGAGAGGAAGGGAAGGTGATTGTAAGCCTCTTTGAGACTTCTTTGGGTAGTGAAGGCGGGGTATAAATTCAATCTCTTCTTCTTCTTCTTCTTCTTCCCCCTGTTCCACAGGCCTATTTTCTGTGCAGGTTCTATGACCCCAGCACAACTGTTTTTTGGTCTGTTGAGGAAGGACCCCAACCTTTCTTGTTCATGTGAAAAATCCATGTCTTTCTGTACAAATTCTCCGAAATTTGCAGCACCTTAAATATTCTAAATAATAATGATAATACACATAGAATGATCCATCCATTTTTGACTCCACAAACATGAAAAGTGGCGAAACAGCTATTTAAACACCAAAGTAACACTTTAGACTGGAAAAGCTTTTAGTGTTTTTTTTTAAGGCTTTATACCCTGGCAGAATTCAAACAATGAAGAGCATCAGTGTGCCTCCCTTGGGAGGATGTTCCACAGCTTGGGTGCCACTGCTGAAAACACCCTGCTGTCTGCCCAGAGAGATAATACCTTTCTAAATGAAGACATACAGCATGCATTCTAAATTTCAGACTTGAGATCCCAGGGTGAAGGTATTCCTTCAAACAGCTGTCCCACTTACCAAATGGCCAAATCACTTGTAAAGAGTGTGCTCTTAAATTTCCAACACCACTGTGAAAAAGCCACTGTGCACCCAAGTATTATCACACAAATATTATTTGCTAGTTGTTGTATTGTTGTTGTTGGTTTGTTTGAGGTTTTTTTGCTTGCCTTTCTTTGCTTGATGGGATTTCATTTTGAAGAGTAACATGCCTCAAATTATGTATATAGCAATCCAAAATCTGTCACATGAAAGCTGTGGCGCATACCAATTCCCAAACCACGACAACATCACAAAACATAGTGTTCCATGAGGCTGCTTGTTGCTGGGATGTTACCATGGCATTTAAGGCATAGTTGTTGGCACAAGGTTTAAGGGTTGGGTACATGCGAATTAATTCTTTTCCAAAACTCCATGTGGCAGGCTAAGGGAGGATTAATCTCTCTGTTGAAGGAAGTAGAATAGACTGAGCTATGTCAGTTGGTCAGTAGACTCTCAGAAAAGGAAGGAGGGCTGACTCTATCTGATTCTTCTCTTCAGTGCACATGGATTTTGGTCTGCTAAGGTCCCCTTAGCCCCAGCAGTGCTTTTTCATGGACTACAGGAGCCTTCTGGACAAAGGGAAAGCCAGGAGAAAATCTGTTTCTGCCTGCAGAACTTTTGTAGGGTACAACCTACTCAGTGAAAAATGCTGGGATGTTCCCAGAGAGGGTGTGGAATGGCAAGTGTGGAATGCCCCTTCCATTCTATAGCTCCTCTTTAGTTGCTTTCAGGGGCAGCATTAGAGGCACTCTCTGAATGTACTTTGAAGGGCAGAGGGGAGGGAGTACAGAAGCATGAAGCATAGGTTTTGCTTTCTAGAAGACTGACAGTGGAGCCCTATGCAGAGTTATTCCAGTGTCACTATGCATCATACTTGCCAGTCTAGAGTCACTATGTGTCATACTTATTCCAGAGTCATTATGCATCATACTTGGCAGTCTAGAGTCACTGACCAATTCTGCAAAAACAGTTGTTGCGCCCTTGGTCTCCCATTTCCCCTGGTTGTACTGTTCAATTTCCTACTATTTGTTGCGTGGCTGCATTTTGACACACATCTCCCCCTGATTTCCTCCTCGTCTTTTTGACCGAGGGCACAACAACTGCTTTTGCTGAATTGGTCACTATGTGTCGTACTTATTCCAGAGTCATTATGCATCATACTTGCTAGTCTACAAAGTGCCAAAATTATGCTACAAGAGGGACAGTTGGAGGGGCCTGTTATTGGATCTCTGGAATAACTGGTTGGCCGCTGTGTGAGACAGAATGCTGGACCAGATGGACCACTGGTCTGATCCAGCTGCAGTCTTCTTAACGTTCTTATCAGACAGAGAGGGCAAGAACGTGTATATATATGAAAGAACTTGATTCAGTGACCCACTGATGCAGAGGCGTCGACTTTTAAAATCCCCGGGGGGGCGGGGGCTCTCGTGTGCATGCGCGCAAAGCACACGTGCACGCTGGGACCATGTCCCTGCCGCCTCTCCCCCCCGGGCCTGGCCTGGCCACTCCTGCTTCCGTGGGGCCAGCTGGGCAAATGCCCAGCATTCTGGCGTCACCCGGAAGTGACGCCAGCATGCTGGGCATGTTGCCAGGGCGACGCTCTGGCAATCGCCCTGAAACTCTAGTTTTGGGGCAATTGCTAGAGCGTCGCCCCGGCAACGTGCCCAGCGTGCTGGCGTCACTTCCGGATGATGCCAGCATGCTGGGCATTTACCCAGCTGGCCCCACGGAGGCAGGAGTGGCCAGGCCAGGCCCGGGGGGGAGAGGCAGTGGCAGCTGGCGGGTGGGCGGGCGGGCCTGGTGGATGCTCCATTTTGCCGGGGGAGGCTGAGCCCTCCCTGGAAAATTTTTTTGGGGGGGGCTCAAGCCCCCCCGTAGTTGACGCCTATGCACTGATGTAAGGATCTCAGATCTTTCTCACATTCCCCCCACTACAACAGTGACTTCCAATGCCCAGAAAGTTAATTCCCAGGGTCAGGGGACACATATACAGAATAATAGCCACAGGGCTTGGGGCCTGCACTGTAGCCTTGCAAGCCTCTTATAAAGTATGGACTTGTAATATAATGCTATCTTTGGACTGTGCAAAGAGTGTGCCAGGGAAAATGGACTAATTGGTGACCATGAAATAGTGCCAACATACTGGACAAATAGACACGTGCCCAGCTGAGGGAAGCCTTGGACTGACACGTGTTACACCAGATGTGGACCCATGGAAGACCGGATGCCACCCATCCCTGCCTCCCTAAGATGACTGCAAACCCAGGTAGATGGCATACCAGCCTCCCTGAGACCCGCAGCCACATGGAACCAGCACCCAGAGTTATAGAGAAGCCATGCTCTGTGAAGGCAATATGAACTTTCTTGCTCAAATGCCATAGAGGCTTGTTAACAGGAACAGCTACAAAAATTATTGGACTGCAACTTTGTGTTTATACATTTATATTACTTTGTTAAAGTGGTGTTGTAGACATTTGGTATAAGTTTCCTTTGTATTACATAAAAGGCATTGGCAGCACATCGTTGCACAGCTTCATTCTTGTACCTGATTTACAAATGCCATAGAGAGCACCATCTCTATCCTGCAGGCATTCCCCCCTCCTTCTAGCAATGTTCCCCGAAATTGCACGTAGTCAGCTTCAATTTTAACAAAAAGAACTTGGCAGTGACAGGATTAACTGGCTGACGCATCCACCCTGAGCCCATCAAGATAGCCCAGCTGCAGAGCACTAGATTGTTAACGTTGATGGCTGGCCAAGCACCTGAGAGGACTATCTATTCTTCTGCTTTGTCTTGAACCCTCCTCACTGAAAAGTGTCACTATAGGGAAACATTAAGTCAATTGCCCAACTATTAAATCCTTTCTCCTGGTCATCTCCCAACCATTATTAACTAGTTTTTGCTAGTTTTCCCGGGGACTATGTGACTGGCATGGCACAGCCCACCCAGCCACTTTTTAGGGTATAAAAGCAGAGCACATGGTAATTGCTCTCACTCTCTCTCTTATCTACCTACCTGACCCTACCCTACTTTGCTGACTCTAGATCTAGTGCTGTCTAGAGTCTCCACATGTGTGGCTGGTCCTCACACAATCCCTTCTCTTATAGCCTCCCTTCCTTTTTCATTGCAGGATCGCTTCGCCTCCTCAGACCAGTATGTATCACCCCTTAACAAAACACCTGCTAATGCAAACATCTCTGTACTTTTTCAGTCTATATTTTCTAGCTCTGATTTGTGTGTATGCTTGAATTTTATTGTATGTGTGCAAACTTCCTAATAAAGAAACCATTTCACTAAGATCTGGTCTCTGCATCTAAGTCTGGAACTCTGGAATAAGCGGGACTCCTGTATACATAGTTAATATTCCTTTATATGCCTATTGCCATTTGATAACTATATTTTCCCCATTTTAATAAAGAAATAAGGCAATTTGGCTAATAGCACAGGGAGGGGAAAGAGAACAAAAGTGCCAGGACTGCTGATGCAAGCAGCAGTGGGTGATTTCTCTTCTTCCCACTCCTCACTGCAGTCTCTTGACCTGCACGGCTATTCATCTATGTGGCTCCCATGACCACCAGCATCAGGTTTTCTCCTTGGGTCAGAAGGGACTACTGGGGAGAAGGGAATGTGGGAAGATCCACCACCATCAGTGCCTTCAGTTGATGGATCACTGGATCCAACTCTGTGTATATATGTGAGACAAAGAATGTGTGTGAGAGAGAGAGAGAGAGAGCAAGAGAGAGCGATGACCACAGGTTTTGATGGAAGAAAAGCTGGAGAACCCCAAAGGGGAAAGGGGAAAATGAGGGGTGCTGCTGCCACCAGCCAAGATATTGTTTTTCGTCACTCCAAGTACTTCTAGCTGAGCCCATTTTCTCTGTCAAATCTTTTGGATGGGGTACATGTGAGATTCCAACTCAGGGGAGAGGGGCAAACAAATTAGCCTGTGAGGAAAGGTTAACTCATTCCTTACCTTTTAATGGTAGTAGGGGAAAGATCGAACATTTGGGGAGGGGCCCGCAGCTCACTGGTAGAGTCTCTGCTTTGCATGCAGAAGGTCACTGGTATCTCTAGTTAAAGAATCTAGCTGTTGGTGATGTGAAAGAACTCTGCTGGAGACCCTGGAGAGCCACTGCCAGTCTGAGCAGACAAAACTGATCTTGATGGACCAAAGATCTGATTCAGTAGAAGGCAGCTTCATGTGAGTTCAACCTGTGCTGAGCTCCTGAGTAAAGTAAAACCAAAGAAGTTTATATGAGCAGAAAACTAAGGAGAAACATTGCAATGTGGATTGGAAGCTGTGCCGATCTAATTTGAGTGCCAACAGGGACTCTAGTAGAAATTTAAAAGGGCAAAAGAAAAATGAAAACAAGAGTACAACAGCTAGCAAAGTTCACCCTCTAGCCCAACTGCAGAGAAAAAGAGGGATTAAAGAAAGGGTTGACTGGTCCAGTCCCATAATGTACAAGAGCCTGCATGTCTCTGTGTTGTGTATTGTGTTGTGTGTGTGTGTAAAATAGTAAGGCACTCCACAGTGCTCCCCTGCATTCTTCTGTACTAGATAGTCTCTTCTAGGCCCTTCTAGCACTGTGAAATGTGTACATCTAGGGTCCAGTAGACAAACACTAAAGTAAGTTTGTCTAGTAAGTTAAGTACAGGCTTCTCATATGAATGCAACCTAACCAACAATACAACCAGGAAGGGTTTCAAAACAGAAATGCTGGTGCCAGATTTTCCATGCAAAAGGTGTAACCAGAGACAGAGCCAAGAGCCTTAAGCTGCCTTACAACTGGAGGAATAAAGTATTGTTCTATAGTATATTTTTCCTCTCTGTTTTGAGAATTAGAGTTTTTCTACGAGAGGGGTGACTGTCGTGGTTGTTTTGGCACAAAGTGTAATGATTCTGTGTTGGGTAAGGATCAGCAACTGGCAGCCCTGAGTCAAATTCGGCCCCTATAGGATACCCCACCTCTGGCCTTCCCATTTGCCAATCCACAGGGGGAAATGGGAACATGTTCCTTTCCGCACTAAATCCTACTTCAACACTGTCCCCAAACTTACATTCTACACTACATGCGACTTCACCCCTGTAATTATCTCGGGGTATTTTTACATTCTACATGACACTCAAGTTCACCCCTATAATTATCTTAGGGTATTTTTTGTTTCCACATTACACTGAGGTCACCCCGGTTTCACCCCACACTTGTCCCGGAATAAATGAATGCTGTTATAACCAGGGATAAATGCAAGGTATTGTGTCGTGAGTTGAACTGTGATAAAACCAGGGATGAGATCCAAGTGTGGAAAGGACCCATAATGGGGAACACAACTGCAGAGAGAGGGCAACAGGTGGGAAGGCGTATTAGTCCACCATTTCCATAATGCCTTCTCAAAGGGCACTTGTACAATAAGTGGCTTATGAGTATTCCAAACTATTAAAATGTGTGTAGGTATTTTATAATAATACTGATTCCTGAAGTTATTTATGTTGAACACGAACTGACTCATGACATTTGGCGATCAAATCACAGGGCATGTTTGTCTGAACATGTGACAGTTTCAAATTCAACAGTCATGGATGTTAGAGAACTAAAAAAAAAATCTTTTTGCTGCAGAAAAATGTGTAAGTTCAAAGAAAAATAATAATTTTCTTCCTCCTTTCTCGTATCTAACACATATTTTATTGTACTCTTCAAAAATTTATGTGCAAATATCTGCCAATCAAATCTACAGGTGTTGGTGTGCTGTTTTTAAAAAAGAAACTGGGGAAGGGTTTTATATAATCTCAAAATGAAATTTGACAGCAATATTGTTGTTTTTGAAGTTTTACAGTAAGCATTTTCCTTTTCCTCCAGATGTCTACCTTGGTTAGCGCAAAGAATTTTTCAGGTACATTAATATAGGCATGTTTGAATATTTTAATGGTTAATTGTGTTTGAGCTGCATTTCAGTACACAAGAAAAACCAGACAATCCACATTCCAGTAGAACACCTTGGAGGTTGAGTTTCCATGGAGGTTGAGTTTCCATGTCGTTCTTCATTCCATGATATATCCAAGACTCTCAACAAGATGACTACAAGTTTCATTCTATTGGCTCTTCTCAACATGCCAGACATTGAGAAAAATGTTCTGCAACAACTATTTCATTTAAAACAGCAGCCAGAACTTATGGGATCAAGTTTGAATGCACAGGTATTTGAAGTCTCCAAAAGAAAATCTCATCTGTGGATTATATGACATTTCTGTTTGATATTTTACAAGAATATAGTGCCAGTGGGGTGTCATGACAGAATGCTGATTTGGACCAGAGAGCTGAGTGTAGTAGTAGGATTTATTCACAGTCACTGACCAACACATCAACCGCTATACATTTTGTAACATAGAAAGAAAACATCACATTAAAATAGAAGCAAAATTTTTAGGGCTGATGATAAAAACCAAAAAACCATAATGGTTAAAATTAATAAAACTAAATCTTAGTTCTCCTCTTTTTGAGCCAGTATAGATTTTCTAATTCTTAGGGAAAGCCATCCAAACCTAGCCACCCAATAAGTAACCTCTGCCCAGCTATCTGATAGCAAATTTCTTAAAAGGCAGATTCTTTGCCTGTGAGAGAGGGGGAGTGTCTTAGGGAAAGGAAGAGACTCGCAGACAGAGAGCTGAGTGCAAATCCCAGTTCAGGCTCAAAACACACTGGGTAACCTTGGGCTAGTCATTACCTTTCATCTTAACCTGCATCATAAGATTGGTGTGAGGATAAAGTGAAGAAGAAGTAGAAGTGTTGGTTTTACACTCCACTCTTCACTACCTGAGTGGCTTACAATATCCTTCCCTTCCTCTCCCCACAACAGACACCCTGTGAGGTAGGTGGGGCTGAGTGAACTCTGAGAGAACTGCCCTTGAGAGAACAGCTCTGAGAGAACTGTAACTGACCCAAGATCACCCAGTTGGCTGCAGGTGAAGGAGTGGGGAATCAAACCCGGTTCTCCAGATTAGAGTCTGCCACTCTTAACCACTACACCACAGCTGGCTTTCACCTTGGAGATAACCCCTTTAAAGCCACTTTGAATTTCTTGGGGAAAGGACAGAGAGCAAATGTAAAGGATTAAAGGATTATCTCTTATTTATTTACTTCATTTGTACCCCACTTTTCTCCCCACTGGGGATCGATATGGAAGAACAATATGGAAAAATCATCATCCCCATCTCCCTAACAATAACCCTGTGAGGTAGGATAGGCTAACAGAAAAGTGATTGGCCTAAGGTCACCCTGCTCACCTCCATGACAAAGTGAGGATTCGAACCTGGGTCTCCCAGTTCCCAGTCGAACCACTACACCACACGTGCATCATGCTTCATATTAACAAGGAAGAGTTGCTGGCAGGCCCACTGAAAGGCCCGCTGTGGGGAAGGAAAGAGAAGCGGGGCCCTTCCCTGCCATGTCCCCAGGGTGTGGAAGGAGGTAAGAGATGCGGTATAGCAGTTGTTCAACTTGTAGACTTCTTTAAAAAAGATTCAAGGCCCAACTTTTTAAGAAAAGCACTTGGTCATGGGGATGGTGCTGCACTGTTTTGGATTTATTGTTATTTGCTTATATTGCTGTGTAGTCTACCTGTTTTTAAGTCAATGTTGTAATGCAGTTTTCCCCTTTTCAGATATCACTGAATCTTTGACATATTTTTCTTTGGAAATTACCTCAGACATCGGAGAGGTGGGATATAAAATGTTTCAGCAAATTAATCATCTAGCCTAAAGTACAATGTGTCCTAGTTGTTGTTATTTTTAAAATATACTTCTACTGCAGCAGATTACTTTAGACAAATTTATTACTCTGCTGGTCCAACAGAATGAGATGTGCCTGTTCCTTTGGATTGAGTCCCATGACTGAAAGATTAGGAAACTTTTCCGCTCTCTGCTCTGTACCAAACAAGGCTACTTACTCATGCCCAATACTTATGAGTCTCACCAGGTAAAAAAAGCACTCCAGTCACAAATACAATACACTAACCAGAAATTACATAAGAAACTACAATTTCTTCTTTGGTATTAAACACAAAGATACATTTCTGTTGGAAAGGATGTCTTTTAAGAGAGCTGAATGAGTTTCTTTTTTGCGGAAGGAGAGGTCAGAGATCGAAACATTCTCACCTCCAGGTGATGAACTATTTGTGCTCATAATCATTTCTTGCATTTTGTGGGAGATTAGCTGAGATCGCTGTTTGGCATCACCTGTGTATTTACCATTAGGATGCTTAATGCATTGTTATTAGATGCAGCACACACTACTATCATTAGTACTTGTAGGTGGAGGAGCTTGTATTGAGCAATCAACTATTCCATTATTATGAGGTAAAGTGTCTACTACTCTTGTGACCATCTGGCAGGGGAAGGAGGGAGAGAAAAGGGCTGTATTTGGTCCCCCCCAAAAAAATTATTTATATTTATTTATCTGCCACTATCTGAACAATTACCCCCAAAGTGGTTCAACAATAATTAAAAGCAAGTTGCCCCTATTATTAGTTGGACCTAACAACTGCTGTCCATTTAAAGGGTATTATACTGGCTCTGGCCGGTCGCCATGAAGACAAGATACTAAGCTAATCACACCATCTCCTTTTGTTTGTATTGTTAGTGTATTGTTTGGACAAAAGTCCAAATCAAGCCGGGAAACCTGTACCAGGGGTCGGAATGCTGGGAGACCAATCAGAGTTCTCAGGAGCGAAGAGCAGAGGCTGGCAGCCGGAACAAGGTCCAAGACTGCGATTGCGTCCGCACCAAGGAGGTGAGCATGGCTGCTGATAACTGGATCCTCCCTTCCCTGGGAGGCAACCTGCAAACACTCACAGCCCCTCATGTTGCCCTTGCACTCCTCCTTCTCTCCTGCACATCCAGACGCTGGCATGCCCTGCGTCTGGGACATTCAGGTGAGCTAGGTGGGGACTCTGGCCTTGAGGTGTCTCCAACTGGGGGTGCTGGGCCAGGCTCTGGACTAGGCTCTTCCTCCGACTGCACCTCAGGCTCTTCGCCTTGCTGCACCTCCTGTGCAGCTGCTGGAACTTCTTCTCCCTCAGGTGCTGGCAAAGGCTCCTCTTCTGGGCTGACTCCGGAGGAGGCTGGGTTGCTCCGTGCCTCTTCCTCTTCTGAGGAATAGTCAGCCTCAGCTGAGCCAGGACCCATAACAGGTATTTGTACTCAGAGAGAGGAAGATCCCCCTTCCTTTGGAGAAAGACTCCTTTTCACTTAGTGGAAGGGAATCACTGGATCCAGTTCTTCAGCGTGAATCCCACCAAATATTTCTGCTGATGGAAAGATTTCTGTCCAGGGAGTGCAATTCCTTCACCTCCTCATCCCACTGCAGGTCAAAATGCCCAGACCATGGTGCTCCGGGGAAGGGGGGGATCCTTTCCAGGAATAGTACAATGGAGAGGTGGATGTCTGCGGTGGAAGAGGGGAAACTGGTGAGAACTGTTCCCCATCCATCAGCAGAAACGCTCTGCCAGATCCAACAAAATTTCAATAAGCAACAACATAATTCTATTGTAAAAGCACTAACAATACAAACAAAAGGAGATGGTGCGATTAATAAAACCCAGCAGCTTCCATCTCAGAGTTCTGGGGAAACAGAAGGGCCTTAATTACAGATCTGACAGGTTTCCATCAAGAGAGTAGCTGACAAATCAAAAGCCACCACAAAGAAGGACAATACAATAGCTTTACATCCTCCATTGTTAGCACTGTAACTGAACTCCATCACGGTTCTGAAAGAAGGGAAGTGGCATGTGAAAAAAGTTCCCACACCCAGAATATTTAGGGGTTTTGCAAAATGAGCATCATGGATTTAGCCCTGAAATTAATTGGAAGCCCATAAAGTACTAGAGAATTGATGGGATAGGCTCACTTTTACAGCTCCGGGCAAAAGCTAGGCCACTGCATTCTGATCCAGAGGAAGTTTCAAAGTTACATTATCTTAAAGAGCATAGTCAAGTTGAAGGCAACTGATACCTACTGTGAGGACTCTGGGAATATGTGATTTATGGACAGAAACTTTCAAAAATCACCCTCTTTTCTCCAAAGGAAATCTTGAACATTGTCATTTGGGAAGGGGATAACAGCAACTACAGCAGTCCCATCCCCACTGTAGCTTCGTTGAGGAAATTCCTGACAATTAAAGTGATATAACCAATACAAGGTAGACATGAACATATCCTGAATTAGGTTTTTCTGCCCAGGGACACAGATGCACAGTACCTGCTTGTACATGTGCCTCTTCTTAGGCGACGTATGTGAAATGTTGCAACCATAAGCATAAGGCCCAAGCAGAACTGGAGTGCACATTTGGATTAATTCCCAAAGGTATAGCTCCAAATGAACTTTCTATTTTCATAAGCAATGCCATGGACCCACTGATGGCAACCCAGTGCAAGATTTCATGGAATAATTAAGTGCTAGGCAAGAAGCAAAGGAGGGGGAAAAATCACACAATGAAAGCAGCAAGAGATGGACCTATAGTAATTACTAAACCAAGCATGCAGCCTTTGAGAATGAGTAGGATCACTCAAGTGTTACATAAACTGAAATGAATGTAAAACCAATCACAGCCTATGAAAAGAATTCAAAGAATTCACAAAAATTCACAGACTGTGCTATCTTGTGAAATATACTGTGAACTCACACTTGGAATTTGCAGATCAACTTGACGTAGCTTCAGATATCGTTGTAAGTAATATTTAAAATACAATAAGAAAAAAATATAACAAGGTTACAGTCCAACTGCTGATATACAAACATACATACTGATTGTGATTCACTGCAGTTTTCTCCCTTTGGCAACACAGTTGATACACAAACCAGCTATTTAAATAGCGTTTTTTGCTCCTCCAACCCATGATTCTAAGAAGCTGATTTTTATTTTACATTGCATGTATATTTGCTTCATTAAGTGTACATTGCCCCCCTTTTTAAGAAAAAGGCAAGATTAGTTTTTAAAACATTGAAAAATGGCTCTGAAGAGGATGAGAGGAGAGTTAGCGATGTTACTAGTGTTCCAACCAAGGAGCACTGTGCACAGCTGGTTTCTGTAGTGAACAGACTGAACCAGTTTTCCCTGCGTTCAGTCCCACAGTGAAGTTTGCACATATCAGTGCAAATCAACAGAGGTTTGACTAGTGAAATTATTTATGTCTGGGTGCACCCTAACTTTTCATTCACATCTCAAACTGTCAACACAATCCAAGAAAATGATCTGCTTTTTATTAAGAGTTGCCAGCCTGGACATTTTAGACCAGGAACTAGGAAACTTGGGTTTGAATCCCCACTCATGCCATGGAAGCTCACCGGGTGACCTTGGGCCAGTCACATTACTCTCAGCACAAGTTCCCTTGCAGGGATAAAACAGAGGAGAGGAGTAATGGTATAAGGTGGTATGGATCACCACTGGGGAGAAAGGCAGGGTATAAATGAAATAAATAAATAAATAAAATTGTCAGATGCCATTTACTTCTCAAAGTGTGCATATGTGTGTGTCCTACAGACAAATCAGATTAACAGTCATTTGCTGTAATTAGGGAACTCTAAGAACCATGAGGCAGGGGTCATTTCGAGCAGGCGCTCGGGGGAGCACAGCTCCGGGAGTTGGTGCCAGCCACACACACACACACACCAGCAGGGGAATGCCTGCTTGTGTCATGGCTGCAGCAAAATGACCCCATCCTCTGGAAAGGTCCTTGTTCCTCCAAACAGCCTTTTGAAGGCTTTGGCCACCACTGAAGCTGTCCTCCCAGGATAGTGGTATTTCTGAGGCTTGGATTAGTAGCTGTCCCCTCTCTGCCAGCTAGCTTGCTTGCTTGCTTGCTTGCTTCCTTCCTCCCTCCCTCTTCTTTCCATCTGACATATTTCCGGTGATGTCAGGTAGTGCAGCATATGCAAATAAGTTATGCTAATGAGTTATGCTAATGAGCTCCTGCCCCTCTTTTTCTATGAAATGACCCCTGCCATGAGGGATGGCTGAAAGAAGATTCTTAGGGCCCTCTCAAATGTTTCCTAGCATTATTTGGGGAAAGGATATCATTTAAGCTGGCACTATTATTATGATGGTAGAAAGTGCTGTTCTATTGCAGGTGACTTATGGTGACCCCAGAGGGTTTTTAAGTCAAGAGATATTCAGTGGTGGTTTGCCATTGCCTTCCTCTGCATAGCGACCTTGGCCTCTTTTGGTGGTCTCCCATCCGAGCACCAACCAGGGCTGACCCTGCTTAGTTTCTGAGGTCTGGCAAGATCAGGCTAGCCTGGGCCACCTGAGTCAGGGTAACTGTTCAAATACAGGGATTTAATGCCAAGTTATCTTCTTATACCATTTCTTCAATGAAATAAAGTGGTCTGTTTTAAAAATTTACTCACAGCCAAGGCACTGGTTTAAAGGCGAAGTGAATGAACACAAGGGCTGACAAAATCCCGACCCCCCAAATCACAGGGCTTACTTCTGTCATGATTTGCTTTTAACTACGGATCATGTAAGCCTTTAGGGAACTGCAGCAATCCTATATTGTGGCAGTCATGATATGAGGGCTAGCAGGCTTTTATGCTGACAGGAGGAATGAATGACAGAATGAATGAATGGTAACTTGATGTAAACAAATGGCTGCTGCTGAAAATGGTAACTGCAACCTCCTTACTCCCCCTCCATAAGTCCTAGTCGAAATCACCTTGTGTTGCAATATCAGGACAACCTCCTCCTCCTCCTGAATGCAGATGATGCCAGAGGGAAAAGGTGGAATGATCTGATGTTGTGACAAAAGGTTACATACATTTCAGGAGGGAGAAGGAGGGAAAGGTAGCTGTGTAGCCACCAGAAGCAGCACAATGTATTTAGTTGTCCTCTGGGCTCCATTTTGATGTTTATAGGTAGATATCTCATTCCTCTGGCGTCAGATTTGGTATGCACACACCTTTTCCTGACACACTGATGTACCACGCAGGTATTCCATGTGGGGCACATACATGAATGTGGATAGCTGATTTGTGAGAGAGAAAGGCAGCCTGACCATTGAACTTACAGGGAAATTTCTCGGGGGCCAGCTGACCCACAGAGCCACTGGTATCCAGGAGCAAGGACAGCCAAGTCCAGTGGCTCTGTCAGTGCCTCAGGGCCCAGTTGGCTTGGAGGCTTCAGCAGAAACAATGATCAGCATCAGCTCACCAGTTGCTTCAGAGTTCAGTGTGGTAAATTCTCATCTAAGGTCTCAACGCATATAGTTAACAGTTGTATCTTCCCACACTGCTGCCAGCCAGTGTTGGCACCGTTGAGTGGAGGGGTCTTGCAGTCCTGGCTTATAGCACCATAGGAGATGCCCAGCTTGGCCCTGATGTGAGATATCTTTCCCTCTCCTCTTCACTGAGGAGGAAGAATCACATGAATTGGGCCTCAGCATATACAAAATTATCTTTCCCCACAGACTGCCGTGTGTTGCATGAAACACGTCTGTAGGGGAAACATATGTGCCCACTGCAGCAATTTGATATCTGCCTGGAAAGTGTGTGAACCAGGCCTTTGGGTAATATTAGTTTTACTAACCTCTAGGTAGAGCCTGGAGACCTCCAGACTACAGAGATCAGTGCCCTCTGAGAAAATGGAAGCTGTGGGGGGTATACTGTACTGAATCACATCCTTGCTGAGCTCCCCCTCTTCAAACAACCCTTCTCCAGGCTCCATTCCCAAATCTCCAGGAATTTCCCAACCCAGAGTTGGCAATCCTAGGTAACGCATCAGCCACCACAGTCTTCATTCTTTATTGGCCTTGGAAATTTTCATTTAAATTACCGTGTATCCTATTTTAGTTTCCAAGCTTAGGCAACATCTCAAACTATTAAACATTTATGCCTAGCCAGAGATTCAGAGGGGGCTTTCTGATGTATATGGGAATGTAGACTCATGTCTGACTGACTGTCGTGCTATGTGTGTTCTGACAGTTCATATTCTACTGATACCATCAAAACTCTCGACTCTCTCTCCTCAGCCACTGGAGACCACAAGTAGTTCTTGATCAATTTAAGTTTCAAAACAGCCCGAGTATCTGTCTTCTTTTTTGATTCTGCTGTGGAAGGCAGAAGTAATGGGCACAGCTAGTGAATTTGAAATGCAGCACAGAGGCTGTGATCTGTAGTCTGTTTTTCAAAAAGTAAATGTAGGATTAGTTGGTAAAAAACAGGGTTGACACACAAGCACTCTAATGCTGCAATCCTAGGCTGAGTTACTCTAGTGTAAGCCCACAGAGTTCAAGTGGTTTAGACTGTGTACAGACTTGCACTGTTAATATAATGATGAGAATAGTACCCTGGCTTAATAGAAGTATGTCAGGCAACCACAGGCAGAAAGCTGTTTAAGCAGAAATAAATTTTATAGGCCAACAAGCCCTGAAAAACAGGAGGATCCCATCCGGCCATACTGCAGAAATGCAACAATCAAAAGGACAAAGCAGAAGCCAACCAGATGGACAAATATAATTTCAAGAGTAAGGTGTAGTCCCTAATTTGGCCCTTTTAGAGATGCCAGACCCTGCTCCAGTGGGGGTGGGATTCCCTCAGTTTTGGGCACTCCTCTCCACCAGCAAGAAGCTGGAAATAAATGCAACATGCCTACATCAGCCGGAAGTGATGTGGGCATGTTGGTGACATTGGGGGGGGGGGGAGCTCTGGGTTTTGGGGAAAACTCTATGGTAGAAACTAATTCTGCCATAGAGGTTTTGCCACAAACCAGAGTGTTGCCCCCAACATCAATTCCATTAATCAATTACATCAATTCCAGGTGACATAGGCACGTCACGTTTAGTTCCAGCTTCTTCCCTCTCTACTCCCAGTAAATTCACCCCCATCCTCCACCAGCTGGTCCAACGGACCTAGCAATCCTAACAGAGGCCCAATTTTTGATGGTGGAAAGTGATCTCAATTTGCAACCAACTATGGCAATCCCATAGGATTTTCAAGGCAAGAGATGAACTGAGGAGATGTCATTGTCTTTCTCTATGTACCATCCCTGGACTTCCTTGGTGGTCTCCCATCCAATGACTAACCAGAGCCTATCCTGGTTAGCTTCTGAGATCTCATGCGTTCGGGAGAGCCTAAGCCATTCAAGTCAAGGCAGTTCAATTGTTAGGGTTCTTCAAAGTTGGGACAATCAGGATCCCATTCACACTCAAATCCCCAACCCTACTTGGATAACAATCTGCTTCACAACCCCTTCTGGTTCACACGAAGCCCCCTGCCCAGACATAATAACTGGGATGGTCTCTTAGTGACTGTGTAACAAATAGTAGGTTTACCCTTGTCCCAGACTTGGAGTCACTGTTTGGAGCACAGAGGATGGTCTTGCCATATTCCATGCAAAATGCATGTGTTGAAAGATACTTGGGAATGTATCAGGCACTCCTTGGGAGGCACAGGCTCTCTACAACTTGTGCCAGGGTAAATTCTCTAGTAGCTGGGATGCTAATGTCCCAGATTGGAGTCTTCTGGGTCCTGGGAATCAGGTGGCCCCAGAAAGCCAATCCCTTACACGTGCCTACTGTGAAGCTTCTTCTGAGACATATCTACTGCAGGGTCTCAGCCTGGACAACTCTTTGAGGCAGAAGGACACCAGTATCCTTCTGCACTTTCAGACCGTCCACTTCTTGCTGCCACTTGCTTGCTTCCTCTTCCACTCCACTTACTTGCTGCTCTGTGGCCTGGATCTAAGAACCTGACAAGTTTGCAAAGGATAATGAACTGAGAAGGATGGTTTTTGAGGTTCCCTGAGTTAGCATTATCCAGAAGGGTGTGTATGCACACATCATTGTCTTTGGGGGCGGCAGGCATTTGGCCTGCAGAGATGAGGGATGGGGTACATGTACAAACCAACCTGAGACTTGAGGTCAGCCTCCAACAACCAGTCTTAACAGAGTTTCTACTGATGGAGATCTGGAGGAGGGCTTTTTCAGATGTAGCCCCCTAACTTTGAAACTTCTTTCTTCAAGAGCCTTCTGGAAGGGTTTGCAGATCTGCTTTTTCCAGAGGGCCTTTGAATTAGATTGATGACAGAGAAAATACAGTACAGGAACTGATTTTCGGCTGAACAGCATGTGAATAGGTTAACAAAAAAAATTGGGGTATGATTTTAACAAGCAAATATGTTGTGCTAGATCTAACCTGTTATAAACTGCTTATTTCTTTTCTTCTAATTGTTTGACTGGTCAAAAATATAAGAGCTCTTGATATTGTTTTTTGGGATCACCCCTCCTTCTGCCAAGTAACTAGTTAGATGTTATGTTCTGTATACGATTCTCTAATGTTAACTACATATGATTCTCCAAGGTTGCCTTATTTTGGCACGCACGAAATGGCGGCCATGCGTTCAGGTAATGGCAACTGCCATGCAGTCCGAGCGCATGGCCAGGTAAAGGCCTGAGCTTGAGGTCCACAAACAATAGAGCCTAAGGATCCTAAACGTCTGCCTATCAGAGGCCCTAGATATTCAAATACACCAACTTGATTCTGTGGCGGGAGCTGGGTCCTATCATATTGTCTGGGTGCAGACTGGGGTGAGGCTTCCTTGTAAATAAAAGCCAACCCCCGGGCTGCATCAGGTATGCTTGTTCCTGACCACTTTATAAAAAGAGCTATGATTAAAATCACTCTACCGGCCTCCCGAGTCCAGTACTCTTCATCATGAAAACCAAATGGCTTGAAACGTCTTCTGGTAAGTATTAAGATTCCATTGCACCCAGCACAGCTTCCGATTGACTATTGGAGACTGGATTGGCCGTGCAAATTTTTTTAAATGTTGCCAATTTTTAATTTTTTAAAAAAGAGCCAATTTGGTGTAGTGGTTAGGAGCGCGGACTCTAAACTGGGAGAACCAGGTTCGATTACCCCACTCCTCCACATGGTGTGACCTTGGGTCAGTCACAAGTTCTCTTGGAGCTGTTCTCGCAGGAGCAGTTCTCAGGAGAGCTCTCTCAGCCCCACCTACCTCACAAGGTGTTTGTTGTGGGCAGGGGAAGGGAAAGGAGATTGTAAGCCACTCTGAGACTCCTTCAGGTAGTGAAGGGTGGGGTATAAATCCAACCTTCTCCTCCTCTTCTTCAGCAGCAGTAGCTGCCACCACAACACAAGGGTCAACACTGTGTTACGCAGGGCTCATTTTGTAGCAGGAGCTCCTTTGCATATTAGGTCACACACCCCTAATGTAGCCAATCCTCCAAGAGCTTACAGAGCTCTTCTTACAGGGGCTACTGCAAGCTCTTGGAGGATTGGCTACATCAGGGGTGTGTGGCCTAATATGCAAAGGAGCTCCTGCTACGAAATGAGCCCTGGTGCTACTGAAGTTAAGCTGTGGCAATCATTTTGTGACCAGCTCTACCTCCTGCAGTAGCCATTTTGTTGCTGCACCCACTATACAATGACTGAGGTCCCAATGTGCCCACAGGCTCAAAAAGGTTACAGACCCCACTCTGCCATAGAAGGTCGACAAGCTACTCCTCTCAGTCCATCCAACCACCTGTAGTCTCGATCCATGCACATTGTGGTTGGTGAAAGCCAGTCAGGATGGGCTGCGAGAGGCCTTAATGGATATCATCAACACGTCCCTCATGGAGGGTGTGTCCCTGAGGGCCCTGAAGGAGGCAGTTATTCACCCCCTCCTAAAAAAGACATCATTGGATTCGGCTGAATTGGCTAACCATTAGCCGGTATCCAACTAACCCTATTTGGGTAAGTTAATTGAGAAGGTGGTGGCGAACCGGTTACAGGGCTTCTTGGATGAAACCTCCATTTTAGACCCCTTCCAGTCTGGCTTCTGGCCAGGCCATGGGATGGAGACGGTGCTGGTTGCCCTCACAGATGACCTTCAGAGGCATCTGGATCGAGGCGGAATGGCGGTGCTGGTGTTGTTAGACCTGTCAGCAGCGTTTGACACGGTTGACCACCAGCTACTGGCCCACCACCTCTCCAACATAGGGATCCAGGGGTTGGCCTTACAGTGGCTTTCCTCATTTCTCCCAGACTGGGGACAGAGGGTGATGATAGAAGAACTGTCCCAAAGGCACCCGCTGGTATGCGGGGTGCCACAGGCAATGCTCCCTCTAAGCTGAGGAGTCTTGTGAGCAAAAATTCTAGTTTGTGAGCTACTGGCATTAAAGTTGTGAGCGAGTGATTAGGCTACTGCATAAATTAGTTTGCTCTGGAGCCATCCTTCCTGAGCAAAGACAAAAATGTGTGAGCCGGAGGCTAAAAAACTGTGAGCTAGCTCACACTAACTCAGCTTAGAGGGAACACTGGCCACAGGGTGCAGTGTTTCCCCAATGTTGTTTAACATCTACATGTGCACCCTCACCCAGATTGCTCAGAGGCATGGGCTGGGTTGCCATCAATATGTCGATGACACCCAGCACTATCTGTTGTTGGGCAGCCAGTCAGACTCTAGCCCAGAAGATCTGGACCTGGCGCTGAAGGCCGTGGCTGGTTGACTTAGACAGAGTTGATTGAAATTGAATCTGACAAAGATGGAGGTCCTGTGCCTGAGTTGGAGTGGGCCGAGATCAGGGACCCCTCTCCTGACCTTCGATGGGGCACTACTGGTGCCAGCGCTGGAGGTTAGGAGTTTGGGAGTGCTCCTGGACCCCTCGTTAATGATGGAGGCCCAGGTAGCAGCCACTGCGAGGTCAGCCTTTTACCAACTATGGCTGATTAAGCAGTTGGTTCCCTTTCTCGAATGCAATGACCTGGCTACGGTGATCCATGAATTGGTCACCTCAAGACTGGATTACTGTAACGCTCTCTACATGGAGCTGCCCTTGTGCCAGATCTGGAAGCTGCAGCTAGTGCAAAATGCAGCGGCCAGGCTGATGCTGGGACTCCCTATGGGGGAACACATTCAGCCTGCCCTAAAGGCACTGCACTGGCTGCCCATAGCATACTGGATCCAATTCAAGGTGCTGGTGCTTGCCTATAAAGCCCTATATGGCCAGGGACCTGTTTACCTGAGGGACCGCCTGTCCCTGTATGTACCCCAGTGAGCTCTTTGATCAGGGTCTCAAAACCGCCTGGTCCTACCAGGGCCCAGGGAGGCCCAACTGGTGGCAACAAGGGCCAGGGCCTTTTCGGTGGCAGCCCCATACTGGTGGAATGAGCTCCCGGAGAACATCAGGGCCCTGCGGGACTTAGTGCAGTTCCGCAAGGCCTGCAAGACAGAGCTCTTCCGCCAGGCTTACAAGTAGGGGCCGCCGCCAGGTTCTTGTAACTCTGGCCCAAGTATTAAATATCACCGTCCAGACTATCTGCACCTGTTGATGCTGTTGGGATGGGGTGAAGTAGCGCCATCTTGAAGGAAGGATAATGTCTAGTATGTGATATGTTTTTTAAATTGTATTTTATGGTTTTAACTGTCTATAGCACATGTTATTAGCCGCTCCTTTGTTGGGTATTTTCCCACTGAAGGAAGGATAATGTCTAGTATGTGATATGTTTTTTAAATTGTATTTTATGGTTTTAGCTGTCTATAGCACATGTTATTAGTCGCCCTGAGCCTGTCAAAAGGCAGGGAGGGCGGGATATAAGCCTAAAAGCCAGTTTGGTGTAGTGGTTAAGTGTGCAGACTCTAATCTGGGAGAACCGGGTTTGATTCTCCACTCCTCCACTTGCACCTGCTGGATGACCTTGGGCAAGCCATAGTTCTGTCATAGCTGTTCTCTCAAGGACAGCTCTGGAAAGAGCTCTCTCAGCCTCACCTACCTCACAGGGTGTCTGTTGTGGGGAGGGGAAGGGAAAGGAGTTTGTAAGCCGCTCTGAGACTCCAAGTGAGTGAAGGGCAGGATATAAATCTAATCTCTTCTTCTTCTTCTAAAAAATAAATAATAAATAAGTATGGGAAAGCCATGCACTTTAAGCCCAACTCTCCTTACAGGGTTATTGTGAGGATAACATGGAAGAGAAGAGAATGATATAAGCTGGTGTGGGTCCCCCACTGGGGAGAAAGGCAGAGTATAAATGAAGTAAGATGGGTAGGGTTACCAGGTCCCCTCATTGCTCCAGTGGGAGGATATGGAGGGCATTCTGGGGGTGGGCAGGGACACCTCCAAGTCCTGCCCTCAAGCACGACCACCCCAGCCCCCCCGCTCCCTCCCTTCCCATCCAATTTAAAGCGCACCAGGCAATTGGCGGGGACCACATGGCCCACCAGCCAACTGGCCAGGGGCAGACTGAAACCCCCAAAAGCGGGTAAACCCCTGCCCAGACCTGAGGCTGGCAACCCTAGTGATGGGGGAACAGCACTATCAGGAAATTGACTTTTACTGTATTTTAACTTAATTTTTATTTTATCATACTATTTTAACTTACTGTGCTTTAAAGCACTTTGGGGGCCTCTTAGCTGAAAGGCGGTCTATACACAGACTAAATAAATCAGGAATGTTGTATACACTTTAATTTGGAGTGCAGCTAAAAGGACTGGACGTTCTCCTTTGTTGGGTATTTTCCCACTGAATAGCTGATGCATAATTTTTTCAGGGTCTCGGGGGTTGTTGTTTTTTACATTGTGATAGAGATGAGCTAATTTCACAGGTCTGCTTTTCTCAATTAGATCTTACAACAGACCTTGTGGTCTTATGTCCTGACTAAGTAGTTGTTAAATATTTAAACTTGTTGATTGAATGTGCAAGCATTTCTTCACACACACATGTATTTATAGTAGTCTGGCTCTCCTGTGCTGGAGGAATCCAAAACACTTCCCAGTGTTTCTTTCCATGCACAAAGACCTCAAGGTGTTTGACAGCTTCAGCTGGGGAAGCTTATTCATCCTGAAGATTTTGCCATAGTTCGTTAAATGTCAGTGGAAAACACACCAGTGGCATCAGCGAAGGAAAGGTAGAGGAAACATTCCTGGGCTAACAGGCAAACCTCCCAGCAAAAGCCGGCATGCATGCCATAGCTTGAAGACTGACCACCCACAGTGACATTTTCTACACCAAAGAGATGAGAGGCCTACCCTGGAGTGCTTTATTGAAGACTCTGAGAACAATACGAGACCAGTCAAAAAACCCCAAACAAAACCCAGTAACTTGGCCCTGTTGTACAAAGAGTTTTCTAATGCACAAGGTAAAGCGGGGGGGGGGGGGGGAATACTGATCCAACAAGACATTACAACTGAAAGGAATGTTGGTCCGCGAGGTATTTGGTAACTGTTCTGCACACAGACACACCAACGGCTTCTCTCGGTTCAGAAGCGCAAAATGCATGGAGGGTACACTCTGCCACACAGCGTATCAACATGACAGACTTAAATCGATTTTAAGTCAATCCCTCTCTCCTAGGAACCCTGACAATCATAATTCTGCAAGGAGGAATCTTTAACAGAGAACAGGAAAGCTGCGACTGCTGAAAGTAAAGTAAAGCGTGGAGTGTTAGTTTTTACTGTAGATCTAGCCTTATGCCAGATGTATCCGAGAAATTCATTCTGCATGGCCAACATAGGCTTCAGGCTGAAAAACGAAAGAGTACCTCCTCTCTGCAGCCCTTGAACAGTGATAATAACTATTATTGCCAGGGGTCATTTTGAGCAGGAGCTCGGGGAAGCACAGCTCCGGGAGTTGGTGCCAGTCCCCCCCCCCCCCCATGGGGAATGCCTGCTTGTGTCATGGTTGCAGCAAAATGACCCCGTCCCCTGGAAAGATCCTTGTTCCTCTGACCAGCCTTCTGAAGGCTTCAGCCACCACTGAAGCTATCCTCCCAGAATAGTGGTATTTCTGAAGCTTGGATTAGTAGCTGTCCCCTCTCTGCCAACTTCCTTCCTCCCTCCCTCCCTCCCTCTCCTTTCTTTCTTGCCTTCTGACATACTTCCAGTGATGTCAGGGGGTGTAGCACATGCAAACAAGTTATGCTAATGAGCTATGCTAATGAACTCTTGCACCTCTTTTTCTGCAAAATGACCCCTGATTATTGCTACTGCTGCCTTTGCAGGAAATGAACGATAGCCTAAGTACACGGCTGTCCATGGACCATTCAGCAATTCTAACAGATTTGTAAGCATGTCTACAGGAAGAGACTCATATCCAGTTCATAGACATATTGTGGAATCCTGAAATCTGAAAACCATCACAACTGGTCAAGCCATCAACAGTGACAGCCAACTTGATAGTTTTTTTTGTGTTTTTAAAATAAGATTCACAACATAACCCCCATGTTCCTTTAAAGACATTTCTCCATTTTTACTGAAGTTGCCTGGCCACAAATTATAATAATGTGAATAATTTCCTTCAGAAAAGAGCAGGAAACTAGAGATAGTGTATCTAATTAGGGGAGAGGGATGCTTGATGTGGAAAAATTCTTCTTCTTATTATTATTATTATTGCAATTTATTGCTTTTTTGGCAAGCAGTTTGTAACCTCCTTTAAAAAAACAGTGGTCACCAGTAGAGTTTGTATGTTGAGAAAAGGTGAACCTGTTTCCTGCTGATAGCCTGGCTACACATTATACTCCCCACGTGAGAGCTGCCACACCATGGGAAAGGCTCTGCCTGGAATCATTTCTAAAGCTTTCCCCTCCAACAGACTGAGGAAGCTGGAGGGAGGCGGAAATCACTCATGCCATTCAGGAGAAGACACTGGCTGACTCACTGTTTCTGCATTTTCCATCCATTATGTGTGTCATCTTAGAAGCTAATTTCCCTTGCCCCCACCCAACTCTGAGGAGAAATTAGTCACCAGGAACAAGGGGAACAATAGATGAAGGAAAGCAGCTAGCAGCCTCTTCCTTGACTGTGGGCTTTTCCACACACTCGACTTACTCTTGACTTTCTCAGGAGTCAGTCCACAAGCATTGCAATTGGTTTGGGCAGGGTTCTTCCACAGGTCTGCCTTCCCTGAGTATCCTTACAGTAGTGGAGCCAGTTTATTTTCTTCCACACATGGCTTAAATAATGAAAATCTTCAGGGGAGTGGGCTTACATCATCAGTGGCATCAGCAACGGCACCACAGAAAGCCCCTCCCTTTTGTTTTTTCATACATTCTTATACTGATATATTGATATCATGACTGTATTTTTTAAAAAGCACTAAAATATAGATGTATTGATTTACTGCTGTAATTACAGGTCACAACTGTTATACATATTTAGTATTTCATACCAATGACACTGTATTCTGTATTGGGAAAAAATTATTCTGTAAAAATATTTTATCTTTCAATAAAAAATTCTCTGTTAAAAAAAAGGCAGTTTCTCTGAATTCCCAGCTTTCATTTTTAGAAAAGTAAGTCTCTATCCCCTTTCCTTGTGGAGATATGCCTTTTTCCTTGTATCTCTGCAAGGGAAATGGCTAGAGACAGTTTTAAAACAATCAAAGCTGGGAATTCAGAGAATCTGCTCAACGTGTTTGGGGTAATGGTTAAGAGCAGCGGACTCTTGAGAACTGGATTTGATTTCCCACTCCTCAACATAAAGCCAGCTGGGTGACCTTGGGTCAGCCACAGCTCTCTCAGCCCGATGTACCCCACAGGGTGTTGTGGGAAGAGGAAGGTAAGGAGATTGTAAGCCACTCTGAGACTCCTTCAGGTAGTGAAGAGTGGGGTATAAAACTAACTGTCCAGATTGGCAAAATTGCAGATTCACAGTGCAAATATTCAGAAAGTACTTGATTTTCCTTGGGTCGGAAAAATCCCTAGGTGTGATACCAACAGAGGGCAGCAAAATTAATTATTGTTGTTCACAATCACCATCTTTTCTCATGTGAACATGTGAAGCTGCCTTGCGCCAAGTCTGACTGCAGTATCATTATAGCTCTTCTGATGAGGTACAGATTGCCAGGATAAAGGCTCAATACGGGAGACAGCTGCGGCCATCTGATCAGCCCTTTTAAATGCGTTAGGGAACAGAGGTGAAACCCAGTCAAAATGACCATGTGACCAGAACCAAAGCCTCTCCTTGCATTTCAGTCCTTTCTCACTCACCTTGCTCAGGCTAACAAGGAGCCACCATAGTGCAACCTTTCACTTGTATGGCCTTCTCCCTTTCCTTGATACTGGCTGCTGTTCTTCCTAGCAGCAATCGCTGTTTGCTTTGGCAGGTGACTATTTAGTAGAGAAGCAGGCAAGGAAGAAGAAGAAGAAGGAGAGATTGGATTTACACCCCACCCTTCACTCAGAGTCTCAAAGGGGCTTACAATCTCCTTTCCCTTCCTCTCCCCACAACAGACACCCTTTGAGGTAGGTGGGGCTGAGAGAGCTTTCTTGAGAATTGCTCTTGAGAGAACAGCTCTGAGATAACTTGTGACAGACCCAAGGTCACCCAGCAGCTGCACGTGGAGGAGTGAGGAATCAAACCCAGTTCTCCAGATTAGAGTCTGTGCTCTTAACCACAACACCAAACTGATTCTGAGAAGAATATTTTGAGACAAGCTCCGAGAAGAATATTCCTGCAATCCCACGAACACCAGTGAATTCAGTAGAATTTGCTTCCTAATAAATACAAACAGGTCACAATGGGTTCTTCACCTGCAACGTGAGCCATGTTTGCTATCTGTATGATATATAGCCCAGCCTGCCGGTCACTAGGTCAACTGTTGGCCTTGCCCCTTCCCCATTCACATAGGTTCACATGCACATCCACATCTATATATTTCAGGTTATGTTCAGAGGTGGCTTGCCATCACCCACCTCTGCATTGTGACCCTGGTATTCCTTGTCGGTCTCCCATCCAAATACTAGCCAGGGCTGGCCTTGCTTAGCTTCCAAGATGTGACGAGATCGAGCTTGCCTGGGCTATCCAGGTCAGGGTGAATGAGTAAAGTCTCTTACGAAGTTGGACATAGGGGAGGACATTTAATTTAAAGATCCTGCAGTCAGATCTGGAGCTAAGTTTACTTGGTCTTATTAAATTAGATAATCATAACAGCAACTGGGATAAATTGGTAAATGATAACTTAATGTGCCTAGGGATTTCAAATAAATTGATAGGGAGAGTAAATGTCGATGAGCTAAGAGACCTGACACCTGAAATTTGTTTGAAACATCTGGATTATAAAAGTACAGCAATAAGGTCAAGAAGAGTTTGCTAACCTACCAGTTAGCATCCCAATGTATTTTTGTGATCTAACATATCCTAAATATATATGTGCTTTTATGTTGGCGAATCTTAACACTTTACCATCTGCAGTCTTGACAGGTAGATATTCTGGTATTCCGTATTCAGAGAGAACATGCAATTGTGACCTTAATCATACTGAATCTACTGACCACGTACTTTGAAGCTGCCCTGAATTTTTAAAACTTAGACAGGAGCTGATTTCCCCCCTACTTAGTAAGAACTCTGCTTCTCCAACCGCTGAGACTTCTAGGTTACTGTGCAATGTAGATGGATGGGTTACATACAGGGTCACTAGAGTTTTGGTTGCCACTGTAGAAATACGGAAACATTCTAAAACAACTGCATAAACCCTATTATATTTTGTTGGGCAGATCCCATTATGTGGGTAGTTTTCTGTTAGCTGCTTAAGCATAAACTTTCAGCAGCTGTTCGAGACCACTGGGTTGAATGAACAGTAACAGAAAAGCTTAGCTTGGAAAAACAACGACTGAGGGGTGACATGATCAAGGCTTACAAGATTATGCATGGGATAGAGCAGGTAGAGAAAGAAGCACTTTTCTCCCTTTCTCACAATACAAGAACTTGGGGGCACTCAATAAAATTGCTGAGCAGTCAGGTTAGAACTGATAAAAGAAAGTACTTCTTCACCCAAAGAGTGATTAACACTTGAAATTCACTGCCACAGGAGGTGGTGGTGGCTACAGGCATGGATGACGTCAAGACGGAATTGAATAAACTTATGGAGCAGAGGTCCATCAGTGGCTATTAACCACAAGGTACAGATAGGATCCCACAGGCTGGGGCAAGTGATGCTCTGTATTCTTGGTGCTTGGGGGGGGGTAATAGTGGGAGGGCTTCTAGTGTCCTGCCCCCACTGGTGGACCTCTTGATGGGACCTGGTATTTTTGGTCACTGTGTGACAGAGTGTTGGACTGGATGGGCCAATTGCCTGATCCAACATTAGCTTTTCTTATGTCCTTAAAGATATTTCAGGTTATTTTGAGGACCACATATGCAACCAGAAATATTTTTAAACCATTTGTGACAGTGCCCAGTGTATTAAGCCAATGGTGTCTTGTTGACATCTCACATGTGAATCAATCCGTTCCTTCCCCTGCTAACTTTTGTATGCAAAACTATTCCCCTCCCCCCAAAGCTTGGTGGAAGAAAATACACCCACATTAAGTGTCGTGGCTCTTTCCTAAACAACTCTAGTGCTCTGCAAAATGGTCTGACAGTCTTCACCCTGTGTTGCTCACTGTCTTCCACCAGTGCCCTCTTCCCCCCCCCCCACTTTCTCCTTGAAGGTTTATTATAAGACAGAATTAGCAATTATACAAGTACCAAGATAATTTCTGTAATCAGATATTACACAATGACCGTTGATTATTATCATTTAGATAGTACTTTTAATTTTAAAAGTGCTTCATGAAGCTCGAGTATGTTCACCATCTCTCAGACTCACAGAACGACACAAAAGGGCATCATTTAGGGAGGGCAGGGGAGAATTCTCCCCTTCCATGTGTCATGCCGCATCTGTTTATGCCTCAAAAAGTCTCGCATCTCTCTGCGTATTGTGAGGGGCTAGCAACTTCCCATCATTACGACAGGTAGGAAGGAAGGTCCATGTATTGCAGGCCCTCTGTGCTTGCAATGCGCACTGTGTGCAGAGAATTGTCTCAAATTGGTCCCGGCTATTGGAGTCCAAGCCTTGCTTCCGCCTCTGTTAAAATCTCTTTGTCACTTTCCTTCTTGAAACCTTGAAACTTTGACAGGTGGCCCTTGAATGTATTTGTTCACTCACTCAAGGGTTCACGAATCCACCTGCCATGTACACCATTGCAAGAAGGTCTCCCCATGGAGAGTAACTCAGCCGTGCAGTTCTTGCCTCCTTTTCTTCCCTTCTGTGCCATTCAGTCTTAGCATGTGAGCCATCACCTCCTCCATGCTAATTCCCTTTCAGGACCAGCCCGTTCTCAGTGCATGAGTATATCGGCACATTCTGTTCTCTTCCAGTCCAGGCAGAGCAGAGTAGAGGTGCTGTGTGATAGCAGCTCACATGCAGACCGCCAGGAAGTGCTGGGAATGGAGAAGAAACCTCTACCCAGCAGAGCTGTTGGCTGCGGAAACACAGAAAGCAGATAATCAAGGCCAGTCCTAGAAAGGATACTTCTGACTGCACCAGTGCAAAAAGGCAGATAAATGGCACGTGATTCTATGCATTAACTTTTATACGCTTGAATGACCCAAACGTCCATGAACTTGGGGAATACAGGTCTCAAACTGGATGCTAAGGTGATTTAGTTCTCAGCCTGGGTAAAAACGAGACCAAGCTGTAGGGTTGCCAGCTCCAGATGGGAAAATTCCTAGAGATTTGGTGAGTGAAGCCAAGGGACAGCAGGGTTTGGGGAGGGGGGAGGCCTCAGCAGGGTTTAATACCATTGAGTCCACCCTCCAAAGCAGCCATTGTCTCCAGGTGAACTGATCTCTGTAGTCTGGAGATCAGTTGCAATTCCGGAAGATCTCCAGGCCCTACCTGTAAGTTGGCAACACTAACAAGCAGCAATGACTTGGTCTTCTGTATTCCAAAAGGCAACTCTACAGGTACACAGATGCTTGGCACAGCAATGCCTAGCAACTGATCAGGAGCTCACTTGTATATAACTGAGAAATTTCAAACAAGGTATAGTCACCTGTTGAGAGTGTTCACTGCAGTGTTCTCAACAGCCTAGATTTTGCTGGGCATTGTCAAGCAAATGGGTAAGGCACAAACTGCCCAGGCCTGGCCTAAATTCAAATCCCACACATTGCAATGACACCACATCATGGTACGCATAGCTTGTTGTCAGCTAGTCCTTGAAAAGGCCAACCTTTGAAGAGACGACAGCATACTTTCTGTCACCACCTGTTAGACATCATAAGAATTCAGGCCTAAACACTGTCAGTTCATTCCCTATGGGCTTGTCCGCCCCCCTGCACCCCACCCCAGCAGAGGAAAGCCACCTGTGGTTGTGAAGGAGAGGAATGCTTTCATCTGAAGGATTGTCCACTTATGAATAAGCATGCAGATGTTCTGTCTCCTGGTTAAACAGTTGACTTTTTGACCAGGAAAAATGTACCAACATACCCTTGAAACACCACAAAGCAGACATAACAGATCCTGGAAGTATAACGGTGTCCAGTTTAAGAAGTCCACACTAAGTATCCTGACCTTCTTTCGTTGCCATCTGAATGCCAAATGGTATGTTGAGTAGAGAATTGTGAGTAGAGGAATCCTGACATTTTTCATATTAAAAAGCAACTACCGTGTGTGGGGCATGCTGACTTGACAGCTGTGAGACTGGTGAGGGGGTGAAACCTCTTCCCAAGACCTTTCCCATGACAGAAACTGTTCCCCTCCCCTTCCAGAAATGTTATGAATTACAGTGGAGAAAGAGACAGAAATGGAACATGGGACAGATTATTAGCCTACACCCCCTAGCACTGTCACTCCATTACAGATTATTCTGCCCCCCCCTTCATATTAAACTGCTTTTCATATTAAAGATAATGTAAGGAGGTCCAATTATGGATTTTCCATATTATGTGTACTTCAGCTGTAAAACTGCAACAAAACATTCTGAGTCAGAAATTTGGAGTGGACTTCTTAAACCATCTTAACATTCTAGAATCTGTTTATCAGTATTTTAAGAGGGCAAGGAATGTCACAACAGGATCTGGACTAGTGTCAACACCATAGGAACCAATTGCCTTTCCTTCCTGGGGACAACTAGTATTTTCTTGTATCTGTCCCTGGTAGGTACCTGGACCTTTTCCAGAATGTTGGGAGTCTCTTGCAAACAGTGGGATTAAAAGTTACTATTTTTGATAGTTTCACACCTCAGTTTTTTTCCTCCCGCTATCACAATTAGGTAACACACAAGTGCATCAAGTGACAACCAACTTATAGCAACCCTAGCAAGGGGCTTTCAAGGCAAGTGAGAAGCAGAGGTGATTTGCCATTGCCTTCCTCTGTGAGTCTTCCTTGGTAGTCTCCCTTCCAAGTACTGACTCTGATCAGTTCTTGAGATCTGATAAGATTGGGCTATTGTTAGCCTGATTGCCTTGATTTATGATCAATATTGGGGAATCTGAGATATTTATAAATGTAGCAGTCAGCACTAGGGGGCAATCACCTATGTATACAGGAG